>CM060938.1:805881585-808619085 GCA_030765085.1 Allium cepa
TCTTTCCTTTTCTTCTACCCTTAATGGTCGGCCTTTCGGTTCAAGAAAGATGTCATTACATATCTCATCATCACCCCCTATAAATACAAGCATCTTGGTTCTTTGGAGGATATTTACGTTGCTTGCTACTCTAGATTCCATTACAATCAAGTGTTCTCTATTCTATATCGCTGTAATCAGATTTATAAGAGATCAATAAAGATAATCTTTAAAGTGGACGTAGGCATACAATATCGAACCACTATAGTTCTCTATGTTTCTGATTATTACTTTTTATCTGTTATTGGCTCAATCATTTCCTCGGTTTAGTTTAAAATTTATTTAATTACTTCTCTACACAAATCTATTTTTGGTGTTTGTGACCAATTTAGTTGTAAATATTTTGTTGGTTTCACAAAGAATCTTGATTCTCAGTTTTCTAGGATCCCTTCGTTGCTATTGGATTAGATAAATCTCTTGAGGAGATCTGCTGCAATCTTCGAAAAATTGCTTATACTACTCAATTTTGTACAAATTTAAGTAAGACAATCGATAATGGTGACAGATATTTTATCCACTTCTCAGAATGTGGATGGAAATGAAATACCATCATACAGCAAGAAGATCCAAGCAATCAACTAAAAAAATTGAATGCTTATCTGGTTTAAGTTTAAAATCCTGCTAAAGCTATTTGTTCAACGATTAGTTTTCCATCGGTTTAGAAAATAGTCAAGAAATTTCAAATTAAATTTAAACGCAAGCGTACGGCGTACAATTTTAGTACGTGGCGAGTACTGGTTGATCCATAGGGAATTTTTAAGATTATAAATTTTTCAATTCAATCAAATTAGACCAAATGGAGGGGAAATTGTTAACTAGATGTAAAATGAATCTAAAACTAGAGGTAAAATGAGATTAAAACTATGAGATTAGAAAATAATTTAGAGGAAAATCCACTCTCATATTTTTGTAAATCAACAAACAAATAATTTATGATCTCTACTTATGAAATCAAGTGAAATAATTGTTGCATTTATCATAAGTATGGTTTGTTTATGTTATTAATTAACATAACTCAAACCATCAAACCATAATACAACAATTATTTACTTATAAATTATCATGAAAATGAAGCCAAAGCAAAAGCTATTTTAAGTATGATCTAATTACTATTATAATTAGTAATATAGATCATCAAATTTTGTTTTTACTTTCTTTTCAAAATCAAAAATGGATTAGCAAATGATGATGCAAAATTATGTTTATGTTGAATAAGAATAGCTTGTTTGCAAAAGCAACATAAGCTATCAAACCCACTTGTATAAACTTGCATCAGAATTCACTCTCATGAAGCATAAACAAAAAGAGATCATAAATCATAGAAATGTTGAAATTACATAATATTTGAGAGCTTCATTACTCCTAAATTTACTCCTAAATTTAAGGGGTTTAGCTACTCATTTATGTTATCATATCAACACATGTAATTTTCAAAATTAAAAGAAAAGGAAATAGAAACTAAACGAAGGAGGAAATCAGATTAACTATTAAGCCACTTGTATAAAAATCAAAGCTAGACCACTTTCATTAATGTAAATCTAAGCTATGAATATTAAAAGAAAGAGTGCATAAAAATAAACATTAACATAAAAGAAAAGAAAAGCATGTAGAAAAGAAAAGAGGAAGAGGATTGGAAGCCATTTTTATTTCATGAAATATTGCCATTACAACTTGCAATCTAAATTTCCTAACTAATGTCAAAGAGTAAAAGATGATTACATATACATAAGAGTGCTATTTATACATGCATAAACCCTAATTCTGCTTTTATGTAGCTTCCTAAAATACCTTTTAGGAAGTGTAGCCACCAAGTAACCATTAGCCACTAATTTATCCTTCATGAAATGTGCATGAAGCTTTAACCTCCACTTAATTGTCCATTAGCTTTTAATTGTAGATTTAGAAGAGTGGGTGGGGTCCTCTATGATCTTGAACTTGAATTAGTTCCTTTTCATTCCTTCGCATTTCCTTATGCATGCATATATCATCATGAATCCCTCTTCCATATGCAGCAAAATATTCTATAAAAATAACAAAAATTGTCTAAGTAAAAATTCTCAAATTGGCACATGCACAAAAATGACCATTTTGCCCCTTAATGAAGATGAGTATATGATGATTTGAAAACAATTTAATTTTGATTTTAAACATGTTAGAATGCTCAAATATGATATTTATTTAAATAAAAAGAGATAAAATATGGATGTATATATGCACATCTACATGCACGTCAAATACCCCTACACTTTGTGAGAAATGCGGATTACAGATCTTAAGGCTAGGATTAACACTAGGGGGTGAATAGAGTTAATAAAGAATTACTAAATATTTTTCGATTTATGTTAATTTAGACACCGATGTATGCAATATACAGACACAGATATGATCACAGAAACAAACACAGATGTAGAAATAAAATAAAAGCAGTAAAGGAAAGAACACACCAGATTTTATACTGGTTCGGAGTTACCCTACATCCAGTCCCGCAACACAAGTATGGATTTCCTTTTAAAAGCAATTGTTCAATTACACCCTCGGTATCAAGGCTACGAGGTACACCCTCCAGAATTTCGATCCTCTGGGTAGAGATACTTGATTTCCAGGCCACAAGTTTACCCAATTGATTTACCAAGGCTACAATCACACCTTTTCTTTCTTGATTGATTTTCAAGGCTACAATCACACATTTTCTTTCTTAATAGATTACAAAGAAGTATATAACTCTGAATAGCACTGAGAATCTTATGGAGAGAGTGATAAAGAATCAAACTAGAAGTAATCGAGTTCGATTCAATGTTGATTTCGGCAGAGTAATGATAAGAATATGTATTAAGAAAAGTGGAAGAAGAAGAGGAGTGAAAAACCAGAAAATATGATGTTAAATTCGTTGAAACTAAACCTTATTTATAGAAGAACAACAGCCATGTCCATTCGTGAAGAGTTATGGCGAATAGACACTTCTTTTCAAATTTAAATTTTGAACTTCAACTGACACCGTGTCGACATGGGGTATATAGGCATGTCGACATCCCAAAGCATTTTTTTATGTTTTTATTTTCTTTGAAAATAACTTATCTTATATTTAAAACTAATTTAAACTTTATAAATATACTTGAATATAGTTAAAATTCATAAGTAAATATAGAGAATAATATATATAGAATTTAACTCTAATTTTATATTTTAAATCTAAGTATAAATATTTAAAAGTTAAATATATTATACAAAAAGATAGTTTAAAATCAGGAGTAATTTGACTTTGAAATTAAAGATAATTTTGAGGCTAAAATTATTTAAAATCAAGATAGAGGGTTTTGAATCTTTTAAAAGGAAAGTTTTGAAAATATTTTGGAAACAGGATTTAATTTTGAAAAATCATTTTGAGTAAAAATTTAGCGGATACAAAACAATGTTCCACTAGATTTTTCGTAGGTTTCAACCTACTTAGGGTTCCATCACTTTAACAGGCTTGAAGTGGATTCCATTCCACGAATAAATTGGATTTTAAGATGCCAGTGTTTTTTTCTATGAGTTTTAACAAAATTCCTAATAATAAAAAATACTTAACTTTGAAATCTTGAACTCTTGATAATCTTGATACTCATGAGTCTTCTATCTTGATATCTTGAATCTCTATATTGTACAGTCTTCTTTCTTAGTAGCTGCATGGTTAAATCCTGCATATACATATATATCTAAACTTATAATGTTAGTATTTATATTTTTTAAACTACTCTAAGGTTGTTGTCATCAAAACCATCATTTCACGGACTAACAATCTCCCCCTTTTTGATGATGACAACCTTTGTTTATAAAATTTTACTTCTATCCCAATAAATCCCCCTAAAACTAATAAATCCCCCTTAATATATGCCTAACTACCCTATTTTATATTTCTCCTCCTTTGTCATCAAAAAAAAATTTCACTCCCCCTCATTCTTCGGTACCTGCATTGATAAACTATACAACGGAATATATAGATTAAGAAATAATTATACTTACGAACATGATAACTAATAAAAATCTATATACATTTCAATGTACATTTTTGTTTTATACAACAAATTTCAAATCAATATCAAGAAATCAATCCACACAGAGTATCAATCCAAACCAAATCAATTCAAGCAAATCAAACAAAGCAAACAAATAAAAATCAAACGTTACGTGGAACTTCCACCCATCCTTCTTCTCCAAAGATTGGGTCTGCCTTAATAGCATCCCAATTATCATTGTAATTGGTAACAGAGACAGGAGGATGTGCTTCGTTATCATCCTTGTGCAAAGAGGAGATCATCCATCGTATCGCATCGAAGTGCCTTTCTTGTTCCTTGATCATCTGCATTTGACTCAATTCTAAGTGGCGCTGGTCTCGTAGAATAAACGAGAGAATATTCTTGAATGAATTAAGAGTTTCTTGAAGATTTTCGGATAGATTGGGAATAGGATTAGCCATATTTGAATTTATGAAAGAAATAAAGGATATAGATGATAAGAAATGAATCTTAGTGAAGAATTCTGGAAGAAACAGGTATATATAGGTGTAGAAATTCGTTCGAAATGAATAGACATTTGGTAGTTATTCAAATTTCAAATTCAAAATCAATTGTCATTTCTGAGTAGTACATGTCGACATGGTCATATAGGGGATGTCGACATGGGTCATTGAAAAATTATGACTAATTTGATTTTGTGAATAATTGTGTGTGTATATATATTTATATAATATACTAACATTTATTCTGGAGATAAGATAAGGTAGATAACGGAAAGGAAATTTCATTTCATTACATACTACGATAATACAACGATTAAGCACACAACAAACTACATGAATAATCGAAATAAAGCAAACTAAAACAAATACAACAAGATACGAAAAGATAAACTAGTTAGAGGATGATGAAGATGAAGATAGTCCAAGTTTCTTGCTGACTTTGGAAATGAACTTGTTCATCTTGGATGAAATTTTGTCCAACTTCTTACTAACGGATCTTTTAAGAATCCGTTGATTCTCAACAATCGTCTTTTGGTTTTTGAGAAGGGTTTTGGTGGATGGATTAGGAGGATAGTCAATGCTTTTCAAAGAGGTTTCACCTTCTTCTTCTTCAATTTCCATTTCATCCCCTTCTTCTTCTTCCTCTTCTTCCATTTCCTCATGAGCCAAATGCTCTTCTTTTTCGGCAAGGGTCTCATAAGGTTGAAAAACAAAAGGAATTTTCATAAGCAAAATGTTGGAATGATTGAAAACTTTTCTAGAAACAAATTCTTCTCCTTTAAAATCCACTCCAAAATAGTTAAAAATCCGAGTGAGATAAATTCCATGGCATAAGGTATTCTCACCCATTTAAAGATTTTTAGGACGAAGTTCATCCAAAATAACTTGTGCCCAATTTATGTCATAATTTTCGAAAATAGGAAAAAGAGCTTTGCAAACTTTTGAAGTAGGATTGTTAAAATTCCCCAATCTTAGGGTCAAAGTATGTTGCAAAAGAAGATTGAAAATTCTTGCCTTTGGTCGAAAATTTTGATTTTTGAATTCAAAATTATCAATCCCTTCGAAAATGTGATGAAAAGTCTCACGATCATTTTCATCGATTTTAAAATTAGAAAGATCCATTCCCGTACACTTGCAATTGAGAATGGTACCCAAAAGATCACAATTCAAAACAATTCTAGTGCCTTTGACACTACTCCAAATTTCATCCTCATTTCCATGATAAAATCCACGGTTTAAATTAGCATAGAAAATTTTGACAAGATTTGGATAGCAAACAAAATCATTTTGAGAAGCATCAATAAGACTAAGAACTCCATTGTTTGCAAAAAGAGAATCAAGTTCATAAGAAGAAAAATCTTGAAAAATTGCAAATTTTCCAGAATGGACTTTGGCATAGTTAGCATAATTGATGTATGCTTTTATTGCCTCCGGATCATTGAATAATTGCTCTTTGATTTTTCTGGAAATTCTCTTGGTGAAGGGGTTGCTTGAGAAGCCATTAAAGTTGAGAGTAGAGAGTTTGAAGTTATGAAGAGAGAGTTTGAATTTGAAATTGAGAGTGAAAAGATATGATAAAAGATAGTGAATAAATAGATTCTCAAAGGACATATTCTCTGGTCAAAAAGTAGCCTTTCAGAGAATTGAATGAAGTGAAAAGGTGGTGGGAAATTCAAATATTTGAATTCAAATTCTGAAATTCAAATTCAGGTACCCATGTCGACATCATGGTAGGGACCATGTCGACATGTGCCTTTGAATTTTCATGAATTGATTTTTCCTAAGTTCTCTAATATATATAAATATTATTATTATTATTATTAATGCCTATATATATCTGAAATATTATTAAACTTCAAGTATATTTCAGAAAATATTATTATACTATTAAAAAATAATAAAAATAATAATGAAATGAAATAATAATAAAAATAGAAAATAATTTTGAAATTCAAACAACACACCAATTCAAAACCAATCAATCAAACAATCAAGCAACTAATTCTAAGCAAGCAATTTCAACCAATTGTATTGTAAACGTGTACCTTTTTTTGAGTCCATCTCTTTGAATTCGTCTGAGTCATGAAGAGCTGTGAAACACAAATTCGAATTATCTATTTTCTGATCGTCATCACTTGAGGATGAGTCTGAGTCATCTAGAGTAGCAGTAAATGCACGCTTCCGTTTCTTTGCTGGATCATTGATCATAGGAGAATTTTGCCTATCTGGATACGGACAGTCTCTTTTGAAATGGCCTGGTTTATCACAGTTGTAACATTTTGTCATTATTTGACACTACATTCTGATTTCCAGAATTCTTATAGTTGCTTCTCTTGAGATTATTCATCTTTCTGTATTTCAGGAATTTCCTAAAATTTCTAGTCATAGAGGCTATCTCTTCATCATTATCGATGTTTGAGTCTGATCCATCGGTTAATGCATTGAATGCCATTGATTTCTTTTCAGATGCTTTACTTTCTCTTCTCCTGATCATTTGAACTTCATACGACATTAGATTTCCAATTAATTCTTCTATCTTTAAAGTACTAATGTCATTTTCCTCTTCGATCGCAAGTGTCTTTTGATCCCATTCTGGAGTTAGAGAATTTAAAAAAAAATCTGACTTGATCTTCTTCAGAAAATTCCTTTCCAAAAATATTAGAGAATGCACAATATCCTGACATCTACTATACATATCTAAAATAGACTCATTAGGATTCATTTTAAATAATTGAAACTTATTTGTGAGCATGGAAATTTTGGTCCGTTTAACTTTGCTTGTTCCTTCGTGAGTAACTTGCAAAGTTTTCCAGATTTCATATGCAGACTTACAAACCGACACTCTATTGAATTCATTTCTATCTAGTGCACAAAATAGAATATTAATTGCCTTAGAATTATTTTGTGCAATAGTCTTTTGCTCAGTAGTCCACTGTGCAAAATAAGTTGTGGGTTCAGAATATTCAGTTTGTGTGATATTCCAAGTGTCTAATCCTATAGATTGTAAATATATTTTCATCCTGCATGCCCAATATGCATAGTTACTGCCATTAAAAAGTGGTGGTCTGACGGTAGACTGACCCTCTACAAATGAACTAGTGACAGGGATACTAGTGTTAGTAACAGTACCAGTGTTGGTAGCCATTTTGAAAAATTTTCAAAAATCAGATTATGAAACTTTGAAAACCTTGCTCCGATACCAATTGTGAGAAATGCGGATTACGGATCTTAAGGCTAGGATTAACACTAGAGTAGGGGTGAATAGTGTTAATAAAGAATTACTAAATATTTTTCGATTTATGTTAATTTAGACACCGTTGTATGCAATATACAGACACAGATATGATCATAGAAACAAACACAGATGCAGAAATAAAATAAAAGCAATAAAGGAATTTTATACTGGTTCGGAGTTGCCCTACATCCAGTCCCACTACACAAGTACGGATTTCCTTTCAAAAGCAATTGTTCAATTACACCCTCGGTTTCAAGGCTACGAGGTACACCCTCCAGAATTTCAATCCTTTGGTTAGAGATACTTGATTTCCGGGCCACAAGTTTACCCAATTGATTTTCCAAGACTACAATCACACCTTTTCTTTCTTGATTGATTTTCAAGGCTACAATCACACCTTTTCTTTCTTAATAGATTACAAAGAAGTCTACAACTCTGAATAGCACTGAGAATCTTGTAGAGAGAGTGATAGAGAATCAAACTAGAAGTAATCGAGTTTTCAATGTTGATTTCGACAGAGTAATGATAAGAATATGTATCAAGAAAAGTGGCAGAAGAAGAGGAGTGAAAAACCAAAAAATCTGATGTTAAATTCATTGAAACTAATCCCTATTTATAGAAGAACAACAGCCATGTACATTCGTGAAGAGTTATGGCGAATAGACACTTCTTTTGAAATTTAAATTTTGAACTTCAAATGACACCATGTCGACATGGGGTATATAGGCATGTCGACATCCCAAAGCATTTTTTGACGTTTTGATTTTCTTTGAAAATAACCTTTATCTTATATTTAAAACTAACTTAAACTTTATAAATATTCTTGAATATAGTTAAAATTCATAATAAATATAGAGAATAATATACATAGAATTTAACTCTAATTTTATATTTTAAATCTAAGTATAAATATTTAAAAGTTAAATATATTATGTTAAAAGATGGTTTAAAATCAGGAGTAATTTGACTTTGAAATTAAAGATAATTTTGAGGCTAAAATTATTTAAAATCAGGATAGAGGGTTCTGAATCTTTTAAAAGGAAAGTTTTGAAAACATTTTGAAAACAGGATATAAATTTGAAAAATCATTTTGAATAAAAAGTTAGCGGATACAAAACAATGTTCCACTGGATTTTTCGTAGGTTCCATCCTACTTAGGGTTCCATCCCTTTAACAGGCTTGAAGTGGATTCCATTCCACGAATAAATTAGATTTTAAGATGCCAGTGCTTTTCTATGAGTTTTAACAAAATTATTAATAATAAAAAATACTTAACTTTGAAATCTTGAACTCTTGATAATCTTGATACTCATGAATCTTCTTTCTTGATATCTTGAATCTCTATACTGTACAGTCTTCTTTCTTTGTACCTGCATGGTTAAATCCTGCATATACATATATATCTAAACTTATAATGTTAGTATTTATATTTTATAAACTATTCTAAGGTTGTTGTCATCAAAACCATCATTTCACAGACTAACATACTTATTTTTTTATTCATCCTCGAATTAAGGAAAACTAAGATAAATCTGTTTTCATAGGAAGAACGATTGCATTTGAGCGTATGCAACAAGCCGTTAAACCTCTAGGTGTCCCCAGTATGACGAGTGTTGTCTCGTGAGGGTTTTCAACGGATACTATCCACAAAATCCAAATGCAAGGTGAAAATATTTACAAAGTGCATGATTTATTTACAATGGCTGAATACAAGTTTTTGAAAGTATTTACAAATGAACGAATTACTTTTAAATAGACACAAATAAGTTAAATATAAGTTTTGGTCATTATGTTGAAAATTTAAGTCATTTACTCGTCAAAATTTCCAACAAAAATTAAGTTGTCATAACAGATAGACTATAGTTTGGCTAGTTGTTTCGGTTGATAACACAGTGTAATTATGAAATGGATCCTTAGTTGATTATCAAAGTTTGTCAAAATGGTATTCTCATTTCTTTTCAATAACAAGTTAAATCAAACTAGTTAAAATGGCACTTGATTTTCAATTTCTTACTCTCTCTTACTTGAAAATTTCATTGATACTAACAATATTTACATATGCCTAACTCAGGTAAACTAAGGCTAGATATATTACCCATGCATTGCCTTACGGACTGATGTGAAGGGAATACAGAGCATGGCGAGTGAACACACAACTGTGAACACTTATCGACTGTGGGCGTTATTAAAAAAGAAATTTTATATACATACACCTAACTAAGATAAACTGAGGCCGGATATACCAATCATTCATCGACTTTCCGGCTTATATGAGAAGCGTACAGAGCGTGGCGAGTGAACACATGAGTGTGAACACATGACTCTAGGTGTTAAAAAATATATGTATAAATATATATACATATATACAAATGTTTTTTTACTTATATATTTTTTTGTGTGTTTTTTTTTATTTTTTTTATTTTTTAGAAAGAGAGAGTTTTGCAAAATCATCTTAGCACCTTTTAACTTAGAAGATAAAAATGTTATATCCTTTACTTTACGTTTACCACTTTTTTAAACAAAGATTTTCAATTAGAACATACTTCATAATTAACACATATGAACCTTCCTATATACTAGTTAGACCATTGTTATTTGCAATCAAACTTTATTTTTATTTTTGTTAAGACAAATAAATTTTCAAAATTTTCAATTTTATTAACCAAAACTTATACTAATCCCATAGTGTTTCTTCAAAAGCAGTATGGTAAGCCCAAAGCGCGTTGGTCAATTTCTGAGACCAATCTTTTCGATTTTTATTGACAGCATTTCCAAGATTTGTTTTATTTATCGATTTGAAACTTCAACTTGGCCACAAGTCTGAGGATGATATGGAGTGGATAACTTGTGGGTTACTGAGTATTTTTTCATTAAAGTTTCAAATGAACGGTTACAAAAATGGGCTCCGTTATCATTGACTATTGTGTGAGGTATGTCGAACCTCGAAAAATGTTTCTTTGAGAAATTTTACAATAATTCTATGGTCGTTGGTTTTGCAAAGAACGGCTTAGACCTATTTTGTGATGTAATCGACAACGAGGAGGATATACAAGTTTTCAAAAGAATTAGGACAAGGACTCATAAATTCGATGCCTCAAACATCAAAGATTTCAGTCGTAAGAATGGAGTTAAGAGGCATCATATTTCGTCAAAAAATTCATCCAAGCATTTGACATCGATCGCAAGTTTTACAAATTCAAACGAGTCTTTGAAAAGAGAAGGCCAACAGAAACCACACTAAAGCACCTTTTTTGAAGTTTTTCGAGGACCGAAATATCCACCGCACGCTTGATCGTGGCAAAACGAAAGAACACTCCTGAACTCATTATCCAGAATGCAACGTTGGATGATTTGATCGGGACAATATTTGAACAAGTATCGTCCATCCCAATAAAAATATTTCATTTGGAACATGAATTTGCATTTATCCTGTTTGGACCAAGATGACGGAGTTTTTTTAGTGACTAAGTAGTTCACTATATCAGCGTACCATGGATCGATAGAAATTGAAAGAAGTAGTTCATCAGGGAAGTTTTCATTGATTGGCATAGAAGATGGTGCGTTCGAAAGACGAGATAGTGATTAGCTATGACATTATCGGATCCCTATTTGTCTTTGATTGTAAGGTCAAATTCTTGAAGTAGAAGGATCCAACAAATCAAACGGGATTTAGCATCCTTTTTAGCAAAGAGATATCGAAGCGTAGAGTGGTCCGTGTACATAGTAATGTGTGAACCTATCAAGTAAGGACGAAACTTTTCGAGCGTAAAAATGACAGCTAGAAGCACTTTTTCGGTTGTTGTGTAGTTGAGTTGAGCGTCGTTCAAAGTTATACTCGCATAGTAAATGACATGAAGGATTTGTTGATGTGTTGTCCTAAGACAGCACCAATCGCAAAGTTAGAAGCGTCACACATTACTTCAAATGAAAGATCCCAATTGGGTGCACAAATGATTGGAGCAGAAATGAGTTCTTTTTTGAGACATTTGAAAGAAGAGACACACTCAGAGTTGAAATCGAATGGAACGTCTTTTCCGAGAAGAGTCGTCAAAGGACGAGCGATTTTTCTAAAGTCTTTCACAAAGCGTTGGTAAAATCCAACATGTCCTAAAATTGATCGAATGCCCTTAACAGATTTGGAAATGGGTAGATTTGCAATTACGTCGATTTTATCTTTATCTACCTCAATGCCTTTATTTGAGATGATATGGACTATGTCTTGTTTGACCATAAAGTGACATTTTTCCAATTCAAAGTCGTATGTCTTTCTTTACATTGATTTAGAACCAACTCGAGATGATGTAACATTGGGAAAAAGAATCACCAAAGATAGAGAAATTGTCCATAAAAACTTCTAGCAAGCATTCAATCATGTTGGAAAAGATGCCAACCATGCATCGTTGGAAAGTAGCAGGAGCGTTACAATGTCCGAATGGCATACGTCGATAAGCAAAGGTACCGAATGGACACGTGAAAGTCGTTTTCTCATGATCTTCGAGAGCGATTGGAATTTGGTTGTAGCCGGAATAACCATAAAGAAAGCAGTAGAATTCGTGGCCGGCTAAACTTTCGAGCATTTGATCGATAAATGGAAAAGGGAAGTGATCTTTACATGTTGCGGCATTTAGTTTTCAATAGTCAACGCAAACACGCCACCTCGTTTGAGTACGAATTGGAATAAGTTCATTTGAATCGTTCTTGACAACGGTTAGCCTAGACTTTTTGGTACAGCGTGAATTGGGCTAACCTATAAACTATCAGAGATTCGGTAAATGATTCCGTTATCGAGAATTTTAAGAATTTCATCACACGTCGCATCTTACATTTTTTGATTAAGCCTTCATTGCGCATCACGAACAGGCTTGGCATCGTTGATTAAATGAATGCGACGTTGAACTGGAGCGGGACTAATTCCCTTTATATCGGAGATAGACCATCCAATTGCTTCCTTGTTTTTCAAAAGAATAGAGAGAAGAGAAGTTTCTTGGTCAAGAGAAAGATTGTTAGAAATTATGACAGGACAAGTTTCGTTTGCACCTAAGTATGTGTACTTAAGGTGATCGGGAAGTGGTTTGAGGTCCAACTTCGGGAGTTGCTCGATCAAAGAATTGGGTTGAGATTCGGACTCGGTTGGATGCGATTCAAAGAAAAGAGTATATTCGATCTCGTTGGGGATATTGTGAAACAATTTTTCATACTCGGCATTGCGTTCGTCGTTAATATCAAGTGTCTCGTTTTTAAAGTTTTCATGAATGGCACTAGCTTCCAATATTTGGTCATGAGGTTGTTCGACTGGCTTTCAAGATTGAAAATATTAAGATCCTAAGTCATGTTTCCAAAAGAGATTTTCATCGAACCGTTACGACAATTGATTAAGGCATTTGAGGTGGCTAAGAATGGTCGGCCTAAAATCAATAGAGTTTGACTTGCAGGATTTATCGCCGGTTGTGTTTCGAGAACGATAAAATCAACGGGGAATATGAATTGCCCTACTCGAATAAGCACGTCTTCGATTTCTCCCACTGGTTTCTTAATCGGACGATCGGAAAATTTAAGCGTAGCTTTTGTGGGTTTGAGCTCACCTAAGCCTAATTGTTCGTACATGGAGTATGGAATCATGTTGATACTCGCGCCTAAGTCGATCAAACATTTGTTAATCGTCTTGTCTCCAATTGTACATGAAATCGTAAGGCAGCCAGGATCTTTGTATTTTACGGGCATGGATTGGGACAAGACTTCACTCAAACTTGCGGCTAAGAAGGCTTTTTTGGGCGCTTGAGTGTGCCATTTTTGGGTGCATAAGTCCTTAAGAAATTTCGCGTACGTGCAGACTTGCTGAATAATTTCAAGAAGCAAGATGTTAACTTTCACTTGTTTGAAAATTTCCAAAATCTTTTCCATTTGGTCCGAGTGTTTCTTGGGTCGAAGACGATGTGGAAATGGAACACGATACTCTGTAAGCAATTCAACTGGGTCGAAGACGTTTGGCTCCACGTTCTCTTCAGATTCGTTTGTTGTTTTAGAAGTGTCGAGAGAGGTTTTCGGTAAATCGTTTGGATTAACGACTTGATTATCGATTCGATTACCGGAATGTAAAGTTGTGATAGCATTCAATTGGGTGACGTTGCTATCTTGAACAATATGGGCTTGATTTGAATTTGCATTTTGATTTCTGGGATTTGGAATGGGTTGTCTTAGGATTGTTCCTCGTTCACGTTCACTTACAGATGTGGCTAATTGACTCATTTGCATTTTAAATTTTGCAATTGATTAGTTCATGTTTTGCATATATGAGGTCAATAAATTTTGCAAATTACTGTTTCATTAAAGACTTTGAGTAGTTGCTTTAGCCAACGTTTCAAGAGTTTTTTCAAGTGGACTTAAATGTTTATCGTCATGGGGTGGATGAACAGAATTTGCTTGAAAATTTGATTGTTGCGCTTGATTATGAGACGGACCCGCAAAGTTTGGTTGAAAATTGTTAGGCTGAAAGGGAGGATTCGAAGCACTATTCGGGAATGCTTGAAAATCGAGATGAACCGTATTTGTATTAGGATTATTTTGGTTACAAGAAAAATTTGGATGATTTCTCCAACCAGGATTGTACGTTGGAGAAAACGAGTCGTTATTGGCTTCATTAAAGGCATTGATTTGCTCGACATAATTGGAAGACCGATCGGCTATATGAATAGGATCGTTACATTTATAACACATATGTTGGAAGCTTGGTTCATTTGATTCGCTGAGATAACACTATCAAAAATTTTAATCATCGCATCGATCTTAGCTTCCAAAGAAAAAGAAGATCCTATCGAGTGTGCACTCGATCACGACTAAATTGATTTTTCGTTCAAACGCTCCCATTGGGACAACTTTTCCATGATGTTTTCAAGAAATTTCCAAGCATCATTGTGATGTTGGGCAAGAAAGTTGTCTTGGCACATTGATTCGAGCATGGTACGTGAGCTATTTTCGAGTCCATCATATAAGATTTTGAAAATTGTCCATTTTTCGAAGTTATGTTGTGAACATTTTATCAAAAGCTCTTTGAATCTTTCAAAATATTTTCCCAATGTTCTCCCTTGAATTGATGAAAATTTACAATTTCGTTTCGGATTCTGCTTGTTTTTTCCAAGGGGTAGAACTTTTTTAAGAAAGCTTTTACGAATTCTTTCCAAGTTTTAATCGAGTTTGATGGTAAGCTGTACAACCATTTTTGTAACGAGCGTGATTTTTCGATGCTCGAAAAACCG
Source organism: Allium cepa (assembly GCA_030765085.1). Taxonomy (NCBI): domain Eukaryota; kingdom Viridiplantae; phylum Streptophyta; class Magnoliopsida; order Asparagales; family Amaryllidaceae; genus Allium; species Allium cepa. The sequence continues at coordinate 805,896,611 of CM060938.1, forward strand.
ACATTAATACGTCCACTGTATCAACTGTCGAGCAAGCGAATGCCAGAAAACCGTACCGTTATCGTTAAAGAAGAAGAAAAAGATAGAAGAAGAGAGAAAAAGATAGAACAGAATAGAAAGAAACAACAGAACAATATCAGAATGTCACAATCGCAGCGGAACAACATATAATAGATAAATGAATAATCTTTAAACAAAGAACTATATTAGTTATTACATTACATCACATTACATTACATTACATCATCAGAGTGTACAACAACAAACAGCGGAAAAGAAATACTATATACTAGTGAATACGCCATGCCATCCAGCTTGCCTCCAGCAACTCCTGAATTCCAGAATATCCTGATAACCTAACTCTAGACTGCCCGTGTGGAAATTGGTGGGTACCCAGAGTTTAGGAAGGAAAACAATAAACTCTAGGTCAGTCATGGGACTGGTGTGAGAACTTAAAACAGTTATTTATCTTTAAAACAAACAACAGGAATATTTTAAAATTGATTCGCAATGCTTTTTGGAAAATGAGACTACCATAAGGTTTACCCTATGTTTCGGACACAATGGAACATGTTTCGGAGGCTAATTCGATCATATGTGTGAGTTACGGTAATAAACGATCAGATTTAAATTAAATCGATTTAAACTAATTTCTACGCGTTTTGGCTTGCCCCGGACAAACGGTAAATCCGATTGACACGAAATTTGAAACCTTACAACAATATCACATTACGGATCCGATGAAACTAGTTTCGTCGAAATCCGAGACTGTTTGAAAAATGGCTATTTTAACTCGTCAATTAAATATTAAAATATTCAATTTTCACAATTTAACTTTTAATTCGATTTTAAAAGTTCTATAACATCATTCTAACTTCAATATGATGAAATAAAATTTTACAAATCATTTTCAATCATATTAAACCCAATTTCAATTATTTCTGTATTTTCCAATATTAAATTATCGATTTAATTATCCAATTAAATTCAATTATTCGAAATAAAATTTATTTGACTTATAAATTTCACTTATTAACATTTAAAATCAATTAAATATACAAATTTTAATTAACAAAATTCCTGGGGCATTACAAACTTCCCCCCTTAAAAAAATTTCGTCCTCGAAATTACCAAGTAAGAAAAAGTTACAGAATCCATTAACTTTCCAAAACAAACCATTCAAATTGGATTTTTCAAATCTCTTAAGTGTTTAACTTTTCCAAAATTCATAGTTAAACTTCTTACAAAACCTTTACTAAGTTTCCAAATCAAAACTTAGTTTCCAAAAATTTCCCAGTTTTCTTAAAAATATTCTAATGACTTAAGTTTTCGAAAAAATTCGCCAGAGTCTCCTTTGCGCGGCTCGATCCAAAAAAAATGACAGTATATATATCACAAATATACATCTCATCAAGTGATGAGGCATCCCGTAGGGAAAAAAGTGTAAAAGTACGATATTTAATCCGAGATATGTACCTTATTTACTGTTAGCGAGCGTATACGGCTAATATAGCGCGAAAGCGAGCTCCAAACGCAAAGCAATGCGCAATCCGCATCTACTAAACACTCAACAAACCATGAGAAACATGCATATATGAAAATAATATCAATATACAACATATAGCAACATAACAACTACATGTGCAAACATAGAAATGCATTCAATCATCAAATGCGACCATCATCCGACTAGCATTTAACTAACATCCATAACCAAATCAATTACATTCACTTCTCATTAATATTCAATGAATTGATTTTCAATTTAATCACTGATTCATTAACATTGGATGTTTTTACTAACATTCATTTATTCATATTCAATTAGTATACATTCACTAATTTACATTCAATTTAGTTCACTTCCAAATCAAATTCAATTCTATTCAAATTCATTTTCTTCCAATTTGAATTCAATGATTTATAGCCTTCCATTTCATTAATTCAACTTCATTAACATTTAATGAATTATATACAATCAACTAACAATCATATAATAACCAAATCATAACCATCATAACCCAATTTATTCAATTTACATTCCTTTACATTAAATTTGGTTCAACACTTTTAATTCCAATTGGTTGATATTAAATTGAATTCCATTCAATTGTTCAATTTCTCAACTTCATTAGCTTCTAATGAACTAACACTTACATTCATTATTCCATATCAATTTATTTTACATTCAATTGATTAACATTCAATCCATTTATTAATTCAATTGCTAATTCCTTTAACAATATAAGGTTGAATTTCATTTATATAACTCAAGTTCAAATCCTTAATGACTTCATTTCATTAATTCACTTATTACTTTACTTCGATACCAAAATCAACTTTATTCAACATTATTTAAGTTATATTCCATTTCAAATTTCCACTTACATTTACTTTCGCTACACAACTTAAGTTATATTCATTTTAACACCCTTTGTTTAACTTAACTTAAATTTTCACTTATAAATCCAATTCAGGTTTCAATTCTAAAGTCAATTCTATTTAACTTTTACCAAAGCTAAATTTATTAACTCATATTATAAGTTCAAAGCTTATTTCACTTATATTCATCAATTTCAATAGTTTATCTAATCCAAATAAATTTATTTAACTCTCCTTTAGTTAAATTTCAAATCATATGTCTTTGATGACAACTCAAATTTATTTCAACTTGGAATTTAATTTCATTTTCTTGCACTTGCAAATTTTATTTATTCATTCACAATTTATTTTCCAACTTAATAATTGTATTCCAATCATTTTATATAACATTCCAGAGTCATTTCAATCTTTCAAAACCATTTTTGAAACCAATCCAATTATCCTTTGAATTTCAAAACCCAAACCCAAATTTTCCAAACAACTTTCATTTAAAACAATTTGGCAGCAATCCCTCTTTTGGAAACCCGAAAATGAACAGCGATGATGTTGCGTTCATCATCGTAATTATTTACCAGCGACCAAAAAGAGTTTAGAGCTTTAATTTCTCCAAAACAATTTTCCAAAATATCAAAGTCTTTCAAAACACTTCTTTGGAATTTTTTTTTAGATTATAAATCACATTTATAAATATTTTGCTTATATAATTTCATTTCTTATATATAAGATTATTTCACAAGTGTAAATCATTTTAATTATAACTTCGTACTTATAATTCATTTGCTTATACAATTCATTCTTTTACAGCTGTTGTTTTTATTTAACTTATTCAACAACCAAACAATCAATTCATATACACTTTAATAATTCTGAAAAATTATTCATTATATATAAAATATAATCAAGGTAAAATTATTTCATTTACCCTATTTTAAAACAATATCGTGTCAAATTGTTCTGTACAAGTGTTTAGAGATCCCTATCAACAACGTTAATTACTCGTGTTGACCAGAATCCATAAACCACTTAACAAATCAATCACCACAATATAAAACAATTTATTGTTCACTAACAAATACGTGCTCATAGCTATTATTACACTCAAACTCATTCTAGAGTACTGCTGACTCTATCTCTAATGAGTAATTCCCAACAGAGCCATGGTTGTCTCCTAACCATATGCTCTGACACCAAATGTAATGAGCGTGATTTTTCGACGCTCGAAAAACCGACATTAATACGTCCACTGTATCAACTGTCGAGCAATCGAATGCCGGAAAACCGTACCGTTATGGTTAAAGAAGAAGAAAAGGATAAAAAAAGAGAAAAAGATAGAATAGAATAGAAAGAAACAACAGAACAATATCAGAATCTCACAATCGCAGCGGAACAGCATATAATAGATAAATGAATAATCTTTAAACAAAGAACTATATCAGTTATTATATTACATCACATTACATTACATCATCAGAGTGTACAACAACAAACAACAACAAACAGCAGAAAAGAAATACTATATACTAGTGAATACGCCATGCCATCCAGCTTGCCTCCAGCAACTCCTGAATTCCAGAATATCCTGATAACCTAACTCTAGACTGCCCGTGTGGAAATTGGTGGGCACCCAGAGTTTAGGAAGGAAAACAATAAACTCCAGGTCAGTCATGGGACCGGTGTGAGAACTTAAAATGGTTATTTATCTTTAAAACAAACAACAGGAATATTTTAAAATAGATTCGCAATGCTTATTGGAAAATGAGACTACCATAAGGCCTCCCGCACACACACACACACAATGCAAACGCAGAATCAGAGGAGATTTCTCCTTATGATAGTCAAAGATGCTTGATACACATTAAAAAGAAACATTTGATATTATTAATGGTGCATAGTGTAGAAAACATTTTGAAAGTAAAGATATAAATCGTAGCCAGCATAGGCATTCCGCACTTATGCCTACTATAGCTACCATCCAAACAGTGGTGACCACCATAAGTGAATGATAGGTTCTACAACTAAAAACGTACAAGATCATATTGTTTCTTTGGATTTCCAACAAATGGTCAGGCCAAGGAACTTCCCATTGCCACATGGGTACGCCTCTGAAAAGACGATCCGAGAACCTAACGTTACAGTTAGATCTCTGCCAACACAAGGCCGGGTTACCCTTCAAATTGGGTAACTACTGACACGAATATGTCATTCCTCGATCGTAACCGATCTAATATCCGAGGATCCTCGATTCCAACAACCACAAAGTAATAAATTTGCAGCAACAACATAGGTTAAGTATCTGGGCTCCATACCATGATACCACCTCTATCCCAAAGGAATGACATACACTAAAGGGGCACTACCCCCTAATAACCTTGCTGCATCCTCCCTGTTTTGAACATTTTCGGGGTGTGAGGTCCGACGAAGTCTCGTCCACAAAGCTACGCTTTATACAAAAGATGTGCTTTGATCACATATGCTCAACAGCACTTCGTATGCCACATTACCAATTTGGGAATGTATCACTAGTAACCATCAACTACATAACCTCAGGGTGTTAAGCTAAGAGAATAAATTCTCCGCCACCAACGGGAACATATTTGATAGAAACCAGCTTTAAATCTCAAACTGTAACGTCAGACACACATCCATACAAGTCTGTTCCGGGATCAAACGGAACCGAAGGCACTTCCAAAGAAGTCCTTGCAATCCGGATATTCACTAATCACGACCGGACTTCCCATCACAAAGGGTAATAAATTTCTATATCGGAGATCAGCCGATGCAGAAACATTCGACGGTAATCCTTCCGTTTTCATAAATATCCGGTCTTCAACACCGGTCATCAAATGCAATCCATAACGACGTATCACATATTCGGAATTGGTTATACGACCCCAAGGTCCTAACCCGGCTAACCCGAATAGTGAGCGCTTATTTTGAAAATAAGTGTAGCATTCAAATTCAAGAAAATCATAGCAAATACCTATTTAAAGGTAAATATTGATAGTCGGTTATTTAACTATCAATAGGCATGCACAACATCACCAGATTCCAAATAATTTCCCAAATTATTTATTTTCCAAAAATATCTTTACAAGATATATAATTTTCACACTTCAACCATTTGAAAACAAATTTCAAATCACTTTTCAGATTTACAACTTTTGAAAACAAATTTCAAATCGTTTCCCTACACGGGATATATTCACAAATATTTATTCATTTTCATTTCAAATGGTTCATTTAAACCAATTAAATAAATCCTTACCGATTTACTTTATATTTACGTTCCAAATCCGTAAATTTATTTTCACACTTCAAAAATAAATCAACGTTTATTTTTAAACAAATTTTCCTTCCTTTTATAAATTCCATAGTGAATTTACAATTCCAAAATATCTATGAATATACGATTTCCAAATCGATTTCTAATATTCATTTTCAATTTATCTTTAAAAGATAAAATCTCAAAACATTCACTTCATATTGGAAAAACATTTCCATACTTATTTAATAATAGTAAGTAATTCACAAATCCATTTATTTTCAACATTTGAAAAATATTCAATATACTTAAATCACAGTTAAGTATAGATTTCATTCTTTAAGGAAAACATTCTTTCAAGCACATTTATTTGAGTCAAAACGAATGTTGCATAAAACATCGTTACGACGACCCAAAATCACTTGTATAGGGATTCAAAATTAAGATAGATATATAAATCCCAATACTATATAAAACATTTCCTTTCGGAAATCATTTACTATAACAACAGTGTTATAGTCCACCATTTCCTTATTTCTCGAAACGTCTATTTCAACAAAAATGTTGAAATCTATGGTTTCGATGCTTAATACATTCTAAAACAACTTCAAATCGTTTTAATTCCATTTAAAAGATCACTCCCTAAACATTCCTTTAATATATTATTCACGTGTTCATAATCGTGAATATACTCTTTTAATACGCTATAAAAATTTACTTATCAAATTCAATCAATCTTGAATTTATAAATCAATGTTTATAAATTCACATTAATATATTATAAAAACTTCAAATTATAAAATCACTTTATTCACAAATTTTATCCATATCCCATTTACACGCCAAAATCCATATTATAAGTAAATTTAACTATAAATATTTTATTTTACAAAATCTATTCATTTTATAACTTCTCAATTTGTAAATCTATAAATTTCATTACTTACTCATCCATTCATTTACTATTTCATTTTAACACAAAAAACTCGTTTTATAATTCTATTATTTTTAATTCATAAATATCAATTTTATAAATCTTTTATATAAACCGTTTTATAAAAATCCAAAAATCTCAATTTAAACTATTTTATAAAATTCATTAACTCCGTATTTAAAAAATCACATTTTAACTATGTTTCTCAAAAATCATAAATTTTTATAACGTTAATTTATTTAAAATGAATCAATTCAAAATTTTAATAAAACGTATACTTTCAAAAATCACTTTAAAACCCTTCTTAAATTTGAAAATCATCACTTTAAAATCATTTTATAATTCCAAAATTGGCCCAATGATGCAACACACCAAATGTTACAACCCTAGATTTTGCCTATATATTTTAAATTTGACTTTATTTTATTTTTATTATTTCAAATTTGTTTTATTTCAAACATTTCATTTTTTAAATATAATTGTTGATTTTTATGTGAATTATAGTTTCAAACTTGTATAAATTGAATATTTTACTAAAAAGTGAATTTCTCGTTATACTGGTCAAACTTTGACTTTTAAACTTCAAACTTAAATTATTTAAAATCTTAAAAAAAAATTATGAAAATAGATGAAATAACTTAAATACTGCTTTTCGTTTCATTGAAAACGGATTCAAATTATGAAAGTTATATTGTTTTCAATATTGTGTGTATATTAAGTTATTTAACAATATTCTTTGTTTTAATGTATATAAATGATATTTTACTTGATATATCTTATCCTAATTTGTATATTTATGTTATTGTATGTATATTTTTGTATTATAATAATTTTATAATGAAGTAAACAATTTTACAAAGTCAATGGTGATTTATTTGTAATTTCTGGACACCGTTTTGGATTTTTAAGCAATTTCTTTAAATCTTTTTCTATTTTCTTTAAGTTTAATTTTTTTTATATGTGTTATTATGTTATTTTAATTATACTTTGTCTTTTAAATATTTTTAAAGTGATGTTTCAATTTTTCCAAAGCTTATTGAATTTATTCCCAAATTTTAAAGCCTAGTTTCCATTTTTCTGCTATTTTCTTTATTTAAATTATATTTAAATTAAAATTTATGTATTTATTTGTGAATTCATTTTTACTTTTATGTTGTTATCTTTTCTATAAATATTTTTGCAAGTCCATATAAATTTTCCAAAGTTCATTCTGTTTATTTTCCATTTTTCTAGACTAGTTTGCAATTTTGTGCTATTTTCTTATTTTAGCCTTATATAATTAATAAATATTTATATATATCTTATATTTTGTTATATTTTCGAAATTTTGACTGGAACCATTATTACTTTCAGTAATATAAACTTATATGAATAAATTAAGGAAATACTAAAGGTTTTAAAAGCTTTTGAAACGTAAGTCGTTTCTTTTACCGTTTCCTCATTTACTCTTTGGCAGTTTTTATTTATTTATTAGCCTTTACTTCTTTTGGCTGTATATAACATTGTTTGGCCATGTATTCCAGTCTTCACTCACTAAAAAAAATTTCCACTTCTTATTCATTCACGGCTAGGAGAAAAAAATTGGGTAATGGCCTCCTCTTTTTGCACTTTTTCTTCTATTTTTTCCATACTTTTATCTTGTTTCTTTCTTCTATTTGCATGACCTCCTCACTATTTCCATGGCCACCACTCTCTAAATCTATTCCCTGCCATTATCACCACCTACACTCCAGGTCATGACCATATTCGAGCAAACCATGGTGACAAAACCCCTCAAAATCCAACCTATGCCTTGAAAACATGCTAGTTTGAGCCTTGTTGCTTCACCACTTCATTTTCCACCACCACCACCACCTCTAGCCGCCACCACCACCTCTGACCAGACCACCACACACCACCCCAACATCGTTCTAGATCTGAACTTTAATGGTCAAGCCAAACCACTCCAAGGCCGAGCCCTTTTGTTGACCAAAACATGTTATTTTGCCTTAAACCCTTAACATTCTCAAGTTGTAACCCCTCCACCTTCAATGCCTTGTAGCCGTGCATTTCTGTGTTCATAGCTGAGCCATGCTATGTCCAAACCTGAGCCAAATACACCCCTAGTCCATGCAAAACAATAATAGAAAATAAGGCAAAAGATCGTGTGTTCATATTGCTTTTTATTCCAAAGTTATTTCAATTCAATCGGGTATTGAATCTACGTTTATGTTTGGTTTTGTTTATGGGTTGTGACAAGATCATTGAGCTTGGTTCTCTTCCTACTTGGATCTATTGTTGTGTCATCTTGCCTTTTGGAATCCGTTTATGTCGCTTGTATTGCAATCTCCAGCTAAAAAGGTGAGTAGAGCTCACACGACATTTATACTTATGCAGTTGTGAAACAACAACAACTGAATGTGTAGAAAAAATATGTGATGTTATAACTGCCTGTGATTAATTATATATGATGTTAAACCTGTTAAACTTCATGTCATATATCTGTTATTATATTTATGTTGTTACTGTTCATTTATATATATGTTTATCACACTGCAAGTTCCCTGTAGATTAGAAATCACTATGGGTTGAAATGATACATACCCGAACGGACTTTAGAATAGAGAAAAATCGTTATAGCCTGAAATGATAAGCCTGAACGGTTTTTATTTATTTTATTTAACTTGGGATTGCGGGTTTGAAATGGGAGAACCCGGATTTTTCTTTTTAAACTGCGGATTGAAATGATACATATCCGTATCACTTGACCTAGGTTAGAAAACTATATACAGACCCGTGGTTATTTTATTAAGTATTAAATTTGAATTTAAGTGATTTATTAAAGTATTATTGATTTTCTATGAATTTAAGTGGTTAAATAAATGAATGCTTAAAAAGTGAAATTTGAAAATACAACTTGATTTGGAAATGTGGAATTTGGTTTTGTTTAAAGTTTTAAGTTAATTAAATAAATCGGGAATTTAGTTTAATCTGTGAAATGATAATTTGGAAATGTAAACATTAATAAAGTGTTAAATGTAAAAATAGGAAGTTTACACTTGAATTTATTAAGTGGATTTGTGAAATTTGATTTAATTATAAAATGTTGCTTTATAAAAATCATTAATTATAAGAGTATTTAATGAACATCTTTGAATGTTAAAATATGATTTTTATAATGTTTAAATGGTTTAAATTGAAATGTTTTCAAGTATAACTTTCAGCACCTTTTTCTGAATGTTGTAAAGGTTGAAATTTTCAATGTTTATGGTTTTAACTTAGTAAATGAACTCATAATGGTTTAAAACTTTGGAAATTGAATACTTGATTTGAAAGTATATAAACTTAAATTTTAAATGGTTTAAATGAATTATTTTGATTAAAATATAAGCTATAAAGAAGGTGATTTGGGATGATAATAAATGAATGATATCTTTGAATTTAAAGGGTATTTAAAGTTGAATATTTGGAGTTGAACTTATATGATGATTTGAAACTGAAGCTTTGGAAAGATATGATATTTTGATATATACTAAATGTTTTGAAATGAAGCTTTGGAAAGATATGATATTGAATGAAGTTTTGAAGATATGATATTTTAATATATTAAAATGATTTGAAAGGAGTTTTGAAAGGATATGATAATTTAATATATTGAAATGGTTAGAAATGACTTGATATTTATTTTGATAAATATTTGAATTTGAAAGATATGGTATGTTGATTTATTGAAATGGTTTTGGAAATGATTTAATCTTTATTTTGATAAAGATTCGGATTGAAAGGGATACTTTATTTTGAAGTATAAAATATTGTTTTAAAAGTTATAACCACGGGTTATAATAACGATTGGTTGTTAAAGAGACCAGGATCGGATATTGTCTTATAGCCGGCCAATACCGAAAACCACTTTAACAACTGTGTACGCAGTGGAGATTCCAGAATGAAGTAGGATGGTGGTGACGTTCTCGAGGTATATTACGTGGACCCGACTCCCTTGAGTTGGCATAAGGTGGCTAAAACATGAGCGATTGACGAACTAATAAGGTAGCACCTTTGATCGGACACACTTCTTCGTATGCCATTCTATTACTTTGTGATTGTTTGGTGCGCACATTTGATATGGATTTTGTTCGAGGTAGGCGGTAGCTGCGCGCTACGCGTTACCACCGGTCCGGAAGCATAATTGGTATATCTACCCTGGCATTGCCTAGTTGTGCCGTGTCACCTACCATAGCGAGCCTTATACGATTTTGGTTTTGTACCATACCTATGGAGTGCCCTCTGACGACGCCCGTTCCGGTGGAGATTACGGTACTGTATAGACTATGGGAATATATTACGTGTTAAGGTGGAAAATGTAAAGCCTTAACGCTATTTAAAAGTAAGTTTATTTTACTAATAGACACTATTATAATAACGAAGTATTACTACGTAATAAATAGTTTAACGGATTCTTAGAGGATGGGCGTTCCCAAGCATCCTTTAAGTTACTTGTACTTTTACCACAGTTCACTTGAGTTGGTTTACGTTGTATAAGTATGTATGTCCTGACTCGAGTGTTTGTATTTTTATTTACGCTCGGGTCAGCCTGAGTTATTCACAGATTTGGATTTCCACTTTCTGGAGATTGGAATCGCTGGAGATTATCTACTTGTCAAGTTTTATCTTTTGCGGTCTGTTGTTCCTTTTAGCTCTTGTATTAGTAGACTTCTATGTAGTGAGACTTCCCTAGTACTTTATTTCTTTTGTTGTATTTTATGTAACTCTGATATTTTATATAGTAGCTTCATGAACTACTATTTCTTTTACTTCCGCTGCATTATTATTACTCTGTGTATTTGAATCTATGATTTTATTTACTGTATATTCTGAGATTTGCCAAATTTTTATCTACAACGCGGTATTTTGAGCAATTCAATTCCGGCATGAGTGTCTACCTATACACTTAAAAGGGATGCGAATGGTTGAAAATACCGGGTCGTTACAGTTGGTATCAGAGCTCTGCTTTTAGGCAAAATTCGGTATATAGAGTAGATTTAATTTCAGAATCACTTTCGTTCGAGCTTGAATTCCTTCTTCTTCAATTCGGTTTCCTTTGAATTTTGGAACGTTCCCTGCGGTTTCAAAATCCACTCGTGTCCCTCACTATTCATCTTCTTTTGATTCTGGAGTATCCCATAACTCCGCTTCGAATGATCTTTATATTGAGTTGGCAATCCCGCCAATCTCTAAAATTGAATTGTAAAAGGGTGAAACTCCTCTACAATTTAGCATCGATTCACCAGAGATTTATATCTATCCTTGGTTTAGATGCTAATATCTTTTGTTATTTCAAACTCTAACTCTTGAGATCGAATGTAGATTTACCCCCGAAAAATCCACATTGATCTTATTCTTTAAGTCACGGTTGACCCGGTTAAGGTTGCCCGCGATTTATTTAAGCTTACCCACCTCCCTACTCTGTTATTTAATCTATTCTTCCAAACATTTTGAATTGTACTTGTATATCTATGTTTTGTTTTATATATTGTGGTTTGGGTTGGTTATTTTGATTTGAGTTTCTGATCGATTCATCTGATCAACGCTATCGATAGGATTTCTAAAACACTTTGACAGAACAAACTAACACAATATTATTTTAAAATTTGGTTAATGAAATAAATTTTGATATATAAGTAAATTTATGGAACTTAATAAACTGATTTAAATTGATTATTTGAAGTGATAATACTTGATTTATCATTTATTGTTCGATAAATGAATTTATAGATAGTTATAAATTGATTTGGGAACTGAAATGAATTTAAACAAGAAATTTGAGAATTTAATTTCTGATGGTTTCAAACCTTGCATTTAAAGTTTTAAAGGGTTATATTATTTAAAGTATTTTCGAATAGGAATTTGTTTTCAAAGAACTTGAAAGTTTAAAAATTAGTGCTCTTCTCTTTGTCGTTGGAAAATAACTTCGGTGATGATCGCGACATCATCAACGTTCATTTTCGAGTTTCAAAGTGAAGAGACTGCTCTGTAGACTTACTACAGCTTTGTTTTTGTAAATCAAATTGATTTGATTTGAATTTCTAAAATATGACTTGATCTATAATATATATAGACATATGATTTAAATTTGATTTGATAAACTATGTACATACCTTTAGTTATCTCTAAATGGTTTGAAGAAATCGGAAATTTAATTCTTAAATTTTATTTTTAAAGAATAATTTCAATTATAAAAAGAAAATCAAAAATTTTGGATAAATAATTCAAACTTGAGATAATTGAATTGGAAAGCTTTATTTGTATAATACTCAATTGCATTCCAATATAACTTACCTTAATTTTAGAAGTTAACAATGTAATTGGATAATATACAATATAAAAAGTTTTTTTAAAATTTGAGTGGTTATAATAAACGTTATACACTTGTATTTTAATTATAAAATTATTAACAGAGGTAAATAGAATAAAGGGTAGTTGAATAACCTACAATAAAATAATTTTAAAAGAACTAAGAATAAAAGAAAGCAGTTATAATAAGTGTAAGTATATTTAACATAAGTGATGAATATATTGAGAGGAATAAATTTAATTTTAATTAGGAATAAAGAAGAATAAAATTTATTAAGTACATTGTGAGTGTAAAAAAATGATTATTTTTCAAACCCATGGTTTTAAAAATTGTTAATTTAAGATGATTGGATAATAAGATAATGAAATTTGAGATAGTTAAGATTTATTTAACTTGTAAAGATTTATTCTCTATTCAAGTTTAAATTTCCATGCTTTCAAATTTATTTCCTTATTTTGTTTTTCAAACTATCTTTTGGTTGTCCTTATCATCCTTATCTTTCTATAGACTCATATAGGCATCTTTCTATAATCTTTCTATAATCTTTGATAATATGCACCTTGTTAAACTTACCTATAACAATAGTTATCAGGTATAATTTCAATCTCCTTGTCATCTTATCTTAATCCTATTTCACTTTATCTTTGTCTGTGCTTTCCCGTACCTTATTCCTTTTCGGGGACGAAAAGTTTTGAGTGGAGGAGAGTGTAACAGCCCTAGATTTTGCCTATATATTTTAAATTAGACTTTATTTTATTTTTATTGTTATAAATTTGTTTTATTTCAAACATTTCATTAAATATAAATGTTGATTTTTATGTGAATTATAGTTTCAAACTTGTATAAATTGAATATTTTACTGAAAAGTGAATTTCTGGTCAAACTGGTCAAACTTTGACTTTTAAACTTCAAACTCAAATTATTTAAAATCTTAAAAAAAATTATGAAAATAGATGAAATAACTTGAATACTGCTTTTCGTTTCATCGAAAACGGATTTAAATTGTGAAAGTTATACTGTTTTCAATATTGTGTGTATATTAAGTTATTTAACAATATTCTTTGTTTTAATGTATATAAAGGATATTTTATTTGATATATCTTATCCTAATTTGTATATTTATGTTATTGTATGTATATTTTTGTATTATAATAATTTTAAAATGAAGTAAACAATTTTCCAAAGTCAATGGTGATTTATTTGTAATTTCTGGACACCGTTTTGGATTTTTAAACAATTTCTTTAAATCTTTTTCTATTTTCTTTAAATTTAATTTTTTTATATGTTTTAATATGTTATTTTAAGTATATTTTGTCTTTTGAATATTTTTAAAGTGATGTTTGAATTTTTCCAAAGCTTATTGAATTTATTTCCAAATTTTAAAGCCTAGTTTACATTTTTCTGCTATTTTCTTTATTTAAATTATATTTAAATTAAAATTTATATATTTATCTATGAATGCATTATTACTTTTATTTTGTTATCTTTTTTATAAATATTTTTACAAGTCCATATAAATTTTCCAAAGTTCATTCTGTTTATTTTCCAATTTTCTAGACTAGTTTGCAATTTTGTGCTATTTTCTTATTTTAGCCTTATATAATTAATAAATATTTATATATATCTTATATTTTGTTATATTTTCGAAATTTTGACTGGAATCATTATTACTTTCAGTAATATAAACTTATATGAATAAATTAAGGAAATACCAAAGGTTTTAAAAACTTTTGAAACGTAAGTCGTTTCTTTTACCGTTTTATCATTTACTCTTTGGCAGTTTTTATTTATTTATTAGCCTTTACTTCTTTTGGCTGTATATTACTTTGTCTGGCCATGTATTCCAGTCTTCATTCACTAAAAAAAAAAATCCACTTCTCATTCATTCACGGCTAGGAGAAAAAAATTGGGTAACGGCCTCCTCTTTTTGCACTTTTTCTTATATTTTTTCCATACTTTTGTCTTGTTTCTTTATTCTATTTGCATGGCCTCCTCACTATTGCCATGGCCACCACTCTCTACATCTATTTCCTGCCATCATAACCACCTACACTCCAGGTCATGACCATATCCGAGCCAACCATGGTGACAAAACCCCTCAAAATCCAACCTATGCCTTGAAAACATGCTAGTTTGAGCCTTGTTGCTTCACCACTTCATTTTCCACCACCACCACCACCTCTAGCCGCCGCCACCACCTCTAACCAGACCACCACACACCACCCCAACATCATTCCAGATCTGAACTTGAATGTCCAAGCCAAACCACTCCAAGGCCGAGCCCTTTTGTTGACCAAAACATGATATTTTGCCTTAAACCCTTAACATTCTCAAGTTGTAACCCCTCCACCTTCAATGCCTTGTAGCCGTGCATTTTTGTGTTCATACCTGAGCCATGCTATGTCCAAACCTGAGCTAAATACACCCCTAGGCCAGGCAAAACAATAATAGAAAGCAAGGCAAAAGATCGTGTGTTCATATTGCTTTTTATTCCAAAGTTATTTCAATTCAATCGGGTATTGAATCTATGTTTATGTTTTGTTTTGTTTATGGATTGTGACAAGATCATTTAGCTTGGTTCTCTTCCCACTTGGATCTATTGTTGTGTCATCTTGCCTTTTGGAATCCGTTTATGTCGCTTGTACTGCAATCTTCAGCTAAAAAGGTGAGTAAAGCTCACACGACGTTTATACTTATGCAGTTGTGAAACAACAACAACTGAATGTGTAGAAAAAATACGTGATGTTAGAACTGCTTGTGATTAATTATATATGATGTTAAACCTATTAAATTTCATGTCATATCATCTGTTATTATATATATGTTGTTACTGTTCATTTTTATATATGTTTATCACACTGCAAGTTCCCTGTAAATTAGAAATCACTATGGGTTGAAATGATATATACCCGAACGGAATTTAGAAAAGGGAAAAATCATTATGGGCTGAAATGATAAGCCTGAACGGTTTTTATTTATTTTATTTAACTTGGGATTGCGGGTTTGAAATGGTAGAACCCGGATTTTTCTTTCTAAACTGCGGATTGAAATGATACATATCTGTATCACTTGACCTAGGTTAGAAAACTATATACAGACCCGTGGTTATTTTATAAAGTATTTTGGATATTTTTAAGCATTTTAAAATATAAATTTATGAAATTTGATTTAAACAGATTTTTAAATGTTTTAAAATAAAGAAAATTATGATTTTTTTCTATGAGTTAAAAATGTAATTAATGAATGGTTAAATTAGATTATTGAATATAACTTAAGTTTGGAAATTTGGAATTTTGGTTAAAAACGATATTTAAGTTATATAAATAAAATGGAAATTAAATTTTATTGGAAATTGGTAAATATGATAATTTGATTAAATTTGAATTTAAGTGATTTATTAAAGTATTATTGATTTTCTATGAATTTAAGTGGTTAAATAAATGAATGCTTAAAAAGTGAAATTTGAAAATACAACTTGATTTGGAAATGTGGAATTTGGTTTTGTTTAAAGTTTTAAGTTAATTAAATAAATTGGGAATTTAGTTTAATTTGTGAAATGATAATTTGGAAATGTAAACATTGATAAAGTGTTAAATGTAAAAATAGGAAGTTTACACTTGAATTTATTAAGTGGATTTGTGAAATTTGATTTAATTATAAAATGTTGCTTTATAAAAATCATTAATTAAAAGAGTATTTAATGGACATCTTTGAATGTTAAAATATGATTTTTATAATGTTTAAATGGTTTAAATTGAAATGTTTTCAAGTATAACTTTCAGCATCTTTTTCTGAATGTTGTAAAGGTTGAAATTTTCAATGTTTATGGTTTTAACTTAGTAAATGAACTCATAATGGTTTAAAACTTTGAAAATTGAATACTTGATTTGAAAGTATATAAACTTAAATTTTAAATGGTTTAAATGAATTATTTTGATTAAAATATAAGGTATAAAGAAGGTGATTTGGGATGATAATAAATGAAAGATATCTTTGAATTTAAAGGGTATTTAATGTTGAATATTTGGATTTGAACTTATATGATGATTTGAAACTGAAGCTTTGGAAAGATATGATATTTTGATATATATTAAATGTTTTGAAATGAAGCTTTGGAAAGATATGATATTGAATTAAGTTTTGAAAGATATGATATTTTAATATATTAAAATGATTTGAAAGGAGTTTTGAAAGGATATGATAATTTAATATATTGAAATGGTTAGAAATGACTTGATATTTATTTTGATAAATATTTGAATTTGAAAGATATGGTATGTTGATTTATTGAAATGGTTTTGGAAATGATTTAATCTTTATTTTGATAAAGATTCGGATTGAAAGGGATACTTTATTTTGAAGTATAAAATATTGTTTTAAAAGTTATAACCACGGGTTATAATAACGATTGGTTGTTAAAGAGACCGGGATCGGATATTGTCTTATAGCTGGCCAATACCGAAAACCACTTTAACAACTGTGTACGTGGTGGAGATTCCAGAATGAAGTAGGATGGTGGTGACGTTCTCGAGGTATATTACGTGGACCCGACTACCGTGAGTTGGCATAAGGTGGCTAAAACAGGAGCGATTGATGGACTAATAAGGTAGCACCTTTGATCGGACGCACTTCTTCGTATGTCATTCTATTACTTTGTGGTTGTTTGGTGCGCACCTTTGATATGGGAGTGTTGTTCGAGGTGGGCGGTAGCTGCGCGCTACGCGTTTCCACCGGTCCGGAAGCGTAATTGGTATATCTACCATGGCATTGCCTAGTTGTGCCGTGTCACCTACCATAGCGAGCCTTATACGATTTTGGTTTTGTACCATACCTATGGAGTGCCCTCTGACGACGCCCGTTCCGGGGGAGATTACGGTACTGTATAGACTATGGGAATATATTATGTGTTAAGGTGGAAAATGTAAAGCCTTAACGCTATTTAAAAGTAAATTTATTTTACTAATAGACACTATTATAATAAAGAAGTATTACTACGTAATAAATAGTTTAACGGATCCTTAGAGGATGGGCGGTCCCAAGAATCCTTTAAGTTACTTGTACTTTTACTATAGTTCACTTGAGTTGGTTTACATTGTATAAGTATGTATGTCCTGACTCGAGAATTTTGTATTTCTATTTACGCTCGGGTCAGCCTGAGTTATTCACAGATTTGGATTTCCACCTTCTGGAGATTGGAATCGCTGGAGATTATCTATTTGTCAAGTTTTATCTTTTGCAGTCTGTTGTTCCTTTCAGCTCTTGTATTAGTAGACTTATATGTAGTTAGACTTCCCTTGTACTTTATTTCTTCTGTTGTATTTTATGTAACTCTGATATTTTATATAGTAGCTTCATGAACTACTATTTCTTTTACTTCCGCTGCATTATTATTACTCTATGTCTGTGAATCTGTGATTTTATTTACTGCATATTCTGAGATTTGCCAAATTTTTATCTACAACGCGGTATTTTGAGTAATTCAATTCCGGCATGAGTGTCTACCTATACACTTATAATGGATGCGAATGGTTGATAATACCGGGTCGTTACACCAAATAGTCAATCACGACAACAAAGACATCATATATCAGTATATGATAACGACATATATCAAAATATCTGTAATCAAATTAATACCGGTGAGGTATCCAGTTGGATCCCTCCAACCTGTTTCCCTGCATCCACAGATGTTAGCACAATACCAATTCCGTTCCAATACGGAATATCTCGGTATATAGGATTTATAAAATATTATCCGCTATTATGCGGCGCAATAGGGTCTCATCCGCTATATATTGCGGGAAAATCAACTCCAAGTACATATATAATACCAATTCCAATCAAGTTGGAATTATCGCGGTATATGTTTTTAATAAATAACATCCGCTTAATATACAGCGTATAATGTCTATTTCAATCATCAACAGATAATAATTTATCATTCAGGCATACAATCATCAATTTTAAATCTAACTATTTAAAATTTAAATCGAAACAATTTGATTGAGTGAGAAGTTCTCACCTTGAGTTTCCGATAACAGTTGTAGCGTTTTATTTCGAATAAAATTAAACACGCGTTTAATTTTACCCGAAATTTTCACTAGCTCCAAATGACTTCAAACCAGCTCCATTGCGTAGTGCTCGACAAAATGAAACCGACGCAAGTCGTTTCGTCAAAATCCGACCTCGTATCAACAAGTTACGATAGTTTAAAGATTATACGATTTAAATATAATTAAATTACAATTTATTTTATTTATTTTAACCTAAATCCATCCGGGCCGTCCATCATAATTCACGAAATCAAGGCCGTTCAGCTCCTTACTTCTTCCCTCCAGTGAAAACGCGCACGGCAAACCCATTAGCCGCCACCAATCTTGAATTCTCGAGCCACCTTCGCTTGCTCATAGGTCGATCAAACTACAGCGTTTCGAAGCCCATAGCCTCACGTACCACCGCCCAGAAGAGCATGAAGCTCAGCTGCTCCATTGCGTCGTATTTCGTCCGCGAAAACGTGGCCTTCATTACCATTTTGCCGTCGATTTACTCAACTATTTCTGATCATAACCGTATACATTTAAAGCCCTTCCAATGCTCTTCAACATTGTAGTTGATAATTTTTGATGAATGTTGACGGATTAGAAAAAAATAGAGGAGGAAGGAGGTGGATTTCTGGCCATTGAATGATAGTGGCGGCCGGCATTGAAAATTAGTGTGACGCCCCACCTCTATACCCACGCTAGCCAAGGACACTACGGTGTAGTGCTGTCAACTAGCACGGAGAATAAGGCTGTTGAGGAGCGGCCATCAATAGTTGGCCTTACACTAGTATTGGTTATCTCGATGGGAGTGATATGTAAATATATATATTCTTTTCATCTCTGATTTATTTTCTCCCATCGACATACCCCAATTCCAGTATAAAACGAACTACGATGGTTCGTAATAGTTTAGAACAGTAAATATAAACTAATAACACAGATAAATATAAATACGGAACACAGATAAAACAGAAAGTCTCATATATATAATAACTGATGTCAGTTACAATACATTTGACACGGTACATGTGATACAACTACAACAGTCGACTCAGGAAGTTACATATACAATTACATTTTCGTATATAACATGCATGAATACATATCTTCCTATACAATTACATTGACTACTACAAATGACGACTACTCCAAAAGATATGAAAGGACTTCATAGCTCAAGCAGCAACCCGAAGCTAAAAATCTACAACCTGTAAATACTCGGTCTGACCCGAGTATTATATTCAAAAGAAGATAATACCCGGGTCAGTCTAACTGAAAATATCAGATGACATGATGTAGGATAAAAGGTATGG
Organism: Allium cepa; assembly: GCA_030765085.1. Taxonomy (NCBI): domain Eukaryota; kingdom Viridiplantae; phylum Streptophyta; class Magnoliopsida; order Asparagales; family Amaryllidaceae; genus Allium; species Allium cepa. The sequence goes on from CM060938.1 coordinate 805,916,874, forward strand.
CATAACTGTATAATAACCATAAAATCATACTATGATAAGTATGCAATTGAAAAAAAATCAACAATGGATAAATCAATATCATAAGAATCTTCTCAAAGATCCAAGTTCACCTAGAAAGGTGATAACATGCAAATTCGCCAATGTCCAAAGATTGATAAAACACATCAATGAAAATCACGAAAAAGTGATGAAACACAAAAATGATTGTAGAAACAATCAATCACAAGAATTCACTTACGAAGACATGAATAGAATCGAATGAAATCGATTAAGATTTGGAAACCCAATAAAAACATCAATTCCAGAATATGAATTGAACACATAAAACAATTCAAGAAATTAAAACATCAATTTAAAACTGTCATTACTGTGTGACTGCAGTGCACGCACGCGTGCACTGCCTCGTCACAACAGTGAGGAATTTCACAAAGACTTAGTGGAAACTCGCCAACGAACACAGGGTCAAACCCAAGAAAGAGTCGGGTTCAACACAACTGTAGTTCAAGTAAAATGGTCAAGATATGTAACTAAGTCTCAACCATAGTTCATAACGACTAACAGAAAACAGAGACTGCGACATCTCGGATTCAATTCTATAAATTTAATATCCAGTCAAATGCAAGGATGGACATAAGTGCACATAGCAATGTACACACCTTGCGAATACAAGGCAAGGCTGCAACAAGGTTGCAGTCACAAGAAAATCACCAGCAAGCTACTAGGCTGCACATTCTAGTGCAAGCCGATGTGAAAGGCTACAAAGCCAAGCAATGGTTAGAAAATATTATATGATACAGTGAACTAAATAACACAGCTGCACTAAAAATAGTGCTACAGGTCAAGAAGTAAGTGGGAAAGTCAGAGATGCATAAATGAATCAACCACAACATATAGTGCAGCAGTTCAAACAACAAGCATTGATGAAATATAAATACAAACTGGATGACATAATGGCAGTGAAGTGCTGACCGTAAACAGACTATAAAGGCATCATCAAGTTTGACATAAAGCAGTACTACAGGTGGGCAAGGCAACCACCAGGCAGTGGCACATTGATTGTACCAAAATGAGGGAATGTCACGGCAACATGCACCAGTGATGCATGTTAACAGCAACTACCAAATGATAGCACCCAAAACTACTTCAACATGGCAAATCCAAATATGTAACTGTTCTACATATACTTAAGCAAATTCAGGTAACAAAGTAGATCAGGCTTGAAGCCATCAGGTGAACAAAACATAAAGTCGAATGAGTGTAGACACCAAAAATACGGCATCACAATAACTAATTCCAGTAGAGTTAAAAATGAAATCAAGACACCAAGTATGCCTAAATTTAATGCAACCTAGTACAGATCGGTGATCTGAAATGAGGCCACAATTGTACAACTACACCAGAACGATTTCCACCAAACAAACCAGACTCAAGTCAGTACACCTGATTTGGCAAAAGCTCAACGGCATCGACAAGCATGATATAGGTATGAACAGAGAACGCTTGCAATAGTGGTGATGCAATGCAAACAACAAACATGGCACAATGAGAGAACGAAGACAGAAAATACGACGTCCACAAAAAAAAATCAATATCATCAAAAAGAATTCGAGACAGTGGAGGTCACGAAATCAACATCTCAGCAAAACAATCAAACAAAAATCAATGCCGAGAATATCAGGTCACAAAATCAACATCGATAACAAAAAAAATCAAGACGAGGCCGAGACAATTGAAAACAGAATAAGCAAACAAAGTGGAATGATTTCAGTTGGATGTGAGTAATAATATTTACTCACCTCTGCCACGAATGAAGCTGTCGAAGTCGAGGCCGAAGCAAATCGAAGAATCAAACGAAGTTAAGCCCTAGCTGCTGAAGCGATCGATCGATCGGAGACTCCCAGTACCATGAAGTCGAATTCGACTGAATTGAAGAAGCCAGTATCTTCGACTCTGAACGCGCCCTAGCTTTGGAGAAGAGGGACGAACGATTTTGGAGCCGCCATTCGCTCGTTCGTTTTGAGGTAGGGTTTTCGAATGAGAGAAATGAATGAAAGGGGAACGGGTTTTTACTTAGCGAATTATCACGGCCAACAATTGAAAACGTGGGCCGAGAATTCAAAGCCCATTAAAAAAATAAGAAACATGGACCACTATTAAATTTTCAAAAGAGTTTCAAACTGGTTTTAAAAATTTCAAAACAGCAATTAGCTGAGAAAGGTAATCGTCCAGAGACGATAATTAATCGGTACGAAATACCGGGTTGTTACAGACTCCCCTCCTTAAAGAAATTGCGTCCTCGCAATCATAAGGAATAAATGGACAAAAGGTAACAACCATAAAAGCATATCATCACAAAATGAAGAAATTTGAAATAGGAAGTTCACCATAAAGAGCATGAAGGAGTAAGCCTGAACATGTTTGCTCAAAGTCAAATCTGGTGAAATTTCAATTTCTTCAATAATACCGGGCTCAAGAATAAAATCGGAATTTCTAAGGCATTTCCGTAGAAGGAAGACGCGTGAAAACGTCATAAATAACAGAAAATTGAGCCGGTAATAAGAGGCGATAAGCCAAGAAACCAATACGTTTAGTGATAGGAAATGGCCCAATATATCGAGGCACTAACTTTCCCGACCGACTGAAACGCACAACACCTTTCATAGGTGAGCCACGAATAATTTGGAACAACAGCGTAGTACAATATAAACGCCAAAGAAATCTTTTAATTTCATAAAAGAAATTCACAAATTATCAACAAAATCTAATTATCAATAGATAATTCAGAAATCTCAAATCACAAATATTCGATTATCAAAAACGATAATCAAATCAACAAGTATTCGATTATCAAAATCGAAAATCAATCTTAAATCACAAATATTTAATTATCACAAACGATAATTAAATCTCAAATATCTAATTATCACAAGCGATAATTAAATCTCAAATATCAAATGTTTAATTATCACAAACGATAATCAAACCACAAATATCTAATTATCACAAGCGATAATTAGAAACAATAAATATCTGATTATCAAAAACGATAAAACAGAAATCATAAACATCCAATTATCAAAACGATAATCAGAAATTACCACAACGGTAATCAAATTTCAAATCACAAATATTTAATTACCACAATTGATAATCAAATCTCAAATCGCAAAGGTTTAATTATCACAAACGATAATTAAACCACAACTATCTAATTATCACAAACGATAATTAGAAACAATAAATATCTGATTATCAAAAACTATAATCAGAAATCATAAATATTTAATTATCACAATTGATAATCAAATCTCAAATCGCAAATGTTTAATTATCACAAACGATAATTAAACCACAAATATCTAATTATCACAAACGATAATTAGAAACAATAAATATCTGATTATCAAAAACTATAATCAGAAATCATAAATATTTAATTATCACAATTGATAATCAAATCTCAAATCGCAAATGTTTAATTATCACAAACGATAATTAAACCACAAATATCTAATTATCACAAACGATAATTAGAAACAATAAATATCTGATTATCAAAAACTATAATCAAAAATCATAAATATTTAATTATCACAATTGATAATCAAATCTCAAATCGCAAATGTTTAATTATCACAAACGATAATTAAACCACAAATATCTAATTATCACAAACGATAATTAGAAATCATAAATCAACGAATATTTAATTATCACAACCGATAATCAAATTTTAAATCGTAAATATTTAATTATCACAACCGATAATTAAATCTCAAATATCTAATTATCACAAACGATAATTAGAAACAATAAATATCTGATTATCAAAAACGATAAATCAGAAATCATAAATATTCAATTATCAAAACGATAATTAAATCTCAATTATCTGATTATCACAAGCGATAATCAGAAATCACAAATTTTCAATTAACGAGTCCGAAATTAACCGAAATAGCAAACGCACATGACCCATAACCACGAGTTTTACTAAATCGTTTAATTCACTTCATCGTTTCCTTGAAAGTGCAAAATTGTGTATTTTAAATAAATAACATTTTACGTTCTCAAACGGACAAGTCCGGAATTAAGCGAATCAGTAAACGAAAGGGGTCATAGTCCTCGATTTTTCTGAAACGTTTAAATCGCTTCCTCATTCTTTTGAAAGCGCAAATCGTAAAGATTTTGAAAACAATTTTGATTTATATTTTGAAATATTTTGAAGAATAAAATTTTTTTAAAACACGTGATTAAAATAGCAATGTCAGTAGCAACTTCGACATACGTCAAAATTTCATCGAAATAATTGGCATCAAAATATAATACCAATGAATTTTCGTTCATCAAAAATGTCACAAGAATCTTCTCAAAGATAGAAAGGGATATCATACCCTAAACTTGTATTCATAACAAGTCAATAACACACGAATTCACCAATGCACAAGAATTGATAAAACTTATCAATAGAAATCACGAAAGTTGGTGAAGCACAAATTCTAGAAATCTACACAAGAAATCCAGAAATCACAAGATAAGAGTATGAGAACTCGAACGGAGTATGAAAACTCGAACGGAGTATAAAAACTCGAACGGAGTATGAAAACTCGAACAGAGTATGACATAGAATAAAAGATAGGGCATAACATAAAATATCCATATTATCATACTGCTATAAGCATGTAAATAATGATCAACAGGAGATCAACCGACATGAGGTATGGAATAAATATGAAATATCCATACTGACATACTACTATAAGTATGTAAATAATGATCAACAGGAGATCAACCGACAAGAGGTATGGCATAAATATGAAATACCCATACTGACATACAACTATAAGTATGCAAATAATGATCAACAGGAGATCAACCGATAAGAGATAATCAATATCACAAGATCTTCTCAAAGATCCAAAGAGGTATCATACCTCAAATTTGTACTCATGACAAATCAATAACATATGAATTCACCAGTACACAAAAATAGGTGAAGCATAAAATTTCCAGAAATCAACATAAGGAATCTAGAAATCACAGAAAAAGGGAAAGAGGCCTATCACATGACGGTCCGAAGACCATGGGGAGCTACCCCGCATGTGTGAATGGAATCACACAGATTGAGGTCAAGACTAACCAAAAAGCAGAAAGGTATGTGTGAATGGAACCACACAAGTGGTGTCTAGTCTGACCATCAGAACGATCATCATGATCAACGAGGGGTGTCAATTACACTAAGCATGTGTGAATGGAATCACACAGATTGAGGTCAAGACTAACCAAAAAGCAGAAAGGTATGTGTGAATGGAATCACACAAGTGGTGTCTAGTCTAACCTCGCAATGAAAGAGACATCGCGCAATTGCTAGTCTAATTCATAAAGCGATCATCAAGATCAACGAGAAGTGTCAATTACACTAAGCTAGTGAATATAAAAGTTTAGCTTCATGTCCCATAACCACTAGCTTAACTTAAATATTTACGAACAAACTGTAAATCTTCACTAATAAAATTGTCACAAGAGATTCAATCGAATAAGTCCAAGAATTAACCGGCGAAGTAAACGCAAGCGTTATATACCACTCGTTTTACTAAGTCGTTTAATTAGATTTCTCATACGAGTGAAAATAAAGGTTTGTATATACTAATAGATTGGAAAACGGTTTTAGAAAAAGAGTTTGATATTGAAAATAGAGTTAAAAACATTTTGATAAAAGAGTTTTGATATTTACTACTGGTATTGAAACATTTATATTTTTAAAGTGACAAATCACAAAAATGATTGTAGGAACAATCAATCACAAGAATTCACATGTAAATATGTGAATAGAATCCAAAGAAATCGATACTGTATCCATCAAAAGGAATGTTCACAAAAGTTCCCGAAGAAATGGTCATAATAGAGTACAAAACGATTCAACATCATCAACAAAGAATTCAACGGCAAACAATGTCAGAGTCTTGGAAATCAAGAATTTAGAAATTTCTCAAAACAAAGTGACCGAAGTCGAATGGAAATCAATCAGAGGAAAACATAAAATATCAAGTTCGGAATCGCTGAGATTCGAACAAAAATCAATCATCGGCTAAATCAAATCAAAGCCGAAAACACAAGAATCAAAATCAAATGCATATGAATAAGCGTTAGGAATTCATACCTAACAATCAAAGACAATCATATGCAAATACGAGAGATTAAACGTCGACAAATAGTTGTAACATATGTTCCATCCAAGTTATGTTTTATATTTGTTCTAAACCCCAGGCTCTGATACCAAGCTGTGACGCCCCACCTCTATACCCACGCTAGCCAAGGACACTACGGTGTAGTGCTGTCAACTAGCACGGAGAATAAGGCTGTTGAGGAGCGGCCATCAATAGTTGGCCTTACACTAGTATTGGTTATCTCGATGGGAGTGATATGTAAATATATATATTCTTTTCATCTCTGATTTATTTTCTCCCATCGACATACCCCAATTCCAGTATAAAACAAACTACGATGGTTCGTAATAGTTTAGAACAGTAAATATAAACTAATAACACAGATAAATATAAATACGGAACACAGATAAAACAGAAAGTCTCATATATATAATAACTGATGTCAGTTACAATACATTTGACACGGTACATGTGATACAACTACAACAGTCGACTCAGGAAGTTACATATACAATTACATTTTCGTATATAACATGCATGAATACATATCTTCCTATACAATTACATTGACTACTACAAATGACGACTACTCCAAAAGATATGAAAGGACTTCATAGCTCAAGCAGCAACCCGAAGCTAAAAATCTACAACCTGTAAATACTCGGTCTGACCCGAGTATTATATTCAAAAGAAGATAATACCCGGGTCAGTCTAACTGAAAATATCAGATGACATGATGTAGGATAAAAGGTATGGCATAACTGTATAATAACCATAAAATCATACTATGATAAGTATGCAATTGAAAAAAAATCAACAATGGATAAATCAATATCATAAGAATCTTCTCAAAGATCCAAGTTCACCTAGAAAGGTGATAACATGCAAATTCGCCAATGTCCAAAGATTGATAAAACACATCAATGAAAATCACGAAAAAGTGATGAAACACAAAAATGATTGTAGAAACAATCAATCACAAGAATTCACTTACGAAGACATGAATAGAATCGAATGAAATCGATTAAGATTTGGAAACCCAATAAAAACATCAATTCCAGAATATGAATTGAACACATAAAACAATTCAAGAAATTAAAACATCAATTTAAAACTGTCATTACTGTGTGACTGCAGTGCACGCACGCGTGCACTGCCTCGTCACAACAGTGAGGAATTTCACAAAGACTTAGTGGAAACTCGCCAACGAACACAGGGTCAAACCCAAGAAAGAGTCGGGTTCAACACAACTGTAGTTCAAGTAAAATGGTCAAGATATGTAACTAAGTCTCAACCATAGTTCATAACGACTAACAGAAAACAGAGACTGCGACATCTCGGATTCAATTCTATAAATTTAATATCCAGTCAAATGCAAGGATGGACATAAGTGCACATAGCAATGTACACACCTTGCGAATACAAGGCAAGGCTGCAACAAGGTTGCAGTCACAAGAAAATCACCAGCAAGCTACTAGGCTGCACATTCTAGTGCAAGCCGATGTGAAAGGCTACAAAGCCAAGCAATGGTTAGAAAATATTATATGATACAGTGAACTAAATAACACAGCTGCACTAAAAATAGTGCTACAGGTCAAGAAGTAAGTGGGAAAGTCAGAGATGCATAAATGAATCAACCACAACATATAGTGCAGCAGTTCAAACAACAAGCATTGATGAAATATAAATACAAACTGGATGACATAATGGCAGTGAAGTGCTGACCGTAAACAGACTATAAAGGCATCATCAAGTTTGACATAAAGCAGTACTACAGGTGGGCAAGGCAACCACCAGGCAGTGGCACATTGATTGTACCAAAATGAGGGAATGTCACGGCAACATGCACCAGTGATGCATGTTAACAGCAACTACCAAATGATAGCACCCAAAACTACTTCAACATGGCAAATCCAAATATGTAACTGTTCTACATATACTTAAGCAAATTCAGGTAACAAAGTAGATCAGGCTTGAAGCCATCAGGTGAACAAAACATAAAGTCGAATGAGTGTAGACACCAAAAATACGGCATCACAATAACTAATTCCAGTAGAGTTAAAAATGAAATCAAGACACCAAGTATGCCTAAATTTAATGCAACCTAGTACAGATCGGTGATCTGAAATGAGGCCACAATTGTACAACTACACCAGAACGATTTCCACCAAACAAACCAGACTCAAGTCAGTACACCTGATTTGGCAAAAGCTCAACGGCATCGACAAGCATGATATAGGTATGAACAGAGAACGCTTGCAACAGTGGTGATGCAATGCAAACAACAAACATGGCACAATGAGAGAACGAAGACAGAAAATACGAAGTCCACAAAAAAAAATCAATATCATCAAAAAGAATTCGAGACAGTGGAGGTCACGAAATCAACATCTCAGCAAAACAATCAAACAAAAATCAATGCCGAGAATATCAGGTCACAAAATCAACATCGATAACAAAAAAAATCAAGACGAGGCCGAGACAATTGAAAACAGAATAAGCAAACAAAGTGGAATGATTTCAGTTGGATGTGAGTAATAATATTTACTCACCTCTGCCACGAATGAAGCTGTCGAAGTCGAGGCCGAAGCAAATCGAAGAATCAAACGAAGTTAAGCCCTAGCTGCTGAAGCGATCGATCGATCGGAGACTCCCAGTACCATGAAGTCGAATTCGACTGAATTGAAGAAGCCAGTATCTTCGACTCTGAACGCGCCCTAGCTTTGGAGAAGAGGGACGAACGATTTTGGAGCCGCCATTCGCTCGTTCGTTTTGAGGTAGGGTTTTCGAATGAGAGAAATGAATGAAAGGGGAACGGGTTTTTACTTAGCGAATTATCACGGCCAACAATTGAAAACGTGGGCCGAGAATTCAAAGCCCATTAAAAAAATAAGAAACATGGACCACTATTAAATTTTCAAAAGAGTTTCAAACTGGTTTTAAAAATTTCAAAACAGCAATTAGCTGAGAAAGGTAATCGTCCAGAGACGATAATTAATCGGTACGAAATACCGGGTTGTTACAATTAGGGTTAGGGCTTTTTGTTTTGCAAATTAGAATTGTTGTGGCCTTATATAGAAAATTCTATGAAACGCTATTCATCCAAAATTTTCCGAACTCCAAACGGAGCGTGCCGGCTAGCGTCCCTAAGGTTTACCCCGCGTTCCGGACACAATGGAACATGTTTCGGAGGCTAATTCGATCATACGTGCGAGTTACGGCAATAACGATCAGATTTAAATTAAATCGATTTAAACTAATTTCTACGCGTTTTGGCTTGCCCCGGACAAACGGTAAATCCGATTGATACGAAATTTGAAACCTTACAATAATATCACATTACGGATCCGATGAAACTTGTTTCGTCGAAATACGAGACTGTTTGAAAAATGACTATTTTAACTCGTCAATTAAATATTAAAATATTCAATTTTCACAATTTAACTTTTAATTCGATTTTAAAAGTTCTATAACATCATTCTAACTTCAATATGATTAAATAAAATTTTACAAATCGTATTCAATCATATTAAACCCAATTTTCAATTATTTCTGTATTTTTCAATATTAAATTATCGATTTAATTATCCAATTAAATCCAATTATTCGAAATAAAATTTATTCGACTTATAAATTTCACTTATTAACATTTAAAATCAATTAAATATACAAATTTTAATTAACAAAATTCCTGGGGCGTTACAATTTTTCAGCGTAATCCATAAGAGCGAATGGGATTAATCTAAGTTTGATTCCGTCATCGAAAAGTTGGAGTTTAATGGTTGTGCAAACTTGTTTGAATTTAGTCAAAAGATGTAGGGGTCATATGGTCGAAATTGCCAAATTTCGGAAATGTGGCAATATGGTTCGAATGAATTTCGAAGTGATTACCTGTAAAGGCGGGTAGTATGATGCACTCTATCGCGAAAGATTTCATCATTAAGAGTTTGAGGGGCGTTCTCGTTCGCCATTTCGGAAGGATCGTTTGTTCGAGTTAAATAGTTGGTTGTTGAGTCGTGAGACCAACGATTTGCTGTCTTGTCACGGGTTCAAGTACTCATGCACAAGTGAGTCGAGAAGAGAAAGAAGTAAGAAATGAGTTTGCAAAATGAAACAAGAGTTGGAAAATGAAGTGAATTTTTTTTTTTGATTTTTTTAATAAAAGAAAGGAAACTATTCACTAAGTGAAATTTAATTTTCAAAAGAAAAGTTTGAATTTTGTTTTGTTTTTGGCTTTTCAATTTTTTTATAAATTATTTGTTTTTGAATTTTCAAACTTTCAAATATTTACCAAAAGGATTTTTTTTGAGAAAATGGAAATTTGATTTTTGTTTTTGAATTTTCAACTTTTTTTTGAATTTTTTTTAAAAAATATTTTTGAGAAAAATTTATATTTTTTATGGATTTTTTTTATTGAAAATTTTCAAAGGAAAAGAAAAAATGGATTTTTTTGATCAAAAACTAAGTTAAGTAAAATTTACAATTTTTTTCGATTTTTTTTTTAAATATGCATGGACTAATGCAACTAAATGAATGCAAAGGACTTAATTACGATTTTCTGTCCTTAATAGCTCCTAACCCAAAATTGTATAATCACACTTTGTCTTAAATCAACAAAAATATTTCTCAGCCAGGTAACGGGCAGGGGTTATCGGTGCATCACGAATCACCGTAGCAATGCAACCGAAGGTTTAAGTACCTTCAAAGGAACAACCAGTATAATATTTACGAATCGCCTTAATTTTTATTACTGGTTATTACTTTGTCGTAGCCTAGACACCAGGAAATAAAATGTTCGTAGAAAACAATTGTAAAGATACAATTAAGCCCTAAGTGAGCCTGTGACACCGTTAAGTCGAATGTCTAACCTTTATTATTAGTTAAATTCTACGATGAAATGTGTTTGTGGGCAAAAGAAAGAGTGATGAAATCCTTCACCTTATGTGAATTGAGGTATTGCTCTTAGAAAATAAAACAAAATGAGAAGAATGCAAAGCAAAAATTAAACGTGAATTTACAACGCAACTAAAATGATATTTGTTTTTTTTTTTTGGATTTTTAATTTATTTTAATATATATAAATGCAAATGCAAGCAACCAATAAGGAAATTCAAACAAAAATAAAGGATGAAAGCACGATACTAGAGCGTGCAGAATTTATTAGTAATTTATTTTTAAAGCGACGATTTTTTTTAATCAAGAAAGCAAGAAATTCTTATTTTTGAGTTTCTGCTTTTGCAACCTGAAAAGGAGTCAAACAAGATATATACAATGTTTTTTGTTTTTTTTTTTAAATACCAAATGAAAATGAGAATAAATACCCCTTTTTTTTAAAAAAAAAAATAACAAAACCCTAAACAAAGAAAATTGTTTTTTGGTTATATAAATCTCAAAACATCCAAAAATACTCAAATTCAAAAGAAATTATTTCCACGATACAATCTCAAGTCCAACTCAACACAATCCAGCCCGTTAAAAAAAACTTTCTTTACTGTTCAAACAACGGTTCAAAAGAAAAAAATCACAAACCAACTGGACTTCACAAATATTTGACCAATTCCACAATCAACTCATGAAAATCATAGACCAACCCAAGGTCAAATTCAAGAATCAATACACTCGGTTTGGATGAGGCGATTTGAGCTTGAGGTCCGGTTTCGAGTTTCAGCAATTTCAGGGGTTTGCGATTCTCGGACTGGTGGCGAATGATTGCTGTAGTATTATTTGATTTGAAATTGATTTTAGACAGTGAAGCAGTGGCAATTGCCTGCTGTTGGGGGAGTGTAGTTGACCGGAAGTGACGAAGCACTGTTCGTGCTTTGTGATGTTGCAGTTTGTCGAGTTCGTGGGATGTGGAATCGAGGAAGTGGGTGTCAGTGCTTCTGGTTGTTCGAAAGTAGATGGGTCTGTATATGTCTGGTGCAGGAGATGGTGGTTTGTGGTCGGTTTAGTGATGTTGTAATAGTGCAGTTCTTTTGTTGTGATATGAAGGAGATGACTGCTGCTCTGGGACAGTAGTTAATGGTGTTATGTGATGGTGGAGTTATTTGTTGTGTTGATAATGGCAGTTGGGTGGAGTTGCAATGCAGGTGGATATTGCAGTTGTATTGATAAGTGTGCTGGAGATTCTCGATTCAAGGTGAAGTTTGTGACTTCGTGGAGTTGTTGGTTGCAGGGTTCAGGCAATGGAAGAAGTAGTTTGATTTGAGAAGTTCGGATGGAGGAGCTGTTGGTGAAAAGGGGATGAGTTGGAGAAGTAGTGAGCAAGTGATGGTGGAGGAGTAAGAAATTGAATGTAAATAGAGATGTAGCGCCAGCAGATTGCTGATGAAGGCACTGATGAAGTGGTATCAGAGTGGTATAGGAGCGGGATAGAGTCAGGGATCGAGGCAGTCGTGTTGTTGGATTTTTGATGGGGGGAAGATTGATGATGATTGTTTGTGTGGTTGCAGAGGGGAATGTTGGTGGGTGGATGTTTGGGATTAAGCAAGCGGAATGGTGTACTGGAGGTGTACAGGATGGTAAATGTCAAGTGTAGTTTGTGGCTGTGATGGTTTGCGGCAGGTTGTGAGAGTTTGATGTTGCAAGTTTTGGCAGAGGGATAAGTGCAATTGTGGCAGAGATGTAGTTGTTATGAATTGTTGCTGTGGATGGCAAGTTTGAAGAGAGTGTGGTGGGTTGAAGTTATGCACTGTGATGTTTGTGTTATTAGAGGGGAGGATGACAGTGGAATGTTTGTGCAGTGGCGTGGCATTTAGTCAGGCTTCTTTGATCAGTAAATTGTACACATGGTGTAGCTGCTGTACATGGTGCACAACAGTTGTGGAGTTGTAATTGAGTGTAAGAAGTTGAGGGAAGTGGAAGGGGAAGTATGTTGGTGCAGTAATTTGGAGAAATGTGAAGTTGAGTAGATTGGAAGATGATATGTAATGGGATGATGAGGCAAATGGTTGTGATATTTGGAGAATGGCAGGGGTAGAGGAGTGTATGCAGTTGCTGTGAATTGATGGATGGATGTAGATGAGCAGTTGTTGCATGGGTGATGATCAGTGAGGAGGGTAGGGAGTTGTGACAAGGAAGTGTGCAGAAGTTTGCGATGTTATGATGATAAGATTGTGACAGGCAGATAGTTGTTCGTATGAAATATATGGTTTGAACGGTGATGGATGAGAATTGTCTGGTCAGGTTGCGTGGAATGATGGTTGTAAGGAGTTGTAGAAATTGGCTGGAGATGGCACTGTAGCAGAGTAGGCAGTTAGAAGTAGCAGATTGGTAATAGGCAGTGAATAGCAGAAAAGAAATGTAACGATGTAAATTTTTTTTTTTTTTAAAAAAAAAAGTTGTAAAATAAGAACTTGTAAATGAAATGGAAAATAGAATGGAGTAATTTTTTTTTTTTTTTTTTTTTGCCTTTTGAAATTGTGTATGCCTTTTTTCATTTTCTTTTTAAAAATGAAATTGCAAATGGAAAAGGAAACTAGAAAACAAGCACACAAACAAATGCACACAAAAATCAAACACACAATATTTTCTTTTAATTGCAAACACACACAAAAAAAAATCAAAAAATAATCCAAAGAATAGAAAATCAAATCAAATCAAATTCTACAGCAGCGGCACCAAAAACTTGTTCAACGACTAGTTTTCTATCGGTTTAGAAAGCAGTCGAGAAATTTCAAATCAAATTTAACCGCAAGCGTACAACGTACAATTTTAGTACGTGGCGGGTATGGGTCGATCCGCATGAAATTTTTATGATTTTAAAATTTTCAATTCAATCAAATTAGGCCAAATGAAGGGGAAATTGTTAACTAGAAGCAAAATGAATCTAAAACTAGAGTTAAAATGAGATTAAAACTATGAGATTAGAAAATAATTTATAGGCAAATCCACTCTCATATTTTTGTAAATCAACAAACAAATAATTTATGGTATCTAGTTATGAAATCAAGTGAAATAATTGTTGCATTTATCATAAGTATAGTTTGTTTATGTTATTAATTAACATAACTCAAACCATCAAACTATAATACAACAATTATTTACTTACAAATTCTCATGAAAATGTAGCCAAAGCAAAATCTATTTTAAGTATAATCTATTTACTATTGTAATTAGTAAGATAGATCATCAAATTTTGTTTTTACTTTCTTTTCAAAATCAAAAATGGTTTAGCAAATGATGATGCAAATTGTGTTTATGTTGAATAAAAATAGCTCATTTGCAAAAGCAACATAAGCTATCAAACCCACTTATATAAACTTGCATCAAAGTTCACTCTCATGAAGCATAAACAAAAAGAGATCACAAATCATAGAAATTTTGAAATTACATAATATTTGAGAGCTTCATTACCCTTAAATTGAAGAAGTTTAGCTACTCATTTGTGTTATCATATCAACACATGTAATTTTCAACATTAAAAACAAAAGAAATAGAAACTAAACAAAGGAGGAAATGAGATTAACTACTAAGCCACTTGCATAAAAGTTTAATCTACACTACTTTCATTAATGTAAATCTAAGATATGAACATTAGAAGAAAGAGTATAAAAATAAACATTAAGATAGAAGCAAAAAAAAAAAAAACATGTAGAATAGAAAGAGGAAGAGGCTTGGAAGCTATTTTTATTTCATGAAATGTTGTCATTACAGCTTGCTTTCTTAATTTCCTAACTAAGTCAAAGAGTAGAAGATGATTACATGTACATAAGAGGGCTATATATACATGCATAAACCCTAATTCTATTTTTAGGGATCTTCACAAAATTCCCTTTAGAAAGTGTGGCCACCAAGTAACCATTAGCTGCTAATTAATCCCTCATTAAATGTGCATGAAGCTTTAACCTCCACTTAGTTGTCCATTAGCTTTTAATTATAGATTTAGGCAAGTGGCTGGGGTCCTCCATGATCTTGAACATGAATTATTTCCTCTTCAATCCTTTGCATTTCCTTATGCATGCATATATCATCATGAATCCCTCTTCTATATGCATCCAAATATCATATAAAAATAACAAAAATTGTCCAAGTAAAAATTCTCAAATTGACACATGCATAAAAGTGACCATTTTACCCCTAAATGAAGATGAGTATATGATGATTTGAAAACAATTGAATTTTGGTTTTAAACATGTTAAAATGCCCAAATATGATATTTATTTACATAAAAAGAGATAAAATATGGATGTATATATATGCACATTTACGTGCACATCACTATTACATGAGCTAAGTTTCACAATTTAATGAGAAAGATAATAGAAAGCCGTCGATGGCTAAATCAATAAATTTAGGCTAATATCAAGTCGATGAACCAAATCAATCAGCAGCAACAGAGGAAAGCTAGAAGGGATCTCACCCATTTCTCGGCATCAGAGAGCTCAAGTTCACCATATGGATATCACAAACATAGCTTCCACAGAACTGGTGGATATCATGCAGAAATTTTAGGTCATCTACAAGTAGACCATCGTGGTCTGCCAGGAATGATCAGTGCTGATCCCTCCGCTTGAGAAGGAAATTTACCTATGCATGTTGGGATTCAGACCGAAGTTGCTACGGTTAGTTTAGATGATGGAGTTCGATCGAATGCTGACAGGGTTCTTCCCAGGAATGATGATGGAACGAATGTAAAAGACATGCATTGGGAAGACGGTGAACCATGAAGGAGCGAAATGGCCCGTAGACATCAATATGACCATTAACATAAGGTGGAGCACGGCCACCGCTTGGCACCAACCATCCAAATGCCAGACTTATCGGCAATGGTCAGAAAGTTAGTAAGATAGAACCAAGGCTTGACTAATGATGATTGGGGAATCTCGATAAGCCATACCTTTTTCACTGATAATGTTCTACACGCAGAATACTAGATGAGATTCAACATGCCATCGATGCATGCCAACGATGGAAAAACCAACCCCAGGCAGCATACTATGAGATACGAATGGCTAATGGATTCTGCGCGTACTGATGATGCAACCAAGTGCAAATGCTTTCCCATAAATCCTTTTCGGAATAGAGACGATGTGGTTTATGAGACTACCCCTGCAATCAATTTCTAGATTCGATGATTTGGCAACAAAGTTTGTGGAGCATTTCCAAACACACGCGATTCAATCTAAAAACACGATGTCCCTTTCCAGTGTGATTCAGGCTTTAGTAGAGTCGTTGAAAGATTATTTGAAGAGATTTAAATGATCATGCAATACTCATGGCCATGACAAGAGGGGTTGACTCAGAATCTGATTTGGCCATTGATTAGCTGATAAGCTGCCCACAACTTTGGAGTGCTTTTACGCAAAGACGGCACAATATTTGAGAAAAGGGGAAGCTAGGTCCTATAGAAAAAAGAATGCCACAGGACCAAGTAGAGAAGGTGTACAGAGTAATATTGTAATAAAATAGCCTGATGAAGTTCTAGAAAAGTCCAAGAGAATGTTTAGAATAAACCAAATCAGAAATTGAGAGGTAGATATAGGAACCAAAAAGGAAAAATGGATTCCGGAAGATTGAAGCCTAGGATTCCGGTGTATAATAATTACAGTTCGCTGGGTATGTCTTTGGAGAATATCTATCTGTCTACTTGCAATACCATGTAGTATAAGAAGCCTCCTCCATAAGAATCAACAAAGAAGCAAAAATAGACCGGGAAATACTATCGGTTTCACGAGTGCTATGGGCGTAATACAAATGAATGCAAACATTTCCAGGATATTATAGAGAAGCTGATTCGAGAAAGGAAATTACAAAATTTTGTGAAAGCCTTGCAGGATGATGGGCCAACCGAGGAAAGCGCCACGTAGGGATGAGGAGCCTGCACAGACTGGTGGAACACTGGTGATAAATACAATAATCGGTGGATCACACCCAACAGATAAGAGTTGGCAGGAGATGGAACGCTATGCTAGCATAATCAGGCATGTGGATTTTGAATATTGTTCTAATACGAAAGATGGAGCTTCGCCAAATCAGCAACGTATGATAGCGGATGATGTCGTTTTAGGAACAAAGATGCAGATAAGGTAGAGGCTTCGACAATGGACCCAACGGTCATTTCGGTCATGATTGGCCCAGCTTTGGTGAGAAGGATATGGATTGATTGTGGAAATTCAGAAAATATAATCTTTAAATAGGCTTATGATCAGATGAGGATGGAAGTCAAGGAATTAGAACCGTTTAAAGCTTGTATATATGATTTTAACGGCGTTGCAGTTTTTGGTTATGTGGAATTACCTGTCGAGTATGAAGAAGGTGAATGAAGGAGAGTGCAGATCTTTTCGTTTGTTGTTTTGGATGTTGAATCTCCATACAATATTTTTCTAGGCCGATTAGCCCTAGCTGAATTTCAGGAAGCTCTTGCCCCATGGTGTAGGAGTTGTTTATGGTGATCAGGCAACTGAACGTGCTTGTTATGTAGCTGAATTGAGGGAAGCTCAGTGCAAAGAGAAAGGTAAGGGTGTGGACAAGACTTTCCGTATCCAAGCTACCGAAGATTGACAACTAGCCCCTGAGCCTTGGCTCGGGCACCACAGTCGGTTCCATAGAGATATAGATCCGAGAAATGATAAAGAGGAGCCCCAAAAGACGAAGGTTGCTCCGGCTGAGCTGATAATTGATATTACGATCAGCCACAACGACCAATCACGAGTCCTAAAGATTGGATCACAGCTCAGGCCCCCGATGATGAAGGAACTTGCTGGTTTCTCCAAGTGAATCTCGACATGTTCACTTAGACTATGGAATGTGTGGAATCTCACCTGCTATTGTGAGCCATGCATTGAATATCGACCCGAGGTGTGTCCCAACGAAGTAAAAAAGGCATGACATGGACCCGAATAGAACTTCCACTCTCAAAGAGGAGGTGGGTAGACCAAAAGGCAATGGGTTTATCCGCAATGCCCTCTACCCTAAATGGATATCTAATCATGCACTTGTGAAGAAAGCGAATGGGAAATGGAGAACATGCGTTGATTATTCAGATTTGAACAAAGTTTTTCCGAAAAACAATTTTCTCCTTCTAAGGATCGATTAGGTAGTGGATTCCATCGCGGAGCACGAATTGCTATCTTTCATGGATGCATACTCAAGATATAACCAAACCCTGATGCATATTCCCGACTAGGAGCACACTAGTTTCATTACCAATGTTGGATTGTACTGCTATGTAATACTGCCGTTTCGGTTAAAGAATGCAGGAGCAACTTATCAGCACTTAGTCAACAAGATGTTTAAAGATCAAATTGGAAAAACAATGGAAGTGTATGTGGATGATATGCTTGTGAAGTCACGACGATCAAGCGACCACATTAGATTCTTGGTAGAAATGATTGACATCCTCCAATGTTACAAGATGAAAATTAATCCTTTGAAATGTTCTTTTGGCTTTGCATCAGGGATTGGGCTTTATTGTTAATGCCGGTGGAATAGAAGCTAATCCCAAGAATATTTAGGCTGTTCGTCATATCCAAGTTCCTAGGACTATTAAGCAAGTGCAAAGTCTGAATGGGAAAATTGTTGCCTTAAGCCGATTTATCTCCAAAACTACCAAAAAATGCATTCCTTTCTTTGATTTTATAAGGAAAGTGAAAAGATACTTTGAATGGATGCAGGGTTGTAAAGACGCATTTCAAGCTTTGGTGAATCATTTGAAGACACTCCATCTTGTCAAAGCCGGTGGATCATGAGGATCTGTACATTTATTTGGTTGTATTGGCATATGCTGTAAGTGCTAAATTGCTTCATGAAGAGGATATGATCTAGAGGTCGATGTATTACGTCAGCAAACGATTAACAGGAGCTTAAAGGAACTATTCAAAAATAGAGAAACTGGCGTATTTCTTACTTATTGCATCATGAAAGCTTCGTCTATACTTCCAAGCACATCCGATCAATGTTTACACTGATAGCCTTTACGATAGGTCATATAGCATCCTGAGATGTTTGGAAGGTACTCAAGTGGAATACTGAGCTCAGTCAATTCAATATTACTTATCTCTTTAAGAGGGCTATCTAGGGTCAATCACTAGAAGATTTTATAGCAGAGTTTACCGCACGGGATGATTTTCCAAAAGGCAGTGAAATCCTACCATACGGTGGAAACTGTATACTGATGAAGCGTTTGATGATCATTGTTCCAGGGCCAGAATTATGCTTGTAACTCCGAAGGTAGGTCAATCTATTATGCTTTAAAGCTTGATTTCCCGGTGACGAACAACGAAGGTGAATATGAATCATGATTAATGAACTTAAACTTGCTAGAGAACTTAGAATAAAATCTATCCAAATATTTTGTTATTCGTAGTTGGTGATGTACCAAGTCAAGGGAGATTATCAAGCTAAGGGACAATAACTTGCCCAATACCTTACCTAAGTCCAAGAGTTGTTGGTAGAATTTGAGTACCATAACATTTCACATATTCCACGAGATCGAAACATAGATGTCGATTCATTGGCAAAGTTTGCTAGCACCGGCGACGCACAGCGAATGGGCTTGGTCTAGGTTGAAGTACTAAATGCCCCAAGTTTAAACATGATAGAAATCGGCCGGACATTGGAAGCGGAGCACGAGAGAGAGTCATGGATGACTCTAATCAAAGACTTTTTGCTATAGACAATTCTTCCCGAACGAAGGAATGAAAAGAAGTAAGTCCTATTCATGGTACATCATGTAAAAAAAGTCATGTATAGGAAAGTTTTCTTTGTGTAGGATCTAGATTAACCCTAGAGGGGGGGTGAATAGGGTTATAGCTAATTTTCTCGATTTAAAAATAGAAACAAACTGCAGAAATAAATATGCTGAAAAGTAAATCACACACAAAATTTACCCAGCTTCGGCAACCACTGCCTACTGCTGCATTCCCAGATTTCCATTAGAATTAAACAGTCTCCTGCTTACAAACACTCTAACAGACTCACAAACCCTGCTCCCGCTTACAAACACTCTAATAGACTCGCACCCCCTGTTCCCGCCTATAGAGTTTTGCAAACTCGCAAACCCTTGCTCCCGCCTATAGAGTTTTGCAAACTCGCACACCCTGCTCACTGAACTAATTCTAACAAGACAATCTGACACTACCTACAACCTAGGTGGTGATTTACCAAGACTTGATTCGAAAAGTAAAAAAAAAACAAATAATTAAAAATAAAACTAATAACCAAAAAAAACCCCTTTAATAAAATTAAACCCTAATAATAAACAAAAAAAAACCGGCCCCTTTTTTATTTCTTTAGCCCGTTCTCTTTTCTGGCTTGTGAAGGAAATGTCGGCTTTGTTAATCTTCGTTCGTCCAAATTAGGGATTTGTTCCCTTGCAAAAATTAGGGCTTTCGATTCTCTGTGTTGTGCTTGCTCGCGACTTCTCTGATGATCAATTCTCTGTTCTGTGTTGCTCTTGCTTGCGCTTGTTCGCAGCTGCTCCTTTGATCGAGTTCACTGTTGCTTCGGTATGTAATTTCCTATTTGTGCTTTTATGATTTCTCGTATTCGAACTCGATGATTATTGCCAATGATGACTGTGGGATTATAAATGGATTTCAAGACACTTGAAATTGTTCGTATCAATTCGATACTTTCCAAATTTTTCGATTTCCTGACTTGATGCGCATGGCTTTATCTTGAGAACGTTCGATTTTTCTTGTGTTATACGGCAGAGAAATTTCTTCTTTTATTTGTTTTGACTTTATCAAAGATACACACACTTGATTTCTGACTTTTATTTTGCGTCTGCATTAAATTCTTCGAACTTTACTCCTTGATTTGCCACGGCTTCGGCCATCTATGTGTTCATTCCTGTAGCATTGTCGTTGTTCATCTTATAGTCTTCGTCTCTGGCCATCTTCTCTGGTCTCTACTTGAACATTGCATTGTTGTTCACTGAGTCTTGACAGTCAAGTTGCACACTTGTGTCATATATGTGTACTGTGTCTTTGAGTAGCTGAACTTGTTATACTTAAGTTGTTTGGTTGCTTTATGTAGTTGATTCAACCTTCATGCACTGATGCATTTGGAGTTGGTTTGTTGCAGTTGCTATGCAGTGAACTTTGTTGACATGTGCATTACCCTTGAGTCTTGTTCAAGTATCATTTGTTATCTTCACTGTGTTGCATTCATGTTGGTTTAATTGTGCACTTGCTTATTTGAGTTTTACTGAGATTGTCATGTCACTTGATTGTGTATCTTGAGGCTGCTGTTGTTCTTCACGCATGTTCTCTGTTGCCTTGAACTTCTGTCCACTCATTACTGCACCGCTTGTTGTAGCTAGACTTGTTGTTGTACATGTTGCTCGAGTCACTTGCATTTGTTTGCTGTCATGTTAGTTTGTTTCTGATCTTTTGGTCATGTTGCCTTTAGTTGCTTCATTTGCACACTGCTACTTGTCTATAGCCTTTGTTCGTCTGCACTTGTACACTCCATACTTTGGTGTCTGGTATTCTTGTACAGCTTCATTGTGGTTTGCACTTTCACTTGATATTGTAGTCTCTGCTTTGGTTTAACCTGTACTTGCTTCACTTGAACTTTTGTGACTTGTGGTTTGAGCCTTGTTGTTCTGTGTTTGGTCACTGATGCATACATGAACTGTTGCTCCAATTGTCATTGATGTATCACTACTTGTGTCTGCATTATCATCACTGACTCTTGACATTAAGCTTGATCTCTGTTGTTTGTTACATTGCTGCACTCATGTTTGTTGTGAATAATCGTGGTCTTGGTTGTTGTAGTATTCATTTGTGCATTGCCTTTGTGGTCTTGAATTTCTGGTTGGTGCATTGCCACACTGAACTTGATTCACTTCATGTTGATTTTTGTAATTTCACTTGAGTTGAATCCAGTTTCAAAACTCGGGTTTGACCTTGTGCTCGTGTCCCTGTAGCATTATCAAGTGTATATCGATGTGCACGGCCTTGTGGCATGTACAGTGATACACTGTGCATGTCACATTGTTCGTGTATGATGAATTCAAATGTGAATGATGACGAACAACCCAAATAACTAAGGCAAATCATATCTTCAAAAATCATATTTCATTCTATATTGCAAAAATATTTCTTTTTCAATTTTACTGCGTTAGTGAATATGTTTGCAGATTTCTCAGATGCTGGATTCTAACTTGAATGAAGTTGAAGATAAACTACGAGTGTGAGTGATATGTAGTGAGGTTATTAATGTAAATTGAATTGTGATGTATTCAAAACTGTATATGTATAGTGAGAGCTTGAAATTGTACTATTCAAAATTGTAGTAAATATTTGTTTGAATAAAATTTCTGTTTGAATTCAAATTCCATTCAAATTCTATGTAATTTATTTTATTCAACAAATATTTATTTAATCTATGAAAAATAGAATAGTACATTAACAAATACATTTAAATGAATATATATATGTTTATTATCATCAAACAAAATCATATACTCGTATATTCCACAATCTCCCCCTTTTGATGATAACAAACATATATTTAAGATTTTGACTGTGTTAAATGTATTTGAACAATGATATACACTAATTGCTCCCCCTATTTAAATGCTTCCTCTCTACATGATGCTCCCCCTACATATATGCATACAAATAGAAATATATAAATGAGCCTAGATGCAAATCGAAAAATTATTTGACCTTTGCTTGATTCTATTTGACAAAATCTTAACTTTTCTCTCCCCCTTTTGTTATCAGCAAAAGAATAATAGTGTTAGAGAAAAATAGAGATAACGTGATCAATATTAATCCAACATTAAAACTCAATTTGAATATAAATATTAAACTTCAATAAAAATCAAACAAAAATCATAACTACCCTTGTTAGGTATATATTCCACTTTTAGAATGATGGAAATGACGTTCTCATATAAAATCATACAGCTGTATCTACTTGTGGTACATTTATATCAGGAATTTGAATATCTACTAATCTTGCATAATCATTAGGACTTTTAAATGAGATTAGTAGTATTCCAATTTAATTTTTAAAAATGAATTCAAGTATCTTCTAACCACGCATGACCATGAGGACTTTTAAATGGGATTAGAATCAACTTGTCTATTTAATCAATCAATTTTGATATGCCTTCCATACATGCATAACCGTGAGGACTTTTAAATGAGCATGGAAGCACATAATCAAAAATATAAGTAATTCACCCATGCATAACCGTGAGGACTTTTGAATGAGAGTGAATACTTTGGATATTTATTTATTTTTACAAAAAATTGTGAAATGAAAAACAAATAATCCCTGATTATAGTACCACATATCGACAAACTATATTTAAGATTTGATAAACAATGGTCGATAGAAATATGATAGATATAGAAATGGTCATGGAATCTTTACCCAACAAAAAGTTTTATGACTCTTGTTTGAATTCCTAAAGAAATTTTCCAAATATACCGTCTTGTGTAATGTATGTTAAATATCAACACTTATCACCTTCTCAATCACTATTCATCTTTTTGATAATTAGTAGGGAGTCGGATTAGTCAAAATTTGTCATTTAAACTCATATAAAAAATGACTAATCTGAAAATATGGTCAAAAATGATTTTCTCGAAGGGGTTATATGGAAAAAAAATTCTGCTATTTTAAAATTATTTCAAGCAAAAAATATGCAGATATTTTCTTTGAAAAACGATGCAGCAAATGAATGTTTCACCATAAATCACGTTAAACTAGTAAGTTTTCTGTCAACTAGATTACCAGTATGATCTGCATCCGAGTTTCTCTTTTACTCCAAAATATCACTAATTAAATTTGATAAATCAGATCATGAAGTGTGCATAAAAATTCAAACTCAATTTTTAACAGCATTCTAAATTTGAATTGAAGTCGTGTAAATAATCAGGAAACCGTGAATATAGAGTTAGCCGTAAAAAATATTATCATCCAACAAAGCACTATATTTAATCCAAACAAATATGTATGAAGTAATTCAAAGAATAGTGTTTTTGGCATAAATATAATTGGCCAACTATGTCGAACAAGTCAGAACCGAAAAAACTCATCTCTTTACAACATCTCAATATTGGCTGATTTCATTCAGAATACGGTGCAGATTATCACATTTAATATATCGATCAAATAAATATACCTTCACCTGTTTTACCTTTACGATAATTTTTCGTGATTGCCCATTGTGATTCTGTCACCTTTGTACTAGGCTAAGGAACTTTTGCTTTGTTGCCCGTTGTGTTTCTGGAACAGCCAAAATCCAGCGAATACTGTTGTTGTTTCTTAGCCCACCACTATACCTACACGATGAAAGATTTTTGTGACCCATTTATTTTTATAGGTCCATTATTGTTAGTGGCAGAAGTATTGTGAATAAACAACCCCTTTGGAACCCAAACTTGTTTTGTCCTTTTATTCTTGTTCCAATAGAGATGAAATTTGTTTGTAGTATTCTTAGGAACCCAAACTTGTATAAATTTTGTGTTCTTGTTCCTATGACTACAATTTTCAACACGGTGTCCAATTATTTCACATCTATTAAAGACACTCTTACCTTTTGCATTATCCTCAACTTGTGTTTTCCCAAAGCCTAGTCATTTTCTGTTGTTAGCAAAAATTTGATTTCCCAATAGCATGTTGAAAGATTTTTTTGCCTCTTGAAAAGTTATTCAGAGATTTCTCAAGATTTTGGACTTTGGTTTTTAGTGTTGTGTTTTCAGTTACAAGTGAGGTGCATCTATTTATAAAATCCTTTTTTCTAGTGTCAATGGTTTCCTTAAGACTCAAGTTTTCTTTTTGAAGATTCTCAAAGCTATTCTTAAGTCTTGATAATTCTGAATCTAAAACTTTACATTTTTTACATTCTAGGTTTTGAATATTTTCAAGTTCAGTTTCTAACCTAAAATTTTCACGAGCAAGTTCTCTTCTATCAGATTTCAGTTTTTCAATTTTAGATTCAAGAGTATCAACTACTTTAGTAAGATCAAGACACATAAAAACAAGTTCTTTATAAGAATAGTCACCTCCCTCATTAGATTCTTCTGAGCTTGCTTCTGAATCCGATTTTGCCACAAGACACAAGTTAGCCTCCTCTGAGCTACTAATCGAAACTTCCTCTCCTTCTTCATCATCCCAAGTCGCTGCAAAGACCTTCTTCATCTTTTTCTTTCCTCGATTGTTTTGAGAAGTGGGCATTCTTGTTTGAAGTGGCCAGGCTTGTTGCAGTTAAAGCACGTCGGTTCATTATCGGAATTGTCAGAATCTTTTGGCTTATTACGACTTGTAATCTTCTTGCGTGGCTTGAATCTTGACCATTTTCTAAGATTATTGACAGCCATTGCAAGCTCTTCAATTGGATCTTCTTCATCGGTCTCTTCTTTGCTCTTTAAGGCAATCGTCTTCTTCTTTGGTTCGGAGTTGTTGTGTTCCTCCTTTGCTTTTAGTTCAAGCTCATATGTCATCAAGTTTCCAATCAACTCCTCCATACTTAGTTTACTCAAATCTTTCGATTCTTGGATTGCCGTGACTTTTGCCTCAAAGTTCATCGGTAAGACTCGTAGCACCTTCCTCACAAGCTCTACCTCAGTGAATACCTTCTCGAGCGCTCTAGCGTTGTACACCAAAGTTGAAAAGCGTCCAAACATGTCCTTTATGCTCTCGCCTTTGTCCATCACAAAATTCTCGTATTCATTGCTGAATAGGGCTAGACGAGACTCCTTGACTTGAGAAGTTCCTTCATGTGTCACCTCCAAGGTATGCCAAATTTCCTGTGCAGTTTTACAATGAGAAATTCTATTAAATTCAGACTTATCAAGAGCACAGATTAAAGCATTCATGGCTTTAGCATTTGTAGTTTTTAATCTCTTATCGTTAGCATCTCACCTATCCTTAGGTTTAGGAATCTCAGTATCATTAACAGTTATAGTGGGAGATTTATAGCTAGTTTCAATAATATCCCAAACATCATAATCAACAGAACTAAGATAAATGCCCATCCTAACTTTCCAATAAGCATAATCATTCCCATCAAACATGGGTGGCCTAGCAATAGATTGCCCCTCAGAAAAAGCATTATTTGGTGGATTCATGACTCTAGAGTTAAAGAAAAATACCTTGCTCTGATACCACTTGTAGGATCTAGATTAACCCTGGAGGGGGGGGGGGGTGAATAGGGTTATAGCTAATTTTCTCGATTTAAACACAGAAACAAACTGCAGAAATAAATATGCTGAAAAGTAAATCACACACAAAATTTACCCAGCTTCGGCAACCCCTGCCTACTGCTGCATTCCCAGATTTCTATTAGAATTAAACAGTCTCCCGCTTACAAACACTCTAACAGACTTGCAAACCCTGCTCCCGCTTACAAACACTCTAATAGACTCGCACCCCCTGTTCCCACCTATAGAGTTTTGCAAACTCGCAAACCCTTGCTCCCGCCTATAGAGTTTTGCAAACTCGCACACCCTGCTCAGTGAACTAATTCTAACTAGACAATCTGACACTACCTACAACCTAGGTGGTGATTTACCAAGACTTGATTCGAAAAGTAAAAAACAACAAATAATTAAAAATAAAACTAATAACAAAAAAAACCCCTTTAATAAAATTAAACCCTAATAATAAACAGAAAAAACCGGCCCCCTTTTTATTTCTTTAGCCCGTTCTCTTTTCTGGCTTGTGAAGGATATGTCGGCTTTGTTAATCTTCGTTCGTCCAAATTAGGGCTTTGTTCCCTTGCAAAAATTAGGGCTTTCGATTCTCTGCGTTCCGCTTGCTCGCGGCTTCTCTGATGATCAATTCCCTGTTCTGTGTTGCTCTTGCTTGCGCTTGTTCGCAGCTGCTCCTTTGATCGAGTTCACTGTTGCTTCGGTATGTAATTTCCTATTTGTGCTTTTATGATTTCTCGTATTCGAACTCGATGATTATTGCCAATGATGACTGTGGGTTTATATATGGATTTCGAGACACTTGAAATTGTTCGTATCAATTCGATACTTTCCAAAATTTTCGATTTCCTGACTTGATGCGCACGGCTTTATCTTGAGAACGTTCGATTTTTCTTGTGTCATACGGCATAGAACTTTCTTCTTTTATTTGTTTTGACTTTGTCAAAGATACACACACTTGATTTCTGACTTTGATTTTGCGTCTGCATTAAATTCTTCGAACTTTACTCCTTGATTTGCCACGGCTTCGGCCATCTATGTGTTCATTCCTGTAACATTGTCGTTGTTCATCTTGTAGTCTTCGTCTCTGACCATCTTCTCTGGTCTCCACTTGAACATTGCATTGTTGTTCACTGAGTCTTGACAGTCAAGTTGCACACTTGTGTCCTATATGTGTACTGTGTCTTTGAGTAGCTGAACTTGTTATACTTAAGTTGTTTGGTTGCTTTGTGTAGTTGATTCAGTCTTCATGCACTGATGCATTTGGAGTTGCTCTTGTTGCAGTTGCTATGCAGTGAACTTTGTTGACATGTGCATTACCCTTGAGTCTTGTTCAAGTATCATTTGTTATCTTCACTGTGTTGCATTCATGTTGGTTTAATTGTGCACTTGCTTATTTGAGTTTTACTGAGATTGTCATGTCACTTGATTGTGTATCTTGAGGCTGCTGTTGTTCTTCACGCATGTTCTCTGTTGCCTTGAACTTCTGTTCACTCATTACTGCACCGCTTGTTGTAGCTAGACTTGTTGTTGTACATGCTGCTCGAGTCACTTGCATTTGTTTGCTGTCATGTTAGTTTGTTTCTGATCTTTTGGTCATGTTGCCTTTAGTTGCTTCATTTGCACACTGCTACTTGTCTATAGCCTTTGTTCGTCTGCACTTGTACACTCCATACTTTGGTATCTGGTATTCTTGTACAGCTTCATTGTGGTTTGCACTTTCACTTGATATTGTAGTCTCTGCTTTGGTTTAACCTGTACTTGCTTCACTTGAACTTTTGTGACTTGTGGTTTGAGCCTTGTTGTTCTGTGTTTGGTCACTGATGCATACATGAACTGTTGCTCCAATTGTCATTGATGTTGAATCACTTGTTTTGATTATGACAAATCAGTTCAGAAACCGAGAAAAGAATTTACATTCACTCATAACAAAAAGAAGACAACAGAGGATCAAAGCTACAACTCTATGATTAAAGTAACTATTATTTGTGTTGAGTCTTAGTTTTATGTTAAAATCAATCCTCAAGTTTTCAATATTTCTTTAAAAAGAATATTTCTTTAAAAAAAGAAATTCACTGTGCAAAATATGCACAGCCAGTCGACTGACTGGTTATGCCAGTCGGCTGACTGTGCATATGCACAGTCGTCGCCTCTTTTAAAAATTTTAAAACGGACATTTTTTTTTAAATTCAAGTACCAGTCGACTGACCAATATTTCCAGTCGACTGAATCGGCTTCAACTGCAAAATTCTGAATAGACATCTTCTTCATGAAGAGTTGCAAACCATCAAAAGTTGTTTCTCTTGGCTGAAACTCTTCACCAAGGGTTGCAATTTTCTAATGAATGTATATAGGAGTTCTCTCTTCTGCAAAAATACCAATCTTTGATTCTAACTCTCTACTCTCTCTCTTGTGATTATTCTAAGTACTCCAATACTTTCAATTGCTTTGAAACTTTGAATTATATTTTATATACGTTGATTCTTAGCAATATTCTTCCTTCTCAAATCTTCACACATTATTTATATACTTGAGGAATGGATTATAGGAAGTTTGTAATCTTAATTGACAAATCAGTGTTATCAAGAACACACTTAGTCAACTACTTTCATATTTTGTAAAAGTCCTGTTCTGCTGCTCAGGCAAGGGAAAGTCCTCTACGGCTGCTGAGGCGAAATCCTGTTCTGCTGCTCAGGTCCCTGTTCTGCTGCTCAGGGTTGCATAAACCTGTTCCTCCGGGTTAAGTGAGGGTTGTTGTAGTGAAATTCCAGAAGGAGTCTGGGACTGGACGTAGGACGGTGCTCCGAACCAGTATAAAATATCCGGTGTCATTTTACTTACTGCATTTATATTACGCACTATTTACTATCTATACTCTGCATTACTGTTTATCCATATTATATGGTCCTATAAACTTTCAATTGATGTATCACTACTTGTGTCTGCATTATCATCACTGACTCTTGACATTAATCTTGATCTCTGTTGTTTGTTACATTGCTGCACTCATGTTTGTTGTGAATAATCGTGGTCTTGGTTGTTGCAGTATTCATTTGTGCATTGCCTTTGTGGTGTTGAATTTCTGGTTGGAGCATTGCCACACTGAACTTGATTCACTTTATGTTGATTTTTGAAATTTCACTTGAGTTGAATCCAGTTTGAAAACTCGGGTTTGACCTTGTGCTCGTGTCCCTGTAGCATTATCAAGTGTATATCGATGTGCATGGCCTTGTGGCATGTACAGTGATACACTATGCATGTCACATTGTTCGTGTATGATGAATTCAAATGTGAATGATGACGAACAACCCAAATAACTGTGGCAAATCATATTTTCAAAAATCATATTTCATTTTATATTGCAAAAATATTTCTTTTTCGATTTTATTGCGTTAGTGAATATGTTTGCAGATTTCTCAGATGCTGGATTCTAACTGGAATGAAGTTGAAGATAAACTACGAGTGTGAGTGATAGGTAGTGAGGTTATTAATGTAATTGAATTGTGGTGTATTCAAAACTGTATATGTATAGTGAGAGCTTGAAATTGTACTATTCAAAATTGTAGTAAATATTTGTTTGAATAAAATTTCTGTTTGAATTCAAATTCCATTCAAATTCTGTGTAATTTATTTTATTCAACAAATATTTATTTAATCTATGAAAAATAGAATAGTACATTAACAAATACATTTAAATGAATATATATACGTTTATTATCATCAAACAAAAATCATATACTCGTATATTCCACACTTTGTTCACCTACTTCGATGTGTCGCTCATGATGAAATAAAGCGTGTTTTGAAAGAAGTTCATGAAGGGAATGTGGCGATCACGCTGGTGGGCAAACTCTGGCAAAGAAAATATTCCATTACGAGTATTATTGACCAACCGCAAATCGAGATGCCGCTAATTATGTAAGATAATGTAGTAAGTGCAAGATATATGCAAAAATTCCCAGAGCTTTGCCGAAGAAAGTCACGCAAATGGTCAGCCCATGGCCGTTAGCCATGCGGTGTATTGACATTAGCCGCTCCTTACACATCTCTGAAGATATTGCAAAGTACGCCATCGTTGCAGTTAATCATTTCACCAAATGGGCCGAAGAAGAACCTTTAGCCACGATCACAACCAAAAAAGTGATCAACTTTGTTATCCGAAACACATAGTTGATTCAATCTACCATGAACTATTATAACAGATAATGGGACCCAATTCGATAGTGTTGAATTCAAAGACTTCTGTCAAAGGTATCGTATTGAAAAGAGATCTGCAATAGTCGCTCACCCTTAGGAAAATGAATAGGTTAAAGCTGTAAATAAAATCATAAAGTCCATTCTGATGAAGCAATTCGAAAAGGACAGAGCCAAGTGTGTAGATGAACTCATTATAGCAATGTGGGTTTATAGGACCACCCCACAAGTCCGCGAATGGCCATACTCCGTTCACCTTTTCTTACAGTTTTGAAGTCGTCATTCTTGTTGAGCTCAAGGTTCTATCTCATCAAGTGAATTACTACGATGCCAAAATGAATAAGAACTCCTTTTGGGATCTTTTGACTTTATAGATGAGAAACGTGAGGATGCCGATTTAAGGGCAGCTGTGCATTGACACCGAATCGCCCTTGAACCTTTGAAATTGGCAATCTCATTCTAAAATGGTTTTTTCTACCCATCGCACATGAATCCAAACTGGGAAGGACCATATGTCATTGAAAATAGGCTAGGAGAGGAACTTTCAAGCTAGCGACTATTGATGGCATTACACTTCCAAGGGCGTGGAATAGTGAGCATTTACAGCACTATTTCACTTAGTTTGTTTCCTTTTCATTTTAGTTGTATTTCTTTCAAAATTTGCTTTAGCATTTGATTTTCAAGTTATTTTCAAGTTATATAATAAGTTAGATTATGTCATTCTTTTCCATTTAGCAAATAAAGCCTTGGACTCCATTGTGTTTATGTTTAATGAAGCATTTTGTATCGGTTACATGACAAGACTGAATAAAATAAGAGCAATCGTGACACGATAGATCGCTCGCTAAATTAAACCCCTATCTGCTGGGGAAAATAAATCAGTTATGGAGAATACAATCTAGCTGCTCTACGAAACAACTCTAAGTCCCAAGAGTGTGGGTTGGAGTATAAATGTAAATCGGGTATGAATCGAGCACCCACAAAATAACTCTAAGTCCATAGAGAGCGGATTGGAGTACAAACATAAATAGTCTGTGAATCGTCCACCCACGAAATAACTTTAAGTCCCTGGAGTACAGACTGAAGAATAATCATAAATTGGGTGCAGTTCGACCACCCATCGACTAACTTTTATCCCAGAGTGTGGAAATGAGTGTAAAAAAATAGATGAGTGCGGTTTGACTGCTCACTGTTCCATACAATATGGACTTAAAATGATAGCAGGAGTGTAAAACACTAAGGATGGAGTTCGACCATCCACTACCTAACTCAGCTAACCAAAGAATGTGTAACGACCCATAAATTTCGATAATTAAACTGGTTAATCTAATAAGATTTTTGTAATTAAATTTAGAAAGAAATAAAAACTTTATAATTGATAATGAAGTTAATGTTAAACCTAAAAACTAAAAATGTAAATTAAAGTTAACCGTTAACAATTTTAATGAAACTCTAATTTATTAAAATAATTTAAATGTTATGCTTGACTATGAATTGAATATAAGGAAACAAGTGTAGATATTGAACTAATTGATTAATTAGTATAAAATTTATGATAATTGGATAAGAACAGTGTATGTAATCAATTTGAACACTTGTTTGTTAGTGATAACTTATAAGTGTAATTAAATGTTAACGGTAACTATTATTATAAGTTAACCATTTATTTAGTCTATTAAATTAAAACGGGTAATCAATTGCAATAAACCTAAATTTAATGATATGTTATTGCAAATTTAGGGAATTATTGGGAATAGTGTTAATTTTATTCATATTATGACAATTTGTTGAATTTAAAGGATGGGAGTCAGGATTTATTAATTTATTGGAATTTAAGTTTAATAATTAGATTAATTGCAAATAAATGGAATTAGATATTTAGATATTACGCTAGTGGGAAATTAAGATGAAATTTGAATATTTTAATGTAATAAATCATGAACCATTGTTAGTGGCATCCATATTGTGTTAAAAGATGTGAATAACAAGATTTAAAAATTTAATAAATGGATTTTGGGAATTTTAAATTATAATTTTCGAATTTAATGAAATTGAAATTAAACGCAGCAATTGATAGATTAATCAACTTTAAATTGACATCTAAATTTGTTTAAATTACTATAATTGTTTAAGAAATCAAAATTGATAAATTTGTTAATTATGGGATTGAAATTGAAAAATTGATTTAATTATTTAATTATTACTTTATTTAATTAATTGGAAAATAGCCATTTTGGTCACTGACTCGGATTTCGATGAAACCAGTTTCATCGGATCCGTAGCAGTGAATTATTGTAGAATTTCAAGTTTCGTAATGATCAGGCTTGTCGTTTGATCGTACGGGATCAAAACGCCTTGAAATCAATTTAATTGAAATCAATTGAAATCAATTCAAAATAACTTGATTTTAGCATAACTTCTTCATACGATGGAATTTGGGCTGGAAACTCGTTCCTCCTATTTTAAAATATTTTAAAACATCTATTTTGATATATGAGTTGATCCATTTTCGTTTCGGATTTGAAACGGGCTTTTTGGGCCGTGTAGCATTCAACTTTCAAACGGATTCGATCTAATCGTTTCTATTTTCTGATCCTCCTATAAATATGTCTTTATAAAGCCTAGCCTATTTCTTATTCCTCATTTCTGTACGTTCAATTCCATCAGCTTCTTCTCTTCCCAATGGCTGCAATCCCTTATTCTAATTGCAATTTCAAATAAAATTCAAAGCCAAAAATTCAAACTCTTCAAACTATATCATATTTTATATCATCGAAAAGCTCTCGACAAGCACATCTCAATTCTATGATTCATTTGTCAATTCGAAGTATCATTTGATCAAAAAAGGATGAGGAAGCCTGATCGTCCGTTGCTACGGTTTCCTAGTGGACCGTGGATCTTCAATTTGGGGACGATCGGGGGCCAGGGTCTGGTGGAGATTGCCGAGGAATGTCGATCGGTAGGTTTAGTTTGGTCTCTAGTGGTCATGACCTGCCGTAATTAGTTGTGCATTATAGCGGCAGCGCTGCCATTCTGGGCGACTTCGGGTGGCCGCGGTGGGTCAGGTGGGGTCGGTCGTTGATGGGGAGGTGCAAGGCGATGGTGGATCGTTGCGTAGCGTCGGCGATCGAAGGCAATAATCACGGTAGTAGTGGTGGCCAGTAGGATTTGTGAAAGAGGATCGTTCAGCAGTTTCGAATTTCACGCAGAGGTGAGGCACGTGGCCTGATACTGTTGCTTCATCTTGTTTTTTTTTATTAATTTTAAATTATATTCCAATCGTTCTAATACCAAAAAATTTACATACGAGGTCGAATTCACACGCGGTTTTTTCTGCTAGGATCGTATTGAAATTCTAGACATTTTGGCGCTAGTTTGGACGAATTCTGAGTCTATTCAAATTTTGGGTTTAAATTGAATTTAAATTCAATTTAAATTCAAAAGGTAAGTGTTTTAACCCACTCACAACTTATAAAATTTCTTATGTGTGTTAAATTAATTTTTGATGCGATTAGAAATTTATTTATGACTGTTTGGCATATTTTTAGTCATCGTCTCGGTTAAATTGAATTTATTGAATTAAATTGTTATTTAATTTATTATTGCATATAAAATGCCAGTTAAATTTTTATTTAATCTATCATTGAATATAAACTGCCAATAAATACCTGTTATATATTATATGTTCTATATTGATGTGATTGTTTGAATTGGATGATGTTTGTGATAAATGTTTGATGACTGATATTGGATGAATGGATGTTGTATTTTATGTTGTTATAAACTGCAAGTTGTTATGGATTTTTATCTCATTCGGGATTGCGATTTGAAATGATATATAACCGTATTTTCTTTTAAATTATGGATTGAAATGATAAATATATGTTTCACTTGACCATAGGATAGAAAATTATATACAGACACCGCGGTCTATATATAAAAATATTTTGAAATGATTTCTATGGTTTTGTAAAGAAATATATGGGTTATATAAATATTGATTTTAGATGTTATATAAATGTTATTTTATTCTTGATTTTTTAGCTATGTATAAAGTTGTTTTAATACAGAATAAGCTTAATATTAAGTTTAAAAGTTTACTGAAGATAATATGGTTGAGTATTTAAATTATATTTTAATTTGGAGTTTATAATGATTTAAATAAATTAAGGTGGGAGAGATAAATTTGAAATTTATTTGAAATTTAATTTATTTAAGAATAAAACTCAGAAAATCTTGATGTGAAATTTATTAAATTGGAAATTTTGAAAGGGTATGACTTTTATAACTTGATGTTTGGTTAAGGTGAATTAAATGAATATTTAAAGTATAAATAAATCAAAGGAATTATTTAGTTATTTGTAAATTGAGTTTTATTTAAATGATAATGGATTGATTATGTAAATTATTTCAAAACTAAATAATAGAAAATTTGATTGTTGAATCGTAATTACCAACTTAGTTTTGAAATCGTTGAATACTTAAAATTGAAATATATTGAATTTGAAATGGTTTATTCTGTAGATCAAATCTGTATTGAAATCGATATAATTTGGAATAGTTTAATTCGAATCTAAATCATATTATAATTTATGATTTGGGATTTGGTTAAATATAAAATTTTGGAATTCGAGATTGTTTTGGAATTGATTTGCAAAATTGAAGAAGCTAGTCTATTTTATAAAGTATTTTAATATTTTAACCATTTAAGTGGTGGAAGATATGTTTCAAGGATATGAGTTTCAAAGTGTTATGATTTGAAAGTGCTATATTTCAAGTGTTTTGATTTCGAAGTGTTATACGTTGAAAGTGCTATGATTTTGGAAAGGATATATTTGAAATAATATTGTATTTATATAGCTTGGAAATGGATATTATATTCAGGTTTTGAAGTATAAAGTATTTCGAAATGACCGTGGTGTTATAATAACGTTTGGTTGTTGAAGAGACCGGGATCGGAAGTTGTCATAGTCTTTGCCAACTCCGAAAACCACTTTAACAACCGTGTACGCGGTGGAGATTCCATTCCAAAATAAAGTAGGATGGTGGCGACATTCTATTAAGGTATATACGTGGACCCGACTCCATTGAGTTGGCATAAGGTGGTTAAAATAGGAGCGATTCCGGCCCAATGAGGTAGCCCCTCTTATCAGACACACTCCTTCGATATTATATTCTGACTTGGAGATTCATTTGGTGGCCACTTTTTGATTTTTTTTATCTAGATATGTGGCTCGAGGTGGGCGGTAGCTGCACGCTATGCTTCACCACCAGTCCGGGTTGTAATTGGTATATCTACCCTGGCATTGCCTTATGCGCCGTGTCACCTACCCTAGCGCCTTGTACGAATTTGATTTGTGTCGTACCTATGGAGTATCCTCTGGTAGCTTCCCGACAGGAGGTATTACGGTACTGTATAGACTACTGGCACTATTACGTGTTAAGGTGGAAAATGTAAAGCCTTAATGATATTTAAAAGTAAGTTTATTTTACTATTAGACATTATTATAATAGAGAAATATTACTACATAGTAAATAGTTTAACGTATCCTTAGGATATGTGAATCCCAAGCATCTCCTAAGTTACTGCACTCACATTAGACACTGGATAGGAGATGTCAAATCCCGTAAACATCTCTGACGCCATTCCACTCATATTATTTACAGTTGATTTAACTTACATAAGATCTTTTAGTTTCGACTCGAGTGTTTTGTCTTTTCAATTCGCTCGGGTCAATTTGAGCATTACAGGATTCAAAGACCTTATTTCTGGAGGACGAAGACGAAGATTGTATTATTACTATTATTTACTACATTGTTCCATTGCATTAATTATTATTCTTTGGTATGTGTAACTCTGATTCTATGTTGTATAAGTATAATCAAATGTTTTGTAAAACAGCTTCATGAATTGTATTTGATTATTATATTTTGTCGTTCTGCTACAACATTCTATTTTGTTTTCTTTCTTTCTCCCTTTCTCTTATTCACCCCAATAACAATCCGCCCTTCTATATGGTTTGAGTCTGACGTGTGTGGTTTATCGTCGATTTAAAACGTATAAAAAGGCGGGATGTTACATCTGGTATCAGAGCTTTGGTTTAGCGATAAACCTTTGCTTTGTGGGGTCTGACTCTGTACTAATAGGGTAGTAATACCCTACAATGAGTCGCTGAGCATATATATATGAGAGAGTGTATTTGTTAGTGTTATAAAAAGGTTTTATACTGTGTTAATTTGTTCTGTTTTGTATTTATAAATTCTGGTTGGTGCATATGACGCTATGACATCAATAGGGATTTCTAAATACCTAACAGGACAAACCGACATAATATTTGTTTTGAATATAGGTGAATGAAATAATTTTTCCTATTAAATTTTCTATATATAAATAATTTTTTTTATAAATGATATATATTTGGTTGTAATATATTGGTTGTTAGGTAGTGAAGTTTATTAATATTGGTTGGAAACAAGATCTAAAAATAAATAAATGAAAATTGGGAATTTAGAACTTAAGTCCTGGGGTTTTGAAAATTTCTTTCGAATGATTTTGTAATATAATAGTAATATTGTTTATAAGTATTTTCTGATATAAATATTTCAATATAATGGAAAGAACTGTTTTAAGGAAATTTTGAAAGGAAATAAGTTCTGTACTCCGCTCTCTGTCGCTGTAAAATAATTTCGGTGATGAGTGCACGTATCATCGACATTCATTTTTGAGTTTCGAAGTGGGAAAGCCATTTTAGTAGTTTTACTACAGATTTATTTTGATAAACAAATATAAATTTTAAATTGTTTTAAACATAAATGGATATAAATTGTAAGTGTATACATCGATCTATTATTTTTAAATGATTTGAAATTTAACCCGGTATTTAGTTCTTAAATTTCCGTTAATTAATAGTTTCAATTATTGTAGTGAAATGGAATGTAACTAATTAATAATTGGAACCTCTAATTTAAAAAAGAGATTGAATGCTAGGTTATGAATGAAATTACAAGAAAATTTGAAATGTGTAACCTACAAGACAAAGGATAGGATTATTGAACGTTAAATTAATTTAAAAGGAATAAGATAAACTTGTATAATTTTCAATTTCAATCTTTAACATATATATAACTTACAAAATATTAAAAGTTGTAATGTTAGTAAGAAAATGTAATGGATATTATGCAAGTAATAAACTTGAGATAATGAAAGTATTCAATGAAATTCTTTAATAAACAAGAATTTGATGTTGTAGTTGTTATAAACTTAAGTATGATAGAAAGGCTACTAATTAAATAAATGGAAAGGTAGGTATTATAAATAAATGAATAAATGAAACTAAGTAATAAATGAAATGGAGAAATGAATGAATATAATGCAATAAAAGAAATTTATATGATACGAATAAATGATAATAAATAGAAATTTGTAAGAAGTTAAATGTAAGTTAAAAGGATAGATCATTATATGAATGAAAAGGAAATCAAACAACAAATGTTATGAAGTGAAATTATTCAGAATGAACTTGATCTATTGTTTGGAATTGTTATTTGTTTGGTTTAGGGTTGTTTGGGCAAGAATACTTTCAAATTGTTTGGATGTATGAATAATCTATTTAGTTTCATCAAAGACTATTGAGTAAATGATACACTTAGTAGTTTATTTTAATTATGTATAATTTGAAGTTTTAAACCCGGACAACTATTTGTTTGTTCGCTATGGGTATATAGATGGTTGATTTTATTGGCTTCATATAATGGTTGTATGTTGTGATTGCAAGTGATTATTATTGATTTGTTGTTAGAGATTGAAACAACTTTAAATATTTCATTTGTATAATTATTATTAACTCTTTTAGATTATATAAGTGAAATACAGGTTATGGAAGCAATTGCTACTGCTTTTGGTTTCATATTTAAGCGTTATTTGCCCGACAAATAGGTACGTTTTCAGATTACGGTTTATAGCGTTATTATATTGTTTTTCCTGTGTTGGGATATATATTATTTTGGAAAATATATGTTGTATATTGTTATATTTGATATTCACTTGACCATAGGATAGAAAATTATATATAGACACCGCGGTCTATATATAAAAATATTTTGAAATGATTTCTATGGTTTTGTAAAGAAATATATGAGTTATATAAATATTGATTTTAGATGTTATATAAATGTTATTTTATTCTTGATTTTTTAGCTATGTATAAGGTTGTTTTAATATAGAATAAGCTTAATAATAAGTTTAAAAGTTTATTGAAGATAATATGGTTGAGTATTTGTTAGCACCAGAATTGGTCACTAACACCCTTAAGAGAGATCGTGTAGAGAGATTAAAGAAGAAAGTAAATTTAAACAGAGAACAATATGCTAAATTAAACGCAGAAATAAAGAACACCAGATTTATAGTGGTTCGGTGTAACTGCCTATGCCCACTTTGAGGTTAATCTTTATTGTTTTTCTCAATAATCGATTACAGATACAATCCGTACACCAACTACTTGAATACAATTGTTAAGCAAAGAAGATAAGTTTTAAATGAGTCTTGAATGCAGCAGAGTCTCGCCTGTTTTCTCGAAAAAAGGTCCATTTCACTGTGCACCTGCCTCTCTATTTATAGACGAAGATGGGTTGGACTTCCCTGATGGGCCTAGTAGCAAGATACCTTAGCCCAAAATGAATGACTTCTGTGTGCCGAGCCACAAATGCCGAGCGGAAAATGATGAACAATGTCTCTAGGCCGAACGAGGCAGTGTGTTGAGTGAGATGTGTAGGCCGAACGAGATCCGATGCCGACCAAGGGGAGACGCCGAACTACATGCTCATGCCGAGCGAGGCCATGTGCCGAACGAGGCTGGAATACCGAGCAAGGCTGGAATGCCGAACGAGGCGTGAATGCCGAGCGAGGCTGAATGCCGAGCGAGGCTTGAACGCCGAGCGAGGCTGGATGCCGGTTGAGGCTTGTATGCGGAGCAAGGCTGGATGCCGGTCGAGTCTTGAATGCGGAGCGAGGCTGGATGTCGGTCGAGGCTTGAATGCCGAGCTAGGCTGGATGCCGGTCGAGGCTTGAATGCCGAGCGAGGCTGGATGCCGGTCGAGGCTTGAATGCCGAGCGAGAATGCTGTGCCAAACAACGCTGGGTGTCGAATGGTGCACAAATGCCGTGTCTCTAGTTACCTAGTCAAACCTCCAGGTAACACTTTCCCCCAAAGTGCATCGTGTGGTCGAACATGATGCGCTTTGAACCACGAGTCATCCGTGTTTTGCTTCGAGCCTTGGCTTAGTCTCCTCGATAGTATTTTTCCCTAAATGCCGATCGAGGCATTGTATGCTGAGCGACATGCGAATGCCGAACGACATAATGCCGAACGAGGGGCATGCATTGACCTGTTCTACCGGTCACGGCCCATCCAACTTCTCCTCTCTCTCTTTAAGCCGCTACTCCTTCTTCTTTTTCTTTTTTCCTTTACTTTTCAGAGACTACGAACTCAACTCCTAATAGACTTCAACAAACTACCTACCCTTCCTCCCCAAAACTCCGTACATTGCCACGCCTCGTTCTCAAGTCAGTGGGTCCAATTAAATCTGCGTTCCCTACTCTAGAATCTCCCAAGTTTCAACTCGTTCTTTAGGTAACGACCTTTCTTCTAAACATTACACCCTGAACAGGAAACCTAGCACGAGATTCGAGCTCGTGAATCTCTGTAAAATTGAGGTTGTAGGAATCGTGTGGAACAGGAATTGAGGACGAGGCGTTGTTGTTTAGTGGAGTTTAAGGCTAGGCGGAGTGGAGGAGAGAAGTGTACGTTGGAGGTGCTTGAAGGAGAGAGGTAGTGGAAGAAGTAACGTTGTGCCTCGGCATGACCTCCTTATGCCGAGCGATGGAGGGAAGTATGGAAGTAGAAATGGAGTTATGGTTTAATGCGCCGAGCGATACGGCTCGGCACAACCATGGCTCGACATAATTTCTTTATTCCCATCGAGATTGGAGGAAAAAATAGAAAAGAAGTAGTAATTAGGTAGAATGCCGAGCGACATGGCTCAGTATGACTTGCCGAAGGACTTGTCCATGCCGGTCGGTAGGGACGGAGGGAAGGAGTAAAAGTGGCGTTAAGGATAGAATGTCGAACGATGCGGCTCGGCACGAGCATGGTTCGACATTATTTGTCGCATGCCGAATGGTGAAGAGGAAGAGTTGGAAAAGTGGCATGCCGAACGGTGTGGCTCGGCATGCTTGCGGTTCGACATGTCTTGCCGCATGCCGAATGGTAGTAATGAATGGTAGGTGAGTGTTTGTTGTTGAGGGCAAAATGCCGAGCGAGGTGCTCGACATGATTGTGGTTTGGCATACCTAGTTGAATGCCGAACGACGAAGTGGTTAGGTAGGAGCGTTGTGTACAACAACAACACTAGTCGAACCTAATGCATAATTGACTAAATACATACTTTATGCCTGAACATAGGATAATGAACAAGGACAGACTCAAACAAAAAAGCATATCGGACAATCCAGACTGATGAATCCCGTGTTTGAATAACTGACAATTTGGAATTTAACTTGTTTAACAGTTAATAACCTTTCAAATGCAGTGACGATGTCGAGTTGAAAACATAAACCTCTTACGACAAGCTTTCGTAGACGGTCAGTAATGACGGTCTTCGAAGACAATAATTCAAAGCTTAGACTTATTTAATCAATCCAGTGTCTTTTCACTGCTCGGCACTTACATTTGAATGATCGCACTAGTTCACACACCACACGGGGGGAATATTTATGTCGTTAAGTCTAATGTCGATTGTTTTCAAGTATAGTTCAAACAGGTGCCTTGTCAGATTCAATCTTCATTAGAGATGTCAAGCAAATCAAGCTCTGCAACGATCTCCGACAGACCTGGGCCATCCTCTCGACAAGAAGTTGTAGGAACTTCAAATCCATCAACTACCCCTGCTCAAGACTTACCAAGCCCTGCGATTGCATCTATTGACTTGGCTCCCGACGCTTTGGAGGAAGCTATTTTCTTAGATGAATCGATTCACAGGCCTCAAAGATTAATGAAAGTACACTTCGTCGGATATGCTCTGTCCGTGGAATCCCCTTCGACGATGTGTTAGTTCCATCGGGGAGTGATCGTCCGCACTTGCCCCAAGTCAGATATACAGCTTGTAACAAATTTATGTGCTGGGTTGGCAACGTACCGCCATTCAACTCTTTTCTCCGAGACGTGCTGCAGTATATCGAGATTGCCCCCTCGCAATAGCATCCGAATAAC
This sequence comes from Allium cepa, assembly GCA_030765085.1. Classification (NCBI taxonomy): domain Eukaryota; kingdom Viridiplantae; phylum Streptophyta; class Magnoliopsida; order Asparagales; family Amaryllidaceae; genus Allium; species Allium cepa. The sequence goes on from CM060938.1 coordinate 805,958,619, forward strand.
CACGCATTCATATATGGCACTTGCATCCTCTTCACGAGTGTTCCCTTCAGGCTTCCGACTCCGGGCGATATCTGATACATCTATCGCATCAAGAGACGAACGGATAGCCCATATTTCATGCTTCTTGAGCCGCACAGCAAATGTAAAATCTTAATTGGGGGCATGGAGCAAGTTTGCCCAGTGCAAACAAGAGTGGTTCTATGTGCATTGTCCTCCTGGTTTCGCCAGAAGATGGGTAGAAGGAAGTAAGTTCTTTTTCCGGATCGATACTTGAATTTGCCGAGATTTACATCTTTTCTGACTCTTCATTCATTTTTTCAAGTATCAACCCATGTCCCGAAGGCTTCGAGTACTCTGAGCCTGTTGAAACTATTTGAGCCATCCCCGCGGAAGACCGGGACATCAGATCACTCCATACCTAAGCCTTCCCCAAGGTGTCTCCATACCTAAGCCTGCTTCGGGCAAAGGAAAGAAGAAGGCCGAGTCCTCAGCACGTAACGCCCTTGACACGCCAGAGGAGTGGGAGATTAAAGAAACCGAAACGCCCGAAGTATAGGGCGAAAATGTTAGTCCATCCCGAGGCCCAGTAGTTGAAGTTCATGACATTGAAACAACGCCCTCCCCTTCGAAGGAGAAGAAGAAACTGACATGCAAGCGGAGGAAGAAAATAATCGGTGGAACTTTTAAAGTTACTCTAGTTCCAACGGAGAAAGAAGCTTCCTCGCAACATTTGGAAAGTTCTTTGAAAGGCCCGTCGAACCTCACCATACCTGAAGATCTTCTCAATTACGATTTCAACAATCGAGAGTCCCTTAAGCTTCATTCGCCCGCGAGTGGCGATACAAGTGCTCGAGCCCAAAACAAGGGAGAAAAAACTCCTATTAGTAAAGAAACTGGTCCGTCGGGAGGAAACACTAGGACACACACTAACACGTGCACTTTAACCTGCACTTAAGTTTCTTTCATCACTCTACTATTTTCTAACTCGACGTTATTTAAATTCTGTGTAGGTGATATGAGGTGCACGCATGGACTTGACCACCTTCGCGGTTCATCGATTTTTTACTAATCTGGTCGGGATTCAGGCTCCGGCAAGCGTCGAGATAGAGACGACTCCGGTGATCGAGACTACCACCATCGGGAATCGTCCTACTGGAGAAAATTTTATAGTCAATCCTCCTACCCTCATGATCCTCCTTCCCAACCGAAACATAGCAAAGAGAAACCTGCACATAAGGGATCTCAGCCTGAGGCACATCGGGACCAACACTTCGGTTCATCAAGTACCAGGAAATCTCGAGATCCCCACAGAACGCCTGCGGTCTCCAAGCAGACTCCTCTAGCTCCTGTAACTGATCCATCGGTCGTTGAGCGACTCGCTGAGCTTAAAGCCTTGTTTTTGAAGATATTCTTTAACGGCTTAAAGTTTCTTCCGACGATTCACCAAATTCTAGGGCATGTCAAGCAAAGTGTCATTGTTCGCACCAATGACGTGTATGTCCAACACGATGCGTTCGTGCACTTAGCCGAGAAAGTTTCAGAAGTTTTGATAGAGCGTCAGCATGAGATAGATCGCCTAAAGCTTGAGGCTATCAATGATAAAGACATTATTAAAGCTCAGGATAAAGAGCTTGCTTCTTATAAGTCTCAGCTTGAAGCTGTCCAGTAGAGTGCTAAAGACACTACCGAGGCCGTTGCTCGTCTAGAGTCAACCCATAAAAAAGAAATCGACGAGGCGGTCCAACGCTGTGGGGCCCTAGCTTTAGAGAAGGACTCAGTGCAGAAAGAGAGGGATGCATTTGGCCTCCAAGTCAAAAAACTGGAGGAGCAACTCCACGCAGAAAGAGAGGAGAAGATCGCTGCCCAAGAAGAGTCGCAACGATATTGTGGTGAAATCATTGCTACACAACTCCTAAAAGCGAAGCTTCATGAGGAACTTTCTATAGTCGTGATGCTAAAAGATGAAGCTCGTGAAGAGGGAAAGAAGATAGCATCTGCGGAGATTGACTCTCGCCTGGAGGCGGCTAAAGAGGCTGGTAGGAAGGAGGTCAAATGCATGTTTGACCCATTGATTACAGAATTCAACGCCCGCGTCCTTATGCATCGAGATTTGACTATTCTGGGAGAGGGCTACCTCGAATCCCTAGCTGAGGCGTGAGAGACTTTAGTAAAAATCAGGAAGGTTGAACTTGGCACTGAGGTGGTCGATGAGGAAACTTTGATAAGGGAATTTCTTAAGAGGAACAAGACTTCAGACCTGTCTGCGGTGAAAGCTCTTTACTGCAAAGGCTCCCCCTCATCGAAAGGGAAAGATGTTACTATCGGTCCATCCGGGATCGTGTCTCCAGCTCATGCGCTTACTCAATCGGCCGATCGGCCGATACTTGATCCGTTCGAGCAGCATATCGGTTACGACCCGGAGGACCCCGGCCTCGGCGTTCACATTCTGTCTCCCATTCCAAAGGGCGAGACCCCTTGGACGACTGAGAGCCAGCCGGAACCTGGTAGATAATCCTTCACTTTAACATTCCAAAAGTTGTCGTTTTTCATGAGGGGCTATTGTATTCTAATGCTTGTTTTTCATGATTTTGTGCAGGCCGTTCTGATCCCGAGCACACTTCAAGGAGCGACGTCGCCAAGGAGGTGAAGGAAAAAAAGTGAGGCTACTTACGCAGGGGAGGCTCCCGGTCCAGATGCTCAGGTGATCGGAGCGCTTGATGAGGATAGGTCCGAGACTTCCTCTCCCATCGATGGGAGTTATGAAATCGAAATTAAAGGCGCCACTGAACATACATCTAAACTGAGCATGAAGGAGCAGCTTGAGGAGAAGAAAAAGACGGTCGAGATCAAAGTCGAGCCTTAAGTTGTGGACCTGAACGATCCTCTGAATAAGCCGTTGAAGTTCATCCTCCCTGGCGGGTCCAGGCCAATGGAAGTTCCTCGTACTTCTTCAGTATTTACCTCCCCATCAAACAAAATTGCCAAGGGCAAATGCACGGGAGAGGAGTCGTCTAGGAAGAAGTCGAAAAAGTAATCGTTGCTCTCATTTAATGAGAGTTAGTTTAGATTATGTAATTATTTTTATTTATTTTCGTAGTCCATGTAAATAAACTTTTGACTCCAAATTCTGGGGGAGTTGTAGTAGAGACTTACTTTTGAATAAATAAAGCCTAGTTCTTTTGTCTTTCAAAAGACTTTTATCATTCAGCTTTCTGTGTGATTATGGTTGAAACCCAAGCTGTTGTGAGTTACATGAACTTCTCATTTTATCTTCATCCAACTCTGAAATTCTTTGGAGTTGTTCATCTTGTATTCCATGCTTCAGACACTTAGAATATTTTTTAGTCCGTACGTCGGGGACTTGATGACTTCAAGTCATTCATGTCCCGGTCCGCACTCCAGGGGCTTAGATATTTTTAAGCCGCTTATACTCTGGTCCGCACTCAGGGGACTTAGAGTACTCCAGTCCAAACTCATGGGACTTGGAGATTTTTAGCCGTTTATACTCTATTCCGCACTCTGGGGACTTAGAGTACTCCAGTCCACACTCTAGGGACTTGGAGATTTTGAGTCGTTTATACTCTAGTCCGCACTTTGGGGACTCAGAGTACTCCAATCCGCACTCTGGGGACTTGGAGATTTTGAGTCGTTTATACTCTGGTCCGCACTCTAGGGACCCAGAGTACTCCAGTGCGCACTTTGAGGACTTGGAGATTTTGAGTCGTTTATACTCCGGTCGCACTCTGGGGACTCAGAGTACTCCATTCCGCACCTTGGGACTTGAAGATTTTGAGTCATTTATACTCTGGTCTGCACTCTGGGGACTCAAAGTACTCCAGTCCGCACTCTGAGGACTTGGAGATTTTGAGTCGTATATACTCTGGTCTGCACTCTGGGAACTCAGAGTACTCCAGTACACACTCTGAGGACTTAGAGATTTTGAGTCGTTTATACTCTGGTCCGCACTCTGGGGACTCAGAGTACTCTAGTCTGCACTCTGGGGACTTGAAGATTTTGAGTCGTTTATACTCCGGTCCGCACTCTGGGGACTCAGAGTACTCCATTCCGCACTCTGGGGACTGGAGATTTTTAGTCGTTTATACTTTGGTCCGCACTCTGGGGACTCAGGGTACTCCAGTCCGCACTCTGGTGATTTGAAGATTTTGAGTAGTTTATACTTCAGTCTGCACTCTGGGGACTCAGAGTACTCCAGTCCGCACTCTGGGGCCTTGGAGATTTTGAGTCGCTTATACTCTGGTCCACACTCTAGGGACTCAGAGTACTCCAGTCCGCACTCTGGGGACTTGGAGATTTTTAGTGCTCGTGCGCGTTCATACGTCAGATAGAATAATGTATCCCTTAGTTATTCGTCATAGAGTTATCATACACAGAAACATCGACAATTCATGGAAAAAATGGCTTCAAGCCTTTATTAATGCAAACAAGCTAAATTGTCTTATTACATGCTGTAAATTAGGAATAAAAACTTGCTGGAAATAATTGCAACTAAAATATGAAAGAAGTGAACTAAGTATAATAATGCTGCAAATGCTTGCTATTCCAGGCTCGGGGGAGTGTAACACCATCAACGGTCGCTAGCTTAAAAGTTCCTTCTCCAAGCTTCCATTCAATGATGTATGGACCTTCCCATGCAGGGCTCATAAGTGATGGAACTAGGAAAACTCGTTTCAAAATGGGATCACCCACACCAAAGATTCTCGGTCGAACGTTTTCATTATAATATTGAGCGACTCGGTGTCTGTATGCGGCCACTCTTAAATTAGCTTCTTCACGCTTTTCATCAATGAAGTCCAATGATTCCAGCAAGAGATCTTGATTTGACTCAGAGTCATAATAAGTAACCCGATGTGATGGAACTTCAATTTCTATGTGTATAACAGCTTCCATGCCATATGCCTATTCAAATGGAGTGTGGCCAGTCGCGGACTTATGGGTGGTTCTATAAGCCCAAAGCGCTGTTGGAAGCTCATCCACTCACTTGCCTCTAGTCTTTTTTAAACGCCTTTTTAATATGGATTTGATTATTTTGTTTACGGCTTCCACTTGTCTATTAGCTTTCGGATGAGCAACTGCTGCAAACTTTTTCTCAATACCATATTTTTGGCAAAATTCTTTGAACTCTTTGCTTCCGAATTGAGTTCCATTGTCTGTAATGATGGTTCGTGGAAGGCCAAAACTACATATAATATTTCGTGCAATGAAATTAATGACTTTTTTGGTGGTGATAGTGGCCAAAGGCTCTGCTTCTTCCCAATTGGTAAAGTAATCGAACGCAACTATCGCGTATTTCGCACCACCTTTGGATATGGGTAAAGAACCGACTATATCGATCCCCCACATTGCAAATGCCCAGGGACTAACTATTTGTGTGAGTTCCGTTGGCGGAGCTCTCAGGATTTTTGCATATTTCTGACATTTGTCACATCTTTTGATATAGTTTATGGCATCCCGGTTTACAGTCGACCAATAGTATCCATAGCGGAGGATTTTCTTCGCTAACGTCTGCCCTCCGGTATGGTCACCACATTCCCCTTCATGGACTTCCTTCAGGATTCGTTTTATCTCATCATGGGCAATGCACCGGAGTAAGGGGGTCGAGAATCCCCTCCGATACATTACCCCATCCTGCTTACATAACGCGAAGCCTTACGAATGACTTGTCGTCTTTCACTCCTTTCGGGCATGACCCCGTGTAACAAGTACTGCTTGAATAGGGTCATCCATGATTCCTTCTCGATTTCTGTTTCTAACATGAAATCTACCTCCATCATATTTATGCTCGGAGCATGTAAGGTTTCAACGGAAAACAATTCCATCTACCGCGCATCGCTAGTGCTTGCAAAATTTTTCATTGAATCGGCTGCTTTGTTTTGCTCACACGGGACATGTGAAATATCATAATACTCGAGATTCGCTAGCAGCTCTTGAACGCGGGCCAGGTATGGGGCAAGTCTCTGCCCCTTTGCTTGATAGTCCCCCCAGACTTGGTACACCACCTGTTGTGAGTCACAAAAGATTTCAACCGATCTTACCTCCAATTCTTTGATAAGTCTCAAGCCAACAATCAATGCTTAATACTCGGCTTTGTTATTCGTTGCTGTGAATACAAACTTCAAAGCGTAGCAAACTGATCGGTTTTCAGGAGTCACAAGAACTATGCCAGCCCCCGAACAACGGTCGTTAGATGCTCCATCGGTGTACATCTTCCATCGGACGGGAGGTATGACATTGAGACCGTTTGATTTGTCTGTCATGGTGAATTCAGCAGAAACCTGTTAGCACTTTCCCCTGTATGGCCCTTCGTGGCAGGTAGGTAATATCGAACTGACTCAACTCGATATTCCATTTTAACATCCTTCCAGAAGTTTTCGGTCATTGGAGTAACTGTCGCAAGGGTTGATCAGTGTAAACACTGATCGAGTGTGCCTGGAAGTATGGGCGAAGCTTGCATGATGCAATCACCAAGCAGTAAGCTAGTTTCTCAATCCTGGGATAATTTCTTTCTTCCCCCGTCAAACGTTTACTGACATAATACATTGGCTTTTGTACTCGGTCCTCCTCGCGAACCAAACCCATACTGATAGCATGATGGGATACAACCAGGTATACATACAATATTTCATGGTCAATTGTTTTGATAGCACCAAGGGACTTTAGATGTCAAACCAGAGCTCAGAATGCTTCCTCGTAGTTAGATGTCCACTCGAAATTCCTCTTTCCTATCTTTATCACATCAAAGAAAGGAATGCACTTATCCATAGCTCTGGATATGAATCGACTCAGCGCGGCCACCTTTCCGATCAAGCTTTGTACTTGATTTATAGTTCTGGGCACTTGTATGTCCCGAATAGCCTGAATCTTTTCCCGGTTAGCTTTAATTCCATGTTCATTCACAATGAAACCCAAGAACTTCCCTAATGCAACGCCGAAAGAACACTTCAAAGGATTGATCTTCATCCCATAATGCCTGAGTATATCAAACATCTCTGCCAAGTCCCAAATGTGGTCGTTTGACTATCGTGACTTCATGAGCATGTCATCCACATAGACTTCCATTGTTCTTCCGATCTGATCTTTAAACATTCGGTTCACCAAACGCTTATAAGTTGCTCCAGCATTTTTCAATCCGAAGGGCATCACTACATAGCAATACAACCCAACATCTATGACAAAACTGGTGTGTTCTTTGTCTGGAATCTGCATCGGGATTTGGTTGTATCATGAGTACGCATCAATAAATGACAATAACTCGTGTCTGGCCGTTGAATCGACCAGTTGGTTGGTCTGGCCGTTGAATCGACCAGTTGGTCGATCCTATGTAAGGGGAAACTATCCATCGGGCATGCTTCGTTTAAATCAGAATAATCAACGCAAGTTCTCCACTCTCCATTTGCTTTTCTTACTAGCATAGGGTTAGATACACATTCGGGGTAGAGGACGTCACGGATGAACCCATTGGCTTTGAGTTTGTCCACCTCCTCTCTGAAAGCAGCGGACCTCTTCGGGTCCATGCCTCTCCGTTTATGTTTCACTGGACGTACTTCGGGTCTATGTTCAACATATGACTTGCAATGGCGGGAGAAATTTCGCACATATCAGAATGTGTCCAAGTGAAAAAGTCCAGGTTTGCTCGAAGGAAATCAGCAAGATCCTCGGCCAACGGCGGGTCGAGTTGCGATCCAATCTTAAGAACTCGTGACGGGTCATTCCGGCTGACTGGAATGTCAATCGTCAGCTCAGCGGGTACTGTATTAACTTCCCTGGGTCCCCCATCATCATCTCTCAGATCTATATTTCTGTAGATCCGAGAATTTTGCCCAAGCTAGGGCTCGGGCACTACTTGTCAATTGTCGGTGTTTTGGATGCGAACGGAGCTATCCGCAACCTTCCCTTTCTCTCTCCGTCGAGCCTCTGTCAGCTCTGCCACATAACATGCGTGACCAGTCGCCTGATCGCCATGCACTACGCTGACTCCTTTTTTCGTTGGAAATTTAAATGTCAAACAACATGGGGCCTAGGCTGCCCTAAACTCTACCAGGGCCGGACGACCCATAAATACATTATATGGAGAGTCAGCATCCATCGCCGGACGACCCAGAAATACATTGTATGGAGAGTCAACATCCATCACTATGAACGGTAGGATTCGCACTCTCTTACGCGCACTTTCTCCCAGTTCAACTGGCAACTCGATATACCCCGTTGCGTCAGTCGCGGCACCATTAAAGCCGTGGATACGGGCTTTGCATGGTTCTAAATCTTTTGTCTCCATCTTCATTTGGTCATAAGCCTTCTTGAAGATGATGTTGACAGAGCTTCCACAATCAATCAAAATCCTTTTGATGTAAGCTGGCCCGATCGTCGCAGATATGACCATCGGATCGATAGTAGGAGCCTCCACCTTATCTGCATCTCGACTCCTAAACACTATATCGTCTGTCATCATGCGTTGTTGTTTGGCAGGGGTTCCATCTTCCTCATTCGAACAACATTCATATTTCACATGCCTCAAGGAGGCAGCATATCATTCCATCTCCTGCCAATTCTTGTCTACAGGATGAGGTCCTCTGACTATAGTGTTGATGATCAACCTACCAATGGTTCGGGCAGGTTCCTCTGGATGGCGTAGAGCCAGCCCGCGTCTGGGGTCTGACGTTCCTTGCCAACCCTCTGGTGGGTTCTTAACAAAATCTTGCAGCTTTTTCTGCCTGATCAACTTTTATATGGCGTCATAGAGGTGTCTACACTCCTCAGTATTGTGCCCGTGGGTCTCATGGAAGCGACAGTACTTCCCCGTCCGCTTCTGTTCCTCTGTGGACTCTTTCGGGCGCAGCTTTCTATTTTGGAAGGTGTTACAGGTAGATAGGTAAATGTTTTTAAGAGATGTATTTAGGGGGGTGTATTCGTTGTAAGTCGAAATCCTTCCACTTCCCTATCTCTCTTTTCTTTCCGTGATTTCCACCTCCGGATCCTTTAGATTGCCCAAGCTTGTTCTAGATGTTGACTTGAACTTTTCCCAAGTTGTCACCAGATTGCTTCACGGCGATGTTACTTTTCACAGTCTCTTGAACAGGCCCTGGTGCCTAATCTCGTCTTGTCCATTGAGCTTCTTCCCCCCTTATGACTTGATGAGCTTTCGAATAGAAACGCTCCAACGTAGTTGGGGGCTTTCCCGCCACCAATCTCCAAACTCCGAGTCTGGATCTACACCTCGCATTACTGCCATCAAAATTGCATGGTCGTTAGGGTTGCTAACTTCAGTGGCGGCAACATGAAATCTCTGCAAATATGCTTTCAAAGACTCTCCTGAAGCCTGGATTATGCTTGATAAGGACATCACATCCTTTGGACGAGTAGCATATATCATGAATTGTTCAACAAATTTCATTGCCAACTCGTCGAAGCTGGATATAGACTGCGGAGGGAGTCGAGTAAACCATATAGTGGCGATTCCGGACAAAGTGATTGGAAAGCATTACACTTGGTCGCATCATTTTCTCTTGTAGAATCCATCATCAATTCGAACCTCATCACGTGTTGCCTAGGGTCATTCTTCCCTTCATAGGCTGGGATAGTCGACATACTAAACTTCCTAGGATACTCAGCATGTAGAATAGTATCTGTGAAGAGAGTATGACTCCTGGACACTCCCCATCTTCATTGGTCAAACCTTGGTTCTCTCTCATTAACTGCCTGACCATGGCTGATAAGTATGGAGTTTGTATGGAGGATGGAAGTTTGGGTTCCGTTCCATGGGACCGTGCGGGTTGATGTCCTGCCTGTTGGCGATCGGCCGAACATGCACCCTGATGGCCAGCTTCATTAAGGTCTTGGTGAGCCGGGCCTCCGTCTCCTTATGTGCCTGATCCCTGGTGGATCAATCAGTGGTACCCGCCTGTGCAGCTTCAGTCTTATGGCGTCTACGCCTAGGAGGTTCATCGGCCAAGGTCGAGCTATCGGACGAAGAATAATGAGCAGCGCTACCTCCAGCATTCTGATGCTGCTGTTGAGTCAACTGATTCATGAGATTAACGTTGGCCTGAATCTGCTTAGCCAGTTGCCTTCTACTTCCCTGGAGTTCCCTCGTCAAATCATTGAACTCCATCCTGGTGACGGCTTTTGTTTGAGTTTGGGCGGTAGTCCCTACACCTAAATTTGCTTGTTGATTGCTAGGTCCAACTTGTTGCACGCTAGAAGTCTCGTGGACGTCCATATTATGAGAGGCTGATCGGGTACGTGGTCTTACCATAGTAGTGTTGTCGGTCGAAACTCTGAATAGATTCCACGGGCGTCCTATGAATAAGTCGGATCTCCTTCGGGGGATTTTTCAATCCAGTAGCTACAAAGTAGATCCTATCGGCCTGAGAATTCGATTCTCAGTGAAAGCACCAAAATGTTAGCACCAGAATTGGTTACTAACACCCTTAAGAGAGATTATGTAGATAGATTAAAGGAGAAAGTAAATTTAAACAGAGAACAATATGCTAAATTAAACGCAGGAAACAAGAACACAAGATTATAGTGGTTCGGCGTAACTGCCTACGTCCACTTTGAGGTTAATCTTTATTGCGTTTCTCAACAATCGATTACAGATACAATCTATACACCAACTACTTGAATACAATTGTTAAGTAAAGAAGATAAGTCTTGAATGAGTCTTGAATGCGGTAGAGTCTCCCCGGTGTTCTCCAAAAACGGTCTCTTTCACTATGCCCCTGCCTCTCTATTTATAGACGAAGATGGGTTGGACTTCCCTGATGTGTCTAGTAGCAATATACCTCGGCCCAAAATGAATGACTTCTGTGTACCGAGCCACAAATGCCGAGCGGTAAATGTCGAACCATGTCTCTAGGCCGAACGAGGCAGTGTGTTGAGTGAGATGTGTAGGCCGAACGTGATCCGATGCCGACCAAGGGGAGATGCCAAACGACGTGCTTATGCTGAGCGAGGCCATATGCCGAACGAGGCTGGAATGCCGAGCAAGGCTGGAATGCCGAACGAGGCGTGAATGCCGAACGAGGCATGAACGCGGAACGAGGCTGAATTCCGGTCGAGGCTTGAAAGCCAAGCGAGGCTTGAATGTCGAACGAGGCATGAATGCCGGTGGAGGCTTGAATGCCGAGCGAGGCTGGATGCCGGTCGAGGCTGGATGCCGGTCGAGGCTTGAACGGCGAGCGAGGCTGGATGTAGGTCGAGGCTTGAACGCCGTGCGAGGCTGGATGCTGGTCGAGGCTTGAATGTAGAGCGAGGCCGGATGCCGGTCGAGGCTTGAATGCCGAGCGAGAATGCTGTGCCAAACGGCGCTGGGTGCCGAACGGTGCACAAATGCCGTGCCTCAAGTTACCTGGTCAAACCTTCAGGTAATAGTATTTAAATTATATTTTAATATAAATTTTATAATGATTTAAATAAATTAAGGTGAGAGAGATAAATTTGAAATTTATTTGAAATTGAATTTGTTTAAGAATAAAACTCAAATAAGCTTGATGTGAAATTTATTAAATTGGAAATTTTAAAAGGGTATGACTTTTATTACTTGATTTTTGGTTAAGGTGAATTAAATGAATATTTAAAGTATAAATAGATCGAAGGAAATATTTAGTTATTTGTAAATTGAGTTTTATTTAAATGATAATGGATTGATTATGTAAATTATTTCAAAACTAAATAATAGAAAATTTAATTGTTGAATTGTAATTACCAACTTAGTTTTGAAATTGTTGAATACTTAAAATTGAAATATATTGAATTTGAAATGGTTTATTCTGTGGATCAAATCTGTTTTGAAATCGATATAATTTGGAATAGTTTAATTCGAATCTGAATCGTATTATAATTTATGATTTGGAACTTGGTTAAATATAAAATTTTGGAATTCGAGATAGTTTTGGAATTGATTTGCGAAATTGAAGAAGCTAGTCTATTTTATAAAGTATTTTAATATTTTAACCATTTAAGTGGTGGATGATATGTTTCAAGGATATGAGTTTCAAAGTGTTATGATTTGAAAGTGCTATATTTCAAGTGTTTTGATTTCGAAGTATTATAATGTTGAAAGTGCTATGATTTTGGAAAGGATATATTTGAAATAATATTGTATTTATATAGCTTTGAAATGGATATTATATTCGGGTTTTGAAGTATAAAGTATTTTGAAATGACCGCGGTGTTATAATAATGTTTGGTTGTTGAAGAGCCCGGGATTGGAAGTTGTCAGACACTCTACCAACTCTGAAAACCACTTTAACAACCATGTACGCGGTGGAGATTCCAGAATGAAGTAGGATGGTGGCGACGATTTACTAAGGTATATACGTGGACCCGTCTCCCGTGAGTTGGCACAAAATGGCTAAAACAGGAGCGATTCCGGGCCAGTGAGGTAGCCCCTCTTATCAGACACACTCCATTGATATTATATTATGACTTAGAGATTCATTTGGTGGCCACTTTTTGAATTTTTTTGATTTGGGGGTGTGGCTCGAGGGTGGCGGTAGCTGCGCGCTATGCGTCACCACCAGTCCCGATAGTAAGTGGTATATCTACCATGGCATTGCCTTGTGTGCCGTGTCACCTACCCTAGCGTGCCTTGTACGAGTTTGATTTGTGTCGTACCTATGGAGTATCCTCTGGTAGCTTCCAGATTAGGAGGTATTATGGTACTGTATAGACAACTGGCACTATTACGTGTTAAGGTGAAAATATAAAGCCTTAACGCTATTTAAAAGTTAGTTTATTTTACTATTAGACATTATTATAATAGCGAAATATTACTATATAGTAAATAGTTTAAGGGATCCTTAGGAGATGTGAATCCTGAGCATCTCCTAAGTTACTGCACTCACGTTAGACACTGGATAGTAGATGTCAAATCCCGTAAACATCTCAGACGCTGTTCCACTCATATTATTTACAGTTGATTTAACTTACATAAGATCTTTTAATTCTGGCTCGAGTGTTTTGTCTTTTCAATTCGCTCGGGTCAGTCTGAGCATTACAGGATCTGAAGACCTTATTTCTGGAGGACGAAGACGAAGATTGTATTATTACTATTATTTACTACATTGTTCCGCTACATTAATTATTATTCTTTGGTATGTGTAACTATAATTCTATGTTGTATAAGTATAATCAAATGTTTTGTAAAACAGCTTCATGAACTGTATTTGATTATTATATTTTGTTGTTCCGCTGCAAGATTTTGTTTTGTTTTCTTTCTTTCTCCCTTTCTCTTATTCACCCCAATAACAATCCACCCTTCTATATGGTTAGAGTCTGACGTGTGAGGTTTATCGTTGATTTAAGACATACAAAAAGGCGGGATGTTACAGAATGAGATAAGCATATAGTTACCTAAACCGCTGAATTAGGCAAGCGTAACTTTAAGGACCAAGCCTAATGTTTTATATGACTTGAGGCTATGACCTTAGGGAGGCCTTGGGTGGATGAATCGAATCGATATCCGACCCGACGAGCAACGAATTACAAATACATAAAATGAAAAACGTGATAGCTCGAACATTTAAACAAGTATATACAAGAATCATACATAAGAATATTTACACTAAACTTGCTATACATTATACAGGTTTATCCAAAATGCAAAATAGAAGGGGGGAGCAAGTCATGCCAAGCAAACGCGACCAATGAAAAGTAAATGTAATCATCCAAGCTATTTTCATATCACTCCAATCTAAATATTATTTCTTGGATTTTCTATCTTTACTTTGCTTCTTTAGAGTGGGTTCTTCCAAACTGCCACTCGACCCTCTCTTCGATGCTTTTCCGCCTTGGCTTCTCTTTGTAGGAGTAACTTCATTTGTATGAATCAAGGCAATGTCATCTTTGGAAGCAGGAGGTATGGAGGCACTCTCGGCACCAAAAGTGGGGAACATCATCTTAGGGAATTATCTCGTTAGGAGGTATCATCTGGAGCAGGATAGGAATTGGTTTATTGAAGCTCGAATCAACAGGCTCATCTTTGACCTATTTTTTCAATCTTCCATCTCAACACACTCTTTCATGCTGAGCTTGCCAGTGGGGTCGGAAGAACCTGTGATCACAATATCTTTATCAAAGGGACTTTCATGGTATGGGTCACTCCCTTCCTTAAATAATGCCTCCATGAATTGATCATCAATAAGAAAGGCTTCTCCTTGAGCACTTTGAGCAGCGGCTGAAGTTGCAACTTTAATGGATTCTGTCGTGGCCACTTGTGACTCCAACTGAGGCTGTTGTGAGAGGAGAGGAGCGACACCCGATATATTCAAAGCTAAGAAAAAATAGGCCAAAAAATTAGAATATCAAACTAATAACATTCTAACTTTATGAAATACGGGAAATGTCGACGGAATACCTTCCTCGGTATGGCTCCCAGGTTGAGCCAAAACATTCTCAGAACTATGTTTGGGAATTGTAGAAAGTTGTAGCTTGTTTGGTTTATACCTGAGAATGGTTGAAGAGCCTGTCGTAGAGCTAAGTATAACCTGGGGTGCCGAGGGCAATTCAGTTGTAATATCAGGCTGTGCCGACCCGGATCCTTCACCCACTTCATGTAAAGAAGCAACACCAGACTGTTTCTTTAGTGCAAGCTAGAAATCATGCAATATTTTGGGTTTATTGCTAATAACATTTCAATTTTAAGCCTAGACAAGTCGATATCCTATAAATTAAGAAGTTTCTTCTCTTCTACAATGAGAAAATCCTGAAAATCTTACGTACGCCAAAGCTGGTAGGGATAATCGTCACCGAGCCATGTCAAATCTATATACCTATAAAGAATGAGAAGCGGGTCAAGCTCATTCATTATCTCCTCCCTAACCTTATCCTTGATGTCTTCTACTTCATGCTGAATAAATGTATGTACATTTTTGTCCCTTTCGACAGCCGTGTCTCACTCAAGTTTGACATTTACCGACTCATCACAAGCACCTTGATCGATCTCCTAGGCATCATCTTTTTCCTCATTTTCATACTTAAGCTTGGCCTTGAGAGTTGCTTTCTCCTTTAAGGCTGCCGATTCATTATTGCGAGTTGTATCCCACTTAAGCGCTATCTCTTGATTTCGATGATGCAAAACTTAAACCATATCAAGATGGTTGGATTTCATCTCTTCCATAGATTTCACAGCAGCATTAGCTTTTCCTTGGGCTTCTGCTAAGGAGGACTTAGAGGCTTCTAGCTTGTTTGTCAAAGCGTCAATGATTCTTCTACCTTGAACTTCCTATCGTTTTAGCTTTTCAATCTCCACCACACTCTCGAAGGAGACTTTCAACATTTCCTCTGCTGCCTTTATCCATTCATGATCATGCATGTGGATGTCAGTGACACATTCAATAGTCATTCTCTGAACATGGTCTAGAACCATCTTCAAGTTGAGGGGAAAAAAGAACCCTTCAAAACATAACCTTGGAAATTCTTCGCGAAGCTGTGCCGTACGAGAAGTTGGATTGATCGTAGAATCCTCAATAGCAGCTTCAACTTTAGTACTTTCCTTGTCGAGCCTATAGGCAGTAGCATGTTCACTGTGGCGATGACAATCGCTCGACCGCTAAGAAGGAGAAGAAACTAAAGGCTGTGGAAGCAGTGAAGTGGTAGGAAGACCACATGAGGGATCAATAGGCAGGTCCATACGATCAACTGTCTTTTCAGTACCCTTTGAAGGAGGGGTCTCGATCTTGATTGATGTTCGTCTTGAGGTGGCTTATCCCTATCACCTCTGTCTTGACGACCTCGGTCCTGGCCGTGGCGATAACTGGAATCCATAATACTCTCGACTTCCATGGTAAGAGCCAGAGCGCGAATCAGAGGATTAGTGATGTATATCCCGAAGGGAATCAAACATGTTCCTCTTCTTCACTATCATTTCCGTAAAAGCAAATAGAAATCGGTCAACCTTAGGCATTAAAAAGCACAAGTTAAGTATAATGCAATTTGAGGGGTGCAAGCGTATGCAAGTGTCCTTATGTTGTAGGATCGATTTCACCCTAGAGAGAGAGTGAATAGGTTGATACTAATAATTATAAAAATTAAATGCGGAAATATATATAAAATAATTGTAACATAGATATAGCAGCACAGATAATAGCAGAATAATAAAACAGAAATAGAACAATACAAATTTACCCAACTTCGACAAAACCCCGCCTACGTACTGTCCCCAAGGTTTCTAGTATAAATTAAGTAGTTAGATGCTTACACACATAAAATCGTGAGACCCGCTATCAACTAACCTAACTCTATGCTCAAAGCCCTACCACAACTCAGCCATTGAGTTGCGAATTCTCAAACTACACCACCGTAGTTCGTCCCCTAGTCACACGACTGAAAAATTACAAACGACTAAAAGAAAAATTACAAATTAAAAAACAATTTTAAAACACAAAACTCTAAAATATACTAATCCCAAATAGGGAAAAATGCCACCCAATATGTTAAGTGATCAGAAATTGTCCCTTTTTGCTTTTATACTATGGCCGTAATTTCATCGCTACCTCTTTATTCCTTTTTGTTCTGAAAAATTAGGGTTTCGTGCGAAATTGAAGTAGCCGCTTTCTGTTGATCGATCGAATAGATGATTTAACGTTCCTTGCTTTGTCGATCAATTATCTCTCTGATTTGCGAAGGCTGCTTCAATTCTTCAAGTTCTATTTGACTTGGTGTGTGATTTCCTTTTTGCTTTTCTGGTTAATTTTCTTGAACTTGATTGATTCTTAATGTCGATGATGTTCACGGTATTTGTCGGCTTTCATTCCATAAATATTCATTTGAATATATTTATTTGAATTCATCAATTAGTTTCTTGGCCGTTCGATTTAACTTGAATGTTGGTGATTAATCTTGATTTGTTAAATTCGTATATTTTCGTTGCTTGAATATCACGGCTTTGATTTTGAACTTTCTCGATTTTTTTTCTTGGTCATCACGACTTTGATTTTTGGCTTGACATTGACTTTGTTTGAAGCATGGCTACCCTGATTTTTGTAACTTCTGACAGCATGTTATAACTATTTTCTTGGAATGAAATCTGGTATGTCGCTACATTTTTTGTTAAGACTTGGTCTTGTAGTCTGCATTGCACTGTCCACTACCGTGTTCTTCAATATGCATTGTTCAGTAGATTTGAGCCCTATTGTTTTCACCGTTGCATATATGTATATATGTTGTTTACTCATATATTTATGTATGCTTGTGATTTTGCTTTGCTGTTTCACTTGATCTGAATTGAGTCTTGTTGCAGCCCTTGTTGTCACTGTTTTCATGTGCACTGATTCCATTTTCCTTGAATCCACTTCATGTTTAAGTCTAGTGTAGATGTGGTTCTGACCATTTCTCTTGTATATGTTGGTTGAGCTGAACCTAAAATGTGACACATGTATATATATGTATACATGTGTGCAAACATATATATATATATATATATATATATATATATATCTGTGTGTGTGTGTGTGGGGTCATGTATAGTTTAGTTTGTATTTGTGTTCATCATGTAGTCTATATGTGATAATTGATTTGAGATACTGCCTTGTATTTGCAGTCTTCATTTTTGGGTTTAGTTGTGTTTTGTACATGCAGTGTCTTCATGTTGCATTGCATTCATATTTGTGCAATCTCTGATACATTTCACTGTAGTCTTGTTGCTTCATTGTTTTATTGTGTTTGGTCTTCGATCTAGTTTGCATTTGCTTCCATGTTGTCAGGCTCGCTTTGTTCTGATTGACTGCTTTGATTTGTTGTACTAGATTCACTCGAGTCTGGTACCTTTTGAAGCTTGCATCTGTAGCATTGTTTCTTCATGAGCATTGTAGTCCTTTGTACATGTGCTGTTTGCACATATTGATTTTGTACATTTTGATTCTTGAGCAGTTCTAAACTGTATACATATGTATGTATGTGCTCCACTATAATCTTAATATTGCTTTATTTGTACTGAGTTGATGTGCACTGACTTGAGTTACATTGATGTTCTGTGTTGAATTTTGGTTGACATTTGAGTTTGAATGGTTGAGTCGTTTTCATGTGTACTCACTGAAACTTTTGGTTGAGGCTTGCGTCATTCATTAAAACTTGACCATTCTACTTTTGTATTTGTAGTGCACCTGAGTTGAACCTAGCTTTGGCTTGGTTTGACCTTGTGCTCAATCGTTACTTTATTTTTGTTGCACTTGAGTTGAACCTAGTTTTTGGTTGGGTTTGATCTTGTACTCACCTGTTCCTGCAGTTTTATCAAGTGTATATCGGTGTGCATGGCCTTATGGTATGTACAGTGATACATTACGCATGTCACAAGCTGTTCGTGTATGATGAATTCAAAATAAATATAATGATAAACAACCCAATTAACCGAGGCATATAATATTTTCACAACACATTTTATTTTATACTGCAAAAATATTTCTTTTTCAATTTTACTGCGTTAGTGTATATTTTGCAGATAACTCAGATGCTGGATACAAATTGGAATACAGTTGAAGTTTAAATACGAGTGAACGAGTGATACATAGTGAGGTGCAAATGTATGTATAGTGAAAAATATGATGTAATTGAAATTGTAATGTAATTGAAAAATGTGTATATATATAGTGAGAGCTCAAATTTGTTCCATTCAAAATTGTAATAAATTATTTGTTTGAATAAAATATCTGTTTGAATAAAATATCTGTTTGAATTTAAATTTTATGTTATTTGTTTTATTCAGCAAATATTTATTTAATTATATGAAAAATAAAATAGTACATTAAAAAATACATTTAAATAAGTGTATATATATGTTTATTATCTTCAAACAAAATTCACATACTTGAATATTCAACATGTGTAACCCTCGGACAAACCAGGTGCAGGAGCCTTGCTCACTAGTGTAACTTCTCATCTAGAGGTGGAAATCTCGGTGCCAATTCTGGTGGGAGATTCCGAACCCTCGATGCTCACATCAATAAAATGAAAAGCGTCAAGGTCATGCAGAATCAGTAAACCAGATAAAGACTAAATTGGTAAAATTAAACGCTTTGATGGTTGGAAAGAAGATTCATCTTGAACAATTTTAGGATCCATCGACGACTTGGATTGATTAGAGAGACTTTTTTTTGAAATCTATGTACAAGCATTTTCTTCTTTCTCTTATCATGAACCAAGGGTTGTGAGGCCTACGAGGATCCGACATCAACCCTAGGAGCGGATTTGTCACCATTGTAAATTTGCACATCGCCTCTATGTCCTTTGACATCAATACCAGTGAATTCCTAAGCATTCGTGACTAGAGGTCTCTATGTCCCTTTGACTGGCTGCAGCTCATGGTCCTATTCCTGAAATTTGGGCGGCTTTTGTTGGCCCTACGCTAAAGCCATCTTCTATCAAACAAAAAGTAATGAGATGTTCATCCACAAGCAGATATTCGATGTTCCTGTCTTCAGAAAGTGCATTTTTCAGAGTTGTGACAACCTTTTCATAAATAATGCTGCTAGGCCAGGTGACGATACCTGTAAAGGAGTATCATAGTCGGGAATATGACCTGAATATTGTTTTTTGCATGCTAACACAAAAATAGTGTATAATGCTTACGTCTTTCCCGCCATTGCCGAGCAAAACCGGGCTGACAATGAACGATGAACCATTCACTTTTAAAGGCGCCACTTCGTCGACTCAAGATATGTAAATGAAAGACTCCCCATTCTCGCTTGAAAGTGAATATAAATCAGATGTCATCAATGGTTGAAGGACGGTGCAGGAACTCCATAAATACCATATAAGTACAACTAAGAAGAGCGTAGCCATTTAGGTGGAGCTGCGCTGGAGCTATCATTAAATAATGAAGAATTTCCCGAATGTATGAATTAAATGGCGAGATGCATTCGACCCAGCATATACATTTGTTGCATGCTGTATATCATTCTAGAGGACTATAAGCCCAATCATCCCATGACGGAACCAACACATCGTCGAAAGGAATTCCATGCCTTATGCATATTCGGCAAAGAGCTTCTTCCTTAATTTTAGAAGCTACTGAATCAGCAAGATTCTCTAGAATAACTGTATCCTCTAAATTGTAGGGAGCAGGATCGATAACCTCCGGTGGAAAGATGAGAACAATATCACAGATGTCAAATTGAAAGCTTGGGCTTTCCTGTTGCTCCGAATAATGACTAGAGGATGGACTATCGGATTAAGTTGTAGAGCTTTATTCTACATTAGGGTTATCCTATTGTGAAGATGGTCTGGCCGTCATGGCTGCAAGATGCCCATAACGCCTATAGAACCCGCAAATATTAAACTTAGTAAAAATCATGGTTAGATAAAATAACCTGTACCCGCTAGTGTACAGTGAGTGCTATTATGGTGTGGCAAAGTGTTATACAATACAGTAATAAGTTGTGAAAAACTGAAGATGAAAAAGATGATGAGACTTCAAGGTTCAACCGGAGAGATCGTCATTCCTAACTATCTCAAATGTTTATCTATACCATTGAGAAACGATGCAGTTTGATTTTCGCGATCGATCATTAATAAGAAAAGTTTGATATTTATCTAAGTTATTGATGATATTCAAGAGAATAGTCAAAGGTATTGGTTCGTGTCGTGGTCCTAAGGTCATTTGTTACCAAATGTGTAGTTTAAATCGTATGCAAGCCATATTCAAGTTCAAATATATGTTCGAGTATGCAAGGCCGAAGCTCATCGTTTAGTTCAAATTCACTTATTCAAGTTCCATTTTTTTAAAGTTCATTTGATAACATTGGATCATTTCCTAAACGAGGCTAATCGTGCATAAAGGCATTCCCACCGATTGTTCCTAGACAACATCATCGATCGTTCATAAAAGCCGTATCCATTGATCATTCACCTTGGCCTTCAATGCCGATCTTTTGCTTTATGCCATCAACAGATCTTCCCACTTTGCACTGTCCAGCTCAAAAGCCTCTGTTAACCATAAAATCTACTTAAAAAGCAGAAGTATGAAAGAAGGATAATAAATTAAAGTTTTGATGAAGAGATAGACCAAGTTATGTTAAAAGACTTAAAGAAGATGTTTTGAAGGTCCAACCATTTGTAAATGCAAAATTCTACGACCTAGATAAAAACAAATTAGACCTTCCACCACAGCCAACCTTTCGACACGGATGAAAAGGCAATGATGACTCTAAAGCCCCTTCGAAAGCAATCGATAGTGTTCCCCTCAACTATACATTGAACATTTTAAAGTAAAAGGTTTCTCCCCAGAGTGACCTTTTCGAAAGCATAGCAAGCCTTACGGATTGGTCAAGGCACATCCATGGAACCTTTGGACTATGTCGAAAGGTTCAATGAATAATGCAATACTAATAAGTCAGCAAAAGCAAAGGAATGAAAGAAAACCTTCGATAACATTGAAGTTGAATACAACTCTCGCCAACAACAAGTAAAGAAAACTTCTAGTTAAGGTCGAAGGCTTCATAAAATTATGTAGGGGGCAAATCTTTTGACAAAGTTGAAAGGTCTGTAAAGGCAAAAGAAAGGAAAATCTTTCGACAATATCGAAAGGTTCAAAATAGCACATTGAAGACAAACCTTTCGAAAATGTCGAAAGATTCAGAACAGCATATTGAAGACAAACCTTTCAACAACGTCGAAAGGTTCATAACAGCATATAAAAAGGAGACCTTTCGACAAGGTCGAAGGCAAGGAGGAAAAAGGGATGAACCAAGGAGCATAAGAGACTTATAATCTTTTGCCATAGTTAAAGGGTTCATAACCTTTTGATGAAGTTGAAAGATTTATGGCGGCATATAAAGGAGGACCTTTCGACTCGGTTGAAAGCATAAAGTTGAAAGGGAGGCCGCCTGCATCTATAAATAAAACCCAAGGAGATCCTTTTGGGGGCTGAATTCCAAATACTAAATTCCTTTTCTTCTCTCTACTTTCATAGTGATAATTGCACTAAAAAAACCTTAAATTGAATTGGGGAGAAAGCTCAATCTCTAATAACTCATTTTGGATATGAATAAAATAGAGATGGCTAATTCATGATGGATATTGGCAATGAGGGGAATCATTAAGATCATTAGCTAGACTAATGATCAATTGCACATGATTTCAACCTTTTTCTCATAACCTCTTTTGATCTATGCTATATATAAAATCAATTTAGATATTCCCCATCAAAGTACATCGTCATTGAAATCCATACTTAATATTAGAAGATAAAGTGATGATGGCGTATTGTATACGCTAAATGCATGGCAATAGCTAAATCGTTCTTATATAGGAAAAGTAGATGGGTTAAATATATAAGCTGGGACTGCTTCGAAAGGAGGAAAACCTTTCGAATTAGTCGAAAGGTTACTTCCTAATGGAATCCTGGGTTATATATCTTACAATCACTCTTGATGGACCTCATTCGAAGGGAACCTACCTGCTTAAGCATCAGTAAACCCTTCGAATTGATTACATAGATTGAAAATGGACACCAAAGGGGCTAAATGCAATTAAGTTTACAAATGAGCTATGCTTCTCTTTACAACAATGTCTGGGGGTTTCACACGTCGCATTTCGGCATAGTTAAAAAGGAAGAAGTAGACATCAACTATAACTGCTTTCAACTCCAAGGGGAGATTGAACCCAATAATTTACTGATTTATGAAAGCTAAATAACTAAGAATTATATCAACCTAATCAAAAGATGGGAAAAGTCTTATCAAACCTTTTGACATAGTCGAAAGGGTTGACAACTCACTTATATTCCAACCTAGTTGAAAGGTTGGAGCAATCTTGTTTAACCCCTTTCGACAAGGTCGAAAGATTGATCTATTTACTCCTACCACTTAGATGGAAGGTTGGGGTGGTCATGCTAATAACCCTTCGACAAGGTCGAAAGGTTTGACAAATTGATATTTTACCAATCTAGTCAAAGGGTTGAAATAGCCTCATTAACCTTTCGACAAGGTCGAATGGTACGACCATTTGCTGATCCTTTCATCCAGATCAATCTGATCAAGGCATCTTATCCAAAGATGTACTTTCAAAAGCGGGAATCATCTCAACCATATTGTTATGTCCAAACAAAATTATCTTATCAAAGCATCGGGGATGTTGATATGATTTCTTGCTAACATTTTTGGTACTAAAAGGAGGGCATGAACCTTTGACCCAATCATTATGTATGAACTAATTATGTTTCATATCTCTTGCCTAGGAAAAATGAGATCAAAACGTCTAAGTGAAGTAGATGTGGGAGTAGTGCATACTTCCAACCTAGAGGAGAATGTTGCTCTAAATTTTAACCCGGATGGGATCATCCCAGGTCAATCTTCATCACTAGCGCAACTGGATGAGAATACAGAGAAAATCAAGTGCTTAGAGCAACAATTACAAGAAATGCAAGATCTGTTAAAGATGGATTTATCTCAAAGATCATTAAAAAATCCAAGGCAAACTCAAGAAGAGGAAATAGTTTATCCTAGAAGAAATATGAAAACAAATTTCAAGGAATGCAAAGATAAGATAGAACTGACCTCCTCAAAGAAGAAAGGGCTCCCACAAGCAAAAGCTAATCATCAAGGGAGAATTCTTGACAAGTCATTAGAGCAATCTGGAAATTCAACTTCTAATGAATATCATCCTAGTCAGAAAAATTATAGTGATGTTGAAGCTTTCCTTAAAGATGCTACAGAGAAGGCAATCAAAGATGCCATGAATTCAAAAGGCAAATGAACCATGGATGCAAATATAAATGACAATGAGAGGGTATCGCCATTCACTGATGTGATCATGGCGATAGTAATTCCTCTTTATGTCAAGATCATGCCTATAAAATACCACGGGAATACGAATCCAGATGACCACCTTATGGCTTTTGACAGCCTGATGGATCTATACAATGCTTTTGGGGTGGTCAGGTGTCGACTATTCCCCATTACACTCTAAAGGGTGGCAGCCAAGTGGTACAGACAGTATAGAGAGAAAACCATCTACTCTTGGAAATAGTTTTCTTATGAAATCTCAATACAATTATGTATTTGCAAGGATCCAACCATTGATTACACAGTCTTGGCCAACATAAAGCAAAGGTGAGGTGAATCTTTGGGAGACTGTTTGAGGAGATTCAATGCAGAAGCTCTAAAGGCTAAGGACATGAATGACCGAGACAAACTCATAGCCGTCCATTCTGGTTTAATCGAGAACACTCCTTTCTGGAAGCATCTATTTGTTAATGGCTGCAAAGATCTCGAAGACTTCCACTTTCAAGCAGATAAATTCATCCAGATGGATGAGATTTACTATTCCAAGAGAAAGGCACTTCCCAGAAAGAAGGGAGGAAAATTTGGCTTGGACCATAGCCATAAAAGAGTCTGGTGGGAAGAGCAAATCGCTAGTACAGTCACTTTAAATAGGCCACTATCTTACATATATGCTACAACAAAGGAAAGAGTCAACTTTCCAATCTCTTACAAAGCTAAGAATAATCCAAAACAGAAGTAGGGAGGAGATTACTACACCTATCATAAAGCAAACAGCCATAAAACAGATGAATGCAGAGCGCTGGCCGGCATAATTCAAAAGCTGTTCCGGGAAGGCTATCTCAAAGAGGTTATCTAAGATCAACATAAAGCCCAAAGAACTGAAAGTGCTCCCCAAAAGCGTCCAAGCAATTTTGAAAATATTCTAGAAGATGAAGATCCCCTCAGCTTAAGTCCGCCAATTCCCACGATTGATGTGATCCACGGTGGGCCACATCTGGCAGGGAATAGTAAAGGAGTTCGAAGCTAATATATCAAGGAAGGCAAGGAGGGAACTTATTCTATTCATGAAGAGCTCCAACGAGGAGCCCTCAACTTAATATTCAGATGCCAAATTTGGTGGTCACTACGCAGGAGTTGCGCAAGAGAGTCCATCATCCACACAATGACCCCTTTATGGTCACTGCATAAATTGAGCAGTCAATAGTCTCCAAAATTCTGGTCGATATAGGGAGTGCAGTCAATGTCATCTTCAAGCATGCTTTTGATCAAATGAGTATCCCAGAGTGTAAGCAAGAGCCAAGCTCCAAACCAATATTTGGGTTCAACAACAACGGATTAACTCTAGGGGGCAAAATAAAGCTTCTAATACAAATGGAGGTGCCTTCTACATGTCAAACATTTGAAAACATCTTTATGATAATTGACCAACCCTCCTACTACAATGCTTTCTTCGGTAGGCCATCTCTAGATGAAATTGATGCTTTTGTCTCACCAAAGTATCCCATGATGAAGTTCTTGACAAAGCGAGGTTGGAGGACTGTGTGGGAGAACAATTCAGCTCCCATGAAATGTATTTTTCCACACTCGGTCAATATAAAAGGGCGTATTCTACTTATTTTGGTTTTTCTACTACTTTACATCCTTCGAATGATGGATCTTTACATCCAACATTCGAAGCAATTATTAACGATAAGAAGTCTAATAAGCGTATGTATAAAAAGTACATTTCTACAGGAAACAATAGGAAGACGGTTGACACTAGTTCAGTAGAAGAAGAACCAATAGTCATAGAGTTTGATTGTCGGGGTGAGATAGAGAGAATAAGGCCCATAGAGGACCATGAGGAAATCCATATAGATTTTGAAGATGTTTCTACAGTGGTCATAGTGGGAAAATATCTCGATGACGTGATAAAGAATGATCTGATTCAGTTCCTCAAAGAAAACAAGGACATATTTTCTTGGTCACTTTCTGATATAGTGGGGATTGACATAACCGTCATGTGTCACGCCCTTAACATCAACCTACCAGCAACCCCTATAAGGCAAAGAAAGAGGCAATTGGATAAAGTTCAAATGGATGCTTTGAAAGAGGAAGTTGATAGGCTCGTTGAAAATGGTTTAATCCAAGAAGTATGTTACCCCAAATGGTAGGCCAACGCAGTTCTAGTGAAAAAGTCAAATGGGAAGTGAAGAACATGTGTCGAGTACATAGATTTAAACAAAGCATGCCCGAAATATTGTTTCCCATTGCCACGAATGGATCAGTTGGTAAATGCAACAAATGGACATAAGTTGTTATCACTTATGGATGCTTATTCAGGGTACAATTAGATACTAATGTTGGGCCCATTTATCAGAGATTGGTAAATCAAATGTTCAAAGAACAAATCAACATAAATATGGAAGTTTATGTTGGCGACATGCTGGTAAAATCTAAGGAATCTGAAAACCATCTCAAGGATCTAAAGGAAATGTACAGGACATTGCGGAGGTATCAAATGAAATTAAATCTACAAAAATGCTCTTTTGGGGTCCATTCTGGAAAGTTCTTAGGATACCTAGTAAGTGCTAAAGGAATAGAGGTAAGTCCTGGTTAATTCAAGCTATAAGGGATATGATTGAACCAAAAAATTGCAAGGAGGTAATGAGCTTAAATGGAAGAGTAACGTGTGCTAAGCAAGTTTATCTCCAAAGCTACTGATAAATGCATACCTTTCTTCGATGTAGTTAAGAAATGAAAGAGTTTTGAATGGCGAGAAGATTGCAAAAAAGCTTTCTTGGAATTGAAAAGCCATTTGGAGAAACCATCGATACTCTCCAGACCTGAGAGTAGGGAAACTTTATATCTATATATGTGAGTATCAGAACATGCGATTAGTTCAGTACTCATTCGAGAGGACATAGAAGCAACCCCCAGTATACTATGTAAGCAGGCAGTTAAAAGATGCAAAAATCCAATAAGCAGTTATAGAGAAATTAGCTTATTGCTTGATTCTTGCAGCTCGAAAGCTTAGGGCATATTTAAGCACATTCGATCAGGGTATTGATAAAATTTCCTATTAAGAAAGTTTTCAATAAGTTTGAGACTTCAGGGAGATTAGTAAAATGGGGGATTGAACTCAGCCAATACGAAATATGATATCAACCAAAGGCTGTAATCAAAAGCCAAGCACTAGAAGACTTCTTAAACGAATGCACCAGTTTTATAAAGGAACAATTAGAAAAGGAGAAACACCAGAAGCCGATGTGGCAACTATTTATAGATGGGCATCAAATAAGCAAGGTGTTGGAGTAGGTTATGTAACCCTAGACGGACATCGATTGCACTATGCCATGGAATCGGGATTTCCTGCAACCAACAATGTGGCAGAATTTTAGTTAATGGTAGCGGGACTAACTCTAGCGTTGGAATTGAAAATTCCCCGAATACAGATTTTCAATGACTCCCAGCTAATGGTCAATCGAGTGAAGCAAATATACTAAACAAAGGATCCTAAGCTATCTTTATATGTGAAGAGGATATTGCAAATGCTTGCCGTGTTCGAGGATTTTTCAGTAAATCAAGTTCCAAGGGCAGAGAATGCACAGGCACACTCAATAGCAAAATTGGCCAGCTCAAGAGGAGCCCCAGAAACATGGATTGTTCCCATCGGATATTAAGAAACGCCAAGCATTGAAAAGGAGATATCATAACAAAAGAAAGAGTTGCTTGTTGTGAAGAGATCTTAGGCCAAATCTTAGTGGGGAGATGAAGTAGAAAATGGTCAAGAATTGGCAAATGAAAGGATAGATCAATCCAGGCCAAAAGGCACATACGATGGTACATGGATGGCGCCCATTATTGAATATCTAATTAAAGGAACATTACCATCCGATAAAGGAGAAGCATGAAATGTAAGGAGGCTGGCTTCAACCTTTGTTATGATAGAAAAAATCCTCTATAAGAAGGGATAGCTCTACCTTATCTTCGACGTGTGAGCATAAATGATGGGATGAGATTAATGGTCGAAGCACACGAGGGGTTATGCGGTAATCATTCGAATGGAACAAAAATTTTAAAGAAAGGAATAAGGCAAGGATTTTATTGGCCACACATGGTAAGCCAAGCTATAGACTATGTGAAAAGATGTGAGAAATGCCAGAAGTTTTCAGTTGCCACCAAGTCAATTAACTCCAATCACAAGTCCATGGTCCTTCGATGTTTGGGGAATAGATTTAATCGGCTCGTTACCAATTTCGAAAGGAGGAGCTAAAGATGTTGAAGTGGCTATCGACTATTTTACCAAATGGGTTGAAGCCGAACCACTTCCAAAAATCATTATAAGAAAAGTATTGAGATTTGTCATTAAGAATATCATAACCAGGTTTGGAATTCCCCGAAAGATAATCTCAAATAATGGGATGCAATTTGAAAGCAAAGAATTCCCTCAATTCTGCTACAAAAATGGGGTTATTAAAAGTTTTTCATCAATCACACATCCAAAAGCTAATGGAGCAGTTGAAGCTACAAATAAGACCATAAAAACCATTCTAAATAAGCGACTGAATAAAGAAAAATAAAATTGGGTAGAAGATAGTGTTATGGGCCCACCGAACATCTACTAAGACGGCAAAGGGTCATATCCCATATTCTTTGACATATCGGTGTGAGACAATGCTACCAAGAGATTTAAATACCTTCACATCGAAGGATTGCCTATATATTTGATAAGAATCAAAAATTGAAGAAAGAATCACTAGACTTAACACATGAGATAAGAGATGAAGCAGTGGAAAAAAGCGTCGAATATCAGAGGAGAAGCTCTAAATATTACAACTCAAGAGTAAGAGCTTAGTCATTTAAAGAGAGGGATTTGGTACTCCGTTGAGTAATGGCCAACACTAAGAATCCTACAGATGAACCCCTAGGACTAAATTGGGAGGGGCCATTAATCATATACAAAGTAATCTAACCAAGAGCTTACAAACTATGTCGCCCTGACGGCAATATGGTGCGTAGGACAAGGAATGTTGAACATTTAAGGCCATATTTTCCAAGGATGAATTAGTGAAGAGCTTCATTTTTGTAAAGAGAAAATCAACATGGTTGGGAGTGAAATGCTCCTCAAATTTGGATTAGTCTTTCTAAGATGGTAGAAAAGCCTCTATTCGTGCCAACATGGCAAGGGCAAAGCACCTCCTGGAGGGAGGATGGAGTAAACCTTTATTCACGCCATGAAATGGCCAGGTTAAAGCATAGAACAAACCCTTATCCGCGCCATGCTATGGCCAGGATAAGGCACCTCCCAAAGGGAGGATGGAGTAAGCCTCTATCTATGCCATAAGATGGCTAGGGTAGAGCATCGAACAAGCCTCTGTCCACGCCGTAAAAGGGCTAGGGCAGGGTACCTCCTGAAGGGAGGTTGGGTAAGTCCTTTGTTCCAGCCTCTAAGATGAGATAACCAAGAGCATCAGATAATAATAGATAAAGAAGAGGCTCAATCAATAATGGACTAAGATGTCCAAGCCCAAGAAGAGGCTCAATCAATAATGGACTAAGATGTCTAAGCCCAAAAAGAGGCTCAACCAACAATGGACTAAGATGTCCAAGCCCAAGAGGAGGCACAATCGACTAAGGACTAAAATGTCCTAGCTTATATAAAGACGGCTTATATAATTATGGACTAAGACATCCAAGCTCAAGAGGCATCTAATCAAATTATTTCTATACAAAACCTGAGGTTCTTATATGTCGAAAGGGACAAAAGCAATGGAGCAAAACGAATATCAATAGATTATTACCCGAATCTGGGTTTCGAGATTTTCTTAACATCATCTAATAATACCCAAATCTGGGTTTCAGGACTTTCTTAATGTCATCTAGTAATGCCTAAATCTGGGCTTCAGGATTCTCATATATGAATTTCAAAACCTAATACCCTAATTTAGGTTTTGGGATTTTATCAATCGCTATCTTCACTAAGCCCAAATCAGGGTATGAGAACATTGCTGGTTGCTACAATTCTTAATACTTGAACTTAAGTTTCGAGATTATTATCTAGTTTTGCCTGAATACCCTAATCTGGGTCCATGGCATCTATTATGGAAACTATTTTCATGAACTTTCAAAATACGCCTTAATTTGAGCGAGGAAATTCTATTTTAACAACCATCCGCCCACACAAATATGTGCCCTAATCCGGGCCGAAGATTCTTTCTGTAAAGAGAATTGACTCAAATATGTCATGATTGGGACTCAAAGTTTAATATGAGAATCATACTATTAATCCTTGTAGTTTGTCGTAAGTATCTGAATCTGGGTTATAAATACCATATATAAAACTATTCTTGGGATATTTCTATTTGGATTCTAAATATCATGTTATCAATCTCTAAACTTCGCAAGTCAATGCCCTAATCTAGGTTAGATTTCATGTGTAATTGAGTCTATTGCAAGCAACCAAAAATATCAAACTGATCTTATTAATGTCAAAGCTGGAAGTTGGTATTCACAAATTCCAGGTGAATAGGAGCATTAGTGCGCTGAAGAAAGACTAAGCATACATGTAAGTATGATAGTAACAATAGTGCTTTTAATTTTGATTTTGCAGGAAAGACAAAATTATGAAGAGTAAGAGAGCTATGAAAACTTTGTAATAAAGAACAAAAGCTTCTTTCATACAAGGGGAGGGGGCAAAATGTTAACCATAAAATCTACTTAAAAGTAGAAGTATGAAAGAAGGATAATAAAACTGAAGTTTTGATGAAGAGATAGGCCAAATTATCGTGAAAGACTTAAAGAAGATGTTTTGATGGTTCAACCATTTGTACAGTGCAAAATCCTTCGACCCAGATGAAAATAAATAAGACCTTCCGCCAAAGCTAACCTTTCGTTGTGGATGACAAGGCAATGATGACTCTAAAGCCCCCTTCGAAAGCAATCGATAGTGTTCCCCTCAACTATACATCAAACATTTTGAAGTCAAAGGTTTCACCCCAGAGTGACCTTTTCGAAAGCATAGCAATCCTTTCGGACTAGTCAAGGCACATCCAGGATACCTTTCGACAACGTCGAAAGGTTCTATGAATAAAGCAATGCCCATAAGCCAATGAAGGTAAAGGAATGAAAGAAAACCTTTCAATAACATTGAAGGGAAATACAGCTCTAGACAAAAACAAGTAAAGACAAACCTCTTTTCAAGGTTGAAGGGTTCATAAAATTATGTAGAGGGCAAACCTTTTGACAAAGCCGAAAGGTCCATAAAGGAAAAAGAAAGGAAAATGTTTCGACAAATATCGGAAGGTTCATAACAACATATTGAAGACAAACCTTTCGAAAATGTCAAAAGGTTCAGAACAACATATTGAAGACAAACCTTTCGACAATGTCAAAAGATTCAGAACAGCATATTGAAGAAAACCTTTCGATAATGTCAAAAGGTTCACAACAGCATACAAAGAGGAGACCGTTTGACAAGGTCGAAGGCAAGGAGGAAAATGGGATGAACCAAGAAGCAAAAGCGACTCATAACCTTTCGACACAGTAGAAGGGTTCATAACCTTTCGATGAAGTCGAAAGGTTTAAGGTGGCACATAAAGGGGGACCTTTTGACTCAGTCGAAAGCATTGAGTTGAAAGGAGGGCTGTCTACATCTATAAATAAGACCCAAGGGTCTAGTTTTGTAGGCCGAATTTCGAATACTAAATTCATCTTCTTCTTTCTACTTTCACAGTGATAATCTTATTAGGAAAAACCCTAAATTGAATTGGGGAGAGAGCACAATTTCTTGTAACTCATTTTGGATATGAATTAAATGTAGATGGCTCATTCATGATGGCTATTGGCAATAAGGAGAATCAGTAAGATCATTAGATAGACTAATGATCAATTACACATGATTTCAACCTTTTTCTCATAATCTCTTTTGGTCTATGCTTTATACAAAATCAACTTAGATATTCCCCATCGAAATACATCATCATTGAAATCCGTGCTTAATGTGAGAAGATAAGGTGATGATACGTGTTGTATATGCTAAATGCATGCTTATGGGAATAGCTAAATTGATCTTATATAGGAAAAGTAGATGGGTTAAAGATATAAGCCGGGACTGCTTCGAAAGGAAGACAACCTTTCGACTTAGTCGAAAAGTTTACTTCCTAATGGAACCCTAGGTTATATATCATATGATCACCCTTGATGGACCTTGTTCGAAGGGAACCTACTTCCTTAACCATTAGCAAAACCTTCGAATTGATTCCATAGATTTAAAAAATGGACACCAAAGGGGCTAAAAGCAATTAAAGTTGACAAATGAGCTATGCTTCTCTCTACAACAATTACGGGGGTTTCACACGTCACCTTTCGGCATGGTTAAAAAGAAAGAAGTAGACATCAACTATAAATGCTTTCAACTCCAAGAGGAGATGAAACTCAACAATTTTCTAGAAGCTAAATAATAACTGAGAATTACATCAACCTAATCGAAAGATTGGAAAAGCCATATCAAACCTTTCAACAAAGTCGAAAGATTTGGAAACTCACTTCTATTCCAACCAAGTCAAAAGGTTGGAGCGATCTTGCTAACAATCATTCGAAAAGGTCAAAAGGTTGAACTATTTCCTCCTACACCCGCTTAGACAGAAAGTTGGGGTGCTCATGCTAATAACCCTTCGACAAGGTCAAAAGGTTTGAAAAATTAGTATTTTATCAACTTGGTCGAAGGGTTGAAATAGCATCATTAACCTTTCAGCAAAGGTCGAAAGGTTCGATCATTTGCAGTTCTTTTCATCCAGATCAATCTGATTAAGACATCTTATCCAAAGATGTAACTTCACAAACGAGAATCATCTCAACCACATGGTTATATCCAAACAAAATTATCTTATCAAGCATTGGGGATGTTGATAAGACTTCATGTTAACAGCCTCGAACTCCAAAGCATTCAAGAATGATCTAAGGTTTTCCCGATCGTCCAAGAATGATCGTGATGAACTGATGGAACGACTTCTCCAATTCCATTGCATCCTCCTCCTCAACATAATTTCGATTAAGGCTACAAATCACCTCCAATTTTTATCATCTCCAATCTCCAACCGATCGTTCATCTCCGCCATACCATATGGCCGTTATGTTCATTTCACCCACTTTTATGATTATAGTTTGCTCTGTTGCTTCATCCAATTGTTTAAGAACGATCGTCCCACATCAAGACAAGCTACATCATCTTCTCTAAAAATGATCGGTTGAAGCTTCTATTTCCACCGATTCCTACTTGCTCCATGGATCGCATTAAATATCACAACTTTAATGAAACTCAAAGTCTCATGCTCAAATCAAAAAGAAAATTCGATTTAAGCTACCTAAGTTAGAATTTGGAAAGGGAAACAAAGTTGAATTTGAAACGAGGAAAGATTTGGAGGAGCGCTTGAAGGGTAATTAACTCGGACGAAATGCGATTTGTTTTTTGGAAAGTTGGATCCTTTCTTCGAACGGTAAAGGGAGTAAATAGAACGATTCATTCTTTTCTTCTCAATTGAAATGATACGAATGAAAAAAGAAGAAGAAATTGTTAAGTACAAGTGCTTATATAGGGAGGTCAAATATCGATCGTTCATGGCCTAGAATTATACCAATCTTTTCGAGGTAGTGAGTTATACTGATCCTTTTCATAACCATGCTAGATGTCGATCAGTTTAGAGCAAGGGTTTTGCGTTGATCATTTCATAACTAGGAACAATCTAGGATTTCTTTCTGAAATGTAAGTGATCAATAATAAAAAAAGGAAAATACAATATATGTATGTGGATGGGGAAATAACGATCAATAATGGACATTTGTTAAGGTATACATGTAAATAAGAATAGTGATCGGTAGAGATCGTTTATTTTATAACTTGACGAAGACCCGTGAAAGTGTAACCGTGATCGAGAGTCGAGTGCGAGCACATATTGGTACTAGTATACGTTTCAAAACTTAAGTTTTTTGAAATAGACAAAAATTGAATGATCACCTGGAACCGACGAGAAAAAATTAAAGCCAAGTTGCTGAAGCTTAGAAATTTCCAGAAACAAAGTAGTATGATCGCTAACAAGTTGTAATCCTATATTTACACTATTAGAAATCAAGCAATCATCACGATGAATAAGGAAAATACGACCCTCGACAGGAAAACAACTCAATGAAAGGATAATGATTATTTGATGAACCGGATGGGTTTCTATTTGACGATTCTAGCTTGCAACGATTCAAAGCATGTAATGTTCAAAACAAGACATATTTTGGTGCCCAAATGTCATCCCGCCTTTTGGCAAGGCCATGATATCATCGACTTGGCTAGGAATGGATGGTTACCAACCGTAGAAATCGATTACATACAATACTATAGACGATGATCAGACAGATTTGGATCGGGTCCTAATCGAGGTGCAATCAGCATGTAGGGACTAACATAGACCCATGAAGTTATATTTCAAATTTGGAGTCGATCGGGGTTCATATGCTCGAGTTATGAACGAAGCAAGGATTTCTATGGATTGATTGTGAACGATCCGTAGAACTACTCAAATCAGCGGAGATCAATCGATCAAAATCCACAAGATTAATTCACTTTAAACTTTCAGAGCATCGGTATATTAAAGAGTGAAGTGCACAAGAATGATTACACATCAAGACCTCAAGATATGAAGATGGCTGATCGGTTTTAACCGATCGTTATTGCCGATCCTTCATGATGATCGAAAAACCTTCCAAGTGTAGCAAAGGTTGGTCTAAATCTTATAATCTACAACTCAGACTGACTTCATATTTCAGGGACAAGCTCAAGAGGTATGTGGACCTACAAAAATGATCAGGCACGAAATAGAGACAAAAATAACGATCGGTTAAACTTTAGCCAATCATTCCAAGATGTCATGTTAGAGCCACCAATAATTATGGTGGGCCCTAATAGACCTAAAGAGCCTTATGCCAAAATCTCAATGAAATATCTCATTACCTTCCCCTATAAATACAACCCTCTTGGTTCATTTTGAGGATCTTTACGTTGCTTGTTGCTCTAAACTCTATTGCAACTAATTGTTCTCTATTTTATACCGCTCTGATAGGATTTACAAATGATCGATAAAGGTAATCTTCAAAGCGTACATAGGCATACAACACCAAACCACTACAAATCTTCGTGTTTCTGATTATTTCTTTTTATCTATTATTAGCTCAATCATTTTCCCAGTTTAATTTAATTTTTCTTCACTTACTTCTCAACATAAATCTATTCTTGGGTGTTTATGACAATTAAATTTTAGACAAGTATACATGTATACATCATTTGTAAAGATATTTTAAATGTATATACCAGTATTTACAAAAGAGTTCTTAATTAATAGAAAGGGTTTATCAAATAGAAGGGATTAGGAGTTTCTTAAATAGCTTAATCATGCTTTGTGTGACTTAATTGTGCTTTATTTGTTTGCTTGTTTATAGAAAGAATTTAATCCTATAATTAGCACTAAAAACCAATGATGTAGGCTTGTCTGTCTATGAGAGTTAATAATGACGTTCGAGTAGGGTGTAAAAACAATAGTTGTAATGATCAGCCTTTCTTACGCCTAAAGATGACACCTTATACATCCTTGGTATTCGTGTGCCAATCATTTAAGTATCCGAAAGACATGCCATTTACGGCGTAGAAAGAAGAAGACAAAAAATAATCTCATATTGTGACGAGCAATATATAATATACACAAGATGTTTACAAAAAGAAATCATCTTTATTTATACACATCATCGGAGTACACTATCCTATTATCAGCCTGAACGGTTATAAAGTCTGTCCTTATAATTTCTGATAAATACAGACGAGAACAAAATAAAACAAAACAATAGAAGAATACACTAGGGGAAAAAACGCATCAGACGACAGATATGCTCCGTTGTCTGATTGCATATCTATCCATCATTACATCTCATGCCATTTCATTGCGCATTAGACCGCAGATATGCCCTGTCGTCTGATATGAACTAACATAACAACAGAACCTATATGTTGTCTGATGTTACAGTATCACTTCTAGAATTCCTATTAGAACAACATATTAATGCTGACCAAGAAGAATAAATGTTCATATAATAAAATAAATATTTGAAATAACTGAATCGCAATTTTATTTAAACAAATATTTTATTTCAAATCAAATTCAAATATAGTATAAATTTCACTATCACTCTATTTACGTTTCAAATACAATGCAACTTTCACTATCATTCTTATGTATACAACATTTCTCTACACCCTTATAGATAACAATTTTTTATTCATACCTACTTAAGTTTGTTTTTAATATTGATTTTGATTTGCTTGCTCCAACTAGTGTCCAACCATCTCCTAGATCTAACAAATAAGCAATATAGTAAAATGAAAAAAAAACAAACCTAAATTGCAAAAATAAAATTGAATATTAATATTGCCTCAGGTTATGTGTTTGTTTCTCTTCATGTTTTAAATATGGACAAATATATTTATGCACGGACAACTTTTGATATGCATAGTGTACCACAATGAATATCATAAGTCCAAGCATCGATTAAATCGTATGGACAATTGCAAAGGTCAAGCCTGAAGGCTTAACACAGTGCAATGTGAACAAGGCCAAGTCTAAGCCTCATCGGGCTCAACTTAGGTGCACAAATATACAAGTACAGACTAGGCAGCAAAAAAATCAAAGGTATCTCAACCTTGAACTAGGAAGCAAAATAATAAAATAAACCAGGAACATTTACAATTACAAGTACAAACCAGTCACAAAGGATTCAACCAAAATTGTGCATACACATAGTATTCGAATTAGCAAACATTCACCCATATACATACATACATACATACATACATACACACATATATATGTATGTACGTACGTATGTATATGTATGTATGTATACATATGAAAATGCACACTTACATATCCAAGAAGTGCAAACAAGACAACTAGGCAAAAATTCAAGATAGTGCACATAAACAAGCTCAGGCAAAACAACAAGTGCAAATGCATATAATATGGTTTAGAAACTCAAAATGGTTCAGAACTAAATTTAAGATAGTGCACATCAAAAAACGCAAAAAAAAGTGCAAATGCACATAAAATTGTTCAGAAACTCAAAATGGTTCAAAACTAAATTCAAGATAGTGAACATAAACAAGCTCAAGCAAAACAAGTGCAAATGCACATAAAATGGTTCAGAAACTCAAAATGGTTCCGAATTGAACTAGCAAATGCAACATGGACCAGTGTAATATACAAGTTCAAGTGTATACAAGTGTATACAAGTATATATAGAACTGGACAAGTATATAAGTTCAAGTACAACATGGACCAGTGTAATATACAAGTTCAAGTATATACAAGTGTTCACAGGACTGGACCAGCAAAAGCAACAGAAACTTAAAATTGTTTAGAAACTAAAATTTGTTCAAGCTCAAGTATATACAAGTATACACAAATAACTCACAAACCAACAATATGTGTGGATGAACCATGATAGCATAACAAGAAACGAGAAAAAGCAATTGGAGTAGCAAAAGGAATTGGACTAGCAAAAGCAACATGGACCATCATAGTAAAAGCAACATGGACCATCAAAGTGCACAAACAAGGCATCATTAGTGTGCACTGCCTTTTCAAGGAAGTGCATTGGCTTATCAAAATTTAAAACAAGTAAATACCGCAAATTAAAATAAGGCAGCGCCACAAACATTCACACATATGTACATGCATGTGTATGTATGTATATACATGGAAGTTCAAACAATCGAGAATACTACAAGTACAAGGCAGGGACAAGAGTACACATGAACTTAAGTGTACACTAACTCAGACATGAACTCAAGTATGCACATGAACATAGACATGGTAATGCAAGTGAAACTCAAGCATACACATGAACTATCAAATGAAGTATATATATGCACATATATACACTTATATATCA
This sequence comes from Allium cepa, assembly GCA_030765085.1. Classification (NCBI taxonomy): domain Eukaryota; kingdom Viridiplantae; phylum Streptophyta; class Magnoliopsida; order Asparagales; family Amaryllidaceae; genus Allium; species Allium cepa. Next base: position 805,996,319 of record CM060938.1, read on the forward strand.
AAAGAGCTTAACCAAGTGGCAGATCAAGAGAAAAGATTAAATTTTTCAAAGTCAAGTATACAAAAGGATAACTAGGTACACTAATATACGTATATACACATATGTATATACATGTGTATACGTACGTAGTGAGTAGAAAGGCAACTCAACAACATGGTTTAGAAACTCAAAATGGTTTAGAAATGAATTGGTTCAAGCTTAAATATATACAAGTGTATATAAGAAAACGACACACAAACCAACAACATGCATGGATGAACTAAGATAGGATAACAAGAAACCAACAAAATCAATTAGACTAGCAAAACCAACATGGACCATCGAAGTGCACAAATAAGGCATCACTAGTGTGCACTGCCTTAACAAAGCAGTGTTGTGCTCTGCCTTATTAAGGCGGTGCATTGGCTTAATAAAAATTAAAACAAGCAAGTGACATAAATTAAAATAAGGCTGTGCCAAAAAAATTCACACGCACACATATATACATGTGTATGTATGTATATACATGGAAGTTCAAAGCATCGAGAATATAATAAGAACAATGCAGGGACAAAAGTGTACATATGAACTTAAGTGTACACTAACTCGGACATAAATTCAAGTATACACATGAAATCAGATATGGTAATGCAAGTGGAGCTCAAGGGTACACGTGAAATATCAAATGAAGTACATATATGTACTTATATGCACATATATACACATATATCTCAAAACAGTTTAAGCATGCGGCAGATCAAGAGAAAAGATTGAATTTTTCAAAGTCAAACATAAAACGAATAATTATGCACACTAAAATATACATATGTATATACATGTATATGTGTGCATAGTGAGTAGAAAGGCAACTCAACAACATGGTTCAAAATATCAAAATGGTTCAGAACTGAATTGGTTCAAGCTCAAGTATACAAGTGTATACAAACAACTCGCGAACCAACAACATGTATGGATGAACCAAGACTACATAACAAGAAACCAACAAAGGCAATTGGACCAGCAAAAGTAATGGCAAAAGAAAAATCGACCAGCAAAAGCAACGTGGACCATCATAGCTAAATCAACATGGACCATCAAAGTACACAAATAAGAAATCACTAGTATGCACTGCCTTGACAAGGCAGTGTTGTGCACTGCCTTATCAAGGTAGTGCACTAGCTTGTCACAAATTAAAAGAAGCAAGTGCCACAAATTAAAATAGCAAATGCCACAAATTGAACAAGGTAGTGCCATAAATTAAAACATGGCAGTGTCATCAATAATACCAAGATAAATAAGAAAATTAAAACAGCAAAGAAATCCATAGCTTAAGTAAAGAACCATACACATATCAACAACCAATGTGCAGTACAGGTTCAAAGTTTCGAAGCATATATACGAAGAACAAGTCAGTAAAGCATAAACATCATTTCAAATCAAAATATCAAAATGAAAATATAGGAAATAAAATCCTATATAAGCACCTATATCATCATTGGCATAATTGTAGACTGAGTTCCAGCAAAACCAAAAGACAATAAAAAGTCACGCAATAATCAACAACAATCGAGTTCGATTAGGAACCCTAATTCAAGAAGACGCGAAAGGACCCAAATTGATAGTGAGACAGTATCAGATTTTCATAAAGACGAGAAGACAAGAAGGAGACAGCTTCAATTTCATAAAACCATAGGTTGAAGATGAGAAGAAGATGGACATTTGCATTGTATCGAGTTATGGACTAAACAAAAATAAAAAGGGAGAGCAAAAATATGAAAAGGGAAACAAAAATAAAAGGCGACCACATAATAATTGAGAGGGAAAAGGTGGAGCCAAAACTAAGAAAATTGATAACTTAAATCAAATGACAGATAAAATGTTGTCTGAATGAAAAACATTTTCATAAAGATTTCACAGGCTATTCAAACAATAGTTGAATGATTTCAAAAGCTCTTCATACAATAAATGATTTATTTTTTGTTGTGTGAAAATGTGGGATAACGAAAAATCTACCTTATGTTGTGCGATTACTGTTGTCTGATTCACTTTATAGCATGGTGATATAAAGTACGTGAATACATCTTTGAAAATCCAGATTGTCTTCTGAAAGCTCCAAAGTGTCCATCTAAATATGAAAAAATGCTTGGGCTGACCGAGCATTATAGGAAGACAACGCCTAGGTCAGTCTGGTAAAACTAGGGTGATAAAGTCAAAACATGAGGAATGTTGTTTATTTGACCTATTTAAAATCAAAGTTATCTCGTAAGACCATGCCACATATAAATACAGACGGATTTTTACCTTATGATAACCAAAATATTTTCTATAACAAATCCAGTGATATTATCATATGTCTAGAATACAATAAATTAGTCGTAGCCGAAATTGTTACAGTATTAAATTCTAGCATAATAGGTATACAATCAAGTCCACACAATATTTATTAGAGAATGGATTCCTATAATGGCAAGGTAAGGAACTACCTCCCGCATAGTATACCTCTAGATAAAATGTACTGGGGGTTCAGACCCTGAACTTAGTCCACCCTACCAACACATAACCAGCCTACCTCTAAACTTGGATAATACCAAATATTTCATCACCCAACCTTTATCAAGTGTTCTCATGCACAATCAAATCCATAATATGATAAACTGGAAAGATGATGACACACCCTGATGGGAGCGACCCACGTAGCCCTGTTGCATCTATCCTGCTTTAGTCATTTCCAAGTTGTAAAGCTTAAGTTAGGGCTTTTACCTTTCCCCTTAGCAGACCATCTAGAAATTCTAACGCTACCCTCCAAGCAACAATACCGTGTCAGCATTCATCTATACAAATTTGTTCTTGGTCTTAATGAAACTAAACGCACTACCTCCACTACATCCATTTTGGAGTCACCCTCATAATTAGTAGCAAGTAACCCTTACACTTCAAAAGCTCCGTCTTTGATTCCATATTCTTTAAGATATCTTTAGTTCAAACATTTGAGTTACTTATCCGATCTCGATCTCTTCGAAACAACATTCCATAGTTCCAGTAAACAAAACCTAGGTTCATTTGAAAATAATCAGACAATACATAGGAGAAGGGATCACCCCCTAACCTTTAAGTGGATGGATTTCTCTTTCATTTTTCCAAGGAGAAAAAAATGAGATTTATATGCACAGTACTACATCATCAAAGATGACTCTGCTGTATAACTCATGTGTTTCTCTTAGATATTTCCGGAGTTATATTTTGGTCTAGATTTGATAGGTTGTTATTTAACTATCAAATAAAAAACAAGAGGCAATTCAAAGATTTAATTAACCATAGCAACCACTAAGCCTCAAAATAAATCTTTCATTTATTTAAAACTATTTTCAAAAGTGTTTATCAAAAACATTCATATACTTATCTCAATGATATAGGTATATTCACAAAATATTTACGAAATACTTTTCATTTCTAAATCATATCAATGGATTAAAAACAAAATGTTATTTGAATTAGAGGTAAAAATAATCTCAAACAATGATGCTCTAGTGTTAAATGTGGAATGAATGTCCAAACCACCAGAATTAAGAAGGTCGGTTAAAGAAAATCCAAATATCAAATTCTCTTGTAAATTTTCTTCAATATATCCTTTTAATGAATCTATTCCAATTATGAATTCTCCTTTACTTAAATTCCAAATCCATTTATAAAATTCTTTATAAATCTCCAAAACCATTTATAAAACTTATTTTATAAATATTTGAACCATTTATAAAACTTCCTTTATAAATTTTCAAAACCATCTTTTTATAAAATTTCCTTATTTGAAACCGAACTCCATTAATAAATCATAATCCATAAAGTTCCTTTGATAAAATCAATTATTTAGGACACCTTTAAGACAAGAATTATTTAAAACATTCTTCTTTCAATTATTTTTAAACCACATTAATAAAATAACGATTTAAACAATCATTTAGAAAGTATCAAATTACTCCAAACACCTTTGATAAAATAATTGCTTAATTATCCTTTAAATATTTTATTTAAAGTAGTAACAAACTTTAAACCATTTATAAAAGGATAAAATTTAAATATTTGACTTCATAAGTTCAGAAAGAGGCTTGGTAACCACAATGGTTCTTATTTAATTGAGTTTATATTTTTAAGTTATGACATAGGTATTTACATAACAATAAGATATGTAAAGTAATCAATCAGTAACAACCAATCAACACATAGGTAAATGTCCATGTTACCTTAATAGAAAACAGGGATTTGTTCTATTAAACACATGTCCAAGTCAATATAATTGCAGAATGCCAACATAATCTACTTAGTGCACTATGATAGAACTGTGATCTATTATACCAAAAGATGTCAATTATAATTTCATTAGTAGAATTGTGTTTTATTATGCTAAATAGATGTCATAGGTATCATATTAAATCGGGGTTACTTAAGGGTTGTTGACAAAGAAATCTCTTGGATTTAAACATCCTTTTTAAAAGACCGTTTGCTTTAGAACAAAACCGATTTTCTAAGATAAAGAAGTTTAAACCTTTAAACTTTTATTTAATAATTTAGTAACATTTAACCTTTACTTTAATAAAAATTAAACTTTTAAATAAATAATTAAAAAACGATAAATTTTTAAATAAATAATTAAGTAGTGATGACCCTTTAAATAAATATTTAAATAATAGTCAACCTTTAGATAAATAATTAAACCATAATTAATATTTAAATAATATGTAACGACCCAACTTCGAGACTCCAGGAAGTTGCATCGTTAATAAGAAAGAAAGGGATAGAGAATAGAAAGAAAGAGAAGAAGAAAAAAACAACACATCAGAATCTCAACAACGGAACGAATAAATTATATTAATAATATAAGTATTTACATAATATACAATACCAATCAGAGATACACAACATACATATCACATATACTAGACAGTTATAAACACCTGTCTAGTATTTACAACTCAATATATCACAACAAAGAGATACAACACAGAGAACACACAACGGAACTATTATCTATAATGCAGAAGCCTCCTGCTCCATTGCTCCTCCATAATTCATCAAAGCTAACCTGAATCCCTTGGCTACTTGTAAAAATTTGAGTACCCAAGAGTTTATGGAAAACAAAAATAAACTCCGGGTCAGACATGGGTCTGGTGTGAGTAACAGGTTAAAGTTGCTTAACTTTGAAAAACCTTTAAAAAGAAAAGGTATCACGTAAGACTTCCCACACATAAACATGGAAAAGTTTTTACGTTACGCTAACCAAAACATTTGATAGGAAATCCAGTGATATTATAATAGGTCTAGGGTTTTCAAGTAAATATGAAATAGCCAAAATTGTTACATCTATTAAATTCCAGCTACTAGCCACAAAAGTGGGTAATACAATCAAAACCGTTGGCATTTATTGGATTTTGGTTTCCATCAATGGCAGGGCTACTTGGGTACCGCCCGTCACAGTACGTGGCCTAGATCGACGTACCGAGGACCACTCCCGATCCCCTCCAACACAAGACCGGAACCATCCCTTACTGGACAGTCCCGAACAAGACAACCCGCAGTTGGCGTACGTTCCAACCGCCCACACAGCCGAAATAAAAAGAGACCTCTAGACAGGGGAAAATCTTGCTCTCAAGTGGGGGCTACCCATGAAGCCTTGCTGCACCTCCCCTGTTTTAGCCATTCTCGGTTGATGAGGCTTGAGGCTACGATTACCTTTATAGGATATATCACTTAGAATGCTCATCGTCCACCTGACGATGTTTTGAAAGCATTCAATCCATACAAGTTCGTTCCGGGTTCGAACGAAACCGAAGGCATTATCTCGTTACACTCGTATTGGAATCACCCTCAGAGTTAGCGACGATAACCCTTGCACTCTGAATCACAATCTCGAATCTATAAGAACTATTCCGTCAAACTCATTACGGAATCACCCACAGAGTTATACTGACGTATAGCCCTTACACCTCGAGTCTTCACTCGCTCCACTTGGATTCACGACCTAATGTTAATTTGGATCGATGTGGTTTTCGGATATCCAAATATGGAAACCCGATCCCGGTCTCATCGAAATCCAAAGCGTGTCTTTTAAGGCAAAATTATTTTAAAGGTTTAAAACAATTCAATTTCATTATCTATATACACACAGATAGATAATATACAGATTCATAAAAGATAAGCAACATTATCATCACAACAGATAATCTATATTATCATTATCAAAAGATAATCCAAATCATCGTCACAATGCAACCAATGCATCCATATCACCTAACATTAATTATCTCATTTCTGAGATTCAAACCATCCAAGCAACCAATATCATCCATTTATATATAAGCAATGATCTATAATCACACCACTTATAATTAATTTAAAATGAATTAAATTAATTACATCATGCTCTAATTAATTTAAAGTGAATTAAATTAATTACTCCATCAATAAAAATCTTGCTTACATAACCTTTAATTAATTACAAATTAATTAATCAATCATCTTCCAATTGATCACTTTAATTAATTACCTTTGATTAATTATTCCTTAATTACATTTATGTAATTATCCTTTAATTAATTTCACAAATTAATTATACTTAACCAAATACAGTAATTAATCTTTAATTACTTCACAAATTAATTAACTATAATTAATTACATTAATCCTTAATTAATTATATTAATTAATTACCTTAATCACTTATTAATGATTAATTAATCTTTATTAATCAATCTTAATTACATCATTAATTATATTAATTAATGATCTCTAATTACAATTAAATTAATTACCTTATTTAAATTAATTACATTAAGTAATTAATCTTAATTTAACCCATAATTGTTAATCACCGTTGATTAACCCCATTTAGTAATTAACTACCTTTAATTACTTTCCCAAAATAAATTAATTACTTCTTAATTAATTATCTCAAATTAATCCCTTGATTAATTCACAAAGTAATTATACTTAAATTACTTCAATTATCAAATCATCTTTAATTAATTACATGCAGTAATTACCCATTAATTACTTCTCTAAGTAATTTCTCTTTATTTAATTACAATAAGTAATTATACTTCACAAATCATCAAATGATTATTTTAAATTAATTAAACTGAATTAATTAACTTAATCTAATCAAATTTAGACTCAATTAATTACAATTAGTAATTAATTTACTTAATTACTTCCATAAGTAATTATACTTAACAATTTACTCAAATGATTATCTTTAAATTAATTAATCTAATTAATTATTAAAAATTAATCACATTAATTAATTTATTAAATAATCCTCAGTTAATGACCTTCATTAACTATTAAACAATTTATTAATTACTTATCTGAAATAATTAACTTATTTTAAATCATTATTAATTCCAAATTAATTAATCATTAGTAACTCATTAATTAATCCCTAATTAATTAAATAATTAAGTGTTAATTAAAACTTAATTAATCCATTATTACATGATTAATTAATTATTAATCATTAATTAAAATCAAATCTTATTTACGAAGTTGCATCGTTTCATAATAATTTATACCTTCATTAATAATTACATTAATTTTAATCAAGTCTTAATTAAATCTTAACTTAATTAATAATTAAATAAATATTTAAAATTTTCTTAAATAATAAAATAATAATAACTAACCTTTAATTATTAATTAAATAATAATTAATCATGAAATAAATTAATAATTAATCTTTAATTAAATAACTATTTATAATTAACTTAATTAATACTTAAATACTAATTGCCTTTGTTAACTAGTGATTGAGTTTTAATTACTGTTCTATAACAACCCTGTATTTTGTGATCATTTTAATTGTATATTTTAATTATTCTATTTAAATTCCTGATTTAAAACTTTATTTTATTTATTAAAATGAATAAATTTTGTTATTTTAAATATAAACTTTGATTTTTATGTGAATTGTAATTTCAAACCTGAATAAATAGAATATTTTCCAAAAATGCGATTTTTGGTCAATATGGTCAAACTCTGACTTTTAAATTTAAATATTTGAATGTTTGAATTTTATCTTTTATTATGAAAATAAATGAAATTTCAAGAATACTGCTTTTCGTTTCGTTGAAATCTGATTTAAATTGTGAAAGTTATGCTTTTTACAATATTGTGTGTAAATTGTTTTATTTAACAAAATTATTTATTTTAATTTATATAAATAATATTTGTGTTTTTTCTAACTTGTATATATATGTGTAATATGACATGTTATGTATTTATTTTATTTTTTAAAACATTTTAAAAGTATAGATATATTTTTCAAATGTTTATTGTATATTGTTTTCAATTTTTAAAGCCTAGTTTCAATATAATAACTATTTTCTTTATTTACTTTTATATTTTCCTAAAAATATTTATTTATTTTCTTTTTCACTTTATTTTTTTTCATTTTTCATTTACTGAATATTTATTTGGTTTATTTTTTATTAAAAGAAAATGGAAATTTAAAGAGGCAAAGTCCTTTCATTTTCAATGACTTTTCATGTACTTGTCCCTTCATTTGCTTTTGCCTTTTCACCTCATCTTCTGACAGTACACTTTTCTATGTTAGCCATGTGTTTTCCCACCTTCATTCATGTGAAATATTTCTTCTCACTTTCCTTTTCATGGCCAAAACAATTGTGGTAAGTAATGGCTTCATCTTCTCACTTTTTCTTTCTCATTTTCTTCTTATTTACTATTGATTTTGCCTTGACTCTTTCTTGTGTTTTGCTAGGCTCTACCACCAGCTCCACCATACTCTCCACCATCACCTGCTGCAGAAAACATCTCCTCCTCCTCTGACCAAGACAAGCCGTGCCCATCCATTGAAGTTAACACCACAAAATTGGCACAAAAACCCTTCCAAACATTGCCTAGCCAAGCATATCTCCACCATCCCCTTCATGTTAACCTCGGCCATCACCCCTAGGACCACCACCACCTGCTGACCTCACCTCTAGCTGTCCCCATATCTCTGACCTGATATGTACCTGACCCATGTGATGACAAGCCATGCCCAATTGACCCATATGCCGAGCTAGATGGTGAACCAAACTCATTTCCATGCCTCTTTGCCTTCAAAACTCCTACCTTTTCACCTACCCTTGCTTTGTCTTCCACTAACCTGACCATAGCTGAGCATTTCAGGTCTAGACCTGATCATGGCCGAGCCTATGGAATGTATGACCGAGCCCATGTTGAGAGAAGGTCAAGCAATTTTGATTTCAAGGCTTGGTAATGTCTTTTGTTGATTCCAATTTCAATATTGTTTCAATTTAAAATATTTGTATTGTATATATATGTTTATATTGTCTTGTTTATTTGTTGTATATAAGATCAATATCAAGGCTCTCCATACATTCAAATCAAATCGTGCTTGTGTGTTGTTTTGGTCTCTAGCTTTGTAAAAGGTGGGTCCTTCTCACTCTGACATTTGACTTATGAAATAGTGAATTGATGACAACTGTTTAGTAAATTAAAAATTATATGCAAGTAAACGATTACGATATGCTATGCCATGTTATTACCGTGTTTACTTTGTTAATTATCACCAGACATCTGATATATGACATTATATTGTGACATTGACATGTTAGTATAATCGTTTATATTGTTTATGTATATGTTCACACTACAAGTTCCCTGTTAGAATAGAATCACTATGGGTTGAAATGATACATACCCGAATGGACTTTAGAATAAAAAAAAATCGTTATGGGCTGAAATGATAGGCCCCATCAATTTTTTTGTATTTTTATTTATTTGGGATTGCGGGTTTGAAATGATAGAACCCGGATTTTCTTTTTAAGCTGCGAATTGAAATGATATATATCTGTATCACTTGATCTAGGTTAGAAAATTATATACAAACCCCATGGTATATTTTTAAATGATTTTTATATGTATTTTTAAAGGTATGAAATTTGATTTATAAATATATATTTTATGGTTTTGAGAAAGCTAAATATTTAGTTTTGAATTTGTGAATTTAAGTATGTAAATTTGAAGTAAATGTGATTTTTGATTTTGAATCATATTTTTAAAATGTAAATTAATAATGGAAATTTAATTTAAAGTTTGAAATGATATTTGAAGTAAAATGTTAAGTTTTATTAAATTTATAAGTTAATAAATAGTAAATTTTGACTTAACAAATGAATTGAGTTTTAAATTGGTTATTTAATTATAAAATTTGTTGTGATAAATCATATGTTAAGTTGATTTAAATGTGAAGTTTTGAAGTCTTGAAATATGATTTATAAGTTTAAAATTTGCTAAGATTGAAGTTTTATTGTTTTTTAAAAGTTAAAATAAAATCTGGAATTTTATTAATAGCATTTCCAAAATGCTGTAGTCTTATGACAACATTTTTAAATGCTGTTGTTTTTGAATTTAACTATGATTGAAATAACTAAATATTTATTACGGCATTTTATAAATGCCATTATTCTTGAACTAAACTATTTTGGAAACTATAAGCTACGATAGCACTTTATAAATGCTATCGTTGCTATATTTTGACAATGTTTGAAATATTATAGATTTTAACACTGTTTGAGTTATATTTAAAGCGTTAAAGATTTAACTTTTGGAAATGATTATTTTTGAAATTTAAGGAGTTTTAAATATATTTTGATATTTAAATTTGGATTTTCAAGAAATTAAATTGAGTTTGAATTTAAATAAGGTTCACTTGGTTATGTGTTAAATGGAATGAAATGTAATAAGATAAATGGATTTTTTAAATGAAATTTTAAAATGTGTTTTTAAATGATATTTAAATGACATCTATGATTTTAAAATGATATTTAAAATTGAATATTTAAATACAAGAATGATAATGTCTTTATAATGGATTTGAAAGGAAATGATTTTGAAATGGTTTTGAATGACAAAATCTTTATTTTGATAAAGAATGTGAATTTGGAATGATATTTGATTTTGGTTTATTTGATGTATTCGATAAATGAATATTTAAAGTTTATATTAGTACGAAAGGATATTTAGTTTACTTGTAATTTGTGTTTATTTAAATAATATTGGATTTATGAAACGAATATTTCAATACTAAGTAATGATGAAGTTAAATTTGAGATATATGAAATTATAAAAATTTAGTTTTGAAATATGGCATATAAAAGCTTTGAAATATATTAAAAATTGAATAGTTTATTTTGTGGACCAAGTCTGTATTTGAAATTTATAAGATTTGAAATGGTTTGTTGGAAAACTGAATTGAATTGAAACTGATGGTTGGAATTGAATTAAATTGGAAATTTCAAATTTGGGTTTAATGGAATAAATTTGAAAATGTAAAGAATTAAAGGATTGCTTCATGATTTTAAATGTATGATTTCGAAATGTTATGATTTTCAAAGTGTAATGATTTCAAGTATTTTGGTTTCGAAAGAGTTATAACTTTGAAAGTATTATGATTTTTTTTGAAAGATGAATATATGTTTGAAATGGAAACGATATCATATTGATTTGAATATAGTTTTGAGATAAAAAATGGGTTGGTTTCGAAGTATAAACTATTTTGAAAGGAATATGGTTTTGAAATGAAATGATTTGATTTTTTGAAGTATAAACTATTTTGAAATGACCACGGCAATATAATAACATTTGGTTGTTAAAGAGACCGGGATCGAAAGTTGTCTGCCAACTCCGAAAACCACTTTAACAATCGTGCACGCGGTGGAGATTCCAGAATGAAGTAGGATGGTGGTGACGTTCTTGAGGTATATTACGTGGTCCCAACTCCCGTGAATTGGCATAAGATGGCTAAAACAGGAGCGATCTCGGGCCAAAAGGGGTAGCTCCTCTGGTTGGACGCACTTCTGCGATACTATACTCTTACTTGTTGTTGATTTGATGGCCATCCTCCGATTTTGATTTGGGAGTGTGTTTCGAGATGGGCGTATGTGGCTGCTACGTTACCACCAGGCCGTGTGCGTAATTGGTACAACTACCCTGGCACTGCCTCGTGTGCCTTGTAACCTACCAATGCGAGCCTTACTACGAGTTTCTATTTGTGTTGTACCTATAGAGTATCTTCTCATAGTCTTCCAATCAGGAGATATGCAGGTACTGTATAGGCTATTAGCACTATTATGTGTTAAGGGCTATATGGGTAATATAACGACCCGATATTTTCAACCATTCGCATCCGTACATGTCGGACTTGAATTTCTCAAAATACCGCGTTGTAAATAACATTTGGCAAATCTCAGAATATACAGTAAATAAATAGTCATAGATCACAGACACAGAGTAAATAATAATGAGATAGTAGTTCATGAAGCTACTATATACAAATAAGATACATCAGAGTTAAACAAGATACAACAGAAGAATAACAAGATACATCAGGTACAAATCAAAATACACCACTAGAATCACTGGATACTAAAAGCAAAATAGATGGCTGGATCTTCAAGCAAAGCTCCAGTTCCGAAGGTGAGTCTTGGATGCTAAATCACTCAGTCTGACCCGAGCGTAAAGAAAAACACAAAACAATCGACTCAGGATTAACATTCTTATATCAATAAATTCAACTCAAGTGAAATAACAACTGAAATACAAGTAACTCAAAGGATGTTTGGGATAACCATCCTCTAAGGATCCGTTAAACTATTTACTATGCAATAATATTGCGCTATTATAATAACGTCTACAGTAAAATAAACTTACTCTAAAATAGCGTTAAGGAGTGACCCAATATTCCCCTTAACCCGTAATAGTCCCAGTAGTCCATCCAGTATCATCATATCTCCAGATCAGGAGACTACCCTATATACTCCATGGGATACGGGAGAAAAACAAACTCGTAGTAAGGCTTGATATGGTAGATGACATGACACACAAGGCAGTGCCAGGGTAGATATACCAATTATGCACACAGGCTGGTGGTAACGTAGCAGCCACTACGCCCACGTCGGAACACACTCCCAATCAAAAATCAGAGGATGGCCATCAAATCAACCACAAGATAAGAATATAGTATTGAAGAAATGTGTCCGACCAGAGAAGCTACCCCTTTTGGCCCGAGATCGCTCCTGTTTTAGCCACCTTAAGACAACTCACAGGAGTCGGGTCCACGTAATATACCTCAAGGACGTCGCCACCATCCTACTTCATTCTGGAATCTCCACCGCGTACAAGGTTGTTAAAGTGGTTTTCGGAGTTGGCAGAGAGTATGACAACTTCCGATCCCGGTCTCTTTAACAACCCATCGTTATTATAACGCCGTGGTCATTTCAAAATAATTTATACGTCAAAAATCAAATCATTTCATTTTGGAACTATATTCCTTTCAAATAGTTTATACTTGGAAGCCAAACCCATTTTTATTTCAAACTCGAATCAATACAATATCATTACCATTTAGAAAACCAAATTCATATGCTATTTTTCCATTTCAAATATTTTACTTCCAAATCAATATTACTTTCAAATTTATAACGTTTCAAACTAAAATAATTTGAAACCATAAGATCTCGGAAACCATAATACTTTGAAATCATACACTTTGAAAATCATAACGTTCTGAAATCACAACACTTCAAAATTCATAATATTTTAAATCATAACACTTTGAAAATCATGACTAGAAATCATAACTCCACCACTTAATCAATTTAGATATTATAAGTACTTTATATAATAAAATAGCTTCTTCAATTTTCCAAATAATTTCCAAAACAACTCGAATTCCAAAATTCAAATTTTAATCAAATCATAAATTTCTATTCAATTCAGTTTTCAGTAATCCATTTCAGTTTATATCAATTCCAAATATAGATTTGAACCTCAAACAACCATTTCAAATTCCATAAATTTCAAATATGGATTTAATCTACAAAATAAACTATTCAATTTTTAATATATTTCAAAGCTTTAATATCCACATTTCAAAACCGAACTTTGTAATTTCGTATATCTCAAAACTAGTTTCATTATTACTTAGTTTGAAATATTCATTTCATAAATCCAATATCATTTAAATAAGCTTAAGTTATAAGTAAATCAAATATCCTTCAAATATTCATTTATCAAATATCATTTCAAATTCATATTCTCTATCAAAATAAAGATCAAATTATTTTCAAACCATTTCAATTATCAAAATATCATATCTTTTCAAAACCTCATTATCAAATCATTATTTGAATTCAAATTCAAATGTTCAAATTTAAATAACATTTTTAAGTCAAATAAGTCATTCATTTATTTTTCCAAATACCATTACAAAACTAATTTAAAAAATTCCATTCAAAAACCATTATTTAAATTCAAATTCAATTTAAATTCCTTAAATTTCAAATTTGAATATTAAAATATATTGCAAACTCCTTGAATTTCACAAATAATCAATTTCCAAAAGTTAAATCATTATACTTTAAAATATAACTCAAACAGTTGTAAAATATATAACATTTCAAAACAATGTCAAATTATAGCAACGACAACATTTATAAAGTGCTGTCGTAGCTTGAATCAAGAATTTAGCTATACATAAAAAAATAGAATTTATATAATATCAAAAACCAATATTTCAATAGAACCATATACTTTCCAAAACGAGAGAAATCATTTCAAAATATTTTTTATGTATAGACTTGCGGTGTCTGTATATAATTTTCTATCCTATGGTCAAGTGATACTGATATTTATCCTTTTAATCCGCAACTTAAAATATAAATACGGGATTATATATCATTTCAACCCGCAATCCCAAAGTCAATTCAAATGAAAATTGCTTGGGTCTATCATTTCAACCCATAACGATTATCTCCTATTCTAATGTCCGTTCGGGTATGTATCATTTCAACCCATAGTGAATTCTATACTAACAGGGAACTTGCAGAGTGATAAAAGATATGATAATAATATAACAGGCATATATCATCAATATAATTGATAGGTAATGGTGTCAGATGTCACAGGCGAACAGATAGCATATATATAACAATATAAAAAACTAACAACAGCATATTTCAATTGTCGTTTCAATTGAAATCAAATTTAATATATATAAGAACGTAAATCATGAGTGATTGCTCACCTTTCGAGGCTAGAGAGATAGACAATGAATTGAGTTACGGATCCAAGCACGAATTCCAAATAAAAGCTAGATTGGCACGAATTTGACGGATAGAGCTGATAAAAAGTAATTGATGATAACAAATCAGATCATTTTTGATATAAACTGAAGAAAAAATATTATTACAAATTTTCTTAAAATCAATATTTGACTTAAAACACTTATCAAAGTAAACCTCTACATGTTTGTCTTTAACCAATATCGAAACGAAATCTTTATATTAAGATTCAACAATCAATGTTTGAAAAGTTTATAAATTTCTTTCAAAATTTCTTCAAATACATTTTAAATGTTAACATTAGCATAAGTAACCACCTAGACTTATATATACTTTCCATAATATTAATATTAACGTAATATAACATATTACAAATACATAACATAAAACAAAATCTTATATAAACCATATATGTATAAAAATTATGTATATGTATATACATGAATAGAACAATAAAATATATATACGTAATATACCTTTAAAATAATATATATTAACTTCTTTATATATATATTATGGAAGCTTTTCAGAGAAGAACATAGAAATTTTGAGATACGCAGTTACAATCATACTAAGATGTAACTCATATATATACTAGTGTATAGAAAGCGTGTACTATATATATAATATATGTCAATCTATATATACAACAAATATAAACTATGTAATAAAACCCAATAGAATATA
The DNA here is from genome assembly GCA_030765085.1 of Allium cepa. NCBI lineage: Eukaryota > Viridiplantae > Streptophyta > Magnoliopsida > Asparagales > Amaryllidaceae > Allium > Allium cepa. The sequence continues at coordinate 806,012,122 of CM060938.1, forward strand.
CAAAAATAGGAGTGCTACATCTTGTACCTTTATAGGCCATAACTTCACACATGAATGCCTGTGACTTCAAAGAATCACAATTTAGATATTTTATGCGTACTAATATATACAGGCTTCTAACCCATCCAGCCTATATACATCTATACATAACCCACCAAATTGTAACAACCCTAGATTTTGACTGTAAATTTGAATTTGACTTTATTTCATTTCAATTTTTTTTTTAAATTTCTGAAATTTCATCCCTAAATATTTTTAAAATGATAATAGAATTTTTCGAAAATTTACTGTATTTATTTCCAATTTTTAAAGGATGTTTTCTAATTTTCTACTATTTTCTTCATATAAATTATATTTAATTAAATTTTATTTATTTATTTTGTGAATGAATTTTTATTTTTATGTTATTATCTTTGTTATAATTATTTTTCCAAGTCCAGATAATTTTTCTAAAATTTATTCTGTTATTTTCAAATTTTTCTAGACTAGTTTGCATTTTTAAGCTATTTTCTTATTTTACCTTATATAATTAATAAATATTTATATATATTTTTATATTTTGTTAAATTTTCGAAATTTTAACTGAAATGATTATTAGTTTCAGTAATTTAATCTTATATATATAAATTAAAAGAAATTTGAAAGGGTTTTGACTTTTGGTTTTCAAGTGGCTCTTTATTTTCCAACCTTTCACATACGTAACTTACTTTTGTCATCAATTAGCTTTTATTTTTCACTTCTTTCAGCCGACCAACCTTATTCTCATTCACGTACAATATTTTTTCATTTCTCGAACTGAAAGTTTCATCCAAGCCTTCTCCATTGATCAAAAAAAAAAGGTAAATGTTCTTCTTTTATATTGTTTACATTGTTTTTCTATTGATTTTTGCATTTGCTTTCAATTAGATGTGACCGGCCCCACCTCCTCCAGCAGCTAGGCCGACCCCACCACCTCTTAGACCGACCATCAACCACCCTATATCACCACTATGGCAGGCCGAGCAACCCTTGACATGAGATCCACCACCAAAGGTCACAAACCATCACCTTTGTGCTCAAATCTAGCCTAGTTTGTTCCAACCACCTCCACCTTCCTTTTGCCACCACCACCATCACCACCACCAGCCCAGATCTGATCATCACCCTCTTCCACATCACTCACCATCACCTGGAGCCTCTGGTCATGCCCCATAGCCTCTGGCCGAACCAAGCTTTAGCAAAGAAATGATGTATTTGCCTTGATATTGCCTTGTAGTCGTAGATCCAAACACATACATCTTGCACTATCTTTTAAACCATGCTAGGCTGACCATATGGACTCAAGACCAGATCCAAATTCAACCCTTAACATTACATTTCAGACCTATAACTGAAGTATAGGAGGTTGAAAGCAAGTGCAATGATTTTGTATTGGTTTTATACAATTGTTTCTAGCATTGTTTATTGAATTTTGGGTTGAAATCTTATGTTGTTTGTAATTGTTTTATGAAAATAAATTCAAGGTGTATAGCTTTGGCTCTCCACTCTCGAATCGCTATTGTGTTGTCGTGCCTTCATTTTGTCAGTATTGTGTGTTTGGTGTCAATCTCCAGCTTTGAACAGGTGAGTTATTCTCACCAGACAATATATACATATATAACTAGTGAATTGACCCCTGTGAATCTGTAAAATGCATTATCATGTTATATCTGCTATATTATGATTATATGATGTTCACCCATGCTTAAACACCTGTTATTACATTTGTTACTGTTATATTATGATGTTTTGTTATTTTTATCAATTTATCACACTACAAGTTCCCTTTAGATTAGAATCACTATGGGTTGAAATGATACATACCCGAATGGAATTTAGAATAAGGAAAAATTATTATGGTCTGAAATGATAGGCCTGAATGATTTTCAATTTATTTCATTTACTTGGGACCGCGGGTTCGAAATGATAAAACCAGGATTTTCTTTGTAAATTACGGGTTGAAATGATATATTACGCGTATCACTTTTCCTAGTGTAGAAAATTATATACAGACCCGTAGTTAATATATCTTTTTCTAAAAAATTTAAAATTATTTTAGAAATGTAAATATTAAAATATTTTTATTTAAATCTAATTAAAAATGATTTTTGTAAAATATTATTGATTTTCTGAATAATTATAAGTGAAATAAATTAATGAAAAAGTTAGAAAATTTTGAATGTAAGTTATTTTGGAAAATTTGATTTAATTATAATTGGACATTAAATTGAATATGAAATTATGATAAATTTATGATAATTTGAATTTAAATGAATTTAAAATGATTTTATATAATATTAATGATTTTTAATAAAGTTGAAATGGGAAATGAATGGATATTTAAGTTGAAATTTTGAAATATAACTAAAATTGGAAATTTATGAAATTGACTTAAACGTGAATTTTTAAATAAGTAAATAAAAATAATACTAAGTTATAATTGCGAATTTGAACTTAAGTGTTAAGTTGAAATTTAATGTAATGAATTTAAAATTGAAGGTTGCAATTTAGTAAGTGAATTAGTATTAAATATGAATTTTAAATGGAAATTTAATTTTATGTAATCATGAAATTAAGGAAAAATTAAATGGTGTTTATAAAAGTAAAAATGTGTGATTTTATAAGTTAAAAGTGATTTAAAGAAAAATATAATCGTTGTGAAATTATATTGAAAATTTGAAGTTAATTAACTGCATTTTTGAAATGCTATCATATCTAATATAAATGATAATACAACATTTGTAAATGCTGTAGTTGATAAGTGAACTAAATAGCTAAATTGAATTTAAGGCTATTATAGCATTTTTTTAAATGCTATAATTGTTGTATTAAACTAAGTTTTCTTTGAAACTAATGTAACTCTATTACAGCATTTTAAACGCTGTCTTTTGTTAAAATTGAACTGTTTTGAATATAACTTTCTATAGCATTTTTCAAATGCTGCGAAAGTTGAATTTTCACTGTTTTGATAAAATTAAGTGAATGAATGAACTTTGAAAGTTGAAAATTTTGGATATTTAATAATTTAATTATTAAATGTAATAACTTCACTTTTAAATGGTTTAAATGAAGTAAATTGTTTGGAATTGAACTATTTTGAAATGTGAATTGAAATGGTATTTTTAAATTGAATAAAATGAATATGTTTTTTTAAATGAAATGATAATTTTGATATTTTGAAATGGATTTGATGATAAGTTTGATATTGTGAAATGGATTTGAAATGATATCGATTTTGAGAAAATAAATACCATTTTTAAATTATAACTATGGGTTATAATAACGATTGGTTGTTAAAGAGACCGAGATCGGATATGGACATACTCTCTGTCGATACCGAAAACCACTTTAACAACTGTATACGTGGTGGAGATTCCAGAATGAAGTAGGACGGTGACGACGTTCCTAAGGTACTTTACGTGGACCTAACTCCCGTGAGTTAGCTTAAGGTGGCTAAAACATGAGCGATCTCGGGTCAAAGGAGGTAGCACCTCTGGACTGGACACACTTCTTCGATACCATTCTATTACTGTTGTGATTGATTTGGGTGCACCCCTTGATTTGGAGTGTTGTTCTGGGTGGGCGTAGTGGCTGCAACGTTACCATCAGCCCGTGTGCGTAATTGGTATATCTACCCTGGCATTGCCTTGTGTGCCGTGTCACCTACCATATCGAGCCTTTACTATGAGTTTGTTTTTCTCCCGTAGCCCATGGAGCGTTTAGGGTAGCCTCTCAGAGATATGCTGATACTGGATGGAATATTGGGACTATTATGTGTGAAGGGTGATATGGGTAGCCCGGAACGCTATTTAAAAGTATGTTTATTTTACTGTAGACATTATTATAATAGTGAAATATTAATATATAGTAAATAGTTTAACGGATCGTTAGAGGATGGACGGTCCCAGGCATCCTTTAAGTTACTTGTATCTTTATTACAGTTTACTTGAGTTGGTTTACATTATATAAGTATATATTGTCCTGACTCGAGTGTTTGTGTTTTGCTTTACGCTCGGGTCAGCCTGAGTGCTTACAGCTTTGGATTCTCTTTCTGGAGCTGGTCTTTGCTGGAGTTTCTGCTTATCTACATATTTATCTACTTCTGTTTCAGCTGTTCTAGTTTATCTCATGTATTAGTGAACTTCTATGTATTTGGGATTTCTATTATGTTATTTTTGGACTGTATTATGTATTTGGTTTGAGACTCTGTTGTAGTAGCCTCATGAACTACTATGTATTTTTATATTCCGCTGCGAGTTATTCTGTTTGTTCTCTGTCTGTGATTCTGTATATTTGATTTTATTTGCTCCAAATTTATTTACAATCTGTTATTTCGCATCATTCAAGTCTGACATGCGTGGATTATTGTCGATTTGAATGGCACGAAATTGGTGTTGCTACAAGCTGGTATCAGAGCTTTGGTTTTGGCATACCATTGCCTCTACGGAGCAAAAAATCATTAGAGATAGGGTATTTCTACCCTAGAATGAGTGAAATCAATCTCAGAATCATATCTTTGTGAGATATGTATTTTCAAAGTATAAATTGATTTTCAAAATGTTTTCAAAAGAGTTTCAAAGATTATTTTGATATATAAAAAAATTTCTTGTTTTAAACGATTTTCAAATGTTTTCTAACTTCCTTTCTTTCGTATCTACCTTGTTATGATCTTTTCTTTCTTTAAGATATTCATCCAAGTGTATTATCTTATCTTATCTAAATTTATCTTTGGCTTGTATTTATTCTTGTCCTAAATTCATTCTTGATATTTTTCAGGATGAATCGAGGAAATGCTAAAGTTAGGGGTCGTGGTATTGCCCCAACTCCTCAACTTGTTGCTCCAGTCAGGTTCACGATTCTTTGTAAGAAATTCTCTCAACTAGGTGGAACCCCATTTACCGATTCAGAGACTATAATTGAGGCTCAGCAGTGGTTGCAGAGTCTTGAGAGGATATTTACTGGTCTTGATATTACTGATGCCCAGCAGCGTCAGCTAGCAGCTTGGCAGTTGCATGATTCTGCTTTAGATTGGTGGGAGTCCGTTACGGCTAACACCGTCGAGGCTGATCCCACTTGGGAGCAGTTTAGGTAACCTTTGTGTTATCTTAATTTTGTTCCTATTTTTCCTTTCTTTCAATCTATCTTAAGCTTGTTTTCTGTATCTCTTTTCCAGGGAGGCTTTTGTGGCAAAATGGATGCCAGAAGCCGGAAAATCTCAGCTTTATCGTGAGTTTATGGATTTGAAGCAGGGTACCATGTCTTTTGCTGAGTATGAGAGGAAGTTCAATGAACTTTTCAAATTCGGTCCTAGCCTTATTGATACTCCTCTTAAGAAGAATGAGAAATTTATTGCTGGTGCTCGGCCAGAGTATTATAGTCGCCTTATTTCTCATGTTCATGGTTCTTTCACCCAGCTTACGGATACAGCTATTCGCTATGAGAATCCCACATCCAAAGGTCTTGCAGCTTCTGGTGCTTCTCCAGCTCAGTCATCCTCTGCAAATTCCAAGAAGCGTAAGCCAAATTTCCTCCAGCAGAAGAACAATTGGCTAAAGCATCATGGTTTGGGATCTTCATCATCTGCTCCTGCTCAGAGGCAACCAGTTGATCTCTCCTCCATCACTTGCTTTAGGTGTGATTAGAGAGGGCACTATGCCAATAGTTGTCCCACATTATCTGGTGCTGCTCCTCCTCCACCTTCTCAGTCGGTTAGACGTGATCTCTGTCATATCTGTCTCCAGCCCGGTCATTTTAAGAAGGATTACCCAACCCAGCAGAGGGGTACTCCTTCTGGTATATTTGCTGTCACTTCTACCTCGTCTCCAGTTCCTCCAACTTCTTCTGCTCCTAATGATGACCAAGATACACTCCTGGGTTCATTTACTTTATTTCATCATAATGTTTGTGTGTTGTTCGATACTGGCGCTTCACACAGTTTTATTTCTGTTGATTTGTGTAATAAGTTTGAGCATCTCCTTTCTCCTGAGTATACTTCTATTCCATTATGTGTTTCAAATCCTATTGGGGGTCCTGCTAACCTTAATCGGATTTGTCGAGAGTGAAACTTCTCCATCTGATCATCGCTTTAGTGGTGATTTTTATATTCTAAGCTTCGATGCTTTTGATTTATTGCTTGGTCAGGATTGGTTAGTGAATCATGATGCTCATATCTCTTGTAAAGCCTGGTCTGTTCGCCTCTTTGATGATCATGGGAATTCCTTGATTATTCAGTGCCGCATGCCTCAGGATTTTCCTGGCAACTTTATTTATTCTTTGGATTCTTCTCCCAGTGATCTTGATTCTACTCTTGTGGTTAGACTATATCCCGATGTATTTGGTGAAGTCACTTCTCTACCTCTGAAACGGGAAATTGATTTTCGGATTGATCTTATTCCTGGTGCTCGACCTGTTGTTCTTCCTCCTAGAAGAATGGCACCCCACGAGAAGGTTGAGATGGGAAAGCAAATTGAGGACTTATCTTCCAAAGGTATGATTAGGCCTAGTTTTTCTAAATGGGGAGCTGCGGTGGTTTTTATCACCAAATCTGATGGTTCACTTCGGATGTGTGTTAATTATAGGGAGCTGAACAAGCTCACTATGAAAAACAGATATGCAATGCCTTGTGTAAATGATATGTTTGATCAGCTGTATGGTGCCACTATTTTCTCTCAGCTTGATCTTGCCATAGGTTTTCATCAGCTCAGGGTTGCTGAGGATAGCATTCCCAAGACTGCTTTCCGCACTGAGAATGGGTTTTATGAGTGGTTAGTCATGCCTTTCAGTTTGACTAATGCTCCTGCTTTCTTTATTGATTTGATGAATCGTGTTTTTCGTGATGTGCTTAATAAATTTGTGCTAGTCTTTGTTGATGATATCCTTATCTTCTCTAAGACCCAGGAAGAGCATGAGTTGTATTTGAAATATGTTCTTGAGACTCTTAGAAATCATCAGTTAAAGGCTAAATTTTCTAAATGCCATTTCTGGAAGGAAGAAGTCCGATATCTCGGGCATATTGTTTCTAGTAATGGAGTTTCTGTTGTTCCAGTCAAGATCGTTACGATCAATGTAAGTCTTTCTTTCTTCTCTTTTCTCTATCATTTTAAAAATTCTATCTTTCCTGTTGTCCTTATTTTTTTCCCTATTCTGTTCCAGGATTGGGAAACGCCAAAGACTCCATCAGATATTCGTAGTTTTCTGGGCCTTGCCGGTTACTACCGGAGATTCATTGAGAATTTTGCTGGGATTGTTGCACCTCTCACATCTTTGACTCGGAAGAATGCTAAGTTTGTCTGGAGTGATCAGTGTAAGGCTACATTCAGTGAGTTGAAGAGCAAGCTAACTTCCGCACCAGTTCTTACCGTTTCGAATGGAAGTGAGGGATTGACAGTTTATACTGATGCTAGTCGTGAGGGTTTGGATGCTGTTCTCATGCAGGAAGGTAAGGTCATTGCCTATGCCAGCCATCAGTTGAAAACCCACGAGGAAAATTATGCTGCTCATGATTTAGAGTTACTTGTTGTTGTCTTTGCTTTAAAACTTTGGAGGCATCATCTTCTTGGAACCAAGTTTGAGCTTTTCACAGATCATCAGTCTCTGAGATATATCTTCTCCCAAAAGGATTTGAATCAGAGGCAAGTTCGTTGGCTAGAGTTTTTGGCTTCTTACGACCTCGATATTAGTTATACTCCCGGTAAAGCTAATGTTGTGGCCGATGCTCTGAGTCGGAAGAAGGCTTTGTTGTGTCAGCTTGTTGATTCTTCTTCTCCTCTTCTGGATCGGATTATGGCTAAGCAGGATAAGGATGAGATGCTTAGATTGATGAAGGAGAGTGTTCATAGCAGAGTTGGTGGTAGTTGTAGTGGTAGGAGTGGAGCTCAGATTGATGATAGAGGGATTTTGAGGATTAATGGCAGGATTTGTGTTCCGAAGTTTGATAGTTTGAGGCAGGAGTTGCTTCAGGAGAATCATCGATCCAGACTTTCTATTCATCTTGGTGTGTCGAAGATGTATCAGGATATGAAGAGGCTTTATTGGTGGAAGGGGATGAAGAGGGATATCTCTATCTTTATTAGCCGGCGTGCGACATGTTAGCAAGTCAAAGCCGATCACCAGAAGATCCTTGGTTTGTTGCAGCCTCTTGAGATTCCCAATTGGAAATGGGAACAGGTTTATATGGATTTCATCGATGGTTTACCGAGGACTCGGAAGGGTAATGAGAGTATCTGGGTTATTGTGGATAGACTGACCAAGTCCGCTCATTTTATTCTGGTCAAGTCTACTCGTTCGGCTTCTAGCTTATCTGAGATCTACATGAGAGAGATTGTTCGTCTCCATGGTGTTCCTCTCAGTTTTTTTTTGTGATCGTGACCCTATCTTTACCATTCAGTTCTGGAAGGCTTTTTAGGAATCTCTTGGTACTCATCTGAATTTGAGCACTGCTTACCATCCACAGACCGACAGTCAAACGGAAAGAGTAAATCAGATTCTCGAGCATCTTCTTCGTGCTTGTGTGCTTGATTATGGAGGATCTTGGAAAGATTATCTCCATCTTGCCAAATTTACCTACAATAATAGCTATCAGGTATAAATCTTATCTTCTGTTTTTCAGTCTATTCTTGATCTTTTTTATCTGTCTCATTCTATATTCACATTCAGGCCAGTCTCAAAATATCTCCGTTTGCTGCTCTATACGGACGACCTTGTAGATCTCCATCATGCTGGATTGAATCCGGTAATCATTTGGTTCTTGGTCATGAAGTGATTTTGGAAGCTTCTGAGAGATTTGAGGAGATTAAGAAGAGGTTGAGAGTCGCTCAGGATAGGCAGAAGAAATATACTGATAGGCGTAGGTGGAATTTGGAATTTGCTGTTGGTGATCAGGTGTTCCTTAAGGTTTCTCCCTTGAGGAATGTCATTCGCTTTGGTCGTAGAGGGAAGCTTTCTTCTAGGTTCATTGGTCCTTTCCGCATTGTTGAAAGAGTTGGTTCTTTGGCTTATCGTCTGGATTTGCCCAAGAAGCTTTCTGGAGTGCATGATGTATTCCATGTCTCGCATCTTTGCCGTCATCTTCATGATCCATCTCTTATTGTCCAGCCTTCTGCTCTTGATAGTTTGGATATTGAGCCTAACCTGACCGTTGAGAGGAATCCACTTCGTATAGTTGGTAGAGATACGAAGCAGCTCAGAAGGAAATCTATTAATCTGGTCAAAGTACAGTGGAGTACTGATGATCGAGACTGTATCTGGGAAACGGAGGATAGCATTCGTGCTTTAAATCCAGAATTATTTGTTTCAGGTACTATTTTGTTTCTTGTCTTGTTCCTTTTATTTTCCTTTCCGTTCTTTTCGAGGACGAAAAGATTTGAGTGGGGGAGAGTGTAACAACCCTAGATTTTGACTGTAAATTTGAATTTGACTTTATTTCATTTCAGTTTTTTTTAAATTTGTTTTATTTGTGAAATTTCATCTATAAATATTTTTAAAATGATAATAGAATTTTTCCAAAATTTACTGTATTTATTTTCTATTTTTAAAGGCTGTTTTCTAATTTTCTACTATTTTCTTCATATAAATTATTTTTAATTAAATTATATTTATTTATTTTGTGAATGAATTTTTATTTTTATGTTATTATCTTTATTATAATTATTTTTCCAAGTCCATATAATTTATCTAAAATTTATTCTGTTATTTTCAAATTTTTCTAGACTAGTTTGCATTTTTAAGCTATTTTCTTATTTTAACTTATATAATTAATAAATATTTTTATATATTTTGTTAAATTTTCGAAATTTTAACTGAAATGGTTATTAGTTTCAGTAATTTAATCTTATATATATAAATTAAAAGAAATTTGAAAGGGTTTTGACTTTTGGTTTTCAAGTGGCTCTTTATTTTCCAACCTTTCACATCCGTAACTTACTTTTGTCATCAATTAGCTTTTATTTTTCACTTCTTTCAGCCGACCAACCTTATTCTCATTCATGTACAATATTTTTTCATTCCTCAAACAGAAAATTTCGGCCAAGCCTTCTCCTTTGATCAAAAAAAAAAGGTAAATGTTCTTCTTTTATATTGTTTACATTGTTTTTCTATTGATTTTTGCATTTGCTTTCAACTAGATGTGACCGGCCCCACCTTCTCCAGCAGCTAGGCCGACCCCACCACCTCTTAGACCGACGATCAACTACCCTATATCACCACCATGGCAGGACGAGCACCCCTTGACATGAGATCCACCACCAAAGGTTACAAACCATCACCTTTGTGCTCAAATCTAGCCTAGTTTGTTCCAACCACCTCCACCTTCCTTTTGCCTCCATCACCACCACCAGCTCAGATCTGATCACCACCCTCTGCCACATCACTCACCATCACCTGGAGACTCTAGCCATGCCCCATAGCCTCTGGCCGAACCAAGCTTTAGCAAAGAAATGATGTATTTGCCTTGATATTGCCTTGTAGTCGTAGATCCAAACACATACATCTTGCACCATCTTTTAAACCATGGTTGTAACGACCCAGGATTTTTAGTAATTAAAATTTGAATATTTAATTAATTTTAAATATTAATAAGTGAATTTATAAGTCGAATAAATTTTTATTTGAATTATTGAATTTAATTGGATTATTAAATCGATAATTTAATATGTTAAATTATGGAAATAATTGAAAATCGAGTTAAATATGATTGAAAATGATTTGTAAAATTTTATTTTATCATATTGAAGTTAGAACGATATTTTAGAACTTTTAAAATCGAATTAAGAGTTAATTTGTGAAAATTGAATATTTTAATATTAAATCGACTAGTGAAAATAGTCAATTTTTGAACAGTCTCAGAATTGAACGAAACCAGTTCCATTGGATCCGTAATAGTTAGTTATTACCGGATTTCAATTTTCGTGTCAATCGGAGTTATCGTTTGATCGTGGCAGCTCGAAACGCATCGAATTGTTTTTAATATTAATTTGGCGAGTTAAAATAGCCATTTTTCAAAAAGTCTCGGATTTCGACGAAACCAGTTTCATCGGATCCGTAATGTGATATTATTGTAAGGTTTCAAATTTCGTGTCAATTGGATTTACCGTTTGTCCGGTACGAATTAAAAGGCCTAGAAAATCGCTTAAATCGGTTTAATTTAAATTGAACGTTTATAGCCATAACTCGCACAGATGTCCGAATTAGCTTTCGAAACCTATTCCATTGTGTCCGGAACGCGGGGTAAACCTTAGAAACGCTGGTTACGGCGCGTAAATCGAAGTTCGGAATTCCCGGGTGAATAGTGTTCGATAATTCTCTATAAATACACCTTAAAATTCACAAAAATAACAAAAAAAATGAAACTAGGGTTTCCAAAACCAAGCCAGGCCGCCACTACTATCTTCAAAGGCCAGAAACACATGAAATTCTTTCTTCAATCTCTTCCCATCCACACATCGATTCAAGAAATGCTTAACTACAATGTTGTAGAGCGCTGAGAGATCTTGAAATCCATACGGTGATGATGGGTTTTGGTGCAACGTAGGGGGAGCTAGGGGAGGCCGACCGTGGCAAGTTGCGCATGCAAATTCACGCGCAGATGAAGGCTGAGCTTCAGGTGGTTGAGGCCGAAGGTGGAGGAAGTTAGGGGCTTCGACATGGAACTACCTGATCGAGTTGAAGTGGCTTGTGGGAGGTGCAAATTGAAACCCTAGTATTGGATTCATGGGTTCATGGTGACGGCAATAACCTGGAGGGAGAACGAAGGAGAAGGGGAAGGGTATGCACGGCCCTGATGCATTCAGTTTGATCCAACGGCCCATGTTTGTGTATGTTAAAAATTTTAAATAAAAGTTGTAAATTATGAATATAAATTTGTGTAATGTTCAAATATTCATAACTTTTTCATACGAGGTCGAAAACGCGCGAAACCAGTTGCGTCGGAATCGTATGGACGAGCACTACGCGATGAAGTTGGATTGGAGTCGTTTGGAGTTAGTGAGAATTTCGTGTAAAATTAAACGTCCGTTTAATTTTATTCGAAATAAATCGCTAAAACGAAATTGAAATCAAGGTGAGAACTTCTCACTCAATCGAATCAGTTTCGATTTTATTTTAAATAGTTAGATTTAAAATATTTGAATGCATGTTTGAATGATGATTGATATCTATTGATTGTTAAAATAGACATTATACGCCGTTAGTAAGCGGATGTTATTTATTAAAAACATATACCGCGAATATTTCATAAACAGTGAAATTGGTATTATATATAATAGCAATATATATATATATATTGGCATATGTATATATTGGAGTTATTGATTTCCCGCATTTATTTGTTTAGAGGATGAGACCCTATTGCGCCGTTATTAAGCGGATAATATTTTAAATCCCATATACCGCGATAATTTCGTACTGGAGCGAAATTGGTATTGTGCTAATGTTTGTGGATGCAGGAAAAACAGGTTGGAGGGATCCAACTGGATTCCTCAACAGTATTTATTTGATTTCAGATATTTTGATATTTGATGGATTATCATATCGATATATGATATCGTTGTTGTCGTGATTGACTATTTGGTGTGTAGCATCATTGGACCAAATTTTGAAACTTTAAAATGATTTTTAAAGTGCTTTTTGAGAAGTATACGTTTTATAAAATAATTTTGGAATTGATCCATTTTAAATAAATAAACGTTATAATTTTTAAAGTTATAAAAATTATGATTTTTGAGAAATATAGATAAAAACTGATTTTTGAGAATATGATGCTAATGATTTTATAAAATAGTTTAATTGGGATTTTAGAATTTATTGTGAAAAGTTTAAATATAGGATTTATAAAATTTAATTATTTTATGAATCAAAATGGTGAAATAATAAAGGAGTTTAAAAACGTTCTAAAGATTAATATGAATTGATTTATATAAGAGATTTATAAATGCATATTTATAAATTGAAATATTGACATTATAAAACGAGTTTTTATAAGTGTTGGAATGAAGTGAAAATGAATTTCATAAATGAATGAAATTTACAAAATTATAAACGGTGAAGTTATAAATGAAACTTTATAAACAGTAGGTTTATAAAATTTATAAAGTTATAGAAAGAATGAATTTTGGATAAATAAACAATCTTATAAGTTATAAGATTTATAATTTGGGAAGTTAAAAGAACGATTTTGTAAAATAACCGTTTTATAAGTGTTTAACCTATAATGTGAACCTTTGGTATATAATTGAGTTATAAATCGAATAGGTTAATAAAGGAAATTTATAAAAGGAAGTAGTTATTAAATAAATAGAAATGGAATTTATAAACGTTGTTTTATAAATTCGCAAACGACTTATTTTGATAAGTAAATTGTTGAAACTTAGTAATGGAGTTATATTCACGTTTTTGACTGTGAATAATCCTTTGAAATAAAATGAATAAAAGGATGAAATTGTTAATGCAGTATATTCACGTTTTTGAATAGTGAATAATATGTTAAAGAAAATGTTTAGAATGTGATGTTTTAAATAGAATTAAAACGATCTAACGATGTTTTAAAATGTGTTGAGATTCGAAACCATAGATTTCAACATTTATTGTTGAAATAGACGTTTTCGAGAAATAAAAGGAAATAGTGGACTATAACATTGTTGTTATAGTAAATGATTTCCGAAAGGAAATGTTTTGTATAGTATTGGGATTTATATATCTATTTTAATTTCGAATCCCTATACTAGTGATTTTGGGTTGTCGTAACAATGTTTTACGCAACATTCGTTTTGGCCCAAATAAATATGTTTAAGAGCATGATTTCCTTAAAGAATGAAATATATACTTAATTTCGATTTAAGTATATTGAATATTTTCCAAGTGTTGAAAATAAATGGATTTGTGAATTACTTATTAATAAATAAGTATGGAAATGTTTTCCAATATGAAGTGAATATTTAGAATTTATCTTTTTGGAAGATAAATTTAAAATGGATAATTGAAATCGTATATGCATGAATATTTTGGAATATAAATTCACTATTGAATTTATAAAAGGAAGTGGAAATTGTTTAAAAATAAATATTGATTTATTTTTGACATATTAAAATTATATATCTTGTAAAGATATTTTGGAAAATAAATAATTTGGAAAATTATTTGGAATCTGGTGATGTGTGCATATCCATTGATAGTTCAATAACCGACTATCAATATTTCCCTTTGAATGGGTAATTGATGTGATTTGTTTGAATTTGAATGCCACACTTATTTTTGAATAAGCGCTCACTATTCGGGTTAACCAGGAAAGGACCATGGGGTCGTATAACCCATTCCGAATATGTGATACGTCGTTATGAATTGCATTGAAGATCGGTGTTGAAGACCCGGTATTTGCGAGAGCGATAGGATGACCTGTCGATTGTCTCTGCACTGAGTTGCAACGGTATAGAGACTCCCTAATTGATGGGAAATCCGATCAGGATTGTGAATATCCGGATTGCAAGGACTTCTTTGTAAGTGCCTTCGGTTTTGTTCGAGCCCGGAACAGACTTGTATGGATTGTATGTCTGACATTACAGATTGAGATATAAAGCCGATTTCTTTCAAATATATTTCTGTTGGTGGCGAAGAATTTATTCTTTTAGCTTAACACCCTTCTCTGAGACGTACGAGCTCAGAGGTTATGTAGTTGAAGGTTATCAGGGATATATTCCCATTTTGGTAATGTGACATGCTGAGTGTTGCTGTGAAATGATCATTGTGTTGATTATTTGTGATAGGATCGTTTATTTGATCGTCTATCTTGGTGATCATTTCTATGATCATTTGTTGACCCAAAGCATGGCTTTTCTATAAAGTATGTTTTTGTGGACGTGACTTCGTCGAGCCTCACACCCCGTGAATGGTCAAAACAGGAAAGATGCAGCAAGGTTATGAGGGGTAGCGCCCTTTAGGATGTGTGCATTTCCTTCTGGAAAAGGGTGGTATCATGGTATGGAGCCCAGATACTTACTCATGTTGAAAACACTTTGTTATGATTGTGTGAATTGATTGCGAGCGCTCGGTGAAAGGTCCCAAAGGACCGGGGGATGGCATATTTGGTCAGTTGTTACTCAGTTAGGGGTAACCCGGCCTTGTGTTGGTAGAGATCCGGTTTGGTTCTCGGGGATGTCCATCCAGAGGCATTCTCATGTGGCAATGGGAAGTTCCTTGGCCTGATCATTCGTTGGAAATCCAATTCCCAATACGAAACTTGTACGATATTAGTTGTAGAACCTGCCATTCACTTATGGTGGTCACCACTGTTTGGATGGTAGCTATAGTAGGCATACGATAATGGTCGTATGTTGGCTAAGATATATATTCTACTTTCGAAATGAATTTTTCTCTACACTATGCACTAGTAATAATATTAAATGTTCTTTTAAATGCGTATCAAGCATCTTTGACTATCATAAGGAGAAATCTCCTCCGATTCTGCGTTTGCATGTGTGTGCGTGCGGGAGGCCTTATGGTAGTCTCATTTTTAAAAGCATTGCGAATTGAATTTAAAAATATCTCTCTATTTTGATTTTAAAGATAAATAAACTGTTTTGAGTTCCCACACCAGTCACATGACTGACTCGGAGTTTATTGTTTTCCTTCCTAAACTTTGGGTGCCCACCAATTTCTACATGGGCAGTCAAGAGTTAGGTTTATCAGGATATTCTGGATATTCTGGAGTTGCTGGAGGCAAGCTGGATGGCATGGCGTATTACTAGTTTATATAGTATTTCTTTTCCGCTGCACTGTTTGTTGTTGTTGTTGTACACTCTGATGATATGATGTAATGAAATGTAATGTATAAAATGTAATAACTGATATAGTTCTTTGTTTAAAGATTATTCATTTATTATTATATGTTGTTCCGCTGCGAATTGTGAGATTCCGATGTTGTTCTGTTGTTTTCAGTTCCGTTCTATTCTTCGTTTTCTTTTCCCTCCATTTTCTATTTTCTATCTTTTTCTCTTTTTTTTCTTTGTCTTTCTTTTTCTTAAACCCATAACTATTCGGGTTTCCGGCCTTCGATTTCTCGGCAGTCGATAAAGTGAGTATCGATGTTGAATTTTCGAAAGTCGAAAATTTCCGGGGCGTTACATTTGATATCAGAGCTTATGGTTAAGCGACAACCATGGTTCTGTTGGGTATTACTCATTAGAGATAGAGTCAGCAGTACTCTAGAATGAGTTTGAGTGTAATAATAGCTATGAGAGCGTATTTGTTAGTGAATATGAAATTGTTTTATATTGTGATGATTGGTTTGTTGAGTGGTATATGAACCTTCGTCAGCGTGGTCTCGACAACTATGCCGAAGGGGTTTCTAAACACTTGAATAGAACAATTCGACACAATATTGTTTTAAAAATGGGTAAATGAAATAATTTTACCTTGAGTATATTTTGTATATGAAGAAATAATTTTTCAGTATTATTAAAGTGTATATAAGTTGATTGTTTAGATGTTTGAATAATCTAAATTGAAGAATAAATTGTATAAGTAAAAAGAATCATAAGAATTGGATTATAATTAAAGTGATTTACAATTGTGAAATAAACTTATATATATAAGAAGTGAAACTATATGGATATATATATGAATATGAGTTGTAAAATAAAAAAATGAATTTAAAGTTAAATGGAATATAACTTAAGTGTTGTTGAATGGAATTGATTTTGGTATCGAAGTAAATAATCAAATGGATTAAATAAATATGAACTTGAGTTATGAAATGAAATTCAACTGTTGTAATTGAATTGAATGAATGGATTAAATATTAATAAATTGAATGTGAATAAAATTGATATGACAAAATGAATGTAAGTATAATTCATTAAAATCTAATGTTATTGAAAGTTGAATAGTTGAATGAAAATCAATTAATTAAACCAAATTGAATTAACATAAGAAAAGGAATTTGGTTGTAATTAATATATATACATTTGTTGTTATATGGTTGTTAGTTGATTGATTGTATATAATTCATTAAGTGTTAATGAAATTAAGTTAATGAAATTGGAAGCTAAAGTAATTGAAATCCAATTTGAAGTTAAGTAAATCTTAAGTAGAATTGAATTTGATTTGGAAGTGAACCAACTTGAATATGAATTAGTGAATATAAACTAATTGAAAATGAATGTTAGTAAACATCCACTGTATATGAATCAAATGTGATTAAATTGAAAGAAAATCATTTCATTAAATATTAATGAGAATATAAATGAATATTGATTTGGTTATGGATGATAGTTGGTTGATGGTTGAATATATTGCTTTTGTTTCAATTGCTATGTTGACATATATAGTTATTATGTTACTATATGTTGTATATCGATACTATTATCTATATGCATGTTCTCATGTTGTTTGTTGAGTGTTTAGTAGGTGCGGATTGCGTTTGCTTCGCATTTGGAGCTCGCTTTCGCGCTATATTAGCCGTATATGCTTGCTAATAAAATATAAGGTACATATCTCGGATTACATACCGTACTTTTATACTTTTTTACCTGCGGGATGCCTCATTACTTGATGAGATGTATATTTGTGATATATATACTGTCATTTTTTTTCCGGATCGAGCCGCGCAAAGGAGACTATGGCGAATTTTTCCGAAAATTTAAGGCGTTAGAAAAATTTAAGAAAATTGGAAAATTTTGAAAACTTTAACTTTGATTTTAGAGTTGAAAGTTAAACAATAGTAATTGTTTTTGAAAAGATAACTAAGTATGATTTGAAAACTTAGTAAAGATTATAAAAAGTTTAACTATGAATTTTGGAAAATTAATAAATTCTGTAATTTTTCTTACTTTTTAATTTCAAGGACGAAATTCTTTTAAGGGGGGAAGATTGTAACAACCCAGGATTTTTAGTAATTAAAATTTGAATATTTAATTAATTTTAAATATTAATAAGTAAATTTATAAGTCAAATAAATTTTTATTTGAATTATTGAATTTAATTGGATTATTAAATCGATAATTTAATATGTTAAATTATGGAAATAATTGAAAATCGAGTTAAATATGATTGAAAATGATTTGTAAAATTTTATTTTATCATATTGAAGTTAGAACGATATTTTAGAACTTTTAAAATCGAATTAAGAGTTAATTTGTGAAAATTGAATATTTTAATATTAAATCGACTAGTGAAAATAGTCAATTTTTGAACAGTCTCAGAATTGAACGAAACTAGTTCCATTGGATCCGTAATAGTTAGTTATTACCGGATTTCAATTTTCGTGTCAATCGGAGTTATCGTTTGATCGTGGCAGCTCGAAACGCATCGAATTGTTTTTAATATTAATTTGGCGAGTTAAAATAGCCATTTTTCAAAAAGTCTCGGATTTCGACGAAACAAGTTTCATCGGATCCGTAATGTGATATTATTGTAAGGTTTCAAATTTCGTGTCAATTGGATTTACCGTTTGTCCGGTACGAATTAAAAGGCCTAGAAAATCGCTTAAATCGGTTTAATTTAAATTGAACGTTTATAGCCATAACTCGCACAGATGTCCGAATTAGCTTTCGAAACCTATTCCATTGTGTCCGGAACGCGTGGTAAACCCTAGAAACGCTGGTTACGGCGTGTAAATCGGAGTTCGGAATTCCCGGGTGAATAGTGTTCGATAATTCTCTATAAATACACCTTAAAATTCACAAAAATAACAAAAAAAATAAAACTAGGGTTTCCAAAACCAAGCCAGGCCGCCACTACTATCTTCAAAGGCCAGAAACACACGAAATTCTTTCTTCAATCTCTTCCCATCCACACATCGATTCAAGAAATGCTTAACTACAATGTTGTAGAGCGCTGAGAGATCTTGAAATCCATACGGTGATGATTGGTTTTGGTGCAACGTAGGGGGAGCTAGGGGAGGCCGACCATGGCAAGTTGCGCACGCAAATTCACGCGCAGATGAAGGCCGAGCTTCAGGTGGTTGAGGCCGAAGGTGGAGGAAGTTAGGGGCTTCGACATGGAACTACCTGATCGAGTTGAAGTGGCTTGTGGGAGGTGCAAATTGAAACCCTAGTATTGGATTCATGGGTTCATGGTGACGGCAATAACCTGGAGGGAGAACGAAGGAGAAGGGGAAGGGTATGAACGGCCCTGATGCATTCAGTTTGATCCAACGGCCCATGTTTGTGTATGTTAAAAATTTTAAATAAAAGTTGTAAATTATGAATATAAATTTGTGTAATGTTCAAATATTCATAACTTTTTCATACGAGGTCGAAAACGCGCGAAACCAGTTGCGTTGGAATCGTATGGACGAGCACTACGCGATGAAGTTGGATTGGAGTCGTTTGGAGTTAGTGAGAATTTCATGTAAAATTAAACGTCCGTTTAATTTTATTCGAAATAAATCGCTAAAACGAAATTGAAATCAAGGTGAGAACTTCTCACTCAATCGAATCAGTTTCGATTTTATTTTAAATAGTCAGATTTAAAATATTTGAATGCATGTTTGAATGATGATTGATATCTATTGATTGTTAAAATAGACATTATACGTCGTTAGTAAGCGGATGTTATTTATTAAAAACATATACCGCGAATATTTCATAAACAGTGAAATTGGTATTATATATAATAGCAATATATATATATATATATATATATATATATATATATATATTGGCATATGTATATATTGGAGTTATTGATTTCCCGCATTTATTTGTTTAGAGGATGAGACCCTATTGCGCCGTTATTAAGCGGATAATATTTTAAATCCCATATACCGCGATAATTTCGTACTGGAGCGAAATTGGTATTGTGCTAATGTTTGTGGATGCAGGAAAAACAGGTTGGAGGGATCCAACTGGATTCCTCAACAGTATTTATTTGATTTCAGATATTTTGATATTTGATGGATTATCATATCGATATATGATATCGTTGTTGTCGTGATTGACTATTTGGTGTGTAGCATCATTGGACCAAATTTTGAAACTTTAAAATGATTTTTAAAGTGATTTTTGAGAAGTATACGTTTTATAAAATAATTTTGGAATTGATCCATTTTAAATAAATAAACGTTATAATTTTTAAAGTTATAAAAATTATGATTTTTGAGAAATATAGTTAAAAAACTGATTTTTGAGAATATGATGCTAATGATTTTATAAAATAGTTTAATTGGGATTTTAGAATTTATTGTGAAAAGTTTAAATATAGGATTTATAAAATTTAATTATTTTATGAATCAAAATGGTGAAATAATAAAGGAGTTTAAAAACGTTCTAAAGATTAATATGAATTGATTTATATAAGAGATTTATAAATGGATATTTATAAATTGAAATATTGACATTATAAAACGAGTTTTTATAAGTGTTGGAATGAAGTGAAAATGAATTTCATAAATGAATGAAATTTACAAAATTATAAACGGTGAAGTTATAAATGAAACTTTATAAACAGTAGGTTTATAAAATTTATAAAGTTATAGAAAGAATGAATTTTGGATAAATAAACAATCTTATAAGTTATAAGATTTATAATTTAGGAAGTTAAAAGAACGATTTTGTAAAATAACCGTTTTATAAGTGTTTAACTTATAATGTGAACCTTTGGTATATAATTGAGTTATAAATCGAATAGGTTAATAAAGGAAATTTATAAAAGGAAGTAGTTATAAAATAAATAGAAATGGAATTTATAAACGTTGTTTTATAAATTCGCAAACGACTTATTTTGATAAGTAAATTGTTGAAACTTAGTAATGGAGTTATATTCACGTTTTTGACTATGAATAATCCTTTGAAATAAAATGAATAAAAGGATGAAATTGTTAATGTAGTATATTCACGTTTTTGAATAGTGAATAATATGTTAAAGAAAATGTTTAGAATGTGATGTTTTAAATAGAATTAAAACGATCTAACGATGTTTTAAAATGTGTTGAGATTCGAAACCATAGATTTCAACATTTATTGTTGAAATAGACGTTTTCGAGAAATAAAAGGAAATAGTGGACTATAACATTGTTGTTATAGTAAATGATTTCCGAAAGGAAATGTTTTGTATAGTATTGGGATTTATATATCTATTTTAATTTCGAATCCCTATACTAGTGATTTTGGGTTGTCGTAACAATGTTTTACGCAACATTCGTTTTGGCCCAAATAAATATGTTTAAGAGCATGATTTCCTTAAAGAATGAAATATATACTTAATTTCAATTTAAGTATATTGAATATTTTCCAAGTGTTGAAAATAAATGGATTTGTGAATTACTTATTAATAAGTAAGTATGGAAATGTTTTCCAATATGAAGTGAATATTTAGAATTTATCTTTTTGGAAGATAAATTTAAAATGGATAATTGAAATCGTATATGCATGAATATTTTGGAATATAAATTCACTATTGAATTTATAAAAGGAAGTGGAAATTGTTTAAAAATAAATATTGATTTATTTTTGACATATTAAAATTATATATCTTGTAAAGATATTTTGGAAAATAAATAATTTGGAAAATTATTTGGAATCTGGTGATGTGTGCATATCCATTGATAGTTCAATAACCGACTATCAATATTTCCCTTTGAATGGGTAATTGATGTGATTTGTTTAAATTTGAATGCCACACTTATTTTCGAATAAGCGCTCACTATTCGGGTTAACCGGGAAAGGACCACGGGGTCGTATAACCCATTCCGAATATGTGATACGTCGTTATGAATTGCATTGAAGATCGTTGTTGAAGAACCGGTATTTGCGAGAGCGATAGGATGACCTGTCGATTGTCTCTGCACTGAGTTGCAACGGTATAGAGACTCCCTAAGTGATGGGAAATCCGATCAGGATTGTGAATATCCGGATTGCAAGGACTTCTTTGTATGTGCCTTCGGTTTTGTTCGAGCTCGGAACAGACTTGTATGGATTGTATGTCCGACATTACAGATTGAGATATAAAGCCGATTTCTTTCAAATATATTTCTGTTGGTGGCGAAGAATTTATTCTTTTAGCTTAACACCATTCTCTGAGACGTACGAGCTCAGAGGTTATGTAGTTGAAGGTTATCAGCGATATATTCCCATTTTGGTAATGTGACATGCTGAGTGTTGCTGTGAAATGATCATTGTGTTGATTATTTGTGATAGGATCGTTTATTTGATCGTCTATCTTGGTGATCATTTCTATGATCATTTGTTGACCCAAAGCATGGCTTTTGTATAAAGTATGTTTTTGTGGACGTGACTTCGTCGAGCCTCACACCCCGTGAATGGTCAAAACAGGAAAGATGCAGCAAGGTTATGAGCGGTAGCGCCCTTTAGGATGTGTGCATTTCCTTCTGGAAAAGGGTGGTATCATGGTATGGAGCCCAGATACTTACTCATGTTGAAAACACTTTGTTATGATTGTTGAATTGATTGCGAGCGCTCGGTGAAAGGTCCCAAAGGACCGGGGGATGGCATATTCGGTCAGTTGTTACTCATTTAGGGGTAACCCGGCCTTGTGTTGGTAGAGATCCGGTTTGGTTCTCGGGGATGTCCATCCATAGGCATTCTCATGTGGCAATGGGAAGTTCCTTGGCCTGATCATTCGTTGGAAATCCAATTCCCAATACGAAACTTGTACGGTATTAGTTGTAGAACCTGCCATTCACTTATGGTGGTCACCACTGTTTGGATGGTAGCTATAGTAGGCATACGATAATGGTCGTATGTTGGCTAAGATTTATATTCTACTTTCGAAATGAATTTTTCTCTACACTATGCACTAGTAATAATATCAAATGTTCTTTTAAATGCGTATCAAGCATCTTTGACTATCATAAGGAAAATCTCCTCCGATTCTGCGTTTGCATGTGTGTGTGTGCGGGAGGCCTTATGGTAGTCTCATTTTTAAAAGCATTGCGAATTGAATTTAAAAGTATCTCTCTATTTTGATTTTAAAGATAAATAAACTGTTTTGAGTTCCCACACCAGTCACATGACTGACTCGGAGTTTATTGTTTTCCTTCCTAAACTCTGGATGCCCACCAATTTCTACACGGGCAGTCAAGAGTTAGGTTTATCAGGATATTCTGGAGTTGCTGGAGGCAAGCTGGATGGCATGGCGTATTACTAGTTTATATAGTATTTCTTTTCCACTGCACTATTTGTTGTTGTTGTTGTACACTCTGATGATATGATGTAATGAAATGTAATGTATAAAATGTAATAACTGATATAGTTCTTTGTTTAAAGATTATTCATTTATTATTATATGTTGTTCCGCTGCGAATTGTGAGATTCTGATGTTGTTCTGTTGTTTTCAGTTCCGTTCTATTCTTTGTTTTCTTTTCCCTCCATTTTCTATTTTCTATCTTTTTCTCTTTTTTTTTCTTTGTCTTTCTTTTTCTTAAACCCATAACTATTCGGGTTTTCGGCCTTCGATTTCTCGGCAGTCGATAAAGTGAGTATCGATGTTGAATTTTCGAAAGTCGAAAATTTCCGGGGCGTTACAATGGTCATCAAATCAAAAATAGTATTGAAGAATATAGTATTGAAGAATATAGTATTGAACACACTCCCAATCAAAAATCAGAGGATGGCCATCAAATCAACCACAAGATAAGAATATAGTATTGAAGAAATGTGTCCGACCAGAGAAGCTACCGCTTTTGGCCCGAGATCGCTCCTGTTTTAGCCACCTTAAGACAACTCACAGGAGTCGGGTCCACGTAATATACCTCAAGGACGTCGCCACCATCCTACTTCATTCTGGAATCTCCACCGCGTACAAGGTTGTTAAAGTGGTTTTCGGAGTTGGCAGAGAGTATGACAACTTCCGATCCCGTTCTCTTTAACAACCCATCGTTATTATAACGCCGTGGTCATTTCAAAATAATTTATACGTCAAAAATCAAATCATTTCATTTTGGAACTATATTCCTTTCAAATAGTTTATACTTGGAAGCCAAACCCATTTTTATTTCAAACCCGAATCAATACAATATCATTACCATTTCGAAAACCAAATTCATATGCTATTTTTCCATTTCAAATATTTTACTTCCAAATCAATATTACTTTCAAATTTATAACGTTTCAAACTAAAATAATTTGAAACCATAAGATCTCGGAAACCATAATACTTTGAAATCATACACTTTGAAAATCATAACGTTCTGAAATCACAACACTTCAAAATTCGTAATATTTTAAATCATAACACTTTGAAAATCATGACTAGAAATCATAACTCCACCACTTAATCAATTTAGATATTATAAGTACTTTATATAATAAAATAGCTAATTCAATTTTCCAAATAATTTCCAAAACAACTCGAATTCCAAAATTCAAATTTTAATCAAATCATAAATTTCTATTCAATTCAGTTTTCAGTAATCCATTTCAGTTTATATCAATTCCAAATATAGATTTGAACCTCAAACAAACCATTTCAAATTCCATAAATTTCAAATATGGATTTAATCTACAAAATAAACTATTCAATTTTTAATATATTTCAAAGCTTTAATATCCACATTTCAAAACTGAACTTTATAATTTTATATATCTCAAAACTAGTTTCATTATTACTTAGTTTGAAATATTCATTTCATAAATCCAATATCATTTAAATAAGCTTAAGTTACAAGTAAATCAAATATCCTTCAAATATTCATTTATCAAATATCATTTCAAATTCATATTCTCTATCAAAATAAAGATCAAATTATTTTCAAACCATTTCAATTATCAAAATATCATATCTTTTCAAAACCTCATTATCAAATAATTATTTGAATTCAAATTCAAATGTTCAAATTTAAATAACATTTTTAAGTCAAATAAGTCATTCATTTATTTTTCCAAATACCATTACAAAACTAATTTAAAAAATTCCATTCAAAAACCATTATTTAAATTCAAATTCAATTTAAATTCCTTAAATTTCAAATTTGAATATTAAAATATATTGCAAACTCCTTGAATTTCACAAATAATCAATTTCCAAAAGTTAAATCATTATACTTTAATATATAACTCAAACAGTTGTAAAATATATAACATTTCAAAACAATGTCAAATTATAGCAACGACAACATTTATAAAGTGCTGTCGTAGCTTAAATCGAGAATTTAGCTATACATAAAAAAATAGAATTTATATAATATCAAAAACCAATATTTCAATAGAACCATATACTTTCCAAAACGAGAGAAATCATTTCAAAATATTTTTTATATATAGACTTGCGGTGTCTGTATATAATTTTCTATCCTATGGTCAAGTGATACGGATATTTATCATTTTAATCCGCAACTTAAAATATAAATACGGGATTATATATCATTTCAACCCGCAATCCCAAAGTCAATTCAACTGAAAATTGCTTGGGTCTATCATTTCAACCCATAACGATTTTCTCCTATTCTAATGTCCGTTCGGGTATGTATCATTTCAACCCATAGTGAATTCTATACTAACAGGGAACTTGCAGAGTGATAACAGATATAATAATAATATAACAGGCATATATCATCAATATAATTGATAGGTAATGGTGTCAGATGTCACAGGCGAACAGATAGCATATATATAACAATATAAAAAACTAACAGCAGCATATTTCAATTGTCGTTTCAATTGAAATCAAATTTAATATATATAAGAACGTAAATCATGAGTGATTGCTCACCTTTCGAGGCTAGAGAGATAGACAATGAATTGAGTTACGGATCCAAGCACGAATTCCAAATAAAAGCTAGATTGGCACGAATTTGACGGATAGAGCTGATAAAAAGTAATTGATGATAACAAATCAGATCATTTTTGATATAAACTGAAAAAAAAATATTATTACAAATTTTCTTAAAATAATATTCGACTTAAAACACTTATCAAAGTAAACCTCTACATGTATGTCTTTAACCAATATCGAAACGAAATCTTTATATTAAGATTCAACAATCAATGTTTGAAAAGTTTATAAATTTCTTTCAAAATTTCTTCAAATACATTTTAAATGTTAACATTAGCATAAATAACCACCTATACTTATATATACTTTCCATAATATTAATATTAACGTAAATATAACATATTTCAAATACATAACATAAAACAAAATCTTATATAAACCATATATGTATAAAAATTATGTATATGTATATACATGAATAGAACAATAAAATATATATACGTAATATACCTTTAAAATAATATATATTAACTTCTTTATATATATTCTGGAAGCTTTTCAGAGAAGAACATAGAAATTTTAAGATACGCAGTTACAATCATACTAAGATGCAACTCATATATATACTAGTGTATAGAAAGCGTGTACTATATATATAATATATGTCAATCTATATATACAACAAATATAAACTATGTAATAAAACCCAATAGAATATACATAAATAGGAGTGCTACATCTTGTACCTTTATAGGCCATAACTTCACACATGAATGCCTGTGACTTCAAAGAATCACAACTTAGATATTTTATGCGTACTAATATATACAGGCTTCTAACCCATCCAGCCTATATACATCTATACATAACCCACCAAATTGTAACAACCCTAGATTTTGACTGTAAATTTGAATTTGACTTTATTTCATTTCAATTTTTTTTAAATTTCTGAAATTTCATCCCTAAATATTTTTAAAATGATAATAGAATTTTTCGAAAATTTACTGTATTTATTTCCAATTTTTAAAGGCTGTTTTCTAATTTTCTACTATTTTCTTCATATAAATTATATTTAATTAAATTATATTTATTTATTTTGTGAATGAATTTTTATTTTTATGTTATTATCTTTGTTATAATTATTTTTCCAGGTCCATAATTTTTCTAAAATTTATTCTGTTATTTTCAAATTTTTCTAGACTAGTTTGCATTTTTAAGCTATTTTCTTATTTTACCTTATATAATTAATAAATATTTTTATATATTTTTATATTTTGTTAAATTTTAGAAATTTTAACTGAAATGATTATTAGTTTCAGTAATTTAATCTTATATATATAAATTAAAAGAAATTTGAAAGGGTTTTGACTTTTGGTTTTCAAGTGGCTCTTTATTTTCCAACCTTTCACATACGTAACTTACTTTTGTCATCAATTAGCTTTTATTTTTCACTTCTTTCAGCCGACCAACCTTATTCTCATTCACATACAATATTTTTTCATTTCTCGAACTGAAAGTTTCATCCAAGCCTTCTCCATTGATCAAAAAAAAAATGGTAAATGTTCTTCTTTTATATTGTTTACATTGTTTTTCTATTGATTTTTGCATTTGCTTTCAATTAGATGTGACCGGCCCCACCTCCTCCAGCAGCTAGGCCGACCCCACCACCTCTTAGACCGACCATCAACTACCCTATATCACCACCATGGCAGGCCGAGCACCCCTTGACATGAGATCCACCACCAAAGGTCACAAACCATCACCTTTGTGCTCAAATCTAGCCTAGTTTGTTCCAACCACCTCCACCTTCCTTTTGCCACCACCACCATCACCACCACCAGCCCAGATCTGATCACCATCCTCTTCCACATCACTCACCATCACCTGGAGCCTCTGGTCATGCCCCATAGCCTCTGGCCGAACCAAGCTTTAGCAAAGAAATGATGTATTTGCCTTGATATTGCCTTGTAGTCGTAGATCCAAACACATACATCTTGCACTATCTTTTAAACCATGCTAGGCTAATCATATGGACTCAAGACCAGATCCAAATTCAACCCTTAACATTAAATTTAAGACCTATAACTGAAGTATAGGAGGTTGAAAGCAAGTGCAATGATTTTGTATTGGTTTTATACAATTGTTTCTAGCATTGTTTATTGAATTTTGGGTTGAAATCTTATGTTGTTTGTAATTGTTTTATGAAAATAAATTCAAGGTGTATAGCTTTGGCTCTCCACTCTCGAATCGCTATTGTGTTGTCGTGCCTTCATTTTGTCAGTATTGTGTGTTTGGTGTCAATCTCCAGCTTTGAACAGGTGAGTTATTCTCACCAGACAATATATACATATATAACTAGTGAATTGACCCCTGTGAATCTGTAAAATGCATTATCATGTTATATCTGCTATATTATGATTATATGATGTTCACCCATGCTTAAACACCTATTATTACATTTGTTACTGTTATATTATGATGTTTTGTTATTTTTATCAATTTATCACACTACAAGTTCCCTTTAGATTAGAATCACTATGGGTTGAAATGATACATACCCGAATGGAATTTAGAATAAGGAAAAATTATTATGGTCTGAAATGATAGGCCTGAATGATTTTCAATTTATTTCATTTACTTGGGACCGCGGGTTCGAAATGATAAAACCAGGATTTTCTTTGTAAATTACGGGTTGAAATGATATATTACGCGTATCACTTTTCCTAGTGTAGAAAATTATATACAGACCCGTAGTTAATATATCTTTTTCTAAAAAATTTAAAATTATTTTAGAAATGTAAATATTAAAATATTTTTATTTAAATCTAATTAAAAATGATTTTTGTAAAATATTATTGATTTTCTGAATAATTATAAGTGAAATAAATTAATGAAAAAGTTAGAAAATTTTGAATGTAAGTTATTTTGGAAAATTTGATTTAATTATAATTGGACATTAAATTGAATATGAAATTATGATAAATTTATGATAATTTGAATTTAAATGAATTTAAAATGATTTTATATAATATTAATGATTTTTAATAAAGTTGAAATGGGAAATGAATGGATATTTAAGTTGAAATTTTGAAATATAACTAAAATTGGAAATTTATGAAATTGACTTAAACGTGAATTTTTAAATAAGTAAATAAAAATAATACTTAGTTATATTTGCGAATTTGAACTTAAATGTTAAGTTGAAATTTAATGTAATGAATTTAAAATTGAAGGTTGCAATTTAATAAGTGAATTAGTATTAAATATGAATTTTAAATGGAAATTTAATTTTATGTAATCATGAAATTAAGGAAAAATTAAATGGTGTTTATAAAAGTAAAAATGTGTGATTTTATAAGTTAAAAGTGATTTAAAGAAAAATATAATCGTTGTGAAATTATACTGAAAATTTGAAGTTAATTAACTGCATTTTCGTAATGCTATTATATCTAATATAAATGATAATACAACATTTGTAAATGCTGTAGTTGATAAGTGAACTAAATAGCTAAATTGAATTTAAGGCATTATAGCATTTTTTTAAATGCTATAATTGTTGGATTAAACTAATTTTTCTTTGAAACTAATGCAACTCTATTACAGCATTTTATACGCTGCGTTTTGTTAAAATTGAACTATTTTGAATATAACTTTCTGTAGCATTTTCCAAATGCTGCGAAAGTTGATTTTTCACTGTTTTGATAAAATTAAGTGAATGAATGAACTTTGAAAGTTGAAAATTTTGGAAATTTAATAATTTAATTATTAAATGTAATAACTTCACTTTTAAATGATTTAAATGAAGTAAATTGTTTGGAATTGAACTATTTTGAAATGTGAATTGAAATGGTATTTTTAAATTGAATAAAATGAATATGTTTTTCAAATGAAATGATAAGTTTGATATTTTGAAATGGATTTGATGATAAGTTTGATATTTTGAAATGGATTTGATGATAAGTTTGATATTTTGAAATGGATTTGAAATGATATCGGATTTTGAGAAATAAATACCATTTTTAAATCATAACTATGGGTTATAATAACGATTGGTTGTTAAAGAGACCGGGATCAGATATGGACATACTCTCTGTCGATACCGAAAACCACTTTAACAACTGTGTACGCGGTGGAGATTCCAGAATGAAGTAGGATGGTGACGACGTTCCTAAGGTACTTTACGTGGACTTAACTCCCGTGAGTTAGCTTAAGGTGGCTAAAAAAGGAGCGATCTTGGTTCAAAGGAGGTAGCACCTCTGGACTGGACACACTTCTTCGATACCATTCTATTACTGTCGTGATTGATTTGGGTGCACCCCTTGATTTGGAGTGTTGTTCTGGGTGGGCGTAGTGGCTGCTACGTTACCGCCAGCCCGTGTGCGTAATTGGTATATCTACCTTGGCATTGCCTTGTGTGTCGTGTCACCTACCATATCGAGCCTTTACTATGAGTTTGTTTTTCTCCCGTAGCCCATGGAGTATTTAGGGTAGTCTCTCGGAGATATGCTGATACTGGATGGACTACTGGGACTATTACGTGTGAAGGGTGATATGGGTAGCCCGGAACACTATTTAAAAGTATGTTTATTTTACTGTAGACATTATTATAATAGCGAAATATTAATATATAGTAAATAGTTTAACGGATCCTTAGAGGATGGGCGGTCTCAGGCATTCTTTAAGTTACTTGTATCTTTATTACAGTTCACTTGAGTTGGTTCACATTATATAAGTATATATTGTCCTGACTCGAGTGTTTGTGTTTTGCTTTACGCTCGGGTCAGCCTGAGTGGTTACAACTTTGGATTCGCTTTCTGGAGCTGGTCTTTGCTGGAGTTTCTGCTTATCTACATATTTATCTACTTCTGTTTAGCTGTTCTAGTTTATCTCATGTATTAGTGAACTTCTATGTATTTGGGATTTCTATTATGTTGTTTTCACACTGTATTATGTATTTGGTTTGAGACTCTGTTGTAGTAGCTTCAGGAACTACTATGTATTTTTATATTCCGCTGCAGTTATTATGTTTGTTCTGTGTCTGTGATTCTATATATTTGATTTTATTTACTCCAAATTTATTTACAATCTGTCATTTCGCATCATTCAAGTCTGACATGCGTGGATTATTGTTGATTTGAATGTCACGAAATTGGGGTTGTTACACAAATGATACAGAACTTGAATAAACCCTTAAATTTTTAAATAACATTTATATAATCAACTTG
Source organism: Allium cepa (assembly GCA_030765085.1). Taxonomy (NCBI): domain Eukaryota; kingdom Viridiplantae; phylum Streptophyta; class Magnoliopsida; order Asparagales; family Amaryllidaceae; genus Allium; species Allium cepa. The sequence goes on from CM060938.1 coordinate 806,043,024, forward strand.
ATTTGTAAACTGTATACATTTATATATAAAATACGACATATATAAAACTTTAAACTTATATATATCAACGTATACATAATATATAATAGGAGAGAAGACGGAACATAGCTTATGTCATAAAATCAATATATCAACCCTGAAATCTAATATATATACATAAAGTAATCTCGGCAAATAGGGAATGATGTGAGATAAGGAATAAAAGGAAGAAAGACGGACCTGCTTGATGGATCTAGGTGGAACACGACAAAGGTGGAGTGGAGCAATTGGTGGTGTCAAGCGTGGGTTCGGTGAGGTTGCGCGGCCCGTTGCTTTTTAGTGTGGAGTTGCCAGCTTGCAAGCTGGAAGACATTGTGTACGGTTCAAGAAGGAGGTCAGATCAAACATTGGTGATGAGGCTAACGTGACAGGCCGATGGTGAGGATGATGCACGCGTGCATAGCAGGGACGATGGAAGCTTACTGTGAAGGCCAGTGAATCATGAGTTGTTGGGTGGGTGGTTGCACACGTGAGAAGAGATGACACTGTCTGTTTGGAGCTCAAAGCTAGGGGAAGAGGGGAAACCCACCATTTCAAAAATTGAATAATGGTGGGTTGAGCAAACGAAGACTGGAGATGAACAGATGATAACGTGTATATTAATATATATTTCAAAGTGAACTGAGAAAAGAGGAAACAAATGGTCAAAATATGTTGAATATATTCGAAATAACTAAAGCCAAAGTGCTAAATTCTAGTAATAATAAAATCAAATGTCCATTCGTTTTAAACGTTGGATGACGAATGGTCACAAAGGGACAAAAGACGAACCATTACGGTCAACCGGTTTGCATGTTTCACCGCGTACCGGTCATCAAAACACCCAAATGAATATACTATGGAGATCAGCATGATGAGACGATCAAAATGGTATATAGAAATCAGTGGTACGATCATCCTATCAAAAATCGATAATCGGTACCGAAAATGCTGCTCTGTTGTTAGAAATAAGATAAACGGAGCAATAGAAGTCAAAATTTGGAAAAACGAAAGATGACGTCTCACTCAGAAGAGGATTTAGAAATTTTCTATAGAAAAATATTTCAGGTTTGAAAAACATTTTATTATCATCTATTTTAACTGATTTAAATTGAGTTCGAATTACACAATAAAACTAAACTTCCATATTATTTGATGAAAATTTACCATTTACTATGTTAAAGTAGACGTATTCCAAATATCAATTTTTTTTATTTCCAAAATTCAATTATTAAAAATTTCACCAAAATTCAACCAATTAAATAAATAAAGCCCCCAAAATTTTCGGGTCGTTACCGGTAACCCCTTAACGCTATTTTAAAGTAAGTTTATTTTACTGTAGACATTATTATAATAGCGCAATATTACTACATAGTAAATAGTTTAACGGATCCTTAAAGGGTGGGAGGTCCCAAGCATCCTTTTATTTATTGATGCATTTTTGTTACTGTTTACTTGAGTTGATTTACAGTTCATAAGTATTTATTTCCTGACTCGAGCGTTTTGTGTTTTGGTTTACGCTCGAGTCAGACTGAGTGATTCAGCATTCAAGACTCACCTTCGAAGTTGGAGCTTTGCTTGAAGATCCAACCAACTATTTTGCTTTTAGTATTCAGTGATTTCAGTGATGTACTCTGATTTGTACTTGATGTATCTTGCTACCTTTCTGTTGTACCTTATTGAACTCTGATGTATCTTATTTTTATATAGTAGCTTCATGAACTACTATCTCTTTTAATTCCGCTGCATTATTATTCACTCTGTGTCTGTGATCTATGATTATTTATTTACTGTATATTCTAAGATTTGCCAAATTTTATTTACAACGCGGTATTTTAAGAAATTCAAGTTCGACATGTGCGGATGCGAATGGTTGAAAATATTGGGTCGTTACATTTTCCTAATTAATAAGTTAAACTATCATTAAATAAATAAATAAATAAATACTTGTTATTATTTGTAATACAAATTGGAAACACTTTCCAGAATGATACTTAGGTGAAAACAATCTTAAATTTCAAAAGAGTTCGAAATTTCCAAAACCTGTTTTTATGTATGCAATAGCTGACAAACCTTATTCTTATGACTTTATCTCATTTTCTAACTTTAAAAAAGTTTTGAAAACTAGAAAGTAACGTTTTAAATTTTATAAACCTTTGTTAGTAAACACTATAGTAAAATAGTTTTCTAAAGCAAGCGATCTCTTTATTGCTTATTCAAGTCTATATGCTAACCCTTTTTAGCGTAAGAAGCTTACACTCAAGATCATAACATAAGTTTGCATGACATAATATTAAACCATAAGCAAGGTTATAACTTCCCATCCATACAGACATTTTTAAACTTTGAATTCTCAAGTATAACTAACTATCACATCGAAACACTTGTATATACATACTAACCAACATCAAACCCAAGAACATATTGCACATAAAAATCAACATCCATTTCATACCAAAAAGTATCATATTTAGCAACAAAGTAAATCAAAATAAAGTTGAAAACTTTATTAAAAAAAGGTGAGTTTTGAAAGGGACAGCGGATTAAGGATCTTAAGGCTAATTTAACACTAGAGGGGGAGGGGGGGTGAATAGTGTTTAAGACTTATATGAACTAATTTAAAATTATGATACGAACAAATGCAGAACTTAATCATGGAATAATTGTAGAATCAAACACAAATGCAGAAAGTAAATAAAAAGCAGTAAAAAGAAAGAACATACCAGATTTTATACTAGTTCGGAGTTACCCTACATCCAGTCCTATACCAAGGAAAACCACCTCATACAGATTTTTATTATACCAATTCAAGATTACATTCCTCAATTTCTAAAGGCCTTGAGGTACCCTCCTGTCTCACGAGTCTGGGGCAAACTCTCTTGATTTACGGGCCACAAGATTATAGAGAGACTCGATAAACTTTTAATTACAAATTGATCCTATAACTCTGAATAGCACTTTGATCTTCGAAAGAGGACAGAGAATCAAATAAGAATTAGATTCTAATTTGATTCGTTTAAGAATTCGGTAGAATTTTAGCATGATCTTAAAAATATGTAAATTATAGAATATGGATTTGTGGAGAAAAAGAAGTGAAGAAAATAAGAAATTATCTAGTTAAAAAATTCGTTTGTGAAGGCTATTTATAAAGCACCAACGGTCATAACCATTCGTGAAGAGATTTAAACGAATAGAGACTTCTTTTGAAAATTGAAAATTTTGAATTGAACGGCCACCATGTCGACATGGGGTATCCCATGATGTCGACATCCCTATGTAAAAAACAATGTAAAATTTGTTTTTGAAAATGGAGTTTAAAACAAGAGTTTATTTTAAAACAAAATCAAATAATATTTTAAGGATAAAATATCTTTTTGAAAATCATTTGAAAAGATAATTTTTAAGGCTAAAACTTTTTGAAAAACAGTTTTGAAAACCATTTTGAAAAACCATTTTGAAGTAGTTTTGCAAGCTTCTTCAAGCAGAATATCTCATCACATCAGGACTCGAGAACTTGTACAAAACCAGAATGTTCGGGGGTTTGTAAGCCACTTGTCGTAGGTTTGTAAGCTACTTGTCGTGGGTTTTTAAGCCACTAAGAGGGTAGAAATGAGTTCCATCCTAAATAAAATTTAGAATGAAGATTTCCATGCTATTATGAAGATTTAACAAAAACTAGACACATATCTTGAATCTTGATCTTGATACTCATGAGTCTTCAAACTTGATTTCTTCATTCTTGATCTTTATACTGTACTGTCTTCAATAATCATTACATGCCTTATATATATCCTACATAACAACATTCATATATATATATATATATATATATATATATATATTTATTTATTTATATATATATATATAGACAATAGTGTTAGTATATAAGTTATAATAAAGTAAGTTACAAAGGTTGTTGTCATTAGAACCACTATCTCCAGTTTCTAACAATCTGCCCCTTTTTGATGATGACAACCTTATAAAATATACTTACCACTTCGATCATACAATAACTCCCCCTTACTCTAAGCCTACTATTTTATATCACTTCCTTACTCCAAGCCTACTATTTTGTATAACTTTCTCCCCCTTTGTCATCAATAAAAAAACCATCCTAAAACCCTAAAACTATAAAACTCCCCCGTAAACTAATACTAGAACAAAGTATAGTAAATGGAATGTGAAAAACATTAACATAATTATGTTATAATTATTTAATACATAAATATGTATAAGTATATTTCAGACAATCCAATCAACACACACATCAAATACAATCATATCAAACAAGTTAAACAAATCAAATCAAGTCAAATAAGTCAATCAAGCAAATCCAATCAAAACTAATAACCCTATACTATAAGATAATAATACAAACTCCCACTAAAGAAAATATACTTGATATCTGTACATGTATGCAATATGTAGTTTGTAATGCAGTATGAAATGTATGACATATGCAATGTAGCATGAGATGATATACAAAATGAAGTGTAACTTGTGATGCAAATGATTATGATATTTCATGCATTGTAATTTATGATGTAATATTCAATGAAATATGATATGAAATAGGATGCACAATGATATGTAATATGAAATAAAATGACAACGAAGTAAAAATAATAATATGCAGAATGATATGATGATATATACCGTGGTAAGAGATATTCAGATTATAAGATAAATATGAGTGATAAGAAATATCTAATTGACAAGCATATATATATATATGTGTGTGTGTGTGTGTGTGTGTGTGTGTGTGTGTGTGTGTGTGTTTATACATATGTCAAACTATTTATTATAAATCACTTCATCCAAACAAAGGTAATACACACCAATAACTGGACTTAGGTTAAGGAAACAAATGAATGGTACTGAAAGAGTAGTAAAAACAAGAATTTAAAGGTAATAAATGGTATTAAAACTATAACATATTCATGAAAAGTAGTAATCAAACTTAATATCAAAATCAAATGCTAAGAAATATGGACTTAAACTATGTATGATCAAATATGGTTTTTATAAAAATTAATACCCTCTTTATTTAAATCTTTTAAAATACATTTTTAACTTAATTGTTTTTTTAAGAGTCCAAACTTTCATGTTTATAAAATACTTAACTTACTAATAAAAACCTATATATTAAATTATTATTGATTAAAATATTTAGTAACATTTTTAAACACCTTTTAGTTTTAAAAAATATCATAATGAAATATGCTATAAAAAAGATTGAAAAACTAAAATAAACATGCGTTATATTAAGGCTTCTTACATTAAAAAATTTAATTAATTATTAAAAATATTTAAACATGAAATTCATTTTAAAATTTTCTAATATAAGTTAGAAAATAACTCTAAAAGGAATAGAGAAAAATACTTAGTTTAGATATCATTATTTCAAAATTTAAAGTTTCAAAGAGAATAGACAACATTTACAGAATGCCATAAAAAAATTTGCAATAAAAAATATTCAAAACACTATAAAACAGAATCTGCAGCATCTACAAAATGTTGTGAAATGTTTTTGAAACATTACAGTGTTTCAAAGCATAGAAATGCTATAAAAACGTATTTGCAGCGTAACAGAAGCAAAGACAGCATTTTAGAAATGCTATCTAAAGTTTTGGGCCTGTTTTTAACATGATTTTGCTATAAATAATTAGTTTTTGACCCAATTTTTTAAAGTAGTTAATATAATTAATGTACTTGAAAAATATAAAAAATAATAGTGAAAAGAAATGTGTAAAGACACTTAGCATTATGCATGTAAACATGCTTTTATTAAAGAACGTGTAATGACACATGTCATTTTGCATGTATATCACATCTATTTATATGACAAGTATCATGTGATGTGGCGCAATCTTATTAAATGAAGAAATCTATAAATAGAGCCTTATTCTAACATTCTAAATTTATTCGATTAATTTCTTTTAAAAAAAATAGAGTACGAGAAGTAAAAACAACATTAGAAAAGTTGAAATCACGAATGAGGGTATGATTTTCTACTTAGTATAGTTGTAATAAATTAGTACTAAGATTTGATTAGAAAGGTAACACATTTTAAAAGGCTTTTGAAAAAATTTAGACTGGTATATCGATATGTATACCTTGGTGTGTTGATATATGGATCAAAATATTAAAACTTATAAAAGATATAAATTTCTATACCTAACTAAATGCGTAAATATATATTCCTAAATGCAATAATAAAGATGAAATAATAGTAAAACGTACCTCATTTCTCACTCCTCCATCTTTCTAACTTTGTTGTTCTTCCATTTTCGTGAATCACACATTCATGTCTTTCAGAATTTGACGACGAGATCTGTTCTATTGTGCGGGCTTGTTTTTCTGATCTTCGTAGTATATCCATTTGCTGAATTTGAAGACCCTATGAGAAAGATATAGATGATTTACTAGATTTACCAACTTGGTGCCAAAACTTTGAAATTGAAATTTGAATGAATGGACACTTCAATCACTATAAATAGGCCCAACAGTCGCCACTTTTCATGAAAGTTTCACTTCTTCTTCTTCTTCTTCTTCTTCTTCTTCTCGTTTTTCTATTTGTTATCAAACTTCTAGAAGGCATATCTCCTCCATTTCTTAACGGAATTGGATGAAATCAACGGCAAATCAAAGAGGAGGACAACGGATACGATCTAGTTGGTGACGAAATTTGGTCAGTATTGTGGTGCAACAGGCCGAACAATAAGAGAAATCCAGAAAATCTCGTACACAGTTTTCAGTTTTGAATAGCCAATTCAAACTGTCATATCTCGCTTAATTTTGATCGGAATTTGATGATCCACCCATCAAAATGACCGTGATAACAAGAACTACAATCTGGAAATGGAGTGGGAAAAAATGCTCAAATCTCTGGATGCAATCTTAAGAATACCATTGACATTTTTTCTTTCGTTTTCCCTTTGTTCACCAAAACTTCATTTGACCATAACTTGGTCATTTCTTGACGGATTCACATGAAACCAGTGACATTGCGAAATAGATGGAGTGAAGTACAATATCATATCAAGTTGTAGATGAGAATCGAAACTTCGTATTGATCTGGTACCCATTTCATTGTCGATTGCCATTATATATCCATTAGTTCTTCTTGATCAATGAATGATTATCTGTATCTTTTAACCAACAGTCATTAGACATAACTCTTCTCCTGCAAAACAACATAACTTTTTAAAGAATCAAGTGAATTTTCAAAATAACTAAATATAATTTAAAAAACAATATCATGATGATTCTATGACATATTCATATGAAAATAGTGTTAATAATTTTAAAAAATGCCACCTTAATATTTTTCAAAAATCAGATTATGAAATTTTGAAAACCTTTCTCCGATACCAATTGTAAGGACAGCGGATTAAGAATCTTAAGGCTAATTGTGACGACCCGGAATTTTCGAGCATTTAAAATCAGAATATTTAATTGATTTTAAATATTCAATAGGGTAATTTTAACTTAAATTACGAATATCACGATTTATTTGATAATTAAATTATTGAATTAAATAATTTGAAGTTGGATAAAATATTGAATCTGGAATTCTAAGCCTATTAAAAATAATTTGAAAGTTTGTAGAATTTATACGGATAATACTGAAGGTAATAGAAATTTTAAAATTGAAATTAACAGTGGTTCGTTCAGTTTTAAAATTTATACTGTTTAAATTGAATTTAAAAATAGCCTTCCGGAGCACAGTCTCGGAATTCAACGAAACCAGCTCCATTGGGTCCGTAATATTGAATTATTACCGGATTTTAAATTTCGTATTAATCGGAGTTAGTGTGTGAGTGTATGATATATATAAACGCGCTGAAAATTTAATTGATAATAATCTAATGAAATTTAATTTAATCGATTGAGCTTCTTGTGTACGCCATCCTTTATCCATTCCTCAACACGCTACCCTTATCTTCCAGTATACTCCATTTCTCGTCACTTTTATCAAAGCCCTTCTTCTTGTAAATAAAAAAAAATCAAAGCATGGCCGCACATTCATATCAACGCTCGTTCTCCCCAAATCATCTCAGAGCAAATCAATTCGATCCTTATAAAAAAAACAAACAAAAATGGCCGCAGTCGATTGCAATATCTTCTCGTCCAAAATCAAAACCCTTTTTTTTCTTTCCTCAAGCGAAATCGAATCTGATGGAATAGAGAACAAACTCGACTCATTCGAAGTCGATGGGTAGAGTTCGAATACGAATCGAGATCAGGGTCGTGGCACGACTTCAAATGAGGCATTCACGAGCAGGTATTGGGTGTGAGGTTGGGCAGCAACTCAAGAGACGGGTCAATTTGGGGGTTTCTGCGTCGTTGGCAGCGAACCGCGAGCATGGGAAGAACATCGGCGATTAAGGTTTAGTCAGGTTGAAGGTGGTGATGTTGGCTTGTACGAGTCGCGTGTTCGTATGAAGGTGAGGTATTCATTTTTATTTCTCAAATAGAAATTTGATTCAATAAACAGTGTAGTATGAATGTTTATAGGAATATATAGCTATATACTAATATTTAGCCTACTGTTAATTTTAAGAATTGCTAAATAGTGATTATGGTATATATATACGCCGTTATAAAATTTATGTTTGGTCAGAAAAGAAAATATATATACCTCTTTTCATTACCAGTTAACGTAAAAAAATAGTGGAGGTGTATCGTTTAATAGACCAAAATTTTAGTTATTAGGAGATTATTTAAGGAAGAATTAGTTCAAGTTTAAATCATTTGCCAATTAAAGTTATTTTATGGAAATTAATTATTAAGTTAATTCAAATATAAATTAAGTGTATAATGTTTATACAAGGTTCAAAATCATGGAACAGGCTGGAATGGAAATGAATGGGAATGGACTGCAAATTAAAATAAAGGTGAGTTAATCTCACTCAGCTAATTTAAATTAAATTTAAATGATTAAATTTAAATAATTGTTTGAATGGTTGAAATTGATTGATGTGCTATAGTGTGGTATATTATGGGATTGGCATATTATATTGTGCTAACATCTGCGGATGCAGGAAAAACAGGTTGGAGGGATCCAACTGGATCCCTCAACATTTATTTAAATTATTTAATACCTGCAGTTGTGATTATATTGATATTCTATGATGAATTATAGTGGAATATTGAATGCTATGGTTTGATTGGATATAATTGGGCATAATGAATTACCATAAAAATATATAAATTGAATTTTGGAAAGAAAATAAAAGAAGTGGATTGTAAGTAAAAAAAGTATAGAATAACTTTAAAGAATGAATTTGAAAAGGAAATAAAGTGACTTTAAAAATTCTAATAAACAAATCTTAGATATGGAAAGGGAAATTTGAATTAACTGATAGTTAATAAATTTTAGTCTTCAGTGTTATTTTTAAAAGAACAAACCATTTATTTAAAGGTTAAGATTTAAATTATGGAAAGGATAAAGAAGAAATTAGGGAAAATCTGGAATTTGTATATTTAGTTAAAAGTTTTAAAATCAAATGGAAAATAATAATAACAACAATATTTAAGTCCATACTTAATGAATTTTGAAATGAACTGAGTAATTAAAGAAATTTATTTCAAAATGAAGTAAATTGGAAATCAATTTGGAAATTTATTTAAGTGTTTGAAATTGGATATTTGGAAGAATAAGTTCAAGGTGGGAATTTATTAAAGGAATGAGAAAAAAATTTGTTTAAGAATAAATAGTGATTTATTTTTAAAGTTTGTGAAGAGAAGTATATTTATCTGGATAGCCAAGTACGTTTTCAAAGTAAGCTTTTAAAATAAAATAAAGGTTTTAATGTTGTTTACAAAGTATGTTCTTGGAAATTTATTATTTCTAAATGTTTAAATTTTAAAGTGAATATTTATTCAAATCTATTATCGTAGTAATAATTTATAAAGAGTGACTTAGTAATTCTGTTTTAAAGGTGAAAATCTAGTTTATATATTTATAAAGTAACCTTATTTTCAAATATTCATATAGTATATATTTTTAATCAGTTATTAAAGTAGTTTTAATTTAATTATTTCAAAGTAAATTCTAAAGTAAGTAATTTGTTAATCTATTATCGTAATAATTATTTAAAGAATGATTTGGTCTTTTGTTTAAAGTACTATTATAAATTAAGTATTAAAGTAAATTTTCCTTAATTAAATGTTAAATATATTTTACAATAAAGTGTTTTTAAATTATTTTAAAAATCTGAAATGTGTGCTTGGTGATTCCAGTGGGAATGAAAATACTCGGAATTTACTCTGAGAAAAAGGAAGATAGTTTGAAAACTGTTTTCAAAGAGATTTGAAAGTGAGAAAATATCTTGTAAAGATATTTTGAGATAAATAAATAATTGGGGGAAATTATTTATTGGTTGATGGATGTTTATGCATATTAATTGATAGTTAAATAACCGACTATCAATATTGGACAATGCGTTGATCGTTTCGAAGAGACCGGGATCGAGATTTATTTCTCGAAAACCACTGCAATCCGGTTTGTACGTTTTCATGTAAACGATTTTGGATTGAAGATGGAGCAGTGAAGTGCAAGGGCTAGTCGCTACTAATCCTGAGGATATTTCCAAAATGGATGTAGTAGGAATAGTGCCTTCGGTTCCGTTCGAACCCGGGACGGACTTGTATGGATGAATGCTTGCGAAACATCGTCAGGTGGACGATGGTCATTCTACGGGATATTGTTCTAAAAGGTAACGCTTAGCCTCAAGCCTCATCAACCGGGAATGACTGAAAATCAGGGGTTATGCAGCAAGGCTAGGTGGGTAGCACCCAAGCAGGGTGAGGTCATTCAAGTCTAGATGTCCCTTTTTATTTCGGCTTAGTGGGCGGTTGCTGATCCCAACCGCGGGGTGATCTCACTCGGGATTTTCCAGTAAGGGGTAGTCCCAGTCTTGTGTTGCAGGGGAGCGGGCGTACTCCTCGGTACGGTGATCTAGGCCCCGTACTGTGACAGGTGTTACCCCAGTGCCTAGTCATTAGTTGGAAATCCATTCTCCCTACGAGTTTTGTTTGTATTACCCACTCTATGGCTAGTAGCTGGAATTTAATAACGTAACAATTTCGGCTATTTTATAATTATTTGTAGATAGACCCTATTATAATATCAGAGGATTTCTATACAAATTGTTTTAGCTATCGTAAGGTAAAAACCCGACATGTTTATTTATGGCGTGGTCTTACGAGATGCTTTTGTTTTCAAAGAATTTTTGAAACTTTAATAATTAATTGAGTGTGATTTTCTCACGCTGGTATTCCAGACTGACTCGGGTGTTATTTAACTGTAATGCTTGGGTCAGACCGAGTATTATAGGATACACGAGATGCTGTGGAGCTCAGGAGACGAGCTGGATGACGATACGAACTCCCGTACTTGTTTATATATATATATATATTCCACTGTGTTGAGTTGATGTGTATTCAGTTGTATGTTATTAATGTTGAGTTGTGATTGATGTACTCTGATGATGTAATATATAAACAGAGATAGTTGATTTAGAGTAACATTATTTATATCTATTATATTTTATTCCGCTGCGATGGTTAGATTCTGATGTTGATTTCTATTTTCTTCTTCTACCTCTTCTTCTTTAACCCAAATGGTTCGTATTTCTGTACAACTTGAGTTGATTGTAGTAGAATACTGTTAACTCAAGGGGTACGGATTTGCGGGCTGTTACAGTTGGTATTAGAGCTTAGGTTGGTGATAACCTTGGCTCTGGTGGGAATTACTCATTTAAATTAGAGTACGTAGTACTCTAGAATGAGTTTGAGCGTATTAATAGATATGAGCGCGTATTTGTTAGTGAATATAAATTGTTTTAATATTGCGATGATTGATTTATTGAGTGGCATATGAACCTTCGTTGGCACAGTCTGGAAAACTGTATCGAAGGGGTTTCTAAACACTTGAATAGAACAATTGACACGGTATTGTTTTAAATGTGGGTGAATGCAATAATTTTACCCAAAAATATATTTTTATATAAAGAAAAGTTTTTGTGAACTATTTTAGCTAATATATGGTTGCTTGGATGTTAGGAAGAATAATATTAACTTATTATCATTGTTGAATGGAAATTTAACTAGAAATTGAAAACATAACCAAAGTTTAAGGGAATAAAACCGTTATAAAATGAAATTTATAAATATGAATTATAAATGTAATTTATGAATTGAATTATTATCAAATGGGAAACTATACAAATGAACTATAGTTAAAATTTGATTTAAATTTAAAATTTAAAATTTAAAATCCCGAAGATTTTGGAAGTGTTTTGATGATAAATAATAGCATTATTATTTTGGGGGTATTTCTGAAAACAAATCTGTTTTAAATGGATTTTGAAAGTGATATAGCATTGAAATCACTTGGATTATTGAAAAATAATTCGGATGATGATGGCCGCATCATCAGTATTCATTTTCGAATTTCTGAGTGACAGATTGCTGCCAAAAACTGATTTGTTCAGAAAAGCTAGTTGTTTTTGAAAATCTTAAAGGAAATTTGTTGGAAATAAAAACCAGGATTGGTTTAAAATTTCTGAAAGGTGTAATTTGAGATGTTAAATATTTCAAAATGATTTGAAACTAAAGCAGGAAGTTAAAAATCCCGATGAGATATGTTGTAAGCTTAAAAATTGAGATGATTTTTAAATCAGGGAAATATAAGCTTTGAATGTTGGAATTTAGATTTAAAGTGAAAGTTTAAAAATGAGAATAACTTGGATTGGAGAATAAAAATTTAACTGTATTGGAATAAACCGAATAAGCTGAAAATAATATCCAGTTGTATTCGAATCAAGTTGAAATCGAATTGAGTTAAATAAATTGAATAAGGATTGGAATTGAAATAAATAAATAAGAATAACGTGTAAAAGAATTATAATGCATGAAATAAAACATGCTTGGGATATAGATAAGCATAAGGCTTGAGTTAAAATAAAAGATGAATATATTCTAGTCTAGAATGAATGGAATTGTGTAAATAATAAGTTGTGACTTATAAAATTGAAAATGGAATACAAATCCAAAATAAATATTGTTGGATGAATTGAAAAATAAAATAAAAATCAAAACTTGAATTATAAAATAAATTGAACTTAAGCAAATTGAATAAAGTGATCTTTAAAATTAAAATTCAAGTATTGAATTATAAAATAAGGAAAAACTAAGTAGATAATAACTTAGATAACGAAATATATAATGATAACCAATGTAGCTAAATAAAAACTGAATTGGCGAGTTAATATTGAAGTTTGGAAATAAAACTCAAGTTATAAATTAAATTCGACTTGAATCACTAGTGAAGAAAATATAATTGAAAGTGGTCTTGCAATTAATTAAATAAATAGAGAATGAAGTTGAATTGTGAGTTAATAAAATTTGATGGTAAGATTAAAGGTGAATAGTGGAATCAGAACTTGAGTTATTAATTAAAATTTGACTTGATGTGTTAACAAATTAAATATAATTGGAATGGTATCGAATAAAAATGAAATTGGATTAAAATAGTAATGGTTAGAATGAGCAAATGAAATCTAATAAGTGGAAATAAATTGGATATGGCCTTGTAATCAATTGAGTTAAGTTGAGTATAAAAGAGAAAAATTTACTTGTAAAATGAAAATGAGCTTAAGTATAAAATTTGAATAAATTGAAGTAAATTGACTTAAGCTGAATAGATGGAAGAGAGTTGAATTTAATTCAACTTAAACTTAGTTTAATAATATTGGGTTGGATTTAAATTAAGTGAAAATAAATTTTAACCGAAATAAAATTCGGTGAGATACAGACAATATTAAATGGAATGTAAATAAATGGTTGTGAATGAATTAAAATAAAAAGGAAATTTAATTGGTAATGAAGATGAACCTAAGTTGTTAATGGTTTTGTATGGAACTTGTTTGAATAATGGAACTAGTTGGTTCATAAAATGAAATGCAAGTGAATGGATTCAAATTTAAAACGCAATGAAAATGAGAATATATGGATTGTGAATAAATTGAAAATGGAATAGAATTAAGTATAAATTGAGTCGAAATCAATTTAAATTGGGTATAAAACATAAATACTTATTTATTCACATAGATCTCGTCAAATTGCATAGAATAAATTGTTATTGGATGTAAATGGAAGTAATTAAAATTCTATGAATCATTGCCAGTAAATAAAATTGATTTTTAAATCAATTGGAATAATATGGGTTTGTTGAAAATTAAAAATGAATTGAATGTAAGCAATTGAGTTTTAAACTATTCAAATTGAATGAAAATGGTTATAAATTAATTAGAACAGTTGAATTAGTGTGAAAATTGTATAAATTGCTTACGGAAAATGTTTGATGTGCATTTCTTTTAGAATTCATATGTTTTAACTATTGCAACTAAGTGAAATATAATTAAACTGCAAATATTTGGTACTTACATGTTTAAATTGAGTAAGTACAGGTACCTGGGAGCTGTGTGGCTAGATTTGGTTGTGCTATTTGCTAAAATTAATAAGCCGCTTGCTTAAAATGCTAAATAAGGTACGCCTACGCAATAAAAATAGGAAATATGAACTGTTTTTGGTTTTTCCGACCGTGTGGGTCGATGTATATATATTTATCTCTTTTGTCAAATTGCAAAAGCTCCTCCGTACAAAGGGGACTCTGCCAAAAAAATTCGAAAATTTTGGGAGTTAGAAATTTTTTGAAATTTTTGTTAACGACAAAACGTTTATAAATTTGAAGTTGAAATTTGTGAATGAACTAATGTAAAATAATGCCATGAATTGGTTATGCATGAAAAATAAAATTTAAATATTATGAAAGAATCAATTTGAATAGAAATAGATACAAACTAGAATGGTAAAGTGAAAATAAATAAAGGAGCATATGAAATGCTTATACTAAACTTAAATAAGGGATGGTAAATTCTTAATTGGAAATTGAATAGTACAAATATAATCTAAGATAATATTGAAATGAATAGATATTGATATTTGTAAGGAAATCGATAAAATGTTTTTGAAAATTGTGATTGGATATTGGTGCTAAACAGGATATGCAGGTAATGTAAAAAGGAAAAGGAAAATTGGTTTTGATTTCAGATGATAAATTTGAATTTCTCGACAAAAAGGTATGTATTTAAATTTGGTATGAAATTGATTGGGATTTGGATTGAGCCACTTGGCTTTTTGTTTTCTTTTGAGATTTGGGAGCCCGTAGAGGTCATTTTGTAGTTGCACCGAGCTAGCCGCGCAAAGGAGACGCTGGTGAAATTTTTCGGAAATTTAGAGAGTTAAAAAAAATTTGAGAAAATTTTGTTAATTTAAATTTGGATTGAATATAAATTTGAATGATTGTATAACTAGAATTGTTTGGAAACCAGAAGTTTAGGAAGTTAATAAGAATAATAATAATTCTTTTATAAGAAGATAGTTGACAGGAATGTAAGTTGTTTGGTTTTGGGAATAGATAAACAGGTATTGGATCATTCTTCCTAACTAGTAATATCGGGGACGAAATTCTTTTAAGGGGGGAGGAATGCGACGACCCGGAATTTTCGAGCATTTAAAATCAGAATATTTAATTGGTTTTAAATATTCAATAGGGTAATTTTAACTTAAATTACGAATATCACGATTTATTTGATAATTAAATTATTGAATTAAATAATTTGAAGTTGGATAAAATATTAAATCTGGATTTCTAAGCCTACTAAAAATAATTTGAAAGTTTGTAGAATTTATACTGATAATACTGAAGGTAATAGAAATTGTAAAATTGAAATTAACAGTGGTTTGTTCAGTTTTAAAATTTATACTGTTTAAATTGAATTTAAAAATAGCCTTCCGGGGCACAGTCTCGGAATTCGACGAAACTAGCTCCATTGGGTCCGTAATATTGAATTATTACCGGATTTCAAATTTCGTATTAATCGGAGTTAGTGTGTGAGTGTACGATATATACAAACACGCTGAAAATATAATTGATAATAATCTAATGAAGTTTAATTTAATTGATTGAGCTTCTTGTGTACGCCATCCTTTATCCATTCCTCAACACGCTACCCTTATCTTCCAGTATACTCCATTTCTCGTCACTTTTATCAAAGCCCTTCTTCTTGTAAATAAAAAAAAATCAAAGCATGGCCGCACATTCATATCAACGCTCGTTCTCCCCAAATCAGCTCAGAGCAAATCAATTCGATCCTTACAAAAAAAAATGGCTGCAGTCAATTGCAATATCTTATCGTCCAAAATCAAAACCCTTTTTTTTCTTTCCTCAAGCGAAATTGAATCTGATGGAATAGAGAACGAACTCGACTCATTCGAAGCCGACGGGTAGAGTTCGAATACGAATCTAGATCTGGGTCGTGGCACGGCTTCAAACGAGGCATTCGCGAGCAGGTATTGGGTGTGAGGTTGGGCAGCAACTCAAGAGACGGGTCGATTTGGGGGTTTCTGCGTCGTTGGCAGCAAACCACGAGCATGGGAAGGACATCGGCGATTAGGGTTTAGTCAGGTTGAAGGTGGTGATGGTGGCTTGTCCGAGTCGCGTGTTCGTATGAAGGTGAGGTATTCGTTTTTCTTTCTCAAATAGAAATTCGATTCAATAAATAGTGTAGTATGAATGTTTATAGGAATATATACCTATATACTAATATTTAGCTTACTGTTAATTTTAAGAATTTATAAATAGTGATTATGGTATATATATACACGCCGTTATAAAATTTATGTTTGGTCAGAAAAGAAAATATATATACCTCTTTTCATTACCAGTTAACGTTAAAAAAAATAGTGGAGATGTATCGTTTAATAGACCAAAATTTTAGTTACTAGGAGATTATTTAAGGAAGAATTAGTTCAAGTTTAAATCATTTGCCAATTAAAGTTATTTTATGGAAACTAGTTATTAAGTTAATTCAAATATAAATTAAGTGTATAATGTTTATACAAGGTTCAAAATCATGGAACAGGCTGGAATGGAAATGAATGGGAATGGACTACAAATTAAAATAAAGGTGAGTTAATCTCACTCAGATAATTTAAATTTAAATTTAAATGATTAAATTTAAATAATTATTTGAATGGTTGAAATTGATTGATGTGCTATAGTGTGGTATATTCTGGGATTGGCATATTATATTGTGCTAACATCTGTGGATGCAGGAAAAACAGGTTGGAGGGATCCAACTGGATCCCTCAACATTTATTTAAATTATTTAATACCTGCAGGTGTGATTATATTGATATTCCATGATGAATTATAGTGGAATATAGAATGCTATGGTTTGATTGGATATAATTGGGCATAATGAATTACCATAAAACTATATAAATTGAATTTTGGAAAGAAAATAAAAGAAGTGGATCGTAAGTAAAATAAGTATAAAATAACTTTAAAGAATGAATTTGAAAAAGAAATAAAGTGACTTTAAAAATTCTAATAAACAAATCTTAGATATGGAAAGGCAAATTTGAATTAACTGAGAGTTAATAAATTTTAGTCTTCAGTGTTACTTTTAAAAAGAAAAAACCATTTATTTAAAAGTTAAGATTTAAATTATGGAAAGGATAAAGAAGAAATTGGGGAAAATCGGGAATTTGTATATTTTAGTTAAAAGTTTTAAAATCAAATGGAAAATAATAATAACAACAATAATTAAGTCCACACTTAATGAATTTTGAAATGAATTGAGTAATTAAAGAAATTTATTTCAAAATGAAGTAAATTGGAAATCAATTTGGAAATTTATTTAAGTGTTTGAAATTGGATATTTGGAAGAATAACTTTAAGGTGGGAATTTATTAAAGGAATGAGAAAAAAATTTGTTTAAGAATAAATAGTGATTTATTTTTAAAGGTTGTGAAGAGAAGTATATTTCTCTGGATAGCCAAGTACGTTTTCAAAGTAAGCTTTTAAAATAAAATAAAGGTTTTAATGTTGTTTACAAAGTATGTTCTTGGAAATTTATTATTTCTAAATGTTTAAATTTTAAAGTAAATATTTATCCAAATCTATTACCGTAGTAATAATTTATAAAGAGTGACTTAGTAATTTTGTTTTAAAGGTGAAAATCTAGTTTATATATTTATAAAGTAACCTTATTTTCAAATATTCATATAGTATATTTTTTTAATCAATTATTGAAGTAGTTTTAATTTAATTATTTCAAAGTAAATTCTAAAGTAAGTAATTTGTTAATTTATTATCGTAATAATTATTTAAAGAATGATTTGGTCTTTTGTTTAAAGTACTATTATAAATTAAGTATTATAGTAAATTTTCCTTAATTAAATGTTAAATATATTTTACAATAAAGTGTTTTTAAATTATTTTAAAAATCTAAAATTTGTGCTTGGTGATTCCAGTGGGAATGAAAATACTCGGAATTTATTCTAAGAAAAAGGAAGATAGTTTGAAAACTGTTTTCAAAGAGATTTGAAAGTGAGAATATATCTTGTAAAGATATTTTGAGATAAATAAATAATTGGGGGAAATTATTTATTGGTTGATGGATGTTTATGCATAAATAACCGACTATCAATATTGGACAATGCGTTGATCGTTTCGAAGAGACCGGGATCGAGATTTATTTCTCGAAAACCACTTCGATCCGGTTTGTACATTTTCGTGTAAACGATTTTGGATTCGAAGATGGAGAAGTGAAGTGTAAGGGCTAGTCGCTACTAATCCTGAGGATATTTCCAAAATGGATGTAGTAGGAATAGTGCCTTCGGTTCCCTTCGAACCCGGGACAGACTTGTATGGATGAATGCTTGCGAAACATCGTCATGTGGACGATGGGCATTCTAAGGGATATTGTTCTAAAAGGTAATGCTTAGCCTCAAGCCTCATAAATCGGGAATGACTGAAAATCAGGGGTTATGCAGCAAGGCTGGTGGGTAGCACCCAAGCAGGGTGGGGTCATTCTAGTCTAGATGTCCCTTTTTATTTCGGCTTAGTGGGCGGTTGCTGATCCCAACCGTAGGGTGATCTCACTCGAGATTATCCAGTAAGGGGTAGTCCCAGTCTTGTGTTGCAGGGGAGCGGGCGTACTCCTCGGTACGGTGATCTAGGCCCCGTACTGTGACAGGTGGTACCCCAGTGCCTAGTCATTAGTTGGAAATCCATTCTCCCTACGAGTTTTGTTTGTATTACCCACTCTGTGGCTAGTAGCTGGAATTTAATAATGTAACAATTTCGGCTATTTTATAAGTATTTGTAGATAGACCCTATTATAATATTAGAGGATTTCTATAAAAATTGTTTTAGCTATCGTAAGGTAAAAACCCGACATTTTTATTTGTGGCGTGGTCTTACGAGATGCTTTTGTTTTCAAAGAATTTTTGAAACTTTAATAATTAATTGAGTGTGATTTTCTCACGCTGGTATTCCAGACTGACTCGGGTGTTATTTAACTGTAATGCTCGGGTCAGACCGAGTAATATAGGATACAGGTGATGCTGTGGAGCTCAGGAGACGAGTTGGATAACGATACGTACTCCCGTACTTGTTTATATATATATATATATATTCCGCTGTGTTAAGTTGATGTGTATTCAGTTGTATGTTATTGATATTGAGTTGTGATTGATGTACTCTGATGACGTAATATATAAACAGAGATAGTTGATTTAGAGTAAAATTATTTATATCTATTATATTTTATTCCGCTGCGATGGTTAGATTCTGATGTTGATTTCTATTTTCTTCTTCTACCTCTTCTTCTTTAACCCAAATGGTTCGTATTTCTGTACAACTTGAGTTGATTGTTGTAGAATAGTGTTAACTCAAGGGGTACGGATTTGCGGGCTGTTACACTAATTTAACATTAGAGGGGGTGAACAGTTTTTAATGAATTCTAAGACTTATATGAACTAATTTAAAATTATGACACAAACAAATGCAGAACTTAATCATAGAACAATTACAGAATCAAACACAGATGCAGAAAGTAAATAAAAAGCAGTAAAAGGAAAGGACACACCAGATTTTATACTAGTTCGGAGTTACCCTTCATCCAGTCGTGTACAAGGCAAACCACCTCATACAGATTTTTATTATACCAGTGTTGAGATTACCTTCCTCAATTTCTAAAGGCCTCGAGGTACCGTCTTGTCTCATGAGTCCGGGGAAAACTCTCTTGATTTACAGACCACAAGATTACCCAATTGATTTCAGGCGCAACCACACCTTATAGAGAGACTCGATAAACTTTTGATTACAAATTGATACTATAACTCTGAATAGCACTTTGATCTTTGAGAGAGGGCAGAGAATCAAACAAGAATGAGACTCTAATTTTATT
This sequence comes from Allium cepa, assembly GCA_030765085.1. Lineage (NCBI taxonomy): Eukaryota > Viridiplantae > Streptophyta > Magnoliopsida > Asparagales > Amaryllidaceae > Allium > Allium cepa. Next base: position 806,063,375 of record CM060938.1, read on the forward strand.
CACTTAAGAATTCGGCAGAATTTTGGCACGATCTTGAAAATATGAAAATTTTAGAATATGGATTTGTGGAGAAGAAGAAGTGAAGAAAATAAGAAATTAGTTAGTTAAAAAATTCGTTTGTGGCTATTCATAAAGCATCAACGGTCATAACCATTCGTGAAGAGATTCAAACGAATTGACACTTCTTTTGAAACTTGAAACTTTTGAATTCAACGGCCACCATGTCGACATGGGGTATCCCATGATGTCGACATCCCTATGTAAAAAATAATGTAAAATTTGTTTTTGAAAATAGAGTTTAAAGCAAGAGTTTATTTTGAAACAAAATCAAATAATATTTTAAGGCTAAAATATCTTTTTGAAAATCATTTGAAAAGATAATTTTTAAGGCTAAAACATTTGGAAAAACAGTTTTGAAAATCATTTTGAAAAACTATTTAAAAGCAGTTTTGCAAGCTTCTTCGTGTAGAATATCACATCACATCAGGACTCGAGAACTTGTACAAAACCAGGATGTTCGTGGGTTTGTAAGCCACTTGTCATAGGTTTGCAAGCTACTTGTCGTGGGTTTGTAAGCCACTTGTCATAGGTTTGCAAGCTACTTGTCGTGGGTTTGTAAGCCACTAAGAAGGTAGAAATGGGTTCCATCTCAAATGAAATTCGTAACGAAGATTTCCATGCTATTATGAAGTTTTAACAAAAACTAGACATATACCTTGAAATACTGATCTTGATACTCATGAGTCTTCAAACTTGATTTCTTCATTCTTGATCTTTATATTGTACAGTCTTCAAATAATCAGTACCTGCCATATATATATCCTGCATAACAACATTCATATGTGTGTGTGTGTGTGTGTCTAGACAATAGTGCTAGTGTATAAGTCATAATAAAATAAGTTACAATGTTTGTTGTCATCAAAACCACTATCTCCAGTGCCTAACAAGCTTTACTCACCAAAAGCTTACTAACTCATCCTAAACTAAACTACAATTTGAACCGAATATAGGACTTTGATTTTCTTTAGACAAAGGTGATTTTTGGATGCCTTAAAGGCTAAAATAATTCGGGCATGAAGCATAAGGGGTTCGACCTAAGGTGGTGAAGGTGGAATTTGGGCTTGTTATGGTAAAGATGTGGCATAGGAAAGGAGGAGAAGTGTTTTAAACAAGTTTTCATGAATTAAAAGTGATAAAGTTAAGATTTTTAAACTCTGGATAAATGAAATGAAAGTTATGGAATGGGGACTAAGTTTTGAAATGAAGAAATGAACAGGAAATGATAAAACGAAATTATGGAAAAGGTTTTGTATAAATTGTAACAAGAAAATTACCAAAATTCCCTTATGTCCTTTACCCTACACTCACCCTTTGCCACCTCATCATATTCCAACACCTCCACCACACCACTCATGAAATTATCCCCTCCCTCACTTTCTAACCCAACATGCATTAATCGTCCTTATACCTAGGTGTTTAAACATGTTTCGTGTGAAGTGATGTTTACTTTTTCTTCATTTATTTTCACTTGCAATTTGAATTTATTTTAATTTTAAGTAAACAAATATATACATATATTTTACTAACACATGCTAACTTATTTATAAATGTATGTGTATGTATTTACATTAGAGTTCACAAAGTCTCCGATAGCTTTTAGCCGACGAAAAGTTGAAATTATGAAAACAAATTCCGGTCATATTTTCGATTTCTCTTTGAGCTAAACATTTTGTAAACATATTCGAAAAAGTATTTCATCATCGCTATTTATTACTTAAAAGATTTTTATTTTAATTACAAAATATACTATTTGAATATTTAAAATTAATTAAATATTCACAAATTAAACTGGTGAAATTCTATATCATCATTATAATAGTTCTTGGACCTTCCGGCTTTACTCTTGACCAAGAGATTATATAAGTTGAAGCAATTGGAAATGTGAAAAATATGCAAGGCTTGGTTTTCATTTACGATCATTTATCTTGTAGTTGGTAGTCGATTAGTTGACTATCGAAATTGTTAAAAATAACTTTGGGAAAATCTTGAACAAATATGAGGGATATATGTTACAATTATCTTTGGAGATACGTACATATAAACTCATCTTGCTCTCCTAGGACAAATGATAAGGAAATCCATCAATATAGGAGATGATCTCCGCCCTTATGCATTATCTGTTTATTCCTGAAAAATTGAGGTTACATTAACTTAAAATCCATCGATTGTTTTGGATTAACCAGTTAGCAGAGGTGTGTATTTATATGAGATGACTCGAATCTGTAACCACTATAGAACTATATACGGGATCCACGTTCTGGAAGAGGTTGTGAAGTGAAATGTTATAGAGGCGAACTTTCTATCCTATGGTAAAGTCCAAGGGAGGGGTCAGTACTAACATTTCAAACTTCCTGCTATAGAGTTGGACTGTCCATCATAAGGTTAACTCCAAGGAAGAGGTCAGTATTAGCATTTTCGATCAACTTATGCTAGGATTTGGCATGGATTTGAGGACTCTTCGAGGTGCAGAATGCATTTGGGAATTCATATTTATTGGAATGTTGAAGACTCATGTAAGAGATGTCGTACGTAGCATTGATATTGGAAATTACTAAAACCAAAGTAGGGTCCCTGGCTATGAAGGGTTTAGCGAGTCTAATAGGTATATCAACTCCATATCTAGAGATGTTATCAATATTGCTAGTGGGAGTTAATGATATTTAATGTAATAATCCCTGGTCGTTAACCAGCTATGGCTTATTTATGGTATAATTTATCTAAAGATATATGATGACTGGAAGACTAATATCTATGATGCTTGTGCAATAGGTCGGATTCCGTTTGACTTGAGAGTTCTTAATGGAAATCCTACATAATTATGCAAAAGCGCCTTAGGGTATTTGTGTATACACATATTTACTTTTGTGGAATACACGTACAACAACTATTTCTTACTTATATTTTATGCCTTAGACATTATCTATTATATCGAAATATGTACTTAATGGATCGTTGGCTCTTTTTAGGGGAAAACTAGTCGGATTACTTGGTTGGTCTTAAAAGGTGTTGTTATACGCCACATATATTTCTTGAGTTTCTCATACCAGACTCATGTCTGACTCATGGTTTATATTTTCCTTATTTCTATGAGAGCTCTTTTGAGTAGTCTAGTTAAGGCAGGTTTTCATCAATGTTCTTTGGAGCTTCTGGAGACCAGTTAGATGCTTCCATTCACTTATTATAGTATTCTTATGTTTACTACATTATTACATTGTATATATCATCATATATGAGGACAAGTTGTTGTAATCGTCCAGGCTGATGATAGTACTTATGATGTAACTCTGAAATGTTTTGTATCTTAAGAGCAAAAGTTTGTACTGTCTTCTAATATTATATGTTATCGTTACGTCATGCGATTCTGATGTTGTGTTCTTTTCTTCCTTGTTCTATTTCTTTTTTTCGCTCTAACTATCAATCTTTCCAGGACTTGGATGCTTGGCACACGAATACCGTGGATGTATTTAATATCGACATTCAAGGGTCGAAAAGGCTGGTAGTCAGATGTATAATACTATATTAATTTTATTAATTAAAACTAATTTAATAATTTATTTTTTAATTAATTCTTATTTTATTCATTTAAAACATTTTAAATTGAATATGTATACTATGAAATTTATAATTGCACACACATGTCTTAATATATGTATGTTATATTATTTATCAATTGACATTTAACTAATTAATATAATTGGACATCTTTACTACTTATACTTAATTTAGAAATATATATATATATATATATATATATATATTACCTTAAACAATGTAACATAACCATATCAATATATACATTATTTAATTTAATTAACTAACCATTTAATTACCTATTTAATTTATTAATCTAGTTAATTATAAATAATTTTTAAAAATAATTTTTTTATTTTTGGAACAATTTTAAAAATCATTTTATATCATTTATAAAATTATTACTTATTTTAAGTTTAAACTTTTAAATCTAAAATATTATTTATAATTTCAAAATGTATTTGAAAAATTAGCCCATCACTTAGATCAACTTAGGCCTTTATACCAAAGATAACCTTTGGCTTGCTTCACCTTTTGAGCCAGGCCGGTAGCTAGGTATGGTAGAGTAATTAATTACCAAAATCCAGCCTAAACGCTACTTCTCGTAACATCCTACTAAAAGAGCAAGCTTTAATAAGCTAGCCCAAACATTACTAATTTAGACTACATAGGCTATTGGGTTTTGATACCATTATTGGAATTAGGCCAGCGTACAGTAGGATAAATGTGTGAAATTCAAAAAATCTCTTTTAACAACCCAGAATTTCAATCGTTCAAATTTGGATATTTTCATGATTTTTAAATATTGAATGTTAATTTTACCAGTTAAATAAATTAAATTTCAAATATAATGGTTAATTTAATATTTCGAACTATTTAGTTAAATCTTGAATTTTATATGATTGAAAATTATTGCAAAAGCAGATTCAAATTCTATGTGACGCCCCACCTCTATGCTCACAATAACAAAGAGTATTAAAGGAAATAATGTCTGTTATAACGAAGAATAAGGCTGGATAGGAGCGGCCATCCGTAGTTAGGCCTTACACTAGTATTGGTTATCTCGATAGGAGTGGTATATATTTTTAGTTTTCATCTCTTATTTATTTACTCCCATCAACATATCCAATTCCAGTATAAAACGAACTATGATGGTTCATAATAGTTTAGGACAATAGATATAATAATAACACAGATAATAGAAATGCGGAACACAGGTAAAACAAAAATGTCTCATATATATAATAACTGATGTCAGTTACAATACATGTGATACAATACATATGATACAACTACAACTGTCGACTCAGGAAGTTATATACACAAGTACTTTATCGCAAATAATATACATGAATATACAACATCTTACACTGTGACAACATCTACTCCAAATGATATAAAGAAACTTCATAGCTCTAGCGGCAACCCAAAGTAAGATATCTACAACCTGTAATAACTCGGTCTGACCCGGGTATTAAATTCAAAAGAAAATAATACACGGGTCAGTCTAATTCAAACTCAGTTATTAACGCACAGAAGCAATAATAATTAAATAATGAATAGACGACAGTCAAAATAAATCTCGTCTATCCAATCCTTTAACAAGGAAATCAGATAACGGTAGATAAAACACGTAACAGTGTTAAAACAACAAATAAGCAAATTCAAGTTATCAAAGAAGACAATTTAGAAAACAACAGGATTGCCTAATCGGCAATTAACAACAAAATCTAATTATTGAATAAATAATTAGAAACCCATAATCTAATTATTAAGTAGATAATTAGACATCAACAAAATGATCAAATTAAACGAAATCAAAATGAAATTTCAAAACATTTTGAATTGAATAAACGAAACAGTTCAAATAGTTGAAATATCAATTAAAACGCCAATTCGAGTAGGGTTGCAGTACACGCACGCGTGTACTGCCTCGCCACTACAGTAATTAAATACACAAAAGATCAATAATTCAAAAGCAATAGAATATCAATAAAATCAATACTGTGTGGCTGCAGTTCACGCTTGCGTGCACTGCCTTGCCACTACAGTGATGATGTACGCTAAAGCTCAATACCGTGTGGCTGCAGTTCACGCTTGCGTGCACTGCCTTGCCACTACAGTGATGGTGTAAACAAACGGACACAAGGTCAAACCCGAATTCCGGATTCAACTCAAGTGTAATTAGAAAACAAATCCAATGTACAAGCACAAAGGACACAGGAGCAACTAGTATATTTATGCAACAAAGACCAAACCACTATGCAAGGCTCAGCACATACAAGTAAGAATATGAATGCAAATAATACATGGCTGTGAAGCGTGCGAAGCACAAGCTACAGGTACAAACCAGCTCATTATACAAAGGAATAACAACAAGGCACAGAGGCAAGCCAATAATACATGCACAAGATTCAAAACAGTATAACCCAAATTAGTTTACAACGACTCAGATAGGAACTGCCACAACAGGAAGTAACAGCCAAGAGGAAGGCTTTACTGTCATGAATCGAGTGCATAATGGCCGAAGCCATAGAGCAGCAATGTGAAGGAACCAGACTTCAAGATACTGTCTCGAAGAATGATTCCAGAGACTACAAAGAAGCCAAGTACATGAAGACTGCATCAACTATATATTCCAGATGCAAGCATACATATATGCAACAACTCAAATGTCATCATAATGAACCCAACTTTCAAATTTGGCAATGCAGACAGCAGGGGTCTGAACTTATATGTACAAAATCAGAGAAACAAGTGCAGTGATAAAAATGCAGTGATATGCAGTAGTGAACAACACATTGAAGCCATCCAGCATATGTAAATGAACTGCAACTGCCGGAGGGGCACATAGTATGCAGTGATACTAAAAAAACATGAAACTGGATATTGCAAGTGATATATGCCAACAAAACAATGGATGCAACCGTAATCGATGATGTACCAACATCTCAACATGTAAATAATACAAGTAAGGATTTACTGAGACCAGAAGCAACAGAAATACCTAACTCTAAGTTAATCAAAGTCTAGTAATATCAAAACAAGCCGAAGCCATGAATTACTGACCGAAGTCAATTACTTAGGCAAATGCCAAATTATAAAAATTGATAAAGATAGTTAAATCATCAATAATTGACAAAGTCGAACAACATATGCACACACATAAGTGCACGGGTGCTACCGTTAAAGTCAAGTAGCAAACAACTGACCAAGTCTCATAATATCAAATTCAAATGCAGGCACTTCAACATTAAGATTGACATATTCAAGGCCGAAGCCATCAGTTCAATATCAAAAATTAGCCAAAAACGAATGAAATCACTTTGTCAAAATCGAGTCAACATTAAACCAAGTCAAGGCCGTGATCCAATAGGGAGATGAATAGGCCAGAGACGAGGTTATCAAAAGTCGAACAGTTCAAAACCGTGTGTATCAAGCAAAAAGCAACAAGGTATTTAAAGCAACAATCACCATAGTGTCGAAAGTACTACCAAAGGCAGTAAACAATATAGCCAAAATCAAACAAAAACAACATCGTCAAACACAGATCAAAAACCGTCAAAGCCATGTAAATCAAATCACAAAATCGCATATTTATGAGATTAAATTAGATGTGAGTAATTAAAAATTACTCACCTTCGCCGAAGACCCAAACCAAGCGGATGAAGCAAGCTACACGGAGATGAACTATCGACAAATCAACATGCAATTCAACATTATCGAACAACAAAGGCGCGGCTTCGAAAAGAGGATGACGAGAACGAGCAGCCATAAATTTTGAAGCCCTAGCTTCTAAAGAGGAACGAGAGAGAGGCCGCCATTTCGTTCGTATGTTTTAATTTAGGGTTGCGAATGAAAAATGAAAGGGGCAAGGGCAAACGACATTCACTTTAACACAGCATCAAGCAAATGTAAACGTGGGCCAATATTTCTTGAAGCCCAAACAACACTTAACCAATTTCAAAAGAATTTCAATATCAATTAAAACTCTAAATAGCAATTTGCTAGCGCGTTAATCGTTTAATGACGATTATAAATTGGTGCTAAAACCCAGGTTGTTACAGACTTCCCTCCTTATAAAAATTGCGTCCCCGCAATTTTCATAATCAAAGATGACGATAACAATTTTTTTTCTAACATAAACAAGTTAAGCTAGAAAAATAAAGGTCGGGAAGACAAACACCAAAGAAATCTTTTAATTTCATAAAAGAAATTTATAAATTGAACAAAATCTAATTATCAAATAGATAATCAGAATACAGAAATCGCAAAACAGCAATATCTAATTATCGATACGATAATTAGAAGACAGTAAAATCTAATTATCAACAAAGATAATTTGGAAACACAAATCACAAATCGCAAAACTGCAAATATCTAGTTACCAAAACGGTAATCAGAAAACAACAAAGGTTCAATTATAAAAACGACAATCAGAAATCTTAAATCAACGAATATTTAATTATCACAATCGATAACCAAATCTCAAATCAACAAATATTTAATTATCACAATCGATAACCAAATCTCAAATCAACAAATATTTAATTTTCACAATCGATAATCAAATCTCAAATCAACAAATATTTAATTATCACGATCGATAACCAAATCTCAGATCAACAAATATTTAATTATCACGATCGATAACCAAATCTCAGATCAACAAATATTTAATTATCACGATCGATAACCGAATCTCAAACCAACAAATATTTAATTATCACGATCGATAACCAAATCTCAAACCAACAAATATTTAATTATCACGATCGATAACCAAATCTCAAACCAACAAATATTTAATTATCACGATCGATAACCAAATCTCAAACCAACAAATATTTAATTATCACGATCGATAACCAAATCTCAAACCAACAAATATTTAATTATCACGATCGATAACCAAATCTCAAACCAACAAATATTTAATTATCACGATCGATAACCAAATCTCAAACCAACAAATATTTAATTATCACGATCGATAACCAAATCTCAAACCAACAAATATTTAATTATCACGATCGATAACCAAATCTCAAACCAACAAATATTTAATTATCACGATCGATAACCAAATCTCAAACCAACAAATATTTAATTATCACGATCGATAACCAAATCTCAAACCAACAAATCTCAAACCAACAAATATTTAATTATCACGATCGATAACCAAATCTCAAACCAACAAATATTTAATTATCACGATCGATAACCAAATCTCAAACCAACAAATATTTAATTATCACGATCGATAACCAAATCTCAAACCAACAAATATTTAATTATCACGATCGATAACCAAATCTCAAATCAACAAATATTTAATTATCACGATCGATAACCAAATCTCAAATCAACAAATATTTAATTATCACGATCGATAACCAAATCTCAAATCAACAAATATTTAATTATCACAATCGATAACCAAATCTCAAATCAACAAATATTTAGTTATCACAATCGATAACCAAATCTCAAATCAACAAATATTTAATTATCACAATCGATAATCAAATCTCAAATCAACAAATATTTAATTATCACAATCGATAATCAAATCTCAAATCAACAAATATTTAATTATCACAATCGATAATCAAATCTCAGATCAACAACTATTTAATTATCACAATTGATAATCAAATCTCAAGTCAACAAATATTTAATTATCACAATCGATAATCAAAATCAACAAATATCCGATTATCAAAAACGATAATCAGAAACAACAAATATTCGATTATCAAAAACGATAATCAAAATCAACAAATATCCGATTATCAAAAACGATAATCAGAAACAACAAATATTCGATTTCAAAAACGATAATCAAAATCAACAAATATCCGATTATCAAAAACGATAATCAGAAACAACAAATATTCGATTATCAAAAACGATAATCAAAATCAACAAATATCCGATTATCAAAAGCGCTAATCAAAAACAACAAATATTCGATTATCAAAAACGATAATCAAAATCAACAAATATCCAATTATCAAAAACGATAATCAGAAACAACAAATATTCGATTATCAAAAACGATAATCAAAATCAATAAATATCCGATTATCAAAAACGGTAACCAGAAACAACAATTATTCGATTATCAAAAACAATAATCAAATCACAAATATCTAATTATCACAAGCGATAATCAGAACTCATATCAACAAATATCCAATTACCTGCAGATAATTGGAAACAACAAATATCTAGAAATCAATTAAGATACTCTAGAAAATCAACATAAAAGGTGGATCGATCCCAACAAATGGCGAGTTTTAGTTACGCCGCACGTGCATCAACAAATGGCCGAAGCCTACCAAGTACCCAACATAATTTTGGCGCCCAACAAATGACCCGAAGGTCTGGTACTGGTATTGACCCGAAGGTCCGACAAATGACCCGAAGGTCCAACATAGTGGCTCGAAAGCACATGAAAATCATCAAATATTTCAATTAACGAGTCCGGAATTAACCAAAATAGCAAAAGCACATGTCCCATACCACGTGTTTTACTAAATCGTTTATATCTCTTCATCGTTTCCTTGAAAGTGCAAAATTGTGTATTCCAAAAATAACATTTCACATTCTCAAACGAACAAGTCCGGAATTAAGCGATTCAGTAAAAGAAAGGGGTCATGGTCCTCGATTTTGCTGAAACGTTCAAGTCACTTTCTCATTCTTCTGAAAACGCAAACTGCAAAACTTCTGAAAAAAATTTCTTTTATTTTATAAGAGTAATAATTTACATTCTCAAACGAACAGGTCCAGAATTAAGCGAATCAGTAAAAGAAATGGTTCATAGTCCTCGATTTTGCTGAATCGTTTAAATCGCTTCCTCATTCTTTTGAAAGCGTAAACTATAAAAATTTGGAAAACAATTTTATTTTTAAAACGATTTGTAAATCCGTGATAAAAACAGCAACATTAGTGACAATTTTGACAAGGAAATTTCACTTATCAAAATACCGTAAAATGGACAACAAAATCAGCATTGCGGGATAACCGCTTGAAATCCACTTTAAAATTTGACGATTACTGAAGTCAATGCGATAGTAATTTTTAAACGTCAAAACCTCATCAAAATAATTTGCATCAAAATATAATACCAGTGAATTTTCATTCATTAAAAATGTCAACAAAATATCGTGCTTCAAAAATTTAGCATTGGTGTAAAAACCCCGTTATAAAATAACGGCAACAAAATACGTTTAAAACCAAACATCGGTTCAACGTAAAAATAATGCAGTAACATGCAACATAAATTTGCACGTATACCGCAAAATGAACAAAGAAATCATTCAAATATATCTTCAATGAAGATAATTCAAAACAGAAGAAATCTCAACAAAATCACATAACTGCAACTGCTTCGAATTCTCAAATTGGATTCGAAATTTTCAAAGAAAACAAATTAAACACAGCTATGTAAACAACAAATGAAATTTATTTCAATTTCATATTTTGATTTTCAAACCAAAAAGGTTATCAGCCGTACTCAGCGAAGACAGTCTCACTGTTTCGGCTGCGCACTCTGATAAACAAAACACAAATCAATCAAATCATCAAACACAATTTCACTTTTATTTTTAAATAAAGATATTTAAAAATTTCATCAAAATTTCAAAACTTTAGTTTTGACTCAAAGCACAACTAAAACATCGACTAATAGTTGTAACACATGTTCCATCCAAGTTATGTTTTATATTATGCCCATAAACCCCAAGCTCTGATACCAACTGTGACGCCCCACCTCTATGCTCACAATAACAAAGAGTATTAAAGGAAATACTGTCTGTTATCACGAAGAATAAGGTTGGATAGGAGCGGCCATCCGTAGTTAGGCCTTACACTAGTATTGGTTATCTCGATAGGAGTGGTATATATTTTTATTTTTCATCTCTTATTTATTTACTCCCATCAACATATCCAATTCCAGTATAAAATGAACTACGATGGTTCATAATAGTTTAGGACAATAGATATAATAATAACATAGATAATAGAAATGCGGAACACAGATAATAGAAATGCGGAACACAGATAAAACAAAAATGTCTCATATATATAATAACTGATGTCAGTTACAATACATGTGATACAATACATATGATACAACTACAACTGTCGACTCAGGAAGTTATATACACAAGTACTTTATCACGAATAATATACATGAATATACAACATCTTATACTGTGACAACATCTACTCCAAATGATATAAAGAAACTTCATAGCTCTAGCAGCAACCCAAAGTAAGATATCTACAACTTGTAATAACTCGGTATGACCCGAGTATTAAATTCAAAAGAAAATAATACATGTATCAGTCTAATTCAAACTCATTTATTAATGCATAGAAGCAATAATAATTAAATAAAGAATAGACGACAGTCAAAATAAATCTCGTCTATCCAATCCTTTAACAAGGAAATCGGAAAGCGGTAGATAAAACACGTAACAGTGTTAAACAACAAATTAGCAAATTCAAGTTATCAAAGAAGATAATTTAGAAAACAACAGGATTGCCTAATCGGCAATTAACAACAAAATCTAATTATTGAATAAATAATTAGAAACCCATAATCTAATTATCAAGTAGATAATTAGACATCAACAAAATGATCAAATTAAAAGAAATCAAAATGCAATTTCAAAACATTTTGAATTGAATAAACGAAATAGCTCAAACAGTTGAAATATCAATTAAAACGCCAATTCGAGTAGGGCTGCAGTACACGCACGCGTGTACTGCCTCGCCACTACAGTAATTAAATACACAAAAGATCAATAATTCAAAAGCCATAGAATATCAATAAAAGCAATATTGTGTGGCTGCAGTTCACGCTTGCGTGCACTGCCTTGCCACCACAGTGATGATGTACGCTAAAGCTCAATACCGTGTGGCTGAAGTTCACGCTTGCGTGCACTGCCTTGCCACTACAGTGATGGTGTACACAAACGGACATAAGGCCAAACCCGAATTCCGGATTCAACTCAAGTATAATTAGAAAACAAATCCAATGTACAAGCACAAAGGACACAGGAGCAACTAGTATTTTTATGCAACAAAGACCAAACCACTATGCAAGGCTCAGCACATACAAGTAAGAATATGAATGCAAATAATACATGGCTGTGAAGCGTGCGAAACACAAGCTACGGGTACAAACCAGCTCAGTATACAAAGGAATAGCAACAAGGCACAGAGGCAAGCCAATGATACATGTAAAAGATTCAAAACAGTATAACCCAAATTATTTTACAATGATTCAGATAGGAACTGCCACAACAGGAAGTAGCAGTCAAGAGGAAGGCTTTACTGTCATGAATCGAGTGCATAATCGCCGAAGCCATAGAGTAGCAATGTGAAGGAACCAGACTTCAAGATACTGTCTCGAAGAATGATTATAGAGACTATAAAGAAGCCAAGTACATGAAGACTGCATCAACTATATATTCCAAATGCAAGCAAACATATATGTAACAACTCAAATGTCATCATAATGAACCCAACTTTCAAATTTGGCAATGCAGACAACAGGGGTCTGAACTTATATGTACAAAGTCAGAGAAACAAGTGCAGTGATAAAAATGCAGTGATATGCAGCAGTGAAGAACACATTGAAGCCATCCAGCATATGTAAATGAACTGCAACTGCCGGAGTGGCACATAGTATGCAGTGATACTAAAAAAAACATGAAACTGGATATTGCAAGTGATATATGCCAACAAAACAATGGATACAACCGTAATCGATGATGTACCAACAACTCAACATGTAAATAATACAAGTCAGTAAGGATTTACTGAGACCAGAAGCAACAGAACTACCTAACTCGAAGTTAATCAAAGTCTAGTAATATCAAAACAAGATGAAGCCATGAATTACCGACCGAAGTCAATTACTTAATGCAAATGCCAAATTATAAAAAACGATAAAGATAGTTAAATCATCAACAATTGACAAAGTCGAACAACATAAGCACACACATAAGTGCACGGGTGCTACTGTTAGCGTCAAGTAGCAAATAACTGACCAAGTCTCAAAATATCAAGTTCAAATGTAGGCACTTCAACATCAAGTTTGACATAGTCAAGGCCGAAGCCATCAGTTCAATATCAAAAATTAGCCAAAAACAAATGAAATCACTTTGTCAAAATCGAGTCAACATTAAACCAAGTCAAGGCCGTGATCCAATAGGGAGATGAACAGGCCAGAGACGAGGTTATCAAAAGTCGAACAGTTCAAAACCGTGTGTATCAAGCTAAAAGCAACAAGGTATTTAAAGCAACAATCACAACAATGTCGAAAGTACTACCAAAGGCAATAAACAATATAGCCAAAATCAAACAAAAAAACATCGTCAAACACAGATCAAAAACCATCAAAGCCATGTAAATCAAATCACAAAATCGCATATTTATGAGATTAAATTAGATGTGAGTAATTAAGAATTACTCACCTTCGCCGAAGACCCAAACCAAGCGGCTGAAGCAAGCTACACGGAGACGAACTATCGACAAATCAACACGCAATTCTCCATTAATCGAACAACAAAGGCGCGACTTCGAAAAGAGGATGACGAGAACGAGCAACCATAAATTTTGAAGCCCTAGCTTCGAAAGAGGAACGAACGAGAGAGGCCGCCATTTCGTTCGTATGTTTTTAATTTAGGGTTGCGAATGAAAAATGAAAGGGGCAAGGGCAAATGACATTCACTTTAAAACGACATCAAGCAAATGTAAACATGGGCCAATATTTCTTGAAGCCCAAACAACACCTAACCAATTTCAAAAGAATTTCAACATCAATTAAAACTCTAAATAGCAATTTGCTAGCGCGTTAATCGTTTAATGACGATTATAAATTGGTGCTAAAACCCAGGTTGTTATTATCTATTTGAATAAGAATGAAGATAGTAAACTATAATTTATAATTAAAGTGCTTAGAATCGGTTTTGTATAATAATTCGTTATAATTAATGAGTGAAAATTGCCTTCCGAGGCACTATCTCGGATTTTGAAGAAACCGGTGTCATTGGATACATAATAGTGTGTTATTTAATGTCAACCAATTTCAAGGCGATCAGATGAACTGTTCGGTCGTGCGAGTTCGAAACGCGTAGAAATTAATTATAAGAAATTAATATAATATAATTGGATTTGAATAGCTAACTTTCGTATACTTTAGAATTTGGTCCCGTAAATAGTTCCATTGTGTTCGAAATACAGATATTTAGTATAGAACACCAGTCTGCACGCCTTATTTTAGGGTCAAGATTTTTAGGTGCATTAAGCTAGATATTTTAGAATATAATAATATGCTTTTCACTATTCACACGGTACCCTATATACACTGGAATTTCTTTTTCCTTGCCTACTCTATGTTTCTCCATGATATATGCCTTGATTCGTTCCTTAGAAGGTGGATATGTGCTTTCACACTTTGCATACCTACATACATACATACATACATACATATATATATATATATATATGTATGTATATGTACGTATGTATGTATGTATGTATCTGTGTGTGTTTATTTGTGTACAACACAAAGTGTACTTCTCCTTCATTTTCTTACTTCCACCATTAATAAAACCACTCCATCAATTCCTTCAACAAATCAATAACTCTCAGAATACTCGAAATTAGTCCCGATGACTAAAATAAAAGATGTCTATATCAAACTCTTCTATTTTTAGAAGTTAATGGATGGAATTTTCATCGAGGGATGAGCAAGAAATCACTTGAAACTAGCAAAGGGGAAGTTTTGTTCATTATTTTCAAAAATCAATTTTTCTCTATCTGAGTCAAATTGATCAACACCATATGCATCGTTGGGACCATATGGCGATGTTGAATTTTTGATGAGATTTCGACAAGATTTGGTGTCGATGATCAGTGATGTTTGTCAGCTAGGGTTTGGATTTTTCGACGATCGAAGCGATGATGGACGAATTGGAGGACACGGGCATGTTCGTCAAGGAGAGGTGCACTCGTCGTAATATTTTCGTGGAGTTTAGCAACAAAAAGTATTGTACTTCTATTCACCTGTATGCGTTTTCTTCGGTGTAACTTCCGTCGAAATGTGGACGGAAGCACTGGAGATAGGGATGATCGGTGCGCTTGGACGAAGGCATGGAGTGGGATGCGATGGTTGGACTAACTTAATGGATCGATGCCCTAGGGCATCGTACACGCACAATGTGCATGTTTGTTGGTTCTATGTTTCGGCTATTTGATAACTAAACAAAATTATTCAAGTAGCTATGTGCTACATGTTTTCATTTTAAAAGTAAATTCAGGTAATTGAAGTTGATTGAATCAAAAATTGTTTACATTTAAAATAATAATAAAAGGTAATTAAAATTACTTTCATGCAACCATATGATATGTTAAAGGAAATCCATTCAAAATGATTTCAAACAACAACTAAACTAGATCGGACAACTTAAGCACATATAAATTCGTTATAAATGATTGAATACAAAACTATATGAATAAAATGAATACATAATTATATGAGATGAAGGATCTGAACTATAATATCATATTTGTCATATAATTAATTGAGCAATAGCAAAAGAGTGGATCCAAGTTATATTAACAAAAATTATAAAAAGGGTGATCTAAATTTATGCTGCGATATGAAGATACAAACATTTAATGTACACCATGTAAGGGTTTAAAAACATTAGAACATTACATATGAATAAATAGAATTGAAAATCACTATAGGATGTGCCCAAAATGTAGCACCTTGGGCGATCAATAATAACTCGTAGATTCATAAATAAAATTTCAGTTTTTGCAGGAAGCAAGAAATAAAAACCACCTATTGTTTTTTATTTAAATTTGATTTTTTTTTGGGAATTTTAATTCATGTAGCATACTAAAATTTTGGCTATAACTTGATTGGGAGGAACAAATTGATAAAAATAAGAATTGCCCATAGAGAGCAATGAGATGAATAACAGAGAATATGATTTAAAGGAAACATTGAAACCTTTCATTTCCCTCTTTTAAAACTTTCTCTATTATATTCCCATTTAAATCTCATCAAATCCTCTCCCTCTCATTATTACCTATGACTAGCCACCATAAGTGCTATATAGTCCTCAAAAATATCCAAATTCACTTAACATTTAATATATTTAATCCAATTTAAACATTCTATCGATATCATACATTGATACACGCATTCATAACTTTTATACATGTAATTTATTAAATACTAATGGCATTCAAACAAATCAAATAAATTTTTATTAATTAATATTTCAAAAATTTAATTTATTAAATTTATTTAAAAACTCATTAATATTTATTCTCCTTAAATCCAATATAGATCGATATACATATTTATAACTTTTATGTACGCACATCATTAGATAATAATGGTATTAAAACAAATAAAATAAAATTTAATAATTAATATTTCATTAATAGTAATTAATTTAAAATGATTGTAAATCAATTAAATCTTGTGGTTTATTCGAAGTATTCATCATTTCAGTTGTGCAACTAAAGGTGTAAATTTAAACAGTGATTATCGACTAATTCAAATGTTAATGTTCACACATCACCATAGCTGGTAGTGTGACATTTTAAATGAATATATCTCTTACACATCTTTCAATAAAACCAATGCTTACTTAGAATAAGCGATACTAGATAGTAATGATTATTCACACCAATTCATTTCATCAAAACTAAATTACATTAGGACTTATGGAATTTGATTTTGTCAAAATTCCAACATCGTTCACATTTAACTTTAATAAGTCCAGAAACAAAATTCTCAATTCAATAATAAAAATTATTATTAATCGTATTGCTTTGGTTATAGACTTTAACTTTTAGTTGACTATACTTGATCATGATACTAACGAGGAGAAGATTTCTCCATTGAATTGTGCTTCACTTCCAGTGCTTCAAATCAGACCAAACAACAGTCGTTTGGTGGATGCCATGCCATGAATTAACTGTAATCAAAGTGGCGTGTCCACATTGAAGTTTTATAGTATTCTCAAGTTGAGAGAACTATGTAACATCATCACTTTGAGTTTATTTGCTTGGCCTTAGCTTTATGAACCAATAGAGAACTCTCAAGTGAGTCATTCCATAATTATTTAATAACTTCCAATATATCACCCCTTGGTGTCACCAACGACCATAAGCAATACACTACTCAGTATTTAAAGAGCTTTACATACTTTAGTCTTAATGAATGAATCAATATCCTTTCACAAAACATCTCGACTAGGAATATTTAAAATAATATGTTGTTTTTCAATGTTATAAAGTAATAATGACTACAACACATTGTATTACTATCACATAGGAATTTCTATTTAATATACTTCAAATTAACTATTTAATTAATTATAGCATGATACAACAAGTATATAATAGAGAAAAACAACATTTTATTTTAGGTAAGATTGGTTATCAAGTTAGATATATGTAACAAATTACATATTCCCCCTAGGGCAAACACCTAACTTTATCAGCTTCAAATGGTGTATGATCGATAGGCAATGTTCATTTAGTCATGGGGATGTTATATGATCGACTAAATGAAGATTGGATCAATAGATTGAGAGATCAAAGCCAAATTGAATTGTATATCGATAAATCTACTAATATACATTCCGTGCACCAATTGACAGCCCTAAGTCGAGAATACCAATGCTATATATAAGCATTTAAACTGCATATTAATGGATATATAATATTTCTCATGCACCTTCGGTACCTTAAGTCGAGCATACCGAAAATATGAATAAATGCTCAAACCACATATCAATAAATATATAAAATATTCCATATATCCCTAGTAGCCCTAGTCGAGCATACCGAAAATATATATAAGCGCTTAAACCACATGTCTTTAATTATATATAATGTTTAAAATATACTCATGTGTATGTATGCATGTGTGTGTAATAACCAGTTCAAGTATATGTAGCTAATAAACATATATTGTGCACGTAAAATACATGTAGGTGGCCAACAACCAAAGTAACAAATCCATAATCTCAATATCGTTAACCATTTACACATACAATCATAAAAACAATTCAGCAAATCATCAATAGGAGAACAAGCACATACATCCAAATGATGCTTCAACGTCTATCTAAGAACCCGAGGAACAAGCCTATTTGAATTGATCTATACCAAGCCTAAATACACAAAGACATATATATATATATCATTGTAGGATCGATTTCAACCTAGAGGGAGGTGAATAGGGTGATGCTAATAATTATAAAAATTTAATATAGAAATATATATAATAATTGCAACATAGATGATAGCAGAATTATAAAACAGAAATAAAACAACACAGATTTACCCAACTTCAGCAAGAACCTGTCCATGTGCTGCCTTCAAGGTTTCTACTAGAACTTAAATAGTCAGACGCTTACATAGGTAAATTCACGACGCCCGCTATTGACTAACCTAACTCTACGCTCAAAACCCTGCCACAACTCAGCTACTGAGTTGCGGATTCTCGTATTACACCACCGTAGTTAGTCCCCTAGTCACACAAATAGAATTTACAAAATTTTAAAGTAAAATAAAAAATAAAAAATAACTAAAACAATAAAACCCTAATTTATAAACTAAAAGCCTTATACAAAAAACCAAAGCAAATAAAAAGTCGGCCCAACAATATTGAAGTAAAACTGATCCCCTTTATCCTTTTATTTCTTTGGCCTTGTATTTATGTTGAAAAATGGTCGCGTTCTTCTTGAGAAAATTAGGGCTTTGGAAATTCAAGAAGCCGACTTTGTTGATCGATCGAGTAGATTTTTTGCGTTCCTTGCTTTGTCGATCGATCATTTTCCTTTTACTACACTCGACTGCTTCAATTTCGTCGAGTTCGATTTGACAAAATTTGGTATGTAATTTGCTTTGTTATTCTTGTTAATATGCTTGAACTCGATTGATCTTTCCATGTCAATGATGATACAGTTATATAGGATTTAATTCGCTTAATTTTCATTCGAATTGATTTATTTGAATTTGTCAGTTAATTTAACTCGGTCATTCGATTTTGATTAGTTGCTTGTAATTGATCCTGGCCGGTTCGATTTCGAATAATTCTTTTCTTAATTATCATGGCTTGTTTGGTCTTTGATTACGTGTTATCATCTGGCATTGATTCTGATCTGTTTGAACTTTGCCTTGGTAACCATGGCTTCAATTCTTTACTAGTTTGACTTCAGCCACTTTGATTGTGAGATGATATTTTGAGATGAGAATTTTACTTCGACTTGATCTATATCACATGACTTAGACTTTGGTATTTAACCTTCGCTTAATTTGAAAAATCCTCTACCTAGATTGTTGTATAACCTGCTCCATGTTATAACTGTTTTCTTGGAATGAAATCTGGTATCCACTACATATATAAATGTGTTCATGCATGTATATATGAATATTCTGATGCCTTAACTTTGTTAAAACTGTTAATTGTTCTGTTGCTTGATTACCAGAACTCGATTCAAGCTTGTACTATGATCTCCTGTTCACTGTTGCGTTTTTGCCTCACTGTTCTTTGCACCAGTACCGTCCTCTGCTTCATGTTGTAGCAGTTGTATATCATCCTTCACTGTTTCTTTTTCTTTGAATAGTGGCTCACAACCGCGCTTACTATAACAATGTATATACATACATATATGTATGTATATATGCGTGTGATTGACTTGATTTAACTTGTTCGATCGTTGCCTATCCACTTGGTTTCATTGAGCTTATTGCTGTGATGTTTTGTGTTGATGTTGCACTTCATTTCACTTGAGTCTTTTTGTAGCTAAAACTTTGAACTGTTACGTATATGTGTGTGTACATGCCTGTAGAATTTTCGACCTAATCCCTGTACCCTTTCTTGCATACTTAACTGCTTCCATTTTATCCTATATTTCCATTGCATATGTATACATGTTCTTCATGTTGTCTGGATTTGTTTGTGTACTTGTTTGCACTGAGTTGTTGCTTCGAGCAATTTTGCATATGTTGTCAGGTCTGTACTTTGTTGTCTTCATTTTGCCTTGATCATTGGTCTAGTTGAATTTTTTGCCTTGGTTTCTCTGTAGAGTGGTATAGGTTGAGTTGAACCTGAACTGTTGAGTTGTATAGTTGCATTCACTCTATACATACGTGAACTGCAATGCTATCACGTGGTAGCTGAACTTGTTTCACTTGTTGCCAGGCCTGAGTTGAATTCTGGTTGACTTGGGTCTGGTCTTGTTTCACTTCACTGTTCATTGGTCCTGACCTTGGTTGATGTTGTTGTCTTTGATCATAGCATTAATGTGTACATTACTTTATACCCGTGTTGTTTACAGTTTGAAGTTTTGTGTACACTTTCATCTGGATTTGTTTTTTGTATTGCACCTGAGTTGAATCTAGCCTCGGCTCGGGTTTGACCTTGTGCTCATATCGTGACTTTATTTGTATTACACTTGAATATTTGTATTTGAGTTGAATCCAGCTTTTGATTGGTTTGACCTTGTGCTCACCTGTCCCTGTAGTTTTATCAAGTGTATATTGGTGTGCATGGCCTTGTGGCATGTAGAGCAATACACTGTGCATGTCACAAGTTGTTTGTGTATGATGAATTCAAAATAAATATGACGACGAACAACCCAAATAACTGAGGCATATATTATTTTCAAAAACACATTTTATTTTACACTAAAATAATATTTCTTTTTCAATTTTACAGCCTCAATGTGTATTTTATAGATAACTCAGATGTTGGATTTAGGTTGGAGTAGAGTTGAAGATAAAATTCGAGTGAATGAGTGATATGTAGTAAGGTGAACAATATAAAGTGAAATTTGAGATGTAATTGAAGTTTTGTATATATAGTGAGAGCACAAATTTGTACTATTCAAAATAGTAATAAAATATTTGTTTGAATAAAATATCCATTTGAATTTAAATTCTATGTAATTTATTTAATTATGCGAAAATAAAATAGTACAATAACAAATCCATTTGAATGAATATATATATGTTCATTATCATCAAACAAAAATCATATACTTGCATATTCAACAATCTCCCCCTTTTGAAGAAAACAAACATATATTTAAAATTTTTAATTTTTTTAAATGTATGATCATTCTATATTCTCCCCCTATTTGACTGCTCTCTCCACAACAAAACTCCCTCTGCATATATGCATGAAAATAAATAAAAATATGCAAATGAACCTAGATGCAAATAGAAAATACAAAATTAAATATTTGACTTATATTTGCCGAAATCTCAGCTTTTCTCTCCCCCTTTTGTTATCAGCAAAAGAGGAATAGTGTTAGAAAAGTAGAGATAAAGTGATAGACATTAATACCTAATCGAGCATAAATACTAAATTTCAATAAAAAATCAAACAGAAATAAAAAAACTCTGTTAGGCACATATTCCATGTAATGTCCCGCCTTTCCGCATGATTTAAACCGACGATAAACCACACACGTCAGACTTAAAGCATACAGACGGGCGGATTGTTATGAGGTAAATAAGAAAAAGGAAGGAAGAAATAAAACAAAGCAGAATTTTGCAGCAGAACGATAAAATATAATAATCAAATATACAGTTCATGAAGCTGCTTACAAAATATTCGATTATACTTATGCAATACATATCAGAGTACACATATGCAATACATATCAGAGTACACATATCAAAGAATAATAATTAATGCAGTGGAATTAAATGGTGTAGTGGAATAATATAGTAGATAATAGTACTACAAACCTTCGTCTTCATCCTCCAGAATAAAATCTTCAAATCCTAAAATGCTCGGACTGACCCGAGCGAATTGAAAAGACAAAACACTCGAGTCAGAGCTAAAATATCTTATATGAGTTAAATCAACAGAAATAAATATGAGTGTAACGGCGTCAGAGATGTTTACAGGATTTGACATCTCATGTCCAGTGTCTAATGTGAGTGCAGTAAATTAAGAGATTCTCGGGATTCACATCTCCCAAGGTTCCGTTAAACTATTTACTATGTAGTAATATTTCGCGATTATAATAGTGTCTAATAGTAAAATAAACTTACTTTTTTCATAGCATTAAGGGGTTACCCATATAGCCCTTAACACGTAATAGTCTCATTAGTCCATCCAGTATCAATGCATCTCCAGATCGGGAGACTACCCTAAATACTCCACGAGCTACAGGAGAAAACCAAACTCGTACAAGGCGCGAAAGGGCATGTGACATGGCACAACTAGGCAATGCCAGGGCAGATATACCAATTACGCTTTCGGGTTGGTGGTAACGTGTAGCGCGCAGCTACCGCCCACCTCGAGCCACACCCTCGAATAAAAAAAATCAAAAGTGGCCACCAAATTAATCCAAAAGTCAAAGTATGATATCGAAGGGATGTGTCCGATCAAAGGTGCTACCTCACTAACCCGTCGATTGCTCCTATTTTAGCCACCTTAAGCCAACTCACGGGAGTTGGGTCCATGTATTTACCTCAAAGGAAACACCGCCACCATCCTACTTCATTCTGGAATCTCCACCGCATACACGGTTGTTAAAGTGGTTTTCGGAATTGGTAGAGAGTATGATAACTTCTGTTCCCGGTCTCTTTAACAACCAAACGTTATTATAACACCGCGGTTATTTCAAAATAATTTTTACTTTAAAACCAGAATATAATATCCATTTCAAAACCATATAAATACGATATCATTTCCATTTTTAAACCCAAATGAATATGGTATCATTTTATTTCACATATATCCTTTTTCAAAATCATAGTACTTTCAAATCATAAACCTTTGAATTTTATAACTTTGAAATATAACTACACCACTTGAATGGTTTATATATTAAATTGCTTAATATAATAAAATAGCTTCTTCACCTTCACAAATCAATTCCAAATATAGGTTTAAATCCCTAAGTAAACAAATAAAATTTCCATAAATTTCAAAGCTTAAATATTCCACCATTTCAAAACTAAATCTTTGATAATTTCGTATATATCAATTACAATTACAATTATTTAGATTTGAAATGTTTACTTAAAAAAATCAAATATCATTTAAGTAAAACCTTTAAACTTCAAATAACAGGATATTCTTTCAATTAATTAACTTGATAATATTCATTTAAATCGACTTGATATTCATTTAAGTCCTCTAAACCAAAATCAAGTTATAAAAATCATACCTTTTAAAAACTCAATTTATTTAAATTTTCAAATAATTTTTATTCGAGGTTAATTCTTACATACTTTAATTCAAATCACATTCATAATTTATCTTCCGACACTAATTTTATTTAAGACATTATAAACTCTATAAATAAAATTTAAATAAATACTTAACCATATTATGTCTTAAATAAATAAACATTTATTTTTTTACTTCTTTGTACTTTAAACTAATTTTATACATAGTTTAAAATCAAGAAATAAATTATATATAAAATAATATTTATAAATATCCAAATCAATATCTCATAAAACCATATATTTCTTTACAAAGCCATAGAAAAATCATTTCAAAATATTTTTATATATAGATCGTGGTGCTTGTATATATTTTATATCTCATGATCAAGTGATACAGATATTTATCATTTCAATCTGTAATTTAAAACAAAAATTGCGGTTATATATCATTTCAAACCGCAATCCCGAATGAAATAAAAATGCATAACAACTTGCAGTTTATAATAATATATAATACAACATCCATTCATCCATCAACAGATCACACATCCATCACAATCATCATCCAGAACAACCAATCAATATCAATAGATAACTGATAAAATATATAACAGGTATTTGACTGGCAGTTATATTCAAACTAAATTAAATAACGATTTAATTTAAATTAATGCAATTAACCAAGACGATGATTAACAATATACGAAAAATCATAAATAAATGCATAATCACACAAAAATTTAATTTTACAAACACAAGAGATTTTAGAAGTTGTGAGTGGGTTAAAACACTCACCTTTTGAATTTAAATTGAATTTAAATCCAATTTAAATCCAAAATTTAAACTGCCTCAGATTTCATCCAAACAAGCGTCAAAGTGTCCGGAATTTCACTACGATCCTAACAAAGAATATCGTGCATAACTCGGATATCGTACGTGAGAGTTATGCATATTAGATTATCTGAAAACAAAATTTTTGAAATAAATCAAAAAAAATAAAACCCACCTCTAAGTTTACGCCACGTCAACCCATCCCTTAAGCTCAGGAACCCTAATCTACTCAGCAGCATTCGCGTACGTAGCACGCCATCACGAGGCAATCGTCGAATGCTATGCCATCGCGGCCACGACGAGGCGCGCTCGCGCTTTCCCTTCGCTCGGCCTACCGTCCCCTTCGCTCGTGCTTCTGCATAGCCAATCGAATGTCGAGCTCATCCCAACCGCCGCCAGCGAATTTCAATGCCCTAATTGAATTAAACCCGATGATCTAGCCGCTAAAATGAAGAACGAGCCATGTCGATGGACAGCTCGCGACCCTCTCCACAAGATGGTATCATCAATTTGACGATTCATCGACGTTGATCGTCACGTGATGAACGGACGAGAAGAAGCCATCGATTTTTGAACAAATGATGATTCGAATTGGAAAACAAACAGCGGATCCGAGATGCGTCCATCGAGAGCTTCGACGTATAATTTTTCTGAATTTTTTTGAAGAGTTGAAATTTTAGCTTTGGATTTGATTTGGAATTGGATCTGGAATTTTGTTGTCTGCCATTGAGGAGGAGGTGAAGAGGGATTGTATGCACATACAAATGAGAATAGAGGTGGACTAGGGTTTATAACCGGGTTTATATAGGAAGGTCAGAGATTAGAATGGATGGATAAGGTTGGATATACGCGCTAACGACAAAGTGGCCCAAAAAGCCCATTCTGACTCCGGAACGAAATTGGGTCAACCTGCATATCAAAATAGATGTTTTTAAATATTTTAAACGTGATGGAACAAGTTTCAAGTCCAAATTCCATTGTATGAAGAAGTTATGCTCAAATCAATATTTTTCAAATTGATTTCAATTTCATTAATTTCAAGGCGTTTCAAGTCCGTATGATCAAACGACAAGTCCGATTGTTACAAAACTTGAAACCCTACAATAATTCACCGTTACGGATCCGATGAAACTGGTTTCGTCGAAATCCGAGTCAGTGGCCAAAATGGCTATTTTTACATTAGTTAAATAATTTAATATTAAATTTATTTAAATCAAGCTTCAGTTTAATTTCAAATAATCCATATTCTTAATCCATCTAGTTATTCAACTGATTTCATTTTTTCGATATAATTATATTGGTTTATACCATAGTGCATTAATATACTTATTTTATCTTAATTTCAAATAATGTAGTAATTAATTTCATTCACAATAAATTCAATTAATTAAAATTTATTTCAATAAATTAACTTGATTTAACTCCAAATCCTTTTTATCTAATCAATAATTATTCAATAAATAAAGGTAACCTTTGGTTACCCTTTAATACATTAGTAAGTTCAAATTTCCATCTTTCCTTTGTACTAACTACCTTATTCTCATTTTGTTACATTTCTACCGATATACACGCTAATCGCGTTTTACATTCTAAATAAATTCATTTACTTGGGTTCATACTTTCTATTATATTGATTACTACACTATGCATAAATTGACAATTCCAATTATTTCATTATTATATTCACACGTTCCGTTATTACATTAATAATCACTGAAGTAACGTTTATTATCAACCACAAATATTATAATTTTACTTAACGGACATTGATTGTAAAATTTACAATTTATTACGTATTCTTCATCAGTTACCATAACTTTGAATTCATTTCCTAATTTACTAATTTCAATCAATACTAACTTTACAATCTGTTTCAATTAATAGGGTGTGCACTAATTTAGTTATTGCATTAATTCTTATTAATGTAACATTAAGGTTCCTTTACTCTAATTGATTTCCAATTTTATTATTAAACGAAATAAACAGGTAATTTATACAAGTGTTACCATGCCTTTAATTTCACTCATGAATTCCATATTATCAAGCAACCGTTACAGTTCTTAAATACTTATGCTTTTATTTAATTACCATTTACTATATTATTATTCCATTAGCTAATCAGGTATTTACATTTGTTTCTTTCATTTCAATTTATCCATTTATTAAGTTTTACATTAATAAATCTTTATTTCCAAACATACTCTAACTTAACAACCTCTAAACATTGTATTAGCTCCCACATTGTTGTAGCTTTTGTTTATATTTATTCAGATTGGATCGTCTCATTTCAATTAATAGACTAAATAAACGGGCAAAACATAATTATTGCCTTCGTTTACTTTTATTACATTTAAGTTTATTGTTTACAGACCTAATGGCAACAATTTACTATTTCTTTATTGGGGTTTCACTTCTATTGTCAAAAATAAATGTTATTTACCAAGGCTACACTTGTTTCCTTATATTCAATCCAAAGACTAGTATAACATTTTACACATTTTAAATTATTGTAATTTCATTTAGTTACTTTAAATCAATATATTATTGCATTGATTAATTAAATTCTTACTTTTATTTTCTTATTTTATATTTTATACCCAAATGCAAAATTTGACACTATTTGTCAATAATTAACATTTAAATTACCATTGTTGCACTTCTTTTTAGCATTCATTTCATTATAAATTACAAAATTTTTATTTCTTTCTAAATTTAATTACAAAGATCAAATTAAATTAACCAATTTTTGTTATTAAAAATTACGGGTCGTTACACTCTCCCCCACTCAAAACTTTTCGTCCCCGAAAAGGAAAAAGAAAGGAGAAGAAAGAATTAAATAAACAATACGTCTTATTCAAAATATTAACTTTATAAACAAATAATTTACAAAATTTATTACTTTAAATAAAATATACCCATTTTATAACCATTAAATCTTTTTACACTCAAATTAATAAAGTTTGGAAAACATTTTCAAAAAATTTCTAAGTCCAAATTTACGGAAAATTTTGGCAGAGTCTCCTTTGTAAGGGGAGGCTCGGGAGAAAATATAATATCAAATATAACAATATATAACATATATTTTCCAAAATAATATATATCCCAACACGAGAAAAATAATATAACAATGCTATAAAACCGTAATCCGAAAACGTACCTATTTGTCGGGCAATTAATGCTTAATTATGAAACCAAAAGCAGTAGCAATTGCTTCCATAACCTGTATTTCACTTCTATAATCCAAAAAGGTTAAAAATTATATAAAATGAAATAGTTAAGTTGTTTAAACCATAAACAAACAAATCAATAAAACAACATTCACTTGCAACAAGGTATACAACCAACACATAGAATCAACACAAATCAATCATTCATATCAAGCAAACAAATAGTTGTTCAGGTTTATATACTTTTAAATTGTATAGAATGACAAATAAACTATTAAGTATACCATTTACTCAACAGTCTTAGATAAAACTGAATAGGTTATTCATACATCCAACCAATTGTAAAGTATCCTTGGCCAAACAAGCATAAACCAAACAAGCAATAGATCAAGTTCATTCTTATTAATTCCATTCATACATTTGTTGTTTGTTTTCTCTTTTTCATTCATATAATGATTCATCTTTTAAATTTACATTTTATTTCTTATGGTTTCATTTACTTTTATTTATTTCTACCAAAATCTCAATTCACTAATTCATATCATGAAATTTTCCTTTTATTATATTACATTCATTTATTCACTGCTTAACTTCATTTATTTACTGCTTAACTTCATTTATTTACAGTATTCATCTTTCTGCTTATTTTTCAAAATAAATGCCTTCAACACTTACTTAAGTTTATTATTATTTCTTTATAACCTTTCTATTATATTTCATTAGTGGCCTTTCAGTCATACCTAAGTATATAATAATTATAACTTTAAATCCTTATTTATAAAAGCATTTCATTAATTACTTTCATTACCTCGAATTTATTACTTGTATAATATCTATTACATCTTATTAACATTTCAACTTTTTATATCTTTCGGTAAGTTATATATAAGCTTTAAGGATGTAATAGAAAGTTACCCAAGTTTATTTCTATTTTTTTAATTAACTAAATGTTCAACAATATTATTCTTTGTTTCATAGGTTACAGTTTCAAATTACCTTTAGTTTCATCCATAACCTAGCATTAAGTTGCTTATTTTAATTAAAGGCTCCAATTACTAATTAACTTCCATTTTACTATACTAATTGAAACTGTAAAATAACGGAAACTTAAGAATTTAATTACCAGGTTAAATTTCAAATCATTTTAAAGATAATAGATAAAGGTTTATACTTAAAAATTATATATCCAATTATAATTTAAACAATTAATTTTTTTATTTGGTTTATCAAAACAGATCTGCAGTAAACTAATGCAGTGGCCTACCCACTTCGAAACTCGAAAATGAATGTCGATGATGCGGCCGCCATCACCGAAATTATTTTCCAGCGACAGAGAGGGGAGTATAAAACTTATTTCTTTTCCAAAATCTTCTTTAAAATAATTCTTCCAAATTATATTGAAATATTTATATCAGAAAATACTTATAAACAATATTATTATATTCCAAAATTATTCGAAAGAATTTTCAAAACCCCAGAACTTAAGTTCTAAATTTCCAATTTTCATCTATTTTAATGTCAATCTCATTTCAACTATTATTTATAAATTTCATTACCTAACAACCAATATATTGCAGCCAAATATATATATCATTAAAAAAAATTATTTTATATATATAGAAATTATAATAGGCAAAATTATTTCATTCACCTATATTAAAACAAATATTATGTCGATCTGTCCTATTAAGTGTTTAGAAATCCCTATTGATGTCATAGCATCTCATGCACCAACCAGAATTTATAAATACAAAACGGAACAGATTAACACAATATTAAAACCTTTTTATAACACTAACAAATACGCTCTCTCATATATATACTCGGCGACTCATCATAGGGTATTACTACCCTATTAATAAAGAGTCAAACCCCGCAAAGCTAAGGTTTATCGCTAAACCAAAGCTCTGATACCAGATGTAATGTCCCGCCTTTTCGCACGATTTAAATCAACGATAAACCACACACGTCAGACTTAAAGCATACAGAAGGGCGGATTGTTACGGGGTAAATAAGAAAAAGGAAGGAAGAAATAAAACAAAACAGAATCTTGCAGCGGAATGATAAAATATAATAATCAAATATACAGTTCATGAAGATATTTACAAAATATTCGATTATACTTATACAATACATATCAGAGTACACATACCAGAGAATAATAATTAATGCAACGAAATTAAATGGTGTAGTGGAATAATATAGTAGATAATAGCACTACAAATCTTCGTCTTCGTCCTCCAGAATAAAATCTTCAAATCGTGAAACGCTCGGACTGACCCGAGGGAATTGAAAAGACAAAACACTCGAGTCAGAACTAAAATATCTTATATGAGTTAAATCAACAGAAATAAATATGAGTGTGACGGCGTCAGAGATGTTTACGGGATTTGACATCTCCTGTCCAGTGTCTAACGTGAGTGCAATAACTTAAGAGATGCTCGGGATTCACATCTCCTAAGGATCCATTAAACTATTTACTATGTAGTAATATTTCGCTATTATAATAGCGTCTAATAGTAGAATAAACTTACTTTTTTCATAGCATTAAGGGGTTACCCATATAGCCCTTAACACGTAATAGCCCCAGTAGTCCATCTAGTATCAGTGCATCTCCATATCGGGAGACTACCATAAATACTCCATGGGCTACTAGAGAAAACCAAACTCGTACAAGGAGCGATAAGGTAGGTGACACAACACAACTAGGCAATGCTAGGGTAGATATACCAATTACGCTTCCGGGTGGTGGTAACGCGTAGCGCGCAGCTGACGCAGCGGATATAACGAATGACAACGAAATGAAGATTTCGTGTCATACTAATCGATGAAACGATTAGATGGAACAAGATAAGTCAATGGATTGAAAAATACCGAATGCCCAAATTCGTTGATCTCGAGAGATACCGAATTCTATCTATCTCCAACACGTTGATCGCGTACAATACCGTGTTAAAAGATCTACGACTCTTCTACGTTGATCTCGCGCACGAGATTCCGTGAATCGGCTTCAAATCCGTTGATTCGAGCGCACTCGAATAACCGAAAATGGAGAAAGGAGACAAAGCTCAACTTCCAATTTCAAAGAGGCACAAAGCACTCAAACAAAGTTTTATTCAAAATCAACTAACTGTATAAATGACACCAGCCCTATATTTATAGGCAATTTTCAACTCATCAGACCGACTTAACAAGTACAAACGACTCAACACAGGCAGCCACGACCTAACAGTTGCGACCTAACAGATGCGACTCAATTACAACTCATATGCGACCTAACAGTAGCGACTTACATCAACATACGAGTTATTATACAACACGAGTTACATGACACACGACTTAACAGGAAACGACATACGATATAACATATTTACACAACAACACATATTTACAACAACTACAACACCCTACGCGACTTAACGACTTAAGCCTCAGCGACATAAGATATAACAGCATCAGTGACCCTTCAAGAACGACCTAAGAATGCGGTAGTTGGAGCGACTTATAGCTTCTGCGACATATCCTTTCACGCGAGTCAACTTCGGTGGATCGTTGAGCTTCGGTCTGTTGCATTGTTGTTTGGTAGAGTTAGCTCGTTAGGTCGGTTATCCCGACTCGTTAGGTCGCTTGGACGACCTACCAACATACTAGGTCGCGGCCGACCTAAATCCAATGCAGATTGCGCCGCATCATTGTTTTCCCGACTTGTTAGGTCGCTTGAACGACCTACCAACATGCTAGGTCGCTTGAATGCCTTGGTGCTTGACGTGTTACCTCGCGAGCGACCTTCACTAGGTCGTGAGCGACCTAAGGCCCTTAAATGTCTCAAATCCATTGAGTTGATAGATTGCGCTGCATCATCCTCCCCCGGTTGACAAGAATTCGACCTCGAATTTGCACCTTCCTCTTCCTCGACAGGCTCAATCCCATGAAATGGAATCAAATATTTAACATTGAAAACATCAAAAGTGTGGATATGATCCGGCATTCTCAATTGATAAGCATTATCATTGATCTTCTTCACGATTTCCACTAGACCAATTTTTCGAGCTTTCAACTTGTTGTAAGTTCCCACTGGAAATCGATCTTTCGTCAACACTGCATAAACCAAATCTTCTTTGAAGTCTACACTCCTTCGCTTCTTATTTGCCATTTGTTTATACTTCTCATTTGATGCAAGCAATCGTTCATAAACAGTTCTATGACACTCCTGCAGCTCATTCACAAAATCACAAACTCGTTTAACAAATCCTTTCTGAGATGGATCTATCGATAAATCCAACGGTCCCTTCGGAATTGCTGAATATACTACTTGAAATGGTCTGAATCCAGTATTTCGATTAACAACATGGTAATGTGCAAATTCCGCCTGACATAACTCCATATCCCAGCTCTTCAAATTATGTTTCACAAGACACCTCAACAAGTTTCCCAATGATCTATTCACCACTTCTGTTTTCCCATCTGTTTGCGGATGATAGGCGCTACTAAAATTCAGCTTAGTTCCAACCATCTTCCACAAACTCAACCAAAAATGACTTAGAAAACGAGTATCCCGGTCAGAAACAATGGTTTCAGGTAACCCATGTAATCGATAAATTTCTTTAAAGAATAGCTGAGCAACACGGACTGCATCAGCTGTCTTCTTACAAGCTATGAAATGCGCCATCTTCGAAAATCTATCCACCACAACATATATAGAATCATTCCCTCGTTGTGTTCTTGGCAAACCCAACACAAAGTCCATGCTAATATCAACCCATGGTCTAGTAGGCACAGGCAATGGCATATACAATCTTGCATTCGTAGCTGTTCCTTTGGAAACTTGACATATGTGACATCTCTCCACAAATCTCTCAACTTCTTTCCTCATGGAAGGCCAAAAATATGATTGAGAAATCAACTGCAAAGTACGATCTCTTCTCACATGACCTTCTTCATGCAATTCTTTCAAAATCTTCATTCGCAAACTGCAATCTGGTATACATAATTGATTTCCCTTGAAAAGAAAACCATCCACTAACACGTACTCATCCGTCTTTCCCTTCTCGACCTTATCTACAACCTTGGCAAAGTAAGGATCATCAACAAATAATTCTGACAATACATCAAACCCTGTCAGTTCAACCCTCATTTTAGTCAGCAATTGATTCCTTCTACTCAATGCATCTGCCACACGGTTTGTAACTCCTGATTTGTGTTTCACAACAAATGTAAACTTTTGCAAGTATGCGATCCATGAGGCATGCCTAGCTGCAATCTTGTCCTGCCCTTGCAAATGCTTCAATGCTTCATGATCAGTATACAGAACAAATTCTTTATGGAACAAATAATGTCTCCAATGCTTGATAGTTTGAACAGTAGCATAGAATTCTACATCATAAGTATTATATCTCATTTTGGCTCCCGAAAGCTTCTCACTAAAATAAGCAATAGGACGGCCCCTCTGAGTTAACAACCCTCCAATTCCAACCTTAGATGCATCAGTATGTAGCTCAAACAACAACTGAAAGTCTGGTAATACTAGAATGGGTGCTGACGTCAATAGTTCCTTGATCTGCTCAAAAGCAAATCCTGCTTCCTCTGACCATGAAAATTGCTTCCCCTTCATACAATCAGTAATTGGTGCCATCACGCTACTGAAATGTGGAATAAATCTTCGGTAGAATGATGCTAAACCATGAAAACTTCTCACTTCAGTTATAGTCGTGGGCTGTGGCCAATTTTTGATTGCTTCAACTTTACTTTGATCCACCTGGATACCTTCCTTAGACAATACATACCCCCAAAAAAACGCTATGCGTCATAAGCACACATTTCTTCGTTGCTACATAAAATTGTTCCTGTCGCAGTATCATCAACACTTCTCTCAGATGATGCAAGTGTTCTTCTGGGCTTCCACTGTATATCAGTATATCATCAAAATACACCACCACGAACTTCCCAATAAATGGTCTAAAGATCTGATTCATCACCTGCATAAACGTACTATGTGCATTCGAAAGACCAAACGGCATAACCAGCCATTCATACAACATCTCCCGTGTCTTGAACGCTGTTTTTCATTCATCCCCTGGTCGAATTCGAATTTGATGGTACCCACTTTTCAGATCAATCTTTGAAAATATAGCAGCTCCATTCAACTGGTCTAACAAATCATCCAATCTAGGTATCAAAAATCTGTACCTCACAGTAATCTTGTTCAGTGCCCGACTACCGGTACACATCCTCCACGTTCCATCCTTCTTCGGCACTAACAAAGCTAGTACTGCACAAGGACTTAAG
This sequence comes from Allium cepa, assembly GCA_030765085.1. Taxonomy (NCBI): domain Eukaryota; kingdom Viridiplantae; phylum Streptophyta; class Magnoliopsida; order Asparagales; family Amaryllidaceae; genus Allium; species Allium cepa. The sequence goes on from CM060938.1 coordinate 806,097,502, forward strand.
CTTTCTTGTACGCGCCCTTGTTCAAGCAACTCTTCCACCTGCCTTCTCAACTCTTCGTGTTCCTTCGGACTCATTCTGTAATGTGATCTATGTGGTAACACTACTCTTGGAAAAAGATCAATCTGATGTTGTATGTCTCTCAACGGTGGTAATTCTTTTGGCAACTCTTTAGGAAACACATCTTCAAATTACTCCAACACTGGTTTGACTTCCTCTGGAACTTCAACCTCCTCACTACTTTCACGTCCGATCAACAAAAACACTTCAGGCTCATCCTCCACTTCCTTGACAAATTCCTTCAAAGATAACAAAGTCTTTAGTTCTTCAATCTCCTCCAACTTGCTTTCATTTGTTTGTCGCTTTTTAGGAACTAGAGTAATTTTAGTGCCCTCGAACATGAAACTATAGCAATTAGTCCTCCCATCGTGTTGCACTGCTCTATCATATTGTCACGGTCTCCCCAACAATAAATGGCATACGTCCATATCCACAACATCACACCAGATATCATCTTTGTACTTCTTTCCAATGGAGAAAGTTACACGAGCTCTTCGACCAACCTTCACTTCTCCACCTTTCCTCAACCAAGCTAACTTGTAGGGTTTAGGATGCTTCTCTGTTTTTAACGCCAACTTCTTCACAACTTCTGTAGAAATGATGTTATCATAGCTTCCCGCATCGATGACAAACTTTCAAACCCTTTCCAAGATAGTGCACGTTGATTGGAAAATATCACTCCTCAACCAACTAGTCTCCACTTCCTGCTTTGGTGTTAAACAAGATCTCCTCATCATCAAATTACATCCTTCGTCTCCTGACAATTCTTCTTCCTCCTCAGCTTGTGGTGATTTAAAACATTCTGCTTCTGCATCCTCATCCTCAACCTCAGCAACCATCGCTCGCTTCTTCGGCTTCGGACATTCATTGCTCTTGTGACCAAACTCCTCACAGTTATAGCACTTGAAATTGTTGTTGACCTTGGTCTTAGCAACTTCATTGACAACCGGTTTACTAACAGCCTTGGAAACATTAGTATTGCTACTAGCCCCTTTCACTTGATTGTTGGAATTTGTAAACACACCACCTCCTCTTCTACCTTGCCTCTCCCAAGCTAGAGCCTTCTGATGTGCTTCAGCAACGGATCTTGGATCAAACATATTCACCATGTCCTGTATTTGTATTCTCAACCCTCCACCAAATCTAGCTATCAACTGTTCTTCTGTCTCAATGATATCATTTCTAGCAATCAGTTGATAAAACCCATCTGCATAATCATTAACTGACTTTGTCCCTTGTCTCAAATTCTGTAAGCGTTGGTACATAAGGGACTGATAATTATAAGGCAAAAAAGTAGCCTTCATCAACTTCTTCATCTTCTCCCATGAAATAATCTTCGACTTTCCCATTCTCTCCCGTGTAAGTTTAGTTTGTTGCCACCATGCCATAGATCTTTCCCTCAATCATGTAGCAACCAACTTAACTCTACGATGCTCGGGTACTTCCTTGAAGTCAAAAATTTCTTCAACATTTGATAACCAATCCAAAAATTCTTCACCTATCATTCCTCCTTTGAATTCTGGAATTTCAGTCTTCATCCCCGACTCCCATTTACGATCATCTTCTACCTCCCGATATGGATTTCGTACTTGGTCTCGATCTCGATAATGAACACATCCTCTATCACCATCTTCATCATAATCAAATGTACTTCGATATCGATCTCGGCCATCAACATTTCCATGATCACGCATATCTCTTCTACTAGGTCTTTCAGCATCACGATATGGATCATCTCCAAACTCACATGGAGTTCTTCTCTCTTCATTTCTGTACTCATGGTATTCTCGTCTCATTGAAACTGATGACTCTCTTCTTTCTCTACAAGATTGTGGTGACACCCTCCTCGCTTCCGCAACCGATGGTGAAACTTTGTTTCCTTCATGGTTCGAGATTGGTGACCTCCTCCTTTGGCTTTGGTTCATATCATTCATCAATTTCTCTAACTTCCCAATACCTTCATCAAACTTTTCATTGATACGTTGTTCCATTTGCTTGGCTTCTTGTCTACGATATACATCTTCAACATTTTGAAAATGATTCGCTCTTCTCGGAGGCATTATCGAATCTTCAAAAAATTCAAACACACTTCAACTAGCACAAATTCAACTCAATTCTGAACTTTGCTTTGCTTGGCCTGCACTTAGCTCTCGGTCTGCACTTACTTGGCTCGGCTTGTACTTGCTTTAATTCTCGGACTTGATCCAAAAGTTCAACTAGGCTCAAACTTCAACACTTCAAATCTTCTCCCAATAGGCTCGGCTTATCTATGATTGGCTAAGTCTCGCTCTGATACCAAACTGATGCAACAGATATAACGAATGACATCGAAATGAAGATTTCGTGTCATACTAATCGATGAAACGATTAGATGGAACAAGATAAATCGATGGATTGAAAAATACTGAATGCCCAAATTCGTTGATCTCGAGAGATACCGAATTCTAGATATCTCCAACAAGTTGATCGCGCATGATACCGTGTTAAAAGATCTACGACTCTTCTACGTTGATCTCGCGCATGAGATTCCGTGAATCGGCTTCAAATCCGTTGATTCGAGCGCACTCGAATAACTAAAAATGGAGAAAGGAGACAACGCTCAACTTCCAATTTCAAAGAGGCACAAAGCACTCAAACAAAGTTTTATTCAAAATCAACAGCTATACAAATGACACCACCCCTATATTTATAGGCAGTTTTCAACTCATCAGACCGACTTAACAAGTACAAATGACTCAACACAGGCAGCCACGGCCTAACAGTGGCGACCTAACAGATGCGACTCAATTACAACTCATATGCGACCTAACAGTAGCGACTTACATCAACATACGAGTTATAATACAACACGAGTTACATGACACACGACTTAACAGGAAACGACATACGATATAACATATTTACACAACAACACATATTTACAACAACTACAACACCCTACGCGACTTAACGACTTAAGCCTCAACGACATAAGATATAACAACATCAGTGGCCCTTCAGGAACGACCTAAGAATGTGGTAGTTCGAGCGACTTATAGCTTCTGCGACCTAGCCCTTCACGCGAGTTAACTTCGATAGGTCGTTGAGCTTCGGTCTGTTGCGTTGTTGTTTGGTAGAGTTAGCTCGTTGGGTCGGTTATCCCGACTCGTTAGGTCGTTTGGACGACCTACCAACATACTAGGTCGCGGCCGACCTAAATCCAATGTAGATTGCGCCGCATCATTGTTTTCCCGACTCGTTAGGTCGCTTGAACAACCTACCAACACGCTAGGTCGCTTGAATGCCTTGGTGCTTAACGTGTTACCTCGCGAGCGACCTTCACTAGGTCGTGAGCGACCTAAGGCCCTTGAACGTGTCAAATCCACTGAGTTGGTAGATTGTGCTACATCAACCGCCCACCTCCAGCCACACCCCCAAACAAAAATAAAATCAAAAGTGGCCACCGAATCAATCCAAAAGTCAAAGTATAATATCGAAGGGATGTGTCCGATCAAAGGTGCTACCTCATTAACCCGTCGATCGCTCCTGTTTTAGCCACCTTATGCCAACTCACGGGAGTTGGGTCCACGTATTTACCTCAAAGGAAATATCGCCGCCATCCTACTTCCTTCTGGAATCTCCACCACATACACGGTTGTTAAAGTGGTTTTAGGAGTTGGCAGAGAGTATGACAACTTCCGATCCCGGTCTCTTTAACAACCAAACGTTATTATAACACCGCGGTTATTTCAAAATAATTTTTACTTTAAAACCAGAATATAATATCCATTTCAAAACCATATAAATATGATATCATTTCCATTTTTAAACCCAAATCAATATGATATCATTTTATTTCAAATATATCCTTTTTCAAAATCATAGCACTTTCAAATCATAAACCTTTGAATAACTTTAAAATATAACTGCACCACTTAAATGGTTTAAATATTAAATTTCTTAATATAATAAATAGCTTCTTCACCTTCACAAATCAATTCCGAATGTATATTTAAATCCACAAATAAACAAATAAAATTTCCATAAATTTCAAAGCTTAAATATTCCACCATTTCAAAACTAAATCTTTGATAATTTCATATATATCAATTACAATTACTATTATTTAGAGTTGAAATGTTTGCTTAAAAAAATCAAATATCATTTAAGTAAATCCTTTAAACTTCAAATAACAGGATATTCTTTCAATTTAATTAAATTAATAATATTCATTTAAATCGACTTGATATTAATTTAAGTCCTCTAAACCAAAATCAAGTTATAAAAATCATACCTTTTAAAAACTCAATTTATTTAAATTTTCAAATAATTTTTATTCGAGGTTAATTCTTACATACTTTAATTCAAATCACATTCATAATTTATCTTTCGACATTAATTTTATTTAAGACATTGTAAACTCTATAAATAAAATTTAAATAAATACTTAACCATATTATGTCTTAAATAAATAAACATTTATTTTTTTACTTCTTTATACTTTAAACCAATTTTATACATAGTTTAAAACCAAGAAATAAATTATATATAAAATAATATTTATAAATATCCAAATAAATATCTCATAAAACCATATATTTCTTCGCAAAACCATAGAAAAATCATTTCAAAATATTTTTATATATAGACCGCGGTGCCTGTATATAATTTTCTATCCTATGGTCAAGTGATACGGGTATTTATCATTTCAATCCGTAATTTAAAACAAAAATTACGGTTGTTTATCATTTAAAAACGCAATTCCGAATGAAATAAAAATGCATAACAACTTGCAGTTTATAATAATATATAATACAACATCCATTCATCCATCAACAGATCACACACCAATCACAATCATCATACAAAACAACCAAACAATGTCAATAGATAACTAATAAAATATATAACAGGTATTTGATTGGCAATTATATTCAAACTAAATTAAATAACGATTTAATTTAATATTAATACAATTAACCAAGACGATGATTAACAATATACGAAAAATCATAAATAAATGCATAATCACACAAAAATTTAATTTAACAAACATAAGAAATTTTAGAAGTTGTGAGTGGGTTAAAACACTCACCTTTTGAATTTAAATTGAATTTTAATCCAATTTAAACCCAAAATTCAAACAGCCTCATATTTCTCCCAAACAAACGTCAAAGTGTCCGGAATTTCACTACGATCCTAACAAAGAAAATCGCGCGTAAATCGGATATCGTATGTGAGAGTTATGCATATTAGATTATTTGAAAACAAAAATTTTAAAGTAAATCAAAAAAAAAAACCCACCTCTAAGTTTACGCCACGTCAACCCATCCCTTAAGCTCAGAAACCCTAATTTACTCAGCAGCATTCACGTACGTAGCACGCCGTCACGAGGCAATCGTCGAACGTCACGCCATCGCGGCCTCGACGAGGCGCTCGCGCGCTTTCCCTTCGCTCGGCCTGCCGTCCCCTTCGCTCGTGCTTCTGCATAGCCAATCGAATGTCGACCTCATCCCAACCTCCACCGGCGAATTTCAATGCCCTAATTGAATTAAACCCGATGAACTAGCCGTTGAAATGAAGAACGAGCCATGCCGATGGACAGCGCGCGGCCCTCTCTACACGACGGTATCATCAATTTGACGATCCATCGACGTTGATCGTCGCACGATGAACGGACGAGAAGAAACCATCGATTTCTGAACAAACTATGATTCGAATTGGCAAATGAACAGCAGATTCGAGATGCGTCCATCGAGAGCTTCGACATATAATTTTTCTGATTTTTTTTGAAGAGTTGAAATTTTAGCTTTGGATTTGATTTGGAATTGGATCTAGAATTTTGTTTTCTACCATTGAGGAGGAGGTGAAGAGGGATTGTATACACATACAAATGAGAATAGAGGTAGACAAGGGTTTATAATCGGGTTTATATAGGTAGGTCAAAAATTAGAATGGATGGATAAGGTTGGATATGCGCGCTAACGACAAAGTGGCCCAAAAAGCCCGTTCTGACTCCGGAACGAAATTAGGTCAACCCGCATATAAAAATAGATGTTTTAAATATTTTTAACGTGATGGAACAAGTTTTAAGTCCAAATTCCATCGTATGAAGAAATTATGCTCAAATCAATATTTTTCAAATTGATTTCAACTGATTTCAATTTCATTAATTTCAAGGCGTTTTGAGTCCGTACGATCAAACGACAAGTCCGATCGCTAAGAAACTTGAAACCCTACAATAATTCACCGTTACGGATCCGATGAAACTAGTTTCATCGAAATCCGAGTCAGTGGCCAAAATGGCTATTTTCACATTAATTAAATAATTTAATATTAAATTTATTTAAATCAAGCTTCATTTATATTTTAAATAAATCACAATTTCTCTCAATTCAAATTGCTTGGACAATTTCCATAAATTAAAGCAAATTCTGGACATCGGTTCAAAGTTAATAAATTTACCAACTCAGTGTTAACTTCAATTTCCATAGATTCAGTAATTATAATTTAATTTCAAATAATCCATATTCTTGACCCATCTAGTTATTCAACCGATTTCATTTTTTCGATATAATTATCATTGTTTATACCATAGTGCATTAATATCATTATCTTATCTTAATTTCAAATAATGTAGTAATTAATTTCATTCACAATAAATTCAATTAATTAAAATTTATTTCAATAAATTAACTTGATTTAACTCCAAATCCTTTTTATCTAATCAATAATTATTCAACAAACAAAGGTAATCTTTGTTTACCCTTTAACACATTAGTAAGTTCAAATTTCCATCTTTCCTTCGTACTAACTACCCTATTTTCATTTTATTACATTTCTACCAATATACACGCTAATCGCGTTTTACATTCTAAATAAATTCATTTACTTGGGTTCATACTTTCCATTATATTGATTACTACACTATGCATAAATTTACAATTCCAATTATTTCATTATTACATTCACACCTTCCATTATTACATTCACACCTTCCATTATTACATTAATAATCACTAAAGTAACATTTATTATCAACCATAAATATTATAATTTTACTTAACGGACATTGATTGTAAAATTTTACAATTTATTACGTATCCTTCATTAGTCAACATAACTTTGAATTCATTTCCCAGTTTACTAATTTCAATCAATCCTAACTTTACAATCTGTTTCAATTAATATGGTGTGCACTAATTTAGTTATTGCATTAATTCTTATTAATGTAACATTAAGGTTCCTTTACTCTAATTGATTTCCAATTTTATTATTAAACGAAATAAAAAGGTAACTTATACAAGTGTTACCATGCCTTTAATTTCACTCATGAATTCCCTATTATCAAGCAACCGTTACAGTTCTTAAATACTTATGCTTTTATTTAATTACCATTTACTATATTATTATTATTCCATTAGCTAATCAGGTATTTACATTTGTTTCTTTCATTTCAATTTATCTATTTCTTAAGTTTTACATTAATAAATCCTCATTTCCAAATATACTCTAACTTAACAACCTCTAAACATTGTATTACCTCCCACATTAATGTGGCTTTTTTTATATTTATTCAAATTTGATCTTCTCATTTCAATTAATAGACTAAATTAATGGGCAACACATAATTATTGTCTTCGTTTACTTTTATTACATTTAAGTTTATTGTTCACAGACCCAAGGGCAACAATTTACTATTTCTTTATTGGGGTTTCACTTCTATTGTCAAAAATAAATGTTAATTACCAAGGCTACACTTGTTTCCTTATATTCAATCCAAAGACTAGTATAATATTTTACACATTTTAAATTATTGTAATTTCATTCAGTTACTTTAAATCAATATATTATTGCATTGATTAATTAAATTCTTACTTTTATTTGCTTATTTTATATTTTATACCCAAGTGCAAAATTTGACACTATTTGTCAATAATTAACTTTTAAATTACCATTGCTGCACTTCTTTTTAGCATTCATTTCATTATAAATTATAAAAAAAATATTTCTTTCTAAATTTAATTACAAAGATCAAATTAAAATAACCAATTTTTGTTATTAAAAATTACGGGTCGTTACATTCCACTTTAGAATGGTGGGGATGATGTATAACCATATAGCTGTGTCTATTTGTGGTGTATTTATATTAGGAATTTGAATATATACTTACCATGCATAACAATTAGGACTTTTAAATGAGATTAGTAGTATTCCTAATTTTTTTTTAAAATGAATTCTATTGTCTTCTAATGATGCATAACCGTGAGTACTTTTAAATGTGATTAGAATTAACTTGTCTTAATAATCAATTTTGATATGCGTTTCATACGTGCATAACCGTGAGGACTTTGAAATAAGCATGAAAGCACACAATCAAAAATTCCAAATTATTCACCCATGCAGAACCGTGAAGAATTTTAAATGGGAGTGAATACTTTAGATGTTTTTATTACTAAAAAAATAATAAAATGAAAAATGAATAATTTCTCGTTTAAGAATACCACATATTGACATACTATATTGGAATTTAATGAGTGATGCTCGTTAGAAATATTATAGAAATAGAGATGGTAATGGAATTTTTACCCAACAAGATTTATTATAAATCTTGTTAAAATTTTGAAAGAAATTTACTAAATATATTGTCTCAAATCTATATAACTAATATCAGCACTAATCACATTTTCAATCACTATTTATCTTTTCGATAATTAGTAGGGAGTCAGATTAGTTAATGTAGTCATTTAAGATCAAATCAAAAAATAATTATAAAATCAATTTTTATAAAATGACTAATCTGAAACAAGCTCAACAAAAACTTTTTCTTGGAAGGGGTTTCATAAGAAGAAATGTTTGCTAATTGAAAATCAGTTGAAATGAAAAATATGCAGATATTTTCTTTGAAAAAAGATGCAACTAATGAATGTCTCGACATAAAACTCGTTCCACTATACTTTTTCTACCAACTAGGCTATAAGTGTAATTTTCATCTGAATTCCCTTTTAGGCCCAAGATTATCATTTTCAAAAATTAATATAAGTGAAAATCAATTTTCTGTAAGGGGGTTTTGTGAAAATTATTTCAAGTTGAAAATCAATATAAATAATTAAATAATTGAAAAAATGATTTTAACATGAGATGATATTAGATACCACTTGTATTTGGGATATTCGTTGTGATATGTAGTGGTATATAAGAAAAAACGTGTATTCCTCAACACCTAAATTTTTTAGCATGTCCATTTATGTCAAGCACAAGTAAAGTAATCACACATTCAGAAAAATTCGTCAAAGCAGTTTTTTTTTCATTCCAAAGTGAGTCGCTAAAAATAGAAAAGTTGTAGCATTATCGATTAGCTTTCTAGAACTTCAAGAATAAATCAATATTGGGATGTTCAAGATATGATAGAAATACTTCAACAATATCGATCGAAACATAATAAACAACATGTGAACAAAAATTCAGTTGAGAGGCCATACCTCACTTTCTTTCGTGATAACCAAAATGCAATGATCCCCATCTAAAATTTATAGGCTAAGGAACATTTAAATTTTAGTTTATCAATCACTTAGAATAACTCGAAATCTATCTCCATCAAAGTCGTTCCTTAGCCGACTTGTTTGTCTAAATTTTGGAGAAGGCAAGTGGTCTAATTAAGGATGTTGGACCACTATTATTATCTATTGAACTCTTTGGAACTCAAATTTGTCTATGTAACAAATCGTTAGCAGCTACAATTGTACCATTGAGAATCCAAATCTGTTTAAATTTCAAACAATTTATAGTCGTACCTTTTGGAATCCATATTTTTCAACGGTTTTGTGTTTGTATATATTTCGACAATTATTCTTGCCATGTTCAATATTTTCACACTTTACAAATTTGGGTATCACACTTTTCCCTTTAACAGTGTTATTAGTTGTTTGTTCATATTTTAACACTTTTGCAAATCCAAATCCATTCCTTTTATTCTCGAAGAGTTGGTTTTCTACGAGTATATTAAATGGTTTATCTTTAGTGAAATTTTTTTGAGTAACCAACTCAAGTTTATTAACTTTGGATTTTAAAAGTTTATTTTCATTTATTAGCTTTGAACAACAACTAAAGGTATTATCTCTCTTTTTAAAACTATTCATTTTTAATCGCATATTTTCATTTTGAAGCTCTCTAATTTTATTCTCAATTTCAAGCATCTCGGTTTTAAAGAGTTAGAGTTTTTAAAATTAATTTTTTTTTTCAAAATCCATGATTTTTTCAATTCCTTTTCAAACTCGTGATTTAATCGAATACTTTAGATTTGCTTAAAATCACATTTTCTTTTTCAAAGGTTTTGAAATTTTCGTTGATCTTATTTACTAATTACACATTTAGAGATTTCTGATTTCTTAAAGCTATCCAACTCTTTTTGCAAAATGTTATTTTTACAAATCATATCAGTTTTGTTTTTCTCTCGCATTAAACTTTCGTTTTCTAACTTTTGAAAGTTTTCATGAAAACAGACAAATTCTTTTTTATGGTCCAAACACTTTTTACAGTTAGAACTTTAATTTTTCTTCATAGTTTTAAGCTCATTTTCCAAATCACTATTTTTATGATGAAGTTTAGCTTGTTCCCTTTTCAACTTATTATTTTTCATCCCAAGAGCTTTATCATTTTCAATTAATTTTCGGCACAAGAGAACTAAATCATTGAATGAAAAATCAGTTATCTCATCGGCTATTTAATATTCATCACTACTACCTTTTGCCAATCCTGTTTAGCACGTTTCATTAACTGAGTCGATTGGGGAGAATTTCTCATTGTTGTTGACTTTTGCACCATATATTGCATCAAAAGTACTTCAAATTTGCTATGCATTTTCACAATGAGAGATGAAGTTAAAATTATCTTGATTAATATGAGAATATAGTACATGGATAGCAAGACCATGACTCGAAGTATTTTTCTCGTCTATTATATCACACCCACTTTCAATAATATCCTAACATTTAAAATTAATAGATTTCAAAACAAATCCATTTTTAATTTTTGATTTAAAAAATTTTCCATCAAAAATAGGAGGAATAATACTGGACCGACCCTCAGCAAAAGCATTATTAAAAGAGGCCATTTTAAAATTTCAAATTTGTAAAACAAAAATTGGTTTTTGAAAAATCAAAATTTTAAAGCAAAACAAGCATTTGTTACTAGCTCTAATAACACTTGTAGGATCAATTTCACCCAAAAGTGGGGTGAATAGGGTGATACTAATAATTACAAAAATTTAATGTGAAAATATATATAATAATTGCAACACAGATAATAGAAAAATAATAACAGCATAGATAATAACAGAATAATAAAATCAGAAATGGAACAACAGAGATTTACCCAGCTTCAGCAAAACCCTGCCTACGTGCACACATGTAAACTCGTGACACCCCCTATCAACCAACCTAACTCTACGCTCAAAACTCTATCATAACTCAGCCACTGAGTTGCAAATTCTCGAACTACACCACCGTAGTTCGTCCTCTTGTCACACAACTAGAATTTACAAAATTTTAGAAGTAAAATACAAAATAAAAAATAACTAAAACAACAAAACCCTAATTTATAAACTAAAAGCCTTATATAAAAAACCAAAGCAAATAAAAAACTGGCCTAACAATATTGAAGTAAAACTGGTCCCCTTTATCCTTTTATTTCTTCGGCCTTGTATTTGCGTCGAAAAATGTATGCGTTCTTCTTGAGAAAATTATGGCTTTTGGAAATTCGAAGAAGTCGAATTCGTTGATCGATCGAGTAGATGTTTCACGTTCCTTGCTTTGTCGATCGATCTTTTTGCTTTTTATTACACTCGGTTGCTTCAATTTCGTCGAGTTCGATTCAAAAAAAATATGGTATGCAATTTTCTTTGTTATTCTAGTTGATATGCTTGAACTAAATTGCTCTTTCCATGTCGATGATGATATGGGTTATATAGGGTTTAATTCCCTTAATTTTCATTTAAATTGATTCATTTGAATTTGTCAATTAATTTAACTCGGCCGTTCGATTTTGATTAGTTGCTTGTGATTGAACCTGACTAGTTCAGTTTCAAATAATTCTTTGCTTGATTATCACGGCTTATTTGGCCTTTGATTACATGTTATCATCTAGTATTGATTCTGATTTGTTCTTTGCCATGGTCATCACGGCTTCGATTCTTTTCTGGTTTAACTTCGGCCATTTTGATTATGTGATGATATTTTAAGATGAGAATTTTACTTCGACTTGTTCAATATCACCTGACTTTGACTTTGGTATTTAACCTTGTTTGAAAAATTCGCTACCCAGATTGTTGCAAAACTTGGTTCATGTTATAACTATTTTCTTGGAATGAAATATGGTATCCACTGCATGTAGGATCGATTTCACCCTAGAGGGGGGGTTGAATAGGGTGACAGTATTAATTTAAAAAAAATTAATTGCGAAAGCTTTCAGAATAATTTCAACACAGATCACAGAATAATAGCAGCATAGATAATAGCAAAGTAAAATGCAGAAATAGAACGATACAGAATTTACCCAACTTCGGCAAAACCCTGCCTACGTGTTGCCTCTAAGGTTTCTACTAAAAATTAAGTAGTCACACGCTTACACATGTAAACTCACGACACCCGCTACTGACTAACCTAACTCTACGCTCAAAACCCTGCCACAACTCAGCTACTGAGTTGCGAATTCTCAAACTACGCCACGTAGTTTGTGCCCTAGTCACACGACTAGAAAATAAAACGGTTTAAAATTTAAAAATAAATTTAAAAAGCAATTTAAAAACAAAAGACAAAAAAATCCTAATTAAAAAATTAAAAGGGTCAGCCCGTTTGCTTTTCACTTTGTTCGGCCCATTCCCTTTTCACTTTATTGGGCACGTTCCCCTTTATGTTGAGATCATGGCAGCTCTTCGTTCATCTCTTTAGAAAGTAGGGTTTTATTAATTCGTTGATGGAAATTACAATTGCTAGATTAAACTTGACTTCCTTGATTTGTAGTTGATCGTCTCTTGAGATCGGTTGCTTGATTGAGTTAGTTTCTGCTTTGTATCGAGTACATGATTTTTGCGTTTGATTTCTGGTTGTTAATGCTTGAACTCGATAATCATGTGTATTTGCTGATGATGAGTAGGGTTTTATATATAGATTAAATCCCTGAATAATCGTTCGTATATATCTGTCTGATGATTTTCGTTGAATTTGTCAAAATCTTTTCTCTACGTCTTGATGATGCTTGAACGTTTGAGATTTCACCGACTTAATCAAATTTGCATCTTTCCCTTACTTCACTGTCACGGTTTTAGCTTGAAACCGTTCGATCGTTCCTTGATCGTTACGGCAGCGACTTTTCAATTTTTATTTGGATTTGATTTTTGAATTTTTCCATTTTTACAGATACTAGATTTATGACTTGGTCAACTTCGATTTTGATTTGTGAATTCAACTCCATGAGTCTCAACTTCATTGCATTGATATTATACTGCAGTAACGAACTACGCCTTGTCTGATCATTTGGTGATTCTTGACTTTACTCTCTGATTTCTTAAAATTTCTTCTCTGTGTCTTCATCACTGTTTTGGTTTGAAAACACCCGCGGACTCATTTTTTTGGTTCGAAACATCGGTCATTACGTCTTTGACCTGCAGCGTATATTTGCACAAATATACTTCACTTGTTCACTGAAATTTTGTATCATTTTGTTAATGATGATTTAATGCACTTGTGTTGTTTGCTGTACATATGAACTTGGTGCATTGCTTCGAGTTGTATTATTGAACACTTGCGTTTCACTCTGCACAGTGCATATCACTTGTATCTTTATCACTGCACTGTTTGTTTGCATACTTGCCACTGATCATATGTTGAAGTCGTACATGTTGATGTCTTTGAGCTTCACTTTGATATTTCTGCAAACCACTTGATCACTGTGTCATTCAGTTTGCATACATGTTGTCCAAGCCTTGTTGAATCGGTTTGGATATTTGTTGTATATATATATATATATATATATATATATATATATGGCTTGATGGTTGATGCTCATGTTGCATTGTCTTCTTTTTTGTTTCCTGCTAGCTCATTGTGCAGTATTTGCCATTCACTGTTGCCTTGAGTCTGTGCATTGATATTGGTTGTGACGAATTTGTACATCTCCTTCTGGAGTAGTTTAAACTTGAATCTGGTTCTCTTGTCGTAGTCTTGTTCGACATTACTTGAACCTTTGCTGTTTGGTTGATGTGCTTGATGAATAGGCTGAACCTGTTAGTCGAGCTTGCATACTTTGATCTTCTACATGCCTGTTGTGTTGCAGTCTTTGACTTGTTTCATGCATCACTGTATATCCATATTGTTGGCATTGTTTATGTTGGTTTTGGATTTTGACCATTTTATTGAACTTGCATTGTTTATTCGAGCTGCTATGTTTGTAATCTAACCTAAACTTCTTCATGTACCTGACGTCTACATGCACTTGGTTTCAATATGCAAACTGTACTAGTTTGCATTATTTTGTGTATATACTTGATGCCTTGGTTATATTTACTAGTGAACACTATGCAAGTTTGTTGGTATATTGACTTGAAACTTCTTTGTGCTTTATTGTGACCTTTGTGCATTTTGATATGTAAGCTTGTCTTGGTTTGTCGAATTACACCTGAGTTGAATCCAACTTGTAGCTCGGATTTGACCTTGTGCTGAAAATTGTGACATTGTTTTATTGCACTTGAGTTGAATCCGATAATTTGGGTTTGACCTGTGCTCACCTGTCCCCGTAAATTTATCAAGCTTATATATCGGTGTGCATGGCCTTGTGGCATATACAGTGATACACTATGTATGTCACGAGCTATTCGTGTATGATGACGAACAACCCAAATAACTGAGGCAAATATTATTTCAAAATTCACATTTTATTTTATACTGCAAAAACATTTCCTTTTCAATTTTACTGCGTCAAAAATTATTTTTGCAGATTTCTCAGATTTTTCAGACGGCGGATTCACATTGGAATAAAGTTGAAGATAAAATACGAGTTGAGTGAATGAGTGATATGTAGTGAGGTCAGATGTAAAAGTGAAATTGTGATGTAATTGAATTTGTATTGTAATCAAAGTTGTATATGTATAGTGAGAGCTTGAATTTGTACTATTCACGATTGTAATAAATATTTGTTTGAATAAAAATTCTGTTTGAATTCAAATTCTGTATTATTTATTTTTATTCAACAAATATTTATTTAATCTATGAAAAATGAAATAGTACATTACCAAATACATTTACACGAATATATATATATATATATATATGTTTATTATCATCAAACAAAAGTCATATAATCGCATATTCAACAATCTCCCCCTTTTGATGATAACGAACATATATTTAGGATTCTGAAACATATTAAATGTATTTGATGATTCCACTTGCTCCCTCTATTTCAATGCTTCATTTTACTAAAACTCCCCTTTCTTATATGCATAGTACTATAAAATTTATTTGCCAAAATCCAACATTTCTCTCCCCCTTTTGTTATCAGCAAAAGAGTAAAAATGTCATGAAATAGAGATAAGGTGATATATAGTAATATAACATTAAAACTCAATCGACTATAAATATGTAATTTAAATAAAAAACCAAACAAAAATCATAACTATTCTTGTTAGGCGCATATTCCATTTTTAGAGATGATGGGAATGATGTTATCATAAAATCATATATTTATGTCGAGTTGTGGTATATATCTATCAGGAATTTGAATTTCTACTAACCATGCATAACCGTTAGGACTTTTAAATGAGGTTAGTAGTATTCCAATTTTATTTTAAAAAAATGAATTCAAGTATCTTCTAACCACGCATAACCGTGAGGAATTTTAAATGGGATTAGAATCAACTTGTCTATTTAATAAATTAATTTTGAAATGCGTTCCATACATGCATAACCGTGAGGACTTTTAAATGAGCATGGAAGCACATATCAAATTCCAAGTAATTCACCCATGCATAACCATGAGGACTTTAAATGAGAGTGAATACTTTGGATTTTATTTTATTTTATAAAAATGAAAAATGAATGATTCCTGATTATGATACCACATATCGACAAACTATATTGAATTTTTGATAAGAGATGGTTGATAGAAATATGATAGAATTAGAAATGGTCATGGAATCTTTGCCAAACAAAAATTTTATAACTCTTGTTTGAATTTCTAAAGAAATTTACTAAGTATACTGTCTTGAGAAAAAAAATGTACGATTACTATCACCCCTTATCAATTTTCAGTCACTATTTACTTTTTTTTATTGTTAGTAGGGGAATAGATTTGTTAAATAGGCAATCAAATTTCTAAAACACCTAAACTGAGACGTAGTTTGCAGAAACTATTTTCTGGTAGGGGTTTTATAAAGATGTCTGCCAATTGAGAATCGGTTGAAGTAAAATTTATGCTGATATTTTCTTTGGAAATATGATCTCGAATAAAATGATACCTAACATCTATATGTTTTGTCCGTGAGTGATGCACAGGGTTATTTGTGAGGTCAATTGCACTTTTACTATCACACATTAGTGGTACGTGTTTAAAATTTAGACCATAGTCTTGCAAAGTTTGTATCATCCATAAGATTTGAGCAGAGCAACCGCTTAGAGCAATATACTCTGCCTCTGTGGTGGATAATGCAATACAATTTTGTTTTCTGCTTGACCATGCAACTAATGAATGTCCTAACATAAAACATGCTCCACTAGTACTTTTTCTATCAACTAAATTTCTAGCATAATCGGCATCTGAAAAACCTTTTAATTCAAAGTTATCGTTTGATGGATACCAAAGACCAAATCGTGGGGTGTGCAACAAATATCTTATAATTCTTTTAACAGCTTTTAAATGAGATTCTTTTGGGTTAGATTGAAAACGTGCACACAAGCAGACAAAAAACATGATGTCAGGTCTAGAAGCAGTAAGATAAAGGAGTGATCCAATCATACCTTTGTACTGCTTTTGATCAACTGTCTTACCTTTTTCATCCTTGTCAAGTTTAATTGTTGTACTCATGGGGGTTCTTGCTATTTTAGCATCTTTCAATCCAAATTGGTTGACAAGTTCCCAAATATATTTTGTTTAAGAGATGAATGTGTCTTTATCGCTTTGTTTGGTTTGAAATCCTAAAAAGAATTTTAACTCTCCAACCAAGCTCATTTCAAACTTTTCCTGCATGACCTTTCAAATTTCTCATACAATAACTTGTTAGTAGCACCATAAATGATGTCATCAACGAATATTTGAACAATCAAAAGATCATCGTTTTCATGCAACAGAAATAGTGTGGTGTCTACACATCCCTTTTTGAACCCATTTTCAAGGAGATAAGAACTAAGACATTCATACCAAGCTCTAGGAGCTTGTTTTAATCCATATAATGCCTTTTTTAGTTTATATACATGGTTTGGATTTTCAAGACTTTCAAAACCTTCTGGTTGTTCAACAAACACATCTTATTTTAAAATTCCGTTAAGAAAAGCACTCTTAATGTCCATTTGTCTTAGTTTAAATCCTTTGTAGCAAGAAAAAGCTAATAATATTCTAATTGATTCTAGTCTAGCTACAGGTGCAAAAGTTTCATCAAAGTCAACTCCTTCAATTTGATTATATCCTTTAGCGACTAGTCTAGCTTTATTTCTAATTACATTTCCAGATTCATCATATTTATTTTTAAAAATCCATTTTGTTCCTATAACTGGATAATCCTTAGGTCTAGGTGCTAGACTCCAAACATTATTTCATTCAAATTGATTTAGCTCTTCTTGCATGGCCATAAACCAGTTTTCATCATTAAGAGTTGAATCTATGTTATTTGGATCTATTTCTGAAATAAATCCACTATATAAGCACAGATCACATAGATTTCTAAAGGAGGAACGAGTCTGTATACCTGCTATAGGGTTTCCAATTACCAATTCTAGAGGATGGTCTTCTTTGAATTTCAGTTTTGCTGGATCTAGATTCCTTCGGACTTCTGGAGTTATGGCAGTTTCTCTGATATCATCAGTTTCTTTTGGTTCTTCATGCTCATCTTTTTTCTTCTCCTCTTCAACATTGCTTTTGGATGTTTCCTGATCAACAATGCCTTCATCAAATTTCACATTGATTGACTCCACGATTGTTTTAGACCTTTTGTTGTAGACTCTATAAGCTTTGCTTCTCGAAGAGTATCCCATGAAGATGCCCTCACCAGCTTTTGCTTCAAATTTTCCTAATTGATCACCTGTATTGAGAATATAGCAAGAACATCCAAACACTTTAAAGTAAGCAATGTTTGGTTTATTGTTGAACCATAGCTCATAAGGGGTTTTGTTAAGAATCGGTCTAATCATAACTCTATTCATTACATAACATATTGTATTTACTGCTTCTTCCCAAAAATGCAAAGGTAGTTCATACTCATTTATCATAGACCTAGCCAACTCTTGCAAAGTTCGATTCTTTCTCTCAACCACCCCATTTTGTTGTGGAGTATGTGGTGCAGAGAATTCATGTTTGATTCCATTTTCATCACAAAAAATTTCAAATTCATAATTTTCAAATTCTCCACCATGATCACTTCTTAGTGAAATAATAGAAACTTCCTTTTCATTTTGGACTAATTTTGTGAAATTCTTGAAGTATGATAATGTTTCTGATTTCTTAGCTAAGAAATATACCCATGTAAATCTTGATTAATCATGAACTATTACAAAACAATATTTCTTACCTCCTAAGTTAGCAATGTCGTTAAGTCCGAACAGATCCATATGAACTAGTTCAAGTACTCTAGAAGTGCTTACACTGTTTTTGGCATGAAATGATGATTTTTTAAGTTTTCCTAAAGTGCATGCTTTACAAATGTTTTCTGTTTCAAACTCATGTGTAGGCAACCCTCTTACCAAATTTTTCCTTTTTACTTTTTTTAGCAAGTTCATACTAGCATGCCCTAAACGTCGATGCCATATATTTACTTCTATATCCTTAGCTACCAAACATTTAGAGAGGGTGAGATCATCAAAAGATAGAGAATATATATTACCTTTCCTCTTACCTGAAAATAAGATTTCTTTTGATGATTTGTCAACAATTTTGCACAAGTCAGAGTCAAAAATAACATTCATACCTTTATCACGTAGCTGGCTGATTGATATCAAGTTGTGGTGCAGATTTTTAACATACAGTACATCATTCAGGGTAAATGTATTGTTACCTACTTGGCCTTGCCAAAAATTTTACACTTGTCATTGTTACCCATTGTGACCCTGCCACCTTTGTACTTTTCTAGGCTAAGGAACTTTGATTTATCACCTGTCATGTGTCTGGAGCAGCTAGAATCCAGATACCATTGCTGTTGTTCCGTAGCATGCCAACATACCTACACGAGAAAAGATTTTAGTGACCTATTTGTTTTTATATGTCCAAAATTGTTAGTGGCAGAATATTTTGAAAGATAATTTAGTGGAGACTCAAAACTATTTATATATGTTCCTTTTGGCACCCAAATTTGCTTTACTTTTAGAGATTTTATATCTGTGCCTTTTGGAACCCAAATCGGTATAGTCTTCACATGTTTGGGTTTATACCAACAACTATTTTAATTGTGTCCAAATTTACTACAAATTGTGCACAATGAATCGACTTGATTTCTATCATTTTGAAATTTGTTATATCCAAGTCCTTGCCAAAATGTATTAATAGTTTGTTTTCTTAATAGCATATTCAATGATTTTTCTCCTTTTGAAAATTTATCTAAAGTCGTTGATAGTTGTAGGACTTAGGTTTTGAGAGATTCATTTTCGTTTAACAGTTGTGTGCACTTTTTAATAGAATTTTCTCTTCTTGTGTTTTCACTTTCTTTCAAAAACAGGATTTCGTTTTCAAGTGATTTAATTTTGTTTTCTGATTTTTTAATCTCTTCTTCGAATGTTGGACACTTATCACAGTTAGGGATTCTGCTTTGATAGGTTTTAACTAATTGGTCAAGTTGTTTATTTAAATTAATCAAAGTATCCTTTTGTGATTCAAGTTTGGCATACTTTTCCCTAAGTCGTTCAAAAAAGCCATTTACTTCGTGAAAATATATAAGTAATTCTGAATGTGAAAGTTTTGATACCTCACTTGGCTCGTCATCATCATTGTCAGTTACTTCGCCATGAAGACATAGATTTGCTCTTTCACTCTCACTTTCGGTGTTATCACTTTCATCTTCATCAATTTCATCCCAAGTAGCCGCAAAACTTCTCCTCTTCAGTTTCTTTCCTTCGTTTGATCGATTTTGAGGACAATTTGGCTTGATATGGCCTGGTTTATTACATTTGCAGCAGATGATCTCTTTTTTTTTCTGAACTGTCTAATACTTTGTTTATTCTGCTCTTAAATTGATGATTTTTGGTCGGAGTGCCATATTTGCGATTCCACTTTTTGAATCTCTTTATTAATAGTGCTAATTCAGCTTCACCATCCTCATCATCATCATCTTCATTTTCAGTTGTTCCTTTGAGAGCAATTGATTTCTTTCGAGTATTGTCTCCTTCTCGCTCTTCCTTGAATTTTATTTCTAGCTCATAAGCGGTGAGATTTCCAATGAGCTCTTCCACCTTGATTTGTTTCAAATCCTTTGATTCTTGAATAGCTGTGACTTTAGCTTCAAAGCTTCGTGGAAGAACTCTAAGGATTTTTCGGACTATCTCCAACTCTATATATGATTTTTGAAGAGCCTTTGATTTGTTTGCTATATTGGAAAGTCGTCCGTACATCTCTCTAACATTTTCTTCTTTTGCCATTTTGAAATTCTCGTATTCGCTGCGTAACATGGCAAGGCGGGATTCTTTGACTTGAGATGTTCCTTCATGGGTTACTTTGAGCGTGTGCCATATTTCCTGCGCAGTTAGACAATGTGAGACACGATTAAATTCAAATTGATCCAATGAACATATAATAGAATTCATAGCTTTAGCATTAGCATTTTGTAATTTATTTTCTAGCTCTGTCCATTGATCCATCGGTTTATCTATTTCCTGATTGTCCACCATTACAGTTGGTGCTCTATAACCTGTCTCAAAAATGTTCCAAGCATCAATGGTTATCAGAAAAATTTTCATTCTATTTTTCCAGTAGGCATATTCACCATTGAACATTGGTGGTCTAACTATGGACTGACCCCCAGCAAAAGAATTATTAAAAGAAACCATTTTTAAAAATTCAACTTTTTGAGAAAATCAAATTTTTAAAACCTAAAACCGACTTGTATTCTTAACTCCAATACCACTTGTAGGATCGATTTCACCCTAGAGGGGGGTGAATAGAAAGTATTAACTTTAAAAAATATAATTGCGGAAGCTTTCAGAATAATTTCAACACAGATCACAGAATAATAGCAGCACAGATAATAGCAAAGTAAAATGCAGAAATAGAACGACACAGAATTTACCCAGCTTCGGCAAAACCCTGCCTACGTGCTGCCCCCAAGGTTTCTACTAGAAATTAAGTAGTCACACGCTTACACACGTAAGATCGCGACACCCGCTACTGACTAACCTAACTCTACGCTCAAAACCCTGCCACAACTCAGCCACTGAGTTGCGAATTCTCAAACTACGCCACGTAGTTTGTGCCCTAATCACATGACTAGAAAATACAATGGTTTAAAATTTAAAAATAAATTTAAAAAGCAATTTAAAAACAAAATACAAAAAAACCCTAATTAAAAAATTAAAAGGATCGGCCCATTTGCTTTTCACTTTATTCGGCCCGTTCCCCTTTATGTTGAGATCATGGCTGCTCTTCGTTCTTCTCTTCAGAAACTAGAGGTTTGTTAATTCGTTGATGGCGACTACAATTGCTAGATTCAACTTGACTTCCTTGCTTTGTAGTTGATCGTCTCTTGAGATCGGCTGCTTGATTGAGTTAGTTTCTGCTTTGTATCGAGTACGTGATTTTTGCGTTTGATTTCTAGTTGTTAATGCTTGAACTCGATAATCATGTGTATTTGCCGATGATGAGTAGGATTTTATATATAGATTGAATCCCTGAATATTCAATCTTTTATATTCGTCTGATGATTTTTTTTGAATTTGTCAAAATCTTTTCTCTGCCACTTGATGATGCTTGAACGTTTGAGATTTCACCGACTTAATCAAATTTGCATCTTTCCCTTACTTCACTGTCACGGTTTTAGCTTGAAACCGTTCGATCGTTCCTTGATCGTTACGAGAGCGACTTTCCTATTTTTATTTGGATTTGATTTTTGACTTTTTCCATTTTTACACATACTTGATTTATAACTTGGTCAACTTCGATTTTGATTTGTGAATTCAACTCCATGAGTCTCAACTTCATTGCATTGATATTATACTGCAGTAACGAACTATGCCTTGTTTGATTATTTGGTGATTCTTGACTTTACTCTCTGATTTCTTAAAATTTCTTCTTTGTGTCTTCATCACTGTTTTAGTTTGAAAACACCTGCGGACTCATTTTTTTGGTTCGAAACATCAGTCATTACGTCTTTGACCTGCAACATATATTTGCACAAATATACTTCACTTATTCACTGAACTTTTGTATCATTTTATTAATGATGCTTTGATGCACTTGTTTTGTTTGCTGTACATATGAACTTGGTGCATTGCTTCGAGTTAAATTATTGAACACTTGTGTTTCACTCTGCACAGTGCATATCACTTGTATCTTCATCACTGCACTGTTTATTTGCATACTTGCCACTGATCATATGTTGAAGTCGTACATGTTGATGTCTTTGAGCTTCACTTTGATATTTTTGCAAACCACTTGATCACTGTGTCTTTCAGTTTGCATACATGTTGTCCAAGCCTTGTTGAATCGGTTTGGATATTTGTTGTATATATATATATATATATATATATATATATATATATATATATATATGGGTTGATGGTTGATGCTCATGTTGCACTGTCTTCTTTTTTGTTTCCTGCTAGTTCATTGTGCAGTATTTGCGATTCACTGTTGCCTTGAGTCTGTGCATTGATATTGGCTGTGACGAACTTGTACATCTCCTTCTGGAGTAGTTTAAACTTGAATCTAGTTCTCTTGTCATAGTCTTGTTCGACATTACTTGAACCTTTGCTGTTTGGTTGATGTGCTTGATGAATAGGCTGAACCTGTTAGTCGAGCTTGCATACTTTGATCTTCTACATGCCTGTTGTGTTGTAGTCTTTGACTTGTTTCATGCATCACTGCATATGCATATTGTTGGCATTGTTTATGTTGGTTTTGGATTTTGACCATTTTATTGAACTTTCATTGTTTATTCGAGCTGCTGCAGTTTGTAATCTAACCCAAACTTCTTCATGTACCTGATGTTACATGCACTTGGTTTCAATATGCAAATTGTACTGGTTTGCATTAATTTGTGTATATACTTGATGCCTTGGTTATATTGACTAGTCGACACTGTGCATGTTTGTTTGTATATTGACTTGAAACTGCTTTGTGCTTTATTGTGACCTTTGTGCATTTTGATATGTAAGCTTGTCTTGGTTTGTCGAATTACACCTGAGTTGAATCCAGCTTGTAGCTCAGATTTGACCTTGTGCTAAAAATTATGACATTGTTTTATTGCACTTGAGTTGAATCCGATAATTTGGGTTTGACCTTTTCTCACCTGTCCCTGTAAATTTATCAAGTGTATATATCGTTGTGCACGGCCTTGTGGCATATACAGTGAAACACTGTGTATGTCACAAGCTGTTCGTGTATGATGAATTCAAAGTTAAATGATGACGAACAACCCAAATAACTGAGGCAAATATTATTTTCAAAATTCACATTTTACTTTATACTGCAAAAATATTTCCTTTTCAATTTTACTGCGTCGAAAATTATTTTTGCAGATTTCTCAGATTTCTCAGATGCCGGATTCACATTGGAATAAAGTTGAAGATAAAATACGAGTTGAGTGAATGATTGATATGTGGTGAGGTCAGATGTAAAAGTGAAATTGTGTTGTAATTAAATTTGTATTGTAATCAAAGTTGTATATGTATAGTGAGAGCTTGAATTTGTACTATTCAAGATTATAATAAATATTCGTTTGGATAAAAATTCTGTTTGAATTCAAATTCTGTATTATTTATTTTTATTTAGCAAATATTTATTTAATCTATGAAAAATGAAATAGTACATTACCAAATACATTTACACGAATATATATATATATATATATATATGTTTATTATCATCAAACTAAAATCATATAATCGCATATTCAACACTGCATGCATGTATATATGTATATTTTGATACCTTGACTTTGTTAAAATTGTTAATTGCTTTGTTGCTTGATTACCAAAACCTGATTCAAGCTTGTACTGTGATCTCCTGTTCACTGTTGTGTTTTTGCCTCATGATTCTTTGCACCAGTACTGTTCTCTGCTTCGTGTTGTAACATTGTATATCATCATTCACTTTTTTCTTTTCTTTGAATAGTGGCTCGCAACTGTGCTTACTATAATAATGTATATACACACACATATATGTGTATGTATATATGTATGTGATTGACTAGATTTAACTTGTTCAATCGTTTCCTATCCACTTGGTTTCATTGAGCTTGTTGCTGTGATGTTTTGTGTTGATGTTGAACTTGATTTCACTTGAGTCTTGTTGCAGTTGAAACTTTGAACTATTACATATATGTGTGTGTACATGCCTGTAGCATTTTCGACCTGATGCTTGTAGCCTTGCTTGCCTATTTAACTGCTTCTATTTTATCCCATATTTCCATTTCATATGTATACATGTTCTTCATGTTGTCTGGATTTGCTTGTGTACTTGTTTGCACTGCGTTATTGCTTCGAGCTAGTCTGCATATGTTGCCAGGTCTGTACTTTGTTGTCTTCATTTCGCCTTGCTCATTAGTCTGGTTGAATTTTGTGGCCTTGGTTTCTTTGTAGACTGGTATAAGTTGAGTTGAATCTGAACTGTTGAGTTGCCAGGCCTGAGTTGAATTCTGGTTGACTTGGGTCTGGTCTTGTTTCACTTCACTGTTCATTGGTCCTGACCTTGGTTGATGTTGTTGTCTTTGATCATAGCATTAATGTGTACATTACTTTATACCCGTGTTGTTTACAGTTTGAAGTTTTGTGTACACTTTCATCTGGATTTGTTTTTTTTATTGCACCTGAGTTGAATCTAGCCTCGGATCGGGTTTGACCTTGTGCTCATATCGTGAGTTTATTTGTATTGCACTTGAATATTTGTACTTAAGTTGAATCCAGATTTTGATTGGGTTTGACCTTGTGCTCACCTGTCTCTGCAGTTTTATCAAGTGTATATCGGTGTGCATGGCCTTGTGGCATATACAGTGATACACTATGCATGTCACAAGTTGTTCGTGTATGATGAATTCAAAATAAATATGACGAAGAACAACCCAAATAACCGAGGCATATATTATTTTCAAAAACACATTTTATTTTACACTGCAAAAATATTTCTTTTTCAATTTTACCTCATCAGTGTGTATTTTGCAGATAACTCAGATGATGGATTCGGGCTGGAGTAAAGTTGAAGATAAAATACGAGCGAATGAGTGATATATAGTGAGGTAAACAATATAAAATGAAATTTGAAATGTAATTGAAGTGATGTATATATAGTGAGAGCGCAAATTTGTACTATTCAAAATTGTAATGAAATATTTGTTTGAGTAAAATATCTTTTTGAATTTAAATTCTATGTAATTTATTTTATTCAACAAATATTTATTTAATTATGTGAAAATAAAATAGTACAATAACAAATACATTTAAATGAATATATATATATATATATATGTTTATTATCATCAAACAAAAAGCATATACTTGCATATTCAGCAATCATTTTGTATCATCATGGTCTCATAATACAATACAAGTGAATATAAGGATTTATACTCATGTGAAAAATACAAAAATTAATCTTCCTCACCTTATCAGCATTTTTCAATAGTCCAAACCCTGAAAAATCTATGAAATATCGATGAAAATCTTAGTACAATCGCAATGGCGAAAACTACATCTCGATTGGACCTCGTATGCAACACATATAAATTTTATAAGAATACGAACTATATAACTTCATTAATTAAGTAATTCACTAATAAATAATTTAAACTTAGTACATACTTAATTATCTTCCTCAAATTTTGACTCCCTCTTGAACCCACTTAACACCAACTTCGCCCGCCATTGCTCCTTCTATGTGCCACCGGGCCTACTGACTCTCCTCGCGAAGACAAGCGCAATGACACCCATCTTAGCACTTGTTGTACCCAACATCAAAATGTGACCAACCCAATTTTCTTCGCTTGGGTTGACATTTCAAACACCAAATAGCATCGCACCACCGTCAAGCAACCTCCCTATGCAAGCCCTCATCTGGGAAGATTGATGTCGTTCACATATCGTCGCCATGCTCGCCCTTTGGGCCTTTGTTTCCACCTTTTAGCCTCCTCAACCAAAACTAGGGCCCGTTAAAGATAGCAGCTTGGCCTTATCATCATTTTAAAGGAGGTGATTTTACGTAAAAATTTCTATTTATTAGTTATTTTTTTATAAATTCCATTCATGTTTCAAGCTTTTATGAATTGCATGAGCGTCACACTATAAAGATTCTTCGATATTATGTTTCATCTCGCTTATATCTTCGTGATGGCATATAACATAATACCATTCTTGATAGAGTCCCCAGATGTTATTTTCTTACTTTTTAACTAGCCACTGTATCATCTGATTCCATAAATGCTTCAACTACATAACTCGCATTTGTTTTTTCCCTTTCCAGAAACATGAATGATCATTAGGATTTCCACCTAACCCAACGATGCACTTTTATCCATACAATACTTATAACCATAAATAAATCCCAAAAATGACGTAACATCCAACCTATCAATGTTTTATTCCAAACTGTCCTGAATGAACATTCAAGTCTCAAGGGAAGTGGTCTTGATTTTATTTCGTTCATCTTCAAAAGTTAGCATTTTTTATGTTCGATTTAGACTAATTAATATTTTAGGCCTTTAAAAAATTTGTGTTGTTACAATCTCCTCAACCTAAGAATTTCATCCCCAAAATCCTATAAATTGGAGCAACCTCACCCGATTAGCCTAGCACTCTCACCTGACTCAATAACAACATTTGTTAACACTAGCATTCAAGTAACTAACATTGCGACATATAACAAGTCCTATACTACTATACCATACATATCAACAAACAACTGAATAATCAATCACTAATATGTATGCAAGGCAATTCATATACAACCTAATAAGTTATAAACATTTAACCCCTAACACATAAACCTTTGGTCGTGAAAAAATTCGACGACATCTTTTTGCATGATGTGCTTTCCCACACTTCCTAGTTTGTAATATATGGCATAACCAACAATATACATCATACGCAACAACATATATCCAATCCTCTTTATAAAATATATGATATCTATCATGCATACTTCTTTATGCAGCTTATTAGCAAGCAACTTACCATTTAGACATGATTTAATGCAAGCCAGCTTCCATGCTTTCATGTACCTAGCTTCACTCAAAATGTAGTATTGTGAGTATGTCTCATGCTTTATTTTCTTACATACAGATTTATACTAGCATTTAACAATAAATCAATATACATAGAAGCATGCATAGTCATACTCATATGCATACGCATGTCCACACATACATACATGCAATATAACATGCTTTTACAAAAATATCTCTTAATTTATTAAATTAAGCCTTTTGCATTAAAATGAACATTATCCTCCATATTTGTTCATACATGCTTTAAACTTAGTATATACATCAAAAGAGCGTTCCCTTTCATTTCTATTTACAATATATTCCAATATGTACGTGTTACCTGGCACTTTGGCCTGACTACATGGAAACAATTGCAGAGCCTATGGTTGACCCTGGATGGGACTTAAGCTAAGAATGGGTTGGAAGTACAAGAGGCTGGTGTAATCTAAGTTTGGTTCGCCCTATGCATGGGTCGGTATGTTTGATGTTGTTTAGCATGATTGTAAGGCACAAGGATACAAGGTGGATCGACGTTGGAACGTAAATATGGCGGACCGGCCAAGGGTGGCTCAGCCAAAGTCATTCAGTCAAGGTGGTTCTGCCCCTCATCACTCGGCCTTGAAGAGAAGGTCATTGCTTGGCTAAGATAGGCAAGACAAAGCAGTTCGACCGAGAAGGGACCGGTCCCAGTCGCTCGGTGAGGGTGAGATTTAACTTGATGGTTCGGCCGATCGTGGTTCAGCCTCGAAAGTGCTAAGTCATGTGTCGCTCGTTCAAAGGAGCATAGCCAAGACAGATCGGTCAATTGTGTTTTAGTGTTCATGGTTCTGCCTTGATGGTTCGGCATGCGTGGGTCGGTAGACCTGGATCGGTGAACCTTATGGAAGTTAGTCAATTCTTCGACCTACAACAGAGTGACACGGCTAACATTTCTTTGCTTCGAGTATACTACCACTTGCTTTGAGTTTCTTAAGGGACCGCTTCGAGTCAGTAACAGGACAATTTCTGGTCGGCATAGGTGGTTCGGTGGAAGTGGGTTGGCATGACTTGGTCGGTCAACTTGACCTACAACTATGGGCCGAACTGCCTTGGTCTTGGGCTTGCAAATGAAGTCCAATCTATCTTTGTCTATAAATAGAGAGGTAGGGGTACAGTTGAGAGGAACTTTTTTCGAGAACTCCAAGGAGACTTTGCCATCGTTTATGCACTCCTCTTTTTGACTCAAAATTTTATCCAAGTGGTTTTTTTACGGATTATATCTGTATTTATGTATTTGAAAAAGGCAATGATGATTAAATTAAAAGTGCGTAGGCAGTTACGCCGAACCACTATAATTCTGGTGTTCTTGTTTCTGTTTTTAGTTTTGCGTATATTCCTCTGTTTTAATTTACTATCTTCATTAATCTCTCAACACAAATTTATTATTGGGTGTTAGTGACTAAATTTGATGCAAACATTTTGGTGCTTTCACTGAGAACAAGCGTTCTCAGGTTGTCAGGATCTACTTTGTTTCTACTGGATTGAAGAAATCCCCGAAGGAGATCCATGTTTATTCTCGAGATTTCATAGATTCTATTCAGAGTTCAGACGGATAACTCTAATATGAAAAGACCACGTACTAGATCAGCCTCCCATAATGCGAATGTCAATAAGACCGCCAGTGTCCAGCAAGTGGGACTCAGCAACCAACAACTAATCTTGGTGCAGGTGCAGGTGCTGCACCCATTCTAAACCAATCAGAAGCTGTCACTAGAGTAGAGTTCAATAAGCTGATGAGAGAACTCGTAGAAAGCAAGAGACAGCTTAACGAGCAAATTCAAGCCAATGCCAATCTTATGACCTAGATTACTGAACAACATCGCCAAAAGGCTGGAGGAAGACCAGCTTTTTACTCATCATCCGACAGCTCTACTTCGTCTGATGAGCATCACAGGCATAGACGCCGTGGAATTGAAACAGTGCAAACAGGTGCAGCGGATCAATCCAACAGGAATGGTCCAGGTTCCTTACCTGGAACCATGGCCCCTCGCTTGTACCGGGGAAATCGCACTCAAGTTGGAATGAGAAACATAGGATTTGGAGCACGAGTGGAAGTTGACCGACCGGCTCACGAGGGTCGCAATGAAGCAGGTCCCAAGGACACTCATTTGGGAGATCACCAATCAAGGAGGCAACAGCCGAAACGATCACGCAGGACGGATTCCAACTTACCACCTCCCATCCAAACCTTAGACTTATCAGCTATGGTCAAAGAACTGATGAGGGAAAATCAGGGCTTATCCAACGATGATTGGGGCGTATCTAGGAGCCACACTCTGTTCATGGATGCTATCCTACAGACTGAGTACCCTCGGAAGTTTAGTATACCAACTATTCTAGCCTATGAAGGGAAGATCGATCCCCGACAGCATGTAATAAGATACGAGTAGATGATGGATTCGACTAGGGAAAATGACGCGACTAAATGCAGATGTTTCCCAATAACCTTATCTGGAATTGCTACAATATGGTTCACTAGACTTCCTCTGCGATCAATCTCCAGGTTTGACGAGTTAGCGATGAAATTTATGGAGCAATTCAGGATCTATACCACTCTTCCAAAGGATGTGATATCTTTATCCAGTGTGATCCAGGCCCCAAGGTGATCGTTAAAGGAATATTCGTATAGATTTCATGTTTCTGCTTCCGAAGTTAGCAACCCGAATGACCACAGTATTCTTACGGCCGTGATGCGAGGAGTAGATACGGACTTGGAGTTTGGCGATTGGCTGGCAAGAAAACCTCCAGCAACCCTAGAGCGTTTTTATTCAAAGGCAAACCAATTCATGAGAAGGGAGGAAGCCAGGTGGACAAGGCAAAGCAGTGCACCCACGCCCAGCAAGGAGGCGGTGCAAAGTAACATTGCTGTAAAGTAGTCTGGCGATAACTTTGGCAAGGTCCGGGTCAATGTTCAAAATAAGCTAGGGCAACCTAAAGGCTCTGGAGGAGGAAATCTCGAAAGTAAAAGGGAAGCAAGAAAGTGAAACCAAGGATCCCAATCTTTAACGAATACACTCCTTTGAACACATCTCTGGAGAATATTTATTTATCAACCTGTAATGCACTCCAATACCCAAAGCCATGCCTAAAGGAATCCACTAAGGAACAAAATCAGATTGGGAAGTATTGACGTTTCCTTGAGACTTACGGGCATAATACAGAAGAATGTAAACAACTCCATGATACTACAGAAAAGCTGGTTCGACAGCAGAAGTTGCAACAATTTGTTAAGAATCCACAGAAAGGAAGACAGAGGACCTCCGACCCTAATCACGGGCAGATTCTACACCGACTCGAGGAACATACTCGGATTGGAGGTAGATTGGTTATAAACACGATAGTCGGTGGGCCTCACCTGGTAGACAAGAGTTGGAAAGAAATGGAACACTATACTAGATCTCTAAAGAATGTGGATTTTGAATGCTGCTAGAACATAGAATACGGGACCCCAGCGAAACAGCAGCAGATGATGACAGATGATATCATGTTCAGGAGAAGGGATGCAGACTGAGTGGAGGCACCTACCATCAACCCGATGGTCATTTCAGCCATAATTGGACCAGTGTTTGTGAGAAGGATACTGATTGATTGTGGGAGTTCTGTGAATATTATTTTCAAAAAGGCGTATAACCAAATGAAGATGGAGGCGAAAGATCTAAAACCATCTAAAGCACATATTCATTATTTTAATGGTGCAACCACCGATGCGATAGGTTTTGCAGAATTGCTAGTTGAGTTAGGAGAAGGTGAAAGGGTACGGATCCTAACGTTTATTGTTGTGGATGTTGATTCCCCGTATAGTGTGTTTTGGGGCCGACCGACCTTGGCAGAGTTTGGGGCATCTTTAGCCCCTTGGTGTTTAACCTTGAAATTTCCAATAGATAGAGGAGTTGGTGTAGTGCATGCCGATCAAGTGACTGGTCGTGCATGCTATGTGGCTGAGCTGTGAGAGACCCAGCGAAGAGAGAAGGGAAAGATTGTGGAAAACTCGGTTTGCATTTATTTTTCTCAAAATTGACAGGTAGTTCCCAAGCCTTGGCTTGGTCAACAGGGTCGGATCTACAAAGACATAGATACAACAGACGATGAGAACCCAAGGTGTCTAAAGTAGCACTGGCTGAACTGAAGATTGACATTCCAGTCAGCCATGATAACCCATTACGGGTGCTTAGGATTGGATCGCAACTCACCCGCTAGATGATTGGGGATCTTACTGATTTTCTCTAAGCAAATCTAAATGTTTATGCTTGGACCCACTCTGATATGTGCGGGATTTCTCTTGCCATCACAAGTCATATGTTGAACATTGGCCCAAAGAATGTGCCAATGAAAAAAAAGGAGAGGTATGGACCCAGAGAGGTCTGCCGCTCTCAGAGAGGAGGTGGACAAACTCAAAGCTAATGTGTTCGTTCGCGACACCCTTTACCCTGAATGGGTATCTAACCCAGTACTAGTGAGAAAAGCAAATGGGAAATGGAGGACCTATGTTGATTACTCAAACCTAAACAAGGCGTGACCTAAGGATAGTCTCCCTTTACCCAGAATTGATCAGTTGGTCGACTCAACAGTAGGACATGAATTATTGTCATTCATGGATGCATATTCGAGAAATAATCAAATCCTAATGCACATTCCAGATCAGTAACACACTAGTTTTGTCACAGATGTTGGACTGTACTGTTATGCAGTGATGCCCTTTGGATTGAAGAATGCAGGAGTGACTTATCAACGTTTGGTAAATCAGATGTTTAAAGACCAAATTGATAGAACAATGGAAGTCTATGTGGATGAAATGCTCATGAAGTTACGGCAGTCAAACAACCACATTCGAGACTTGGCTGAGATGTTTGATATACTCAGATACTATGGAAAGAAAATCAATTCACTGAAGTGTTCCTTTGGTGTTGCATCGGTAAAGTTTTTGGGTTTTATTGCCAATGCGCGGGGAATCGAAGCAAACCCAGAAAAATTCAGGCTATCCGAGACATGCAAGTTCCCAGAGCTATAATGCAAGTACAAAGCCTAAATGGAAAAGTCTCCACGTTTAGTCGATTCATATCCAGGGCAACCGACAAATGCATTCCTTTTTTCGATGTGATAAGGAAAGGGAAGAGAAATTTTGAATGGATACCAGACTATGAGGATGCGTTCCGAGCTCTGGTAAGACACTTGGAGAGTCACCAGGTTCTGTCAAAGCCTGTAGACCACGAAGAGTCATATGTTTACTTGGTCGTGTCCCAACATACCACTAGTAAAGCCTTGGTTGGTGAGGAGGACTGAATTCAAAAGCCAGTGTACTATGTCAATAAACATTTAACGGGGGTAGAAAGAAATTATCCTAAAATTGAGAAGCCAGCCTACTGCTTAGTGATTGCATCGCGCAAGCTCCGTCCGTACTTTCAGGTACATCCGATCAGTGTTTATACCGATCAACCTTTGCGATAGGTGCTCCAACGACCAGAAATCCCTGGAAGGTTACTCAAGTGGAACATTGAGTTAAATCAATTTGATATCACCTACTTGCCACAGAGAGCTATCCAAGGGCAAGCGCTAGCAGACTTCGTTGCAGAATTCACCATATCAGACGAGCCGAGTGGTAGTGATGTGATTCCCCCACACTCGGTGGAAGCTATACACAAATGGGGCATCCATTGACCGTTGTTCTAGGGCTGGTGTTATTCTTGTAACTCTTGAAAACCGATCGATTTGTTATGCTTTGAAACTCGACTTCCCAGCTACAAATAACGAAGCCGAATATGAAGCATTGATTGCTGGCTTGAAACTTACCAGGGAACTCGGAGTAAAATCTGTTGAAATCTTTTATGACTTATAATTGGTGGTGTACCAAGTACTGGGAGACTATCAAGAAAAGGGGCAGAGACTTGCCCCATACCATGCTCGGGTTCAAGAACTATTGGCAGACTTTGAATATTACGATATTTCGCATATCTCGCGTGAGCGAAACGGGGAAGTCGATTCATTAGCAAAATTCACAGGTACGGTGATGCACAGCAGATAGGCTTAGTTCCCGTCAAAACCTTACATGCCTCAAGTATAAATGAAAAGGAAATAGACTTTATGTTAGGGATAGAATCTGAAAGGGAATGGTGGATGACCCCATTCAAAGAATACTTGTTACATGGAACTTTTCCTAAGAGAAGTAATGAAAGACGACAAGTCGTCCGTAAAGCCTCGTGGTATATAACGCAGGATGGAGTAATGTATTGGAAAGGATTCTCAGTTCCCTTACTTCATTCATCGCCCACAACGAGATAAAGCGGGTCTTGAAAGAAGTTTATGAAGGAGAAAGTAGTGACCATACTGAGGGGCAGACACTAGCCAAAAAGATCATCCGCTATGGATATTATTGGCCAACCATGAATCGAGACGTCACGGAATATGTAAGAAGATGTGACAAATTTCAAAATTATTTGAAAATCCCAAGAGCTCCACCGACAGAATCACACAGATGGCTAGTCCCTGGCATGTGCAATATGGAGGATCGATATAATCGGCTCCTTGCCAATCTCCAAAAGTGGTGCAAAATATACAATTGTTGCGGTCGATTACTTTACCAAGTGGGCGGAAACAGAGCCCTTAGCTACAATCACCACCAAAAAGGTCATTAATTTCGTTGAGCGAAATATCATATGCCGTTTTGGCCTTCCACGAACTATCATTAAGGACAACAGAACTCAATTTGAGAGTAGAGAGTTCAAAGAGTTCTACCAAAAATATTACATTGAGAAAAGGTTTATGGTAGTTGCTCATCCTAAAGCCAATGGACAAGTTGAAGTCGAAAATAAAATAATCAAGTCCATATTGAAAAAACGTTTGGAGAAGGCTAGAGGCAAGTGGGTGGATGAGCTTTCGACAACACTGTGGGCTTACAGGACCATGCACAAATCCACGATCGTCCATACTCCAT
Source organism: Allium cepa (assembly GCA_030765085.1). NCBI lineage: Eukaryota > Viridiplantae > Streptophyta > Magnoliopsida > Asparagales > Amaryllidaceae > Allium > Allium cepa. The sequence goes on from CM060938.1 coordinate 806,132,103, forward strand.
TCACCTTAGCATATAGCACTGAAGCTGTTATATCGGTGGAACATGAAGTTCCCTCTCACTGGGTGACTCATTATGATCCTAAGACGAATCAGGATCTTTTACTAGAATCATTGGACTTTGTCGATGAGAAACGTGAAGAAGTTGATTTAATGGCTGCTGCATATCAACACCGAGTCGCTCAATATTATAATAAAAAAGTTCGCTCGAGAATCTTTGATGTGCTGATCTTGTTTTGAAATGAGTTTTTCCAATCCCATTACATATGAATCATACCTGGGAAGGTATGTATGTCATTGAACGGAAGCTTGGGGAAGGAACCTTCAAACTTGCGATTGTTGATGGCATGACACTCCCCTGAGCATGGAATAGCGAGCATTTGCGTTGTTATTACACATAGTCTATTCCTTTTGCATTTTATTAGCAGTTGTTCATGTAATAAGACAATCTAGCTTGTCCCTATTTTTTATAATCAATAAAGGCTTGAAGCCATTTTTACTATGAACTATTGACGTCTTACATGTTACAATTCCATGATAAAAAATTAAATTGCATTATCCTATATGGTGTATAAACGCATATACAAAATTAGAAATCAATAAACAATTCAAAAAATCTCTAAGTCCCTAGAGCGTGGGCTAGAGTACTCCGAGTCCCTAGAGTGCGGGCTAGAGTATAAACGACTCAAAAAATCTTGAACTCCCTGGAGCGTGGGCTAGAGTACCCTGAGTCCCCGGAGTGCGGGCTAGAGTATAAACGATTCAAAAAATCTCTAAGTCCCCGGAGCACGTACTAGAGTACTTTGAGTCCCGGAGTGCGGGCTAGAGTATAAATGGTTCAAAAAATCTCTGAGTCCCCGGAGAGCGGACTGGAGTATTCTAAGTCTCTGGAGTGCGGAATAGAGTATAAACGATTCAAAAAATCTCCAAGTCCCCAGAGCGCGGACTAGAGTACTCTGAGTCCCTGGAGTGTGGGCTAGAGTATAAACGATTCAAAAATCTCTAAGTCCTTGAAGCGTGGACTAGAGTACTCTGAGTCCAAGGAGTGCGGACTACTGTATGAATGACTCAAAAAATCTCTAAGTCCCCGGAGCGAGGACTAGAGTACTCTGAGTCCCCGGATTTCGGACAGATTATAAACGATTCAAAAAATCTCTAAGTCCCATAAGAGTGGACTAGAGTACTCTGAATCCCTGGAGTTTGGACTAGAGTATAAATGATTCAAAAAATCTCTAAGTTTCTGGAGCACGGAGTAGAGTACTCTGAGTTCCCGGAGTGTGGAATGGAGTATAAATAATTTAAAATTTTCCAAGTCATGTTGAAGCAGACCGGAGCTTATATAACCCACAATTTGGACAATAAGCTAAGCAATGAACATCGTGGAAGATGAGGAAACAAAATTTTATTTACTAATCCAAAAGTTAGGTTCCATTATAACTTTTTTGGAGTTTGGAGCAAAAGTTTATTCACAACAGCTATAAAGATAAATAGAAACAACCATATGATTCAGGTTTAGTCGGACTGAACAAGGCATGGCCGGATAGCAACCTTTTTGATTTTTTTCTCCTTCTTTGGTGTCTCCGAAGGCTCCTCACCCGAGCATTTTCCCATGGATGCCTTGCTTCCTAGTGAGATGGTGTCCGAGGAAGGAAGAGGGACCTCCAGAGGTATGGTCCCACTAGGGTGAATTACCTTCAGGGGCCTATTTAGAGGATCATTAAGTTCGACCACCTAAGATTCAATCTTAATTTAGGCTTTCTTTTTCTCCTCTTCCACGATTCTCTTCCCCATGCTTAGTTTTGAAGTAGGTTTGGAGGAGCCTGTGATTTCAACCTCGTCATGTTCGTCCACAGGCGAGGGATTCTTGGGTTTGTCCTCATCGAGCGCTCTGATCACTTGAGCATCGGGCCCACGAGTGTCTCCAGTGTGAAGTTCTTCCACTATTTTCTCTTCCTTCTCCATGGCGACATCTCTCCTTGGAGTCGGTTCGGGATCATAATGGCCTAAATGAAGTCGTTAAGGATAAATGTTAGAATACATCTATTATTCATCAAAAGCGATGGTTCTCTGGACCCTAGAAGAAGAAATTACATACTGACTTTCAGCTGACTCTTAGCTTCTTTGGGAGTCCCACCCTCTGGAATAGGCGATAGAACAATAACATCAAGCTCGAGCTTCTCTGGGTCATAGCCAACATGCTGCTCGAAAGGATCAAGTGATGAGCAACCAGCCGGCTGAGCGGAAGGAGGAACTGGAGACTCAGTTCCGAATGCGCCAGCAATGTCGTCCTTCCTCTTCGATGAGGAGGAATCTCTTCCAAAGAGGGCTTTTGCTGCAGATAAGTCGGAAGGCTCGTTTCCTCGAAGTACTTCTTTCACAAGAGCATCCTCATCAACCTCTTTGGTGCCCAGCTCAACTCATTTAATTTTTATTAAAGTATCCCATGCTTCGGCCAACAATTAGAGGTAACCCTCGCCTATAAAAGATATATCTCGATGCATGAGAACTCGAGCATTATATTCAGCAATAAGCATATCAGACAAGCATTTAATTTCTTCTCTGCCAGCTTCAACAGCTGTCTCGAGGCGAGGATCGATTTCTGTCAATGTCATTCTTTTGCCTTCCTTACGGGCTGCATCCTTTAGCGCTTCAGCATTAGAAAGTTCCTCATAAATCTATTTCTTTAAGAGTCATGTTGCGACAATTTCAATGCAATATCGTTGTGATTCTTCCTATACAGTAGTTTTTTATTCTTTCTCTTTAAGGACCAGCTCCTCCAACTCTTTAACTCGTCGAGCAAGGATGTCTTTTTCCTTCTGGATGAGTCTTTCTCCAAGGCTAGAGCACCACTACGTTGGATTGCCTCATCTCGTTCATTTTTGTGAGTGGCCTCCAAACAACTAACTGCCTCGGCTGTATACTTGCCCTTTTTTTGTGTGGCCTCTTGAGATTTGTATGAGGATAGTTCTTCATCCTAAGCCTTAATGATATCTTTGTCGTGAATGGCTTCAAGTTTTAAGTGATCGATTTTGTACCGACGTTCCATTGAAACCTCTGAAACTTTCTTGGCCAAATGAACAAATGCATCATGTTGGACATAGACATCATTATTGCAGGCAATAGCCCTTTGTTTGACATGCCGTGGAATAGGATGAATCGTAGGAAGAAACTTTAATCCATCGAAGCATATCTTTGGAAATGTGGCCTTAAGCTCGTCTAATTTTTCTGCTATCGATGGATCGTGTGCGGAGACTGAGGTAGTTTGCTTAGCCAGAATCACCAACTTTTTATGGGGCTCATGAGATTGCTTGGTGCTGGACGAGCCAGAGTGTTGGTTACAGGTAGCTTTAAATGGAGATCCCTTCTACGCAGATTTCTCCCTACTGTGCTTTGAATGAGGGGGAGGATCGTTCGGATATGAAGAATGGCTGTAAGTTTTTCTTCGAGAAGACAAAGAATCTCTCGAACGAAAGTCCCTATTGCCACTATCATCCCTGTCTTGGCGTCTACCTGATCTCGAATCTCGACTGGAGTGGTGGAAGATAGAGGACCCGTGAAGGCGGTCGAAGCTGTGTGCGCCCCATATCACCTAGAAAAAATTCATGTGAAGATGAGTTAGTAGAAATCACATGATGACTAAAATTCAAGTGTAGGGTGAAGTGTAAGTGTTTGTGTGTGTCCTAGTGCTTCCCCCCGACAGACCAGTGTTTTTTTGTTTTACTTATTTTAGTATTCTCTCCTTGATGATGAGCTTGATCGCCTTCATCGTTCTTCATGGGCGAATTGAGTCCCATGACCCCTGGGTCGTTGAAGCCGTAGTTCAATAAGTCGTCAAGGATGGTCAGGTCTGATAGACCTTTTAGTGAACCCTCTAAATTTTAGGGAGAGGACTCTTTATCAACTGGAGTAATCGTAACTTTTGAGGTTCCGCCCACTGTTTTCTTTCTCAATTTGTAGGCTAAGCACTTTTTCCTCTTTGCAGGAGGAGTTCGTTCATCTAGACTGGGTGCCTCAACTACCGATGCTGAGTTGGGACTTTTATTCTCATCAGACGCTCTTGGCACCCCAGCCTCTTTAATTTCACTTTCCTCAGATGCGTCGAAGGCCCCTTCTATTGAGGGTACTGAAGGCCCAGCCTGCTCTTTGCCTTTTTCCGCAGTGGATCCGATTATAGTGGTGCCAGTTGGGAGGCTAGTTCGATGACCCTCTGCCAATAACCCAAACTTTGAAAGCAATTCATTAGAGATAACAGATTTAATCTCCCGGTTTCCCAAGGGAATAGCTCGAATGACCTCAACAGCTCAGAATACCCGGTGCCTTCGAGTCGTGGGCGGATACCTATAAAAGTCAAAGGAAGTTAGAAAGGATGTACTTCGAGCTTTAGAAAAATATCAGTCTAGGAATGAAACTTACTCCCTTCCAGCCATCTTCCCGCAAAGCCTGAGGGGCAGCATGCGTAAAACCATTCTTGCTTATACTGAGAAAATTTACTCCACGCCCTCGTCATGATTTGACATTTAGAATATGGCTAAAGAAATATGAAGGATGGACTGTCAAACCGTCTTTTGAAGAAGTAGATATAGCAGATATCCTCAGGAGTAGGGAGTCTGAATAAGGTGCTCATGAAGAGAATACAAGTGCCATGAATAAACACATGACTATTGGGGTGTAGCTGTGCCGGAGCAATCCTGATATATAGTAACACTTCACGAAGGAATGAATTGAAAGGTGGCACGCTTTTGACCCAGCGCATAAATTTGTTGCATGCTGTATACCTGGCTAGGGGAAGATGAAGCCAACTTGTCCTAACGAAACTAAGACATCGTCGAAAAGAACTCCATGAATTGAGTACAATCGACGAAGAGAGGCTTCGTTGATTTTTTAAGCTTGTGAATCAATAGGATTATCCGTGATAACTGCTCCTTTTATAACATCCGGAGCCGGGCCTATAACAATAGCGGATGGATCTGGAATGCCCTGTGTAGAAGTTGTCGGTGGACTTGAAGTTCCTACTAACTCCTACCGAGAAATGGGCTCAGGCTTATCTCAAACTATAGCAGAGCTGGATCTTTTGGACATCTTCGACAAGCGTTTAATTGGGTAGATACCTGTTTAAACTATACTTGAAAGACAATCGATATCAAATATAACGACAACAATATATAGCCCCTATGTTGTATGTGAACTAGTGCGATGACTTCAATGTGAGTGCAGAAAAAACCACTACAAGAAAAGTATTTATTAACGGCATTATATATCAGCGTTTCAAGCAATAATGCTGTTTTAGGACCGATAGAAATACGTAAAACGCTGTATAATTAACCCGACTAAAATTAAATGGCGGTTCTTCCAATTAAGTTCAAAAGCCGCGTTCTTTCACGATTACTTCCCTCCTGTTTCCCCCACTTCACACAATCTTCTCCTTCCTCCGTGAAAACCCTAAAATAGATCTACTCTTCTTCCGATTCTATTTAACTGTACAAAGATCAGATCTACACGATAAAGTATCCCTCTACATCCGCTCCGTCTTTCTCACGTCTACCCAAATGTCTCTATACTTTTTTTTGCTTTACTTCATCACGCTTCATGCCTTTCATGCCACCGTCACCGACCCCTGCATCTGCAATTGTTGACCGAATTTGCACAGAGAGACGCATGACAAACTTAGGCATCCGAGGCAAATCCACTTAATCCAATTTTTGACTTCATCACCTAATTCGGACTCCAATTTTCTGGTATTACGCATTCTACTTTTTTCTAATTTTAGTTTGTTTGAAATTAATATTGTTTTTATTCTTTTAACTATTTTCTACTTTTAACTTGTAAAAATATGGATTCATAAGACTGAAACATGGAAGTTGAGAGATTGTATAGGCTATGAAGTTAAGGAAGTTCAACTTTATGCGATTACTTATTTAGTAGGTTAAATTGTAGGATGTTGGTAGTGTGGATAAAACCAAAATAACTGAATTTACTCTCGATGTCTTAAAGATTTTTTGACTTCGGTCTATCTATTTCAGTTTCTATGTTTAAATGATAATGTTGGATGTTACTGTATATCTTTAATCTCAAGGTTGATTTAGGCTATATATTTTATTTGTAGCCCGAATCATGGAAGATTAAATAACTCTTTGTTTTGAAATCATTGACCAATTTTGTTAGACTGAATTCAAGTATGCTAGATTGAATTCTATTCTCTATGCTTTGAAATGATTGACCAGTTTTCCAGTTTATCTATGCTTTGAAATAAGTTTAAATACGTCATCATGGTACCTGAATCTTTACTGATTAATGCATGGAATCAAATACTAATGTTTCAGATACAGAAGACTTGCAAGATGAAGCTGAGAATTTGGAAACTGATGTGAGTTAGCATACACCAAGGTAGGATGAAGTTAAGGCACGGATTGAAAAAACTTGCAAGCTTTTGTTTCTCGGAAAGATAGGATAGGTTTAGAGACTTGCACAACAGCATATGCATTATCATGTACATCAAGTATTGATAGTAAGGAGGTGATAGCAGATGTGGAAACTGGTTGGGTATGCCATCTAACATTGACCGATATCAAAACGGTGTAATAAAGAGTTGCTTATAAACTTGTTTTCCTATTATTCGAGTAGGAAGTAAAAGATTTTGTAGCTGAATTAACCAAGGTGATGGAAAAACAAGGTCTTGGTACGTGTGTTATAGCACTGGTAAGTGCTCACTTAATTATATTTTGCTTTCTTTTTTCCTCGCTTGTAAATTTTGAACTATTGTTGTACTTGTGAGATGTGAAATTAGGGTGTTGATATAGGTCAATGATACCATTGGAATTTTTTATTTTCTTGTATGCATTTGTGTTAGTTTGGCTTTATGCTATCAGGAAATGGTTTCAAATAGATTGTGGGAGTATAATAAGTTATTGGATATACAGGATAAGACCGGTGTGCACAAGAACTTGCTTCAAGAAACAACTTACAAAGCAGGTTTGAAACTACGGTTTGTACAACCATTCAGTTTGGTCCATGTCACTCACCTTCATTTTCATGCACAGTTGAGCTTGCTGGAATATGCTTTAGTGGTAAGCTAGCTAAGACAAAGAAGCAGGCGTAAAAAGGTGCTGCATTGGCTGCATGGTGTGCATTAAAACAAAGTGAGTGATCTTGTTCATTTTGGTTTACCTATTTTTATCACAAAGTGTAGTTGAATGAAGAGACCTAGAACTTAAGAATATGAATTGAAATATTTTTAGACTGATTTTGGTATGGTTCCTACTTTCGTAATGTATTATTAGTAGCTGAACCGTGAAGCATCATGTGTTGAATGATACATACGCTACTTTCTCAGGAAAGATGTTAGGTATTAAAATAAACTAGTGGGACTTGAGCTATGTACATGTATTTTATTTTCATGTAAGGGCAATATGTTAACGTTTTCCCGTAGAGCACAATTTGACTTCAAAAATGATTTAATTGCATTGTTAATAGCTTTTATCAAATCTCGTGAATTGAAAATTGTAAATAATAGAAATTAATGCATACGAAATAGAAATCGCCACCACTGGTAGGACACCCGGTATGAGTTGCCAAGGGTCATGGATTCTAAGTATTATAAAAATTTAAATAATATAAATAATAAAGTTAACTAAGATTTCTAAATATTAAGTAAGCTTATAAAAATTAGTCAAGTATTATAAAAATTTAAATAAGTTAACCAAGTTTTATAAAAATTAACAAGTTTAGTTTATAAACATTAACCAAGTATATAAAAATATAATATACAACAAAATCTTCTATAGTATGATTATTATAAAAAAATTAACTAAGTTAACCAAGTTTTATAAAACTTAACAAGTTTAATTTGTAAAAATTAACTAAATAAATAAAAATTTAAAACATAACCAAATAATAATAATAATAATTATTATTATTAACTAAGATTTATAATAATAATACTAAGTTAACTAATATTTATAAATATTAAATAAGTTTATGAAAATTAACCAAGTTTCATGAAATTTTAACTAAATTAACTAAGTTTTATATAATTTAACAGGATTAGTTTATAAAATTATAACATATAACTTAATATTTTTATACTACTAATAATAATAAACTAGATTTATAATAATAATATGTTAGCTATGATTTATAAATATTAAATAAATTTATAAAAATTAACCAAATATCATAAAAATTTGACTAAGTTAACTAAGTATGATTTATAAATATTAAATAAATTTATATTATTTTATATCATCTTAATTAATTAAATACAAAGATGGAGTTCAAAGTACAACACAATGAGATTGATTGCGGTGAATGCTACATATTGCTTGAACGTCCAAGTCTTCAAATTTTGACAATTCAGTTGACACACTGCTTAATTGTCAAATGAGCTATATCGATTTATGTTGAAATTTGATGGATTCATTATCCATTCATGTTGAAATTGTCAACTTCTAATTTGTGGGTGTAATTGCTCTTTTGTGCATCAGTACAAGTGGTAGCTTATTCATAAACAAGAGATATATAAGATGCTACATCAGTGGTGGATGTACTATACTACAGTACAAGTGGTAGCTTATCCATAGTATCTCTCTGTGTTGGTTCACTGCCAGTGGGAAGAACAAAATCTGTAGAAATGGTTGGATCAGTTCCAGCATTTGACAGTATTCCAGGCTATAAGGTTTGGCTGCATTTGTTTGCAATTGTGAATGTAGGCCAATGCGCTTGTTTTGCTGCATGACATCTTCAAGATCACCACATTCGTATGAAATACCATTAAGATCTAAGTCAATAGTTCCTTAGTTTCATTATCTTATTTTGGTGAAGTAGTCATTGAATTTAATTCTTACCGTAGTTCCAAAAAAATGAAATATCCCTACTGTCAATCTTTTTTGGCAGTGACTCATGTGGAACCTGGAGTTGTGGCATGGCTAATAATGGACCTAATACTAACGGAAGCCAGTATTTTATTTGCACTGCTAAGGTATCATCTTTTACTTGAGGCAATATATCAACTTATTTAGCTTAAAATCATCCTATAGGGTTTAAAATTTTCTGAGTTTGTTTATGTAAGTAAGCTTTCATGTTAGGACTTACGACACATTGCAATTCAATGTAAATAAGTTTTATATTGGATTAATAATACACATGCAGAGACTAAAACTGAAATGGTCAGACTAAAATTGAGTAATAAATTTGGAATTAATGTGTGCAAAGGGGTAGAAATATGTGAGAGACTGAGTATTAGGTAGCTTTGAATGAAAATAAGACTGTGTTATGGGTGAAGATAACGAAGAATTGGACTTATCCTATATGAATTATATTATGTATTTTTTAGGGAATCTTACTAGAGTTAATAACACTGAATTATTTTTTCCATTTACATGTCAAGAATGTTGTTATCATAGAAATTATTTACATGGTTATGAAAAGGACAAATATAATAAAACAATCTATTCATGAGATACTCTCTAGGTTGGCAACTGGTTGCATGGGCATAAAAAATGAAAAGTCTAAGGATCTAGTTAAAGTAATTTTGGTAATTTATGTTGTTAAGTTTAAATTAGTTGCTTTATGTTTATATGTAGTACGTTATGTGGTAATAGATACGGATATTGACACTGCTTGAAGCTGAAGTATAACACACTCTCTACTGGTAATAGCTTGGGTTCAAACTTCAAACCCTGTAAAATTGTTCACAGGCCATCTTTTTCGGTATTTTTACAAAGAATGGCAACTAGCTGTAGCAAAAATAATATCTGGATCCACCAAAACAAAAATTAACTAATTTGATTTGTTTAGCCATTCATGTAACCTATTTTACAGCCATTGGCAATACCCATCATCATGTATTTCTCATTATCTTTTATGTAAACGTATGCATATGTTTGGATTAACATCTCCAATGTAATTCAAGTAATTTTCTCATAGCTATGTATTATCTTTTATGTAAACGTATGCATATCTTTTACAAAATTTGTTTATTACCGCACTTAAAAACAGCGTCCGTTGCTATATGCCGTTGAAAATCTTCTATGAATTGAAAAAACACTAAAACACGCTGTAATAAGGACTCCCTCCCGTTAATTTTTAAGCCCGCCTAAGTTTTTCGTTCACCGCTTAAAGCATGTCCTCTTCTCCCCCACAATAACAAACCCCAAATCTCAAATTACATCTCTAATCCAAAATTCGCCACCGATCTCCACGGATTTTGCCAATCATCCAGAGTTGCGAATCCATCAAAACTCCTTATTATGCTCTAGCATTCATCAAATTATTATTCCAATTAATTTCGTGCAATGTCCTGATTAGAGGTTTCAGATCCGAGTTATTATGAATATGTTTCTCGCTGTCTTTGCTTGAGAGATGCTACCGTTTGCTTTTCTTGGTCTGAAATTTGAGATACTTGCTGCTTGTTTCTGCTTGTATTTGAGATGTCAACAGGTTGTTGATTAAATTGTTATTGGCTGGAGATGTTCGAAAATGATGTGCAGTGGTGCCGATGAACCAGTTTCATCCGTTGATGGTGCTTTGGCTGAAGCTGCTCTGACAGGTAAGCTTCAGATTAGATTATTGCATTTGCTTGTAAATGATGAGAGTATGAATCTATGCACTGATAATGGTAGTTGCCATGTTTGGATTCTCAGAACAGTCTGGGGTTGTATATGAACCTATTTACTTTGTTTATTTTCCATAATTCCAAACCACACCTTGTAAATTAAATCACAAATTATAAATTTAAATTAACGAATGCATTACTTTTCAATTTTTTATTTTATTATATTTGACACCAGTTTTCATCCATAGTTCCAAATTGAACCATGTGTCCCAATTCACATGATATAACATTTGAATTGATTAATACAGTATCCTTCAATTTTTATTTTTACCATTTATAGATGTATTCACTTCAGCTGCCTTTAAAAAATCCAAAATGAATATGTAAATTAATCATGTGGTTGCAAGAATATGAACTATACTTACTACTGCTACCAATCTGTGATAGCACAAAGTACAGACTTTGCGAAAATGAAAATGGTTTTGATGGATTGAGATTTGGTTAATATAGAATATATTACATAAATCATATATTTTCCTGGTAATAGCTAACTGTCATTATTTTTTTCTTGCTAGAAGTTCAATGTTGCATTTTAAAATTAATGAGAATGATAAATCATGTGGTTGCAAGAATATGAACTATACTTACCACTGCTGCCAATCTGTAATAGCACAAAGTATAGACTTTGAGAAAATGAAAATGGATTTGTTGGAATGAGCTCTGGTTAATATAGAATATATTACATAAATCATATATTTTCCTGGTAATAGCTTACATAAATCATATATTACATAAATCAGTATCCCATTTTGATCAGGCTACATGCTTATGGTTTATTTGAAATTAAGGTTTCAAGCAATGTAATTGCTAGCTTGGAGTTATGAACATATGGTCATGTAGTAATAACATAATATTTTTATCTTTTATTAGGAAAAAGAAATAGTATTAATAGCTTCTATTAATTTTTACACAACTATCTCTATTTCAGTTTCCGTGATATTTCAAGTCAGCTATGTAGATGACCAGAGTATCATAAATTTGACCTTAAAGATGGAGGATGCAGCTTGGAGGATGAAGCTTGGAGGATCATAGCGCTAGTTGGAACAGCATCAGACTCTGGTAGGGTTTCTGATGGGGCTTGTAAGAAGTTTCTATTTGATAGTTGGTCAAGTTTACTGATGCTGGAGCTTCTACGTTTACTGTGCTTGGAGTTTTTGATGGCAAGCTGATGGGAAGATGGCCAACATGAGGGGGAAGAACTTGTAGTCCTCTCAGGTAATTTCTGCTTCACCACTGTTGTTGGACATCAGCTTCGTCCATGCTTGCGATTTAATTCCCTTAGTACTCTACAAATTATATTAGTATCACACTTCTACCAATTTAATTAAATCAGTTTTTGTTTAGCCGTTCTCAATTGTTCCGGCTTAATAATCCTCATGTTTGCTTTCTGATTTTTTTTGTTTTATATTAGTTTCAATTTATGGTGTGTTTCAAATATAAATGATTAAAAACACAAAGAAGTGGCCGTAGTGGATTTTTCATTCACGGTGCGCATTCATTTGATTGAGAAACATCGTCTGCATATTTTATCAGTGCACTGTGCACAGTTTTTGGTAATACGCAAAAATTAGCCTATGAATTTGTACATGCATACATAGGCTAATTCATACATAGGCTAATTTACACAGGTTAATTCATACATAGGCTGGTGATCAGAGTATGTAATGGTTGTTGTGTGAATTTTGCTGTAGAGTGGCAGTTAAGCATTTTAGCATATGAAACTTCAAATTTTTAGATGGCGTTTACTCACTGATCATTTCAAATTTCTTCATTGCAGGTAATTACAGATGGCGATGACACATTCTTCTTCCGTAGCAAGTAGCAAGCATATGAAACTTTTAAGATGCACGTTGTTGTTCGCATTTGGTGTGGACTTACTGTATTGATATTATACTTTTACTTAACATATAGCGTGTCTTTGTTTAACAGAATTTGTGGCAACTTGGTTTACTTTGTTATTTTTGTTTATGGATATTATTGAAACTTGGTTTATGGATGTCTTTTGTTTATTAATATTCTCTTAACTAGTTTATGTAACCAATTAATAGTTATTAGAACCTGTTATATATACTAGTTGCTTGAATATGCTCAAAATATAGTTTTGGAATATTCAAAAAAGCTGTTATATAAATAGAAGACAACGTTTGATTAATGCTGTCAATGAAGAAACAACAGCGTTTATTTCGTGCTGTAATTATCTTGAAATTGTCAATAACAACGTTTTTCACTTGCTGTCGAAATAGTTGATGATTCAATCACAGCGTTTTTAACATGCTGTCGAAATTGTTGATGATTCAATAACAGCGTTTAGAAAAAGCTGTTGTAAACAGTTAAAGTAGAATTTGAACATCTTCGACAACTAAATTATAAACGCCGTTGAAACATAATACAGCACGTCTGAAACGCTGTAAAAATATTATTGACGGCTCGTAATAAACGCTGTCACAGAGATGTTTCAACAGCGTTTATAGAAACGCTGTTGTAAGTTGTGTATATACGACAGCATGTCGTTATACAGCGTTTCTAATAACGCTGTTGTATCATATTACAGCGTTTATCAAACGCTGTTAAAAGCCTTTTGTGGTGTAGTGAACTAAAGTTTAAGTGCAAGTATGGGGTGATAGAACTTTAAGTTGTCATTCTCGAAGACCGTCATTGCTGACCGTCTCCTGCAATTTATCATATGATTGGCAGTAGAAGGCTTGGATCGAACATTGGCATCGTTGAATGTGAAATCCATTATTTGCATTTGATGGGTTAACTTTGCATTTAAGATTATTCAAGCAATGGGGTAGTTAGTTCAAATTAGGTTTTTGGGGCTTATATATTTTGTTGTTTGTCATGCTTTGTCCAATATGCTACGATTGATTGTGGACTTAAGTTATTTAAAGATGTCTTATGTTCAGGTTGAAACACTTTTGATTGCCAATGTCGACCCACTCGCTCATTGTCCCCCCCAAACTACCAAACAACCTCACTCGGACTTCTACCAAACTACATCACTTTATTAGGTACCGAGCCATACTCACCAATACTTCTCTCCTTCACCTATCTCAACTTATGTCAAACTACTACCAGAGACTCTTGCCAAGCCATAGCCAATGCCCAATACCGGCCACCAACAAAAACTTAAAGACCGAGCCGCACTATACCGTTCGGTGTCAAGCTACTCCCCTTCGAATTACTGATCGACCCCCTCACTTTCTATCTCCCTCTCTAATTATCGAGTGCCTCACTTGACCTATGACCACTACTCTTACAAACTCCTACTAACTTAGAATACCTCGATGGATAATGACTCTCTCTCGAAATGACGACCTCCTCACTAAGGCAAAACAACCAACTGCCTACTCCTGCACTTCGCCGACCTCGCTTCCTGAAGTCGTCCATTGTTGTTCCCCCCAATTGAAAGTCTACTCATACCAAAAGCATTCCATAATTGATGCCCGAACACTTATTCACTATGCCCCTCTCCTCTCGTGCTTACTACGTTGGACCATATTCCTATATGGCATGACCCCTTAATTCGACTTCTGAAGGGTATGGTGGGGGGGATTTACAATAATTCATAGAACCTCACCTATACGGTAATTTAAGAACGAGACGAATGCTTCTTGAAACTTGAACTTGAGAATGGGTAGGGAACGTGTTGGAGAGGATGATTAAATGGAGGGGTATGGCAGTTTGATAGAGAAATGAAGCTTGGGTTTTGAGTGAAAAACTGATAGGAAGATAATAGTGGAGTAAAAGTGGAAGAAAGATAAGAAGTGTAGGCCTTTATATGTGGGAAGGGTGAAGCGAATAGGCCATACCCGGTGGAACCAGTCGACACAAGTTTAACTAGTTCAGTAAAATAGATGCCAATCGCATGGTTCGGTATTAGCGTGTCATTCCACCTTTTTTGCCAAAGAAACCGAACAGATGGTTCAGCCTCCTTACATTGATCCAATTTTGTTTCTAAAAAAATATAAATTAGTGATGAATGAATTGGCAAAAATAATAATCAAAATATAGAAAGGGTACGTATGAATGTATAAGCACATCATGGCGATGGAAGATGAGAAGTTTATACATGATTTCGAAAGCACGAATTGCTCAATGGTTCAAAGTGCATGAGGTTGACTCACATGACACACTTTAGGGGGCAAATGTTACCCGGCACTTTGGCCTGGCTACATAGCGACAATCGCAGAGCCTATGGTTGACCCTAGATGGGACTTGAGTTAAGAATGGGTTGGAAGTACAAGAGGCTGGTGTAATCTAAGTTTGGTTTGGCCTATGCATGGGTCAGTATATTTGATGTTGTTCAGCATGACTGTAAGGCACAAGGATACAAAGGTGGCTCAACCAAGGTAATTCGGTCAAGTCGGTTTGGCCCCTCATCACTCAGCCTTGAAGAGAAGGTCATCGCTTAGCCATGATAGGCAAGACAAAGCGGTTCGACCGAGAAGGGACCGGCCCCAGTCGCTCGGTAAGGGTGAGATTGAACTTGATGGTTCGGTCGATCATGATTCGGCCTCGGAAGTCCAAAGTCATGTGTCACTCATTCAAAGGAGCATAGCCAAGACAGGTCGGCCAATTGTGTTTCAGTGTTCGAGGTTCGGCCTTAATGGTTCGGCATGCGTGGGTTGACAAATCGGGGTCGGTGAACCTTGTGGAAGTTAGTCAATTCTTCAACCTATAATAGAGTGACATGGCTAACATGTCTTTTCTTCGAGTCATACTACCGCTTGCTCCGAGTTCTTTAAGGGACCGCTTCGAGTCAGTAACAGGACAACTTCTGGGTCGGCATAGGTGGTTCGATGGAAGTGGGTCGGCCTGATTTGGTCGGTCAACTTGACTCACAACTATGGGCCGAACTACCTTGGTCTTGGATCTACAACAGGAAGTCCAGCCTATCTTTGTTTATAAATAGAGAGGCAAGGGTACAATTGAGAGGACCTTTTTTCGGTAACTCCAGGGAGACTCTGCTATTGTTTATGCACTCCTCTTTTTGACTCAAAATTGTATCCAAGTGGTTTGTTTAAGGATTGTATCTATATTCAAGCATTTGAAAAAGGCAATAAAGATTAAATTAAAAGAGGATGTAGGCAGTTACGCCGAACCATTATAATTCTGGTGTTCTTGTTTTTTTTATAGTTTTGCATATATTCCTCTATTTTAATTTTCTATGTTGATTAGTCTCTCTACACAAATTTATTCTTGGGTGTTAGTGAACAAATTTGGTGCTAATAGCATGTGTGTGTATGTGTGTGTATTCTTTTTCATAATTCCTTTATTTATGCTTTAAAATCTAACAACATGATTCCTCTCTTACACATTCACATAACCCTTATTTTTGAATATATGATCACACGTATATTACTAATAAAAAATAAAACCTCCTTCTAGACTTCTAAAAAATCTCATTCTTTCACAACTAAATGATCCTTATTTATATGAATCGGTATACAATATCTCAAAAGTTCACACTTAACACATACAGGTTTAGAACTCATTATCATCTAAATCATTTCAATACAAGTATAGTTCATTTGAAAAAAGTTCCTTTACTCATTAAATTTCTAAATGGATTTCAATTAGTTTTAAAATTACTAAATTGTCTTAGTCTCTTTTCCATGACATCTACATGATTTAGTTTAAACTACTTCAAGTTATTAAATAGTTTAATGTTTATTGATTTTTCGAATACGTATTTTCAGCTTTAATTAAAAAAATCACTTACGTATTTGTAACGACCCGGAAAATTTTAACAATTTTAATTGATTCTATAACGTATTTAATTGAATATTTGTGAAATCTTATAATAATTGAATTTTTAAATAAAATGTTTATATATTTAGAATACGTATATTTAAATATAGCAGATTGTAAATTTTCAAATAATTTTATGGAAGTTTATTTAATTGAGAAAATGTGTTGTCCAATTCAAGCTATTAATTGCTTTAATTGATTTCTGAATCAGTGCGTAACAGTTTCTTTTTACTACCGTTAAAGATTTCTATTGCTTAATACTTTTCCAATTCAGGTAGACTTTTCCATTCGTAACCATTAATAAATTTGAGATCATCGACCTTGCTTTTATTATTCCTTGTAGTTTCGTGCACTGACTTTACCTTTCCCACTACCCAAAATTTTCTCTATACGTTTCTTTTGCAATTGAAGCGTATATTTATATTTATGGTGGTGCGTTTATTCTGGTCTCTCTTTATTTTTGTTTTTAACGCTTGAAAGAATCTCAAATCATCAAGCTAGTAGCATTCGTTCCTTCCCTCGCTTTCATAAGGCCTATAATATATAAACCATTTGCTTATAGATCCGAACACAACTTTGTCATCAAATTTAATGTGCCTTCCTCTCCCTATTATTTCGGTTCCAACCTTCCTAGTAAATGGCTTTAATAAATTTTGGCTAAATCATAGATACGGACGTTTCAAATTTTTTTCATTTTATATTTATTTCCAATTCCTTCATTTGCTTCAAAATTTTTGAACGTGCCTAATCATCTCAGCATGTATATATAATGTAAGCCTACCTTTCCTTGGAAAGCTATTGCTCATAAAATTTCCTGATTTCTTTCCTTTTATCCATTTTTATATCTTTGACTTTCAAAACTCATTATGTGTTGTACAAAAAAACAAAAATTTATTGCTTTAAGTGTGTAGCTAAATCAACTATTGACCGTTACAATTACTTTTTTTTCATTTCAATTTATTACTTAAATAACGTTTTGATGAATTAATGGACAGCTTTACGTTTCTTTTGCTTTTGAAAACTTTATATTTATAGTGTACGTTTCTTTTGCATTTCAAAATTTTGAAACATGCTGCCCCATTTAAGCCATTAATTGTTTTAATTATTTTTCTTAATCAACATATAACCGTTGCTTTTTATTATTCTAGGATTTACATCCATACTTTAATCTCTACTGTTCCATTTATTTCATTTGAAATCTAAATTTATTTACCATTCATTCATACGCCTCTTTCTCTTCCCTCTTTTACCTCTTTGTTTCCGTGTTTCTAGGAATATATATATAGTATAGCATACATTGCATCTTCTTTTCTCTCTGTAGGCTATTCGTTGCCCTCAAATTAATATTAAAAGAGGAGAGAGCTTTGTAAATAGTATATAAAGTCATATAGCACGTTCACATATCAGATGCAGACCTACCTTTATATTTAAGAAACTAGCATTTTCTCTGTTGCCTGAAGAATGCCCTTCGCCATGTCATGTTGCTTGAATCACGCATGCATTCTTCCTTTAAAAATCGCCTGTTCTCATCTCCCCTCCATCTTATCTTATTTCTTCCAAACCTGAGCATGAGCTCTCTCTTTTCCTTGGCCTACCTCCTCCCCATGGCCGCATGCATTAGTTGGCAAAACATTTCCTCCCTGGTTTTTAAAAGTAAGTACGCATTTTATTTGATATAAGTCTATTTTATATATTAAGAACAGTATAGATTGTGCATAAGTTTTGTTTTATATGTTTACTGTAACTATGGGGATTTTGAATTCCCTAACAGTTGAACTTTAAAAATAATAATATATTTCATAATAGTATATATATGATTATTGTAATATTTATAAACGTGTATATAAATATTTAACTTCTGTTCATATATAAAGGTTAGTATATATTTATACTGTATTATGTATATTATTTTAAGATTTTACGGTATATATGGTATAAGTTTGGTAGCCTTCTATTAATATACGTATTTTTATATGTTTTATATATTTGGTTATAACAGTTTCAACTATAATAAAATATGTTATTTTATTAGCTTTCATATGTTAGATATATAAAATATAGTATTTCAATTTTCGTTACTGTTTTGGTATATATATTATATAAAATTGGTGGGTACAAGTTTGATAGGTCAATTTATAATATATATTTTTATGATTGTTTTGGTATTTTAGAGTCTACCGTACTATATTTTATTTTATTTCCAACAATTTACATAAGTTATATTTAAATGTAGGTATATATATAAATTTTCTATAGTAGTTTTACAGTATAAGTTATATCAATATTTTATAATTTCAACAGTATATGCTTTCAAAAGTTTATTTCATGTCAGCCTTAAGGTTGTTTGCACTGACTGATATACGTTGGATTTTTTTTTAAGGGATGTGTATTTTGATTTCAAGTATAGTCATATATATAGTCATATACAAATTGGTAGAGGAAATGTTATATAGTATATATATGGTTATATTAATATAGTCGGTCTGCACATCTATGTATATATATTAACCGAGGCATGCATATTTTGTTGCATATTTTATAAACTGTGTCTGCATATGTTGGCTAGTTGTATATAAGCTCACTTATCCTATTTATCTTCCTTGATCCAATTCTGATTTGAATTCGTCTATTCCTATTATCAGCTTTGATCATTGAACCGTTTCCATCTAGCTTTGTTTTGGAATTCGGATCTGGATTTCATAACTCACTTCTTTTTCTCTGGCCTCGAAAGGTGAGAAATCACTCATGATTAACGTTCTTTTATTTACTAAATTTGATTTCAATTGAGACGACAATTGAAATATGAGGCTGTAGTTATTTAAATTGTTATATATGCTATTATCTGTAACTATTCACTTATGGGATATGACACCATATCCTATTGTTTATATATTTATTTTGATGATATATGCCTGTTGTTATTATTATTTACATATCTGTTATCACTCTGCAAGTTCCCTGTTAGTATAGAAATCACTATGGGTTGAAATGATACATACCCGAACAGACTTTAGAATAGGAGAAAATCATTATGGGTTGAAACGATAAACCCAAACGATTTTCATTTAATTGAATTGGGATTACGGGTTGAAATGCTATCCACCCGTCTACATTTAGTGTACGGATTGAAATAATAAATATCCGTAACACTTGACCATATGATAAGAAATATATACAGACATCGTTGGTCCATATATATAAATATTTTGAAATTTAATTCATTGTTTTGGAAAGAAATATATGGTCTTATTAAATGTTAATCCTTAAATTTTTTTATATATAAAGGGTAATGATATATAGATTTAATAATATTTAATTTAGTCAAAATTTGATTTAATACATAAATTATGTTAAATATTTATGTAAATTTTATTCCAGAAAGTATTCTGCAATTTACTAAGATTGGGAGATAAATGTGGGTTTATCTAAATGGTATTTAAATAAGGATTTATTCAATTAAATCAATTTGAAATTATTGAATGGGAAATTTAAGGGTATGATTTTGTAACTGGATTTTTATTTAAGTGATTTAATGAATATTTCACGTTTAAATAAATTAAAGAAAATATTGAGTAAAATGTAATTTAAGGTTACTTAAATGATATTGTATCTAATGAGGGATTATTTTAAGACTAGATAATAATGAGGTTAAATCGAGATCTATATGGAACTATTAAATTGAACATTTAATTAAATATTAAAGCTTTGAACTATATTGGGATTTAAATGGTTTATTTTGAGATTCGGATATGTATTTGAAATCAGTATAGTTGAATTTATTATTTAGAAACTAAATTGATTAAAAAATTAGTTTGAAACGTTGAATACTTAAAGTTTTGAAATATATTGAATATAAAGGGTATTTTATGATTTCAAAATCCGAATTTGAGATCGATAAAATTGAAGTGGTTATTTTAGAAATTGAGTTGAATTTAAATTAATAAATTGAGATTGAAATAGATTTAAATGGGGTGGTCGGGTTGATGTTAAACGATTTGTTAAGTTGAGGGAATTGAAATTTCTTTACTGTACAAATTATTTAATATATAAAAATACTATTTTGGGAAATATAGAGATTTTTGAAGTAAAAATGATATTTGGTTTTGAAGTATAACTTAAAATGACCACGGTGTTATAGCGTATATTTTTACCTTGTAGATAGTTCTACAGATCCTTAGAGGATGGTTATCCCAAACATCCTTTAAGTTAATTATATTTCAGTTGATATTTCACTTGAGTTGGATTTATTGATATAAGAATGTTAATCCTGACTCGAGTGTTTTGTGTTTTGCTTTACGCTCGGGTCAGACCGAGTGATACAGCTTTTGAGACTCACCTTCGAAGTTGGAGTTTAGCTTGAAGATCCAGCTATCTATTCTTTCAGTTTTTCCAGTTGATTGGTTCAGAGAAGTCATCTACTCGTACTGGAGACTTCACTGCATCTGAGAGTTCTGCTGTATTTTATTTCTAACTCTGATATGTATATAGTAGCTTCATGAACTACTATTCTTTATCTATTCCGCTGCATTATTTACTCTGTGTCTGTGATCTGTGATTGATGTATTTACTGTAAATGATAAGTTTTGCCAAATTTTAATTAACAATTCGGTATTTTGAATTATTCAAGTCGGACATGTATGGTTTTATTGTCGATTTGAATGGTCCAAAATAGCGGGTCGTTACAGTATTTTGTGTTTTCCATGATCAACTTATTCATTAATATACATCTTGAATAAAACAAACCAAACAATTAATAGGCAACTACAAGTTGTGAACAAGCAGCGGCAACTCACCACCAGTGCACAATGATAATAAGGAGAATTTACTAAATGTACCATAAGCTCGTCTGGTCAAGCATTAGACTACCATTTAGAAGATTATCCAAATCAACGTAAAACAAATAGATTAAACCTCTTTCAAACTAAACTAAGACACCTTATTTTAATTGCAAACAAATCCTATTTATCAAGAACTACCTTTGGCTGCTCTTGTCATATGGGTACCATCTTCGGGGTAGACCACTAACTCTTGTGCATCGGTTCCAATTAACCATGTAGCACTAAATTTAGAGTCCTATCTGCTACAACGCAATGTTTTCGAGGCCCAACTTAAATATGTTCCAACAACTAGAAGCCAAACCTCATGATATAAAAGCAACTTTGTCTGTTAGTCCAGACATTACTTGCTCACTTATTTCTCCTTATTCAGCAATCAACGAATCTTATTTGCTGTTATCCAGCCTTTTGACCAAGAAATATTCAAATAAATTGGACGAATTGAACTTGGAAACCATCAAGGTAGGAATCCCGAAGAGATAGACCGAAAGTCTAGAAATCAAATACAAATAGAGCTAAGAGGAAGATAGTAAACCATTCATGAATCGAGAAGGGAAAATCTAACAAAAAGTTGGATTGATACCGATCTAACCCATGGATTAGTAAAGATCTACGAACTTTAGTTCAAAGTTTCACTCACTCCTTCTACATATTAATGATAATCCCAGAAGCCTATTTCAAGTGTTATTTTGTTAATCTCATGCAATTCTCTATCGATCTTCACAAGCATTCAAAATCAACAACTCCATTCTTCTATAGATGCATTATTTGGACTTAGAAACAAGCTAATAGTAGTGCAGACAAGTATGGAATCATGAAGCTGACCACAATCGAGCCAAAACAAAGAGTTCAAGGCAACCGTTTTGGAAATCATACGAATTGGTACTGATCCAAGCCATGGATCGGTTTCAATCCACTATTTTGCTAAGGTGCCCACCTATTTTCTTGGAGAATTGGTAAATAGCATGTAAAATGAGGTAGAGATCATGGAAGCGAAAATAGGCTTCCTAAATATATAAACAGAGAGGCAGGGCTCATTTTTATGGATCAATTTTAGCTCTTGCTTTCTCTCCTCTAATTTCTTATAATCACCCTTAGATTTGTACTAATCCGTAAGAACAACTGCTTGTAATCTAGTGATATAACCAATAAAATTACTGAGCGGACGTAGGCCAAGATTAGTCGAACTACTATAAACGTTATATGTTCTTTTCTTGTTTATTTTTATTTATTTTATTCACTTTTTAATCTCTACATAATCTTTTGGTGTTTGTGCCACTTTTGATTTAAATAATTTGATTCTTTCATTGGGAACTATATTCTCAGGCTACTTAGATCCATCATCTACTATTGGGTTTCTTAGATTTGAGAGACAGATCCAATCTTCTAACCCTACTATTATACTATTTAGATTTTCAATAATCTAAGAGAAGGTATTCGCCATGACCCCATTATGAAGAGAACATGATACAACTTGAGCTATTAATGGTGATGAGAACTAAGTCACTCACCATATAGATGAAGTTGCCCAACCAAAACAAGCTGAGATCTAGAATCCAACCGAGTTCATGAGAAGAATGGAGATAGATCGTATGATCAAGCAGATGGAGGATAGATTCTAGATAACTCGCAATGAGACGAACTAGCAAATGCAGCAGAGATTGAAGCTGGTGAATGAACTAACTTAGAATAGCCATAAGAGGAGTAGAATGGACTTAAACCATTTAAGTTCAAGATCTGAAAGTTCCTCATCATCCGAGCAAAGACGGAGGGATAGAAATCTGAAGAAAATATAAAACATTGGTGGGACCATGAATTAAGGGACGAGGCAAACTCGTAGTTCGAGTTTGTGGATCGATACCTATCCAAAAGGATGGATCAGTACCGATCCAACTTATTTTAGAGATGGACCATGCCTCAAGATGGTGGCATAGCTGTGACCTTAGGATACGATGTTGATGATCAAAATATGGAATATCAAGCTACTGCTAATGATGAAATGCATAGGAATCAAATAGGGGGACTACCGTACAAATTGATCTCTTGGAGTTTGGAGAGCCGAGGTTTGGAAAGCCTACCCGAGAGTGTTCGTCGAGCGAAACACTTAGGGCGAACCCCGATTACTGCTATTTAGTCGACCTGTAGACCCAAAGTACTTAGGAGATATGGTCAAGAGACATGTAAGTGAAATCCGATTTAGAAGCAACAATGAATGGAGTACTTCTCCTAGTCGAAATCCGTTTACTGAGGACATTCTGCATGTGAAATATCCATGGTGTTTTGTAATGCCATCGATGTCATTATACAATGGAAAGACAAATCATAGGCAGCTCTTGATGAAGTATGAATGCATATAGACTCAGCTCGAGAGTTTTATGTAATGAGATGTCGTTGCTTTCCAATTTTTCTGGAAGGAGTACCGATGAAGTTGTTCACTCGGCTTCCACCAAGTTTTACATCATCTTTCGTTGAGTTGTCGCAAAACTTTTTGGAGAAATTTCGTTCATGCACTGCATGTCCAAAAGATGTGATGTCATTATCAAACTTCTTCCAGGGAGCGGCAGAGTCGTTAAAGGATCTCTTGAACTGGTTTCGTATAGTTGTAATGAAAATAACAAATCCCACTGATGATGTAATGCTGATGGCATTGATCAGGGGGATTTATCCAAAGACCAACTATAGAAGATGGTTGGAAATGAAACCCCCATCAATGATGGATATTTCCTACATGAAGGATAATCAATTCCTGTATTTGGAGGAGGCACATAATCATCCCAAAAGAGGTGAGGCTAGGAGTTCAGCGGAAGTGATATAGAGCAACATTGCTGCAAAACAGTCTGGAGGAAGTTCTGATAAGGTGAATGTAAAAATTGGCAACAAGAGTGGGGGGTTAGAAATAGAATGACAATAGGGCCAGAAATTGAAAGCCTGATAACAGGAATCATCCTAGGATCCCTAATTATGATCATTACACTGAACTAAATAACTCAATTGAGAATATCTATTTGGCAACTCAAAGTACCGAGCAGTATAGTAAGCTGGCTTTGAGAGAGTCGATCAAGAAGGAGAAGTGATCTGGCAATTTTGTAGGTTTCACAAGAGCCACGGTCGTAATACCAATGAATGCAGGTACTTGCTCGATATGATTGAGGAGCTGATTGGAAAAAAGAAATTGCAATAGTTTGTGAAATCCCTGTATGATGGTGGGAAAAGAAATTCTTGGCCCTTTGGATCATCCTCCCAATTGAGACAAGCCGGTACTGGTAGTGAGGAGCCTAGATGGCTTGAAAAATATTTGTGATAAATACAATCATCGGTGGACCACATCAGGTTGACAAGAGTTTGAATGAGATGGATAAGTCTGTTTGTGCTTGGAAGTATACAGAGAATGAAAGATTCTTTACTATAGAGGATGAAGTTTCGACAAAAAAATTGAGAACCATGACATATGACATTGTTTTCTTAAACAGAGACGCTAATAGGGTGGAAACCTCGATGACTCACACATTGGTTATAATGGCAACGATTGGCTCTGCTATTGTTTGAAAGGTGTTGGTTGACTGTGGGAGCTTGGTCAACATTCTACTTAAGAAAGCTTATTATCAAATGCTTTTGGAAGGGAAGGACTTGGAACCGTGTAAATATGGGATACAGAGATTTAACTGGATGGTTATAGAGCCAATTGGGTATGTGGAGCTACCGGTGATACTTGAAGAGGGTGACCATAGGCGAGTGCGGGCCATGCCTTTTATGGTGTTGGATATTTACTTTTCTTATAATACATTTTTGGACTGAATGGCCCTGGCTGAATTCAGGGTAGCTATAGCTTCCTAATGTTTGATGTTTAAATTTCTTATGGAGAACATCGTGGGAGTGGTGCATGGAGATAAGGGGTTGGGCTGCGAATGGTATGTCATCGAGCTAAGGGAGGCAAACCGAAGAGTGAAAGGAAATGATGTAGAGGGGACTCTCTACATCAAGGCTTTGGTTGCATAGCAACCAAAGCAACCAAAGCCCGAGCCCTACCCCAGGTAGCATAGTGGGTTCCATAAGAAAGAGCCAAAAGGTGGAAAAGCAGCTTATGTCGAGCTAATGATCAATGTTTTGGTCAGCTAGGATGATCCGACACGGGTCGTGAAGGTTGGTTCATAGCTTTTCGTGAGGATAATGATGGTTGGTTTTCTACGGGCGAACTTAGATGTGTTCGCTTGGACTCACTCAACATGTGTAGAATCTTGCCAGAGATTGCGAGCCATGCATTGAACATAAATTCAAAATGCGTTCCTGTTAAACAGAACCTTCACAGCTTGGGTTCGAAGAGATCCGTTGCACTCAAAGAAGAAGTGGATAAGGTAAAAGACAATGGCTTCATCCTTGATGCCTTATACTCAGGGTAAGTACTAATCCTATCTTGGTAAAGAAGCCTAACGGGAAGTGGAGGACATGCATCGACTATTCTGACTTAAATAATGTGTGCCCAAATGATAATTTCTCACTACCAAGGATTGATCAGCTCGTGGATTCAATAGCTGGATATGAACTACTATCGCTCCATGTAATAGGATAAAGCATGTCATTACTGATCTTCAATAAATAAATTGCTTTTTGGATCCAGGTCTCTGCCTTCACATAGCTTAAGATTTATGAAATTTGGCTGACTCGAATGTATCTGCATGCAATGCAGGTATGCAGGTACCTAGAGTTAGGCTCCAACCAAACTTCCACTGTTCATGATCAGACCCTTTGGAGTTCAACCATTCTTGGCGCCCAAAGATGGAACCTAAACTAAATTTTTCCCTTAATGTGAGGGTAGGAGTGTAAACCTAAAAGGACGTGGTTTGATCATCCGTTGACTAACTCTTGTTCATGATGTAAGGGGCCGGAGTATAAATCAAATAGGATGTGATCCGACCATCCACCAACTAACTCATGTCCTTAATGTAGGGGCAGGAGTATAAACCAAATAGGATTTGATTAACTATCCATCAGCTAACTCTTTCCCTTAATGTGGGGGCCATAATATAAAGCAAACAAGACAAGACTTGGTCGTTTACCAACTAGCTCTTATCCTTGATTTAAGGGCAAGAGAATAAACCAAATAGGATGTGATTCAACCATCCATCACTCAACTCTCATCCTAAACTTAGGGATGGGAGTATAAACCTTGATGGATATGACTTGACCGTCCATCCATTAACCCTTGCCCTAAATGTGGGGCACGAGTATAAATTCAAAATAGATGTGATATGACCATCCAAACATCTTGCCCGAAATAGGCAAGGCTAAAAATCCATCTTCGTCGAAGGTGGGATCCTACATATAAACTTTGTTCGACACTCGGAGTTAGGCCTGACCAAAAATAAACGCCCTCAATGAGGATGTGCAAACTACAATCTTAAGTAGTTAGCCAAACTAATGCCTGGAGCTTGGCATGATCGAATGTCGCTATCTTGGTAAAGGATACCTGAATAGTTACTCTAGGTGGCTTACCTTAATTGATGCTTAGAGTATGGCACTTCAACGATTGCTTTATGTTCATGAGAAAGACAAAAGGCCGATGAACCATGGAACATGCTAATGACTTGGTCCGATAATAATTAAGGAAAAGAATGGATTGCAAGTATAGTGAATTAAAAGAGCATTTATTAAATACTTTAATGATACCAAAAAAAGATTGAACAAAACAAAAGTCTTTGTTATTCGCATATAACACTTAGAAAGAAAATGTACAAGTTTTATTTACGCCGAAGTGCAAAGAAAAAGTGGAGACCGAATCTACACAATATTGGCAAAAAAACAGACTCCTACAACTGTAAACCAAAAAGCAAGTCTACTTACACAATACAAATCAATAATCACTTCTTCGGCTTGTTCTTCATTGGTTTCTTTACATCGCCATATGATGGATCACTCAAGCCATGACCCTTTCTTTTTCCTCCTCTTCCCCTACTTCCTTTACCCTTGGATGGAGTGCTCTGCGATGATCCAGCATACACGCTTTGGTTGCTTCCAGACAGAGCAAGAGTGATAGTGTAACATCCACCATTTGGAGGCCGAAAACTAACCGCTACAGATGTTGTAGTCAGCTATAGTTATTATTTTTCAGTGCCCAAATGCGGTAATGCTAGATACATTGATATATTAGAAACACATGGATATGAAAATTTTAAACTCAATTTTAAAACAAATTTATCATTCCATTTCAAATTGCATTACATAATCCTAATTCGTAAACCACGTTCAGAGAAATATAATTATTACAAATTACGCCAAGAGCGACATACGAAGATGCCACATTGGTTGATCAGAGTCCAAATATAGGCACTAAGTAAATTTGCCATTACATCCAATTACACTGTGGAATCAAAAAGAAAGAATTCCTAATAGAGTTTGCCTCCTGCACATCTCCAGAAGCTTATTCGTCTAAAGTAGAACTTGAAAACCTTAACTCTCAAATTACTCAAAATCAATTGAGCACCCGAGAGTTTAAGAGGAATCGAGTCAAACACAAAGTCTGGTGTTAATAATAACCTACCATCTTGAACCATATATTCTAGTGAGACTCGCCACTTAGCGAAATGGGTTTTTCCCTTACCAGTATCTTAACCAAAATTTATAATAACCATACACCATGCACCTGCATCGATAATGGTTAAGACTTTACATAATAAATTGTATCATGATGATATGAAAATATGCAATATGCTCTGAATTTCCCATCCCCATTAATCTGACTATCTGTCTTAAGCTATAGTTTTTAGGATCATTATTAACTTATTAGTTTTCATGGACTAACTAATAACTTGTTCAAAGCGTGCGGACTATCTATCTGATTTCATAGTTTTCCTGTGATCACTAAGAATCTTTTGGTGTCTACCAATAACATCATCCAATCATAGTTTTCATGGGGTCACTAAGTACCTATTAGATTCTCCAATAACATTTCGCATGTCATAGTTTTCATGGGCCGACTATGAACCTATTGATATTTATCAACAACCTATTTCAAACATAGTTTTCATGGGACCACTAAGAACCTATTAGCCTCTATGAATAAAATATTCCATAATATAGTTTTTGTGGACTTACTAAGAATCTTTCTAAACCAATAATCTTTTAATCAGTATTAAGTGTCCTATATTCTGATCTGTCTGACCTCCTGGATGCAGTTCTACTTACATAGAAGTTAATTGAATGTATATTCACAACAGGGTCAACCTAGCCTGTTATTCTTCCCTTAACACCCCCAAAATGCAGTTAAGAGTTATAAATGAAGTGAATATGATTTCATAAGCATAAATGATAACTAGTTAAATAACACAATAATATAAACATCCATGTTCTAATTCCTTGTAATCATTTTCTATTGATATATGGTTAATACTCTTAACCCACTATCTTTAGCAAAGATAGCTTCCTCTAAAATTTCAAAGTTAAATGCTATTTCAAAACTCTTTCACATTGCCATGTGTTTACTTTAAGTTCTCTAATTTAAAAACTAAGGCTTTTGAGTATATCCTTCGGATCATTGTGACATCATGAGTTACCCCCTGTCACTCTCCTTTTCGACATCATAGAGCAAACAAGCCGTTCATCCCCTTCCATTTAACTAACAGGTTCGAAACAAGCGGCTATGCCCCTATTGCCACACTACTCTAGCGGCGGGGCCTTTCGAAATCATTGCTTAAGCAATGCAGAAGTCCCCTTGAACTACTTCTTTCTAACCATAGGGAAGGACCCTGTCGACACCAATGATTGGGTGCGGCATAACCCTTCCACCTCTATAAACATGCATGCAGAAGGACCCTTTTGACACTATCAACTGGTGCAGAAGGTATGCTATTGACACCATTGATTGATGTGGTGTACCCCTTCCGTTTTCATTGGTTAACATACTTGCGGAGCATATGAAAGCGAAAGGAACTCCTTCGGCACTATCTACTAGTGCAGAAGGTCTTTTCCTTGATAGTTGGATCAATTAATATAGTGGCGCCCACTTGTTAAAGTATGTACGCCAAGGGACCCCTTCAATAATATTGATTAGCGCGGAAGGTCCCTTCCGCCTTTATCCTAAACACATATATATATTAACTATAGCAACACCCCTATCCCCTTAGTGTTTGAATAAAAGCGGCATTGTATGCTTTCGTAGGATCAATGCTTTCGAAGGCATCAATTCTTTCGAAGGCAAGTGGCATTGTTGTAATTATCATAAAAATGATTTTTAACTAAGTAAAGTAATTTCTTTTTACCTAACCCCTTATATTGTAAATTTTATATTGGACTTGTGGGTAGTTCAATATGCCCATAAGGCCATGAGGAGCTCATCGACCCACTTACCTCCAACCTTCTCTAATCATTTCTTCAAAATGGACTTGATGAATTTGTTGACAGCTTCGACTTGTCCGTTTTCTTGAGGGTGAGCTATAGTCGAGAACTTTTCTTGATGCGATATCATTGGTAGAAATTCTTAAAATTAATACTGTCGAATTGGGCTCCATTGTCAGTTACAATCATCGGTGGGAGGCCAAAGCGATAGATCATGTTGCACACAATAAAGTTGATTACTTTCTTCATCATGATAGTAGCAAAGAGCTCAGCTTTCGCCCATTTGGTAAAGTAGTAAATTGCAACGATAACGTACTTTGCGCTGCCTTTGGCTAGAGGCAAGGACCCTATTATAAATACCCCCATGTGGAAAAGGGCTATGGACTGACCATTTGAGTATTCTTAGTTGGCAGGGCTCTTGGAATTCTGGCATTTTTCTGGCATCTATTAGATCTCTTAGCATAATCCGATGCGTCTCGGTTTACGGTTAGCTAGTAATACCTATATCTGAATATCTTCTTTACCAGGGCTAGCCGCCTGGTGTGATCGCCACATTCTCCTTCATGCACTTCATGCAACACTCGCTTGATTTCATCGTGGGCGATACACCGGAGTAAAGAAATAGAAAATCCCCTTCTGTACAGGACTTCATCTTGGATAACAAACATGAAGCCTTTCAAAGAACCTATCTTTTCTCACTCCTATGCTCAAGTAATGTTCCATGCTCAAGATAGTTTCTGATTGGAGTTATCCACGACTCCATTTTGGGTGTTGTCTCATGAACTCAGTCTGTCTCCATCTGATCAATACTTGAAACAGTAAGTGTCTGAGTCCCATCTGTTGTGCTTTGCCAGTTCTGGCCAGTTTTGCTAAAGAATCATTTCTCTGAATTTTCTCTCGGGGTATACAGTGGATTGCATAATAGTCAAGCTGATTCAATACTTCCTAGACCCGCATAAGGTAGGAAGCCAAACTTCAATCTCTGGCTTGATACTTTCCTTGAACCCGGCGCACCACCAGGTGTGAATCACAGTAAGTCTCCATAGCAATGACTCCCAAATCTTTAGCAAGCCTCAGTCCAGCAAGCAAGGCTTCATACTCAGCTTCGTTGTTAGTTGCACAGAAGTAAAACTTCAAATAATAGCATATGGATCGCCCATCTGGGTTTTCAAGCACCACTCTGACTCTTGAGCACCGGTCGTTTGATGCACCATCGGTGTATAGCTTCCATACATAGTTGGGAGATTCACTAGTTTCCGGGCAAGTCCTCCGGTATGGTGAATTCAGCTATGAAGTCTGTTTGAACTTGTCCTTGAAAAGCTCGCCTAGGGGTATAAGTGATATCAAATTAACTCAGGTCGATGTACCATTTGAGCAACCTACCAAACATCTCAGGTCGTGTCAGGCTCTGTCATGACGGTTGGTCAGTATAAATAATGATCGAATGAGCCAGGAAATACGGGCAAAGCTTTCTTGAGGCTACAATAAGACAATAAGCCAGCTTCTCTGTCCTTAGGCAGTTTCTTTCTGCCCTTGCCAATCATTTTCTAGTATAATAGACCGGTCGTCGGATTCGATCCACTTCTCAAACTAACACAGTGCTGATTGCATTTTATGATACCGCCAGACATACATATAACTTCTCGTGATCAACCGGCTTTGACAAGATGGGAGGTGTTGCCAGATGTTGCACTAGTGCCTGGAATGCGCCCTCGCACTCCTCTGTCCACTCGAAATTCCGTTTCCCTTTTCTGATCAGATCGAAAAAGGGAATGCACTTGTCCGTGGCTCTAGAAATGAATCTGCTTAAGGCTGCCACCTTCTCATTAAGACTTTGCACCTACTTGATGGTTCTACGAGTTTTGAGATTCTGAATCGCCTATATTTTTTGGGATTAGCTTAAATTCCTCTGGCATTGACAATAAACCCAAGGAACTTTATAGATGCAACTCTGAAATGACACTTCAATGGATTGATCTTCATTCTGTACTATCGGAGTATGTTGAACATCGTCTCCAAATCATCAATGTGTATGTTGGGTAGTCGCGACTTCACGAGCATATCACCCACGTACACCTCCATAATCTTCTCGATCTAGTTTACAAACATTCGGTTCACGAGCATTTGATAAGTTGCTCAAGCGTTTCTAAGTCCAAATAGCATCACCTTATAGCAATAAAGTCCCAGTTAGTGATAAAGCTGGTATGCTCTTGGTCAGGAAGGTGCATCAGGATTTGATTATAGTATATGACTATGAAAGATAAGAGCTCATGTCTGGCTATTGAATCCACCAGTTGATCGATTCTGGGAAGCAGGAAACTGTCTTTGGGGTAGGCTTTGTTCAGATCCGAGTAGTCCACACATGTTCCCCATTTTCCATTTGACTTTCTGACAAGCACTGGATTCGACACCCACTTCGGGTATAAAGCATTATGAATAAACCCATTAGCCTTAAGTTTATCAACTTCTTCCATCAGGGCAGTAGATCTCTCTGGATCCATACTACGCCTCTTCTGTTTCACCGGGACATGCCGCAGGTCGATATTTAATGTATGGCTCACGATGTTCGGCGAGATCCCACACATGTCTAAATGAGTCCAGGTAAATACATCAAGCTTTTCCCAGAGAAAATCAGCCAGCTGAGCTGAGTTCCAACCTTCGCCGCTCTGGAATCATCATCATCATCGATTGAAACATCAATTGTCAACTCCAACGGGGAAGCCTGGTATTCTTTGACTTCCCCTTCATCATCGTTGTCTCTAGGATCAAGATCGTTAGGAAAATGGTTGCGGCTCCCGAGCCTAGGCCCAGGCGTTAATTGTCAATCCTCCAAAAAACGAATGTAGAGAGATTCCTCAACGCCCTTACCATTCTCTTTTCACTGTGCGGCTCTGCGACATACAGGCACGCCCAGTCGCCCGATCACCATGTATAACCCCCAACTCCATTATCAATAGGGAACTTCATGGTCAAACAATATGGGATAATAGCTGCACTAAACACCACAGGGGTCGGTCGGCCTAGAAAAGCATTATATAGGGAATGTATATCCAACATCACACTGTAACATCCGAACTCTTCGGCGGTCACCAACGCCAAACTTAACAGGTAAATCCACTGTTCCAATTGGTATAGTTGCACTTCTATTGAAGCCATGTATACGTGACTGGTATGGTTTCATATCCTTCGCTTCCATCAGCGTTTTGATCGTAAGCGTGCTTGAGAAGTTTATTTATAGAACATCTACTGCCAATCAAGATCCTCTTCATTTAAATAGGACATATTTAGGCAAACATGACCAATGGATCGATCGTGGGGGCCTTGACTCTATCGGCATCACGGTTTCTGAAAACGATGTCGTCAGTTATCATCCTTTGTTGCTTTGCCGGTTCCCCTTCATTAGTACTACTATAGCACTTGAAGTCCACATGCCTAATCGAACTAGCATATGACTCCATTTCCTTCCAACTCCTATTAGTTGGATGAAGATCGCCACTTACAGTACTAATTACTAACCTCCCGCTAGTATGCATGGGTTCCTCAAGCCTAGCCTGGCTTTGACCCCAATTGAGGTTAGATGTTCCTGCTCCACTATCCTACGGAGCCTGGAAAAACTGCTCTAACTTTCTCTCCCTAATCAACCATTTAATAATATCTTGCAAATGACGATATTCATTAGTGTCATTGCCTTAATAATCATGGAATCTACAAAACTTCATGGTTTGAATCTACTTCTCCGATCATGATTTTGGAGCTGGCTTCTTATACTGCCCTATATTACAGGTTTGAAGATACATATTTTCTAGCGATGTGTTTAGAGGATTATATCGACCGAACATAGGAGCTCGGGGTCTCCCATGTTAAGGGTCTCTCTTCTATCCTTGACCTTCATCACCCTTCTGCTGACTTTGTTTATTATTAATATTTAACTGTACTTTACCAAAGCTCTCCTCGGTCCGCTTCACTGTAACATTACTCTGAATACCAACACCACTGGGCCCTGCAATGCCCTACTTCCTAGACTGTCAAGCATTTTCCCTCCTCAAAAACTGGGCTGCCTTTTCATAGAAGAGGTCCAAAGAAGCGGGGGTTTCCCAGCTAACTAATCACCAAACTTGGAATCAGGATTGATCCCTTTAGTTAATGCCATCAGAATAGAGTTGTTGTTGGGATTGCTGACTTCTACACAAGAAACATGGAACCTTTCCAAATGATGCCTAAGAGTCTCTCCTACAGCTTGATTAACACCGAACAAAGTATTAACATCCTTCGGTCTTGCAGCATGTACATGGAACTGCTCAACGAACTTAGTAGCTAACCAGTCAAAACATGAAATAGATCTTGGTGATAGATGGTTGAAACACATAGTCGTAATGCCCCCCAAGGAGATAAGGAAGCTTCTACACTTAACTACATCGTCAGCTCGAACGACATTCATGAGCCATTCATGTTTCAGAATATGTTGGTTGGGATCCGAATTTCCTTCGTACACTAGCAAGTTCGGCATCCTGAATCGACAGGGTGGCTCCGTATGTAAAATGTCATTAGTGAACAGGGTGTGACTTCTAGAAATTCCCCAATCATCATGATACTAAACACATATAAATGGGGAGATGATTTCTCCATTGAATAGTGTTTCACTTTCAATGCTCCAAATCAGACCAAACTATAGTCCTTTGGTAGATACCATGCCACTAATTAACTGTAATCAAAGTGGCGTGTCCACATTGAATTTTCATTGTATTCTCAAGTTGAGGGAACTATGTAACATCATCACTTTGAGATTGTTTGCTTCACCTTAGCTTTATTAACCAATAGAGAACTCTCAAGTGATTCATTCCATAATTATTCAATAACTTTCAATATATAACCCCTTGATGTCCCCAACAGCCATGAGCAATACACTATCCAGTATTTAGAGAGCTTTACGTACTTTAGTCTCAATGAATAAATCAATATCCTCTCTCAAAACATCTCGACTAGGAATATTTAAAACAATATGTCATTTTTCAATGTCATAAAGTAATAATGACTACAACACATTGTAATTACTATCACATAGGATTTTCTATTTAATATCTTCAAACTAACTACTTAATTAATTATAGCACAATACAACAACAAAACAACACTTTATTTTGAACAAGATTGGTTATAGAGTTAGATATATGTAACAAACTACATATTCGCCCTAGGGAAAACCCCTAACTTTATCAGCTTCAAATGTGTGTGATCGATAGGCTATGTTCACTTAGTTGTTGGGATGTTATATGATTGACTAAATGAAGATTGGATCAATAGATTGAGAGATCAAAGCCAAATTAAATTGTGTATCGATAAATCTGCTAATATACATCCCGTGCACCAATTGATAGCCCCAAGTCGAAAATACCAAAGCTATATATAACCTTTTAAAATGCATATTAATAAATATATAATATTTCTCATACACCTTCAGTAACCTTAAGTCGAGCATACCGAAAATATGAATAAATGCTCAAAAGACAATATCAATAAATATTTAAAATATTCCATATGTCTCCTAGCAGCCCTAGTCGGGAATACCGAAACTATACATAAGCGCTTAAGCCGCATGTCTGTAATTATATATAATGTCACCTAAAATATACTCATGTGTGTGTAATAACCAGTTCAAGTATATGTAGCCAATAAACATATATTGTTCACATAAAAATACATGTAGGTGACCAACAACTAAAGTAAATAATCCATAATCTCAATATCGATAACAATTTACACATACAATCATAAAAACAATTCAGCCAATCATCAATAGGAGAACAAGCACATACATCCAAATGATGCTTTCAACGTCTATCTAAGAACCCCAAGTAACTAGCCTATATTGAATCGATATGTACCAAGCCTAAACACACAAAGATGGATACACACACACACACACACACACACACACATATATCATTTTGTATCATCATGGTCTCATAATACAATGCAAGTGAATATAAGGATTTATACACATATGTAAAATACAAAAAATTAAACTCACTCGCCTTATCAGCATTTCGCAACATTCCAAACCCTAAAAAAATCTATGAAATATCGAAGAAAATCTCAGTACAACTGCAATGCCGAAAACTACGTCTCAATTGGACCTCGTATGCAATACATACAAATTTTATAAGAATATGAACTATATAACTTCATTAATTAAGTAATTCACTAATAATTAATTTAAACTTAGTAGATACTTAATCATCTTCTTCAAATTTTGACTCCCTCTTGAACCCACTTAATATCAACTTCGCCCGCCAGTGCCCCTTCCATGTACCACCTGGCCACCTTTAACCAGCTCTAGCAACTCTCCTTGCGAAGACAGGTGCAACAACGCCCATCTAGTGCATCACTCGAGCCTTCACCCTGTCTTTTTCCTCCTTTTCCTTGCTTCCTTTACCCTTGGATGGAGTGCTCTGCGATGATCCAACATACACACTTTGGATGCTCCCAGACAGAGCAAGAGTGACAGTGTAACGTCCCCCATTTAGAGGCCTAAAACTAACTACTATAGATGCTATAGTCATCTATCGTTATAATTTTTCAATGAACAAATGCGGTAATGATAGATACATTAATATATCAGAAACACATGGATATGAAAATTTTAAATTCAATTTTAAAACAAATTTATCATTCCATTTCAAATTGCATTACATAAACCTAATTCGTAAACCACGTTCAGAGAAATATAATTATTACAAATTACACCAAGAGCACATATGAAGATGCCACATTGGTTGATTAGAGTCCAAATATAGGCACTAGGTAACTTTGCCATTATATCCAATTACATGGTAGAATAAAAAAGAAAGAACTCCTAATAGAGCTTGCCTCCTGCACATCTCTAAAAGCTTATTCGTCTAAAGGAGAATTTGAAAACCTTAACTCTCAAACTACTCAAAATCAATTAAGCACCCGAGACTTTAAGAGGAAAACATAAATTTCGAGTCAGACACAAAGTATGGTGTTAATAATTACCTACCATCTCGAACCATATAGATATCTAGTGAGACTCGCCAATTAGCTGAATGGGTTTTCCCCTTACTAGAATCTTAACCCAATTAATAATAACCATATACCGTGCACCTGCATTGATAATGGTTAAAACTTTACATAATAAAATGTATCACGATGATATGAAAATATGCAATATGCTCTAAATTTCCCATCCCCATTCGTCGACTATCTGTCTTAAGTTATAGTTTCTAGTATCACTATTAACTTATTAGTTTTCATGGGCTACCTAATAACTTGTTCCAAGCTTGCGGACTATCTTTCTGATTTCATAGTTTTCATGCGCACTAAGAACCTTTTGGTGTATACCAATAAAATCATCCAATCATAGTTTTCATGGGGTTACTATGAACCAATTAGATTCTCTAATAACATTTCTCACGTCATAGTTTTCATGGGCTGACTATGAACCTATTGATATTTATCAACAACCTATTCTGAACATAGTTTTTATGGTATCACTAAGAACCTATTAGCCTCTACCAATAAAAAAATTCATAATATAGTTTTTATAGGCTTACTAAGAACCTTTCTAAACCAAATCTTTTAATCAGTCTTGGGCGTCCTATATTCTGATCTGTCTGACCTCCTGGATGCAATTCTACTTACATAGAAGTTAATTCAACGTATATTCACTACAGGGCCAACCTACCTTGTTATTCTTCCCTAAACACCCCAAAATGCAGTTAAGAGTTATAAATGAAGTGAATATGATTTCACAAGCATATATGATAACTGTTTAAATAACACAACAGTATAAACATCCATGTTTTAATTCCTTAGAATCATTTTCAAATGACATATGGTTAGTACACTTAACCCACTATCTTTAGCAAGGAAAGCTTCCTCTAAAATTTCAAAGTTAAATGTCATTTCAAAACTCTTTTACATTGACATGTGTTTACTTTAAAAATGAGATTGGGTTCTCCAATTTGAAAACTAAGCTTTCAACTATATCCTTCGGATCATTATGACATCATAAGTTACCCTCTGCCACTCTCCCTTTCGACATCATAGAGCAAACAAGCCCTCCATCCCCTTCCAAAACTCAATCAAATCTCTTGAGAAAAAATCAGAAATTCACATAAATTCCAAAATGAGAATATCTTTATCATATAAAATTTTTAGCCTGAAAATATTTAACTAATTCCTTAAATTAATTAAAACCCGAAATATCCATTTCATTCACTCGAAAATTCATAACAAATTATCCATAGTTTGGAATATTATGAAAATTTAAACCCATCTCTAGAATAATGTTTTACATAACATATTCAAAAATCATGGCATTCGGAAACCAATTTACATGATTTTAGCCTTAAAACCGAACTATATCATTCCATAAAATCCTCGCTTAAATTATAACATAGCATTTAAATCGAAACATATCATCGTTCATCTAATCGTATGGTTTTAAACCTCAAATCTGAATCCATATATTCAAGTTGGCTTGTAGGAGATGGTTTAGGTCATTATTCACCTTGTTTGGATAAGGAACTTGAGATTTGTTTGACATTTTAATCTTCTTAGCTTGAATTTTTGCCTTTAATTGATTTTTAAGCTCCTCTTCTTTTAGGATTATGGTTGACCTTGTTTTTCTTTTGTTTAATTTTTTTTTGTAAGAATGTAAATGAAAATAAGAATGTGGTAAGGGATTTTAGGGGCTATGAGGTTCGGCTATTGCCCTTGTCTTATTCGCTTAAGTATTTAAGTCATAACTCTTTCTCTTTGATTAATTTAGTTAAGGCACGACCTTAATTAGTTTTCAAATCTCAGTTATCTTATCACTCTAGTCACTACATTATTCTATTTAATTTAAAAAATTAAATCTCCTGAATAATGGTATTTAAAATTAGGGGTGTTACTGATAGGAACAAAGATAGTCTGGCCAGGCAGAGCTATGGATAAAGAAGGAGGAAAGTTCTCTATCTTATCTAGCTTGACCTTATTGGCTAGGACAAGTTCCTGCTCAAGCGTACTCATTATGGGAACCCGCTGGGGCACGGAGGACCCGGTGGTAACAACATCATCGTTAGTTTGAGCTCCCTGAAGCTCGCCAGCTCCTTCACCCTACAAAGCATCTATCATTCGCACGTCAAGCCAAGGAGTCTCACTAGTCGGGATACTCGGCATCGCCATTGAAGTAATCACGGCAACCAATTTGATTGTAGATGCTTGTCATGTCGATTGGTGACCATTTTCGAGTAGCAGAATGACCTGGGACTGACAAAAAACTTGAGAGATATAAAAAGGGAGATAAACGATGTCAATCGGTAACATATGGTGTAACATTCCGTATTTGGTGGCCAAAAGCTAAGCGCTATAGATGCTAAAATCATCCATAGTATTAACTATTGGCGACCAAATACGGTGATACTAATGGTATTATTGATATCAGAACCACTTGAATATGAAAAAATCACAAAATTCAAAAAAACAACATTTTACTTGTTACGTTTCAAAACTAATTCATATCCAAGTTACATAATCCCATAGAACTTCCTAGGTCTTTGATCAATTATAATTTACAATAATATGCTAAGGGTGGCATATGACGATGCCCCCCAGTTGATCAAAGCAATATAGTCATAAATGATTTAATATATAAAGTGGAAATAAACAGAATAAACGAAAACTCTTAAATGGCTATCTTTCAGCCACCTGCTCATCTCCGGGAGCTTTATTCGCCAAAATTAACTAAATCTGTAAACCTCAGCCCTTAGCCTACTCAAATCATTTTCAGCACCGAGAATTTAAAGGTAACAAAAACTTTGAGTTGGATATAAAGCATGTTGTGAATAATACTGTTACATCTTAGTTTACTAAGATTAAGTAAGGCCACGCCGCTTAGCGGAGCGGGTTTTCCCGTCAATAATATCTTTTTAAAAAAAATATTTTGCAAATCTTTTCCTGCAAATATTATAAATAGGTAAGTAATGGACTACATGTCCATGTGTAATAAATGGAATATCTACTCGAAATATGGGCTTACTGGCCGTAACTGGACTAATTGTCCGCAAACTGGACTAATTGTTCGCAAACTGGACTAACCGTCCGAATCAAATAGACTATCTATCCAAATCATTTTCTTAGGGCTAACTACCTTTTTCTTTAAAAACATTTTCAAAATGATTTAACCTTTTAAATCATACTAATGCAAGGAAAATATATTCTTAGTTTTACTCTAAGCTATTTTGCCATGTTATATATAATTTACTCAAAATAATGTTGATGAAATTTAATAAGGATTACCTATTTCCCCTAAATAAGTTAAAACCCTTATTCGAAACCTTTGTTTAAAACCATTAAACAACCTTTTCAAAACCCATGAAAGTAACCCTTTCGAAACCATTAAAAGTTTCTCTTTCGAAACCAAATAAAACCCTTTACTTAACCTAGGCCGAGAGGCCAAATCTTTCCTTCTGAAACCATTTAAAACCTTACTTTCGAAAGCATTAAAACATTAGACATCCTTCCTTATATTCTTTAAAGTATGCCTTTCGAAAAGGTTGGAAAAACCTTTCCTTTCAAACCTTTTGAAAGGTCAGAAAAATCCACCTTTTCGAACCTTTCGAAACCACAGGGGAACCACCCCTTCGAAACTGTCCTTTATAGCCTTTCGAAAGTACCAAACCTTTATAAACACAAACAATTCGAAAGCACTTGGGTTCAATTTAAAACGTGTTGACACCTTTTGAAACCAATCAAAATCTTACTCTTTCAAAACCTTTGACACCGTTTCGATCGAAACCATTTGGATTATGCCTTCAAGTAGAGCAAAAGGATCAAAAACCCATTAAAGTCGAAAGTACTCCTTTCGAAATCATTCCTAAGTAAAGAAGTGATGGTGTCGTAACCATCTCTTCGAAAGCATTGGAGAAGTGGCCAAATTTTAGAAAACAAAGTAACCCCTTCGAAACCATTTGGATCGAAATGTAGAAAGTGGCAGCTACATGTTTTGACCTAGTCAAAAGCATTTATTTAAAACAAAGGCGCAACCCAATCGAAACCATTTCTTTAAAACCATTTGACATGGTCGAAAACCAGCCTAGTCGAAAGCAAGCAAGCACATTTACATTTAAAAGCAAAGTATCTCTTCAACCCCTTCGGAACCCATGGTTTCGACCCTATACCTTCTGCCTATATCCAATTCATGCCATGTGCATTAGTTTCAATGGAGTCGAAGGTGAAGGTAGGAAGGTGAAATCCTAGTGCCGAAAGTATCGAAATAGTAAAAACCTTGTATATTTGTCCTTTTAAACTATTTCTTTGTACCTAACCTGCCTAGTTTGTCAAATTGTGATTGGTTGCAAGTTTCCCTTTTCTAAAAGTACTACCAACTTCCCAGAAATAATAATTTAAATTATTTACAAAAATCCCCTTCCCCTTTTATAAATATATAAAACATTTAAGTCGCATACCTTAAATAATTTTCTATATCCATTAAAATACTTAGGAAAATTCTACAAAATTCTAGAAAATCGCTTTAACATGTTTTCCAATATATATAAATTTCAGACCCAAACCATTAATTATATTTCCATAAATAATTTTTAACCCAAAATAACATTTTGTGCACTAGAAAATTCATATAAAATTCATACAAAATTCAAAAAATTCAAAAAATTGAAACCCATCTCTAAAATATCATTTTTGGTCTACATAAAAATTTGCAAAGCATATAGATGTCGTTTGATTGGGTTTTCACCTTAAAAATGTCACAAAGTCTATATAAACAAACATAAATCATCACAAGTATATATGATCATTCCATTATTCAAAAATATGGAAAATCATTGCAAATAAATTCGGATTCATCTTAAAAATGAAAAAATAAGAAATTTGAGATGTAGTTATTATTCACCTTAGCTTTAGAGAGTACGGACCTTGAGATTTGAATGGATTTGATTTGATTTAGCTTCTTCCTTACTTTTCTTAATCTTCTTCCTCTTTTCCTTGTTAACGGTGGCCGGTTTCAAGTTTTAAAATTTATCAAATGAAAAGTAAAAGTGTATAAGATACACGGCCAAGGTTTAAGGGTATAAGAATGACCTCTTTCCTATTTTATCCCTCTTATATTTATTTTAACTCTTATTTTAATTTATTTTTTAATGGCATGGCTACCCTCTACTTAAATCAAATCTCAATCCCGACAAAGTTAGGGGTATGCCCTAGGGGAAATTATGTAATTGTTACATATATCTAACTCATTGACCAATCTTATTCGAAATAAAAGGTATTTTCTTCCTATTATATACTTGATATAATCTGATTATATTAGTTAATTAACTTAATTAAAAGTATATTTAATAGATAAATCCATAAGTGGTATATTTTGTGATAGTAGTTACAAAGTGTTGTGACCGTGAGTAATTTATCACAATGAAACAAATATACCATTTTAAATGTTGCTAGTCAAGATGCATCGAGACTGGATATCGATGTATCCGTTGAGATTGGAGCACATAATGTGACGACCCAAACTCGATGTCTAATAAACGACATCAAATTCGCATCGTCGGAGCTTATAACAACAATTAGATGAATGTAAAACAGCGGAACAGAATCAATATCATAAATAATATCACTGTTACAACATCAACATAATATCCATACTATAACAGAGTACATAGTACATACACCACAATCTCCAAATACAACATCATGATAATATAACAGTGCACATATATCCAAAAGTTCTCAAATGAGAGAGATGCTAACGAACTTCCAAAAGCTAACACCTGCTATCTCCAAAAGCTCCTAATATATCTCCAAGATAAGAGCTCCAAAATACCGCTACTCCAAAATACAGAAACCTGCTACTAGGCTG
The DNA here is from genome assembly GCA_030765085.1 of Allium cepa. Classification (NCBI taxonomy): domain Eukaryota; kingdom Viridiplantae; phylum Streptophyta; class Magnoliopsida; order Asparagales; family Amaryllidaceae; genus Allium; species Allium cepa. The sequence goes on from CM060938.1 coordinate 806,174,505, forward strand.
CCCATGTGGAAATAATGGGCACCCAGAGTTTGGGAAAGAAAACAATAAACTCCGGATCAGTCATGGGACTGGTATGAGTAAACAAGACAGTTGTATTTAAATAACAAGATTTATAAAAGAATTTTCAGAATGCTTTTAAAAATGGAACTACCATAAGACCTCCCGCCACACACACAATGCAAACGCAGAATTGGAGGAGATTTCTTCTTATGATAGTTAAATATGCTTGATACGAGAAAAGAATTCTTTGATATTATTACTAGTGCATAGTGAAGTAAAACATTTCAAAAGTAGAATATAAATCTTAGCCAGCATAGACATTTCGAACTATGCCTACTATAGCTCCCATCTAAACAGTGGTGACCACCATAAGTAAATGGCAGGTTCTACAACTAAAACCGTACAGGGTTTCGTATTGGGAATTGGATTTCCAACAAATGGTCAGGCCAAGGAACTTCCCATTGCCACATGAGAACGCCTCTGGAAGGACGTCCCCGAGAACCAAACCGGATCTCTGCCAACACAAGGCCGGGTTACCCCTAACTGGGTAACTACTGACACGAGTATGCCATCTCCCGGTCGTAACCAACCTTTAACCGGGGCCCCAGCAACAAATCACAAAATCATATATATATATCTGCGATATCCACATAAGTTAAGTATCTGGGATCCATACCATGATACCACTTCTATCCAGAAGGAAATGTACATACCCTAAGGGGTGCTACCCCCAATAACCTTGCTGCATCTTTCCTGTTTCGACCATTTCGGAGTGTGAGGTCCGACGAAGTCACGTCCACAAAAACACGCTTTATACAAAGTCATGCTTTGGGTCAACAAATGATCATAGAAATGATCACAAAGATAGACGATCAAATAAATGATCCTATCACGAATAATCAACACAATGATCATTTCACAACAACACTCAGTATGTCACATTACCAAATTGGGAATATATTGCTGATAACCTTCAACTATATAACCTCTGAGCTCGTACGTCTCAGAGAAGGGTGTTAAGCTAAAAGAATAAATTCTCCGCCACCAACAGAAATATATTTGAAAGAAATCGGCTTTATATCTCAATTTGTAATGTCAGACAGACTATCCATACAAGTCTGTTCCGGGCTCGAACAGAACCGAAGGCACTTCCAAAGAAGTCCTTGCAATCCGGATATCCACAATCCTGATCGGATTCCCCATCACATATGGAGAACTCTATACCGGAGCAACTCGATGCAGAGTCAATCGACAGATCATCCTATCGCTCTCGCAAATACCCGGTCTTCAACACCGGTCTTCAAATGCCATCCATAACGTCGAATCACATATTCGAAATGGGTTATATGACACACAGGTCCTTTCCCGGCTAATTCGAATAGTGAGTGTCAAATTTTAAAACATGTGGATGTCATTCACAAATATTCACAGGTTCGATGTGGGTTTCGGATAACCAACTGAAATCCGATACCCTGTCGCATCGAAGTTTAAATGCCGTTTTACGGACAACAGGGTTTTCACATCAATACAGAACAAATCATAATCACAGTGTAATAACATGGCAATTACATCATACAGAATTACAAACAGAACAGAGATATCAATGTAAGTTAACAACAATAGTTAATTACTTTCCAATGTGATTTAAATACATTTACCACTGAATTAATTAAATTTAATGATAAGAATCTGGATAAATAAATTACATTTTGATTACTCAATTTATTGTTTCAAAATTTACAAATTCTTACTTACAAATTTATTTAAACACTTAATTGTTTATAAATCAATTTAATTACAAGTTTGTAAATCATTCTTAAATTTCTTTTCAAAATCATTGATTAATGACAATTATTCACTTTAATTATCATTTAAAACTACAATTCAATTAGATCTCAATTGAATATATTAATTTATTATTCCTTAATAAATTATTTTAATGTAACTATCAATTTTGAATCAATCATTTTAAATTATCAACTTAATGATTTTTAAATTTACAACTTTAATTTTTATTGCTTTTATTTATTTAATATTATAAATTACAAAGTAATTATAAATCATAAATTATTTAATCATTGTTTAATTTTAACTTCACATTTCATTAACTATTATCATTTCATAAAGAATGCTTATAAAAATAGTTTAAACTTAAATTGTCCACAAATGTCATACTGGAATATGGTTCAGGTGGTCAACCCGAGACTTCCCCCGAGTCACGCTCGAGTTCGAACGCTGCCTACTTCGAGTTTCTGCCCAATTCTACCCGTGTCAATAAAAATTTTCAAAATTTGTTTAAGTCAAAACTTTTACACGACTCAACGCTGAAACCCCCCGAGTCTCCCTTCGGTTTCTCCCCAGTTTTCCTCGAGTCGTGCTTCGAGTACAACCCCTAAGAAAACCCAACCTGAAAGGCTTCAGGCTATAACCTTTCTGATCATCAACTTGTGCACGTATACGTGCACAACCGGAATCGCCTCCTCTGGTCGAACTTCTGGTCATCCACACGTCATCGACGACGTGCTCATGCCTCTCAAACACTCACAGGTTCGAACCCATCAAAAATTCAAAATCTCGTTCTCGAACCCAAAAGCCTGAACGAACCACCCCTGAACAATTTGCCTCGCCCCAACGCCTGACGCTGCCAGAAACCCAGCGACTCCGTCCATGGCTCGATAACAACCCTAGCTACCCTTCCTCAAGTCATCGTGAAGCTCGGTCAACTCAAAAGGGCGAAATCCTCTTTTTTCTAAACGCGTTCAAAACTGGAAGAAAAACCCTAAAACGATCTCGTATTCCCAATTCATGCAATGGAAAAATAAATTTGTATTTTTCCCAATATCAAGAATGGTTAGGCTTGCCTCAACTCAAATTTCAGCAATTTACATTGATTCACTTACACGAAATTGGTAGAAATTCAATTTTTATTCAAATGCAAATTTCCCTTTGAATACTAAACTAAAATTCTTCACTTTTGTTTTAGAAATCATGATTTACAGTAAGGATTTAAGCTATTAACTTGGATTAACTTTTTATAGTACTTGAATTTATCAAAATTTCCCTTTGATTGCCTGTAGATCAAATTTACAGTAGTATATTTCTTCACATCATAGTGAAACAGTTTTTTTTTTTTTAAAACTTGCTTACAGATTTAATTGCTTGTTTGATTTAAGACTTTTATTACTTAACAATGTTCCAATGTAAATAAATCAAATTCTTTGAATAAATAATCAAATGCTGTGATAGTTACAGAGAAAATGAAATGCAGAGCCTACAAAATCCTATTTATAAACTGAAGCATATACATAAACAGCTTATGAATGAAATTTAAACTGTTTAAATAGATTTAAGCTTTTAAAGATTATCTTACTCACTTGTTTGTTTTGAAACAGAAAGCACTATGGTTTCTTTACAACAGATTTGCAGAAGTTTGCAGATGTTTTGCAGAGCATACAAAATCAGGTTTTCATTTTTGTTTTACTGAAACTAAAACAGAGAATGAAATTTGTAAAATCAACATGCACAACCCTACATTCATCATACACTCAATGTTTTTGTGAGCAAACCAAGGACTAACTTCACTACAGGGTCCAAGCATACACAGCAACAAAGAAAAATTAAAAGAAACAGGGGTTTACTCACCTGTTTGTTTTGAAACAGAGACTATTTTTGTTTCTTTTTAACTGCAGTTTGCTTCTTCTTCTCTGGTTTGGTTTTTAACTTCTTTTTACTTTCTGTTTTGATCACCTGAATGCTTTTGAATTTATGAAATGTGATGTTTTCTTTTTCAGGTTTGCAGAAGTTTGTTGAATGAAATAACTAAGGCAATTGATGTTTATTTATAACAGATGGTTCACTGGGGTTTATTAAAACAAGTACAGGATAACCATGCTGGAAGTAAAGCATTGAATGCAGGTATGTTCTTTGTAGATGCTTGCATTTAATGAAAGTATGTAGTGTTTCATGCTTGTATATTTTCAGCATGCTGTCTTGTTTATTTGTTCATTTATTTATTTGTTTATTCTTTTGTTCATTTGTTTGTTCTTTTGTTTAACTATTTGTTTGTTTATTTTATTTTTTTTGCTGTTCATTTGTTTGTTAGTTTAGATGTTGGATTTTAATTATGTGATTTAAATCTTATAATTTCTTCATAACTTACCTTAACAAATTTTAAATTCTATTAAAAGATCATCTATCAATATCTCTTTTTATTTAATCCTATATTAATGCGTAATATTAATATCATCAATATTAAATTTAGATTGAATTTTAGTAGTTAGATCCCAAAGTTCAAACAATTTATCAATTTTAAATTTCAAAAATTTCGGGATGTTACAATATCCCCTCCTTAAGAAAATTTCGTCCTCGAAATTGAAAGAGAGAGAAACTTAAACAATAATATACGAATTCAAAAACAAGGAAATGACTTACAGTTTTAAGTCGAGATGTCAATTCTGCATTTGGGATATGATTTCTTCATATTCTCTTCAGTCTCCCAAGTACAGTCCTTTGGATCGCCACTCCATTTAACTTTGACCAATTTCACAATTTTGTTCCTCAATCGCTTCTCATCACGATCAATAATTTTCATCGGTTCCCTTCTAACTGCCAAATTGGGAGTGATTTCAAGATCCTGCTGAGCAGCTTCTTCAATAATATCATCTGGATTGTGCACATATTTCCGAAGGTTAGAAATATGGAACACATCATGTACGCCAGACAACCAGCTGGGTAACTGCACTCTATATGCTAGAGAACCAATCCTTTCCAGAATAGGAAAAGGACCAATATAACGCGGTGCCAACTTTCCAGTTTTCCCGAATCTCAACACACCCCGCATCGGAGATACTTTCAGAAATACAGAATCTCCAACTTGAAATTCCAAATTTCTCCTTCGACGGTCATAGTAGCTCTTCTGACGGCTTTGGGCAGTTAATAACTTCTTTCGAATAAAATTTACCTTCTCGGTGGCTTCTTTTATCATATTCGGTCCAAGAACAAGTCTGTCACCTGATTCGATCCAGCATGTAGGTGATCGACACGGACGACCATATAAAGCTTCGAAAGGAGCCATTTCTAAACTGGCCTGATAACTATTATTATAAGAGAATTCAACCAGATGCAAATGGTCCTCCCAAGAACCACCAAAATCATGAACACAAGCATGCAGTAGGTCTTCTAAAATTCGGTTAACTCTCTCAGTCTGTCCATCAGATTGCGGATGATAAGCAGTACTGAATTTTAATTTCGTTCCCAATGCATCCTGAAATGCTTCCCAAAATCTACTAGTGAAGATCGGGTCACGATCACTCACTATACTACTGGGAATACCATGGAGGCGAACAATTTCCTTTATAAAAATACCTGCCAAGCTTGCCGCAGTCCGAGTGGATTTAACTGGAATGAAATGAGCATTTTTGGTTAAACGATCTACAATAACCCAAATCGCTTCATTGCCTTTCTTGGTTCGTGGCAATCCATCGATGAAATCCATCGATACCTGATCCCACTTCCATTTCGGTACTTCTAAAGGTTGAAGTAAACCGGCCACTTTCTTTTGGTCGCTCTTGATCTGCTGACAAGTAGCACAACGACTCACATAAATAGATATGTCTCTCTTCATCGTTTTCCACCAGAATGTTCTTTTAACATCTCGATACATTTTGTTGACTCCTGGATGGATGCTGAATTTGGACTTGTGGCATTCGTCCAATACTTCTCGTTTCAATTCTGGAATGTCAGGGACACAAATCCTGCCTTTTAATCTTATTACTCCTCTATTATCCATCTCGAAACTAGTGCCTTCACCCTGGCATATTCTTTTATGGATTCCTCGAAGAAACTCATCTTCTTTCTGCCGTCTTGCAATCCTTTTGAGAAGAGTAGGAGTGATAACAAGATAAGCAAGAACAGCATAACTTCTGCTCAAAGCGTCTGCAACTACATTGGCCTTTCCCGGCGTATATTGGATATCTAAGTCATAAGATGCCAGAAATTCCAACCAACGTTGTTGTCGCAGATTCAAATCCTTCTGGGTGAAAAGATATTTCAAGTTTTTATGATCGGTGAATAATTCGAATTTTTCACCCAGGAGATAGTGTCGCCATATTTTCAAAGCGAAAACAACAGCCAAAAGTTCCAAATCGTGCGTTGGGTAGTTCTTCTCATGCGGACGTAATTGTCTACCTGCGTAGGCAACCACCTTTCCATTTTGCATCAATACTGCACCTACCCCTTCACCACATGCATCAGTATAGACAGATAAGCCTCGGTTCCCGTTAATAATAGTGAGAACAGGAGCAGTGGTCAATCTCTTTTTCAACTCTTGAAAAACTTCTTCACATTTTGAAGTCCAAATGAACTTTGCATTTTTCATTGTTAACTTAGTCAGCGGACTAGCTAACTTAGAAAAATCTTGAACGAATTTCCGGTAATAGCCTGCTAAGCCCAAAAAGCTTCGAACTTCTCTTGGAGTAGTAGGTTGTTTCCAATCAAGAATAGCGGAAATTTTGCTAGGATCTACTGAAATTCCTTCTTCATTAACAATATGGCCAAGGAATTTGACTTCATTGACCCAGAAGTGGCATTTGGAAAATTTTGCATATAAAACGTTTCTCCTCAAAATTTCTAAGACAATTCTAAGATGCTTGGCATGCTCATCTTTAGTTTTGGAGAAAATTAAGATGTCATCAATGAATACAAGCACAAATTTATTCAAAACTTCCCGAAACACACGAGTCATGAGATCTACGAAGTATGCTGGAGCATTGGTTAGCCCGAAAGGCATAAATAACCATTCATAGAACATATTAGGACCCCTGAAAGCAGTCGGATGTACACAATCTTCGACGATTCGTAATTGATGGAATCCCTGAGCTAGATCCATTTTTGAAAAGAAACGAGCGCCATGCAACTGATCAAATAAATCATCAATCCTGGGCAGTGGAAATTTATTCTTGAGAGTTTGTTTATTTAGATCGCGGTAATCTACACACAATCTCAAAGATCCGTCTGATTTGGCAACAAATACGACGGCTGAACCCCATTCAGAAACACTGGGTCGAATTAATCCTTTTGCTAGTAACTCATTAGTTTGATGAACCAATTCAATCTTTTCCCTGGGTGCCATCCTGCGACTTGCGTGAACAACAGGACGAGTATTAGGTACAAGATCAATTCGGAATTCTATTTCTCGATGAGGAGGTAAAGATTTCACTTCTTCGAATACGTCGGAAAAATCCCGAACAACAGGTATAGACTGCAAAGTGGGTTCAAGATTTCCCAAAGTATATATCAATCTGTCGCTCCTTGGACTTGGATTCTCACAAGAGATTTCAATAAAATTTCCAAGGCTTGTTTTAATTAAAACCGTTCGATTACTACACTCCAATCTAGCATCGTATCTCGATAACCAGTTCATACCGAGTAAGATTTCAAATTCGTCAAATTCGAGGACATAAAGGTTGATAGGAAATTTATAGCTAGCATATGAAATAGGAACTCTCTTACAATATGAACTAAGATTTGCGGGACCTCCAACCGGATTTTTCACGCAAATAAGATCGTCAGCAAATTTAGTTTCAAGTCCTAATTCATTTACGGTTTGTTGGGAGATAAAGCTATGTGAAGCTCCTGTATCAAATAAAACTCTAACAGTTCTATTATTAATAGTAAGGTTACCTTCCAAAACACTTTTCCCTTTGTCAGCTTTTGAAGATGAGGGGTCCTCCTTTATCGTGTAAACCTTTGCCACCTGCGCCGGCTTCATCACTGGGCAATCTTTAACTAAATGTCCCGGTTTATGACAATTGTAACATTCTCTAGCCGGTTTCTTCGGTTTTGGACAATCATTTGAATAGTGGCCTTTCTCTTTGCAGTTGTAACAAGTGACATTTTCTGTTGCTCTTCCTTGAGTGTTCCTCTTCTTCTCATTGCCTTGCCAAGGTTTCTTGCCTTCGAATTTTCGCTTTTTATAATTCTGACTACCTGAATTACCTTTCTCCACAGTTGCTTCTTGTATATCAAGAGTAGCGTACCTGTACCCCATATCTACCAAATCCGAAAAAGATTCTTTAACATGACCTGTCATTCTTCCATGATATTTCTGGTTCATTCCCCGGATAAACCTTTCGTTCTTCTTCAGAGGTGTATTTAGCAATTCCGGGCCAAACCGAGATAGCTCGCTGAACTTATTCAAGTATTCTTCAAACGACAAACTTCCTTGTTTCAAATCCAGAAATTCCTGATACATTCTAGAAACTCCCGCCGATGGCATGTAACGTTTCTCAAACACTTCCTTAAAACGATCCCAAGTAAATTCTTCCTCGGGTTCATCTACAATGATGGTTTCCCACCAAGCTGAAGCTTCTCCTTGGAGTTGCCAAGAAGCTATAAGTCTTTTCTGCTCATCCTGCAGTTTTAGCCCTTTAAAAATCTTTTCACACGACCTTACCCAAGCTTGAGCGTCAATAATTGACTCCTTGCCAATAAATGGTTTGCCACCAAGCTTTTCAAACTTCTTATATAATTCAGCCAAGTCCGGCTGCTGCTGAATTTCTATTACTGCTTCTGCGGCTGCGGGAATTTGATTTGGTGTTGCAGCATTGCCTAGACCCCTAGTTCTTCCTCTGCGTCCACTCATTTTCACTATCTGAGATTAGTAAGAAAATTGATTTAGATATATAGACGAAATATCTTAAGGAATATCAGCAGTAAAAAGAAATAGACTAAGAAATGTCAAAGTTTCAATTTTGATTATACTCATTCTAGGGTATACTTCACCCTATCTCTAATGAGCCATCTAATGTGTTATACTCCGTAGCTAAAGTTCTCACTCAACCAACAGCTCTGATACCAATTTGTGACGACCCAAACTCGATGTCCAATAAACGACATCAAATTCGCATCGTCGGAGCTTATAACAACAATTAGATGAATGTAAAACAGCGGAACAGAATCAATATCATAAATAATATCACTGTTACAACATCAACATAATATCCATACTATAACAGAGTACATAGTACATACACCACAATCTCCAAATACAACATCATGATAATATAACAGTGCACATATATCCAAAAGTTCTCAAATGAGAGAGATGCTAACGAACTTCCAAAAGCTAACACCTGCTATCTCCAAAAGCTCCTAATATATCTCCAAGATAAGAGCTCCAAAATACCGCTACTCCAAAATACAGAAACCTGCTACTAGGCTGCCCGTGTGGAAATAATGGGCACCCAGAGTTTAGGAAAGAAAACAATAAACTCCGGATCAGTCATGGGACTGGTATGAGTAAACAAGACAGTTGTATTTAAATAACAAGATTTATAAAAGAATTTTCGGAATGCTTTTAAAAATGGAACTACCATAAGACCTCCCGCCACACACACAATGCAAACGCAGAATTGGAGGAGATTTCTTCTTATGATAGTTAAATATGCTTGATACGAGAAAAGAATTCTTTGATATTATTACTAGTGCATAGTGAAGTAAAACATTTCAAAAGTAGAATATAAATCTTAGCCAGCATAGACATTTCGAACTATGCCTACTATAGCTACCATCTAAACAGTGGTGACCACCATAAGTAAATGGCAGGTTCGACAACTAAAACCGTACAGGGTTTCGTATTGGGAATTGGATTTCCAACAAATGGTCAGGCCAAGGAACTTCCCATTGCCACATGAGAACGCCTCTGGAAGGACGTCCCCGAGAACCAAACCGGATCTCTGCCAACACAAGGCCGGGTTACCCCTAACTGGGTAACTACTGACACGAGTATGCCATCTCTCGGTCGTAACCAACCTTTAACCGGGGCCCCAGCAACAAATCACAAAATCATATATATATATCTGCGATATCCACATAAGTTAAGTATCTGGGCTCCATACCATGATACCACTTCTATCCAGAAGGAAATGTACATACCCTAAGGGGTGCTACCCCCAATAACCTTGCTGCATCTTTCCTGTTTCGACCATTTCGGAGTGTGAGGTCCGACGAAGTCACGTCCACAAAAACACGCTTTATACAAAGTCATGCTTTGGGTCAACAAATGATCATAGAAATGATCACAAAGATAGACGATCAAATAAATGATCCTATCACGAATAATCCACACAATGATCATTTCACAGCAACACTCAGTATGTCACATTACCAAATTGGGAATATATTGCTGATAACCTTCAACTATATAACCTCTGAGCTCGTACGTCTCAGAGAAGGGTGTTAAGCTAAAAGAATAAATTCTCCGCCACCAACAGAAATATATTTGAAAGAAATCGGCTTTATATCTCAATTTGTAATGTCAGACAGACCATCCATACAAGTCTGTTCCGGGCTCGAACAGAACCGAAGGCACTTCCAAAGAAGTCCTTGCAATCCGGATATCCACAATCCTGATCGGATTCCCCATCACATATGGAGAACTCTATACCGGAGCAACTCGGTGCAGAGTCAATCGACAGATCATCCTATCGCTCTCGCAAATACCCGGTCTTCAACACCGGTCTTCAAATGCCATCCATAACGTCGAATCACATATTCGAAATGGGTTATATGACACACAGGTCCTTTCCCGGCTAATTCGAATAGTGAGTGTCAAATTTTAAAACATGTGGATGTCATTCACAAATATTCACAGGTTCGATGTGGGTTTCGGATAACCAACTGAAATCCGATACCCTGTCGCATCGAAGTTTAAATGTCGTTTTACGGACAACAGGGTTTTCACATCAATACAGAACAAATCATAATCACGGTGTAATAACATGGCAATTACATCATACAGAATTACAAACAGAACAGAGATATCAATGTAAGTTAACAACAATAGTTAATTACTTTCCAATGTGATTTAAATACATTTACCACTGAATTAATTAAATTTAATGATAAGAATCTGGATAAATAAATTACATTTTGATTACTCAATTTATTGTTTCAAAATTTACAAATTCTTACTTACAAATTTATTTAAACACTTAATTGTTTATAAATCAATTTAATTACAAGTTTGTAAATCATTCTTAAATTTCTTTTCAAAATCATTGATTAATGACAATTATTCACTTTAATTATCATTTAAAACTACAATTCAATTAGATCTCAATTGAATATATTAATTTATTATTCCTTAATAAATTATTTTAATGTAACTATCAATTTTGAATCAATCATTTTAAATTATCAACTTAATGATTTTTAAATTTACAACTTTAATTTTTATTGCTTTTATTTATTTAATATTATAAATTACAAAGTAATTATAAATCATAAATTATTTAATCATTGTTTAATTTTAACTTCACATTTCATTAACTATTATCATTTCATAAAGAATGCTTATAAAAATAGTTTAAACTTAAATTGTCCACAAATGTCATACTGGAATATGGTTCAGGTGGTCAACCCGAGACTTTCCCCGAGTCACGCTCGAGTTCGAACGCTGCCTGCTTCGAGTTTCTGCCCAATTCTACCCGTGTCAATAAAAATTTTCAAAATTTGTTTAAGTCAAAACTTTTACACGACTCAACGCTGAAACCCCCCCGAGTCTCCCTTCGGTTTCTCCCCAGTTTTCCTCGAGTCGTGCTTCGAGTACAACCCCTAAGAAAACCCAACCTGAAAGGCTTCAGGCTATAACCTTTCTGATCATCAACTTGTGCACGTATACGTGCACAACTGGAATCGCCTCCTCTGGTCGAACTTCTGGTCGTCCACACGTCATCGACGACGTGCTCATGCCTCTCAAACACTCACAGGTTCGAACCCATCAAAAATTCAAAATCTCGTTCTCGAACCCAAAAGCCTGAACGAACCACCCCTGAACAATTTGCCTCGCCCCAACGCCTGACGCCGCCAGAAACCCAGCGACTCCGTCCATGGCTCGATTACAACCCTAGCTACCCTTCCTCAAGTCATCGTGAAGCTCGGTCAACTCAAAAGGGCGAAATCCTCTTTTTTCTAAACGCGTTCAAAACTGGAAGAAAAACCCTAAAACGATCTCGTATTCCCAATTCATGCAATGGAAAAATAAATTTGTATTTTTCCCAATATCAAGAATGGTTAGGCTTGCCTCAACTCAAATTTCAGCAATTTACATTGATTCACTTACACGAAATTGGTAGAAATTCAATTTTTATTCAAATGCAAATTTCCCTTTGAATACTAAACTAAAATTCTTCACTTTTGTTTTAGAAATCATGATTTACAGTAAGGATTTAAGCTATTAACTTGGATTAACGTTTTATAATACTTGAATTTATCACAATTTCCCTTTGATTGCCTGTAGATCAAATTTACAGTAGTATATTTCTTCACATCATAGTGAAACAGTTTTTTTTTTTTTAAATCTTGCTTACAGATTTAATTGCTTGTTTGATTTAAGACTTTTATTACTTAACAATGTTCCAATGTAAATAAATCAAATTCTTTGAATAAATAATCAAATGTTGTGATAGTTACAGAGAAAATGAAATGCAGAGCCTACAAAATCCTATTTATAAACTGAAGCATATACATAAACAGCTTATGAATGAAATTTAAACTGTTTAAATAGATTTAAGCTTTTAAAGATTATCTTACTCACTTGTTTGTTTTGAAACAGAAAGCACTATGGTTTCTTTACAACAGATTTGCAGAAGTTTGCAGATGTTTTGCAGAGCATACAAAATCAGGTTTTCATTTTTGTTTTACTGAAACTAAAACAGAGAATGAAATTTGTAAAATCAACATGCACAACCCTACATTCATCATACACTCAATGTTTTTGTGAGCAAACCAAGGACTAACTTCACTACAGGGTCCAAGCATACACGGCAACAAAGAAAAATTAAAAGAAACAGGGGTTTACTCACCTGTTTGTTTTGAAACAGAGACTATTTTTGTTTCTTTTTAACTGCAGTTTGCTTCTTCTTCTCTGGTTTGGTTTTTAACTTCTTTTTACTTTCTGTTTTGATCACCTGAATGCTTTTGAATTTATGAAATGTGATGTTTTCTTTTTCAGGTTTGCAGAAGTTTGTTGAATGAAATAACTAAGGCAATTGATGTTTATTTATAACAGATGGTTCACTGGGGTTTATTAAAACAAGTACAGGATAACCATGCTGGAAGTAAAGCATTGAATGCAGGTATGTTCTTTGTAGATGCTTGCATTTAATGAAAGTATGTAGTGTTTCATGCTTGTATATTTTCAGCATGCTGTCTTGTTTATTTGTTCATTTATTTATTTGTTTATTCTTTTGTTCATTTGTTTGTTCTTTTGTTTAACTATTTGTTTGTTTATTTTTATTTTTTTTTTGCTGTTCATTTGTTTGTTAGTTTAGATGTTGGATTTTAATTATGTGATTTAAATCTTATAATTTCTTCATAACTTACCTTAACAAATTTTAAATTCTATTAAAAGACCATCTATCAATATCTCTTTTTATTTAATCCTATATTAATGTGTAATATTAATATCATCAATATTAAATTTAGATTGAATTTTACTAGTTAGATCCCAAAGTTCAAACAATTTATCAATTTTAAATTTCAAAAATTTCGGGATGTTACACATAACGCTCTCCAAATGTTGGAAAGTGTATTACTCATGATGTTGGAGGGAACCTAAGGGTTATCTATTAATAGTTATTGGATAACTATGGAATGACTCACTCGATAATTTTCTGTTAGTTAATATAACTAAGGTCAAATAGAAAATATCGATATGACTGATTTACACAGTTCTCTCAACTTGAGAATACTGTGGATCTTCAATATGAAAGCTCCGCTTTGATTATAGCCAAATCATGGCACGGGGTCCATCGAGTGACTATAGTTAGGTCGAGTTGAAGTATTGGAAGTGAAGCCCTATTCAAGAAAGGATCCTTCTCCTCAGTTATATGCGGTTATTATCACAGTCAACTCAAGTCAACTCAAAATAAAAATCTCTAGCCAGAGCATTTCGGTTAGTAATAATTTTTATTATTGAACCAAGGACTTTGTATTTGGACTATAAAGTTTAATGTGGATGAGGTTGGAATTTTGACCATTACCAAATTCCGTAAGTCCAAAGCGATATAGTTTTGACATAGAGAATTGGTGTAAACAAATTTCACAACCGGTTAACGCTTATTAAACTAAAATTAGATTTTACCGAAAATGAGTAAGTGATAAATTTAGCCATAATGTCACACCACCTGCTAAGTGATGTGTGAAAGTTAACATTAGAATAGTTCGATGTTAATCGCTGACCAAATTTACACCCAAGGGTAACACGGCCGAAATGATGAATTTCCTTAAGACCGAATGATTTAATTAGTTTATAATTATTATAAATTAGTTAATATTTTTGAAATGTTAATTATAAAATTTGAATATGATTTGAGAAATAAATAATGTTATATATATAATGGTTATAAATATATCGATCGATATACAATATTGATAAGTGATTAAATTAAATTTAATTGCATAGTATTTTGGCTTGGGCTAAGATGGGTTTAAGGCCTATCATTAGGGCTGCAAAATTTTGATTTTGGGAAAGTCTAGGGGTGGCTAAAACATAGGGAACTGGCTTAGAGATAATGGGTTGAGATCAAGTGAGAATGGGTAAAAAGATTTTCCTCGTTACTCTCTAATACAACCCTATATATACGTATCTCTAAAATAGTGAATAATTTTTTTTGGCCGCCATTGCCTTCTACAATTGTAATTAAAACATAGATCTTAATCCACTTTAAAATTCTCAAATATATTTCAAATTAAAATAATATTATTCGATAATTAGAGGTCGGTAATTCCGGACTTGCAATCTAACGAATCAAGAACAGTAAAAGGAAGGGAAGTCGTTGCTTCAACGTGGATTCAAAGGCTTCATTAAATTGGTAATGTCAATTTATCACCCCAATTAAATTATATTCTATGATCCTATAATGAGCAATTTCATATCCGTTTAAATATATTGGTACTATATGTTTAGTTAGGTGAGATTTTTGTAAGTAGATGTGGTTGTCACAAATCTGTTTGGTTATGTGCATAATTTGTTTATAATGCTATTTGATTTATGAATAGGCAAATGTTGTTTACTGTACAAAATCAATTTTTGTCATTAAAAATTGTTTTATATATATTTATTAATAAATTCATATATGTATGTATATATATTAGTGTACATTTCTCTCTCATAGTAGCATATATGCATATATAAGATATATGTTTGATTTAAAAAATTTAATACATTTATTTAGATATAATATGAATTTACAAATTCAAAAATAAATTATCATACATATATTCTTATTTTTAAATTAACATTTATTGAATTTTTGAATTGTTTATTATATGTAAAATAATTATTACATTAAAAATTCAATTTTATATTTTTTAAAAGTATTATATCATTTTATAAACATATAGAAAACATTTAGGAATTTTTCAATAAAGTTTATTATATTTAATAATTAATATTATTTTGGAAAAACTGTTTATGATTTATTAAAAATAATAATTTAATTGAAAATTCTTTAAAAATTTTGTAACCTTTTATTCATGATCCTAGAATTGTAAAACTTGAATTAATAATAATATATTATTTTATATTAAATAATTATTACAAAATTCAATGCATTTGTTTTAAAAAATAATATTTCAACTTTGAAAAATCTCCAAATTTTTCTTAAGCTCTATTTTATGATCCTATATTTTTGAAAATTGTAAAAATTTAATTTTTATCAGTTGATTATTTTATGTTAATTATTTGTGGATGAAAATATTATTTTATTCATAATATACACAAATTAAAATACTAAAATTATTATGTTTGCCAAAATAAGTTAATTTTGAATTATAAATAATTTTTAATAATTTTTTTCTCTCTTTCTTTATATATATAAATGTTTTATGTTCATATATTATATATAATCTATTTATACATATATGTGTGTTTGTAACACATATACATGTACATATTTGGACAACATACATGACATACAAAATTAGCTAATATGTCTGTTGTGATGTAAATCCCAACATCAACATATGGACTTATTATACCTTTCATGGATTATTATGTTACACATGCACTCGCACATATATGTATATGATACATTTATGTATAAACTAAATCAAATAAAATTAATTCACATCTTAATATATTTGAATTTAAATAAAATAAATGACTTTATTTAAATGAAATTTAGAAATGTTCTAATTCAATTAGACTTCATAGGCCCAATGAAAGATCCAATAGGGTAAAAAAATTGAAATTCACCCATAATTTCCACTGTGGGCTAGTCCAGTTCCCAAAAATCCCCTAATCAACACATTATGTTATTTAATTTAGCTAATCAAATATCCTAAATAATGTTACAAAAAATATGCGGTGTTACATATGGACTCTTTAAAATATAGGTGAGGTCAACGAGATACTTCCTTTAGTTTGGGATTCAGTATTTGCCGAAGTGCCATCGGAATTCCCTTCCAATATGGGAGAAAGGATATGGATTTTAGCATTTGGGGTTGATCGGGATTGTATCCCAGGATCAAAGATGAATCGTGAGTAGTTTTGGTTTCGAAGGTGTTCCTAATAGTGGCATCTTGAGGCAATGATCCAAACCCTTCTCCTAAGTCTTTCTATGATGTATCAGCTTGTTCCGAATGGATAATAAGACGGTCCTTTATTAGCACCATAAAGCTCATATCCTATTAAGTTCTCCTTCTCAAGCTGTGCTAGGTCCACTTCACCACTTTTTAGGAATTCCCTTTCTTCCTCGATGGCTTGTTCCAAAGTAAAGGCAAGAACTTTTGGGGAATCATGATCGCACTACTCTAAGTTGTGGAATTTGAGTATGTTGGCATTGTACTTGTTGAGCATTGGTTTGAACTTCTCCATCGTCCGCTTCGTTATGGCTTCAACCTCCTTTTTGATGAACGCTTCTACATCTTGAGCACGTGTGATTGCCTTGTTACTTTCATCATCAGAAGCGAGCGGCACTTCACAGTAACCCTGAGCTTGTTGGAGAGCTTCGCTCTTCTCTTTTGTTTCACTTTGAAGCTTGACTAATAGCTCATTCACCTTCTTGTTCAAGACTTCTCTTTCAAGTACTAAATCATGATTCCGATGGTATGCCTCCCCATCTTATCGTGATGCTTAGTCCTCTTATTTTCTAATGCCTTAGTAGCATCCTCGGCTTTTTTCTTGGCTTTAGCTTGTGATTTTCTCATGATTTCAACTTTACCTTTGAGATTTGCAAAGATCATTTTATCTTGCACCTCTAAAAGTTTTTCGTTTTTGATTTCCAGCTTTTTTTTCCCTCGATATTACAAAGATATTCACGATTATCCGCTTTCGTCCATTTTATCGATCATAAGCATTTGATACATAAGCAACCATCTTCTCCTTTACCCCCGACGGAATGTCCTTTGGACATAAACATAAGTTCGCCAATGCATACATCCAAAAGCTATTCCCTTAGTTCAGCCATTCGAGCACTGGCGAAAAATGTTGGCCCACCATGACAACTAACGCTTCGATTCCTATCGGCTTTATGATGGGAAGTATCAGAACCTCTCTTATGGTTTCGGAGGTCACAAGATAGACTGTAATTTGATAGTGCTAGATGCTTCACAAAAATAGAAGCTGAGGTGGTGCACGAGAAACATCGCCCAATTTAAATCATCATGGCATTCAGAATGTTTGTCCAAGCCTCTAGGCATAGGCGATCAAGACCTAAAATAATATCTAGAGGCAGTGTTATGAGATAGATAGTCTCTGTCACGACTGCCTCTGTCACGATTAGACCGGTAGCCGAACTCAGAATCTTGGCCATTGCCTTGATGGTATGTGCTTGGACTATACCTATGTGGTCGGGATATGTTTTCCTCCAAAGATTGAAATATATACTTCTTCCTCTCCATGGATCCAAGAAATGAAACAAAAAGAAATTAGTTTCGACTAGAGGGGATGCTAATCAAGTGCAATAAAGTGCATATGCGTGTGAGTGTCTTAGTATCCCCCCGATGGACGGTGTAACGACCCATATTTTTAACTATTTTTAATTTTACATTTAATATGATTATTAAATTAAAGATGGTAAGAATTAAAATTTTAATAATTTATTAATGTATTTATTGAATATAAACTTGAATAAAATTTTGAAATAATCAATTTCAGAGGTTTCGGCAACGATAAGTATTGAAATGAAATTCTATGTATTGGAAGTGTATGTAATCAATAGTTGGAATTGAATGATAAATGTTGTATTATTTAAATGAAAATAAAAATAATTGTTTGGCAACAAATTCATTTGAAATCTAATATTGGAATTTAATAAAATTTTAATATTGGAATTCCTCGTAATTGAATTATTCAAGGTCTTTGATTTATGAAGTGTAATCTTGATATTTCATGTAAGAACTTTTGTTGTTCTATGTTTGAACAAACATTTTAATTTACAAAATATTTTAAGTTAAAAATTGAATTTAATATATTTAGTTGATTTTAAATAAGTTAAATAACTTATATTCCAAATATAAAGATTTATTCATCAATTTAATTGTCAAATTAAATATTGGAAATTATCTAAATAACTGAATTTTGAATTTTATATGAATGGAAATGATTTTAAATTTGATTTAACTTTCATTTAAACAAGAATGAAATTTTTTAACTTTGAAAATAGAAATTGAAGTGAATAAATTTATTTTGGAAAATAGCTTGTTTTGATTAATGCGTAAAAATAGCCATTTTGGTCACTGTCTCAGATTTCGACGAAACCTGTTTCATCGGATCCTAAATGGTGAATTATTATAGGATTTCAAATTTCATAGCGATCAGACTTATTGTTTGGCCGTGTGAGTTAGAAACGCGTAGAAATCTACTAAAGGAATTTAATTAAAATAATTTGTTTGGAAAATCTATCTTCTAAATATGATGGATTTGGCTCCCGATACCAATTCTATTGTGTTCGGAATGAGGGTATAACATTAGGAACGCCAGATGGCACATGTAACATCTCGCCTTTTCGCACGCTTTAAATCGACACACGTGCCAATTCAAACCATACGGAAGGGCGATTTGTTATGGGGTAAATAAGAAAAACGAGAACGAAATAAAAAACAGAATCTCACAGCGGAAGGATAAAATTAAATAATCAAATATACAGTTTATGAAGCTGTTTACAAAATATTTTATTTTACTTATACCATATATACCAGAGTTGTGTAGGATCTAGATTAACCCTAGAGGGGGGGTGAATAGGGTTATAGCAAATTTTCTCGATTTAAACACAGAAATAAACTGCAGAAATAAATATGCTGAAAAGTAAATCACACACAAAATTTACCCAGCTTCGGCAACCCCTGCCTACTGCTGCATTCACAAATTTCTATTAGAATTAAACAGTATCACGCTTACAACAACTCTACTAGACTCGCAGACCCTTTTGCTCCCGCTCACAAACACTCTACTAGACTCGCACACCCTGCTCCCGCCTATAGAGTTTCGCTCACTCGCAAACACTGCTCCCGCCTATAGAGCTTTGCAAACTCGCACTCCCTGCTCACTGAACTAATTCTAAATAGACAATCTGACACTACCTAAACTCTAGGTGGTGATTTACAAATTCTTTGACACGAAAAGAAAAAACAACTTCAAAAATAACCGCAGGAGCAAAAATTAAAATACCAATGTGAATGCATAATTTTTGCTCAATTATAAAAACTAAAAACCCTATTATAAAATTTAAAACTAAATCCCCCTTTTAATAAGCAGGCCGGCCCACTACTCTTGAACACGATCTAATGACCCGCTACTTTCTTTTGCTCAGTGAAGAATGTCGGCCTCTCTTTGTTGAATTAGGGCTTCGGCTCTTTCTCGAATTAGGGCTTCGTTCTGATTTGAGATGCTCTTGCTTCTCTGATTGTTGCCCTTGCTCACTGCTTCGCTTATGTTGATTATCTGATTTGATGGCTTGCGTTGCTTGTTCTCTGATGATCGAGTTTGTAGTTGATTCGGTATGTAATTTCTCTCGTTACTGGTTCAATTGCTTGCTTTAACTTGATTGTACTTGATTAATACTCGATAGCCGATGATGTGAATTGGGATTGGTTTTTATATGAATTCGAGACTCTTGAATTCGTTCGAATTAACTTGATACTTTCCTAAATTCTTAATTACCAGTTGCGCACGTCTTTCCTGATTTAGTTACTCGTGATACTCACGGCTTTCCTGATATAATCTTTGACCTTGATGCTCACGGTTTTGATTTGAGAACGTTCGATTGTCTTGATTCACACGGCATTAAAACTTTCCTCCTTTTTGATACTTTGACTATTTCAAAGAATAAAGATACGAATTTTTTCTTCTGTTTTGTGCATTCTGTAACTTACTTCTCTGCTACTATATGTATTCATCAATGTTGGCATCTGCATTCCATTTCTCAGTGAACTCCATTTCACTTTATTGCATTTGGTCTCGAGTTTCACTGTTGCATGCACTTGTTGTCGCAGTATTGCTGTTCATATGAACTTGCATTCATTCGAGTTGTATTTACACCACTTCTTGAACTTCAGTAGTTGCTTACTGTTTACATTCACTGTGTTGCACATGTCTCATGCTCGAGCTCTTTGCATACTTCATGACTGTACTGTTCTTTGTTGAGTTGATATATTTGTGGTCTTCATTTGGTGATTTGTACTTGGTGCAGTTTCCATATTTATGCTCGAGCTTGCATGTGTACCACTGATCATACTTGTGATATTCATTTGGGTTTGTGTGTTGTCTCTGACCTGAGCATGTTTACTGTGGCACTGAACTTGATCTCTGTTGTATTCATCTTTGTTCTGCATCACTTGTAGCTTGCTACTGTATCATTGAGTAGCTGTCGTATGTACTTTTAGTCGAACTTGTATTGGTGCATTGCCGCCATGTTGGTTCGAATTGCACTTGCTCTTTTGTACTACTTCACCATGTCACTTTTTGATTGATGCTGCATCACTTATAGCTTTATGTATTCATGTGTTTGTCTGCATTCACTCTGGCTTGTGTTATGATTGCTGTGAAGTTGCAGTCTGCTTGATGTTGTAGCTTTATGGTTTTGTAGTTGTTCTTCTAGTTGGATATGTTAGTTGCGGCCTTGACTTGTTGTTATTTGTACCTGGTCTCTGTACATTTCTCTGACTGTTTGCATACACTTTTGGTCATGTTGTATTTGGTCTTCATTGACTTCATGTTGCATTATGATGTTGTCTGGACATTTGGTCTTCATGTGAGGTTGTAGCTTTGGTCTTTGTTTGTTTGATCACCTTGCTGTTCCTGTAGTTGGTCACTGATGCAGTTTGAAGCTTTGAACTTTTTGCTTTTGCATTCATTCAATTGTTTATTTAATCATTTGACTGGCTGTTGTAGTCGAGCTGTATTCATGTACAGATGCATTTGGAATTTGAGTTGTCTGCTATCATGAATTCGAATTGAACTTGCTTGATCATTGACTTTCTTTTTGCACTTGCACACTTGCTCTTGTTGGCCACGCACATGAGTTGGTGAGGCAGTGCACACGTGTATGAATGTACACGTGTGTATTGCAGCCACTTATGGTTACCTGTCCCTGTAATATCTATGTGCACGACTTTGTGATGAATTCAAGTGCGAATGATGACGAACAACCCAAATAACTGAGGCAAACCATATTTTCAAAAGTCATATTTAATTTTATATTGCAAAAATATTTCTTTTTCAATTTTACTGCGTTAGTGGATATTTTTGCAGATTTCTCAGATGCTGGATTCAAACTGGAATGCAGTTGAAGACAAAATACGAGTGTGAGTGATATGTAGTGAGGTTATCAATGTAAATTGAAATATTTGTGATGTAATCGTGATGTAATCAAAAATGTATATGTATAGTGAGAGCATGAATTTGTACTATTCAAGATTGTAATAAATATTTGTTTGAATAAAATTTCTGTTTGAATTCAAAATCTGTGTAACTTGTTCTGTTTGAATTCAAATTCAAATTCTGTATAATTTATTTTATTCAACAAATATTTATTTAATCTATGCAAAACAAAATAGTACATAACCAAATACATTTAAATGAATATATATGTTTATTATCATCAAACAAAAAACATATAAGCGCATATTCAACAATCTCCCCTTTTTGATGATAACAAACATATATTTAAGATTTTGACCGTGTTAAATGTATTTGACCAATTATATACTCTAATTGCTCCCCCTATTTAAATGCTTCCTCTCTACATGATGCTCCCCCTACATATATGCATACAAATAGAAATATATTCAAATGAGCCTAGATGCATATGGAAAAAATTATTTGACCTTTGCTTGATTCTATTTTACAAAATCTTAACTTTTCTCTCCCCCTTTTGTTATCAGCAAAAGAATAATAGTGTGAGAGAAAAATAGAGATAAAGTGATCGATATTAATCCAACATTAATCTCAAATTGAATATAAATATTAAACTTCAATAAGAATCAAACAAAAACCATAACTACCCTTGTTTAGGCGCATATTCCAATTTTAGAAATGATGGATATGGTGTTCATATAAAATCATACAGTTGAATCAACTTGTGGTATTTATATCAGGAATTTGAATATCTACTAATCATGCATAACCGTTAGGACTTTTAAATGAGATTAGTAGTATTCGAATTTAATTTTAAAAAAAACGAAATCAAGTATCTTCTAACCACGCATGACCGTGAGGACTTTTAAATGGGATTAGAATCAACTTGTCTATTTAAACAATTTAATTTTGATATGCGTTCCATACATGCATAACCGTAAGGACTTTTAAATGGGCATGGAAGCACATAATAAAAAAAATTCAAGTAATTCACCCATGCATAACCGTGAGGACTTTTAAATGAGAGTGAATACTTTGAATATTTATTTATTTATTTAAAAAATATGACATAAAAAAAAACAAATGATTCCTGATTATAGTACCACATATCGACAAACTATATTGAATATTTGATAAACCATGGTCGATAGAAATAATGATAGATATAGAAATGGTCATGGAATCTTTACCCAACAAAAAGTTTTATAATTCTTGTTTTAATTCCTAAAGAAATTTTCCAAATATACTCTCTTGAGTAATGTATGTTAAATATCAACACTCATCACTTTTTCAATCACTATTTATCTCTTTGATAATTAGTAGGGAGTCGGATCAGTCAAAATTTGTCATTTAAAATCAAATAAAATTAACTAATCTGAAAAAAATGGTCAAACAATTATTTTCTCGAAGGGGTTATATGAGAAAAAAAATTCTGCTAAATGAAAAATTATTTCAAGTGAAAAATATGCAGATATTTTCTTTTAAAAAAAACGATGCAGCAAATGAATAAATCACGTTCAGCTCGTAAGTTTTCTATCAACTAGATTACTAGTATGAATTGCATCTGAATTTCTTTTTCAATCCAAAATATCACTAACTGGATTTGGTAAACCATACATGAAGTGTGCATCAAAAATTTCAAACCCAATTTTAGCAACAATTTAAATGACATTCTTTGGATTTTGAATTGAAGCCATGTTCACACTCAAACAAATATCATGGTGTTAATTTCAGAAACCATAGGATAAACAATTATATTCATGAGTAATCAACAGTCAATCAACATCTTAATTATTTCAAAAACAATTTCTTGAAGTTTCAACAATTTCTTAAAATCCTTTTTCACATGAGTTTGAAATCGTGCAAATTTACAAGAATGTCAAAATATGTCTAAGTGTAGCACGAGTAATCAAGGATCAATAAGATACCATCATTTGACTAAACAAATTAAATTCAATGATGAAAGGATGGTTGGTCTTCTTTTAAACACAAATCAAAGTAAGAACAAGTCAAAAGAAATCATATCAATTAAGAATAAGTCAGAATTAAAGACATCATCTCATTATCACAATTTTGGATGATTTAATTCAGAATATGGTGCATATTATCACAGAATTATACCTTTACCTGTTTTACCTTTACGATAATTTTACGTGATTGCCCATTGTGATTCTGTCACCTTTATACTAGGCTAAGGAACTTTGCTTTGTTGCCCGTTGTGTTTCTGGAACAGCCAAAATCCAGAGAACACCGTTGTCGTTCCTTAGCCTGCCACCACACCTACACGATGAAAGATTTTTGTGACCTATTTCTAGGTCCATGATTGTTAGTGGCAGTAACATTATGAATAAACAAACCCTTTGCAACCCAAACTTGTTTAGACTTTTCATTCTTGTTCCAATAGACATGAAATTTGTTTGTAGAATTCTTAGGAACCCAAACTTGTATAAATTTTGTGTTCTTGTTCCTATGACTACAATTTTCAGAATGATGTCCAATTATTTCACATATATCAAAGACACTTTTCCCTTTTGCATTATCCTCAGCTTGTGTTTTCCCAAAACCAAGTCCTTTTCTGTTGTTAGCAAAAATTTGATTTCCCAATAGCATGTTGAAAGATTTTTCGCCTCTTGAAAAGTTATTCAAAGATTTCTCAAGATCTTGGACTTTGGTTTTTAGTGTTGTATTTTCAGTGACAAGTGAGGTGCATCGATTTATAAAATCCTTTTTCCTAGTATCGATGGTTTCCTTAAGATTCAAGTTTTCTTTTTCAAGATTCTCAGAGTTATTCTTAAGTTCTGTCAATTCTGAATCTAAAACTTTACATCTTTTACATTCTAGGTTTTGAATATTTTCAAGTTCAGTTTCTAACCTAAAATTTTTACGGGCAAGTTCTCTCCTATCAGTTTTTAGTTTTTCAATTTTAGATTCAAGAGCATCAACTACTTTAGTAAGATCAGAACACATAAAAACAAGATCTCTATAGGAATACTCACCTTCCTCACTAGATTCCTCTGAGCTTGAATCTGAATTTGATTTCGCCATAAGACACAAGTTAGCCTCCTCTACGCTGCTATCTGAAGCTTCTTCTCCTTCTTCATCATCCCAAGTCGCTGCAAATACCTTCTTCGCCTTTTTCTTTCCTTTGTTGTTTTTGAGAAGTGGACATTTTGGTTTGATGTGGCCAGGCTTGTTGCAGTTATAACATGTCGGTTCATTATCGGAATTGTCAGAATCTTTTGGCCTATTACGATTTGTTTTCTTCTTGTGTGGCTTGAATTTCGACCATTTTCTAAGATTATTGACAGCCATTGCAAGCTCTTCAATTGGATCTTCTTCATCGCTTTCTTC
Source organism: Allium cepa (assembly GCA_030765085.1). Lineage (NCBI taxonomy): Eukaryota > Viridiplantae > Streptophyta > Magnoliopsida > Asparagales > Amaryllidaceae > Allium > Allium cepa. The sequence continues at coordinate 806,199,715 of CM060938.1, forward strand.
TTTGCTCTTTAAGGCAATCGTCTTTTTCTTTGGTTCGGAGTTGTTGCGCTCTTCCTTTGCTTTTAGCTCAAGCTCATATGTCATCAAGTTTCCAATCAACTCCTCCATGCTTAGCTTACTCAGATCTTTCGATTCTTGGATTGCCGTGACTTTTGCCTCAAAGTTCATTGGTAAGACTCGTAGTATCTTCCGCACAAGCTCTACCTCAGTGAATACCTTCCCAAGTGCTCTAGCGTTGTACACCAAAGTTGAAAAGCGACCAAACATGTCTTTTATGTTCTCGCCTTTGTCAATCACAAAGTTCTCGTATTCATTGCTGAATAGGGCTAGACGAGACTCCTTGACTTGAGAAGTTCCTTCGTGTGTCACCTCCAAAGTGTGCCAAATTTCCTGTGCTGTTGTACAATGAGAAATTCTATTAAATTCATTTTTATCAAGAGCACATATCAAAGCATTCATGGCTTTAGCATTTGTTGTTTTCAATCTCTTATCGTTAGCATCCCATCTATCCTTAGGTTTAGGAATCTCAGTACCACCAACGATTATAGTGGGAGGTTTATAGCCAGTTTCAATAATATCCCAAACATCATAATCAACGGAACTAAGATAAATACTCATCCTAACTTTCCAATAAGCATAATCATTCCCGCTAAACATGGGTGGCCTAACGATAGATTGCCCCTCAGAAAAAGCATTATTTGACGGATTCATGACTCTAGAGTTAAATAAAATATATACCGGGCTCTGATACCACTTGTAGGATCTAGATTAACCCTAGAGGGGGGGTGAATAGGGTTATAGCAAATTTTCTCGATTTAAACACAGAAATAAACTGCAGAAATAAATATGCTGAAAAGTAAATCACACACAAAATTTACCCAGCTTCGGCAACCCCTGCCTACTGCTGCATTCACAGATTTCTATTAGAATTAAACAGTATCACGCTTACAACAACTCTACTAGACTCGCAGTCCCTTTTGCTCCCGCTCACAAACACTCTACTAGACTCGCACACCCTGCTCCCGCCTATAGAGTTTCGCTCACTCGCAAACACTGCTCCCGCCTATAGAGCTTTGCAAACTCGCACTCCCTGCTCACTGAACTAATTCTAAATAGACAATCTGACACTACCTAAACTCTAGGTGGTGATTTACAAATTCTTTGACACGAAAAGAAAAAACAACTTCAAAAATAACCGCAGGAGCAAAAATTAAAATACGAATGTGAATGCATAATTTTTGCTCAATTATAAAAACTAAAAACCCTATTATAAAATTTAAAACTAAATCCCCCTTTTAATAAGCAGGCCGGCCCACTACTCTTGAACACGATCTAATGACCCGCTACTTTCTTTTGCTCAGTGAAGAATGTCGGCCTCTCTTTGTTGAATTAGGGCTTCGGCTCTTTCTCGAATTAGGGCTTCGTTCTGATTTGAGATGCTCTTGCTTCTCTGATTGTTGCCCTTGCTCACTGCTTCGCTTATGTTGATTATCTGATTTGATGGCTTGCGTTGCTTGTTCTCTGATGATCGAGTTTGTAGTTGATTCGGTATGTAATTTCTCTCGTTACTGGTTCAATTGCTTGCTTTAACTTGATTGTACTTGATTAATACTCGATAGCCGATGATGTGAATTGGGATTGGTTTTTATATGAATTCGAGACTCTTGAATTCGTTCGAATTAACTTGATACTTTCCTAAATTCTTAATTACCAGTTGCGCACGTCTTTCCTGATTTAGTTACTCGTGATACTCACGGCTTTCCTGATATAATCTTTGACCTTGATGCTCACGGTTTTGATTTGAGAACGTTCGATTGTCTTGATTCACACGGCATTAAAACTTTCCTCCTTTTTGATACTTTGACTATTTCAAAGAATAAAGATACGAATTTTTTCTTCTGTTTTGTGCATTCTGTAACTTACTTCTCTGCTACTATATGTATTCATCAATGTTGGCATCTGCATTCCATTTCTCAGTGAACTCCATTTCACTTTATTGCATTTGGTCTCGAGTTTCACTGTTGCATGCACTTGTTGTCGCAGTATTGCTGTTCATATGAACTAGCATTCATTCGAGTTGTATTTACACCACTTCTTGAACTTCAGTAGTTGCTTACTGTTTACATTCACTGTGTTGCACATGTCTCATGCTCGAGCTCTTTGCATACTTCATGACTGTACTGTTCTTTGTTGAGTTGATATATTTGTGGTCTTCATTTGGTGATTTGTACTTGGTGCAGTTTCCATATTTATGCTCGAGCTTGCATGTGTACCACTGATCATACTTGTGATATTCATTTGGGTTTGTGTGTTGTCTCTGACCTGAGCATGTTTACTGTGGCACTGAACTTGATCTCTGTTGTATTCATCTTTGTTCTGCATCACTTGTAGCTTGCTACTGTATCATTGAGTAGCTGTCGTATGTACTTTTAGTCGAACTTGTATTGGTGCATTGCCGCCATGTTGGTTCGAATTGCACTTGCTCTTTTGTACTACTTCACCATGTCACTTTTTGATTGATGCTGCATCACTTATAGCTTTATGTATTCATGTGTTTGTCTGCATTCACTCTGGCTTGTGTTATGATTGCTGTGAAGTTGCAGTCTGCTTGATGCTGTAGCTTTATGGTTTTGTAGTTGTTCTTCTAGTTGGATATGTTAGTTGCGGCCTTGACTTGTTGTTATTTGTACCTGGTCTCTGTACATTTCTCTGACTGTTTGCATACACTTTTGGTCATGTTGTATTTGGTCTTCATTGACTTCATGTTGCATTATGATGTTGTCTGGACATTTGGTCTTCATTTGAGGTTGTAGCTTTGGTCTTTGTTTGTTTGATCACCTTGCTGTTCCTGTAGTTGGTCACTGATGCAGTTTGAAGCTTTGAACTGTTTGCTTTTGCATTCGTTCATTTGTTTATTTAATCATTTGACTGGCTGTTGTAGTCGAGCTGTATTCATGTACAGATGCATTTGGAATTTGAGTTGTCTGCTATCATGAATTCGAATTGAACTTGCTTGATCATTGACTTTCTTTTTGCACTTGCACACTTGCTCTTGTTGGCCACGCACATGAGTTGGCGAGGCAGTGCACACGTGTATGAATGTACACGTGTGTATTGCAGCCACTTATGGTTACCTGTCCCTGTAATATCTATGTGCACGACTTTGTGATGAATTCAAGTGCGAATGATGACGAACAACCCAAATAACTGAGGCAAACCATATTTTCAAAAGTCATATTTAATTTTATATTGAAAAAATATTTCTTTTTCAATTTTACTGCGTTAGTGGATATTTTTGCAGATTTCTCAGATGCTGGATTCAAACTGGAATGCAGTTGAAGACAAAATACGAGTGTGAGTGATATGTAGTGAGGTTATCAATGTAAATTGAAATATTTGTGATGTAATCGTGATGTAATCAAAAATGTATATGTATAGTGAGAGCATGAATTTGTACTATTCAAGATTGTAATAAATATTTGTTTGAATAAAATTTCTGTTTGAATTCAAAATCTGTGTAACTTGTTCTGTTTGAATTCAAATTCAAATTCTGTATAATTTATTTTATTCAACAAATATTTATTTAATCTATGCAAAACAAAATAGTACATAACCAAATACATTTAAATGAATATATATGTTTATTATCATCAAACAAAAAACATATAAGCGCATATTCAACAAGTTGCATATACCAACGAATAAAATCGATGCAGCGGAATACAGTGTATAGTGGAACAATATACTATAATAATAATGATGATGATAATAATAATAATAATAATAATAATAATGAAATCTTCGTCTTCGTCCTCCAGAAATAAAGTCTTCGATCCTGCAATGCTCGGACTGACCCAAGCGAATTGAAAAGACAAAACACTCGAGTCAGACTAAAATATCTTATGTGAGTTAAATTAATAGAAATAAATATGAGTGCAGTAACTCAAGAGATGCTCGGGATTTACATCTCTTAAGGATCCGTTAAACTATTTACTATGTAGTATATTTCGCTATTATAATAGTGTCTAATTGTAAAATAAACTTACTTTAAAATAACGTTAAGGCTTTACATTTTCCACCTTAACACGTAATAGTGCCAATAGTCTATACAGTGCCTGCATATCTCCTGATCGAGAGACTATGAGAAGATACTCCATAGGTACGACACAAATAGAAACTCGTAGTAAAGGCTCGGTATGGTAGGTGACATGGCACAACTAGGAAATGCCAGGGTAGATAAACCAATTGCTATCCGGACTGATGGTAACACGTAGCAGCTACTACCGCCCACCTCGAACAACACCCCCAAAATCAAAAACAAAAGTGGCCCCCGAATCAATCCAAAAGTCAAGAGTATAATTTCGAAGGTGTGCATCCGATCAGAGGAATGACCTCAATTGACCGTCTTAGAATTCGTCCAAACCTACGTCATCAATTCCGGAATTTCAATACGATCCTAACAAAAGAAACCGTGCATAAAACAGGTATCGTATGCAAAAGTTATGACGATAAATGCGATTGAAAACAATTATAAAAATAAAATAAAAGAGAACACATACTTATTTGCCACGTCACCATCCCTCATCTCCCCAGGCAAGTCACGCACGTTACAGAACCATTTGAACCCATGAAACTTTGACCATCAAATACTAATGTCTCCTCCCAGCTGGCCGCCTCTAACCACCCCCATCTCGAAGCCCACACCGAGCCGCCTCCAAACCATCTGGTGCACGCCACCGCCGTGGCCTAAAGAGGCCACCACCGCCGTTTGTTTCTAGGGTTTCGAAACCCTAGTTTGCAATTTGTCGACAATCCAACCGTTAACTCCATGATTGAATGGCACAGATCAACTCCCCTCGGTCCCCTCTACAAAAACCAGAAACGGTTCGTCGATCCGTCGAGTTTGATTTTGACGTAATGAACGACCGAGATTTCTTCGATTTTTACCGGTCAAACGACAATCCAAAATGAAAAATGAATTTCACTAGAAGATTACGCACTTCGAGAGCTTCAACGTATATTTTTTTTGAATTATTCTGAGGAGTTTGGATTTTTGAAGTTGTTTTTTGAATTGGAATTGAATTGGATAAACTAGGGTTTACAACCATTGAGGAAGAGAAGCACAGAAGTTCTGTACGTATAGAAATAAGGAATAGAGGTTGCTAGAGATTATAACAGGGTATTTATAGGCAAAATTGAAATTAGAATGGGTGGGTCCAATTGATATACGCGTTGAACGATATATAGCCCGAAAAGCCCGTTCTGACTCCGGAACGAAATTGGTTCAACCCATATATCAAAATAGATGTTTCAAAATATTTTAAACGTGATGGAAAAAGTTTCACGTCCAAATTCCATCGTATGAAGAAGTTATGCTAAATTCAAATTTTCTAAATTGATTTCAGGGCGTTTCGAGTCCGTACGATCAAACGACAAGCTTGATCGCTATGAAACTTAAAATCCTCCAATAATACACCGTTACGGATCCGATGAAACTGGTTTCGTCGAAATCCGAGTCAATGGCCAAAATGGCTATTTTTCCATTAATTAAATAAATAAAATTTAGTCAATTTAATCAAGTTTTCAATTTCAATTCGATAATTACCAATTCTTATCATTTCTAATTTTCTAACCATTTACAATGATTTAAACAAATTTAACTGTCAAATTAGAGTTGACAAATTTATAAATTTCGGGATTAACCTCAATTTCATTAAATTCGAAAATAATAAATTTAATTTCCAAAAATTTCTATTAAATTTACTTTTCATTTTATTATTCGATTCATTATTATCAAACAGATGAGATTAACATCGGATTAAAAATTCATTACATTAATATTCTCACATTTCATCTAAATTCCCATTTTAAATATTAAATCCATTTAATTGCAATTAATCCTTTTGTTAAATTTTAAATTCAAATAAATTAATAAAGCTTTATTCCATTTCTATTTTCATCTTTATTTCAATTTTATAACATTTTATTCCAATTTTATTGTATTTGCCAAATATGTACATTAATTATTATTTATATTCTCCATTAATTATTTACTTGGTTTTATACTTTAAATTCATTCAAATAAATCAATAAATCTTGATTTACAGTCTTTACATCAACCAATAGTCATATTATAAATGGAATTGTCATTACTTTCAAAAATTACTTAAATTAACGTTAACGTAAAAATTTGTTTATATTTATTGCAATTGATTACGAGTTATAATTTAATATACTTGTCTAAAAGGTTAACTTACAATACATGTTACCCTTTAACGTTTATTTCACTCATAAGCTATTATTAACAACCAAATGTTGAAATTTGATTTAGACCAAATTCAATGCATCACATGAATTGGTAAATGATTAAAGTTTTACACTATTGCCTCCTTTTTCTTTATTTGTATTAGTGGCTATGTTTCAAATGTGAAATCTTATTAATTACCCACATAAATTTAGGTTTTAAAACCAAACTTTAGTCCCATTCTTTTTTTTCCAATTTATTACTTACGAAAAATTTCTCGTTTCTATTTATTTATTACATACCTACTTTCAGCCCTTGCATTAATTCTCATAAACATTACATTATTGATATCTAAATTTTTATTTAGTAAACCAATTTGTTACAACTTTTCTTACATTAACACTATTTCCCTTATTTTCGTTATTATTTCATACGTAGATCACAAGTTTATATTTCTTTATACTATCTTATGAAACAATACATATTTCTAATACTTTATTACATTTATTTAAATTTCGATATTTTTTAGATACAACAAACTATGACCTTACAGTTATTTCAATTAATTGGGATTGTGCTACATTAATTATTTATAACTTACATTAACATAATTGCATTAATTTACATTCGAATACAAATAAATTAGTATATTATTTCACCCATAAATACAATAATTGCATTTGTTCTTATTATATTCCATTTATAGCTAAGTCCTAATATTTGAATTTTAATTAAATTGTAGCGTTCATTCAAGTTCATTAAATATTAACTTGCATTAACACGTTTCCTTAATTTACAATCAAATACCGTTAACAATATTTTATTACATTAATCCATTTAATACTTTCCTTTATTTCTCATATACAATTACTTTCGGGTAAAATCTTTTCGCTACTTTCATTCATTAGAATTCTATTCAAATTTCAAGTTCTTACAATAACTCATTTATTATAAATTTGCATACCAATAAATTAGGTTCCAATAAATAGGATTTATTCAATTCAACCTTTTTCATTAAGTCTATTTTAATCAATATAATATTTCATAGGTTAATTCCTAACATTTGCTTCATTACAAATTATAACAATTATATTTCTTTATAAATTTAATTCCAAAATCTTATTAATATGACAAATTTAATTAACGAAATTCACGAGTCGTTACACTCTCCCCCACTCAAAACTTTTCGTCCCCGAAAAGGAAAAAGAAGGGAAAAGAAGAATTAAGAAATCAATATATCTTATTCAAAACATTAACTTTATAAACAATTAAATTTACAAAATTAATTAATTTAGATAAAATATAACAATTTATAACCATTAAATCTTTTTATACTTAAATTACTAAAGTTTGGAAAACATTTTCAAAATTTTTCTAAGTCCAAATTTTTCGGCAGAGTCTCCTTTGTCCAGAGAGGCTCGAGAGAAAATATAATATCAAAAATAACAATATATAACATATATTTTCCAAAATAATATATATCCCAACGCGGGAAAAACAATATGATAGCACTATAAAACATAATCCGAACGTACTTATTTGTCGGGCAATAACGCTTAAATTATGAAACCAAAAGCAGTAGCAATTGCTTCCATAACCTGTATTCCACTTATATAATCTGATAAGAATTAGCAATTATATAGAATGAAATATTTAAGTTGTTCAACCACAAACCAATAATTAATTCAACAACCAATTGCAACAAACAGCATACAACCTTCATACAGAATCAACACAATTCAATCCTTCATTAAAACAAAACAACAGTTGTTTGGGTTCAAAACTTCAAATTGTACAGAATGAAAAATAAACTACTAAGTGCACCATTTACTCAACAGTCTTTGATGAAACTAAATAGATTATTCATACATCAAAACAATTTTAAAGTATCCTTGCCAAACAACCGTAAACCAAAACAAACAACGAATCCAAACAATAAATTAAGTTCATCCTTATTAATTTCATTTCCTATTATAGGTTGTTTTGATTTATTTTTATTTTCATATAATGGTTTATCCTTTTATTTTCATTTACTTCTTGCAACTTTTTATATCTTTTGGTAAGTCATATATATGCTTTTAAGGATGCAATAGAAAGTTACCCAAGTTTATTTCTATTTCTTTTAATTAACTAAATGTTCAATAATATTATTCTTTGTTTCATAGGTTAGTTTCAAATTACCTTTAATTTCATTCATAACCTAGCATTAAATTCCTTATTTTGATTAAAGACTCCAATTATTAATCGGTTACATTCCATTTCACTACAATAACGGAAACTATTAATAAATTGGAAGCATAGAATTAAATACCGGGTTAAATTTCAATTCATTTTAAAATAATAGATAAATATAAACTTGTAATTTATATATCCAAGTAGATTTAAACAAATTAAAATTTCACTTTTGTTTTTCACAATAAATCTGTAGTAAAACTATTACAGTGGCCTTCCCACTTCGAAACTCGAAAATGAATGTCAATGATGTGTGCACTCATCACCGAAATTATTTTCCAGCGACAGAGAGGGGAGTACAAAACTTATTTTCTTTCAAAATTTCTTTAAAACAATTCTTTCAAACCATATTGAAATATTTATATCAGAAAATACTTCTAAATAATATTATTATTGTATTCTAAAATTATTCGAAAGAAATTATCAAAACTTCGGAACTTAATTTCTAAATTTCCAATTTCATTTATTTTATTTTCAATCTTATTTCAACTATTATTTTTACATTTCATTACCTAACAACCAATATATTGCAACCAAATATATATCTTATTTATAAAATTTTATTTATATATATATAGAAAATATAATAGGAAAAATTATTTCATTTACCTATATTAAAATCAAATATTATGTCGATCTGTCCTATTAAGTGTTTAGAAATCCCTATTGATGTCATAGCGTCCCATCGATCAACCAGAATTTTTAAATACAAAACGGAATAGATTAACACAATATAAAACCTTTTTATAACACTAACAAATACGCTCTCTCATATATACTCTCAAAGACTCCCATAGGGTATTACTACCCTATCAATAAAGAGTCATACCCCACAAAGCTAAGGTTTATCGCTAAACCAAAGATCTGATACCAGATGTAACGGGCCGTGCCAGTGGGGTAACACCCACTGTAGTATACATTGGTACCTGTGTTCCGCCTTTACGGCCAGCCTCTCGACTGCACCACCAACCCTCGTGGGGACATGTAGGAGTAAGAGTCAACCGTTTGCTACCAAACCAAGAAGCGAGAACCCCCTATCATGCTGCACCCTCCAAGTGCAATGGCAGACACACATGCCAATTCAATCCATACGGAATGGTGGATTTGTTATGGGGTAAATAAGAAAAACGAGAAATAAATAAAAAAAGAATCTCATAGCGGAAGGATAAAATATAATAATCAAATATACAGTTCATGAAACTGTTTACAAAATATTTGATGTTACTTATACCATATATATCAGAGCTGCACATACCAATGAATAAAATCGATGCAGCGGAATAGAGTGTATAGTGGAACAATATACTATAATAATAATGAAATCTTGGTCTTCGTCCTCCAGAAATAAAGTCTTCGATTCTGAAATGCTCGGACTGACCCGAGCGAATTGAAAAGACAAAATACTCGAGTCAGACTAAAATATCTTATGTGAGTTAAATTAACAGAAATAAATATGAGTGCAGTAACTCAAGAGATGCTCGGGATTTACATCTCTTAAGGATCCATTAAACTATTTACTATGTAGTATATTTCGCTATTATAATAGTGTCTAATTGTAAAATAAACTTACTTTAAAATAGCGTTAAGGATTTACATTTTCCACCTTAACACGTAATAGTGCCAATAGTCTATACAGTGCCTGCATATCTCCTGATCGGGAGAATACGAGAAGACACTCCATAGGTACGACATAAATAGAAACTCGTAGTAAAGGCTCGGTATGGTAGGTGACATGGCACAACTAGGCAATGCCAGGGTAGATATACCAATTGCTATCCGGACTGGTGGTAACACGTAGCAGCTACTGCAGTCCACCTCGAACAACACCTCCAAAATCAAAAACAAAAGTGGCCACCGAATCAATCCAAAAGTCATAGTATAATATCGAAGGAGTGCATCCAATCAGAGGAATAACCTCATTGGCCCGAGAATCGCTCCTGTTTTAGCCACCTTATGCCAACTCACGGGAGTCGGGTCCATGTATTTACCTCAAAGGAAACGTCGCCACCATCCTACTTCATTCTGGAATCTCCACCGCGTACACGGTTGTTAAAGTGGTTTTCGGAGTTGGAAGAGAGTATGACAACTTCCGATCCCGGTCTCTTCAACAACCAAACGTTATTATAACACCGTGGTCTTTTCAAAATAGTTTATACTTTAAAACCAGAATATAATATCCATTTCAAAGCCATATAACTACGATATCATTTCCATTTAAAAAAACCCAAATCAAAATGTTATCATTTTTATTTCAAATATATCCTCTTCCAAATTCATAGCATTTTTAAATCTATATACCTTGAAACCCATAGCTTTGGATCATAAATCTTAATACTTAAATGATTTAAATATTAAAAATACTATATAAAATAAATATAGTTTCTTAAATTTCCAAAATAGATTCCAAATACCGATTTGGACCTCCAAATAAACCATTTAATTTTCCATATATTTCAAAGATTTAAATAGTCCACCATTTCAAAAATAATTCTTTTGATAATTCCATATATATCAAATTCAATTTTTATTATTTAGATTTGAAATGTTTACTTAATAAATCAAACATCATTTAAGTAAAAACCTTTAAACTTCAAATAACTGGATTTTCTTCCAATTAAATTAACTTGATAATATTCAATTTAATCAATTTGATATTCATTTAAATCCTCTAAATAAAAAATCAAGCTATAAAATCATACCCTTTTAAATCTAAATTTATTTACATTCCAAATCCAATTTATTCAAGTACAATTCTTAAATAATTCAATTCAAACCAATTTCATATTTATCTTCCAACTTTAATTTTATTTGAGTCATTATAAACTCTATCTATAATAGAATTTAAATGGATACTTACCATTTTATATGAAAGAAATCAAACTTTATTATTAAACTCATTTTTATTAATCAATTTTATACATAGCTTAAATTCAAGAATTTAACTAAATATATAAAACAATATTTATATAACATTGAAATTTAATATTTATTAAACCGTATATTCCTTTCCAAAACCATAGAAAATCATTTTCAAAATATTTTTTATATATAGACCGAGGTGTTTGTATATAATTTTCTATCCTATGGTCAAGTGATACGAATATTTATCATTTCAATCCGTAATTTAAAAATAAAAATTATGGTTATATATCATTTCATACAGCAATCCCGAATGAAATGAAAATGCATAATAACTTGTAGTTTATAACAATATATAATACATCATCCATTCATCCAATATCAACCATCAACCATTTATCATAATCATCATCCAAATTCAAACAATACATCAATATGTATGATAATAACAGGTATCAACTATCAGCTTATATTCAAAAAAAATTATAGCTGTTTAACTGGCAGTTTTTATGCAATAAAATAAATAATAATTTAACTGGCAGTGAATATGCAATGAATAGTTAAGTAACAATTAAATTAAATAATTTAATTTTACTGGGATGATGATTAAAATATGCCAACAACCATAAATAAATTTCAAATCACATCATATATCAATTTAACAAACATAAGAATTTTTAGAAGTTGTGAGTGGGTTAAAATACTCACCTTTTGAATTTAAATTGAATTTAAATTCAATTTAAACCCAAAAATTTGACCATCTCAGAATTCATCCAAACCTACGTCATTAAGTCCGGAATTTCAATACGATCCTAACAAAAGAAACCATGCGTAAAACGGATATCGTATGCAAAAGTTATGACGATAAATGCGATTGAAAACAGTTAAAAAAATAAAAGAAAAGAGAACACATACTTATTTGCCACGTCACCATCCCTCATCTCCCCAGGCAAGTCACGCACGTTACTGAACCATTAGAACCCATGAAAACCGAAACTTTGACCATCAAATACTAACGTCTCTTCCCACTTGGCCACCTCTAACCACCCCCATCTCGAAGCCTACGCCGAGCCGCCTCCAAGCCCCTTATGTGCACCGACCCATGGCCTATAGAGGCCGCCGCCGCCGTTTGTTTCTAGGGTTTCAAAACCTTAGTTCGCAATTTACCGACAATCTAACCGTTAACTCCACGGACGAACGGCACAGATCAATTCCCCTCGGTTCCCTCTACAAAACCCAGAAATGGTTCGTCGATCCGTCGAGTTTGATTTCGACGTAATGAACGGCCGAGACTTCTTTGATTTTTATCAGTCAAACGACAATCCAAAACGAAAAACGAATTTCAAAAGAAGATTACGCACTTCGACAGCTTCAACATATTTTTTTTTTGAATTTTTCTGAGGAGTTTGGATTTTTGAAGTTGATTTTTGAATTGGAGTTTGAATTGGATAAATTAGGGTTTAAAACCATTGAGGAAGAGGAGCACAGAAGTTCAGTACGTATAGAAATGAGGAATAGAGGCTGCTGGGGTTTATAACTGGGTATTTATAGGCAAAATTGAAATTAGAATGGGTGAGTCCAATTGATATACGTGTTGAACGATATATGGCCCAAAAAGCCCGTTCTGACTCTGGAACGAAATTAGTTCAACCCATATATCAAAATAGATGTTTCAAAATATTTTAAACGCGATGGAAAATGTCTCACGTCCAAATTCCATCGTATGAATAAGTTATGCTAAATTCAAATTTTCCAAATTGATTTCAATTGATTTCAATATATCTATTTCAAGGGCGTTTCGAGTCCGTACGGTTAAACGACAAGCCCGATCGCTACGAAACTTGAAATCCTATAATAATTCACCGTTACGGATCCGATGAAACTGGTTTTGTCGAAATCCGAGTCAATGGCCAAAATGGCTATTTTTCCATTAATTAAATAAATAAAATTTAGTCAATTTAATCAAATTTTCAATTTCAATTCGATAATTACCAATTCTTATTATTTCTAACTAATCATTTACAACGATTTAAACCAATTTAACTGTCAATTAGAGTTGATAAATTTATAAATTTCGGTATTAACCTCAATTTCATTAAATTCGAAAATTATAAATTTAATTTCCAAAAATTTCTGTTAAATTTACTTTTCATTTTATTATTCGATTCATTATTATCAAACAGATGAGACTAACATCGGATTCAAAATTCATTACATTAATATTCTCACATTTCATCTAAATTCCTATTTTAAATATTAAATCCATTTAATTGCAGTTAATCCTTTTATTAAATTTTAAATTCAAATAAATTAATAAAGCTTTATTCCATTTCTATTTTCATATTTATTTCAATTGTATAACATTTTATTCCAATTTTATTGTATCTGCCAAATATGTACATTAATTATTATTTATATTCTCCATTAATTATTTACTTGGTTTTATACCTTAAATTCATTCAAATAAATCAATAAATCTTGATTTACAGTCTTTACATCAACCAATAGTCATATTATAAATTGAATTGTCATTATTTTCAAAAATTACTTAAATTAAAATTAAAGTAAAAATTTGTTTATGTTTATTGCAATTGATTACGAGTTATAATTTAATATACTTGTCTAAAAGGTTAACTTACAATACTTGTTACCCTTTAACGTTTATTTCACTCATAAGCTATTATTAACAACCAAATGTTGAAATTTGATTTAGACCAAATTCAATGCATTACATGAATGGGTAAATGATTAAAGTTTTACACTATTGCCTCCTTTTTCATTATTTGTATTAATGGCTATGTTTCAAATGTGAAATCTTATTAATTACCCACATAAATTTAGGTTTTAAAACCAAACCTTAGTCCTATTCTTTTTTTTTTCAATTTATTACTTATGAAAAATTTCCCGTTTCTATTTATTTATTACATACCTACCTTCAGCCCTTGCATTAATTCTCATAAACATTACATTATTGATATCCAAATTTTGATTTAGTAAACCAATTTGTTACAACTTTACTTACATTAACACTATTTCCCTTATTTTGGTTATTATTTCATATGTAGATCACAAGTTTACATTTCTTTACACTATCTTATGAAACAATATACATTTCTAATACTTTATTACATTTATTGGAATTAAATTTCCAAATTTACTAGATACAACAAACTATGACCTTACAGTTATTTCAATTAATTGGGATTGTGATACATTAATTATTTATAACTTACATTAACATAATTGCATTAATTTACATTCGGTTACAAGTAAATCAGTATATTATTTCACCCATAAATACAATAATTGCATTTGTTCTTATTATATTCCATTTATAGCTAAGTCTTAATATTTGAATTTTAATTAAATTGTAACGTTCATTCAAGCTCATTAAATATTAAATTGCATTAACACGTTTCCTTAATTTACAATCAAATACCGTTAACAATATTTTATTACATTAATCCATTTAATACTTTCCTTTATTTCTCATATACAATTACCTCCGGGTAAAATCTTTTCACTACTTTCATTCATTAGAATTCTATTCAAATTTCAAGTTCTTGCAATAACTCTTTTATTATAAATTTGCATACCAATAAATTAGGTTCCAATAAATAGGATTTACTCAATTCAGCCTTTTTCATTAAGTCTATTTTAATCAATATAATATTTCATACGTTAATTCCTAACATTTACTTCATTACAAATTATAACAATTATATTTCTTTATAAATTTAATTCCAAAACCTTATTAATATTGCAAATTTAATTAACGAAATTCACGGGTCGTTACAGCACATTTTTTTTGGAGTTCGAAAATTTTGCGGATGAATAGTGCCGCAAGATTTGTATATAAGGCCCCCATCGTTCAAACGCTAGCTAATTTCTGAGCAACCGCTGGTTTTTCTTTTAATGGCCGAAAATGGCTCAACTTCCCGTCTCGATTTCTCTCAATTCGTTTCATCGAATTCAAAAACTTCTGAAGGCAAACTCTTAGATCTCGATGAGATCTACACATCCAACGGTTGAAGTGCTATAATGTCACGAGATCACCGAAAACTAGGATGGAAGCTCGTGCATGTTTTGGGGCTTTCATGCATGCTGGAGTGCACGCGAGCTTGGGCGTTCTGGTCATGGTTAAAGCGGAGCATGGTGGTCGCGATGGTGGCAGTGGACTGTCATATGGTGGTCGTTGGCAGCACGTGCACATAGGGTTTGGACAGCATGGATATGGGTTTCCTTGGCTGTAGCGTGCATACATTAGGAGAAGAATTTTCTCTTTTAATGGCCAAAAACGGCTTAACTTCCTTCTCGATTTCTCTCAATCCGTTCATCGAATTCAAAAATTTCCTAAGGGAATGCTATAAATCTTAATGAAATCTACACATCCAACGGCTGAATCGTACCATAGTGTCACGAGATCACCAGAATCTAGGATGGAAGCTTATGCACGTTTTGGGGTTTTCGCGCATGCTGGAGTGCACGAGAGCTTGGGCATTTTGGTTGTGGCTAGAGCGGAGCATGGTGGTCGCGATGGTGGTAGTTGATCATCGTCTGGCAGTCATTGGCAGCACCGCACGTAGGTTTTGGGCTGCATGGGTATGTGTTTCCTTAGCTGTAGCATGTGTACGTTAGAAGTAGAGGAAGGAAAGTTTTTTTATTAATTTTAGTTAATTTGTTTAGTTAATTATTATTTTAATTATCGTTATTAATCGTTATATTAATTAAAGCGTAACTTCTTCATATGAGATCTGATTCGAGCGGAACAAGCTACGTTGGGTTCGCATCGACATCGTCTTCAGCTTGGAGGGGGATTGAAGTTCATTTGATATTGAAAAAAATTAGTTTCAAATAAAGGTGAGTATTTAAATGCTCACGAAGTATTAAATTTCCTACTTTTAGTTAAACCAATTGACGAGGTGAAATTTAAATTGGATTGCTAGTTAAACACCTGTTATTCATTACTAGTTAACTTTTTTGATTTATTGATTGAAATTGAATTGGTTGAATTTGAATTGATTGATAGTTAAAATAGAAATTTAAAATTTGATCGATAAATTTGATATTAAATTTGATGGCATAAATTGACAATTAATAATTTATAGGAATTTGACTGTTAAATGGATAGTCGAAATTGATGATAAATGTGACATTTAAATTTGAATGGAAAATTTGACATTTTATACACTTATTAGATCGGCATCTAAATCTGATATTTAAATCTATATTGGATTGCATATCACCTTTAGATAAACACCCTGACATTGATTTTTATTATTGATTGTTGTGTGATATGGTTGAATTGGTTGATCTGGATATTAACTCATGTTGTTATGGACGATATTGTTGATTTGTTGTATGTTGCTAGTGGTTTTGATATTTCCATGTTATCACACCATTATTACCATTATTAGTATGTGATCACCTGGACATTTAAATTTGATATGGACGTTGAATATCTTATCTGATATGTAAATGTGATTTTCATGCATAGGTGGCTACTTTGGTAAAATTGTGATTTTTTGATTTTATCTCATTAGGCGAAAATGGAGTTTATTTATTGAATTTCAAAAGGCTTTTAAACCTAACCTTTAGAAATTTTTATATTACAAAGAGTTTGATTTTGTGAATCAAATTAAATTTGGTTTCTAAAATTAATATGAATTTCATTTACAAAAAAAATAATTTTTTTTAATAATGCATATTTTTTCCCTAGAAAAGCAAATAAAAGGGTTTGAAATTTTCATATAACTTTAATAAATAAAAGTGAAATGTTGTAAGAAGATCGATGTTTGGAGTCCAACCATTAAATAATTTGATACGTTGAATTGGATTATTTCAGAATTGGAGCTTTGGAAATGTTGGAGTTCAATTTATTAAATTAATTTGTGTAAAGAATTCAATTTGAAATTTTGAAATTATAATCGATATATGTTTTGGATCGTGGAAATTGGAGTACTTTAAAGATTTGAATCTTAAAAATTTGAACATTGAGGTTATATTGAATCAAGTGACTTAAATCGGTGTATTGAGAGTAGACTCGAACTTATACAAATTTGAATGTTTAAAATTTGAGAATTGAATTGAAATTAATTCAAATTGGAATTGAAATTGAAATTATTTAATTTGTAATTGAAATTAATTAATTTGAAATTGAAATTGAATAAATTTAAAATCGAAATCGAAATTGACTTTAATTGAAATTGGAATCAAAAGTTAATTCGAATTGAAATTGAAATTGAAATTGAGATTCAAATTGGAATTATTGAATTAGTTCAGTTTGACTGGAATTTGGATCTGAGTCCAAATTTGCCGGAAATGGAAAGAATCTTCATTTTGAAACTATATTTCTTTTGATTTTACTTGACTTACATGTGGATTTTAGTCCTCAAACGAGTGTTTTGTTTTTCCATTATGCTCAGGTCAGACCGAGTTTTTCAGTTATTGAAGACTATTATTCTAGAGGAGGAATACAAAGATTTGGTATATCATATCTACTAGTATCTATTTCGCTGCATTATTCATTTTGTATATCGAAATGTATAACTCTGATAGTATTGTATAACTCTGATTGATGTTGTAAATTGAATTGAGTATATATTATTAAACAGCTTCATGAATTTATTATGTTATTATTATATTTTGCTGTTCTGCTGTGAGATTATGTTGTTGTTTCTTCTTTTCTTTTTATTTCTTTAAAATAAACCTATTGAAAATCTATCTTTTAAATGGTTTGAGTCAGATATGTGTGGTTTATTGTCGACTTGAACTGTTCGAAAAGGTAGATCGTCACAGTTGGTATCAGAGCTTTGGTTTAGCATATACCTAAACCTATTGGAAAAGCCCATTAAGTGTATATACGTATATGAGAGAGCATATTTGCTTGTGATATAAAAATATTTTTAAACTTTTAAATGAAATGATTTTAACTTGGATTATATATAGAATACAAAAGAATGAATTCTGTAAACTGATAAAATTATTCATGACTTTTGGTGATGATGGACGTTATTTCTTTGTTGATTGATTGTTTGATTAATATGGTTGTACATATTATCACTTAATCAATTGATGAGTCGTGCTCGGCCAGTTTATGAGCATCGAATATTGGCCGTTGATTTGAGCATTTGACTATGGTTGGATGTTTTGTTTTTGAAATATATTTAATCAGTTTAGGATACTGCATGTTTTAAATGAATTTTTAGTGTATATATATATGTATGTATATATATATGTATGTATATATATATATCTGAATTTTCCTCTGTATCATTTTAAAGAGTAATGGTTGCCATTTGAAAGTGATATATGAAATATGGTTTATTTAGATATGGTTAATAAATAAACAAAATGTTATTTAAACTAGAAATTTAGAGTTTGGATTTCGGGAGTTTTGAAATTGGGTTATAAGATTCTAGAAAAATATAATAGCATAATTTGAAATTATTTTTTGAATACAAGTGTTATAAATGATTTCAAAGGGGATTTTCAAAAGATTTAAAAGAAATCGAAGTCCGGAACTCGCTTCTGTAGCTGGGAATAATTTCGGTGATGACTACAGCATCACCGACTTTCATTTTCGAGTTTCAAAGTGGGGGAGGTCACTTTAGTAGCTTTGCTACCCGATTGTTTAACGAAACTGGTTTGATGCAAATCCATAAAGTATGATTTGATATTCGAAAGAAATTTTTACATATTTGTTTCAAACATTTTGAAATAAAACCCGATGTTCGGTTCTCGAATTTTGAATTGAACTATATTATGTACACATGTATCCTATGCATTAGGATTGACTGATTGATCGATTGTACATCTTATTGAGATGATTGATTGCTAATTCCCAATTTTGAATTGGAATTTGATTTTTCCAACTATTCTGAATAAGCAAACACTTATTAATTGAGAATAAACTTTCAAATTTGAGTATTTTGGGAAGTATATAAAGTCTAGTTTTGGACATTTAAATTAAAGACAAATGGAAGTTTGGAAAAACATTTAAAAAATAAAGGCTAAATATTTTGATAAGTAAATTGTATAAGTTTATTTTGAATTATATAAAATGAAATTTAGTTTTGGAAGCTTTTGTAATAAGATTTGTTTCAAGAAATGTTTGTAAACTTAGTAAAAAAATTATAAGTTATTTACGCATAAAATCATTGTGGAAAATATTTGATTTTTGAAAAAAGATCTTGATTAATAAATTTGATATAATGGTAAACTGAAGTTATTAAAAACTATTGATTTGAAATTAGGCAAATTTTGAATTTGAATGATATGTGATTTGAAAACAAAAAAAAAATGATTATTGAGATTGTATATGGACTTGAAACTGAACTAATGCTTGAAATGGATTAATTTCGAAGACCTTTGACTCTATAAAAATATTTGATTTGAAAGTTTATGACTCTTATATGAAAATGGATTGTATAAGTATGAAGTCATTTCAAAAAAATTTGATTTTGAAAGGGATTCAATCTGAAAGCGATAATCTTATATATAACAGGATTTATATAAGAATGATATGATATATCCGAGACTATTGATTTTTGAAGGTACTCGATTGGAAATGAAATCTTATATATAATTGAGTTTATATAAGTGTGATATTTGAAGTTGTGATTTGGAAAGGGTACTATATATAGTATGATATTTTGAAGCAAAAGATATGGGAAGTACCCTTTGAGATTTTTGATAATCCCCTTGGTGGATTCATTCTATTGTTTGATTTTGGTCATCCAGACATAAACTCGGGAGTTCCTTCGAATTCCATAGCGTAACCTATGTTCTTATGATTCGATTAGCTAGCGTAATTCGAGGGGCATGATGTCTACAGTCTACTTATGATTTTGCTGGATAGCGACGTAATCATTATGTAGCTGCAATCTACGAGCGATGTACTTGGCGTAATTTAAGGTGGCGGAGATTGCCTATAGTTACTATGATTTTACTAGGATAGTGACGTAATCATTGTGTAACTGCGATCCACATGGCTTAATTTAAGGTGGCAGCGATTGCCTACAGTCTACTATGTTTTTCTCTAAGATAGAGATGTAACCATTGGGCGTAACCGCTAAATAGATTACAATCCATGTGTGATATTATTTTTGATTTGCATGACGTAATTCGTGGGGTAGAGATCACCCAAAGTGATAGATGCTTCCTCTGGGATAGAGGCGTAACCATTGTGTAACTGCAATCCCTAGTTGGTTTTTGAGTGGTACCTTCCGTATTCGTTTTTAAAGTTTTTCAAGTATTTTCACTAGGTGTTGAAATGGGTCTACTAAGTACTTAGAGATTTCTAGTCTTGCGTCTGATCAACGTATTACTTGATTCTATAAGTACGAGGATAAGCTTGTTGAAACATCGAGTTATCAAAGGTATTTCAGCACAAAATTATTTCGATATAAAAGAATTTTTAACAAAAGAAATTCAAACACTTAAGAATTGAATATAGAAACCACTTGAATTATCTATTGGTGCAAGTAAGAAACCAATGGAATAAATATGTAAGTTGTATATAGATCATTCTATTTGCATTTACAGTTTTGATACAGATTTGAATACACGATTTTAAGGTAATTCACACCTGTCCGATTTAGGATTGTTTGATTGATTCTCGACGACAAACACCGACAAGGATTTTTGATATGAATTCGAAGTTCTCTATTATAGTTTGTTACTATTTAAGGAGGATGGAAGTTTCTAATCAAGAAGTCGGATTAGAGTCCGCACTAGAGTAGTCGGATTACCAATACTAGTTCAAAAAATAAAATTGCATATTCGAGTAAGAGATTGAAATTGTTATACGTACGAACGGTGTGTCTATACACACACACACATACTACTAGCTATGATTGTTTCTTGCTTAGGATTGCTTTGTTGTTTGGTTGCGTGTACTTTTAAGTTTCATTATAAATGGGAATTGGCTGATTGTGTGTTAAAGATAGTTAAATAAAATTGAATGTGAATGAAATAGATGCAAATAAATTGGAAGTAGACCAATCAAATGTTAATAATAATAAAAAAATATTGGATGTTAATAAGGAATGAATGTTAATATAAACGATAGTGTATAAATTAAATGTTGACATTGAAAATGTAAATTGATGTAAAATGAATTAATAGAATGAACATAACTTGGATTATAAAATGAAATGCGATTTGAATTGTGAAAGAAATTGAAAAAAAACTAAATGAGCAATTGTATTCAACATGAAATTGGATGTAAATAAGTCAAATGCAAATAGAATGGGTTTTAATAAAACTGAATGGTAACTAATTGAATATGAAATAAATTAATGAGATTGGTATTAAAAAGAGAATTTGCTAAGTGGTAATAAAATTAAATTTAACTTAAACAAGGTTAAATGGAATAATTTTATAAATTGTTCATAAATGAATTTATATGAAATGTGTTAACAAAAAGTGAAACAATTGGAATTTAACAAATTAAATTGAATAAATTGAAATGAAATAGATTTGATTAAATTGGTAGTAAACCAATTAAATGTTAATGAAAATTGAATGTTAATAAAAATGAAGAGTATAAATTAGCAAAGGACACTGGAAGACATAAATTAACATAGTTATGAGTTAATTTGTTAATTGAACGAATATTATTAATTAAACAGTTTCTTTTGTTGTAAATCGTCGTTGTAACTGTTTTGATTGCATATGATTGTTGTATATTGTGTGTTACTGCTTATGATTTGAATTCAAAATTCATGTTATATAGTCTATTAAGCTTATACATGCCTTCTATATTTTTATATATGACTGATATCTTAAATTGAGGTTAGATAGGTACATATGAAGACCGTTTGGATGTATACGTGGATTTTATTTGCTTTTACTTGCTTAATACGAGCGAACTCGTTTGTAATAATAATATTACTGTACACATCTCGGATTACATACCGTACTGTTATATTTTTCCCTTTGGAATGCCTCATCATTGAGATGAGATGTATATTAGATATATTTGTTATATATTTGGTATATATATTATATTGTAAAAAATTCCATTCGAGCCGCGCAATTGAGATTCTACCAAAAATTTCCTTAAATCTGGGTGTTAGAAAATTTTTGAAGTTTTAAAAATTATATAACTTGTTTTCTCAAATAAGTTGTTAATTCTAAGCCAGTATCCGAGTGGCATAGTAGAAGGGTGGTAAAGGTTTTTGTAAATAAGATTTTAATGTTTTATAAGTTGATTGTTTTGAATAAAATATATCAGATGTTAAATTCCGTACTTAGTCCCTTTTCCAAGATGAAATTTTTTGAGTGGGTGGGAATGTAACAATCTGTATTTTTAGCTATTTTAAATTTAATACGATTATTAAAAAATAGTTAGAATTAAAAATTTAATGATTTATTAAAGTAGTTATTGAATATGAACTTAAATAAAATTTTGGAATAACCAATTTCAGAGATTTCGACAACGATAAGTATTGAAATGAAATTCTACGCATTAGAAGTGCATATAATCAATAGTTGGAATTGAATATGAAATGTTGTATTATTTAAATAAAAATAAAAATAATTATTTGTTAACAAATTCATTTGAAGTCTAATATTAGAATTTATTGAAATTCTAATATTAGAGTTCCTCGTAATTGAATTATTCAAGGGCTTTGATTTATGAACTGTAATCTTGATATTTCATGTAAGAACTTTTGTTGTTTTATATTTGAACAAAATTTTTAATTTATAAAATAGTTTAAGATAAAAATTGAATTTAAAATATTTAGTTGATTTTAAATAATTTAAATAACTTATATTCCAAATATAATGATTTATTCGTCAATTTAATTGTCTAATTTAATATTGGAAATTATTTAAATAACTGAATTTTGAATTTAATATGAATGG
Source organism: Allium cepa (assembly GCA_030765085.1). Taxonomy (NCBI): domain Eukaryota; kingdom Viridiplantae; phylum Streptophyta; class Magnoliopsida; order Asparagales; family Amaryllidaceae; genus Allium; species Allium cepa. The sequence goes on from CM060938.1 coordinate 806,222,924, forward strand.
AAATGATTTTAGAACTTGACTTAACTTTTATTCAAACAAGAACGAAAATTTTTAACTCTAAAAATTGAATTTAAAGTGAATAAATTTATTTTGGAAAATAGCTTGTTTTAATTAAGGTGTAAAAATAGCCATTTTGGACACTGTCTCGGATTTCGAAGAAACCAGTTTCATCGTACCTGTAATAGTGAACTATTATAGAATTTCAAATTTCATAACGATCGGACTTATCGTTTGGTCGTGCGATTTAGAAATGCGTAAAAATTAACTAAAGGAATTTAATTAAAATAACTTGTTTTGAAACAGTATATTCTGAATATGATGAAATTGGCTCCCAATACCTATTCCATTATGTTCGGAACGGGCGTATAACATTAAGAACGCTAGGCGGCATGCTTCGTTTGGAGTACGGAAATTTCATGGATGAATAGTGCCGCGAGATTCGTATATAAGGCCCCCATCATTCAAACCCTAGCTAATTTTCTGAGCCGTTGCTCGTTTTTCTTTTAATGGCCAAAAATTGCTTAAATTCCCTCCTCCATTTCTCTCGATTCATTTATTGAATTCAAAAACTTCCTAAGGCAAAGTCGTAGATCTCGATAAGATGTACACATCCAACGGTTGAATCGTGCTATAATGTCACGATATTGCAGGAACCTAGGATGGAAGCTCATGCACGTTTTGTGGTTTTCGCGCATACTGGAGCATAGGAGAGCCTGGGCATTCTGATCGTGGGTAGAGCAGAGAGTGGTGGCGTGACGGTGGCATTTGATCGTCGTCTGGTGGTCATTGGCAGCGTGTGCACGTAGGGTTTGGACTGCGTGGATACGGGTTTCCTTGGCTGTAGCGTGCATACTTAGGAGGAGAGGAACGAAGGTTGTTTTATTAATTTTAGTTAATTGGTTTAGTTAATTATTATTTTAGTTGTCGTTATTAATTGTTATATTAATTAAAGTGTAACTTCTTCATAAGAGGTCCGATTCGAGCGAAACAAGCTGTGTTTGGTTCATATCGACATTGTCTTCGGCATAGAGATAAACCGAAGTTCATTTGATACTGAAAAAAAATTAGTTTCAAATAAAGGTGAGTATTTTAAATGCTCACGAAACACTAAATTTTCAACCGTTAGTTATACTAATTGACGAAGTGAAATTTAAATTGGATTGCTAGTTAAACACCAATTAGTGATAACTAGTTAACATTTGTGATTTATTGATTGAAATTAAATTGGTTGAATTTGAATTGATTGATAGCTAAAACAGACGTTTAACATTTGATTGATAAATTTGATAGCGTAAATTGATAGTTAAAAATTTATAGGAATTTGACTGTTAAATGGATAGTTGAAATTGATGATAAATGTGACATTTAAATTTGATTGGAAAATTTGATATTTTATACACTTATTAGATCAACATCTACATTTGATATTTAAATCGATATTGGATTGCATATCACCTTTAGTTAAACACCCTAACACTGATTTTATTATTGATTGTTGTGTGATATGGTTGAATTGATTGATTTGGATGTTAACTCATGTTGTTATGGACAATATTGTTGATTTGCTGTATGTTGCAGGTGGTTTTGATATTTCCATGTTACCACGCCGTTATTACCATTATTAGTATGATTGATCACCTGGACATTTTAATTTGATATGGACGTTGAATATCCTATTTGATATGTAAATGTGAATTTTCATGCATAGCTGGCTGCTTTGGTAGAATTTTGATTTTGTGATTTTATCGTCGTTCAACGAAAATCAAGTTTATTTATTGAATTTTAAAAGGCTTTTAAGCCTAACCTTTAGAAATTTATATATTATAAAGAGTTTGACTTTTTTAATCAAATTAAATTTGGTTTTTGAAATTAAAATGAATTTCATTTATAAAAATTCAAATTCTAATTTTATAATAATGTATATTTTTCCCTAAAAGAGCAAATAAAAGGGTTTGAAATTTTTCCTATAACTTTAATAAATAAAAGGTAAATGTTGTAAGAAGATCGATGTTTGGAATCCAACAATTACGTAATTTTGATACGATTGAATTGGATTATTTGAAAATTCGAACTTTGAAAATATGGGAATTCAAATTTGTTAAATGCATTTGTGTAAATAATTCAATTTGAAATTTCAAAGTTATAATCGATATATGTTTTGAATAGTGTAAATTGGAGTATTTTAAAGATTTGAATCTTAAAAATTCGAAAATTGAGGTTATATTGAATTAAGTGATTTAAATCGATGTATTGAGAGTATATTCGAATTATATAAATGGAATGGTTTAAAATTCAGAATTTTATTGAAATTAATTCAAATTGGAATTGAAATTGAATTAGTTAATTCGAAATTTAAATTAATTAATTTGAAATTGAATAAATTTGAAATCGAAATCGAAATTGATTTGAATTGAAATTGGAATCAAAGTTAATTCAAACTGAAATCGAAATCGAGATTTGAATTGGAATAACTGAATTTGAAACAGTTTGATTGGAATATGGATCTGAGTCTAGATTTGCTGAAAATGATAAGAACCGTTCATTTTGAAACTATATTTCTTTTGATTTGACTTGACTTATATGAGGGTTTTAGTCCTGAGTCGAGTGTTTTGTTTTTCTACTATGCTCATGTCAGATCAAGTTTTTCAGTTATCGAAGACTGTTATTTTGGAGGACGAAGACGAAGATTGATATATCATATCTTAGTATCTACGCTGCTGCATTTTTCATTCTATATATCAAAATTTATAACTCTGATTGATGTCCTAAATAGAATTGAATATATATTATTAAACAGCTTCATGAACTGTTTATGTTATTATCATATTTTGTCGTTCCGCTGCGAGATTCTGTTGTTGTTTCTTCTTTTCTTTTTATTTCTTTAAAATAAACCGATTGATAATCTATCTTTTAAATAGTTTTAGTTGGACATATGTGGTTTATTGTTGACTTGAACTGTTCGAAAAGGTGGGTCGTCATAGACCATGTTCTGGGCTTTGCTCATAAGAGTGATCTCTCGCGCGCTAGCATGAACGATGCCATCATCAAGATGAAGGGGAGAGTCGAGAGCCTCTAGGATCATCTTCCTGATACCGAAGGAGCCAAACTCGGAAGGAATTGGCCCTAAGTTAGTGAATGTATCTGTTGAGGGAAGAGAGGGAGCTTTCTCCATAGTTGTGACAAGGTTGTGTAGAAGTCTGCGCTTTTGAAATCTTCACAGATAGCCTCTTCTTTAGAGTAGACTGTTAATCATCTTTTGGTTGTTCAGTCAAATATTCGTGACCATCATTTATATCATCGTGACTAATTTCGTCACCCACACCTATGATTTCGCCTTCTTCGGCATGTTCATGCTTTGTTTCAACTTCAACCCTTGGAACTGGGACTATGGCCATGTTAGGATTTACATTGCCGCCTGTAGGCAAGTTGCTATCGTCATCGTCGTCACCATCGTCGTCAGAACCACTTGGACTAGACCAGTGTTATGGCCTGCTTCTAGCGAATTACGAGTTAAGAGATCCTCATCGGGGAGAAGAGCTCCAATAAATCTATCCTCCTAAGGAAGCATCATAAGGAAAATGACGGCATCTACAAGATGCACGCCGTTAGGTCTTATTGGAACATATGAATGACGAAAACAATATGATTTGAGCTTGTAAATCCATAAGGCAAGTTCACAACAAACAAGTGAGGTATAACTTGTGTCCATATAGTCATCTTCATGCAAATCCATGTGTACAGCAGATATAAAACCATTCACTCTCAAATAGCTCAACTTATTCCATGTACTGGTAACGACTCCATAACTCTTAGCCGGTTCTAGATAGATCAAAGAAGGGCTTCCTTTTTGGCTCGTGAAGCTGTATTTATACCGAATCCCTCGTCACTGGGCACTCGGTGCAAATGTCAATCAAAGACAATATATTTTCCGCTGAGGAGGCATAACTATCCTGATGTAGTTGTGTTGGAGCTAACCAGATGAAGTTTAAGAGTCGATGAATGAATTGGTTTAATGGTGGAACACATCCCACCAGACACGTATATCTATTGCATATAGTATAACCCTCTCGGGGATTGTGAGCTCTCTGGTAGCGAGAAGGAACTAGTACGTCCATAAATAAAATTCCGTGATTGTTGCATATTCTATGGAATGAACCCTCTTCTATCTTTGAAGCAATTGAATCGACAGGATCGTCTAAAATTATGGAATCTTCAAAAGAGTCAAGAGAAGTTTCCACTTCTAGTTATTCTGCAGACTCTATTGGATTTTTCAAAATTTAATGCTCTGCTTGTGGATTTTCTGGTTGAGGTATCAGCTGCATCGGAGTTTTTTGTGCAAATGAAACTATAGTCCAGCTCGACTCGATATCAGGTTCAGCATATCTAGAGGTAAATGGACCTGTAGCTTGAGTGGTAAGATGCTAGGAACGTCTGTGCTCCATTTGTATAAATACTCAACAGTTAATCAACATCGAGTTAATTATAAGCTATACCCTTGGTGCTAAAATGAAACCTAGTGTAGTGTTGTGCAGTGAAGATTTTCGATATATAGTTTATCTTATACTCTGGATATCACCTGAAGTGACCGTCATTGTCGACCGTCCCATCAGACTTCACAATGGTAACCATGCATCAAGCATGTCACAAAAATCAAGAGAAATTGGCTTATATGCATTATCATGGAGTCCAAAATTCCACAAAGGAGTTAAAAGTGGAAAAACCACCAAGAGTCAGATTGGTACCAATCTATACCCTTGGTGTGAATTTTCCACTTTATTGCCTTCCACACTAAACCCAAGCGTGACCATTTATGCAAGTTCATCAACCGACTTCCAACCTCATTGTTGTCACCTTCGCTTACCTAGGAATGATGGAAATCAAAGAGAAAACACAATTCAAGGAGTTAAGCTTTGGGTCTAGGACCTAGATTGGCCCAGTCAAGACAAGGCAATGATATCGTGTTCGGGCAGGGTTTAAGTGGCAGCATTGGCATTGTTGAGGTTGGAATGATAGATGCTGACAAGCGGAGGCATCGGTTTGAAAGCTAAAGGTTTTAGCGGCGAGATCAAGTTTTGGTTAATTGACAAATGCAAATCAAGTGGAAAATAGAAGGAAATAGGTTATATAGGCCCCAGACCCGTTCTCCAGGCAAAAGAACAGGGATTCTCCAAGTCCTAGATTGGTACCGAGTCTTTTTCTTTAAGAAAGAAAAAGGAAAAACCTATGATGATTGTTGAACAATACAAGGCTACATAAGTATGTTCATATTCTTAGGATTCAACAAGGACATTCATGTGTATACAAGTGCTTGTGCGTATCCAACCCTGACAACCAGAGTCAAATAAAATCAGATTCAAAACTAGAAAGTCTATGAAAGGAATCAGTTCAAAATTAGACAGAAATGATAGATCATGAGAGCATACTCCAGTTTTATAATACCAGATGGTGGTAAAGTGTTGCGACAAATAGCTATGGATATAACTCTTCACAAAAATGATCCATAAGAAGGATAACAGCCATTCAGAGTATAGAATCGAGTCCTTTGTAGCAATCCTAACTTGTCTCGATTCAAAGCACATCATGTTTGAAACAATATGTACTTTAAAGGGCGTTTTATCCAGCATTTTGATCAAGCAATATTCGGATAGACTGGACGAATCGAACTTGGAAACTATCAAGCCAGGAAGCTCGTAGAGATAGCCCAAACGTCCAAAAAAACAAAAACAAATAGAGACAAGAGGCAAATACCAAACCATCCAAAGAATCAAGGAGGGAAAATCAGGGAATAAGTTGGAAAGCGACCGATCCAACCCATGGATCGGTACAGATCCACGAACTTTAGTCCAAAGTTGCCTCCCCCTACATGCTAGTGATAATCCCAGAAACCTATTTCAAGTGTTATTTATTGATCCCATGCAATTCTCTATCTTCACAAGCACTCAAAATTAGCAACTCCATTCTTTCCTAGATCCATCATTTGGACTTAGAAATAAGCTAATAATGGTGCAAAAAAGTATGGAATCATGAAGTTGACCATAAATCGAGCCAATACAAAGAGTTCAAGCAATCATTTTGGAAATCATACTGATCGGTGCCGATCCAATCGATCCAAACCCATATATAGGTACCAATCCATGTATTTTACTGAGGTGTCTGACTTTTTTTCTTGAAGAAATTGTCTACGGCATGGAAAATGAAGTGGAGATCATAGGGGCAAGATTTTAGGCTTCATACGTCTATAGATAGAGGGGAAGGGCTCATTTTTATGGATTTCTTTGGCTCTTACTTTCTTTACTCTATTTTTTGTAATCACCTTCGAATTTACATCGATCCCTAAGAGCAACTGCTCATGATCTAGAGATATAACCAATAAAATCACTAAGTAGACGTACGTCAAGATTAGCTGAACTACTGTAAACACTGTGTGTTCTTTTCTTGCTCGTTTTCATTTATTTTATTCTTTTTTATTCTCTACATAATCTTCTGGGTTTTATGCCATTTTTTGTTCAAAAACTTGAAGTCTAATTTGAAGCTGCTATTCTCATGATCTGTGTCATAATGAACTATTGGGATTCTACTGCATGAAGTACACCGCCTAATACCTCTTAGAATGCTACCATATTAATTTGGTTGTCACTCGGGAGGTTTATTTTAGCTTCTCAACTAAACTCCCATTATCTCCCTTAAAGCATGCTAGAACCTTTGGTTCAGGGTCCTATTGAGGTGGAGAATGCTAGTCAACTATTTTCCAACGTTAATCGCCAGACGAACCTAACACCTAATGTAGCGATTCTAAGCTAAGTGTTTTGTGGCATGATTTCCCTAAGAAAAGTGCAAAATGCCAAAGTCATCAGAAGTAAGGGATTTGAATCACCTTGTCTGTCATTGATAGAGATCCCTCTGCTAGAAAAGATAACCCTAACAATCTCATAAGCGATGTATAGAAAGAATCCTTCTTGAAGCGGTAATGACTCCTATGTGAACACATTGGCAACCAATTCTATATTCTGAACTAGACTTCTTTGTCCATGTACCTTGGATTACTTGCTCTCATGAGCAGCAAATCTTCTCCATTTGTGCCATAACGGCTCCAAGTCTATAATCACATGAACCCACATATTCCACTAACACATGAACCCACATATTCCACTAACCCACATATTCCACACACATCACTTCACGTGCAGAGTAATAGATATATAATATTTCTCGCTTGCCTTCATTAGCACTAAATCTGGCATACTGAAAATACAAATAAATGCTTAAACCATATATCAATAAATATATAAAATATTCCATACATCTCCCAGTAGCCCCAACGCATACTGATACAATATATAAACGCTTAAACCGTGCGTTTATAATTATATATAATATCAAATAAACTATACACGTGTGTGTATGTGTTTGTATATATAATAACCAGTTAGACTACACGAAACCTATACATATCGTGCATATAAACATATATGTAGGTAACCAACAACCAATGTAACAAATTCATTATCCAATATTAACCAAAATTCACACATATAATCATTAAAAAAATTCAACCAATCATCAATAGGGGATTAAGAACATATGCCCAACCATGTATTTGACATCTTCCTAGGATCCAAAGCAATAAGCCTATGTTGAATCAATCCATACCAAACCCATACACATACATACATAGATATATGTATGTATGTATATATCTCATTTTGTATCACTCGGTCTTATAATACAAGTGAATATAGGGATTTATACACATATGTAAAATACAAAAAAAATAATCCAAATCACCTTATCAGCATTTCTCAATAGTCAAAACGCCAACAAAACCTATGACATGTTAAAAAATCTTGATACGATCGTAGTTGCGAAAAACGTGTCTCGATTGGACCTCGTGTACAAAAGATACAAATTTCGTAGGAATGTGACTATATAATTAATTAAGTAATCAACCAAAAATTAATTTAGAGGTAGCTTTCTTCCCCCAAAGAATAAAAAATACTTGAACCTACTCAGCACCAACTTCCACCCATCGGTGCTCCATCCATGTGTCATCAGACCACCTCCGACCACCTCCAAGTGACTCCCCTTTCCAAGACAAGCACAATGAAACCCATCTTAACACCTCTTACCCCTCAAGAAAAATGCTATCAACCAAATTTTCACCGTCTAGGTCGATGGCACAAATGCCAAACGACACCGCACCACCTTCTAGCAACCCATTCCCGCATGCATGCCCTCGTTTAGGAAGACCGGTGCCGCTCCTCTATCACTTCCAAGTTCGACCAAAGCAGCTTAGTTGCGTCCTTTTAATCTTCTCTAGCAAATCCAGGGCATGCTGAAGAGAGAGGCTTGGTCCCTTTATCATTTTAAAGGTGGCAATTTTAAATAAAAAACTTTATTTAGTATTTAATCCATTTTGTGAAATCCATTCACGTTTCGAGCTCGTATGACTTATAGGAGCATCATACAACGACGATTCTTCAATATCATGCTTCTTCTCTTTTTTCTCTTTGCAATGATATATAATATGACACTATTCGTGTTAGAGTCCCATAATGTTATTTTCACATTTTTTGAGTTTGCACCGGCCATCAATCATTCAATTTTGTAAATTCTTTAACTGCGTAACTCATACTATTTTTTCTCTTCCAAGAAAAATAAACTATCGGCTAGGGTTCCACCCGGCCAAATTATGCATGTATACGTATAATATGTATAACCATAAATAAATCCTAAAAATTACATAACATCCAATCTATCAATGTTTATATTCAAAGCTCTCTTGAATGAATATTCTAAACTCAACGGAAGAGGCCTGAAGTCCTAATTCGTTCATCTTTAAAAATCTACATTTTGGTCATTTTCTTTAAACTAATTTATATTTAAAATTAAATAGTAAATCTCTAGGCCTTTTAAAAAAATACGGTTTACATAATCAATTACCTATGAAGTGCAAGAAAGAAAGAGAGAGTACCATGCAAAAATACATAGAATGGCGCATCATATGCGTAAATGTTCCATCTGTCAGTGTATAATCAATTGACCGATTACACCATAGTTGGTAGACCAGTTAAGGCATCAAACGCATAGTACTGTATATTTTATACATTGTGATGACCCATAAATTCGTACCCTTTGAATCGACAATAAACCACACATGTCTGATCCAAAATCACAAACTGACGGAAAGCCATAAGAAAGAAAAGAAGAGAGAAGAAGAGAAGAGAAGAAAGAGAGAAGATAGAACCAAACTGAACAATACGGAATCTCACATCACAGCGGAAAACATAAAATATCATATCAATGATCTTTACAAAACAGAAACTATATATACATACATCAATCAGAGTTCAACAATAAATCAAAAGTTATCAGCTTGAACAGTTATAATAACTTGTCCTCACAATTGCCAATAATATAAACAACTAAGCGTAGTGGATAATCAAAACAGAGACGTGTATACAAAATGAAGATCTCTATCTCTCCTGATGAAGCTCCAAAGCACCAAATCTGAACTTGCAAATATACTTGGTCTGACCCAAGCATTGAAAGGGAAGAAGGCCCAAATAAGCTGGTAAATCATCGTGAGGAACACACACAACTGAATTTATTAAATTACCAAACTTTTCCTTTATCATGACCAAAGTAACTCGTAAGACACACCCACACATAAACACGGACATGTTTTTACCTTACGATTTCATGTCAAATCCTCTTATATTATAATAGCGTCTAGTATACAAATAATATTAATCATAGTCGAAATTTTTACATTGATTAAATTCCAGCATATAGCCTAAAATGGGTAATACAATCAAAATGGCAGGCACGTAGTGGATTTTGGATTTCCATACAAATGACCGGGTGAACAGACTACCTTTCAGCAGTACATCTCTAGAGGAATGTACCGAGGACCATCACAAAGGATCCTCTACCAACACAAGATCGGCCTACCTCTGTAACTAAATAGTACCGAATATATCATCCTCCGGTCGTTACTGACCTTTTCCGATGGCCCTCATAGCATACAAACCAAAATAATCAGATACATGACGTCGTAGCATGTAAAGATATATCTAGAAGAGGATGATCATACCCTAATGAGATCGACCCACTTAGCCTTGCCGTATCTAACCCTATTTCGGTCATTTACGGTTGATGAGGCTTGAGGTAACTATTACCTTTCACATATCACAAATCACATCACTTTGAATGTCACATGGCAATTTTCATTGACTACTAATTGCCTTCCACAAAAATACAACCCTTAAGCTCATACGTCTCAAGGAGGGCGCTAAGCTAAGAGAAGTTGCCTTCTCCACCACCATTGATGTAACAACCCTGAATTTAGAACAATTTAAATTGGAAAATATTTAATTAATTTTTAAATATTCGAATGATGATTGACTTGAATTTCAAATTTTCAGGATAAATTGGCGATTAAATTTTAGAATTTAATCTAGTGAAAAGTTGAATAAAATTTGAATTTGACTTTGGAGTTGAATTGAATATTGAATTTGTATTTTAAATTCGAACTAATGACTTAGAAAAAATAGTTTGGATTTACAAATTATTTTTATATAAATTTATAAACTGATGTTGATAGTTGAACTTCAAAACGTTTCTATATTTACTAAAGAAAATTTATACAAAACAAATTGAATTCAAAAATAAAAATAAAATAAAATATAATATAATAATATATATAATAAAAATAAAATAAATAAATAATAAATTAAGAGTACACTACCTTACCCTTATCAGCCTTAACTCGTGCCTAAATATCTGCCTTCCCCCACGCCAAAAGTCACACCGTAACCCACGCTAATACACGTTCCCCCTTCTCTTTTATACCCGATCCCTTTATTCATTTTCTCGTTCATTTTAAAACCCAAATCAGCAAACGAAAAGAAAAAAAAAATGGCGGCTCTAAATCTACCGTTCGTCCCCCTCTTCAACAATTAGGGTTTCGGCTTCAATCTTGCTCACGACCGCTTTAGGTGAAAGGTGAGTGAATTTCTTCTTCACTCACATCTAATTCGACTTATTAATATATGCTTTGCGTTGATTTAGTTTAAATGTTGATGCTTTCTCTGATATTTTTCAATTCGCTCGTTTTCCTCGAATTGCTATGGTTTCGTCTCCGAACTACTTCGATTTGCAAAAGTGAGTGATTTAATTTTCACTCACATCTAATTTTAAGTAATTGATGATTTTTGAGCAGTGACTTCGGTCACTTTGATTCTGCAGATTGCATTGATATTGTTTTAATTATTCTTAAATTCCGAGACTATACTTTTGTTGATATTGAGCTTGGTGTTATAATTTCACTGTTACATCTCCATTTATGGTACTCGGGTAAATCTAAGCGATATTGCTTTGAGATAGTTGGGTTTACATGCAGCTAATCTATTCTCTACTGCTGGTGCAAGCTTTAGTCTCGTTGATGCATTCCATTTTCATGGGTAATTATTGACTGCATCACTATGCATTCATTTTTTTTTTGCCATATTGGCTTTACTGCGTCTTCATCTACCTGTTGTACAGGCAGTGCCTTGATTTTCTGCATTGCGCCTAGTATCACTAATGTGCAACTCAGTTTGCAATTGTGACTGCACTTCATATATATATGCATTTATGTATGTATATATGAGATTGTGTCACCATGGCACGATCTTCTGTCTACTGGACAATTTTGTATTGCTTACTGTTCCATGACTTGGGCATTTTTCATTTACATAGCTCCACTTGAAATTGCACTGCCTATGTTGCCCTATTGTATTTATATTTGTAGCCTCTGTGCTTTGTTGTTCCATGGTTGCACTTCGATTGCTTATGTTGGTTCATGACATTTGTTTTGGGTAAAACTGCCTGTGCACTTGTGTTATTCGAATCTGGAATACTTTTGCACATCTCTTGTATTATTTGTAGTTTACTGTATCTTGTGCTCGTGATACAGTGCATTCGATTTAATTTAGGATTGGGCATTGTTTTGGGTGTTTGTTTTGGGCATTTAATTCTGGTAACTTGCTGTTACACTGGTATATGTGGTGGTTCAACAGTTTATTGTTGCTTTGGGGTTGAACTTGTCTCAAGCCTTGACCTATTACTATTTTGATAACTTAATGATTGTTGGTTTGTTTGTTTGTTTTTTTTTTTTTTTGTGGTCTGCATCCCTGATCAACTGTTTTCTCTCTACTCCCATATTGTTGCATTTGTACTTGAGCATACTTGATGACGCTTCTCGTTTTGAACCTGCTGCTTCGATTTTTCTCTGATCTTGTTTATTGTCTAGTTCAGATTGCATTGATGTTGAGTCATTGCCAATTAGACTTGAGTCTGGTGGCTTCACTTTGGCAATTGAACTGGTTTGATATTGATCATTGTTGTTGTACATGTGCACTTGGTGTAGCAGTTGCAATGTTGCATTCATGTGTACATTATTTATCACTGGCTTGCATTGTTTTGGGTATGACTGCCTTTGTGCACTTGTTGTTGAACTACAAGTTGCCTTAAACTTTGAATACTTGGTTTTGATTTGGCCTGACAGTGACATGTGTAGTTGTAGTGTTTCAGTTCTTAACTTGTGTTGTTCAGTTGAGTTCGGCACTTATGTTGCCGTTGCTCGACTGTTTAGTTCTGAGGCCATTCGCTTGTTTCAACTGCAGATTCTATGTGCAGTTGTTTTTTTTTGCTTTACTTGATAATTGCAGTTTTCCCCTGTTTGGTTTGGGCCTGCACATCCATGGGCCTCCTTTGTTGCGTTGTGCTTCCCCTATGTTGCCATATCTTGGCTGCGTTTGGACTTACCTTTGGTTGATTGCATGTCCACTTCGTTGAAATACTTATTCCAGTGGACTATGCCTTGTGCACTCGAATTGGCGAGGCAGTGCACATGTATGTACGTGTGCAGTGCAGCCACACAGTATCGACATTTTGAATTGATTTTTGAACCTTCATTGATTTTGGTTCGTTGACCTTTTGAGTACATCATCACGATAGTGGCAAGGCAGTGCACGCAAGCGTGAACTGCAGCCACACGGTTTGATTTTTATTGATATACTATTTGGTTTTGATTTATGATCTTTTGCATATTTCATTACGGTAGTGGCGAGGCAGTGCACGCAAGCGTGAACTGCAGCCACACGAAGCTAACATTTTAAAAATGTGGCGAGGGCGTATACGCGTGTGTGTACTGCAGCCCTACCAAATCTAATGTTTTAAATGATGTTTTCTTTTTGATGAAAATTGTTTTATGTTGACAATTCAATATATTTTGAACCGATTTTGATGATTTTGTTGTTAACTACCATTTAGGCAGATTTTGATTGTTTTCTAAATTATCTTCATCAATTATCCCTTCATCTATCCTCATTGATAATTTGAATCTACTGATTTGTTGTTTAACACTGTTAAGTGTTGTATTTACCGTTATCCGATTTCTTGTTAAAGGATCGGATAGGTAAATTTATATTTGACTGTCATCTAATTGTTATTTAAATTATTATTGCTTCTATGCACTAATAACTGAGTTTGAATTAGACTGACCTGTGTATTATTTTCTTTTGAATGTAATACTCGGGTCAGACCGAGTAATTTTTCAGCTTGAAGATTTTCAGGCCGCGAAGTTAGAGAGAGTTGGGGAAATTGCTTCACTTTAGCTTTTCGAAGAATTTTTGTACTTAAAAGAAATATTCCGCTGTATAAATATAATGCATTGTACAAACTCTGATATATGTGTAAAAATTCATTTATGAAAAATATTATGATTATTCTGTGATTCTGTGGCTGTTTCTGTTTAAACTCTATAAACTGAATAACAATCCGTCATTTTGAATGTCTCAAGTTGGTTTAAATACCGACTGGAGGCGGTCAGAGCGGCGGGTCGTTACAAAAGTGGTATCAGAGCTTTGGTTTACACAAAGCTCAGTTTATGATGTTTAATATGAATAGTTACTAGAACCACTTTAAAGAAAGTGTTTTTCAAATTTAAAGAAGTATGAAATTGTTTTGTTTAAAAAAATAAAAGGTATTTTGAAAATTCAAATTTTTTTCGAAATTCCCCTCTCTAAATTTAGGATTGCGATAGTTTCTCATTCGAAAATCTATTATCGAATTGTTGAGATTTATGAAAAGTAAAATATAAGTTAAGTGAATTAATGAATTGGTTTAAATCGAATATTGTGAATATCTACAAAATAATAATTGTGAAATAAAATGATATTTCAATTTAGTTATAGCCAAGAGGATAATTAAACTATGACTTGGGAATTTGACTCTGAATTCTTTTGAAAATTGATTTCAAATGTTTTGAAGAATGATTTAGTGAATAAATGGATTATAAGTATTTAAACTTATAATATGGACTTTTGTTATATAATTGAGTTATATAAATTGAATTGAATTAATAAAGAAGATTTATAAATCGAAGTTTATAAATAGAAATGGAAATTGTAAAGATTGTTTATAAATTCGAAACCAATTGAATTTGATAAATGAAAAATAGAAGTTATTAAAGGAGATATATTCGTGATTTTGGACAGCGAATTATCCTTTAAGTTAGATATTGTGATAGTAAATGTTGGTTGGGAATTTTATTCACGATTTTGGACAGTGGATAATCTTTTAAATAAAAAGTGTAGAAACACTGAATTGATTTAAATAAGTATATTCACGATTTTGGACAGTGAATATATTATTAACTAAAACAGATATGTTTTAGGGAAGTGATATTATGAAATGAGGTTAATGTGGAAATATAAATTTAATGGAACCAAGTCGATGAATGGCTTACTAAAGAACTAGTTGATTATTTTTGAAATAGAAAGCAAATGCAAAGTTCAAATGAGATTTAAATTTCAAATTTGAAGTTGTCAACATGATAATCCATTATAGGTTTAATAAATTCAGTGATGAATTAGAATTTAAACGTGTGGAAAATTAAATTAAGTGAAAAACTTAATATTGAAAAGTTTAAATTGGTTTAGAACTAATATTATGAAAAGTATGAGGAATTCAAACTATGAATTAAGTTGAATTTGGAAAAGTTAATGGTTTTAAAGATGTTTTAAAATGCATTAAGTATCGAATACATAGATTTCAACATTCATTGTTGAAATAGGCGTTTTCGAGAAATAAGGAAATGGTGGACTATAACACTGTTGTTATAGTAAATGGTTTCCGAAAGGAAATGTTGTTTATAGTATTGGGATTTATATATCTATCTTAAATTTCGAATCCCTATACTAGTGATTTTTGAGTTGTCGTAACGATGTTTTACATAACATTCGTTTTGACTCAAATAAATGTGTTTAAAAGAATGATTTCCTCAAAGAATGGAATATATACTTAATTTTGATTCAAGTATATTGAATATTTTCCAAGAGTTGAAAATAAATGAACTTGTGAATTACTTATTATTAAATAAGTATGGAAATGTTTTCCAATATGAAATGAAAGGTTTGAAATTTTATCTTTTAAAGATAAATTGGAAAAAAATGAATATTTGAAATTGGTTTCAAATGGTTAAGTGTGGAAAATTATATATATATCTTGTAAAGATATTTTTTGGAAATTTGAACAATCAGTTCAACTTGAATATTTTCCAAAAAAAAAAGATTGAATCTTGAGTTAAATTGAGTTTAACTTTGACATCAAAAACAATATAAGTTGAGCTTTGAATTTTGGATAGTCGATTGGGATTGTATGTCTAACATTGTGAATTGATGACATAGCAATTGATCTCTATTAAATATATATCTGTGGTGGCGGAGAATTTATTCTTTTAGCTTAACACCCTTCTCTGAGACGTACGAGCTTAGAGGTTATATATCGATAGACACCAATTATGTGTTGAGAATTGACGATGTAACGTGAAATCCAAATCGAATGTGAAGTCGATAATGAATTGGATTATGAATGTGAATTAGGTTTGAGATAACCTTAAATTTTCAAATCGATTTAGAGGAAAATTTTAAATGAAATGGAAAATTTTGGAATCCTCTATTTGTTATGAATGTGAATTGAGTTTTCGTAACTTATATATGTGAATATAATAATTCGAAAACCATCAGTTTGGAAAGACATTATTATGAAAAGTCCTGTGTAGGTTTACATAGGTATGATATGTACGAAATGTGAAATGAAGTACTATATGTATATGACATATGTTTTCTAAAAACTGAGGATATGGAAATGTACCTTCCATTTATTATTTGTGAAGGTGATTGGAACTCGGTGGAGTGTTCATTGGAAATCGTAGCTACGTAGAATTTCCATTAGTGGAATGTCCATTGGGACTGACTGGGATCCCCCACGATGGATCATCGTGTTTGGGATTAGGTGATTTGATGCTGGCGTAATTCGTGGGGCGTTATGCCTACAGTTACAAGCGATTCCACTGGGATAGTGGCGCAACCGCCGTGTAAACTGCGATCTAGAAACCGAAGCGTAATTTGAGGGGCGTGATGCCTACGGCCACGAGCGATTCTACTGGGATAGTGGCGTAACCGCCGTGTGGACCGCAATCTAAGGCGACAACCATGGCGAAATTCAAGAGAGATGTGAAATCTACAGTTACAAGCGATTCTACTGGGATAGTAGCGTAACCGCCGAGTAAACTGTGATCCATGGGGGAACGTGCTTTCCATATCCATTTTTAAAAGAATTTTTAAAAAGTATTTTCACTGGGAGTTGAAGCAAGTATATTTAGTACTTGGAGATTTTTAGTCTTGCGCCTGGCCAGCGTATGCCTAATGTCTGTAAGAACGACGATGGACTTGTTAAACTTCGAGTTAGCAAGTATTTTCAAACTTTGAATAGCAAAATCAATAATCTGAAATTAGAATTACATAATTCTAACCTAATGAATTAAGGAAGAAGATTTTTAAAAATATCTTGAAAGCACACAGCTTTGGAAAAGATGTAATATGCAAATATTTAGCATGAAAGATTTCAAGTTTAAAAATCTGAGTTTTGTAAGTCAAAAATTTGGTAAAAGACTTTTGTGTCTTGATTATTGAAATCGATGAACAAAACTGCGGAGATAAAATAAATGGAATGAATCCTATATTTATTTATAAGTTTAGAACTTAGTAAAATTGAGTAGGGTATAAATATAGGTGAGATTGTAGCAATCGTTTTTTCTAACTTATAATTTCGAGAAGAAATTCTTTTAAGGAGGGAAGATTGTAACAACCCTGAATTTAGAACAATTTAAATTGGAAAATATTTAATTATTTTTTAAATATTCGAATGATGATTGACTTGAATTTCAAATTTTCAGGATAAATTGGCGATTAAATTTTAGAATGTAATCTAGTGAAAAGTTGAATAAAATTTGAATTTGACTTTGGAGTTGAATTGAATATTGAATTTGTATTTTAAATTCGAACTAATGACTTAGAAAAAATAGTTTGGATTTATGAATTATTTTTATGTAAATTTATAAATTGATGTTGATAGTTGAACTTCAAAACGTTTCTATATTTACTAAAGAAAATTTGTACAAAACAAATTGAATTCAAAAATAAAAAAAATAAAAAAAATATAATAATATATATAATAAAAATAAAATAAATAAATAATAAATTAAGAGTACACTACCTTACCCTTATCAGCCTTAACTCGTGCCTAAATATCTGCCTTCCCCCACGCCAAAAGTCACGCCGTAACCCACGCTAATACACGTTCCCCTTCTCTTTTATACCCGATCCCTTTATTCATTTTCTCGTTCATTTTAAAACCCAAATCAGCAAACGAAAAGAAAAAAAAAATAATGGCGGCTCCAAATCTATCGTTCGTCCCCCTCTTCAACAATTAGGGTTTCGGCTTCAATCTTGCTCGCGACCGCTTCAGGTGAAAGGTGAGTGAATTTCTTCTTCACTCACATCTAATTCGACTTATTAATATATGCTTTGCGTTGATTTAGTTTAAATGTTGATGCTTTTTCTGATATTTTTCAATTCGCTCGTTTTCCTCGAATTGCTATGGTTTCATCTCCGAACTACTTCGATTTGCAAAAGTGAGTGATTTAATTTTCACTCACATCTAATTTTAAGCAATTGATGATTTTTGAACTGTGACTTCGGTCACTTTGATTCTGCAGATTGCATTGATATTGTTTTAATTATTCTTAAATTCCGAGACTATACTTTTGTGGATATTGAGCTTGGTGTTATAATTTCACTGTTGCATCTCCATTTATGGTACTCGGGTTAATCTAAGCGATATTGCTTTGAGATAGTTGGGTTTACATGCAGCTAATCTATTCTCTACTGCTGGTGCAAGCTTTAGTCTCGTTGATGCATTCAATTTTCATGGGTAATTATTGACTGCATCACTATGCATTCATATTTTTTTTTGCCATATTGGCTTTACTGCGTCTTCATCTACCTGTTGTACATGCAGTGCCTTGATTTTCTGCATTGCGTCTAGTATCACTAGTGTGCAACTCAGTTTGCAATTGTGACTGCACTTCATATATATATGCATTTATGTATGTATATATGAGATTGTGTCACCATGGCACGATCTTCTGTCTACTGGACAATTTTGTATTGCTTACTGTTCCATGACTTGGGCATTTTTCATTTACATAGCTCCACTTGAAATTGCACTGCCTATGTTGCCCTATTGTATTTATATTTGTAGCCTCTGTGCTTTGTTGTTCCATGGTTGCACTTCGATTGCTTATGTTGGTTCATGACATTTGTTTTGGGTAAAACTGCCTGTGCACTTGTGTTATTCGAATCTGGAATACTTTTGCACATCTCTTGTATTATTTGTAGTTTACTGTATCTTGTGCTCGTGATACAGTGCATTCGATTTAATTTAGGATTGGGCATTGTTTTGGGTGTTTGTGTACATATGAAATTGATTCATATGTATGGTAGACATTGTTTACTTTGCCTTGACTGGGTTCGCTGAGTTTCAATGTTGATTCTGGTAACTTGCTGTTACACTGGTATATGTGGTGGTTCAACATTTTATTGTTGCTTTGGGGTTGAACTTGTCTCAAGCCTTGACCTATTACTATTTTGAAAACTTGATGATTATTGGTTTGTTTTGTTTTTTTTTTTTTTTTTTTGTAGTCTGCATCCCTGATCAACTGTTTTCTCTCTACTCCCATACTGTTGCATTTGTACTTGAGCATACTTGATAACGCTTCTCGTTTTGAACCTGCTGCTTCGATTTTTCTCCGATCTTGTTTATTGTCTAGTTCAGATTGCATTGATGTTGAGTCATTGCCAATTAGACTTGAGTCTGGTGGCTTCACTTTGGCAATTGAACTGGTTTGATATTGATCATTGTTGTTGTACATGTGCACTTGGTGTAGCAGTTGCAATGTTGCATTCATGTGTACATTATTTATCACTGGCTTGCATTGTTTTGGGTATGACTGCCTTTGTGCACTTGTTGTTGAACTGCAAGTTGCCTTTAACTTTGAATACTTGGTTTTGATTTGGCCTGACAGTGACATGTGTAGTTGTAGTGTTTCAGTTCTTAACTTGTGTTGTTCAGTTGAGTTCGGCACTTATGTTGCCGTTGCTCGACTGTTTAGTTCTGAGGCCATTCGCTTGTTTCAACTGCAGATTCTATGTGCAGTTGTTTTTTTTTTGCTTTACTTTATAATTGCAGTTTTCCCCTGTTTGGTTTGGGCCTGCACATCCATGGGCCTCCTTTGTTGCGTTGTGCTTCCCCTATGTTGCCATATCTTGGCTGCGTTTGGACTTACCTTTGGTTGATTGCATGTCCACTTCGTTGAAATACTTATTCCAGTGGACTATGCCTTGTGCACTCGAATTGGCGAGGCAGTGCACATGTATGTACGTGTGCACTACAGCCACACAGTATCGACATTTTGAATTGATTTTTGAACCATCATTGATTTTGGTTCGTTGACCTTTTGAGTACATCATCACGATAGTGGCAAGGCAGTGCACGCAAGCGTGAACTGCAGCCACACGGTTTGATTTTTGTTGATATACTATTTGGTTTTGATTTATGATCTTTTGCATATTTCATTACGGTAGTGGCGAGGCAGTGCACGCAAGCGTGAACTGCAGCCACACGAAGCTAACATTTTAAAAATGTGGCGAGGGCGTATACGCGTGTGTGTACTGCAGCCCTACCAAATCTAATGTTTTAAATGATGTTTTCTTTTTGATGAAAATTGTTTTATGTTGACAATTCAATATATTTTGGACCGATTTTGATGATTTTGTTGTTAACTGTCGTTTAGGCAGATTTTGATTGTTTTCTAAATTATCTTCATCAATTATCCCTTCATCTATCCTCATTGATAATTTGAATCTACTGATTTGTTGTTTAACACTGTTAAGTGCTGTATTTACCGTTATCCGATTTCTTGTTAAAGGATCGGATAGGTAAATTTATATTTGACTGTCATCTAATTGCTATTTAAATTATTATTGCTTCTATGCACTAATAACTGAGTTTGAATTAGACTGACCTGTGTATTATTTTCTTTTGAATGTAATACTCGGGTCAGACCGAGTAATTTTTCAGCTTGAAGATTTTCAGGCCGCGAAGTTAGAGAGAGTTGGGGAAATTGCTTCACTTTAGCTTTTCGAAGAATTTTTGTACTTAAAAGAAATATTCCGCTGTATAAATATAATGCATTGTACAAACTCTGATATATGTATAAAAATTCATTTATGAAAAATATTATGATTATTCTGTGATTCTGTGGCTGTTTCTGTTTAAACTCTATAAACTGAATAACAATCCGTCATTTTGAACGTCTCAAGTTGGTTTAAATACCGACTGGAGGCGGTCAGAGCGGCGGGTCGTTACAATTGATGTATGTTTGTAAGACCAATGTAGGTAATCTTTAGAAATGAAATGTTAGACAAACATCCATACAAGTTGTCGAGGAATAGGACAAATCGAAGGTACTTTCCTACCACATCCTGTAAGGAAATCCCTAGGATTAATAGCGAATAGTCCTTGCATTGGATATTTCATAATGAAGAGACTACTGCTACTGGATGTATATTGGGATTTTAACCCCAAATGATCAACAAGCAGTCCTCTACTACGAAAATCCTGAATATCAATATCATCATAACCAACTGCACCCGGTCTCTTTGCACCAACAACGTAGAAGCGTTTCTCAACCTCACACGGAAACTAAGTCTCATAGACTTATCACACCTCCAACTTTCAACTTTCTAACCTTCGGCCAAGAAGGAAGCTCGATGGATTAAAGTAATACTCCGCACTACACGAATCAACATCCTCAACACAAATGATAATCAAGCCTACACAGAAGGCTACGTACTAAGTGTATGACTATATAGTTCCCACATCAAGTTGAGGAACTAAAATAGCTAAATTTTGATAGTCGGTTATTTAGCTATCAAAGCAAACAAACAAATATTTAGCACCATAAAAAATCACTAGATCCTTATAATTAATCTTTTATTAATTAAATCACTTGCCCAATATTCACTTTAAATTATCTTTGAAAAAGATATAATTCTCAAAACCATTTCAATATTTTAATATTGGAAAACATTTCCACATACATATTTAATAATAAGTAATTCGCAAATCAATTTATCTTCAACACTTAGAAAATATTACATATACTTGAATCAAGATTAAGTATATATTTTATTCTTTAAGGAAAACATTCTTTTTAAACACATTTATTCGGTTCAAAACGAATGTTGCGTAAAACATCATTACTATACGAAACATTTTCCTTCGAATCTCATTTACTGTAACAACAATGTTATAGTCCATCATTTCCTTATTTCTCAAAACCATCATTTCAACAATGGATGTTGAAATCTTTTGATTTCGATACTTAACACATTTTAAAACATCTTCAACCATTTAACTCCATTAAAAGATCACTTTCCAAAATATACCCATTTTATGTAATATATTGTTCACTGTCCAAAATCGTGAATATAGTTGATTTAGCAAATCCAATATTTCTACACATTTATTAAAGGATAATCCACTGTCCAAAATCATAGATTTAATCCCTAACCAAATTCACTATTATTGCACATTTAGTTTAAAGGATAATTCACTATCCAAAATCGTCAATATAATCCCTAATAAATTCATTACTTCTACATATTTATTAAAGGATTATCTACTGTCCAAAGTCCTGGATATAATACCTTTAATAAACTTCTATCTTTAACTTGTCAAATTCAATTAATTTCATATTTAAAAAACAATGTTTATAAATTCCATTTATTATTTTATAAAAACTTTCATTTACAAAATTCCTTTATTAACAAATTCCATTTATCTCGTTTATATGCCAAAATCCAATTTATAAGTTAATAACTTCTAGTTCTCTCATCCTTGGTACTGACTTTGAGAGAGACCAGCAGTGCTTCAATGAACCTCTCACCATCCCATCTGATCAATCTGACTCGGAAGCCCTCTTTGACGCCATGAATTTTGAGGCTGTCATGTTCCCACCCAATCTTCCTTCTGCCCCCCACAACATTTTATTTCGGATGACTCTCCTGAGATATTAGGTTCACATAACGGTACTGATTGGCCTAATTTTGAGCCTCACTGGGACCCACTGGCTGATCTTGACCTCTCTACCCCAATCCATCTCCAGATCCCTCAGCCACAAGCTAAATCGCCTCCCCCAACTGCAACCCATCCTCCAACTTAGGTCTCCACTTCAGCTCCATAACAACTAGCTTCGCTCTCCCCAGACTTGGATCATCGAAGCAATAGACTAAACCAAGAAGCGGCCGCTCCAGGAAGCTCCGGTAGTTTTCTTAAACCAGTTGTCTTTTCCTCAGCTAACTCTAAGATAAATAAAAAATGGGTCGTTGCATGGGCATTAATTTACCTGATGAACATTACATAGCCATGCAATTGCTGAAACCAAGCGCATGTCCTTATCCCAACGAAAATTGTTTCATGGAATGTACGGGGTTTGGGGGACCCCTCTAAATGTCACGCCATCAATCTTCTTCTAGACCCTCAAAAAATGACATCCTTCTTCTTGAAGAAACCAAACTCTCAGACCCATCCCCTTCACTCATTAGACTGATATGTGGTCCCCATCTGTCTGGTTCGGCTCACATTGATGCCATTGGCTCAAGAGGCGGTATAATCACTATTTGGAACGAATCGAACTGGACCATGTGTCAAACTATTCACCATACTGCCGCTCTACATATAATCCTTCGAAACCTTCACTCAGGCATTCTATATCTCTTATCTAATGTTTACCTCAAAGTTCTCACGAGAGAAAAGCTCTTTGGTCGAATTGTCTAGAAACTGCCTCTCTTTTTAATGGTCCTTGGATTATTGGAGGAGACTTCAATACAACCAGATCCCCCTCCGATAGAAACTCGGGTAACTATTTACAAGACTCGGTCGCTTTTAATGATTTTATCAATTCTTGCACACTCATAGACCCTTCCATCAATAACTACCTCTTCAATTGGTCAAACCGCAGATCTAATCCATCTCTAGCAAAATTAGATCGCTTCCTATTCAACCCCGCTTGGGATGACCAACACCCACTCTCGCTAATCAATGGCCTTGCCCCGACCCTATCAGACCACTGCCCTCTTCTTCTCGATTCTGGATCCACATCGACCCCACATAGACAATTTAGATTTGAGCGTCTATGGCTCCTTGATCCATCTTTTGATGACTTCATCAAATTTGCATGGTCCAAACCCTCCCAGCTTCAACCAGCCACTGCCAGAGTGGTCTCCAAACTCCGGTCGCTCAGAAAGCTCATTAGACCATGGGAAAAATCCATTTGGGGCTCGATCTGTTCTCGTATTGCAGAGACCTAAGATAGCATTTTACATTTCAATATCCTAGAAGTATCCCGCCCCTTGTTTGAATCTGAATCTATTCGCCTACATGAGTTAGAGATAGAACTTGACAGACTCATCAAACAAGAAGAGATCGGTTGGAAGCAACATTCTAAAGCCAAAAAAAATTAAAGACGGGGACAAGAACACTGCCTATTTTCATCGTATTGCTAATGTTCGCCGCAGATCCACTTTCATCTTCGAAATCCTCCATAATGATACCATCTTCACCAATCAATCTGACATCCTTCGGCTCTTCACCGAATACTATCGCAAACTCCTTGGCAGAACCTCTCCACAGCTCCCCCTATTGATTGGAATCTCCTCTACCCCAACCCTGCCCCTATCCCTGTTGTTTCCCCCTTCACTGAAGAAGAAATTTGGTCGGTCGTTAATGATATGGCCGATGATAACACCCCTGGTCCGGATGGCTTTGGATCTCTTTTTTTCAAACACTTTTGGGCAACTATCAAATCCAACATTATTGATATGTGTAGAATTTCAATCTAATCCCCCTCTGATTGCAAGACTAAATTATGCCAACATCATCCTCATCCCCAAATCCCATGCTTCCACCACCCTCCCTTCCTTTCGCCCAATCAGTCTCCTCAACACAACCTTCTAAATTATCACTAAATTCCTCGCCAATCGTCTGCAAAAGGTTATTGGTTCTCTGGTTGGCATGGAACAGTCGGCATCATCTAGGGCCGAACATCTTAGATTGTGTTGCAGCTACCGAGGAAGTTATCTCATTCTGTCGCCACTACTCCACCCCAAGAGCCCTCCTCAAATTAGACTTCTCCAAAGATTTCGATTCTGTTAATTGGTATTTTTTGCTCGACCTTATGAAACACAGAGGTTTCTCAAATACTTGGTGTAATTGGATCAAATGTATACTAGATACAAGTTTTTCAGCTATCTCTATCAATGGTTTCTTAGGCGGGCATATAAAATCAGCCAGAGGTCTTAGACAAGGCTACCCTCTCTCACCACTTCTTTTTGTGCTCATCTCGGATGTCTTCAATCGTATGGTCAAACTCGCCATCTCCAATAACCTCCTTACAGACATCAACCTCTCCAATTCTGAGCTGTCTGTCTCCAACTTACAATTTGTTGATTACACCATTTTATTGATCTCCCCAGACCCAGACCACCTTAATTTTCTTAAATTCCTACTATATATCTTAGAACTCATCTCCGGACTATCCATCAATTTTTATAAGAGTTCCATCCTTATGCTCGGCGGCGCCCATCACCTCGGCCCCTTTTCTGCCTCTTTCCTCAACTGTAAACTTGACCATTTCCCCATCACTTACTTTGGTATCCCTCTTCACCCCACCAAACTTGCTCGACAGGACTGGCTCCCGCTAATCTCCAAGATCGAATCTCGATTATCAACATGGAAAGCCAATTCCCTATCTGCCGCAGGCCGCTTCGTCCATGTCAAATCAGTGCTATGCGCCCTCTCCACGTACTGGAATTCATTTCATGTACTGTTGAAATGGTTATAAATAAAATTGATTCTAGTAGGCATTCTTTTCTTTGGAATGGTTCTAAAGGGAAATGTTTAATCAATTGGAAGTCAGTCTGCTTGTACGAAAACCACGGTGGTTTAGGGCTAGTTAATCTTTGCTCCTTCAACATTACTCTCTTATCCAGATGGCTTTGGCGTATCATCACTCTAGATCACTTCATCTGGAAAGATTGGATCCTTCAATATCATTACCAATCCAATCCTCATTTGGTCCTCCATACTTCTTCGCGCCTTTCATCCTCTCCATTCTGGGAAGGGATTTCTAAACTCATACCCCAAGTCAAATCTCTATTCCACGTATCCATAGGAAACGGCCACAATTGCTTCTTCTGGCTTGATATCTGGCTAGATCAGTCCCCCCTCGCCCACTTTCTCGCTAATTTATTTCCCCATATCTCCCACCACTACAGATCTGTTGTTGATATAACCTCCCTCCATCCAACAAGCATTTGGCCCCCTGCTCTCTTTGACCTTAACACGAGGTCAGACCTTAACTCAGCCTCTAACCTACTCTTTTCCATCCAACTCACAGACTCATCAGATTACTATATCTGGGCTCTGGCTCCAGAGAAAAGATTTTCGGTTGCCTCTTGCTATTCCTTCCTCAACCATCCTAGTAGGTCATTCTCTTTTGCAAGACTTTGGAAATGCAGACTCCCTCCCCGCATCCTTTTTTTCCAATGGTGCCTCATCCATGCCTGTATTAATACTAAAGATATACTCAGACGTTGAAACACTCAGCTAGACGCTCGTCGTGTCTTGTGCTCCATGTATGAAGAATCCATTGTTAATCTTTTTTTCGAATGTGACTTCTCTTATTACATTTTAACCTCGATCGGTGCCAATCTTTTTGCTACATGTAACGACCCGTAGATATTAATAGTTTTAAATGGTTTTATTTAACGTAATTAATTGAAACTTTTGAGAAATTTTATATAATAATATTTTGAAATAAAAATTTAAAATTTGGATTACGTCCAATTAAACATAGCAGATTTTAAATTTTCAATTTATTTTATCAAAGTTTATTCCATTGTGAAATTCTATTTAATTCAAGCTAGCTAACAAATTGCTTTAATAAATATTGCAGAATCAATTTCTTTAATAAATATTGCAGAATCAATGCACAGATGTTATCAATTTCATTTTTATGGTGGTACGTTCCTTTATGTTTCCTACCGGTTAAATTATAAATAATTTGCTTTGATGGGTCAGCTAAATCAAAGAAACTTGACCTTTGCTATTTATTTCTTTTATTAATTACTACAATTATTTTCACCAAATCAAGGGTTGACCGTTACTTGGCTTTTAAATTTTGGACTCTGCATTCAAAAAGAAACGTATAATATAATAGGTACTTCATATTTATTTTCAGTACGTTTCACAAAATTTTCTATGTCCGTTCTTTTCTATTAAATATATACTTGCAGCTGTTATCAATCCATCGTTTCAATTTATTATATGGTCCGTTACTCTGCCTTTTCATATTTGAACGTGCAGCTGGTGGCATTAAAAGTTGCTTTAATTATCCACTGAATTATCGTGACTGTCCCGTTACTCTATATTTATTCTATACGTTTTGTCTTTGCTTAAATATCTCTGTCCATTCCTGTTCCATTTTAAATATCATTCCTGAATTGCTAGTAGTATACTGCCTTAAATTTACATATTTTAGTGTGTATATGTATGATAGCTTACGTTATTTATATACGTAAAGTAAGCTATATGTACAAACTCAGTGCAACCGTAATTTTCTTTATAAAAGGCAAATAATACAAATTGTAGTACCCAAAGATATATATGTATGGCTGTACTTAATAATAAAAAATTCTCTATATAACAGTATAAGCTTATATATCAATTTCTGAGTTTATATATATTTTGTTATATTGTTTTTTTTTTTATTTTTGATTTTTATATAATAAGTGTGTAAGCTTATTTATATTCATATATTAGTATACATAAGTTGCAATATATTGTTTAATAAGCCTAAAGCATTGTATATCGTCATACTGTTATGATGTGCGTGCTTTAATAATAAAGCTATTGATCGGGTACAGATAGGTTAAGTAACATGTATATTTGGTTAATTTATATAAAAGTATATATAACCGTTTCGATTATAGTTATAATGAATATATAAGAGAGTTATATAATTGAATTTTATACTATGCGTTAACTAAATACATTGTTATTTATATGATCCATTTTTTGAATATATGTTTGAAAAGTTTTGATTTTTATATATACAAATATTTTATTTTATACATATATTTTGTTATATATGATGGTTTTATAAAAAAAATTAAAAAAAATTCTTATAAACTGTACTGCATATATACTCTTTTAAAAAAAGGAGTAAGTTAACAATGTATTATAAAGAATATTGTTTATCTGCATATATATGTGCATAAGTTTATTTGATTTCCTGCTGGATATTTTGAAAAGGAAAGTAATAAACTATAATAATTATATTTATACATAAGTATTCATTTCAAAAGATATTATATATATGTGTGTTGATCTTTAATATATGTGTTTTATGTTAGGAAATTGATTTTTAACTATACGTATATATTATTTTAATATTGGTTTAAAATGAATATTTATTACATGGAAACGACAACCATAAAATGAATATACTATATATGTGACATTTTGAATAATTATATATTTGTTATTTAACATTAATATGAAATGGAAGCGTTTTAAAGTTATATGGTTTTCATGGGTGTGCATATATATATATATATATATATATATATTTCATTTTTTTAAATGCGTGTTTTGATTTAACGTTCATTTTGAAAGAAAGTAATAAATTAATCATATAATCTTCGTTTCAATTTTATCAAGCTAATTTGATCCGTTCTCATCAATTTCTATCTATCAGCTTTTCCATCGAAATCGTACCATCTAACTTTGCTCTGGAAGTCGTGCTTGCATTTCGTAACTCAACTTCATTGTCTATCTCTCTAACCTCGAAAGGTGAACAATCACTCACGATCAAAATATTTTTATTCATTAAATTTGATTTCAATTGAAACGACAATTGAAATAAGCTGCTATTGTTATTTAAATTTGTTATATATGCTATTATCTGTAACTGTTCACCTACGGGATATGACGCCATATCCTGTTGTTTATATTATATTGTTATTGATGATATATGCCTGTTATTTAATTGTATTTTTTGTTATCACTTTGCAAGTTCACTGTAGTTTAGAAATTACTATGGGTTGAAATGATACATACCCGAACAGACTTTAGAATAGGAGAAAATCGTTATGGGTTGAAATGATAAATCCAAGCGATTTTCATTTAATTGAATTTGGGATTACGGGTTGAAATGATATCCACCCGTATATATTTGGTATACGGATTGAAATGATAAATATCCGTAGCACTTGACTATATGATAGGAAATATATACAGACACCGTTGGTCCATATAAATATTTTGAGAATAATTTCTATAATTTTGGAAAGAAATATATGGTTTAATAAATTTGATTCTTAAGATATTATATAAATGAAAATTGTATATATAGATTTAGTAGTAATATTTGATTTAAATTAGATTGATTTAATACATATAATATGGTTAAGTATTTATGTAAATCTATATTTCAAATAGATTCTCTTGTAATAAGAATAATTAAGATTGGGAGATAAATTTGGGTTTATAAAAATGGTATTTAAATAAGGATTTATTTAATTAAATCGATTTGAAATTTTTGAATGGGAAATTTAATGGGTATGATTTTATAACTAGATTTTTGATTTAAGTTATTTAATGAATATTTCACGTTTAAATAAATTAAAGAAAATATGGAGTAAAATGTAAATTAAGGTCACTTAAATGATATTGAATCTAATAAAGGAGTATTTCAAGACTAAATAATAATGAGGTTAAATCGAGATCTATATGAAACTGTTATGTAGAACATTTAAATATTAAAGGCTTGAACTATATTGGAATTGAAATGGTTTATGTTGAGATTCGGATCTGTATTTGAAATCAACGTAGTTGAATTTGTTATTTAGCAACTAAATTGAATTAAAATGAAAATTTAGGTTGAACTAAATTTGAATTTATTATTTAGAAAACTAAATTGAATGAAAATTTAGATGAAACGTTGAATACTTAAAATTTTGAAATATATGGAAATATAAAGGGGGTATTTGTGATTATAAATCCGAATTTGAGATCGATAAAATTTAAGTGGTTATTTTAGAAATTGAGTTGAATTTAAATTGATAAATTGAGATTGAATTTAATTTGAATGGGAAGGTCGGGTTGATGTTGGAACGATTTGTTAAGTTGAGGAAATAGAAAATACTTTACTGTATAAATTATTTAATATATATAAATACTATTTTGGGAAATATAGAGATATTTGAAGTGAAAATAAGATTTGGTTTTGAAGTATAAATTAAGCTGAAATGACAACGGTGTTATAGTGTATATTTCTACCTTGTAGAAAGTTTCATGGACCCATAGAGGATGGTTATCCCAAACATCCTTTAAGTTATTTGTATTTCAGTTGATATTTCACTTGAGTTGGATTTATTGATATAAGAATGTTAATCCTGACTCGAGTGTTTTGTGTTTTGCATTACGCTCAGGTCAGACTGAGTGATACAGCATTTGAGACTTACCTTTGGAGTTCGGAGCTTCATTTGGAAATCCAACTATCGGTTCAAATTCCAGCCTTTCCAGTTGATTGGTTCAGAGAAGTCATCTGTTGCATTGGAGACTTCACTGCATTTGAACTATTCGGTTGTATTTTTCTAACTCTGATGTATATAGTAGCTTCATGAACTACTATTCTTTATCTATTCCGCTGCATTATATTACTCTGTGATCTGTGATTGATTTATTTACTGTATATTTTAAGTTTTGACAAAATTTAATTAACAATTCGGTATTTTGAATTATTCAAGTCGGATATGTATGGTTTTATTGTCGATTTGAATGGTCTAAAATAGTGGGTCGTTACAGTTGGTATCAGAGCTTTGGCTCTAGGCAAAACTTAGCATATATGGTAAATTTATTTACAGAATCACTTTCGCTCGAGTTGAATCTCTTCCTTTTGACTTGATTTCCTTTGAATTTTGGAATGTCCCTCGGTTCCGAAATTCATTCTGTCTCTCCCTATTTATATTCGTTTGATTCTGGAGTATCCCATAACCCCACTGAATGATTTGTAAAGGAGGTGAAAACTCCTTTTCAATTGGCATTGACTCACCGAAGATTTCGGTATCCTCGGTTTACGATGCTGCTATATCTTGTTATGCCGAATTCTATATCTTTGGCGATCGAATCTCGAATTGCCTCAGAATTCTACACCGATCTAATTTTGGAATCACGGTTGACCGGTAAAGGCCGCCCACGATTTATAGAAGTATATCCATCTTCTATTTTGTAATTTAATTATCGTATCTTCGATCGAGTCTGTCTTCGAATTGGAATCCTGTTGATTTGAGTTCCTCTAATTCAAATCTCTATCTTTGTTTTAAAATCCATTCTTAAAATTATCCTCTGAAAATCAGGTATGTTTGCATTTTTGAAATTGTTTTATATATCGGAATTATTATTTTGATAACTATGATTTTATTCTATATATAAAAGTGAAAATGTTTACGATAAGGATTATATACCTATATATAAAACAAATAGGAAATGTTATTCTATATAAAAGGGTTTTGAAAGGATTTGAAATTTCGAAAAAAATATAAGAAATTGATTTATATAAAAATGATTTATAACTGAAATGTTAAATTTGAAATTCGAGAATTGAATTCCGGTGTTTTGAAATTGGATTTGAAAGTATTTTCTGAATAAGAAGTGTTTCAAATGACTCAAACGAGTTCCAATGATTTCAATGAAATTTCAAGGAAGTTTTAAGAAAATAGAAGTCCAGAACTCACTTTGTCGCTGGAAAATAATTTCGGTGATGAGTGCATGCATCATCGACATTGATTTTCGAGTTTCAGAGTGGGGGAGAGGCCATTCTAGTAGCTTTGCTATGCGAGTGATATTGTGAAACAAATTTTGATTTCAAATTCCGAAGAATAATTCGATATTCGAAAGATATATGTATATATATTTAAAATGATTTAAAGAAAACCGGTATTCAGTCCTCGAGTTTTGGATTTGATTTGGTATAATCCTATCTATTCATTGTTGATTTTCAAGTCTTGAATTGGAAATTTGATTTCCCTAACTATTTTGAATGTTCGAACACTTCCAAATCGAGATTAAATTTTCAAAGCTAAGAAATTTCGAAGAGTATAAAATGTTTGATAAAGAATATAAATTTAGTTTTGAAATGTTTTGAAAAAAATAGTTGAATAATGGTTTTCAGAAAGGTAAATTGGATATTTCACATAGAAATAGATAGTTTAAAAGTTTTAAAAAAAGGGATAATTATAAATTTGGAAACCATTTTGAGTATAATTGATTTTGGGAAAATATTTGGTTTTGAAATTAAATTGGAATTAAAAACTAGTACTTATATGGTGATTTTGGAAATGAATTTGTTTGACTTGAATTATTTTAATTTGGAAAATGGGATAATTTTCTAAACCTATTATTTTGGGAACTTTGAAATTTAGATATTTAATTTGGAAGAAAATTTGGTGAAATCATATATGATTTTGAAACTGAATTGATATTGAAATGATTTGAAATTTGAGAACCTTATATTATTAAGCACTTGATTTGGGAGTGGTCGAACTTATATAAAATGGATTGTATAAGTATGAAGTTGATTTGAAATCTATTGATTTGAAAGGAACTCAATTTGGAAAGAGATTTTATATAATCGAAACCTATATAAGTATGATTTGATCTACTATTGATTTTGGAAAGTATTCGATTTGGGAAAAATGGAATACTATATATATGGACTTTATATAAGTACGATATTTGAAAGTGATTTGAAAAGGTACTATATGATATATATTTTCAAAGTAAAGATATGGAAAGTGCCTTCTACTTGATATCCTCTTTGTGGCCACATCGTGGATTCATTCTATCGATATTATTCTCTCTGATTTTTGGTTTTTCGAATGTAATACTCGAGTGTTCCCACCGTGGCGTAACCCATGGTTTTTTTTCTCTCGCGACTGCATAGCGCAATTGCCTGGTTGAGTCTGGCTGATGCAGCTCAGGGGATAAGTCGTACACGACTTAAGGAAGGAGGCTTAGGTCGTTCACGAGTTAAACAAGGTCAGCCACGACCTAACAGGGCACATGGGAAGGAGTCACGACCTATAGCTATAGGAGCTAAGGGAGAAGCAATACAAGCTAATGGCATGGAGTTAAGTCGTCCACGACTTAAGGATCAAACTATAGGTCATCCACGACCTAATTGGAGACCAGAGGTGCCGAGTTAACGACCTAACTCTAACGGGCAAACGATCTAAACATGTCTTAGGTCGGTTGCGACCTAACGGAATATGGCTGAAGAGTTAAGTCGTTAGAAGAGTTAGCACGGTGAAGCTTTGATTCGTTTGTGTTGAATTTTAGGTCGTCACCGACCTATGTGTTGTGTTGTAATATTGCATTTGTTAAGTCCTTATGTCGCTGGAGCTTGTTATGTCCTTAACTCGTATGTGATAAGTCGTAAGTCGGCATGTAGATAAGTCGGCCGAATGGGTGCTGTGTTGTAATTCGTTGAGTCGTTAGACTTAAGTCGTAAGTCGTGTCATTTGCTGTATTGTGTTGTACTTGGGTCTAAGTCGCTATGAGGGTAACTCGAGTCAGTTAAGTCGGCAACGACTTAAGAGGAGTCAAGTCGGCAACGACTTAAGGGTCAGGTTGTGAAATGCTATAAATAGGGAGTGTGTTGTACATTTCAAAGTTGTTGATTTTTGAATAAATTCTTGTTTGATTGTTGTGTGCTTTCATCTTAAATTGGTAGTTGAGTGTAATCTCCTATCTCCACTTTCGGTTAATCGAGTGCGCTCGATTCAACGATTGTTGAAGCACATTCACGGTATCAAGTGCGCTTGATCAACGTTTGAAGAATTGTAGATCTTCTTTCACGGTATCAAGTGCGCTTGATCAACGTTTGAGGAATTGTAGATCTTCTTTCACGGTATCGTGCGCGATCAACGTGTCGAAGATAGCTAGAATTCGGTATCCTTGTGATCAACGAATTTGGGCATTTCATTATCTTCAATCCACTGTTTGCTACTTTCATCGATCTATATCGTTTTTTTAATATCCGCTGCGTCAGTTTGGTATCGGAGCTTGACTTAGCCAATCATAGCAAAGACGAGTCTTGGAGCCAAGGAGTTTGAAGTTTGGTGTTCATCGTGTTCATCTTGAAGTTGCAACGAGAGAAGAACTTTCGATCCATTTCATTTTTGATCAAAGTGTGGAAGTTGTTTGAATTTGGCCGTGAGAGTTTGCGCGCCAAAGTTTGATATTGAAATCGTGCTTTGTTGAAGCCGAGCCGACCTAAGCCTTAGGACGTTGCCTATTGCCGAGTTGAGTTGATCCGAGCTAAGAAGTTTGTGCGAGCTAGTGTTGAGCCGTGCTTTGTTTTGTTGAAGTTTGATTTGTAGAAGATTTGTGAAGTTTAAGTGTTGTAAAGTTCAATCATGCTGCCAAGGAGAGCTAATCGTCATCAAAATGTTGAGGCTTTGTATAGAAGGGAAGAAGCCGAGCAAATGGAACAACGCATTAATGAGAAATTTGATGAAGGTATAGGGAAGTTAGAGAAATTGATGAATGATTTAAATAAAAGTCAAAGGAGGAGATCACCAGTCTCGAACCACGGAGGAAACCGACCATCGGTTACGGAAGCGAGAAGGGTATCATCGTAATCTTTTAGATAAAGAAGAGAAACATCAATTTCATCAAGGAGAGATCACCATGACTATGGACATGAAGAGAGAAGAACTCCACGTGAGTTTGAAGATAAGCCATATAGAGATGAAGAGAGACATAGTAGAAGAGACATGCGTGATCGAAGGGATGTTGATGGTCGAGATCGATATCGACATACATTTGATTTTAATGAAGAGGGTGATAGAGCTAGCATTCATTATCGAGATCGAGACCAAGTTCGAAATTCATATCGGGATGTAGAAGAAGATCGTCGATGGGAGTCGGGTATGAAGATGGAAATTCCAGAATTCAAAGGTGGAATGGTAGCTGAAGAATTTCTTGATTGGTTGTCTAATGTTGAAGAGATCGTTGATTTCAAGGAGGTTCCTGAGAATCGTAGAGTTAAGTTAGTTGCTACAAGGTTGAGGGGTAGAGCTTTGGCATGGTGGCAACAAACTAAACTTACAAGGGAGAGAATGGGGAAGTCGAAGATTGAATCATGGGAGAAGATGAAGAAGTTAATGAAGGCTACATTCTTGCCTTACAATTATCAATCACTTATGTGCCAGAGGTTGCAGAATCTGAGGCAAGGGACGAAGACTGTTAATGATTATGCTGACGAATTTTATCAACTGATTGCTCGAAATGACATTATGGAGACAGAGGAACAGCTGACTGCTAGATTTGTTGGAGGGTTGAGGATACAGATTCAGGATATGGCTAATATGTTTGATCCAAGATCTGTGGCGGAGGCACATCAGAAAGCGTTGGCTTGGGAGAAGCAGGGAAGGCGTGGAGGTGGTGTGTTTACTAATTCCAACAATCAAGTGAAGGGTGCTAGTGCGAGTTCCAATGTTTCCAAAGCTGTTACAAAACCAGTTGCGAAGGCAAAGGTCAACAACAGTTTCGAATGTTACAATTGCCAGGAAGTGGGTCACAAGAGTAATGAATGTCCGAAGCCGAAGAAGCGAACTATGATTGTTGAAGTTGAAGGTGAGGATGTTGATGAAGGTTATTCTAGGCCAGTTGAGGAGAATGAATAGGATATCGCGTCAGGAGATGAAGGATGTAACCTAATGATGAGGAGGTCTTGTTTAATACCGAAGCAAGAAGAAGAAGCTAGTTGGTTGAGAAGTAACATCTTTCAGTCAACATGCACTATTCTGGGAAAGGTTTGTAAATTTGTGATTGACGCTGGAAGTTGTGACAATATTATTTTTACCGAAGCTGTGAGAAAGCTGAAGTTGAAGATGGAGAAACATCCTAATCCTTACAAGTTAGCGTGGCTGAGAAAAGGAGGAGAGGTGAAGGTGGATAGGCGAGTTCGAGTTTCATTTTCTATTGGGAAGAAATATAAAGACGAGATCTGGTGTGATGTGGTTGAGATGGATGTTTGTCACTTACTTTTGGGAAGACCATGGCAGTATGATCGAGCAGTACAACATGACGGTCGGACCAATAGCTACAGCTTTATGTTTGAAGGTGTTAAGATTATTTTAGTTCCAAAGAAGAGACAACAGGAAGAGAGTAAATCTGAAGAGATTGAGGAGCTGAAGACTTTATTGACTTTGAAGGAATTTATTAAAGAAGTAGAGGAGAGTCCAGAGGTGTTTTTGTTGATTGGACATGAAGCTACTGAATATGTTGAAGTCCTAGAGGAAGTAAAGCCGGTATTAGAAGAATTCAGTGATGTGTTTCCTGAAGAGTTGCCTACGGAGTTACCACCATTGCGGGATATTCAACATCAGTTGATCTTGTGCCAGGGGCAGTATTACCACACAGGCCACATTATAGGATGAGTCCTAAGGAGCATGAGGAACTGAGAAGGCAGGTGGAGGAGCTAATAGAACAAGGGCGTGTTCAGGAGAGCTTGAGTCCTTGTGCAGTGCCAGCTTTTTTGGTGCCAAAGAAGGATGGTTCGTGGAGAATGTGTACGGATAGTCGAGCTCTAAACAAGATCACTGTGAGATACAGATTTCCTATGCCAAGGTTTGATGATTTGATTGACCAGTTAAGTGGAGTTGTTGTGTTTTCAAAGATTGACTTGAAGAGTGGATACCATCAAATTCGTATTAAACCGGGTGATGAGTGGAAGACTGCTTTTAAAACCAGGGAAGGCTTATACGAATGGTTGGTTATGCCGTTTGGTTTATCGAATGCACCGAGTACTTTTATGAGAGTGATGAACCAGATTTTCAGACCATACATTGGAAAATTCATGGTAGTTTACTTTGATGATATTTTGATCTACAGTGGAAGTATGGAAAAGCATGTCCAGCATTTGCGTGAAGTACTGTTGATTCTACGACAAGAGAAATTTTATGCTGCAACAAAGAAGTGTGTGTTTATGACGGACAGTGTTTTATTTCTGGGATATGTTCTATCGAAAGAAGGAATTCAAGTGGATGAAAGTAAAGTAGAAGCTGTCAGGAGTTGGCCACAACCCAAGACGATTACTGGACTGAGGAGTTTACATGGATTGGTATCCTTCTATCGAAGATTCATTCCACATTTTAGTAGTGTGATGGCACCTATAACCGATTGCATGAAGGGAAAGAAGTTTGAGTGGTCAGAGGAAGCAGGGGTTGCTTTTGAGAAGATCAAGACACTATTGACGACAGCACCAATCCTAGTTTTACCGGATTTTCAGTTGTTGTTTGAATTACATACTGATGCATCGAAGGTTGGGGTTGGTGGAGTTTTGAGTCAGAAGGGAAGACCAGTTTCTTATTGCAGTGAGAAGTTATCTGGAGCTAAGTTGAGATATAGCACTTATGATCTTGAGTTTTACGCAATTGTTCAAGATGTGAAGCACTGGAGACATTACCTGTTTCAGAAGGAGTTTGTTCTCTATACAGATCATGAAGCTTTGAAGCATTTGCAAGGGCAGGATAAAATTTCATCTAGGCACGCCTCATGGGTCGCGTATTTACAACAGTTTACTTTTGTTGTTAAACACAAATCAGGGGTGACGAATCGTGTAGCTGATGCATTGAGCAGAAGGAGTCATTTATTGACAACAATGAAAGTTGAAGTGACAGGGTTTGAACTATTGCCAGAATTGCTTGAAAAAGATCCTTACTTTATGAAATTTGTTGAGAAAGTCAAGGACGGGAGTACTGATGAATTCGTGATGGTAGATGGATTCTTATTCAAAGGGAATCAATTATGTGTACCATATTGCAGTTTGAGAATGAAAATTGTGAAAGAATTGCACGAAGAAGGCCATATGGGTAGAGATCGTACTTTGCAGTTAATTTCTCAGTCTTATTATTGGCCGTCAATGAGAAGGGAAGTTGAAAGTTTTGTGCGTAGATGTCATGTTTGTCAGGTTTCGTAAGGGACCGCTACAAATGCGGGATTGTATATGTCATTACCTATTCCTACAAAACCCTGGGTTGATTTGAGCATGGATTTTGTTTTGGTTTTGCCTCAAACTCAAAGGGGAAACGATTCCATTTATGTGGTGGTTGACCGATTTTCAAAAATGGCACATTTTATTGCTTGTAAGAAGACGGCGGATGCTGTTCATGTTGCTCAGTTATTTTTCAAAGAAATCTATCGACTTCATGGATTTCCAGAGTCTATTGTGTCAGATAGAGATACTCGTTTTCTGAGTCACTTTTGGTTAAGTTTGTGGAAGATGGTTGGAACGAAGCTGAAATTTAGTAGCGCTTACCATCCACAAACAGATGGACAGACGGAGGTTGTGAACAGATCATTGGGAAATTTATTGAGATGTCTGGTGAAAGATAATCTGAAAAGTTGGGATGTGAAGTTATGTCAGGCAGAGTTTGCTCATAATCATGCGGTGAATCGTAGTACAGGATTCAGTCCATTTCAGATTGTTTATTCAAACTTGCCAAAGGGGCCGTTGGATTTAACGACAATACCACAACCGAAGGGGATAGTTAAACGAGCTGCTGACTTTGTTGATGGTTTGACGAAATGTCATAAAATCGTTCAGGAACGATTAGAGAAGTCGAACGAGAAGTATAAGCGATCTGCAGATTTGAAGTGACGAAGTGTTGAATTTAACGAAGGCGATTTGGTTTACGCCGTGTTAACCAAGGATCGATTTTCAGTAGGCGCTTATAACAAGTTGAAGGCCAGAAAAATTGGTCCTGTAGAAGTTGTGAAACGGATTAATGAAAATGCTTATAAGTTGAAGCTGCCGGAGGATGTGTACACTTCTGACGTGTTCAATGTTAAGCATCATGCACCATATTATGGAGATGGACAATCTGATGCGGAAGAATTTACAAATTCAAGGGCGAATTTTTCTCAACCAGGAGAGGATGATGAAGCTCATGGGATAAGTCGTACATGACTTAAGGAAGGAGGCTTAGGTCGTTCACGAGTTAAACAAGGTCGGCCACGACCTAACAGGGCACATGGAAAGGAGTTACGACCTATAGCTGTAGGAGCTAAGGGAGAAGCAATACAAGCTAACGGCATGGAGTTAAGTCGTCCACGACTTAAGGATCAAACTATAGGTCGTCCATGACCTAATTGGAGACCAGAGGTGCCGAGTTAACGACCTAACTCTAACGAGCAAACGACCTAAACATGTCTTAGGTCGGTTGCGACCTAACGGAATATGGCTGAAGAGTTAAGTCGTTAGAAGAGTTAGCGCGGTGAAGCTTTGAGTCGTTTGTGCTGAATTTTAGGTCGTCACCGACCTATAATTCGTGTTGTAATATTGCATTTGTTAAGTCCTTATGTCGCTGGAGCTTGTTATGTCCTTAACTCGTATGTGATAAGTCGTAAGTCGGCATGTAGATAAGTCGGCCGAATGGGTGCTGTGTTGTAATTCGTTGAGTCGTTAGACTTAAGTCGTAAGTCGTGTCATTTGCTGTATTGTGTTGTACTTGGTTCTAAGTCGCTATGAGGGTAACTCGAGTCAGTTAAGTCGGCAACGACTTAAAAGGAGTCAAGTCGGCAACGACTTAAGGGTCAGGTTGTGAAATGCTATAAATAGGGAGTGTGTTGTACATTTCAAAGTTGTTGATTTTTGAATAAATTCTTGTTTGATTGTTGTGTGCTTTCATCTTAAATTGGTAGTTGAGTGTAATCTCCTATCTCCACTTTCGGTTAATCGAGTGCGCTCGATTAAACGATTGTTGAAGCCAATTCACGGTATCAAGTGCGCTTGATCGACGTTTGAAGAATTGTAGATCTTCTTTCACGGTATCGTGCGCGATCAACGTGTCGAAGATAGCTAGAATTCAGTATCCTTGTGATCAACGAATTTGGGCATTTCAGTATCTTCAATCCACCGTTTGCTACTTTCATCGATCTATATCGTTTTGTTAATATCCGCTGCGTCACTGGCCTAGGGGTATGGATTATTTCCTGGGGGACCCAGGCGTAACCATTGTGTATCCTACAATCTGTGTAGGTCGCGAATAGTAGCGAAACTGCCTGGCTGAGATAGCCTAGGGATACGGATTGTTTCCTGAGGGACCCAGGCGTAACCATTGTGTATCCTGCACTCTACTAGTCATCATGGCGTAACTCGCAGGGCTGAGAAAGCTTACGGATACGGATTGTTTCCTGGGGGATCCAGGCATAACCATTGTGTATCTGCGAACCATGGTCGGACAAAGGTTTTGGTTTGGTTGTTTTGTTTGGATTGTACTTTCCATATCTATTTTAAAGGTTTTTCAAGTATTTTCACTAGGTGTTGAAACAAGTCTACTAAGTACTTGAAGAATTCTGGCTTTGCGCCTGATCAACGCATGGCCAGAGTCTGCAAGAACGAGGATAAACTTGTTGAAATATCGAGTTATAAAAGTATTTTCGAAAGGAAAATTCATTTCGATATAATAGTATTTTATTATAAAAGTATTATTATAAAGGTATTTATTATAAAAGTATTTTTCCCAACAAAGAAATTTTGAATTAATATTTGAAATTTAAATTCTTATGGTTCTAGATTAATTATTCATGCCCGATACTATTCCTTGCATCTACCTTATCTGCTCAGTTTTGTTATTCACCTTGATTCTGTTTCCTAAATCTACCTTCCTTCCGTGTTGGATATATCCTTCAAAATATTGTTTAATTATATACTACATGGTTTAATAGAAATTTTAGTGTTATAAATATTTTAGAAGTTATTTATCTAAAATAAAACATATTTAAAAAAAAATTGATTTGTGATCTAATAATAATATTTGGAAGGTATCTTGAAACAAAATAAAAATTTATGAATTTTGGATTTAATATTTCAATAGCTTCTTTGTAAATATAAGTAACAATGTAAATGATTATTTTCAAAGGAGTTTGAAAAGTATTAAAGTATTAAAGAAAATTAAATTTCAAATGAAGTTATCAAATAAATATTTCAAATAAAACTTATATAGTTTTAAATTAATTGTTTATCTTGTCTTTCAATCTATTTTATTTCTGGTTGTTCTATTCTCCTACCTCCTACCTTTTCGGGGATGAAAAGTTTTGAGTG
Source organism: Allium cepa (assembly GCA_030765085.1). Classification (NCBI taxonomy): domain Eukaryota; kingdom Viridiplantae; phylum Streptophyta; class Magnoliopsida; order Asparagales; family Amaryllidaceae; genus Allium; species Allium cepa. The sequence goes on from CM060938.1 coordinate 806,263,608, forward strand.
GGGGAGAGTGTAACGACCCGTAGATTTTAATAGTTTTAAATGGTTTTATTTAACGTAATTAATTGAAACTTTTGAGAAATTTTATATAATAATATTTTGAAATAAAAATTTAATATTTGGATTACGTCCAATTAAACATAGCAGATTTTAATTTTTCAATTTATTTTATCAAAGTTTATTCCATTGTGAAATTCTATTTAATTCAAGCTAGCTAATAAATTGCTTTAGTAAATATTGCAGAATCAATTTCTTTAATAAATATTGCAGAATCAATGCACAGATGTTATCAATTTCATTTTTATGGTGGTACGTTCCTTTACGTTTCCTACCGGTTAAATTATAAATAATTTGCTTTGATGGGTCAGCTAAATCAAAGCAACGTGACCGTTGTTATTTATTTCTTTTATTAATTGCTACAATTATTTTCACCAAATCAAGGGTTGACCGTTACTTGGCTTTCAAATTTTGGACTCTGCATTCAAAAAGAAACGTTTAATATAATAAGTACTTCATATTTATTTTTAGTACGTTTCACAAAATTTGCTCTGTCCGTTCTTTTCTATTAAATATATACTTGCAGCTGTTATCAATCCATCATTTCAATTTATTATATGGTCTGTTACTCTGCCTTTTCAGATTTGAACGTGCAGCTGGTGGCATTAAAAGTTGCTTTAATTATCCACTGAATTATCGTGACTGTCCCGTTACTCTATATTTATTCTGTACGTTTTATCTTTGCTTAAATTTCTCTATCTATTCCTTGTTCCATTTTAAATATCATTGCCTTTCCAAACTTATTACGTACTATCCAAACAAACAAAAAAGTTATTGCTTTAAATGTAGCTAAATCAACTCATGACCGTTGCCATTTCAAAGTTTGAAACGTATAAAATATTATATGTTATTTCGCATTCATTGATTTGTTTTATTTATTTCTTTCTTTCTTTACGTTTTCATTCCAATCTGATTTATAACCTTCCTTGTTCCATTTTAAATATCATTGTCTTTCCAAACTTATTACGTACTATCCAAACAAACAAAAAAGTTATTGCTTTAAATGTAGCTAAATCAACTCATGACCGTTGCCATTTCAAAGTTTGAAATGTATAAAATACTATACGTTATTTCGCATTCATTGATTTCTTTTATTTCTTTCTTTCTTTCTTTACATTTTCATTCCAATCTGATTTATAACCTTCCTTGTTCCATTTAAAATATCATTGCCTTTCCAAACTTATTACATACTATCCAAACAAACAAAAAAGTTAATGCTTTAAATGTAGCTAAATCAACTCATGACCGTTGCCATTTCAAAGTTTGAAACGTATAAAATACTATACGTTATTTCGCATTCATTGATTTCTTTTATTTATTTATTTCTTTCTTTACGTTTTCATTCCAATCTGATTTATAACCTTCCTTGTTCCATTTTAAATATCATTGCCTTTCCAAACTTATTACGTACTATCCAAACAAACAAAAAAATTATTGCTTTAAATGTAGCTAAATCAACTCATGACCGTTGCCATTTCAAAGTTTGAAACATATAAAATACTATACGTTATTTCGCATTCATTGATTTCTTTTATTTATTTCTTTCTTTCTTTACGTTTTCATTCCAATCTGATTTATAACCTTCCTCGTTCTCTTCGTACATTCTATTTATTCTAGCATGCTCCTCCTTTCTTTTACCTAGTACATCTGCATTCTTTTCATCCTCTCTCTGCAAATTTTCTTTCCACCAAGCGTCTGTCCCCTCCTTCTCCCCTCCTCTTCTCTTAAGAAACACCCTGCCTTCCAGCCGAACCCAACATCTTCCCTATCCACATCGGCAGCCTCATCATAGCCGAGTGTATAGCCTAGAGGTAATAACTTCTGACAGCACATAGGTGGCATCAACATTTTCCCCATTGTCTGTAATTTCTTATTTATTCCTTTTGCCCACCTATCAACGACTCGAGTTTACACGGGGTATGTCTATACATTGTATTATATTATATATATTTGCTAGTAGTATATTGCCTTAAATTTACATATTTTAGTGTATATATGTATGACGGCTTACGTTATTTATATACATAAAGTAAGCTATATGTACAAACTCAGTGCAACAGCAATTTTCTTTATAAAAGGCAAATAATACAAATTGTAGTACCCAAAGATATATATGTATGGATGTACTTAATAGAAAAAAATTCTCTATATAACAGTATAAGCTTATATATCAATTTTTGAGTTTATATATATTTTGTTATATTGTTTTTTTTTATTTTGATTTTTATATAATAAGTATGTAAGCTTATTTATATTCATATATTAGTATACATAAGTTGCAATATATTGTTTAATAAGCCTAAAGCGTTGTATATCGTCATACTGTTATGATGTGCGTGCTTTAATAATAAAGCTATTGATCGGGTACAGATGGGTTAAGTAACTTGTATATTTGGTTAATTTATATAAAAGTATATATAACCGTTTCGATTATAGTTATAATGAATATATAAGAGAGTTATATAAATGAATTTTATACTATGCGTCAACTAAATACATTGTTATTTATATGATCCATTTTTTGAATATATGTTTGAAAGGTTTTGATTTTTATATATACAAATATTTTATTTTATACATATATTTTGTTATATATGATGGTTTTATTAAAAAAAATTCTTATAAACTGTACTGCATATATACTCTTTTAAAAAAAAGGAGTAAGTTAACAATGTATTATAAAGAATATTGTTTATCTGCATATATATGTGCATAAGTTTATTTGATTTCCTGCTGGATATTTTGAAAAGAAAAGTAATAAACTATAATAATTATATATATACATAAGTATTCATTTCAAAAGATATTACATATGCGTGTGTTGATCTTTAATATATGTGTTTTATGTTAGAACATTGATTTTTAACTATACGTATATATTATTTTAATATTGGTTTAAAATGAATATTTATTACATGGAAACGACAACCATAAAATGAATATACTATATATGCGACATTTTGAATAATTATATATTTATTATTTAACAATAATATTAAATGGAAGCATTTTAAAGTTATATGGTTTTCATAGGTGTGCATATATATATATATATATATATATATATATATATATATATATATTCAATTTTTAAAATGCGTGTTTTGATTTAACGTTCATTTTGAAAGAAAGTAATAAATTAATCATATAATCTTCATTTCAATTTTATCAAGCTAATTTGATCCGTTCTCATCAATTTCTATCTATCAGCTTTTCCATCGAAATCGTACCATATAACTATTCTTTGGAAGTCGTACTTACATTTCGTAACTCAACTTCATTGTCTATCTCTCTAACCTCGAAAGGTGAACAATCACTCACGATTAACATATTTTTATTCATTAAATTTGATTTCAATTAAAACGACAATTTAAATATGCTGCTGTAGTTATTTAAATTTGTTATATTGCTATTATCTATAACTGTTCACCTGCGGGATATGACACCATATCCTGTTGTTTATATTGTATTGCTATTGATGATATATGCCTGTTATTTTATTGTATTTTTTGTTATCACTCTGCAAGTTTCCAGTAGTTTAGAAATCACTATGGGTTGAAATGATACATACCCGAACAGACTTTAGAATAGGAGAAAATCGTTATGGGTTGAAATGATAAACCCAAGAGATTTTCATTTAATTGAATTTGGGATTACGGGTTGAAATGATATCCACCCGTATATATTTAGTATATGGATTGAAATGATAAATATCCATAGCACTTGAGTGTATGATAGGAAATATATACAGACACCGTTGGTCCATACAAATATTTTGAAATTTCTATAATTTTAGAAAGAAATATATGGTTTAATTAATTTGATTCTTAAGATATTATATAAATGAAAATTGTACATATAGATTTAGTAGTAATTTTTGATTTAAAATAGATTGATTTAATACATATAATATAGTTAAGTATTTATGTAAATCTCTATTTCAAATAGATTCTCTTGTAATAAGAATAATTAAGATTAGGAGATAAAATTGGGGTTATAAAAATGGTATTTAAATAAGGATTTATTTAATTAAATCGATTTGAAATGTTTGAATGAGAAATTTAATGGGTATGATTTTATAACTGGATTTTTGATTTAAGTGATTTAATGAGTATTTCACGTTTAAATAAATTAAAGAAAATATGGAGTAAAATGTAATTTAAGGTTACTTAAATGATGTTGAATCTAATAAGGGAGTATTTCAATAATAAATAATAATGAGTTTAAATCGAGATCTATATGAAACTGTTATATAGAACATTTAAATATTAAAGCCTTGAACTATATTGGAATTTAAACGGTTTATGTTGAGATTCGGATCTGTATTTGAAATCAACGTAGTTGAATTTGTTATTTAGCAACTAAATTGAATTAAAATGAAAATTTAGGTTGAACTAAATTTGAATTTATTATTTAGAAAACTAAATTGAATGAAAATTTAGATGAAACATTGAATACTTAAAGTTTTGAAATATATGGAAATATAAAGGGGTATTTGTGATTATAAATCCGAATTTGAGATCGATAAAATTTAAGTGGTTATTTTATAAATTGAGTTGAATTTAAATTGATAAATTGAGATTGAATTTAATTTGAATGGGAAGGTCGGGTTGATGTTGGAACGATTTGTTAAGTTGAGGAAATTGAAAATACTTTACTGTACAAATTATTTAATATATATAAATACTATTTTGGGAAATATAGAGATATTTGAAGTGAAAATGAGATTTGGTTTTGAAGTATAAATTTAGCTGAAATGACCACGGTGTTATAGTGTATATTTCTACCTTGTAGAAAGTTCCATGGACCCTTAGAGGATGGTTATCCCAAACATCCTTTAAGTTATTTGTATTTCAGTTGATATTTCACTTGAGTTGGATTTATTGATATAAGAATGTTAATCCTGACTCGAGTGTTTTGTGTTTTGCTTTACGCTCGGGTCAGACTGAGTGATACAGCATTTGAGACTTACCTTTGGAGTTCGGAGCTTCATTTGGAAATCCAACTATCGGTTCAGATTCCAGCCTTTCCAGTTGATTGGTTCAGAGAAGTCATCTGTTGCATTGGAGACTTCACTGCATTTGAACTATTCGGTTGTATTTTTCTAACTCTGATGCATATAGTAGCTTCATGAACTACTATTCTTTATCTATTCCGCTGCATTATATTACTCTGTGATCTGTGATTGATTTATTTACTGTATATTTTAAGTTTTGACAAATTTTAATTAACAATTCGGTATTTTGAATTATTCAAGTCGGATATGTATGGTTTTATTGTCGATTTGAATGGTCTAAAATAGCGGGTCGTTACACTACATCCCAACCATACACTCGTTCTTCGATCATTGGCAATACAGCAAACCAGATAAAATTATTGATTCCTTCATTGCTATCTATAGTTGGTGCATCTGGAAAGAAAGAAATGCTTATGTTTTCAATAAACCCAAAAGCGGTATTGACAGAATTTTTAACAAAATCTCCTTTTTTTTTTTCTATGGACAGGATCAGTGTATAAGCGTCACTTCACTTGGCGTCTTCCTCCCAACAACAACGCTTCTACAGATTGATTGCTCATGATCCGGCCTAATCAGTGGATCCCTTTTGCTGCATTCACGATATCTTCAACTCAGCTCACACTTAACAATACCCTCACTTTGACTACTTACATTATAACTTTGCTTCTACTATTGTATATACAACTGGCTGCATTTCTTCTTTTTAGGATTTGCTATATCTATGAATACTTTTATTCGCTAACGACCAGGCTTGTTGGTCGACCCCAACTCCTACTATTTATAATATATTTTATCTAATCGGTTGTGCAGCAATGCGCTACATACCCGTTTCTCTCAAAAAACTTATAGTTCTCTTATTATAAATTCATTCATTTTATAATTTCATAAATTTATAAATCTTACTCACTTATGAAATTCATTTATAACTTCATTTCAACATTTACCAAACTCCTTTATAATCCCATTGTTTCGATTTATAGAAATTCAATTTTATAAATCTTATACATAAAGCGTTTATAATAAATTCAAAAATATCAATTTAAACTATTTTACAAAATAGTTAACTTCACATCTCAAAAACCACATTTTAATATATTTCACAAAAATCATAATTTTTATAACATAAAAACTATAACACTTATTTATTAAAAATAAATCTATTTACTTAACCAACCAAAAATTAATAAAACATCTATTTTCAAAATCAATTTAAAAATCCTTTTCAATTTGAAGCCATCACTTTAATATTTTAATTTACCCAAAAAAAGGCCCTATGCTACAGCAGTACTAAATACATCAATCAAAGCATCCAAACATTATATATCACATGATAATAGCATGTATCATAATATATGTAAATAAAACCAATACCGGTGAGGAATCCAGTTGGATCCCTCTAACCTACCACCTGCAACAAATAAACATATCAGAATATGTATACAATATCCGCTTCGAGGCAGATGCACATACAAAGGGTCATCCGCTCATACACGGGAACGTATAGGGTCTCTTCTTCTCCGATAGGCATATCCAAATACCAAACAGTATATATAAAATATATCATACATCATATAAACAAACATCAATCAGCATAAAATAAATTCATTCTCACTTATATAAAAATATCAGTGAGTCAAAAAGAGTGAGTGGTACTCACTTTGGTTCCTAAAGCAGTTGTAGTGTTTTATTTCAAATAAAATTAAACAAATGTTTAATTTTATCCAAAATTTATGCTAGCTCCAATCGACTACAAACAAACTCTAGAATGTAGTGCTCGTCAATACGGATCCAACGCAACTTGTTTCGTAAAAATCGGACCTCTTATGTAGAAGTTATGATGTCTTAAAGTTTATACGAATTTATATATAAATAAATTTACAATTTCATTTTATTTTATTTTAAAAACCTTTTATCTCGGTCGTTCATTTTAGTTGATGAGATCACAGCTGATGCAAGCCTTCTTCCCTTTCACGTTTTGCTCCCAATCGAACAAACCCATAACACACTTGAAAATTTTGCTCACCGCCCTCCTATCGACGATCGGAAGTCGGTCCAACGCCGCCACATGAGAGCCCGTGGTCCGCTCCCCCTTCGCCCTTGGCGACGAACTCGGCCATCCTCAGGCCTTGATAATCATGCACGATCGTCGGCCAGTCAAAGCCATCTCGTCGACGATCCGCTGCCCCAAAATCGATCACAACCGTTGAAGTTGAAGATCTCGTCTCCCTCTAAGATATTGTAGTTGATAATTTTTTGAAATAATGCATGGATTGGAAGAGATTGAGGAAAGAACGAGGTGAATTTTTGGCCAAACAAAAGTTAATGGCGGCTAGGTTATAGGAATTATGGTTTTGATGAAAATAGAGGAAAATTATGGCCTTTTATAGAAAATTCTCGTGCACTATTCATCCAAAAAAATTTCAAACTCCAAACGAAGTGTGCCGCCTGTCGTTTATAATGTTTTACCTCTATTCCGAACACAATGGAATATATATCGAGAGTCAGTTTGATCGTATTTGAAAGATAGGTTTTCGAATCGACTATTTAAATTTAAAATTTACTTAAACAAATTTCTTCGCGTTATAGCTTCCCATGACTAAACCGTAAATCCGATTGACACGAAATTTGAAATCCTATGATAATATAACTTTACGGATCCAATGAAACTTTCTTTGTCGAAATCTGAGACTGTGTGAAAAATGACTATTTTTACACGTTAATTAATATTAAAATATTCAATTTCTAGAAATTTACTTTTAATTCAATTTCAAAATTTCACTAACATCATTCTAATTCAAATAGAATTTAATTCATCTTTATAAATCGTTTTCATTCACATTAAATTCAAATTCCATTTATTTCTACAATTTCAAATATTAAATTAACCATTTAATTATCTAATTAAATTGAGATACTCGAAATATAAGTTATTCAGCTTATAAAATTTACTTGTGAATATTTAAAATCAATTAAATATACGAATTCAAATGACTGAAATTCTGCATCGTTACATTTTCCCCTACTTAAAAGAATTTCGTCCTCGAAATTACCAAGAAAAGGTCACAAAATCCATTGACTTTTCAAATCAATTCGTTCAAATTAGATTGCCAAAATCATTTAACTTTTCCAACTTCTTATAAATACTTTTCATAGTTTTCAAATTCGTTTATAGTTATCTTTACAAAAGTAACTAATGTCGTATAGCTTATAACTCAATATCAAAAAAATTAGTTATCAAATTTTTTTTCCAATTTCTCAAAAAAATTCTAAAGTCTTAAATTTTCAAAAAAAATTCTCCAGTATCTCCTCTGCGCGCTTCGGTCGTAGTAGAATCACAACATATATATGTCAAAAATGTACATCTCATCTTCGAGGATGAGACATCCCTTAGGGAAAAAAGTGCAAAAGTACGATATGTAATCTGAGATATGTACTATATATATTATTAGCGTGCATATACGGCTAATATAGCACGAAAGCGAACTCCAAATGCGTAGCAAGCGCCATATGCACCTACTCAACACTCAACAAACAATAAGAAACATGTATATATAAAGTAATACCAATATACAACATATACCAATACAACAACAATATATGCCAATATAGAAAATGCAACAAAAGCAACAAACCCAACCATCAAACAACTAACATCCAACTAACATCCAACAAACCATTATCTATCCAGTCAATCCATAACCAAATCAATATAATTCATTCCTTATTAATATTCATTGAATTGATTTTCAATTTAATCACATTTGATTCATTAACATTGGATTTTACTAATATTCATTTATTCAAATTCAATTAGTTTACATTCACTAATTTCCAAGTTAGTTCGCTTTTGAATTAAATCAAATTCAATTCTATTTAGATTTACTTATCACCAATTTGAATTCAATCATTTAGCTTTCAATTTCATTAATTCAATTTCATTAACTTAACTTAATATGAATTTCTACGCAATCAACTAACATCCATCTAATAACCAATGCATATCCAACATAACCAAATTTATTTAATTTGCATTCAACATTCATTCAATTATTCGATTTCCAATTTCATTAGTTTTTAATGAATTAACACCTACATCCATTATTCCATATTTTATCTACTAATCTATTTCATTAGTTCAATTCATTCATTAACTCGATTGCTAATTCATTTAACAACTAAAGTTGAATTTCCTTATGTAACTCAAGTTTATATTCATTTTCAAAGATCATTTCCTTGTAACTTAACTTAAGTTTCAATTTATAAATCCAATTCAGATTTTTTTTTTCTTAACAAAATTGTTTAACCATTTTAACATTTGGTTTTACTTACCTTTTCTCACTTTACAAGTTATACAACTTATTTATTCAAACATTCAAATTCATATTATATAATCACTTAAAATTTTAATTTCCATTTCAATAACTTATCTAATAAAGTTCAAATTCAATTTATTTAACCTTACTTTGGTTAAATTTTAAATCATACAATTATTATACTAACACAAATTTATTATTTCATATTATAAGTCCAAAACTTACTTTACTTATATTTATCAATTTTCAACTTGGATTTTAAATTCAAATTTGTTTACCAAAACAAAACTTTAATTTCAATTTACTAATGGTAGCAAATCCATCAAGCAGAAACTCGAAAATGATACTGATGATGCTGTAGTCATCACCCTTATTATTTTCCAGCAACAGTAGCGAATTCAATGCTTTATTATCTTTTAAAAAAATCCTTTTTGTTATTTATAAATCACATTTACAAATCTTTTACTTATATAATTACACTCGTTCACTTTACTCATATAAGATTCATTTCAAATTTATTTATCTTATTTAGATTTATAACAATATAACCTCTTTAACTTTTGAAAAAATAACTTTCAAAATCAACGGAATTCAAATTTCCAAATTCTTGGTTTAATCCATTTTTATTTATAACTCATATAGCTTCGGTTCTTATACATAAGATTATTTCACAATTGTAAATCATTTTAATTATAATTCCATACTATATATAATCACTTGCTTATATAATTTATTCTTCTACAATTGTTGCTTTTATTAAGATTATCCAAACAGCTTGTATTAACTTATATATTTACATTTTCAAACAACCAAACAATCAATTTATATAAATTTTAATATTTTTGAAAAAATGTTTCCTTTATATACAAAATATAATCGAGGTAAAATTATTTCATTTACCTAATTTAAAATAATATTATGTCGACTTGCCTCGTTTAAGTGGTTAGAAATCCCTGTCGATAACATGGCGTCCCACATACCGACCAGAATTCATAAACAACTCAACAGATAAGAAAACACAATATAAATTTTTTTACAATCACTAACAAATGCGCGCTAATATATATAATGCGCTCAAACTTAATCTAGGGTGCTACTGTCCATATCTATACTGAGTACACATCAAAGTTTAGGAATATACTAAATCTAAGCTCCGATACCAAATGTAACAATCCATAAATTTGTGCCCTTTGAATCGACAATAAACCACACATGTACGACCCAAAAAGCACAAACTGACGGAAAGTCATAAAAAAGAAAAGAAGAGAGAAGAAGAGAAGAGAAGAAAGAGAGAAGATAGAACTAAACAGAACAATATAGAATCTCACATTGCAGCGGAAAACATATAATATTGTATCAATGATCTTTACAAAATAGAAACTGTATATAGATACATCAATCAGAGTTCAACAATCAGTCAATAGTTATCAGCTTGGACAGTTATAATAACTTGTCCTTACAATTGCCGATAATATGAACAACTAAGCACAGCGGATAATCAAAACAGATACGTGTATATGAAATGAAGATCTCCAGCTCTCCTGCTGAAGCTCTAAAAGCACCAAATCTGAACCTATAAATATACTCGGTCTGACCCAAGCATTGAAAGGGAAGAACGTCTGGATCAGTCTGGTAAACCGGCATGAGAAACATACTCAACGGAATTTATTAAATTACCAAATTTTCCTTTATTAAAACCAAAGTAACTCATAAGACACGCCCATACATAAACATGGAAATGTTTTTACCTTACGATAACTAAAACATTTCATATCAAATCCTCCTATTTTATAATAATGTCTAATATACAAATAATATTAATCATAGCCAAAATTGTTACATTGATTAAATTCAAGCATATAGTCCAAAATTAGTAGTACAATCAGAATGGCAGGCACGTAGTGGAGTTTGAATTTCCATACAAGTGACAAGGTGAAGGGACTACCTTCCGGTAGTACATCTCTAGAGGAATGTGCCGAGGACCATCACAAACGATCCTCTACCAACACAAGACCGACCTACCTACCTCTATAACTAGATAGTACCGAATATATCATCCTCCAGTCGTTACCGACCTTTTTCGAGTGCCCTCATAGCATACAAACCACAATAATCAGATATACGACGTCATAGCGTGTAAAGATGTATCTAGAAGAGGATGATCATACCCTAATGGGAGCGACCCACTTAGCCCTGTTGCATCCAACCCTATTTCGGTCATTTCCGGTTGATGAGGCCTAAGGTAATGATTACCTTTCACGTATCAAAAATCACACCACTTTGAGTGCCACACGACCATTTCCATTGACTACTAATTGCCTTCCACAAAAATACAACCATTAAGCTTGTACATCTCAAGGTGGGTATTAAACTAAGAGAAGTTGCCTTCTCCGCCATGAATGATGTACGTTTGTAAAAACCAATGTACGTAATCTTTAGAAATGCAATGTCAGACAAACATCCATACAAGTTTTCCAGGAATAGGACAAACCGAAGGTACTTTCCTACCACATCATGTCGGAAAATCCCTAGGATTAGTAGCAAATAGTCCTTGCATTGGATATTTCATAACGAAGAGACTACTACTATTGGATGTATATTGGGTCTTTAACCCCAAATGATCAATAAGCAGTCCTCCACTATGAAAATCCTGATATCAATATCATCGTAGCCAACCTACACAATCGTCGCATATACGTTGGTCCGAAGTGGTTTTCAGATAAATCTGACCCCAGTCTCTTCGCACCAACAATGCAAAAGCGTTTCTCAGCCTCACACAGAAACTAAGTCTCATAGACTTATCACTTTTTCAACTTTCAACTTGCTAACCTTCGGCCAAGAAGGAAGCTTGATAGATTGTAGTAATACTCCGCACTAAATGAATCAACATCCTCAACACAAATGATAATCAATCCTACACAGAAGGCTACGCACTAAGTGTACGACTAGATAGTTCCTACATTAAGTCGAGGAACTAAAATAGCCAAAGTTTGATAGTCAGTTATTTAACTATCAAAGCGAACAAATAAATATTTAGCACCATAAACAATTACTAGACCCTTTTAATTAATCTTTTATTAATTAAATCACTTGCCAAATATTCACTTTAAATTATCTTTAAAAAAGATATAATTCTCAAAACTATTTCAATTTTTCAATATTGGAAAACATTTTACATATACTTATTTAATAATAAATAATTCACAAATCAATTTATTTTTAACACTCAGAAAATATTACATATACTTGAATCACGATTAAGCATATATTTTATTCTTTAAGGAAAACATTCTATTTAAACACATTTATTTGGTTCAAAACGAATGTTACGTAAAATCAGAAAATATTACATATACTTGAATCATTTACTATACAAAATCATCAGTATAGGGGGATTTGATAATTAGATAGGGATATAAATCCCATATACTATACGAAACATTTCCTTTCGAAAATCATTTACTATAACAGCATGTTATAGTCCATCATTTCCTTATTTCTCGAAAACATCTATTCCACAATCGATGTTGAAATACTCTGATTTCGATACTGAACACATCTTAAAACATCTTCAACCATTTAACTCCATAAAAAGACCACTTTTCAAAACATATCCATTTTACGTAATATATTATTCACTGTCCGAAGTCATGAATATATTTCATTTACCAAATCCAATATTTCTAAACATTTATTAAAGGACAGTCCACTATCCAAAATCATGGATTTAATCCCTAACCAAATTCATTATTATTGCACATTTAAAAAAAGGATAATTCACTGTCCAAAATCATGACAAACTTCTATAATTAACTTATCAAATTCAATTGATTTCATATTTATAAAACAATGTTTATAAATTCCATTTATTATTTTATAAAAACTTCCACTTACAAAATTCCGTTATTAAAAAAATTCCATTTATCTCATTTATATGCCAAAATCCAATTTATAAGTTAATAACTTATAATTCTCTTATTTACAAATTCATTCATTTTATAATTTCATAAATTTATAAATCTTATTCACTTATAAAATTCATTTATAACTTCATTTCAATATTTACCAAATTCCTTTATAATCCCATTGTTTTGATTTAAATCTTATATATAAACCGTGTATAATAAATTCAAAAATCACAATTTAAATTATTTTACAAAATGGTTAACTCCACATTTCGTAAACCACATTTTAATATATTCCACAAAAATCATAATTTTTATAACATAAAAATTATAAAATTTATTTATTTAAAATAAATCCATTTACTTAACCATTCTAAAATTAATAAAACATATATTTTCAAAAGCACTTTAAAAATCCTTTTCAATTTGAAATCATAACTTTAATATTTTAATTTACACAAAAATAGGCCCAATCCTACAACAGCACTAAATACATCGATCATAGCATCCAAACATCACATATCACATGATAACAGCATATATCACAATATCTGTAAATAAAACCAATACTGGTGAGGAATCCAGTTGGATCCCTCCAACCTGTCATCTGTAACAAATATACATATTATAATGTGTACATTGTCCCCTTCGATGCAGATGCGCGTACAAAGGGTCATCCGCTCATACACGGAAACGTACAAGGTCTCATCTGCCCCAATAGGCAGAAATATATCCAAATATCAAACAATTATATATAATATATCAAATATCATCCAAACAATCATCAATCGGCATAAAATGAATTCATTCTCACTTATATAAAAATATCAGTGAGTCGGAAAGAGTGATTGTACACACTTTGGTTCCAACAGCAGTTGTAGTGTTTTATTCCGAATAAAATTAAACAGGCATTTAATTTTATCTAAAATTTACACTAGCTCCAATCAACTCCAAACTAGCTTTAAAATGTAGTGCTCGTCAAAACGGATCCAATGCAACTTGTTTCGCCAAAAAAGGACCTCATATGAAGAAGTTACGACGTTTTAAAGTTTTTACGAATTTATATCTAAATAAATTTACAATTTCCTTTTATTTTATTCTAAAAACCTTTTATCTTGGCCGTTGTTTTAATTGATGATATCATGGCCAATGCAAGCTTCTTCCCTTTCACATTTTGTACCCAGCTGAACAAACCCATAGCACGCATGAAAATTTTGATGGCCGCCCTCCTATCGACGATCGAAAGTTGATCCATCGCCACCACACGAGAGCCCGTGCTCCACTCCCCCTTCGCCCTTGATGGCGATGAACTCGATCATCCTCAGGCCTTGATAATCATGCATGAACGTCAGCCGTTCAAAGCCATCTCGCCGACGATCCGCTGCCCCAAAATCGATCACAACCATTGAAGTTGAAGATCTCGTCGCCCTCTATAATATTGTAGTTGATAATTTTTTTGACATAATGTGTGGACTGGAAGAGATCAAGGGAAGAATGAGGTGAATTCCTGGCCATGCAAAAGTTAATGGCGGCTAGGTTATAGGAATTAGGGTTTTGATGAAAATAGACGAAAATCGTGGCCTTTTATAGAAAATTCTCGCGCACTATTCATCCGAAAAAATTTCGAACTCCAAACGAAGAGTGCTGCTTTGCGTTTATAATGTTTTGCCTCTATTCCGAGCATAATAGAATATATATCGAGAGCCAATTCGATCGTATTTGGAAGATAGGTTTTCTAATCGACTATTTAAATTTAAAATTTACTTAAACAAATTTCTATGCATTTTAGCTTCCCACGACTAAACTGTAAATCTGATTGACACGAAATTTAAAATTCTACAATAATATAACATTATGGATCCAATGAAACTTGTTTCATCAAAATCCAAGACTATGTAAAACAAGACTATTTTTACACGTTGATTAAATATTAAAATATTCAATTTCTAGAAATTTACTTTTAATTCAATTTCAAAAGTTCACTAACATCATTCTAATTCAAATATAATTTAATTCATCGTTATAAATTATGTTCATTCACATTAAATTCAAATTCCAATTATTTCTACAATTTCAAATATTAAATTAACCATTTAATTATCTAATTAAATCGAGATATTCGAAATATAAGTTATTCAGCTTATAAAATTTACATGTGAATATTTAAAGTCAATTAAATATATGAATTTCAAATGACTGAAATTTTGGATCATTACATACATAATATCATATTTTACCTTTTTCTGCCTATTTAAAAAGTTACAAAAAAATCAAAAAAATCCTTAAAATTGAATACATTATTTCGTTGGTTGTCTAAAGATTTGGAGTAATTTCGAGATCATTTGTGGGGTTGTAACAAATCTAATCTAAGATGACTCAAATACAACACTAAAATTAACATACTCTTTTAATCCATCTTTGAGTGCCCTTTTTAGGTCTGGTTAATTTTTTGACTACACAATAGCTCTTAGATGACTTGAACTATTTATTGAAGCTTGTTCTCCTTTCTTGTGCCTTGAATCTTTTTTGTGGTTAAAGTGTCATCATTTTGATACATACTATAAACCTAATTCTAATAGATTTATAAGTAGTTGAATCATGTCTACTTCTTTGTTTCAAAAAAGACCATACAGGCTATATCATTTAAATTTTAAATATTATTATGGGTTGGCTTCACACATGGAAGCTAAACAACAGTAACTCTCAACTTCCAATTGAAATTAATTTAGTGAAATCAGGTTATGAATTTATAATTTATCATGAAGAAATTCATATATAGGTTATACTGATATATTCATTTTAAAACCCAATTTTGTAGGTAAGGGATATAAGAGGGTCCATCCCCACCCAACCACTTTCTGCCTGGTCTCTCATGGTGGCACTTTTCGATCACTCAAATTTTGGTCCTTTTGATAGGGATTATTGCATGCCTCCGAAAATAAATATTGATATATTTATTATTTTTATTATTATTAAAGGGTCTAAATATTAATTAATTAAACATGAAATGTTATATATATATATATATATATATATATATATATATAGGGTTTTTATAATAATGTGGGATAATCAATAGAGGCATGTCCACCACCATTGTCCTAGAGGTAAGGCACTTTGATTTTGGTCCATAAGTTCATAGGTTGGAATTCTACACAGCAACTAATTCGGACCACTAGACATATGTTGATTTGTACTATGTTGTATACTTACTAAGGCCTATAGTACAATTATATACTACCACCTGAATACCCAATATAAAAAATAAAAAATAAAAAAACACAAAAAATAAATAGAGGCCAAAACGTTAAAAAAAATACAAAATAAAGTAAATATATGTATGAGCATACATGACCGACTATTAGATGGAAAAACGGAATGATTCATTCTTTCAACAATTTAAATTAATACGAAAAAACAATAACAAACTAGATATTTTGATTTGTCTAAATTCATTTTAATTACCTCTTATAAATAAACTCAAAGTCCCTCGTTGTTCTTGGTAAAAGAGAAAAAAGAAAAAAAAAAGGTAGATCAATATTCTCATACCTCTTTTTTCATTAAATTATATTTTTTTATTGGATTTTGCAAGTCCACCTGAAAGTTAGTAAAAAGGTTCCCACATAGGTGAAGGCTAATGGTTTATATATGAGATCATACTTTCTAATAATTGGATACGGTGCAAATGGGTTTTTATGTTGTATTATTTTCCACACAAATTTACTCTTACATGTTTTTCAAATCTCTTTTATCATTTAATAAATTTTCATTTATATAATAATTATTTAAGTGCATTGTTAAAAGGAATCCACTTTTGGATCAGAGGAATACCATTTTAGGGGAGCCCCATTCATTTTACAATTGCTAAGTGGGGTCAAATTTTATATTATCATAATAAGTGTAAGGATTAATAACCCTTATTCCCTTTTGACGTTTACATCTTGTTCATTTGGGCGAGAATTCAGAAATGCAAAATATAAAAAATCCTAACTTTTCTGATTCCTCTTTTCTAAGCTACCATAATGGTGAGAACTAAAACCATAACGAGGAAGAGCAAGCTCGACCAGCAGCCGCTCGACCAATTAATGCTCATGTTCATGATTTTTTTATTGTAGTTTAGCTTGTGATTTGGTTTTTAAGTCTGATTTCATTTGTGAATTTTGATTGTTTTTATTTTCGTTCATCCATTCTATGTTGGTTTAGAAGAAAGGTAGAAAATTGAAGTTAAAAATTAGTGTTAATGGGTAATTTTGTGAACTTAAGCTAAATTTTGTCTCTATGATGAGTTACTGTCGATTTTTAGTTATTATTCGATAGTTGATGCTCATATTTGACTGTTTGAATTATGTGTAATTGTTCAGACTCAACAGCTTCATGTCATATTTAATATTCGATAAGGTTCTACCATATTTTTCTTTATTAGGCGATAGCCTCCATCGAATTAGGTTATCTTACATGTTGATGTCGTTATTAATCTTATTTTACGGCTGCACCCTTTTGAATTTCATATTTTTTTAAGAATCATATGGCCTCATTTAAAGTAATGTTTTGTTATTTGCTTTTTATACATATAATAACTATCATTGTTTACTTGCAGCAAAAATTCATCAACTACGTCAACCCGTGTCCCAACGATGGCATTAAATCGCAAGAGGCTTGAAATAAAGAGATGAAAGGAACTTATAGACCAAAATAAAAATGATGATACTGATCATAGTGTGATGACCCGGTATTTTGGCAATATTATTTTAATAAGCATTTAATCTAATTAAATAAAATACAAACTTATTATTTTAAAAATGAATAAGACTTTTGGTCATTTGTCATTTATTTATATATATACATATGTGTATTTTGGAAGGAAATAATGATTTGAAAATTTAAAATACAGTCTTTCAAAAATATTTAAAATAAAATCTATCTTATTTACATTAAATTAAAGTAAAGCTCTACTTGTTAACATTTGATCTGAATATATATTTATGATATAAGCTAGATAATAATGTTTAAAATAAAATCAATTTTATCAATACAAAAACATAAGTATAAGAAATATATGGATATAAATTAAGTGTTTGATAATTTAAGTTTAAAAATAAAAAGAGAAATAAAAATAAACATTTATGCTAGGAATAGAACTAAATACATAAGTTAAAATTTCAACAATAACTATAACAACTTTATAGTAAGTACATAAGGTATAAAACAACCAGGCAAGTAATATATACTATAGAATTATGTGTTTATGCAAGGCAATGAGACAAAAAGAAAAAAATCTATGAACATTGAAATCAAAGGGGATAAGTATGTATACATAAAAAGGGACAATTGCGTTTAATAGCACAAAAATAAGGTCATTTCGAATTGCTTAAAATCATTTCAGTTTTCACAAACTTGGCTAGTCAAAGAAGAAAAGGAAAAAAAAATCTCTGATCAAATATTTTGTACCAGTAGATACCTTCCCTGTAAAGACCTTTCCTCTATATATGTACATCCAGCTTGTTTCAGTTCGTTCACAAAACTTAGCTTTCCAGAGAACCAAGTAGACACTACTATCTTGCAAAATTAAATAATCAATTCAACTAAAGCAAGTAGGAAGATCAAGGGGATTCAGGCTAGCAGTTTCAAAAAAAAAGAGACAGGGAGTGTACTCTGTTCTTAAGAAACGGGTGCGTAAATCTACATCCTTTAATGCTAGATCTGATGCATAATCTCGTGTAGTATTGTAACGTTTCGGATTTTTCGTTGCCGAAAAACCGAATAGTTATGGGTTTTAAAAAGAATTTAGGAAAAGAGAAAGTAGAAAAGAAGAGAAGAAAAGAAGATAATAGATAAGGTAGAAGATGGAGGGAAAAGAAAATAGAAAATAGAAATTAGGGAGGAGAGAAAACAGAAAAGAAGATAGAACATTTTAAAATAGAAGAAAAAGAGAATAGAAAATAGAACGGAACAGAAAACAACAGAACAACATCAGAATCTCACAATTCGCAGCGGAACAACATATAATAATAAATGAATAATCTTTA
Organism: Allium cepa; assembly: GCA_030765085.1. Taxonomy (NCBI): domain Eukaryota; kingdom Viridiplantae; phylum Streptophyta; class Magnoliopsida; order Asparagales; family Amaryllidaceae; genus Allium; species Allium cepa. The sequence continues at coordinate 806,282,923 of CM060938.1, forward strand.
AACAAAGAACTATATCAGTTATTACATTTTATACATCACATTACATTACATCATATCATCAGAGTGTACAACAACAATATACAACATCAAACAGTGCAGCGGAAAAAGAAATACTATATAGTAGTATACGCCATGCCATCCAGCTTGCCTCCAGCAACTCCAGAATATCCAGAATATCCTGATAAACCTAACTCTTGACTGCCCGTGTGGAAATTGGTGGGCACCCAGAGTTTAGGAAGGAAAACAATAAACTCCAAGTCAGTCATGTGACTGGTGTGAGAACTCAAAACAGTTTATTTATCTTTAAAATCAAAATAGAGGAATATTTTTAATCAATTCGCAATGCTTTTAAAAATGAGACTACCATAAGGCCTCCCGCACACACACACATGCAAACGCAGAATCGGAGGAGATTTCTCCTTATGATAGTCAAAGATGCTTGATACGCATTTAAAAGAACATTTCATATTATTATTAGTGCATAGTGTAGAGGAAAAATTCATTTCGAAAGTAGAATATAAATCTTAGCCAACATAGACATTTCGAACTATGCCTACTATAGCTACCATCCAAACAGTGGTGACCACCATAAGTGAATAGCAGGTTCTACAACTAATACCGTACAAGTTTCGTATTGGGAATTGGATTTCCAACAAATGGTCAGGCCAAGGAACTTCCCATTGCCACATGAGAATGCCTCTGGAAAGACATCCCCGAGAACCAAACCGGAACTCTGCCAACACAAGGCCGGGTTACCCCTAACTGGGTAACTACTGACACGAGCACGCCATTCCCCGATCGTAAACGACCTTTCTCACGGGATCCCGAAAACCAACAACCACAAAGTAATAAATTCGTAGTAACCACATAGGTTAAATATCTGGGCTCCATACCATGATACCACCTCTATCCAGAAGGAAATGTACATACCCTAAAGGGTGCTACCCCTCATAACCTTGCCGCATCTTTCCTGTTTTGACCATTTCCGGGGTGTGAGGTTCGACGAAGTCACGTCCACAAAAACATACTTTATACAAAAGCCATGCTTTGGGTCACAAATGATCAACACAATGATCACCAAGATAGACGATCAAATAAACGATCCTATCACAATAATCAACACAATGATCATTTCAGCATCACTCAGCATATCACATTACCAAATTGGGAATATATCGCTGATAACTTCAACTATATAACCTCTGAGCTCGTACGTCTCAGAGAAGGGTGTTAAGCTAAAAGAATAAATTCTTCGCCACCAACAGAAATATATTTGAATGAAATCGGCTTTATATCTCAACTTGTAATGTCAGACATACAATCCATACAAGTCTGTTCCGAGATCGAACAAAATCGAAGGCACTTACAAGGAAGTCCTTGCAATCCGGATATTCACAATCCTGATCGGATTTCCCATCACTTAGGGAGTCTCTATACCGTTGCAACTCAGTGTAGAGACAATCGATAGGTCATCCTATCGCTCTCGCAAATACCGGGTCTTCAACACCGATCTTCAATGCAATTCACAACGACGTATCACATATTCGGAATGGGTTATACGACCCCATGGTCCTTTCCCGGTTAACCCGAATAGTGAGCGCTTATTCAAAAATAAGTGTGGCATTCACATTCAAACAAATCACATCAAATAATTCAAAGGGAAATATTGATAGTCGGTTATTGAACTATCACTGGATATGCACACATCACCAGTTTCCAAATAATTTTCCAAAAATATTTATTTTCCAAAAATATCTTTACAAGATATATAATTTCAACACTTCAAAAATAAATCAATATTTATTTTTAAACCAATTCCACTTTCTTTTATAAATTCAATAGTGAATTTATATTTCATAATATCCATGCATATATGATTTCAATTATTCATTTTCAATTTATCTTCAAAAAAATAAATTCTCTAAACGTTTCATTTCACATTGGAAAAACATTTCCATACTTATTTATTCATAAGTAATTCACAAATTTTATTTATTTTCAACACTTGGAAAATATTCAATATACTCAAATCGAATTAAGTATATATTTCATTCTATTAAGGAAATCATTCACTTAAGCATATTTATTTGGGTCAAAACGAATGTTGTGTAAAACATCGTTACGACGTCCCAAAATCACTAGTATAGGGATTCGAAATTAAAATTGATATATAAATCCCAATACTATGCAAAACATTTCCTTTCGGAAATCATTTACTATAACAACAGTGTTATAGTCCATCATCTCCTTCTATTTCTCAAAAACGTCTATTTCAACAATAAATGTTGAAATCTATGGTTTCGAATCTCAACACATTTAAAACATCGTTAGATCGTTTTAATTCTATTTAAAATATCACATTCTAAGCATTTTCTTTAACGTGTTATTCACTATTCAAAAACGTGAATATACTACGTTAACACATTTCATCCTTTTATACATTTTATTTAAAAGAATTATTCACTATTCAAAAACGTGAATATAACTCCATTAATAGGTTTCAACAATTTACTTATCAAAATAAGTTGTTTGCGAATTTATAAAACAATGTTTATAAATTCCATTTCTATTTGTTTATAAAAACTTCCTTTTTATAAATTCTTTTATTAACCTATTCCAGTTTATAACTCAATGATATACTAACAGTTCATCTTATAAGTTAAATACTTATAATCTATTCGTTTACAAAAATCGTTCCTTTGAACTTCATAATTATAAATCTTATAACTTATAAGATTCAATTATTCATCTAAATGTATTCTTTAATAATTTCACAAAATTTATAAATCTTACTATTTATAAATTTCATTTATAACTTCACCATTTATAATTTTATGAATTCCATTCATTTACAAAATTTATTTTCACTTCATTCAAACACTTATAAAAACTCGTTTTATAATGTCAACATTTCAATTTATAAATATCCATTTATAAATCTCTTAATATAAATCAATTTATATTATTCTTTAAAACGCCTTTAATTCCTTTTAAAAACTTCTTCCTTTTGATTCATAAAATAATTAAATTTCATAAATTCTATATTTAAACTTTTCACAATGAATTCTAAGATCTCGATTAAACTATTTTATAAAATCATTAGCATCATATTCTCAAAAATCAGTTTTTAACTGTATTTCACAAAAATCATAATTTTTATAACTTTAAAAATTATAACGTTTATTTATTTAAAATGGATCAATTCCAAAAATATAGTATATTTTCAAAAATCACTTTAAAAATCATTTTAAAATTCCAAATTTGGTCCAATGATGCTACACACCAAATAGTCAAATCACGACTACAACGATATCATATATCAATATGAAAATCCATCAAATATCAAAATATCTGAAATCAAATAAATACTGTTGAGGAATCCAGTTGGATCCCTCCAACCTGTTTTCCTGCATCCAAAAACATTAGCACAATACCAATTTCGCTCCAGTACGAAATTATCGCGGTACATGTTCTTATTAAATATTATCCGCTTAATAACGGCGTAATAGGGTCTCATCCGCTAAACAAAAAATGCGGGAAATCAATAACTCCAATATATACATATGCCAATATATATATATATATATATATTGATATTATATATAATACCAATTTCACTGTTTATGAAATATTCGCGGTATATGTTTTTATTAAATAACATCCGCTTACTAACGGCGTATAATGTCTATTTTAACAATCAATAGATATCAATCAACATTCAAACATGCATTCAAATATTTTAAATCTAACTATTTAAAATAAAATCGAAACTGATTCGATTGAGTGAGAAATTCTCACCTTGATTTTATTTCCGTTTTAGCGATTTATTTCGAATAAAATTAAACGGACGTTTAATTTTACCCAAAATTCTCACTAACTCCAAACGACTCCAAACCAACTCCATCGCGTAGTGCTCGTCCATACGATTCCAACGCAACTGGTTTCGCGCGTTTTCGACCTCGTATGAAAAAGTTATGAATTTTATAAGATACACGATTTTATATACATAAATTTATAACATTATTAACTATAGTTTTTAACCTAGCTTCTACAGGCCGTAGGATCTAACTCCAAGCAAATCACAGCCCTCCAACCTTTCTCCTTCCCCCACGTTTTCCCCCTACAGACCATAGCCGCAACAAACAACCCATGAACTCAAACTAGGTTTTGAATTTACAACCTCCATGCTTGATTAAAACATGATCAGAGACTTGCATTTTGAAGCTCTCCACCAAAGCCATGCTCGGCCTCAATCCCCCTAAGCTCGGCCTCATGATGAGCCTCGAATTTCGTGCGCAAGTGCTTCTGAACGCAGGCCATTATCTCCCCCATCGTCGCTCCAAATCACATCTCCACCGTTGAACTTCAAGATCTCGATGCGCTCTACGACTTTCTAGTTGGAAGCTTCATCTAATTGCTGATGGATTGAAAGATCTAGAGGAGGAAATGAGATTGAATTCTGGCCGTGGGTTATGTGGGTGGCGGCTAGGGCAAATTAGAATTAGGGTTTATTTTTTTTTTCAAATTATGAAGAGTAGGGGCTATTTATAAGAGAACGAACGACACTATTCATCCCGGAAATTCCGAACTTCGATTTACGCGCCGTAACCAGCGTTTCTAAGGTTTACCCCGCGTTCCGGACACAATGGAACAGGTTTCGGAAGCTAATTCGGAAGTATGTGCGAGTTATGGCTATAAACGCTCAATTTGAATTAAACCGATTTAAATCGATTTCTAGGCGTTTTAATTTGTACCGGACAAACGGTAAATCCAATTGACTTGAAATTTGAAACCTTACAATAATATCACATTACGGATCCGATGAAACTGGTTTCGTCGAAATTCGAGACTTTTTGAAAAATGGCTATTTTGACTCGCCAAATTTAAATTAAAAACAATTCGATGCGTTTCGAGCTGCCACGCTCAAACGATAACTCCGATTGACACGAAAATTTGAAATCCGGTAATAACTAACTATTACGGATCCAATGGAACTGGTTTCGTTCAATTCTGAAACTGTTCAAAAATTGACTATTTTCACTAGTCGATTTTAATATTAAAATATTCAATTTTCACAAATTAACTTTTAAATCGATTTTAAAAGTTCTAAAATATCATTCTAACTTCAATATGATAAAATAAAATTTTACAAATCATTTTCAATCATATTTAACTCAATTTTCAATTATTTCCATAATTTAACGTATTAAATTATCGATTTAATTATTCAAATAAATCCAATAATTCAAAATAAAAATTTATTTGACTTATAAATTCACTTATTAATATTTAAAATTAATTAAATATTCATATTTTAATAAATAAAAATTCTGGGTCGTTACAAGTATTGTGTGAATAAAGGTTTGCATGGATAAATTCTTGTGTTGATAAAGATATGTGCATATTTGTTTATATAAATATACAGATATGCCTCTGTTAAACTGCAGGTTCAAGCTCAAAACCAATGAAAATCAAATTCTCTTCGTATACTCAATTTCAAGTTATGATCTTAAAAGGAATAATGTTTGGAATAATTTAAGAATATTTTTAAAAATATTTTTGTGTGTTAGTAACAAATAGTTATCTGGAAATTTGGAATTACAGTAGAATTTTCATACATATCAAAATCTCGACCTTAACAAATTGTTTTTTCAGGAATATAATTTGATTTGTCATCAAAAACTAGGAATTTTAAAAGTGAAATCATGATTTTTAGACTTGTAAATCAAAAGAAATTGTAAGTTGACCGTGAATTGGGATTTCGTCATTCTCTGATGATCGGGGAAATTAGGGGTCGTGAGTTTTTCGGTGAAGCAAGTTTAGAGTCTTGTGATGTCCACAAAAATGGTTGGAAAAATTCATGAACATCGTGGTGGTGGAATGGAGAAGTTTTAGGGTTTTAAGTGTCATTCTGGTCGAGGTCAAATTCATGACTTTTGCAGTGTCACGGCGACGTCGAGATGAACCGGTCCAGAGGCAAGGTGAAGAGGAGGTCGTGAAGCTGGATGTGGCGGAGTCTGGTGGCTAATGGTGGGTGGAATTGCGAAGACGAGGTGTTTTAAGGTGGTTAATCGATTCATGGGTTGGTTCGTGAGCTCGAGTTTCGATCGGGATTGGGTTTAAGAATTCTGGGTGGTTAGAGTTGGTGCAGTGGTCGAACATGGTTTGAGGGGATGGTCGGAAGGGATCGCGGTGGATCATCGGCGGCGTACACCTGCACGAGTTAACCTGCGTATCTGTTGTTTGGTTTGAGGTGAAGTATTGGGAAGAAGAAGGTTATCTTCGGGAAGAATGGTGCTTTGCACGTAGTGGTTCTTGAGTGGTAGAATTAGAAGAGAAGCACAGGTTTTGGCACGAGTAAATTTAGATTGGGCCCGGGTAGTTTTTGTGTTAGGCACTTGTTTGGTTTATGTTAGATAACCGAGTTTTATAAAAAGGTGTAAAACATGGAAATTTATAGCATAGGATGTGATTAAGTAGTTAATTTAGGAAAAAGGATTTATCTTTAATTAATTATGGTTGTTAATTAGATAATTTGAGATAATTAATTAATGATTAAGCATTAATTAACTAGGTAATTATGTATTAATTAAAGTAATTAGGGATTAATCAATAAGTAACTGAAGATTGAATTACTATTAATTAGAGATTAATTAACTCGAAATTAAGATTTATTAATTAATAATTAAGGTTTATTAGTTAATAATTAAGGGGTAATTAATTAGGTAATTAAAGATAAATTTATTGATTTGTAAGGTAATCAAGAAATGATTAATTAATTAAATGGTTTGCAATTAATAATTTATTAAGAAGGATTAAGTGGTTAATTCTTAAGTTAAGTGATTGGAGAATCATTAATTAATATGATTAATTAATCAAGGAGATTAATTAGAAGCTAATGTGAAATGTTAAGGTTAAATTATCTTTGGGTAATTAAAGGTTGATTACTTAATGTAATTAAAGGAAAATTAATCAAGGTTGATTAATTTAGATGATAATTAAAGGATGGCTTATTAATTTGTTTGTAAATTAATTTATGATTAAGTAAGGAGGATTTAAAGATGATTGACGTAATTAACTAGGAATGGTATGACAAATCTTGCTTTAGATGATTGAATGATATTGAATGCCTTGGTTATTGATATCCCTGAAATGTGATTTGTGATGCTACGTAAGATGATATGTATGGGTTAAACTCTGATGATATGGATTATCTATCGTTAATGGAATTGCTATGTAAATATATTACCCTAATATGAATTAAATTGTTTCTACTTAAGTAACCTAGATTAATGATGACATTTGATTCGAAGAGACCGGGGTCGGGTATCAGTAAATACCGAACCCACTTCGATTTGTAAATCTTCTATAAATTCCTTATAGTGTTGATATGTGAAATAAATAGGCTGGGATGAATGATTTAAGTAATTGGACCATTTTAACTATGTAGAGTTATAAAGATATTGAGGTGGGAAATATGTGTTGACTATAATAAGTTGAGAACTCGTAGTGAAGTACGAGTTACTCCTGGTTTAATTAAGTTTATGCATTAGTATTTCATGTTAAATGAGTTTACTCACGTTGGTTTCCAGCCTGACCCGGGTGTTACTTTGATGTAATGCTCGGGTCAGACCGAGTATTACAGATTTTCAGGTAAGGACGTTCTAGTGCTCAGGAGGCGAGCTGGATGGCAGAAACGTATGGAGTGTATCTGCTTAGATATATTGTAGTTATCTGGGACATGGTTGTATCTATCCAGTGTTTGTATATTTTTGTAACTCTGATGTATTTATTGAAATTTGACAAGTACAGTTTTCCTTTGTATAACTGTTATTATTTGTTATTATATTTTATCCACTGTGAATGTGAGATGTTGGTGTTTCTATTCTTTTTTTTTTCTTCTACCTCTTTCTTCTTTTTCCTAACTATCCGGAATTTTCGGGATCGAAATTTTCGGGTCATTACAGTTGATATCAGAGCTGAAGGTTAAGCGAGAACCTTGGCTCTGGTGGGATTACTCATTAAGGATAGGGTCAATGGTACCCCAGGTTGAGTTGAGTGTGTGTATATATATATATATATGAGAGCGTATTTGTTATATTCTTATATAAAGATTTTGAATGATTTTATATAAGAATATATTTTGGTATATAAGGTAATGGGATGTTAAATCATTGAAATTAAATAAGAATTTAATTGGTAAATATATATATATATATATATATATATATATATATATCCAAATAGGAACTGAAAAGAATGTACCATTCATATAAGGAACATTAGAATTAAATTTGGTTTCAAATCAAATAAAGTGGTTATTGTACCCAATATTGGGATGTTTGTTTCCTAATAATGATAATAAAAAATTGTGTTGAGGTAGTAAACTTTTAGATAAGCATGACTTGTAAATTGAAGTAGGGTTTTAAATTGTGAAATTAGAATCCTAAGATTTAAAAACATTTGGAATTTGTTTTCAAATTGTTAAAAGGAATGATAAATAATATTATTCAGAATATTTTTGAAAGTAATCTTATTTTGAAAAAAAAGGTTGTTTGAAATTTTTATTTGGAATTAAAAATCAAAGGTGTTAAAATATAAGGTATAACTTGGTAAGCAAACTGATATATATAAGAGTAAAAGTTGAATTCTTCTAATTAAGTCTAATTTATAGGTTAGGAAGTCCCTCTAGAATTCAGCCTTTGAGAAAGATGACTACGAGTGAAGAATGGAAGGTTAGGCACTGAGAGCAGAGAGCAGCTGCACATAGGGATCGAGAAGAAGAAATTCTAGAGTATGAGAAACAGGTTAAGGAAAGGGCTGAACCAGGACCTTATGAAAATGTCACCTGTTACATATGTTTCAATAAGGGTCATTACGCAGCCAAGTGCAGTAAAACAAGGGAGGAATTGAAGGGTACATTCCATCGGTTTCTCTCTGAGATCTTGTGCTTTAAGTTTCATAGAAAAGGGCATTTCCTAAATCAATGCCCTGAAGTGAGGAAGGCGAAGCGTAAACCAGTTGAACCGGTCAATGAGTCGACTATTTGCTATCACTGTAAGAAGACGGGACATATTGCTAGGAATTGTTCCGAGAGGTAGAAGAGGAGTAAAGCTGTGGAACGTACTGTTGGAGGCGTGAAGGTTATTCAGATTGATGACAGGGTAGAAACATTTTGCGGTAAATGTTATAAGTGGGGACACCCTGTTGAGAAGTGTATGTTCGGGCTTTGCCCTTTGGAAGGAAGTCCATAGAAAGGATTCTTGTAAGAATATTAGGGCTTTGTTCTTTCCAAACCTCTACGTAATAGAAAGGCATCTAGATTTATGACTTCTGTAAGACTCTTATTTTGGATAAATGTATGTAATGCATGAACTACTAGTATGTAGTGAATTAATGTATGAAATCATTTTGGATTTAAGACTTAAATGTGTAAGATAAAACTTCAAAGGTTGGGTTTTAAAATTTAAGTTGGTGATAAATTGAATTTCAAAGATTTAGTTATTTAAAAAGGATTTGAAATATAGTTTGAACTTTGAAATAAGTTTAAAATGGATTTTGGATTCAGAATTAAACGGTCTAAAGATATAAGTTAATTTGATTTAAAGGATTAAATCAACCCTTAAAATTTAACTCGAATTTATAATTCGAGATGGTTTAAAGTTGAGATTTAAATTAAATTAGTTCAAATTGGGTTTGATTTGAATTAATTGGTATTATGATTGAAGATGAATAAGTTCAAATTCAAATGGGAATTGGGATTAATTCAAGAAGAAATTGAAATTATTTGAAATTGAAGGGGATTCAATTAGAAATTAGTCCAAATTGATTTGAATAATTTGAAATTGTGATTAAAGTTGAATAAGTAATTTCGAACGGGATTTGATTTGAATTTAGAACGAAATTGAGGATTAATTCAACTTGAATTGGGGTTAAATAAATTTAAATTTGAAATTGAAGTTATTTAAATTGGAATTGAGTCAATTTAAATGGATGTGGAAATTCAAATTGAATGGATTGGAAATGGAGGTTAGGAATTGCACAGTTTGACTCTGGACTATTTTCAAAATAAATTGTTTTAACCTATTTTTCCAAACTATTTATTATACAACTTTTCTTTTTAAACCTAAAACTATCTAATACTTGTTTTACAATTATTTTTGGAACTATTTAACAAATTTTCAACTGTTTTATAAACTAATTACTATTTTTCAACTATTTTACAAATTAATTACTATTTTACAATTACTTAACTATTTTACAGCTATTTTACGAGCTAATAATTATTTTTCAACTACTTGTCTTTTTAAAAAAAATTCAAGCTATTTTCTAAATTTAAACTGGACAGAGTTCAAACTGATTTGATTAAATATCCATTTGAGATAAGAATTGGGGTGATAATGCAAATGCGGATTTAAGAAATTGTGAGTAAGTGAATGAAAATCAAAGTGGATGTGAATAGAAATGGAATTAATTTGGCTAATAACCAATAAAGATAAATACGTAGGGTGTATGTATGTTATTCTATTCGCAGAGTGATTTGATCCAGATTCAAGCACAGAATTTGGAGATAGTATGTCGATCCGAGTTGGGATTTTTCACTTGATTTTCGACGGCGAACCTGGATATGGATTGTTGATTGATTCTGGATATTCTCTATCATAGTTAGGCTATGCAAGGAGAATGATGGTTTTTGATCAAGAAACCAGATCTGCGTCCGCCCTAGAAAGTCGGGTGGACGATACTAGTTCGGAAGTGAAATTGTGTAATCGAGTGAGCGATCAGATTGGTATAGCGTATGGATGATAGGTGTACATCATACGGGTTTGAATGAAATTGATACTGGGAATTTGTGAATAAGAAATGTGAAATGGTTTTTGTAATGGAAGGAATATTTTGTGAAATATACAATGAATAAACGTGGAAATTGGATATTTCTATGGTAAAAATTTACTTTTTGGGAGTGAGTCATTTGGTAAGTGACTTTATAAAGTAATCAAATTTGAATATTTGAATTTGAATAAGCAAAGATATATCTTTGTTATATAAGGTAAATCTCCCCTTGTTGAATCTATTGCCGGAAGAAAAGGATTTTGAAAGTGTTTGAAGTATAAAAGGAATTTTATACAAGTTTGAAATGATCCAAAGTTTTTAAAAATTATATATATATATATAAAGGATCTTATGAGGATTTTAGGAAAAAGGTTTTGGGAACCTTTGGATTTGGAAAGGCTTTTGATTTTTGGTCAAAATCAATATTGGAATTTGGAAAGCCTAGTTTGAGAATTATCGATTTTGAGAAAAGAGATTTATATGAGATTCATACTAGGTGTATGATTTGGAAGATACTATATGTGTACAGTATAAAGTGTTTCGAAAATGGCTCTGGGGAAAAAGGCGCTCCCTTGAAATGAACTTCTCAGGAGTACCACAGGGTGGTACTGCCTTGAACCCTAAGGGGGGTTCTAAAGTTGATCCTGTAAGGAGTCTGGACAAAACTAGTTCCTGAGGATTATGAGTAGTGTGCAGTGAAAGTCAAGGGCGTTGATGCCTACAGAGGTATTTGGGTTATGCTGTGATGATAGTGTAGCTCGATGTCACTGCGATCTACTATAGACCATAGCGAAAGTCGTGTGTGCCGCTGAGAGCCAACAGTCTGCGTTTGATTTTATATCGGTAGACTGCGACCTATGGTAACATAGCGAAAGTCGTGTGTGCCGCTGAGAGCCAATAATCTGCGTTTGATTTTACATCGGTAGACTGCGACCTATGTAGGAGTGGAGAAGTTTCATTTTGACAGCGAAAATCGAGGGCACTGTTGTCTACAGTTACATGACTTTTGCTGCGATGGCAACGTAACCGTGGAATGTAACTGCGATCTGTTGTGGGTTCCATGGCGTAATCGAGGGACACGGAGTGCCTACAGTTACATGGACTTTTGCTGCGATGGCAACGTAACCCTGGATGTAACTGCGACCATGGATGGGGTGATGATTTCTTGAGCATTCTCACCAAAGATATTTCCTCTATTTTCAAAAACTGTTTTCTATATTTTCAATAAAATTATATTTCTAAGTATTTCACTGGGTGTGGAAATGAGTCTACCAAGCACTCATAGATTTTCAGTCGTACGCCTGACCAACGTATAACCGAATTTCTGTGAGAACAAGAATGGACTTGTCGAAACATCAAGTTATAAAATATTTTTATAAAAACTATTTTAGAAATATTACATAGATTTATAAAGTAGTTTAAAAATGATCACAGAAAATTTATCTGATTTAAGCATTTTAATAAATCTGGCTTCGTTCCTTTTCAAGGACGAAAAGGTTCAAAGGGGAGAGGAATGTGATGACCCGGTATTTTGGCAATATTATTTTAATAAGCATTTAATCTAATTAAATAAAATAAAAACTTATTATTTTAAAAATGAATAAAACTTTTGGACATTTGCCATTTATTTATATATATATATACATATGTGTATTTTGGAAGGAAATAATGATTTGAAAATTTAAAATACAGTCTTTCAAAAATATTTAAAATAAAATCTATCTTATTTACATTAAATTAAAGTAAAGCTCTACTTGTTAACATTTGATCTGAATATATATTTATGATATAAGCTAGATAATCATCTTTAAAATAAAATCAATTTTATCAATACAAAAACATAAGTATAAGAAATATATGGATATAAATTAAGTGTTTGATAATTTAAGTTTAAAAATAAAAAGAGAAATAAAAATAAACATTTATGTTAGGAATAGAACTAAATACATAAGTTAAAATTTTAACAATAACTATAACAACTTTATAGTAAGTACATAAGGTATAAAACAACCAGGCAAGTAATATATATACTATAGAATTATGTGTTTATGCAAGGCAATGAGACAAAAAGAAAAAAAATCTATGAACATAGAAATCAAAGGGGATAAGTATGTATACATAAAAAGGGACAATTGCATTTAATAGCACAAAAACAAGGTCATTTCGAATTGCTTAAAATCATTTCAGTTTTCACAAACTTGGCTGGTCAAAGAAGAAAAAGAAAAAAAATCTCTCTGATCAAATATTTTATACCAGTAGATACCTTCCCCGTAAAGACATTTCCTCTATATATGTACATCCAGCTTGTTTCAGTTCGTTCACAAAACTTAGCTTATCAGAGAACCAAGTAGACACTACTACCTTGCAAACTTAAATAATCAACTCAAGTAAAAGAAGTAGGAAGATCAAGGGGATTCAGGCTAGTGGTTTCAAAAAAAAGAGACAGGGAGTGTTCTTTGTTCTTAAGAAACAGATGAGTAAATCTACATCCTTTAATGCTAGATCGGATGCATAATCTCATGTAGTATTGTGTGAATAAAGGTTTGCATGGATAAATTCTTATGCTGGTAAAGATATGTGCATATTTGTTTATATAAATATACATATATGCCTCTGTTAAACTACAGGTTCAAGCTCAAAACCAATGAAAATCAAATTCTCTTCGTATACTCAATTTCAAGTTATGATCTTAAAAGGAATAATGTTTATGATAACTTAAGAATATTTTTAAAAATATTTTTTTGTGTTAGTAACAAATAGTTATCTGGAAATTTGGAATTACAGTAGAATTTTCTACATATCAAAATCTCAACCTTAACAAATTGTTGTTTCAGGAATATAATTTGATTTGTCATTAAAAACTAGGAACTTTAAAAGTGAAATCATGATTTTTAGACTTGTAAATCAAAATAAATTATAGGTTGACCATGAATTGGGATTTCGTCATTCTCTGATGATCGGGGAAATTCGGGGTCGCGAGTTTTTTGGTGAAGCAAGTTTAGAGTCTTGTGATGTCGGCGAAAATGGTTGGAAAATTCACGAACGTCGTGGTGGTGGAACAGAGAAGTTTTAGGGTTTTAAGTGTCATTCTAGTCGAGTTGAAATTCATGACTTTTGTGGTGTCATGGCGATGTCGAGATGAACCGGTCCAGAAGCAAGATGAAGAGGAGGTCGTGATGCTGGATGTGGCAGAGTCTGGTGGCTAATGGTGGGTGGAATTGCGAAGACGAGGTGTTTTAAGGTAGTTAATCCATTCATGGGTTGTTTCGTGAGCTCGAGTTCGATCGGGATTAGGTTTGAGAATTCTGGGTGGTTAGAGTTGGTGCAATGGTCGAACGTGGTTTGAGGGGATGGTCGGAAGGGATCGCGGTGGATCATCGACGGCGTACACGTGCACGAGTTAACTTGTGTATCTATTGTTTGGTTTGAGGTGAATTATTGGGAAGAAGAAGGGTTATCTTTGGGAAGAATGGTGCTTTGCACGTTGTGGTTCCTGAGTGGTGGAGTTAGAAGAGAAGCACGGGTGTTGGCATGAGTAAATTTAGATTAGGCTCGGGTAGTTTTTGTGTTAGGCACTTGTTTGGTTTATGTTAGATAACCGAGTTTTATAAAAAGGTGTAAAACATGAAAATTTATAGCATAGGATGTGATTAAGTAATTAATTTAGGAAAATGGTATTATCTTTAATTAATTAGGGTTGTTAATTAGATAATTAGAAATTAATAATTTGATATAATTAATTAATGTTTAAGCATTAATTAATTAGGTAATTAAGTATTAATTAAAGTAATTAGGGATTAATCAATAAGTAATTGAAGATTGAATTACTATTAATTAGAGATTAATTAACTTGAAATTAAGATTTATTAATTAATAATTAAGGTTTATTAGTTAATAATTAAGGGGTAATGAATTAGGTAATTAAAGATAAATTTATTGATTTGTAAGGTAATCAAGAAATGATTAATTAATTAAATGGTTTGTAATTAATAATTGATTAAGAAGGATTAAGTGGTTAATTCTTAAGTTAAGTGATTGGAGAATCATTAATTAATATGATTAATTAATCTTAGAAGCTAATGTAAAATGTTAAGTTTAAATTATCTTTGGGTAATTAAAGGTTGATTACTTAATGTAATTAAAGGAAAATTAATCAAGGTTGAATAATTTAGATGATAATTAAAGGATGACTTATTAATTTGTTTGTAATTAATTTATGATTAAGTAAGCAGGATTTAAAGATGATTGACGTAATTAATTAGGAATGGTATGACAAATCTTGCTTTAGATGATTGAATGATATTGAATGCCTTGGTTATTGATGTCCCTAAAATGTGATTTGTGATGCTACGTAAGTTGATATGTGTGGGTTAAACTCTTATAATATGGATTATCTATCAGTAATGGAATTTCTATGTAACTATATTACCCTAATATGAATTAAATTGTTTCCACTTAAGTAACCTAGATTAATGATGACATTTGATTCGAAGAGACCGGGGTCGGGTATTAGTAAATACTGAACCCACTTCGATTTGTAAATCTTCCATAAATTCCTTATAGAGTTGATATGTGAAATAAATAGGTTGGGATGAATGATTTAAGTAATTGGACCATTTTCACTATGTAGAGTTACAAAGATATTGAGGTGGGAAATATGTGTTGACTATAATACGTTGAGAACTCGTAGTGAAGTATGAGTTACCCCTGGTTTAATTAAGTTTATGCATTAGTATTTCATGTTAGATGAGTTTACTCATGCTGGTTTCCAGCCTGACCCGGGTGTTACTTTGATGTAATGCTCGGGTCAGACCGAGTATTACATATTTTCAAGTAAGGACGTTCTAGAGCTCAGGAGGCGAGCTGGATGGCAGAAACGTATGAAGTGTATCCGCTTAGATATATTGTAGTTATCTGGGACATGGTTGTATCTGTCCAGTGTTTGTATATTTGTGCAACTCTGATGTATTTATTGAAATTTAACAAGTACAGTTTTCCTTTATATAGCTATTATTATTTGTTATTATATTTTATCCGCTACGAATGTGAGATGTTGGTGTTTCTGTTCTTTTTTTTCTTCTATCTTTTTCTTCTTTTTCCTAACTATCCGGAATTTTCGAGATCGAAAATTTCGGGTCGTTACACATAGAGAGGATAATGAATCTAAAGAAAATGATAGTGAAAATCAATGTAGTGACGAGTATAGCAATTATGACAAGATGGAAGAAGACGTTGTTGAAGGCGAAGGAGATAAGGAAATTCAAGATGAGGGAGAAATGGAGGTTGAAATGCATGAAGAAGAAAAGAAAGAAATAGAGAGGATAGGAAAAATAAAACGAAGCAGCATAAGAAGTAAGCACCCTCTTAAAACCAAAAAGAAGAAGAAGTATAACCATCATTACTAGTTGCTTTCAAACATCATATAACTCATAAAATTTGAAAATCCGATGTAAGTTTTTTATACCATTTATTGTTAAAGTTATGAAATTGCTTGTTTGCATGTTTTGGTTAGTTTTGTTATTTCTTAGGCACCACAGGGAAAGCTAGTATTATTAAAGTTCATAATCATGTAGGAACATATCAATTATGGGATTTTAACAATGAATATCAATTTGTGAAAGATGTAGTAGCCAGCTCAGGTTTATATCAATTAATATTTCATGCGCACGGAAAACTAAATAAAATCCTTATTAATGCTTCCACCGAAAGATTTTATCCTAAAACACACACTTTTCATCTTCCCTTCGGTGAGATGACGATAACGATCGACGAAGTTGTTTACATTACTGGTCTTCGAGTTTAAGGTCGAGCTGTTACAGGACACCTTGGTGGACTAGAGGTATTAGTTATGATAATATATATGATCTACTAGACAAGCATCTTGGGATTGACAAGCCAACTGCTATTGCAGTATTGGAAGGGAAGAAAATGGATTAGATTGGAATGGTTAAGATAAAGGTTCTAAAGAGTCGTATAGTGATGATCGTAAAAGAATTGTGCAACTATGTACGTTTTGTACACTATTGGTTGTTTAGTTTGTTGTGATAAGTCAAGAAACAAAGTGTTTGTGCACTTTCTACAATGCCTTAATAATCTGAAAAAGGTGCACACATACTCGTGGGCTACTACATGTTCGAGTTGATTACCTTTAAAAGTTAGGTCAAAGCACTAGAAAAGTTTTCCATAAATTTTTGGTTGCATGACCATATTTCGGTTGTGAATAAAGATTTAAATTCAAATTATATAATATATCATTAGTTGTACATGTAGTACTCAACATACGTTTGGATTTTGAGCGGCTCCCAGTTTTAGGGCAACATAATCGATGTGTTAGGACGGTGGAAGGAGATGTGAGAGCAGTGATTTATGATGGAACCCAGTTCAAATTTGACGTTCGAATTGGTTAGTTTGAGGTAGATGATAGATGATTTGCAAGGGACTGGTGTCGTTTGGGATTTTCATAAGGAGAAATGAGTAGGTTTTGAATTACAGCAATGTGCATTTTATAGTGGTCCAATTGTTTGCTTCGAAATCCTCTAATTATATCTTCCACAAATAATTCTACGTCAATTTGGTTATTGTCAGCCCATCCCAACTACTACTTTGCTCTCGATAAGAAGAAGTTGAAGTCATTAGCTGCATCATTCAAAGCGACAGATTTCAATTTATGAGATTTCGGTTGGGTTGAATGAAAGAATCATTTCTTGAATGAGAGTTAAACAGTTGAAAGGGTTGTAGATCCTTGGGTTTGTACTGAAACGTATATGCAGTGGTATAAGACCGTTTCACAATTTCTTGTGGCCGATCTAGAAAAAATACCATGCCAATGAATTCAAGTGATAAAAATGCATTTATGGTATGCATTGTAAGTGTATACTTTACAACTTTTATGCACTTCTATTTAAAAAATTATATGTTTCATTATACTTTATTTTTTTAGAAAAGATGGCTTTGACATATTGCAGGTTTTATTAGATCATGTACTCCCAATGAATCCATGAAGTAGGTACATAAGAGAGTTGAAAAAATAGAGGAATCGAGATCACTGGACCTATATGGAGAAAATGTACCGATAGAAGAACAAGTTGTAGATATAAAGTAAAATAAGAGCAAAACATAAATGTTAGAGGGATGAGCAAATATAGGAAGATAGATGTTAGGAAGAAAAAACAGTATTATGCTTTAAATTTAATGCATTAAAACTTGATATTTTATGGTTGCATTAACGTATTAAAAGTATTAATGTATTAAAACATGCTATTTTGTGAGTGTGATGAAAACACAATATTAGGATGATGCTACCGCATGAATTTGATGATTGTGTGTGAAATGGAACGTCTTATTTTGTGTATGTGGGATGGAACATCTTGTTTTGCGTTTAATGCTATTGTATGTGTATGATGGTGTATAACTTATATCTAATTTGTTTTACCATGTCTTAAAACATGTATGATGGTGTATAAATTATATTTATGTTATTTAATCATGGCCTTAAAACTTGCATGATAGTATATAATTTATATAGCAGTTCTAACATTAATCATCAAGAATGCTAAAGAAAATGGCAGTTCATCACCGTATATGGAAAAGCGATGGTCATCTATCGTAATAACATTTAAAGTACAATGCTACTTCACCGTAAACTCTTGAAAAATTATGATATAAGCTTAGATGATAAAGGTCCATCATAAAAATTAAGAAGATACAATGAGCCTTGATCGTGAACTATTGGGTTGATTAAGTTTTCTTACTATTTATCCAAGAAGATGGCGGTCCAACATATATTTTGAAATGATGTGATAGCCATTAACCTTAAATTCTTGGGTTAGTTAAGTTTGCTTACTATTTGTCCCTGACGCGATCGTGGTCTACCATATCATTTGAAATGACATGATTGCCTTTGATCGTAAACTCTTGGGTTAGTTAAGTTTGTTTATTACTTGTCCTAGATGATGGGGGTAAGCGGTATTTTTTGAAAAGATATGATTAACATTGACCATACACTCTAGACTTAATTATTTGCTTACTACTTGCCTTAAACGATGGGTACTGCCGTAAATTTTTTCAATGAGATATTACTGGTTTTTAATTTTATAACAGCCAAGCCCCTATCATATATCATTCAAATTGCATAATAACCACAATACCATTTAATCAATATAAAAAATTTGAACGACACACAATATCATTTTAAAAAACACACATAGTATCATTCAATCATTCAAACTACTTATGGAATGTAGTAAATCACATTACATCATTCAAAATATGAATAAGCCACACACCGCCATTGTGACAACCCGAAATTCAAGCTATAATACTTAATGAATTAATTAATTTAAATAATAAATAAGATTGTGAAATTATTAGAGTTGAGTCACATGAGTTGCATCATTGTGTCTGTAGTAATTTTCTAGTCAATTTCTACATATAGTTTGTCAAAATCCGAGCTATAACGAAGAAGTTACGAAATATACAAGAAACGAAGAAAGTGTGTGTGTGTGTGTGTATGTGTATATATATATATATATAGAGAGAGAGAAGTCAGGTCGACCTTAGGGTCGACCCTTAATATGCATAGGTCGACCTTCTACATATATGGGTCGACTTGCATGTTAACCCACCCCTGTATTTGGACGATATTTTGTACAGCTTCGTATATGAGGGTTTTTTCAACTTCTCTTCAATCCAATGCGTTCGTGCTTCCATCCGACGATTTCCAGCGAGCCTATGATGTTGTTGCACTAGATTTAATCTTCAAATCCAACGGTTTGAGATCCCTAGACTACACTACAAATAAGACCCTAGGTCTAGCTATTTTTCTCTTTAAGATTTCTCCTATTTTGGTTCATTGCCATAGACTGGACCCTAAATAGAAAATATTTCTAAGGGGGAAATCTTTTTGATAAAATTATTCTATGCACTAGAAGTGGATCAAGGAAGACCAAGTACTAGAGATAAGGACCGCAGGTCGGTGTTTAGTAATTATTTTAGATTTTAAGTAATTTAAAATAATAGGGTACTTGTAGTTTTCCTGCAATTTTAAGACAACTTATATATAGTTATTTACAACTAGTTTTTAAATTTCTTTTCAGTCTATTTTATTCAGATATTTTTATTCATCTATTTTATTCAGTTATTTACTATTATTTGCATTTATTTACATCTGTTCTATGTTAGAAATTAGCCAGTAAATTTTAGTTTCTTTTCATTCCTTTTTGCACGAATAAAATATAAGAATATAAAAAAGAGAGAATAATTCACAAATATGGATTAAAATAGAAAAACATTAAATTTATAGAAATCAAATGTAAAATAAAAACTGTAGTAAAAAGAAGATAGACTGAAATAGGCAAATTTGAGACATTTACAAGCCTGTTTATAACTAGTGGTTATAGCTACAAAGATAAAATAGAAGAGTAACAATTATATCATGGTTTATAATTAAGTAGAAAGAATAAATGGCTTATTTTAAAAGTTGACTAAGTTAATAAGAAAATTATAACATATGTTATAATTACAAATAATTGAAAAGGCTTATTATTAAGTTAATAAGCAAATATAGCAGAGATAACAGAAAAGGTTTATTTAGACTTAGATTAAGTTAATAAGCAAATAGAACAGAAATAACATAAGAGGCTTATTTTAAGAACTTACATTAAGTTAATAAGCAAGAACAGATATAAGGCTTGTACCAACAACATTCTCTTTCAGAAGAGGACTGATGGTATCACAACATATTAGGTGAGGATGGGCAGGACCCTTTCAAACTAGGACTGATGGTCTCACAATAGTAGGAGAGGCTTGGAGACAGGGTAAATAAGTGGCCAATAGTAGAAGCTCAAATCAATGGATTTGGGTAAGGGGCGCAACTAGATTTTGTTTGTTAGAACTCGTACCAACAACATTCCCTTTCAGACTAGTATTGATGGTCTCACAAAACACTTAGGTGAGGCTGCGTAGGACCCTTTCAGGCTAGGACTGATGGTGTCATAATAGATTAGGCAAGGCTAGGCACGTTGATGTTGATAGGGTGTCACAAGAGGGGGGCAATAGTCAGTGTGTACCAATGGTGACCAAGCGTGCGGCATCAATTAGGGTTGTAATTCACTACTGTGTT
Organism: Allium cepa; assembly: GCA_030765085.1. Lineage (NCBI taxonomy): Eukaryota > Viridiplantae > Streptophyta > Magnoliopsida > Asparagales > Amaryllidaceae > Allium > Allium cepa. The sequence continues at coordinate 806,303,876 of CM060938.1, forward strand.
TCAAGCGCTAAACAAGTGTCTTTTATTGTGGGATCCACAGGATGGGACTAGCTTACTGCAGTGGCACAACTGAGATAGAATGCCGATCAATAGGTAGAATTAGGATTCAACCTAATTAAAATAGGACTAGGATTTCAGCCTAATCACAGCAATCTAAGACAAGTGCAAACAATCACAATCAAAGAAAACAGTTAAACAATATTTTATCCCGGTTTTATCTTTCTTTTATTTCCTTTTATACTAGAATTGTTGCTAAGTCTATTATCTTTATCTTGCTTAAAAATACTAGGAGTTACTTTCACTCACTGGACTTATAGTCTGACCCACTCCTCTATTTTCCCTTTTTCCCCCCATAAGCCAGCAGAGGCAAGGATGGTTGATTCAGATTTCTTGGATATACATTCTCGGAGTTCTTCATGGATTCTTCTTGCATTTAGTTTTCTTTTCATTCAGTTTTTGATGTACTGGTACTTATGAGAGGGATGAATATTTTATTGTACTCTGATTTTATGAGACTAAGATGTATTTTTCATATGGCAGATGTATTTGGTATTTTAGACATGCAATGTTTTTCAAACTTATTTTCGAGTTTTTATTTTGTATAATGAGTTACCATTTAAATGTCTCTGTTGTTCATATTTATTTGCCTTGTGAATCTTAGTCTCTGTGTTGCTTTTGCTATACCTATAATGCACCATATCTTTTAGTGTGCCCTTTTTGATTATACTAAGGGGCGTGGGTTCTTAAAAACTTGTTATAAAATTAAAGTATTTTTTAAAAGGTGACAAATCTTCAAACTAAAAATGCTTTCCAAAAAGAAACACTTAGAAATAGTTTTTCAAGTATAAAAGAGTATTTATAAAAATCCCCTCAAAGTTCAGTTCAACCTTCTTTCGATTCTTTCGAGCCTAAATTTTCTTTTCTTTGCATGTATGACTGACTGGTTCCATAGAGCTATGGTACCAGAGGTGCAAGGGAAAGCATCCAATATAGCACCAGTAGGTGGAGATCCCGTTAATCCACCTACTGGTTAATGGGAAATAAATTTATTCTAAGCTATGCAACGACTTCGCTAGTCCAGGAGGTAGAATGTTTTCCGGGATGGAGGATTTTGTGGAGGCACAAGCTTGGTTAAGGAATACGGAGCAGATATTTGGACTATTAGGATTGGAGGACCGACAGAGAGTTCAACTTGCATCTGGGCAGCTGAAGGGAGAGGTTATGGAGGTCCCTAAATTAGAAAACTCTAAGAAGCAGCGGTGAAAGAATAAGAAGGATAAGGACAAGAGGAAAGAAGAAGGACCTCAGAAGCAGATCAGGAAAGGCGGGAAATGTCATGGTTGTGGATTGGTTGGTTATTACGCAAAGGACTATAAGAAGGGCTCGATGAAGAGGAGGTGTTACAACTGTGGCCAGCCTTGTCATCTTAGTAGAGCTTTCCTCAGAGGATGGGGTAGAGAGCAGGCGCACCTATAGTGCAAGCTTTAGATGCAACCCCTTCTAGCAGTGGACTAGATTGAGGTTGGAGAGTCTCTGTAGAAGGTTTGATTTCTACTTTGGATTTCCTCATTCGGACTCTTGTTGATTCTAGAGCATCTCATTACTTCATTTCTAGTCCCTTGGTTGATTGTTTGCACTTAGATATTTCTCTAGTAGTAGACCCTATAGTTGTTTCAAACCCCATAGAAGGATTAACACATTTGTCCATGATTTGTAGGGGTTTGAAAATTTTTGTACTAGGCATAGAGTTTGATTGTGACGCCTATGTACTGGGATTTTCGGGATAGGGGATGATTTAGGGATGGATTGGTTATCCACTTATGGAGCGATATTCGACTGTAAGAGGAGAGTCATCAGATAAGAGACATGTAATGGAAGGACTCTCGAGTTTCTTGCAACCCACAAGGGTCATTCGTGATAATCTTCCTTTATTCTCTTGATTCATCACTAGAAGAGTTGGATTTTGTTCCAGTCGTTAGAGATTTCGCAAATGATTTTGAGGAAGTTAGGGACTACCCCTAAAGAGAGAGATCGACTTTAGGATCTATCTGAATGACAATGTTAAGCCAATGGCATTACCCATGAGACAAATGGCTCTTAGGGAGAGGAAGGATTTAAGTAAGCAGATGGGTGAGCTATTGGAGAAAGGCTTCATCAGACGGAGCATTTCTGAGTGGGGAGCGCTAGTCATCTTTGCTATGGTTCCCTTTGACTTTGCATAGACTATAGAGATTTGAATAAGCTCACGAAGAAGAACCGTTACCCACTTTCAAGGATAGACGATCTTTCCCATCAGTTGGTTGACTCTTCAGTATTTTCTCGGCTTGTTTTAGCCACTGGATTTCATCAGCTCAGGGTCGCTGACGATAGCATGATAAGACAACATTTAGGACAGTCGATGGATTCTTTGAGTGGTTGGTTATGTCGTTTGGTCTAACCAATGCCCTAGCCTATTTTGTAGATTTGATGAGCCATGTTTCTCGAGATGTCCTAAATAATTTCGTGGTAGTATTTGTGGACGACATTTTGGTGTTTTTCAAGAGTATGCTATTCATCTTAAGGAGGTTCTTCATACAGTTCGTGTTCATCAGTCGAAGGCAAAATTCTCGAAGTGTCACTTTTGGCATAAGAAGGTGCATTTCTTGGGACATGTAGTCTCAAGAGAGGGTCTAGTTGTTGATCTCACTAAGGTAGTAGCAGCACAAGATTGGAAGGCCTCCAAGAATGCTACCAAAGTTAGAGGCTTCTTAGGTTTGGCTGGCTATTATACGAAGTTTATTAGAGATTTCGCTAGGATTTCAGCACCGCTTACTCGCCTCACTAAGAAGAATACGACATTCATGTGGGACACAGATTGTGAGGATTCCCTCATGATGCTAAAGAGAGCCCTTACTAGTGCACCAGTATTAGTTTTACCTGACGGAGCTAAGCCTTTTACAGTATGTACTGATGTATGTGGGACGGGTCTTGTTAGCACCAAAATTGGTCACTAACACCCTTAGAAAGATTGTGTAGAGAGATTAGAGAATAGAGTGTAAATTTAAATGTAGAGAACCAAGACACCAAATTTATAGTGGTTCGGCGTAACTGCCTACATGCACTTTGAAGTTGATTTCCATTGATTTCCTTGATGGGTGAATACAGATGCAATCCGTTTTTAGTTACTAGAATACAATTGCAAAGTAAAATAAATAAGTCTGGAATGAGTCTTAAATGGCAGAGTCTCCCCAGTGTTCTCTAAAATCTCCCCCTTTCTCTGTGCCCCTGCCTCTCTATTTATAGACAAAGGTGGGTTGGACTTCCCTGGTGGGCCTGGTAGCCGAACGGTCGAGTGCCGACCCATTCTCTTTATGCCGAACGATACGTTTGTTGTGGGGAAGAGTAGGCCGACCCATGATCGGACCGGGCGTGCTGGGGAGAATGCCGAACCATCCTTGATTGTCGAACGTCTCGGGAGGCCGAATGAGAATGCCGAGTCTTCATGGATACCGGACGTTCCTTGGAGCCGAATGGTATGATGTCGAACGGTCTGGGTGCCGAACGAGGCGCTTGATGTTCGAACGCAATCTTGACCGAACGAGCCTTTGGCCGAACGAGGCCCTTGGCCGAGCGAGGCCTTTGGCCGAACGCTTCTGAATGACGTTTGCAAAGAGATGCCGGACGAACCAGTTGGGCCGAGCGGTGGGTATGCCAAGCGCTATGGTGCCGAACCACTTAAGGGACGAGCGAGGTTTCTAGCCGGACGGTCGCTTTTGGCCGAACGATATCTTGGGCCAAACGATATTCTGAGGCCGAACGATCTCAGGCCGAGCGTTCTTCTTCGGCGGGAAGGTATTCAATACCGGATGCTTCTTAATGTCAAACGCTTCATCTTGGACCGAATGATAGGGGAGGCCGAGTACTAAGTTGCTCGGCCAATTCCCTGGGAAACACTTGCCCCCCAAAGTGTATCGCGTGATCGAACATGGTATGCATTGGATTACATATCCTTCATGCTTCGCTTCGAACCTTGGTTCATCACTCTTGGGGGTCGCATAATTCTTCTGTGCCAAACGTAGTGTAAAATGACGAATGGTCTAGTTGAGACCGAACACTCCTCATGTGTCGAACGTGATGTAGGGGCCGGACCGAACGGTGCGGCTTTGATCGGTTACACCGGGAATAGACTTTTCGTCTTCTTCCTCTTCTCTATAAAGTCCAGCGCCCTCCTCCGTCTCCACTTTTCACATTTTATCACCGCTTCCTTATACTCGCTGATTTTTCCAGCTAACAAACTCCAGTGATCCATCAATCCTTTCCAAGTTTTCATCCTACTGACTAGGTATCGATTCTAATTCCTTCCCCTAACTTAAAAGGGATTGATGCTCGAGTTCTGTAATCGATAGGGTGAATCGAGCCTAGGTTTAGATATTCTAAGGATTTTCAGTGTTGAATGATGAGGGTGGAAGGAGGGGTGAATAGAGACGAACCTTCTAGGAAGCCGTTCGGAGATGTGTTAGGGTTCGACATAATTCCCTCGCGTCGAACGAGATTGGAGGAAGAAAGGATGGAGGAGGAGCAGGAGGTAGTCGGGATGCCGAATGGCATGTTCTGGTATGACTTGCCAAATGGTCGGCCCTCGTTGCTCGGTCGAGGATGGTGGAAAAGAGGGAAGGATTTTAGAGTGGATTGCCGATTGTTGGAACTCGGTATAATTATGGTTCGGTGTGACTCATCACATGCCGGACGAGAGGAGGGAAGATTTGGGAGGAGGCATGAGTTAGCGGAGAGGATGTTGGGAGCTGTTTCAGCCGAATGGGATTTTGGCCGAACGATACTCTACCGAGCGCTAACTGGTTCGAATTGTAGTTAGGCCGAACGCGAGTTTTAGGCCGATCGATAACTTCGCCGAGCGACAGCTTAGCCGAACAAACGTAAATGCCGAACCATACATGCCGAGCGATATCTAGCCGAACAACACATAAATGCCGAACTAAGATATGCCGAACGGTCGTAAAGCAAGAGCAATGACTCCAACAGTCTAGCATATCGAACCGATTTGGACTAACAAACTTCTATTTTCAGTAGCTATAAATCTGAACATTACTTGACGTAATCAGATAACTTCCTCTACCGTTCCCTGAACTTGAAACTGTAATCGCCATTTGGCGGGCTTTTGGAGACGGTCAGCGATGACAGTCTTCGAAGGCGATGATTTTTTAAGCTTAGTTTTATATTAGTAACCTTGCGACTCTCGAATTTCCAATGCTTATACACGATTGATTGCACTAGCTAACACACCACGCAGGGGGAAATTTACGTTGTTAAGTCTAACGCTGATCATTTTTTTTAGTATAGTTCATACAAGTGCTCTACAGGATTCGATTCCCATCAAGAAAAAATGTCTAACAAATCAAGTTCCGCCACAATCTCGGACAGACCCGGGCCATCTTCCAAAAAAGGGGACATAGATACTTCTAATCCGTCGACCTCCCCCGCTCATAACTTAGCTCCTGATGCCCAGGAGTCAACGATTCTTTTGGGTAATCCGATCGATTCACAGGCTTCGAAGATTAACGAAGCCGCGCTCCGGTGAATATGTTCGATCCACGGAATCCCTTATGTCGACATGTTGGTTCTGTCGGGCATGATCGTCCGCACCTGCCCCCTATCGGATACACTGTGACGACCCAGAATTTCTAACCGTTCAAAATTTGAATAGTTAATTGATTTTAAAATATTTAAAAGTTAATTTTAACTTGAATTCCATATATAAATATTTACTTGATAATTAAATTATTGAATTATATAGTTTAAGTATTGAATTTAATAATTTTAAAAATATAAAAGTCAATCAGCCACCCTACCTCTTGAAACGCACAGACCTACTTTCCGCCTTTCTCGTGTGAATCGCTGCAACCTTCCTCTACACGCCATTATCAATGTGTCTCCTTCTTTTATACTAACTGATGAGATTCAAAAGAAAAGAAAACTGGAAGCTAAAATAATTTAATGGCCGACGCCCCCTTTTTATTCGTTCCTTTCATTTCTAAATCCACCCTTCCTTTCCCCTCTTTCTCTTCCAGTAATCGAAAATTGAATTCCTCTTTCCTAAATATCATTCTTCCAAAGAAAATCGAGCCAAGAGGAAAAAGAAAAGGGAGTAGCGCTGCATATACTCGCACGTGTGATGAGATCTGAAGGGAGGCGAGTGGAAAGCATCACGCACGGCAAGCAGTAATCGAGTAAGTTATCTAGTAGGGTTTTCGCACTCTCGCGCATGGCACTTGAAGGCGCAAGTGGTAGTGGATTGTTGCATTCGAGCATGATTTGGAAACGATTTGGTTTAAGGGTTTCGCGTTCACCAGATTGGCGAGAGCAGGGATCGAGCAAGGCGTTGGAGCGCGTGAGACCTAGGGAGTTTTGGCCATGTTCGTTGCAGTGGAGGGAAGAAGCATCGATCGTGATTGGGTGGCGATGTTGTCTGGTGAGTTGTTTTAGGGTTTATGGTTTTATCTGATTTTGATTTTGAAATTTTTAAACAGTAAGGAAAAATTTTAATATTAGGGAGATTAAATTGTTTGATAAAACTTATTTATAAGAAAATTAGTTTAAGTATAAGTATGTAAGGATTTTAAATACCGAAGAATTTTAAATAGCTAGTTTTTTTTAAATCTATAAACTCTAAAAAAATAGAGTATTTTTGGAAATTTATTTATTTATTTAATTAACTTATTTAATTGTTTGGCTGCTAAAATATTCTGTATATGGAAATTGGTTTAAAAGGAAATATTTGGTTAATAAAAATTTATTTAATATTAAAAATAAGTTGTCAAATTAAATCAAGTTATTAATAAATTATAAAATGTTTATACTAGGTCAGAAACCGTGAAGCCTAGCCGAGATTGATTCGGATTTGCAAATCGAAATTAAAGGTGAGTAAATCTCACTATGTTTTGATTTTTATTTGGATTTAAATGGTTAGATTTAAATAATTGGTTGAATGATTGGATTGATTTAATGTGTATCTGATGATCTAGTGATTTTGGGTTTTGGGTTGGCTCTCGAGTTAACTGTTGTTTGACTCGAGGTATTTGGGTTTAAATGGTTTTAAACTTAAACCATAAATAAGAAAATGGTTCCGTTAAAAATCAATAAGGGTTTAATGATCGGTGATTCATTAAATGGGTAGGATAATCTAAATGGAAAATTTCTTAATTAAATTAATTAATGATTGGGTTAATTGATTAATTTTATATTAATTTGGAATGATCGTTGGGTGGTTTAATAAGTAATTACTTAGTGTACTTAATAAGATATAATTACTTGTGAGATAAATCAAGAGATAAATTAAGATAATTAAATTAAGGAGAATTAATTTATTTATTGAAGTAAATGAAAAGGTAGATAATCACAGGTTGCGATAAATCAAGAATGATTAATGTTTGCGTTTTAATTAATGATTAATTATTTAATATAATTAATTTAGCTTAGGAAAAAATCGAAATATAATTGGAAATCATAAGCTTATATAATTTATGGTATAATTAAAGATTGATAAATTGGAATTGATTAATCCATAATAAGTGATATATGAAGAATTAATTAATATAAGTACATAAGAATTAATGTAATTAATATAGTTAATTAATTCATGAAGTAATTAAGATTACTTATTGATTTTGGTTAAGTATAATTAATAGTGTGAAGTTAATTAAAGATAGATGCTTGAGTGAAACTGAAGGATAATTAATCTAGGTTGATTAATTAAGATGAATATTGAAGGGATGATTGAATTATTTGATTTGAAATTAATTAATTGGCAAGTAAAGAAATCTAAGTGATTGAGGCTAGAAATTCAAATAGAATTAATTGAATTAATTTAGAAGTGACCAAATTTGTTGTGGATGATTGGATGATATTGGAAGCTTGAATGGGTTGATATCTATGATATGAAATGTTGTGTATTCCATTTAGATAACTTGGGTTAGAATGATATGAGACTCGAAGAGGCCGAATCGGGTATTGTGAAATACCCGAAACCACTTCGAATTTTTATAGATTGGTATGTAAAATTTATATGTTGGAGTAAAGTGAGTTAGAGGAATTGGACTATTTTAAATCTAAATCTTTGGTATTTAGAAACTTATATGTGAAGTAAGTGATGTCTAGATTAAAATTGTGGCTTTGTGAATTTATATAAGCTATCCGGGTTCATATAAGTTGTATGATTTGTATTCCATGTTAGATGGGTTTACTCACGCTGGTTTCCAGCCTGACCCGGGTGTTACTTTGGGGTAATGCTCGGGTCAGACCGAGTATTACAGATTTTCAGGTAAGGACGTTCTGAAGCTAAGGAGGCGAGCCGGATGGCAGGAACGTATAGAATATTTCCGCTGTGTTACACTATTGTAAATTTGTGAAATGATAATTGTGTATATTCAGTGACTGTGAATATGTGAAACTCTGATGTATTTAAATGTAATTGACTGATATAGTATCCTTCTGTAAACTGTTATTATTTACTATTATATTTTATCTGCTGCGAATGTGAGTTGTTGATGTTTCTGTTCTTCTTCTACTATCTCTTTCTTCTTTTTCATAACTATCTGGAATTTTCGGCTTCGGAAATTTCGGGTCGTTACAGTTGGTATCAGAGCTGAAAGGTTAATCGAGAACCTTGGCTCTGGTGGGGATTACTCATTAAATAGAGTCCAAAAGTACTCTAGAATGAGTTGAGTGTATATATATGAGAGCGTACTTGTTATTTTCTTATATAAAGTTTTTAAATGATTTTATATAAAAAAATATTTTGATATATTAAGCAATATTCCCTACTAATAAATTATTGGGTTATTGATTGGTAAATTATTGGAATTAAATTACAAAGTAATATAAAATACAACATAACTGAAATCTTGAGTTAGAATTAAATTAGGTGGTAACAGAAATACAATCAAATTAAAATTTAATTGATTTAAATGAAATTCTAAAATTTGACTTCAGAAAATTAAATTGTTTAAAGCTTTAAATAAAGGTAAGTTTGAAATGGATTCAAACTGAAATTCAATCTTAAATTGGAGATGTATTTCAGAATAAGATGATAATGGATGGTTTTAATATGATAAACTTGGTTATTATCATAAGTGATTGTTCTGTGTTTAATAATAAGATGTGTATTAACGAGTAAGCTAAATGAAATATTCGAAAGAAGTAAACATTTAAGTAAAGTATGACTTATAAAAATTGAAATACCTAAATTGTGAAATTTTAAATCTAGGTCCATAAATTTGAAAAATTGTTTCAAAGTGCTAAAAGAATAAATAAGTATTATTTGAATAAAAGAGACTTGTTGCAAACAATGGGTTGTTTGAAATTTGATTTAAATTTAAAACAGAAGGTGGTTTAAAATTTTAAAACATGGCTGGGAGGGCCAAGAAATAAATATGTATATATGTATGGATATACATGATATCAAAGATAATTTGAAATAAACTCTAAGAGGTTGAGTTTTGATTTTTTTTTTCCCTGAAGTGTGATATAAAAACCCAAAGTGATATAAGTTTTGAACTTGTAAGAGGGAAAGAATTTTAAAGTTTGAAGCGGGAATTCAATTTGAGTAAGGTCGATTGGATTAAGTAAATTGGAATTTAACTTTGGTAAAGTTAAATAAGTGCAGAAAAAGCAACCAGAATTGGAAATTTCAAGATGAAATTGGAATTTAACTTGGAAAGTTAAATGGTTGATTTGAATTGGGAATTTGTGTGTTCTCAAAACAGGTTTGAGATTTAAAAATTTAAAATGGATGGATGTTTTAAAATAAATTGGATGATAGCATCTTATTGTTAATGAAAATCTTTAAATTGAGAATGGTATTGTATAAATAAAATAAATTTGAATAATTGAGTTTGTAAATTAAAATTGTTTAAGAACTGGCTTCAAACTGGAAGATAAAATTTAATAATAAATTAAAACTTTAAAATAAAATTGTACTGAACTCTTATTTGAACCTTGAAATACATAAGTTAAGATAATTTAAAATGGAATTTTGAGAATTGGACTCAAAAATTAAATTGATTAAAAACTTTGAATAAAAGTTAAATTGGTTTAAAAAGTTAAACCAACCTTTGATAATTTAACTCGAATTTATATAATTCGAGATAGTTTGAATTCAAGATTAAAATTGAATTTGGTTTGAATTGGTGATTGAAGATGTATAAGTTTAAGAATTTAAATGGGAAACTGAATTGGATTATATTGAAATGATTGAATTTGAAATGGGTTCAATTGATAATAATTCAAATGGATTGGAATAATTTGAAATTAAATTGATTCAACTTGAATTGGGTTTAAATAAATTTCAATAGAAATTGAAGTTATTCAAGTTAGAATTGGAGCAATTTAAATGGAAGTATAAATTTACATTGAATTGTTGGGGAAGTGAACAGTTTGACTCTTGACTATTTTCAATATAAATTGTTTTAACATAAACTTATTTTACTAAGCTATTTAATATATACAACCTTTCTTTCTTTAGGCTAAATTATTTTATACTCGTTTTACGATTATTTTTGGAGCTATTAACCATTTTTCAACTGTTTTCTAAACTAATTACTATTTTTCCAACTATTTCACAAACAAATTTCTATTTTACAACTATTTTGCAATTACCTAAAATTTCTGAAACTATTTTACTATTTTCCAACTATTTTACAATTAGTTAACTATTTTACAGCTATTTTGCAAGCTATTAATTATTTTTCAACTACTTACCTATTTTTCATTTTTCAAGCTATTTTCTAAATATAAACTGGTCGGAGTTCAAACTGTTATGGGTTTAATACCCAACTGGGATAAGAATTTAGGTGATAATCCAAATGGGGATTAAGGTAAATGAGAATTAAGACAATTGTAAATAAGTGAATGAAAATTTAAGTAAATGTGAATAGAAAGAGAAATTGATGTGGTTAATAATCAATGAAATTAAATACGTGGGATGTACGTATATTATTCTATTCGTATAGTAATTTGATCCAGATTCGAGCACAGAATTTCGAGACAGTTTATCGATCCGAGTGGGATTTTTCACTCGATTTTCGACGGCAAACCTGGATATGGATTGTTGATTGATTCTGGATATTCTCTATCATAGTTATGGCTATGCAAGGAGAATGACGGTTTCTAATCAGAAAACCAAATCTGTGTCCATACTAGGAAGTCGGGTTGACGATACTAGTTCGGAAGTGAAATTGTGTGATCGAGTGGGCGATCAGATTGGTATAGCGTACGGATGATATGTGTACATTGTACGGATTTGAATGAAATTGATATTGAAAAGAGTAATAAAATTTGAATATTTGATTTTTGAATAAACAAAGTTATATATCTTTGTTATATGTAAGATGAAACTCCCCTTGTTAAATCTATTGCCGGAGGAAAAGGATTTTTGAAGGTGTTGAAGTATAAAAGGAGATTTATACAAATTTGAAAGGATCCAAAGTTTTTAAATTTTTTTATATATATCTGAATGTATGTATAAAGGATCTTATGAGGATTTTGAAAAAGGTTTTTGGAACCTTTGGATTTGGAAAGGCTTTTGATTTTTGGGTAAAATCAATATTAAAAATTTGAAAAGCCTAGTTAGAGAATTATCGATTTTGAGATAATCGATTTTTGTTAAAGGAGCCTTGTATGAGATCATACTAGGTCTATGATTTGAAAGATACTATATGTATAGTATAAAGTGTTTTGATGATGGCTCTAGGGAAAAAGGCGCTCCCTTGAAATGAACTTCTCAGGAGTGCCACCTGGTGGTGCTGCCTTGAGCCCCAAGGGGGGTTCTAAAGTTGATCCTGTGAGGAGTCCGGACAAAACTAGTTCCTGGGGATTATGACTAGTGTATAACATAGCGAAAGTCGTGTGTGCCGCTGAGAGCCAACAGTCTGCGTTTGATTTTATATCGGTAGACTGCGACCTATGTAGGAGTGGAGAAGTTTCATTTCGACAGCGAAAATCAGAGGCCGCTGAGAGCCTGCAGTTACATGGACTTTTGCTCCGATGGCAACGTAACCCTGGAATGTAACTGTGATCTGTTGTGGGTTCCATGGCGTAATCGAGAGGCCGTGGAGAGCCTGCAGTCACATGGACTTTTGCTGCGATGGCAACGTAACCCTGGATGTAACTGCGACCATGGATGGGGGTGATGATTTCCAGAGCATTCTCACCAAAGATATTTCCTCTATATTTTCAAAAACTGTTTTCGATATTTTCAATAAAATTATTTTCCAAGTATTTTCACTCTGTGTCGAAAACGGGTTTACCATGTACTTATAGATTTTCAGTCCTACGGTTGATCAACGTATGACCGAATTTCTATGAGAACAAGGATGGACTGGTTGAGACATCGAGTTATAAAAAGTATTTTTATAAAAAGCTATTTCAATAGTATTAGGTGAATTTAAAAGCTTTCCTAAAATTTTAAAATAAAAGGTTGGAATCTTGGAAAATCACGGGAAACCTAAACTGAAATCATAAAATAAAATTGAAACTCGGGAATTTTAATGAAGTGATTTTTGGTAATAAAATTGAACATCGATTTAAAAATTAGAAGCAAGCTAATTGGCTAAATAATTATTTAATGGAGTATATTAATAAAATTTAACTCGGTTAAATAAAATGGATTGTAAGTTAATAATGGAATTTGGAAATGAATTCAAATTTAAAATAGAATTCGACTTGGATTTGATATTGAATTAAATAAGTGGAGATGTTGTAAAAAAAATATAGAAATAAATAGGGTTGGATCGGAATAGTGATGGTTTGAATTATAAATAAAATTCAAGTGTGATTTGAATAATATTTAACGAAACTTGTAGGTAAATTAGATAAGGGAAGTGTTGTCGAAAGAAATGAAATGAATTGTAATAGAAATGGTTTGAGTTGCAAATAAAATCCAGATTGAGAAGAAATAGATTGAGAAGGGCTTTGTATTATTGAAATAAATTCAAAAATGAATTTAGTAGATGAATTAAAAATTTAAAATGGGGTGAATAAATGAGTCGATTGAATTAAATAATAAGTGGATGAAGTCTGATTGAATAAAAATTAAAACAGAGTTTCAATTGGAACTGGATTATCAGAATGGACTTAAGTTATGAGGCGAATTAATTTGAAGCAGAATTTCTTTAATAAAAGCTTGGTTTCGAGTGAGAAAAGAAGTTGGCTTCGAGCAAAAGTGAAAGTCTGGGTTAAATTAATTTGGAAGTGGTTGTTAATTTATAAGTTTTGAATGTGCCAAGTTTAATAAATTGTTTTGGATGAACCCAAGGCTGAGGTAAAATGAAATGCAATGAATGGTTGGTAAACAAATTAGAAATGAAATGGAATTAAATTCAAAATGAGTTGAAATTAATTTGGGGTAGTTATAAACTAAATACTTTATTAAGCACTTATCGTCGAAATTGCATAACAATAATTGTCGTTTGACGTAAACAAAAGTAATTAAATTTCTGTGAGTTGATGGAGATTAAATAAATTGGTTTTAGAATTAATTGAATTGAATATGAGCTTGTTTGGATTAAAAATAAATTGAATATAAGCCCTTGAGTTGTAACCCAATAAAATTGAATGAAATGGCTTATGATTTGGTTGAAAGCAATTGAATTAGGTTTGAAAACATATAAATTGCTTGTGGAAGTTATTTTGAATGCATTTCTTTTAGGATTGAAGTGTTATAGTTGTTTAAGTAAGAGAATGTTATAGACTAGATATATATAGTGCTTATATGTGTAAATTGAGTAAGTACAGGTACCTGAAGGCCGTTTGGCTGGGTTTGGATGCACTAATTGCTAAAATAAATAAGATTCATACTTAAAAATGCTTAATAAGGTACGCCTACGCAATAAAAATAGGAAATATGAACTGTTTTTGCTTTTTCCGACCGTGTGGGTCGATGTATACATATTTATATCTCTTGTCAAATTGCAAAAGCTCCTCCGTACAAAGGAGACTCTGCCAAAAAATTTCGAAAATTTTGGGGGTTAGAAAATTTTTGGAAATTTTTGGGAAAATTTTTGTTAACAACAAAACAATTTCAAATTGGAAATAAAAATAAACTAATAAATGAAACTAATCTAAAATAATGATATGAATCAGTTATAAATGAAAGATAGAATTCAATATTCAAAACTGAAAATAAGTTGGATTCATATGAAAATGGGGAAAACTAGTTTAAATAGAAATAGATATGAAAAATTCTGTAAGGAAATGTATGAAATGATTTTAAAGGACTATGATTGGATATTATGGCTAAGTAGGATATGCAGGTATATTAAAGGGAAAAGAAAAGTTGGATTTGATATTAGAAGATAAATTTGAATTGCCCGACAAAAAGATATGTATTTAAATTTCTGTTTGAAACTGGATTGGGTTTTGATCTAGCCACTTGGCTTATGTTTTCTTTTGGAATTTGGGAGCCCGTAGAGGCATTTTGTAGTAGTACCGAGCTAGCCGCGCAAAGGAGACGCTAGCAAAAAATTTCGGGAATTTAAAGAGTTAGAAAATTTTGACAAAATTTTGATAATTCCAAATTTGGTTTTAAATTGAAATTTGAATGATTGAGTAAAAAGGGATTGTTTGAACACCGTGGGAGAGTTTGGAAAGTGAGTACGAAGGATAAGAAGTCTTTTATAAAAGACAGTTGGTAGGATGTTGAAAACTGTTGGTTTTGGGAAAAAGGTAAACGGGTATAGGTCCATTCTCCCCAAATAGTAATTTCAGGGACGAAATTCTTTTAAGGGGAGAGAAATGTGACTACTCGGAATTTCTAACCGTTCAAAATTTGAATAGTTAATTGATTTTAAAATATTAAAAGTTAATTTTAACTTGAATTCCAGATATCAATATTTACTTGATAATTAAATCATTGAATTATATTGTTTAAGTATTGAATTTAATAATTTTAAAAATATAAAAGTCAATCAGCCACCCTACCTCTTGAAACGCACAGACCTACTTTCCTCCTTTCTCGTGTGAATCGCTGCAACCTTCCTCTACACGCCATTATCAACGCGTCTCCTTTTATATTAACTGATGAGATTCAAAAGAAAAGAAAACTGGAAGCTAAAATAATTTAATGGCCGACGCCCCCTTTTTATTCGTTCCTTTCATTTCTAAATCCACCCCTCCTTTCCCCTCTTTCTCTTCCAGTAATCGAAAATCGAATTCCTCTTTCCTAAATATCATTCTTCTAAAGCAAATCAAACTGAGAGGGAAAAAAAAGGGAGTAGCGCTGCATGTACTCGCACGTGTGATGAGATCTAAAGGGAGGCGAGTGGGAAGCATCACGCACGGCGAGCAGTAATCGAGTAATTTATCTAGTAGGGTTTTCGTACTCTCGCGCATGGCGCTTGAAGGTGCACCTGGTAGTGGATTGTCGTGTTCGAGCATGATTTGGGCACGATTTGGTTTGAGGGTTTCGCATTCACCAGATTCGCAAGAGCAAGGATCGAGCAAGGCGTTGGAGTGTGTGAAGACCTAGGGAGTTTTGGTCGTGTTCGTTGCAGTGGAGGGAAGAAGCGTCGATCGCGATTGGGGGGTGATGTTGTCTGGTGAGTTGTTTTAGGGTTTATGGTTTTATCTGATTTTGATTTTGAAATTTTTAAACAGTGAGGAAAAATTTTAATATTAGGGAGATTAAATTGTTTGATAAAACTTATTTATAAGAAAATTAATTTAAGTAAAAGTATGTAAGGATTGTAAATACCGAAGAATTTTATAAAAATAGCTAGGTTTTTTGAAATCTATAAACTCTGTAAATAATAATAATAATAATAATAATAGAGTATTTTTGGAAATTTATTTATTTATTTAATTAACTTGTTTAATTGTTTGGCTGCTAAAATATTCTGTAGATGGAAATTGGTTTAAAAGGAAATATCTGGTTAATAAAAATTTATTTAATATTAAAAATAAGTTGTCAAATTAAATCAAGTTATTAATAAATTATAAAATGTTTATACTAGGTCAGAAACCGTGATGCCTAGCCGAGATTGGTTCGGATTTGCAAATCGAAATTAAAGGTGAGTAAATCTCACTCTATTTTGATTTTTATTTGGATTTAAATGGTTAGATTTAAATAATTGGTTGAATGATTGGATTGATTGAATGTGTATCTGATGATCTAGTGATTTTGGGTTTTGGGTTGGCTCTCGAGTTAATTGTTGTTTGACTCGAGGTATTTGGGTTTGAATGGTTTTAAACTTAAACCATAAATAAGAAAATGTTTCTGTTTAAAATCAATATGGGTTTAATGATCGGTGATTCATTAAATAGGTAGGATAATTTAAACGGAAAATTTCTTAATTAAATTAATTAATGATTGGGTTAATTAATTAAGTTTATATTAATTTGGAATGATCATTGGGTGGTTTAATAAGTAATTACTTAGTGTAATTAATAAAATATAATTCCTTGTGAGATAAATCAAGAGATAAATTAAGATAATTAAATTAAGGAGAATTAATTTATTTAATGAAGTAAATGAAAAGGTAGATAATCACAGGTTGAGATAAATCAAGAATGATTAATGTTTGCGTTTTAATTAATGATTAATTATTTAATATAATTAATTTAGCTTAGGAAAAATCGAAATATAATTGGAAATCATAAGCTTATATAATTTATGATAAAATTAAAGGTTGATAAATTGGAATTGATTAATCCATAATAAGTGATATATGAAGAATTAATATAAGTACTTAAGTATTAATGTAATTAATATAGTTAATTAATTCATGAAGTGATTAAGATTACTTATTGATTTTGGTTAAGTACAGTTAATAGTGTGAAGTTAATTAAAGATAGATGCTTGAGTGAAATTGAAGGATAATTAATCTAGGATTAGTTAAGATAAATATTGAAGGGATGATTGAATTATTTGATTTGAAATTAATTAATTGGCAAGTAAAGAAATCTAAGTGATTGAGGCTAGAAATTCAATTAGAATTAATTGAATTAATTTGGAAGTGACCATATTTGTCGTGGATGATTGGATGATATTGGAAGCTTGAATGGGTTGATATCTATGATATGAAATGTTGTGTATTCCATTTAGATAACTTGGGTTAGAATGACATGAGACTCGAAGAGGCCGGATCGGGTATTGGGAAATACCCGTAACCACTTCGAATTTTTATAGATTGGTATGTAAAATTTATATGCTAGAGTAAAGTGAGTTAGAGGAATTGGACTATTTTAAATCTAAATCTTTGGTATTTAGAAACTTATATGTGAAGTAAATGATGTCCAGATTAAAATTGTGGCTTTATGAATTTATATGAGCTACCCGGGTTCTATATAAGTTGTATGATTTGTATTCCATGTTAGATGGGTTTACTCAAGCTGGTTTCCAGCCTGCCGGGTGTTACTTTGGTGTAATGCTCGGGTCAGACCGAGTATTACAGATTTTCAGATAAGGACGTTCTGAAGCTAAGCAGGCGAGCCGGATGGCAGGAACGTATAGAATATTTCCGCTGTGTTACACTATTGTAAATTTGTGAAATGATAATTGTGTATATTCAGTGACTGTGAATATGTGAAACTCTGATGTATTTAAATGTAATTGATAGATATAGTATCCTTCTATAAACTATTATTATTTATTATTATATTTTATCCTCTGCGAATGTGAGCTGTTGATGTTTCTGTTCTTCTTCTTTTATCTCTTTCTGCTTTTCATAACTATCTGGAATTTTCAACTTTGGAAATTTTTGGTCGTTACATACACTGCCTGCAATAAGTTTATGTGCTGGGTGGGCAGCATGCCTCCATTCAATTTATTTCTTCGGGACGTGTTGCAATACATTGACGTTGCCCCGTCGCAGCTGCACCCAAACGGTCATGCGTTCATT
Source organism: Allium cepa (assembly GCA_030765085.1). Classification (NCBI taxonomy): domain Eukaryota; kingdom Viridiplantae; phylum Streptophyta; class Magnoliopsida; order Asparagales; family Amaryllidaceae; genus Allium; species Allium cepa. Next base: position 806,321,764 of record CM060938.1, read on the forward strand.
TATGGGACCTACCTCCTTTTTATGGCTGTCTTCTCCAAACCTCCAGCTCCCGGCGACATCACATATATTTATATGATAAAGAAGCGGAGAGATTGCCCCTCCTTCGTGTTCCTCGAACCGCACCGCAAGTTCCAAATTCTAACCGGAGCGTGGAGCAAGTTTTCCCTGCACAAATAGGAATGGTTCTACGTGCGCTGCCCTCCTGGTTTCGCGAGGAGATGGGTTGAAGGAAGTAAGTCTTCTTTATGGAGCGATGCTCACATTTCAGTCGAGGCGATGCTTTTTCTAACTATTGTTTCATTTTTTTCAGATATCAATCCACGTCCTGAGGGTCGCGGCTATTCAGAGGCTGTTAAGGCTATTAGAGCTCTTCTCGCCAAGGAACGAGACATCCGAACCCTCATTTCAAATGAGTCACTATCAAGGTTCGGGCTGTTAGCAGAAGGTCGTCGGGTGAGCCTTCCTAAGGGCGTCTCTGTCCCCAAGCCCGCATCCGGTAAAGGGAAGAAGTTGGGCGAATCGTCGACACGCCACACCCCCGGTGCACAGGAGGAGGGGAAATCAGAGAGGGTGAAGCACACGAAACACAAGATGAGAATGCGGTTCCTACTCAGGATCCGCTGGTCGAAGTGCACGATATTGAAACGTCATCTTCCCCTTCGAAGTGGAAAAAGACGTTGACATATAAGATTAGAAAGGAGAAGGTTGGTGGAACTTCCAAAGTTACACTCATCCCGGCAGAGAAGGAGGCTTCTTCACAGCACGTTGAAAGTTCGCTAAAGGGCCTTTCGAACCTCTTCATTCCGGACGATCTGCTCAATTATCATTTCAATGATCCGGAGGCATTCAAGTTTCACTCACCCGTTAGAGGCGATGCAGGCATCTTATCCTATGGCTAAGGAGAGAAAACTCCTGTTAGCAAAGCGACTGGTCCATCGGGGGAGAAACACACTAGGACACACACTAAACACTCGTACTTCCACTTGCACTTAGTTTTCGTTGTCAACTATCTCTTTGCTAATTCGCTGTTACTTGAATTCTGTGCACGTGACATGTGGCGCTCACATGGATTCGATCGTCTTCGCGGTTCGTCCATTTTTCATCAACCAGGATGGGATTCGGATTCCGGAAGACATCGGGACGGAGATGGTGATGGCGATAAAGACTATCATTCCCGGGACTCCTCATCCCGGAGGAAAATTTACTATCAGCCAAATCACCACCAGGATACTTCGTCTCACACGGAGCACAGCAAAGACAAGCATGGCCATAAGAGGTCGCAACCCGACGCTCCCCGAGACCAGCACTCCGACTCTTCTTCTACTCGACAGTCCCGAGGTTCTCACCGGAGGGGCGAACTTTCAAAGCCATCACCCCATGCTCCTGCGACAGACCCAACAGTGTCAAGAGAAGTTGGCCGAGCTTAAAGACAAATTTTCGAGAATCTGCTTTGATGGCCTAAAATTCCTTCCGGTGATTCATCCTATTCCCAGTCATGTTAAACAGAGCGCTCTTGCCTGTACGAATGACGTCTATGTTCAACATGACGCATTTGTTCACCTAGCTGAGAAACTTTTCGAAGTCTCTGTGGAGCGCCAGCATGAGATAGACCGTTTGAAGCTTGAGGCTATCCACGATAGAAATATCATTAAGGCCCAAGACGAAGCGATCGCCACTTATAAGTCCGAACTCGAGGTCGCCCATCGGAGTGCCAGGGATACTGCTGAGGCTGTTACTCGCTTGGAATCAACTCATAAGAAAGAGCTTGACGAGGCGGTTCAACGATGTGGGGCTTTGGCCTTGTAGAAGGACTCCCTTCAAAAGGAGAGGGATGCATTCAGCACCCGGGTCAAGGAACTTGAGGAGCTTCTCCACAAAGATAAAGAGGAGAAAATGGCTGCCCAAGAAGAGTCACAGCGATATTGTGACGAGATTGTCGCCACCCGACTTTTAAAAGAACAACTCGAGGGCGAGCTTTCCAGGGTTGAGATGTTAAAGAGTGAGGCCCGTGAAGAGGGCAAGAAGACGGCGTTGACGGACATCGATTCCCGCCTTGAGGAAGCCAGGGAGGAAGGTAGAGAAGAGATCAAAACCGTATTCGACCCACTCATTGCCGAATTCAACGCCCGCGTGCTCATGCATCGTGACTTAACCTTTTTGGGCGACGGCTATCTTGAATCATTACTCGAGGCGTGGGAAACCTTAATTCAGATCAGGAAGGCTGAGCGCGGTGTCAAGGAGGTTGAGGAGGGGGATTTGATAAAAGAATTTTTGAAGGGAAATGAGCCTTCGGACCTATCGGTGGCCAAGGCCCTTTACTGCAAAGGCTCCCCCTCAAGGAAAGGGAAATAATTTGTCGCCAGTCCATTTGGGGTCGGGTCTCCTGTTCACGTGCCTTCCCAGCAGGCCGGTCGGCTGATACTCGATCCCTTTGAACAGCACATTGGCTATGATCTGAAAGCCCCCGGCCTAGGCGTTCATGTTTTATCTCCTATCCCGAAGGGCGAAACCCCTTTGACGACAGAGAGTTTGCCAGGGCCTGGTAGATAACCTTTCACTTTGAGATTTTGGAAGTTATCATTCTTTGTGAAGTACTATTGCATTGTAATGCTCTTCTTCTATGATTTTGTGCAGGTCATTCCAATCTCGATCCCACTCAGAGGAGCGTTGTCACCAAGGAGGCGGAAAAGACTGGCGGGGCCGCTCACGCTGGTGAAGCTCCTGGGCCAGATGCTCAAGTGATCGGGGCGCTTGACGAAGGCAAGTCCGATTCCTCCTCTGGGAGTTATGAAGTAGAAGTCACAGGCGCCTCTGAGTGTACATCTGAATTGAGCATGAAGGAGCGGCTCGAGAAAGAGAAAAGAGATAGAGCCAAGGTCAATGTTGAGCCACGTGAAGTGGACCTGGACGATCCCTTGAACAAGCCATTGAAGGTCATCCTTCTTGGAAGGTCCAAGCCCTTGGATGTTCCCCCTACTTCTTTAGTTGTTACTCCTCCATCAAGGAAAGGTTCCAAGGGTAAACGCTCTGGGGAAGAGTCGTCTGGGAAGAAGTTGAAGAAGCATAAGAAATGACTACTGTCCTCGTTCAACAAGAGTCAATTTAAGTCATGTAATAGTTTTTGTAAATTTTGTAGATAGACCGTTGACTCCGGATTTTGGAGTGCTTGTAGCAGAAAACTTTTCCTGTATAGAGTTTAGTTTCCTTTTCTGTCTTTTTAAAATATTCTTATTATTCAGTTTTCTTTGCGATTGTGATTCGAGTCCATGCTGTTGTGTGTAACATAGACTTCTTGGTTTGTCTTCACACGGCCCATTGATTCTCTGAGAGTTGTCCGTTTTCCTCCCATGCTTCAAGCACTTAGAACATTTTTTAATCTGTACAACGGGAACTTAGAATATTCCAGTCCACATTCCGGGGACTTGGAGATTTTTAGTCGTTTATACTCGAGTCCGCGCTCCGGGGACTTAGAATACTCCAGTCCGCACTACGGGGACATGGAGATTTTTATTCGTTTATACTCGAGCCCGCTCTCCGGGAACATGGAGTACTCCAGTCCGCACTCCAGGAACATGGAGTACTCCAGTCCGCACTCCGGGGATTTGGACATTTTTAGTCATTTATACTAGAGTCCACGCTCCGGGGACTCAGAATACTCCAGTCTGCACTCCGGGGACATGGAGATTTTTATTCGTTTATACTCGAGTCCGCGCTCCGAGAACATGGAGTACTCCAGTCCGCACTCCGGGAACATGGAGTACTCCAGTCCGCACTCCGAGGACTTGGAGATTTTTAGTCATTTATACTCGAGTCCGCGCTCCGGTGATTTTGAGTACTCCAGTCCGCACTACGGAGATTTGGAGATTTTTATTCGTTTATACTCGAGTCCGCGCTCCGGGGACATAGAGTACTCCAGTCCGCACTCCGGGGACTTGGAGATTTTTATTCGTTTATACTCGAGTCCGCGCTCCGGGGATTTAGAGTACTCCAGTCCGCATTCCGGGGACATGGAGATTTTTATTCGTTTATACTCGAGTCCGCGCTCCGGGGACTTAGAGTACTCCAGTCCGCACTCCGGGGACTTGGAGATTTTTGTTCGTTTATACTCGAGTCCGCGCTCCAGGAACTTAGAGTACTCCAGTCCGCACTCCGGGGACTTGGACATTTTTATTGATTTATACTCGAGTCCGCGCTCCGGGGACATAGAGTACTCCAGTCCGCACTCCGGGGACTTGGAGATTTTTATTCGTTTATACTCGAGTCCGCGTTCCGGGGACTTAGAGTACTCTAGTCCGCATTCCAGTGACTTGGAGATTTTTATTGATTTATACTCGAGTCCGCGCTTCGGGGACATAGAGTACTCCAGTCCGCACTCCGGGGACTTGGAGATTTTTGTTCGTTTATACTCGAGTCTGCGCTCCGGGGACTTAAAGTACTCCAGTCCGCACTCCGGGGACTTGGAGATTTTTATTCGTTTATACTCGAGTCCGCGCTCCGTGGACTTAGAGTACTCCAGTCCACACTCCGGGGACTTCGAGATTTTTATTCGTTTATACTCGAGTCCACGCTCCGGGGACTTAGAGTACTCCAGTCCGCACTCCGGGGACTTGGAGATTTTATTCATTTATACTCGAGTCCGCGCTCCGTGGACATAGAGTACTCCAGTCCGCACTCCGGGGACTTGAAGATTTTTATTCGTTTATACTCGAGTCCGCGCTCAGGGGACTTAGACTACTCCAGTCCGCACTCCAGGGACTTGGAGATTTTGAGTCGTTTATACTCGAGTCCGCGCTCAGGGGATATAGAGTACTCCAGTCCGCACTCCGGGGACTTGGATATTTTTATTCGTTTATGCTCGAGTCCGCGCTCTGGGGACTTACAGTACTCCAGTCCGCACTCCGGGGACTTGGAGATTTTTATTCGTTTATCCTCGAGTCCGCGCTTCGGGGACTTAGAGTACTCCAGTCCGCACTCCGGGGACTTGGAGATTTTTATTCGTTTATACTCGAGTCCGCCAGCTAGAATAATATAATTTAAATCGCTTGCCATAGGACTATCTTACGCAGGAACATTAATCATTCATGAAAAAGATGGCTTCGAGCCTTTATTAATGAAAGCAAGCTAAATTGTCTTATTACATGCCAAGAACTAGAAATGAAAACGTACTAGAAGTAAATGCAACTACGGCATGAAGGAAATAGACTAAGTATAATAATGCCGCAAGTGCTCGCTGTTCCATGCTCGGGGGAGTGTCGCACCATCGACGGTCGCTAGCTTGAAAGTTCCTTCTCTAAGCTTCCGTTCGATGACATATGGACCTTCCCATGCGGGATTCATATGAGACAGGATCGGGAAAACTCGTTTCAACACGAGGTCTCCCACACTAAACATTCTTGGTCGGACCTTCTCGTTATAATATTTAGTGACTCTGTGTCTATATGCGGCCGCTCTCAAATTGGCTTCTTCGCGTTATTCATCAATGAAGTCCAACGATTCCAATAAAAGATTCTGGTTCGACTCGGGGTCGTAATAAGTTACCCGATGCGATGGAACTTCAAGTTCCACGGGTATGACAGCTTCCGTGCCATATGCCAATGCGAATGGAGTGTGGCCAGTCGCAGTCTTGTGGGTAGTTCTATAGGCCCAAAGTGCTGTTGGAAGTTCATCCACCCACCTGCCTCTAGCCTTTTCCAGACGTTTTTTCAATATGGACTTGATTACCTTGTTTACGGCTTCCACTTGTCCGTTGGCCTTCGGGTGAGCTACCGCTGCAAACTTCTTTTCGATGCCATATTTCTAACAAAATTCTTTAAACTCCTTGCTTTCGAACTAAGTCCCATTGTCTGTAATGATGGTCCGTGGAAGGCCGAAGCGGCATATGATATTTCGTACGATGAAATTAATAACCTTCTTGGTGGTTATCGTGGCCAGAGGCTCTGCTTCTGCCCATTTGGTGAAGTAGTCGACCGCAACTATTGCATATTTCTCTCCACCCTTAGCTATGGGTAAAGAACCAACTAAGTCAATTCCCCACATTGCAAATGGCCAGGGACTTACCATTTGCGTGAGTTCCTTCAGCGAAGCTCTCGGGATTTTTGCATATATCTGGCATTTATCACATCTTCTCACATAGTTTACAGCATCGCGATTCACAGTTGGCCAGTAGTACCCATAGCGGAGGATCTTCTTTGCTAATGTCTACCCCCCAGTATGGTCGCCGCACTCTCCTTCAAGGACTTCCTACAGGACTCGTTTTATCTCATCGTGGGCAATGCATTGGAGTAGTGAGGTCAAGAATCCCATTCAATACATTATTCCATCCTGTATTACATAACGTGAAGCTTTACGGAGGACTTGGCATCTTTCGCTTCTCTTTTCAGGCAAATCCTCTTGTAGCAGGTACTGCTTGATTGGGATCAACCATGATTCCTTCTCAAGTTTGATCTCTAACACGAAATCTGCCTCCATTACGTCTATACTTGGAGCATAGAGGTTCTCAACAGGGAACAATCCCATTGGTTGTGCATCGCCAGTGCTTGCTGATGTGCACGTAAATGTGCATATTTTTACCACCATATTTATTCTATTTAAATTAAATAAATGATCATATTGGGTATTTTAACTTGTTTAAACCAAAATTCATATTATTTGAAATTGTCACATATTCATCTTCATCCAAGGGCAAAATGGTCATTTGTGTGCATATATTTCTTTGAGAAAAATTAATTGAAAATTTGTATATATTTTGTAGGAATTTAGCTTCTCATATTAGTGGGGTTCATGAAGAAACATGCATGCACAAAATGGATATAAAGGAATGAAGATGGAAATAATTCAAAGTGAAGATCATGTAAGACCCCACCTACCCACTACCTAATGTACAAATTAAAGGCTAATGCACATGCTAAAAGACATTTAAAGCTTCATGTACATTTAAGTGGGGGGTTATTAAATCTAATGATAACTTGGTCACCACACTTCCTCCAAGGGCATTTTGGGTACTCCCCAAAAATATGCATTAGAGTTTCTAACTTGTATAAATACCCCTTATGTTTCATGTAGCCATCTTCCTCTTAGTTAGTTAGTTTTTAGTTTAGAAAATAAATCAAAGCTCTCTTTCTTTCCATGGCTACTTAGCCATTTTATTTCATGTAATTTTCTTTTCTTTTACGCAATGTTAATTCTCTTTTATTTACATGCTTCTTCTCTTCCTATGTAATAGTGTAGATCTACCTTTATGCAATTAGATTAGTTGTCTTTTCCATTAGCTTTCATTTTCCTTTCTTTTTGATTTCATGTTGCTTTCTACATTTTTTGATTTGATAGCAAATATGAGAGCTTAATCCCTACAATTTAGGGGTAATGAAGCTCTCTAGTATGTAGATGCAACATTTTGATGTTTATACTCTCTTTTTGTGCTTTAATGGAAACACTTGAAGTGGTTTAATGATGTTGTTTAGCTTTGAATTTGATAGTCTATGTTGTTCATAACAAATAGGCTATGCTTAAACAAACGTAGCACAAATTGCCTCTTCATCTAAATATGATTATGGCAAAGAAGTGAATGTTGAAATTGAAATTTAATGGCCTATATTTCTAAACAATAGTTAATAGGCTATGTTTAAAATAGATTTTGCTTTCAACTTTGTTGTCATATTTTATGAGATTTAAAAGTTTATTAGTGGTTGTGTTATAGTTTGATGGTTTATATTGAGCTAATTAATAACACAAATATACAATACTTATGATAAGCACATCAACTAATTCACTAATGACAAGAAAAGAGAGATCTTAACTTCATTTTGTTGATTTATGTGATCTAGAGAGTGGAAATTGCCTCTAAATTGTCTTAACACTCTCATATTTTTATCATTTTCTTTTGCTAGTTTTTGTTAGTTTCTTACTTTTTAACTATTCACTCTCAACTTCGGTATAATTTGATTGAATAGAATTTTAAAATCATCAATTCCCTGTGGATCGACCCGTATTCTCCGCGTGCTACATTCGTACACCGTGCACTTGCGGTTATTTTTAATTTAAATTCGTTCGACGGTTTTCTAAACCGATATAATTTCCGTCAACGAACAAGTTTTTGGCGCCGTTGCCGGGGAATTGCTTTGATTTTATTTTTCGATTCTTCGAATTATTTTTGTTTGATTTTTGTGTGTTTATTTTGTGTGTTTGTTTAATTTTTGTGTGCCTTTTTTTATTGTGCTTGTTTCTTGTTTTCTAGTTGTTTTTGCATTTAAATATATTAAAAAAAATTGTGCTGTGATTTGTGTTTGCATGCTTGTTTTCTAGTTTTATTCGCATTTGCATAAAAAAAACATACAATTTTAACTGCTGTGTAAATTTCCATATTCACTTGAATTTTACAATATTTGTGAAAATCAATATAATCCATACGATTTCAGTGCAAATTCGTATGGATATTTTAACAACAACTGTTGTGTAAATAATTCAAATTTCGAACAACAAAATTTTCAAAATGATGACCAACCTTCGACTCTTGAAAATAGCATTGAAATGATTTCACCTTTACTCGAACTTTCTACACGACAAAATCAAGAGATAAATGATTTATGTAATTCTTATTTGTGTAATAACTCGAGTCAAGGATTTCAAAATTTGAATTCAATTCAAAATTCAAACGATTACGATTATAACCCATGCCAATTTAATTTCGAACTCCAAAATGAATTTCAAACTCAACATGAAAATGGAAACAACTTTTCAAATGAATTTGGCAATGGGAATAATCTTAACCATGTTACGAGTGAAAATTTTTGTTCTCAACAAATCCAAACCGAAAATTCTCAATTTAATAACTACAAATTGGATTTTGTTGAACAAATGAATGAAATTTACGATGATCACACGGATTTGTTGTTTGAAACTTATATGAAACAACGTGAACAACAAAATCAAATCTCAACGTGTGACAAGTCAAGTGATAATCCACCTTTTACCCAAATCGATGATTTTCAAATAGCAACTTTCGAAATTGAAAACGAAAATCTTAACGAAGTTGTTGAAAACATGGTAATTGAGTTGGATTTCAATTCTTTTGAGGGTGTGGAACCAAATTTAAAATTCGATCTTCCTTTTCACGATTTCGAAAATTTAAATACAACAACTTTGAATTTTGAACTTGAGACATGTAATAAAGTTGTTGATAATCCAATAAAGGAAGTGGAATTTAATGAACACGAATTTTTTGGACTTTTGGATGACGAGTTGTTAAATTCCAACAGGGAAGATTTAAATCACCACTTTGATTTTGAAATCAATAATTTTGAAGAATTTTTCAACGATAAACTTGAATTTCGATCAATTGTTTGATCAACCCCAAAAATCATTGAAAATAAAACAACTCGTTCAATTTTTAATGAAACAAAATTCGTTTTTCCAAATCGACAATCAACTTCGAAATCTTTTACAATTTGGTTTTTCGTGCTTAGGCTGTGTCTCACACATTTGACGAGACAAATGAATCAGTCTTTAGAAGACCGTTTCATTTACTTTTTGACTGTATACTTTCTCATCTCTTGTAAATAATAATCTTTCATGTAAATATAGGATTTTTATTTTATTTTTCTCCTTCCACTTGGGTTGACTGTGGGGACACAGTCAAAATCAAGTGTGGGGGGGAGACTCACCTTCATTTTTTTTTCATGGTTTATTTTTGCTTTAAAATCACAAAAACAAAAAAAATCCCAAAAACAAATTTTCTTTTGATTTATTTTTAAAAGAAACACTATAAGATAAATATATGGCTTTGGTTTATTAAATTGAAATTTTTGAAAATTTATTGGTCTTAACAAAAATAAAAATGAAGTTTGATTACAAATAATAATGGTTTAACTAGTATATAGGAAGATTCATACGTGTTAATTATGAAGTACATCCTAATTGAAAATCTTTGTTTTAAAAAGTGGTTGATTTAAAGTAAAGGATATAACATTTTTTTTTGTCTTCTAAGTTAAATGGTGCTAAGATGATTTTGCAAAACTTCCACTCAAAAAAATATAAAAATAAAAAATAATAACATCCAAGTATTCGCTCTCATTTAAAAGTCCTCACGGTTATGCATGGACGATTATTTGGAATTTTTGATTATGTGCTTTCATACTCATTTAAAAGTCCTCACGGTTATGGTGTATGGAATACATGTAAAAAAACAAAAAAGACTTAATAAAAACCACCTACGGTCGATAGTGTATGCATGAAAGTGTGTGCACTCGCCATGCTCTGTACTCCCCTCACATAAGCCCGAAAGGCAGTGCATGGGTGGTATATCTGGCCTCGGTTTACCTGAGCTAGGTGTGTAATTTTTCTTGCAAATAATGAGAGAGCAAGCAATTGAAATCCTAGCACTATTTTTACTTATTTGATTTGATTTGTTATTAAAAAGAAATGAAAATACCACTTTGATAAACTTTGATAATCAACTAAGCATCCATTTTATAATTACACTTTGTTATCAACCGAAACAACAAGTTAAACTATTGTCTATTTGTTATGATAACTTGATTTTTGTTGAAAATTTTGACGAGTAAATGACATAAATTTTCAAGATAATAACCAAAACCTATATTTAACTTATTTGTGTCAATTTAAAAATAAATCCTTCATTTGTAAATATTTTCAAAAATTTGCATTCGTCTCTTTGTAAATAAATCTTGCATTTTGTAAATATTTTCATCATGCATTTGGATTTTGTGGGTAGTATCCGCTGAAAACCCTCACGAGACAACACTCGTCCTATTGGGGACACCCAGAGGTTTAACGGCTTATTGCATACGCTCAATGCAATCGTGCTCCCTACGAAAACGGGATTACCTTAGTTTTAGTTTATTCGAGGACGAATAAAAAGATAAGTGTGGGGGTACTTGATGTGCACGTAAATGTGCATATTATTACCACCATATTTATTCTATTTAAATTAAATAAATGATCATATTGGGTATTTTAACTTGTTTAAACCAAAATTCATATTATTTGAAATTGTCACATATTCATCTTCATCCAAGGGAAAAATGGTCATTTGTGTGCATATATTTCTTTGAGAAAAATTAATTGAAAATTTGTATATATTTTGTAGGAATTTAGCTTCTCATATTAGTGGGTTCATGAAGAAACATGCATGCACAAAATGGATATAAAGGAATGAAGATGGAAATAATTTAAAGCGAAGATCATGGAGGACCCCACCTACCCACTACCTAATGTACAAATTAAAGGCTAATGCACATGCTAAAAGACATTTAAAGCTTCATGTACATTTAAGTGGGGGGTTATTAAATCTAATGATAACTTGGCCACCACACTTCCTCCAAGGGCATTTTTGGTACTCCCCAAAAATATGCATTAGGGTTTCTAACTTGTATAAATACCCCTTATGTTTCATGTAGCCATCTTCCTCTTAGTTAGTTAGTTTTTAGTTTAGAAAATAAATCAAAGCTCTCTTTCTTTCCACGGCTACTTAGCCTTTTTATTTCATGTAATTTTCTTTTCTTTTACGCAATGTTAATTCTCTTTTATTTACATGCTTCTTCTCTTCTTATGTAATAGTGTAGATCTACCTTTATGCAATTAGATTAGTTGTCTTTTCCATTAGCTTTCATTTTCCTTTCTTTTTGATTTCATGTTGCTTTCTACATTTTTTGATTTGATAACAAATATGAGAGATTAATCCCTACAATTTAGGGGTAATGAAGCTCTCTAGTATGTAGATGCAACATTTTGATGTTTATACTCTCTTTTTGTGCTTTAATGGAAACACTTGAAGTGGTTTAATGACGTTGTTTAGCTTTAAATTTGATAGTCTATGTTGTTCATAACAAATAGGCTATGCTTAAACAAACGTAGCACAAATTGCCTCTTCATCTAAATATGATTATGGCAAAGAAGTGAATGTTGAAATTGAAATTTGATAGCCTATATTTCTAAACAATAGTTAATAGTCTATGCTTAAAATAGATTTTGCTTTCAACTTTGTTGTCATATTTTATGAGATTTAAAAGTGTATTTGTGGTTGTGTTATAGTTTGATGGTTTATATTGAGCTAATTAATAGCACAAATATACCATACTTATGATAAGCACATCAACTAATTCACTAATGACAAGAAAAGAGAGATCATAACTTCATTTTGTTGATGTATGTGATCTAGAGAGCGGAAATTGCCTCTAAATTGTCTTAACACTCTCACATTTTTATCATTTTCTTTTGCTAGTTTTTGTTAGTTTCTTACATTTTTAACTATTCACTCTCGACTTCGGTATAATTTGATTGAATAGAATTTTAAAATCATCAATTCCCTGTGAATCGACCCGTATTCGCCGCGTGCTACATTCGTACACCGTGCGCTTGTGGTTATTTTTAATTTAAATTCGTTCGACGGTTTTCTAAACCGATAGAATTTCCGTCGACGAACACTTGCGAATTTTGCCAATGAATCGGCTTCCCTATTTTTTTCGCGTGGGACATGCGAGATGTCGTGGTATTCCAGATTCGCCAGCGGCTCTTGAAACCGAGCAAGGTAAGGAGAAAGTCACTGTCCCTTTGCTTGATAGTCTCCTCGCACCTGATATACTACCAGCTGCGAGTCACAGAAGATTTCGATTGATCTCACTCCCAATTCGATAACAAGTCTTAAGCCAGCAATCAATGCTTCATATTCGGCTTTGTTATTTGTTGCTGCAAACTCGAGCTTCAAAGAGTAGCAGATAGATCGGTCTTCAGAAGTTACAAGGATTATACCTGCCCCCGGCCAACGGTCGTTAGATGCCCCATCGGTGTACATTTTCCATCGAACGGGGGGCATGATTCTGTGTTTGCTCGGTTTATCTAGCATAGTGAATTCAGCAATGAAGTCGGCTAGTGCTTGTCCTTGTTTGGCCCTCTGCGGCAAATAGGCAATATCGAACTGACTTAACTCAATATTCCATTTCAGCATTCTTCCGAAAGTTTCCGGTCGTTGGAGTACTTGTCGCAAGGGTTGGTCAGTGTAGACACCGATTGAGTGTGCATGAAAGTAGGGGCGAAGCTTGCGTGATGCGATCACCAAGCAATAGGCTAGTTTTTCAATCTTTGGATAATTTCTTTCCGCCCCTGTCAAGTGCTTACTGACATAGTAAATCGGCTTTTGAATCCGGTCTTCCTCGCGGACCAAGGCTGTACTGATAGCATGCTGGGATACCGCCAAGTATACATACAACGTTTCATGGTCTATCGGCTTGGACAGTACGGGGGGACTTTCCAAGTGCCTTACCAGAGCCCGGAATGCTTCCTCACGGTCGGATGTCCATTCGAAGTTTCTCTTTCCTTTCTTTATAATGTCGAAGAAGGGAACTGTGACGACTTCTAACCCCAGAAATCCGGTTCATCTTGAAGAAAGAAAGAGATGAGAAAATAGAAAAGATGGAGAAGAAAGAACAACAACAACAAAACCTCACAGCGGAATGGAACACAATATAATATATTACATAACTATTACATAAATTTACATATATCAGAGTTAACACATCACACACTCGACAGTTATAAACACCTGTCTAGTTAATACAACACAACTCATACAAATAACCCAAAGATATCAACACAGCGGAACTTATACTTATATCTATAACGCTGAAGCCTCCTGCTCCATTGCTCTTCCAGAATTCGTCAAACCTAACCTGAATCCCTTGGCTACCCGTAAAAATTTGGATACCCAAAAGTTTATGAAAAACAAAAATAAACTCCGGGTCAGACATGGGTCTGGTATGAGTAACAGATTAAAGTTGCTTAACTTTGAAAAACATTTGAAAACAAAAGGTATCACGTAAGACTTCCCACGAATAAATATGGTAAGTTTTTACCTTACGCTAACCAAAACAGTTGATAGAAAATTCTGTGATATTATAATAGGTCTAGGGTTTTCAAGTAAATAGAAAATAGCCGAAATTGTTACATTCATTAAATTCCAGCTACTAGCCACAAAAGTGGGTAATACAATCAAAACCATTGGCACTTATTGGATTTTGGATTCCATACAATGGCAGGGCTACTGGGATACCGCCCGTCACAGTACGTGGCCTAGATCAACGTACCGAGGATCACTCCCGACCCCCTGCAACACAAGGCCGGAACCATTCCTTACTGAACAGTCCCGAACAAGACAACCCCGACAGTTGGAGCTCACAACTGTCCACACAGCCAAATAAAAAGGGACATCTAGACAGGGGAAAATCTTGTCCTACTTGGGCATGACCCACCTAACCTTGTTGCACCTCCCCTGTTTTAGCCATTCCTGGTTGATGAGGCTTGAGGCTACGATTACCTTTAGAGAACACATTTCTTAGAATGCTCATCGCCCACCTGACGATGGTTTGTAAGCATTCAATCCATGCGAGTTTGTTCCGGGTTCGAACGAAACCGAAAGCATTATCTCCTTACACCCATTTTGGAATCACCCTCAGAGTTAACGACGATAACCCTTGCATTCAGAATCTTCATCTTCAAATTCACGACCTAGCGTTAATTTGGATCGATGTGGTTTTCGGATTTCCAAATATGGAAAACCCGATCCCGGTCTCATCGAAATCCAAAAGGTGTCTTTTAGGGCCAAGTTGTTTTAAAGTTTAAAACAATTCAATTCAATTATCCATTTACTCACAGATAGATAATTCACAATATCATAATAGATAGTCAACATTAACATAAACAGATAATCAATATTATCACTACAAACAGATAATGCATATTATCATCATGACAGGTAATTCATATTATCATCATATTTAAATCAAAGCATCCATATCACATAGCATCAATTTCTCATATCTGAGATCTTAAATCATTTAAGGTAAATGATATCATCATCCATATATAAGCAATCATATAAGCTATAATTAATTTAAAATGAATTAAATTAATTATATCAACTCTAATTAATTTAAAGTAAATTAAATTAATTACTTCACCATTTAAAACTTGCTTACACAATTATTAATCAATTTCCAATCAATTAATAAATCATTCACTAATTATTCGTTTCAATTAATCACACTTGATTAATTAACATTTAATTATATTCAAGTAATCATCCTTTAATTATTTTCACAAATTAATTATCTTATCTAAATATAGAAATTAACCTTAAATTACAAACATTACATTACTTCTTAATTACACTAATTAATAACTCTTTAATTTCTTATTATTGATTAATTAATCTAAATTTATCATCCCATCATTAATTATATCAATTAACGATTTCTAATTACATTTTAATTAATTCCCTATTTAAATTAATTACCTTAAGTAATTATCTTCAATTAAACCACATCTATTAATCACCTCTGATTAATACCATTTAGTAATTAACTATTTTTAATTACTCATCAAATAAATTAATTACTCCTTAATTAATTTTCTCTAATTAATCCCCTGATTAATTATACAAAGTAATTATATTCCAATTACTTTCATTTTTAAATCACCCTCAGTTAATTACATCCAGTAATTATCATCAATTACTTCCCTAAATAATAATACTTATCTCATCATCATATGATATATTAAATTAATTAAACTTAATTAATTAACTTAAACAATTCATAGAATTAATTACAATGAGTAATTAATTCCTTAATTACTTCCGTTAAGTAATTATACTTAACAATTCACAATTGCTTATCTTAAATAAATAATTTAATTAATTATTAAAAATAATCCCATTAATTGATTATTTCATAATTTTTAGTTAATGTCCTTCATTAACTAATTATAATCCTTTAATTACTTTCCTAAAGTAATTAACTAAGATTTATTATCAATTACATTTTAAGTTAGTCTTAATAACTCATTAATTAATCCTTTATTAATTCATTAATTGATTACTAATCATTAATTGTAAATCAATCCATATTTAATCAATGATTCTTAATTACAAATTGATTTACCTTAAATTAATTAACTTATATCTCTTTTAACTAAATTTAAACTCTTAATTTCTAAGTTAATTAATTCTAGTCATTAATTATCCATTTAGTTAACTTAATAATTACAAATCCTTAAGTCTTTAAAAACCTTATTCTATTAAATGATCAATTTATCATTAATAAGGTATTTTAAACAATTGAATTTAATTTTACTTTTAAATTCATTTTAAATTAAAGATTTAAAATGAAATCAAATTAATCTTAACAATTCCAAACTCCTTTTTATTTTACAACTTAAAGAACATTTATCTTAAAATAGAAGATTAAAAGAATTTAAACACGGTTTCATTTTGAATTCAAATCAAATTTAAAAATTCTCTTTATCATTCAAATTTGTTTGAAACAAATTTTAAATTTAAAATCTTTATTTATTTAAAGACTGAGATTCAAACTATGTTTTGAATCCAAACTTATCTTGGTTTAAACTTTGTTTAAATACCTATTTTTTTCATTTAAAAGCCCGGTTTTAAAAATGAAATAAACTTACTAGTTTTAAAACCTGTAGCTAAAATACCTGAGATAAACAAAAAAACTACTTCGAGCAAAACCCCAAAATTCTTCGGTCAACACTCGAATCACTCGAGTGAAACGCGAACAACAATCCCCTTTTTAAAGTGGTTACAAATAATTTAAAATTTTAAAACTTTCATTTATTTTAAACTGAGATTCAAACTTCTTTCGAATCCAAACTCATCTTTTATTTAAATACCTATGTTAAACATTCATTTCTCATTTTAAAACCCCAGTTTAAAGATTATTAAACTTTACAGGTTTTAAAAACCTGTTACAACTTACCCAGGTCCCCCCCTACACTACTCCGAGTCAAGCTCGAACGTGCTTCGAGTTCGCGTGAAGTATTTCCCGAGTCAAATCCTTACAAACTCGAGTACCCCCTTGCTTCAACAACTTCTCCAGGCACAACACAATGCACGTGCACGTGTACCCTCACCGGAGCTCCCTCCGATCATCGACGATCACTCCAACACATCGCCTAACCATGCAGCAACCCACAACGATCACCCAACCATTTGCACGAGCCTCGAATCGAAATTGAGCACAAAACCCAAACCTAGAAACGCACGAGCACCACCTCCACGAAACCTGTCATCGCCTTACTTGCAAAATTCCGACCACCGTAAACACTGAAACTCCGGCTATGACCTTGACCACGACCAAGCTTTCATCCTTCAAGACCCCGCTGCACTCGATCCACTATAGAGGCTGTGGTGATCGATTCTTTATGCGCAGCAAAAATTAGGGTTCTAAAAGAAAAACCCCTGCCGAAATTTCCCTGGTGAATTTCCCACCACCGCCATTTTTTTCCAAGCATCTATACTCACCCCTCCATCACTAGACACGATCCCAAAATCTACCAACCCAAGGATCACCAGAGATTAATCAAACAAAGAAATTCCCACAAACCCGAACTGCTCTCGAACCTTAAATTGAAAAATTAAATTTTTGCTTTAAAAATCATGTCATACCTCACTAATTCAGATCTCATACCTGAATTCGCGAATTATGATAATAAATTTTTTACTTATGTAGACATTGCTTTGTATTTTCTTCATTTCCAGAGACAATACCATTTGTTTTAACTTTAAAAAAATTATAAACCTTGACTACTAACGAATCAAACAGATTTTGTTTAAATCTTATATCCTTACTTAGATTAGGTGATGAGATATTGATTTGTGAATGAATCTCGAGCTTAAAAAAAATAAAAGAGTGATATCAGAGAGGTTACAGAAGATAAACACATACACCTTTCACATATCTATATATATATATGCAGAAAATTCATCAAACCTTTATATTTCATACTAATATACATATATTCTAGAACAAATCATACAATTAAGATAAATCCAAAGCTTTAAAAAATGTGATGTTACTCACCTGCTTTAGAGAGGATGAACAGAGCACTGTTCTTTAAAACTGGAAAAAACATGCTTTTTGTTTTGATTTCCTGCTAACACCTTGCTTTAGATTATAGAAGTTTTATGATATTGTTTGAGTTTGTAAAAATGAAAATTTACTTATGTTTTCTGGTTTGCTAAGTTTTGAACAGAGAGTATTGCATGTAAATATAAGCCAAACAAGCTTGTACAGGAAGATGTAGTTTGTTCAGATTATATATATATATATATATTTTTAGTCAGAGATATATTTTTTTTACATTTCGGCTGAAATGATATGTATACATCTCTAGTAGACCAAATGGTGTGCTAATATTAAATGCCACAAAGTACTTTATGTTTCAAACATATCTGGTTTTGTATGTGTTAAGATATTTCTCTTTTGTCTTATTTTCTTTGTCTTGTATATATTACTTATATAAAATTTTCTCTTGTCTTATTCCTTAGATACAAAATTCCACAGGCCTATACATACTTCCTCTTTCTTTTATTCTTACCTGTATATGCTTTTGTACTTAAGTACAACATGTTTTCCTTTGTCTAACTTATTAATTTTGATGTTGATAAATTTTTCTTTTGCTTTGTCTTGCCTACAGATTACAAACATTTCAAGCCTGGTTTGTATTTTACTTATGTCCAATATATAAAGTTAGTTTAGTCTTTGCTATGAATTTTAGCCTAAGTATTTATTTCTATGCTTATTTTTATTTCTCTTTTATTTTTAAACTTAACTATCAACACTTAATTTGATGATTATTAAGTTATTTTCATACTTATGCTAATATCATACATTGGATTTTATGCTTAAGTTCAATATATTAAAGACTTGTTTTATTTTAAACATATTTGAAAGATGCTATTTCAAATTTACAATCACATCCTTTCTATCAAATACACATACATAGATTTAAGATAACAATTTTTATTTGTATTAAAAATCCATTTGTAAAAATATTATATCGTCAATATAGTTAAATATAACTCATTATTAAATTAAAATAATTCACAAAAGAATTTGTCTTCTTATTTAATACATTACTTAATAAAAAAACAAAACAAACCTTTTTATTTAAATTTAACTTAAGCTGAAATCAATTTTAAATAGTTAAGTTTTTAGCTTGAGTACTAAAATCATATGGTTATTTATTTAGTAGCTTAATATCAAATTAAATCCAATTTTTAATTTATCAAAAATATTAGAATAAGAAAACATGCCTATGTATATTAAATTTTAAACAAAGATTATCTATTTATAATATATACAGATATGTATATATTCAAATACAAAATAATTTATTGGCCTTTAAAGATAGATTATCAGTTTAAATATTTATTTTGAAGAAGATTATTAATTTACTTCAAATTCATTGTTAACAATATTGTCAAATCAATTAAATTTTGACATAAATTATTAAATTATTATTGTCAAAATTTCCGGGATATCATATTCCTCCCCCCTTAAAAGAATTTCGTCCCCGAAATTTAAAACAAAGATAATTTAATAATTTAATTAAAGATTTAATTTTTAAACACAGACAGATATCAATCATATGCTAGCAATCATAGCAACCAATTCATCCAATCTACAAATCTAATTGTCCAGATAAAATTTTAAATAGAATTTTCTCGAGTTTTCCCCAAGTATAAATATTGGGATACTCTCTCTACAGAATTCAAACAACCAATATTACTAAGCTACTGAGTTTCTACTCATTTGGATCTACAAAACAAAACAGGATATCAGACTACAGATAAGTCTGACCCAACAACCAAAACACTCTGAACTGCTGACTCTACAATCAAAGATAGATCTTACACGTACTCCCTCAGATATACGTGAAACTCTCCGAATTCCGGTTACCCAAACTGACAATCCAATTCTGAAATCCAAACACTTATCCAAAATCAAATCTCCGATTACGGACTCCAAATTTCTTCGTCTCTTATCCACAAAACTCTTCGGACGATCCTGGGCTGCCTACATCCTTACTAATCAGCTCAACCCTTGCTGATACCCCCATAAACAAATTGATCCAAAAACAATCCAACAAAATGATCTTTCCAAGATTAACCTTCAAAAAAAAAAACAGATCACAACTCAATTCCAAAATCAGCAGACTGATCTTACTTCTCTCATCTGAAAAGATAATACAGATGCATTCCAATCTGGTCTTAAGATCCTGAAAAATTTCCAGTAGAAACTCTCTAATCCAAAATACTGCAAATTCTAGTTGTTTCCACTTTAAACCAGCTGCCACCATGCTTCCACTGCACTACTCCAATCATAGAAGATGAAAATGTTAATGATCATCTCAAGGACAAACTGGACAACACATCTTAAAACTATGGTTCAATAGATCCTTTAAAGAAACTCAGAAGTTCTTCCCAAAATTCTAGCTGCTTCACCAACTCATTCTCAGAAACCATCCTACTAATGAGCTGAACCATCGGTACTACTCCTGGAATCCAGTCGATATCAAATTCAATCTTCAGACACGGACAAAATTCTAACTTCCTGAAGACATCCAGAAAAATTAGATAACCCAAGAGAACACTCAGCAATCGCAAGTCACTTTTGCGATCAATCTAGCCCACCACCAAAGAAAAAAAACTATTTCTCTCTTTACCAAACAGAACAGCCTACGCTTAATTAGCCAACCCATCGAAGAAATGGAATCACTCTACTGTTTCTGAACTCCACTGCTGATTCAGAAGTTAAAAACTTCCTTGCTAACACACCAATGCAAAAAAATTCCTAACCCAGAGCTCTTCGAGAAACTCGAACCTCAAACCAACAGAAACATTTTACTGAACTCAACCCCAACACCGAAACAGCTACACTTCCTTAACTGATTCCAAAGTAACATCTTCGGAGACTTCCATAGTCACTGTGTCTCATCACACAGCTACTACATTCTGAGGTAAGATATCCGGACTTGCTCATACCAAACCGATAGGTCCAAACTCTAGCTTATCCAAACTTACGCTTCAAAAATGAACTCCGAACCTTAACAGGTTTCCTTCAGAGATCAATGAAATCCTTACACCATTCAAAGCTCACTCGAGACGGTAATAGGTCTACAGTCTCGACAAATATACCTCCAACCTCAAATACTCAAACTCCAACCATTGGTAGTCGTGATACACACGCCACTACCCTATCTACCTTTATAACTTATATTGGATAACCCGGACAGTTAACCCGACAAATAGGTAGAAATAAATATAAATATATATTACAAAATTACAAATATGCTCTCTCAAGATAGAAATCACTCAAGAGCCTAGGTATTCACTCAACCTAGGGCTCTGATACCAACTGTGACGACCCGGGTTTCTGACCCAAAATCCGGTTCATCTTGAAGAAAGAAAGAGATGAGAAAATAGAAAAGATGGAGAAGAAAGAACAACAACAACAAAACCTCACAGCGGAATGGAACACAATATAATATATTACATAACTATTACATAATTTTACATATATCAGAGTTAACACATCACACACTAGACAGTTATAAACACATGTCTAGTTAATACAACACAACTTAAACAAATAACCCAAAGATATCAACACAGCGGAACTTATACTTATATCTATAACGCTGAAGCCTCCTGCTCCATTGCTCCTCCAGAATTCGTCAAACCTAACCTGAATCCCTTGGCTACCCGTAAAAATTTGGGTACCCAAGAGTTTATGAAAAACAAAAATAAACTCCGGGTCAGACATGGGTCTGGTATGAGTAACAGATTAAAGTTGCTTAACTTTGAAAAACATTTGAAAACAAAAGGTATCACGTAATACTTCCCACGAATAAATATGGTAAGTTTTTACCTTACGCTAACCAAAACAGTTGATAGGAAATTCTGTGATATTATAATAGGTCTAGGGTTTTCAAGTAAATAGAAAATAGCCGAAATTGTTACATTCATTAAATTCCAGCTACTAGCCACAAAAGTGGGTAATACAATCAAAACCGTTGGCACTTATTGGATTTTGGATTCCATACAATGGCAGGGCTACTGGGATACCGCCCGTCACATTACGTGGCCTAGATCAACATACCGAGGATCACTCCTGACCCCCTGCAACACAAGGCCGGAACCATTCCTTACTGAACAGTCCCGAACAAGACAACCCCGACAGTTGGAGCTCACAACTGTCCACACAGCCAAATAAAAAGGGACATCTAGATAGGGGAAAATCTTGTCCTACTTGGGCATGGCCCACCTAACCTTGCTGCACCTCCCCTGTTTTAGCCATTCCCGGTTGATGAGGCTTGAGGCTACGATTACCTTTAGAGAACACATTTCTTTGAATGCTCATCGCCCACCTAACGATGGTTTGTAAGCATTCAATCCATGCGAGTTCGTTCCGGGTTCGAACGAAACCGAAGGCATTATCTCGTTACACTCATTTTGGAATCACCCTCAGAGTTAACGACGATAACCCTTGCATTCAGAATCTTCATCTTCAAATTCACGACCTAGCGTTAATTTGGATCGATGTGGTTTTCGGATTTCCAAATATGGAAAACCCGATCTCGGTCTCATCGAAATCCAAAACGTGTCTTTTAGGGCCAAGTTGTTTTAAAGTTTAAAACAATTTAATTCAGTTATCCATTTACTCACAGATAGATAATTCACAATATCATAATAGATAGTCAACATCAACATAAACAGATAATCAATATTATCACTACAAACCGATAATGCATATTATCATCATGACAGGTAATTCATATTATCATCATATTTAAATCAAAGCATCCATATCACATAGCATCGATTTCTCATATCTGAGATCTTAAATCATTTAAGGTAAATGATATCATCATCCATATATAAGCAATCATATAAGCTATAATTAATTTAAAATGAATTAAATTAATTATATCAACTCTAATTAATTTAAAGTAAATTAAATTAATTACTTCACCATTTAAAACTTGCTTACACAATTATTAATCAATTTCCAATCAATTAATAAATCATTCACTAATTATTCGTTTCAATTAATCGCACTTGATTAATTAACATTTAATTATATTCAAGTAATCATCCTTTAATTATTTTCACAAATTAATTATCTTATCTAAATATAGAAATTAACCTTAAATTACAAACATTACATTACTTCTTAATTACACTAATTAATAACTCTTTAATTTCTTATTATTGATTAATTAATCAAAATTTATCATCCCATCATTAATTATATCAATTAATGATTTCTAATTACATTTTATTTAATTCCCTGTTTAAATTAATTACCTTAAGTAATTATCTTCAATTAAACCACATCTATTAATCACCTCTGATTAATACCATTCAGTAATTAACTATTTTTAATTACTCATCAAATAAATTAATTACTCCTTAATTAATTTTCTCTATTTAATCCCCTGATTAATTATACAAAGTAATTATATTCCAATTACTTTCATTTTTAAATCACCCTCAGTTAATTACATCCAGTAATTATCATCAATTACTTCCCTAAATAATAATACTTATCTCATCATCATATGATATATTAAATTAATTAAACTTAATTAATTAACTTAAACAATTCATAGAATTAATTACAATGAGTAATTAATTCCTTAATTACTTCCGTTAAGTAATTATACTTAACAATCCACAATTGCTTATCTTAAATAAATAATTTAATTAATTATTAAAAATAATCCCATTTATTGATTATTTCATAATTTTTAGTTAATGTCCTTCATTAACTAATTATAATCCTTTAATTACTTTCCTAAAGTAATTAACTAAGATTTATTATCAATTACATTTTAAGTTAGTCTTAATAACTCATTAATTAATCCTTTATTAGTTCATTAATTGATTATTAATCATTAATTGTAAATCAATCCATATTTAATCAATGATTCTTAATTACAAATTGATTTACCTTAAATTAATTAACTTATATCTCTTTTAACCAAATTTAAACTCTTAATTTCTAAGTTAATTAATTCTAGTCATTAATTATCCATTTAGTTAACTTAATAATTACAAATCCTTAAGTCTTTAAAAACCTTATTCTATTAAATGATCAATTTATCATTAATAAGGTATTTTAAACAATTGAATTTAATTTTACTTTTAAATTCATTTTAAATTAAAGATTTAAAATGAAATCAAATTAATCTTAACAATTCCAAACTCCTTTTTATTTTACAACTTAAAGAATATTTATCTTAAAATAGAAGATCAAAAGAATTTAAACACGGTTTCATTTTGAATTCAAATCAAATTTAAAAATTCTCTTTATCATTCAAATTTGTTTGAAACAAATTTAAAAATTAAAATCTTTATTTATTTAAAGACTGAGATTCAAACTACGTTTTGAATCAAAACTTAAATTGGTTTAAACTTTGTTTAAATACCTATTTTTTTCATTTAAAAGCCCGGTTTTAAAAATGAAATAAACTTAAAACTTGTAGCTAAAATACCTGAGATAAACAAAAAAACTACTTCGAGCAAAACCCCAAAATTCTTCGGTCAACACTCGAATCACTCGAGTGAAACTCGAACAACAATCCCCTTTTTAAAGTGGTTACAAATACTTTAAAATTTTAAAACTTTCTTTTATTTTAAACTGAGATTCAAGCTTCTTTCGAATCCAAACTCATCTTTTATTTAAATACCTATGTTAAACATTCATTTCTCATTTTAAACCCCCAGTTTAAAGAATATTGAACTTTACAGGTTTTAAAAACCGGTTACAACTTACCCAGGTCCACCCCTACACTACTCCGAGTCAAGCTCGAACGTGCTTCGAGTTCGCGTGAAGTATTTCCTGGGTTAAATCCTTACAAACTCGAGTACCCCCCTTGCTTCAACAACTTCTCCAGGCACAACACAATGCACGTGCACGTGTACCCTCACCGGAGCTCCCTCCGATCATCGACGATCACTCCAACACATCGCCTAACCACGCAGCAACCCATAACGATCACCCAACCATTTGCACGAGCCTCGAATCGAAATTGAGCACAAAACCTAAACCTGGAAACGCACGAGCACCACCTCCACGAAACCTGTCATCGCCTTGCTTGCAAAATTCCGACCACTGTAAACACTGAAACTCCGGCTATGACCTTGACCACGACCAAGCTTTCATCCTTCAAGACCCCGCTGCACTCGATCCACTATAGAGGCTGTGGTGATCGATTCTTTATGCGCAGCAAAAATTAGGGTTCTAAAAGAAAAACCCCTGCCGAAATTTCCCTGGTGAATTTCCCACCACCGCCATATTTTTCCAAGCATCAACACTCACCCCTCCATCACCAGACACGATCCCAAACTCTACCAACCCAAGGATCACCAGAGATCACTCAAACAAAGAAATTCCCACAAACCCAAACTGCTCTCGAACCTTAAATCGAAAAACTAAATTTTTTGCTTTAAAAATCATGTCATACCTCACTAATTCAGATCTCATACCTGAATTCGCGAATTATGATAATAAATTTTTGACTTATGTTGACATTGCTTTGTATTTTCTTCATTTTCAGAGACAATACCATTTGTTTTAACTTTAAAAAAATTCTAAACCTTGACTACTAACGAATCAAACAGATTTTGTTTAAATCTTATATCCTAACTTAGATTAGGTGATGAGATATTGATTTGTGAATGAATCTCGAGCTAAAAAAAAAAGAGTGATATCAGAGAGGTTACAGAAGATAAACACATACATCTTTCACATATCTATATATATATGCAGAAAATTCATCAAACCTTTATATTTCATACTAATGCACATATATTCCAGAACAAATCATACAATTAAGATAAATCCAAAGCTTTAAAAAATGTGATGTTACTCACCTGCTTTAGAGAGGATGAACAGAGCACTGTTCTTTAAAACTGGAAAAAACATGCTTTTTGTTTTGATTTCCTGCTAACACCTTGCTTTAGATTATAGAAGTTTTATGATATTGTTTGAGTTTGTAAAAATGAAAATTTACTTATGTTTTCTGGTTTGCTAAGTTTTGAACAAAGAGTATTGCATATAAATATAAGCCAGACAAGTGTGTACAGGAAGATGTAGTTTGTTCAGATTATATTATTATTATTTTTTAGTCAGAGATATTTTTTTTTACATTTTGGCTGAAATGATATGTATACATCTCTAGTAGACCAAATGGTGTGCTAATATTAAATGCCACAAAGTACTTTACGTTTCAAACATATCTGGTTTTGTATGTATTAAGATATTTCTCTTTTGTCTTATTTTCTTTGTCTTGTATATATTACTTATATAAAAATTTCTCTTGTCTTATTCCTTAGCTTATTCTAACATATAAAACTCCACAGGCCTATACATACTTCCTCTTTCTTTTATTCTTACCTGTATATGCTTTTATACTTAAGTACAAAATGTTTTCCTTTGTCTAACTTATTAATTTTGATGTTGATAAATTTTTCTTTAGCTTTGTCTTGCCTACAGATTACAAACATTTCAAGCCTGGTTTGTATTTTACTTATGTCCAATATATAAAGTTATTTTAGTCTTTGCTATGAATTTTAGCCTAAGTATTTATTTCTATGCTTATTTTTATTTCTCTTTTATTGTTAAACTTAACTATCAACACTTAATTTGATGATTATTAAGTTATTTTCATACTTATGCTAATATCATACATTGGATTTTATGCTTAAGTTCAATATATTAAAGACTTGTTTTATTTTAAACATATTTGAAAGATTCTATTTCAAATTTACAATCACATCCTTCCTATCAAATACACATACATAGATTTAAGATAACAAATTTTTTTTTTATATTAAAAATCCATTTGTAAAAATATTATATCATCAATATAGTTAAATATAACTCATTATTAAATTAAAATAATTCACAAAAGAATTTGTCTTCTTATTTAATACATTACTTATATAAAAAAACAAAACAAACCTTTTTATTTAAATTTAACTTAAGCTGAAATCAATTTTAAATAGTCAAGTTTTTAGCTTGAGTATTAAAATCATATGGTTATTTATTTAGTAGCTTAATATCAAATTAAATCCAATTTTTAATTTATCAAAAATAATAGAATAAGAAAACATGCCTATGTATATTAAATTTTAAACAAAGATTATCTATTTATAATATATACATATATGTATATATTCAAATACAAAATAATTTATTGGCCTTTAAAGATAGATTATCAGTTTAAATATTTATTTTGAAGAAGATTGTTAATTTACTTCAAATTCATTATTAACAATAT
This sequence comes from Allium cepa, assembly GCA_030765085.1. NCBI lineage: Eukaryota > Viridiplantae > Streptophyta > Magnoliopsida > Asparagales > Amaryllidaceae > Allium > Allium cepa. The sequence goes on from CM060938.1 coordinate 806,348,923, forward strand.
TGTCAAACCAATTAAATTTTGGCATAAATTATTAAATTGTTATTGTCAAAATTTCCGGGATGTCACAGGAACACACTTGTCTGTAGCCCTGGATATGAATCGACTTAGCGCGGCCACTTTTCCATTCAGGCTTTGCACCTGCTTTATGGTTTTGGGTACTTGTATATCTCGAATAGCCTGGATCTTTTCTGGGTTAGCCTCGATTCCCCAGGCATTCACAATGAATCCCAGAAACTTTCCTGATGCTACGCCGAATGAACACTTCAACGGATTGATCTTCATTACATAATGCCTGAGTATGTCAAACATCTCTGTTAGGTCTCGGATGTGGTCGTTTGACTGCCGTGACTTCACTAGCATGTCATCCACATAGACTTCCATTGTTTTACCAATCTGGTCTTTGAGCATTCGATTCACCAGGCGTTGATAAGTCGCTCCTGCGTTCTTCAATCCAAATGGCATTACTACATAGCAATACAACCCCACGTTTGTGACAAAGCTGGTGTGTTCTTGGTCCGGGATGTGCATTGGAATTTGATTGTAACCAGAATATGTGTCCATAAATGATAGTAACTCATGTCCGGCAGTTGAGTCGACGAGTTGGTCATTCCTTGGCAGCGGGAAACTATCCTTCGGGCATGCCTTGTTTAAATCGGAGTACCTCCATTTTCCATTCGCTTTCTTTACTAACACTGAGTTAGATACCCATTCAGGGTAGAGGGCGTCGTGGATGAACCCGTTGGTTTTGAGTTTGTCCACCTCCTCTCTGAAAGCCGCGGACCTCTCCGGGTCCATGCCTCTCCTTTTTTGTTTTACAGGAACATGTCTCGGGTCTATGTTCAACATATGACTCGCGATTATAGGAGAAATCCCGCACATATCAGAATGCGTCCAAGCAAAAACATCAAGGTTTGCTCAGAGGAAGTCAGTAAGGTTCTCAGCGGCCACGGGGTCGAGCTGTGATCCTATTTTAAGAACTCATGATGGGTCGCTGCGGCTAACTGAGATGTCGATGGTTAGTTCAGCCGGTGCTACATTTGTTTCCCTAGGTTCCCCACCATCGTCTCTCGGATCTACGTCTCTATGGATCCGAGAATGCCGCCTGAGCCAGGGCTCGGGTGCTAGTTGTCAATCGTCAGAACCTTAGATGCGGACAGAGCTGTCCGCAACCTTTCCTTTCTCCCTACGTCGTGCCTCCCTGAGCTCAGCTACATAGCATGCACGGCCGGTTTCCTGGTCGCCGTGTACCACTCCAACCCCTTTGTCTGTTGGAAATTTTAACATCAAACACCATGGGGCCAAAGCTGCCCTAAATTCCGCCAGGGCTGGACGACCCAGAAATACGTTGTACAGGGAATCAACGTCCAGTACTATGAATGGTAAGATTCGCACCCTTCTTCGATCACCTTGTCCCAGTTCAACTGGTAATTCCACATATCCCACTGCATCAGTCGTTGCGCCATTAAAGCCGTGGATTCTGGCTTTGGACGGCTGCAAATCCTTGGTCTCCAGCTTCATTTGTTCGTATGCCTTCTGGAAGATGATGTTAACGGAACTTCCGCAATCAATTAGAATTCTCTTTACGAATGTCGGCCCGATGGTCACAGATATGACCATTGGATCAATGGTAGGAGCCTCTTCCTTATCCACATCTCTGTTCCTGAATACGATATCATCATTCATGGTGCGCTGCTGCTTTGCAGGAGTCCCATCCTCCACGTTCGAACAACACTCGTACTCCGTATGTCTTAAGGAGTTAGCATATCGTTCCATCTTCTGCCAATTCTTATCTGTAGGATGAGGTCCGCCAACAATCGTGTTAATAACCAATCTACCCACAGTCCGGGTAGGTTGCTCCGGTAGGTGCGGGGCTGGCCTGTGTCTAGGGTCCGATGTTTCTTGCCTCCCATCCTGTGGGCCTTTGACAAATTCCTGCAGCTTCTTCTGTCTAATTAGTTTTTCTATGGCATCATGGAGGTGTCTGCACACCTCTGTGTTGTGCCCATAAGACTCATGAAAACGGCAATACTTCCCGGTCCGCTTCTGTTCTTCTGTCGATTCCTTTAGATGTGGCTTTATATATTGGAAAGTGTTGCAAGTTGATAGATAGATGTTTTCAAGAGATGCGTTCAACGGGGTGTATTCATTGTATGTTGGGATCCTTGATTTCCATTTCCCTGTTTCTTCTTTCTTTTCGGGATTTCCACCTCTGAATCCTTTAGACTGCCCGGGCTTGTTTTGGATGTTAACTTGAGTTTTTCCGGGGTTATCTCCGGTTTGCTTCACGACGGCGTTACTTTTCACAGAATCTTGAACGGGCCCTAATGCCTTGTCTCGCCTTGTCCACCGAGCTTCCTCCCTTCTTATGAACTGATAAGCTTTCGAATAAAAACGTTCCAACGTAGCTGGGGGCTTCCCCGCCATCCAATCTCCAAATTCAGAATCCGGATCCACCCCACGCATTACTACCATCAAAATCGCGTGGTCGTTTGGATTGCTCACCTCAGTAGCAGGAACATGAAATCTTTGCAAATATGCTTTCAATGACTCTCCTGGGGTTTAAGTTACACTTGATAAGGACATCACGTCCTTTAGACGAGTGGTGCGTATCCTGAATTGTTCTACGAATTTCATTGCTAATTCGTTGAAGCTGAATATAGATCATGGTGGGAGTCGAGTGAACCACATGGTGGCAATCCCGGACAAGGTGATTGGGAAACACCTTCACTTGGTTGCATCATTTGCTCTTGCAGAATCCATCATCCATCCGTACCTCATCACATGCTGCCTGGGGTCAGTCTTCCCTTCATAAGCTGGAATGGTGGGCATGTTGAACTTTCTTGGGTATTCGGCCTGTAGAATGGTATTCGTGAAGGGAGTATGACTCTCAGGCACTCCCCAGTCTTCATTAGTTAGACCTTGGTTTTCTTTCATCAACTGCCTGACCATAGCCGTCAAATCCGGGGTTTGTATGGAAGATGGAAGGTTGGGTTCCGTACACGGGACCGTGCAGGTTGATGTCCCTTCCGATTTGGGTCTTGGTTTCTAGTAGATCGATCAGTAGCACCTGCATGTGCATCTTCATCCTTACGGCATCTACGCCTAGGAGGTTCATCAGCAGAAGTCGAACTATCATCTTCAGAGTAAGGGATAGGGCTACCTCAAGCATTCTGATGCTGCTGCTGAGTAAGCTGAGTCATGAGGTCAGCGTTGGCTTGCATTTGCTCAGCAAGTTGCCTTCTACTTTCCTTAAGTTCTCTTATAAAGTCGTTGAATTCTGCTCGGGAAACAACTTTTGCTTGGTTTTGGTGGGAGGGCCCTGCACCTCGAATCGCTTGCTGATTGCTATCTCCCAGTTGTTGCACACTAGCGGTCTCGTGGGCATCTGTATTTTGAGAAGCTGATCTAGTTTGTGGTCTTCCCATGGTAGAGTTGTTGGTTGTAACTCTGAGTAGAATCGACAGATGCCTTATAGATGATTATGGATCTCCTTCGGGGGATTTATGCAATCCAGTAGCTACAAAGCATATCCTAATAGCTTGAGAATTCAAATTCTCAGTGAAAGCACCAAAATTGGTCACTAACACCCTTAGAATGATTGTGTAGAGAGATTAATGAAGAAAGTAAATTAAAACAGAGAATAGAGTGTAAATTTAAATGCAGAGAACCAGGACACCAAATTTATAGCGGTTCGGCATAACTGCCTACATCCACTTTGAAGTTGATTTCCATTGATTCCCTTGATCGGTGATTACAGATACAATCCGTTTTTAGTTACTATAATACAATTGTAAAGTAAAATAAATAAGTCTGGAATGAGTCTTACAAATGGCAGAGTCTCCCCAGTGTTCTCTAAAATCTCCCCCATTCTCTATGCCCTTGCCCCTCTATTTATAGACAAAGGTGGGTTGGACTTCCCTGGTGGGCTTGGTAGCTGAATAACTCGGTCCAAATAGGACGAGCCCTGTATGTCGAACGGAGCAGGCCGAACGGTCAAGTGCCGACCCATTCTCTTTATGTCGAACGATACGTTTGTTGTGGGGAAGAGTAGGCCAACCCATGATCGGACCGGGCATGCTGAGGAGAATGTCGAACCATCCTTGATTGCCGAACGTCTCAAGAGGCCAAATGATAATGCCGAGGCTTCATGGATACCGGACGCTCCTTGGAGCCGAACGGTATGATGTCGAACGGTCTGGGTGCCGAACGAGGCGCTTGATGTTCGAACGCAATCTTGACTGAACGAGCCTTTGGCCGAACGAGGCCCTTGGTCGAGCAAGGCCTTTGCCCGAACGCTTCTGAATGACGTTTGCGAAGAGATGCCGGACGAACCAGTTGGGTTGAGCGGTGGGTATGCCGAGCGCTATGGTGCCGAACCACTTAAGGGCCGAGCGAGGTTTCTGGCCGGACGATCGGTTTTGGCCGAACGCTATCTTAGGCCGAACGATATTCTGAGGCCAAACGATCTTAAGCCGAGCGTTCTTCTTTGGCGGGAAGGTATTCAATACCGGATGCTTATTAATGCCGAACGCTTCATCTTGGACCGAACGATAGGGGAGGCCGAGTACTAAGCTGACCGGCCAATTCCCTAGGAAATAGGTCTCGGGGCAGTATTAATGCAAGAAGGAAGGACAGTATGTTATGGGAGTAGACAGTTGAGAACTCATGAGAAGAACTGCCCCACCCATGATTTGGAGTTAGCTGATATTGTTTTTGCGCTCAAGTCTTGGAGACATTACTTGCTAGGAAAGAGGTTCGAGCTTTTCACGAACCATAAATCATTGAAGTACCTTTTCTCACAAAAGGATTTAAACTTTAGGTAGCAGTTTTGGATGGAGTTTTTGGCACTGTATGACTTTGAGATAGCCTACACCCTTGGTAAAGGGAATGTGGTCGCGGATGCGTTAAGTAGGAAGAGAGAAACCCTATGTCCAATGTTCATGGAGTATAAAAGCATAGAGTTTATTTCCACCTTTGATTTTAAGCCCTCTATGGACATTACCCTTGGATTATTGGCAGCACTTGAGGTTAAGCCTACCCTCATTGACCAGATTAGATCAAGGCAGGGAGAGAATCCCGAGCATATGGATATTTTTGATAGGACTAGCAGGGGAGAGGTCTCTAGACATCTCCAATGCTATTCCAGTGATAGTAATGGGTGGTTAAGGAGAGATGGAAGACTTTGCGTCCCCCGCATTGGTGATTTGACGAGAGCAGTTCTAGCAGAAGCATACCCTTCTCAGACGACTATTCATCCGAGTTGTGATAAGATGTATAGGGGCATGAAGAGAATGTTTCATTGGAGTGGCATAAAGAAGGATGTGGCAAAGTTTGTAGCCAAGTGTCTTATATGCCAAAGAGTTAAGGCAGAGCAGCAGATGCCTGGTGGATTGCTTCAACCATTGGACGTACCCGAATGGAAGTGGGATAGTGTTTCGATGGACTTCATAGATGGTTTACCCTGATCTAGGAAAGGGAATACCAGTATTTGGGTGATTGTAGATCGTTCGACTAAGAGCGCACACTTCATTTTGGTCAAGAGTAAGAGGACAACACCTTATTTGGCATCCTTGTACGTTCGTGAGATAGTCCGACTTCATGGATTTCCCTCTAGCATAGTGAATGACAGAGACCCTATCTTTACTAGCAAGTTTTGGAGAAGCTTGCAAGAGACTCTAGGTACGCAATTTAGATTGAGTACGGCCTATCACCCTCAGATGGACGACCAAACGGAGAGAGTTAATAGAGTTGTTGAGGATTTGTTGAGGATATGCATTCTTGATTTTGGAGGAACTTGGGAAGAGCATCTTCCTTTAGTGGAATTTGCTTATGATAATAGTTTTCAAACTAGCATTGGGATGGCACCCTTTCAAGCTCTTTATGAAAGACCTTGCAAGTCGCCTTCGTATTGGTTGGAATCTATAGAAAGATTGCTACTTGGTCCCGACATGGTTAGAGAAACTTCAGAAAAGAATGAATTGATTAGGAGGAGAATGAAGATGGCCCAAGATAGGCAGAAATCCTATGCAGATAAGCGGAGAAGGGATATTGAGTTTGAAGTAGGAGACTTGGTTTTCATTAAGGTATCTCTGCTAAGAAAGGTATTAGGATTTGGATCAAGTGGGAAACTTGCTCCTACATTCGTAGTTACATTCCCCGTTGTGGAAAGGTTAGGGAAGTTCGCATATCGGATAAAGCTACCGGAGAGGCTCACGGGAGTTCATGATGTTTTCCATGTTTCACACTTGAGAAAGTGCTTATATTATTCAGCAGAGGTAGTGGAACCTAGTCAACTCGAGGAAGTTGAAGTGGAGAGAGAAGTTTCGGTTCGTCATATTCCTACCAAGATCTTGCATGTGATATCAAGAAGCTTAGGAATAAGGAAGTCCCTTTGATTAAAATGCAGTGAGGAGATAGCATTGAAGATGCTACATGGGAAGCTGAAGAGAAAATGTGTATCTCTTATCCGTATCTTTTCGATAATATGTTTTAAATTTCCTATTTCAATCTTTATTTTTGAATAGGTTCTTTCCTTTAGTATCCTTTGGGAGGGTAGACCTTAGGATTTAACCTATGGATGATAGGACTGAATGTAAACATGTTATTAGAACATGTTATGTATAACGGACGCTAGTGGTTGCAAGTGTTGTTATTGGACGCATATATACACTAGGAACTATTATCTCTTAGGGATCCGCCTAACTAGGTCACTAAAGCATATGCATATGGATGTGTGCTCGTTTGGATTCCTATTTTATTTCCATGGTTACTATTTATAGATGATTATCATATGATTGTTGCATTTGAATGATGATTGTAGCACGCATATAGAACTATCAGTTGTCATTAGGGAATTTTCATTTATTTGGATACATAGCACAAACATGATTGTATAAAAAGGAGGTCGACTGAATCAGTCCGCCTAATCATCTGCATTAGTTAGGAATATTGGCACTACGCTACTTGCATGTGTGTATATATGTGTGTGTGTGTGTGTGTGTGTGTGTGTGTCTAAATTGCAATAGAAAACTTAAGGACAATAGATGTAATGGATGGTGGTTGAGTATATGGTTGTAGAATTTGGATGAAAATATTTATTTCATTCTTCTGTCCTTGGAGATTTCAGGGACGAAATCCTTTAAGGAGGGGAGAATGTAACAACTCAAAATTTAAGCTATGATAATTAATAACGATTTAATTAAGTAATAAAATAAGATTGTGAAATTATCATAATTAAGCCATGGAAGTTCCACCATTGTGTCTGTGGTAATTTTCTGGTCAATTTCCATATATAGCTTGTTAAAATCCGAGCTAAAACGAAGAAGTTACGAAATAAACAAGAAACGACGAAAACAATATATATATATATATATATATATATATATATAGGTCACGTCGACCTCAGGGTCGACCCTTAATGTGCATAGGTCGACCCATAGATCGATCTTCTACATATATGGGTCGACCTGCATGTCTACCCGCGCTGTATTTGGACGACATTTCATCCAGCTTCGTATATGACATGTTTTTCAACTTCTCTCCAATCCTGTGCGTCTATGCTTCCATCCAATGGTTTCTAGCGAGCCTATGACGTGGTTGCACCAGATTTAATCTTCAATCCAACGGTCTGAGATCCCTAGACTACACTATAAATAAGACCCTAGGCCTAGCTATTTTTCTCATTCAGATTTTCTCCTTTATGGGTTCGTTGCCAGAGGCTGGACTATAAATAGAAAATATTTCTAAGAGGGAAATCTTTTTGATAAAAATATTCTATGCTCTAGAAGTGGATCAAGGAAGACCAAGGACTAGAGCTAAGGACTACAGGTGAGTGTTTAGTAATTATTTTAGATTTTTAAGTAATTTAAAATAATAGGGTTCTCGATAGTTGTAGTTTTTCTGCAATTTTGAGACAATTTCTATATAAGTTATCTACAGCTAGTTTTTAAAGTTCTTTTCAGTCTATTTTATTCATTTATTTTTATTCAGCTACTTTATTCGGTTACTTATAGTTATTTACTGTTATTTGCATTTTTTACATATGTTTTACGTTAGAATTTAGCCTGTAAATTTTAGTTTCTTTTTATTTCTTTTTGCGCAAATAAAATATAAGAATATAAAAAAGAGAATAATTCACAAATACGAATTAAAATAGAAAATGTTAAATTTACAAAAATCAGATGTAAAATAAAAACTGTAATAAAAAGAAGATAGACTGAAATAGGCAACTTTGAGACATTTGCAAGCATCTTTATAACTAATGGTTACAGCAAAAAAATAAAATAGAAAAGTAATAATTGTAACGTAGGTTATAATTAAGCAGAAAGAACAGAAAGGCATATTTTAAAACTTTGACTAAGTTAATAAGAAAAATATAACATAGGTTATAATTAGAAATAACAGAAAAGACTTATTTTAAAGACTTATAATTAGGTTAATAAGCAAATATAGCAGAGATAACAGAAAAGGCTTATTTTAAAGACTTAGATTAAGTTAATAAGCAAATAGAACAGAAATAACAGAAGAGCCTTATTTTAAGAACTTACACTAAGTTAATAAATAAGAACAAATATAGTGCTCGTACCAATAGCATTCCCTTTCAAACTAGGACTAATTATCTCACAAAAAACTAGGTGAGGCTGGGCAGGACCCATTCAGACTAGGACTGATGGTCTCACAATAGTTAGGTAAGGCTGGGACACAGGGTAAATAAGTAGCCAATAGATAGAAGCTCGAATTGGCGGATTTGGGTAAGGGGCGCAACCAGATTTTGTTTGTTATGACCCGTACCAACAGCACTCTCTTTCAGACTAGTACTGATGGTCTTACAAAACACATAGGTGAGGCTGTATAGGACCCTTTCAGGCTAGGACTGATGGTCTCATAACAGATTAGGTGAGGCTGTGCACTCTTATGCTGATAGGGTGAGTAAGAGGTCACAAGAAGGGGGCGACAGTGAATGCATACCAACGGTGACCGAGTGTGCGACATCGATTAGGGTTGTAATTCGCTACTGTGTTCCAAGCGCTAAACAGGTGTCTTTTTCTATGGAACCCACGGGATGGGACTAGGTCACAATGGCACAATAAAGATAGAAGGTAGATCAATGGGTAGAATTAGTATTTGGCCTAATTAAAATAGGATTAGGATTTCAACCTAATCACAACAATCTAAGACAAGTACGAACAATCGCAATCAAAGCAAACAGTTAAACGGTATTTATCCCAATTTTATCTTTCCTTTATTTCTTTTTACACTAGAACTGTTGCTAAGTCTATTATCTTTATCTTTCTTAAAATTCTAGTGGTTACTTTCACTCACCAGAGTTATAGTATGACCCATTCTTCTATTTTCCTTTTTCCCCCATAGGCCAGTAGAGGCAAGGATAGTTGATTCATATTTTTGGAGATACATTCCCAGAGTTCTTCATGTATTCTTCTTCCTTTCAGTTTCCTTTTCATTCGGTTTTTGATGTACTGGTACTTATGAGGGGGATGATTATTTTATTGTACTATGGTTTTAAAAGACTGAGATGTATTTTTATAAGACATGTGCATTTTGTATTTGAGGCATGTGATGTTTTCAAGACTTATTCACGAGGTTTTATTTTGAATAATGAGTTACCATTTAAATGTTTCTGCTGTCTATATTTATTTGTCTTATGAATCTCAGTCTCTGTGATGCTTTAGCTATACCTATAACGCACCATATCTTTTAGTATGCCCTTTTGGGTATACTAAGGGGTGTGGGGTGTTTCAACCATTTACATTCATATTTCAAAAGCAAACTACTTTAACTTCACATAGTCATTCGATACCTTGTTAGTCGAAACCAAAGCTATATATTTATCAATCCTTTCCTTGTAATGCCTTAACCAATCGCTTACATTAAAATATCCTCTGAAAACAGGAAGCTTGTGAAATGAGTGGTTGAGAATTTGTTTTAGGCTTAACACTACCAAAATGTGAATTATCAATGAAATCCATTACCACCATCCTTTTTTATTGGCTAAATTTACAAAAGACGTCGTTGGTCCAAAGGTACAGCTCGTATGCTTGCTTAAAATCATAACAACCATGCCAAATGTTTCTACAGTCACATATTCAGACTCTAGCATTTGCATCCACTCACTCTCTATGATTGAAAATTTCATCGAACCTATTTTCCAACTCATTGAAACCACGACCATCCCACATTCCTTTTTACATGCTCGCATGTAGGTTTAAGTTATTAATCATAGATTCATGTACGTATCTACATGGGTTGTCGGGCCTTTTACTATGAAGCTGTAATTGATTCAGAATGACCCAATAACCACAATTACCATCACATGAGATATCTTCTAATCTGATTATATATGGTTTTATAACATCTGGCATTTGATCAAATGATAACCATCTATTTAAGTGTTTTCAGCTTTATTTTTCTTCATACTTATAGTTTTATAATTTCTAATAGGAGCAGGATTAGAAGCGCATAACAAAGAAGCTTCAATATGCTCGAAATTAGAAGGATCTCTTTTGGTTGATTTATCTTTTCTGGATTGCTTTGCAGAAGGTCTACCTTTTCTAATTGTTGCAAGGAGAGGTTTTAATGTGTTTGTTGCCGATGGAAAAACTAACATTTTCAAGTCACTTTGCATAGTGACTCGTTCATTATCATATGTCACATCATATCTAGATTGTAAGTCTTGAACTTCAGTTGATTCAATAAAGCTAAGAGTAGCATGATGTAACGATGGGGGTGTACAAGTTAGTCATTTCCACAAAGTGTCAATGGCATGTAAAGGAATATAATTGTATGTCAGCTTAAAATCTATAAGCATATGCACACAAGGTAAAACATTTCCCTTCCATAAGATACATCCACAACATTCGATGTGAGAACCTACTTTGGAAATGATGCTTGTCGCGGTTAGAAGTAAATCAAGCGCTTTACGAGAAAAAGATCCATTAAGTTCTTTAAACATTGGCTCATTTCTAAAATGATGCATTGAACTTGTAGCATTTGTTTCAAAAGCGAGTTCTATTGCCACTATTCCATTTTTTGTATGTAAATGTGCATTACTAGACAAAACTAACTACCACGGAATCAAAATAAATTTTCAATCGACTATGCGCACTTTCTACAATACTTGTGGAAAAATTAGCATAATGTCTGAATTGGTTAGTCCATGCCATCATGAACATTTTCTTATAGTTAGTTAACCAATTTTTTATCACATAATATACCAACTTCTTTTATTTGGACGACCACTCATCTCTGAAAGAATATAAATTGCGATTATATTATTATTCGATCAATGAAGTTGCAATATTAACCCATCCATCCCAAAAAAGCTGGTATTCTCGTTTTCCTTCCTCATCTTCCGAATTCATCTCCCTATCGTCAACTATCATGCTACCTTTCTTAATAAGTTTGGTTTACAATCAGCGTGCATGTTTTTTGAAATATTCCATGCACATAAGATATAATGAGCTGATGGAAAATAGAACTCACAGCTTTAATAAAGCAACCTCAGCATTGGTTATTATAGAACTTGGGAAATCTGATTCTCTATACAATTTTCTAACATATTTAAGAGACCTAATTTACGATGATATTGTTTCTTGACTTATAAAAGCAATTGCAATGCATGATATACTATGTTAAAGCATGAGAGCTTGTACTAGTTAGTCTTGAAAGTTCAATCCAAGAACAAAATTTTATGAGAAGACCATCCAAAAGCTCCCTTTGGAATATATGGATCTAGATATTTAGAGATGAAAGTAAGGAAACAATGCTGAATCTAGATAATCAGTGATCGATAAAAGTGGTATGTCAACATACCGATCCTAGTGGATCAAGTAGGTATAGCAACATACCATTCATATACTTCACCTAAGATATTAGGTCGTGGTGCAAAAAACCTCTGAATGGGCTAAGATAAGTCATGCATAGCTAGAAGTGAAACACTAGAATGGATGGCGGATGGCCAACTAAATCAACAGCTCCTCCATATCTAAAATCCACAGACGGTGGTGTAGTGTAGTATTTACGCCGAAACTGAAGATAATCCAAGTTTGGAATAATGAAATAACTCGCTTCCCCCCAGCCGTTCACCACTTCAAGCTATAAGGGGGCTATGGAATACACTTTTAGAAAAGGTATATAAGGATGAGGATCATTAAGAACCATGTCTCCACCATATATTCAAAGCCAACATTGCTCATCATAATACCACATACAACCAGTAGTTAGAGGAGATGATACCAATGAAATCGTCTGCTTGACAAAAATAATGTGTGTGAAGTACTAGGATATGTCATAAATGGAGATCCATCATACAACTATCAAATGATGTCAGAACGTTATGCTGTAACTCTGTCTAGTTTCATCCAACAAGGAAAACATGACTAGCTTCACTTTCATGTACTCGTTGCCTATTCTGTAGCGACCATGCACAAATCATAGGAAAAAATAATGCTAACTTGTGGTCTTCAGTCGGGTGAGCCAGATTGTGAACACCGATGCTATAAAAACCTCCCAAAAGCCACATAATAATGTATATGACTAGTCATCACACATTGTACGTCCAATGATCTATACAATTAGGCCATGCAAGTCATTCCCTGGTTGTAAAGGACAGGGAAAGGAAGATCAAAGCCCGTAACCGCTACAACATGTCCTAATAGCATTGTACTGGACAGATTGGAAAAGAAAATGTTTCCCATCATATGTAGGACAAATAGCCTAACTATCTCTAAGTCATTAGCAGGGTCGTGTTGTCGAAGCAGTTTTTTGATAGTGTCCCTAAGGAAACTAAATCTAATCTATGTACCTCTTGATAAGCATGACGAAATAAGAATATTAGGTAAAACATGCAGTAGGTTATCATATCTTTGGTACCGCTCATCATAGGGTAAAAGAATGTGTAACCCAACGGAAATACCGGCAAGCATAGAAAAATTTAAAGGACTAATACCCATCTTCCCAATGTGTAGGTGGTTTTCCACCAAAAAGAAACTAATGTACCACACAACTGTGCATTATAATTTAAAGTCAACTGAATGCGTATATTCCTTATTACACAGGTATAGGAAAAATACGATGACGTTTTACATGTAAATATTTATGATAAAAACAACATAACAAAAAAATCTCGAAATCTAATGTCACACAAAGATCCGATAATATGTCGATTAACGTCAACTGCTATGATTTCTAGATATAGATGAAAAATGGATGCAAGAGACCCATGATTTGTCCCTTTCCTTGCCTATTAATAACATTATTTTGGCTATTAAATTTGTAAACTAAATGTATAACTATACAATTTATAAATTAGAATGTAAACATTGAACAAAACCTAAATATATAACCATACAATTAGTATAGAATCATATGTTATATACCATATTTTTTAGAATACGTAAAAAATTTATAATAATTGGCGGTAATCATTATCATTATGTTTAAATGTAAAATTTTACTTACAGTGATATGTGGACATAGGTAAAAACATGTACTTGTTCATCGGGCAAAACACGAAAATTAATCAATTAATTATCTGGTCCTAAGTTTTGATCGATATTCGGAGCCAAGGCAGAGTCTTCGGAAACAACCTCCATGCGTCGCCTTTGAGATATTCCATCACCCCGTGCCTTCTTGAAGAACTAGAGGTAGGACCTTCGTCACCATCATCTCCGCTGCCCCCAACATTTCGGGAAGATCTACCGCTACCACGAACTACACGTAAAATTTTTCTCATCTTTGATTAAAATTTTGGCCAAATAGGGTAGAAAATGTGTTTGAGAATTTTTAGTTTCGGCTGAGAAGAGAGAACGGGAGGAAGAATAGCCGGCTAAAGGAAAAGCCGGCTATTCTATAAATAGTTTATCCATAGTTTATAATGACGGATAAACCAATGATAGAGATTAAAAATAAAACCCCACGCGGATAGAGAGGTAGGGTTTCATTATTCAACCTTGTGTTATACATATAAGTGCATGCGCAACATTTTTTCCAGCCTTGTCAGAGCAACAAATATTGCAAGCTGCTCTTCCTTCTTGTTAGAACTCCGAAAATTGCATTCAGTTTCACCAAACATTACATTCAATTCTACCCTTTCCTCACAATAGGCAATCGTTGAAACCCTTTAGATTTTGCATGACAATCACCTTCTCGGAGCTTAAGGGAATGACAATAATGTTGGGGATGCGGATTAAGGATCTTAAGGCAGAAATAACACTAGAGGGGGGGTGAATAGTGTTTTAAAGAATATATGAACTATATGACTAAATTAAAACTTTCAACACAAATCTAAACAGAATTCTAACACAGAATGATCACAGAACATATAACAAATGCAAATAGTAAAGTAAAGCAAGTAAAAGGAAAGAACACACCAGATTTTATACTGGTTCGGAATCCTCCTACATCCAGTCCTACACCAAGGCAATATCCTTGTACAGATTTTTATAAGCCAATATCCAAATTACAACCCTCAATTTCTAAGGCCTTGAGGAACCCTCCTATCTCCGAGTATGGGGTAAACTCTCTTGATTTACGGGACACAAGATCACCCTAATACTTCTTAATAACAATCCTTTGAATGGATAGACTCTATGGACTTTTTGAATACAAATTAATCATATAACTCTGAATAGCACTTTGATCTTTAGTAGAATGATGGAGAATCAAATAGAGAGAGTATCTAAATGATTTCCTATTGATAATTTGGCAAAATGATGGCACGATCTTTAAAATATGAAGTTTTATGGATATGGAATGGTGGAGAAGAAAGAGTGAAGAAAATAAGAAAGTAGTTGTTAAAAAAATTCGTTTTGGAAGCCTTTATATAGATGCACAACAGTCATAACCGTTGGCGAAAGGTTTTCGAACGAATGGACATTTCTTTTGAAAAGTTGAATTTTGAATCCAACGGCCACCATGTCGACATGGGGTATCCCCATATGTCGACATCCCTCAGTTCAAAATTATAGAGATGTTGTTTTGTAAAGATAATTGAATTTAAAACAAGTTGAAACTTCTCTGAAGCAAAGTAAAGTGTTTAAACAATATTTTGAGAGAGAGAATGAATATAAAACATTATTTTAAATATATGTATATAATTGATATAGACCATCAATTATATAAGTAATATTTAAAATCAGAATAAGTTTTGATGTTTTAAAAATAGAAGTTTTTAAAATCAGAATAGAGGAATATTTCAAGGCTAAAACAAAGTTTGAAAATATTTTTGAAAACATGATTTTGAAAGCTAAAACATTTTGAAAACAGATTTAAAAACATTTTGAAAAATCTATTCAAACAGAAATTGCAAGAACCTTCCTACAGAGCTCCTCCATAGGACTCGAGAACTTGTACAAAGTAGTTTAAATGATTTTGATTTTTGTGGGTTTGTAAGCCACTTGTCGTAGATTTGTAAGCTACTTGTCGTGGGTTTGTAAGCTACTGGTTTCGATAGAAATTGGGTACCATCCCAAAAGAAAATTGGAAGAAAGATGAGAGTGCTATTATGAAGTTTTAACAAAATACTAGACACTTATCTTGAGATCTTGAAATCTTGATTTTCTAGAGTCTTGAATCTAGAATCTCTAATCTTCATCTTGAGTCTTTATACTGATCAGTCTTCGATGATACCTGCATATACTTCCTATATACATATATACATATATATATATATATGCAAAATGTTAGTATATATTTTATAAAGTAAAGTATAATAACTATATAAGGTTGTTGTCATCAAAACATCATCAACTCAGTTCCTAACAATCTCCCCTTTTTTGATGATGACAACCTTTATTTATAAAATATTCTTACCATACCATAACTCCCTATAACTCCCCCTTACTCCGTGACTTCTTCTTAAAACTACAACTCCCCCTTACTCCATGAATCCCTCTTACACCAAGCACATATATTTTTATAACTTTCTCCCCCTTTGTCATCAACAAAAACTATTAACTACCTAAAAATTCAAGAATGATTAGTATGAACAAATAATATGTACAGAACAAGCATGAAACAATTAGTATAAGTGAACACATTTTAGTTATTACAACATATATAAGAACATACATAAACACGAACAAACAAAACAATTTAAAACAACGAATAAAATGAAGGTACGCTTTAATGGCGATCCTTAACTATAGGAGACTTATGAATCGAACAATTGGGGTAGTGGAGACAAAAGTTCACACGTTATTCAATTATGTTTCCATTAGTATCAACAATGATCTCACCAACGCAAATAACGCTCTCGTCCGTATTCATAGGGACTTCGGGTTGAGGTAAAGGTTGATCTTCCTCTTGGTCTTCTTGTGGTTCTTCCATAGGTTCTTCTTCCTCGGATTCCATGGCTTGTGAAGAGTCTTCAATATTAATAGTATTTGTACGGTTATCCATAAGAAATTTCTGTACATTCCTAATAATATTCCCTTGCCTTTGTTGTTCTCTAGCCATCCTAAGTTGACTTACTTGAATTTCAGTCATCAATTGAAGGATATCTTTCATCTTCTCTTGCAATTTGATCACTCGAGCGTGCGTAGTTCGTTGAAATGGACCAGAATGAGGAGATGTGGGTGAAGTGGGTTCATTAGTAGAAGAGGAGGCCATTATTTTATTGTTTCAGAAGTTATTTACAAAGAATATAGTGAAGAAAGAGGAGAGAAAACGAAATAAATAGATAAATAACCAAATAACTAACTTTGGAGGGAAATTCAATTTTCAATTTTTGTTGGGTATGTCGACATCATGAGATGGGGCATGTCGACATGTCCTTCAGAAAAAGTGTAATTTTTATTTTGAATTTTTATTGATTATTATATTATATTATTTTATATTTCAGATTTTGAACAAATACCTAATTCTCTTCTAAACTTAGTAAAATTCTGTTCGGTTAATGGTTTAGTTAATATATCAGCAATTTGTTTTTCAGTATTTATATAATCTCGAGTTATTATTTCTTTAGTTATATTATCTCTAAGAAAATGATGTCTTATATCAATATGTTTAGTTCTAGCATGATGAGTTGGATTTTTAGATAGATTTATTGCACTAGTATTATCACAATATATTGGTGATTTACTTATGTTAATTACAAAATCATTTAAACTTTGTTGCATATATATGACTTGTGAATAAGCCAGAGTAGCAGATATATACTCTGCTTCAGTTGTTGACAAGGCACCGTGATCACTTCAAATAGTTTTAATTTTGAAAGAAAGTTGTTTTTGAATTCTTGTAGAAAAGTTTTTAAATATTTCAAAAGCATCACTTTTATGTTTTAAAAAGATTGTCCAAGTATAACTTGAATAATTATCTACTATAACAAAAACATATTTACTATGGTTAATTGATTGAACTTGAGATGGACCAAATAAATCTAAATGAAGTAATTCTAGAGGACTAGACGTGGAAATAGCATCTTTTAATTTAAATGAACTTTTCTTAAGTTTTCCTAATTGACAAGCATCACAAATACTATCTACTTTAAAGTTTAATTTGGGTAGACCTCTAACTAAGTCAAGTTTTGATATCCTAGATAATAATTTGAAATTCAAATGGCCAAATCTTTTATGCCAAATCCAAGGGTCACTTGTATTATCCTAAAGACATAGATTATCATTTGAAATTTTCATACTAAGGATATAAATATTTTTCTTCCTAACACCTTCAAAAATTATATTAGACTTATCATCTTCAATGTGACATTTATCTTTTTCAAATTTAATTTTAAAACCTTTATTGCAAAGTTGACTTATACTAAGCAGATTATGTTTTAAGTTCCTAACTAATAAAACATCAGAAATAAGTAAAGTTTTAGAGTTACCGACATTGCCGACGCCAACCACATATCCCTTAGAGCTGTCACCAAAATTGACTAATCCACCATCTTGATAAGTAATGTCCTTGAGTATCTCGGGATTTCCAGTCATGTGCCTCGAACAACCACTATCAAGTATCCATTTATCTTTCTCAATTTGCACAGTTTGTCCATTGGGTGTTGATTCGTCAAAAGCCATATAACATGTCTGTTCCAGCATAACACCCCAATTCAGTAGATTACTTGATTTTTCAAAATAACTATATGCAGACTTATGATACTTTGATGAAATGCATAGATTCAAAACAGTTTTAACACAATTTTCCAAAAATGCCATTTTTATATTATTCAAGTTTCAGATTATGAAAACAATGAAAACCAATGCTCTGATACCAAAAGCTGATAAAGGATTCTTTATTGGTTATTCTAATAGAAGCAAAGCATTTAGAGTTTTTAATTTAAAAACTAATACTATTGAAGAAACTATGCATGTATCTTTTGATGAAAATCTTAAAGATATTGTACAAATAGATGATGAAGAAGATTTTATAAATTTAAATCAATCTAATGAAACTATTAGTGAAATAAATCAACCTAATAAGAGATTTAAAATATCAAAAGATCATCCTATAGAAAATGTTTTAGGAAATATTGAATCTGTAGTAAGAACTAGAAATCAATTAAATAGTATGAGTAATGTAGCCTTTATATCAACAATTGAACCTAAAAATCCAAAGGAAGCATCGTCTGATGATTCATGGATTTTTGCTATGCAAGAAGAATTGAATCAGTTTACCAGAAATGATGTATGGGAACTTGTTCCTAAACCTGAGGATAAAAGTATAATTGGAACTAAATGGGTTTATAAAAATAAAATGAATGAACTCGGTGAGGTCGTAAGAAATAAAGCTCGTTTAGTCGTGCAAGGTTATTGTCAAGAAGAAGGAATTGACTATGATGAAACCTTTTCCCCCGTAGCAAGATTAGAAGCTATAAGAATTCTACTTGCTTTCGCTAATTATAATAATTTCAAATTATATCAAATGGATGTTAAAAGTGCTTTTCTAAATGGTTTTGTAAAAGAAGATGTTTATGTTGAACAACCTCCACTTTTTGAAGATAATAAATTTCCAAACCATGTATACAAGTTAAAGAAAGCTCTATATGGTCTAAAGTAAGCTCCTAGAGCCTGGTATGAAAGACTAAGATCTTATTTACTTCAATTTGGTTTTGAAATTGGTAAAGTAGATACAACACTTTTTATTAAAAGAAATAATCAAGATATTCAACTGGTTCAAATATATGTAGATGATATAATCTTTGGATCAACTAATAACATAATGAATAAAGAATTTTCAGATATAATGACTAAAGAATTTGAAATGAGTCATATGGGAGAATTAAGTTTCTTCTTAGGGCTTCAAATTAAACAACTAGAAAATGGAATCTTCATAAGTCAAGAAAAATATGCTAAAGACGTAATCAATAAATTTGGTTTAAGCACCTCTAGTGTTATTTCTGCCTTAACATCCTTAATCCGCATCCCCATGTTGGGGATGCGGATTAAGGATCTTAAGGCAGAAATAACACTAGAGTGAGGGTGAATAGTGTTTTAAAGAATATATGAACTATATGACTAAGTTAAAACTTTCAACACAAATCTAAACAGAATTCTAACATAGAATGATCACAGAACATATAACAAATGCAAATAGTAAAGTAAAGCAAGTAAAAGGAAAGAACACACCGGATTTTATACTGGTTCGGAATCCTCCTACATCCAGTCCTGCACCAAGGCAATATCCTTGTACAGATTTTTATAAGCCAATATCCAAATTACAACCCTCAATTTCTAAGACCTTGAGGAACCCTCCTATCTTCGAGTCTGGGGTAAGCTCTCTTGATTTACGGGACACAAGATCACCCTAATACTTCTTAATAACAATCCTTTTGAATGGATAGACTCTATGGACTTTTTGAATACAAATTAATCCTATAACTCTGAATAGCACTTTGATCTTTAGTAGAATGATGTAGAATCAAATAGAGAGAGTATCTAGATGATTTCCTATTGAGAATTTGGCAGAATGATGGCACGATCTTTAAAATATGAAGTTTTATGGATATGAAATGGTGGAGAAGAAAGAGTGAAGAAATAAAGAAAGTTGTTATTAAAAAAATTCGTTTTGGAAGCCTTTATATAGATGCACAACAGTCATAACCGTTGGCGAAAGGTTTTCGAACGAATGGACATTTCTTTTGAAAAGTTGAATTTTGAATCCAACGGCCACCATGTCGACATGGGGTATCCCCATATGTCGACATCCCTCAGTTCAAAATTATAGAGATGTTGTTTTGTAAAGACAATTGAATTTAAAACAAGTTGAAACTTCTCTAAAGCAAAGTAAAGTGTTTAAACAATATTTTGAGATAGAGAATGAATATAAAACATTATTTTAAATATATGTATATAATTGATATAGACCGTCAATTATATGAGTAATATTTAAAATCAGAATAAGTTTTGATGTTTTAAAAATAGAAGTTTTTAAAATCATAATAGAGGAATATTTCAAGGCTAAAACAAAGTTTGAAAATGTTTTTGAAAACATGATTTTGAAAGCTAAAACATTTTGAAAACAGATTTAAAAACATTTTGAAAAATCTATTCAAACTGAAATTGCAAGAACCTTCCTACAGAGCTCCTCCATAGGACTCGAGAACTTGTACAAAGTAGTTTAAATGATTTTGATTTTCGTGGGTTTGTAAGCCACTTGTCGTAGGTTTGTAAGCTACTTGTCGTGGGTTTGTAAGCCACTGGTTTCGATAGAAATTGGGTTCCATCCCAAAAGAAAATTGGAAGAAAGATGAGAGTGCTATTATGAAGTTTTAACAAAATACTAGACACTTATCTTGAGATCTTGAAATCATGATTCTCTAGTGTCTTGAATCTTGAATCTCTAATCTTCATCTTGATGCTTGAGTCTTTATACTGATCAGTCTTTGATGATACCTGCATATACTTCCTATATACATATATACATATATACATATATATATATGCAAAATGTTAGTATATATTTTATAAAGTAAAGTATAATAACTATATAAGGTTGTTGTCATCAAAACATCATCAACTCAGTTCCTAACAATCTCCCCTTTTTTGATGATGACAACCTTTATTTATAAAATATTCTTACCATACCATAACTCCCCATAACTCCCCCTTACTCCGTGACTTCTTCTTAAAACTACAACTCCCCCTTACTCCATGAATCCCTCTTACACCAAGCACATATATTTTTATAACTTTCTCCCCTTTTGTCATCAACAAAAACTATTAATTACTTAAGAATTCAAGAATGATTAGTATAAACAAATAATATGTATAGAACAAGCATGAAACAATGAGTATAAGTGAACACATTTTAGTTATTACAACATATATAAGAACATACATAAACACGAACAAACAAAATAATTTAAAACAAAGAATAAAATGAAGGTAAGCTATAATGGCGATCCTTAACTATAGGAGACTTATGAATCGAACAATTGGGGTAGTGGAAACAAAAGTTCCCACGTTGTTCAATTATGTTTCCATTAGTATCAACAAGGATCTCACCAACGCAAATAACGCTCTCGTCCGTATTCATATGGACTTCGGGTTGAGATAAAGGTTGATCTTCCTCTTGGTCTTCTTGTGGTTCTTCCATAGGTTCTTCTTCCTCGGATTCCATGGCTTGTGAAGAGTCTTCAATATTAATAGGATTTGTACGGTTATCCATAAGAAATTTTTGTACATTCCTAATAATATTCCCTTGCCTTTGTCGTTCTCTAGCCATCCTAAGTTGACTTTCTTGAATTTCAGTCATCAATTGAAGGATATCTTTCATCTTCTCTTGCAATTTGATCACTCGAGCGTGCGTAGTTCGTTGAAATGACCAGATTGAGGAGATGTGCGTGAAGTGGGTTCATTAGTAGAAGAGGAGGCCATTATTTTATTGTTTCAGAAGTTATTTACAGAGAATATAGTGAAGAAAGAGGAGAGAAAACGAAATAAATAGATAAATAACCAAATAACTAACTTTGGAGGGAAATTCAATTTTCAATTTTTGTTGGGTATGTCGACATCATGAGATGGGGCATGTCGACATGTCCTTCAAAAAAAGTGTAATTTTTATTTTGAATTTTTATTGATTATTATATTATATTATTTTATATTTCAGATTTTGAACAAATACCTAATTCTCTTCTAAACTTAGTAAAATTATGTTCGGTTAATGATTTAGTTATTATATCAACAATTTGTTTTTCAGTATTTATATAATCTAGAGTTATTATTTCTTTAGTTATATTATCTCTAAGAAAATGATGTCTTATATCAATATGTTTAGTTCTAGCATGATGAGTTGGATTTTTAGATAGATTTATTGCACTAGTATTATCACAATATATTGGTGATTTACTTATGTTAATTCCAAAATCTTTTAAAGTTTGTTGCATATATATGACTTGTGAACAGGCCAGAGCAGCAGATATATACTCTGCTTCAGTTGTTGACAAGGAAACAGTATTTTGTTTCTTGCTGAACCAGGAAACCAGTGAGTGCCCTAGAAAGTGACAAGTTCCACTTGTACTCTTTCGGTCTGATTTACAACCAGCATAACCAGCATCACAATATGATATTAAATCAAAAGTATTATTTTTAGAATAAAATAAACCATAATACAAAGTTTTTTACATATCTTAAAATTCTTTTAACAGCTTTTAAGTGAGTTTCTTTAGGTTGTGATTGGTATCTTGCACAGAGACAAACACTATGCATAATATCAGGACGACTCGCTGTTATATAGAGTAGCGAACCAATCATTCCCCTATATAAAGTTTGATCAATATCTTTTGATTTATCTTCTTTACTTAAACCTACATTTGTTGACATTGGAGTTGGTTTCCCACTAGAGGTGCTTAAACCAAATTTATTGATTAAGTCTTCAGCATATTTTTCTTGACTTATGAAGATTCCATTTTCTAGTTGTTTAATTTGAAGCCCTAAGAAGAAACTTAATTCTCCCATGTGACTCATTTCAAATTCTTTACTCATTATATCTGAAAATTCTTTGAGTGTCCTAGAAAGTGACAAGTTCCACTTGTACTCTTTCGGTCTGATTTACAACCAGCATAATCAGCATCACAATATGATATTAAATCAAAAGTATTATTTTTAGAATAAAATAAACCATAATCTAAAGTGTTTTTTACATATCTTAAAATTCTTTTAACATCTTTTAAGTGAGTTTCTTTAGGTTGTCATTGGTATCTTGCACAGAGACAAACACAATGCATAATATCAGGACGACTCGCTGTTATATAGAGTAGCGAACCAATCATTCCCCTATATAAAGTTTGATCAATATCTTTTGATTTATCTTCTTTACTTAAACCTACATTTTTTGACATTGGCGTTGGTTTCCCACTAGATGTGCTTAAACCAAATTTATTGATTAAGTCTTTAGCATATTTTTCTTGACTTATGAAGATTCCATTTTCTAGTTGTTTAATTTGAAGCCCTAAGAAGAAACTTAATTCTCCCATGTGACTCATTTCAAATTCTTTAGTCATTATATCTGAAAATTCTTTATTCATTATGTTATTAGTTGATCCAAAGATTATATCATCTACATATATTTGAACCAGTTGAATATCTTGATTATTTCTTTTAATAAAAAGTGTTGTATCTACTTTACCAATTTCAAAACCAAATTGAAGTAAATAAGATTTTAGTCTTTCATACCAGGCTCTAGGAGCTTGCTTTAGACCATATAGAGCTTTCTTTAACTTGTATACGTGGTTTGGAAATTTATTATCTTTAAAAAGTGGAGGTTGTTCAACATAAACATCTTCTTTTACAAAACCATTTAGAAAAGCACTTTTAACATCCATTTGATATAATTTGAAATTATTATAATTAGCGAAAGCAAGTAGAATTCTTATAGCTTCTAATCTTGCTACGGGGGCAAAGGTTTCATCATAGTCAATTCCTTCTTCTTGACAATAACCTTGCGCGACTAAACGAGCTTTATTTCTTACGACCTCACCGAGTTCATTCATTTTATTTTTATAAACCCATTTAGTTCCAAGTATACTTTTATCCTCGGGTTTAGGAACAAGTTCCCATACATCATTTCTGGTAAATTGATTCAGTTCTTCTTGCATAGCAAGAATCCATGAATCATCAGACGATGCTTCCTTTGGATTTTTAGGTTCAATTGTTGATATAATGGCTACATTACTCATACTATTTAATTGATTTCTAGTTCTTACTACAGATTCAATATTTCCTAAAACATTTTCTATAGGATGATCTTTTGATATTTTAAATCTCTTATTAAGTTGATTTATTTCACTAATAGTTTCATTAGATTGATTTAAATTTATAAAATCTTCTTCATCATCTATTTGTACAATATCTTTAAGATTTTCATCAAAAGATACATGCATAGTTTCTTCAATAGTATTAGTTTTTAAATTAAAAATTCTAAATGCTTTGCTTCTATTAGAATAACCAATAAAGAATCCTTTATCAGCTTTTGGTTCAAATTTATCTAAATTATCTTTTGTATTAAGTATAAAACATTTACTCCCAAAGACTTTAAAATAAGCAACTATAGGTTTCTTATTATAAAGTAATTCATATGGAGTTTTATTTGTTAATGGTCTAACTAAAATTCTATTTAATATATAACAAGCTGTAGCAACTGCTTCAGCCCAAAAATATTTAGGTAAATTACTATCAGAAAGCATTGTACGAGCACACTCTTGAATCGTTCTATTCTTACGTTCTACTACTCCGTTTTGTTGTGGAGTTCTTGGAAATGAAAAGTTGGGAGTAATTCCCTTTTGAGTACAGAAATTCTCAAAATTTTCATTTTCAAATTCACTACCGTAATCACTTCGAATAGTTTTAATTTTGAAAGAATGTTGTTTTTGAATTCTTTTAGAAAAGTATTTAAATATTTCAAAAGCATCACTTTTATGTTTTAAAAAGATTGTCCAAGTATATCTTAAATAATCATCTACTATAACAAAAACATATTTACTATGGTTAATTGATTGAACTTAAGATGGACCAAATAAATCTAAATGAAGTAATTCTAGAGGACTAGACGTAGAAATAGCATCTTTTAATTTAAATGAACTTCTCTTAAGTTTTCCTAATTTACAAGCATCACAAATACTATCTACTTTAAAGTTTAACTTGGGTAGACCTCTAACTAAGTCAAGTTTTGATATCCTAGATAATACTTTGAAATTCAAATGGCCAAATCTTTTATGCCAAATCCAAGGGTCACTTGTATTAGCCAAAAGACATAGATTATCATTTGAAATTTTCATACTAAGGATATAAATATTTTTCTTCCTAATACCTTCAAAAATTATATTAGACTTATCATCTTCAATGTGACATTTATCTTTTTCAAATTTAATTTTAAAACCTTTATCGCAAAGTTGACTTATACTAAGCAGATTATGTTTTAAGTTCCTAACTAATAAAACATCATAAATAAGTAAAGTTTTAGAGTTACCGACATTGCCAACGCCAACCACACATCCTTTAGAGTTGTCACCAAAATTGACTAATCCACCATCTTGATAAGTAATGTCCTTGAGTATCTCGGGATTTCCAGTCATGTGCCTCGAACAGCCACTATCAAGTATCCATTTATCTTTCTCAATTTGAACAGTTTGTCCATTGGGTGTTGATTCGTCAAAAGCCATATAACATGTCTGTCCCTGCATAACACACCAATTCGGTAGATAACTTGATTTTTCAAAATAACTATATGCAGACTTATGATACTTTGATGAAATGCATAGATTCAAAACAGTTTAACACAATTTTTCAAAAATACCATTTTTATATTTTTCAAGTTTCAGATTATGAAAACAATGAAAACCAATGCACTGATACCAATTGTTGGGGATGCGGATTAAGGATCTTAAGGCAGAAATAACACTAGAGGGGGGGTGAATAGTGTTTTAAAGAATATATGAACTATATGACTAAATTAATACTTTCAACACAAATCTAAACAGAATTCTAACGCAGAATGATCACAGAACATATAACAAATGCAAATAGTAAAGTAAAGCAAGTAAAAGGAAAGAACACACCGGATTTTACACTGGTTCGGAATCCTCCTACATCCAGTCCTGCACCAAGGCAATATCCTTGTACAGATTTTTATAAGCCAATATCCAAATTACAACCCTCAATTTCTAAGGCCTTGAGGAACCCTCCTATCTCCGAGTCTGGTTTAAACTCTCTTGATTTACGAGACACAAGATCACCCTAATACTTCTTAATAACAATCCTTTTGAATGGATAGAATCTATGGACTTTTTGAATACAAATTAATCCTATAACTCTGAATAGCACTTTGATCTTTAGTAGAATGATGTAGAATCAAACAGAGAGAGTATCTAAATGATTTCCTATTGAGAATTTGGCAGAATGATGGCACGATCTTTAAAATATGAAGTTTTATGGATATGTAATGGTGGAGAAGAAAGAGTGAAGAAAATAAGGAAGTTGTTATTAAAAAAATTCGTTTTGGAAGCCTTTATATAGATGCACAACAGTCATAACCCTTGGCGAAAGGTTTTCGAATGAATGGACATTTCTTTTGAAAAGTTGAATTTTGAATCCAACGGCCACCATGTCGACATGGGGTATCCCCATATGTCGACATCCCTCAGTTCAAAATTATAGAGATGTTGTTTTGTAAAGACAATTGAATTTAAAACAAGTTGAAACTTCTCTGAAGCAAAGTAAAGTGTTTAAACAATATTTTAAGATAGAGAATGAATATAAAACGTTATTTTAAATATATGTATATAATTGATATAGACCGTCAATTATATAAGTAATATTTAAAATCAGAATAAGTTTTGATGTTTTAAAAATAGAAGTTTTTAAAATCATAATAGAGGAATATTTAAAACAAAGTTTGAAAATATTTTTGAAAACATGATTTTGAAAGCTAAAACATTTTGAAAACAGATTTAAAAACATTTTGAAAAATCTATTCAAACTGAAATTGCAAGAACCTTCCTACAGAGCTCCTCCATAGGACTCGAGAACTTGTAAAAAGTAGTTTAAATGATTTTAATTTTCGTGGGTTTGTAAGCCACTTGTCGTAGGTTTGTAAGCTACTTGTCGTGGGTTTGTAAGCCACTGGTTTCGATAGAAATTGGGTTCCATCCCAAAAGAAAATTGGAAGAAAGATGAGAGTGCTATTATGAAGTTTTAACAAAATACTAGACAGTTATCTTGAGATCTTGAAATCTTGATTCTCTAGAGTCTTGAATCTTGAATCTCTAATCTTCATCTTGATGCTTGAGTCTTTATACTGATCAGTCTTCGATGATACCTGCATATACTTCCTATATACATATATATATATATATATATGGAAATGTTAGTATATATTTTATAAAGTAAAGTATAATAACTATATAAGGTTGTTGTCATCAAAACATCATCAACTCAGTTCCTAACAAATAACTCTTAACCTTCATCACTCATTCAACATTCATGTTCGCAAGGCACTCATGTTCATCAATTGGCATCACTGTAAACCCTTAACACACACACTCGGGCTCAACTTTCCATCCCATTCAGGCTAGCAACTTGTAGCAATTTTAAATGCCTATAGATCAAACCCTCCGACGCCTTGCAATTTATTCGAATACACATTGCATGCACCCTCAATTATTCGTGACTTCTAGTTGCTGCTATGTATTCACCATCACGTTTTCATTAAGGCTGAAGTGCATTACTCGCTAGATGTTTCTTTCAATATTAACTCACGGTTGCTCATTGGAATACAGTTTTAGCAACTTTGCCTTAGCACCCGATCTATACAGCTTCAATCTTAACCTCCTTGCAAGACCTCTAGTAGCAGCACCCATTCTCTTCCTGTCACGCAGCAAAAGCAGCTATTTAGCTGCCACTATTTCTCTGTATGAAAATTTTGAAAAAATAAAATGATTTTTGCATTTGAACAAAAGAGATAAACTCAGAAGTTATAGAGATAAACTCTTATGAATACAATCAGTATTTATACAGCAAAACAGTTATTTGGGCCAAGGCTTGTTAACACTCTTTAATAATATTGGATGGCTGAGGTATGATCTTAAACTGATGAGCGGTTGGGACCCATTCTCTTATTAGATATATTTGTTTGCATTACCGTGAATACTTCATTATGCCCCCTCAAACTTGGCTAGGGTTAGGGTTAGATAAAATCCTAAATTGGCGAAATCCTAATCGCAGCCAAGTTTGAAGATAGAAAATGATAGTCTTCAAGATGCGATAGCTAATTTCACTTCAGTGCTACTATATTTCACCGCTGCAACAATGGTCTGCCAAGGTTGAGATTTGACTTGATTCGAATCAGATCTCATTGCTTCGATCAGAAGTTCTCTTAACTTGTTGGTATTTTTTTAAGGTTGAGTGAGGTTCAATCTTCGAAATTGATGAGCTTGCTTAAGAATTTTGCTAGATCTCATCAGGCTTTGAGCTGTTGTCCTCAATAGCTATCCTCTTTGCTTTTCGGTTTTCTCTTAAGTCTGAGTGAGGTTTAGTTTTTAAGATTGATGAGCTTGCTTGTGAATTGTGCCAGATCTCATCAAGCTTTGAGCTATTATCCTTAACGACTCTTAGATTTTCTCGGAATCGAAGAAAGTTTGGTTTCAACAAAGGATAGTTCAGAATATCAGCGATTGGTAAGTAGAAGGTACGTGATTTACATTTAATTTTCCTACTATAACTTGTTCATGTACAAAATAAAGGTCTAATTCCATATGCTTTGTCCTTAAGTGTAAAATTGGATTTGTAGTGAAGTGCACCGTACTTAAGTTATCACACCATATAATAGATTTTTTTTCTAGTTTGATGCGTATTTCACTAAGTAATGACTCTATCGACATTTCTTCTGTTGTGGCATTTTCTACGCTCCTGTATTCAGCCTTAGTGGTGGATCTAAAGATAGTGGGTTGTTTATTTGAGCACTATGATACAGGGTTCTTGCCTAGAAATATACAGTAACTTGTTGTTGATCTTCTATCATCTGCGTCACTGGCCCAGTCAACGTCTGCATATCCAGTAATGTTTATAGAATTGCGTGTTTCCATTATTAGACCTAAACGCATAGTGCCTTTGAGATATCTTAGAATTCTCTTTACTTACTTTCCAGCATTCATCGGTTGGGTTTTGCATAAACTGAATTGCCTTATTGACACTAAATGTAATTTCTAGTCGGGTAATGGTAGCATATTGCAAAGCACCAAATGTACTTAAATATTGACTTTGATTATGTATTACTTCTCCTTTATCCTTGGATATTGCTGACCATGAGTGTAGAGATTGAATTTGCTTGATCAATTTTAGCTTTTCTCAAAATTTCTTCTATGTATTTTCTTTGATTTAACTGAATTGCTGAATTTGATAGTCTCTTGACTTCAATTCCTAGGAAATAGTTTAAACTGCCAAGATCCTTGATTGAGAATTCTTTGTTTAATAGCTTTATAAGATTGTTGATTTCCATGTTGTTGTTGCCTATGATAATAAAATCATCAACATATATTAGCACATAAGTCGCTATATCTTTATAAAATTTTATGAATAGAGAGTTATCATATTTTGTAGAGTTATAGCCCAATTTGATTGGAGTTGTTTTGAACTTTTCAAACTACACTTTTGGAGCTTGTTTTAATCCATATATTGCCTTCTTAAATTTGCACACGAGCTTTTCATTTCCTTTTTGTATGAATCCATGTGGTTGCTCCATTTATACTTCTTCCTGCAAGATACCATTAAGAAATGCATTATTTACATTTAATTGTTTGATGATCTAATTTGTATGCAAGGAAATTGTGAGTATTATTCTTATAGTAGTAGGCTTCACAACTGGTGAGAAAGTTTCATTAAAATCAAAGTCATTTTGTTGTGAATAGCCTTTTGCTACTAATCTTACCTTGTATTTAGAAATTGAACCATCTGCATTCCTTTTTAATATGAATGTCCATTTGCAGCCAACAATATTTTTATTATCTAGCATAGAAACAAGATCCCATGTCTTGTTTCTCATCAGTGCATTATATTCATCAATCATTGTTGATTTCCACTCTTTATCCTGCATAGCTTGATGAGAATTGCATGGTTCTTCTGTTTTTAAGTTTGCATTGTAAACCTTTGACTTAGATATGCCACTTTTTGCTCTTGTCACCATGGGATGTCCTGTTTTGGCAATAGTAGATGATTGTTTAGTATCACCTGTATCAATTTCTTATTGTTCCTCACTTAATGTCTGTGTGTTTTCCATAGCTTGATTTGATGCAGACTGCATACTTATCCCTTGTTGAGGTGTTTGATCAGGTGTATGTAGTGACTTATCTTGCGCATGATCTGGTCCAGAGCTGGACACAGTTTGTTGCAAGCCGGAGTTGATACCATGAGGGTTTATGATGGTGTTAATTGGTTCTTTTTTTACCTTGAATTATTCTTTCAGGCATGACAGGTATTGATGGTAAAGAGTATTTTGAGTTGTACACCTTTTTTGATGTTTTGATCATTGATTCTCTAAAAGGAAGCACTCTTTCATTAAATACTACATGTCTTGAAATAAATATCTTTCCACTAGCATCTAGACACTTATAACCCTTTTTATTAGCTGCATAGCCTATAAATGTGCATGGAGATTATATGAAACTTAATTTGTGAGTATTATATGGCCCGAGATAGGGAAAACACAGACATCCAAAAACTTTTAAGTTGTGATAGTCAGGTTTAACATTAAATAATAACTCCATTGGAATCCTAAATTGTAAAAACTTTTTTGGGAGTCTATTAATTAGACAGACTATAGTAGCAAAAGCATCTGGCTAAAAATTTAGTTGCATTGATGCTTGAGCTAATAGGTTGAGGTCAGTCTCAAAATTTTGCCTATGTCTTCTCTCAGTAAGTCCATTTTGTTCAGAGGTTTATGGACATGTTGTCCTCTGCACAATTCCTCTTTTTTGAAAATATTCCTTTAATGGTAGAAATTCTGACCCACCACCAGTTTGCAAGTTTTTAACCTGACCATCTAATTGTTTTTCTACCTGCATTACGAATTGTATTGTTGCACTATAAGTTTCTGATTAGACTTTAAAAAATAGATCCGTACATGTCTAGAATATGCATCAACAAAAGATATATAATATTTATATCCATAATCACTGTGTATTAGTGTAAGCCCCCGCAAATCAGTGGCAACTAACTCTAGTGGCTTATTATACTTTGTTTCAGAATCTATGAATGGTAATTTTTGATTTTTTCCCATTTGAAAGTATGTACAGATATAGGGCACAAAATATCATTAAACCAAATATTGTTTCTATACAAAACATGCTTATGCCTAAGTTTACAATGCCATATATCAAAGATCTTATAGTTTTCAACTTGTTTGATTTCAGAATTATTACATCACATTCTTTTAATTCCATATTTTCTTGAAATAGCGATATTGAATTGATACAACCCTTAAACTCTCTACACTACGAGAGAATTTCCTTAGTTAGAATGTATTTAACTAAGTAGTAACTTAGATAGGATTCAAAGTAAACATTGTTAACTTATGCAAATTGTGACACACTTGGTAGATTCTTTCTAGTTAATGGTACTCTCAATAAATTATTCAAGTACATTAGTTTTTTTCCCATTATATATGAATTACAAATATGTGTGATTGCAATAGATTTTCCACTTCCCATATGTATGGACTGCGTACCTTTGTATTCCTTATTTCTAAGATTTAAGTTGCTTAGACTGCTTGTAACATGATTGACTGCCCTTGAATCTGGATACCAGTTGTCATCTAGAATGCTTTCTGCCTTTGTTGTGTCATTATTTGCATTGTCACGCTACTCTTTGAGTTCATGTTGAACACCGGTCAAGTTGACACTTAGATGATAATTTCTTAGGTTACTGCCTCCTTGTTGAGATGTTATATAATTTGTATCAAATCTGAAATAACACTTGCTTGCAGTATGTCCAAGTTTTTCACAAACTTGACATCTTGGCCTATTGTTGTTCCATCTACCACCTCTTCCTCTAGATCTGAATGACTGACCACCCCTCTGATTAACATTTTGCTGATTTCTGCCATTATATCCTCTTTCTTGAATCTTGTTTTTATTACTTGAAATGAAGTTGATAGATAAGTCTGATACTTCTAGCCTTTTTTGTTCAATCCTGCCTTTACGTGCAAGTAGAGTAGAGTGCACATATTGTATAGTTGGTATTGTTTCTTTAGATGATAAAACAGCTACGACTGCTTCATCTTCATCATCTAATCCTCCTAATATTGACAAAACATGTTCAGTGTTAGAAACTTTATGCCCTGCTGATGCCAATTGATCACATATGGTTTTAACCTTGAGTACATAGTCTTTCATTGGTAGATATCCCTTTTTACATTTTGTAACCACCTCTTGAAGTACATTATTTTTGCGGCAGACTGAGTGCTGAAAATTTATTATATAGTTGACCATATTTCATGTGATGATCTGTAGCTAGTTAATTGAGGAAGAAAACTTGCACTGATGGATGATAATAGCCAAGAACCGACAAGGCTATCTTGTCTCTGAAATGATATGAATTCTTGATTGCTGATTAACTTTCCATCCTTGCCTGCGGTGTTTTTTAGTGGTGTGATCAATGTTCTGAGGATGTATTCCTCTAAGCTATAGGCTCTTATGGCAGTTTTGACTTGAATTTCCATAGCAGGAAGTTTGCCTCTTCCATCTGTATAGTAATCAACCGACTCTGTGGTTTTATCATGGATGTCGCCGGTTCTTGAGCACCATTTGGTCTTTGATCAGGTGGTGTATTTCTAATATTGGAGGTGGAAGAGTTATCTAAATCTCCTTCAGCCATCGACAGCATAAAAATCAAGAAAAGAAAGAAAGCGGGATATAAGAATTACTGTTGCTGCAGCCAGAGGGTATCTTGGATGATGATTCTTTCTGACTGATCCTTTCTTGGCAAGGCACAGCAGTGATGAGGGATAAAAATGATGATGAAGGTACCTATCTTGATCTGAAAGGTAAGTTGCTATAATCAGTAGAAAAAAGATGATGAGAATATTTAATTCTCAAATGATTCAAGATGTAGCCTGATTTCAGACGATGAGAAATTCTCTGTTGAGATCAATGGCATGACACTTTGTTGTTAAGCATATATGCGCCCTGATACCATATAAAAGTTTTGAAAAAATAAAATGATTTTTGTATTTTGAATAGGGATGGCAATGGGGCGGGTCCAAACCCGGTCGACCCGTCCCTGTTTTGGCCCGTCCAGACCCGCCCTATTGGGTCATTGGAGCGGGTAGACCCGTGATCCGTTCTTGAGGGCTCCGGGTCTAGGGTCGGGTCGGGGCTCGGTTGACCCGCCCCAACCCGACCCGCACTACTAACATCTCATGAAACTGCTTTATTACTATAATGATTTATTAATCTTCTTAGATATAAATGATTCTAGCATGGATATTTAAATGTTCCAATAAATAATCTGTATAAAAAATTAGAGTATTAAGTTGCGCCATTGATAATTATACAATAACATATGTATATATTTTCTAAATTGTTATTGTACACATCGTTTTTACTAACTTTCCTTAGACACGTTGTTATTTGTATTTCATGTATTATTTGGTGATAACGAATATAAACAAATAAATATATGTAAGTTGGCACACAATTTTGAATCAATACATGAGACTCATCGGGTCTTGGGGCGGGTCGGGTCTACTCTAACCCGTACGGGTCTCGGGTACGGGGCCAAGTTCCAGACCCGCACCTGGTCTATGGGACGGGTCTGAGGTGAGGTCTAAAAAATCCAAGATGGGTATGAGTCACTAAAAACCCTCCCCAACCCGCCCCATTGCCATTCCTAATTTTGAACAGAAGAGATAATCTCAAAAGTTACAGAGTTGATGATTCTTAAGTTCTTTTTACATACGTAACTCTTGAATACAATCAGTATTTTTACGACAAAACAGTTATTTGGGCCAAGGCCTGTTAACACTCTTTAATAATATTGAATGGTTGAGATATGATCTTGAACTGATGAGCGGCTGAGACCCATTTCCTTATCAGATATATTTGTTTGCGGTAGCGTGAATACTTCATTACTCTTTAATAATTTTGTTTAAGTTAGTGTAGTAACATCAAATAGTTGATTCAGCCAATATAATTAATTATAACACATTACTTTGTTACTTTTTCTACGCTCTCATTTGTTGATCATCATGGTGATGGTCTTAAATATTTGTAATAGCTAACTTCCATGTAGGAATTTTCATTTTTGTTAAACAAAATATGACTGCTCTCCTCGTATAAGGACCAATCTTTCATCAAAAAAAAGTTACGGATAACTTGATATATATTCCTCTCTGTTGGGGTTCGCATTAGAGGTCAGCTAATGAAATTGACCAAGTGACACCACCGACCGACTGTTGGTGTTGGGATGCTCTAACCTAAGGGTATGTTTAGCAATAGCTTATAGGCATCAAAAATAGCTAAGAAGTTACTTTTATGTTTTAACGTGTTTGGCAACAGCTTAAATTTTTGACCTAAAAGGAGCAAATAAGTTGATAAGTCACAAGCAACAAATACTTGCTTATGACTTATTTTACATTTTACAACTAAGGCTCTGTTTGCTTAAAATGCTGAATTCTGATTGCTGAACTTTGTAGTCTGAGTGTATATTGCTTAATGCTGAATTCTAAATAATCATTTACTTATTTATTTGCATCCAATATTCAGAACAAAAAACAACATCCTCAGAACAAAAAATACTAAAAAATTCTAAATTATTTTGGTTGAATAGGTTGGTTTTATTCAAACATTGATAAAAAACCAAATAATATAGTTAGGTCTTCGGAGCTTTAATTCAGAACTTCTAATTAAAAACAAACGGAAATTTGACCATAATATTAAATTATCCATACAAACACTTTGGCTTATTACTATTCTCTCAAAGCTATTTATGAGTTGCTATTCAAAACTCTTCCGATTCATGGACATTAAACTAGCTCTTAGAGATAGTTATTTTCGTGGGTCGTATGAGAGCAGTGGGTGAGTTCTTGCCAAAAGCAAAAGAACACACGTTTTAGTAGGAGCGAATTCATCAAAACAAAAAGCAATAACTGAGATAAATCAGAAAAGAACTATGGGTTCCAATGGAAAGATCGTTTGCGTGACTGGTGCATCTGGTTACATAGCTTCATGGCTTGTTAAGCTTTTGCTCAATCGCGGTTACACTGTTAAAGCATCTGTTAGAGATCCAGGTCATTTATTTATTTTTATTTTTCTACAAGCATTCCTTTTAATCTTTCCTTTGAGGACAATACTAATATTAGTATGGTAATTGGATGAATAAAGTTTGTGCCTTGAATCTTGATGAACTGGGATGTTGATTTTTGTTTCAGCTTTTATAGAAACCCGTATCGATTTGCCATGCTAAGGTAGCGATTTTTTTATAATGTTTGGTGAAATGGATGTTTGATATTTCCAGTTTAGTACATGCCCATATGATTGAATTAAGTTTTTGCTGTATAAGGTAGCAAAAATTTTTAAAATTAAAATTGAATGTTTGCTCATCTCTTCTTTAAATTTTCATTGTTAGAGTTACCTAATTCATACGATGACATGTTTGCGTTGGTATTTTTAGCTGATCCAAAGAAAACTGAACACTTGCATGCATTGGATGGGGCAAAAGAGAGATTGCAGTTATTCAAAGCAAATTTATTGGAAGAGGGGTCTTTTGATTCTGTTGTTGAAGGATGCGAAGGTGTTTTCCATACAGCTTCTCCCTTCTATCATGCAGTCACAGATCCAGAGGTCCATATCCATGCTTCTCTAATAAACTTATAGTATAAAAAATAGTATATTTACCATATAATTGTGTTTTGTATTTGGTAATATGTTATACCCGCTAGTGTTTTATGTTGGTATTTCTAAAATGTGCAAGACTGCATTGAAGTATTTAGTTTATGAGTATTATTCTTTTTGATAGTGACTTTTGTACTTGAAGTTCAATGTTTATAGCATTATACTTGATGTCATTTTCCCAAAATGATCGTGAAAATTTTGTTGGATATCTTTCGCTGCTTACATAAATATATGCATATGTACATACCACAGACATACATATGTGTGTATTAGTTTTGCTTCAGTAGTTTGTAATGTATAACAAACTCAAAGAGGCATGCGACATATGCTATGCTGTGTGCCATGGCCTTAGGAAGCTTTTGCGCTTTAATGTACCACGTGTTAAGTAAGTCGATGAGCAAAAACTAGGGTGCATGATTTATCATGTCATTTTATACGAGTTCACCTTTTTTAACCAATTAAGTGCACCTTCATGAAGAGGTGCCCATTTTGCAGCTATTGAGCATAACGTAACGACAAAACCATATAACACAGAAGTATGTGTGATTTCAGTATACGAATTAGTTATGTGTACATAGAGGCTTAAATGAGCAGTTTGGTCATTGAAAAAATTAGGCTGAATTTAACTGTTAGCGCACAACCACCAAGTTCAGTGAAAAATTTGACTACAGCAGCCTCAATGCAACCAAATGCGGTTTATTCACTTCTCTGTGCCCAGTTCAAACAATCTCCGTGGCTGGTGAACTAGCGAATAAAACGTTAAAGAGTTTATTTTATTGCAAAAATGGATTAAAATGACCCTTTGAATTCATTTTTGCAATAAAACGGCATAGTGTTTGCTTCTTTATTGCATATTCAACAAAAACGTAAACACTTCACCTTATTATTTAATTTTTGCAATAAAATGGCAAACACTTTCTTAGTGTATTTGTTTGTGAATTTTTTTAAAAACTGGTTCCTTGGCTGGTTCTTCTTCTCCTGGGTGCAAAAGTTTTCTGTTTAGTTAAATGCATGAAAATTTGTAAGTGAACAGAACAGTTGTTGATAATGGTTTTATAGTGATAATATCGGGGGTTTCCCACTTCAGACTCCTTATTCACATGAATTCATTATTCTCATATTACCTTCGTAACTTTTTGTTATTCGTATAATTGTTTTCAGGCTGAACTAATTGAACCTGCAGTGAAGGGTACACTTAATGTTTTGGGATCATGCAAGAAAACACCTACTGTTAAAAGGGTAGTTGTGACATCATCCATGGCAGCTGTCGCATTTAACGGAAAGCACAGAGCTCCTGATGTCGTAGTCGATGAGACATGGTTTTCTATTCCTGATTTATGCAGGGAAACCAAGGTTTGTGCTAGCCATATTGTAGAATAAGCTATATCTCAGGAGAATAATAATAATATTTACCCTTAACTCTTTACCAGCCATTGTCCACTACGGTGTACTTCGCAATTTTTACAACCGAACTAGGTTGTTTTCCCACTTAACTCTAGATGGACACTGAATTTCTGTACGTAACAATATTTTTTTTAATCAAAAATCTTAAAACTTTACTGTTCAAATTCATTTTCAAATCGAATCTCTTCGATTTCAATCCGATTCTCAAATTCTGATATAAAACTCAATTAAAATTACAATTTAAAAATTCAGTTATATTGAAGTAAAAAAGTCAAGGTACTTAATTTCGAAATAAAAATTAGTACTTTGAAAAAGTATATGTGTTTTTACATGTTGAATTTATGCGATTCAAATATTTTCCAAAGAAGATAAGTTTCAGTCAATTAATTAGGCTATATATGGAAAGATAAAAAGGAAGGATAGAGAAGGGAAACTAATTAATTGCTAACCAATTAATTAGTCAAAGAAGTTATTATATGAAGAAAGAAAAGATTGTTGATGGAGATTGATTCAAGCAAGGAAAATTATGGAAACCGAGATCACCATTATCCATTTACATAGAAATCAAATCATGGATTTTCGGAAAGGTTTCAAAAATAATCTGAAAATTAATTTTCTTAATCTCTAAGTAACTCCTTCATTAAGTCTATTTAATTGAAAGAAGTTCATCTTCATATTTATGTGAGCGTGTGAGAAAGCATGCACCATTATCCTCTTCTTCAGTAAATCCTAATTTCTGCAATCAATCAATTAGAAGTTTTGAGCGTAAACAAGTCTTTGGATAAATTGATTATTTAGTTTGTAATTATAGGTTAGTCTCTCCACTTTGCAACCTATAATTTTGTAATCCCTCTCTTATACTCTTATTCTTCAGTGAAATAAAGAATAGTTGTTGAGTCCATGGGCGTAGGCAATCTAGTCGAACCACGTTAAATCTCTGTGTTCTCCGCTCTTCTGTATTTTTTTGTGTGATTATTTTTCATTGAATTTGTGGTTGGTAATTAATCGACAAACTAGATCGTTCTTTTGATTGTTTCTGCGCTTTAGCATTCCACTGCAGTTTTGGACTTGGTGCAAATCAATCGATGTTTCCGCAGAACAGTTTGGTATCAGAACAGTTTGGTATCAATGGCAAATTCTTTCAGTAGTGGTATGAAAAATTATGTCATCACCAAATTTGTTAGAAAAAGAGTTTTTGGGACATGGAGGTTGAAGACTAATGACGGTGTTCTTCAGCAACAACTTCATTCATCTAAAGGAAGAGATAAAAGCCAGAAGCACCTTGGAGGTAGAGATATGCGTGGATCTCACTTCAAGGGTCCTAAAAGGGGCGCTTGCTATTATTGTAAGAAGAAGTCGCATTTCATACGGGATTGTCCAGCTCTTAGAAAGAAGAGAGAGAAGAAGGAGAAAGCTTCAGTTGCAACAGCAGTTAGATCGGATGCAGATAGAAGTGATAGTAATACATCATTACTTTCAGCCAGTATTTCACTTTTAGAGCGTACAAGTTGGGTGATTGATTCTGAAATCTCTTGTCATATGACGCCAGATATGAGCTGTTTTGTCAGTTATAAGAAGATTGATGGCGGAGCAGTTCATATGGAGAATGACACATCTTGTCATGTTGTGGGCGTTGGAAGTGTGAGGTTTAGGATACATGATGGTGTTGTTAGGACTATCACGGATGTTAGACATGTTCTGATGCTGCGTGGAAGTTTGTTATCAGTTGGAGCCTTGAGTAGACTTGGTATGAGGATAATAATAGATGGAGAGAATTTGAGAGTGGCGAAGGGTTCCTTGGTAGTGATGAAAGGGGTGCGAGTTAGTGATATTTATGTGCTTCATGGAGAGACAGTCTTAGAAGAGTCGGTAGTTTCTACTGATTCTAGTATTTCAGATTCTACTCAGTTATGACATCTTCGTTTAGGTTATGTTGATGAGGAGAGTCTTGAAGTATTAAAGAAGCGTGGGTTGATTGATGGTGTTTGTCAGTCGAAGCCTAGCTCTTGTGGAGATTGTACTTTTGGAAAGAAGAAGCATGTCACATTTGATGTTGGAAGACCTAGAGCTACAGAGTTTCTAGAGTATGTTTATTCTTACGTGCATGGACCCACTCCAGTTGCATCTTTTGGTGGAGCTAGTTACTTCGTCTTATTTGAGGATGATTTCTCACGTAAGGTCTGGTTCTATTTCTTAAAGGTCAAAGGCGAAATATTTGTCCAGTTTTGTAAGTGGAAGAACTTGGTAGAGAAGCAGTCGAGGAAGCGTTTGTAGGTTCTCAAAGTTGAAAATAATAGTGAATTTATATCACAAGAATTCACTAACTATTGTGCGTCCGAGCATGTAATTAGAGATTTTTCTATTTCTATTGAGTTACATTGTTATGGAGTGGCGGAGAGCATGTGTCGGATATTGTGGGAGAACGACTGCTGGTCTAGAAGAGGAATTTTGGACAGAAGCGATATCTATGGCAGTATTTCTCATCAACCGCACACCTTCTATTGCCATAGATATGAAGATTCCAGAAGAGACATGGAAAAGAGAGCCTGTTGATTATTCATTCCTTAAAATGTTTGGTTGTTCAGCTTTTTTAGAAGATGAGAGACATAATAAGTTGAAGCCTAGAGAAAGCAAGCATATTTTGTTAGGCTATAGAGGAGTGAATATGTATCGGTTGTGGTGTAAAACAACTAGGAGAATTGTGACTAGCAGGCATGCGATAGTTGATGAGAGGTCTTTGTTGAAGATGGAGCTTCTATCAAGTGATGACATTGGGAGGACAGAAAATTGTCAAACACGTTTGGAGTCATCAGCTTGTTTCCGTTTTCGAAGAGATGTTTCTGGTGATACTATGGTTGATGAGAAGATTACAGAGGTTCAGACTCTAGGTGGAGCTCACTTGCTGGAAAGGCCTTTTGGTTCAGTTGGCCCTATTTGTAAGAATATTTGTAGTGATGATTCTTCATCTTATGCTTTGAATGTTGTGGAGCTTGTTGGTGTTGTGGAGCTTGTTGTGAGTCTGCTAATGTTGACTTAGGAAAGTCTAACAAAATTCTTATGGAGAAGATTGAAGTATATCCTCACTCAATTTGGAATGAAGAAGGTGAAGCGCGCTGTTAAATCTCCGTTGGTCTATCGAATATTAATATCTACATGTTCGTCTCCAACATCGGATTTGTTGAAGAATTTTGATATTTTCTCATATGCATTATGTTTGCTGATGTGCATACTATCTTTCTTATGCTTAGTAAAGATTTGGAAGCTCTGTTTGGGAAATATTGACCAAAATAGTTCACATTGAGCTTGTTGACGTAGACTCAACAATTTATCGAGATGTGGTGATGCAATGAAATTGTTATATTTGAATCAAGGTGGAGTGTTGAATTTATGTGATTCAAATATTTTCCAAAGAAGACAAAAAAAATAATTACTTGATTCGGTCAATCAATTAATTAGGCTGTATATGGAAAGATAAAAAGGAATGATAGAGAAGGGAAACTAATTAATTGCTAACCAATATTATGGAAACCAAGATCACCATTATCAATTTACATAGAAATCAAACATAATCTGAAAATTAATTTTCTTAATCTCTAAGTAACTCCTCCATTAAGTCTATTTAAATGAAGGAAGTTTATCTTCATATTTGTGTGAGTGTATGAGAAAGCATACACCATTATGCTCTTTTTGGGTAAGTCCTAATTTCTGCAGTCAATCAATTAAAGGTTTTGAGCGTAAACAAGTTTTTGGATAAATTGATTATTCAATTTGTAATTATAGATTAGTTTCTCCACTTTGCAACCTATAATTTTGTAATCTCTTTCTTTTGTACTCTCTTTCTTTAGTGAAATAAAGAATAGTTGTTGGGTCTGTGGATGTAAGCAATTTAGCCAAAGCACGTTAAATCTTTGTGTTCTCCGCTCTTCTGTATTTTTTTGGTTTGGTGATTATTTTTCATTGAATTTGTGGTTGGTAATTAATCGACAAGGTAGATCATTCTTTTGATTGTTTTTGCGCTTTAGCATTCCGCTGCGGTTTTGGAGTTGGTGCAAATCAATTGAAATTTTCGCACAACATTACATACTTAAATGTCATTTAATAACCTACTTTGGAGAAAAATTATTATATGCAAGTATATATTTTACATACTTAAATGTCATTCAATAACCATATGCAGGAATGATCTGAGATAACTACAAGAACAGAGAAGGAAACAAGATCAGAACGTGCTTTCAACGAGAAAAATACATTACACAACATTGTTTTCAAAATTTTAACTGTTTAAAAAAGTTATTTTTTTTTGGGTGTAATATTTATGGTTGCCAAAATGTCGGTTTATATCATCCATTTTACTAAATATGTATAATGAGTTATTTAATTTTTACCCCTGAAAGTAATTCTGTTATCATTTGAATATGGTGTTGAAAATGCAAATGGACGCAAAATAACATGGTTCTGTTTACTTTGAAAAGTTTTAATTTTTTTTCAATAAAAAATGGAAAAATTCTTCCTTAGAAACACCATCCTTACATAAGCTTCCAACTTCTGAGTTATACATATGCTAACGTTTGCTTTGAAACATCCTCAAATGTAGTTTGAAGCTTGTTTAATCAAATCTCCTAAATGTTTTTTCTTACTTATATATAAGGTTTGATTTTGAGCTGCATTATAGGATTTACTTCATTAATAGAATACGTGTATCTTAGTTTCATCATTGTATGTTCAGTAGTTGGAGGAATTCTTTAGATTTTAATCTGCTTTAAATACTGATGGTCAAGCTATTCCAGTATAATTTAATTGTATACTAATCTGAGAGTCTGCTGCTTTTCAACTCAGTCATGGTATGTGCTGTCAAAGACATTGGCGGAAGAGGTTGCATGGAAATATGCCAAAGAAAATGGGATAGATATGGTTACAATTAATCCAGCTATGGTAATTGGGCCTCTACTGCAGCCAACTCTTAATACAAGTTCTGCCGCAATCCTAAACTTAATTAACGGTATGAAAGTCTCTGTAGAATTTGTCAACTTACATACATTCTTAGGTGCAAAACACACTATAGCTAGTATTACCATGTTGTTATTTGGAAATATGACCTAAAAAACACCACTTAGGTGCAAAACAGTTGTTATTCGTGGGTTTCTTCTTTATTGTTAGTATTGACAAGTCATATACATATACATACACACACACATATTTATATATATGTGTGTGTGTATACACACACATAGATATACACACACACATACTATTCTTGATGCCTGTGACATACAAAAGTAAATAGCGTCTGGTTTGAAAAAGTCTATTGCGTTTTCAACATGTATTTTAAAATGCACGGAAATGGAGGTAGGGGTAGAAAATAAATGATTTGGAAAATGGAACCATCTTCTTCCTTCCCGTTACCCCCTTTGTTGAAATGACTACGATTTTCCAACTTCCCCTTCTTTTCTTCCACGCTATTTGACATGCATATTGAAACCACAAAACCTTTTCAAGCCAAACACTACTTTAGGTTCTCATGTTTTAGCGTAAACACCACCCCACTCGCATAAAAAGAAAGAAAAAAAAACAAACCTATTGCACCAATTGCCCACAATTAAAACTTACTACTGAAATATGCATGTTTTCACGGGATCGTGAAATAAAGTTTGTGCACTTTACGGGGTAAGCGCAAATTTGTGGAAATAAATGAACGTGCACCCTATAAAAATGCACATGTTCAAATTTCTTGTGCAAGCTCAATTTTTTTGTTCTGGCGAAAACAAAACCTATTTCTACAATAAGTTCTTTATCATGGGCGTATATATAAACTCTGTCCCTGAAAAATGAAATGAAATTTCTTCAAATGATTTCATTTGACATCCGAGTGCTTTGATAAGATGAGCTATCTTCTTTTGGTGTTGCACGATTTATTCCATTTTTGTTTTGTTAATGCACATATCATCATTTTGTACTATAAGTATCTCCCATTTTGTAGGAACGCCGACTTATCGTAATGTAACTTTTGGGTGGGTAAACGTGCAAGATGTTGCCAAAGCTCATATCCTAGCCTACGAAGTCCCCTCTGCAAGCGGAAGATATTGTTTAGTTGAAAGCGTTGCTCATCACTCAGACCTTGTGAAAATTCTGAAAGAATTGTATCCTTCTCTCCCTCTCCCTGAAAAGTATGCTGCCATCACTTTAACCTAGAAAATGAATTCATCTTTCAGTCTGTTCTAGAAGAAACCGATTTATCTAAAATGCATATCACAATCTCAATACTCAGGAAATAATTGTTGAAAAATGCTATAATTATTACCATTTGAATTGAGATAAACTGAAATGTACATATTTCTTTGATAGGTGTGCTGATGATCAGC
The DNA here is from genome assembly GCA_030765085.1 of Allium cepa. Lineage (NCBI taxonomy): Eukaryota > Viridiplantae > Streptophyta > Magnoliopsida > Asparagales > Amaryllidaceae > Allium > Allium cepa. The sequence goes on from CM060938.1 coordinate 806,392,522, forward strand.
CATTCCCACCAGTGTATCAAGTGTCAAAGACGAAAGCAGAGGGTTTGGGTATCAAATATATTCCATTAACGATGAGCCTTAAGGAGACGGTTGAGAGTTTGAAAGAGAGAGGTTTTGTTAGTTTTTAGTCTATATAATTGAGGTTTAATGAAAAGAGTAAACTGTCTTTGTGTTTTTCATGAATTTATATTTGAAATCTATGACAATACACATGTATGTGATGCATCAAAATAAATTGTGATGATTAAATTTTAGTGGTTGAGGATTCCATGCAGATGGATTATTACAGTGTATGCCATTTTAGCTGGTTATTCTACTAACATGGTTATGTTTATTCTCAGGTACATATGCAGTAAGTGTTTTCTTACTCTCAGTCCATTTCAAAAGAGGTTAATACATCTTTCATTAGTAATACAGGGGAACATGTATGAATGCATTATTTTATTAATTAATGGAAAACATTATTTGTGCTGTAAATATATTTGTGCAGGCTATTGCTATTTAATAATTTACGCACATGTCTGTACAGAATAGGCGCAGAGCAAAGGAATTGACATTGGCAGTAATCAGTGGCGCAGCCAGCAAATCTACATGGACGGGGAGGGGGAAGTGGGTTTGTTGGGGGGGAGGGGGGGGGGGGGGGGAAATGTTAATTATGGAGGTTCGAGGGCGGTAGCTCCCAAAAAAAAAATTCATGTCTACCATTTGATTATGCGTATGACGAATCATTGCAGAACGTCAAACAAACACAATTAAATATGGTTATATAACAATAATCCATTACAAAAATGATCAACTATTGATCTTTCAAACTAAACTTGAATATCTTGATCTATCAAATCAATCTTAGCATTCAGTTCGGAGGCCGACAAAAATATGCTCTTCTAATTATATCTTGATCCTTTGGATTGTAGTCCAAAATTTGATGTCGTAAACTTAGATCGGATGGAAGATTCAATAGATCAACTTGAATACGACTTTGACTTTGCGAGTTTGGAATAATTGTGTTTTGATTATCATCATTCACCGTATTCCTAAAAGATGCAGAAGCTCCAACTTCAGTGAAAATATATTCGATGATTCGCCTAAAATATTTCCACATATCTAAGATTAAAAAAATTACATTGTATTTTCATTAATAACAAAATTGTCATTATCTACAGCGATTGTCATTTTATTTTCGTTAATACTAAAATTGCAATTGTCTACAACAAATTAAACCAAACTGAATACTAAGATTGAATACAAAATGAATAATGTGATTGTCTTTTTATTTGCAAAATGAACACTAAGTTTGTCTTTTTATTTGCAAAATGAATACAAAATGAAACCAAACTGCAAATTTTATTTTCGATGGCAATTATCTTTTTATTTGCCACCGAGTACCAAATTGAATACTAAAATTAAATACAAAATGAAGCTTCCAGCAAATTGAATATCAAGTTGAGGTGCTCCAACTATACCAAACTGAATACCATAAATTGCCAACCTAAGTATTCGAATTAAGCAGATTCATGAAATCAAAATCACTCACCACCCATACCGAAGCTTTGATGCGAAGGAAGCTGACTTGTGGAGGAGACGACAACGACCAGCGTGACTTGCGGATGAGACAAGAATCTGACTTGCGGAGGAGTCTGCAGGCTACTATAACATCCCGTCTTTTTGTACACTTTAAATCGACGATAAACCACACACGCCATACTTAAATCATACGGAAGGGCGGATTGTTATGGGGTAAATAAGAAAAAGTAGAGAAAGAAAAAGAACAAAACAGAATCTTGCAGCGGAAAGACAAAATATAATAATAAAAAAAACAGTTCATGAAGTTGTTTTTACAAAACATTTGATTTTACTTATACAATACATATCAGAGTTACACATACCAGAGAATAATCAATAACAATGCAGCGGAACAATGTGAATGTAGTGGAATACTATAATAAATAATAATAGATATTCGTCATCGTCCTCCAAAATACGGTTTTCCAAATCCTGAAATGCTCAGGCTGACCCGAGCGAATTGAAAAGACAAAACACTCGAGTCATAACTAAAAGATCTTATGTAAGTTAAATCAACAGTAAATAATATGAGTGGAACGGCGTTAGATATATTTACGGAATTTGACATCTTTTATCCAGTATTTAACGTGAGTGCAGTAACTTAAGAGATGCTCGGGATTCACATCTCCTAAGAATCCGTTAAACTATTTACTATGTAGCAATATTTCGCTATTATAATAACGTCTATAGTAAAATAAACTTACTTTTAAATAGCGTTAAGAAGTGACCCAATATTTCCCTTAACACGTAATAGTCGTAGTAGTCCCATCCAGTATCAGGGCATCTCCAGATCGGGAGACTACCCTAAATACTCCACGGACTACGGGAGAAAACCAAACTCGTACAAGGCGCGCTAGGGTAGGTGACACGGCACAACTAGGCAATGCCAGGGTAGATATACCGATTACGCTTCCGGGCTGGTGGTAACGCATAGCGTGCAGCTACCGCCCACCTCGAGCCACACTCCTAAATCAAAAAATCAAAAGTGGCCGCCGAATCAATCCAAAAATCAGAGTATAATATCGAAGTGATGTGTCCGATCAAAGGTGATACCTTCTTAGCCCGTCGTGGTTCGGCTAGATCGCCTCAAAGGAAACGCCATCACCATCCTACTTCATTCTAGAATCTCCACCGCGTTCACGGTTGTTAACGTGGTTTTCGGAGTTGGCAGAGAGTATGACAACTTCCGATCCCGGTTTTTTTAACAACCAAACGTTATTATAACACCGCGGTCATTTCAAAATAATTATATTTCAAAAACCAGAATATAATATCCATTTTGTAACGTCCACTCTTTTCGCACACTTTAAACCGACACTTGTCCCAATTCAAAGCATACGCAAGGACGGATTGTTATGGGGTAAATAAGAAAAATGGAGAAGAAATAAAACGAAAATAGAATCTCACAGCGGAAGGATAAAATATAATAACAAATATACAGTTTCATAAACAGTTTACAAAAGCTTGATTCTTCTTTTACAATAAATATCAGAGTTACACATACCAATACAAGCAATGCAGCGGAATATAAAGAGTGTGGTGCAATACTATATGTAAAATAATACTGATTCTTCGTCTTCGTCCTCCAATGCTAAAATCTGCTATCCTGAAACGCTCGGACTGACCCGAGCGAATTTGAAAAGACAAAAACACTCGAGTCAGACTAGAAAATCTTATGTGAGTTAAATAAACAGAAATAAATATGAGTACAGTAACTCAAGAGATGCTCGGGATTTACATCTTCTAAGGATCCGTTAAACTATTTACTATGTAGTATATTGCGCTATTATAATAGTGTCTAATTGTAAAATAAACTTACTTTTAAATAGCGTTAAGGCTTTACATTTTCCACCTTAACACGTAAAATGCCAATAGTCTATACAGTACCGTAATACCTCCTGATCGGGAAGCTACCAGAGGATACTCCATAGGTACGACACAAATAGAAACTCGTAGTAAAGGCTCGATATGGTAGGTGACACGGCACAACTAGGCAATGTCAGGGTAGATATACCAATTGCTATCCAGGCTGGTGGAAACGCGTAGCCGCAGTTACCGCCCACCTCGGACTAACTCCCCAAAATCAAAATACAGAAGTGGCCACTAAATCAATCCAAGTCAAAGTATAATATCGAAGAGGAGCGTCCGATCAGAGGAATGACCTCATTGGCCTGAGAATCGCTCCTGTTTTAGCCACCTTATGCCAACTCACGGGAGTTGGGTCCACGTATTTACCTTACAGGAAACGTCGCCACCACCTACTTCATTCTGGAATCTCCACCGCGTACACGGTTAGTCAAAGTGGTTTTCGGTATCGACAGAGAGTATGTCCATATCCGATCCCGGTCTCTTTGCCAACCAATCGTTATTATAACACCGCGGTTATTTAAAAACAGTTTATACTTTAAAACCAGAATATAATCCCTTTCAAAACCATAATATTACGATATCATTTCTTCTTTAAAAACACAAACAATTTATTTTCAGATTATTTTATAAAAACCCAAATCAATGATATCGTTTCCCAAATAAAATTTTCCTTTCCAAAAATTATGTCACTTTTTACTATTTAATATCCCATGTAACCAATATTTTGTTTGTAACTTTCAACATAATTCTTCGAAAATCCATAGTATTTTAAAAACCATTATTTTCAAAACTAAATGGTTTGGATATTCAACGGTATGCGAATTAAAAGGGTTTAACTTTACTGTTGCTTTATAAAGAAATAAATTACATGGCTTTCCAAATATTTCTTCTTTTAAAGTTAAACCAAAATCCAAAATATTACTTCAAGTCCCAAAACCATTTCAATTTTATATATATTTATATCCATTTTTGAGCATTAATATTTCAACTAAAGTTGGATATTTATCCTTTCAAAATCAATATTCTATTAATTAATCTTGACCATTCACATAAAATCCATAATTAATAAGACTTCAATTTCTAGTAAAATATATATATATATATATATATAGAATTTTTCCACTTCAAATTATACTAGAATATCCATTTCTATTTATTTTGGGAAAATCCAATTACAAATATCATATCTTAAAATTTCCAACTTTACATTTAAACATAGGATATAAATTTACCAAACTCCATTTTCTAAATTTCTTCCATTTTCAATAAAGAAATTTATATTCCTTTTAATTTCAAAATTTCAACTTCATAGGTATATAAATATGGAATAAAATATTTATACAATATAAATTTAAGATTTATAAACCGTATTCAATCCAAACCATAGAAATCACATTAAAATAGTTATATATAGACCGCGGTGCCTGTATATAATTTTCTATCCTATGGTCAAGTGATACGGATATTTATCATTTCAATCCGCAATTTAAAAATAAAACTTTGCGGTTTTATCATTTCAAACCACAATCCCGAATGAAATGTAAAATGTATGCTAACTTGCAGTTTAATGATATCAAATAAAACATCCATTCAACAACACATCCATCATCCAGTCACAAACATCAAGCAATATCAACCAATAACAAAATATGTTTGGGAATATACAACAGGTAATAATTGGCAGTTTAATTCAAATTATATTTATCAACTATAAATCTAACAGTTTATTTTCAGTGATAATTGACATAACTGTTAACTAGCAGTTCTTATGCAAACAATAATTTCTGACAGCCAATTAACACGCAATAAATCAATTAAATTAACAGTTAAATTCAATAAAATGCAATTCAACAGATATGAATGAAATAACATGCCAAAAGCTCATAAATAAATTTCTATTCATTTCTAAAATTAATTTAACAAACATAAAAACTTCTAGTAATTGTGAGTGGGTCAAAACACTCACCTTTTGAATTTAAATCGAATTTAAATTCAATTTAAACCCAAAAATTCGCCCGTCTCGGAATTCGTCCAAACCAGCGTCATCGAGTCCGGAATTAAATTACGATCCTAACAAAAGAAATTTCGTGTGAATCCGACTTCGTATGAGAAAGTTATGGCGAAAAATGGTGATTGAATTCAAAATTTAAAATAAACAAAACGACACATATTTATAAAATAAACTTGCCAGGTATGCTTCTTCACGTGCGTGCGTTCCATGTTAGCTACCGAGACTTTGTACAGGAACGAACCCATCAACACGTCCTTTGACCGGACTTTGACCATCGATCGCGTCCACCTCCAGCCACCGTTCGTCAAGCTACCACCACCTCTAGCCTTCCCTTGCCGAGCCGCCTCCATCCCCCTAGGTCCGGTCACCCAGAACTTCCAGCCGCCGCCTAGCATATTTAAACCCTAATTGAATTTTGACTCCAATCCGACCGTTGAATTGCCAAACAAATTACATAGATGCGCTCCCCTCGGTTCCCTCTCCAAAACCCAGAAACAGAATCTCGATCCGATAAAGTTTTGTGCGACGATGATGAACGGTTTTGGGGCTGTTTGAATTTATTCTGGATGAACGACAGCTCCAATTGAAAAACGAATTTCACCAGTAGATTACGCGTATCGAAAACATCAACATATATTTTTTTGAGAATTTTCTGAATTTTTTGAGTTTTGACTTTTGATTTTGAACTGTGGATAGATCTGGAATTGGATCTGAGATGTATACATTTGGGGAAGAGAAAGAAGTGAAGAAATGAACTTACAGCAAAAGAATAGAGACTAGGGTTTATAGCTGTATATATATATAGGTAGGCTAGCGATAGGGTAGATAGGCCGAAGAATGAACGTGCGTGACAAACCATGGTCCAAAAAGCCCGCTATGCCTCCGGAGTCGAATTTGTTAAAACTATATATCCAAATAGGTGTTTTAAAATATTCTGAACGCGATGGAAAAAGTTTCGCGACCAAATTCGATCGTATGAAGAAGTTATGCTGAAAACAAGATTTCCAAATTGATTTCAAATTGATTTTAATAAAATTGATTTCAAGGCGTTTCGCGTCCGTACGATCAAACGACAAGTCCGATCGATACGAAATTTGAAATCCTATAATAATTCACCGATACGGATCCGATGAAACTAGTTTCGTCGAAATCCGAGTCCGTGCCCAAAATGGCTATTTTTAATATTTATTAAATCAATTAAATAAATCATAAAAATCCAATTTTATTTTTCAACTTCTAATATTGGCCAAATTTCATTACTTATATAACACAATCACTTCCAAATAATTTAACAAGCTTGGGTGTGAATTAAAATCTATAAGTATATCAATTTGCAGTGTTAATTTCTGCATTTTTATTATTATTTGGGAATTATAAATTTTACCCTCAAAACCCACTTATTAAAACTTGTTTTCTTATACCCTCATTTTAAGTCAAATTAAATAAATGACTTGAATTCCATTTCAACTCATTTGATTGAAATTAACCTTTTTACCATAAATAAAATTCCAAACTCAATAATAAACTTTATCTCCATTTATTCGCCTTAATATTTCTTATTTATTAATAATTCCAATCTTGATGAATTCACATCATAAGTTTGATTAATCTATTAAATTCACTTCCTTTCTATCATTTCTAAGTTATTGTTGTCAATATGAACATTAGTTTAAGATTTCACTCAAATGTTTACCAATTCCAATCTAAACTCAATAACGTCATAATTAACGTTAGAATCCGTTTTATTATGCATAAATTCTAAATTTTACTGACCCAAATTTTCTTCTTTTCATTCTATATTAATTGTCAATCCCATAGAAAAATTAACATTAGGTTCATACCTTTTTACAAATAACTCCAATTTCTTCCAAATAATAATTACATAAACTATTAAATATTAAATCCATTAAATTGCAATAAATTCAATTGATTGCAATTTATTTCCAAATAAATTTGGATTTTTATTTGGTTATACACAAAATTCCGTTATCACTTGCCTAACAAGGTTACTATCACTTAAGATCTCGCTGCATCCACATTTTCACATTTTCATTTCCTAGTTTCTTTACTTTATTCTACATAATTTATTACAAATGGGATTTTCTTTGGTTTACATCTTATTTGTATTTAACATTTCTCAATCACCAATTCATTTCACTTTAACTGCGGTAAATTGGCGGATAAATTGAATTTGATTCCCAATATCTAAATTAACAAGAAACAAGGGTAGGTAACATACAATAGTCATTACTCCAAATTCTAGTCACCTAAATAGGCTTTTATTCCCTGCAAATAAATGTTACTATTTATTTTCATAGTACAATCTCAATGATTATTCCATTTTATATTTGCTTAGGCCATTTATAGTCCACTATACATATCTACAAAAATGGGTAATTTATTCAATTCATTAAGTGTCAATTCTATTAAGCCCTGTTTATATCTTTATGCATTCTTCTATTACTTTACAAAAGGGAATAACTTTTAAACTCATACACTTAATAACAAAACCGTTATAAATCCAATAAACTTCCAAATCGAAGTTTGTACACATATACACAACTATTATGATTTCTCACAGAACGTTGAATTTATTAAATGACCATTTATTATAATTTAATCCCCTTAATTGAATCAAATGCTTATTATTATCATATATTTTCTTTTCATTCTACCATTCCTTCCCATTATAAATTCATTAACGTATTTACACATCTCTATCTTTCAAATATTAATAACCAAACTTGATTACAAACACTGTCCTTATCCATCTTCATAAATTTGTTCAAAACTATACTTTTGTTTACATAAAATAAATTTTATGTTTCTATTAGTTTTCTTTTCCTTTCTCTACAGGCATAAATTATTACTATCTACACTAATTACATCTTTGTATTAATGAACACCATTTAAGTTAATATTTATACTAACATTCACAAATTCAACATTTATTTGTTTCTTCAAAATTACTTTAAATCAAGTTGTGAAAATTTACATTATCCACATCTATTAACATAAAATTTTATAGTTACACTAAATTGCAACCACTACCAAATTTCTACATTTATTCTCAACCAAATTAGAAATTATACTAATTCATTTTATTAAATATCATAAATTTAACGGGTCGTTACAATCTCCCCCACTCAAAACTTTTCATCCCCGAAAAGGAAAAGAAGGGAGAAGGAAGAATAAAATAGTGCATTTTATTTCAAATATTAACTTATAAACAATATTTTACTGGATTAATTCCCTTTAATGAAATACACTTGTTTTATAATCATTATATCCTTTAATACTTGAATTATTAAAGTTGGGAAAAATGTTTTCACAAAATTCTAAGTCCAAAATTTACGAAATTTTTTGGCAGAGTCTCCTTTGTACGGAGGGACTTTGGAGAAAATATAATATCCAAATATACAAATATATTACACATATTATCCAAATAAAATATCCCACATGGGAAAATATATAAAACAGCGCTTTAAACGTAATCCGAAAACGTACCTATTTGTCGGGCAATACGCTTATATTTTTATGGAACCAAAGCAATAGCAGTGGCTTCCATCACCTGTATTCACTTATATAATCTAAAAGTTAAATATTTATTTTACAGTGAAATGTTTGGGTAGATTCAATCCTTCATATCCAATCAATTGCAACAACCATACATTTTAACAAACAGCACACACCACAACAAACAGTCGTTCAATCCAACAAACAATCAGTTGTTCGGGTTCAAATTTTTGAAATCATACATCAACCAAACAATTCAAACCAACATCAAGATAGCTTATTATACATTTATTTCATAATTCAGTGGTTAAATTTTCTTTCCTTCATTTATGGAGGAATTTCTTTGTTTCTTACAAGTTTTATTTTCCAACTATCACAAAATTCATTATATTTGTATTTCCTTTTTATTACTTAAGTTTATAAAATAAATTCTCATTAATAACAACAATTATTTGAATATCTTCATTTCCTTACTCTTCACTTGTAAGATTTCCCTTAAATTCTAAATCTGCTAACATTCATTCTTATAAGTGGAAGTTTTTATTTATCCATTGACTATGAATTGCAGTCATTTAATTTTTCCTATTTTCCATTATATTAGAATAGGGAAAATTAAAACATACTTAAGTCAATAATCATACAATCAATTCTTATTTTGAATTTCATTTTATATACTTAGCTTCATATCATCTATTAATAATTCTTAACCCTTTTCAGTAAAATTTCAATTATAACCTAAGTTTATACCATTAAATTCTTATTATAACAGTAATTTATTGAATACTTCATTTTTCCTAAATTCCTACTTGTAAAATATTCAATTCCAGTTTCTCATTTAACACTTCAACTTTTATATTTGGGTAAGTTATTTATGTTAAGGAAATTGCAATTGAACTTATACAAGTTTAATCTCCATTCTTTTAATTAAATTTAATGTTTATCCATATTACTCTTTGTCTCATATGTATGCAAATTCATCTTTATAGCTTTGCAATTATTCTCTTATTTCAATTAGAGGTTTCAATTCATTTATTACTTAACTTTTATTTCACTAACAAATTTTAAACAATTAATTAACGAAAAAATTTAGAATTAAGTACCGGGTTAAATTTCAATTTATTTTCAAATAATAGATAAATAAGTTCTTACAACTCAATATCTCTAATTATAGTTAGAGCAATAAAAGAAATTTTTTTTAGAAAATTTCAAATAAATCTGTAGTAGAATTCACTACAGTAGTCTTTCCCCTTCGAAACCCGAAAATGAAAGTCGATGATGCGGCCGCCATCACCGAAATTATTTTCCAGCGACAGAGAGGAAAGTACAAAATTTATTCTCTCCAAAATCTTCTTTAAAACAATTCTTCCAAATTATACTAAATACTTATATAAGAAAATACTTATAAACCAAATCATTATATTTCATAAATCCTTTGAAAGCAGATTTCAAAATCCCGGACTTAAGTTCTAAAATCTCCCATTTGATTTATTATAATTTCAACTTAGCTTCAATTTATTATAAAATATTTTTTTTTTCCTAACACCCAATCTATAGCAACCAAATATATATATATATATCTTTATAAAAATATTTTTATATATAGAAAATATAATAGGCAAAATTCTTTCATTCACCTATATTAAAACAAATATTATGTCGGTCTGTCCTATTAAGTGTTTAGAAATCCCTATTGATGACATAGCGTCCCATGCATCAACCAGAATTTATAAATACAAAGCGGAACAGATTAACACAATATAAAAATCTTTTTATTAATACTAACAAATACGCTCTCTCATATATATACACTCAGCGACTCCCATAGGATATTTCTACCCTATTAACAAAGAGTCAAACCCCACAAAGCCAAGGTTTATCGCTAAACCAAAGCTCCGATACCAACTGTAACGTCCACTCTTTTCGCACACTTTAAACCGACACTTGTCCCAATTCAAAGCATACGCAAGGGCGGATTGTTATGGGGTAAATAAGAAAAATGGAGAAGAAATAAAACGAAATAGAATCTCACAGCGGAAGGATAAAATATAATAACAAATATACAGTTTCATAAACAGTTTACAAAAGCTTGATTCTTCTTTTACAATAAATATCAGAGTTACACATACCAATACAAGCAATGCAGCGGAATAGAAAGAGTGTGGTGCAATACTATATGTAAAATAATACTGATTCTTCGTCTTCGTCCTCCAATGCTAAAATCTGCTATCCTGAAACGCTCGGACTGACCCGAGCGAATTTGAAAAGACAAAAACACTCGAGTCAGACTAGAAAATCTTATGTGAGTTAAATAAACAGAAATAAATATGAGTACAGTAACTCAAGAGATGCTCGGGATTTACATCTCCTAAGGATCCGTTAAACTATTTACTATGTAGTATATTGCGCTATTATAATAGTGTCTAATTGTAAAATAAACTTACTTTTAAATAGCGTTAAGGCTTTACATTTTCCACCTTAACACGTAAAATGCCAATAGTCTATACAGTACCGTAATACCTCCTGATCGGGAAGCTACCAGAGGATACTCCATAGGTACGACACAAATAGAAACTCGTAGTAAAGGCTCGATATGGTAGGTGACACGGCACAACTAGGCAATGCCAGGGTAGATATACCAATTGCTATCCAGGCTGGTGGAAACGTGTAACAGCCCTAGTTTTTAGCTATTTATTTCTTTTAATTTTTTTTGTTTTTAGAAACATAATTTATATAAATTGTGTTTACCAATATTGTTTAAATATTTAATTTAGAGAATTAAACTCGTTAATTTAATATGATTTTTGTAACTAAATTTAAGAAGAAGAAAAAAAAAAGGAAATTTTTATAATGTATAATGAAGTGAGTGGTAACTAAATGTTTTGGATATTATCATAATATCTGTTGTTATACCCATTCCCTAAAAATAATGAAAAGGAGAAAATTTGTAACATATTAAAGTAGTTAATTAATTATGTTAATTTGGTAGGTTATGACATGCAAATCATGTTGGTGGAATATTCTCAATTTTGACATATTAATTATGTTAGCAGTGAACATTGTTAAGCAATTTAAAACAATGAAACTTACAATCAATTTATTTGATAAATCTACCTTATTCCTAGTTAGCAATTCAAAACTTGAATAAAGGCACATACGGATATTTTAAAATGGAGTTAATGACAATTAATAGATATTTCAAAAAGAAATTTATGACAATTAATAGAGAAATTAATTGTAAAATTTCAGTAGTTGACCAGAATTAATTTATTGAATAATTAATGCAAATTAATAAAATTGATGAAAGATAAATAAGTTAATTCTTTTGGTTAATGGCATGAGGACACGAGGTTAATCCCCATTTTGTAGGAGAAATCTGCCCGTGTAACCAGTCCGGCTACCAGTGCCTACAAAGCGGACGGATTAATGTGAGACGTCGCAGGATTGATAATTAACAAAAAGGGTTAATTAACTAATTAAGTTAGTAACCAAATTTGAGTATGTAATTAAAGGAGGATAATTAATTGGTAATATGGTAATTAATTGAAATCAATTAAGGAGGGTAATTAAAAGGGATAAGGTAATCAATTGAAATCAATTAAAGGCAATTAAAGGGGAATTAATTGATTAGAAGAATATGGAAATCAAATTTGCCTTCCTTTGCGCGTGACACAAAATTTTATTCTTTTAACATTTTGACATTTGCCTCTTACCATTTGTTTCTTGAGCATGTCACTGTATTCATTTATTCACGCAGCCTTATCCACAAAAATATCAACTCTTCCAATTGCCATTTTTCCTCTCACCTAAATTAAATGCATTCAAAATTTAATCTTGCCTATCTTTGCAAATTTTCGCATACCCATTATATCTCTCTGTTTCCACTGCGTTTGTTTTGCAATAAATAAATTTTTCGAACCATTGATCAAGTAAATATTTATGTAAGCATTTATTACTTTTGCCTTTTCAGTTAAAAGCTTTTTCATTGCTTACCATAAATCACGCAAGAGCTCAAGTTTTGCTTCCTCAATCAAATCTGTTAAAATTTTCAGTAACGCATGCTTTAAATTTAGATTATAACTGGTATAAATCACGCAAGCTATCTAAAAAAAAAAAAAAAATTCCAAAAGAGTGATATCGTTCAAACATAAAACTGGAAAGAGAAATCAACGCATGCATTTATCACAATTTTCGTGTAGCGTTCAAACAAGAAGAACTGGAAATAAATCTCTTGCCTAAACGCATGCACTCAAAAATCAACGCTTGCATTTATTTCTTACGTTTTCAAACCTGCCTATTTATCTCCCCTTTTTATTTCGCAAGTTTATCTATAAATACTTTGCCTCATTCACATAAGTTTTCATATCTCCTTGTTTGTCCCTCTCTGGTACAAGCTTCTATCAGGTAAATAATTTGCATTGTTTATTTCTTTGCTTCTTCCAATTTTCCTTCCTCCTTCTTGTGTTCTCTGATTTCCTTGCTCGGCTACTTCCCCATCATGCCGTGCCATTTATAAATACATATAGAACTTTGTTAGTAGTAGGCTGGAAGAAATGATATAAATTGATTGTAGGAAGCTAGACTATGGAATTAGTGTAGTTATGATGTAGTTAGTGGTATTGTGGATTTGGATAAGTGCAGTTTGAAGAGGAAGGCATAGAAAAAAAAAAAGAATTACAATTTAATAATGGAGAAGATAAATTGATAAGGAGAAAATGATATGAAATGTTGTTTAATTCAAATAAACAATATTGTATGAATAAATCTTGGGTGAATATAATAAAATGACATTTATTTCAATTTTTAATGGTTGAAATAAATTTAAGATGGTTAAAAATAAATTTAACTACTTATTTGAGAATTTGGGTGGATAAATATCAATGGATTGTATTTATTATGGTTAATAAAAGGATATTGGTGATGTATACCAATAATCACCTTTTAATGTTTAATAATAAAAGTAAAAGAAGAAATAATTTGCCTAAACATGATGAACATGTATGTGAAATAAAGTATTATTTAATGAATTCGAATGTAGTTAGTGGCTACATTTGATTAAATCGAATAATTTGAACAGTATTGTGTTTGTTGCCAATATTGTCATTTTATTTAAATAAATATATATGAGAATGAAAATAATTGATCATGATAAATATGATTAAAAATGTGAGAAATAATTTAATAATGTCTAAACATGTATTTGTTTTGTTTGGGTGCATAACATCTTTTTATTCAATCAATTGTATTAAATTTGCAATTTATTTTGCAATTTATTCAATTTATTTTATGCATGCGTACGGTTGAAGTATGGGCCTAGGATATGTTGAGACGGTTAGCGGGTTGTAGTAGTCGAGCAAGTTGAACTAAATTTCTTTTATTCTATTCGTTCCAGTTGTTCTGAAATTTTGCTTTGACCGTAATTTTTAAATTCGCATACTTGGTATTTGGATCTAATAGATTTAAGTCAAGGCTTTGCATCCGCCGAAGTTTGATCGTGCTTTCCGTTTTTTTTTCCGAAGTAGATACCGTGTTTGATTTAGATCCACTGCAGCGTTTAAGGTGAGTATTTATCACCAGACATATGTACATATATTTTGTGAATTATCGCAAGTGTATGTGTAAAAATTTTATTTAAATATTATCTGTCTGTAGTATAACGTAGAATGATGAATCCCATTTAAATTGACACCTCATCAGTTATTATCTGTTGTATTATTTCTGCAGTTATATTATATTATTGTTTATTTACTGCTTAAATCACCACTGCAAGTTCCCTGTTAAATTTAGATTGTTGTGGGCTGAAATGATAGGCCTAAATGATGATTACTGTGCTATTATTATGTTAACTGTTTAACTGTTAACTTGGGATTGCGGGTTTGAAATGATAGAACCCGGGGTTTGTAAATTACGGATTGAAATGATATAAATCCGTATCACTTGACCTAGGCTAGAAAACTATATACAGGCCCGTGGTCCTTATAATATTTTCTGAAATATTTAAAATTATTTTGGAAGTTAAATATTTGATTTAATATCTTTAAAGGATTTTATATTGATTTTGAATGAGTTATAAATGTTAATAAATAAATAAATAAATATTTGAATAAAATTTTGGAATATAACTTATTTTGGAAATTCTGGATTTTTGAAAGGATAAGATTTCAGTTAAGAAATATATATATAAGTTATATTTGGAAATATTTATTAAGTTAAACAATCTACTAAAGCATTTAAATGCTGTCTTTTGAAATTGGACTAGTTTTACCCGTAACTTTAGGTAGCATTTCCTAAGTGCTATAGAATCTGGAATTTGATTGTTTTGAAATTTAAGGAATTTGATAAATTATATTTATGTTTAAGTTTTGGAGACCTTTAAGATATGAGATTTATAACTGGATTTTTCTTAATAAATTTAAGATGAACATTCTAGTGTTAAGTAAATTTTGAAATTTTTTAATGGCATAATTTTGGAGTTTTATCTATGGAATTTATGGGAATATTCAAGACGAAATAATAAACACTAATTTGTTGAAAGAAAAAAATATCCAACCTTAGTTTTGAATATTAATACTCCAATTGGATATATATATAGGAATTGAAATGGTCTTGGGAACATGAAGTGATATTTAAATTATGGTTTAAAATAAAGAAATATATTTGTAAAGCTATGTAAATTATCTTCTTTACAAAGTAACCATAAAGTTAAACCATTTATTCTATATACCGTTGAATGTCCAAACCATTGTGTTTGGGAGTTATGGTTTTAAAGTAAAATTTCCAAAATATTATGTTTTGAAGATATAATTTAAATATTTGGTTTCCAGATATTATAAATTTTAAGCAGTATGGTTTTTGGAAAAGAATTATACTTGAATATAACGGTATCATATTGTTTTGGGTTTTGAATGATATCGTGTTTATAGTTTGAAATAGAAATGTTTATTTTGGTTTTAAAGTATAAACTATTTTAAAAGACCACGGTGTTATAATAACGATGGGTTGGCAAAGAGACCGGGATCGGATATGGACATACTCTCTGTCGATACCGAAAACCACTTTGACTAACCGTGTACGCGGTGGAGATTCCAGAATGAAGTAGGTTGGTGGCGACGTTTCCTGTAAGGTAAATACGTGGACCCGACTCCCGTGAGTTGGCATAAGGTGGCTAAAACAGGAGCGATCGACGGGTTAATGAGGTCATTCCTCTGATCGGACACTCCTCTTCGATATTATACTATGACTTTGGATTGATTCAGTGGCCACTTCTATTTTGATTTGGGGAGTTGTTTCGAGGTGGACGGTTGCTGCGGCTTCGCGTTACCATCGGCCCGGATGCGTAATTGGTATATCTACCCTGGCATTGCCTAGTTGTGCCGTGTCACCTACCATACCGCGCCTTGTACGAGTTTAGATTTCTCCCGTAGCCCGTGTGGTATCCTCTAGTTGCTTCCCGATCAGGAGGAGCTATGATATTGGATGGACTACTGGGACTATTACGTGTTAAGGTGGAAAATGTAAAGCCTTAACGCTACTTAAAAGTAAGTTTATTTTATAAATAGACACTAGTATAATAGCGCAATATACTACATAGTAAATAGTTTGACGGATCCTTAGAGGATGGGCGGTCCCAAGCATCCTTTAAGTTACTTGCTCTATATTACAGTACACTTGAATTAGCTTACATTATATAAGTATGTATGTCCTGACTCGAGTGTTATGTTTTATTTTTACGCTCGGGTCAGCCTGAGTTGCAGTTTCAGTTTCTCTCCGGAGTTATGTCATCCCGTAGATCATTCATACTGCCGGAAGCCTTTCAGTCTTTATCTTATTTGCAATCAATCAAATTGGAAGACTCTGTTTCTATTTATGTCTACAGCTGTATTGCAGATTCTAAACTATGTAAATTCTATTTGGTTAAAGTTTTATAGTGGCTTCATGAACCACTGTATATTTTATTTCCGCTGTGAGTTCTGATATATGTATGTGATTCTGTGATTTATTTACTACATATTCTGAGTTTTGCCAAATTTAGTTTACAACGCAGTATTTTGAACAATTCAAGTCCGACATGTGCGGATGCGAAGGGTTGAAAATACTGGGTCGTTACAAAACGCGTAGCCGCAGTTACCGCCCACCTCGGACTAACTCCCCAAAATCAAAATATAGAAGTGGCCACTAAATCAATCCAAGTCAAAGTATAATATCGAAGAGGAGCGTCCGATCAGAGGAATGACCTCATTGGCCTGAGAATCGCTCCTGTTTTAGCCACCTTATGCCAACTCACGGGAGTTGGGTCCACGTATTTACCTTACAGGAAACGTCGCCACCACCTACTTCATTCTGGAATCTCCACCGCGTACACGGTTAGTCAAAGTGGTTTTCGGTATCGACAGAGAGTATGTCCATATCCGATCCCGGTCTCTTTGCCAACCAATCGTTATTATAACACCGCGGTTATTTAAAAACAGTTTATACTTTAAAACCAGAATATAATCCCTTTCAAAACCATAATATTACGATATCATTTCTTCTTTAAAAACACAAACAATTTATTTTCAGATTATTTTATAAAAACCCAAATCAATGATATCGTTTCCCAAATAAAATTTTCCTTTCCAAAAATTATGTCACTTTTTATTATTTAATATCTCATGTAACCAATATTTTGTTTGTAACTTTCAACATAATTCTTCGAAAATCCATAGTATTTTAAAAACCATTATTTTCAAAACTAAATGGTTTGGATATTCAACGGTATGCGAATTAAAAGGGTTTAACTTTACTGTTGCTTTATAAAGAAATAAATTACATGGCTTTCCAAATATTTCTTCTTTTAAAGTTAAACCAAAATCCAAAATATTACTTCAAGTCCCAAAACCATTTCAATTTTATATATATTTATATCCATTTTTGAGCATTAATATTTCAACTAAAGTTGGATTTTTATCCTTTCAAAATCAATATTCTATTAATTAATCTTGATCATTCACATAAAATCCATAATTAATAAGACTTCAATTTCTAGTAAAATATATATATATATATATATATATATAGAATTTTTCCACTTCAAATTATACTAGAATATCCATTTCTATTTATTTTGGGAAAATCCAATTACAAATATCATATCTTAAAATTTCCAACTTTACATTTAAACGTAGGATATAAATTTACCAAACTCCATTTTCTAAATTTCTTCCATTTTCAATAAAGAAATTTATATTCCTTTTAATTTCAAAATTTCAACTTCATAGGTATATAAATATGGAATAAAATATTTATACAATATAAATTTAAGATTTATAAACCGTATTCAATCCAAACCATAGAAATCACATTAAAATGTTATATATAGACCGCGGTGCCTGTATATAATTTTCTATCCTATGGTCAAGTGATACGGATATTTATCATTTCAATCCGCAATTTAAAAATAAAACTTTGCGGTTTTATCATTTCAAACCACAATCCCGAATGAAATGTAAAATGTATGCTAACTTGCAGTTTAATGATATCAAATAAAACATCCATTCAACAACACATCCATCATCCAGTCACAAACATCAAGCAATATCAACCAATAACAAAATATGTTTGGGAATATACAACAGGTAATAATTGGCAGTTTAATTCAAATTATATTTATCAACTATAAATCTAACAGTTTATTTTCAGTGATAATTGACATAACTGTTAACTAGCAGTTCTTATGCAAACAATAATTTCTGACAGCCAATTAACACGCAATAAATCAATTAAATTAACAGTTAAATTCAATAAAATGCAATTCAACAGATATGAATGAAATAACATGCCAAAAGCTCATAAATAAATTTCTATTCATTTCTAAATTAATTTAACAAACATAAAAACTTCTAGTAATCGTGAGTGGGTCAAAACACTCACCTTTTGAATTTAAATCGAATTTAAATTCAATTTAAACCCAAAAATTCGCCCGTCTCGGAATTCGTCCAAACCAGCGTCATCGGGTCCGGAATTAAATTACGATCCTAACAAAAGAAATTTCGTGTGAATCCGACTTCGTATGAGAAAGTTATGGCAAAAAATGGTGATTGAATTCAAAATTTAAAATAAACAAAACGACACATATTTATAAAATAAACTTGCCAGGTATGCTTCTTCACGTGCGTGCGTTCCATGTTAGCTACCGAGACTTTGTACAGGAACGAACCCATCAACACGTCCTTTGACCGGACTTTGACCATCGATCGCGTCCACCTCCAGCCACCGTTCGTCAAGCTACCACCACCTCTAGCCTTCCCTTGCCGAGCCGCCTCCATCCCCCTAGGTCCGGTCACCCAGAACTTCCAGCCGCCGCCTAGCATATTTAAACCCTAATTGAATTTTGACTTCAATCCGACCGTTGAATTGCCAAACAAATTACATAGATGCGCTCCCCTCGGTTCCCTCTCCAAAACCCAGAAACAGAATCTCGATCCGATAAAGTTTTGTGCGACGATGATGAACGGTTTTGGGGCTGTTTGAATTTATTCTGGATGAACGACAGCTCCAATTGAAAAACGAATTTCACCAGTAGATTACGCGTATCGAAAACATCAACATATATTTTTTTGAGAATTTTCTGAATTTTTTGAGTTTTGACTTTTGATTTTGAACTGTGGATAGATCTGGAATTGGATCTGAGATGTATACATTTGGGGAAGAGAAAGGAGTGAAGAAATGAACTTACAGCAAAAGAATAGAGACTAGGGTTTATAGCTGTATATATATATAGGTAGGCTAGCGATAGGGTAGATAGGCCGAAGAATGAACGTGCGTGACAAACCATGGTCCAAAAAGCCCGCTATGCCTCCGGAGTCGAATTTGTTAAAACTATATATCCAAATAGGTGTTTTAAAATATTCTGAACGCGATGGAAAAAGTTTCGCGACCAAATTCGATCGTATGAAGAAGTTATACTGAAAACAAGATTTTCAAATTGATTTCAAATTGATTTTAATAAAATTGATTTCAAGGCGTTTCGCGTCCGTACGATCAAACGACAAGTCCGATCGATACGAAATTTGAAATCCTATAATAATTCACCGATACGGATCCGATGAAACTAGTTTCGTCGAAATCCGAGTCCGTGCCCAAAATGGCTATTTTTAATATTTATTAAATCAATTAAATAAATCATAAAAATCCAATTTTATTTTTCAACTTCTAATATTGGCCAAATTTCATTACTTATATAACACAATCACTTCCAAATAATTTAACAAGCTTGGGTGTGAATTAAAATCTATAAGTATATCAATTTGCAGTGTTAATTTCTGCATTTTTATTATTATTTGGGAATTATAAATTTTACCCTCAAAACCCACTTATTAAAACTTGTTTTCTTATACCCTCATTTTAAGTCAAATTAAATAAATGACTTGAATTCCATTTCAACTCATTTGATTGAAATTAACCTTTTTACCATAAATAAAATTCCAAACTCAATAATAAACTTTATCTCCATTTATTCGCCTTAATATTTCTTATTTATTAATAATTCCAATCTTGATGAATTCACATCATAAGTTTGATTAATCTATTAAATTCACTTCCTTTCTATCATTTCTAAGTTATTGTTGTCAATATGAACATTAGTTTAAGATTTCACTCAAATGTTTACCAATTCCAATCTAAACTCAATAACGTCATAATTAACGTTAGAATCCGTTTTATTATGCATAAATTCTAAATTTTACTGACCCAAATTTTCTTCTTTTCATTCCATATTAATTGTCAATCCCATAGAAAAATTAACATTAGGTTCATACCTTTTTACAAATAACTCCAATTTCTTCCAAATAATAATTACATAAACTATTAAATATTAAATCCATTAAATTGCAATAAATTCAATTGATTGCAATTTATTTCCAAATAAATTTGGATTTTTATTTGGTTATACACAAAATTCCGTTATCACTTGCCTAACAAGGTTACTATCACTTAAGATCTCACTGCATCCACATTTTCACATTTTCATTTCCTAGTTTCTTTACTTTATTCTACATAATTTATTACAAATGGGATTTTCTTTGGTTTACATCTTATTTGTATTTAACATTTCTCAATCACCAATTCATTTCACTTTAACTGCGGTAAATTGGCGGATAAATTGAATTTGATTCCCAAGATCTAAATTAACAAGAAACAAGGGTAGGTAACATACAATAGTCATTACTCCAAATTCTAGTCACCTAAATAGGCTTTTATTCCCTGCAAATAAATGTTACTATTTATTTTCATAGTACAATCTCAATGATTATTCCATTTTATATTTGCTTAGGCCATTTATAGTCCACTATACATATCTACAAAAATGGGTAATTTATTCAATTCATTAAGTGTCAATTCTATTAAGCCCTGTTTATATCTTTATGCATTCTTCTATTACTTTACAAAAGGGAATAACTTTTAAACTCATACACTTAATAACAAAACCGTTATAAATCCAATAAACTTCCAAATCGAAGTTTGTACACATATACACAACTATTATGATTTCTCACAGAACGTTGAATTTATTAAATGACCATTTATTATAATTTAATCCCCTTAATTGAATCAAATGCTTATTATTATCATATATTTTCTTTTCATTCTACCATTCCTTCCCATTATAAATTCATTAACGTATTTACACATCTCTATCTTTCAAATATTAATAACCAAACTTGATTACAAACACTGTCCTTATCCATCTTCATAAATTTGTTCAAAACTATACTTTTGTTTACATAAAATAAATTTTATGTTTCTATTAGTTTTCTTTTCCTTTCTCTACAGGCATAAATTATTACTATCTACACTAATTACATCTTTGTATTAATGAACACCATTTAAGTTAATATTTATACTAACATTCACAAATTCAACATTTATTTGTTTATTCAAAATTACTTTAAATCAAGTTGTGAAAATTTACATTATCCACATCTATTAACATAAAATTTTATAGTTACACTAAATTGCAACCACTACCAAATTTCTACATTTATTCTCAACCAAATTAGAAATTATACTAATTCATTTTATTAAATGTCATAAATTTAACGGGTCGTTACACATTTCAAAACCATAGAAATACGATATCATTTCCATTTTAAAACCAAATCAATATAATATCCTTTTTATTTCAAATCAATATAATATCATTGTATTTCAAATATATCCCTTTCCAAAATCATAGCACTTCTAAATTATACACTTCAAAACTAGACATTTGAAATTTTTATACCTTTAAAACATAATACTTTGAAATTCATAACTTCGAAACATTTAAATTTCGACAAAACATTTAAATTTCGATATATTTCAAGGCTTTAAATATTCCAAAATTTCGAAACTAAATTTGATAATTTCGATTCAATAATTAAATTTTCTATTATTTAGTTTTGAAATATTTTACATAATAAACCCCTTATCATTTAAATAAGATACAAATTACAAATAATAAATATTGCCTTCAATTCATTTATACTTGAAATAATCATTTAATTCACCCAGACCCCAAAATCAAGTGATAATAATTATACCTTTTAAAATTTCCAATTTAATAAATTTCACATCAACCCTTTTGAGTTTAATTTTTAAATAAATTCAATTTCATATAATTTCAAATTTATCTCAATTTCCAATCAAATTTATTCGAGTAAAATTCTTAAATAATTTAATTCACATCAATTTCATATTTATCTTCCAACCTCAGTTTTATTTGAGCCATTATAACTATATATACAATATAATTTAAACAGCTACTTAACCATATTATCTTAATAAAATCAACTTTATTATTTAACTTATTTTATACTTTAAACCGATTTTATACATAGCTTAAAACCAAAAATTTAACTATATATAAAATAACATTTATAAAATATCCAAATCAATATCTCATAAAACCTTATATTTCTTTACCAAACCATAGAAAATCATTTCAAAATATTTTTATATATAGGCCACGGTGTTTGTATATAATTTTCTACCCTATGATCAAGTGATACAGATATTTAACATTTCAATCCGTAATTTAAAATAAAAATACGGTTATATATCATTTCAAACCGCAATCCCGAATGAAATAAAAATGCATAACAATTTGTATTTTATAACAATATAAAATACAACATCCATTCACCCAATATCTATCATCAACCATTTATCACAATCATCATCCAATTCAAACAATAACATTGATATAGAACAAATAATAAATAAAAGGTAATTACTGGCAGTTTTATATTCAATAATAAATTAATTTTAACTGGCAGGTATATGCAAAATAAATTAAATAACAATTTAACTAGCAGTTATATACATACAAAATAAATTAAATAACAATTTAACTAGCAGTTATATGCAAAATAAATTAAATAACAGTTTAACTAGCAATTATATGCAAAATAAATTAAATAACAATTAAATCAAATAAATTAAGTTTAACGGGAATGATGATAAAAATATGCCAAATAGTCATAAATAAATTTCTAATCACATCAGAAATCAATTTAACACACATAAGAAATTTTAGAAGTTGTGAGTGGGTTAAAACACTCACCTTTTGAATTTAAATTGAATTTACATTCAATTTAAACCCAAAATTTGAACAGTCTCAGTATCCTTCCAAACTAGCGCTAATATGTCCGAAATTCTAATACAAACCTAGTGGAGAAAATCGCGCGTGAAACGGACCTCGTATGTGAAATTTATTCACGTTATAACGATTGAAATCAAAATTAAAAAAAAAACTACACGAACCATCCAGAAGCAGCCATGTCATCATCTCCCTCTCTAGAAACGCACAGCAAAACACGAACGCGACCAAGCATTCACAGCCGCCGTTGATTGGATTTTGATCCACCACCACGCACACCACCGATCACCTGAGAGCACCGCACCCCCGCCGCATGCTCGCCTTGACGTGCCGCTCCGAACAACCCTGGTCCGGTCCTCCCTCTTCGCCGCCGACCGCCGCTTAGGGTTAGGGTTTTCGAACCCTAAAACACGAATTTCGCCCGCCTCAGCCACCAATTGAGGCTGCGACCACCACCAAACGACTCCTCCTGACGAGCTCTTCAATACCCACATTTCAATTTCGTCGATTGGCGATGAAATCAAAAACGCCTAATTCAATTTTGATCGCGATTTGCCGATGATTGAAGCACAATTACGACAAACGAACACTAGACGCTGATTTGTATTTTCCAGAACTTCGATATATAATTTTTCTGAATTTTTTTGAGGAGTTTGAATGTAACGACCCAGAATTTCTATTAATTAAAATTTGAATATTTAATTAATTTTAATTATTAATAAGTGGAATTTATAAGTCGAATAATTTATTTTCGAATATTGGATTTAATTGGATAATTAAATCGATTATTTAATAGTTGAAGTTTCTGAAATAATTGAAAATCGAGTTAAATATGATTGAAAATGATTTGTAAAATTTTATTTTATCATATTGGAGTTAGAACGATATTTTAGAACTTTTAAAATTGAATTAAAAGTTAATTTGTGAAAAATTAATATTTTAATATTTAATCGACTAGTGAAATTAGTCAATTTTCGAACAGTCTCAGAATTGGACGAAATTAGTTCCATTGGATCCGTAATAGTTTTTTATTATCGGGTTTCAATTTTCGTAGCAATTGGAGTTTTTGTTTGACCGTGGCAGCTCGAAACGCATCGAAATTGTTTTAATATTAATTTGGCGAGTTAACATAGTCATTTTTCAAACAGTCTCGGATTTCGACGAAACTATTTTTATCGGATCTGTAATGTGATATTATTGTAAGGTTTCAAATTTCGTGTCAATCGGATTTTTCGTTTGTCCGGGGCAAGCCAAAACGCATAGAAATTTGATTAACCGATTTAATTTTAAATCGATCGTTTATTTCCATAACTCGCACAGATGATCGAATTAGCCTTCGAAACATATTCCATTGTGTCTGGAACGCGGGGTAAACCCTAGGAATGCCAGTTACCGCGTGTAAATCGGAGTCCGGAAAACCAGAATGAATAGTGTTAGTTTTATTTTCTATAAATAGACCATTTATTCACAAAATAATAATATAAAAAATTAGCTAGGGTTCCATTTCAATGGCCGGCCGCCTCTTATGCAATGAATGGCCAGAAAGCTCCTCTCTTTCTCCCTCAAAATCTTCAAATCCATCGTTTAATTCAAGAAACTTTATACATGAAAGTTGTAGAGGGTAGTACGCTCTACAGAGTGAACGGCTATGATGAAGAATAGTGCTACGGATCGACCAGAATTTCGCCACAAAGGCCGGCCGTTCATCATCGTTTTGCGTGCCATAGAGGGGGCCGAGTTCACCATGGTTGAGGCCGAAGGTAGAGGGGGAGAGGAGCTTCCATTTGGCGCTAGCTGATCGACGTGAAGTCGAGCGATGGTGGAGCGGTTCGAAGCCCTAGGGGTTGCGTATGGGTTTACTTGCTTGCGAAACAACCTGGAGCGGGAAGAAGGCAAAGTCGCGTGCAAGGGGCGAGATTCTCTAGGTGAAAATGAACGGCAGATGATGGAGGTTGTAAAAATAATAAAATAAAATGTTGATTTATTATATTATAAATGTATACGAACTTTAAAAATTGATATCTTTTTGATACGAGGTCGAAATCGTACGAAATCAGTTGCGTTGGAATCGTGTGAACGAACACTACGCTATGGAACTGGTTTGGAGTCGGTTAGAGCTAGTGAGAATTTCGGGTAAAATTAAACGCGCGTTTAATTTTATTCGAAATAAAACGCGGAAAACTGAATTTAAATCAAGGTGAGAACTTCTCACTCAATCGAATAGTTTCGATTTATAATTTTAAATTGTTAGAATTAAAATTGTTGATTGTATGCATGGATGATAAATTATTATCCGTTGATTGTTAAAATAGACATTATGCGCCGTTAGTAAGCGGATGTTATTTATTAAAAACATACACCGCGAATATTTCACAGTATAGTGAAATTGGTATTATTTATGTACTTGGAGTTGATTTCCCGCATTATATAGCGGATGAGAGCCTATTGCGCCGCCTATTAAGAGGATAATATTTTTATAAATCGCATATACCGCGATAATTCCGTACTGGAACGGAATTGGTATTGTGCTAACATTTTTGGATGCAGGGAAACAGGTTGGAGGGATCCAACTGGATTCCTCAACTGTATTTATTTATTTACAGATATTTTGATATTTGTTGATTATCATATCGGTATATGATATTTGGATGTCGTGATTGACTATTTGGTGCTGTTGCATCATCGGATCAATTTTTGAAGTTTTAAAATAATGATTTTGGTTTTTAAAAGAATTTTTAAAGTAATTTTTGAAAGTAGACGTTTTATTAAATTTTTGAATTGATTCATTTTAAATAATTAAAACGTTATAAATTTTTATGTTATAAAAATTAAGATTTTTGTGAAATATAACCAAAAGGTGATTTTTGAGATAAGTAGTTAATAAATTTATAAAATAGTTAAATTGGGATTTTTGAATTATTTTAAAACGGGTTATATGAAAGATGTATAAATTTGATATTTTAAAATTTAAAATATTGGAATTATAAAACGAGTTTTTATAAGTGTTAAAATGAAGTATAAATGGATTCATAAGTGAATGAAAATTTATAGATTTATGAATTGTGAAGTTATAAAATGAATTGATGTTGTAAGACAAAAGATTTTAAGGAATTAGCTTATAAATCGGATTTTTGCATTTAAATTGAAATCTTTGATGAAGCAAAAATGGTTTATAGTTGAGATTTATAAAATATATATTTTATAAATCAAAATAATAGAATTTTAAAAGGAGTTCTATTAATGTTGAAAATAGGGTTATAAATGAAATCGTATAAGTAATAAGATTTATAATTTGTGAAGTTTTAAAAGAACGATTTTGTAAATAAATGGATTATAAGCATTTAACTTATAATATGGACTTTTGTTATATAATTGAGTTATATAAATTAAAATTGGATTAATAAAGGAGATTTATAAATCGACGCTTATAAATAGAAATGGAATCTATAGACATTGTTTATAAATTCGAAATCCATGGAATTTGATAAATTGAAAGTTGAAATTGGTTAAGGAAGTATATTCACGATTTTGGACAGTGAATATATTATCAAATAAAATGGATATGCTTGGGAAAATGAATATTATAAAATGAAGTTAATCGTTTTAACGATGTTTTAAAATGTATTATGAATCGAATACATAGATTTCAACATTCATTGTTGAAATAGACGTTTTCGAGAAATAAGGAAATGGTGGGCTATAACACTGTTGTTATAGTAAATGGTTTCCGAAATGAAATGATTTATATAGTATTGGGATTTATATATCTATTTTAATTTTGAATCCCTATACTAGTGATTTTGGGTCGTCGTAACGGTGTTTTACGCAACATTCGCTTTGGCCCAAATAAATGTGTTTAAGAAATGATTTCTTAAAGAATGAAATATATACTTAATTTCGATTTAAGTATATTGGATATTTTCCAAGTGTTGAAAATAAATGGGTTTGTGAATTACTTATTATTAAATAAGTATGGAAATGTTTTCCAATATGAAGTGAATGTTTTGAGATTTTATCTTTTAAAGATAAATTGGAAATGAATATTAGAAGTCGATTAGAAAATCGTATATTCATAGATATTTTGGAAATGTAAATTCACTATGGAATTTATAAATGAAAAGGGGAATTTGTTTAAAAATAAACGTTGATTTATTTTTGAAGTGTGGGAAATAAATTTACGGATTTGGAACGTAAATATAAAGTAAATCGTTAAGGATTTATTTAATTGGTTTAAATGAACCATGTTGAAATGAATGTAATCTCGTATAGGGGAATTATTTGAAATTTGTTTCAAAGATGGTAAATGTGAAAAGTGATTTGAAAATTGTTTTCAAATGTTGAAGTGTGGAAAAAATATTTATCTTGTAAAGATATTTTGAAAAGTAAATAATTTGGGAAATTATTTGGAATTTGGTGATGTTGAACACGCCTATTGATAGTTAAATAACCGACTATCAATATTTACCTTTAAATAGGTATTTGTTGTGATTGCTTGAATTCGAATGCCACACTTATTTTTGAATAAGCGCTCACTATTCGGGTTAGCCGAGAAAGGACCTTGTGGTCGTATAACCCATTCCGAATATGTGATACGTCGTAATGGATTGCATTCGATGACCGGTGTTGAAGACCGGATATTTTTGTAAACGGAAGGATTACCGTTGAGTTACTCTGCATCGGCTGATCTCCGATATAGAGGTTTTATCACCCTTAGTGACGGGAAGTCCGGACGTGATTAGAAATTATCTGGAATGCAAGGACTTCTTTGTAAGTGCCTTCGGTTCTGTTCGAGCCCGGAACAGACTTGTATGGATTGTATGTCTGACATTAAAATTGAGATATAAAGCTGATTTCTTTCACATATATTTCTGTTGGTGGCGGAGAATTTATTCTCTTAGATTAACGCCCTTCTCTGAGACGTACGAGCTCAGAGGTTATGTAGTTGAAGGTTATTAGTGATATACTCCCAATTTGGTAGTGTGGCATGCTGAGTGTTGCTGTCGGATGATCATTGTTTGATCATCTGTGATATGATCATTTGTTTGATCATTTATCTTGGTGATCATTACTTTGATCATTTGTTGACCCAAAGCACAGCTTTTGTATAAAGCGTGGCTTTGTGGATGAGACTTCGTCGGACCTCACACCCCGGAAATGGTCAAAACAGGAAGGATGCAGAAAGGTTATTAGAGGTAGCGCCCTTTAGTGTATGTCATTCCTTCTGGATAGAGGTGGTATCATGGTATGGAGCCCAGATACTTAACCTATGTTGTTGCTGCAAATTTATTGCTTTGTGGTTGTTGGAAATCGAGGATCCTCGGATAGATCGGTTACGATCGGGGGATGACATATTCGTGTCAGTAGTTAACCAGTTAAGGGTAACCCGGCCTTGTGTTGGCAGAGATCCGGTTTGGTTCTCGGGTCGTCTTTCCAGAGGCGTGCCCATATGGCAATGGGAAGTTTCTTGGCCTGACCATTTGTTGGAAATCCAAAGAAATAGTACGAACCTTGTACGGTTTTAGTTGTAGAACCTGCCATCTAATATGGTAGCTATAGTAGGCATAATATAATGGTACCTATGCCGGCTAAGATTTATATTCTACTTTCGAAATGTTTTCTACACTATGCACTAATAATAATATCAAAAATGATTTGATTTTGCGTAGTAAGCATCTTTGACTAACATAAGAAGAAATCTCCTCCAAGTCTGCGTTTGCATTGTGTGTGTGGTGGGAGGTCTTATGGTAGTTACATTTTCAAAAAACATTGCGAATCTATTTTAAAATTATCCTGTACTTTGTTTTAAAAATAAACTGTTTTAGTTCTCATACCAGTCCCATGACTGACTCGGAGTTTATTGTTTTCCTTCCTAAACTCTGGGTGCCCACCAATTTCCACACGGGTAGTCAAAAGTCAGGTTTATCAGGATATTCTGGAATTCAGGAGTTGCAGGAGGCAAGTTGAAAGGCATGGCGTATTCACTAGTATATAGTATTTCTTTTCCGCTGTTTGTTGTTATTTGTTGTTGTACACTCTGATGATGTAATGTAATGTAATATGATGAAATGTAAAAACTGATATAGTTCTTTGTTTGAAGATTATTCATTTACCTATTATATATTGTTCCGCTGCGATTATGAGATTCTGATATTGTTCTATTGTTTCTTTCTGTTCTGTTGTATCTTTCTCTCTCTTTTTCTACCTCTTTCTTCTTCTTCTTCAACCCTAACTATTCGGTTTTTCCGAAACGAAAAATCGCGATCGTCACATTTGGTGTCAGAGCATATGATTAAGCGACAACCATGGCTCTATTGGGTATTACTCATTAGAGATATAGTCAGTAGTACTCTAGAATGAGTGTGAGTGTAATAATAGATATGAGAGCGTATTTGTTAGTGAATATTAAATGGTTTTATATTGTGATGATTGGTTTGTTGAGTGGCATATGAACCTTCGTCGGCCCAGTCTGTGCAACTGTATCGAAGGGGTTTCTAAACACTTGAATAGAACAATTCGACACAGTATTGTTTTAAATTGGGTAAATGAAATAATTTTACCTTGATTATATTTTATACATAAAAGAATAATTTTTCAGAATTATTAAAGTATATAATTGATTGTTTGGTTGTTGAATAAGTTAAATAAATTGATTTGGATTTGAAATGATGTTTGAAAGAGAATATAACTCAAGTAAAGTTGAATGGAGTTGATTTTGGTGTCGAAGTAAATTAATAAGTGAATTAATGAAGTGAAGTCATTAAGAATTTGAACTTGAGTTATATAAATGAAATTCAACTTTATATTGTTAAAGTAATTAACAATTGAATTGATGAGTGGATGAAATATTAATCAATTGAATGTAAATAATTAGTATGAAACAATGAATATAAGTGTTAATTCAATAAAAGCTAATGTTATTGGAAATTGAATAAATTGAATGAAAGTCAATTAAATATGAACCAATTGGAATTAAAAGTGTTGGACCAAATTGAATGTAAATTAAATAATTTGGTTTTGTTGAATATACATTGGTTGTCATGTGAATGTTAGTTGATTGTATATAATTCATTAAGTGTTATGAAAGTAAATTATCAAAATCAAAAGCAATGTAATTGAATTCAAATTGGAAGTAAATAAATTTGGATAGAATTGGATTTGATTTGGATTGAAGGCGAATTAATGTGAATAAATTAGTGAATGTAAACTAACTGAAATCGAATGAATGTTAGTAAATCCAATGTTAATGAATCAAATGTGAACAAATTGGAAAACCAATTCATTGAATATTAATGAGAAGTGAATGTATATGGATTTGATATGGATTTGTTGGATGATAGTTGTTTGGTTGTTGCATTTATTGCTTTTGAATGCATTGCTATTTTGGCATATGTAGTTGTTGTAGTGATATATGATGTATATTGATATTATTTTCATATATGCATGTTTCTCATGCTTTGTTAAGTGTTTAGTAGGTGCGGATTGCGCTTGCTTCGCATTTGGAGCTCGCTTTCGCGCTATATTAGCCGTATACGCTCGCTAATAGTAAATAAGGTACATATCTCGGATTACATACGGTACTTTTACACTTTTTTCCCTGTGGGATGCCTCATCACTTGATGAGATGTATATTTGTGATATATATACCGTCATTTTTTTTGGATCGAGCCGCGCAAAGGAGACTATGGTGATTTTTTCCGAC
Organism: Allium cepa; assembly: GCA_030765085.1. Lineage (NCBI taxonomy): Eukaryota > Viridiplantae > Streptophyta > Magnoliopsida > Asparagales > Amaryllidaceae > Allium > Allium cepa. Next base: position 806,423,794 of record CM060938.1, read on the forward strand.
AATTTAAGGCGTTAGAAATTTTTTGAGAAAATTAGAAATTTTTTTGAAAACTAAAGTTTGGATTTGGAAACTTAGTAAAGATTTTGTAAGAGGTTTAACTATGAATTTTGGAAAAGTTAAACACTTAAGAGATTTGAAAAATCTAAATTGAATGGTTTGTTTTGGAAAGTTAATGGATTCTGTAAATTTTTCTTACTTGGTAATTTCGAGGACGAAATTCTTTTAAGGGGGGAAGTATGTAACGACCCAGAATTTCTATTAATTAAAATTTGAATATTTAATTAATTTTAATTATTAATAAGTGGAATTTATAAGTCGAATAATTTATTTTCAAATATTGGATTTAATTGGATAATTAAATCGATTATTTAATAGTTGAAATTTCTGAAATAATTGAAAATCGAGTTAAATATGATTGAAATTGATTTGTAAAATTTTATTTTATCGTATTGGAGTTAGAACGATATTTTAGAACTTTTAAAATTGAATTAAAAGTTAATTTGTGAAAATTTAATATTTTAATATTTAATCGACTAGTGAAATTAGTCAATTTTCGAACAGTCTCAGAATTGGACGAAACTAATTCCATTGGATCCGTAATAGTTTGTTATTACGGGGTTTCAATTTTTGTAGCAATTGGAGTTTTCGTTTGACCGTGGCAGCTCGAAACGCATCGAAATTGTTTTAATATTAATTTGGCGAGTTAAAATAGTCATTTTTCAAACAGTCTTGGATTTTGAAGAAACCAGTTTCGTCGGATCGTAATATGATATTATTGTAAGGTTTCAAATTTCGTGTCAATCGGATTTTTCGTTTGTCCGGGGCAAGCCAAAACGCATTGAAATTTGATTAACCGATTTAATTTTAAATCGATCGTTTATTTCCGTAACTTGCAAAAATGATCGAATTAGTCTTCGAAACATATTCCATTGTGTCCGGAACGTGGGGTAAACCCTAGGAATGCCAGTTACCGCGTGTAAATCGGAGTCCGGAAAACCGGAATGAATAGTGTTTGTTTTATTTTCTATAAATAGACCATTTATTCCCAAAAAAAAAAAAATTAGCTAGGGTTCCATTTCAATGGTCGGCCGCCTCTTATGCAATGAATGGCCAGAAAGCTCCTCTCTTTCTCCCTCAAAATTTTCAAATCCATCGTTTAATTCAAGAAACTTTCTACATGAAAGTTGTAGAGGGTATTACGCTCTACAAAGTGAACGGCTATGATGAAGAATAGTGCTACGGATCGACCAAAATTTCGCCACAAAGGCCGGCCGTTCGTCATCGTTTTGGGCGCCATAGAAGGGGCCGAGTTCACCATGGTTGAGGCCGAAGGTAGAGGGGGAGAGGAGCTTCCATTTGGCGCTAGCTGATCGACGTGAAGTCGAGCGATGGTGGAGCGGTTCGAAGCCCTAGGGGTTACGTATGGGTTTACTTGCGTGCGAAACAACCTGGAGCGGGAAGAAGGCAAAGTCGCGTGCAAGGGCCGAGATTCTCTAGGTGAAAATGAACGGCAGATGATGGAGGTTGTAAAAATAATAAAATAAAATGTTGATTTATTATATTATAAATGTATACGAACTTTAAAAATTGATATCTTTTTGATACGAGGTCGAAATCGTACGAAATCAGTTGCGTTGGAATCGTGTGAACGAACACTACGCTATGGAACTGGTTTGGAGTCGGTTAGAGCTAGTGAGAATTTCGGGTAAAATTAAACGCGCGTTTAATTTTATTCGAAATAAAACGCGAAAAACTGAATTTAAATCAAGGTGAGAACTTCTCACTCAATCGAATAGTTTCGATTTATAATTTTAAATTGTTAGAATTAAAATTGTTGATTGTATGCATGGATGATAAATTATTATCCGTTGATTGTTAAAATAGACATTATGCGCCGTTAGTAAGCGGATGTTATTTATTAAAAACATACACCGCGAATATTTCACAGTATAGTGAAATTGGTATTATTTATGTACTTGGAGTTGATTTCCCGCATTATATAGCGGATGAGAGCCTATTGCGCCGCCTATTAAGCGGATAATATTTTTATAAATCGCATATACCGCGATAATTCCGTACTGGAACGGAATTGGTATTGTGCTAACATTTTTGGATGCAGGGAAACAGGTTGGAGGGATCCAACTGGATTCCTCAACTGTATTGATTTATTTACAGATATTTTGATATTTGTTGATTATCATATCGATATATGATATTTGGATGTCGTGATTGACTATTTGGTGCTGTTGCATCATTGGATCAATTTTTGAAGTTTTAAAATAATGATTTTGGTTTTTAAAAGAAATTTTAAAGTAATTTTTAAAAGTATACGTTTTATTAAATTTTTGAATTGATTCATTTTAAATAATTAAAACGTTATAAATTTTTATGTTATAAAAATTAAGATTTTTGTGAAATATAACCAAAAGGTGATTTTTGAGATAAGTAGTTAATAAATTTATAAAATAGTTAAATTGGGATTTTTGAATTATTTTAAAACGGGTTATATGAAAGATGTATAAATTTGATATTTTAAAATTTAAAATATTGGAATTATAAAACGAGTTTTTATAAGTGTTAAAATGAAGTATAAATGGATTCATAAGTGAATGAAAATTTATAGATTTATGAATTGTGAAGTTATAAAATGAAGAGATGTTGTAAGACAAAAGATTTTAAGGAATTAGCTTATAAATCGGATTTTTGCATTTAAATTGAAATCTTTGATGAAGCAAAAATGGTTTATAGTTGAGATTTATAAAATATATATTTTATAAATCAAAATAATAGAATTTTAAAAGGAGTTTTATTAATGTTGAAAATAGGGTTATAAATGAAATCGTATAAGTAATAAGATTTATAATTTGTGAAGTTTTAAAAGAACGATTTTGTAAATAAATGGATTATAAGCATTTAACTTATAATATGGACTTTTGGTATATAATTGAGTTATATAAATTAAAATTGGATTAATAACGGAGATTTATAAATCGAAGCTTATAAATAGAAATGGAATCTATAGACATTGTTTATAAATTCGAAATCCATGGAATTTGATAAATTGAAAGTTGAAATTGGTTAAGGAAGTATATTCACAATTTTGGACAGTGAATATATTATCAAATAAAATGGATATGCTTGGGAAAATGAATATTATAAAATGAAGTATCATTTTAGCGATGTTTTAAAATGTATTATGAATCGAATACATAGATTTCAACATTCATTGTTGAAATAGACGTTTTCGAGAAATAAGGAAATGGTGGACTATAACACTGTTGTTATAGTAAATGGTTTCCGAAAGGAAATTATTTATATAGTATTGGGATTTATATATCTATTTAATTTTGAATCCCTATACTAGTGATTTTGGGTCGTCGTAACGGTGTTTTACGCAACATTCGCTTTGGCCCAAATAAATGTGTTTAAGAAATGATTTCTTAAAGAATGAAATATACACTTAATTTCGATTTAAGTATATTGGATATTTTCCAAGTGTCGAAAATAAATGGGTTTGTGAATTACTTATTATTAAATAAGTATGGAAATGTTTTCCAATGAAGTGAATGTTTTGAGATTTTATCTTTTAAAGATAAATTGAAAATGAATATTAGAAGTCGATTAGAAAATCATATATTCATAGATATTTTGGAAATGTAAATTCACTATGGAATTTATAAATGAAAAGGGGAATTTGTTTAAAAATAAACGTTGATTTATTTTTGAAGTGTGGGAAATAAATTTACGGATTTGGAACGTAAATATAAAGTAAATCGTTAAGGATTTATTTAATTGGTTTAAATGAACCATGTTGAAATGAATGTAATCTCGTATAGGGGAATGATTTGAAATTTGTTTTCAAAGGTGGTAAATGTGAAAAGTGATTCGAAAATTGTTTTCAAATGTTGAAGTGTGGAAAAAATATTTATCTTGTAAAGATATTTTGGAAAGTAAATAATTTGGGAAATTATTTGGAATTTGGTGATGTTGAACACGCCTATTGATAGTTAAATAACCGACTATCAATATTTACCTTTAAATAGGTATTTGTTGTGATTGCTTGAATTCGAATGCCACACTTATTTTTGAATAAGCGCTCACTATTCGGGTTAGCCGGGAAAGGACCTTGGGGTCGTATAACCCATTCCGAATATGTGATACGTCGTAATGGATTGCATTCGATGACCGGTGTTGAAGACCAGATATTTTTGAAAACGGAAGGATTACCGTTGAGTTACTCTGCATCGGCTGATCTCCGATATAGAGGTTTTATCACCCTTAGTGACGGAAAGTCCGGACGTGATTAGAAATTATCTGGAATGCAAGGACTTCTTTGTAAGTGCCTTCGGTTTTGTTCGAGCCCGGAACAGACTTGTATGGATTGTATGTCTGACATTACAAATTGAGATATAAAGCTGATTTCTTTCAAATATATTTCTGTTGGTGGCGGAGAATTTATTCTCTTAGATTAACACCCTTCTCTGAGACGTACGAGCTCAGAGGTTATGTAGTTGAAGGTTATTAGTGATATACTCCCAATTTGGTAGTGTGGCATGCTGAGTGTTGCTGTGGGATGATCATTATTTGATCATCTGTGATATGATCATTTGTTTGATCATTTATCTTGGTGATCATTACTTTGATCATTTGTTGACCCAAAGCACAGCTTTTGTATAAAGCGTGGCTTTGTGGACTAGACTTCGTCGGACCTCACACCCCGGAAATGGTCAAAACAGGAAGGATGCAGCAAGGTTATTAGAGGTAGCGCCCTTTAGTGTATGTCATTCCTTCTGGATAGAGGTGGTATCATGGTATGGAGCTCAGATACTTAACCTATGTTGTTGCTGCAAATTTATTGCTTTGTGGTTGTTGGAAATCGAGGATCCTCGGATAGATCGGTTACGATCGGGGGATGACATATTCGTGTCAGTAGTTAACCAGTTAGGGGTAACCCGGCCTTGTGTTGGCAGAGATCCGGTTTGGTTCTCGGGTCGTCTTTCCAGAGGCGCACCTATGTGGCAATGGGAAGTTCCTTGGCCTGACCATTTGTTGGAAATCCAAAGAAACAATACGAACCTTGTACGGTTTTAGTTGTAGAACCTGCCATCTAATATGGTAGCTATAGTAGGCATAATATAATGGCACCTATGCCGGCTAAGATTTATATTCTACTTTCGAAATGTTTTCTACACTATGCACTAATAATAATATCAAAAATGATTTGATTTTGCGTAGTAAGCATCTTTGACTAACATAAGAAGAAATCTCCTCCAAGTCTGCGTTTGCATTGTGTGTGTGGTGGGAGGTCTTATGGTAGTTACATTTTCAAAAAACATTGCGAATCTATTTTAAAATTATCCGGTACTTTTTTTTAAAATAAACTGTTTTAGTTCTCACACCAGTCCCATGACTGACTCGGAATTTATTGTTTTCCTTCCTAAACTCTGGGTGCCCACCAATTTCCACACGGGCAGTCAAGAGTCCGGTTTATCAGGTTATTTTGGAATTCAGGAGTTGCAGGAGGCAAGTTGGATGGCATGGCGTATTCACTAGTATATAGTATTTCTTTTCCTCTGTTTGTTGTTGGTTGTTGTTGTACACTCTGATGATGTAATGTAATGTAATATGATGAAATGTAAAAACTGATATAGTTCTTTGTTTAAAGATTATTCATTTACCTATTATATGTTGTTCCGCTGCGATTGTGAGATTCTGATATTGTTCTGTTGTTTCTTTCTATTCTGTTGTATCTTTCTCTCTCTTCTTCTACCTTTTTCTTCTTCTTCTTCAACCCTAACTATTCGGTTTTTCGGGAACGAAAAATCGCGATCGTCACATTGAAATTTCAATTTGATTTTTGAATTGCAATTGGATTTGGATTTTGTCTGCCATTGAGATGAGGAGGTGAGGGGGAATTGTACGTACAGACAAATGACAATGAGGGACAATTAGGGTTTATAATAGGGTATTTATAGACAAAGCTGAAAGTAGAATAGATGGACCGGATTGATAAACGCATTGAAAGATAAAATGGCCCGAAAAGTCCGTTCTGACTCCGGAACGAAATTGGGTCAACCCATATATCAAAATAGATGTTTTAATATATTTAAAAATCAATGGAACAGGTTTCAGGTCCAAATTCCTTCGTATGATGTAGTTATGCTAAAATCAAATTATTTCAAATTGATTTCAATTTCATTAATTTCTGGGCTTTTCGAGTCCGTTCGATCAAACGAAAAGTCCGATCATTACGAAACTTGAAATCCTACAATAATTTACCGTTACGGATCCGATGAAATTGATTTCATCGAAATCCAAGTCAGTAGCCAAAATGGCTATTTCCAATTATCAAATAAATTAATAATTAATTAATTAAATCGTTTTTTTCAATTTCAATTCCAAAATTAACAAATCTTATCATTTTTTATTCTTGAACAATTTCAATAATTTAAACAAATTTAGGTGTCATTTTACAGTTGATTAATCCATCAATTTTCAGTATTCAATTTCAATTTCATTATTATTCAGAATTTATACATTTAAAATACCAAAATCCATTTATTAACCTTTAAACCTTGTTATTCAAGCCTTTCATTACAATAAGGGTATAATTAACATTGGTTTATCCTTTAGCACATTATGGTTCCCAGTTTCATCTTAATTTCCATTCACGTAATATTTAAATATTTAATTTCATTTAATTCCAATTAATCCAATTATTAAATTTAAATTCCAAATAAATTGTTTTTGTTTGATTTCAATCTTTAAATCCCATCCACTAATTTCAAATAACATAGTTAATGCTAGTTTTACATTACATTACTTAAATATACTCAACTTTTCTTTCTTTATTGTGTATTAACTATAATTTCCACCAGTATTGAAATTTTTGCCAAATATAACATTTGCATTACTTCCTTTATTGGGATTTCTTACTGTAACGACTGCGAATTTTTCGACTCCCGAAGATCGACATCAATGCTCCCACTATATCAACTGCCGAGTAATCGAATGCCGGAAAACTGAACTGTTAGGGTTGAAGAAGAAGAGGTAGAAGGTAGAAGAAGAAGGAAAGAAGAAAAGCAACAGAACAATAACAGAATCTCACATTTCACAGCGGAACAACATATAATATATCAATGAATAATCTTTAAAACAAAGAATCATATCTGTTATTACATTACATCACATTTTATTACATTATCAGAGTTTACAACAACAAACAGCGGAAAAGAAATACTATATCCTAGTTGATACGCCATGCCATCCAGCTTGCCTCCAGATATCTACAGCAATTCCTGAATTCCCGAATATCCTGATAACCTAACTCTAGACTGCCCGTGTGGAAATTGGTGGGCACCCAGAGTTTAGGAAGGGAACAATAAACTCCAGGTCAGTCATGTGACTGGTGTGAGAACTTAAAACAGTTATATCTTTAAAACGAAAAAAGATTAATTTTAAAATAGATCCGCAATGCTTTTAGAAAATGAAACTACCATAAGGCCTCCCGCACACACACAAAATGCAAACGCAGAATCGAAGGAGATTTCTCCTTATGATAGTCAAAGATGCTTGATACGCAAATTTCTTTTATATTATTACTATAAGTGCAAAGTGTAGAAAACCTTTCGAAAGTATGATATAAATCTTAGCCAACATACGACCAGTATCATATGCCTACTATAGCTACCATCTAAACAGTGGGGCGCCATCATAAGTAAATGACAAGTTCTACAACTAAAACCGTACAAGGTGCGTATTTGGATGAATGGATTTCCAAAAAATGGTCGGGCAAAAGAACTTCCCAAGTAAAATGGAACGCCTCTGGAGTGACGTCCCCGGATCCTAACCGGATCTCTGCTAGACAAGGCCGGGTTACCTCTAGCTGGGTAACAACTGACACGAGCATGTCATCCCCCGGTCGTTTGCGACCTTTATTCCTAGGATCCTCTCAACCAACAACCACAAATCAATAAATATGCAACAACCACGAAGTAAGTATCTGAGCTCCATACCATGATACCACTTATAATCCAGAAGGAAATGACATGCCCTTAGAGGGAGCTATCCTCAAATAACCTTGCTGCCACGATTCCTGTTTCGACCATAACCGGGTTGTGAGGTTCGTCGAAGTCTCATCCACAAAGCTACGCTTTTCACAAAGCCATGCTTCGATCAACAAATGATCAGCAACACTCAGCATATCACACCACCAAATTGGTAGTATATCACTAATAACCTTTAACTACAAAATCTCTAAGCTCGTACGTCTCAGAGAAGGGTGTTAAGCTAAGAGAATAAATTCTCTGCCACCAACAGAAATGTATTTAAAAGAAATCTGCTTTATATCTCAAAATGTAATGTCAAATATACTATCCATACAAATTTGTTCTGGGTTCGAACAGAACCGAAGGCACTTCCAAAGAAGTCCTTGCAATCCGGGTATTCACAATCCTGATCGAACTTCCCATCACAAAGGAAATCTCCATACCGTAGCTATCGATGCAGAGACAATCGATAGGTCTTCCTATCGTTTTCACAAATACCCGGTCTTCAACACCGGTCATCAAATGCTATCCATAACGACATATCATTATTCGGAATGGGTTATATGACACAAAGGTCCTCCCCCGGCTAAACCGAATAACGAGCGCTTATTTATAAAAATAAGTGTTCATTCAGATTTCAACAAATCACGACAATTTTCACATTGATCTTTTAAATAAAAGATCCATCACAATCACAAAGATTCGATGTGGCTTCCGGATATCCACTTGGAATCCGACCCTTGATCGCATCGAAATTCAAACGCCATTCAAAGGCAAATATTGATAGTCGGTTATTTAACTATCAATCAACATTCACTATAATTTCCAGATTTAAATAATTTTTCACAATTATTTATTTTCAAAATATCTTCGCAAGATATATTTTCACACTTCAACCATTTGAAAACCAATTTCAAATATTCACTTTCAATTTATCTTTAAAAGATATAATCTCAAAACATTTCACTTCACATTGGAAAACATTTCCATACTTATTTAATAATAAGTAATTCATAAATCTATTTATTTTCAACATTTGGAAAATATTCAATATACTTAAATCACAATTAAGTATATATTTTATTCTTTAAGGAAAACATTCTCTTAAACACATTCATTTGAGTCAAAACGAATGTTGCGTAAAACGTCATTACGAAAACCCAAAATCACTAGTATAGGGATTCGAAATTTAGATAGATATATAAATCCCAATACTATATAAAACATTTCCTTTCGAAAATCATTTATTATAACAATAATGTTATAGTCCACAATTTCCTTATTTCTCGAAAACGTCTATTTCAACAATGAATGTTGAAATCTATGGTTTCGATCTTTAACACATTTTAAAACATCTTTAAATCGTTTTAATTCTATTTAAAATATCCCTAAAACATTTCTTTAATATATTATTCACTATCCAAAATCGTGAATATACTTCGTTAACCAAATTCAACATTTCTACACATTTTATTTAAAGGATTATTCACTATCCAAAATCGTGGATATATCTCCTTTAATAAGCTATAAAAATTAACTTATCAAAATAAGTCGATTTCGAATTTATAAAACAATGTTTATAAATTCCATTTATATTTTATAACAACTTCAACTTATAAAATCACTTTATTAACAAATTCTATCCATATTCCATTTACACGACAAAATCCAAATTATAAGCAAATTACTTATAATTCTCTATTTACAAATTCATTCTTTTTTTTTATAAAATTCACAACTGTAGATTCTATTCTTTTTATAAATCCATTTATATTATTATTTTAAAACGTCTTTAAAACTCCTTTATAATTTCATCACTTTGATTTATAAAAAAATCCAATTTTTATAAATCTTATATATTAAAGCTTTTATAATAAATTCAAAAACCTCTATTTAAACTATTTTATAAAATCATTAACTCTATATTTTCAAAAATCACATTTCAACTATATTTCTCAAAAATCATATTTTTTATAACATTAAAATTATAAGTTTATTTATTTAAAATGTATCAATTAAAAATTCAATAAAACGTATACTTTCAAAAATCACTTTAAAAATCCTTTTAAAATTTGAAAATCATCACTTTAACACTTTTAATTTTTCCAAAATAGGCACAATGCTGAAACAGCACTAAATATAACAATCACGACATCCAAAACATCATATATCATATGATAACAGAATATATCACAATATCTGTAAATAAATCAATACAGGTGAGGAATCTAGTTGGATCCCTCCAACCTGTTTCCCTGCATCCACAGATTTTAGCACAATACCAATCTCGTTTCAAGACGGAATATCGCGGTATATGGGATTCATAAAATATTATCCGCTATTATGCGGCGCAATAGGGTCTCATCCGCTATATCATGCGGGAAAATCAACTCCAAGTACATATATAATACCAATTACACATCAAGGTGAAATATCGCGGTATATGTGTTTAATAGATAACCTCCGCTTAATATACGACATATAGGGTCTATTTCTATACAATAGATAATAATTTATCATCCAAGCATACAATCAAGCAATTTTAAATCTAACTATTTAAAATTTAAATCAAAACAATTTCTATTGAGTGAGAGTTCTCACCTTGTTTCCAATAATAGTTGTAGTGTTTTATTTCGAATAAAAATAAACGTGCGTTTAATTTTATCTAAAATTTTCACTAGCTCCAATCAACTCCAATCCAGCTCCATAGCGTAGTATTCGTCCATACGATTCCAACGCAATTCGTTTCGTGCATTTTCGACCTCATATGAAAGTGTTAAGCATTTTAAAGTTTACACGAATTAAAATAAATAAATTACTATTTTCTTTTTATTTCTTAACCTAGATTTCATCTTGGTCGTTCGTTTCTAGCCCTAAGATCTCGGCCGTTGCCCCCGCTTCTTCTTCTAGGTTCGAACACGCACGAAACACCAATCATCGCTTTCAACTTTCGAACACCGCACCCCACAAAACACGACCGGAGCACGATCAGGAACCCTCACAACGCGCGACTAGGCACGCTCCACCCACGGCTCAAAAACGACAGATCTCGGTCGAGCCTAAGCTGTACAATCAGCCCTCGAACGCACGACGTTCAAACTTGTTTTCCCATCGATCCATCACGAGATTTTTTATCATAACCGTTGAGAATATAGTTCTCGATGCCCTCTTTGATTTTTCTTTAGGAAGTTTTACGAATAGATGTGTGGATTGGAAGATAATTGAAGAAGAAAATGGGAAATTTCCGGCCATTATATTGAACTAGCGGCTAGCTTAAGGAATTAAGGTTTTTGAGCAAAATGAAATAATAGAGGGCCTTTTATAGAAAATTCTCAAACACTATTCACCCGAAAATTTTCCGAACTCCAAACGAAGCGTGCCGCCTGACGTTTACAATGTTTTACCCTTATTCCGAACACAATGGAATATATATCGGGAGCCAATTCGATCAAATTTGGAAGATAAGTTTTTGAATCGACTATTTAAATTCAAAATTCACTCGAATCGATTTCTACGCGTTTTAGCTTGCCCCGGACAAACCGTAAGTCCGATTGACACGAAATTTGAAACCACACAAAAATATAACATTATGGATCCGATGAAACTAGTGTCGTCGAAATCCGAGACTGTTTGAAAAATGACTATTTTTACTCGTCAATTAAATATTAAAATATTCAATTTCTACAAATAAACTTTTAAATTCAATTTTAAAAGTTCTAAAACATCATTCTAACTCCAATATGATTAAATACAACTTTACAAATCAATTTTAATCACTTTAAACCAAATTTTCAATTATTTCTGTAATTTCAATATTAAATTATCGATTTAATTATCGAAATAAATTCTTATATTCAAAATAAAATTTATTCGGCTTATTAAATTAACTCGTGAATATTTAGAATAAATTAAATATACGAATTTCAAATGACAGAAATTCTGGGTCATTACACATTACTTCCTTTATTGGGATTTCTTCAACTTCTTTATAGTTAACTTATATTAACATCAATACCTTTAATTTTAATTATCAATTCATTCATAAACCATTAACAATACATTATTACCAAATACTACCTTAAATCCACACTAACATAATATTTAATTTCATTTACTGCAATAGGTTTCAATTGATTAGGATTGCACTAAATTAGTTATTATCAACTTGTATTAACGTACATCCAATTACAATTAATATTCTCAATAAATTTATTTACTTGGTCTCATGCTTTCTATTACACTAATTACTACCTTATAAATAAATTCACGTTTCTATTTTAATTTACATTCACGCTTTCCGTTATTATATAAATTATCATTAAAGTAATATTCAATTACCATTATTAGTAAATTTGTAAATTAACTGGTAACAACAACCATTTGTCACCAATATACTCTTTATAATACTTGTATGGTTATTCTCCACAAACAATTACCATCTATCATATTATTTCACACATTAATACAATAATAGCATTTGTTTTTATTATTTTCCATTTATAACTAAGTCATAACATTTAAATTATTTTATTAAATTGGAATGTTCATTCAAGTTCATTAATAATTATCTTGCATTAACATATTTCCTTAATTTACATTCAATTACTGTTAACAATGTGTATATTCATTAATTAATCTAATATTTACTTTATTTTCTCATATTCAATTTATATCCAGGTATAACACTTTCACTACTTCATTTATTAGAATTTTATTCAAATTACTAATAATTAGTTTTAATTAACATTGCTATATTTCATTTTAGCGTTCATTTCAATATTAAATTATAAAGTTTTTATTTCTTACTAGATTAAATTGCAAAAATCTTATTAAATTACACTTATAATTATTAAAAATCTACGGGTCGTCACAGCTATAGAGACGAATTGCAGTGGGTGGAGCTGACTTACGAGTTGTGACGAGCCGACGATCGATTTGACGTCGATTGATTAGGGTTTTCTTCGTTGTTTAGAATGAGAGTTTTGTTTTTTTCGGTTTTTTTTTGTTTTTGAGATTTCTGGGAGGGTCACGTTCCCAGCCTAGAAATTACGTAGCTTCGCTCCTTGCAGTAATATGATACTTGGGATACAATTGCTTGAAGATGAAATATAAACTCAAGAGCCCGTCAGAAAATAAAAGAATCGGGGACAGAATAAAGTAAGAGTAAGAATTATCTTGCTTGTATTCTTCGCATCAAGCTTACATACACAACACATCCCCCACAAACCCCAAACCCTCGTGAAAAACCCTCCCTACCCATATGCTAAGCTCCAAACCGCTTGAGACCAAATGGCTACAAGCCCCCTCTTCCTCCCATTCTACTTTTGAATAACAACAAAGCATTTAAATCCCGACATATTTGACCATTATTGTTAGGAAAAACAATTCATAGGCAAATACAAGATGAAATTCGTTTGATTCACATCGCTCCAACCCTAGGATGACGATTTGTGGATTATGTATGAGCTTCCACTTGGATATATACTTCGGATACCCTTTATATTTAATGCAAAGATAGTTATATAGCTTATTGGTTTTAATCAATACTTACAGTCGTAATAAAAATTATGAACCGATAAAGGGAATTATTAAATAACCGCAGTACATTATATTAGGTTTATTGAATATTAGTTATGTATTGTTATTTATCATATAGGTCTATTACATCTGTCGTCAGTGTCATTTGGTTCAAGTGCATTATATAATTTTACGACACACTCCCCCATGTTATTGTAATTAGATTCTAGGCTAGTATATTGTATAGTTTTTACAGATTAGGTCGTCCGTTCATTCTATCGACCCCTCATACAAGCACTAGCTAAGAGATAGTGGCTTGCCACCTACACATTTCATTTCTCAATCTTGAGTTTGGCATTACTCACATTGATTTTTATACGTTGAACATTACAGAGATTAAAGCACCTGGTCGGTGACATGTTCCCTTCGTTGACGCATACAAGTATCTGAGTTTTATGTTGTTTTTTAACCTCTTTCTAATGTAGGAGCTATTAGCACAGTGTTATGCTTACATACTTGTAGTAGTACATTACATCGTATAGAGATAGAGAAGGCATTGGTGATGTAGTCTTGCATGCCTTTCTAGTATGTTTTTGTGGTTTGATGTTCTTCTCGAACCAAAAGAGCACGGTTCACTTGGGGTATCTTGTAGCAAAAGCTAATCTTAATTAGTTGCACGATATAGATTAAGGCACGTCCATACATGGTTGTCTTTACAAGTACACTTGACATATATGCGTTAGGGGAGGTCAAGCAAATGTTTGCTTTTTGGTACATGTTATCGTGTCGTTACCAAAGTACATCAAAAACATGCATCCTACATCATTGGGGCATCTAGACAACCACTTGAGCATTATTTTCCCCATATGATACGGTTAGAGACTATGCAATATGTATAACATGCACTCACTTGGGTCTAGCATGAATTGGTGGAGTTCCATGACCAAATTTACATGCGCAATCAGAGCAGTATTATACAGACTCCTTGGCCAAGATACTGGGTAGACTTAACTCAAGCAAGAGGAGGCATGATGCTTATCCTTTGAGGATCGCATATCTAGCGCCGAGGCGTAAAATAACTTTCATATATCAGTATTTCTTCCTATGTGTTACATGGGAGAAATATGTTGTGATTGAACTACCAACGATCTATGCATACCTTTAGTTCCTTTAATGTGCAAGGACATGTTTAGCAAGCAGAGTATAGAATAACAATGTATCTTGACCCTTAGAGAGGCTAAATGTGTATACGTTGAGGCCCTCTTAGTTGGAGGTGATTTCAACATATATTCATTCAGAGTTGCTCCACGTTGCTACATATTACTCGATTATTCACGCTATGTGAAATCTGATCATATTGTTCCTTACATGTTAGCTGGTAGAGTCCATGTGCTATTTTCTTTTGATTCGACGCTCACGGTTCTTTCACTATCCTCGGCTACAGGTTCACAGGATATGATATTACTAGTACATTAATTCGACATTGCTAAAGTATCCATTATATGATAAATTCTTGATATGCCTTTAATTGGGTTATATATATTAGAAGACGATTCTAGTGTTTTGATTATAACAACTATATAAAAGTGCTACTAATGATAGCACTAACATAAAAGCTAAGTTATAATGACAATCTGTATGAGTTTAATAAAGATGAATATATCAGAATAAATCAAACAAAGACGTCTACAATGGAGAAGCATTTATATAAATCTAATGGAGTTGATAAATTTACTAGAATACAACCACATTGAAGAATAACCAAAGATGGACAAATGGGTACAAAGTCAAATATTTTATTTTCCAAGTTCTTATCGAGTCTCACTAGTCTACATTTGTTAAAACCCCACAAACGATCTTTGAATCACTTTAAATTTTTGAACCATCATTCTAAAAATCATAAACTATTTTCTAGTTTTTTTGGGGGTTTTTCTAAGTGAATAAAAGGCTTAAACAAAAATTAAAAGGAAAACAATTTTGAAATGAAAGATAAAAGCATACATATTGGGCCATATGTCGACCCGTAGTTTTTATATTGATCGACCTATGTGTTATACATGTTGACTTGTGTAAAAGAGACAGGATGGCATGTAAATATTTTATGGCTGTGTTTTCTTTTTTGAATTTCCCATCGACTTCGGTTTTGTCTCTAAAATTCCCCTGGTCTTCACATCTCATACACAAAGCTATCCCTTTCCACCTGAAATCCTAACATTTCTGGAGCCATTGCCATGTAACCTGGTCTAACTCCATGCATGACCCGAAGCTGTCTTGAGTTGACTTGAAGTTTCCTATGTAATTTTTTTTGAAACCTTACTTTGTATTTTGGTCGAGCCTCTTCGCTTTGTCATTCTTCCTATTCGCTCAGAAATCACTCCATTTTATTATTAGTATATGTGACTACTCAAAAGAATCCCTGCAACATCTATATATGGATTTACTCTCTCCTAGATTAGAACAACAATTCTTTCTTTGTTATTATCTCTTTTGTTCTGATTATGTGCGTTATACATCTAGTACTTTCAAAATTTCCAAAGCAATACTTCAATTATTCATTTTCA
Source organism: Allium cepa (assembly GCA_030765085.1). Lineage (NCBI taxonomy): Eukaryota > Viridiplantae > Streptophyta > Magnoliopsida > Asparagales > Amaryllidaceae > Allium > Allium cepa. Next base: position 806,439,920 of record CM060938.1, read on the forward strand.
CATCTACAAATATTCAAAACACTTCTATAAGTCATGTTAGTTCATTTTCGAGATTTTACTATGTGGGTTGTATGAGTTTTGTATTGAAAAGAAGACATCTATATAGAAAGATACAAAAAGTCCTACAATTACTTTTTTTTATTGAAGTTGAAGTCATTTTTCAAAATCATCAGGCGGTTTGTGGACTCCTCCTTTTTACCAGCTCGGGTTAGATCATTATACATGTTTCTCCGGATCAAGTGAGGATTTAGTTAATGAAATTCCAAAAAGGAGTTCTATTTGACTGGACGCAGCATGAGAGTCCAAACCAATGTAAAAATATCGATGTGATCGTTTTAATTTAATTATTAATTTACTGGTGCATGATTTATTTTAGCTTATTCGTTTAGATAACTTTATAACTTAAGTAATTAATTACTTGGCCATATACATCGATCAGAGACCTAGAACTCCATTGGTATCCAAGCCTTATTTTCAAAATCTTAACTACATTTTTGAAAATTTTAAATATAACCACCGGTAGGTTATTCAAGTTTCTAGAAGGTCAATCAACTAAATGACTACCACTTTTTATTGGCTTAACCTATGCATATGAGGCTACCAAGATAAAGGTTTATATGCAAGTCAATGGTTTTACGATTTGGAAAATGACTCAAATTAAGTTCGAGGAACCGAATACTAAATTTGAGACATTGTCCAATAAGCGGAAAACGATAGATGAAAATAAATCCAAAGATATGAATATATTATTTTGTGCATTAGACAAAAATGAATTTGCTAGCGTTGCTATTTGTAAATCTATATATGAATTGGCACACACGACAAGTGAGACAAGAAGAGGTCAAACAAAGAAAATTTTCAAGTTTCTAAAATTATTTGCAAAATTTCATAACAAAACCTAGTGGGAGTGTACTTGAAATGTATTAATGTTTTCAAGATATACAACAAGCTCTCATTGCTCTAGAAGTCACACTCACTGATTTTGATATAATTTCTTTAATTCTAAACACATTGATTGATGAATGGGACAGAAAGGTCTTTGCAATCTGGGAGGCCAACTATCTCTTTAAACTCAAAGTTGAGCAGCTAATAGGAAATTTAATGTCATATGAGGTCAATTTGTGGGTCAAAAGGAGAAGGCTTGGGAGAACAAGTCCATAACATTTCAAGCAGGAGAAGTCCTTATTTTCGATATGTATGAACTAGCATATTTTGCTAAAAATATCACAAAAAATTAATGAAATTTAGAAAAAAGTCCAATATTGATAGCAGTTCATCCAATCTAAGATGCTTCAAATGCACCAAAGGAGGTCATATAAAGATGGAATATCTTAATCTCAATAAGAAGAAAAAGAGATTCAAATATGAGGAAAAACCCAAAAAGAAAAGCAGACGTTTCCAATGATGTGGGATGAATTCGATTCCTCATTATCATCGTATGATAGTGAAAGCGACACCGAGGAAACAAATATATGTTTTATGGCTATAAATGATGAGGTATGCAACAAATTTTCTTATGATGATTTATTAAAATTTTTCCTTAGTTGATAAGTACAAAGCAACTAAAAGGAGAAGTAAGAATTGATTGCTTCAATTAATAGACTTAAGATAGGAGTACCAATATTAAAAGGTAAGAAATTAATTCTGGAAAAAATTAAAATAATCTCAAATTTCTTCTAAAAGTTTAAATTCTCAATATCTTGTTGTACGATGAACTCAAGGTATATTGTTCAGTGTTTTTTGATATGAACAAAAATAGAGATTTTATTTTACCGCAAGAACACAACGTTAATTATAATACTTGTGCGAGCATGGGTCAAATCCATGGGGAGTTTATTAATTATTAATGTTCATTTAAATTTTGGACGAGTTAGACGAAATTGGGAGATCCGAATTTGATTAGTTTTGAACTAAGAAATTGCTAAATTGCAAAAGGATGAAATTGTAAAGAAATAATTGAAAGAAATGGCCAACTAATTTAGGGAAAGAAAGTGCTACAATGATATAATTAAAAAGATCCATTTCCCCCTTAGCAAAACAATAGATCGTGGATGTAAGTGTGAAATATTATACAGAAATAAAATTAAAATATAAGTGCAATAAAGAAAATGATGAATAAAGACTAAAATTGAAATTATTAAATTATGAAACTGAACTGAAATAATATAAAAGTGGGTTTTATTGCTAAGCAAATGAAGTACAAATATGAAAAAACTATATGTTTTTTTTAAACTCTAATCTAATGTAAGAGAAAAGAAAAGAAAGTGCGAAAAATCTAAAATCAAATAACCTAAACTAATGCCTAGATATCTTCAAATGTGGCTAGGTGGAGGTATTTATAGAGCTTTTTATATGTAGATTTAATACTTAATAAAAAAGGGAACGTTCTAGAGCTTTTAGACTCGGTCTTGCTCTGACAATTTCTTGCATAGGCTACATTCAAGTAAAATTAAATATAGAAACGGGCCTAGAAACGTCTTTCTCCAATATATTATAGAAGGCTTTTGATTCTGTGTGTTCCATAGTGTTATAGAAACTTATTTCTCCAATATATTATAGAACTAGTGACCTCCTAGTGAATGCGCACATACAAAACCAGTTAGCTACCGAATCTATTATGTATGCATGTGCATTTAACACTTCTGAGCCAATTCTTCGATTATTTTTTTATTTTTGAAAATCAAGAATCTGCAGTAAATAGAACAAAAATACAAAGTAATATTTCCTTATGGATACTAAAATGTGCAATTAAGTATTTAAAATAAACACAATTTGATGTTCATCAAATACCCCTACAATAAAACTTTTACTCATCTTCGAATAAAAAATAATAGAAATTATTAGCCACACTTTCGTAGGAAAACACGATTGAATTTAGCATATGCAACAAGCTTTTAAACCCCTAGATGTCCTGATTGGAAAAGTTGTGTCTCGTGAGGGCTTATAGCGGTTCCTACTCACAAAATCCAAATTCAATATAACATGCTTCTAATGTAGATATATGAATGCAGAAAGTTATAAAAATTAATGAATCTGTTTATTTTAAATAGCTAAACGTTGTAGTGTACACATGTTCCAGTCAAAATCCAAAAATCTAAGTTCACCACCTAGTCACAAACTTCGAACAAAGATCAAATTCGCATCATACTCGACACTAGCTTACTAGTTGTTTCAATCGAAAACATAGTGCATCTATGAAATTAGTTCTTTATTTGTACTGTCAAAGTTACCAAAATGATACTTTTAATTCCACTTGTATAACAAATTCAACTAAATAAAAATAAATAAAATTCTTTGAATTCAATTACTTACACTCTCTTTACACCTAATCGATGGGCTTAATTATACCATCCGTGCACTGCATTTCAGGTTTACATGAGAATGGAATAGAGCTTGGCGGATGGTGCAAACCGACTCTGACTATGTCAGTAAAGTTTAGTGCTCCTTAGGTGCCAACTCATAAAATGAGACCAGGGTATATCATCAGTGCACTATCTTTCGGACTTGCGTGAGAGTAGGGTAGAGCTTAGTGGATGTGTAGACTAACGCTGGCAATGTTAGATACCCTTGGTTTTCATTATTATTATCATTAGTAATTTTTTTAAAGATAAAAAGAGAGATTAATGCAAAATCATCTTAGTATCTCTTAGTCATACGGACATGAGAATGTTAACGAATGTAATCTATGATAAGAACCGGGCCAATCTAAAGCTGCTGAAATAGGTAAATTTTAAAAAAAATCTTATATATATTTATTGGGTCTATGAAGTCTAAAGAGATTTAGATCTTTATTAAATAAAATCCATTATTTTTTTTAATTAGTTTGAAAGAGTTTGGATTTGATATGAATTTAAATTGGAAAAGTCTACTTGAACACAATTTGATGACACAATTGGTGACACAAGGAATCTCTACCATTAGATTGCCCCTGAATTCCACCTTCCATATAAAGACAAAAAGATCTGATAGTCTAGATCTTTTGTGTCCCCGTTTGTGTGCAAATATCCATCCACATTTATATTTATGATGAAAAGTAGGCACATCTACATTACAATATGATTGTTAACCCGCCTTTTGACAAGACAGTATACATGCGGATTTAACCCTATAGACTTCACGATTATCAAGGTCGAGGAGTGTAAAGCGACAATTGTAGGACCCTAAGGTAAAGTACAAATGGTTATACGAAGCCAGAGCTGGATGGACATGGTAGATAAACGATGCAAGAAGCTTGAAATATGAATATTAGCTTGGACAAGCAAGCGATCGGCATGTTTAATCTAGAGGGGTCGGTATACTTCAATAGCCTAGCAAATGGAAGCGATCAACATGCTCAATCTAGATGGATCAGTATACTTCAATAGCCTAGCAAATGGAAGGGATCAACATGATTAATCTAGAGGGATCAGTATATTTCAATAGCCTAGAAAATAGAAGGGATCACACGCTCAATCTGGAGGGGTCGGTATACTTCAATGGCTCGGCAACTTGGAAGGGATCGGCATGGGTTGGATGCTAAAGAGGGTTCGGTCTACTTTAAAGGAAAAAGGAGGGATCGGCGTGCTTCATGGAGGAGGAATTGGCATACTCCATGAAGGAGGGATCGACGTGCTCAATATAGAGGGATCAACATATTTCAGCTTTTGTAATGATACGATTAGTTTGAATACTTTTGTAATGAGTCGTCATACTTCGCTTTGGTCACGCATTTAAGTTAAGACACGGTTTGCTGTATTACCATGCTTTACATACCTAAATGAGTGCACACGCACACAATGTTGATATTTTCATAATAGCAGTGATTTGGGCATATGTAATCCATGTTGAAGAAGCTAATTAGATTTCTCTTGACATTTGGATGAAGTTCCACTATGCCATACTAGAGATCCATGGTCAAAGAAGATGATTTTTATTGTTACAGATCGGATTTTCGACCTTCGAAATTCGACACTAATACGTCCTATGTATAGTATGCCGAGCAATCGAGTGTCGGAAATACCAGATCATTAGAGGAAGAGAGGAAAGAGGTAAAAGGAAATAGAACAACAACACAGAATCTCACAATCGAAGCGGAACAATATATAATAGATAATAACATGTCTTTATACAAAAAGAACTACAATGATTATTTGTACATTACATCATCAGAGTACAATAAATCAATAACTCAATACTGAACAGTTATAATAACTTGCCTTCACCAGTGCTGATTATACAGCCTAACACACACAGCGGAATATAATCATGTACGTGGAATACGTCTCTATCATCTAGCTCGTCTCTTGAGCTTTATAACATGCTAATCTGAATCTGTAATACTCGATCTGACCCGGATATTATAATAAAATAATATCCGAGCCAGTCTAAAAAACCAACGTGAGAAAGCACACTCAATTTGAATTATTAAAGTTATCAAAATCCTTTGAAAATAAAGGTATCTCATAAGACCACGCCACACATAAACATGAAGGGTTTTAACCTTACGATAACCAAAACATTTTATATCAAAATCATCTAATATTATAATAGGGTCTAAGTACAAATACTTATTCAAATAGCCGAAATTGTTATATTAATTAAATTCCAGCATATTACCCTACAATCAAAACCGTAATGGCATGTATTGGAGAATGGATTCCATACAATATTTAGGCACTGGAATACCACCTATTACGGTACACATTTGAAAAATGTACCGATGACCTCGCCGGTATCCCCGACAACACAAGACCAGACTACCTCTAACCTGGATAGTACCGAATATGCTATCACCCCGGATGTTCCTATCCTTGTCGAGCACTCCCATGCACCGTATTTATAAAATCCGAGGGTATCTAGAAACGTGATAAGCATACCCTAATTGGGTGCTTAGCCTTGCAGCATCTCCCTTGATTTTCAGTCATTACGGTTGATGAGGCTTGAGGCTACGATTACCTTTTTAAGGAATTTATACTTGGAATGTTCATTGTCCTCCAATGACAATGTGTTGATAACTTTCATCCATACAAGTCCATTCTGGGTCTGAACAAAGCCGAAGGCAAAATTCCTACTACATCCATTTTGAAATTATCCTCAGGATTAGTAGCGATTAGCCCTTGCACTTCAATACTTCATCTTTGATTCCATGCTCTTGTCTGCGCTTCGAAAATGTATTCATTGGATCGAAGTGGTTTTCGGATAACTTATCCGATTCCGGTCTCTACGAAACAACATTCGATATTTTCAGTAAACTCAACCCCGATTCTTTAGGAAATAAACAGACAAAAATAAGATCGAAGATCATGTCCTAACCGTTAGTGGACGGATTCCCTTATCGTTGTCCTAAAAGAACGAAACGAGTTTATACATACAGTACATCACCTTCCGACGATAACTATACCACATAATCTCCGTGTTTTTGTTAAATATTTCTAAAGTTATGTTTTTGGTCCAGATTTGATAGTCGTTATTTAACTATCAAATAAAAAATCATTCAAACAGAGAGCTCATTTTCCACTGAAAACAATAAGTCTCATTTAATTTAAATTTTAATAAATCATTTCTCTTTATCAAAAGGCATATACTTATCTTATTGGAGAAAGTACATTCACTAACCATTCTTTTCAAAAATATTTGAAAACCTTTTAAAATATATATTGAAAGCACCACGAGTATCTAAAAAAGAAGTGCGGATTAAGGATCTTAAGTCTAATTTAACACTAGAGAGGGGGTAAATAGTGTTTAGTGGATTCTAAGACTTATATGGACTAATTTAAAAATTATGATATAAACAAATGCAAAACTTAATCACATAACAATCACAGAATCAAACACAGATGCAGAAAGTAAATAAAAAGCAGTAAAATGAAAGAACACACCGGATTTTATACTGGTTTAGAGTTACCCTACATCCAGTCCTGCCCCAAGGCAAACATCTTGTATATACTTTTATTATATCAATGTCGAGATTACAATCCTCAATTTCTAAAGGCCTTGAGGTACCCTCCTGTCTTCGAGTCCGGGGCAAACTCTCTTGATTTACGAGACAGAAGATCACCCAATTGATTTTCAGGCACAACCACATCTTATAGAGAGACTCGATACACTTTTGATTGCCAATTGATCCTATAACTCTGAATAGCACTTTGATTTTCGAGAGAGGATAGAGAAGCAAACAAGAATGAGATTCTAATTTGATTCACTTGAGAATTCGGTAGAATTTCGACACGATCTTAAAATATGAAAATTTTAGAATATGGATTAGTGGAGAAGGAGTGAAGAAAATAGTTAGTTAAAAAATTCATTTGTGAAGGCTATTTATAGACCAGTAACGGTCATAACCATTCGTGAAGAGATTTAAACGAACAGATACTTCTTTCGAAAATTGAAACTTTTGAATTTAACGGCCACTATGTCGACATAGGGTATCCCATTATATCAACATCCCTTAGTTAAAAACAATGTAAAATTTGTTTTGAAAATGGTATTGAAAGGAAAACAAGGTAAAATGATTGTGGAGTAAAATAAACTAATTTTCCTATGTTTTAAAATAAAGAAGAGTATAAAAACATATTTTTAGAATGTATATACAAATTTGATTTTAAATCTCAAGTGTGTATATATATATATATTATAAAGAATATTCAAAAATCAGAAGATAATTTTTTTGAAAACAAATGAAGTTTAAAAGAAGAGTTTATTTAAAAACAAAAAAAGAATATTTTAAGGCTAAAACATCGTTTTGAAAATAATTTGAAAAGATAATTTTTAAGGCTAATATATTTTGAAAAGTAGTTTTGAAAAACATTTTAAAAAAACATTTTGAAGTAGTTTTGCAAGCTTCTTCCTGCAGAATATCTCATCACATCAGGACTTGAGAACTTGTACAAAAACCACGAAGTTCGTGGGTTTGTAAGCCACTTGTCGTAGATTTTAAGCTACTTGTCATGGGTTTGTAAGACACTAAGAAGGTATAAATGGGTTCCATTCCAAATGAAATTTTAAATGAAGATTTTCATGCTATTATGAATTTTTATTAAAACTAAACACTTATCTTGAAATCTTGATATTGATACTCATGAGTCTTCAAACTTGTTTTCTTCATTCTTGATCTTTATACCGTACAGTCTTCAATAATCAGTACCGCCTTATATAAATATCCTTCATACTAATATTCATATATATCTAGACCATAGTTTTTGTATATAAGTTATAATAAAATAAGTTACAAAGGTTGTTGTCATCAAAACCACTATCTCCAGTTCCTAACAATCTCCCTCTTTTTGATGACGACAATCTTATAAAATATACTTACCACTTTGATCATACCGTAACTTCCCCTTACACAAACAACTTCCCCTTACTCCAAGCCTACTATTTTATATAACTTCTCCCTCTTTTTCATCAACAAAAAAATAACCTATAAAACTTGAACTTAATAGAAAACGAGATAAACAAACATATGACATAAGAATAATAACTATGTATGAGAGCATCCTAAGTTAAATGGAATTCAAGATTTTATACACCAAAGAAAGTTTTTAGAAGGACATTAATTAATATACTTGAATTTCCATCAGCATTTGAATAAAATCTTTCATCTTCTCTTGTAATTTGATGACTCGTACGTGTGTGGAACGTTGAAAAGGACCACAATGAGGAGAAGTGGGTGAAGAAGTTTCATTATTAGAAGAGCAAGCCATTAATTGACTGTTTTAGAAGTTTATTACAGAGAATAGAACAGAGAAATGGAGAAAAAGTCAAAATATATAAATATATAACTTAATAACTAATTTTAGAGGGAAATTCAAATTTGTAAATTTTGGCCTGTATGTCGACATAGGGGGATGGGTGATGTCGACATGCCCAGTTCAACTTTTGAGAAATTTTTATTTATATTAATTATTAACTATACTTGTATTAGTTATAATTTATATTTCAGCTAATGAACATATGCCTAATTCTCTTCTAAATTTAGTAAAGTTTTGTTCATTTAATGGTTTGATTAACATATCAGCAATTTATTTTTCAGCAATAATATATTCAAGAGTTATGATTTCTTTACTTATATTATCTCTAAGAAAATGATGTCTAATATCAATATGTTTTATTCTAGCATGATGAGTTGAATTCTTAGATAGATTTATTGCACTAGTATTATTATAATAAATTAGTGATTTAGTTATTGCTAAACTAAAATCTTTTAAAGTTTGTTGCATATATATAACTTGAGAATAAGCCAAAGTAGCATATATATATTCTGCTTCAGTTCTTGACAAGGATACAATATTTTGCTTCTTACTAAACCAGGAAACCAGAAAATGTCTCAAAAAGTATCAAGTGCCACTTGTACTTTTTCGGTCTAATTTACAACCATCGTAATTAGCATCACGGTAGGAAATTAAATCAAATACATCGTTTTTAGGGTAAAATAAACCATAATCTAAAGTATGTTTTACATATCTTAAAATTCTTTTAACAACTTTTAAGTGAGTTTCTTTAGGTTGAGATTGGTATCTTGCACAGAGATAGACACTATGCATGATGTCAGGACGACTTGCTGTTATATAAAGCAACGGACCAATCATTCCCCTATATAATTTTTGATCAACATCTTTTGATTTATCTTCTTTACTTAAAGCTACATTAGTTGTCATTGAAGTTGGCATCCCACTAGAAGTGGTCAATCCAAATTTATTAATTAAATCCTTAGCATATTTTTCTTGACTAATGAAAATTCCTTTATCTAATTGTTTGATTTTGAAGTCCTAAAAAGAAACTTAGTTCTTCCATATGTCTCATTTCAAATTCTTTAGTCACTACATCTGAAAATTCTTTATTTATTATGTTATTAGTTGATCCAAATATTATATCATCTACATATTGTAACATCCAGCCTTTTCGCACACCTTAAATCGACACATATGCCGATTCAAACCATACGGAAGGGCGGATTATTATGGGGTAAATAAGAAAAAGCAGGGAAAAAAACAAAATAGAATCTTACAGCGGAATGGTAAAATATAATAATCAAGTATACAGTTCATGAAGCTGTTTTATAAACATTTGATTATATTTATACAATACATATCAGAGTTGCACATACCAACAAATGATAATCGATGCAGCGGAATACAGTGTAGTGGAACAATATAATATATAATAATAATAATGAAATCTTCGTCTTCGTCCTTTAGAAATAAGGCCTTCAATTCTTGAAATGCTCAGGATGACCCGAGCGAATTGAAAAGACAAAACACTCGAGTCAGAACTAAAAGATCTTATGTAAGTTAAATCAACAATAAATAATATGAGTGAAAACGGTGTCGGAGATGTTTACGGGGTTTGACAACTCCTATCCAGTGTCTAACGTGAGTGCAGTAACTTAAGAGATGCCCGAGATTCACATCTCCTAAGGATCCGTTAAACTATCTACTATGTAGTAATATACGCTATTATAATAGTGTCTAAAGTAAAGTATAATATACTGAAAATAGCGTTAAGGCTTTACATTTTCCACCTTAACACATTTTTATATTCCCATAGTCTATACAGTACCGTAATCTCCCCCGTACTGGGCGTCGTTAGAGGGTACTCCATAGGTATGGTACAAAACGAACTCGTACAAGGCGCGCTAGGGTAGGTGACACGACACAACTAGGCAATGCCAGGGTAGATATACCAATTACGCTTCCGGGTCGGTGGTAACGCATAGCCGCAGCTACCGCCCACCTCGAGTCACACCCCTAAATAAAAAACATCAAAAGTGGCCACCGAATCAATCCAAAAGTCAAAGTATAATATCGAAGGGATGTATCCAATCAAAGGTGCTACCTCATTAACCCGTCGATCGTCCCTGTTTTAGCCACCTTATGCCAACTCACGGAAGTTGAGTCCACGTATTTACCTCAAAGGAAACACCGTCGCCATACAACTTCATTCTGGAATTTCCACCGTGCACACGGTTGTTAAAGTGGTTTTCGGAGTTGGCAGAGAGTATGACAACTTCCGATGCCGGTCTCCTTAACAACCAAACGTTATTATAACACCGCGGTCATTTCAAAATAATTTATACTTCAAAACCATGATATAATATTCATTTCAAAACCATATAATGACGATATAATTTCCCCTTTTAAAACCAAATCAATATGATATCATTTTCAAATATATCCTTTTCTAAAACCATAACTTTTCATAGTTATAATATTTATAAACCAACGCTTGAAATATAGCATTTCAAACATAAAACTTTGAATTTCATAACTTTGAAATATAACCACACCACTTAAATGGTTAAAGTACAAATTACTTTATATAATAAAATAGTTTCTCCACCTTCACAAATCAATTCTAAATATAGATTTAAATTCCAAATAAACATTTCAATTTCCATATCTTTCAAAGCTTTAAATATTCCACTATTTCAAAATGAATTCTTTGATAATTTCATATATATCAAATTCAATTTCCATTTAATTAGATTTGAAATGTTTACTTAAAAAAAATCAAATATCATTTAAGTGAAACCTTTAAACCTCAAACAACTGGATATTCTTTCAATTTATTTAGCTTGATATATTCATTTATTTCAACTTTATATTCATTTAAGTCATTTTAAACCAAATCAAGTTATAAGAATCATACCCATTAAAATCTCTATTTTTTTTAACTTTCAAATCAAATTTGTTCAAGTACAATTCTTAAAGAATTCAATTTAAACAAATTTCATATTTATCTTTCAACTTAGATTCCACTTAAGTTATTTAAAAACTCTATATATACAATATCTTAAATAGGTAATTAACCATATAATATAAAACAAATCAAACTCCATTATTAAGCTCATTTTTATTAAACAATTTTATATTTAGCTTGAATTCAAGAATTTAACTATATATATATATATATATATATAAATTATTTATATAACTTCAAAAATTAATACTTATTAAACCGTATATTCCTTTCCAAAACCATAGAAATCATTTCAAAATATTTTTATATATATAGACCACAGTGTATGTATATAATTTTCTACCCTATGATCAAGTGATACAGATATTTATCATTTCAATCCGTAATTTAAATATAAAAATACGGTTATATATCATTTCAAACCGCAATCCCGAATGAATATAAAGTGCATACAAATTTGCAGTTTAAAACAAAATAACATAAAACATCCATCCATCCAATATCAATCATCAACCATTTGTTACAATCATCATCCAATTTAAACAATAAATTCAATTATAGAGCATATAAGAAATAACAGGTAATAATTGACAGTTTATATTTAATAATAAATTGAATAATCTATCTAATTAGCAGTTTATATGAAATAATAAATTTAATAACAGTTTAATTTAAATAAACGCAATTAACCGAGTTGATGATTAAAATATGCGGAAAAATCATAAATAGATGCATAATCACAACAAAAACTTAATTTAACAAACATAAGAAATTTTAGAAGTTATGAGTGGGTTAAAACACTCACCTTTTGAATTTAAATTGAATTTAAACCCAAAAATTTGACAGTTTTAGAATTCGTCCAAACCAGTGTCAAAATGTTCGGAATTCTAATAAGAACCTAGCGGAGAAAACCGCGCGTCATTTCGACCTCGTATGTGAAAAATACGTACGTTTGAACGATTGAAATCAAAAATTAAAATAAATAAATAAAATAAGAAGAAACAAACATAACTCACCAAATTGCCATGTCATCACCATCTCCTACCTCGTTACTAACCCTAATATGCACGCAGTTACATGATGCAGCCGCCACGAAAAAAAAACTTCGAACGCACGCAAAGAAAAGCCACCGCACCTCGATCCACGTCGCCACCGCGTTGCTCGACCACGGCCGACCACCCCCAGACCACGGGAGGCGCGCGACGCAGCCAAAACACCCAGGACGAGGCAAAAATCCGGCCGTTCTTCACCAATTTGCGCCATCATCGATGGCCATCTCGATATTCCAACCATATAGATGTGTGTCGCTTGCTGTCATTTTCAGATCTCCGCCTCCCGATCGTCAAACGATTGATGATCCACCGTTGGATCGCCTTAACTCCATAATGAACGGCCAGAAATGATTTGCGATTACAGGAAAAATGATGCATCGAACTGAAAAACAAATCGCAGATACGAGATGCGTTCATTGAGAGCTTTGATATGTATTTTTTTCAAATTTTTCTAAGGAGTTTGAAATTTGGCTTTGATTTTGAATTTGCAATTGGATTTAAGGTTTGCAGCCATCGGAAAGAGAAGCACATAAGTTTCTGTACGTATAGAAATGAGGAATAGAGGCTGGTAGGGTTTATAACAGAGTATTTATAGACAACGTTGAAATAGAATAGATGGACCAGATAAATAAACGCGCTGAACGATATATGGCCCGAAAAGCCCGTTTCGACTCTGGAACGAAATTAGGTCAACCCATATACCAAAATAGATGTTTTTAAATATTTTAAACGCGATGGAATAAGTTTCAAGTCCAAATTCCATCGTATGAAGAAGTTATGCTCAAATCAATATTTTTCAAATTGATTTCAATTTCATAAATTTCAAGGCGTTTCGAGTCCGTACGATCAAACGACAAGTTCGATTGCTACGAAACTTGAAATCCTACAATAATTCACTGTTACGAATTGGATGAAACTAGTTTCGTCAAAATCCAAGTCAGTGGCAAAAATAGCTATTTTTACACTAATTAAATAAATTAATAATTAATTAATCAAATCCAATTTTCAAATTTCAATTCTATAATTAACAATTTTATCACTTTTATATTTCTTAACCATTTATACAAATCAAACAAATTTATATGTCACTTAAATGTCTATTCAATCATCAATTTTCAGCATTAACCTTTCAGTTTCATTATATTCAGAATTTATAAATTAAATTTTCAATAATTCCCTTTAATTGACTTTTCATTCTATTATACAATCTATTAGTATCAAATAGATGAAACTAACATTGGATTCATATTCTATTACATAAATATCTCTAAATTTCATCTAAATTTATATTTACATAATACTTAAATATTTAATTTCATTTTATTGCAATTAAATGCAATTATTATAGTTCGGATCTCAATAAATTTATAAATCTTTATTTCCATTCTTGTATTCGACCAATTGTCATATTATAAATAGAATTTAATTCCAGTTACTTACCATTAAATTCATTTATTATTGATTACATTCCCGTTAAATAAAATTTTATTCCAAAACTTGATTTGATTTGATTGCCCTCTTTACTTGGTCCATCATACTTAATAAACCTAGTTACATTTAGTTTTATATCCTATTTCACAAATATCCCCTATATACATCTTAGATTTGTATAAATGGTTATATTTCAAAATGTGAAAACTTTCCATTACACATATTAATTAAGGTTTTAAACCCAATTAATAAAATTTCCTTAGTACCATCCCTTTTTACCAATTAATACCTTATGAATAAATTACGTTTCTATAAAACATTCGCACTTTCGTTATTATATATTCCAATCATTAAAGTAACGTTTATCATCAACAACAAGCATTATGAGTACTTATCAACTTGCATCACCCATATTACATTAATTTACATTCAATTGCTATATGTATATATTAATTCATTAATAAATTCAATATTTACGTTTGTTTTCTTACTTTTGATTTATAGCCTAGTATAACATTTACATTAATTCCATTGATTTGAATTAAATTCCCATCTATGTTTTTATGCCTATTATTGCGCTATAAACTGGTTACTATCGTTCACCTTTCGTGTACTTGTCATATTCTCATTTCCATTATTGTAACCTTTATTTATATTCATAAAAATTTTAATTTAAAATTCTGATTAAATCAATTAAGTTAACTGGCAACTTAAAATAATTGTTTCCAAGCTAAGGTTACACTTGGGTTTATCATACTTCAACCAATTTTTTACACTTACATACATAATACCAAATTCATTCAATTATTATTAATTATGTACAAATTCCTTTATTTATACAACACTTACATTTTTTACTTAATTTGCATTTATAACTGAGTCCTAACATTTAAATTTATTTTCATAAATTGGAATTTCCTTCCATTCATTCATTATTAACTTTAATTAGCCTTGTTTTCTTATATTCACTTTATTACCAAATATTCCTATTTACAATCAATTATAACCTAAACGGTCGTTTCAATCAATTTAAATCGCATTAAATTGGTTATTCGTCAACTGCCATTAACATTACTACCTTATTTTACATACAGTTACTATTTATCAATATATTATTGCATAGGTTAATTAATGTTTACTTTTAATTACTTATTTTACATTTTAACTAAGTGCAATAATTTACACAGCTACGCTATTGGAATTTTACTCCAAATTCAATAATTAGTTTTAAATAACCTTGCCATAATTCATTCTTACCGTTTACTTAAATAAATATTTTATAAATTTTATTTCTTTCTAAATTTAATTACAAAATCTTATTAATTTAACTAATTCTAATTATCACAAATTTCCGGGTCGTTACACTCGTCCCCACTTAAAACTTTTCGTCCCCGAAAAGGAAAAGAAGGGAAAAGAAGAACTTATAAATCAATATACATAATTCAAAATATTATATTCATAACAATAAATTTACAGAATAGGATAATTTAGATAAAATATATAGATTTATAAACAATTAAATCTTTTATATTCAAATTAATAAGGTTTGGAAGATAATTTCAAAATATTTTCTAAGTCCAAAATTTACGAAAAATTTCGGCAGATTCTCCTTTTTTACGGGGAGGCTCGAGAGAAAATATAATATCAATTATAATAATATACAACATATATTTTCCAAAATAATATAAATCCCAACACGGGAAAAATATCATAACGCTATAAACCGTAATCCGAAAACGTACCTATTTGTCGGACAATTTTCGCTTAATTGTGAAACCAAAGGCAGTAGCAATTGCTTCCATAACCTGTATTTCACTTATATAATCCAAACGGTTAACAATTATATAAAATGAAATATTTAAGGTTGTTTCAACCCCAAACAACAATAAATACAACAACAATCAATTGCAACAAACAACATACAACCATCATACAGAATCAATCACAATTCATCTATCCATCCATATCAAACAAAACAGGTAGTTGTTCGGGTTCAAAACTTTAAATTTTACAGAATGAAGAATAAACTACTAAGTGTACCCTTCACTCAACAGTCTTAGGTGAAACTAAATAGATTATTCATACCTTCCAAACAAATTTAAAGTATCCTTACCCAAACAACCATAAACCAAAACAAACAACAACAATTTCAAACAACCGATTTAGTTTGTCCGTATTTATTCCATTCATACATTTGTTGTTTGATTTCTCTTTTCCATTCATATAATGGTTTATCTTTTTTATTTACATTTAATTTCCTACAGTTTCATTTTTCCATATATAATGCAATTTCTTTTATTTGCATTACATTCATTTATTCATTACTTAATTTCACTTATTTACAGTATTCATTTTCCTACTTATTTTATTTAAAATAGCTTCAACCATTTACTTAAGTTTCTTATCATTCATTTATACTACTTAATTTCATTTATTTACTTTTATTATTTACTAAATTCCATTTATAATTTATAATGCTTACCCTTCTATTTAATTTTATTATAGTACGATTTCCATTATAACTTAATTTTATAACTCTATAACATCAATTCTTATAAATAAAAGAAAAATTATTGTACACTTTCATTATATACTTTTACTTGTACAATTTCCATTACATTTCTTATTAAACATTTCAACTTTTAATATTTGGTAAGTTATATATATATATGCTTTTAAAGAATGTAATTGAAAGTTATAAAAGTTTTCTCATTTCTTTTAATTAATTTACTGTTCGATAATAATCCTTTGTTTTATACGTTACAAATTTAAATTTTCTTTTTATTTAATTTATAACTTAGCATTATATCTCTTATTTCCTTTAGAGGTTCCAATTGTCTATTAGTTACCCTCCATTTTACTACAATAATTGAAATTTTTGATTAACAGAAATTATAGAACGAAAATACCGGGTTTAATATCAAATCATTTAAAATAATAGATAAACGTATTTATATATCCAGTTATATTTAAAACAATTTAAAATTTATTCTTTTTCAAAATAAATGTGTAGTAAAACTACTACAGTGGTCTTCCCACTTCGAAACTCGAAAATGAACGTCGATGATGCGGCCGCCATCACCGAAATTATTTTCCAACGACAGAGAGGGAAGTACAGAACTTAATTTTCCCAAAATCTTCTTTAAAACAATTCTTCCAAATTATATTGAAATATTTATATCAGAAAGTACTTATAAACAATACTATTATATTCCAAAATTATTCGAAAGAAATTTTCAAAAGCCCGGAACTTAAGTTCTAAATTTCCAATTTCATTTATTTTATTTTCAATCTTATTTCGACTAATATTTATAAATTTCATTACCTAACAACCAACATATTGCAACCAAATATAATCTTTACAATTTTTTTATTTATATATAGAAAATATAATAGGCAAATTATTTCATGCACCTATATTAAAAACAAATATTGCGTCGGTCTGTCCTATTAAGTGTTTAGAAATCCCTATTGATGTCATAGCGTCCCATGCACCAACCAGAATTTATAAATACAAAACGGAACAGATTAACACAATATTAAAACCTTTTTATAACACTAACAAATACGCTCTCTCATATATATACACTCAGCGACTCCCATAGGGTATTACTACCCTATTAGTAAAGAGTCAGACCCCACAAAGCTAAGGTTTTCACTAAACCTAAAGTCTGATACCAGATGTAACATCCAGCCTTTTCGCACACCTTAAATCGACACACATGTCGATTCAAACCATACGGAAGGGTGGATTGTTATGGGGTAAATAAGAAAAAGCAGGAAAAGAAAAAAAACAAAATAGAATCTTACAGCGGAACGATAAAATATAATAATCAAGTATACAGTTCATGAAGCTGTTTTATAAACATTTGATTATATTTATACAATACATATCAGAGTTGTACATACCAACAAATAATAATCGATGCAGCGGAATACAGTGTAGTGGAACAATATAATATATAATAATAATAATGAAATCTTCGTCTTCGTCCTCCAGAAATAAGGCCTTCAATTCCTGAAATGCTCAGGCTGACCCGACCGAATTGAAAAGACAAAACACTCGAGTCAGAACTACAAGTTAAATCTACAATAACTAATATGAGTGAAACAGCGTTGGAGATGTTTACGAGGTTTGACATCTCCTATCTACTGTCTAACGTGAGTGCAGTATCTTAAGAGATGCTCGAGATTCACATCTCCTAAGGATCCGTTAAACTATCTACTATGTAGTAATATACGCTATTATAATAGTGTCTAAAGTAAAGTATAATATACTGAAAATAGCGTTAAGGCTTTACATTTTCCACCTTAACACATTTTTATATTCCCATAGTCTATACTGTACCGTAATCTCCCCCGTACTGGGCTTCATCAGAGGGCACTCCATAGGTATGATACAAAACAAACTCGTACAAGGCGCGCTAGGGTAGGTGACACGGCACAACTACGCAATTCCAGGGTAGATATACCAATTACGCTTCCGGGTCGGTGGTAACGCATAGCCGCAGCTACCGCCCACCTCGAGCCACACCTTCAAATAAAAAAAAATCAAAAGTGGCAACCGAATCAATCCAAAAGTCAAAGTATAATATCGAAGGGATGTGTCTGATCAAAGGTGCTACCTCATTAACCCGTCGATCGCTCCTGTTTTAGCCACCTTATGCCAACTCACGGGAGTTGGGTCCATGTATTTACCTCGAAGGAAACGCTGCCACCATCCTACTTCATTCTGGAATCTCCACCGCGTACACGGTTGTGAAAGTGGTTTTCGGAGTGGGCAGAGAATATGACAACTTCCGATCCCGGTCTCTTTAACAACCAAACGTTATTATAACACCGCGATCATTTCAAAATAATCTATACCTCAAAACCAGGATATAATATTCATTTCAAAACCATATAATTATGATATCATTTCCCCTTTTAAAACCAAATCAACATGATATCATTTTCAAATATGTCCTTTTGTAAAACCATAACTTTTCATAGTTATAATATTTATAAACCAACGCTTGAAATATAGCCTTTCAAACATAAAAATTTGTATTTTATAACTTTGAAATATAACCACACCACTTAAATGGTTAAAGTATAAATTACTTTATATAATAAAATAGTTCCTTCACCTTCACAAATCAATTCCAAATATAGATTTAAATTCCAAATAAACATTTCAATTTCCATATCTTTCAAAGCTTTAAATATTCCACCATTTCAAAATGAATTCTTTGATAATTTCATATATATCAAATTCAATTTTTATTATTTAGATTTGAAATGTTTACTTAAAAAAAATCAAATATCATTTAAGTGAAACCTTTAAACTTCAAACAACTGGATTCTTTCAATTTATTTAGCTTGATATATTCATTTATCTCAACTTTATATTCATTTAAGTCACTTTAAACCAAATCAAATTATAAGAATCATGCCCATTAAAATCTCTATTTTATTTAACTTTCAAATCAAATTTGTTCAAGTACAATTCTTAAAGAATTCGATTTAAAAAAATTTCATATTTATCTTCCAACTTAAATTTTATTTAAGTCATTTAAAAACTCAATATATACAATATCTTAAATAGGTACATAACCATATAATATAAAACAAATCAAACTCCATTATTAAGCTCATTTTTATTAAACAATTTTATATATAGCTTAAATTCTAGAATTTAACTATATATATATAAATTATTTATATAACTTCAAAAATTAATACTTATTAAACCGTATATTCCTTACCAAAACCATAGAAATCATTTCAAAATATTTTTATATATATAGACCATGGTGTCTTTATATAATTTTCTACTCTATGGTCAAGTGATACGGATATTTATCATTTCAATCCGTAATTTAAATATAAAAATACGGTTATATATCATTTCAAACCGCAATCCCGAATGAATATAAAGTGCATACAAATTTGCAGTTTAAAACAAAATAACATACAACATCCATCCATCCAATACCAATCATCAACCATTTGTTACAATCATCATCCAATTTAAACAATAACATCAATTATAGAGCATATAAGAAATAACAGGTAATAATTGACAGTTTATATTTAATAATAAATTAAATAATCTATCTACTGACAGTTTATATGCAATAATAAATTTAATAACAGTTTAATTTAGATAAATGCAATTAACTGAGATGATGATTAAAGTATGTAGAAAAATCATAAATAGATGCATAATCATAACAAAAATTTAATTTAACAAGCATAAGAAATTTTAGAAGTTGTGAGTGGGTTAAAACACTCACCTTTTCAATTTAAATTCAATTTAAACCCAAAAATTTGACAGTTTTAGAATTTGTCCAAACCAGCGTCAAAATGTCCGGAATTCCAATATAAACCTAGCGGAGAAAACCGCGCGTCATTTCGACCTCGTATGTGAAAAATATGTGCGTTTGAACGATTGAAATAAAAAATTAAAATAAATAAATAAAACAAGAAGAAACAAACATAACTCATCAAATTGCCACGTCATCACTATCTCCTACCTCTTTACTAACCCTAATACACATGCAGTTACACGAGGCAGCCGCCATGAAAAAAAACTTCGAACGCACGCAACGAAAAGCCACCGCACCTCGATCCACGTCGCCACCGCGTTGCTCGACCACGGCCGACCACACCCAGACCACGACGAGGCGCGCGACGCAGTCAAAACCACCCAGGCCATGGTGAAAATCCGGCCCTTCTTCACCATTTCACGCCAACATCGATGACCATCTCGATATTCCAACCATATAGATGTGCGCTGCTTGCCGTCATCTTTCGATCTCCGCCTCCCGATCGTCAAACGATTGACGATCCACTGTTGGATCGCCTTAACTCCATAATGAACGGCCATAAATGATTTGCGATTATAAGACAAATGATGCGTCGAACTGAAAAACGATTCGCAGATACGGGATGCATTCATTGAGAGCTTCGATTTGTATTTTTTTCAAATTTTTCTAAGGAGTTTGAAATTTGGCTTTGATTTTGAATTTGCAATTGGATATAGGGTTTGCAGCCATTGCAAAGAGGAGCACATAAGTTTCTGTACATATAGAAATGAGGAATAGAGGCTTCTAGGGTTTATAATAGAATATTTATAGACAACGTTGAAATAGAATACATGGACCGGATAAATAAACGCGCTGAATGATATATGGCCCGAAAAGCACGTTTCGACTCCGTAACGAAATTGGGTCACCCATATACCATAATAGATGTTTTTAAATATTTTAAACACGATGGAACAAGTTTCAAGTCCATATTCCATCATATGAAGAAGTTATGCTCAAATCAATATTTTTCAAATTGATTTCAATTTAATAAATTTCAAGGCGTTTCGAGTCCGTACGATCAGACGACAAGTCCGATCGCTACGAAACTTGAAATCCTGCAATAATTCAGCGTTACGGATTCGATGAAACTGGATTCATCGAAATCCGAGTCAGTGGCAAAAATGGCTATTTTTACACTAATTAAATAAATTAATAAATAATTAATTAAATCCAATTTTTAAACTTCAATTCTATAATTAACAATTTTGTCACTTTTATATTTCTTAATCATTTATACAAATTCAACAAATTTATATGTCGCTTAAATGTTTATTCAATCATCAATTTTTAGCGTTAAACTTTCAGTTTCATTATATTCATAATTTATAAAGTAAATTTTCAATAATTCCCTTTAATTGACTTTTCATTCTATTATTCAATCTATTAGTATCAAATAGATGAAACTAACATTAGATTCATATTCTATTACGTAAATATCTCCAAATTTCATCTAAATTTATATTTACATAATACTTAAATATTTAATTTCATTTTATTGCAATTAAATCCAATTATTGTAGTTCGGATCTCAATAAATTTATAAATCTTTATTTCCATTCTTGTATTCGACCAATTGTCATATTATAAATAGAATTTAATTCCAGTTACTTACCATTAAATTCATTTATTATTGATTACATTCCCGTTAAATAAAATTTAATTCCAAAACTTGATTTGATTTAATTTCCCTCTTTACTAGGTCCATTATACTTAATAAACCTAGTTACATTTAGTTTTATATCCTATTTCACAAATATTCCCTATATACATCTTAGATTTGTATAAATGGTTATATTTCAAAATGTGAAAACTTGTCCATTACTCATATTAATTAAGGTTCCCAATTAATAAAATTTCCTTAGTACCATCCCTTTTTACCAATTATTTACCTTATAAATAAATTATGTTTCTATAAATTTATATTCACACTTCCGTTATTATATATTCCAATCATTAAAGTAACGTTTATCATCAACAACAAACATTATGAATACTTATCAACTTGTATCACCCATATTACATTAATTTACGTTCAATTGCTATTATATATATATATATTAATTCATTAATAAATTCAATATTTACGTTCGTTTTCTTACTTTTGATTTATAGCCTAGTATAACATTTACATTAATTCCATTGATTTGAAGTAAATTCTCATCTATGTTTTTATGCCTATTATTACGCTATAAACTGGTTATTCACCTTTTGTTTACTTGTCATATTCTCATTTCCATTATTGTAACATTTATTTATATTCATAAAAAATTTAATTTAAAATCCCAATTAAATCAACTAAGTTAACAGGAAACTTAAAATAATTGTTTCCAAGCTAAGGTTACACTTGGGTTTATCATACTTCAACCAATTTTTACACTTACATACATAATACCAAAGTCATTCAATTATTATTAATTATGTACAAATTCCTTTATTTATACAACACTTACATTGTTTACTTAATTTGCATTTATAACTAAGTCCTAACGTTTAAATTTATTTTCATAAATTGGAATTTCCTTCCATTCATTCATTATTAACTTTAATTAGCCATGTTTTCTTATATTCACTTTATTACCAAATATTCATATTTACAATCAATTATAACCTAAACAGTCGTTTCAATCAATTTAAATTGCATTAAATTGGTTATTCGTCAACTGCCATTAACATTACTACCTTATTGTACTTACAGTTACTATTTATCAATATATTATTGCATATGTTAATTAATGTTTACTTTTAATTACTTATTTTACATTTTAACCAAGTGCAATAATTTACACTACCACACTATTGGAATTTCACTCCAAATTCAATAATTAGTTTTAAATAACCTTGCCATAATTCATTCTTACCATTTACTTAAATTAATATTTTATAAATTTTATTTCTTTCTAAATTTAATTACAAAATCTTATTAATTTAACTAATTCTAATTATCACAAATTTACGGGTCGTTGCACATATATTTATACAAATTGAATATCATTTTTGTTTCTTTTAATAAAAAGAGTTGTATCCAATTTACCAATTTCAAAACAAGATTGTAGTAAATAAGATCTTAGTCTTCCATACCAAGCTCTAGGAGCTTGTTTTAGACCATATAAAGCTTTCTATAATGTATATACATGATTTGAAAATTTATTATCTTCAAAAAGTAGAGATTGTTCAACATAAACATATTCTTTTACAAAACCATTTAGAAAATCACTTTTAACATCCATTTGATATAACTTGAAATTATTGTAGTTTGCGAAAGCAAGTAGAATCCTGATAGCTTCTAGTCTTACTACGCGTGCAAAGGTTTCGTCATAATCAATTCCTTCTTCTTGACAATAACCTTGCACGACTAAACGAGCTTTATTTCTCACAACCTCACTAAGTTCATTCATTTTATTTTTATAAACCCATTTTGTTCCAATTATACTTTTATTCTCAGGTTTAAGAACAATTTCTCAAACATTATTTGTGGTGAACTAATTCAATTCTTCTTGCATAGAAAGAATCCATGAATCATCAGATGATGCTTCTTTTGGATTTTTAGGTTCAATAGTTGATATAAAAGCTGCATTACTCATACTTTAGTTGATTTCTTGTTTTAACTATAGATTCAATATTTTCTAGTATATTTTATATAGGATGATTGTTGAATAGCCTAATTATTTTATTCGGTTGAATGATTTCATAATTAGTTTCATTAGGTTCATTATTTAAAGTTACAAAATCTTCTTCATCTTCTTTTGTACATTATCTTTAAAATTTTCATCAAAAGATACATGCATTGTTTCTTCAATAGTGTTAGTTCTTAAATTATAAACTCTAAATGCTTTACTTCTGTTAGAATATCCGATGAAGATACCTTTGTCGGATTTAGGTTCAAATTTATCTAAATTATCTTTTGTATTAAGAATAAAACACCTACTACCAAAAACTTTAAAATAAGCTACTATGGGTTTCTTATTGTAAAGTAATTCATATGGTGTTTTATTAGTTAATGTCCTAATTAAAATCCTATTTAATATATAACAAGTTGTAGAGACTGCTTCAGCCTAAAAGTTTTTAGGTAAGCTACTATCAGAAAGCATTGTTCTAGCACACTCCTGAATCGTTCTATTCTTACGTTCTACCACGTTTTGTTGTGGAGTTCTTGGAAAAGAGAAATTATGAGTAATTCCTTTTTGATCACAGAAATTCTCAAAATTTTCATTTTCAAATTCTCCACCGTGATCACTATGAATAGTTTTTAATTTTAAAAAAAGTTGATTTTGAATTCTTTTAGCAAAATTTTTGAAATTCAAAAGCATCACTTTTGAGTTTAAGAAAAACTGTCCAAGTATATCTAGAATAATCATCTACAATTACAAAAACATATTTATTGTGATTAATTGATTGAACTTGAGATGGACCAAATAAATCTAAATGAAGTAATTCTAGAGGTTTAGAAGTAGAAATCATATCTTTTAATTTAAATGAACTTTTCTTAAGTTTTCCTAATTGGCAAGCATCACATATACTATCTACTTTAAAGTTTTACTTGGGAAGATCTCTAACTAAGTCAAGTTTTGACAACCTAGTTAACAGTTTGAAAATTAAATGACCAAATCTTTTATGCCAAATCCAAGGGTCACTTGTATTAACCAAAAGACATAAGTTATCATTTAAAATTTTCATACTAAGGATGTAAATGTTTTTCTTCCTAATTCCTTCAAAGATAATATTTGACTTATTATCTTCGATATTACACTTATATTTTCCAAATTTAATTTTAAATCCTTTATCACATAATTAACTTATACTAACAAAATTATGTTTTAAATTCCTAACTAGCAAAATATCAGAAATAAGAGGAGTTTTAGAATTACCGACACTTCCGAAGCCAATCACATATCCTTTTGAGTTATCTCCAAAGTTGACCAATCCACCATCTTGATATATAATGTCATTGAGTATCTCGGAATTCCAGTCATATGCCTTGAACAACCACTATCAAGTATCCATTTATCTTTCTCAATTTGCACAGTTTGTCCATTGGTTGTTGATTCTTCAAAAGCCATGTAACATGTCTGTTCCTACATAACAAACCAATTCGGTGGATAACTTGATTTTTCATAAAAACTATATGCAAACTTATGATACTTTGATGAAATGCATAAATACAAACTAGTATTAAAACTTTTTCCTAAAAATGCCGTTTTTAACTTTTCAAGTTTTAGATTATGAAAACTATGAAAACCTATGCTCTTATACCAATTGAAAGGGAGTGCGGATTAAGGATCTTAAGGCTAATTTAACACTGGAGGGGGGGTGAATATTGTTTAATGGATTCTAAGACTTATATAGACTAATTTAAAAATTATGATATAAAAAAATGCATAACTTAATCACAGAACAATCACAAAATTAAACACAGATGCAGAAAGTAAATAAAAAGCAGCAGAAGGAAAGAACATACCAGATTTTATACTGATTCGGAGTTATCCTACATCCAGTCCTGCACCAAGGCAAACATCTCGTACAAATTTTTATTAGACCAATGTTGAGATTACAATCCTTAATTTCTAAAGGCCTTGATATACCCTCCTGTCTTCGAGTCCAGGGCAAACTCTCTTGATTTACGGGACACAAGATCACTTGATTGATTTTCAGTCACAACCACACCTTATAGAGAGACTCGATAAACTTTTGATTACAAATTGATCCTATAAATCTGAATAGAACTTTGATCTTCAAGGGAGGACAGAGAATCAAACAAAAATGAGATTCTAATTTGATTCACTTGAGAATTCGGCAGAATTTCAGCACGATCTTAAAATTATGAAAATTTTAGAATATGGATTTGTGGAGAAGGAGTAAAGAAAATAATTAGTTAAAAAATTCATTTATGAAGGCTATTTATAAACCAGTAACGGTTATAACTATTCGTGAAGAGATTTAAACGAACAGATACTTCCTTTGAAAATTGAAACTTTTGAATTTAAGAGCCACCATGTCAACATGGGGTATCCCATGATGTCGACATCCCTTAGTTAAAAACAATGTAATTTTATTTTTGAAAATGGTCTTGAAAGGAAAACAAGATAAAATGATTCTGGAGTAAAATAAACTAATTTTCCTATGTTTTAAAATAAAAAGGAGTATAAAAACATATTTATAGAATGTATATATAAATTTGATTTTAAATTCAAGTATATGTATATTATAAAGTATATGTATATCATAAAGAATATTTAAAAATCAGAAGATAGTTTTTTTAAAAAACAAACGAAGTTTAAAACAAGAGTTTATTTAAAAACAAAAACAAGGAATATTTTAAGGCTAAAACATCTTTTTTGAAAATCATTGAAAAGATAATTTTTAAGGCTAAAATATTTTGAAAAGTAGTTTTGAAAATCATTTTGAAAATCATTTTGAAAAAACATTTTGAAGTAGTTTTGCAAGCTTCTTCCTGCAGAACATCTCATCACATCAGGACTCGAGAACTTGTACAAAACCAGGATGTTCGTGGGTTTGTAAGCTACTTGTCGTAGGTTTGTAAGTTGCTTGTCATGGGTTTTAAGCCACTAAAAAGGTAGAAATGGGTTCCATCCTAAATGAAACTTGGAATGAAGATTTCCATGCTATTATGTGGTTTTAACAAAACTAGATATTTATCTTGTAATCTTGATCGTGATACTGATGAGTCTTCAAACTTGATTTCTTCATTCTTGATCTTTATACTGTACAGTCTCCAATAATCAGTATCCGCCTTACATATATCCTGCATTATAACATTCATATATATATATATATATATATATATATATATATATATCTAGAAAATAGTGTTAGTATATAAGTTATAATAAAATAAGTTACACAGGTTGTTGTCATCAAAACCACTATCTCCAGTTCCTGATAGTATCAACCATGTATTCGCAGCTCAATGATTATGTTGCTATCCCAAAGAAATCCAAACTTAACCGTAGGCACTCTCTGCCTCCCGATTTCGCCATGAAAGTATACCATTACTTTCCGAAAACTTTATTTAATAATTATCTCAGAATAATGCTTATAAAATTTCTATACTCTAAAATAAAAGTTATCATATAAAATAATATTAATATTGAATAATTTATTCTTTACAATAATAATACTAATTAATTCTTAAATAATAATTAACTTAATATCAACTCATTATAAACTAACTTAATTAATAATTAAATATAGTTTAAACAATTTAAAATAATTACATAACTTTGAAACAATAATTAATTCTGATTTATTAATAGGATTCTAATCGATTTACAAGACTTGTTTATAAACTTATAATTCATTTTGACAATTTAAAAATATTCAAATAACTAACTATCTTAAATAGTTTTATACTAAAATAACATTTTTAGATTACCTAGTTTAATAATTAAAAATCCTACTTTTAAAACAAACTCAACTTCTCGATAAAGTATATTTTCCAATTCCAATATAACCCATCTAATATTTATAAATCTCTCTCGATTTATCACAAATTGATTTACGTTCCCAATTTCATAAATCCTTTTTTTTACATTTCCATAAGTAACATCTATCTTTTCCTTTTAAACTCATTTACCCATCTCATTATAAATTCTTATCGTGAAGTTATACCTTCAATTTATCAAATGATAATCGCTTCACTTTATTTAAAAACATTGTTCATAAATCTCACGGTTTTCAATTCCAGTTTATATTGGTTTCACATCACTTAAATCTATTATGAATTGATTTCTAAGTTAAGTTCCATTTATAAATCAGTTTCTTAAATAAATCAAACTATACTCCAAACCATCCAAATCTCAATTTTACTTCTATTTCATAATTTAGAATCTTATTTAAGATTCTGTATAACAAATATTATATTAATTTTCCAATTTCTCTTTTATTCTTCCAACTATAAAATCCCCATTTTAAAAAGCCTTTTATATTTAAACAAGTATCACTTAAGAATTTTTATTTAAAATCCTTTATATTCATTATTTCAAAATCTCTATTTACAATATCATGAAATAGTTAAGTACAAATTTAAAGTCAAACTATTTATTTTACGCAATCAATTTCTTTTAGCTAATCCAAACTCTATATAAATATTTTACTTCCAAAACCCCTTTTTAATTTCCTTTCAAATTCAAAACATATATTTATGGTATTTTTAAAATGCCAAAATCTAGGTCAGTACTACCATAGCATCCAATAAATTCAATCACATAATAATCTGTCACAGATTATTCAAACATATCAACATATATGAAAAAAATTCAACATTTTTGAGGAATCCAACTGGATCCCTCCAACTTGTTTCCCTGTAGACACAGATGTTAATACAATATTAAAGTACCAATCTCGCTTCGACGCGAGATATCATGGTATATAGGGTCATCCGCTATTGTGTGGGGCACATAGGGTCTCATCCGCTACAATTGGTGGGAAACATCAATCCAACTACTAATATATATACTACTATATATATTATCACATTCAACTGATAATAATTTATCAATTCAACCAATCAATCAATAATTAATTTTAACAATTAATACCAATCATCCAAATGAGCGAGATTTACTCACGTTGATTTAATTTTCTGATCATTTCAATTTTTAGATTAAATCAAACTAAAATTTCAGCTAGCTCCAAAAAACCCCAAACCAACTTCATCGTGAAGCCCACGTCATCACGATCATAATGCAACTTTTTTGTTTGGTTTTGGACTCGTATGAAAACATTATGAATTTTATAAGATAACGATTTATATAATAAAATCCATTAACTTAATTACCAATTTTAAATTATAATTATCCCTTAATCTTTATCTTCCTCAAACTGGTAGAACACGAACAGTAGTTCCCCTCCACCGTCGCATTCACTTCCATCCATTTCCCAACCCTTAACCATCGTCAAAACAGCTCCGCTCGTCATCACAGCTCGCGACCCATTTCGAATTCCCCTCCAACACCCTATTTCTAAATCGCGACCTGACATCTCGTCCCACCACTGTCAAAATCACGACTTCCAAAACGATGAGCCACAATTCACCATCACAGCTGCAAGTGCCAACGATCACCCAAACGTCGGTGGACCCTCGACTTCGTCAAATTAACGACCTAATCGCCCTCGCCATGCAACCATATCTCCACTGCCTAAATCGAGTAGCCCTAGCCATCGCTCATCCCCCTCTCCTTGCGACGTCGCCTGGAACAACTCACGATCGATCCTTTTTATTTGAAAAAACGTGATTTCGTTCCCTTTCGGTTTTAATTTGTTTGGCCATTTTTTTCTTCTGAATGATTTAGTTGGAAGGTAAGTTCGGCTGTTATAAAGCGAGGAAAATGTGATTTTTTTTAAAAGAGAAGGGAGATGTGATGTTCGCATGTGGGAAAAAGCTGCAGTGGCTTGAAGTGAGATAAAGCAGCTGATGTGAAAATATAGTCAGGTCAATTAAAAATATATACTATTTAAATTTTCAATTTGTCTTGATTTCGTAACTTAAAATCTTGAACCCCAAACGAGGCGTGCCGCTAGGCATTCATAATGTTATACTCCTATTCCATATGCAACAGAAAAGGTTACGAATTCTAATTCGATCATATGGAGAAGATAGCTTTTTGGACCTAATTATTATACTGAATTTTCGAAATTATTTCAATGCATTTCTCTCCCATACGACCAACCGATAACTCCAAATTCTTTGAAACTTGAAATCCGATAATAATATACTATTACGGATCCAATGGAACTAGTTTCATCGAATTTCGAGACTGTGTCCAGGAAGGCTATTTTAACTCGTCGATTTATACAGGTTATTTTTAAAATTGAATAAATCACTTATAAATCAGCTATAAAGGTTATATTATCTTCATTCTTACTAATATAAATTTAATAAGGCTTTATATTATTTTTAATAAGCTTAAAACTCATGATTCAATTATTTGAGTAAATTCCAATTATTAATTTATCAAATAAATCATTATATTTGAAATTTAAGTTAAAAATTAACCTTTTAATGTTTAAAATCAATTAAATTTTTCAATTTCAAATAACCAAAATTCTGGGTCATTACATTCCTTCCCCCTTAAAAGAACTTTGTCCCCGAAATTGCCAAGGTAAGAAGAATGGTCCAAAACCTAATAACTTTCCCAAACCTAATCAGTTTAAAAAACTTTCCAAATCAATTTGTTGAAACCACAATATCACCTTTTCCTAATTTCCAAATTCATCCATAGATTCTAATTCATATTATTTACTCAATCATTTCTGGTTACAACCCTAAATCAAATTTTAGTTGCTAACAATTTTCCTCAAAATTTCCTAAGTCCTTAAATTTTCGAAAAATTTCGCCAGCTTCTCCTTTGCGCGGCTAGGTCCAAACAACTACAAATCGCCACTACGGGACCAAACTAGCAAAAGAAAACAAAATTCAAGTGGCTCAATCATAAAACCATCAAATTCAAACTACAATTTTAAACATGTACCTTTTTGTCGAGTAATCCAATTTTCTTTTGACGTCGAAGACATCAATTTAGCTTTTGCTTTATATACCTGTATCTAATTTACTAATGATATCCAATCATATAATTCAAAATCATTTTATTTAGCAAATTTCAATTTTTAATATGTTCTTTACTAAAACAGTACGATGTACATATATCATTCATATGCAATATCAAATCTAATCGGTCATTTGATCACGCAATTTCACTTCCGAACTAGTATCGTTCACACGACCACTCTAGTGCGGACTTCGATCTGGTTCCATGATTAGAAACCATCATTCTCCTTACATAGCCATATACTATGATAGAGAATCTCAGAATCGATCAAAAATCAATATCCAGTGTTCGCCGTCGAGATTCAAGTGAAAAATCCTAACTCATATCGATATAAATTATCTCGAAATTCTATGCTCAAATCTGGACCAAATCGTCATGCGAATAAAATAATATATATACAACTTACGCATTTATTTATATCAAGTTCTTTTTATTC
The DNA here is from genome assembly GCA_030765085.1 of Allium cepa. NCBI lineage: Eukaryota > Viridiplantae > Streptophyta > Magnoliopsida > Asparagales > Amaryllidaceae > Allium > Allium cepa. The sequence goes on from CM060938.1 coordinate 806,471,433, forward strand.
ACATTTACTTCATTCTCATTCAATTGTTCACAATTATCATTCAAATTTATACTTCACATTCACCTATTTACTTGGTATATCCCTTTAATACCAATTCCACTTAAGAATTTCACCATCAAATTTTCTTAAGCCAATTATAAACATTTTACACAAAAGTTCTGACATTTATTATCACTCCATCACTTAAGTTTATATCCATTTCGATTTAAATTCAATTTCATTTTTCGCATTTCAACATTCAATTTTATCCATTCACCCTTCAAATTATATTCAACTAACTAATTAATTTAATTATTCCATTTACTAATTTATTTCAAATCTTAATAAATTATATTTTCAGCAATTCTTCATCCAGCCTAACTTAGGCTAAAGTTTCAAAGTTCACTCCTATTTAAATTAATTTATGTTGAATTCCATTTCAAAATCAAATTTCAAATTTTATAAGTTATCAAACTTATTCATATTCCATAAAACATTTTAAATCAAAACTCCAGAGTTTAAACAATTTCTTAAATATTTCAAAATCATTGTTGAAATCATTTATACACACACAAGATCCCTTGGTGTATCAAATTATTCCTTTAAATTCCAAACCAAAACCAGTTCTCCAAAAAAAACTCAGCTGTAGCAATTCCTTTCTTGGAAACTCAAAAATGAATATCGATGTTGCTCCAGCCATCACTGAAATTATTTTCCAACGACTAAAGTGGGTTCAGCGCTTTTATTTATTTAAAGTTCCTTTTAAAATATTTCCATTCAAAAATATTTCCAAATAATATAACTATTATTTTCCAAGATTTTGAAAAATATTTCAAAACTAGAGGGAATTAAATTCCCAAATTTCCAACTTTTAAATCGTTTATAAGTCGTTTTTATAAACTATATCAATTTCTAAATCACATTTACAAAATCGTATTTACAAAATCCCCTTTTTTATATGAAATTATTTCTTAACTGTTGATTACAATATCAACTTTTATTCAATCACCACAACAATAAATGATAATAGTATAACATTATCATTTCCTAACAATCAAACACACCATATATAACTAAAATAATTTATGAAAGTTATTACTATATATATAAAAACAATCTGCGTAAAATTATTTCATTTACCCAATTTCAAAACAATACCATGTCGAATTTTTCTGTTCAAGTGTTTTAGAGATCCCTATCAATAACGTTAATTACTCGTATTGATCAGAATTCATAAGCCACTCAATAGATCAATCAACACAATATGAAACAATTTTTATATCACTAACAAATACGCGCTCATATCTATTACTATACTCAAATTCATTCTAGGGTGCTACTGATCCTTTCTCTAATGAGTTACCACATCAATGCCAAGGTTCTCGCTTAACCTTCAGCTTTGATACCAAAATGTCAAAGATCGGATTTTCGACCTTCGTAAATTGACACTAATATGTCCTCTGTATAACATGCCGAGTAATCGAGTGCCGAAAATACCAGATCGTTAGAGGAAGAGAAGAAAGAGGTAGAAGAAATAGAACAATCATAACACAAAATCTCACAATTGCAGCGGAACAATATATAATAGATAATAACATGTCTTTATACAAAAAGACTACAACCGTTATTTATACATTACATCATCTGAGTACAACAAATCCATAACTCAATACTCGACAGTCATAATAACTTTCCCTCACCAATGCTGAGTATACAGCCTAACACGCGCAGCGGAATATAATCAAGTACGAGGAATACGTCTTTGTCATCCAGCTTATCTCCTGAGCTCCATAGCATCCTATCTTGAATATGTAATACTCGGTCCGACCTGAGCATTATAATAAAATAACACCCAAGTCAGTCTGGAAAAGCAGCGTGAGAAAACATACTCAATTTGAATTATTAAAGTTATCAAAATCCTTTAAAAAACAAAGGTATCTCGTAAATCTCGTAATACCACGCCATACATAAACACGACAGGTTTTAACTTACAATAACCAAAATATTTTGTATCAAAATCATTTAATATAATAATAACGTCTAAGTACAATTACTTATTCAAATAGCCGAAATTGTTACATTAATTAAATTCCAGCATACTAGGCTCTATAACCAAAACCGTAAAGGCATGTAGTGTGAATGTATTCCATACACTGACTAAGCATTGTGGTATCATCTATCATAGTACACATCTAGAAAAATGTACCGAGGACCTCGCCGGGATCCCCTACAGCACAAGGACTACCCCTAACCTGGATAGTACCGAATATGCTATCACCCCTGGTGTTCTCACCCTTATAGAGCTCTGCCGTACACCATATTTATAATATCTGATGGTATCTTGAAAGGTGATAAGCATACCCTAATTGGATGCAACCCACTTAGCCTTGCTGCATCTTCCCTAATATTCAGTCATTCCGGTTGATGAGAATTGAGGCTACGATTACCTTTTTAAGGAATTTATACTTGGAATGTTCATTTTCCTCCATTGATAATGTGTTGAAAACATTTATCTATACAAGTCCGTTCTGGATCTGAACGAAACCGAAGGCACTATTCCTACTACATCCATTTTGAAATCATCCTCAAGATTAGTACCGATTAGCCCTTGCAATTCACTACTCCATCGTCGATTCCATGCTCTTGTCTTCACTTCGAAAATGTATTCATTGGATCGAAGTGGTTTTCGGATAATCTATCCAATCTCGGTCTCTTAGGGACAAAGTTCGCTATTTACGGTAAACTCAACTCTGATTCTTTAGAAAATACTAGACAAAAATATGATCGGAGATCATCTCCTAACCGTTAGTGGACAGATTCCCTTATCATCATCCAAGAAGAACAAAATGAGTTTATACGTATAGTACAACACCTTCCCACGATAACTGTACCACATAATCCCCATGTTTCTCCTAGATATTTCCATAGTTATGTTTTTGGTATAGATTTGATCGTCGGTTATTTAAATATCAAATAAACGATCATTCCACCAAAGAGCTCATCTTTCACTGAAAATACTAATTAAATTTAAATTTTAATAAATTAAATCTCTTTATCAAAAGGTATATACTTATCTTATCGGAGTAAGTACGTTCACTAACCATTCTTTTCAAAAATATTTGAAAACTTTTTAAAATAAATATGGAAAGCACCACATGGTATCAACTGTGGATTCATAGCTCAATAATTACGTCACTATCCAAAAGAGATCCAAACTTAACTGTATGCACTCTTTGCCTCCCGATTTACCATAAAAGTATACCATTACTGTAAAGGCCCGTATCTCTGTACCCTTTGAGTCGACCATAGTTCACATCAATTCAACTCAAATTAAAAGGAAATATGAATCTTTAGGGGTGAAGAAGGAAAGATAGAAGGAAAAAAACAACAATACCGAATCTCACAAACGTGGCGGAAAAAATATAATATATATTAAAAGATTATTACGCAAAAGAATCTGTAACTGTTAGTATACATACAATTATCATAGTACAACAATCAATACATCAAACTGGATAGTTGTAATAACTTGCCCTTACACAGCTTAAATGTAAGCCAAGTGCGGTGATATGTCTCTATTACCCATCTCGTCTTCTGAGCCCCATAGAATCCCATACTTAATCTGTAATACTTAGTCTGACCCGAGTATTATAGTAAAATAACACTCGAGTCAGTCTGAAAAACCAGCGTGAGAAAATAAACTTGATTTAAATTATTAAAATTATCAAAATCCAATGAAAAACATAGGTATCTCGTAAGAGCATGTCACACATATACACGGTGGGTTTTTCCCTTACGATAACCAAAATATTTTATAGAGAATCCAGTAAGTACAAATACTTATTCAAATAGACGAAATTTTTACATTAATTGAATTCCAACATACTAGGCTCTACAAACCAAAGCGTAAAGGCTCGTATTGGAGAATAGATCCCATACAACGATTGGGCTGCGAGGGTACCACCCATCACAGTACATCTCTAGAAAAATGTACCGAGGACCTCACTAGGATCCCCTGCTACGCAAGACTGGCCTACCCCTAACCTGGATAGACCGAATATGCTATCACCCCGGGTGTTACCACCCTTAAAAAAATCGAGCGCTCCCTTTTTCATGCACAACCATATCCATAATTTATAAATATTTTCGAGGGTATCTAGAAAAACGATCACATACCCTAATTAGGTGCAACCCATTTAGCCATGCTGCATCTCTCCTGTTCTAGTCAATCCCAGTTGATGAGGCTTTAGGCTAGCGTTTACCATTTAAGAACAATTCCACTTAGAATGTGCATCGTCCTCCAATGATGATGTTCTGATAACATTCATCCATACAAGTTGTCCTGGGTTTGGACAAACCAAATCATCGCCTTTACTATCTTCACGATATCATTCGGAATGTTCAAATCGGATTGAAGTGGTTTTCAGATAATTAAATTTGATCCCTTTCTCTTCAAAACGATTAACGAAATTGGCCAATATTGATGGTCGGTTATTTAACTATCAAATAACATCCATAAATAGACACTGGCCAATATTTAAAATTCTTTAAAACATCCATTTCAACATATATTTACAAGATATATATTCAAATATTTTTCAAATTTATCAATATTTGAAAACATTTCCGAATACTTGCTTCTGTAACAGGATATTTCCACCCGTACCCCGCTTCGACACTTAGTGAAATATTTCCAACTTCGATTTATAATCCATTACTTAGAAAATCCCTCAATATAAATCCTTCGTCTCTAAATATTTCCAAAAATTGTCTTTTTCCCACTTAGGAAAATATTATAATCCATTTTTTCGAAATCATTTCTAATATCAATACTTAGGAGTTTCTTATCCTATCTCCTATATTTACGGAATCTATACTAATTTCCTTTTATATTTTCCAAAGTCGATTATACTCACTTATAATCTTGTCTATCATTTACAACTACAAAAATCATATTCGTTTACACATCTCGAGAGAGTTTTATAATAAATAAATAATTTAAATCATTTCAAGACTATATTTGTACAATAAGTATTTTAAAGAATAATAATTTATTTTTGAAACATGCCCAAATAATTATTTGAAAACATCAAACACCTTTTAAATAAAAAAACTCATTTTCCAATCCATCCTTAATTAAAATCAATTGATTTACAAAACTTGTTATAAAAGTTATAATTTATTTTCAATAAGAACTTATATTTGAATAATCCATTTCTAAAATATCCCAATATTAACAAGTTTAAAATTTCAAAGTTAAATAAATAAATTTTCCTTTTAAAACAAACTTAATTTCTGAATAAAAATATATTTTTAAAGTTTCAATAACCAATTTCAATTTATAAATCCCTCTCGATTCACATACGTCGATTCCTTCCCATCTTCCTAGCCATTTCACTTTCCAAAAATTGACTGTACTATTTTTCCCAAAACTATTCCCATATCTTGGTATACATTTACACTATGAATTTTTATTCCAATTTGTCAACAATTATCATTTCCCTTATTTATAAACATTGTTTATAAATTTTATAACTCCTTTGGGTTTTACTAGTTTTAGAAAACTAATTCCATTTGTAAAATCTCATTTTTATAAATGCACTTCTTAATAATTTCCATATATTTCACAAATCTATTTAAATTATTGATTTCAAACTTTTTCATATTTTCCAGAATATCACTTCAAAATTCCACTGTCCAAATTCTTTATATAATTAATATTTTTTAAAATTCCATTTAAAACATTTTACGAATACTTAAGCCCAATTTCCAAATCAAATTTTCATTTTGCCCAAACCAGTCTCTTTTATAATTACCAAATTTCTATATAATATTTGAATATTCAAAATCTCCTATTATTCCTTAAAATTCAAAATTAATATTTATGGTATTAAAAATAATATTTCTGAATTGATTTTACGATTTTGATTTGAAGGGAAAGGGTACGCGACTTTTAAAAGAGGGAGCAACATGAATTGATTTTGCGATTTTGATTTGAACGGAGAGGGTACGCAATTTTTAAAAGAGAGAGCAGCGTGCTTGGGAAGGAAAGGAATGGTGTATCGGAGAAGGTTTTGACTTTGTTTTGTATTCTTTTATCCAAAATATCTCAAATCATAATCTTGAAATTCCAAACTCCTGTTGAGACATGTCGCCTAACGTTTATAATGTTATACCTCTATTCGAAACACAATGAAACAAGTTTCGAGTCCTAATTTGGTCGTATGGAGAAGATAGCTTTTTGGACCCAATTATTATATTAAATTTCAACGCGTCTCTATCCCGTACGATCATACAATGACTCCAAACACTATGAAATTTGAAATTAGATGATAATACACTATTACGGATCCAATAGAACAAGTTTCGTCGAATTTCAAGATTGTGGTCCGAATCACTATTTTAACGCGTCGATTAAATAGATGATTTCAAAAATCGACGAAAACACTTGAAATTCCAGTGTTAAAATCTTATTAACTCGACTATAATTCCAAATTCAATATTTAAACCATTTAAATATTCAAAATCGAACGATGAAAAATCCAGTCGTTATAATTACTCCCAAAAACTTATTTAATAATTATCTCAGAATAATGCTTATAAAATTTTATAATAATTTTCCAAGTTTAATTTAGGAAAATTCTCTTAAATAAAAGTTATTATATAAAACAATATTAATATTGAATAATTTATCCTTTAAAATAATAATACTAATTAATTCTTAAATAATAATTAACTTAATATCAGCTCATTATAAACAACTTAATTAATAATTAAATACACTTTAAACAATACATAACTTTGAAAAAATAATTAATTTTGATTTATTAATAAGATTCTAATCGATTTACAAGACTTGTTTATAAACTTATAATTCATTTTGACAAATTAAAAATATTTAAATAACTAACCATCTGAAATATTTTTTTACTAAAAAATCATTTTTAAATTACCTATTTTAAAAAATAAAATTCTCCTTTTAAAACAAACTCAACTTCTCGATAAAATATATTTTCCAATTCCAATATAACCCATCTAATATTTATAAATCTCTCCCGATTAATCACCAATTGATTTACGTTCCCAATTTCATAAATCCTTTTTTTCACATTTCCAAAAGTAAAATCTATCTTTTCATTTCAAACCCATTTACCCATCTCATTATAAATACTTACTGTGAATTTATATCTTTAATTTATGAAATGATAATCGCTTCGCTATATATGAAATTAAATTCAACATTTTTGAGGAATCCAGCTGGATCCCTCCAACCCGTTTCCCTGCAACAACGGATGTTAATACAACATTAAAATACCAATCCCGCTTCGAGGCGGAATATCGCAGGATATAGGGTCATCCGCTATTATGCGGGACGCGTAAGGTCTCACCCCCTCCAATAGGCGAGAAATATCAATCCAACTACTACTATATATATATATATTATAACATTTAACTGATAATAATTTATCAATTCAACAAATCAATCAATAATTAATTTTAACTATTTGAAATTAATGCTAACCATAAAAATGAATGATATTTACTAACTTTGATTTAATTTACCGATTGTTTCAATTTTTAAATTAAATCGAACAACGTTCGATTTAATCTAAAAATTTCTGCTAGCTTTGAAAAATTCCAAACCAACCTCATTGTGAAGACCATGTCATTACGATCACAACGCATCCTGTTTTTGATTGATTTGGGCCTCATATGAAAACATTATGAATTTGATAAGATAGCTATTTATGTAATAAAATCCATTAACTTAATTACCAACTTTGAATTATAATTACCCCTTAATCATTATCTTCCCCAAACTGGTAAAGCACAAACAGCAGCTCCCCTCCACGGTCGCATTCACCTCCGTTCATTTTCCAACCCTCAACCATCGTCAAAACAGCTCCGCTCGTCATCACAGCTCGCCACCCATTTTGAATTCCCCTTCAGCACCCTATTTTTAAATCGCGACCTAACATCTCGTCTTGCCACTATCAAAGTCGCAACCTCCAAAACAACGATCCATGGTTCACCATTACAGCCGTAAGTGCCATCGATCTCCCAAACCACGGTGGACCCTCGACTTCATCAAATTGACGACCCAATCTCCCTCGCCGTCCAACCCTATCTCCACTATCTAAATCGAGCAGCCCTAGCCATCACTCACACCCCCTCCTTGCGATGTCACCTGGAACAGCTCGCGATCGATCCCTTTGTTTGAAGAAACGAGATATCGTTCTCTTTATTTTTCTAATTTGTTCAGCCATTTTTTCTTCTTCTAAACGATTTAGTTTGAAGGTAAGTTCGGCTATTATGGAGGGGGAAAACGTGGTTTTCCAAAAGAGAAGGGATACGTGATGTTTGCGTGTAGTGGAAAGGCTACAGTGGCTTGAAGTGAGATAAAGGAGCTGATGTGAAAATATAGTCAAGTCAATTAAATATATATACTATTTAAATTTTCAATCCGTCTCAATTTCATAAATTAAAATCTCGAACCCCTAACGAGACGTGCCGCTAGGCATTTATAATGTTATACCCCTTTTCTGAACACAATGGAAAAGTTTTCGAGTCCAAATTCGATCGTATAGAAAAGATAACTTTTTGGAACCAATTATTATACTGAATTTTCATGATTAATTTCAACATGTTTCTATCGCGTACGACCAAACGATAACTCCAAATGCTACGAAACTTGAAAACCGATATAGTAAATTATTACTGATCTAATGGAACTATTTTCGTCGAATACCAAGACTATTCGCCGGAAGGCTATTTTGCCTTATCGATTTATACTAGTTATTTTTAAAATTGAATAAATCACTTATAAATCCAATATAAAAGTTCTATTATCTTCAATCTTATTAATATAAATTTAATAAGCATTTAAATTATTTTTAACAAGCTTAAAACTCACGAATCAATTATTTGAGTAAATTCCAATTATTAATTTATCAAATAAATCATTTTATTTGAAATTCAAGTTAAAAATCAACTTTCAAATATTTAAAATCAATTAAATATTCAATTTCAAATAACCAAAATTCTGGGTCGTTACATGTTTTCACTTAAAAGATTTTGAAAGTTTCTTATTAGCAAAGTGTTCCTATGTTTTTACATGAAATCAGGCCTGTTAAAGTGACTAGCATTTTGTAGTTTGCATGTTTATGAATTTTTGTGTTTCTTTATGACAATTATAATGCTGCAACAACCGACTTTAATATTAGTTTAAAATAATTTATATGTACATTGTTGAAGTATATTGGGACAAAAATATTCAATATTTGGTACATTAGTCATTAAATATCTTATTATTTACATTTTCTTGCTCTTTTCATGTTTATGTTATAAAAGTTAAATGGAATGTTAACCTTATAGAAATATAATTGTTGGACGAAAGAAAAGTAATTAGTTTTCTTTAACTTTAGTTGATATGATTGGTTAGTAAATTGAATGGTATTAAGTTTTAAGCATGTGTAGTGAGGTTAGAGTTTTATGTTCTTTTAATGGGATTAAATTAAAGAAATTTTGTGGGGATATGATGTTTATGTTTTAGTAGAAATAATAAAATGCAATTACTATTTTAGCATTTAGACAATTATCTCATTGGACAATTATCACCCTGGAATATGGTGTATGTGAGTTTCAAATAAGCAAAACCGGAATATTTAATTTATGATTGTCAAAGTGTTTTGTTGCTGTATATGAAGTTTGAAGTTGAAACAACTATATGGTGACTAGGCTCAGGTGTTCATTATACTGTAGAATATCATCGTTGTATTTTTTTGTGTAAAAATGTGATATCAGATAAATGATTACATTTACTTTTGTTTTTCATGGTTTTATGTTGTTATTGTGTCTTTTGTGAATATTTTATCTTACACATAAAGTGTAACAGCCGGCAAATCCGTACCCCTTGAGTCAACACTATTCTACTAAAATCAACTCAAGTTGTACAGAAATACGAACCATTTGGGTTAAAGAAGAAGAGGTAGAAGAAGAAAATAGAAAACAACATCAGAATCTAACCATCGCAGCGGAATAAAATATAATAGATAATAATGATCTTTACTCAAAAATCAAATATCTCTTTTTATATATTACATCGTCAGAGTACATCAATCATAGCTCAACATCAATATCATACCAATGGATACACAACAACTCAACACATCGGAATATATATGTATAAATAAGTACGGGAGTACGTATCGTCATCCAGCTCGTCTCCTGAGCTCCACAGCATCATATCCTGTATCCTATAATACTCGGTCTGACCTGAGCATTATAGTAAATAACACCCGAGTCAGTCTGGAATACCAGCGTGAGAAAATCACACTCAATTGGTTATTAAAGTTTCAAAAATCCTTTGAAAACAAAAGCATCTCGTAAGACCACGCCACAAATAAACATGTCGGGTTTTTACCTTACGATAGCTAAAACACTTTTTATAGAAATCCTCTGATATTATAATAGGGTCTATATACAAATACTTATAAAATAGCCGAAATTATTACATTCATTAAATTCCAGCTACTAGCCACAGAGTGGGTAATACAAACAAAACTCGTACAAGGCTCGTAGGGAGAATGGATTTCCAACTAATGACTAGGCACTGGGGTACCACCTGTCATAGTACGGGGCCTAGATCACCGTACCGAGGAGTACGCCCGCTCCCCTGCAACACAAGACCAAGACTACCTCTTACCGGATAATCCCGAGTGAGATCACCCCGCGGTTGGGATCAGCAACCGCCCACTAAGCCGAAATAAAAGGGACATCTAGACAGGGATGACCTCACCCTGCTTGGGTGCTACCCACCTAGCCTTGCTGCATAACCCCGATTTTCAATCATTCCCATTTGATGATGCTTGAGGCTAAGCATTACCTTTTTAGAATATATCCCTTAGAATGCCCATCGTCCACCTGACGATGTTTCGCAAGCATTCATCCATACGAGTTCGTCCCGGGTTCGAACGGAACCGAAGGCAATATTCCTACTACATCCATTTTGGAAATATCCTCAGGATTAGTAGCGACTAGCCCTTGCACTTCACTGCTCCATCTTCGAATCCAAACTCCTTTCCACGAAACGTATAAACCGGATCGAAGTGGTTTTTGAGAAATAAATATTGATCCCGGTCTCTTCGAAACGATCAACGCAGTTGGCCAATATTGATAGTCGGTGATTTAACTATCAATTAATATTCATAAACAACCATCAACCAATAAATAATTTCCCAAATTATTTATTTATCTCAAATATCTTCACAAGATATATTTCTATTTTCAACCCTTGAAAACAGTTTCAAACTATCTTTCTCTTTTCAGAATAAACTTTCCCAAATATTTTCTATTTCCACTGAAATCACCAAGCACAAAACTAGCTTTTCAAAATAATTTAAAACACTTTACTTTGAAATATACTTTTAAACATTTAATTAAAAGCAGCTTCAATAATTTATTAAAAATACATACTATATGAATATTTGAAAATAAGGTTACTTAATAAAATATAAAACTAGATTTCTACTTCTTTTTTTAAACAAAATACTAAGTTACTTCTAAATAATTACTGCTAAAATAAATTAAAAGAAAATACTTACTTTAGGCTTTAAATATTAGAAATAGTAAATTTTACAAAACTTGCTTTCTTTAAAAACAACTTTAAAACATTTAATTTATATTTAAAATTTACTTTTACAAACACGTACTTGGCTATCCAGAGAAAATTCCAACTTCAATCACTTAAATCAATTTCCCAAATTGATTTCCAATTTATTTTATTTGAAACAAATTCTTTTACTAATCAGTTCATTTCTAAATTCAGTAGTTATGGACTATATTATTATTATTTTTTCCAATCTCTTCTTTCCTCTTTCAATAATTCAAATCTTAAATTCTAAATAAATGTTTTATCTTTTTAATTAATAACACTGCATTTTAAAATTCATTAACTTTTTGTTTATTCAAATTTTCCTTTCCATTCACAGGATTCATTTATTAGAATTTTAAGGTCACTTTATTTCTTTTCCAAGTCATTCTTAAATTTATTCTATAATTATTTTACTTGCAATTTCACTTCTTTTATTTTCATTTCCAAAATCAAATTTATATTTTTGGTAATTCATTATACCCAATTATATCAACCAAGCCATAACATTCAATACTTCCACATAATTCATTATAGAATATCAAATAATCAGAACCGAGAATATTAAATAATTTAAATAAAAGTTGAGGGGTCCAGTAGGATCCCTCCAACCTGTTTTCCCTGCATCCACAGACGTTAGCATCACATAATATGCCAATTTCAAATTATACTATACTATATCACATTAATCAATTCAACCATACAATCAATTATTTAAATTTAATCATTTAAATTTAAACTGAGTTAGATTAACTCACCTTTTGCCTAAGATTTCCATTCACCTCAAACTCGTCTTGTTTCCACGATTTTTTTAACCTTGTACAAACCAATTTTACAATTTGTTAATATTCAAAAAAAATTCGAACCATTCAATTCACCATTTTAAAATTTAAATTCAGTTAATAATTTAGTTTTAACTTGATGATTAAATTTTAAATAAATTTCCTTCCGGACAATTTTCCTAGTGACAAAATTAATTTTAATAGTTTCTAATAGAATAGATTAATCACCAAACTCTAAATTTTAAAGATACTTAAGCAAAATTAAATATGTAAACGTATATCTATCTCTTTACAACCATATATAAAAATATCCTATATATAGATTCCTAAAACCTGATCCTTCTAAACTTCAAAAATTATATCCTTCATTTAAAGAAAATTCTTTTAATCCTTTATAACTAAGTATATGTACATTTTTAAAATTCAATTTAGAATTAAATTAAATTGATTAAAATTATGTATACCTTATGTTTTCTTACCTCAGTTTTTCTATATAATATCAACAGCAGTATTTTATTGTATATACATAAATCTTTAAATCTTTTTTAAGCAAAACATGATTTTTTTTCTGTACTGGGTATACACATACATATAAATTTAATTTAATTAAAATGGAATCAAAGGTAAATTATACCTCACAGCTCGAACCCTTATAATCGCGAGATCCCAAACCCTAAACGAGCTCGTCGCCCATGCCTTGCCTTGATTCACTTCGCGCGGCCGTTCGAATTCGTGCGCCAAAGCCTCACGACGTCGCCTCACCCTCCATCGCTTCGGCACGTCCCTCGTATGCACGCACGAAAACCCATTACGAGCTTTCCTTTATGCGGCCTCGTACTTGCGAGCTCGAACTGGTCCTAGGTTTCTTCGAAAAGGTCAGGGAATGAATTGTTGAAAGAAGCGATGATTTGGGGGTTTGGTTCATGATTTCGATTTGCTGAAATCGAATTAAAAAAAATAAAGGCTGCCATTTTTTTATTCGAACAGAGATTGAAAAGGGATAGGGAGGGAAAGAGGAAAACACGACCATGATTTATTTATTTATTTATTTTTCTCTGATCAAAATGAATCGAAGAAGACATATATGATTTAACGAAGAGGAGGAGACAACTAGGTCGACGGAACAGATACTAGGGTGGCTTGCTACAGATATAGGGTATCGGCTAAGAAGAAGGCTGATGGGAAAGAATATCTGTTTTGTTGACTTAGATTATATAAATAAATATACGTTTAATTTTTAACGCGTTTATATATCGTACGCTCACACAACAACTCCAAAAGCTACGAAATTTGAAATCTGGTAATAATTCAATATTACGGACCCAGTGGAACTGATTTCGTCGAATTCCGAGGTTGTGCCTCGGAAGGTTATTTAAAATTCAAATTAAAACGATAAAATTTCAAAACTGAACAGATCACTGTTAATTTCAATTTTAACACTTCTATTGTCTTCAGTATTATCAATATAAATTTTATATGCCTTCAAATTATTTTTAATACACTTAAAATCTCATATTTCATATTTTATTCCATTTCAAATTATTTGATTCAATAATTTAAATTATCAAATAAATTGTAATATTTGAATTCAAGTTAAAATTAAACTTTTAAATATTTAAAATCAATTAAATATTTCGATTTTAAATGCTCAAAAATTCCGGGTCGTCACATTAAGTAATGGATATTATTTCTTTCTAAAAAAACTTCATTTACACCTTCAAATTGGACTTCCTATGTGAAATTTTATTGATTATTTGCATAGTAACTTATTGTAAAGAAACTATATTTATTCATATGGTGCTCCACATGTGTTTTCATCTTAATCTAAGATGATATATTAAAGCTGGCTTGATATTAATATTAATGTGATTAACTGTGAACTTGGTTCTTTGATGATGCTATTAAAAGGAAAAAAGGTTGATTTGCATAACAAGTCCAAATAAATGAATAACAAGAACTATTATTCAGCATAAACTCAAAAGGAAAGCAAAGAAATTTTTCTCCATAAATAAATAAAAAATTAAGGCAAATAGTCAGTTATAAAACGACTCATAAAATGCATCTCGTTAATATTTAATTATCATAGAAAAAAAATCACTTTGGAATATACACAAAAGGAAATTAATAACCATATAAACCAATACAAAACTAAGAGCTCATCCTCGATCTTTTTTTGATAAATAGAAATTCATGGCGCATCGGATATGTTTGATGTGTCATGGTTATGTCCCATCGGTTTGCTTAGTCTGGGTGAACAGTTGAAATTGTTCCGTTAGTGTTAGTGCATTGGATGCCAATGGTAATTGCCACCAAGTAATTCTACTATGTTTATATATGTAATTTATTGTAAAATAATACAGATACATTAATAATATAACTAACAATATGATTAGTAAATTCCATTTTAAATATCCTTCTGTAAAATAAGAATGCATTCTTTTTTCATAAAATAAAAATGCATACCACTTTGGAATACAAGATTCTCTATTTGTATATTTCTTGCTTCTTTTTATTTTTAATTGCTATATACCTAGGGTATGTAATACAATTAATTTGTGCATCTCCACGGGAATGATTCACATATTCAGCAATAGACCAAAGATGAGGTTGCGATGATTCTTTTTAAAACTAATTCCCACCATTGGTTACTTTTTCTATGGACACGTCCATCAGATATGCCTACATACTCGTATACATATACATATACATATACATATACATATACATATACATATACATATACATATACATATACATATACATATACATATACATATACATATACATATATGTATGTATGTATACACATTCTTGTATACACCAAAGTTGGTTTTGGTTATTTCACATGTTTTAAAGTAAAGCAAACAATTTAAAACTAGTTTTAATTGAAGGATAATTTAAATCAGAATTGTAATTTTCATAATAGACCATTTTGTAAAATTTGAATTAAGAACATATACGTATATGTATATACATATATACAGGGTCGGCCCTAGGAGTTTGATTGCCCTAGTCGAACTAGAATTTTATAATTTTTGTTGCCCTGTTTTTTTAACAAACCCAATGAAACAAAAGATAAATACTATTATGATATATTGTATTGATCACAAACCATTTTCAACTACTCGTTTATATGCAAAATTTCAAATGTTCATCCTATCATTACTTGTCAATTGAAACAACATAGCAATTATTTCTAGCAAGTTATTCACAAAGCAGATATTACTGAGTAGGACAACTTTTATTTTCACTTTCATTTCAAGCTACAGTGACATTGCTTTCCCATACTAATTTACTTCAGCATCGTCATTTTCTAATTCATGCCCTGACATAAGAAGGATGCTTAAGATAGTAAAGAATCATCAATAGCTCATTTAATTTAACTTTCATTCACTTTAACTGTTCCAAAACAACTACAGTAAGTGAAATTTACTAACACAAAAAATAGAACCATAAATCAATTGAATCAAGAGTGTACTGTTTTAGATTCTCAATGTATTACATCTTAACAAATTATGAAATCAATGATATTAGTTCTTAACTAAAAAAACTTACACTTGAATTAGCAGTCAGCAAACTAGTAGAATAAATCTTAGTAGATGGGGCAAAAGCGGTATGTGAAGTCAAAATTAGGGCAAGGTGGCACTGCAGCAGTAGGTGGTTAGTGACGGCAAGGTAAAAATAATAACCTGCAATTAAAGGAAGTTTTGGGCAGCTCAATTCGAGGCAGTGGATGGGCAGTAGGCGGCGGCTGAGCTGCTGGTGGTGGATTTTACGGTGGGGAGATGTGGAAAGTGAAAGCGGATCAAATGAAGAAACATGATTTTCATTTTTTTATTGCCCCTTGCTGATGTTGCCCTAGTCAATTGTCTCTCTCGCCTATGCTTTGGGCTATATATGAGTAGCACTCCTATTTTATAGCACTTTACAGCCCCCTACACCACATAACCCAAGTTAATTAATGTGGCTAGTGGGAAGAGAGAAAGTCACATTATTTAATTCGAGTTGTGTGGTGGAAATCAGGAGACTATAGGGGTGCTGTACAATTAGAGCGCTATTGAACGCCGCTACACACAATAATTGAATCAATGTTTAAATTAAAAACAAAGTATAATGTATGTATGTATTCGGTTAATTTGTAGTTTAAAATATATATGCACAAGCAACAATATAACAATCTTATATTTAATTGTTAACTTAAAATAAAAGTTTTAAGATTTAACAGAAAACTCCATATGTAAACTTTAGACTGGATTAACTTTTATTCTAATGTAAATAACGATCAAAGTTGTTTCAAAATAACTGGTACACTTTATTCAATTCCCAAACTTGTAACATGTAATTTAAAACAATAAATCAAAAACAATTTCAAATCAGAATATTGTTCAAACAATAATTTCTAAAACATGAAAAAATTAAACAATCAAGGCATATATAAATTCATGGTAATTGGATTCAAATCTACACTGAAAATAAAATATGAATAAAAGAACAGAAGAGGTAATGGATCTAATCATATTAACATAAATTAATGTAAACCATTAAGGAATGAAGAACATGTACAGATCTGAGTAGAATCAATATAATGTACATGCTTTTAATTGAGATAAAGAGGTTTTGTTTCACATGTTTAAAATTAATCAATTACACACATAATGAATCATTCAAATCCAAACATATGAATGATAAAACATATAGTTAAATAAATAAGGGAATCACCTTAAGATGTTGCCAATAAATCATAACTTGAATGATGATATTTCCTTAGATCTTCAAGATGTACACCCAATCTTTGCAAAAGGTGGATGATCCACTTGTATTTCGTTTTTGGAGTTGAAATTATTGGGAAATGTTTATTTTGTTTTTGATCATGGAAGGTTAGGAGGAGGAAGAGATAAAAATGGACGAGAAAGAATGAATTGTCCATAGGAAATAAAGTAGTGGATTTGTTCCAATTTAAAGAATGAAACATTTACCATTCTTTAATTAAATATCCTCTAATTAATTCCCTTTATTATCTCTCCCTCTAACCCTCTCTTTCTCATGGTATGGCTAAAATTACATGCCTTTAAATGACATAAAATTTCCATAAATCTTTTCCTGCGATTATATTTTGTTTAAACTAGTTTAAAATTACATTGATATTGTATGTCGATGCATGTAAATATAACTTCTATAAATACATTCAAATAATTATAAAATGCTCCCAAACATCGATTAAATTAAATAATAATAAATATTTCTTGAATATTAACTAATTTAATTAATTTACAACTTTTATAAATTAATTAAATTATGTTGTTTTTCAAAGAATTCAACATTACGTTGTGCGACTTAAAGATGTAAATACAGTCAGCGATTAATATTGAAAAATTTGAATATTGGCGTTTACATGACACCTTAGCTAGTGGTATGACAATTTGGTTGAGTTTATCACTTATACATCTTTTGTTAAAATCTAATTTTACTTATTATAAATGGTACTTGGTAGTAACGATTGCTTACCAATTCTCTTCATCAAAACTATATCACATTAGGACTCATGAAATTTGATTTTGGTCAAAACTCCAACATCGTTCACATTCAACTTTGTAATTCTAAACACAAAATCCTTGGTTCATTATAAATTTTTTATTAACCATACTACTCTGCTTAGAAACTTTGATTTTGAGTTGACTACACTTGACCATGGTGAAAACCCCATATAACCGAGGAGACGAATTGCCTATTGAATAGTGTTTCACTTCTAATGCTTCAACTAAGACCTAACTATAGTCGTTTGACGGACGTCAAACCATGCTTTAACTATAATAAAGTGGAGTGTCCATATTGAGTTCCACAGTATTTTCAAGTCAAAGAAATGTGTAATATCATCACTTCGAGATTTTCTATTTGACCTTAGTTATATTAACTCGAGTGAGTCATTTCATAGTTATCCAATAATTATCAGTAGTAACTCCTTGGTGTCCCTACCAACCATGAGTAATACACTGCCTAATGTTTGAAGAGCATTACGTACTTTAATCTTAACGGATGCATTGATATTCTGTCTTGATACATCTTGACTAGGAGTATTTAGAACGGTATGTTGTAACTACTTTTACAAAACATACCATACATGGATTTTCTAAATGAAATATACTTTTAATTAAATAAATAATTAATATGACATATTTTATTAAGTATATAATAGAAATAAAACACCTCATATTTAAAAAAGATTGGTTATCGAGTTAAATAAAATGTAATAAATTACAAAATTACCCCTAGAGCATACCCAACTCTATCAATTTAGACTTACCACTTTTAAATGATCACGTTAAATTTCTACAAACTTCACAGTCTTCACCTATGATTCAACCCATATACTAGCATCACTATTATCGTTTGTAATTTAAACTTTTCCTTTCATTTGCCATTTGAAGCTATTGATTTACAAATATTTCCTTTAAAATGACTTAATGCACCTACACTGTCTTGGCTGTTTAAAATAAATCACTTAGACCAACAACATTGTCCCAGTGGTTAGGTGCGCGAAAGATCACAGGTTCGAAACTTGCATGGTGTGATTCGAACATATATTGAAATGTAGTATGATGTATACTACCTAGGACTTGTAGTAGTAATATGTACTACCACCAAAGTACTCAATTTCAAAAAAAAAATAAACAGATTTAATTTTTCTTTTAAACGATATTTTTAATGCATTAATGCATAAATGAAATGCACATTACAAAACATGCAAAATAAATGCAGTTTTAAAAAAAATGAACAATGTGAAATTAAAAAAAAACAAGTATTTTAAAAAAAATGAATGCAACACGAGTTTACCCTTATAGTAGAATTTGACAGTGTCATCGTTGTTCAAAATGTTTTCTAAACCTAAGGAAAGCACACATAAATAGATGAAACACAAAATGATTTGCAATTTAAAATGAAATTTGACGATATGTTAAAATGAATGATATATGAAATAATATTGTTAATCCAAAAAATGGATTAAGACCCAGAAATCAGATGAAAGCACTAGTTTGTTTATAATAAATGTAAAATCAGTTGAAATTCTAGATCAAGAAGTAAGAAAAACATAAAAGAAAAGAACACACATGAATTTTAATAGTGAATCGACATAATCTTAGGCCTACATCGACTTCAATCTTTTTAGTTGTTGTTCTCTTTTTCGATTACAATAGACTATATCAAATCTGACCATAATCTCGTGGATCATAAATTTATAATGATGTTTCTAAAGAGTTTGAGAGGAAGAGACTAGAAGTGAAGAAGAGAAAGATACCCAATGGCAGAGAGAACAGATCCAAAGTGAAGAACCGAAGACCTAGGAAGAGCTCAAGCCAAAAGATCCCTCCTTGGTTGTAGGTAGGCTGGTATTCATAAGGAAACAATCATGTTAGACTTGAAGTTCACTTGGAGTAGAGTCCAGAGATTGATCGAAAGTAGTATGTGTCATTGCAAGAACACTGAAGTAAACAAACAAGTCGGTACTGACTTTTTCATGTCGGTGTCAACTTGTTTGCTTTGTTCAATTTTCATCATACTCTTTTGCACTCTTCTTCTTACTCC
Source organism: Allium cepa (assembly GCA_030765085.1). Classification (NCBI taxonomy): domain Eukaryota; kingdom Viridiplantae; phylum Streptophyta; class Magnoliopsida; order Asparagales; family Amaryllidaceae; genus Allium; species Allium cepa. The sequence continues at coordinate 806,491,425 of CM060938.1, forward strand.
AATTTAAGATGTCTCATGTTGTTTCTGTTGATTTTTGGTTGATTTTGATGATCGTTCCTCTATTACTTGGTTCACTCTATTGTTTTAGTTGTTAATTCTTCAATTCTTGGATTATATTGTTCAAAACCCTTGGAAATCACTTGAAAAAGCGTGGAAGAAGAATAGAATAACACAAGCGAAGCTAAAGGAGAGATATATGTGCCAAAACATGTGATCGCCGACACGAACATGTCAACACCGACTTATTTAGTTATCTTTTGCAACATCCCCTATTTGGAGGCCCGCAGCTAAGCACTACAGATGCTGTAGTCATCCATAGTATTAACTTCCGGTGACCAAATCCGGTAATTTTAAGGGTATATATAATATCAAAAGCACATAAATATGAAACAAAATCACAGATTTTGAAAACAACTTTTCTGATTACATTTCAAAAAGTATGTTTCATATTCCATTACACAATCCCAAACATTTTCCAGCTTCAGAACAAATATAATTATTACATAAATACTCCAAGAGAGACATATGAAGATGCCCTTGGTTGACCAGAGTACTATATAGACATAACTGTCTTAAATACAACATAGCGGAATTAAATAAAATAAAACAGCAACTCCTAAATAGCCATCTGTCAATTACATGCTCGTCTCTAGAAGCTTTATTCGCCAAACTACTGATAACCTGTAAACCTCAACCCTCAGCCGACTCAAATCAATTTTAAACACCCGAGAGTTTAAGGGGAAAAGATAAATTTCGAGTCAAACATAAATCCTGGTGTGAATAAAACTATACAACTCGGTTATTTGATATTAAGTGAGACCACGCCGCTTAGCGGAATGGGCTTCCCCTCGCTAATATCTTTTTAAAATATATCTTTCGTAAATCATAATAATATAACCAAAAGTGGTTAAAACTGTAAAGCAATATCATGTAAACATACGTGTTAGATAACAAATGAACTATCTGTCCGAACATTGTAGTTTTTTGGCTAACTACTAACCTTTGGCTGACTCGTGCCTACCATATACACACATACTATTCTTGAAGCCTGTGACATACAAAAGTAAGTAGCGTCTGGTTTGAAAAAGTGTATTGCGTTTTCAACGTGTATTTTAAAATGCACGGAAATGGAGGTGGGGGTAGAAAATAAATGATTTGGAAAATGGAACCATCTTCTTCCTTCCCGTTACCCCCTTTGTTGAAATGACTACGATTTTCCAACTTCCCCTTCTTTTCTTCCACGCTATTTGACATGCGTATTGAAACCACAAAACCTTGCAAGCCAAACACTACTTTAGGTTCTCATGTTTTAGCGTAAACACCACCTCACTCGCATAAAAAGAAAGAAAAAAAAACAAACCTATTGCACCAATTGCCCACAATTAAAACTTACTATTGAAATATGCATGTTTTCACGGGATCGTGAAATAAAGTTTGTGCACTTTATGGGGTAAGCGCAAATTTGTGGAAATAAATGAACGCGCACCCTATAAAAATGCACATGTTCAAATTTCTTGTTGACGCAGCGGATAATAACAAAACGATATAGATCGACGAAAGTAGCAAACGGTGGATTGAAGATACTGAAATGCCCAAATTCGTTGATCACAAAGATACCGAATTCTAGCTATCTTCGACACGTTGATCGCGCACGATACCGTGAAAGAAGATCTACAATTCTTCAAACGTTGATCAAGCGCACTTGATACCGTGAATTGGCTTCAACGATCGTTGATTCGAGCGCACTCGAATAACCGAAAGTGGAGATAGGAGATCACACTCAACTACCAATTTTATGAAAGCACAAAGCTAACAAACAAGAATTTTATTCAACAATCAAATGTACAACACACTCCCTATTTATAGCATTTTTACAACCGGCTCCTTAAGTCGTACACAACTTACGACTCACCCTTAGGTCGGCAACGACCTATCAATAAACGCGACTCAAACACTTAAGTCGTACACGACTTAAAACACACGACCCAGATTACCTACGACATAACAGACACATAGCGCCTAAATCACAAACGGCCTACGACTTACGGAATTACAACATATTACATCACTTAGGTCGTAGACGACCTAACTACTCACGACATAAGATTCAAACGACTTACGACTCAACATTCAACGACTCAAGGAAAATACAAACAAATTAGAACATAACGTCACGACTTACGACTTATGACTTACTTAGGTCGTCAACGGTTTACCACTTATGCGACTTAAACTTCCGCGACTTATCATGAGTCGTAACTCGTGGACGGCTTGAAGGATGGTATCTTCACATGACTCAACGAAGTCGTAACCCGCTTCCGACTTAAGGACTTCAGCCACTGGAGCTTCTTCCTGCTTCTTGTTAAGTCGTGGACGACTTATAGCCGTGCCGTTAGATCGTGTGCGACTTATCAAACCCGAACGACTTAAGCCTTGGTTAAGTCGTTGCTCCTTCCCATGTGACTTGTTAGGTCGTTCCTCCTCCTCACGTGACCCGTTAGGTCGGGGCCGACCTTCATTAACTCGTGAACGACCTAAGCCTTGTGCTTCCGTAGGTTGTGCTGCATCATCCTCCCCTGGTTAACAGAAATTCGACCTCGAATTTTCACCATCTTCTTCCACAACAAGTTCAGCTCCATGGTATGGAATTAAATATTTGACGTTGAAAACATCAGAAGTATGAACATCTTCTGGTATCTTCAATTGATACGCATTCTCATTTATTTTCTTTAGAATTTCAACTGGACCAATTTTTCGCGCCTTCAATTTATTGTACGTTCCCACTGGAAAACGATCTTTTGTCAACACTGCGTAAACCAAATCACCTTTGTTAAATTCAACACTTCGTCGCTTCAAATCTGCAGTTCGCTTATACTTCTCATTTGCCTTCACCAATCGTTCCTGAACTATTTTATGACATTCAGTTAATTCATCAACAAAATCAACAGCCCGTTTAACCGTCCCCTTCGGTTGTGGTACTACCGCCAAATCCAACGGTCCCCTTGGCAATCTTGAATATACAATCTGAAATGGACTGTAACCAGTGCTTCTATTAACCGCATGATTATGTGCAAACTCTGCTTGGCATAACTTCATGTCCCAACTTCTCAGATTGTCCTTCACAAGACATCGCAACAAATTTCCCAACGATCTATTAACCACCTCCGTTTGCCCATCTGTTTGCGGATGGTAAGCGCTACTAAATTTCAGCTTCGTTCCAACCATCTTCCACAAACTTAGACAAAAATGACTTAAAACTCTAGTATCTCTATCAGACACAATAGACGCTGGCAATCCATGAAGTCGATAGATCTCTTTGAAAAATAACTGAGCAACATGAACAACATCCACTGTCTTCTTACAAGCAATAAAATATGCCATTTTCAAAATTCGGTCAACCACTACATAAATGGAATCGTTCCCCCTTTGAGTTCGAGGCAACCCCAAAACAAAATCCATACTGATATCAACCCATGGTTGGGTAGGCACTGGTAACGGCATATATAATCCTATATTGGTCGCAGTTCCCTTCGAAACCTGACAAATATGACATCTCTCCACAAACCTTTCAACCTCCTTCCTCATTGACGGCCAAAAGTAAGATTGAGAAATCAAATGCAATGTACGATCACGTCCTACATGTCCTTCATCATGCAACTCCTTGATAATCTTCATTCTCAAGCTGCTATCTGGTATGCATAATCGATTTCCTTTAAATAGAAAACCATCCACCAACATAAATTCATCAGCACTCCCATCCTTGACTTTCTCAACAAATTTTGCAAAGTAAGGATCTTCTTCAATCAACTCTGGTAATAATTCAAAGCCTGTCACCTCAACTTTCATTATCGTCAATAAATGAGTCCTCCTACTCAAAGCATCAGCCACACGATTCGTTATCCCTGACTTATGTTTCACAACAAACGTAAATTGCTGCAGATAAGCAATCCACGATGCATGCCTTGTTGAAATCTTATCCTGCCCTTGTAAGTGCTTCAACGCTTCATGATCAGTGTAAAGAACAAACTCTTTCTGAAAGAGATAATGTCTCCAGTGTTTTACAGCTTGAACCACAGCATAAAATTCCACATCATACGTGCTATATCTCATCTTCGCTCCTGACAACTTCTCACTGAAATAAGCAACTGGTCTTCCACTCTGATTCAGTACTCCACCAATCCCAACTTTAGATGCATCCGTATGTAGCTCAAATAACAACTGAAAGTCTGGTAATACAAGAATTGGCACTGACGTCAATAGTGTCTTGATTTTCTCAAAAGCAACCCCTGCTTCCTCTGACCATACAAACTTCTTTCCTTTCATGCAATCCGTAACTGGTGCCATCACGCTACTGAAGTGTGGAATGAATCTTCGGTAGAATGATGCTAACCCATGAAAACTTCTAACTTCAGTGTTAGTCCTGGGTTGTGGCCAATTTCTAATAGCTTCAACTTTATTTTGATCCACCTGGATACCTTTCTCGGATACAACATACCCCAAAAATAAAACACTTCGAGTCATGAACACACACTTCTTTGTTGCTGCATAAAATTGCTCTTCACGAAGAATAATTAACACCTTCCGCAAATGCTGAATATGCTCTTCTGTACTTGCACTATAGATCAGAATATCATCAAAATAAACTACCACAAACTTTCCAATGTACGGCCTGAAAATTTGATTCATCATCCGCATAAATGTACTCGGTGCATTCGATCGACCAAACGGCATAACCAACCATTCATATAATCCTTCCCTCGTCTTGAATGCTGTCTTCCATTCATCACCTGGTCTAATACGAATTTGATGATATCCGCTCTTCAAGTCAATCTTTGAAAACACAACAGCTCCACTCAACTGATCAATCAAATCATCGAACCTTGACATAGGAAATCTGTATCTCACAGTGATCTTGTTCAGAGCCCGACTGTCCGTACACATCCTCCACGAACCATCCTTCTTTGGTACTAATAAAACTGGCACTGCACAAGGACTCAAGATCTCCTGAACACGCCCTTGTTCTAACAGCTCCTCCACCTGCCTTCTCAGTTCCTCATGCTCCTTAGGACTCATCCTGTAATGTGGCCTGTGTGGTAATACTGCCCCTGGCACAAGATCAATCTGATGTTGAATATCCCGCAACGGTGGTAACTCCGCTGGCAACTCTTCAGGAAACACATCTCTGAATTCTTCCAATACCGGCTTTACTTCCTCTGGGACTTCAACATATTCAGTAGGTTCATGTCCAATCAACAAAAACACCTCTGGACTCTCCTCTACTTCTTCGATGAATTCCTTCAAAGTCAACAAAGTCATCAGCTCCTCAATCTCTTCTGATTTGCTTTCTTCTTGTTGTCTCTTCTTTGGAACCAAAATGATCTTAACATCCTCGAACATAAAACTGTAGCTATTGGTCCGACCGTCATGTTGCACTGCTCGATCATACTGCCATGGTCTTTCCAAAAGCAAGTGACAAACATCCATTTCCACAACATCACACCAAATCTCGTCTTTATATTTCTTCCCAATAGAAAATGGAACTCGAACTCGCCTGTCCACCTTCACCTCTCCTCCTTTTCTCAGCCATGCTAACTTGTAAGGATTTGGATGCTTCTCCGTTTTCAGCTTCAACTTTCTCACGGCTTCGGTAGAAACAATATTGTCACAGCTTGCAGCGTCAATCACAAATTTACAAATCTTTCCCAGAATAGTGCATTTGACTGAACTCAACCAACTAGCCTCTTCTTCATGCTTCGGTATTAAACAAGACCTCCTCATCATTAGATTACACCCTTCGTCTCCCGACGTGATATCCTGCTCATCCTCCTCAACTGGACTAGAATAACCTTTCCCATCATCCTCTTCTTCAATCTCAGCTACCATCACTCGTTTCTTTGGTTTTGGACATTCATTGCTTTTGTGGCCCATTTCTTGGCAATTATAACACTTGAAACTGTTATTGACCTTCGCCTTCATAACCTCATGCACAACTGGTTTACCGACAGTTTTAGGGACATTGGAACTCCCACTAACACCCTTCACTTGATTGTTGGAATTAGTAAACACACCACCTCCACGCCTTCTCTGCTTCTCCCAAGCCAACGCCTTTTGGTGTGCTTCCGCCACAGATCTTGGATCAAACATATTAACCATATTCTGGATCTGCATCCTCAACCCTCCAACAAATCTAGCAGTCAATTGTTCCTCTGTCTCCATAATGTCATTTCGAGCAATCAGTTGATAAAATTCATCAGCATAATCATTAACAGTCTTCGTCCCTTGCCTCAGATTATGCAACCTTTGATACATGAGTGATTGATAATTGTAAGGCAAGAATGTAGCCTTCATTAACTTCTTCATCTTCTCCCATGATTCAATCTTTGACTTTCCCATTCTCTCCCTTGTAAGTTTAGTTTGCTGCCACTATGCCAAAGCTCTTCCCCTCAACCTAGTAGCAACCAACTTCACTCTTCTATGCTCAGAAACCTCTTTGAAATCAAAGATCTCTTCAACATTAAACAACCAATCAAGAAATTCTTCTGCTACCATTCCACCCTTGAATTCTGGAATTTCCATCTTCATACCCGATTCCCATCGACGATCATCATCTATATCCCAATATGAATTTCGAACTTGGTCTCGATCTCGATAATGAATGCTACCTCTATCACCCTCTTCATCAAAATCAAATGTATGTCTATATCGATCTCGACCATCAACATCCGTTCGATCACGCATGTCTCTTCTACTATGTCTCTCTTCATCTCTATATGGCTCATTTTCAAATTCTCGTGGAGTTCTCCTCTCTTCATGTCCATAGTCATGGTGATCTCTCCTTGATGAAATTGATGTTTCTCTTCTTTCTCTAAAAGATTGCGGTGATATCCTCCTCGCTTCCGTAACCGATGGCGAAACTCTGTTTCCTCCATGGTTCGAGACTGGTGATCTCCTCCTCTGGTTTTGATTCAAATCATTCATCAACTTCTCTAGCTTTCCAATACCTTCATCAAATTTCTCATTAATGCGTTGTTCCATTTGCTCGGCCTCTTCTCTTCTATACAACGCTTCAACATTCTGATGACGATTAGCTCTCCTTGGTGGCATGATTGAATCAACACAAACACTTCAAAACTTCACAAATCTTCAACTCAAACTTGAACAACAAGTCACGTCCTCCCACTAGCTCGAACAATATGCAACGACCTAAGGCTTAGGTCGGCTCGACTTCTATCAAGGCTCGGCTCAAACTCAAGCACTTCAACTCTTCTCCAAAAATTCAAACACTTTTCGGACTTTGATCCAAAATGAAATGGATCGAAACACCCAAATTGTTGCAACTTCAAGATGAACACGATGAACACCAACTTCAACTTCAAACTCTTTGGCTCCAAGACTTGGCTTAGCTATGATTGGCTAAGTCTAGCTCTGATACCAAAAACTGACGCAGCGGATAATAACAAAACGATATAGATCGATGAAAGTAGCAAACGGTGGATTGAAGATACTGAAATGCCCAAATTCGTTAATCACAAAGATACCGAATTCTAGCTATCTTCGACACGTTGATCGCGCACGATACCGTGAAAGAAGATCTACAATTCTTCAAACGTTGATCAAGCGCACTTGATACCGTGAATTGGCTTCAACGATCGTTGATTCGAGCGCACTCGAATAACCGAAAGTGAAGATAGGAGATCACACTCAACTACCAATTTTATGAAAGCACAAAGCTAACAAACAAGAATTTTATTCAACAATCAACCACCATCAAATGTACAACACACTCCCTATTTATAGCATTTTTACAACCAGCTCCTTAAGTCGTACACGACTTACGACTCACCCTTAGGTCGGCAACGACCTATCAATAAACCCGACTCAAACACTTAAGTCGTACACGACTTAAAACACACGACCCAGATTACCTACGACATAACAGACACATAGCGCCTAAATCACAAACGGCCTACGACTTACGGAATTACAACATATTACATCACTTAGGTCGTAGACGACCTAACTACTCACGACATAAGATTCAAACGACTTACGACTCAACATTCAACGACTCAAGGAAAATACAAACAAATTACAACATAACGTCACGACTTACGACTTATGACTTACTTAGGTCGTCAACGGTTTACCACTTATGCGACTTAAACTTCCGCGACTTATCATGAGTCGTAACTCGTGGACGGCTTGAAGGATGGTATCTTCACACGACTCAACTAAGTCGTAACCCGCTTCCGACTTATGGACTTCAGCCACTGGAGCTTCTTCCTGCTTCTTGTTAAGTCGTGGACGACTTATAGCCGTGCCGTTAGATCGTGTGCGACTTATCAAACCCGAACGACTTAAGCCTTGGTTAAGTCGTTGCTCCTTCTCATGTGACCTGTTAGGTCGTTCCTCCTCCTCACGTGACCCGTTAGGTCGGGGCCGACCTTCATTAACTCGTGAACGACCTAAGCCTTGTGCTTCCGTAGGTCGTGCTGCATCACTTGTGCAAGCCCAATTTTTTTGTTCTGGCGAAAACCAAACCTATTTCTACAATAAGTTCTTTATCATGGGCGTATATATAAACTCTGTCCCTGAAAAATGAAATGAAATTTCTTCAAATGATTTCATTTGACATCCGAGTGCTTTGATAAGATGAGCTATCTTCTTTTGGTGTTGCACGATTTATTCCATTTTTGTTTTGTTAATGCACATATCATCATTTTGTACTATAAGTATCTCCCATTTTGTAGGAACGCGGGCTTATCGTAATGTAACTTTTGGTTGGGTAAACGTGCAAGATGTTGCCAAAGCTCATATCCTAGCCTACGAAGTCGCCTCTGCAAGCGGAAGATATTGTTTAGTTGAAAGCGTTGCTCATCACTCAGACCTTGTGAAAATTCTGAAAGAATTGTATCCTTCTCTCCCTCTCCCTGAAAAGTATGCTACCATCACTTTAACCTAGAAAATGAATTCATTTTTCAGTCTGTTCTAGAAGAAACCGATTTATCTAAAATGCATATCACAATCTCAATACTCAGGAAATAATTGTTGAAAAATGATATAATTATTATCATTTGAATTGAGATAAACTGAAATGCATGTGTTTCTTTGATAGGTGTGCTGATGATCAGCCATTCCCACCAGTATATCAAGTGTCAAAGGCGAAAGCGGAGGGTTTGGGTATCAAATATATTCCGTTAACAATGAGCCTTAAGGAGACGGTTGAGAGTTTGAAAGAGAGAGGCTTTGTTAGTTTTTAGTCCTATATAATTGAGGTTTAATGAAAAGAGTAAACTGTCTTTGTGCTTTTCATGAATTTATATTTGAAATTTATGACAATACACATGTATGTGATGCATCAAAATAAATTGTGATGACTAAATTTTAGTGGTTGAGGATTCCATGCAGATGGATTATTACAGTGTATGCCATTTTAGCTGGTTATTCTACTAACGTGGTTATGTTTATTCTTAGATACGTATGCTGTAAGTGTTTTCTTACTCTCAGTCCATTTTAAAAGAGGTTAATGCATCTTTCATTAGTAATACAAGGCATTGGTTCTTCTTAACATGTATGAATGCATTATTTTATTAATTAATGGAAAACATTATTTATGTTGTAAATATATTTGTGCAGGCTATTGCTATTTAATAATTTACTCACATGTCTGTACAGAGTAGGCGCAGAGCAAAGGAATTGACATTGGCAGTAACCAGTGGCGTAGCCAGCAAATCTACATGGGCGGGAAGGGGGAAGTGGGTGAGTTGGGGGGATGTTAATTATGGAGGTTCGAGGGCGGTAGCTCCGGGAAAAAAAAAAATCATGTCATCCATTTGATTATGTGTATGAAGAATCATTCCAGAACGTCAAACAAACACAATTAAATATGATTATATAACAATAATCTATTACAAAAACGATCAACTATTGATCTTTCAAACCAAACTTGAATATATTGATCTTTCAAACCAATCTTAGTATTCAGTTCGGAAGCTGACAAGGATCATTCTGTAAATATGCTCTTCTAACTATATCTTGATCCTTTGGATTGTAGTCCAAAATTTGATGCCGTAAACTAAGATCGGATGGAAGATTCGATGGATCAACTTGAATACAACTTCGACTTCGTGAGTTTGGAATAATTGTGTTTTGATTATCATCATTCAATGTATTACTAAAAGATGCAGAAGCTCCAACTTCGGTGCAAATATCTTCGATGGTTCTTCTAAAATATTTCCGCATATGTAAGATTAAAAAAAATTACATTTTATTTTCATTAATAACAATATTGCCATTGTCTACAGCGACTATCATTTTATTTTCGTTAATACTAAAATTGCAATTGTCTACAACAAATTAAACCAAACTGAATACTAAGATTGAATACGAAATGAATACTGTGATTGTCTTTTTATTTGCAAAATGAATACTAAGTTTGTCTTTTTATTTGCCGAAATAAATACAAAATGAAACCAAACTGCAAATTTTATTTTCGATGGCAATTATCTTTTTATTTGCCGCCGAGTACCAAATTGAATACTAAAATTAAATACAAAATGAAGCTTTCAGCAAATTGAATGTCAAGTTGAGGTACTCCAATTATACCAAATTGAATACCATAAATTGCCAAACTAAGTATTCGAATTAAGCAAATTCATTAAATCAAAATCACTCATCACCCATTCCGAAGCTTTGATGCGAAGGAGGCTGACTTGTGGAGGAGACGACAACGACCAGCGTGACTTGCGGAGGAGACAAGAATCTGACTTGCGGAGGAGTCTACAGGCTACAGAGACGAATTCCGTGGGTGGAGGCTGACTTGCGAGTTGTGACGAGCCGACGATCGAAGTATGCGATTTGATGTCGATTGATTAGGGTTTCACTTCGTTTTTAGAATGAGAGTTTTGTATTTTTTCGGTTTTTTTTTTGTTTTTGAGATTTCTGGAAGGGTCACGTGCCCAGCACAGAAATTACGTAGCTTCGCTCCTGGCAGTAATGGAATACTTGGGATATAATTGCTTGAAGATGAAATATAAACTCAAGAGTCCATATGAAAAGAAAAGAATCGGGGAGAATAAAGTAAGAGTAAGAATTATCTTTCTTGTATTCTTCGTATCAAGCTTACACACACACCACATCCCCCACAAACCCTAAACCCTCGCCAAAAACCCTCCCCACCCACATGCTAAGCTCCAAACCGCTTGAGACCAAATGGCTACAAGCCCACTCTTCCCCATTCTACTTTTTAATAACAAAAAAAACATTGAAATCCCGACACATTTGACCATTATTGTTAGGAAAAAAATTCGTAGGCAAATACAAGATGAAATTCGTTTGATTCACATCGCTCCAACCCTAGGACGACGATCTACGGATTATGTATGAGCTTCCACTTGGATATATACTTCGGATACCCTTTATATTTAATGCAAAGATAGTTATATAGCTTATTGGTTTTAATCAATACTTACAGTCGTAATAAAAACTATGAACCGATAAAGGAAATTATTAAATAACTGCAGTATATTATATTAGGTTCATTGAATATTAGTTATGTATTGTTATTTATTATATAGGTCTATTACATCTGTCGTCACTGTCATTGGTTCAAGTGCATTGTATAATTTTACGACACACTCCCCCATGATATTGTAATTAGGCTCTAGGCTATTATCTTGTACAGTTTTTACGGACTAGGTCGTCCGTTCATTCTATCGACCCCTCATACAAGCACTAGCTAAGAGGTGGTGGCTTGCCACCTACACATTTCATTTCTCAATCTTGATTTTGGCATTACTCACATTGATTTTTATACGTTGAACATTACAGAGATTAAAGCACTTGGTCGGTGACATGCTCCCTTCGTTAATGCATACAAGTATCTTAGTTTTATGTTGTTTTTTAACCTCTTTCTAATGCAGGAGCTGTTAGCACAGTATTGTTGCCTACATACTTTCAGTAGTATATTACATCGTATAGAGATAGAGAAGGAATTGGTGATGTAGTCTTGCATGCCTTTATAGTATGTTTGTCTGGTTTGATGTTCTTCTCGAACCAAAAGATCACGGTTCACTTGGGGTATCTTGTAGTGTTAGCGCCAAAATTGGTCACTAACACCCAAATGTAGACGAAAGCACCAATTAACAGTCACTGATAAAAGATAGAGAGTGTGTAGAGAGTAATAATATGAAGAACAGTTAAAATTAAAATGAAAGCAGTAAAGAACAGCAAATTTTATAGTGGTTGGGCTAACTCTGGCCTACGTCCACTCCAGAAGTTTTCTTTTTTATTGCTGTAACAATCGATTACAGTTACAAAGTGATAGGCTAGCCTTAGCCTTAGGGGATAGAAAGTTAGAGAGTAGGAGAGAGAATCAGGATCCCTTTTCTGAACCCCCACATGCTGTATTTATAGGCAAATCCTGAGTTGTTGGGCCTTTGCGTGATTCAGGCCCACTGAGTTTATGGCCGGTCCACACATGCCGAGCCATGTAATGCCGAGCCATCAATGCCGAACAAAGTCTGATAGAATAATGCCGGACGAGGCATTTGAGTGATCCATGCCGATCGATGCTGGGGTGAGGTGTGCCGAGCGCACTTTAATGCTGAGTTCAAATGCCGAGTGGAAGATGCCGAGTGAAGGAATGCCGGACGTACTTCAATGCCGAGTACAAATGCCGAGTGGAGGATGTCGAGCGATACATCTATGCCGATCGATCCCTGATGCCGAACGATATCCTTACGCCGAACGGTCTTATGCTGAATGTTTACTTCGGCCGAACGCTCCTTTGGCCGAACATGCTCTGGATGCCGAGTGTCCTTTGACTGCTGAACACACTTTACACCGAGAACACCTTGGAGGCCGAACGTTAGTCTTGGCCGAACGGCATTCAATGCCGAACGATCTTCTTTGGCCGTACGGCATCCAATGCCAAACGTTCTTCTGATGCCGAGCGACCTCGTATGCCGAACGATCCATCGTGCCGGTCGACCTACCATGCCGAACACAAGCAAATGCCGAATGTACTTAACATGTCGATCATACATAAATACCGGACCTATCTTCATGTCGAACATAGTTAGCATGCCGAGCATAATTAAGTGCCGAGCACACATAAATGCCGGACATATACAAATGCCGAACATACTCTCCTTGCCCAATTTCATAACTGGTCTTCTGCCTAATCAATTTATGCCGAATGATTGCCAATGCCGAACCATATTTTCTAGACCCAAACCATAGTTGATTCATCTTTATCCAATCATAGTTCCATCTCCTAAGCACGTTGCGTCATCCATCCATACAGTCGACTGAATCCATCGTACACCAGCCTTGACGAACGTGCAACCGATTAAGTTAAACCCGCATGTCCATGGCCTGGTAAAAAAGGCGGGTTAACACTTGCCCCCCAAAACATGCCTTGCTATTGGAAGGTGTGTTTTGAATAGCCTCAAATCTGATATCCAAAGTTCACATCCTTTTTGCAACCATATCATCAAATCCACGACCTTTCCGGGCTTAATCTTGATTTTGTAGACCTTGCCGGGTCGTGTTATCCTGTTCCAGCCTTGACTTTTCCATCACGGGCTTGTATGTTCTCCGGCCTCGACTCTCCGGTCAAAGACTTTGATATTCACCGGCCTCAGCAAACCGGCTAAGGATTTTGATATTCTCCGGCCTTGACTCTCCGGTCAAGGACTTTTTATATTCTCCGGCCTCGACTCTCTGGTCAAGGGCTTTTTATATTCTCCGGCCTCGACTCTCCGGTCAAGGACTTTTTATATTCTCCGGCCTCGACTCTCCCGTCAAGGACTTTTTATATTCTGCGGCCCCGACTCTCCGGTCAAGGACTTTGATATTCTGCCCGAGTCCATTTCTTCGCTCTCCGGCGAAGGGACTCATAACTTGTGATCATTGCCCCGTCTCTCCGGTCGGGACAGTAATTATAAAACCTGAACTGTTTACTACATTGATCCAAAACCAAATATAAAACTAGAAATCCATATCAAAAATCAAACATCCAAACCAGAATGGGAAACCAAGAAAAAACCAACTAAACCGGGAGTTCAATTCAAACTCCAAAACCATACCAAAGAAAAGTAAATGTCCGAAATACGAAAGAGAAAACCAAAGTTTGCAGAAAACTAGAAAGAAAGAAGGATTTCATAGACTCAAGTAGTACGGTTTTCAGTTATCTCAGAGCACGCCTAGGGACCGTCCTCAATCCCGTACGTGTGTAAGTGACCTAGCCGTATTACTTTGAGTTCTATTACTTATTCAAAACCATGAACCTGTTTAGTTGATAGTAAACCGGCGTTGACCAGACCTAATGCCGCCATTGCTAAAGGTAGGTGGTGGTTGCTCTTGCTCCCCTATCGTAGTTCGATTCCTGACATATTGTTGTAGGTGACCATTCCTTACATGCTCCTCAATGATATCCCTCAAATGCCTACAGTCGTTTGTGTTGTGCCCATCCAGCTCATGGAATAGGCAATGCTTTCCCAATGTCCGTTTGTATTCTGAAGGCTCTCTCTTTGCTGGCCTCCGGTATTGGAGCCGCCCTCGAGTGTCCAAGTAAATCCTTTCTAGGGTCTCAGTTAAATCTGTGTAAGAAGAAAACTTTGACTCCCTCCGAGGTTTCTTCGAAGTGCCACCATTTCTATTCGATTTCCTTTTTCCTTTATCATCTTTACTTAGATCCTCCCTGGATGGACCTCCACCCCTCACTGCATAAGCTTCAGCCTCTCTCTCTACTCTCTCAGCCTGCGCATCCTCCTGTCTCAAGAACCTTTCTGCCTCATGATAGAACTCCCCGAGATCCCTCGGTGGGTCCCGTTCCAATGATATTTTGAAATCCGAGTTATCCGCGATTCCCGAGACGGCTGCCATCAAAACCACTGACGGATCGGGTCGATCTACTGAGGCTACCGCTGCCTTGAATCTGGTTAAGAAGTCCCTGAGCGATTCCCCTTTCCATTGTTTCATAGATGTCAGAGTCATCACGTTCTTGGGTCTAACTATGTGGACCTGAAACTGTCTCATAAACCTCTCAATTAGCTCCGTCCATGTACCGATAGAACCATTCTCCAGCTGTCTAAACCACATTGCTGCGATATCTTTCAAATACAATGGAAAGCATCGAGCCATGACCTCATCCGATGCCCCCAGTACCTCCATATGCCTTATGTATTTCGTCAGATGAACCGTCGGATCCGCCTTCCCATTATACATTTCCAAATTTGGTAGCTTAAATTCGGGTGGGTTCCTAGCTTGCCTGATAGTAGGAGTAAAGGGACTCCTATTTACATCCTCCAAGTCTCTATTTACCAATCCACCTCTCATAGCCCGTCTAACCATCTCCGCTAGTCTGTCGTTGCCCCCAAGATGTAATCCTTGTCCATCGCCTCTAGTCTGCCCCCCGAGTTTATGAGGGAATTCTGGCACATACTTCTCATCTCGCACTCCTGCACTCTTGTTGGTGTCGGGTTGCACAACATCGTCTGGTATCCCTCCATGGGTTGGTCCAACATTTCCTGGAGGTATGCCCCCAAGTCTAGATCCATCTGGATTGATAGCTGTTTGTTGATTGGGGGTTGCCCCCTGCCGAGCTATTCCCTCTGCTTGCTGGTTGAGTGCTTCTGACCCAGCTCCACGGATCTGAGCTCCTGCATTTTCTGTTTGTGCAAATTGTCTGAGAAGAGTCTGCATCATCTCCTCTTGTCTTTTCATCATCACCTCCATTTCCTCTCTAGTGATGTAAATGGATGCTCCACCTGCTCCATCTCCAAAGGAAGCCTCTTGACTTCCCTCCGGATTGCTCCTTTCCATCACTTGCTTCCTTGCTGATGGTCTAGCCATTGCTCTTTTAAATCCAAGTTTCTAACTCCAAAATTCCTGACTGCTTCAGTTCTCAGTGAAAGCACCAAAACGTTAGCGCCAAAATTGGTCACTAACACCCAAATGTAGACGAAAGCACCAATTAACAGTCACTGATAACAGATAGAGAGTGTGTAGAGAGTAATAATATGAAGAACAGTTAAAATTAAAATGAAAGCAGTAAAGAACAGCCAATTTTATAGTGGTTCGGCTAACTCTGGCCTACGTCCACTCCAGAAGTTTTCTTTTTTATTGCTGTAACAATCGATTACAGTTACAAAGTGATAGACTAGCCTTAGCCTTAGGGGATAGAAAGTTAGAGAGCAGGAGAGAGAATCAGGATCCCTTTTCTGAACCCCCACATGCTGTATTTATAGGCAAATCCTGAGTTGTTGGGCCTTTGCGTGATTCAGGCCCACTGAGTTTATGGCCGGTCCACACATGCCGAGCCATGTAATGCCGAGCCATCAATGCCGAACAAAGTCTGATAGAATAATGTCGGACGAGGCATTTGAGTGATGCATGCCGATCGATGCTGAGGTGAGGTGTGCCGAGCGCACTTTAATGCTGAGTTCAAATGCCGAGTGGAAGATGCCGAGTGAAGCAATGCCGGACGTACTTCAATGCCGAGTACAAATGCCGAGTGGAGGATGTCGAGCGATACATCTATGCCGATCGATCCCTGATGCCGAACGATATCCTTATGCCGAACAGTCTTATGCTGAATGTTTACTTCGACCGAACGCTCCTTTGGCCGAACATGCTCTGGATGCCGAGTGTCCTTTGACTGCTGAACACACTTTACACCGAGTACACCTTGGAGGCCGAACGTTAGTATTGGCCGAACGGCATTCAATGCCGAACGATCTTCTTTGGCCGTACGGCATCCAATGCCAAACGTTCTTCTGATGCCGAGCGACCTCGTATGCCGAACGATCCATCGTGCCGGTCGACCTACCATGCCGAACACAAGCAAATGCCGAATGTACTTAACATGCCGATCATACATAAATACCGGACCTATCTTCATTTCGAACATAGTTAGCATGCTGAGCATAATTAAGTGCCAAGCACACATAAATGCCGGACATATACAAATGCCGAACATACTCTCCTTGCCCAATTTCATAACTGGTCTTCTGCCTAATCAATTTATGTCGAATGATTGCCAATGCCGAACCATATTTCCTAGACCTAAACCATAGTTGATTCATCTTTATCCAATCATAGTTCCATCTCCTAAGCACGTTGCGTCATCCATCCATCCAGTCGACTGAATCCATCGTACACCAGCCTTGACGAACGTGCTACCGATTAAGTTAAACCCGCATATCCATGGCCTGGTAAAAAAGGCGGGTTAACATGTAGCAAAAGCTAATCTTAATTAGTTGCACGATATAGATTAAGGCACGTCCATACATGGTTGTCTTTACAGTACACTTGACACATATGCATTAAGGGAGGTCAAGAAGATGATTGCTTTTTGGTACATGTTATCATGCTGTTACTAAAGTACATCAAAAAAATGCATCCCGCATCATTAGGGCATCCATCCAACCATTGGAGCATTATTTTCCCCAGATGAGACGGTGAGAGACTATGCAATATGTATAGCATGCAGCCACTACGGTCTAGCATGAATTGATGGAGTTCCATGACCAAATTGACATGCGCAATCAGAGCAGTATTATACAGACGCCTTGGCCAAGATAATGGGTAGACTTAGCTCAAATGAGAGGATGCACGATGCTTGTCCTTTGAGGATCGCATATGTAGCGTCGAGGCATAAAATAGCTTATATCAGTATTTCTTCCTATGTTTTATATGGGAGAAAGATGTTGGGACTGAACTACCAACGATCTGTGCATACCGTTAATTCCTTTATTGTGCAAGGACATGTTTAGCAAGCAGAGTATAGGATAACAATGTATCTTGACCCTTAGAGAGGCCAAATGTATAGACACTGAGACCCTCTTAGTTGGAGGTGATTTCGACATATATTCATTCAGAGTTGCACCACATTGTTACATATTACTCGACTATTCACAATATGTGAAATCTGATCATATTATTCCTTACATGTTAGCTGGTAGAGTCCATATGCTATTTTCTTTTGATTCGACGCTCACGGTTCTTCCACTATCTCGGCTAGAGGTTCACAAGATATGATATTACTTGTACATTAATTGGACATCCCTAAAGTATCCATTATATGATAAATTCTTGATATGCCTTTAATTGGGTTATATATATATTAGAAGATGATTCTAGTATTTTGATGATAAAAACTATATAAAAGTGCTACTAATGATAGCACTAACATAGAAGCTAAGTTATAATGACAATCAATATGAGTTGAATAAAGATGAATATATCAGAATGAATCAAACAAAGACATCTACAATGTAGAAGCATTTAAATAAATCTAATGGAGTTGATAAATCTACTAGAACACAACCACATTGAAGAATGCTAGAAAATGGACAAATGGGTACAAAGTCAAATATTTTATTTTCCAAGTTCTTATCGAGTCTCATTAGTCTACACTTGTTAAAACCCTACAAACGATCTTTGAATCACTTCGAATTTTGGAACATCGTTCTAAATACCATAAACTATTTTCTATATTTTTTCGTGTTTTTTTCTAAGTGACTAAAAGGCTTAAACAAAAATTAAAAGGAAAACAATTTTGAAATGAAAGATAAAAGCATATATATTGGGCCATATGTCGACCCGTAGCTTTTACACTGATCGACCTATGTGTTATACATGTTGACTTGTGTAAAAGTGATAGGTTGGCATGTAAATATTTTGTGGCTGTGTTTTCTTTTTGGAATTTCCCGTCGACTTCGGTTTTGTCTCTAAAATTCCCTGGGTCTTCACATCTCATACACAAAGCTATCCCATTCCAACTGAAACCCTAACATTTCTGGAGCCATTGCCATGCAACCTGGTCTAACTCCATGCACGACCCGAAGCTGTACGTGAGTTGACTTGATGTTTCCTATGTAATTTTTTTGAAAACTTACTTTGTATTTTGGTCGAGCCTCTTCGCTTTTTCCTTCTTCCTATTCGCTCAGAAATCACTCCATTTTATTATTAATATATGTGCCTGCTCAAAAGAATCTCTGCATCAACTATGTATGGATTTACTCTCTCCTAGATTAGAACAACAATTCTTTCTTTGTTATTATCTCTTTGATTCTGATTATGTGCATTATACATCTAGTGCTTTCAAAATTTCTAAAGCAATCATTCTTCGATTATTTGTTTTCACATCTACAAATATTCAAAACACTTCTATAAGTCTTGTTGTTCATTTTGGAGATTTTACTATGTGGGTTATATGAGTTTTGTATTGAAAATAAGACATCTATGTAGAAAGATACAAAAAGTCCTACAATTACTTTTTTTTATTGAAGTTAAGTCATTTTTAAAATCGTCAGGCGGTTTGTGGAGTCCTCCTGTTTAGCAGCTCGGGTTAGATCGTTGTAAACATGTTCCTCCGGATCAAGTGAGGATTTAGTTAATGAAATTCCAAAAAGAAGTTCTATTTGACTGGATACAACACAAGAGTCCAAACCAATATAAAAATATTGATGCAATCATTTTAATTTACTTATTAATTTATTGGTGCATAGTTCATTTTAGCTTATTCGTTTATAATTTTTATAACTTAAGTAATTAATTAATTGGCCACATACATCGATCGGAGACCTAGAACTTCATTGGTATCCAAGCCCTATTTTCAAAATCTTAACTACGTTTTTGAAAATTTTAAATATAACCACCAGTAAGTTATTCATGTTTCTAGAAGGTCAATCAACTAAATGACTACCACTTTTTATTGGCTCAACCATGCATATGAGGCTACCAGGATAAGAGTTTATATGAAAGTCAATGGTTTTGCGATTTGGAAGACTCAAATTAAGTTTGAGGATCCGAATACTAATTTTGAGACATGGTCCAATAAGAGGAAAACGATAAATGAAAGTAAATCCAAAACTATGAATATATTATTTTGTGTACTAGACAAAAATGAATTTGCTAGAGTCGCTATTTGTAAATCTACATATGAATTGGCACACATGGCAAGTGAGACAAGAAGAGGTCAAACAAAGAAAATTTTCAAGTTTCTAAAATTATTTGCAAAATTTCAGAACGAAACCTAGTGAGAGCGTACTCGAAATGTATTTATGTTTTCAAGATATACAAGAAGCTCTTATTGCTCTAGAAATCACACTCACTGATTTTGATATAATTTCCATAATTTTAAACACATTGATTGACGAGTGGGACAGAAAGGTCTTTGCAATCTGGGAGGCCAACTATCTCTTTAAACTCAACGTTAAGGAGCTAATAGGAAATTTAATGTCGTATGAGGTGAACTTGTGGGTCAAAAAGAGAACGTTTGGGAGAACAAGTTCATAACATTTCAAGCCGGAGAAGTCCTTGTTTTCCATATGTATGAACTATCATATTTTGATAAAAATATTAAAAAAAATAACGAAATTTAGAAAGAAGTCCAATATTGATAGCAGTTCATCCAATCTAAGATGCTTCAAATGCACCAAAGGAGGTCATATAAAGATGGAATATCTTGATCTTGATAAGAAGAAGAAGAGATTCAGATATAAGGAAAAACCCAAAAGAGAAAAGCAGGCGTTTCAAGTGATGTGGGATGACTTTGATTCCTCATTATCATCGTGTGATAGTGAAAGCGACACCGAGGAAACAAATATATGTTTTATGGCTATAAATGATGAGGTATGCAACAAATTTTCTTATGATGATTTATTAAAATTTTGCCTTAGTAGATAGGTACAATGCAACAAAAAAGAGAAGTAAGAATTGATTGCCTAAATTAATAGACTTAAGATAGAAGTACCGATATTAAAAGGTAAGAAATTAATTCTGGAAAAAGAATTACAATAATTTCAAATTTCTTCTAAAAGTTTAAATTCTCAATCTCTTGTTGTACGATGAACTCATGGTATGTTGATCAATGATTTTGATATGAAAAAAATAGAGATTTTATTTTACCGCAAGAACACAACGTTAATTGTAATATTTGTGCGAGTACGGGTCAAATCCATGGGGATTTTTTAATTATTAACGTTCATTTGAATTTTGGACGAGTTAGACGAAATTGGGAGATTCAAATTTGATTAGTTTTGAACTAAGAAATTGCTAAAATTGCAAAAAGATAAAATTGTAAAGAAATAATTGAAAGAAATGGGCAACTACTTTAGGGAAAGAAAGTGCTATAACGAAATAATTATAAAGATCCATTTCCCTCTTAGAAAACCAATAGATCTTGGATGTAAGTGCGAAATATTAAACAGAAACAAAATTAAAATATAAGTGCAATAAAGAAATGATGAATACAGACTAAAATTGAAATTATTAAACTATGAATCTGAACTGAAATAATATAAGAGTGGGTTTTATTGCTAAACAAATGAAGTACAAAATGAAAAAACTATATGTTTGTTTTTTAAACTCTAATCTAACGTATGAGAAAAGAAAATAAAGTACGAAAAATCTAAAATCAAATAACCTAAACTACTGCCCAGATATCTTCAAATGTGGCTAGGTGGAGGTACTTATAGAGCTTTTTATATGTAGATTTAATACTTAATAAAAAAGGGAACGTTCTAGAGCTTTTAGACTCGGTCTTGCTCTGATGGTTTCTTGCATAGGCTACATTCAAGTAAAATTAAACATAGAAACATGACTAGAAAAGTCTTTTTCCAATATGTTATAGAAGCTTTTTGATTTTGTGTGTTCCATAGTGTTATAGAAACTTCTTTCTCCAATATATTATAGAACTAGAGACATCCTAGTGAATGCACACATACAAAACCAGTTAGCTACCAAATCTATTATGTATGTATGTGCATTTAACACTTCTAAGCCAATTCTTCGATAATTTCTTTATTTTTTTTGAAAATCAAGAATCTGCAATAAACAGAACAAAAATATAAAGTAATATTGCCTTATGAAAGCTAAAATGTGTAAATAAGTATTTTAAAATAAACACAATTTGATGTTCATCAAATCCCCTACAATAGAACTTTTACTCATCTTCGAATAAAACTAACAGAAATTATTAGCCACACTTTCATAGGGAAACACGATTAAATTTAGCATATGCAACAAACTTTTAAACCCCTAGATGTCCTGATTGGAAAAGTTGTGTCTCGTGGGGGCTTTTAGCGGTTCCTATCCATACAATCCAAATTCAATATAACATGCTTCTAATATAGATATATGAATGCAGAAAGTTATAAAAATTAATGAATCTATTTATTTTTAAACAGCTAAACGTTGTAGTGTACACATGTTCCAGTCAAAATCCAGAAATCTAAGTTCACCACCTAGTCACAAATTTCAAACAAAGATCAAGTTCTCATCATACTCGACACTAGCTTACTAGTTGTTTCAATCGAAAACATAGTGCATCTGTGAAATTAGTTCTTTATTTGTATTGTCAAAGTTAGCAAAGTGATACTTTTAATTCCACTTGTATAACAAATTCAAATAAATAAAAATAAAAAATGCATTGAATTCAATCACTTACACTCTCCTTACACCTAACCGATAGGCTTAACTATACCACCCGTACACAGCATTTCAGGTTTACATGAGAATGGAATAGAGCTTGGCGGATGGTGCAAACCGACTCTGACTATGTCAGTAAAGTTTAGTGCTCCTTAGATGCTAACTCATAAAATAAGACCAGGGTATATCATCAATGCACTATCTTTCGGACTTGCGTGAGAGTAGGGTAGAGCTTAGTGGATGTGTAGACTAACTCTAGCAATGTTAGATACCCTTGGTATTCATTATTATTATCACTAGTAATTTTTTTTAAAGAGAAAAAGAGTGATTAATGCAAAATCATCTTAGTATCTCTTAGTCGTACGGATATGAGAATGTTAACGCATGTAATTTATGATAAGAACCGGGCTAATCGAAAGCGGGTGAAATAGGTAAAATTAAAAAAAATCCTATATATATTTATTGGGTCTATGAAGTCTAAAGAGATTTTAGATCCAATTTAAAAAATTATTTAAATAAAATCCTTTATTTTATTTAATTAGTTTGAAAGAGTTTGGATTTGATATGAATTTAAATTGTAAAAGTCTACTTGAACATAGTTTGATGACACAATTGGTGACACTAGGAATCTCGATCATTAGATTGCCCCCTGAATTCTACCTTGCATATAAAGACAAAAGGATCCGATGGTCCAGATCTTTTGTGTCCCCATTTGTGTCCAAATATCCAGCCCCATTTACATTTATGATGCAAAAGTAGGCACATCTACATTACAATATGATTGTTAACCCGCCTTTGGATAAGGCAGTTACAGGCGGATTTAACCCTATAGACTTCACAATTATCAAGACCGATGAGTGTAGAACGATGATTATAGGACCCGAAGGTAGAGTACAAATGGTTATGCGAAGCTAGAGTTTGATGGAGTTGGTAGGTAAACGATGCAAGATGCTTGAAATAAGAATATTAGCTTGGACAAGCAAGGGGCCGACATGCTTAATCAAGAGGAGTCGATATACTTCAATTGCCTAGCAAATGGAAGCGATCAACATGCTCAATCTAGAGGGATCAGTATACTTCAATTCCTAGCAAATGGAAGGGATTAGCATGATTAATCTAGAGGGATCAGTATATTTCAATAGCCTAGAAAATGGAAGGGATCGCATGCTCAGTCTGGTTCGAAATGATATGAGAATTGTAAGGCTAACATAAGCATGCAGAAGCTGCCATAAGGATCACTGTCCAAAATGAACTAATGAAGGGATCGATACCGATCCCTCTTCATTGAGGTTTGGGCCTATTGACCCTTATGGAGGGCTCATGTGGATTAGAAGGTCCATTTGCCAAAGTTTTGGAGAGATTGTTGGTCGTCTTCCTCTATAAGCACAGCAGGCATGGCGTCAGAAATAGGATCTTCTTTCATCTTCTCTTTATCTTCAACCTAGGCTACACTCTGCCAATTTGATTCTTGGATTTCAGGTTGTAACTATGAACAAACATTAGTATAATAGAAAGGATTATTCTAGAGTGAACGTAGACCAAAGTTAGTCGAAGAACTATAAATCTGTGTCTCTATTTACCTGTTTTTGATTATATATTTTAATTTTATCTTCATTTATTTCTCTTTTATATTTCTTTGATTGGATTAGATATTGGTGCTTTCACACAACTGGGTGTTGGTGGCCAACTTGACGCCATTAATGATTATATTTTTGGATATATTTTTACCTTAATAATTCATCATATATAACTAAATACCCATAGAAGAACTTTAGCTTTAGCCATAATGGTCAAAATACTAGCTCATCAGTGGACGTAATTCAAAAGTTTGAATAACTTATAAGTCGTTTATGCATTAAAAGATATTCAACCGTATAGTTTTTCTATATGATGCGTATTTGCAGTGTCTTTTGAGCGTGTATTTGCATACATTAGAAACACAAACATGTCCTAACTCATGATTAATTTTCCTACCATGTGGCTCAGTAAAGAGCATGGTCAACTTGACAAAGATTGTGACCAGTTCCACAAAAATAAAGGAGGATGCTATTTCATCTACATCATGTGTATGTGTCATCAGATAAGCATACAAAAATGAAAATTTCTCTGAAAATTCGTGCACTTCCTATGTTTTAGTTCTTAATGATTAAATGGTTTCTGCTTTAGCCAGGTGGACTAACATGTGGCACGCACATTGAAAGATCTATTATCAACTTTTCCATGGAGCACAACTCTATAATTGAATGGATAATCCATGTACAATGATATTTATATCCACTCAAACATTGAAAGGTTAAAAGCAGTTTGAATTGAAAAACCTAATGTATTTTAGTTGAAAATTTTCTCATAAAAAACAATTGACATATACTTATTTTGAATTGAATTGGTCACTTTTAGACTAATGTTTCCCTTTACGTGTTAGAGATACAATATGCACACGAAAATTGCAATCGAGAAACATGCATTAACCTACAAACTGTAAGCTACCTTTATCTATAAACTTTTTATTACAAATTTATAGCCAAATATATTCCAAGATATGATTAGCTTGAATACTTTTGTAAGGAGTCATTATACTCCGCTTTGGTCATGCTTTTAAGATAAGACACGCTTTGCCGTATTACCATGCTTTACACATACGCGCGAGTGCGCACGCACGCGCGAGTGTGCACGCACAATGTTGATATTCTCATAAGGCAAAAAAAAATGATGGCATATTGGACATGTGTAATCCATATTGAAGAAGCCACTATGCCATACTAGAGATCCATGGTCAAAGAATATGATTTGTTTTGCCACAGATCGAATTTTCGACCTTCGAAAATCGATACTAATATGTCCTCTGTATAGCATGCCGAGCAATCGAGTACCGGAAATACCAGATCATTAGAGAAATAGAAGAAAGAGGTAGAAGAAAATAGAACAACAACACAGAATCTCACAATCGCAACAGAACAATATATAATAGATAATAATATGTCTTTATACAAAAAGAACTGCAACTGTTATTTATACATTACATTATCCGGGTACAACAAATCAATAATTCAATACTGGATAGTTATAATAACTTGCCCTAATCAGCGCTGACAATACAGCTTAACACACACAGCGGAATATAATCAAGTATGTGGAATATGTCTCTGTCATCCAGCTCGTCTCCTGAACTCCATAGCATCCTAACATGAATCTGTAATACTCGGTCTAACCTGAACATTATAATAAAATAACACCGGAGTCAGTCTGGAAAACCAGCGTGAGAAAACACACTCAATTTGAATTATTAAAGCTATCAAAATCTTTTGAAAACAAAGGTATCTTGTAAGACCACGCCATACATAAACATGACGGATTTTTACCTTACACGACGGGTTTTTACCTTACGATAAGCAAAACATTTTATATCAAAATCATCTGATATTATAATAGTGTCTAAGTACAAATACTTATTCAAATAGCCAAAATTATTACATTAATTAAATTCCAGTATACTAGGCTCTATAACCAAAACCGTAAAGCCATATATTGGAGAACGGATTCCATACAATGACTAGACATTAGGGTACGACCTATCACAGTACACATCTAGAAAAATATACTAAGGACCTCGCCGCATCCTCTAACACACAAGACCATACTATCCCTAACCTGGATAGCACCAAATATGCTATCATACCGAGTGCTCCTACCCTTATCGAGCTCTCCCATGCACCGTATTTATAATATCAGAGGGTATCTAAAAAGGTGATAAGCATACCCTAATTGGGTGCGACCCACTTAGCCTTGCTGCATCTCCCCTGATTTCAATCATTCTGGTTGATGAGGCTTGAGGCTACGATTACCTTTTTAAGAAATTTATACTTGGTATTTTCATTGTCCTCCAATAACAATGTGTTGAAAATATTCATCCATACAAGTCTGTTCCGGGTTTAAGAATGCACTATTTCTACTACATCCATTTTGGAATCATCCTCAGGATTAGTAGCAATCAGCCCTCGCACTTCAATACTCTATCTTCAATTCCATGCTCTTATCTTCACTTCAAAAACGTATTCGTTGGCTCGAAGTGGTTTTTGAATAACTTATCCAATCCCGGTCTCTTAGAAACAACGTTCGATATTTTTGGTAAACTCATCTCCGGTTCTTTAGGAAATAAACAGACAAAAATAAGATCAGAGATCATCTCCTTACCGTTAGTGGACGGATTCCCTTATCATCGTCCTAGAAGAACGAAACGAGTTTATAGTACAGTACAACACCTTTCGATGATAACTGTACCATATAATCCCTGTGTTTCTCCTAGATATTTTCAAAGTTATGTTTTTGGTCCAGATTTGATAGTCGGTTATTTAACTATCAAATAAATGATCATTCAACCAAAGAGCACATTTTCCACTGAAAACACTAAGTCTCATTTAATTTAAATTTTAATAAATTAAATCTCTTTATCAAAAGGTATATACTTATCTTATCGAAGTAAGTACATTCACTAACCATTCTTTTCAAAAATATTTGAAAACTTTTTCAAATAAATATGGAAAGCATCACGCGGAATCAACCACGTATTCGCAGCTCAATGATTATGTCTCTATCCCAGAGAAATCCAAACTTAACTGTAGGCACTCTCTGCTTCCCGATTTGGCCATGAAAGTATACCATTACTTTCCAAAAACTTTATTTAATAATTATCTCAGAATAATGCTTATAAAATTTCTATAATGAATTTTCAAGTTTAATTTAAGCAAATACTCTTCAATAAAAGTTATTATATAAAACAATATTAATATTGAATAATTTATCCTTTAAAATGATAATACTAAGTAATTCTTAAATAATAATACTAAATAATTCTTAAATAATAATTAACTTAATGTCAACTCATTATAAACTAACTTAATTAATAATTAAATATACTTTAAACAATTTAAAATAATTACAAAACTTTGAAACAATAATTAATTCTGATTTATTAATAAGATTCTAATTAATTTACAAGACTTATTTATAAACTTATAATTCATTTTGACAATTTAAAAATATTTAAATAACTAATTATTTGTCACGACCCGAAATCCAATGTTCGAAAATCGACATCAAATACCTCACTTGTATTCGAATGCCGAAGATTCAAACATCGAACTCCAGTCGAATGGAGCTTATAACAACATTAGATGAATATAAATAGCAGAAAAAAATGAATATCATTGATCACAGATACAACATCATCATAATATCCATTACAACATTTAATCATGAATATCAGAGTGCTACATATTGATATAACAACAACATAATGATAACTTCACAATGGAATGACAGTAGAGTCTTCAAAATGATCCAACATACATCTACTATGATAAGGTATTCAAAAACTCCAACACTTCAAGTGGTTGCCAAAGCCAAAACTTCCAAAATCCGATTGCTTCCAAACAAAAAGACTTCAAAATCCAGCTAGAACTAAAACACGGAAACTTGCTACTAGGCTGCCCGTGTGGAACTTATAGGCACCCAAAGTTTAGAAAGGAAACAATAAACTCCTGGTCAGTCATGAGACTGGTATGAGTAAACAAAAACAGTTGCTTGTGTAAAAATAGTTTATAAAAGAAACTCGATTTGCTTTTGGAAAATGAAACTACCATAAGACCTCCCGCCACACACACAATGCAATCGCAGAATTGGAGGAGATTTCTTCTTATGATAGTCAAATATGCTTGATACGAGAAAATTTCTTTGATATTCTTACTAGTGCATAGTGTAGAAAACCATTCCGAAAGTATAATATTAATCTTAGCCAGCATAGACATTTCGTACTATGCCTACTATAGCTACCATCTAAACAATGGTGACCACCAAAAGTAAATGGCAGGTTATACAACTAAAACCGTACTGGATTCGTATTGGGGATTGGATTTCCAACAAATGGTCAGGCTAAGGAACTTCCTGCTACCACATGGGTATGCCTCTGGAGGGACGTCCCGAGAATCTACCCAGCTCTCTGCCAACACAAGGCCGGGTTACCATTGTAATTAGGTAACTACTACTCGAGTATGTCATCCCCTGGTCGTTTGCGACCTTTATCCGAGGGCCCTCAACCACAAAGCAACAACCACACAGTAATGAGATTGCAGCAACAACATAGGTTAACTATCTGGGCTCCATACCATGATACGACATTTTTTCAGAAGGAAATGACATACCCTAAACGGCGCGACCCTCATAACCTTGCCACATCTTTCCTGTTTTGACCATGTCGGGGTATGAGGTCCGATGAGGTCTCGTCCACAAAGCTACACTTTACACAAAAGCCATGCTTTGATCACAAATGATCAACAAATGATCATCAACATATAGCAGCACTTAGCATGCCACACTACCAAATTGGGAGTATATCACTGATAACCTTCTACTACATAACCTCTGAGCTCGTACGTCTCAGAGAAGGGTGTTAAGCTAAGAGAATAAATTCTCCTCCGCCAACAGATATGTATTTGAAAGAAATCTGCTTTATATCTTAAAGTGTAGTGTCATACATACAACCATACAAGTGTTTTCCGGGTTCGAACAGATCCGAAGGCACTTCGTCCAATAAAAGAAGAAGCCCTTGCAATCGAGGTATCCACAATCCCGATCGGACTCCCCATCACATGTGGAGATCTCTATACCGGAACAACTCAGTGCAGAGACATTTGATATGTTATCCTATCGTTCTCAAAGACACCCGGTCTTCACCACCGTCTTCAAATGCTATCCATTTCGTCGTTTCACTATTCGAAATGGGTTATATGACACAAAGTCCTCTCTCGGCTAAACCGAATAGTGAGCGCTTAATTTAAAAACACGTGGATGTATCAATCACAAAGATTCACATTCAGGGTTCGATGTGGGTTTCGGATAACCAACTGGAATCCG
Organism: Allium cepa; assembly: GCA_030765085.1. Taxonomy (NCBI): domain Eukaryota; kingdom Viridiplantae; phylum Streptophyta; class Magnoliopsida; order Asparagales; family Amaryllidaceae; genus Allium; species Allium cepa. The sequence goes on from CM060938.1 coordinate 806,520,774, forward strand.
ACTCCCTATCGCATCGAAATTTAATTTCCATTTTACGGGCCAATGAGTTTTCACATTCACTCAGAAACAAATCACAAATCATAGTTGAGCACAAAGCAATTTCACATCACACAGTATCACAATCACAAACAGGGATATCAAACAGCTCAAAGCATTTCGATAATAATCAATCATCTAACAATTAGATGAATTAACAGTGTGATTATAATCAATTTATCACATAATGTCAAGTTCTAGTGGTCCAGTGGTTATGACATAGTGGAGTTGCTGCATATGGTTGTAGTGGCACCGGTTCGAATCCCAGCGGCCACAATAATGAGACATAGTGCACGGCCACTTATAAAACCGGCTAACCGAAGGCCAAGGCAAACATAGTTTCCTTCACCCCAAAGTTTAGTCCCCAAAGTTTTTTTAAATGGCTACTGTCGAACGCGTTAATGGTTACTGTCGTATCCTTTGTAGATCCTGCCAGTAGTTTACGATCTCCCCCAATCTGCCGCTCCATCCTCACCTCCTTCCCACTTCTTTTCTTATGCCCGATTCATCTAGGGCCCCTCTCGAATCCATCCCCCAGCCTCCATCTGCGACACGTTCTGGCCGTGTCTACTTGCCGACGTTGTCGATGTCTGCGCGCCCCCCTGCCCTCCTCTCGCCCACTGAGTTCCCCCTTGCTTTCAGCTCCTGTTCGACCCTGTGTTTTGGTAGCGAGTGAACCCCGGCCTGTTGCTGTGCCTCACGCAACTGCGTGTGTGAAGGAATTGTGTAATCCGTGTTGTGATGAGCGAAACGTTTCTTTGGTTGATGGAAACGGTTTTGGTTTTGATGTTGGTGTGTCTGACCTTAAACAGGGATGCGATTCTGCTTATCTTACTTGTAGTGGTCAAGGCACAACACATGTTTGTGTTAATTCCCCTGAGAATCCTGAACCAAATGTTACTGTTTTTGACTCTGTAGCAACTCTTCCCACTGCCCCTAGTCCCCTCAGAGATGTTGACAGCAGTGATACTGATGCTACCAAGCAATCCTCAAAAACGTGGTCATCACTTTTCACGTCCTTGCCCCGTAATGCGGGTGCCTACGTCCCGATTGAATTTGATTTGGTTGAGGAAAATGGTGTGATGATTCCTCCCCCTTGTGTTTTGCAAGCCGGTGAAGATTTTTGGTCAGACTATTTGGTTGGCTTTTTTCTGGACTCCCATCATCGACTTACAAATGCGGTTTCGATGCTTCGGAGGGCATGGAAGCTTCGTGGAAATTTGCAAGTGAAACTGATTGATACGATGTATTACTTGAATTTCTCCTCATCGGAGGATCGTCGGCTAGTTCTGGAAGCTGAGCCTACTATTGTTGATGGAAGGCCCTTCATTGTTACCCCCTGGTCTCCTACTGTGGCGTGTGCTCGTGAGCAAGTTTGTTCTATCCCTGTTTGGGTATATTTTTCTCAGATTCCCTCAGTTCTGCAGCCTCTTATTGGATTGAACTGGTTAGCTTGTAATGTTGGTAAGCTGAAATGTTTTGACTCTAATACGGTGGCGCGTGATAAGTTGATGTATGCGAAGGCTCTTATCGAAATTTCCCCTTCTAAGCCTCTCCCAACTTCTATTCCTGTTCAGCTTGCTGTCGGCCATATTGTGGAGGTCAGAGTTCGCTATGGCTGGGTTCCGGATATTTGTACTTTCTGTCACTCCTTTGGTCACCTTACTAGTGATTGCCGGCTTTCTGAAGTCTCTGCGGCTACTCCCAAGTTACCATTGCCGCGCCCCCGTCGTAGGATCTGGGTCCCCAAAGTTTCTGCCACTCCCTCTCCCCTTGTTCCTGCTCCTGAGGCTGCTTTGCCAGATCTGAGTGATCCTTCATTGCCCCTAGTTATGCCTGTTTCGCTGCCTGGTACAGTGGTTCCTGGTGCTGCTCCTGTCATCCCTCTTGTGTCGTCTCCTGGTTCAGTGGTTCCTAGTGCTGCTCCTGACATCCCTCTAGTTTCTTCCGACCCTTCCTTGCTGCTGCCTCCTGTAGCTTGGGATGAGGCTGAGGGGTGTTGGATTGATCCCATTTCTGATATAAGGTATGACCCAGTTAATGAATCCTTCTTCCGATTTGTATCTGATAATCAGCTGGACCTTAGATGCCTTCGCTACAAATAATATGGTGATTCTATAGTTCTTGATATGGACGGACTGGTCGCGACTTCGAATTTTGTCATGCTTGTTGATCCATCCTGGGACCGATCTTTTATCTACTGTTCTGATGATTTGGTTTATGATCCTTGTCTTGCTCTCCGGTTCCGCCCTTTTGCTGGTATTTCTGGGTCTTCGAGCACTTCTTTGGTGACTATGGTTGTTGGTGATTCTCCCTCCTCGGAGGAGTGTTAGTTCTACTTATGTTACTTTTAGTTTCCGTGACATAGCTGTCACGTACCTGTGCTGTTTTTTTTTGTATTTTAGTAGTTAAGGTGCTTTTACCTTACTCCTGTACTTCAATTTTTATTACGTTCGTAATAAAAGTGGACGGTCCACTTAAAAACCGGCTTGCCTTGCAAAAAAATTTATCACATAATTATTTTTTATTAATTATCTTTAATTAATGATTAATTATCCTTAATTTTAGATTAATTAATCCTTAATTATTAATTAATTAAAGATTAATTATTAGTTAATTAACCCTTAATTATTAATTAATTAAATCTTAATCACTTGTTAATTAAATTCTTAATTATTAATTAATTAAAACTTAATTACCTTCATTAATTAATTATTTCTTAATTAATTACCCTGATTAATTTATCCTTAATTGTAAATTAATTATCCTTTAATTAATTATGAATTAATTGTTAATTAATTATAAATCATTAATTATTTAATTATCATTAACAATATAAATTATTTTACTTTTAAATTAACAATTTGAACATTCAATTAACTTCTTAATTGCTTTGTTAAGTTTATTTAAAATAATTTTTAAAACAACACATTCCAACTTGACAAATAATCATCATTCTAAAAAGAATACTTTAGAAATTTATTTAACTTAGATTGTTAAAGCTTTAAACCAGAAATCATATCACTCGAGTCACCCCGAGTGTTTCCCGAGCCAACCGTCCAACTGCTTCGAGTTTCCTCAGAAATCTACCCGTTGCTTACTTTTTTTTTCAAACTCAAAATTTTCTAAGTGCAAACCCATGTGGCCTATAATTTGCTTCGAGTTCGTACTCGAGCTATCACCTACATTTCTCGAGAGTAGCTTCGAGTTTCCTCTTTCTTTCCCAAACTGCTGCCACCTGACATAAATTTGATGTTGTGAACATGCACACTTCTTCCAGCCGGCTACGATCGGTGCCACTGTTGTCGACGTGTGGACGATGATCTCCACGAACCACCCAAACACCTAAAAAACCAAATTATCAACGAAATTGAAATTTCGATATCGAACCCAAACTGGAACAAAGGTTCGATCCACCAATGCAGCTCGTGTCAACGACCTAGACCACTTGAGGCTACACAATTTTGGCCATAGCTGCGCAAGGCTTTCCAGCTTCGATCGCCACCGCTGCGAACAGTTCCGGTCCATCGACGGTGACGCAGCAGTGTGTTTTTTGACCCATAGACAAATACCAGCTCGAACCCTAGATCATCAAAAACCGGCCGCCACAATGATTTATAAATTCATCCAAGAATTTTCTGATTATCCTTGACCATCAGACTAACTCCAATCCTAACCAAGTGATTTATCATTACTTCAATTTCCAGAAATCACCAATAAATCAAAATTCATTCAATTCTCAAATTCTTGGTGGATATATGTTTAAAAATTCTGATCTTACCTTTAAAAATCCTGATCTTACCTTTAAAAATCCTTATTCCCAAAAACGTTTTTGATAATACAATTTAAATCAGAAAACAGAATGGTTGAATTTTCACATTATTTTGGGTTTACCTGTATTCTTCAAATTTCTAGAGAAAACTTAAGTTAAATCTACTTAAATTTATTTTTGAACCTTAAAACATAGCTAAACAAACAAAGTTTGTTTAGATCCTAAAGCCAAATAAGGATCAAAGGAAGAGAAATTGAAATTTGTACAGGTTTTAGAAACCTGGGTACAACCAGAAGCAAATGTGCCTGTAACTCAAACATGCACATTCTTCTCTGCATATAAACATCTACATATTTGCATACATGCCAATGATTTACAATTTATTTTCAAACATCATCCCAAACAACTCATAATGCTTCATAATTTTTAAGTGTTTACTCTCCTCGTTCGTTCTTGAAGACAGAGAAAGCTTGAAAAAATAATTTGTTCATGAGCTTTGAAATCCTGAGACTGATCTAGTATTTGAAAGCTTGATTTTTTTTCTCTACAACTAATTGATATAAACTTGCTTAGTTTCTTGCTTGATTACTGATCAACAAATTCAAACTTAAATTTTGAAAAGAATTTACTTGCCTTAATTTAACTTAGAGGAATCCTGCTCTGCTTCTTGAAAAAAAACTGGAGCTTGGTTCCTTTGAATTGCAATTTGAAAATTTGATGTTAAATCTTAATTTTTTGATTACTAATTCAATTGATTCTGAAGGATTAAACTTGCCTGAGGTATGGAGTTGAAATTCCTACTTTGATGTTTGAGATAATTCTCAGGCTTTAAGCTTTGAATTCAAGAAGATGTTTGCATTTCAGATTTTATTTTCTTTGATGTTGAGATACTCTGGTTTGTAATGTTGCCAGATTTTTTTTCTTTTCTTTTCTTTTAAAATTTTGAGAAACCAAAGAAATAAGATAGAGGAGCTAAAAGGCTTTTATGAATTTAAGTTTTATTTTTTATTAATTACCTAAATTGAATGACACTTGTTAATTTTGATGATGAGATCACTACACTTGTTAATCCTCTTGTTACATGTTCAACATTTGTATATTTTCTCATGAGAAATATATTTATATTATTTTCTTCTTAACTTTATATATTAATCTATTTAATTATATTATGATCTTTTTGTATTTTTGATATAATTTCATACCTTTATCGAATAAATTTCCTTTGTTAAATATTTGTACAAGTTAAAAGAAAATGTTCTAAAAAAAATTATACACTAATAAAAATCATACATATATTACTTTCAAATCCAATTATTTTTTTAGTACTCTTATATTTGAATCTTACATTCAAATTTTTATATATAATTTCCTCATAAATATAAATATATAAACAAGCACCATTTTTAGTTTGATTTGGAAAATTCCAAATTATTTTATTAAGACATTTATTTAAATAATTAAATTAAAATTCAAATCTATTCATATATACATTATATATATAATTTAAATTCAAACGATTTTTAAAAACATTTGTTATTTCAAATTTTAAACTCAAATGAAATTGAAACCTTATTCATATAATTTAACACCTATTTTGTTTGTCTTGAACTTTTTCTCAAATTAATTTCAATTTAGATTTCAAAAATTCAAATTACTAATTTTAAACTGATAAAATTTGGTATGTTACAGATCTTCCCCCCTTAAGGAAATTTCGTCCTTGAAATTTGAAAGAGAGAGGAAAGCAAATAAAGAATATATGAATATAGAAAAAGAGAGAGAAGGGCTTACCAGTTTAAGCCGGAATATCCACTCTGCAATTGGGATACGATTTCTGCATGCTATCTTCAGTTTCCCAAGTGCAGTCCTTTGGATCACCGCTCCACTGCACTTTACCATTTTCACAATTTTATTCCTTAACTGCTTTTCATATCGATCCACAATCTTTATCGGTTCTCTTTTAATTTTCAAATTGGGAGTGATTTCGAGATCCTGTTGAGCAGCTTCTTCAATAATACTATCTGGACCGTGCACATATTTCCGGAGGTTAGAAATGTGAAACAAATCGTGCACGCCAAACAACTAGCTGGGTAGCTGCACTCGATAGGCTAAAGGACCGATCCTCTCCAGAATAGGAAAAGGACCAATATACCATGGTGCCAGCTTACCAATCTTCCCAAATATTAACACACCACGCATTAGAGATACTTTAAGAAAAACAGAGTCTCTAATCTGAATTCCAAATATCTTCTTCTACGATCATAATAGCTCTTTTGACGACTTTGAGCTATTTTCAATTTCTTTCGTATAAAATCAACTTTTTCTGTGGCTTCCTTAATCATATCCGGTCCAAGGACGAGTCTATCACCTGTCTCGATCCAACATGCAGGTGATCGACACGGACGACCATATAAAGCTTCAAAAGGAGCCATCTCGATACTGGCCTGGTAACTATTGTTGTATGAGAATTCGACCAGATATAAATGATCCTCCCAAGAACCACCAAAATCAAGTATACAAGCACGCAATAGGTCTTCTAAGATTCAGTTTATCCTTTCAGTCTGCCCATCAGACTGTGGGTGATAAGCAGTGCTGAAGTTCAGTTTTGTTCCCAATGCGTCTTGAAATGCCTTCCAAAATATACTAGTGAAGATCGGGTCACGATCACTCACTATGCTACTAGGTATATTGTAGAGACGAACAATTTCTTTCACATATAACTCAGCTAAACTTGCTGCTGTGCGGGTAAATTTCACTGGCAAAAAGTGGGTTGTCTTAGTCAAACGGCCCACATGACCCAAATTGGTTCATTTACTTTTCGAGTACGAGGCAACCCGTCGATGAAATCCGTTGATGCTTGGTCCCATTTCCACTTGGGTACCTCTAAAGGCTGAAGTAAACCCGCCATTTTCTTTTGATCGCTTTTAATTTATTGACAAGTAGCACAACGACTCACATATATAGATATATCTCTTTTCATTGTCTTCCCCCATAAAATTCTTTTGATATCTCTATACATCTTGTTAACTCCTGGGTGGATGCTGAATTTAGACTTGTGACATTCGTCCAAAGCTTCTCGTTTCAGTTTGGGAATGTCCGGGACACAGATTCTGTCTTTCAATCTTATAACTCCTCTACTATCAACCTCAAAACTAGTTTCTTCTCCTTGGCATATTCTTTTATAAATTCCTCGAAGAAACTCTCTTCATTCTGCTTACTTGCGATCCTCTTAAGAAGAGTAGGAGCGATAACAAGATGGGCAAGAATAGCTTGTTTTCTACTCAAAGCATCGACAACTACATTGGCTTTTCTAGGTGTATAAAGAATATCTAGATCATAAGATGCCAGAAATTCCAACCAACGTTGTTGTCGTAGATTTAAATCTTTCTGGGTGAAGAGGTATTTCAGAGATTTGTGGTCGGTGAATAATTTGAATTTTTCACCTAAAGAACGAGAGTTCATTAAATATTTTTATTAATTTAAATTAAATTTCTTAATTTGTTAACAAAGCTGAAAGAGGTTCTTATCCAAAAGATAGTGTCGCCAGATTTTCAAAGCGAAGATAACAGCTAGAAGCTCCAAATAATGTTTTGGGTAGTTTCTCTCATGCAGACATAATTGTCTACTCGCGTAGGCAATTACCTTCCCATTCTGCATTAGTATCGCACCTAAACCATCACCACAAGCGTCAGTATAAATAGATAAACCCGGGTTCCCATTAATGATAGTGAGAACAAGAGCAGTGGTTAACCTCTTCTTCAACTCCTTAAAAGCTTCATCGCATTTCAGAGTCCAATTGAATTTTGCATTCTTCATTATTAGCTTAGTCAACGGACTAGCTATCTTAGAAAAGTCCTAAACATACTTCCGGTAATAACCCACTAAACCCAGAAAACTTCGAACTTCTTTTGGTGCAATGGGTTTTCTCCAATCAAGAATAGCGGAAATTTTGCTAGGATCAACATAAATTCCTTCCTCATTAACAATGTTCCCAAGAAATTTAACTTCTTTGACCCAAAAAGGGCATTTGGAAAACTTTGCAAATAGAAAATTCTTCCTCAATATCTCTAAAATAATTCTAAGATGCTCAGCGTGCTCCTCTTCAGTCTTGGAATAGACCAAAATATCGTCAATAAACACATGCACAAATTTATTCAATACTTCCTGCACTACAAGAATTTTGATTTTTAGTAGCGCTCAAAAAAACGGTACTAAAAGTTTTAGCAGCGTTTCGATGAACGCTGTTATAAAGCCCGCGACTAAAAATACCTGATTTTTAGTGGCACTTATTTCAACGCTACCACAAATCGTTTTACTGTAGCGTTTATGAAACACGATTAAATTCTTTTTTTGCAGCGTGTATAAAACGCTGCCAAAAGGCTTTTTGTATAAAACGTTACCAAAAGGCTTTTTGACGCTACTAATAGAATTCCAACTTTACCCCTACTTTACGATTGCGTTTACTCAACGCCACTATATGTATTTCCGTAGCCTTTTTGAAACGTTACTAAAAGTTATTGATCATTTTGCACCATTTTTTCATGCTATTATTTCCTGTTGATGGTCTATTTTATTTCTACTATATCAATCAACAATCACTCACATAATCATCATATTCGAACAATTAAAAAAAATATTAATCATATAATCAAATAGTATATCCATAACCATTCTAATACAGTAGATTTTTTATAAAGTGACCAACATACAATAACCATTCGTATACAAATTTACACATCTAGTACTAATAAAATGTTATACCGAACCGGTGCTAATAAAACGCTTGATTATCCATAATTTTTTGTTGCATGCAGAAGTGAAAGCTATCACCACAAAAGTTCAACGTTACTCTCTTCGAAAGTCCAATGCCTGCACAAGTGAAAGCACAATGGATAGATAAACAATTATGTTAATTCGTAGGGCTACAAATCTGATATCAAACATCTAAAACATTGTACAAGTGTATCATTCACATCTACGTGTATGCTACGAATTCCATAAGCATGGCCTTTTACTACCACTCCATTACCTGCATGGTTCATTTATTATAAGTTATCTTGCAGCTTTCTGGTATGTGTAAATAAGTCAAATACACAATAATATAACTTAAGTTCAGTAAACATTTACTTCGAAATTGCTCTGTAGCAGGAGTGCTAATAGCCCAAACATTATTTCTATAGAAGAATATGATTGGAACCCAATCACAGAAGCAAAGTCCAAACCAGCATGAAAATCACCCTATATTTATTGTTATTTGTTAAATTTTGTAAGACTTTATTGTTTATAAAACTTTGTTAAATTAGTTATATTATTATTATTATTTATAAAATTTAGTTAAATTAAACTTAGTTAATTTTATAAAATTCGTTTAATTTTAACAAAACTTAGTTAATTTTTATTAACTTAGTTAACTTATTTTAAAATACCTGGTCTTAAGCAGTAGTGGTCTGAAGACTAAATAGACCTGCAAAGCACACACGTATATAAATATGGGGAGAGTAGACTATATATATGTGATAAAATCACATTAATTTCGTTCTGACTTTACCCTTTCCCACTTTTTGTCTGTTCTCAAACTAGGAAGACAGATTACTTGTCTCGCACTGGTTTATAAATATTGTGGTTGGCATACTTTATTTCGGAACAAAATCAAACATCCTAGTCTATCACTGTTACTTCTCAATCATGCATCCTTAGACCACTGTCAGCTGTCAATGGATCAAATAGTGAATGCATAGAAATTTAAGATCATATGATGCCCTTTTCTCTCTCTTTTATTTTCCATAAATATGGTTAGAAGGTGTTTATGCTTATCCTTATTAGGAAATTTTCCAACAATGAGCGGTTACACATAACATACAGTTGAATCAATCAAAAGATATGGTCGAATCACATGATTGAAGGAAGAAAATGGAAGACATTAATAAGATCGAACTCATCTGTCAAGTAGAGTAATAGAGAAGTGCAGTGGGTGAATGCAGTGTGTGGCAGCAATATTAGCATATCAGGGAACATCACTACTTTAACTAAAGCTTCAACTACACTTTACACTCAGTTCAACATCATCTGCAGATTCATCTCAATCTACAATATCTACAACAATAAAAAATAGACAAAAAAATACCATAAAGAAATATATATATTTTTTCAGAAAAAAAAAATCATTTTACTACCATGTGCATCAGTGAGTGGTCTGCACTCTTACATGTACATACTCTATTCATATCATGAACTGACTTGCCATGAAATTAAGTTTTTCTTTTTGTTTTTTAGGTAAAGCAGTCTTTATACTTAACCTTTCTTCATAGCCATAGGGATAGTAATTATTGCATTCACTATGAACTTTACCTTATTTTTCTGAAGTTAAGAATCACACCAGTCCCTTTATCCATTTTCCAAGGAAACTACTATGTAAGATAACTCCAGATCACCTACTAAATTGGGTTCCTTCATTTTTTGTAAAGATTTGTATCTTTAGTATTACTCATCTTTTTTAGTACATGATCACATGTGGTACATTATGACAGCTTCTTCCGTTTCAAATGTCAATGTTTCCTGATATATAGCATTTTACGTATGGAAACATAGCTTTCTGGGCCATATATCATGTAGTAGAACTGCATGCCAGCAGTTAACCAAGTGTAGCAACCCCAGTGTAAAACTGAAAAAGGGTCTAGGTTATGGTTTTGCACTATGACCCGACCCATTTAAACCAATTTAAAATAGTATATGAAATATCTATTTTCTTCACAGAGGTAACAATATATTTGATTTAAAGAGAAAAGAAAATCACTATCCAACACAATGGCCACACAACACATGAAATCGATTATAGTTGACAGAGAGTCACATCAGATTATATTAACTGAGTTTTGGAGTTCATATGAGCAGCACATAAGATAGATGGTATGAAACATGTGCAATAAAAACTTGCGTGTTTAATTATGGAAATCAATTATTTATCATGCGAAGCCTGGAAATGGTTTGTGGTTTGCAAACAATAAAAATGATCTATGAAATGCATTTGGCTTTTAAGGAATAGAATAAAAATTGAATATTCGTACATAGTGTTATTTTACATAGTAGGGACAGTTTGCAAAATTTGGATCATTGGATCACTTATCTAATGCCCCTCCTAAATTCTGGTTCATTTTAGCTCCACACTGCATTTTAGCAGATAAATGTTTTCTGTGGTAATCTGGGAAAATATATAAGAACAATATCATACCTATCAACAAATTAAACAGCATGCAGCTATATGTATCTTGTCAAAGTTAACAGTAATCAGTAGCATGGTGGCTGGGATCGAGAAATGCTGAAAAAGGAAGGTGCAGTTAATATAGTGCCTAAGAGTTTATCCAAAGAGCTTTGTTATTGTATTGTATTGTATTAATTTGGTTCGGTTGTATTAGGAAGTACTTGATGTCTTGGCTAGTTCAGATGGAAAAAATCCCATCAGCAATATTTTTGTATGAATATCACTATATACACGAAGGAAAATCTGCTTGGACTTACTAGAGTACAAGATAGTATATACCCACTGGATAAATTGTGATACAGTTGTAGCAAAATCATGCAAGTAAAAAAATTTAACAAGAAGGAACAATTACCTTAATACCAGTAAATGTTGAAGCTAGAAGATTGCACCAATGGATGAACAAAATAAGCGTCAATTTTATAACCTGTAATAATGAAGTAAGGAAATTTGATGAATTCTTTGTAGTAATCTTTGAAAAGCTTTCGTTCTGTATTTCACGACATCAAAGGCTTCACCGTACCAGAGTCTTAATCTACGATCAAACTAACTGAGGCAGTTACTGCCATAATCCGTAGGGTGTGATCTAAATATACCATATTACTTGCCCTACCAACTGAATACAAAATATAAATTAACATTAATTAAATTTTGTAGTATTATGTAGTTGCATATAACGCGACATGCTCTTCTCCTCTAGTGAATAAAAGGGATGTGTTCACTGCTCTGATGATTTAGTGGTTCAAAACAGGGTGAGCATTGTTCATTTCGAACAAAATTAACCAATGTAAGATACCTGCTCTAAAGATGGAGTCCAGGAATACTTTGAAATTTCCGCAGCGAGTTCCATCATACCGGTGATTGCTGAAGTAGACCTAAAATAGAGAGCCTTGTAGATTATAAAAATCATTATAAATGATAACTGAATTGATTTAAAAAAGTAGAGACGTATAATTTGTATCAAGTGCTAAAGGAAGCGAAATTCCTGCAAATAGTACACAAAAAACCCTCTAACCAATGACTTTCTCACCACTGTCTCGAAACAAGACTGCTGCATCCGCACAACCATCCATACAACCAGCAGCTAAAACCTCCCTGACTGTACATACAAGCAACAAACAGTCACTACCTCTGTCAACAACACTCCAACATAGTCTCATTCACCCTTGACAAACATCACTTTAATACAACACTTGCTTTCCTGACACCCTACATCTACATATCAACGATCTCCTGCCAGTACTACCCTCTGACCACTTACATTCACCTCCTCCATATCATCAAACAAACTGTCACATACCATCAAACTCCACAAAACTGTCACATATTTTCTGCTAACATACTTCATCCTGTTCACCATCCGTCCACCACACAACAACTACAATCACCCCTTACCAACCATTTCATAATCTCAACTGACCCACCCTGCTTGCATGCAAACCCCTACTACATACAACTGAACCACCATTCATCGACAAACATTGTCTACAGATACTACTGCTCCACTCTCATCATTCAACCACAACACACTCCAGCCTGTTCTCACAAAACTGCAACAACTTGCCACTTAGACACTGCACATTCTCTGTGCATCTCCAGAACTTCCCCACTTCACAAACATTCACCTTTCCATACCAATTCATACCTCCTGCTACATCATTTGAACCGCCTGCAACCAATTCAAACACGAAGACCAGAAATCATACACGCAACCCAGAATCGCCAATTCAACCACTTTCGCAACCGCATCGATCAATTTGCGACTTTCAATCACCCAAATCCCCTAAACGAGTTCAAACAGATTGGTGCAAACCGCAAACCCAAAACGAGTAGCGAGTTCCTCGAAGCCAAAGCAAAGACTCCAAGCCCCACCTTCCTTAATCCTCAATATCGAGCGACGACCTTCCACAATTCAGCATCTAACCACATGCAACCTGAATTGACTTCAGACCTCACCTCTAATCAAAATACTTCGATTTTCCGAGTTGAAATTTTTGTGTAATTTTTTGGATTTGAGCTACGATTTGTTGAACTGTTGAACTTGCTTCGTCAAATTCATTTCTCTGAACTCATCCAAAGGAATAAGAGCTACGATTGGGTAATGTATTTGATTTAGGGTTACTTATTTTGGGGAAAGACTTGAATCGTTCTAAGTAGCAGAGGAATAGCATGGCGGTAATCTTTTGGGTTATGTTTATTTGGGCATACATGGAACTTTTTTATAAAGGCGCGAAGTGAAATATTTTTTGTTGCATTTATATAATAAGGTGAAATATTATTAGTTGCATTTACGTTTAAACGCCACCAATTTATGCAACCAAAAGCCAATTTTCTTGTAGTGCCGGAACACACGGATCATTAGATCTATGAAGTATGTTGGAGCATTGGTTAGCCCGAAGGACATGACTAACCATTCGTAGAACATGTTAGGACCCCTGAAGGCGGTCAAATGAACACAATCTTCGGCAATTCGTAGCTGATGGAACCCCTGGGCTAGATCCATCTTTGAAAAGAAACGAGCGCCTTGCAATTGATCAAACATATCATCAATTCTAGGTAGAGGAAATTTGTTCTTGAGGGTCATCTTATTGAGATCGCGGTAGTCCACACACAATCTCAAAGATCCGTCAGATTTAGCAACAAACAACACTGCTGAACCCCATTCAGAAACGCTAGGACGAATTAATCCTTTATTTAGCAAATCTCGATTTTGATTGACTAATTCAATTCTTTCCCTGGGTGCCATCCTGCGACTTGCGTGAACGAAAAGACAAGCATTGTGTACTAGGTCAATTCTGAATTCTATTTCTCTATGTGGAGGTAAGGATTTTACTTCTTCGAACATGTCTGGAAAATCCCGGACAATGGGGTATGGACTCCAGACTGGGTTCGGGATAACCCAAGTTATACGTCAACCCATCTCTTTTAGGACTAGGGTTCTCATAAGAAATCTCAATGAAACTACCAAATTTGGTTTTGATCGAAATCAATCGATTGTTACAATCCAATTTGGATTCGTATTTGGTTAGCCAATCCATTACGAGTGAGATTCCAAACTCATTAAAATCAAGGACAAAGAGACCGATAGGAAATTGGTAACAAGAATATGAGATAGGAACGTCTCTACATCGAAGATAAAGGTTTGTGGGGCCTCCAACTGGATTCTTTGCGCATATGGGTTCGTCGACAAAATCAGGTTCAAGATTTAATTCATTTATAGCTTATTGAGAGATAAAACTATGTGTAGCGCCCGTGTCAAATAGAATTCTAACAAGTCTATCATAAATAGTGAGGTTACCTTCCAGAACCCCTTTCCACTTTTCTGCTTTGGAGGATGCAGGTTTGTCTTTGACTGTGTACACCTTTGCTGTCTGAGCTTGCTTCATTGTTGGACAGTCTTTTACTTCGTGTCCTAATTTCTGACAATAATAGCATTTCCTGGGTTTTGCTTGTACGGATTGATCTCTCTTTGGCTTCTTGCAACTATTTGAATAGTGGCCTTTTACTAAGCAATTAAAACAAGTAACATTCTCTGCCAGGCTTCCTTGACTGCTCTTCTTTTTCTCCTTACCCTGCCAGGGTTTCTTGCCTTCAAATTTCCTTTTCTTCCAATTTTGATTGCTCATATTTCCTTTCTCTACTAGGGCTTCTTGCATATCCATTGTAGCATATCTGTACCCCATATCAATCAGATCTGAAAAAGATTCTTTGACGTGGCCAGTCATCCTTTCAGTGGAACTTCTTATTCATCCTACGAATGAACCTTTCATTTTTCTTTAGAGGTGTATTTACCAGTTCTGGACCGAAACGAGACAATTCGTTGAATTGGTTTAGGTACTCCTCAAATGACAAACTCCTTGTTCTAAGTCTATAAATTCCTAGTACATTCGAGGAATACCAGCCAATGACATATAGTGCTTCTCAAATACTTTTTTAAATCTCTTCCAAGTAAACTTGTCTTCTAGCTCATCTACAGTAACTGTCTCCCACCATGCTAGGGCTTCTTTTTGAAGCTGCCAAGAAGCTATGAGTCGCATCTAATCGTCTTCTATCTTTAGCCCTTTAAAAATTCTTTCACATGATCTGGTCCATGCTTGGGCCTCGATAATCGACTCCTTGCCGGTGAACGACATACCACCAAGTCTCGAGAAACTCTTATATAAATCAGCCAGATTCGGCTGATGTTGAGTAGATAAAGATGCTTCTGCTGTTAGGGGAACTTGACTAGCTATTGTGGCATTTCCTCAACCCCTAGCTCTTCCTCTTCGCTCGCTCATTCTTACTATCTGTAATTAGTAAGAAAATTTGATTTAGATATATGGATGAGATATCTTAAGGAATATCAACAGTTAAAAGAAATAGACTAAAAAAATTTAGGGTTTCGGTCTCGGGTTATACTCATTCTAGGATATACTTCACCCTATCTCTAATGAGCCATCTAATGTGTTATACTCCGTAGCTAAAGTTCTTACTCAACCTTTAGCTCTGATACCACTTGTCACGACCCGAAATCTAATGTTCGAAAATCGACATCAAATACCTCACTTGTATTCGACTGCCGAAAATTCAAACATCGAACTCCAGTCGGATGGAGCTTATAACAACATTAGATGAATATAAACAGCGAAAACAAAATGAATATCATTGATCACAGATACAACATCATCATAATATACATTACAACATTTAATCATGAATATCAGAGTGCTACATATTGATATAATAACAACATAATGATAACTTCACAATGGAATGACAATAGAGTCTTCAAAACGATCCAACATACATCATTATGGTAAGGTCTTCAAAAACTCCAACACTTCAAGTGGTTGCCAAATTAAAAGCTTACAAAATCCGATTGCTTCCAAATAAAAAGACTTCAAAATCCAGCTAGCACCAAAACACGGAAACCTGCTACTAGGCTGCCCGTGTGGAAATTATAGGCATCCAAAGTTTAGAAAGGAAACTAAACTTCAGGTCAATCATTGGACTGGTATAGGTAAACAAAAACAGTTGCTTGTGTAAAAACAGTTTATAAATGAAATTCGATATGCTTTTGGATAATGAAACTACTATAAGACCTTCCTCCACACACACAATGAAATCACAAAATTGGAGGAGATTTATTCTTATGATAGTCAAATATGCTTGATACGAGGAAATTTCTTTGATATTATTACTAGTGCATAGTGTAGAAAACCATTTCGAAAGTATAATGTTAATCTTAGCCAGCACAAAAATTTCGTACTATGCCTACTATAGCTACCATCTAAACAGTGGTGACCACCATAAGTAAATGACAGGTTATGGTTTCGTATTGGGGATTGGATTTTCAACAAATGGTCAGACTAAGGAACTTCCTACTACCACATGGGTACGCCTCTAGAGGGACGTCTCGAGAACCTACCCGGCTCTCTGCCAACACAAGGCCGGGTTACGTTTGTAACTTGGTAACTACTACTCGAGTATGCCATCCCCCGGTCGTTTGCGACCTTTTATCCGAGGGCCTTCAACCACAAAGCAACAACCACAAAGTAATGCGATTGCAGCAACAACATAGGTTAAGTATCTGGGCTTCATACCATGGTACCACCTTTTTCCAGAAGGAAATGACATACCCCAAAGGGCGCGAACCTCATAACCTTGCCGCATCTTTCCTGTTTCGACCATTTTCGGGGTGTGAGGTCCGATGAGGTCTCGTCCATAAAGCTACGCTTTACACAAAAGTCATGCTTTTGATCACAAATGATCAAAAAATGATCATCAACACACAGCAACACTTAGCATGCCACACTACCAAATTGGGAGTATATCACTGATAATCTTCAACTACATAACCTCTGAGCTTGTACGTCTCAAAGAAGGGTGTTAAGCTAAGAGAATAAATTCTCCACCACCAAAAGATATGTATTTGAAAGAAATCCGCTTTATATCTCAAAGTGTAGTGTCAGACAGACAACCATACAAGTCTGTTCCAGGTTCGAACAGAACCAAAGGGACTTCGTCCAATAAAGGAAGAAGCCCTTGCAATCAGGGTATCTACAAATCCCAATTGGACTCCCCATCACATGTGGAGATCTCTATACTGGAGCAGCTTAGTGCAGAGACATTCGATAGGTTATCCTATTGTTCTCGAGACACCCGGTCTTCACCACCGTCTTCAAATGCTATCCATTTCGTCGTTTCACTATTCGAAATGGGTTATATGGCACAAAGTCCTCTTCCAGCTAAACCGAATAGTGATCACTCAATTTAAAAACATGTGGATGTATCAATCACAAAGATTCACATTCAAGATTCGATGTGGGTTTCGGATAACCAACTGGAGTTCGACTCCCTGTCGCATCGAAATTCATTTGCCGTTTTACGGCCCAATGGGTTTTCATATTCACAAAGAAGCAAATCACAAATCATAGTTCAGCATAAAGCAATTTCACATCACACAGTATCACAATCACAAACAGGGATATCAAATAGCTCAAAGCATTTCAATAATAATTAATCATTTAACAATTAGATGAATTAACAGTGTGATTATAATCAATTTGTCACATAATTATTTTTATTATTTATCTTTAATTAATGATTAATTATCCTTAATTTTAAATTAATTAATCCTTAATTATTAATTTATTAAATATTTAATTATTAGTTAATTATCCCTTAATTATTAATTAATTAAATCTTATTACTTGTTAATTAAATCCTTAATTATTAATAAATTAAAACTTAATTACCTTCATTAATTCATTATTTCTTAATTAACTAGCCTAATTAATTTATCCTTAATTATAAATTAATTTTCCTTTAATTAATTATGAATTAATTGTTAAGTAATTATAAATCATTAATTATTTAATTATCATTAAAAATATAAATTTTCTTACTTTTAAATTAACAATTTGAACATTTAATTAACTTCTTAATTACTTTGTTAAGTTTATTTAAAATAACTTTTTAAAACTACACATTCTAACTTGAAAAATAGACACCATTCTAAAAAGAATACTTTAGAAATGTATTTAACTTAGATTGTTAAAGCTTTAAACCAGAAATCATATCACTCGAGTCACCCCCGAGTGTTTCCCGAGCCAACCGTCCATCTGCTTCGAGTTTCCTCGGAAATCTACTCGTTGCTTTTTTTTTCAAACTCAAAATTTTCTAAGTGCAAACCCGTATGGCCCATAATTTGCTTCGAGTTCATATTCGAGTTATCACCTACATTTCTCGAGAGTAGCTTCGAGTTTCCTCTTTCTTCCCTAAACAACTACCACCTGACATAAATTCGACGTTGTGCACATGCACACTCCTTCCAGCCGGCTACAATCGGTGCTATTGTCGTTGACGTGTCGACGATGATCTCCACGAACCACCCATACACCCAGAAAACCAAATCATCAACGAAATCGAAATTTCGATACCGAACCCAAACTGGAACAAAGGTTCGATCCACCAATCCACCTCGTGTCAGCGACCTAGACCACCTGAGGCCACGTAATTTTGGCCATAGCTGCGTAAGGCTTTCCAGCTTCGATCTCCACCAGAGCGAACAGTTCCGGTCCATCGACGGAGACACAGCAGTGTGTTTTTCGACCCATAGACAAATACCAGCTCAAACCCTAGATCATCAAAAACCGGCCCCCACAATGATTTATAAATTCATCCAAGAATTTTTTGATGATCCTTGACCATCAGACTAAATCCAATCCCAACCACGTGATTTATCATTACTTCAATTTCCAAAAATCACCAATAAATCAAAAATCATTCAATTCACAAATTCTTGGTGGATATATGTTAAAAATCCTGATCTTACCTTTAAAATACTTATTCCCAAAAAAGTTTTTGATAATACAATTTAAATCAGAAAACAGAATGGTTGAATTTTCACATTATTTTGGATTTTCCTTTATTCTTCAAATTTCCAGAGAAAACTTAAGTGAAATCTACTTAAATTTATTTTTGAACCTTAAAACATATCTAAACAAACAACGTTTGTTTAGATCCTAAAGAGAAATAAGGATCAAAGGAAGAGAAATTGAAATTTGTACAGGTTTTAGAAACCTGGGTACAACCAGAGGCAAATGTGCCTGTAACTCAAACATGCACATTCTTCTCTGCATATAAACATCTTCATATTTGCATGTCAATGCTTTACAATTTATTTTCAAACATCATCGCAAACAACTCATAACACTTCAGATTTTTTAAGTGTTTACTCACCTGATTCGTTCTTGAAGACAGAGAAAGCTTGAAAATTTAATTTGTTCCTGAGCTTTGAGATCCTAAGACTGATCTAGTATTTGAAAATTTGATTTTTTTTTCTCTGCAACTAATTGATATAAACTTGCTTAGTTTCTTGCTTGATTACTGATCAACAAATTCAAACTTAAATTTTAAAAAGAATTTACTTGCCTTAGTTTAACTCAGAGGAACCCTTCTGCTTCTTGAAAAAACTGGAGCTTGGTTTCTTTGAAATGCAATTTGAAAATTTGATGTTAAATCTTAATTTTTTGATTACTAATTCAATTGATTCTGAAGGTTCAAAATTGCCTAAGGTATGGAGTTGAAATTCCTACTTTGATGTTTGAGATAGTTCTCAGGCTTTAAGCTTTGAATTCAAGAATATGTTTGCATTTCAGATTTTATTTTCTTTGATGTTGAGATACTCTGGTTTGCAATGTTGACAAATTTTTTTCTTTTTTTTTATTCAAAATTTTGAGAAACCAAAGAAATAAGATAGAGGAGCTGAAAGGTTTTTATGAATTTAATTTTTATTTTTTATTAATTAATTGAATGACACTTGTTAATTTTGATGATGAGATCACTACACTTGTTAATCCTCTTGCTACATGTTTAACACTTGTATATTTTCTCATGAGAAATATATTTATATTATTTTCTTCTTAACTTTATATATTAATCTATTTACTTATATTATGATCTTTTTGTATTTTTTATATAATTTCATACCTCTATCGAATACATTTCCTTTGTTAAATATTTATACAAGTTAAAAGAAAATGTTCTAAAACAAATTTATACACTAATAAAAATCATACATATATTACTTTCAAATCCGATTATTTTTTAAGACTCTTATATTTGAATCTTACATTCAAACTTTTATATACAATTTCCTCATAAATATAAATATATAAACAAGCACCATTTTTAATTTGATTTGGAAAATTCCAAATTATTTTATTAAGACATTTGTTTAAATAATTAAATTCAAATTCAAATCTATTCATACATACATTATATATATAATTTAAATTCAAATGATTTTTAAAAACATTTGTTATTTCAAATTTTAAACTCAAATGAAATTGAAATCTTATTCATATAATTTAACACCTATTTTGTTTGTTTTGAACTTTTTCTCAAATTAGTTTCAATTTAGATTTCAAAAATTCAAATCACTAATTTTAAACCGATAAAATTTGGGATGTTACAATATGTGAAATATTTTTATACTAAAAGAACATTTTTAAATTATCTAGTTTAATAATAAAAAAATCATCCTTTTAAAACAAAGTCAACTTCTCGATAAAGTATATTTTCCAATTCCAATATAACCTATCTAATATTTATAAATCTCTCTCGATTTATCACTATTTGATTTACATTCCCAATTACATAAATTCCTTTTTTCACATTTCCAAAAGTAAAATCTATCTTTTCCTTTTAAACCCATTTGCCCATCTCATTATAAATTCTTACCATGAATTTATATCTTCAATTTATCAAATGATAATCGCTTCACTTTATTTATAAATAATTTTTATATATCTCATGGTTTTCAATTCCAGTTTATAATGGTTTCACATCACTTAAAATCCATTATAAATTGATTTCTATGTTAAATTCCATTTATAAATCAGTTTCTTAAATAAACCAAAATATACTCCAAACCAAGCAGATCTCAGTTTTACTTCTATTTCGTAATTTAGAATCTTATTTAAGGTTATGTGTAATATATATTATGTTTATTTTCCATTTTCTCTTTTATTCTTCCAACTATAAAATCCCAATTTTAAAAAGCCTTTTATATCTAAAAAAGTATCACTTAAGAATTTTTATTTAAAATCCTTTATATTCATTATTTCAAAATCTTTATTTACAATATCAAAAAATAGGTAAGTACAAATTTAAAGTCAAACTATTTATTTTACTTAATCAATTTCTTTTAACTAATCCAAACTCTACATAAATATTTTACGTCCAAAACCCCTTTTTGATTTCCTTTCAAATTCAAGACATATATTTATGGTATTTTTAAAATGCCAAAACTAGGCCAGTACTACCATAGCATCCAATAAATTCAACCACCATAATCTATCATAGATTATTCAAACATATCACATATCATTATATATGAAATTAAATTTAATATTTTTGAGCAATCCAGCTGGATTCCTACAACCACAGATGTTAATACAACATTAAAATACCAATCTCGCTTCGAGGTAGGATATTGCGTTGTATAAGGTCATCCGCTATTATGCGGGGCGCATAGGCTCTCATCCGCTCCATTAGGCGGGAAATATCAATCCAACTACTAATATATATACTACTATATATATTATCGCATTCAACTGATAATAATTTATTAATTCAACCAATCAATCGATAATTTATTTTAACTATTTAAAATTAATGCCAATCATCCAAATGAGTGAGATTTACTCACTTTGATTTAATTTGCTGATCGTTTCAATTTTTAAAACGTTCGATTTAATCTAAAAATTTCAGCTAGCTCCAAAAAATACCAAACCGACTTCATTGTGAAGCCCATGTCATCACGATCATAACGCAACTTGTTTTTGTTTGATTTCGGCCTTGTATGAAAACATTATGAATCCTATAAGATAACGATTTATATAATAAAATCCATTAATTTAATTACCAATTTTAAATTATAGTTATCCCTTAATCATTGTCTTCCCCAAACAGGTAGAGCACGAACCGCAGCTCCCCTCCACGGTCGCATTCACCTCCGTCCATTTTCCAACCCTCAATCATTGTCAAAACAGCTCCGCTCGTTTCATCACAGCTCGCCAACCGTTTCGAATTCCCCTCCAGCACCCTATTTTTAAGTTGCGGCCTGACATGTCGTCCTGCCACTGTCAAATTTGCAACCTCCAAAACGATAAGGCACAGTTCACCATCACAGCCGCAAGTGTCGTCGATCACCCAAACGCCGGTGGACCCTCGACTTCATCTAATTGACGACCCAATCGCCTTCACGATCCACCCTATCCCTACTGTCTAAATCGAGCAGCCCTAGCCATTGCTCACCCCCTTTCCTTGCGACATTACCTGGAACAACTCGTTATCGATCCTCTTTTTTTATTTAAAGAAATGAGATTTCGTTCCCTTTCTTTTTTTAATTTGTTTGGCCATTTTTTTCTTCTTCCGAACGATTTTGTCTGAAGGTAAATTCGGTTGTTATGCAGAAGGGAAAATGTGATTTTTCTAAAAGAGAAGGGAGACGTGATGTTCACATGTGGGAAAAAGCTACATTGGCTTGAAGTGAGATAAAGGAGGTGATGTGAAAATATGGTCAAGTCAATCAAATATATATACTATTTAAATTTTCAATCTTTCTCGATTTCGTAACTTAAAATCTTGAACCAATAAGGAGGCGTGCCGTTAGATGTTTATAATGTTATATATCTATTCCAAACACAAAGGAAAATGTTTTGATTCTTAATTCAATCGTACGGAGAAGATAGCTTTTTGGACCTAATTATTATACTGAATTTTCGATATTAATTTCAACGCGTGTCTGTCCCGTACGACCAAACGATAACTTCAAATTCTACGAAACTTGAAATTTAATAATAATACACTATTACAGATCCAATGGAACTAGTTTCATCTATTTCTAAGACTGTGTCCCGGAAGGCTATTTTTACTCGTCGATTTATAGAAGTTATTTTTAAAATTCAATAAATCACTTATAAATCCAATGTAAAAGTTTTATTATCTTCATTCTTATTAATATGAATTTAATAAGCCTTTAAATTGTTTTTAACAAGCTTTGAGTAAATTTCAATTATTAATTTATCAAATAAATCATTATATTTGAAATTCAAATTAAAAATTAACTTTTAAATATTTAAAATCAATTAAATATTTAAAATCGATTAAATATTTCAAATTCAAATAACCAAAATTCTAGGTCGTTAGATTCCTCCTTCTTAATAGAATTTCGTCCCAAAATTGCTAAGGTAAGAAGAATGATCAAAAACCTAATAACTTTCCCAAACCCAATCAGTTTGAACAACTTTCCAAATCAATTTGTTGAAACCACATTCACCTTTTCCTACTTTCCAAATTCATCTATAGATTCCAATTTATATGACTTACTCAATCATTTCAAGTTATAAGCCAAAATCAAATTTTAGTTATTAATAATTTTCCTCACAATTTTCTAACTCCTAAATTTTTTGAAAAATTTCACCAACGTCTCCTTTGCGAGGCTTGATCCAAACAACTGCAAATCACCGCCACGGGCCCAAATCAGCAAAAGAAAACAAAAGCCAAGTGGCTCAATCATAAATCCATCAAATTCAAACAACAATTTTAAACATGTACCTTTTTGTCGGGCAATCAAATTTTCTTTTGACGTCGAAGACATCAATTTAGCTTTTACTTTTATATACCTGTATCTAATTTACTAATGATATCCAATCATATAATTCAAAATCATTTTATTCAGAAAATTTCAATTTTCAATATTTTCTTTACTAAAATCGTACAATGTACATATATCGTTCGTATGCAATATCAAATCTGATCGCTCACTCGATCACACAATTTCACTTTCGAACGAGTATCGTTCATACGGCCACTCTAGTGCGGACTCAGATCTGGTTCCTTGATTAGAAACCGTCTTTTTCCTTGCATAGCCGTATACTATGATAGAGAATCTTAGATTCAATAAAAAATTCATATCCAGTGTTTGCCATCGAGATTCGAGTGAAAAATCCTAACTCGGATCGCTATAAATTATCCTGAAATTCTATGCTCGAATCTGGACCAAATCATCGTGCGAATAAAATAATATACGTACATCTTAAATATTTATTTTTATCAAGTTCTTTTTATTCACATTTACTTCACTTCCATTCAATTATTCGCAATTATCATTCACATTTATACTTCACATTCACTTATTTACTTGGTATATCCCTTTAATACCAATTCCACTTAAGAATTTCGCCATCAAATTTTGTTAAGTCAATTATAAACATTTTACACAAAAGTTACAATGTTTACTATCACTCCACCACTTAAGTTTATATCCATTTTGATTCAAATTCAATATCATTTTTCCCCATTTCAGCATTCAGTTTTATCCATTCACCCTTCAAAACATATTCAACTAACTAATTAATTTAATTAGTCCATTTACTAATTTATTTCAAATCTTAATAAATTCTATTTTCAACAATTACTTCATCCAGCCTAACTTAGGCTAAACGTTCAAAGTTAACTCTTATTTAACTTAATTTAAGTTGAATTCCATTTCAAAATCAAATTTATTTTATAAGTTATCAAATTTATTCATATTCCATAAAACATTTTAAATCAAAAATCTAGAATTTAAACAATTTCTTAAATATTTCAAAATCATTTATGAAATCATTTATACACACACGAGATCCCTTGGTGTATTAGATTATTCCTTTGAATTCCAAACCAAAACCAGTTCTCCAAAACAAAACTCAGTTGTAGCAATTCCACTCTTGGAAACTCTAAAATGAACGTCGATGATGCTGCAGTCATCTCTGAAATTATTTTCCAACAACCGAAGTGAGTTCGGTGCTTTTATTTCCTTTAAAATTCCTTTTTAATTATTTCCATTCAAAAATATTTCCAAATAGTACCACTATTATTTTCCAAGACTTTGAATAACATTTCAAAACTAATGTGAATTAAATTCCCAAATTTCCAGCTTTTAAATCCTTTATAAATCGTTTTTATAAACCATTCAATTACTAAATCACATTACAGAATCATATTTATAAAATATCATTTTGTTGTATGAAATTATTTCTTAACTGTTGATTATAATATCAACTTTTATTCAATCACCACAACAACAAATAGTAATAGTATAACATTACCATTTCATAATAATCAAACACACCATATATAAATATAATAATTTATGAAAACTATTACTTTATATACAAAAATAATTTGGATAAAATTATTTCATTTACCCAGTTTCAAAACAATATCATGTCGAATTGTTCTGTTCAAGTGTTTTAGAGATCTCTATCAATAACGTTAATTACTCGTATTGACTAGAATTCATAAAACACTCAATAGATCAATCAACACAATATAAAATAATCTTTATATCACTAACAAATATGCACTCATATCTATTAATACACTCAAACTCATTCTAGGGTGTTACTGACCCTTTCTCTAATGAGTTACCCCATCAATGCCAAGGTTCTCCCTTAACCTTCAGCTTTGATACCAAAATGTCACAAGAATGAATTTTCGACTTTCGAAAATCGACACTAATACGTCCTTTGAATAGCATGCCGAGCAACCGAGTTTCGGAAATGTTAGTCCTTGAAATGATGGTTTTGATGACAACAACCTTAGAATAGGATTATAAAATATAAATACTAACATTATAGTTTAGAAATATATGTATATGCAGGATTTAACCATGCAGGTACCAAGAATGAAGACTGTACAGTATAGAGATTCAAGATATCAAGATTGAAGACTCATGAGTATCAAGAATATCAAGATTATCAAGAGTTCAAGATTTCAAGAATAAGTAATTTAATTAGGAATTTTGTCAAAACTCCTAGAAAAGCACTGGCATCTTAAAATTAAATTTATTCATGGAATAGAATCCACTTCGAGCCTGTTAAAGGGATGGAATCCTAAGTAGGATGGAACATACGAAAAATCTAGTGGAACATTGTTTTGTATCCACTAACTTTTATTCAAAATGTTTTTACAAAATTATATCTTGTTTTCAAAATGATTTCAAAACATTCCTTTTAAAAGAATCAAAAACATCTATCCTGGTTTTAAATATTTTTAGCCTCAAAATAATCTTTGTCTTCAAAATCAAATTATCCTTAGTTTTAAACTATCTTTTAATAATAATATATTTAACTTCTAATATTTATACTTAGATTAAATATAAAATTATAGTGAAATTTACATATACCAAAATATTATTCTCTATATTTATTTATGTATTTTAACTATATTTAAGTATATTTATAAAAGTTTGAAATAGTTTTAATATAAGATAAAAGTTATTTTCAAGAAAAAACAAACCACCAAAATTTCCTTTGGGATGTCGACATACTCAAGATACCGATGTCGACATAGTGGTAGTTGATTTCAAAAGTTTGAATTTCAAAAGAAGTGTCTATTCGTCATATCCCTTCACGAATGGACATGGTTGTTGTTCTTCTATAAATAGGAGCTGTTTTCAACGAATTTCTAATCATATTTTTTTTGGTTTTCACTCCTCTTCTTCTTCCACATTTCTTTATACATATTCTTACCATTACTCTGCCGAAATCAACATTGAATCTAACTAGATCATTTTTGTACTTGTGTGCAGGACTGGATGTAGGGTTGCTTCGAACCAGTATAAAATCCGTTGTGTTCTTTCATTTACTGCTTTTTCTTTATTTCTGCATCTGTGTTTGATTCTGTAATCATATCCGTGTCTAAATATTGCATACATTTGTGTTTAAATTAACAAAAACTCAAAAAGATTTAGTAATTTCTTTAAACGCTATTCAAATTAACCAAAACTCAAAAAGATTTAGTAATTTATTTAAACACTATTCACCCCATCCTCTAGTATTAATCCTAACCTTAAGATCCGTATTCCGCATTTCTTACATTTGGTATCAGAGCAAGGTTTTCAAAGTTTCCATAATCTGAATTTTGAAAATTTTTAAAATGGCAATTTTTTTATAAAATTATTAACACTATTTTCATATGAATATGTCACAGAATCATCATGATATTATTGTTTAAAATTATATTTATTTATTTTGAAAAGTCACTTGATTCTTTAAAAGGTTATGTTGTTTTACACGGGAAGAATTATGTCTAATGACTATTGGTTAAAAGATACCAGATAACCATTCAACAATCAAAAAGAATAAATGGATATACAATGGCAATCGACAATGAAATGGGTACCAGATCAATATAAAGATTTTGATTCTCATCTACAACTTGATATGATATTGTACTTCTCTCCATCTACTTCGCTATGTCACTGGTTTCGTGCGAATCCGTCAGGAAATGACCAAGTTATGGTCAAATGAAGTTTTGGTGAACAAAGAAAGAAAGAAAGCAGAACTATCAATGGTATTCTTCAAATTGCATCCAAAAATTTGAGTATTTTGTTCCTAATCCTTTTCCAGATTGTATCTTGTTCTCACTGTCGTTTTGATGGATGGATTATCAAATTCCGATCAAAATTGAGTGAGATATGATAGTTTGAATTTGGCTATCCAAAACTGAAAAACTGTGTACAAGATTTTCTACATTTCTCTTACTGTTTGGCCTATTGCACCACAATACCATCCCAATTCATCACCATACTATTACTAGATCATAGCCCTTGCCTTCCTCTTCAATTTGTCGTTGGTTTCATCCAATTCCGTTAAGAAATGAAGGAGATATACCTTCTAGAAGTTTGATAGTATATAGAGAAACGGGAAGAAGAAGAAAATGAATTTTTTTGAAAAGTGGTGATTGTTGGGCCTATTTATAGCGGCTGAAGTGTCTATTCATTCAAAATTTAAATTCAAACTTTTGGCACCAAGTTGGTCAATCTACGAAATCATATGTATCTTTTTCATACGGTCTTCAAATTCAGCAAATGAATATACTACGCTGATCAGAAAAACGAGCCCGTCGCAATAGAATAGATCTCGTCGTTAATTTTTGAAATATATAAATGTGTGGTTGACGACAATGGAAGAACAAAAAAGTTAGAAAGATGAAGTGCAAAAATTGGTACGGTTTACTATTATTTCATCTTTATTGTTGCATTTAGGAATATATATTTATGCATTTAGTTAGGTATAGAAATTTATCTCTTTTATAAGTTTTGATATTTAGGTCCATATATTGACACACCATAGTATAAATTTCGATATATCAGTCTAATTTTTTTTTTAAAAAGTTTTTTAAAATATGTTTTCTTTCAAATAAAATCTTACTACTAATTAAATATACTAAGTAGAAAAGCATTTTTACATGCATAATGCCAAGTGTCTTTATGCATGTTTTCTCATTATTTTTTATGTTAAGTAAATACTACAAAAAATTAAGTAAAAAAAATCAATTATTTACATTTCAATATCTAGTCAAAAAATTAGTGCAAAATCATGTTAAAATCAGGCCCAAAACTTTAGATAGCATTTCTGAAATGCTGTCTTTGCTTCTGTTAAGCTGCAAATACGTTTTTTATATCATTTCTGTGTTTTAAAACGCTGTAGTATTTCAGAAACTTTTCACAGCATTTGGTAGATGTTGCAGATTCTGTTTTTATAATGTTTTGAATATATTTTAGAAAACCTTTTATAGCATTCTGCGAATGCTATCTTTTCTGTTTGAAACTTTAAATTATAAATAAAAAAAAATTTTAAAAGAATTAAATAAGGAGGTTATTGATTTTTATAAAAATCATATTTGAACATATATAGTTTAAGTCCATAATTCTTAGATTTGATTTTTGATATTAAATTTGATTAGTACCTTTCATGAATATGTTATAGTTTTCATACCATTTATTACCTTTAAACTCTTGTCTTTACTACTCTTTCCGTCCCATTCATTAGTTTCCTTAACCTAAGTATAGTAATTGGTGTGTATTTCCGTTGTTTGTTTGAAGAGATAATAAATGTTTGACATATATATATATATATATATATATATATGCTTGTCAATTAGATATTTCTTATCATTTATGTTTATCTTATAATCTGAATAACTCTTACCATGATATATATCATCATATCATTTTGCATATTGTTATTTTTACTTAGTTATCATTTTATTTCGTATCATTATGCATCCTATTTCATATCACATTTCATTGCATATTCCATCATAAATTACAATGCATGAAATATCATAATCATTTGCATCACAAGTTGCACTTCATTTTGCATATTATCTCATGCTACATTGCATATGTCATACATTTCATACTGCATTACAAACTACATATTGCATACATGTATACGTAACGAGTGTATTTTATTTAGGAGGAGTTTGTAGTATTGTCTTATAGTATATGATTATTAGTTTTTGATTTGTTTGGTATGTTTTGTTTGACTTAATTGAATTGATTGACTTGTTTGACTTAATTGACTTGATTGACTTGTTTGACTTGATTGACTTGTTTGATTTGATTGATTTGTTTGAATTGGTTGACATGATTGGATTTGATGTGCGTGTTAATTGGATTGTTTGAAATATACTTATACATATTTATGCATTGAATAATTATAATATAATTATGTTAATGTCTTTCACGTTCCATTTACTATACTTTGTTCTAGTACTAGTTTAAGGGGGAATTGTATAGTTTTATGGTTTTAGGATGGTTTTTGTTGATGACAAAGGGGGAGAAGTATAAAATATGATAGTTAGGCACATATTAAGGGGGAGTTATTAGTTTTAGGGGGAATTATTAGGATAGAAGTAATATTTTATAAACAAAGGTCGTCGTCATCAAAAAGGGGGAGATTGTTTGCCCTTGAGATGATGGTTTTGATGACAACAACCTTAGAATAGGATTATAAAATATAAATACTAACATTATAGTTTAGAAATATACGTATATGCAGGATTTAACCATGCAGATACCCAGAATGAAGACTGTACAATATAGAGATTTAAGATATCAAGATTGAAGACTCATGAGTATTAAGAATATCAAGATTATCAAGATTTCAAGATTTCAAGAATAAGTAATTTAATTAGGAATTTTGTTGAAACTCCTAAAAAAGCACTGGCGTCTTAAAATCCAATTTATTCGTGGAATGGAATCCACTTCGAGCCTGTTAAAGGGATGGAACCCTAAGTAGGATAGAACTTACGAAAAATCTAGTGGAACATTGTTTTGTATCCACTAACTTTTATTTAAAATGTTTTTACAAAATTATATCTTATTTTCAAAATGATTTCAAAACCTTCCTTTTAAAAGAATCAAAAACATCTATCCTAGTTTTAAATATTTTTAGCCTCAAAATAATCTTTATCTTCAAAATCAAATTATCCTTAGTTTTAAACTATCTTTTAATAATAATATATTTAACTTTTAATATTTATACTTAGATTTAAATATAAAATTATCGTAAAATTTTATATATACCAAAATATTATTCTCTATATTTATTTATGTATTTTAACTATATTTAAGTATATTTATAAAGGCTTAAAATAGTTTTAATATAAGATAAAAGTTATTTTCAAGGAAAAACAAACCACAAAAATTTCCTTTGGGATGTCGACATACTCAAGATACCCATGTCGACATAGTGGCAATTGATTTCAGAATTTTGAATTTCAAAAGAAGTGTCTATTCGTCATATCCCTTCACGAATGGACATGGCTGTTGTTCTTCTATAAATAGAGGTTGTTTTCAATGAATTTCTAATCGTATATTTTCTGGTTTCACTCCTATTCTTCTTCCACATTTCTTTATACATATTCTTACCATTACTCTGCTGAAATCAACATTGAATCTAACTAGATCATTTCTAATTTAATTCTCTATCACTATCTCAAGAAGATCTCAGTTCTATTCATAGTTATAGACTTCTTTGTAGTCAATTTAGCGAGAAAAGGTGTGATTGTGGCCTTGGAAATCAATCAAGTTAGAAAAGGTGTGATTGTAGCCTAGGAAATCAATTGGGTGAACTTGTTTCCCTAGAAATCAAGTATCTCTACCCATAGGATTATGAATCTGGAGGGTGTACCTCATAGCCTTGAAATCGAGGGTGTAATTGTACAATTGCTTTTGAAAGGAAATCCGTACTTGTGTGCGGGACTGGATGTAGGGTAACTCTAAACCAGTATAAAATCCGGTGTATTCTTTCCTTTACTGCTTTTACTTTATTTCTGCATCTGTGTTTGATTCTGTGATTATATCTGTGTCTGAATATTGCATACATTTGTTTTCAAATTAACAAAAACTCATAAAGATTTAGTAATTTCTTTAAACACTATTCAGCCCCCTCCAGTGTTAATCCTAGCCTTAAGATCCGTATTCCGCATTTCTCATAGAAATTACCAGATCGTTAGAGGAAGATAAGAAAGAGGTAAAAGAAAATAACAGTAACACAGAATCTCACAATCGTAGTGGAACAATATATAATAGAAAATAACATGTCTTCATACAAAAAGAACTATAACTATTATTTATACATTACATCATTAGAGTACAACAAAACAATAACTCAATATTGGACAGCTATAATAACTTTCCCTCACTAGTGCTGACTATACAGCCTATCACGCACAACATAATATAATCAAGTATGAGGAATACGTCTCTGTCGTCC
Organism: Allium cepa; assembly: GCA_030765085.1. NCBI lineage: Eukaryota > Viridiplantae > Streptophyta > Magnoliopsida > Asparagales > Amaryllidaceae > Allium > Allium cepa. Next base: position 806,552,437 of record CM060938.1, read on the forward strand.
AGCTCGTCTCCTGAGTTCCTTGTAATACTCGGTCTGACTCGAGCATTATAATAAAACAATACCCGAGTCAGTCTGGAAAACCAGCGTGATAAAACACACACAATTTGAATCATTAAAGTTATCAAAATCCTATGTAAAACAAAGGTATCTTGTAAGACCACGCCACATATAAACACGATAACCAAAACATTTTATATCAAAATCATATGATATTATAATAGTGTCTAAGTACAATTATTTATTCAAATAGATGAAATTGTTACATTAATTAAATTCCAGCGTACTAGGCTCTACAACCAAAACCGTAAAGGCATGTATTGGAGAATGGATTCCATTCAATGACTAGGCACTGGGGTACCACCTATCACAGTACACATCTAGAAAAATGTACCGAGGACCTCGCTGGGATCCCCTACAACACAAGACCAGACTACCCCTAACCTGCATAGTACCGAATATGTTATCACCCCTGGTGTTCCTACCCTTATCAAGCTCTCCCATGCACCATATTTATAATATCCGAGGGTATCTAGAAAGATGATAAACATACCCTAATTTGGTGTGACCCACTTAGCCTTGTTGCATCTTCCCTGATATTCAGTCATTTCAGTTGATGAGGCTTGAGGCTACGATTACCTTTTTAAGGAATTTATACTGGAATGTTCATTGTCCTCCATTAACAATGCGTTGAAAACATTCATCCATACAAGTCCATTCTAGGTCTGAAAGAAACCGAAGGCACTATTCCTACTACATCCATTTTGGAATCATCCTCGAGATTAGTAACGATTAGCCCTTGCACTTCAATACTCCATCGTCGATTCCATGCTCTTGTCTTCACTTTGAAAACATATTCGTTGGATGAAAGTGGTTTTTGGATAACTTATCCAATCTCGGTCTCTTAGAAACAACGTTTGATATTTCCGGTACACTCAACTCCGGTTCTTTAGGAAATAAACAGACAAAAATAAGATCGGAGATCATCTCCTAACCGTTAGTGGACAGATTCCCTTATCATCGTCCTAGAAGAACGGAACAAGTTTATACGTACAGTACAGAACCTTCCGACGATAACTGTACCACATAATATTCCCCGTGTTTCTCCTAGATATTTTCAAATTTATGTTTTTGATCGAGATTTGATAGTCAGTTATTTAGCTATCAAATAAATAATCATTCAACCAAAGAGCTCATTTTCCACTGAAAACACTAAGTCTCATTTAATTTAAATTTTAATAAATTAAATCTCTTTATCTAAAGGTTTATACTTTTCTTATCGGAGTAAGTACGTTCACTAACCATTCTTTTTCAAAATATTTGAAAACTTTTTAAAATAAATATGGAAAGCACCACACGGTATCAACTATGGATTCGCAGCTCAATGATTACGTCTATCCCAAAGAAATCCAAACTTAACTGTAGGCACTCTTTGCCTCCCGATTTCGCTATGAAAGTATACCATTATTGTAAAGGCCCGTATCTCCATAACCTTTGAGTTGACCATAGTTCACATTAGTTCAACTCAAATTGAATGGAAATACGAATCTTTAGGGGTGAAGAAGGAAAGATAGAAGGAGAGAAAACAACAATACATAATTTTACAAACGCGGTGGAATAAAATATAACATATAATAATAGATTTCAATACAAAAGAATCTGTACCTGTTAATATACATAAAATTATCAGAGTACAACTGTCAATACATCAAACTGGACAGTTATAATAACTTGCCCTTACACAACGGAAATATAAGCTAAGTACGGAGATGCGTCTCTGTTATCCAACTCGTCTCCTGAGCCCTATAGCATCCTATGCTGAATCTGTAACACTTGGTCTGACCCGAGTATTATAATAAAATAACACCCGAGTCAGTCTGGAAAATCAGTGTGAGAAAACACATTCGATTTGAATTATTAAAGCTATCAAAATCCAATTGAAAAACAGAATATCTCGTAAGACCACGTCACACATAAACACGACGGGTTTTTCCCTTGTGATAACCAAAACATATTATAGAAAATCCAGTAAGTATAAATACTTATTCAAATAGCCGAAATTATTACATTAATTAAATTTAGCATACTAGGCTCTATAAACCGAACCGTAAAAGCCCGTATTGGAGAATAGATCACATACAATGATTGGGCTACTAAGGTACCGTCCATCATAGTACATCTCTAGAAAAATGTACCGAGGACCTCACTAGGACCCCCTTTTACACAAGACCGGCCTACTGTAACCTGGATAAATCGAATATCTCATCACCGTGGGTGTTCCCACCCTTAAAAAAATCGAGTGCTCACTTTTTCATGCACAACCATATCCATAATTTATATACATTTCCAAGGGTATCTTGAAAAGCGATAACATGCCCTAATTAGGTGTGACCCACTTAGCCTTGCCGCATCTCCCCTATTTTAGTCATTTCCAGTTGATGAGGCTTTAGGCTTACGTTTACCTTCCAAGAACAATTCCACTTAGAATGCTCATCGTCCTCCAATGATGATGTTCTGATAGCATTCGTCCATACAAGTTGTCCTGGGTTTAAACAAGCCGAATCATCGCCTTCACTATCTTCATGATATCCATACGTAATATTCAAATCGGATCGAAGTAGTTTTCGATAATTAAATCGGATCTTGGTCTCTTCGAAACGATTAACGAAATTGACCAGTATTGATAATCGGTTATTTAACTATCAAATAACATCTATAAATAGTCACTGTCATTATTTAAAATTCTTTAAAACATCCATTTCAACATATCTTTACAATATACATATATATATATTCAAATCTTTTTCAAATTTATCAACATTTGAAAACATTTCTGAATACTTGCTTCCATTATACCCCACTTCGACGCTTAGTGAAATATTTCCAACTTCAATTTATAGTCCATTACTTAGAAAATCCCTCGAAATAGATCATTCATTTCTAAATATTACCCAAACCCGTCTTTTTCCCACTTAGGAAAATATTATAATCCATTTTTTCGAAATCATTTCTAATATCAATACTTAGGAGTTTTTTATCCTATCTTCTATATTTTCTTAATTTATACTAATTTCCTTTTACATTTTCCAAAGTCGATTATACTCACTTATAATCTCCTCTATCATTTACAACTACTAAATATCATATCCCTTTTCACATCTCGAGAGAGTTTTATAAATAAATAATTTAAATCATTTCAAGACTATATATATAATAAGTATTTTAAAGAATAATAATTTATTTTTGAAACATGCCAAAATAATTATTTGAAAACATCAAACACCTTTTAAATAAAACATTAATAACTCATTTTCCAATCCATACTTAATTAAAACTAAATGATTTACTAAACTTGTTATATAAGTTAGAATTTATTTTCAATAAGAACTTATATTTGAATAATCCATTTTCTAAAATATATCAATATTAAATAGTTTAAAATTTCATAGTTAAATAAATTAAATTTTCCTTTTAAAACAAATTTTATTTCTGAATAAAAATATATTTTTAAAGTTTCAATAACCAATTTCAATTTATAAATCCCTCTCGATTCACACACGTCAATCCCTTCCCATCTTCCTAGCCATTTCACTTTTCGAAAATAGATTGTTCTATTTTTCCCACAACTATTCCCATATCTTGGTATAAATTCACATTATGAATTTTTATTTCACTTTATCAACAATTATCATTTCCCTTATTTATAAACATCATTTGTAAATTTTATAACTCCTTTGGGTTTTACTTGTTTTATAAAACCAATTCTGTTTATAAGATCTCATTTTATAAATCCATTTCTTAATAATTTCCATATATTTCACAAACCTATTTAAATTATCGATTTCAATTCTTTTCATATTTTCCAGAATATCACTTAAAAATTCCACTGTCCAAATTCTTTATATAATTAATATTTTTCTTAAATTCTATTTAAAACATTTTACGAATAGTTAAGCCCAATTTCCAAATCAATTTTTCATTTTGCCCAAATCAATCTCTTTTAAAATAACCAAATTTCTATATAATATTGTATATTCAAAATCTCCTTTTAATTCCTTTAAATTAAAAAATAATATTTATGGTATTAAAATTAATATTTTTTTAATTGATTTTGCAATTTTGATTTGAAGGGAGAGGGATGCAATTTTTAAAAGAGAGCGTGGCGTGTTTGGGAATGAAAGGAACGACGTATTGGAGAAGGTTTTGACTTTGTTTTGTATTTTTTTTATATCCAAAATATCTCAAATCATAATCTCAAAATCCTGAACTCCTATGGAGGCATGCTGCTTGGTGTTTATAATGTTGTACACCTATTCTGAATGCAGTGGAACAAGTTTTGAGTCCTAAATCGATCGTATGGAGAAGATAGCTTTTTGGACCCAATTATTATATTAAATTTCAACGCATTTCTATCCCGTATGATCAAACAATGACCCCAAAGACTACGAAATTGGAAATTCGATAATAATACACTATTATGGATCTAATGGAACTAGTTTCGTCGAATTTCGAGACTGTGGTCCGGATCGCTGTTTTAACGCATAGATTAAATCGATGATTTCAAAAATCGATGAAAACACTTGAAATTCCAGTGTTAAAATCTTATCAACTCAATTATTATTCCAAATTCAATATTTAAACCATTTAAATATTCAAAATAGAATGACGAAAAATATAGGTCGTTATAATTACTCCCGAAAACTTTATTTAATAATTATCTCAAAATAATGCTTATTAAACTTATATAAAAAAAATTCCAAGTTTAATTTAGGCAAATACTCTTAAATAAAAGCTATTATATAAAATAATATTAATATTGAATAACTTATTCTTTAAAATAATAATACTAATTAATTCTTAAATAATAATTAACTTAATATCAACTCAATATAAACTAACTTAAATAATAATTAAATGTACTTTAAACAATTTAAAATAATTACATAACTTTGAAACAATAATTAATTCTAGTTTATTAATAAGATTCTAATCGATTTACAAGAGTTGTTTACAAACTTATAATTCATTGTGACAATATAAAAATATTTTAATAACTTACTATCTGAAATATTTTTATACGAAAAAATCATTTTTAAATTACCTAGTTTAATAATTAAAAATCCTCCTTTTGAAACAAACTCAACTTCTCGATAAAGTATATTTTCCACTTCCAACATAACCCATGTAATCTTTATAAATCTCTCTTGATTTATCACCAATTGATTTACTTTCCCAACTTCATAAATCCCTTTTTTCACATTTCCAAAAGTAAAATCTATCTTTTCCTTTTAAACCCATTTACCCATCTCATTATAAATTCTTACCGTGAATTATATCTTCAATTTATCAAATGATAGTCGCTTCACTATATATCAAATTAAATTCAACATTTTCGAGGAATCCAGCTGGATCCCTCCAACCTGTTTTCCTACAACCATATATGTTAATACAACACTAAAATACCAATCTCGCTTCGATATATCTCGGTATATAGGGTCATCCGCTATTATGCGGGGCGCATAGGGTCTCATCCTCTCCAATAGGTGGGAAATATTAATTCAACTACTAATATATATATATATATATATATATATTGCTATATATATTATCACATTCAACTAATAATAATTTATCAATTCAACCAATCAATCAATAATTAATTTTAACTATTTAAAATTAATGCCAATCATCCAAATGAGTGTGACTTACTCACATTGATTTGATTTCCTGATCGTTTCAATTTTTAAATTAAATCGAACAATGTTTGATTTAATTTAAAAAATTTGGCTAGCTCTGAAAATCCAAACCAACTTCATTCTGAAGCCCACGTCATCACGATCACAATGCAACTTGTTTTTGTTTGATTGCGGCCTCGTATGAAAACATTATGAATTTTGTAAGAAAACGATTTATATAATAAAATCCATTAACTTAATTACCAATTTTGAATTATAATTACCCCTTAATCATTATCTTTCCCAAAGTAGTAAAGCACGAACATCAGCTCCCCTCCACAGTTGCAATCACCTCCGTTCATTTTCCAACCCTCAACCATCACTACTACAAAACAGGCCATTTGCATCGGTTGTTTACCCCCCTTTTGCATTAGTTCAACAACCGATGCATAAGAAACCGATGCAACGGGCTTAACACTTTTGCATCAGTTCTGAAACCGATGCAAAACGGTCCTTTTGCACTGGTTGTTACTAACAACTGATGCAAAATATCATGGTTGGTTGCTTGGACACAACCCTCATGTTGCATCGGTTGTAATGAAAACCAATGCAAACTAATCCCTCTATTGCATCGGTTTTTTATAACAACCGATGCAAACTAATCCCTCTATTGCATCAGCTACTTTTACCTGATGCAAAAAAGTCATTCTCAGAAACCATTATTACAGTACTCAAATAGACTATACATATACTATTGATTATAACAAACAATTATTGCATGCAATATTACAATCATTCAAAATTAAATTTGATGGCAAATACAAACTGAATAACATAATACCAAAATAAACATATCTTAATGTTCTTACCAAAACAACCACTGCCCAAACACTTCAAACAGCTCATCCATCCACACATTAAACCCCAGACTACTGCCGACCATCACTACATCTCATACACACCTCTTTCACAACCAAAAAAATTCTTGCCATCAACCCTGTACTTCTACAAATCATCTGCATCCCATACCACTAAAATTTGCCATCACATACAAAACCCATTGCCGCAAATCACCTTCACCATTTCATTTAGTCCCCGCTGTTCTTCCTGCCTTCCCACTACCCTTAACAACTGCCTGCACAGTGCTCAAACATCACATATCAACCTCTGTCAACATATACTCCCTCCACGTCACTTCATACACTTCATCTTCAACTCAACAACTACATACCTAACGCTGCTCCTTGAAAGACATCATCCCGAACACTGTTAATCTCCAAAAACCATAATTCAGCTGACTGCATCTCCTAAAACCACTCACCATGTCCTTGCACATTGCCATTCCTCCTGCAACCACTTGACATACCACCACAGCACCAAAATTGCCCCATTGCGAACCTCCATACATACATCACTCACATACATACAAACTACATCACTCAACCATCACACCTTCAACATCCCCCATCATCAGCCCCTGCTACAACCCCTCTGACCATATCAAACTACTGCCCCATACCATTCATCTGCACACCCTGCTACTGTACCCAAACTAGTCACCACCACTGCCATAATTCCTCCCACCATTCACTATCAACCACTCTAGCATCAACCATTTGCACTGCCAACACTTCGCTGATCAAAACAACTATTGCCATCCTATACTTGCATACATACCATCCCATAACCACCACCAACTCACTTCACTGCAAACAAAAATTGCACTTCACTCAAACCAACAACATCATCCACACCTCCTAACCCCTGCACAACTTAATAGCAGACAAAAATTGTAAAAGGGTGCAAATTATGATCAAAGTATGAAGTATAAAATATATTCAAGAGTGAAAAAAGAAAAAGAAAAAAAAACACACTGAACCAATAGTGTCATAGCTTATACATGTTGTTATTTGTAAAAAGCTTTACATTCACTGCTAACCAGGATGCTTAGTCACTATCTAAGAATGCAACTGTTTTGTATTCTAAGATTATAAGTATTATTTTAAGAAATGGTACAAATTTAATTAGTGTTCCTAATAATACTGCGGTAAGAACTGGGCTTTCATGGCGTACACTGATTTACAATGACAAATTTGTTAAAAGAGGACAAAGCATTGCACTCTAACTATAATTATGACCACAGTATATGTAAGCAATCACAAACTAACACAATACAGAAGACTGGCTGGCCATGATTACAATTCACCCATGCATATTTCCCCTTCTTTTTTGTTATTTTTTTGAGGACTTTAAAAAAGGTTGTTAAAGCAAATTAACTAGAAAGTGTGATCTGATTTTTTTTTTATTATCAAAAGGATGAATCAGGCCATATATGAAAGAAAAAGAGAGAAAGAAACATGTTTAGAATCCTCAAAAGCAACTTAATTTCTAAAATCTCTGAAAATCAATTAATTAATTTCAAACATATCAAGATGACATGATCAAGTTTCAAAGTTGAATAAAAATAAAAACTCCTAAACCTACAAAATGAAAGTAGAACGTATTATGATTGGAAGTGGCAAAAAAGGCATAGCTTACCAATTCGTTGAAATGAACTTTGAAGATTGGGCTCCTATAGCTGAAGTCTTGGACATTTGCAGTCGAATGCAGGTTCATAAAAATACATCAAAACAGCAAAATCACCTCCAGTGCCATCCTTCAGCAACACAACTCCTCTTCACATTCATCACTCCAACACCAAACTTGCATAACACTTCTTTAAACAACTTCATCAAAACTCCCCTACCATCTCCACCTGAATTGCCTTCCACTTCATTCAAAACTGTACCTGACATCCTCTGCTCCTTTTGTCAACCCAGACCACCGACTTACATAACAAACACTCCATAGTTACCATAAACCATGCATCCTACACTGCCTGCTCTTTGTTGCTACACCTCACCATTCATACACCCTGTCTATGCATCAACCCCTACATACCCTCAAAACCTACCTCTACATCAGCCTCTGTCTGTAATCATTCAACTCCACTTCTGCCCCTGCTTCAACATCGTCTACACATACTCCTCAATCACTTCTCTCATCTACCATACAAACATCACGCACCATAGTCAACAACTTTATCACATCATATAACATTCACTTCACTTACTGCTACAACCTCCTTACTGCTGCCTTCTACCACTTCAACACAGCAACAAACATCACCACTCACCATTTCACCCCATGCATTCACAGTTCAACCAGCCCCCTGCATTCACATTAAAACTGCACCATCATCCTCTGCCCTCACAATCTCTCAAACCACAACTTCTTCCCCTCTCTCTGTTACATCACAGTTCTACATTCCTTACTGCAACTACAACTCTCTTTGCTTACAACTAAAACTACCTTGCTTACAGCTCACTTCTCTGCCATAATCATCAACTGCCTCCTCTACACATTACATAATAATATCTCAACCCATATCGTCAACACTGCTTACAAACAGCCTCTATCAACCCACAACAGTAACTCCGGTTTCAACATCTACCCAAACCACTGCCATCACAAAACTGCCATCAACAACCACTATACCCACCATATAAACCACCAAAGAGCTTCCACTTTCGAAATTCTTCACTGACCATTGCTACTCATCAAACAATTCCACCATTTACCTCCCAAATCACGGTGACCCAAAGCAGCTTCCAACACCTCAATCACTTGCCATCAATTAAACGAGCCAATCGACTCGACACCTCAATCGCCTGCAATTCAAACCGCCAACCTTCCCTCACCACAATTCGCCTTCGAACCCGTGATGCGTGAACCCCCCTTCGCCACAAAAATCACGCAACCAAAATTGAGAACAAACCACCACTGTCAACCTCCTCCCCACGACCACAACTAGAACAACAACCGAACAAGGAAATCCAATCACCCGAATCAAATTGCTTGAATATGCGGTGAGCAGTGCTTGGATTTTAGCTTGAAGACTAATAGAAGACGTTAATGAGCAGCAAAAAAAACCATTTTAACATCTCGTTTAATTTGTTGAAGAAGAAAAAAAGTAAAAAATAAATTTTTGCACCGACGATTCTAAGGTGGAGAAGAATTTTTTTTTGGAGTGGGTTATTGAGGAGGAAGGAGCACATTTGTCCAAAGTAGTAACTTTGGAGCCAATTTTTCATTACTTCCTACCTAAATTTCATATTGCCATCAACATGTAGTTGCATCGGTTAACATTAAAACCGATGCGACTAAAACTATTTGCATCGGTTGTTGGTGAGAACTGATACAAATTTGATTTTTTTATTACCTATTACTTTTCACGTACCAACTGCATCGGTTATTAAGATAGAACTGATGCAAATAGTTCTATTTGCATCAGTTTTTACTTCAAACGATGAAAATGAGGCGAAGCAATATGCACTTTTTGTACTAGTGCATCGTCAAAACAGCTCCATTCGTCATCACAACTCTCCATCCATTTCAAATTCCCCTCCAGTACCCTGTTTTTAAACACGACTTATTATCTCATCTTGCCACTATCAAAGTCGCGACCTCTTAAACGACGATCCACAGTTCACCATCATAGCCGCAAGTGCCATCGATCACCCAAATGCGAGTGGAACCTCGACTTCATCAAATTGATGAACCAATCGCCCTCGCCATCCAACACTCTCTCCACTGCCTAAATCGAGCAGCCCTAGCCATCGCTCACACCCTCTCTTTGCGGAGTCACCTAGAACAAATCGTGATCGATCCCTTTTTTTTAAAGAAATGAGATTTTGTTCCCTTTACTTTTTTATTTTTTGGCCATTTTCTTCTTCTTCCGAACGATTTAGTTTGAAGGTAAGCTCGACTGTTATGAAGGGGAAAAAATGTGGTTTTCTAAAAGAGAAGGGAGACGTGATGTTTGCGTGTAAGGGAAAGGCTACAGTGGCTTGAAGTGAGATAAAGGAGCTGATGTGAAAATATAGTCAGGTCAATTAAATATATATACTATTTAAATTTCCAGTCCATCTCGATTTCGTAACTTAAAATCTTGAACCCCTAATGAGACATGCTGTGACGACCTGGAATTTTTGGATATTTGAAATTGGAATATTTAATTGATTTTAAATATTTAAAAGTTAATTTTTAACTTGAATTCAAATATTTTTATTATTTAGCAATTAAGTTATTGGATTTAATAAACTGAAATTGGGTGAATTATTAAATCTTCAGTTTTAAGCCTGTTAAAAATATTTAAAGGCTTGTAAATTTTTTATTGATTGTACTGAAGATAGTAAAAGTGTTGAAATTGATTTTGGGAATGTTTTGTTAATTTTTAAATTATGCCGTTAAAATCGATATTTAAAAATAGCCTTCTGAGGCATAGTCTCGGAATTCGACGAAACTAGTTCCATTTGATCCGTAATAGTGTATTATAATCAAATTTTAAATTTCATAGCGTTTGGAAGCACCGTTGATTCGTATGATCTGAAAATGCCAAGAAATAATTTAATTGAATTTAATTTAAAATAGTCGATTTAAAAAAAACTATCTCCCCCATACGATCGAATTGGAGCGCGAGGCTGGTTCCATTGGACTCGAAATAGCGGCATAACGTTATAAACATCCAGCGACACATCTAAATAGGAGTTTAAATTTTTATAGTATATAATTTGAGATATTTTGAAAAAAAATATAAGCAAAATCAAATAAACAATAACCTTCTCCAATACGCTGTTCCTTCCTTCCCAAACACGCAGCTCTCTCTGCTAAAAATCCTGTCTCCTCCCTTATCCTAAATCGAAATCAAAATTAAATCCACCATCTCTAAAAATGGCCGAGCGAAATCAGAAATTGGAAATCAAATTCCTCTTGGAATTCAAAAAAAAGTAACAAAATGGCGAACGATGTTATAATCAAAGTCAACCTAACCCTCATGACTTCAAGCAGAGAAAGGAAGAGAGATGGTGACTTTGTTTTCAAATCGATTCAAGGAGGGGAGACGAATGCGACTTTGTTCGATTAGTTAGAGGAAGGAGATGCGTGGTTGTGCACTCGTGGAGCTCAATGGTCGTGGGCCTGCTCGATCTGAGGGTTGCGTGAACGAGATGAGGGCGTTTTGGGTCGCAGGTTCGAAATTGGTAGCCAAGACGGGGAGAGTGGCAACGTTTGGGTTCGTCGATATCGGGAGGAAGCTCGCGATCGACAGTGAGGCCGTGGTCACGATAGCTTGTTACGGTTGAACGGCGAAGGTAGCTTGGATTTGTGATTTTGCTGAGAGGTATTTTCATTTCTTTTTTTATGAAATTTAATATTATATATATATGATTAAACAGAAAAAGAATATAGGTAAAACTTTCTATTTTTGATTTAGTAATATATATATACTGTATTACAGAGGAAGGAGATTTGTATCAGATTCTTTATTGTATGAAGATACATATACATATGTATAGTAAAGAAGAGGTTTTTACAGCATAAAAAAGGGTACATATACCTATTTTAATCTGCTAGTTATTTTAAAAAAAACTAATAATAAAATATAAAGGTTAATTTAGAAAATTAGATTTCTAGAATTATATAGATTATTTTCTTAGTATATGTAGTTTGAAAGAAAAATAAATAAACATATATAAATATTTTAAGATACTAGTTTAATTTTAAATAATGCTCTATGGAGATTAATTTGTTTAATAAACTTATTTAATTATTTTGTTCCTAAAAATATTTATTACAAGAAAATTGGTTTTAAAACTACTAGTTAGAATTTACTTATTAGTAAATTAAACTTGTTAAATGGAAATAAGTTGTTTGGTTAATTCAAATATAAATAAATCTTGAATTGTTTGTTAAAGGTCTAAATTCATGGGGAAACAAGTCGAGATGGAATAGATTGCAATTACAAAAATCAAAGGTGAGTTAATCTCACTCATATGGGTTTAATTTAAATTTAAATGGTTAAATTTAAACAATTGGTTGAATGATTGAATTGATTGAATGTGATATATTATATAGTAGTATATAGTATATATTGGAGTGATTAATTTCCCGCATTATATAGCGGATGAGACCCTTTGCGCCGCATAATAGCTGATGGTATTATATAAACCCATATACCGCGATACTCCACCTCGAAGTGGAATTGGTATTTTGTATTGTGTTAACATCTGTGGATGCAGGGAAACAGGTTGGAGGGATCCAACTCGATTCCATAAAATTATTTAGATTGTTTAATATTCTATGTTATGATGATGTGATATTCTGTGGTGAATTATATTGATAATTGGATTATTGGATACTATGGTTCGATTGAATGTATTTCGGTACTCTGAGTTACCAAAAATATATAGATTGGATTTTGGAAAGAAAATTAAAAGAGAGAATTTGTAAATAGAATGGCTATCGAAAATTTGGGATAAATTTAAGAATGAACTAGGAAAGAATAAAAGTGATTTTAAAATTCTAATAAATAAATTCCGAGTATAAAAAGGGGATTTTGAATAAACAGGAAGGTAATGAATTTTAAATTTAAGTATTATTATTTAAAGGAATAAAGAGTTTATTTTAAATTTAAGATTTAAATTATTGGAAAAGATAAAGAAGGAATTTGGAAAAAATCTGAAATTGGTATTTTCAGTTAAAAGATTTTAAATCATAATTAAGGAATAAAAATCTGAAGTCAATGGGTTTAGAAATAAACGAGTAAGTAAAGGAATTTATTTCAAAATGGAGTAAATTGGAAATCAATTTGGAAATTGATTTAAGTGCCTGAAATTGGAAATTAGAAGGAGAATGCGACTATGAAATTTATAAATTGGGTTTATAAAAGTGAAGTAATATATCAGTGGATATTTGAAAGAATAAATTCACGGTGGGAATTTATTAAGGGAATGAGAAAATTTGTTTAAGAATAAACAGTGATTTATTTTTAAAGGATGTGAAGAGAAGTATATTTCCCTGAATAGCCAAGTACATTTTCAAAGTAAATTTTTAAATATAAGTTAAAGCTTTAATGTTGTTTTAAAAAGCATGTTTTAGAAAACTTATTATTTCTAAATGTTTAAATTCTAAAGTAAGTATTTTCTTTTAATCTATTATAGAAGTAATTATTTAAAGGTGGCTTGGTATTATGTTTTAAAAAGTTAGAAATTCAGTTTTATATTGTACATAGTAGTTTTATTTTAAATATTCTTAAAGTATATATTTTTGAATAAGTATTAAAATAGTTTTAACTTAAATGACTTAAAGTGTATTTTATAATAAAGTGTTTTTAAATTATTTTAAAAATCTAAATTCTTTGTGCTTGGTGTTTTCAGTGGAAATAAATATTTGAAAATTTATTTCATGAGAAGAGTGTGGTTTGAAAACTGTATTCAAAGGGTTGAAAATGGAAATATATCTTGCGATGATATTTTGAGGTTAATAAATAATTCAGGAGAAATTATATATGTTTGATGGATATTTGTAAATGTTAATTGATAGTTAAATAACCGACTATCAATATTGGAAAAAGCGTTGATCGTTTCGAAGAGGTCGGGATCGGGATTAATTTCTCAAAAACCACTTCGATCCGGTTTGTACGTTTTCATGAGGAAGACGAGTTCGGAGTCGCAGATGGAGCAGTAAAGTGCAAGGGCTAGTCGCTACTAATCCTGAGGATGATTCCAAAATGGATGTAGTAGCAGTAGTGCCTTCGGTTCCGTTCGAACCCGGAATGGACTTGTATGGGTGAATGCTTTCAGAAAATCGTCAGGTGGACGATGGGCATTCTAAGTGAAACATTCTAAAAAGGTAACGCTTAGCCTCAAGCCTCATCAACCAGGAATGACTAAAAATCAGGAGTTATGCAGCAAGGCTAAGTGGGTAGCACCCATTAGGGTGAGGTCATCCCTGTCTAGATGTCCCTTTTATTTGGCTTAGTGGTGCAGTTGCTGATCCCATCCGTGGGGTGATCTTACTCGAGATTATCCAGTAAGGGGTAGTCCCAGTCTTGTGTTGCAGGGATTGGGAGTAATCCTCGGTACGGTGATCTAGGCCACGTACTATGACAGGTGGTACCCCAGTGCCTAGTCATTAGTTGGAAATCCATTCTCCCTACGTGCCTTTACGGTTTTGTTTGTATACCTATTAGCTAGAATTTAATAAATGTAACAATTTCGGTTATTTGAATAAGTATTTGTATATAGACCCTATTATAATATCAGAGGATTTCATAATAAGTGTTTTGGCTATCGTAAGGTAAAAACCCGACATGTTTATTTGTGGCGTGGTCTTACGAGATGCTTTTGTTTTCAAAGGATTTTGAAACTTTAATAATCAATTTGAGTGTGGTTTTCTCACGTTGGTATTCCAGACTGACTTGGGTGTTATTTAACTATAATGCTCGGATCAGACTGAGTATTGTAGGATACAAGAAAGGATGCTGTGGAGCTTAGGAGACGAGCTGGATGGCGATACGTACTTCCGTATACTTGTTAAATATTCAGCCGTGTATTCAAATTGTGAGGATAGGTTATGATTACTGTCCAGTTGTGTGTTATGTAGACTCTGATGATGTAATGTATAAACAGATGTATTTGTTCTTGTGCAAAGATCATTTATTATCTATTAAAATTTATTCCGTGGCGATGGTTAGATTCTGATGTTGTTTTCTATTTTCTTCTTCTACCTCTTCTTCTTTAACCCTCATGGTTTGGTTTTTCGTGCGTCAAAAAATCAGGACGTGACATTGTGGTATCAGAGCTTAGGTTGGTGATAACCTTGGCTCTGGTGGGGATTACTCATTGAAAATAGAGTCTGTAGTACTCTAGAATGAGTTTGAGCGTATTAATAGATATGAGCACGTATTTGTTAGTGAATATAAATTGTTTTAATATTGTGTTGATATATTGGTTGGGTGGAATATGAATTCTGGTCGAGTAAGTTGGCCACTATTCGAGAAGAGTTTATAAACACCTGACACAGTATTGTTTTAAAGGTGGGTGAATGAAATAATTTTACCCAAAATATATTTTGATATAAAATAGACATTTCCTTAAATTGTTATATAACTTGGATGTTTTAATGATAATATTTTAAACAAATAAGATTATAAAAATTGGAATGAATTGTATAATCAAATGGAAATTTGTATAAATTATACTAATGAATTATAGTTAAAATTTGATTTAAATAAAATCTTTAAATTTAAAGTCCTAGATATTTTGGAAGTGTTTTTTTTCCAAGTGTTTTGAAGATAAATAATAGCATTATTATTTTGGAAGTATTTCTGAAAGGAAATTGTTTCAAATAAACTTTGGGAAGGGATATAGCATTGAGCTCACTTCAGTCGTTGGAAAATAACTTCGGTGATGACTGCAGCATCATCGATGTTCATTTTCGAGTTTCTAAGTGACGGATTGCTTCCAAATTGATTTGTTCAGAAGAACTAGTTTGTTTTTGAAATTTCAAAGGAAATTTGTTGGGGATAAAAACCAGGATTGGTTTAAATTTTTTGAGAAATGTGATTTTGAGATAATTTCAAAATGATTTGAAAACCAAAAGCCGGGTGTTTGAAATCTTGAAATCCTTATTTAGACAATTTAGAGATCATCGGGAGATGAGTTATAAACTTATAAATGGTAAATGGTTTTGATGAGGAATATGGGGATTGGATTTTGAAATTAAAATTTAAAGTGAAAAAGTTAAATAAATTTAATTTGGAAAAATTAAATTGTGGAAAATTTAATGAATGATTGGAAGAAATAATTAGTAAACCTTGAATGTGATTGGAGTGGGAAAATAAAAATTAAATTTGGATTGAGAAATAAAATTAATTAGAATTAAATTAGCTTAAGCAAAGTTAATAATAATAATGAGTTGGATTCGAAGTAAGTTGAAGTTGAATTGAAACGAAATAAATTGTGATGTGGATGATATTAAGTGAAAGTAAGTTCTTACTTGATTCAAATTCAAGTGGATTGAGTGGATTAAAGAGAATGGTATGATGCTAGATTTAACTGAAGTTAAGTTAAATAAAATTGAATTGAAATAAATTCAGTTGAGCTATAGATAATATTGAATGGACTAAAACTCTTACTTAAATAAATAAGTGTAAACTAAGTGTTGAATTGGAATAAATAAGCTCAGGAAGCCTACAAAAGAATTGAAAAGCATTGAAATAAAGATATACATACATACATACATATATATATATATATATATATATATTGTCTCTAGTTAAAAGCGAAAATGTGATTGACTGTAAATGGATGGAGAAGTATGAATATTAATAAGTGAGCAGCTTATAAAATTGTAAAACAGGAATAAATAAGCCGAAATAAAAGTGTTGGAATCTTGGAAAATGAAATAAAATCCAAACTGGAATTATGAAAAAATAACAAAATTGAACTCTGGAAAATTTAATGAAGTGATTTTTGTAATAAAATCGAATATTGATTTAAAGGTTGGAAGTAAGCTAATTAGCTAAATAAATTATTTGATAGAGTATGTTAATAAAATTTAAACCGGATAAATAAAATGGATTGTAAGTTAATAATGAAATTTGGAAATAAACTTGAATTATAAATAGAATTCGACTTGGATTGATAATGAATTAAAATAAGTGGAGATGCTGTAAAAATAAAATGGAATTTGATTATGTTGGAAATGATTTGAGTTACAAATAAAATCCAATTCGAATACAAATTAGTTAAGTATGTGCTTGGATATTATTTTGATAAATTGAGAAGGTGAATTAAAATAAAATGAATGGGCTAAGTGAACTGAATGGAATTTGATCAAATGAGAATCAAATAGAAGTGAACTTAAGTTTGAAGTAGGAATAAATTAAAGTAAACTAACTTAAGTTTAAAATTTATAGAAGCTTGGCTTCGAGGAAGGGTGGAAGTTCAGTAAATAAAAGTTTGGGTCAAATTAATTTGGAAAATGGTTATTGATATAAGTGTTGAATGTTGTCAAGCTCAATGAAATGGTTTTAAAATGAAACTAATGCGGAGATAAGATGAAATGCAAATGTATGGTTGGTGAATAAACTTGAAATGTGATGGAATTTAAAATAAATTGAGCCAGAATCAATTTAAATTGGTTATAAAACTTAAGTAATTATTTATTCACATGGATATCGTCAAATTGCATAGAATGAATTGTCGTTTGATGTAAACGAAGGTAATTGAAATTCCATGAATTGATAGAAGTGAAATAAAATTGATTTTGAAATCAATTGAATTGAATATGAGCTTGTTTGGATTAAAAATAAACTGAATGTCAGAAATTGAATTGTAAACCATTAAAATTGAATGAAATGGCATATGAATTGGTTGAAAGCAATTGAATTAGTTTTGAAATTATATAAATTGCTCATGGAAAATGTTTAGTGTATGTTTCATATGAAATGCATGTGTTTAGCTATTGAAAGTAAGTGAAATGTTAATAAATTTCGTATATTTAGTACTTACATGTTTGAATTGAGTAAATACACGTACCGAGAAGCCGTTTGGCTGGATTTGATCGTGCAAATTGCTAAGATAATAAGCCGCTTGCTTAAAAATACTAAATAAAGGTACGCCTATGAAATAAAAGTTAGGAAATATGAACTATTGTTTGTTTTTTTCCGACCGTGTGGGTCGATGTATATATATTTATATCTCTTGTAAAATTGCAAAAGCTCCTCCGTACAAAGGAAACTCTGCCAAAAAAATTCAAAAATTTTGGGAGTTAGAAAAATTATGAAAATTTTTGGGAAAATTTTTTGTTAAGGACAAAACGATTTCAAATTAGAATTGAAATAAGGGATTTTGAAAATGGAAATTGAAACTAATTGTTTAGTTGGAACTAAAGGATTAGGAAAGTGAATTTGAGATTTTTGATATCAGAGGATAAATTGAAATTTGCTCGGCAAAGGTATGTATTTAAATTTCTGTATGAAATTTGATGATTTTCTAGTCTAGCCACTTGGCTTTTATTTTCTTTTGAAATCTGGGGGCCCGTAGAGGCATTTTGTAGTTGTATCGAGTTAGCCGAGCAAAGGAGCCGCTGGCGAATTTTTTCGGAAATTTAGAGAGTTAGAAAATTTTTGAGAAAGTTTTGACATTTTAAATTTAAATTTGAATAAGTGGAGTAAATAATGTTGTTGGAAACTATGGAAGGTTTTGGGAAGTTGGTTGAAGTAATAGTGCGACTTTAATAAAAGATATGTTATGGCAAGTTGATAAAACTGTTTTGTTTTGGAAAATAGTAATGGGTATTGGATCCTTCTTCCTAACAAGTAATTTCGAGGACGAAATTCTTTTAAGGGGGAGGGGGAATGTGACGACCCGGAATTTTTGGATGTTTGAAATTGGAATATTTAATTTATTTTAAATATTTATAAGTTAATTGTTAACTTGAATTCAAATATTATTATTATTTAGCAATTAAATTATTGGATTTAATAAACTGAAATTGGGTAAATTATTGAATCTTCAGTTAAGCCTATTAAAAATAATTTAAAGGCTTGTAAAATTTTTATAGATAGTATTGAAGATGATGAAAGTGTTGAAATTGAATTTGGGAATGTTTTGTTAAGTTTTGAAATTATGTCGTTAAAATCGATATTTAAAAATAGCCTCCGAGGCATAGTCTCGGAATTCGATAAAACCAGTTCTATTTGATCCGTAATAGTGTATTATTATTAGATTTTAAATTTCATAGCGTTTGGATGCACCATTGATTCGTATGATCTGGAAATGCTTAGAAATAATTTAATTGAATTTAATTTAAAATAGTCGATTTAAAAAAAACTATCTTCTCCATACGATCAAATTGGAGCACGAGGCTGGTTCCATTGGGCTCGGAATAGCGACATAACATTATAAACGTCCAGCGGCACATCTAAATAGGAGTTCAAATTTTTACAATATATAATTTGAGATATTTTGAAAAAAATATATAAAAGAAAAATCAGATAAACAGTAACCTTCTCCAATAAGCCGTTCCTTCCTTCCCAAACACGCCGCTCTCTCTGCTAAAAATCGTGTCTCCTCCCTTATCCCAAATCGAAATCAAAATTAAATCCACCATCTCTAAAAATGGCCGAGCGAAATCAGAAATTGGAAACCAAATTCCTCTTGGAATTCGAAAAAAATAATATAATAAAATGGCGAACGAAGTTATAATCAAAGCCAACCTAGCCCTCAAGACTTCAAGCAGAGAAAGGAAGAGAGACAACGAATTTGTTTTCAAATCGATTCAAGGAGGGGAGACAAATGCGACTGCGTTCGATTAGTCAGAGGAAGGAGATGCGTGGCTATGCACTCGTGGAGCTCGATGGTCATGGGCCTGCTCGATCTGAGGGTTGCGTGAACAAGATGGGTGCGGTTTGGGTCAGAAATTCGAAATTGGTGGCCAAGGCGGGGAGAGTGGCTACGTTTGGGTTCGTCGATATCAGGAGGAAGCTCGCGATCGATTGTGAGGCCATGGTCGCAATGGCTTATTACGGGTGAACGTTGATGGAAGCCTGGATTTGAGATTTTGCTGAGAGGTATTTTCAGTTCTTTTTTTATGAAATTTAGTATTATATATATGATTAAACGAAAAAAATATAGGTAAATCTTTCTGTTTTTGATTTAGTAATATATATATATATATATATATATATAGTATTACAGAGGAAGGAGATTTGTATCAGATTCTTTATTGTACGAAGATATGTATATATATGTATATTAAAGAAGAGGTTTTTACAACATAAAAAAGGGTACGTATACCTATTTTAATCTGCTAGTTATTTTTAAAAATAAAAAATAAAATATAAAGGTTTATTTAGAAAATTAGATTTCTAGACCTATATAGATTATTTTCTTAGTATATGTAGTTTCAAAGAAAAATAAATAAAATAAATATACATGTATAAATATTTTAAGATACTATTTTAATTTTAAATAATGCTTTATGGGGATTAATTTGTTTAATAAACTTACTTAATTATTTTGTTCCTAAAAATATTTATTACAGGAAAATTGGTTTTAAAACTACTACTTAGAATTTAATTATTAGTAAATTAAACTTGTTAAATGGAAATCAGTTGTTTGGTTAATTCAAATATAAATAAATCTTGAATTGTTTGTTCAAGGTCTAAATTCATGGGGAAACAAGTCGAGATGGAATGGATTGCAATTACAAAAATCAAAGGTGAGTTAATCTCACTCATCTGGGTTTAATTTAAAATTAAATGGTTAAATTTAAACAATTGGTTGAATGATTGAATTGATTGAATGTGATATATTATATAGTAGTATATAGTATATATTGGAGTGATTGATTTCCCGCATTATATAGCGGATGAGATCCTATGCGCCGCATAATAGCGAATGGTATTATATAAACCCATATACCACGATATTCGACCTCGAAGTGGAATTGGTATTTTATATTGTGCTAACAACTTTGGATGCAAGGAAACATGTTGGAGGGATCCAACTGGATTCCTCAAAATTATTTAGATTGTTTAATATTCTGTGTTATGATGATGTGATATTCTGTGGTGAATTATATTGATAATTGGATTATTGGATACTATAGTTCGATTGAATATATTACGGTACTCTGAGTTACCAAAAATATATAGATTGGATTTTTGGAAAGAAAATTAAAAGAGAGAATTTGTAAATAGAACGGTTATTGAAAATTTGGGATAAATTTAAGAATGAACTAGGAAAGAATAAAAGTGATTTTAAAATTCTAATAAATAAATTCCGAGTATGAAAAGGGGATTTTGAATAAACAGGAAGATAATAAATTTTAAACTCAAGTGTTATTATTTAAAGGAATAAAGAGTTTATTTTAAATTTAAGATTTAAATTATTGGAAAAGATAAAGAAGGAATTTGGAAAAAATCTGAAATTGGTATTTTCAGTTAAAAGATTTTAAATCATAATTAAGGAATAAAAATCTGAAGTCAATGCGTTTTGAAATAAATGAGTAAGTAAAGGAATTTATTTCAAAATGGAGTAAATTGGAAATCAATTTGGAAATTGATTTAAGTGTTTGAAATTGGAAATTTAAAGGAGAGTGTGACTATGAAAATTTATAAACTAGGTCTATAAAAGTGAAGTAATATATCAGTGGATATTTGGAAGAATAAATTCAATGTGGGAATCTATTAAGGGAATGAGAAAATTTGTTTAAAAATAAACAGTGATTTATTTTTAAAGGGTGTGAAGAGAAGTATATTTCTCTGGATAGCCAAGTACGTTTTCAAAGTAAATTTTTAAATGAAAGTTAAAGGCTTTAATGTTGTTTTTAAAAGCATGTTTTAGAAAACTTATTATTTCTAAATGTTTAAATTCTAAAGTAAGTATTTTCTTTTAATCTATTATAGTAGTATTTATTTGAAGGTAGCTTGGTATTATGTTTTAAAAAGCTAGAAATTCAGTTTTATATTGTACAAAGTAGTTTTATTTTAAATATTCTTAAAGTATATATTTTTGAATAAGTATTAAAATAGTTTTAACTTAAATGACTTAAAATGTATTTTATAATATAGTGTTTTTAAATTATTTTAAAAATCTAAAGTCTTTGTGCTTGGTGTTTTCAGTGGAAATAAATATTTAGAAATTTATTTCATGAGAAGAGTGTGGTTTGAAAATTGTTTTCAAAGGGTTAAAAATGGAAATATATCTTGCGAAGATATTTTGAGGTTAATAAATAATTCAGGAGAAATTATTTATGTTTGATGGATATTTGTGAATGTTAATTGATAGTGAAATAACCGACTATCAATATTGGACAATGTGCTGATCGTTTCGAAGAGACCGGGTCGGGATTAATTTCTTGAAAACTAATTCGATCCGGTTTGTACGTTTTCGTGAGGAAGACGAGTTCAGAGTCGAAGATGGAGCAGTGAATTGCAAGGGCTAGTCGCTACTTATCCTAAGGATGATTCCAAAATGGATGTAGTAGGAGTAGTGCCTTTGGTTCCGTTCGAACCCGAAACCGACTTGTATGGGTGAATGCTTTCAGAACATCGTCAGGTGGACGATGGGCATTCTAAGTGAAACGTTCTAAAAAGGTAAAGCTTAGCGTCAAGCCTCATCAACCAGTAATGACTGAAAATCAGGGGTTATGCAGCAAGGCTAAGTGGGTAGCACCCATTAGGGTGAGGTCATCTCGGTCTAGATGTCATTTTTATTCGGCTTAGTGGTGCGGTTGCTGATCCCAACCGTGGGGTGATCTTGCTCGGAATTATCCAGTAAGGGGTAGTCTCGGTCTTATGTTGCAGGAGATTGGGAGTAATCCTCGGTACGGTGATCTAGACCACGCACTGTGACAGGTGGTACCCCAGTGCCTAGTCATTAGTTGGAAATCCATTCTCCCTACGTGCCTTTACGGTTTTGTTTGTATACCTATTAGCTGGAATTTAATAAATGTAACAATTTCGGCTATTTGAATAAGTATTTATATATAGACCCTATTATAATATCAGAGGATTTCATAAAAAGTGTTTTGGCTATCGTAAGGTAAAAACCCGACATGTTTATTTGTGGCGTGGTCTTACGAGATGCTTTTGTTTTCAAAGGATTTTGAAACTTTAATAATCAATTTGAGTGTGGTTTTCTCACGCTGGTATTCCAGACTGACTCAGGTGTTATTTAACTATAATGCTCGGGTTAGATCGAGTATTATAGGATACATGAAAGGATGCTGTGGAGCTCAAGAGACGAGCTGGATGGCAATATGTACTTCCGTATACTTGTTAAATATTCCGCTGTGTATTCAGATTGTGAGGACAGGTTATGATTACTTTCCAGTTGTGTGTTATGTATACTTTGATGATGTAATGTATAAACAGATGTATTTGTTCTTGTGTAAAGATCATTTATTATTTATTATATTTTATTCCATTGCGGTGGTTAGATTCTGATGTTGTTTTCTATTTTCTTCTTCTACCTCTTCTTCTTTAACCCTAATGGTTCGGTTTTTCGGGCGTCAGAAAATCGGGACGTGACACATGCCGCTAGGCGTTTATAATGTTATACCCCTATTCTAAATGCAATGGGAAAGGTTTCGAGTCCTGATTCGATCGTATGGAGAAGATAGCTTTTTGGAACCAATTATCATATTGAATTTTCGGTATTAAGTTCAACGCGTTTCTATCCCGTACGACCAAACGATAACAAAAAATGCTACGAAAATTGAAATCCAATAATAATACATTATTACTGATCTAATGGAACCGTTTTCGTCGAATTTCGAGACTATTCCCTGAAAGGCTATTTTTACCCATCGATTTATATAAGTTATTTTTAAACATGAACAAATCACTTATAAATCCAATATAAAAGTTCTATTATCTTCATTCTTATTAATATAAATTTAATAAGCCTTTAAATTATTTTTAACAAGCTTAAAACTCACGATTAAATTATTTGAGTAAATTCCAATTATTAATTTATCAAATAAATCATTATATTTGAAATTCAAGTTAAAAATTAACTTTCAAATATTTAAAACCAATTAAATATTCCAATTTTAAATAACCAAAATTCTAGGTCATTACATGTTTTCACTTGAAAGATTTTGGAAGTTTCTTATTAGCAAAGTGTTCCTATGTTTTTACATGAAATTAGGCCTTTTTAACTGATTAGCATTTTGTATTTTCCTGTTTATGAATTTTTGTGTTTCTTTATGGCTATTATGATGATGCAACAACCGACTTTTATATTAATTTAAAATAATTTATATGTACATCGTTGAAGTATATTGGGACAAAAATATTTAATATTTGGTACATTAGTCACTATTTATCTTATTATTGACATTTGCTTGCTCTTTTAGTATTTATGTTAAAAGTTAAATGCAATGTTAACCTTATAGAAAAACCATTATTGGACGAAAGAAAAGTAATTAGTTTTATTAACTTTTGTTGATATGATTGATTGGTAAATTGAATGGTACTAAGTTTTAAGCATGTGGATTGGGATTAGAGTTTTATGTTCATTTAATGGGATTTGCGGGGATATGATGTTTATGTTTTAGTAGAAATAATAAAATGCAATTACTATTTTAGCATTTAGACAATTATCTCATCGGACAATTATCACACTGAATGATGGTGTATGTGAGTTTCAAATAAGCAAAATTGGAACATTTAATTTATGATTGTCAAAGTGTTTTGTTGCTGTATATGAAGTTTGATGTTGAAACAACTATCTGGTGACTAGGCTCAGGTGTTCATTATACTGTAGAATATCATCGTTGTATTTTTTATGTGTAAAAATGTGATATCAGATGAATGATTACATTTACTTTTGGTTTTCATGGTTTTATGTTATTGTTGTTGTGTCTTTTGTGAATATTTTATCTTACACATAAAGTAACAAATATTATTTCTTTCTCAAAAAAAACTTCATTTGCACCATCAAGTTGGACTTCCAATATGAAATTGGATTAATCATTTGCATATGAACTTATTATAAAGAAACTGAATTTAATCACATGGTGCTACACATGTGTTTTCATCTTACTCTAAGATGATATATTAAAGTTGGATTGATATTAATATTAAAATGATGGATTGTGAATTTGGTTCTCCGATGATGCTGTAAAAAGGAAAAAAGGTTGATTTGCATAAAAAGTCCAAATAAATGAATAATAGGAACTAATATTCAGCATAAACTCAAAAGGAAAGCAAAGAAATTTTCCTCCATAAATAAATACAAAAATTAAGGCAAATGGTCATTTATAAAACAACATATAAATACATCTCATTTATATTTAGCTATCATAGATAAAAAAAATTCACTTTGGAATACCACACAGAAGGAAATTAATAACCATATAAACCAATACAAAACTAAGAGCTTATCCTCAATCTTTTTTTGATAAATTGAAATTCATAACGCATCGGACATGTTTGATGTGTCATTGCTATTTCCCATCGTTTTCTTAGTCAGGGTGAACGGTTGAAATTGTTCCGTTAGTGTTAGTGCATTGGATGCTAATGGTAATTTCCACCAACCAATTCTACTTTGTTTAGATATGTAATTTATTGTAAAATAATAAAGATACATTAACAGTACAACTAACAATATGATTAGTAAACACCATTTTAAATAACTTATTGTAAATAAAAACGCATTTTTTTCATAAAATAAAAATGCATACCCCTTCGGAATACAAGAGTCTCTATTTGTATACTTCTTGCTCACTTCTTGCTTCTTTTTATTTTCAATTGCTATATACCTAGAGCATGTAATACAATTAATTTGAGCATCTCCACTGGAATGATTCACATATTCAGCAACAGACCAAAGATAAGGTTGCAAATGATTCTTTTTAAAACTAATTTCCACCATTGGTTACTATTTCTATGGACACGTCCATCGGACATGCCTACATACTCGTATATATATGTATGTATGTATGTATGTATGTATGTATGTATGCATGCATGTATAAACATTCTTATATACACTAAAGTTGGTTTTGGTTATTTCACATGTTTTAAAGTAAAGAAAATAATTTAAGACTACTTTAATTAAAGGATATTTAAAAATCAGAATTGTAATTTTCATAATAGACCATTTTGTAAAACTTGAATTAAGAACATATACATATATGTACGTACATATATATATGAATAGCACTCCTATTTTATAGCACCTTTATACCCCTCCTAATTTCCACCATGCAACCCAAATTAAATAATGTGGCTAGTGGGAAGAGAGAAAGCCCCATTATTTAAATCGAATTGTGTGGTGGAAATCAGGAGACTATAGGGGCGCTGCACAGTTAGAGTGTCATTGAACGCTGCTACACACATAAAATAATTGAATCGATGTTTTAAATTAAAAACAAAGTGTAATGTATGTCTGTGTTCGGTTAATTTGTAGTTTAAAATATATGTGTACAAGCAACAATATAACAATCTTATATTTAATTGTCAATTTAAAATAAAAGTTTTAAGATTTCACAGAAAACTCCATATGTGAATTTTAGACTGAATTAAATTTTATTCTAATGTAAATAATGATCAAAGTTGTTTCAAAATAACCGATAACAATGTATTCAATTCCCAAACTTGTAACATATACTTTAAATCAATTAATCAAAATCAATTTCAAAACATAATATTGTTCAAACAACAATTTCTAAAACATGAAAAAATTAAACAATCAAGGCACATATAAATTCATGGTAATAGGATTCAAATCTAAACTAAACATAAAATATGAATAAAAGAACAGAAGAGGTGATGGATCTAATATATTAACATAAACTATAAAGGAATGAAGAACGTGTGCAGAACTGAGTTAAATTAATATAATGTACATGCTTTTAATTGAGATAAAGAGGTTTTGGTTCACGTGTTTAAAATTAATTAATTAAACATAGTGAATCGTTCAAATCCAAACATATGAATGATGAAACATATAGTTAAATAAATAAGGGAATCACCTTAAGATGTTGCCAATAAATCATACCTTGAATGATGATATTTTCCTTAGATCTTCAAGATGTACACCCAATCTTTGCAAAAGGTGGATGAACCACTTGTATTTCATTTTTGGAGTTGAAATTTTTAGGAAATGTTTATTTTGCTTTCTATCATGGAAGGTTAGAAGGAGGAAGAGAGAACGAGAAAGAATGAATTGTCCATTGGAAATAAAGTAGTGGTTTTGTTCTAACTTAAAGAATGAAACAATTACCATTCTTTAATTAAATATCCTCTAATTAATTCCCTTTATTATCTCTCCCTCTAACCTCTCTCTTCACATTGTATGGCTAAAATTACATGCCATTAAATGACATAAAATTTCCATAAATCATTGCAAGATAAATTAGGTTTAACCTTAAAACCGAAAATCATTAGAAAACATGAAATGTAGTCATTATTCACCTTATCTTTGAGATTACAGAGTTTGAGATTTGAATGGATTAATTTGATTAAACTTCTTCCTTTAGCTCTTTATTCCTCTTGTTCTTGCTAATGGTGGTCGGCCTCTATTTTTGTTTGGTTTTGTAAATGAATGTATGAAATGAATTCCTAAGGGTTTAGGGTATTAGAATACTCTTTTTTCTATTTTACTCCTTTATTTCATTTTAACTCATGTTTAGTTCAAAGTTTACATGGCACGGCTACTGCTTATTAAAATCAAATCTCAATCCCCTAATCGTCGCATTATCTTATTTAATTTAGCTAATTAAATGTCCTAAATATTGTTACTAAAAACCTGGGGTGTTACAATCTTTCCCCCTTAAAGAATTTCATCCTTGAAATTACGCTGAGGTACACAAGAAATCAAACATAAAGGTAAAACATACCATCAAACAAATCATGATATGTTTCTCTAATCCTGCTCTCGATTTTTTAAGTACAATCTCTCTCATCATCGCTCCACTGGAATTTGACTAATCATTTTGTTCCTTACCTCTTCTTATCTCTTGTAATTATCCGAACTGGCTTTCTAACTATAGTCAAATCTGGTTTTATTACCAAGTCATCTAACACAGTAAGTGCTATAGTAGACTTCGGATCTCTAACATACTTCCTTGTATGAGAAACATGAAAAAACATCATGGACACCTACCAAACTATTCGGTAACTCTACTCTATATGTGAGTTTCCCGATCCTCTCTACAATAGGAGATGGTCCTACGAATCTCGGTGCCAACTTCTTTGGTTTCCCGAATCTAATCACACCCTTCATCGCTGACACCTTAATAAAAACATGATCTCCAATAGAGAACTCTAAGTCTTTCCATCTTTTATCTGCATAAATCTTCTATCTAAACCAAGCTTCCTTCACCCTAGCTTGAACCAACTCAATCTTCTATGCAGCTTCTCTAACTAAATTTGGACCAAGAACCAACCTATCTCCGATCACTTACCAACAAACGGGTGATTTGCATGGCCTTCCATACAAAGCTTCAAATGGTGCCATCCATATACGAGTTTGATAACTGTTGTTATATGAAAACTCGACCAAGTGTAGATGGTCTTCCCATGATCCTCTGAAATCTAAAACACAAACTTTTAACAAATCTTCCAAGATTTTGTTAACTCTTCCTGTTTTCCCATCAGTCTGTGGATGGTAAGCGGTATTCATCTTGAGTTTGGTTCCTAAAATCTGCTATAGAATCTTCTAGAACTTGCTAGTGAATAAAGAATCTCTATCATTTACTATACTATTTGGAATTCCGTGTAGTCTAACTACATTCTTCATAAATAACTTAGCCAAAACAGGTGTCGTCCTAGTTGACTTAACTGGAATGAAATAGACACTCTTGGTTAATCTGTCTACTATGATCCATATACTTTCATTTTCTCTATTTGACCTTGGCAACTCATCTATGACATCCATAGAAATAGAATCCCATCTCCAGACTAGAAAATCTAAAGGTTGAAGTAACCAACTTGGTTTGTGATGTTCATCTTTATCCGTTGACATTTCAGACACTGCTTCACCCATAAGCCTACATCCCTCTTCATACCTTCTCAGATGAAACTTCTCATCATATCCTGATACATCTTAGTTCCTTTCGGAGGAATAGTGAATTTCAAACGATGGAATTCCTCCAAACTTCCTTCGTTATGTCTCCCACATTTGGTACACATAACCTACTTTTCTTTCTCAACCACCCATTCTGGTCAAGACTGAAATCCTTCAAGTCATCGCTCTCTGTTTCATCCCTAAACTTCTTGATCCGTCCAACTAATAATGGATCCTTCATCTATTTAGAAGCAGACCTTTTGATCATCACCAGTGGAACTTCTAAACAAGGCAACACAATAGTTTACTTACTAGATCTAGCTTAAGATCTCCACTTTACTCTACATGTTGCCAATGCTTTTAAATCCTTCCACTCTGCTATCATTGCTAGTACTTCATTCTGATGTTTTCTGCTAAGTGTATCTGCAACCTGATTGCATTTTCCTGGTGTGTACTCAATTCCAAAATCATAAGCACCAATATACTATAACCACCATTGTTGTCTCAGGTTCAGCTCCTTCCGAGAGAAAAAATACTTTAATACTTATGATCCGTATAAAGTTCAAGCCCCTCTCCCAATAGGTAATGTCTCCACTCCTTCAATGCAAAAATCACCGCAGCCAACTCCAAATCATGCGTTGGATATCTAATTTTATGCGGTCTAAACCGTTAAGAAGCATATACAATCACTTTACCTCTCTGCATTAACAAAGATCCTAATCTAGTTTCACATGCATCTGTATATACTACCAAATCCCGATTCCTTTCTGGAACTACCAACACAGGTGCATGATTCAATAAGTGTTTCAAGCTATGTAATGCTTCCTCACACTTATTGGTCCAAAAAACCTTCACATCCTTTAGCTTTAGCTTTGTCATCGGTGCTGCTATCAACGAAATATCCTTAATGAACTTGCGATAATATCCAGCTAATCCAAGGAAACTCTTTATCTCAGTCTCTATCTTAGGTCACTTCAAATTATTTACCGCTTCAACTTTAGTCGAATCTACGGACAACCTTTTCTCTGAGGCTACATAACCACGAAACTTCCCTTCCCTCTTCCATAAATGACACTTTTAAAACTTCGCCTTCAACTGATGCTACCTCAGCATGTCAAGCACCGCTCTAATATGAACTTCATACTCCTCATCCTTAGAGTATACCAAAATATCATCTATTAACACCAGTATGAACCTATCCAAGTGTTCTTGGAAAATTTGGTTCATCGGATACACAAAGAATTCCAGTGCATTAGTTCGTCTGAATGGCATCACTAACCATTCGTACGATCCATATCTGGTCCTAATTCCTAAACGCCATCAAAGGAATACTATCCTCTACCACTCTAAGCTGATGGAACTCCATTGTTAGATCCAACTGAGAAGACATCTTGACTCCACTCAACCGATCGAACAAATCATCATTTCTAGGTAACGGATATCGATTCTTTATCATTTTCTCATTCAACGGTAATCGATGCATAACCTCAACGATCCGTCCAGCTTCTTAGCAAACACTACGACTGCTCCCCAAAGGTGAACTAATGACCTAATAAAATTCTTGCCTTCCAAATCCACCAACCGCACCTTCAACTCCCTCATCTTGGTTGGTGTCATTTTGCTTGGCGGCCTACTCACTGGTTTTGCTCCAGGAACCAAATCTATCCCAAACTCAATGGCTCGTTTCGGTGGCAATCTTACTACAAGCTTGGAAATATCTGCAAATTCTCTAACCACAAAAACTCGATTCAACTCATCTTCTACCTCTACAACACCCAACAAAGCATTCAGCTCACAATTAGAGTTTTCCACGGTATATTCAATCTGATCACTATAGGTTAGGTGTCTAAGCTATATTTTCCTATCATGGAAAAATATCCTAGTATTGTACTTACTTAACCAATCCATACCTAAAATAATTCTGAACCCTACAAAATCAAACACATGCAAACTGCAAACAAATGTATGAATTAAACAAATCAAACTCTAGTTTTTCACACTTTATCCCAGGTGTCGCATACCCTCTTATCAGGTTCGCTACTCTTAAGGAAGAAACTAAATATGAGGATTCTAAGTTATGCTTATCTACCAAACAATGAGATACAAAATAATGCGATGCACCAGTATCAAACAGAATGCTAATAGACATACCATGAATCTAAAGCGTACCTCCCAACACTGCCTTCCCTTTCTCCTGCGTTGTTGGTCCCGATGTAGCTGGTTCCAATATAAATACTTTGCCCCTTCCATCCTCAACGGGCTCTTTGTACTGGTTCTTATAGTGACCAATCTGATTGTAGTTGAAACATTTGATATTCTTCTTCCTGGTCACTTCCTTTTCCTTTCCAGTACGACATTCATTAGCAAATGTCCCTTCTTTTCGCACTTATAACAAACAAGCTCCGACTTCCCTTTCTTTGCTACTCCACCCTTCTGAGCACCCTTCTTATGAAAGAACTTTCTTTTCTAAATCTACCCTACCTGGACTGCCTTTGCCTTATTATTTTCCAGAGAAGAAAGCATCTTCTCATGTTTTAAACCATCTCCACCACAACATCACAAGGATCCATAATATGCGGTAATGTTGCCATAGCCAACTCAGGCTTCAACCCCTTGATGAACTTCACAATAGCATACCCATACCTTTCCAACTCCTCAAACCTTCTACAATATTCCAAAACTAAAATCTTCCCCTTCTCCAGCTCAGTAAACTTTCTAAGTAAAGAAGACCGCACCATCACACACATGAGTCTGTCCTGGAACCCTCTCCTAAACTCAGCCCATGTCATCATTTTTTCATTTACTCCAACTGTCACACTATTCCACCAAAATAAAGCTTCTCCCCGAAGCTGTCTCAAAGCAAGCCTCCTCTTCTGCTCATCATTGAGCCCCAAGTCAACAAAGGTTCTCTCACAATGCAACAACCAGCTCTCCACCTCAATTGCATCTTTAGTTTCGACAAATGTCTTCCCTCCAAGCCTAACATAATATATGCTCAAGATAGCATAATTATTCACTACCGAAGCTTCTTGGTTCACTCCTCTAGAATTTCATCTAACCACTCCAGTAGCAATTCTAGCTTGCATCATGTTCACGAAAAACTGATACATAGCTCCATATCCACATGTGGGACCACAACACAACATTCCCAACTTATGCCTGATGTTGGTTCTTTCTAATATTTGGTTTGGCATTTAATTTGTGGGGATGTGTCCTCCAAGATTAACTCTTTCACTTCTAGCATTCATATCTTTATTCAAGCCTCATGATATATAGAAGAATAGACTAAGAGAAAGATAGGAGATTAGAGATATAAAGTATACTTATGTTTAGCAAATACAAGTATGTTTCTACAACGTTATACCATACCCCGATCTTACTTTAATTCCATAGGATTACGAGTTCAAAAATACTATTAGTTTAAGTTTTTCATAATCCTATGCTCTGATACCAAGCTGTAACATCTCCTATCTGGAGGCCCAAAGCTAAGCACTACAGATGCTGTAGTCATCCATAGTATTAACTTCCGATGGCATATGGTAACGTTAATGATATCCATAATATCAGAAGCACATGAATATGAAACAAAATCATAGATTTCAAAAACAACTTTTCTGATTACATTTCATGAAACATGTTTCATTTTCTATTACATAATCCTAATTTTTTCCCAGGTTCAGATCAAATATAATTATTACATAAATATGCCAAGAGCGAAATATGAAGATGCCCCCTTGGTTGAACATAATACTATATAGACATAACTGTCTTAAATACAACACAGCGGAATTAAACAAAATAAAACAGCAACTCCTAAATAGTTATCCATCAGCCACTTGCTCGTCTCCGGAAGCTTTGTTCGCCAACCTACTAATAACCTGTAAACCTCAACCCTCAGCCTACTCAAATCAATTTTGGGCACCCGGGAGTATAAGGGGAAAAACATAAACTTCTAGGCAGACATAAAGCCTGGTGTGAATAATACTATACATCTCGCTTGTTTGATATTAAGTGAGACCATGCCGCTTAGCGGAATGGATTTCCCCTCACTAATATCCTTTTAAAATATATCTTTTGCAAATCATAATCCAGCACCCAAAACTGGTTAAAACTGTAAAGCAATATCATGTCAACATACATGTCGGGTAACAACTGAACTATCTGTCCAAACACTATAGTTTTGTTTGGCTAACTACTAACCTTTGGCTGACTCGGGCCTAATAGACAATATAAACAAAATAATCTAACCTGTTAGATTCTCCTCTTCTGAACAGTCTATCCCTAAATTATCTATTAGATACTCCTCTTCTGGATAGTCTGTACCTAACTTGTTTTCTCCTAGGTCACCTAATCCTAATGGTTTTGCAGGCTTATCAATCACCTACTTTTGTACAAGTGTATATTCCCTTCTGTATGTAATCATAATTTTATTCTTACTTGTGACAAAGCCCTATAAATAAGAATTTTGAACTAAATTAGCTAGGGCTAATAGCTAATGTATAGGGTGCAAGCATATACCAGTCCCATCTAGTATATAAATATCTGAGTCATTTTACTTAGGGTAACCTTCCATTAAATTTTCCTTGAAAACCTTTTCATCTCAATTTGATTTAAAACCTTCAAATCAAACTTAAACAAGGAATATATATATATATATATATATATACACACACACACACACACACACACACTCTATACTTTACTCAAAATCACCTTGCCATGTTACATATACACTTTACTCAAATCTTTGTTGATGAAAACATTTAAACCTTTGAAAGTACCCTTCTCGAAACCAAGTAAACCCTTCTTTATAACCTAGACCGAAAGACTAAAACATTCCTTTTAAAACCATTCATAATCATCCTTTCGAAACCATTGAAAAAACATTCCTTCTAAAGCATTAAAACCGTAGACATCCCATCTTTAAAACTCTTAACATTGCCTTTCGAAAACATTGAAAAAATCTATCCTTTAAAACTTTCAAAACCTTCCTATTTAACCTTTCGAAATCATTGGGGAACCACCCCTTTGACATATTCTTTAAAACCTTTTGAAGAAGTAAAACATTAAACATTTTGAAAGCATTTGGGTTCAATTTATAACATATGGAAACACCTTTTAGGACCAGTGAAAACCATCTCTCTTGAAACAATTTGGGTTCTGCCTTCAACATAGCAAAAGGGTCATTAAAACATTTAAGTCAAGCATTCCTTTCAAAAGCATTCCTAAGTAAAGAAGTAATGGTGTCAAAACCAACCCTTCGTAAGCATTGGAGAAGCGTCTTAGGTTTAAAACAAAGTATACCTTTTGAAACCATTGACGTTGAAAGGTAGGAAAGCGACGGCTAGGGGTTTCGACCCCATTCGAAAGCATTTACTTAAAAAAAAGGTGCAACCCATTCGAAACATTTCTTTAAATCAATTTGACCTAATCAAAAGTTAACCAAGCCGAAAGCATACCCCTCGAAAGCAAAGCAGGTGCATTTTCATTGGAAAACTAAGTAAGATTTTGACCTCCTTTGGAACCCTTACTTTTGACCCAATACCTTCCGCCCTTTCCAATTTGCTGCGCACCAAGTCTTTAATGCAATGTGCATTGGTTTCGACGGTGATGGATGCGGACCTACTAAGTCGGAACCTCCCGGTGCCGAAAGTAGTGAAACATGCAAGAAGCGTGTAAAACTGATCTTAACTTTAAATAGCACTTCTTTTCAACTAACTGCCAAGATTGTCAAAAATTTATTGGTTGCTAAGTTATTTTTTAAGATTGCTGCCAATATTTTTGAAATAATCAATTTAATTTATTTATAAAACACCCCTTCTTTTTTTATAAATATATAAAACATTTAAGTCTCATACCTTAAATAATTTTATACATCTAATAAAACACTTAGGAAAATTATGCAAAATTTCCAGAAAATCATCTTTAATATGCTTTCCAACATATATTAATTTCAGACCCAAAGCATATATTATTTAACCGCAAATAATTTTAAATCAATTAATCATTTTCCTTGCTAGAAAATTAATATAAAATCCACATTGACTCAGAAAACTATGAAAATTGAAACCTATCTCCAAAATATCATTTTTGATCTAAATCTAAAATTGCAAGGCATTTGGATATCATTAATTTGGGTTTTAACATTAAACCACATTATAAAACTATATGAATGAGCATAAATCATCAACAGGCATATATAAACAGTTAATCATTCAAAAACATGGCATATCCTTACAAGATAAAACAGGTTTAAACCTAAACCGAATATCATTAGAAAACATGATATGCAGTCATTATTCACCTTAGCTTGGAGATTATGGAGTTTGAGATTTGAATGGATTAAGTTGATTAATCCTTTTCCTTTAGCTCTTTCTCCCTCTTGTTCGTGCTAATGGTGGTCGGCCTCTATTTTATTTTGGTTTTGCAAATGTACGTATGAAATGAATTCCTAAGGGTTTAGGGTATTAGAATACTCTTTTTCCTATTTTACCCCTTTTCTATTTCATTTTAACTCATCTTTAGTTCATTGTTTACATGGCACGACCTCCCCTTATTAAAATCAAATCTCAATCCCCTAATTGTCACATTATTTTATTTAATTTAGCTAATTAAATGTCCTAAATAATTTTACTAAAAATTTGGGCTGTTACACCATGTTTGGGTGAATTTTCATCGAGCTCTTCCTTTGCTCCATCTAAATGTGCCTCTAAGATTTCAAGTTGTTTCGTCCTCATTTCGATCTTCTAAGTCAAGTTGAAATCTATTTTGGCTTAAAAGTGGATTAACAAACATATATATATATATATATATATATATATATATATATACTGAATGCGATATAGAGAATGTCACTATCTTCTCCTTACACTTGGTTTTAGTTTCATGTTTTCCGCTCACACTGTGCTTTAGTATGTTTTCTAATAAACGTATTCTTTTTATGAATATTTCATCATTGTACCTACATTTATATTCAACAAATTTAATCTCTAGGTATCTTGTAAGTAGAATATTTTCTGCCCATGTTTAAGGTGATCGTTCACAAGCATAGTTGGAACAATAGAATCAATTTTTTAACAGTCTTCTAACAAATTATTTGGCTTAGGTTCTTCCTTTATAAGATATTCAAGCTTAGGTTGAATATCAAAGGTCTCGTTAGTTAAAATTTTAAACTTTTATTGAGTTCTAGATCAAGCTTGGGTTTACATTACCAGTTTTGTTAATTGACATTTCATTTTCATCAATAAAAGTTTCATGTTTCTGATCAATGATGATTTCATCAAAACTAAAATTCTGAAAATCAGATTGGTGATTTGAATTTGACTCATCCTTGTGTAACAACTCCTTCTCGAAAAGTCTAAAAAAATATGTTTGCTAAATTCATTTTCTTTAACTTACCATTAAGAAATTTATTATCTTAGTAATTTTCAACCTCCAAAATTGTTGTTTCTAACTTTTCCTTTCCAAGAAAGATCGAGATTTAGATTTATACCATTTTCTTTAAAAGAATTGAACTCCAGCTCATTCAGTGAATTTTGAACAACTACAATAAGGTTATTGTTTTCAATTTCAAAAATGTTGTTACTTGAAAATTATTAATGTGAGTAAAAATCTGAATTATCTTTTGATGCATTGCATGTTTGGATTTCATATTTCTTTTTCTCATTTTGTTTTAAGGGAATTTCAAGTAACTTTATGCATTCATCGAACTTTTTGTTCAATTTTCTTTGTTCCTTATCAAAATCACATTCAAGATTTTCAATTTAAACATTTTTCGTATAATTTCCTTGATAAGAGCTATTTTAAAATTATAATCCAAGTCATCTTTATGAACAATTCTGAATTGATTTTCATTTAATTTCCATGAAAATTATATTGGTTTAGGGAATCATTTTTGTAGTGTAAATATGTTTGATAATGAAAATTATTTTGATATTGGGAATTGGGTTTGACCAAAATTTTAATGTCGGAAGAAAAAAAATATTTTTGGTTCCTTTCAAAATTTTGACTTAGATTATTATGAAAATATTATTTACATTGGAAATGATTTTCATAACCGTATTGATTTTCAAAAAAATTAATTTTTGATTCATTTGATATAATGATTTTATTTCATTTCTCATGAAAATAGTGACATGTTTTGGGCAAGTGTTAAGTATAACCTTTCTCATCGTATTCCCAATCTTCTAGTTGAAATTTATTGATGGAATTTTATGATATAAATTATTCTTATAATTATGATCTAAACCTCCCATGAATCAAAATCATTTCCATTTAAATAAAAATTCTTTTGATGTTGAAAATGGAAAGTATTTTAATAATGTAAATCATTTTGATGATGAGAATCAGGTCTATCACCAACATGATTAAAATTGGAAGAAAACTTGTAATTTAGGTTATTTTCAAATTTTTGACTTGGAATATTCTGGAAATTCCGTTCGCTTTGAAATTCTTTTGTATTATAACCGAAGTCTCTTCTGCAACCAAAATTATTTCCCAAATGACTTCCGATACAATATTGATTTTAAGAAAAATTATTTTGATGTAGGTTAGACACATAATCAAAATTATTAGACTTTTGATAAAATAGGTAATTTTGATTATTTTTAAAATTTTGACTTTGGTTATTTTCGTAAAGTAACTCCTTTAAATTTTTTGGATAATCATTTGACAAGGTTTATTACACTTATTTTATACTTTTTGGAAGCAAAATTTAATAGAAACCTAGAAACAGAAGTATACAGTATAAAAGTAAACACATATAGTATTAAGTTGTTGTCCATAATTGTCTGAGCAGATTGTTCTTGATAACTTTGTTGATGTTGCTCCCTAATCCGATGCTTATGGTCCATGTTTCGACAGTCTTCAATATTCTTTCCACTATTTTTTTTAAATTTTTATCCAACTTTTTTTGGCCAAAACTTGCTATACCCTAAAATAAAATCTTAGCCAAAACAACCTAGTAAAATTTAACAATGCCTTCAATGCCGAAATCAGACCCTATTCATCATTTTTTTCTTTTGCTTTTGTTGCTTACTCGTGCTATCAGAGGAGGTTTGGCAAAGTGAAGGGGTAAGTTTGTGGCTTGTAGTGGTGACTTAGGGGTCAATCTATTAGGTGAATATTTAAAATTATGATGTCATGTTGCGTTATTTTGGTTGGGAGTTAGTTGGCAGATCCGGTGGTGGAGGTTGTGCGATAAGTGGATCTATGGTTGTAGTGATTTAGGGATGTAGTAGTGGTAAGGTGGGTTTGAATTTTCTTTGTGGTTGCAGTTTAGGTTTGGAGTGGCTTTCACCGGCGGTCATGGAGCAGCGATGTGGTGGTTGCGACTGGAGGTAACGTTGGGTTGTGATGATGGGAATGTTA
Source organism: Allium cepa (assembly GCA_030765085.1). Taxonomy (NCBI): domain Eukaryota; kingdom Viridiplantae; phylum Streptophyta; class Magnoliopsida; order Asparagales; family Amaryllidaceae; genus Allium; species Allium cepa. Next base: position 806,590,889 of record CM060938.1, read on the forward strand.
GGTCACGATTTGGTTCTAGGTGCAAAAATGTGGCAGGTATTGGTTATGCGATTCTGTTTTATGTGATGAAGGAGGCTAGGTTGGCTATGGCAGCATGCAGTTTTTGGTAAGGATGATGGCTGATAGGGTTAGTCATCATGTGATTGTGATGACCTTGTGGTGGGTGCAAGGGTGAATCTATTCGTAAGGTGTAGTAGGTGGTATGTTGTATTTGTGCGGCAGTGAGTTTACGAGGGAGGCTGGAGTTGAAATTCATTTGAGGTGATGTTTTGTGTAACATGGTTTTTGGTGGATGTCTTTGGGTTTGGGTACGTGGATGTGGAGAAGTCAGAAGGAGAAGGGTATCGGTTGTTGTTGATGGTGGTGGGAGGTCGAATAGTGAATGAGGGTGGCTACGCAAAGACCATAAAGAAGAAAGCAAAAAGGTATTTTTGAAATAGTGTAAGTAGAGGAAAAAAGTTTTATTAATATATAAAACTAAAGGGAAAAAAATATTTTTTCGTTTTTTAGCCCATATAAGCTTTTATTATTAGAAATAGCAGTGTGTATATGTTAAATAAAACCGAATTCTTTATGATATTTTAATGATTTTTTATCAAAGAAAAAAAAACTAACATAAACCATATATTAGATAAACACTAAGAAACTAGTGAAACTCCATAGCAATGACTCTAATAACTTGATCTATGATTTTTTATATAAATAAAAACTATAGCATTTATTTTACCACAAGCGCACGACTTTGTTTGTGATATTTCTACTAGTACCGGTCAAATGCACAAGGAGTTTACTAATCATTAATGTTTGTTTAAATTCTAGATGAGTTAGACAAATTGTGAGCCTATATTTGATTTATCTAAATTAAGAAATTACTAAAATCATAGGAATTTTTTTTTCAAAGAATTAACTAAAATAAATGGTCAATTAATTTAATGAAATTAATTGGTATAAGGAAACTATTAAAAAGATATATTGGTCTTTTGACAAACCGATAGATCTTGGATATAAGGGCTAAATAGTAAACATAAATAAAATTGAAACAGAATGAAATAGAAAAAAAAGATGAATAAAAATTGGAATTGAACTGAAATTAAATAAGAGTGATTTTTATTACTAAACAAAATAAATACAAAAGGAAAAAAAAACTACACACGCACACTTTAATCTAATCAAACTGACTATTAGGGAGGTTTTTCTACTATAGGCAGACGTGAATACAAATGTCTTTAACATGTCTCCTTAAATCTCTTTAGTATTATTCAATTTGTTGTCTCCATAAATGTCTTCTTAAACATTTTCAATTAAATCTCTACAGTGCTATTTAATTTATTTTCTCCATAAATGTCTTCTTGAACCTCTTCAATTTAATTTTTCTCCGATATACTATCGTCTAATGTTTAACTAAAATTAATGAAAAAGCTACATCAAATATATTTTTCTTGAAATTACGTGATTGAACGGTCATTCCCACCGTGGAGGCGGTTGTACTAAAGAAAATAAAGAATGAAAAACCTAAATAGATTAAACTAAACTAATGCCATAATGTCTTCAAATGAGGCTAGGTGGAGGTATTTATAGAGCTTTTTGTATGTAGATTTAATACCCGGTAAAATTTGGGAATGCTATAGAGGTTTTATACTTGATCTTGCTCCAGAAGTTTCTTGCATAGGCTACATTAAGTAAAATTAAATAGACAAACAGGCCTAGAAAAGCCTTTCTACAGTTAATTGTATAAGCTTCTTGATTTTGTATGTTCCAAAGTATGTTAGAAACTTCATTCTTCGATATATTCTAGAAGCTTCTTGATCTTATGGAAGATTCTTGATTTGGTATGTTCTTGGTTGAATGGACAAAATAAGATGATAGTCCAACGTGATAGAAATGGACTAAATAAGGTAACAGTCCAACTGCATAAAGTGGACAAAATAAGGCAACAATCTCAACTTGATACAGTGGACTAAATCAATGCTTAAATCCCACGTAGAATGGTTGACTCTTTTTGTGGCATTTTAAGATAAACAGGTTCGTGGTTTTCAAATCAAATAAGGAAAGGAAATTTTCTGATAAATGACCAGGAATGTGAACCTCCCTTGAAGCATACCTCTAGTAATATACACCTGAGCTCGGGCACATGTTGTTTGAGACATTCTGAAAATGTACCGGCCAGATCCCGCCAGACCTTAACGAGTATCCTAATATTGCCACATCTAAGTGCATAACCGAAGCCAAACTAGATGAGATGTGAAAATACCCTAATGGGAGTCACCCAATATAGATGGACATCCTTACATGCTTTTGGTTTAGTCATTTCTAGCAAAGGATAACAAAGTTCAAAGAGTGGTAAATTGCTTTTATGGTGATGATACACCATGAAGAAAGCTGAATTCGTTAATTAGTAAATCAACTATTGGGAATAATTAAATCATATATGGAAATCAAATATCATATATTTACCACTACTCGTTGAATCCAAACAAGTGTTATCTCTCGGTTAAAAATGAAGCCGGATGAGTTGAGTTAGTGTTACCTCTAGGCATTGCCTCGACGATATTGTTAACCTTCGAGATAGAAATGAATCCCAACCCCAACATTTAGCATTAAAAGTATGACTAGATCCTTCCCATATAAGAGAATGATTACAGAACTATTTTTCTATAACCAAAACCGAACTTTGCTTTTAAAAATTGAATTTGTGCTCAATTTCTGTATTTCAGTATTGAGGAAAACCTTTCTAGAAATAATCTTTCAAAACATTCTTTTCTATGACAAAATTTATAATAGTAAGTGTATTAAAACAAGGGTAAAAAAATTACTATAAACCCAAAAACAATTCACACTTAGCTTTATTTATAAATAACCCGTTCTAAAGAGTTTTCTCACTTATAAATCATTATTTATAAATTTAAAACAATATTTATTATCCCAAAGTATAATAAAGAAATTTAAATACCTTTATCAATTTAAAAGCAATATTAATTATCCTGAAAGATAACTAATCACATTTATAATCTCTTGCAGGTAAACAAATCCACTACCTTTAATAAAATAGATAATTATTTCCAAATACTTTACATTATCATTAAATTAACTTTTAAAATCTTCATTAAATCAAATTACTAACTTTAAAAAACAGTAAATCAGTTAAATAACTTAAAACGCTTTTATTGTACTAGTTAATATACTTTAATCACTTTTATTAAATCAATTAATTTTAAATGCCATTAATTAAATAATTAATTAAGTTCAAATAATCGTTAATTAACTAAATTGATTAAATTCAAACCTCATTTAAGACGATTAATTAAAACACCACTAGTTAAAATGATTTGTTTAACTATAAAACAAGATTAATTAAAATGATTTAACTAAATTCCAAATATCTTTAGTCAAAAAAATTAGTTAGATTCAAAACAATTATTAATTAATATGATTAACTAAATTAAAATATCATTATTTAAAATGACTAATTACTTTTAAATATAATTAATTAATTAAAATGATTATTAATTTAAATTATCATCAATTATAATTAATTAAGCTCTAGTAATCATTAGTTAAAATGATTAATTAAATCTCATCTTATTTAAATCAAAGATAAACCCATTTTAAACATCATTTCATAAATTGGTTAACTAATCTCAAAATTATTAGTTAAAATGATTAATTATTTTAAATTACCATTAATCAAAATGTTTAATGGATTTTTAACATTCCATTCAGTGAAAACACAAGTTCAAGTTCGAAACACATGACAAGGTTTTGAGGACGAAATTTAGTAAATGACGATATATCGAAATTGTTGTCACGATGATTAATAAATTAAGTGGAATATCAGGATTTATTTTAATTAACCATAAATATAATAGCATAAGGATGTAAATAAATAATTATTGACGAGAAACCTCTCATGGTCTCTCTAAAGATTTTTATTACAAAACAATGGTTATATATATATAAATAAAATCATATGGGTTCATAACGATTAAATTAAGTGGAAATTAGCCATAGAGGCCTCTTTAGCATGTGCAATTAGTTTCTAGGACACAACTGAAATAATTACTTTTAAGGACAAAATGCAAAATAGTTAGTTTCTAAGGCCTAAAAACCTATGAAATTATGTCCTTGAAAGTAATTGGACTGTTGACTTTGTCCTTAAAAGTAATTATTCTGCTGACTTTAGCCTTAAAATTAAGTCCTATGGATGTGTGTCCTAGAAACTAATTGGACTTCAAAGTTTGTCCTTCTAGTGAAATGCCCCTTAAATTAATATGTCATCCATTTTCCAAACGAAAATTCAAACAGACAAGCAATCAAACAATTTAATTAGCATCCAGACAATCAATAAACATTTATAACAACATAGATATGATATAATAAATATTAGTGCGAGTTAAACTCACATTGATTTTCATTTTCGCCGAAACATTCCGATTTTGGACTAAAACTGAACAGTCATCTGATTTTAGCATAAATTTTCACTTGCTCTAAATCCAATCAAACCTACTCCATCGTGAAAATCTCAATGACACGATTCCAATGCAAAAAACGACGTTCGAATCCACCCTCATATGAAGGAATTATACAAATTTTAAGTTGTCGTTAATTTTAAATCATAATATAATAACTTTATATAAATTACAAAATTTCCCTCCCCGTATCTTCTCCTTCTCCCCAAAATGAAATGTGAATAGTCGACACCATTACCCAAACTCACGTGCATGAAAATAGGTGATACGGAGCTCCGATTATCTGATTGACGAGTGGAGAGGGACCTCTCCACAATCTCTACTTGCTCGAACCCAAAATCCACGTCCAAATGCCACCCCATAAATCGCTACCTGCACCAGAGCTCCCTCATCACATCATCGAGTTGCTCGAGCCCGCATTATGCTCTCCATGCCATACTCTATTAAATCGAAGCTCTCCTTGCGACTAACCCCAAGAACACGACCTCAAAGGCCAACTCTAACCAAATCAGCCTAGGACCTGAACCCTAGCTTGCCTCTCAAATGCTGACTATGGCCAAACTAGTTTATACGACTCAATCTTGGTATAGAATTTAAGACCTCACTCTCACAATCACAACAAATCAAAATTTATGATTTTTTGGTGTCTTTTCATTTTGAATTTATAATTTTTTAGACATTAGTTTTTTCTTAATTTTCTTCTCTACATATATAATTTTAAAGAGGAGATGGGTATGGTTTGAAGGACGTGAGGGGTATAGGCAAAGTATGGTTGAGTATGGCCGACACACACACACACATACAAACATACACACACTAATTTAAATTTAAATTATCAAGCTATACAACGCCCAAAAATTTTGAACTCTAAACGATAAAAGCCGCCTAGCGTTCAATATGTTATATCCCTATTCCGAATGTAATGGAACTTGTCTCGAGCCCTAATTTGATCATATATAGAAGGTAGCTTTTAAACCAGGTTATTATATTAAATTTTTTGAGATAAATTTCTATGCGTTTCGAACTTGCATGACCAAACGATACGTCTGATCGCCCTGAAATTCAATGGCATATTATAATTCATTATTATGGATCCAATGAAACTGGTTTTGTCAAAATCCAAGACAGTGCCCTGAAGGGCTAATTTCATAGATTTAAATGTCGTTTTATATTTAATTCTCGATATTTATCCAATCTATTTATATTTTTAAATAAATTTACAAATTAAATTCACCAATACTATTTATTAAGTAAAAGGAGTTGAATAAAATTATTAAATCCATTTGATTAACATTTGATTCACTATTCAAATATTTAACAATTCCCTATATTTAAATTATAAATTATTTAATTCCAAAACACAATTATTTAAATAATTAATATTAATTAAACATTTAAAATAAAATTACCAAAATTTTGGGCTGTTACATTCTCCTCCCTTAATTGAATTTCGTACCCAAAATTCCAGAGGAAGAAAATGTTTCCAGACTCTTAAATTTAAAACTAATATATAAAAGGAGTTACTAGACTTATTTTCAAGACCAATCAGCTAGAATAGATCCTAAAATTTCCGAGTATTTTAAATTCATCCACCTATACCAACTAATTCCCTTCCATTCATTAATTCCAAGATATAATTCAAAAGTCAAAATTTTAGTTATCAAAATTTTTCCATAATTCTTAAAAATATTCTAACTCTTAAATTTTCAAAAAATTTCGTTAGCGTCTCCTTTGCGTAGCTTGATCGGAACAAGTATAAATCGCCACTACATGCTCCAAACCAATCAAAGAAAACAAAAGCTAAAAGACCTCCCATATCTTGGGCGTAAAATTACCAACCAATTTTAATTCTAGAGTTATTACATACCTTTTTGCGTTTGATTTATATTTTGGTAGGTAATTTAGTATCTCTTTGTAAACGTAGATGCGCAAGAATCAAACAACAATCTCTTACATACGTGTACTTATGAAAATCAAAAGAAAGTCAGGCTGACAAAAGAAATGTGATGTAACTCCACATGCAAAAACTAGTCTGATATAAATCTACATGAAAGCAACAACCATATCTCAATTATATGCGATAAAATACAGGGAATATTCCATGCTAGATGTTATGCATCCAATAATTTTAAATGATAAATTTAGATCTAAACACGATGGTTTTTCAATACAAAAATTTATTTTCAAATTTCTCAAATAAGAAAAATCAAAGATCAAAAATCAAAATGACAAGGAGGAGATTCCACCTAATAAAGTGTGATGAAACTCTAGAGTTAAAACAACATGGAGCGTCCAGTGGTATTCTGGTTCCTCTAAAAACATCAACTTCAGTGAATAAATATTATTCCTTTCCTAAAATCTTCAAAAATAACTTTTTTCTAAAATCACCGGGATTTAAGTCCTAATAGCAACAATTAAAAATCCGTTGTCTATAAATTTAAACTTTATGAACAATGGTATATGAAATCACACAACCAATCAATTAAATTTAATCAAATTGGTCAAATTCTGTAAAGGAATATACTAACACCAACATTTAATCAAATTCCATAAGAGAAAACCTATAACATAACATTGTTTTAAATGGTCAAATGACTAACAAATAAATCTTAACTTAGGTTCAAAACTTTCTTAATTGCCCTAAAATATGGATGATTATCTATGCATGCCGTTTATTGCTTAGAAGATTATCCAACTTCTCAAACAAAATGGAAACTTATACTTTAAATTTTATTAGTTTCTTAATTACATTAAAAAATTCTCTAAATCACTTATACTTTTAATTAGTATTTTATTCAATACTAAAATTATTTATGAATTATTTCATAAATTCTACCCCAAGTTTTAAAAATATTTTATAAGGTCATTCCTTTATAAAACATCAAATAATAACTTATTCCACTTTATTTACTTATATAATACTCTTTTATATCCTAAGAGTACATACAAATTTTATTTTACTTTTTCACAGTTTAGATGAAGATCTAATCAAAATTTGGGTCTTTTGAAACCGAGTCAACCTCTCGACCTCAAAAATTAGAGTGTTAAAATGGAAGATATTTATTTGTTGGCCCAACCAACATGTAGTTTACACTACCTATATGTTTTAAACAAAAGTTATGATTTTAATAAAATAATATTTATCAAAACTTTCTTATCCAATTCAACTCATTTTAAACCTTTTTAAATTATTCCATATCTTACCTAAGGGAAAAATCTTATTTATCAAAACAATCTCTTACTAGAAATACTTTTGGTTTGAAACCAATTCCCTTTAAGGGAACTTAAAATTCAAATATCCGGTTTTTAATTTCCAAAAACTTATCTTTGAAAACATACTATATATATTTTATATATAATAAATTCAATCGGTTTTATTTACTAAGACTCACTTTGGATTCATTCATATTTGAATTCATTTCGATTGCGCAAGGATAAATAAAATAATTTATTAAGTACTCTATATCGTTCGTCTAAGAGAACATCTAATCGTTGCTTAGAAGATTATTCATTATCATAAAAATAATAAAAACCATTTCCTCCTAATTATCTAAAATAAAATGGAACTCATTTAAAATTTTACTTCCCAAAATATTTTTCCTTTCAAATACCTCCAAAAGTACCACAATTTCAGTTCTCAAAAACCTTTTTGAAGTTATTTTCAAAAATTCTGAGATTTAGATTCAAAAATCCTTTTTAGGACACGTTTTATAAACTAAATTTATATAAAATTTCCAATAAAATTTCCACTATATGAAAATCATTTCATATTATAATAATCCTCCTAGCATTATTGATCTGGATCGTCCGCGCTAGCTATGAGGCATTCATTCACTAGTGGAGGTGCTCGTTGATCTCATTTGTGCATTTGGATGCACCATGGCTTATATTGGGTACTTCTAACACTTCACTATTAGGCAGTGGCCTTGCCGAAGTTCGATGCGGAAGTGCAATGGGGGGTGGCATTCCTGGAGCTCATTCGAGAAGTTACCTAAAGTTGTTGATTTGTTATCTTAGACATTTCCGTCATTATATGTTATGATTTGTAACCTGGCATGCATGTTGGCAGCTCCTTTATTATCGATGATAGACACACATGTGTGCTCTCATCTGCTTTAGAGGATCGCACATTTCTCTCAAAAATATTATAATTATCCTCCTTTATTATAATAGAACTATCTCGAATATTTGTTCTCTAAATATCTTATCCTACCATTAAGATTATATCTAACAACTTTTTATAAAACTTTAATCCTTAACCTACCATTATTAGAAGGTGAAATTTCAAGTTAACATTTTCTACAAACACCTTTATAGTCAAATTATAAAAATTAACTCACAAAGGGTTCGTTTTAAAACAAAGTGATAAATTCTCCTGAATAAACCGAGCACAACTTAGCAACTAACAAAACAACAGCCAATGCTTATTTAAATTAAGCATAACTAAGCAATAATAGTGATAACAATAAATATTATCATATCCAAACAAATACACTATATAACTATATAAAGTTTTGAAAATTATTCCTTTATACATATATAAAATATAATCCTAGCCAAAATATTTAACTTGCCAAAAATTTCGAAATTTTCAATACCATGTCCGTTGGCGTTGATCGAGTATTTAGAACCCCTATCAATATCATGGCGTCCCATGTCTCAACTAGAATTCATAAAAACTCAATAGACCAATTAACATAATATGTTTATATAACATTAACAAATACACTCTCTATATATAATACTTTCAAACTCATTCTATGGCGTCGCTTACCCTATATCTAATGAGCCAAACCTAACCAAAGCTAAGGTTCTTGCTTAACCTCGTGCTCTGATACCATACTGTAACAGCCCGTCTTTTTGGTCATCGCAAGTTGACACCAAACACTACCAACGTGTTTCAATGTCAATCGACAAAAGGACATATCGTTATGGTAAATAAAAGAAAAGAACAGATAATAGAGAAAAACAGAATCTCACAGCGGAATCGACAACATATAATATAACAAGGACAGTAGAAACTATCACTCCAAATATACAAAGTATATCAGGGTTAAAATAAACCTTCTCAGTTGGACAGTTATAAAATCCCGACCTTGCAAATGCTAATAGGTATACCATATAATACACTAGAAAATAAAATACTACGATGAGTGAATCTTCAGCTCCCCTTTTAGATCTCCAAAATACCAAGGACAACCGAAAAAATGCTCGGTCTGATGAGAGCATTATAACAAGATAACAACCGGATCGGTCTGGAAATACCCACATGAGATAACTCAAACAATAGGGAAATATAAAAGTTCTGTGAGACCACGCCGCTAATGCGGAACAGGTTTTTACCTCACAAGAATAACATCCATATAGGCAAGAGCAAAAAAAATCACCAGGAAAAAAATTTAAAATGTGAATGAGCATAAATAATATTAAAACCAGCCTTGAAGAATGGAAATAATAATCGAGTAAAATCCAAACTAGACTGAATGGATAAAACAAGGAAACAGTCCAAATTTGATTGAATGGGCAAAATAAGATGACAGTCGAACTTGATAGAAATGGACTAAATAAGGTAACAGTCCAACTTGATAAAATGGACAAAACAATGTAACGGTTCAAACTTGATAAAATGGACTAAAAAAATGCTTAAACACCGTGAAGAGTGGTAGGCACTTCTTATGGGATATTAAAGATAAACATATTAAAGGTTTTCGATTCAAATAAGGAAAGGAAATTTTCTAAAAAAATGATTAGGAAGGTGCACCGCCTTGAAGTATACCTCTAGTAATATACTCCTGAGCTCGGCCACACGTTGTGTGACACTTCTCGGAAATGTACCAGCCGGACCCCGCCAGACCGTACCGAGTATCTGAGTATTTCCACATATAAGTGCACAACTGAATCCAAACTAGATGAGCAGTTAAAATACCCCAATGCGACCAACCTTACATAGCTGGATGTCATTTCACACTTTTGGTTTAATCATTTCGGGCAAAGGATAACAAAGCTTAAAGAGCAGCAAATTGTTTTTAAAGGGATGATACGCCATAAAGAAAGCTGAATCCGATAATTAATAAATCAACTATCAAGGAAAATTAAAATGACCTTATGTGGAAATTAAATATTATATATTTACCACTACTCGTTGATTCCAAACAAGTGTTATCTCTCGGTTGAAAATGAAGCCAGATGAGTTGAGGTAATGGTACCTCTAGGCATCACCTTGATGATATATTTAACCTTCGAGATAAAACGAGTCCAAACCCTAATGTTCAGGGTTAAAAGTGTGACTAGATCCTTTCCATATAAGGATATCGATTACAGAACAATTTTTCCATAACCGAAATCGAACTTTACTTTTAAAAACTAAATTTGTGCTTGGTTTCCACATTTCGGTATTGGTAAAACCTTTGTAGAATTGTATCAAAACAAAACAAATGTCGTTAAAACATTATTTACTATAAACTAAAAAAAATTCACACTTAGCTTTATTTATAAATAACCCCTATTAAAGGATTTTTCTCATTTATAAATCATTATTTATAAATTTAAAACAATATTTATTATCCCAAAGGATAATAAAGAAATTTAAATAACTTTATCAATTTAAAAATAATATTAATTATCCCAAAAGATAACTATTCACCATTATAATCTCTCTTAGGTAAACAAATACATTACCTTTAATAAAATAGATAATTATTTCCAAACACTTTTATATTATCACTAAATTAACTTCTAAAATCTTCGTTAAATCAGTTTATTAACTTTAAAAAACTGTAAATCAGTTAATTATTTTAAAACGCTTTTATTGTATTAGTTAATTTACTTTAATCGCTTTTATTATATCGATTAATTTAAATGCCATTAATTGAACAATTAATTAAGTTCAAATAATCTTTAATTAATTGGATTAATTAAATTCAAACCTCATTTAAAACGGTTAATTAAAACATCACATGTTAAAATGAGTTATTTAATTATAGAACATCATCAATCAAAATGATTTAACTAAATTCCAAATATCATTAATTAAACAACTAGTCTGATTTAAATCAATCATTAATTAAAATAATAATTAAATCCAAATATCATTATTTAAAATGACTAATTACTTTTAAATATCATTAATTAAAATGATTATTAATTTCAATTATCATTAATTAAAATAATTAATTAAGCTCAATTAATCATTAGTTATAATAATTAATTAAATCTTTCCTCATTTAAACCAAAGATAAACCAATTTAAAATTATTAAATTGGTTAATTAATCTCAAAATAATAAGTTAAAATGATTAATTATTTTAAATTATCACTAATCAGAATGATTAATGTATTTTTAACATTCTGTTTAGCGAAAACACAAGCTCAAGTTCAAAACATACGATAGGGTTTTGGGATGAAAATTTAATAAATGACGATATAGAAAAATTGATATAACAAACAAATTAAGTGGAATATCATGATTTATTTTAATTAACCATCAATTTAATAGCATAACGATGTAAATAAATAATTATTGATGAGAAACCTCTTAGTGTCTCTCTATAGGTTTTTCCTACAAAACAATGGTTATGGATAGTCATATGAGTTCATAGAGATTAAATTAATATGTCATCCATTTTCCAAACGGAAATTCGACCAAACAAGCAATCAAAAAATTTAACTAACATTCAAACAATCAATAAACTTTTATAACATTATAGATATGTTATAACAAAATTTAATGTGAGTTAAACCCACATTGATTTTCGTTTTTGCTGAAACGTTCCGATTTTGGACTAAACTGAATGATTGTCTGATTTTAGCATAAATTTTCACTCATTCCAAAACCAACCAAACCAACTCCATCCTAAAGATATCAAAGACACGAGTCTAACACAAAAAATGGTGTTCGAATCCGACCTCGTATGAAGGAATTATACAAATTTTAAGTTAACGTCAATTTTAAATTATAATATAATAACTTTATATAAAGTACAAAATGCCCTCCCTTTATCTTCTCCTTCTCCCCAAATGAAATGTGCACAGCTAACACCATTATCCAAACTCATGTGCATAAAAATAGGTGATACGGAGCTCTGGTTATTCAATTGACGAATGACAGTGTCGTTGGCTCCCTCTCCGTAATCTCCACTTGCTCGAACCCCAAATCCACGCCTAAAGGCCACCCCATAAATCACGACCTACACTAGAGCTCCCCCATCACATCGTCAGGTCGCTCGAGCCCTCATCATGCTAATCTAAGCCAAAATTTGTTAAATCGAAGCTTTCCTTGCGACTAACCCCAAGAACACGACCCCAAAAGCCAACTCTAACCAAATCAGCCTAGGATCTGAACCCTAGCTTGCCTCTTAGATGCTAACTACGTCCAAACATAGTTTTCACACCTCAATCTTGGTATAGAATTTAAGATCTTAATCTCACAATCTCAAAAAACCAAATTTTATGATTTTTAGGTGAATATATCATTTTGTTTTGAATTTATATATTTTCAAACATTAGTTTTTTCTTGATTTTCTTCACTACATAAACAATTTTAAATAGGAGATGGGTATGGTTTGAAGGACATGAGGGGTATAGGAAAAGTATGGTTGAGTATGGCTGTGTGTGTGTGTATTTAAATTATCAAGCTATACAATGTCTACAGATTTCGAACTCCAAACGAGACGTGTCGCTTGGTGTTTTATATATTATACCCATATTTGAAAAGCAATGGAACTTGTCCCGAGCTCTAATTGATCTTATGAAGAAGGTAGCTTTTTAAACCAAGTTATAATAATAAATTTTTCGAGATGAATTTCTACGCGCTTCAAACTCGCACGACCAAAGGAAACGTCTGATCGCCATGAAATTCGATGGCATATTATAATTCATTATTACGGATCCAATGAAACTGGTTTCTTTGAAATCTGAGATAGTGCCCCGAAGGGCTAATTTCACAGATTTAAATATCATTTTATATTTAGTTCACAATATTTATCCGATCTATTTATATTTGTAAATAAATTTACAAATTAAATACACCAATATTATTTATTAACTAAAAGGAGTTGAATAAAATTATTAAACCTATTTAGTTAACATTTAATTTATAATTCAAATATTTAATCATTCTCTATATTTGAATTATAAGTTATTTAACTCTAATATCCAATTATTTGAATATTTATAATTAATTGAACATTTAAAATCAAATAATTAGAATTTTTGGTTGTTACAATTAAGGACCAGTAGCTCAATTAGTTTATGGTATAGCACTTCAGACTTAGATTCTGGAGGTTGTGGGTTTGAACACTTAAGACATCAAACCGAGTGCAATGCTTCAATAAAATATCACTCTTACTATCAAGAAAAGAATAAAGATTCAGAAGAGAAGATAGAGAAATTATCCACTGGTATCAAATTTAATAAAGGGAAGTAAGACTTATCAAGTTTGATAAATATGTCAAAAGCCTCAAATAATAATAAAAGATTAGGATTTAGAAAAACTAGAGTTAATAAACCTAGTCCAAAATACCTCGCTATATATGAAGTTCATAAAAGTCAACCAGAATCATTCTAAAGCATATGATAGGACTATTAAAATTTGGATATCAAAATTGGATAATACTTTAATTAGAAATTAGTCTATCGATAAATTTGTTGCTGACGTCAATAAAAAAAAGTTTTATTTTCAAAAGTTATACCAAACACCCTTAGGTACGGTCACCTTTAATGTAATCACCACGACCTAATGTAGAAAGTAGGTGCCAATGAGAAAGTCTTTTGTTTGTTTCAAGTATCCAAAAATAAGGTAAGGAATGTGAGATGTTGGATAATAGATGTTCCAAACACATGACTGGCAATGCGGAGATGCTTGTTAATATATTGTACGTGGGTGGAGGCACCGTAGCTTTCAATAAACACCCAAAAGGGTGTGTTACTGGAAAAGGGATGTCGGCAACATCAGTAAACCTAATTTATGCCTTATAACTGATGTATTATTAGTCGAACATTTAAAACAAATTTATTAAGTATATATCAACCATGCACCAAGAGGTTTAAATTAAATTCAAAAAAGGATAAATGTAATATTTTTGATAAAAATGAAAAGTTAATTATTGAATGAGTAAGAAAATGAAATGTTTATGTTTTAAATATGAAAGTCAATAATGACGTCAACATGTGTTTTGCAGCTAATCATAGCGATACATGGCTAAAGCACAAGCGATTCTATCATATTAACTTAGCTAAAAATGAAATTGTTAAGGATTTACCAAAAATGAATATTAAAATTAATAACTTATGCGATGATTTTCATAAAGAAAAACTGATAAAATCGCCTTTTAAATCAACAAATGAAATCACAACTAAAGAATCACAACATTTACTACATCTTGATTTATTTGGTCCAACTCAAGCCACATGAATAAATCATAGTAAGTAATTTGTAATAGTCAATGATTTTTCATGTTATACTTGGATAATGTTTTTAAACATAAAAGCGAACATTTGAGATGTTCAATTCTTTTTGCTACAAGAACTCAAATTGGAAATTTTTGAGAATTAACGTTATATGAAGCAATCACGATTGTGAATTCAAAATTGAGCGAATGAATAAATTTGGCAATAAAAATGGTATAAACCATAATTTCTCTTTGCTCGGACGAAAAAACGGTGTTGTAAAAATGTAAAATAGATTATTTTGAGAATGGGCTAAAACATTACATAGTAGTAGTGCTTTACTTTAGATTTTTTTCGTCTAAAGTAGCATCCACTTTATGTTATGTTTTAAATCATGTTTTAGATAGAACCCTAAAAAAATACCCCATTCAAGTTTTTAATAGAAAGAAACAAAAGTTATATGTTTTAAAAACTATAAGGAAGTAGTCAATTTCCAATGGCTTTAAACTGTTGAAAAGAAGGTCATCACCAAAGTGTTTCTAATAGCTTTCTTACGGCATCATCGAATAATTTTCAATGGCTCCCAACGGTTAGCACCAGCAGCTTTCGATGGTCTCCACGTACATGTGGAAAGTCTCTATTTAACCATATTTGTGTCGAAAGCCATTAGTATCAGCCGTTGGTAGCCATTGGTTATTGTTTACCAACCAGTCGTCGGAAGCCATCGGTAGCGGTTGTAAATTTGGATTATTTTTTATTTTTGCTGTCATTTGTCTTCCATTCAACACGTACATATCAATATATATTGCGGCTCAACTTCACGCATATAAATCATACACACACACACACAGATATATAAACCCAAATCACATATAAAACATCAATATATAACAAATAAAATTCAAACCATCTACCATACAATAAAACATTCCAACAACATACAAAGTCAACCTCCAACATCTCAAAATGTATCAATCGTGTCAAAACAATGCCACACATACCAGAACAACCCAATCAACCTAAAACATCCAGCATCTCCTTAAAATGTATCAAACATAAAAAATATCATCCTCACCATTTCCAATTTCATATATGCATAATATCCTAACACAAAAATAATCATACATATCACTCTGATCTTCTTCAGAAGTAGCTGAAGAAGAGCCATGCTAATGTAAATATGCAACAATGCGCTCGTTGAACCACGTCATCTCCACAGCACGACGGCGATCTCGTTCCTCTATCTCAGCCACCCTAGCTCTCAAATCCTGAATCTCTGCTAGATCCAAAGCTTTTATATAAGCGCTCTGCTTACAACTAGCCTAAAACACTTATATGATTTAACAAGGGATTTTTATCGCAAAAATGTGAGCTTAGTAGCCGCTATGATAGTATGATATATAAGATAGTATAAGAAAGTGATTTTATAAGCTACGTCTAATTCTTGTTTGTTAGTCTTGAACTAGCACACTATTTATGTAACAGGTAGGACCATGAAATACTGATTGAAATTTGGTTAACTAAACTACATGCTTCCTTTAATAGCTTGCAAAGATATAAGATAGTCGAGATTATATTCTTAGAATGTATTCGATTAAAAAAATGTTTCCTTTTAACATTAAGTATTTTATTTGTTAAAGCACAAGTTCCTTTAAATTAAGTGGTTTAGTGTTATTATAAAGAAAAAATATTTGTTCAAGTAATATCTTTTTTATTGCCTTATTATTTAACAAACAACTAATATGAAGGTCTAAGAACCCAAATGAGGAAGACCAAAAGAAAAGTAACCAACACATGTGATTTTCCTTTTTAAACCCAAAAGCAATGAGGCTAGAATAACATAAACAATTACAAGTTCGTTGCAATCGATAGATTAGTAAATAATCAAATCTAAACATCATATTCATTACCTCTTGGTTGCCAAAGCCATATGCCAATTCTACGTTGCCGAATCCATGAAAGCTTTAAAAATCGTGTCCTCTTGGTTAGTAGTCAACTGATCTCGTCCTGTTCTCTCAAGCAGCTTCTCTCATTGCATAAATTTTTCCTACAATTCCAAATAAATGAAATTAACACTATATTATTTTAATTTTTTATAACTAATTAATTAAACTAATTATTAATAACTTATAACTTTAAATATGCTTACATGGGCTATTGTGATCCTGGGTCATGCCATACGTGTGGGACCATGTCATCTTTATTTTTATGCCCGATGGCATAAGTATGTGGAAACACGTCTATATAGGAGACATAACCCTAACACTCTCTTTCTCGAAATAATTATTATGTATTATTATTATATATACAAAATTATACAATGCAATAACTGTTTATAATCACAATTAATAAATTAACCAGCTCTTGACATTAATGCTGGAATGACTTAGAACTACAGCGGTGTGTAACTAGATTTTTATATTTATTCATAGAGTTCCTCTCGGACTCTGCCTGTAAATTTAAATTGAACATTATAGTTTAGATTTGTAAATTTCATATTACATATGGAACAAGTTAAAGTGATATTTTGACTTATCAGAATATACTCTATATAGTGTGTGATAGATTGCATATGAAACTTCAATTTAAATTATTAGAAAGAGATTTGCAAACTTAACTTTGTTTCATGGCTATTCCAGTAAGCAACTTAAGCTTCCTACATGTTTGCACCCATCTAGTTAGACTTCTACCTTGCTCTTTTACATGGCCGACAATGTGTCGGGGTAGTTCTTCCTGATTTTTTTCATCTAATAGTTTCTGCAAAGGAGATGGTCAACTTCTTGCAAGTCTACCGCCCCCTGCACATTGAAAAAATATAAATTATACGCTTATACTTTGTCAACAAATTGTATAGTTTAATGATATACAAATTTACACTTACAAAGAAGTCCTGTCAGATACACTCTACGATGTGGGTTGGGTGCCATCCCACTTAGGCCAACATGCGCTCATCCTGCTCTTATAAGAAAACTTGGAAACATTAACGACAACTTCTGATGTCTCCAGCTTGAATCTCCCGTGTTAAATTTTGTACAAACTTTTAATAAATCATGACTAATATATCATGCACCGAATATTTATGATGCTGAAATAAATTTAATATTTACCCATTTGCTTTGTTGCTATCACTATGGGATGTTGTGCCTGCTGTGATGGCCTGCCGCCATCACCTCCTACTACGGTCCCTCTCTGAGTAGAAGAGGGGAACCTGATGAGTGGAAAGAACTCCGATGTCGAAACGACATAATACCTATCACAATCATACCATTTTGTTATGGCACAATATATCAATTAATTATGATAAAATATATCATTTTTATGAGAAAAATGTAGTATTAATAATCACATAAATTACCTTCTATCAAAATCTACATTATTAATCCATCTTCGTCATTTTCAGATTCAGATCAGTCTCGACTCTATATTTTTACACTGTAGTCTCAATTGCTTCTGCTACAATACTTGTTTCATGGTTTACAGGCCCAAAATTAGTATGATCGTTGGTTATTATTATTTTTCTCAAGATCTTCTTGATAAGCTTGTTATTGGAATATTCTTTCCATCAAACGTAAGTCTTGCCTTTTTTTTAGAGCTACCTACCAATCTTCTATTTCTCTTTTTAGAGATGGATAAGGAGTACAATAAACTTATAATGCTTGTTTGGCTAGTACAAAAGGATCGTACCTATGATAATGAGATGTATGTTTTATTTCAATAAGATTATATCCTTTGTGCATGTTGATTCTAGAACCTGAAACATTGCTGAAGCAATTGCATCTAAACAAAAAACTTCCTCTATAGGTCGTGTGAAATATGTCAATTGCAAAACCTAGGTTAACACGCTGTAAAAATTATTTATATGATTATCTGGATCATCACTACATTTAAAAAATGCACCGGTATTGTTAGTTAACTTTTCAACACCATATTCTTCGATGTTGAATTTATATCCATTGACGAAGAATATTGGATATGTCTTGACATTTTTTGGTCCACCGTAAGATGTTTCAATCCTTCATTGTCTACACAATTTCTTTGATCATAATCATAGTATAAAACCAACCAGGGAATTCTTTACTGAGATGTGTGAATGTTGTGATTCGTAAACACTGCAAATATAGATAATATATTTCATTATAATCTACACGTTTATTATTGAAATAAATATATTGACAATTATTATTTACTATTACCTAACAAATGGTGCAACTTCAACATAATTAAGAAGAACATATGTGTGCATGATAATCTCTATTGTCTAACCTAGTTCCACATATTTTCCAAAAGGTTGGCCATGTTGTCTAAAAATAGATAACATTGCTTAAGAAGGATCTTGTTCAATGTCTTCATCATTATGTGGAACATTTTGAAATGGTAAGTTCACATGGTCACTGAAATAAGGATAAAAAAAGAGTAAAGCTTCTTCTTCAAAATAAGATCTGTAAATTGAACCTTCAACTCGTGCTTTTGTCTAACTTTTTTCTTAGATGGTTTAAGTACCTATTAAGAAATTATTTCAAATTAAAATTTACTTATATATATAACTAAAATAATATTTATCATGCTCAAAATTAATACCTCTCAAATGGATACATCTATCCATAATGCACAGGCTTAGAATACATGCTTCAGATGGAAGATAAACATGTAAATGCTTCATTACATTAAAGAAAACTAGAGGAAATATTTTCTCCAGTTTGCATAGCAACATAGGATTTCTACTTCAAGTTTATGTAGACGTTCAACTTTTAACGTAGTCGAACAAAGCTCTTTGTAAAACAGACTAAGTTCCGTTAGAACTGTCCAAACTTTTACTAGCAATAGTACTTTGAAAACGACGGGTAACAAATATTCAATAATTACGTGACAATCATGGATTTTCATCCACTCGGTTTAGCATTTTTAAAGTGGAAATCCCTCTAAGAAATTTTAATCATCCCATCCATTTTAACACAACTTTTACTTGGTTATTGCCTAACTAATAGCATGTTTTGAGTTTTCTAGTGTCATTTGGCTTGATACGAAGCTCAAGACACTTACATAATTCTTGTATATCACGTCTTGATTTCAAATCGTCCTTAGTCTTTCCTCCGACATTCAAAATTGTATTAAACATATTGTCAAACATGTTTTTCTCATTGTGCATCTCATTAGTATTATGATGAAGTAGTAGATCTTCTCAATAATGCAACTTCCAAAATATACTTCATTTGCGCCATTATAAACCGTCGATTTACCTGATTTCAATTTGTACTCCAATTTCATGTATTTTTGAATAATCCTTTACAAGTTCATATATTTCTTTGCTTGACCAAATCATTAGTGGTTGCATAGTCTTTGCTCCATTAGCTATAAAGTTTTTTCTATCTCTTCTAAAGGATGATTAATATGGAGAAAACACCAATAACAATAAAACCATGAAATTTTCTTCCTATGTGTAAAGAAAATGCTCATGTTTCTTCCATACAATAAGGATAAGCTAGAGAACCAGTCGTACTCCAATCTAAAAGCATTGGATATGCAGGAAAATCACTAATATTGGATATGTAGGAAAATCACTAATATTCCATAACAAAGAAGCAAATATACGATTAATTCTTTTTTTTGGAATATTGTATGTTTCAAACCCTTCATGCCACGGTGTTTTCAACACTTCAATCAATGGTTGTATATAAACATCGATTCCTTGTGTCGGATCATCTGGGCCAGAGATGACAAGATGAGAAACATATATGGAGTTTTCATACATATCCACAGAGGTAAATTATAAGGTGTAATGATAATAGACCCAGATGAAAATTTAACCAAATGGAGAGATTGGTAAAAGTCCATCTGTACATAAACCAAATCTAACATTATGGCTCTCCACTGCAAAAGCGAGATATGTCTTATCAAAATACTTCCATGCTTTTGTATAAGTTGGGTCTGTTAACGTGCCATCTTCCAATGTTCTTACACTATCATCTCATATGAAGCGCAGTTACAGAAGATGCATATAACCTTTGAAGCCTATGAGTGATAGATAAGTAATGCATACACTTTACGGAACTTCTTTTCCCTTTTTTTCCTTGGTTTGTATCTATCCTCATTACATATTCTACACTTCCGAAGATCGATGTCTTCTTTCCAAAACAACATGCAACCATTTAAATATGTATCTATTTTTTGATACGGCAAAATAAAAGCAGACATAAGTTTTTTCACTTCATAATGATTTTCGCACATCAAATTATTGGGTTGGATATGCCTTTTTGTAGCTTGTACAACAACTGTAAATTCAGATTTTGTGAAGTTGTATTTTGATTTCATCACAATTGCATTATGCAGTTACTGATAATTAGGTGATTCTTTTACAACCATCCCAAAAGAGTTTCTTAGCAACATCCAATAAATCGTAGATTTCCTTGCTTCAATATTGGATTCTTCTTCGATATTTACAACGTCGTCATCAACTTCGACCGTAGGGAACATTGATCGTGTTGCATCTTCAACCATGTCTTCTATAGAATTTTCCATAATACTGTCATTGCCCACCCCTCGCCTGATTGTACAGGATTAGGTGCTACAAGTTCTCCATGACAATTCCATACATAATAATCTGACATGAAACCATTTTGGCACAAATAAACTTAAACCATTCCGGTATAAAATGCTTTAACTGTTTGTACTTACTATACGGACAATGAATTTCTTCGTCATTTCCATTATTACTTAAAGCGAGTTCAATAAATATGTGTACATCATTATAAAAATAATTCTTTATTGAGCCTCCCAGTCACTTTCGTTGATACATCCAGCTCCTTTGATCAATAAAATAATTGACCATTTTTTCAATTTAAAAAAAATATGATAGAAGTTAAAAAAAAATTAATCATTTTACAGATTGATATTTTATTTTTTAATTCATTTGTACATTTTAATTTTTTATTAATTATACAATATATTATTCTTTTTTGATTTTTTATAAAGTCTTATTTATTTTCACTTTTAACAAATTGTGAATATAATATTAAAATTATAGTTTATTGTTTTCTAGTTTGATGGTCGATCATCCTACTTCCCATTACAAACATAATGATAATTTCATTTCGTAAATGATTTCATTTTAAATGATTCTAAAAAATTCCGCAGCACTTCTTCTTTATTCCTATATCATACACAAATGCGTGTACACAGGAAATAAAAAGGAAGTGTTATCGAAAATTTTGAACCGATTAAGGTGAAACAATTTACAAAATGTAATTACTATAATGTTTGTAATTTGTCCAATACAGGGACAAATCCAACTAATATTATATCAGATGAATATTGATGTCTGTTTATGAAAAAAATGAACATCTATATAACAATCATGTACAATACTTGTCAGACGGGACGAAAAATTCTCAAAGGGATTTAAAAAAATAAAGTACATTATACACCGATTTGTTTATATATTAACATTATACATTTTTTAATTATATAACATATATTAGCATAATTCATTTATACATTTTAATGTTTTATTAATTATATAATATATTATTCTTTTTTACTTTTTAAATCAAATTTTAATATCATGTAAAAATAGGATCTAACAAATAAAAATTCAAATTAACATGAAAATTAAATGTTGCAACATAAAATTTCCAAACTAACTATACATGATTTCAACGCAAATATATGACTAAGTACTTATGCAGATATTTTTCTTTTGAATGTATTAAACATATACACTTTATAGCATAATCAATTCACATGCGAAGTTCGTGCCATCAACATTCGTGTAAATAAATTATTTTTATCAACATTTTAGCTAATGCATACACTAAATAACGATAAATTATTAAACTAATCGATACATAAACAAATTAACCTAAGTTAGTGCTAATTATATTTTAATTGTCGGATTTAGATGGTTAAAATCGTAATTAGCTGTCACGACCCGGTTTTTTCGACGTCCGAAAGTTGATATCAATATGTCCACCGTATTTAATGCCGAACAAACGAATGTCGGAAAACTAGACCATAAGGGAAAGAAGAAGGAGGTAGAAGAAGAAATATAGAAAACAAACATTAGAATCTCACAAACGTAGCGGAATAATATATAATAGGTAAATGACTGATCTTCATACATATTAGTCATCTTAATACCTAGTAAATTAAATATGTATATGTATATTTATTTTTCTTTTGAAGCTACATATATAATTATAAAAATAAGTTATATATTTTCAAAAATAAATTCATATATTTCCAAGATCATATATATATGCATATTTGCTGTTTCTATATATAATAAAATATGTGTGTGTTTATGTAGATATACTTATATTTATACTTTACTTTCTTGTAAGTTACAACCAGAATTCTCTTTACCATGAACATAAACTTTTGTCTTACCATTAAACGTTTTAAAACGGATCTTTATTTTATACCTCACTGTAAATAAAATTTTCTACATGTAGATATAAATATATATTCAAATTAAAATAAAACTCTTCTTTACTATAAATAGCATAAAAATATTGAAATTTACTTTACTGTAACATTTTTTATGGATATTATCAATTTTTAAATTGAAATGAATACATGGAATATACCTCTGCTCGAATCAAGCCTCGACCTCGGCCACCCCTTTTCGCAATCTATCGCCACCATCAACGAGGCCACATTTCTTGCGATTTGAAGCTACATCTGACCCACCGCTACCGACCATATCTAGGATCGCGACATTCAAAGTCGCCACCTTCTCCGACTTCGTCCCTCTCATCGACGCCCCAATCGAAGTCATGCCTCCATCTTCATGCGCGATCCCTACCTACGACTCAAAACCACCCTGTTGACTGCCTCGCGCGCGTCAAGGCCCGATGCTGATATCTCAATCGGCATCGAATGCCTATAGATGCTAGGCGCAAATGCCATCGAGCTCGAGCTCCCTCCGATCTCGCGCTATTCGAATTCGTTCTCTTTTCTTTATTTTCTTTTCTGCTGAGAGATTTGATTTTTGAGGGGATTTCTAATAAGAAGAAAGGGATTTTGGTATGTATATATTTCATTTTAACTTTCCTTCTGTTGTTCTACCGATTCATATTTTTCTATAAAGAAGACACGTATTAATAGGGAGGACAAGTGTTTAAATTTGTGCCTTACGTGTCTACAGGCTTGCTATAGTGTTTCAATGCAATTATCTTATTTATATTTAAATTCAAATTCAAATCGACTTCAATTCGAAGCTTAAATTTTTTACATCCTAACGAGGCGTGCTGCTAGGCGTTTATAATGTTATACTCCTATTTCGAGCGAAATGGAAAAGGTTTTGAGTCCTAATTCGATTGTATGGAGAAGATAGCTTTTTGGAACCAGTTATTATATTGAATTTTTGATATAAATTTGAGCGCGTTTTTATATCATACGATCACATGACAACTCCAAATGCTATGAAATTTGAAATTCGATAATAATACAATATTACGGATCCAATGGAACAGGTTTCGTCAAATTCCGAGACTGTGCCTTGGAATGCTATTCTCAAATATCGATTTAAACGATATATTTTCAAAACTTAACAAAACACTTCCAAATTCAATTCTAAGGTTTTCATTATCTTCAATACTCTTATAAATTTTACAAGTCTTTGAAATATTTTTAACAGGCATAAAACTGAAGATTCAATATTTTACCCAACTTTCAATAATTAAATTCAATAATTTAATTGTCAAATAAATGGTGATATTTGAAATTCAAGTTAAACTAACTTTCAAATATTTAAAATCAATTAAATATTTCAATTTCAAATATCCACAAATTTTTGATCGTCATAATCCTCCACCCTTAAAAGAATTTCATCCCTGAAATTGCTAGTAAAGAAGAATGGTCCACATCCCATCACTATTTTTCCAAAACCAAAAAGTTCAACAACTTGCCAACCATCTTTTTATTAAATACACACTATCATTCTTACTAACTTCCCAAACTCATCCATAGGTTCCAAACAATATCACTTACTCAACCATTTCAAATTTTAATTTAAAACCAAATTTGAAACCATAAAAAATTTCTTAAAATTTTTAAGACTCCCTAAATTTTCGAAAAATTTCGCCAGCGTCTCCTTTGCACGGCTAGATTGCTACAACTACAAAATGCCTCTACGGGCCCCCAGATTTCAAAAGAAAACAAAAGGCCAAGTGGCTAGATCAGAAAATCATCAAATTTCATAGGCCAATTTAAATACATACCTTTTTATTAGGCAATTCAAATTTATCCACTGAAATCAAAACATCAATTCCCTTTACTTTTAAAATACCTTTATATCCTACTTAGCAATAATACCCAATTACAGAATCCAAATTATTTTATTTAATCTCTTTTACACAATTTCAACACTTTCTTTCCATAAGCCCGTATGATGTACATATATCATTTGTATGCAATATCCAATCCGATCGCTCTCTCGATCACACAATTTTCATTTTCGACTAGCATTGTCCACCCAACTTTCCAGTGCAGACTTAGATCTGGTTTCTTGATTAGAAACCGTCATTCTTACATAGCCACAAACTATGATAGAGAATTTTTCGAATCTATCAAAAATCCATATCCATGGTTCGTCGTCGAAAATCGAGTGAAAAATCCCAACTCGGATCGATATAACTATCTCGAAATTCTGTGCTTGAATCTGGATCAAATCACTATGTGAATAAAATAATATACATACATCCTACGTATTTTATCTCAATTGATTATTAGCTATATCAATTTTTTTATTCACATCTATTTTGGTTTCCATTTACTTATTCACAATTATCCCATTTCACAATTTTACTTAACCTTTATTCAATATTAACTTAGAATATTTTTCCAATACCAAATTATACTTAAGAATTTCACCATTTCTTCTTAAGTTCAATATAAATATTTTATACACTTCTTATATTTACTTTCACTACACCACTTAAACTTTCACATCTATTTTCATTTAACTCAATTTTCAATTCCATTCCGAATTCAACTTATCTGCAATTCTTGATTTATTTCTGAATCAAGTTCAATATTGAATTCTATTCCCCTTATCTCAAACCCATTCTTATTTGACCAATTCCTTAATTAGTTCCATTTACTAATTTATTTATATCTCAAACACCCTTTTGATTTCCAAACCTTTATTATTTTAGTCCACTTCGAACTAATTCTCCAATTTTAGTTTTATTAGCACAATTTAAATTGAATCCCAATATTCATTTCCAATTCATTTGCTTACACTTAAATTAATTTCTTTACTTATAAATTTTATTTTCAACCTCCTATTTTTTTAGTCCAACTTGATCAATTTTCCATTTCATTTTATTTAACATAATTCAAAATGAATTTCAACAATCAGTTCATGTTTCGTTTACTTACACCTTAAATACTTTCGATCATTCACAAATTTAACTCTAATTTAATAAATTTTATAGTTATCAAACCCATTTATGTTTCCATAAACATTTCCAATTTACTTCCAGAGTTTTAAACAATTGCTTAAACAATCAAAAACATTTTTAAAATCATATATATATACATAATTCATTTGCATATCAAATTATCCTTGGAATTTTAAAACCAAACTCGGTTTTTGCAAACACTCCAATTTAAAACATTCGGGTAGCAATTCCTCTCTTGGAAACTCGAAAATGAACATCAACGATGTTGCAGTCATCACCGAAGTTATTTTCCAACGACCGAAAGAGTTCAGTGCTTCTACTCTTTAGAAACATTTTCCAAATATCTTTAAATTCCAAATCCCACCAGATTTCATATCCAATTCAAAGATATTTTCCAAAAGTATCACTATTACTCCTCCAAAAAAATTTGAAAACTATTTCCAAACTCAAAGGAATTTAATTTTCAAAATTTTGAATTCCAAATCCTATCAATTCATATTCAAATTGTACTTTGGAATTTTTTTTCATTTTCAGTTATAAATCACATTTATAATTTACATTTACAAATCTCATTCTTTTAATGAATTGATTTCCTTAGCCTTTAGTTATTACCATTATTTTCTTATTTCAATTCCCATACAATAACAATAATAATTTAATATTATCATTTCCTAAAAAACCATGCAACCATATATTCTTATGATAATCTACAGAAAAATTATTTCGTTTTATGTACAAAAATAATTTTGGGCAAAATTATTTCATTTACCCTATTTCAAAACAATACTGTGTCGGTTTGCCAAGTTTAAGAGTTTAAAAAATCCCTATCCATATAGTTATCCAGACTGTACCGGCCAGAATTTATAAACACTCAACCGATGTCAACACGATATAAAACAATTTTTATATTCACTAAAAAATATGCGCTCATATCTATTAATACACTCGTACTCACTCTAGGGCGCTATAGACCCTATCTTTAATGAGTAATCCCCACCAGAGCCAATGTTCTCGCTTAACCTTCAGCTCTGATACCAAATGTCACGACCCAGTTTTTTCGACTCCCGAAAATCGACATCTATTAAATGCCGAAAAATTGAATGCCTGAAAACTAAACCGTAAGGGAAAGAAGAAGGAGGTAGAAGAAGAAATTTAGAAAACAAACATCAAAATTTCAATTACTAAATCAATTTCAAACATCGAAAAATTATGAAATTCCATAGTCTCATCCTCCTTTTAAAACACAGTTTCAAAAACTAAATCAATTTCCAAATCGATTTTCAAAATTTACTCCATTTCTAAATAAATTACTTTAATCTTTCAATTTTATTTCAAAACCCATTAATTTCAGATTTTACTTCTTTATTATGATTTAAAATCTTATTTAAACTGAAAACATCAATTTCATACTTTATTTCAAAGTTCTCCTTTTATTTCTCCCAACCCATTTAAAACTTTAAATTTTAAAATAATTCTTTGTACATCAAATCAATTTTTCTTAAGTCCATACCTTTAAAATCCTTTAATTCACATTTATTCACAAAGTCTATTTTCCCCATATTCCGTTATTATTTAATAGAACTTAAAATCAAACTTTTATTCTTTTCCAAATTCATTCTTTTAATTTATCTAAAAATTATTTTCCATGATATTTTTCTCGTTATATCTCTTTTCAAAATCAAATCTTTTATATTTTTCATATCTTCAAATACCTAAAATATGTTCAGCAAAATCCATAGCATTCAATGCTTCCAATTTCCAATAATATCTATCACAGATAATCAATGAATCATATCACAGACTATGAAAACATATTTCAATATTTTGAAAAATCCAGTTGGATCCATCCAACCTGTTTCCCTGCATCCATAGATGTTAGTCAACACATAAAATACCGAATCCCACTTCGAGGGGGATATCGCGGTATAAAGGGTCATCCGCTATTATGCGGGACGCATAGTGTCTCATCCGCTATATAATGCGGGAATCAATCACTCCAATATATATATATACACACACTATTATATAATATCACATCCGAAAAATTCAAGCAATCGACCAATAATTTAATTTAAACTATTCAAATTAAAAAGGGAATCCAAATGAGCGAGTTTAACTCACCTTCATTTTGTTTGCAACCCATTCCAAACCGACTTGTTTTCTTCACGTTTTCAGACGTTGAGTAAACATTATAAGGTTTGTTAATATTTGAATTGATCGAACAATTAATTACCATTTATTTAATTTAAGCTAATAGTTTGGTTTTAAACTAATAATTTATTAACTAATAATTTAACTTTAACTAATAATTAAATTTTAAACAAATTTTCGTTTAAAAAAATCTTTTAGTAACTAAAAAAAATTAAATGAGTTAATCAAACAAATTAATCACCTTAATACCTTATTTAAAAATATACTAATAAATTAAAATATGTATATGTATATTTATTTTTCTTTTGAAGCTACATATATACTTATAAAAATAAGTTATAGATTTTCAAAAATAAATTCATATATTTCCCATATCATATATATATAGGCATATTTGCTGTTTCTATATATGATAAAATATGTATGTGTTTATGTAGATATACTTATATTTATACTTTACTTTCTTGTAAGTAACAACAGAATTTCCTTTACTGTGAACCTAAACTTTTATCTTACTATTAAACTTTTTAAAACAGATCTTTATTTTAAACCTCACCGTTAATAAATTTTTCTGCATGTAGATATATACATATATACAAATTAAAACAAAATTCTTCTTTATTATAAACAGCATAAATTTTTTTTTAATTTACTTTACTATGACATTTTTTTATGGATATTATCAATTTTTAAGTTGAAATGAATAAATCGAATATACCTCTGCTCGAATCAGGCCTTGACCTCGGCTACCCCTTTTCGCAATCTATCGCCACCATCAACGCGGCCACACTTCTCGCGATTTAAAGCTACACCTGACCCATCGCTACTGACCATAGCTAGGATCGCGACATTCAAAGTCGCCACCTTCTCCGACTTCGTCCCTCTCGTTGCCGTCCGAATTGAAGTCGCGCCTCCATCTTCGTGCGCGATCCCTACCCACGACCCGAAACCACCCTTTTGACAGCCTCGCACGCGTCAAGGGCCGATGCTGATATCTCGATCGACATCGATTGCCTGCAGATGCTAGGTGCACGCGCCATCGAGCTCGAGCTCCCTTCGATCTCGCGCTATTCGAATTCGTTCTCTTTCCTTTATTTTCTTTTCTGCTGAGAGATTTGATTTTTGAGGAGATTTCGAATAAGAGGAAAGGGATTTAGGTATGTATATATTTCATTTTATCTTTCCTTCTGTTGTTCTTCCGATGTATATTTTTGTTCTACAAAGAAGACACGTGTTAATGGGGAGGAAAAGTGTTTAATTTTTGTCTTGCGTGTCTGCATGTTTGCTACAGTGTTTCAATGCAATTATATATTTAAATTTGAATTTAAATCAACTTCAATTCAAAGCTTAAAATTTTTACATCCTATCGAGGCTTGTCGCCAGGTGTTTATAATGTTATACCCCTATTTCGAACGAAATGGAAATGGTTTCGAGTGCTAATTCGATCGTATGGAGAAGGTAGCTTTTTGGAACCAGTTTGAATTTTTGATATAAATTTCAGCGCGTTTATATATCGTACGGTTACACGACAACTCCAAATGCTATGAAATTTGAAATCAGATAATAATACAATATTACGGATCCAATGGAACTAGTTTCGTCGAATTCCGAGACTATGCCTTGGAAGGCTATTTTTAAACATCAATTTGAATGATATATTTTCAAAACTTAACAAAACACTTTCAAATTCAATTCTAAGGCTTTCATTATCTTCAGTACTATTAATATAAATTTTATAAGCCTTTGAAATATTTATAACAAGCATAAAACTGAAGATTCAATATTTTACCCAACTTTCAATAATTAAATTCAACAATCTAATTGCCAAATAAATAGTGATATCTGAAATTCAAGTTAAACTAACTTTCAAATATTTAAAATCAATTAAATATTTTAATTTCAAATATGCAAAAGTTCCAGGTCATCACATTAGCATATCCTAATCAATCAATATACAATTGTAAACAACCAAGGGGAAAGTACCATCAAATACAACTAGAAAATAACACTAATTGGGATAAATTAGACTTAGAGAAAAATACTTATTTTAGGTTGAAATCAATGCATAGGCAGTCGGAGAATGGAAGTTGGTAAAGATGATGGTGGTTGCGGATGGAGTGCAATGGCCTTGGATAGAAAGTGGCGATTTTGGGGGAGAAAGCTAAGGCTTGGTTGAGGATGATGGTAATGAATCAGATCTTGCCTAAGTTGCTATATATTCGCATTATCTGATGGCTTCTAACGGCCTTCGTTGGCTTATATTAACGACAGCTTCCAACGGCTTCCGACTGCTATTACATAATTTTTATTAAAATTTCACACTTTTTAAAATAAATTTAATGTAAATTTATTTGTTAGAAAAATTTAATTTGTAGAAGAAATTGAATAGTTTATATTAGTTATCAATGAATTTCGAATAAATTTCATGATTCCATCCTCTTACTTGCCTTTTCAAATTAATTTAAAAATTATAAATTATAATTACACGGTGTTTACAAAATAAATTCATAAAACTATTACATATCATAAATTTCATCAATTTTTTATAATTGACAGACTGAAAGTTGCAGAAAATGATTGTCTGTGTTCGATTTTTAATAAGGTTTATTATTGAATATAATTTTATAACAAAAAAGATTATCGATAACACTAATTTATTTAATAAAAAACATTCATAAATTTGAATAATTTAATAATTCATTATTTTTTGGATTTGAATATTTAATCTATTGCTTATATAACTAACATATTATAATAAAGCAATAATTTTAAACAAATAAAATAAAGAGTCGTCAGAAGCCAAATGATGGAGCTTCAGTGACCATCGGAATGCTTCACTGCAAATTATTGTTCTTCTTGTAGTGAAATTTTTTGGAGCATAGTATTTTATACATAATACAAAAGTCAATTAGGTAAATTCAATTCGAATGTCGCCGAAAGTATTTTCTAGCTACTCGAAAGGAAGTAAAGCCTGTAGAATTTATGATAGATGAATAAATACTAGTGAAAACCCACATGTATTTTCATTGAAAATTTCAATAGAACTGAATATGTACCTAAAATTTCAACTATTAATCAACCAATAGTCGTTGAACAAATGTTTTACAAAATAATGAGCCCATTGAAAGTAATGAAAATGATTTCAAGATAATAAAAAGATAAAATCATCACCAAGGATTTTGAAAGATCATCCATTTGAAAATGTACTTGATGATATATCTACTAAAGTTACCAATCGAAGGCAACTTAATGAAATGGGTCATATTGATTTTATATCCGAATTTTAATCCAAAATTATAAAGAAGCCGCAAAATACGAATATTGGATATTAACTATGCAAACATAATTAAATCAATTTGAGTGTAACGATGCATGAAATTAGTTCCTAAACCTATCGACCAGTATGTCATTGGGAACTAATTGGTATACAAAAATAAAAAAGATGAAAAATGGTAAAATTATTCGTAATAAAACTAGATTAGTTATACATGGGTATAATCAAGAAGTAGGAATCGTTATGGTGAGAATCATGATATGTTTGTTCTCATAGCAAGGCTCGAAGTAATAAGAATTTTATTAGCTTTTGCGTGTCACCACGGTTTCAAACTTCATCAAATGGAAATTAAAAATGTTTTGTTAAATGGTATTATCAAAACAAAATAATTATGTAGAACAACCTTCCATATTTAAGCATGAAAAATACCTTGATCGGATTTATAAGCTTAATAAGGCACTTTGCAACCTTAAACAAGCACTGCATGCGTTGTATTATAGGTTAAAAAGCTATCTTTTGAGCATAGGTTTTGAAATTCTTAAAGTTGAATCTAAGTTTTTATCAAAAAGAATAAAAATGATTTTTCAGTCATACAAATACACATGGGCGACATTATTATTTGGATCTACATATGGAGATTATGTATGGAATTTTGAAGTATTATGAAATATGAATTTGAAATGTCTTATGTGGAAGAAATACATAACTTCGTTGATTTACAAGTTAAACAAATTAATAATGGTACATTTACCTATCAAGCAAAATACCGTAAAGATTAAGTTAAACGATTTGAAATGGAAAACACGACCAGTAAACCAACTCCAATAAGCCTAAGTTTACATCAGGATTATGATTGTGATAATGACCTTACACCTCCAACACCCAAAATGCCTGTATAGTGTGTTGTAACGGTGACAAACTGATGTAGGATGACAATCAAGGTTGTATGATAAACAAAACAATCACAGAACTTGTCGTGTTTAGAACATCATATAAATTATAATACTTATCACAGTTAGAAAATAGATGAGGCACTAATAACTAAATGAACTACCAAAATCAAATTTCATAGATCCATACAGTTATATAGCATAAGTGATAGAGTTTATACAGTTGAAAATAAACTCAAGAGACAAACAGACTCTAAATAAAATAAGCAGACACTGTCTAAGCTCCATAGTGTCACACAATGGAATAAGAAATAATAAGCCCAAAGTATAAACTTGAGAAAGTGTTGCCTCCTACTAGTCCGCCTGCACAACTTCGTGTGTCGTTTACACCTACTACCTAGTCCATTGATTTAAGAATATCTGAGATAATAAGAAACAAAGCATAAAATCCGGATTCAGCTAACAGTTCGGTGTGAGAGAAAAATGAACTCAAAATACTATGAAAGTCGATATAGTATATGGGACATAGGTAATGTGAAGTCATACCTAACATATCCCTGAGTTCAAAGAGTTAGCACATAACAATTAATACATGCTACTCTACTATTTTCATTATCATATAGATGTACTATATTTTAAGTACAATGTCAGGTGTCTCGGTATCACAGTCAAAATACCCACTGTATGTGACTTCCCTAGGGTGATAATCAAATGTGACAAACATATCAAGATATAGCATTCATCAAACAATCCTCATATCACTTGAGTGCGCTAGATATAAGATAATTCATTTGGCACAATCATAAGCCAGAGACACTATAAAATCTAGATTTCACGATCCCAATCCATGCCACTTCGTAAAGCTAGGACATAGACCCATGGCTATAAGGTCCAGGGAAATCCACGTCAAAAGGTTTGGATAAACTGAGGCCTTGACTACGTAGCTATTGGAAGAATATAGAGAACCGACTTCTATTCTCCTAAAATTATGTTCGTTTTCTTGAGAATGAGGAAGGGGAAGGATGCAATAACCCGCCTTTTCGGTCCTTGGAAGTCGACACTAATACATCCAGGGTAATCGTGTGCCGAACATCCAAGTGCTGAAAAGATAGATCATTGGATTGAAAGAAAGAAAAAGATAAAACAAAATCTCATAACGTGACGAGTAATATATAATATACCAATGGTCCTTACAAAAGAAAACTGAATTTTAATATACAAACATAAAATAGGAAACTAACCTATCACCAGCTTGGACAGTTATAACAACCTGTCTTTACGAATGCTGATAAAAACTATAGAACTTAATAGTGGAAGATAAAATACACGAATACACGTATAGGCATCCAGCTCATCTCCTGAAGCTTCAAAGTGTCCAACTAAATCTGGGAAATAAGCTCGAGCTGACCTGAGAATTATTAGAAAAATAACGTCCAGATCAATTTGATAAAACCATCATGAGAAAGACAATCAAATGGATCACTTAATGTTACAAAAACCCTTTAAGAAATAAAGGTGTCTTATAAGACAAAACCGTACATAAACACAGATGGATTTTTACCTTACGATAACCAAACCATTTTATAGAAAATCTTGTGATATTATAATAATGTCTAGGATTCAAAATTAATATGGAATCATAGCCAAAATTGTTATACTAATTAAATTCCAATATAATAGATGTGCGACTAAATCCGTAGGGGCGTGTATTAAAGATTGGATTTCCATCAATGACAAAGCTACTGGGGTACCATCCGCCACTGTACACCTCTAGAAAAATATACTGAAGGCCACA
The DNA here is from genome assembly GCA_030765085.1 of Allium cepa. NCBI lineage: Eukaryota > Viridiplantae > Streptophyta > Magnoliopsida > Asparagales > Amaryllidaceae > Allium > Allium cepa. Next base: position 806,625,252 of record CM060938.1, read on the forward strand.
CATAGACCCCTGCCAACATAGAGTCGGCTTTTCCTTTAACATAGCATACCAGATTACATCATTCCTCGGGTACCAACGCTCCAAAACGATGTGCCCCAGCCCTGACACCACTCTTCGCGTGCATACCAAATCCATAAACATCAATTCTAGATCAAGGAATGATTGCTCTTAAAGGTAGCAAACCATATTCCTCTACTGCATATCCTCTATTTTAGCCATTATCGGGTTGTAAGGCTTGTGAGGTCATGATTAACATTTTCCTCTCTTTGCAAATCCTACTTGGAATTCTAACACTGCCTTCTAAGCGCCAATGGAATGCTAGCATTCGTCCATACAAGTTGTCCAAGATATGAACAAACCGAAGGCACTACTTCTACTACATCCGTTTTAGAAACACTCTCAACATTACTAGCAAGTGGACCTTGCACTTCAGAGAGCTCCATCTTTTATCATCTCGGACCTGTCTTGGACCACTTCTAAAGCATTGAATACGCATATAATTTTGGAGTGGTTACAGTTTCGAGTAATCTTATATAAGTACGCCCACATCGACTTATCAGTCGCTCCAAAACCAAAAGATAGTTCCGACAAACTCAACTTAAGTTCTTTTGCAAATAATCAAACAATGCATAAGAGCGGAGATCACCTCTTAGCCGTTTAAGTGGACGGATTTCTTTATCATTTGTCATAAAATTACAAAACAAGATTTATATGCATAGTACAACATCATCGAAGATGATTGTGCCATATAACTCCCGTTTTTCTCCTACATATTTCCAAAATTATATTTTTGAGCCAAGATTTAATTATCGATTATTTAACTATCAAATAAATAAACAATCAAACTTAGCTTTAATCCCATGTAAAATTCGCTAAGCATCTATTAATTAATCTTTCATTAATCAAATCATTTTTCAAATTTTTGATTCAAACTACCTTCACAGAAGATATTTATACACAAATCCCTTATAATTATTTCAATTCTTGGGGAAATCATTCATATGCTTGCCTCATCGATATATGTATATCACACAACATTTATACACTCAATGCTCAGAAAATATAACCATATATTTATCTCAACTGTATAAATATATTAAGAAAACCTAAGTGAAATTTCCTATTTTCCAAATTGATATTTAAATGGTCCAAAAACAAATATCATTTAACAACAATTCTTACTATAGACCAAACTACTATCCTTTTGTGTTAAGTATGAAAAGAATGTTTCCATACTACCAAAACTAAGAAGGATTATTTATTAAAAAAAAATCTTATCCCATTTATGACATCCCTTTTTTATTAGTCCATTTCATATTTGCAAATCCTTTTATAAATCTCCAAATTAATTTATAAATTTCTTTTATAAATCTCTAAATCATTTATAAAATTCCTTTGTTATTTAAAAAAACTCTTTTTTATTAACAATACTCTATTATAAGTCCCCCCTTTGTAAACTCCTTTATAAATTCTTTTATGAAATACTACATAAGATCCTTTATAAATCTAAAACCCATTTTCTAAATCATATATATTTAACACAACTCTTCGTTATTTAAAATATCTCTTATAAACCCATTCTTTTATTTATAAACCAACATTTATAAATCTCTCCTTTACTTATAAAATACAAGTTGTAAATCTCCTTTAAAATATAGTTTTTAAGAATAGTTCCTTTTATAGTCCTATTTAATATTTACAAACACCGTAAATAAATCACTTTATTAACTTAATCACATTTAACTAAATCAATTAATTTACCTTAGACATCATTAATTACATTGATATATTAACTTTAAAAACCATTAAATAAATATTAATTAACTTAAAATATCATTAGTAAATAATTAATTAATTAACTTTAAATATCATTTATAAAATAATTAATTTACCTTAAAACATTTTTAATAAAATAAGTAATTAATTTTAAACATCATAAATCCGATTATCTAACTTAAAAGAACATTAATAATAAAATCGAATAACTTAAGATATCATTAATAAAAAATTAAATATTTTAAACAACATAAATAATATAACTAAATATCATAAATAGTCACACAACAATTATCCTTAATTTTTTATAAAACGGAAGTTGTTTTAAGTCCAAAACTTTTCAAAATCAGAATGAGACTTAGTAACTATAATGGTACTCAGATAAGCCACCCTTTAATTAAATTAAATTTTCAAGCCAACACAAGTATTTACATAAGAAATGTGTATGTAAATAAATAAAATCAACAATTCACAATCATTAGATAATCCATCATTTATCCAATATTAATTAGTCCACATATTAACTAAATGGCATACGCATGAATGTCCAAATTAATATTATAGAAGAACAGGGATTTATTTTGCTAAATAGGTATTGTAAATAATCTATTCATTTAATTGGTTAATTTAGCAAAACAGTATTTTATTCTACTAAATAAATGTCCAAAATAATCTATTACATTTAGTTCAATAGATCAGTGTTTTATTTTGCCAAATAGGTGACACCAATACGATATAATTAATTTAACAACGTTATTATTTAAAATAACATAATCAAAATCAAACAGCTATTATTCAATCAAAAATTTATACTTTATTAAAACTGATAACAAATTATACTACAGTGTTGTACTCGTTAATATGAGTCCAATGCAAAAACTCGTGTGTCTAATGAATATAATATGAAGGAGTTATCCATTTTCAAAGTTCAAGCCATGTAAACTTACTAAATTAATTAATTATATGTTACATAATGTTATAAAACAAAATATAAGTAGAAGCCATCAGAGAAAAGACATTTTATTCATATAGATATATATATATCTATATGATACAAATGAGTTTTATATTTATAGACTCCAATACAATTAAATCCTTTTCCATTTAGCATATTCACCAATATTCCTAATATGTATTACAATACTCCTCCTTGAATATGCGTCTGATAAGAATAATTGCCTCATTAAAAGCCTATGGTATTATGAAGGTTGATGCTTCTAGATCAAGATAATGCCCCATCAAAACATTATTGACAAAAATCCAGTGGGAAAAATATTAGTGAAAGAAAATGAGTACATTATGATATACTTTTGAATTCTCCCCCTGATGTATAACACATTATTCAGTTATCTGTTGATGCATCAGATGCATACCAATTTTATACACCATCTTCTGAAACGCTGATTTTGGAAGTGCCTTTGTGAATAGATCTGTCGGGTTTTCTTAGGACTAGATTTGTTTCATTTCCATTTTGTTGTCCTTTTGTAATTCGTGCGTGAAGAAAAACTTAGGAGAAATGTGTTTGGTCCTATAACCCTTGATGTAACCTACTTGAATCTGAGTAACGCAAGCTGCATTGTCTTCATAAATAATAGTTGATCTTTCTGTAGCTGAAGGGTGCTCACACGTATTTTGAATATGCTCAATTAATGATCTTAACCGAATACGTTCTCGATTTGCTTCATGTAGTGCTACTATTTCAAAATGATTGGATAATGTTGCTACCAATGTTTGCCTTCGTAGATCGCCATAAAATAGTTGCATTACAGTTACTAAACACATACCCAGTTTATGACCTTGCTTTTTGTGGATCAGAAAGATAACCTGCATCATCATAGCCAACTAGATTTGGGTTAGTACCTATGTCAGAATAAAACAAGCCTAAATTTGTCGTTCCACGAAGATATCTCATGATATGTTTTATACCATTCCAATGTCTTTTTGTTGATGTCGCACTTTATCTTGGTAGAAGATAAAATGAGAATGCAATATCTGGTCTCCCACATTGGCCTAAATATAATAATGCACCAATGGCACTGAGATATGGTACTTCTGGACCAAGCACATTTTCATCATCTTCTTTTGGGCGGTAAGGGTCTTTTTCAATATCCAAAGATCTGACAACCATAGGCATACAAAGTGTATATTCTTTATCCATTTGAAAACATTTCGGGATTTTCTCAATGTAGATTGACTGATGGATCAATATGAAATTAGTACTACGCTCGATTTGTAGACCGATACAATATTTTGTTTTTCCAAGAGCTTTCATTTCAAATTCTTCCTTTAAGTAATTTATTGTTTCATCAATCTCTTCTGAAGTCTCAGTCAAATTTATACCATCAACATAAACTGCTAAAATAGCGAATCCCTTTACCGATTTCTTTATAAAAACACATGGGCAAATGAGATTGTTTTTATATCTGGCTTTTACCAAATATTCAGTAAGACGGTTGTACACATTGTTCTAGATTGTTCTAAACCATATAGGGATTGTCTCAGTTTTAATGAGTACATCGACTTTGATTTTTCTTCAGGCAACCTATATCATCTGGGATCTTCATGTAAATACTATTGTCTATTAACCATAAAGATAAGTTATCATAACATCAATTAATCTTATATCTAGTTTTTCAGAAACTACAAAGCTTATCAAGTATCGAAATGTTATGACATCCATAACAGGAGAATATGTTTCTTTAAAAATCAAAACCCGGTCTCTGTAGAAAACCGTATGTCGTTCTTTGTATCCCACGTTATTTTTATCATTTCATTTCCTAATGGATACCCATTTATAACCTACTGGTTTAACATTTAATGATGATTTCTCTATTGGTCCAAATACACCATGTTTTTGAAGTGAATCTAGCTCAACTCGGATAGCATATTTCCATTTTGGTCAATCGTGTCTTTTTTGACATTCATTTATGGTAGTTCGTTCATTATCATTATTCTCATTATAGTCATGACTTTAATTTATTTCAGTAGCTACTACGATTGAGAATACATCATCAATTATTATTTTACTTCGATCCCACATTCCTCCATAGTTTGTATAAATTATTGAGATCTTGTTATTGTTAGGTACCATTTTATTTCTGGAAGCTTCTATTATTTCTTCTAGTATAATAATTTCTTCGGCATTTTAAGGAGAGTTGGGATTTTCATTTAAGTTATCTCTTAGATCATTTATAACTGCTTCGGAAGGTTTATCAGTTAATGATTTTTCATTAGACTTTCTTTTTCTAGGCGCCAAGTCTTTAGAACCAATTGTTCATCCACGTTTTTGTCTTGCTTTAGATTCATTTGTTGCTTTTGGTTTTTTTGGGATTTCAATTCTAGCTGGTGCGTTTGCTGTTGGAATGTGATATTTAGTGTTTTTGCAGCATCAGTAATTGCATCAGGCATTTGATTTGCGATATTCTGAAGATGCAAAATTATTTGTACCTCATATTTTCATTGTTTGGTACGTTGATCCAAATGAGAAATAAATGGATTATTCCATGATATTTCATGTCGTTCTACTAGAACGATCTTTCCTCCTCCGAACAGTGGGAAGATTGTCTCATCAAATTTACAGTATGAAAATCTTGCAGTGAAGACATCACTCATGGGAGGTTCAAGATAACGAACTATCGAGGGTGGATAAAATCCCACATAAATTCCCAATCTAGGTTGAGGACACATTTTAGTACGAAGTGGAGGACTAATTGGTACATGTACAGCGCAACCAAATTTTCATAAATGTGAAATATGTGGTTAGGATCCGGTTAAATGTTACAATTGTGAAAAATGATGATAAGCCGTTGGTCTATTTCAATCAATTTTGATGCATGCAAAATTGCATGTCCCAAGCTGAAATAGGTAGCTTTGATTGTATAAGCAATGGTCTTGTAATAAGTTGCAAATGCTTAATTAATGATTTCGCCAAACCATTTTGAGTGTTAACATGAGCTACTAGATGTTCAACTTTAATTCGCAATGATAAACAATAATCATCAAATACTTAAGAAGTAAACTCTCATGCATTATCTAGTCGAATTGATTTAATCTAATGGTCAAGGAAGGGCGCTCTTAATTTGATTATTTGAGCAAGTAATTTAGCAAATTCCATGTTTCCCGTAGAAAGCAAACATACATGTGACCAACGAGTTTATGCATCAATTAATACCATAAAATATTTAAATGGTCCACATTCTGGGTGGATTGGGCCACATATATCACCTTAAATTCTTTGTAGAAATGCTGAAGATTCAGAAGCGATTTTACTATATGAAGGTCTAGTGATTAATTTTCCTTGTACACATGGAGCCCATAAGTAATCACTCGATATATTCAATTGGTTTGATAGATCATGTCAATTTTATTTTTTAGCGATTTTACGCATCATAGTTGACCCGGGATGACCCAAGCGATCATGCCAAAGAATCAATAACTTTGTATTTGTGAGCTTTTGGCTCATGTTCATAAAATGAGATTCAACTATGCCAATTTTCATGGAATATAATTCAGTTGAAATTGTTCCAAATTTTTCTAAAATATGCTTATGGCTTTCGATTCTAGAAATAATACAAAGATATTCTTTACTATTGTCATTTATAGTTTCAAGATGATAACCATTCGTTCTTATATCCTTAAAGCTTGGCAGATTTCTTTTAGAAATGCTTGAGTATAATGTATTTTGAATGATGACATGTGTACCATTTAGTAATACTATATGGGCCCTTCCGGACCCTTCAATTATATTAGCGGATCCAGCTGTGGTGGAAACTTTAGCTGAAATATTTTCAGATAATTCAGAGAAATACTTCTAGTTTTTCAAAATCATATGAGTGGTTGTACTGTCTAATAGGCATATATCGTCATTCAAATAGTCCATATCTTAAGAATTAAAGACTATATAGTAAGTCAATTATTGAAAATAATTCTAAACATAAATAAATACTAATGTTTTCTAAAAAAATTACAAAGCAGATTACTACTTCAAATCAATATTCAGCAGTACACATTATTTCAACTAGTTCTAGTAAAATAAACAAACAAACAACAACTTCAAACTAACTAAAATAAAATGAAAAAACCACACAACAAGCTTTAGGCTACTTCTAGTTGATCAGATCGGTCATATCATCAATCAGCGCATTGAGATTTTTATCATTTATGAAATTTCCATCTTCATCTTCGAAGAAAACATCTAACTTCAAGTTAGTGTTATCAAACAATTCTTTAGTGTTGTTTTGTTTTAATATTCTTCGAACGTTGGTATTCTTCAACTGTTTTCTTTGATGGTCTACATGTACGCGACCAATGACCAAAGCGTCCACATCTATAATAAACTTCCTCATAGTGCTTTTATTTTCTTGACTAAAATCATTAGTCTTTTCAAGCTTATTGTTCTTTTGTTTCCTTTTAAAGTTGGTAGTTTTGTTCTCTTTAAAATCGCCATAACCACCTCTGCTGGAGTTATATCCACGACCACGTTCTCTACCTCAATCTCTGCCTCTTCCCTAGTGAGAAAAATTAGCATTAACTGGTAACGCAGCCAAACCTGTTGGTCTTGAGGAGCGATTTTGAATAAGCAATTCATTGTTTTGCTCAGCAATTAACAAACATTCTATAAGTTCAGAATATTTTGTAAAATGACGCTCTCAATATTGCTGCTGCAGAAGTATGTTCGAGGCATGAAATATTGAAAACGTCTTTTCAAGCATTTGTGCATCATCTACCTTTTCTCCACATAATTTCAGTCTAGAAATAATTCTAAACATATCAGACTTATATTCTCTTACAGATTTGAAGTCTTGAAATCTCAGGTTCAACCACTCCTGCCTTATATTTGGAAGTATGATCGTCTTTTGGTGGTCTTAACGCTCCTTCAAGGAGTTCCACAAGCGGAGATGATCCTTTTCTGTTAAAAATTCTTTTTTTAGATCATCACGGATGTAATGTCTAAAAAATATCGAAGTCTTTGCTTTGTCCAGCTGGGACATATTATTACCATTTTTTATACATTTTCTAAGCATTATAATTACAGGTGAATCTCAGCATCCAACATCCATGACAAATAGTTGTCTCCGGATATGTCCAACGCTTTGAATTCAAGTTTAGCTATCTTTGCCATGTTATAAACTGGAAGGAGAAAATAAAATCAAATCAAATGAATGTATTGAACAAAATAAAGTTATACACCATGTTTGATATTACAGTATTGCATCAATAAAAGATATTAAAACAAATCAACTATGAAAGCATGGTGCTATAGTTGCCTGCTAGTTTGTTTAGAAAATGAAACAAAAAAAACCTTTGAAGTACTTTTAAACTTGCAAAGATATGTTGTTACACGTTTTTTTTGCTAAAGCAAAGTAAACAATTTAACCATAAATTCACCATAGCAAAATTGTGTGAATGAAGATAAGTCTGAGAAGACCGGTATTATGTAAAAAGAACCATTGCATAAATAACACGCTTTATACTGGTGATTGTTAGAATTACACTAAAGCCTACAGGGCTAACTATTTAGGTACTTGGCTGTTAAAGTTGGTATAATACACAATTTCTAAATAAAATAAGCTTAAAAGGATCTAATTGACAAGTAAATGCATGATATTGATATTCAAAATAAAATAATTATAAATTGATCTTGATAAATATTTCATGATATTGCTAGAAAATCATAACACATCATAGCCGTGGAAGAAAACGAAAAGAAAAATAGTACAGCAGACTTGACAACTCAAAAAGCATGATATGATAGTAAGATATAAATAAATAATGATATGAAATACTAATATTAGAATACCTTGTCGTTGTAAAACGAGAGGATAACATTCAGTATTTGTTTAGAGATATAATGACAATAGTACTTTTTACTGTGAATAAAAGGTAAAGTGCATTGTATAGGAGTAAAAGAACCGGTTGGTGAGTTGAAGATATTTTCACTTAATGAATAGGTCTGCATGTGGAGCTAAAGAATAGGTAGAATAATATTTAAAGGCTAATAACAGTTCATTGTTATTTCAGAGAGAAAGGGTAAAAGTGTATTCCTTAAAAGATGTTACTTGAAATACGGGTTCAAATTCTCTCAAAAAAAAATTAAAAGCAAACATTTGAACTTACATAAGCAAGTAAGCATCACATAAAAATGATATAAAGCATCACATGGCAAAACGGAAAACATGGACAAATTTTGTTTATTCAAAATAAATAAATACAAATATAATAATATAACATCTTGTTGAAAACATGTTTTAAAATAAAAAAAAGTAGAAGTCATTAGAGAAAAGACTTTTTATACATATAGACAGCCGATTTCAAGGCTAGGCAGGCAAGACGGAGGAATAGGGCAACCCCCAATCAAGGGCAACCACCAGTGAAAAAAAATATTAAGATCGCTTCATAAAAATATTAAGATTCATTATTTTCACAAAGTTTGGTACCTTAATGTTATTGTAATTTAAATAAAATTTTGAAGAAAATGGGTTTGCTTGAAATGATGCTTTTGGAAGAAGAACAAAGCAATAAAACATAATGAGTGAAGTACAACTGTTTTATTTAAGCAGACACAACTACTAGGCTAGGCTAGGCTAGCTTTTTTGTTTTTTGAATTCCATTACGTTAAGTTGTTAACCATTGAACAGAAGTAAATTATTGCTTTTATATTATTGTCATAATTTCGCAAGCTCAAGTTATACCTTTTTTTCCAATTTTTTGTCCCACATACCACAAGCTCATGGCCCCAACTTTCTCTCCTTCCATCACTGCCTATCTTCATTCACTGCCATGCAAACTTCAACAGCCCACCTAACTCCTCTAGTCCATGCCTCGGCCAACAATCCAAAACGCCGCTGCCTCGACCACCTAAAAGCCACGCTCCCACCACCCACGCGACCGCCTGCCACTCCCTTCACCTCCGACCTGTTCACGTCATACTTTGACTCAATGTAAAAGACATGTTCAAACAGGCATACAAACCCAATGTACACACAAAACCAGCAGCTCAAAGGATGCAATGAAGTAAAGCTCAATAAATGTTTTCAAACCAAAGTCAGGCATCACAGCAAGTCCAAAGACAAACCAAACAGACTCACTCAAAATAGTAACAGGCATATATAAACTTTAAAGGGTTCAAGAGTGAAAATTCTCTGATGGATGACGCTACAAATCAAACTAGATGCTAAACTATGCATGGGATCGTGTAGTGATAAAAATGGAAGCGTACATAATTTTGTGGAAAGAATTGTGTCCATTTTTGAGAGAAAGAAAAGAAATAATGAATGCTCTATTGCATGTCCAAATACATAAGCAAAGTGTGTTGTTATGTCCCCTATGTAAATACATGCATATGTATGTTTACATAAAGAAATTCTTTAGCAAACCCAAGTACAACCAATAAATGCAATGCAATCAAAAGTGTGCAAAGAGGACAGGCAAGGATAAGAAAATATATGTGCAAAGATATTGCGCAAACAAGGTATTGTGTGTGTGTGTGTGTTCCTACTGTTGTGTAAATCATGTTTTCTTGCTTGCATCCATGTGTTATATAAATGTGTCCATACACACACACTCGTCCATAATAAAAATGGCGACCTCTTCATCACAAACTACCACATCTAGGGTTTTAATTGAAACAGACTCTGACGACAGGGAAGGGTGGCAGGAGATCCGATGTAGAGGCAAACACAAGGTTAATGAAGGAGGGGCAGCTGTACCGAAACCAAAGCCTTGGTTTAACCAAGAGCTGATGCGAATCTATATAACATCAATGTAGTGATTTTTTTTTTATTTGAGCGGAAGCGGTTTATTTGTTCAGAATCTAGTATTGCCTATTTAGATATCAATGACACTTAAAAAGAATTATGCAGTCTCACAGAAAAATAACAGAAATAGAAGACAGGAAGATTTAACGTGGTTCGGATATGAATATCCTACGTCCACGGAGACCCAACAACTTTTTATTTCACTAAAGAAGAGAGTACAAAAGAAAGAGGAAAGAATAATGGTGGATACTACACTTGCTTGTTCATATGAAGATAAAGTTCCTTCATTTATATAGACTTGATAAAGAAGGGTTGCTTGGAGATTAAGCAAATCAATTTCCTGATTACGCAGATATCTTTCCAATTTGCGTGATTTGATTTTAGTATAAATAGATGGCGTGATCTTCGTTTTCATATCTTTCCTTTATTCTCCATGCCTAATAATTTATTTCTTCATATAGCAGACTAATTAATTGATTTACTAAGTAATTAGTTTCCTTAAAATATCCTTCCATATATCAGCTAAATTAATTGATTTGATTGAATCAATCAATTAATTTCTTTCCCTTTTAATGAACATTTGAATCATCCAAATTCAACACTCCACCTTGATTCAAATATAACAATCTCTCTTCATCACCTTATCATCAAATAATCAACATATAAGTTGTTGGGTCTAGCGCCCCATGGCGCTCAAGTAACATGTATCAAACTGATCAAGTTTGAGCAATGCTCAAACTTGTCCTTAGGAAGTGACTTTGTCATCATATCTGAAGGATTATCCAAAGTACTCACCTTCAACAATTTGATCTTTCTTCGTTCTTCCTCAAGCATAAGAAAGAAACCTCTAACATCAATGTGCTTCGTCCGTGAACTATAAGCTTGATTTTCTACAAGATGAATCGCACTCTGACTGTCTGAAAATAGCTCTACTGTCTGCTGCACCATTGAAAGATCATCCAACAACTGAAGTAAGTACAATCCTTCTTTTGTTGCTTCCACAATCGATATCAACTCTGCTTCGGTAGTCGATAAAGCTACGATAGATTGCAGCTTTTATCTCCATGAAATCGAGCCTATGCCAAGTGTAAAAACATAGCCCGACACTGACTTCCTAGCATCTCTATCCCCAGCGTAATCAGAATCACAGTATCCTCTAAGAAAGATGTCACCATCCACTCCACCATATAACAAGACCACCGAAGAAGTGCCTCGAAGATATCTAAGAATCCACTTCACGGCTTGCCAATGCTCTTTGCCTGGGTTAGACATATATCGACTCACAACACCCACTCCATGGGCCAAATCTGATCTTGTGCACACCATCGCATACATAAGACTACCAACAGCACTAGAATAAGGTATATCAGCCATATACCTTTTGTATTCTTCCGATGAGGGAGATAAGTCTTTTGACAACTTAAAATGAGAGCCTAATGGAGTGCCAACCGGTTTAGCTTTCTCCATTCCAAATCGAGCGAGGACCTTCTCGATGTACTGAGCTTGAGTGAGCCTTAACTCTCTCCGCTTCCTATCCCTGCTTATCTCCATACCCAATATTCTTTGTGCCTTTCCCAAATCCTTCATGTCAAACTCTCTACTGAGCTCCGCTTTCAACTCCTTAATTCTGGCCATACTCCGAGATGCAATCAGCATGTCATCAACATATAACAACAAATAAATCATATCACCATCACATCTCCTGAAATAAACACACTGGTCTTTGAAACTTCTGGAGTATCCCTGTGAAAGCATAAACTTATCAAACCTCTTATACCATAGTCTAGGAGACTGCTTCAGTCCATATAGAGATTTGTTGAGTTTGCAAACATAGTCTGGCCTGCTACTGTCAATGAACCCTTCCGGCTGCTTTAAATAAATCTCCTCATCCAGATCACCATGCAAGAATGCAGTTTTGACACTAGTTGCTCTAATTCCATGTCATAATGAGCAACCAATGCCAAAAGAATACGAATAGAAGTATGCCTAACCACTGGAGCAAAGATATCATGATACTCTACCCCTTTCTTCTGAACATACCCCTTTGCGACTAACCTTGCCTTGTATCTGAGATTACCGTTTTCGCCGTCTTTCACTCTATAGATCCACTTGCATCCAATAGCTCTTTTGTCGGTGGGAAGAGGCACCAAATCCCAAGTATGATTTCTCTGCAATGATTCAATCTCCTCCTCCATAGCAACTAACCAACTGGAACCGTTAACTGATGCGATAGCTTCTCTATAATCACAGGGCTCATCATGGACAACATTCAAAGCATATGTTGCCATATCATCGAAGTTAATATCTTCGATGCTCAATCCAACAAACTCATCAAGCCACTTAGGCTTTCTTCTTTGTCTGACAGGCCTAGGTTCCGAATGAGCTCCACCTTGAGTTTGATCCTCTGTACCAACATCGATATTATCCTCATCAACCACGGTGTCATCGGAAACACTATTTGAACGTTTATGGAAAGAATCAACAGATGACTTGCTTTGTGTCTGGTATTCTTCACATGTCCTCTCATTGTCATTCGATGAGGAAGGCTCCACCTTCAACATAGCCTTCTCATCAAAAGTCACATGCCTGCTCATAACGATCTTCTTGCTAATAGGACACCACAACCTATATCCTTTCACTCCTCTCCTATAACCTAGAAAAATACACTTGCGAGCTCTAGGTTCCAGCTTCCCTTTGCTCTCATGCACATAAGCTGGGCAACCAAACACTCTGAGAAATGAATAGCTAACAGGCTCTCCTTTCCATACTTCTTCAGAGATCTTCATATCTATGGCAGTGGAAGGTGTGCGGTTGATGAGAAAAGCCGCCATAGATAAAGCTTCAGCCCAAAATCCCTTCTTCAATTTAGCAGTCAGTCTAAGGCATCTTGTCCTCTCCAATAATGTCTGATTCATCCTTTCTGCAACTCCATTAGACTGGGGGTCGCCTGGTGTGGTGTAATGCCTCTTAATGCCTTCAGACTCACAATAGTCGATGAATTCCTGTGATACAAATTCACCGCCATTATCTGAACGGAGAACTTTCAATTTCTTCCCTGACTGCTTCTCAACCATAGATTTCCACTTCCGAAACTTGGCAAAGGTTTCACTTTTTGACTGAAGAAAGTATACCCATACTTTACGAGAGAAACCATCTATAAATGAAACAAAATATCTGGCTCCGCCTAAAGACGGACAAGGGGAGGGACCCCAGACATCTGTATGAACATACTCCAAGACAGCTTTTGCTTTATGCTCTCCTGTACCAAAAGAAATCTTCGTCTGCTTTCCAAGAACACATCCTTCACAAAAACCAAGTTTTGAATGATGAACTCCATCAATCAATCCTCGTTTTCTCAACTCATCCATGCTGCGCTCACCGATGTGACCCATCCGTAAGTGCCATAATCTGGAAGAATCCGAATCAACAGATGTAACAGAAGCTGATTCACCAATTACAGTAGTGCCCTTTAGTAGATAAAGATTTCCTGCCCTCACACCTCTCATAACAATCATGGAACCCTTCGATATCTTCATTTTCTCTCCTTCCACTACAATCTTCAAGCCAAGTCTACTTAACGCCCCAACAGAAATCAAGCTCCTCCTCAAATCAGGTACATGTCTAACATCGGTGATCGTACGAATAACACCATCAAACATCCTAATCATCACGCTACCAATACCCACCATACGGCAAGAAGCATCATTGCCCATCAGAACTTCTCCTCCATCAATTTCACGGTAAGTGGAAAAGCAGTTCCTATCAGGTGTCATATGATAGGATGCGCCAGAATCAATCAGCCATAAGTTGCTCTTCCCGGAAGAGCCAGATGCTGTAAATACATTGGTGTCACTTTCTGTATCTGATTTCTCTGCTGTAGAAGCTGAAGCTTGCTTTGGATCTTTTCTTCTACCTTCAAGCTTGGGACATTGTGCTATGAAGTGCCCTGGTTTTTTACAATAATAGCAAGTCAAATTCTTAGGCCCCCTAGACTGAGACCGTGAATAATTCCGTCCTCCACCTTTCTTCGTCCTGCTTTGGCCTCTACCTCTCTGAACAGATAAGCCTTCAGTATCACTATCCAAGCTAGTGCTCGCCAATTTACCTCTTAATACTTCATTATGAAGACCAGCCTTTACATCAGATAGGCTAATTTTACTGCGGCCATAAATCATGGAATTAACAAAAGCAGTATACTCCTTAGGTAAGGAACATAAGAGGATCACAGCTTGAGCCTCATCAGTAATATCAACTTCCGCTGCCTTCAGGTTCATAATCAAAGTCGTCAAAGCATCTACATGCTCCATGAGATCAGCTTCAGGCTTCATCTTGAACGAATAAAGTTGTTGCTGAAGAATAATCCGATTAGTGAGAGACTTGTCTTGATATGCATCCGATAATGCATCCCATAGTTCTTTCGCCGTCTTCTTTTGAGAGAATTCTCTAAGAACTTCATCTGAAAGGGTCAACTGAATTGTTGTAAGAGCTTCATCTTCCATCTCTTCCAAATCAGCTGCATCAATATCTTTCAATTTCTCAGGCGCAGAAACAACCTTGTAAGTCTTCTCCTTCTTCAATACAGCCTCCATCTTCATCTTCCAAGTACCAAAATCTCCTTTTCCATCAAAACGTGTTACTCCATAATTGACACCAGATCTGCCAACAGACTTACTAGAAGTAGCCATTAATATCCAAACAGAAACAATAACACTGGCTCTGATACCAAACTGTAGTGATTTTTTTTTATTTGAGCGGAAGCGGTTTATTTGTTCAGAATCTATATTGCCTATTTAGATATCAATGACACTTAAAAAGAATTATGCAGTCTAACAGAAAAATAACAGAAATAGAAGACAGGAAGATTTAACGTGGTTCGGATATGAATATCCTACGTCCACGGAGACCCAACAACCTTTTATTTCACTAAAGAAGAGAGTACAAAAGAAAGAGGAAAGAATAATGGTGGATACTACACTTGCTTGTTAATATGAAGATAAAGTTCCTTCATTTATATAGACTTGATAAAGAAGGGTTGCTTGGAGATTAAGCAAATAAATTTCCTGATTACGCAGATATCTTTCCAATTTGCGTGATTTGATTTTAGTATAAATAGATGGCGTGATCTTTGTTTTCATATCTTTCCTTTATTCTCCATGCCTAATAATTTATTTCTTCATATAGCAGACTAATTAATTGATTTACTAATTAATTAGTTTCCTTAAAATATCCTTCCATATATCAGCTAAATTAATTGATTTGATTGAATCAATTAATTAATTTCTTTCCCTTTTAATGAACATTTGAATCATCCAAATTCAACACAATAAGGAGCAAGGATCAAAACCATGGGTGATTTACTAGGGAAAAGTACTGAAATCAAAGATGATGTTGAATTTCTTAATCTTATCAAGGATGACGCGGGGATATATGCTGAAATTGATGATATAGATTATCAACATTCAAATGCTATGTGGAGTAATTGCATTTTCATCTATATAGCGGGTAAGCGTCTTTATTATATGTATTTTAATGCTTGTGTGAAGTGGGAATGGAAACCAAAGGGTAAATGGGAAGTGTTCTCTAGGGATAAGGGATTTTACCTAGTTAACTTTGAACTGCAAGAAGACCTAGAAATGGTTTTAAATGGGGTCCATTGTTTATGGATAGCAAACTTATATTCATGAAAAGGTGGGATGCTAATTTCCTAATTGAGAGGGGTATGCTTGAATCCTATCCTATTTGGGCCAGACTTAATAATCTACACCTAACTCATTGGACCCCCCCCCGGGGGGGGGGGGTGTGAGGGGGGGGGGAGATGTAACCAAACTTGCTAGTATTATTGGGGCCTATAGACATTGATGAACATGCTAGGCAGGACAAAATACTAAAATATGCTAGGGTGATGATTGAAGTTAAGGCAGACACTAATTTTGTTAAGACTATCAGAGCAAAAGATAACAAAAGGAGAACTTATTTGCAGGAGGTGGAATATGAGTTCGTTCCACCTGTCTTCAAAATTGTAACTGATTTGGGCATAGTGAAATTCAATGCCCAAATCCTAAAACTGCTTAAACTCAACAGTGGAGGCCAAAGGCATCAGTTGAAACTACTACTACTAACACCATACCCACCGAGTCTATTCACAATCAAGGAAACAACAAAATCCCTGATGGCCCATATAACCAGACAGAAAGTGAGCACATTACAAGCCCAAAAAAATAATAATTACATAAATACTACTACTACTTGAGATGCAAGCCTAGCAGCTAGAGAAAGTTTCGAGGTCCCCAATACCCCGAAACTAGCCTAGGTGGTGGTGGAGGAGCATATTCAACAGACCCAGTAGTATAAGGAAGGGAGTCGCCATCAGTCTGATAAGAAGACCCTCCAGTAGGAAAAGCAGCATGCATTTGAGATGAGTACTTTTGCTAATAAGCAGGATCAAGAATCCCAGAAGGATATCTTGAATAATATGGATGAAATTAATAAGTTATACATTGATCTTGGAGATGATAGTGAAACATCTAAAGAGGTTATGGCCTTCCCCAAAAAATTTACAAAAGAAAACCTAAAATATAAAGAACAATTCAATAAGGGGAAAGAGAAGAAGAAAACTAAAAGATCATCAACCGCTCCTGTTACGAGGAGTAGAGCACATAACAATTAATGTTTGTCTTAGTTGGAATTTAGAGGTCTAAATGATAAATGATGCTAAAAGATTAGACCTCTTTAATTTTAGGAATAAGTACGGTTGAAAGGACATATACTTGAGAAAGTGTCTCACGGTCTTTTTTATTCACATTGAACTTTAAATACACAAAAAAAAC
Source organism: Allium cepa (assembly GCA_030765085.1). NCBI lineage: Eukaryota > Viridiplantae > Streptophyta > Magnoliopsida > Asparagales > Amaryllidaceae > Allium > Allium cepa. Next base: position 806,642,611 of record CM060938.1, read on the forward strand.
AGAACGTGAAAAACAAAGTACAACACACTTCTAAACTGATGGAGACTTGATCAAACAACTACGCACAACCTCATGGTCCTATACATAAGGATTATTAATAACAAACTTGACTAATTCAAATAACAGACGTAGACAAACTCAACACTTACCCTTAAACTGAATACCATGCAAACGTTCAGTTTACTTCACAGCTAGGAAGAACTCCAAGACAACCACATAGTCTCACAAATGTCTCAAGCTTCAAAGGCTTTGTAAGTATGTCCGCAATCTGATTCTTACTTTGACAATGAACTAATTCCACAACTTCTCCTTTTGTGAGATCGCGAAGAAAATGAAACCGGATATCGATGTGCTTACTTCTTCCATGTAGCACCAAATTCTTTGAAAGTTTAATAGTAGACATGTTATCACAGTGGATTTTTGTAGGATTTGATTGCACACATCTTAATTCTTCAAGAACTCTTCGTAACCAAACAGCTTGACATGCACAAGATGCAGCTGCAATAAATTCTGTTTCCGTCGTAGATAAACTGACCACTTGTTGCTTCTTCGAAGACCAAGAAATTGCACCAGAACTAAACATAAAAACCTGGCCAGAAGTACTTTTCCTATCAACTAAGTCTCCTGCAAAGTCGCTATCGCTGTAGCCTTCTAATTCATTGTTTTCCCTCTTCTTGTACAGAATACCAAAATTAGCAGTTCCTTTCAAATAGCGCAGAACCCTTTTGGCTGCTTGAAAATGTAATACCGTTGGTGATTCCATGAATCGGCTAAGGAGACTAATAACATACATCATATCTGGCCTTGTAGCTGATAAATACATTAAACTACCAATGATTTGCTTATAGTATGTACTATCAACTTTATTCGCATCAAAATCCTTTGTGAGTTTGCAACCTGGGATGATAGGGTTATTAACAGGATTGCAGTCCAACATGTGGAACCTTTCAGGTATTTCTTGAGCATACCTCTTTTGTCCAATGAAGATTCCATCAGACCTTTGATCTACTTCAATGCCAAGAAAGAAACACATTCTTCCCAAGTCACTCATATCAAATTCTTTCATCATGGATTTCTTAAATTCAACAAACACATCATAGTCGTTACCAGTAAAAATTAAATCGTCCACGTATAAACACACAATTAAAATTTTACATTTATCTCCAATTTTAATAAACAAAGTGTGTTCATAGGGACACTTATGAAAACCAGCCTTTGAAAAATATGACTCTATACGACTATACCAAGCTCGTGCTGCTTGTTTCAATCCATATAAAGCCTTTTTTAATCGGTATACCTTATGCTCATTTCCTTTTTGTATGTAGCCAGGTGGTTGATCAACAAAAACCTTCTCATTTAGCTTACCATGCAGGAACACAGATTTCACGTCCAACTGAAACATTTCCCAAGAATTTTGTGCGGCCAATGATATTACAAGGCGAATGGTATCATGTCTAGCAATTGGTGCAAATACCTCGGCATAATCAATTCCGTACTCTTGTGTGTACCCCTTAGCCACTAAGCGTGCTTTATACTTCTCTATACCACCTTTTTCATTGAACTTCATTTTGTATATCCACTTGACTCCAGTTATCTTTTCACCAGTAGGCAAATCTGTTAGCTCCCATGTGTCATTCTTCTCAATGGATTTGATCTCGGCATCCATTGCACTTCTCCATTTGTTTTCTTTGACTGCATCGTGAAATAAAATAGGAACATTATCTGCACAGAGCAAGGTGCGCAAATGCTTCATCATCTGATAATTCATCGCCAGAAACATAATCTGATAATCTCAAGGGCCTTCTTCTCAATCTTTGTATGCGTTGAGAGGCTGCTCATCACTATGTTGCGGTGATGAGTTGCAAGGTTGTGCTGCTACTGGAGTACAAACCAGAGGTGTTTCTTCAATAATTTGATCATTAGTACATGGCTCATTTGCTTCTAAAACTTCTTCCGTGTCAACCAAAGATTTTGCTTGATGTGTATCACTCCAGTCCCACCTCTTATTTTCATCGAATTGCACATCACGACTAGCAAGAATTTTCTTCGTTGTTGGATTATAGAGTCGAAAAGCTTTGGACTCCTCACCGATTCCAAGAAAAATGCATTTCACACTTTTGTCATCAAGCTTCTTTCTTGTTTCATTTGGTACATGTGCATAGCACACGCATCCAAATACTCTAAAATAATCCACTGATGGTTTGTTTGAAGACCATGCTTCTTCAGGAGTGATATCCTTAACAGCCAAAGTTGGACTTCGGTTCACTATATGAACACTCCAGCTAACAGCTTCTGGCCAAAATTCCTTTAGGAGATTTGCCTTTTCCATCATACTTCGCACCATATTTAGAATAGTTCGATTCTTCCTCTCCGACACACCATTTTGTTATGGAGTATAGGCCGCGGTAAGTTGTCTTTGAATTCCGTTTTGCTCACAAAACCTGGCAAAGTTGTTAGAATTGAATTCTCCACCGCGATCTGTAAGCAAACTTTTGATAGAATATCCTGTCATCTTTTCTATTTTGGCTTTAAAACTTTGAAATGCAACAAGGGCTTCTGATTTATTATGAAAAAATAGACCCAAGTTTTGCGACTAAAGTCGTCTATAAAAGTAATAAAGTACCTTTTTCCGCCATTAGACACTGGACTAATAGGTCCGCACAAATCTGAATGGATCAATTGCAAGATATTTTTAGCTCTCCATGCTTGCATGTTTGGAAAAGGATCGCGGTGTTGTTTACCCATCATGCACTCTTCACATACCTGAGAAGGACAAGAGATAATTGGCAGTCCATCTACCATATTTTTTTGTTGAAGGGTCTTTAAGCCATTGAAGTTTAAGTGTCCATAGCGAAGGTGCCACAACCATGTTGTGTCTTGTATTCTTGTTGAGAAACAACTTGAATTCCCTTTTTGTGCATGCATCGAAAACATACGATTTTTAGTCATTTTCACTTCTGCAATTAAACCTAGTTTTGGATGTTGAATTTTATAGCATCCTTCCTTAATAATGATTGTGTGGCCATTTTCTTGCAACTGCCCAATGCTTAAAAGGTTTCTTTTCAAAGTGGGGACATAAAAAACATTAGTAATTTTGTATGCAACATCATCAATCAGCACCTGAATATTCCCTTTACCCATCACTGGTATATTTGAATTATCTCATAGTTTCACAATTTCTCTAAAGTTTACATCTAAATTTGAAAAAAGAGATTTGTTACCGCACATATGATTGCTGCATCCCGAATCCAAGTACCAAACATCGGGTTGTGGTTCATTCTCCTCGATGTGAGCCATTAAGAGGACTTCTTCATATTCAACATAGTGCGTCTTTTTTTCTTTTTCATCTGACTCTGGACAATCATGTTGATAGTGGCCATATTTGTGACAATGGTAGCATTGAATGTTTGACATACTCCATGCTCCTTCATGATCAATTGCTTGCTGATTTTCATGCAACGACCTCTGCCTTGACCATAACCGCGGCCTCGACCATAACCGCGGCCTCGACCTCGACCTCGGCCTCGAGCCCTTCCTCGATTGTTCCAAGTTGATGAGCTATCACGAGTATTATCATTACTAACTGAGACTTTTAACAATTTCTCTTCAACAACCAAGCTAGTCATTCGTTGTTCATGAACTAACAACGAGCTTTGTAACTCATCAATGGAAAGTGCAGTAACATCCTTGGATTCTTCAATAGAGCATACAACATAAGCAAATTTCGGAGTCATTGAGCGTAGGATTTTTTCGACAATCACTACATCTTGCATTTGTTCTCCATGGATGCGCATTTTATTTGCAATTGTCAATGTTCGTTCAAAGTATTTTGTAACAGTTTTGCCTTTATCCATGTTAAGAATCTCAAACTCTCTACGAAGAGCTTGTAATTGGGCTCGTTTCACACGAGCGGTCCCCTGATACTTTTGCTTCAAAGAATCCCATATGTACTTTGCTGTATCTTTCTTAAGAATGGTCTCTAGAACAACACGATCAATGGCTTGGAACAAGAAATTTTCGCTTTCTAATCTCTGAGCTTTTGATCTGCTAGTGCTTTCCTTTGTGCTTCAGTAATGGTAGCCTCAGAAGCTGGTTCTGTGATACCATTCTCTATTAAACTCCAATACTCTTTGGAGCGTAAGAAATTTTCCATGAGCATACTCCAGTGATCATAATGGCCATCTAACTTTTGGATTGCTGGCTGAACAAAACTGTTGCTTTCACTTGCCATCTTGATTTTGCTGCTACAATAAGAAATCTGTTGTTTCTTGTATATTTGCTTTATATGACGAACGCAGTTTTGATACCACTTGTTGAAAGGAGATATATTTGATAAAGTGTCTCACGGTCTTTTTTATTCACACTGAACTTTAAATACACAAGAAAACAGAACGTGAAAAACAAAGTACAACACACTCCTAAACCGACGGAGACTTGATCAAACAACTACACACAACCTCATGGTCCTATACATAAGGATTATTAATAACAAACTTGACTAATTCAAATAACAGACATAGACAAACTCAACAAGTACAACCCCACTCTTATGGCATTTCTAGGAAATAAGATGGGTGAACAATCGAATGGTGTTTTTGAAAGTTATTTTGGTGATGAATGGCGTTGGCTAAATAATAATCTCCCTTCATCAAAAGGTAGAATTTTAATCATCTAGCACATGAATGTATGGGCTTTGTTGCTAAGTGATATGGATGAACAACATATAACCGTAGAATCTAAAAATGCTTGTGGATTATCTTTTTTTACATTCATTAATTCTCGTAACTGTGCATCTATCAAAAGCAAGTTATGGTCAAAACTTGTTCAAACATCAAAGAATATGAATAAGAAATGGATGATCCTTGGAGATTTTAATGTTGTTCTTAACACTAATGTGAACAAAGGAAGTCTTACCCTAAAGCTATCCCAGACTAAAGAATTCAACAAGTGTGTGGTGACTGTAGGGCTCATCGAGGCAAACCATGCTGGACTAAAATTCACGTGGTGTAGTGGAGAGGAAAAGAAAATCACATGCATATTTAGACAGAGTGTTAGTCAATGATGAATTAATCAATAACATCGCCAATCTAAGAGTAACTATTCTCCCCAACTCTACTAGTGATCATCATCTTCCCTTTACATACAATTTAATCAAACGAACATGCACACTAAGAGCGGTGTTGGGTAATTTTGCGGTTCGAGACTAATTTGATGGCAATTGCGATGAAAATAATGCTGTACTTCCAACTTTAAGGATCTATGGAATAGATTCTTTTAGACAATAGTTCAACCCACCAGGTACAAATAGGTTATCGAACTATCTACTTTCAGGATTCAATGAAGCCCTATAACAGCGTAATCGGATTCAAAGTTTGTACGACTTTGATCTGACCAAGAACACCACAGCAACGGTTTCTGATGGTGCAAATTATATAGAATAGAACAAAGAGGAAGAAGAGAGCAATTCTGCAATGGTTTCTGAATTTACAACACCTTGGAGGTGTCACAAAACAAAGCAACGGAGGTACAGCGTTTTGCAACACTTTCCGGCGTCGCAGAACTGCTCTGGAAAGAAGAAGAAGATTCGGAATTGACAAAACTGTTTCCAACGTTTCTGGGCGTCGCTATATATAGTGGTAGAGAGGTGCCTATTCGTCAAGCATCACAACCGTTTGCAACGGTCGCGTCTATTCATTTTGTAACGGTTCACAACTGTTACAAACGGTCGCGTCCATTCATTTTGCAACATTCAGAAAATGTTACAAATTCCCGCCCTTTATTCAAATTTAGAAATTTCGGTTCTGAGTCCTTAACGGGCTGAAATCTAGCCCGTTCCTGTTAATATATGATCCAAAAATATTTTCGGATTTGAATCTGAAACCCGAACCCGACCCGGCCCGGTTCGGTCGGCGGCGGCGCGCGTGTGATATTGCATGACTTATCTCCTCACAACAAAGCAAACATATGGAATCCCCAAGGCCCCAACATCCACATGAGAGAGCTATACTTATACAAGATTATTGTATAATATTCTAGCATGTGGGACTAATTGTTCTTTATTCTTCTTTCTTTTCTTCTTCTCTTCCAAATCAAAACCCAAACCCCAAAGCTATTTGAATATTTTACAACAAGCGGGCCATTCAGATATGCTAACCACCGGTGCCTCTTGGGTGACTATGAAAATGTTGTTGATTTCAAATCCTTAAATCAGATTAATAGAAATGGTTGGTTTTCTCTTGTTATGATGCTCAAAGAAATGAAAGCCAGGTTAAAGAAATGGAACAAAAATAGGCTTAAGCAGCAGGAACACATCGAGCATCTACAAAATGAATGTGAATCTCTACTTCAACAATTGGATGTAGACCCTCTCAATAATCTACACAATGCCAATTACTATGCAACTCAGAAGTAACTCAAGGATGCTCTACAGCGACAAGCTATTCAAGCTACAAAAGGAAAAAGAAAAATGGCTAACTCAAGAAGATGAATGTACTAGGTTCTTTTATGCTAAAATGTCAACATTCTCAACACTTTGGATAAGCATGGAGAAATGATTACTGAAATTGACCAGTTTGAATAGGGAGCCATTAATTATTTCAATAATTTATATAATGGAAGCTATTGTGTATGATACCTCATGTAAATTGCAGGTCCTTGATAGTTGAGGAAAGACTGGATATGCTGGAGGCTATTATAACTGAACAAGAAATCATAGCAGCCGTGCAATCCACTCACATAGTTCTCCATCCCCAAGCCGGATGGCTAGAATGCAAAATTCTTCTAACTCCATTGGGATAACCTCAAAGGAATGATATTAGAAGTTATTCAAAAATCATTTAAGACTGGAAAAATTATGCAAGAAACAAGCCTGACAAGATAGAAGACTACAAGCCTATTGTCTATTGTAATATACTATACAAAATAATTATCAAGGTGATATATAACGAAATTATTAAGATTCTCCCAGATCTACTATCTAAAAACCACCCAGCATTTATCAAGGGAAGAAATATCATAAAATTCTCCCCTAGATCATGAATTGGTCAAGAACTTTAACAAAAAAGGAGCAGATAAGGTATGTATAAAAGTTGATCTCCACAAGGCCTATGGCAGAATCAACGGGAAATTTATTATCCATATGTTGCCCAGTATGGGTTTTCCATACTCGATTACCTCTCTTATTGAGGAATGCATCTACACCCCCACTTAATCTATAATGATTAATGTCACACCCTAGGGGTACATTACTAGCAATAGGGGTTTGAGGCAGGGTGGCCCCCTCTCCCTTTATCTATTTGCTACAGCTATCACTTCAAATGGAATTGGCTTGTCATAATGGCATATTCCAACCAAATTTTAATCATCACCAATTATACACCATTTACTATATGCTGATGATCTTATCATAGCTATCAAACCATCTCCAAAAGCAGCAAACGGTGTCGAAGATGTTTTTAACAACTTGAATTGCATGCTGGCCTGCAATTAAATGCTCAGAAATGTAAATATTATTTTAACAAATATTGGAAAGAGAAAAACTCTACTCTAGCTATACTCAACATTCAAGAAGACACACTCCCTGTAAGTGTCTTGGAGTACCATTATCATCCAACATTATCACTGACAAGGACTGCGGAGAGTTAGTGGGTAAAATCAGAGAGAAGCTAATGGTTGGAGTTCTAAATTTCTTTCTTTTATAGGTAGATTTGAATTGGTACATACAGTTATTGCTGCAAAGGTGAGGTTTTGGATACAAACATTTTAAATGCCAGATTGGTCCATAGAAACGATAAATTCTATTTGTGCTAACTTTATATGGAGAGGGAGTTTGCATAAGGTCAGCTATAATGTATTATGTAAACCCAAGTCTGAAGGGGAGTGGAACCAGTGAATTCTAAAGGATCTCAGGAAAACTTACAACCTAAAATTTTGCTGGAAAATCATCAATTCATAGAGTCTTTGGGCTGACTAGATGCAGAGGAGATATTCTAGTAGTGATTTTTGGATTATGCGGATTGATAACAATGCATTTGGAATGTAGAAGAATATCCTTATGTAACACGCCTAATTTAAAATAGCATTTTTCAAGATTAGATAAATTGAATAAAATAATGGAGGAGTGATAAGGGAATTGAGATTTGAGTACTAATTAGGGTCGTGCCTTAATTGAATGAATATATTTGTGATTTATAAATTAGGGATTTAAGAGAATAAGGCAAGGGTATAAAGGGAATCCCTGTATACCATAACCCCTAAACCCCTTACCTCATTATCATTCACATTTTTCATAAACCAAAAATATAAAAAAAATTGGGATATAAGGCCATAACCATTGGAGAAGAGAAGCTCAAAAATCAATTAGAGGCTAAGATTCAAGCTAGGAAGATTAAAATAAGAACAAATCTCATGTTCCTTAACCAAATAAGGTGAATAATGATCTAAACAACCTCATATAAGTCTTCTTGAACATTTAAATCAATTTTGATGGTTTAAAACAATTTGGAAGGATGAATGGTGATATGCTTTGATATATACCATGTTATAATTTAAACAAGGATTTTTGTGGGATAATATAATTCGATTTTAAGGTTAAAATCATGCAAATTGATTTTCGAATGCCATGATGTTTGAGTTTGTTATGTAGAACATTATTTTGGCTATGGGCTTAAATTCTCATAATAATCCAAGCTTTGGATAATTTATTACAAATTTTGAATGAAAGAAATGGATAGTTTTGGTTTTAAATTATTTAAGGCAATTATATAACGACTTCGAATATGAAATTTATATATGTTAGGAAACATATTAAAAGTTAATTATTGTGATTTTTGGAGAATTTTTCTAAGTATTTTACTATGGTTATAAAATTATTTAAGTTAAGGGAATTAAATGTTTTATATGTTTTATCAAGGGGAAGGCTTATTTTCTTAAAATGTTTTAAATTGTTAATTTTGAATTCGACAGCCTTTTTAGAAAAGAATTTTAATAAAGAAATGGCAACCAATCACAATTTGACAAATTAGACAAGTTAAGTGAAACGAAATTACTCTGAAAGGAATAAAATCAGTTTTGTTATGAATTACAACTTTGCCGCTTCCTTTGCTTGCTTCAGTCACCATGCCCAGCAGGCCTTTCGAACCCATTTGAAACTAAGGCATATGGTATCAAGCAATTGGTATGTAGTGCATTGGAGAAAGGCGGAAGGGTCCGTGTCGAAGGCATGCTTTCAGAAGGGTTAAAGCCGCTTTTATAAGCTTTCGAATCAGTCAACTTGTCTTTGCTTTTAGCAAGGAGCCTTAGAAAGAGTTACCATATATTTTTGTTTTTAAAGAAGCTTTTAAAAGAGTTGCCGCATTTTGAACTCATTCAATACCTAATTGCCACATTCATACCTTTCGAATTGGTTAAAGGCTGCTTATAGCCTAATAACAATGAGTTCATGAGGAAGGCTTACATTTTATTAACATCGAAGTTGGCTTCCCAATGCTTTAGAAAGGGTCCTTTTAACCGCTTTTATAAATGGTTTTAGTGGAAACGGTTTCGAAAGGATGGTTTCGAAGCTATCCTCTTCCCCAATTCTTTTTCTTAAGATTAATGCTTTCGAAAGCAAAGCTTTCGCTTGACCTAGTAGTCATATTTAATGTTAAACCCAATAATTTCAAAAGTAATACTTTAAAATGATCTCAAAGTTATGCTTCCATAAATTCTACTTGAACTAAATGCATTCGAAAGGTAAGTTTAAGTGTTTTGAAAGGTGTATCTTTAAGTTTTTTGAAAGGAAGGTCGCAATGCTTTCGAAAAGTATATTTTTAATGGTTTTGAAAGAGAAGGTCTAAGATTTTAACTAATGTTTTAGAAAGGGAGAGTGATGGAGGCTAACTCATAATATCGAATAAGAAACCCACCTCATTTTTAAAGATAAAACCCATGGCAATATGAAAGAGTTTTGAAATGGTATTTAACTTTGGAGTTTGGAAGAAGCTTTCCTTGTAAAGATAGTGGGTTAAGGGCATTAACTATATTTCCTTAGAAAAATGATTACAAGGAATTAAATCATAGATGTTTATGTTATTATGTTTTGATCAGTTATCATGTATGCTTCTGTAAACATATTCACTGCATATTAACCCATAACTGAGTTTTAAGGGCAGAATAACTGGCTAGATTGACACATTAGTGGAGTTAACTCATGTGTGAGTGGAATTGCATTCAGGAGTTCAGACAGACTAGAATATAAGATGCCCAAAGACTGATCAAAGGATTATCGGTTTAGACAGGTCCTTAGTAAGTTCATGAAATCTATGTATGAAAATGTTATTGGAAGGAGCCAATAGGTTCTTAGTGATCTCATGAAAACTATGTCCGGAATAAGTTATTGAAAGAGATTGATAAGTTCATAATGATCCTATAAAAATATGACATGAGAGTTGTTATTGGAGAATCCAATAAGTTCATGGTGACCCCATGAAAACTATGATTAGATGATGTTATTGGTAGACACCAATAGGGTCTTGGTGGTCCCACCAAAACTATGAAACTAGACAGATGGTCCATAAGCTTGGAACAAGTTATTAGTTAGCCCGTGAAAACTAATAGGTTAATAATGACCCTAGAAACTATAACTTGAGACAGGTATTCAGGTGAATGAGGACGGGAAATCCAGAGCATATTGCATGTTTGTATGTCATCATGATACATTTTATTACGTTATGTCTTAAACATTGTGAATGTAGGTGCACAGTATATGGTTGTTATAAATTGGATTAAGATACCAGTGAGGGGAAAACCCGTTCCGCGAAGTGGCATGGTCTCACTAGATATCTATATGGTTCTGCTAAGTGGCATGGTCTCACTAGTTTATGTTTTCCTCTTAAACTCTCGGGTGCTCAATTAATTTTGATTAGGTTGAGAGTTAAGGTTTTCATATTCTTCTTTAGACGAATAAGCTTCTAGAAACATGCACGAGGCAAGTTAGCTATTATGAGTTTTTTTCTCTTCTGTTTGATTCCGCTGTGTTTTGGATGTAATGGAAAAGTTGTTTAATGCCTATATTTAGACTCTGATCAACCAATGAGGCATCTTCATATGTCACTCTTGGCATATTTTATAGAAAATTGTAATTTCTCTGATGCGGCTTAAGTATGGGATTATGTAATGAATCAGAAATGCTATCTGTAATGAATAAGAAATTTATTTTAAATTGAGTTTATATTTTTTTCATATTCATGTATTTCTGGTATATCAATGTATCTAACATTACCGCATTTGGTCACTGAAAATTAATAACTATGAATGATTGAAGCATCCGTAGCGGTTAGTTTTGGACTTCCAAATGGGAGATGTTACAAGTTGGTATTAGAGCATAGGTTTATGCAAATTTAAAATAAATTTGAACCTAAACTATTTCCAAGATACAACCCAATGAATCAGAAAGTGAGATTGGGGTTTTGGTTAACGCTATAGTAACGTACTTGCATTTGTTATATATATCTATAAGTATGTATTCCCCTCTCTCTTAGACCGTTCTTATGTATCTTACTAAGGCTTATATGCAGATTTATGAGAAAAGAATATATGGAGGTAGGAAACAGAAGAGGAAATCTAGATGAAGGAAGCAGCACAACTAGTGGAAATGCTTGACCAACACCAGAAGGAATCCTAGTCGACAGGCAAATGCTAATCCAAATGAAAATGACGTAGGTGTTGGAACCCCACCAGTAGATATAGGGATGATGTATCAGTTCTTTTGTTAATTTGATGCAAGATGGTGCAGTTGCAGGCGTAGTTGGGGGAAATGCAATGAATATTGGTGGAGCTAATCCCGTGACCCCAGTTGGTAGTAACTATGCTAAGCTGAGCAGGGATTACACTAGTCTTGGTAGAAAGCCACTTTTAGGAATAAAGGATGCCATCGAAGTAGAAAACTGGTTATTGCACTATAAAAGAATTTTCGCTGACTTAGGATTAGATGATGAGTAGAAGAGGAGACTTGCTTCACGACAGTTGTAGCGGCACTTTATTGGTAGAGTAGTATTACCATGGGAGTTCTCAAGGAAGAGTGAACTTTGGCAGAATTTCGAAGGAGATTCGAAGAAAGCTTCTTGTTTGAGGTTGCCAAGTCAGTATTGCTGAGAAAGTTCATGGACTTCGTGCAAGATGAGATGTCGGTGATTGAGTATGCTACGAAGTTTGATGAATTCTCCAAATACAGATATGCTGCCATTGACACCGTCATTAAAAGAAACAAAAAGTTTATTCGAGGGTTAAGACCCAAGATTGCCATAGCGACTATACCATACCTCCATGTTCTAGGTACAGTTATAGTGGAGATGGCAATTAGGAATGAAGAGACGCTTTCTACTTATAGGAAGGAGAAGAAGGTTAGAACCTAGGATTCTCAGGATAAGAAGAGGAAATTCTTTAAGAAGAAAGGAGCTCAGAAAGGAGGAGCTGCTAAGAAAGGGAAGGGCGATGTAGTTTGCTACAAGTGCGACAAGAAAGGATGCTATGCTTATGAATGTTGAACAGGAAAAGGAAAAAAGGTTGCAGGTAAGAAATGAGTGGAGTGCTTCAATTGTGACCAGATTGGACACTACAAGAATCGATTTCAAGAACCATTCAGAGCGAACAAGGAAGGTTTTTGCTTTGGAACCATCTTTTTCTAGACTAACTCCTACTGGGAAGGGAAAGACTATGATGAAAAGTACACTTTTGATTCATAGTATACCAGTTAGGGTACTATTTGATACCGCTGCATTGCATTCATTTACATCTCACTGTTTGGCAGAAAAGTTATGTTTAGAACCCACATACGGTGTTAATTCCTTAAGGGTTGCGAATCCAATAGGAGGGTATGCAACTCTGGGGATGAAATGTGACCAGTTAGGACTTGAATTGTTAGGTCATAAGTTTGCATGCAGTTTGTATGTTTTTGATTTCATAGACTTTAGGATCATTTTGGGTATGGATTGGTTAGATAAATATGATGCTAGGATATTTTTCCAAGATAGGGAAATATCGCTAAGACAGTCCAATAGTCATAACCGAATTAAATGCTCGGTGGAGAATTTAGACTTAGGTGCTTGTGCTTTATTGAATGCAATGGAAGTAGAAGAAGAGTTGAATCAGGTTATGGTAGCAAGAGAGTTTGCGGATGTTTTTGAACTAGCCACAGGACTATCATCGAAGCCAGCCATTGAGTTTCGATAGATCTTGTGACATGAGCAGAACCTATAAGTAGACCACCTAGCATGATGACACATGCCGATATGAAGGAATTGAAGTTGTAGCCAGTGGATTTAGAAAGGAAGAATTTCATTAAACCAAGCAGTTCACCTTGGAGAGCAGCCGCGGTGTTCGTGAACAAACCAGATGTGTCGTTAAGGATGTGTATCAAATATTGAAAGTTGAACGAGAAGACGATCATAAGTAACCTTTTCGAGAATCAATGATTTATTTGATTAGTTGAGTGGAGTTAGAGTATTTTTCCAATTGGATTTGGTGACAGATTTCCATCAGGTAAGAGTGGCAAGGGACAGTATTCTATTGATGGCGTTTCAGACTAAGTATAGTTCGTACGAGTGGTTAGTAATGCGATTCGGGTTAATGAACGCGCCAGCTTTCTTTATGGATTTGATGAATCGAGTTTCCCGAGAGAACTTGGATAGGTTCATATTGGTATTCATAGATGACATTTTAATATACTCTAAGGATGAAAGAGAACATGAAGTTTATCTTAGAGTAGAGCTTGAAATGCTGAGGCAGCATCAACTGTAAGTGAAGTTTTCAAAGTGTCATTTCTAGAAGAAAGAAGTTAAGTTTCTTGGTTATGGTTTTAGAGAATGGTTTGTCATTTGATCTAGATAAGATCGAGGCTGTTAACAAGTGAAAGAGACCAGAGATGGTGACTGGGATTATAAATTTTCTTGGACTCGTTGGCTATTACCATAGATTCATTAAGGATTTCTCGTGGATAGAAGCGCCTTTGACTAAGCTAACCAGGATGGGTGTGAAGTTTATTTGATCTGAAAAATATGAGGAAGCATTCCTTAAGTTAAAGCATTTGTTGACCAACGCGCCTGTATTAGTAGTTCCAAACGAGAATCAAGAATCAGTAGTGTATACTGATGCATATGGAACCAGCTTAGGGGGTTGTGTTGATGCAGAAAGGTAAAGTTATTACCTACGCTTCACGAAGCTTAGACCGCATGAAGTAAGATATCCTACTTCTGATCTAGAGTTGGCGGCGGTGATCTTCTCACTAAAAGTATAGAGACATTATCTCTTAGAAAAGAGATTTGAATTATATACATACCACAGATCCTTAAGACATTTATTCCCTCAAAAGAAGTTGAATATGAGACAGTAGCGGTGGCTAAAGTTTTAGTTGCTTTTGATTTTGGTATAGAGTATTCACCTGGAAAAGGGAATAAAGTAGCGAATGCACTTAGTAGAAAACATTAGAATGTGGTATTAGCTATGTTAAAAGAATGGAAGGATCCAGAGGCTTTGACTACTAGTATTATGCAGTTAAGATCGACTGCTAGTTCTAGTAAGAGCACAGCCATGTTATCCTGCTTGGAAATTCGATCATTGCTCATTGAAAGGATTGCTTTTAAGAAGAAAGAGGACCACTGTTAGCCGAGAAGATTAAAATACTTGAGGTTGGATTGGAGATTGATGGTCTAAAAGATTTTAGTCTTGACCAGGGGGTGGTTGAGAAAGAAGGGATGATTGTGTGTTCCAAACATTGGGGACTTAAGGAGAGAAGTTCTTAAGGAAAGTCGTCGATCAAAATTTACGATTCATCCTGGAGGAACCAAGACGTATCAAGACATAAAGAGGATTTTCTACTGGGAAAGTATGAAGAAGGATGTTGGCTTGTGGGTAAAGCAGTGTGTGAGCTGTCAACAGGTGAAGGTCGAACATCAGAAGTCGAGTGGGTTACTTTAACCTTTGGAGATACCAGTTTGGAAATGGGATTCGATGTCCATAGATTTTATAGACAGGTTACCAAGGTCGAATGAAGCAAATGAAAGTATATGGGTCATAGTGGATAGGTTGACCAAGAGTGCTCATTTCATTCCAATTAAGTCTACCAAGATGGCACATGTTTTAGCCAAGTTGTTTATGAAGAACATAGTTGGACTATATGGAATTCCTAGTAGTATAGTAAGTGACATGATACTTTGTTGACTAATGAGTTCTGGGAGAGTCAAATGGATGTGTTAGGTACCTGGATTATGACGAGTACTGCTTATCATCCTTAGACAGATGGGCAGACAGAGAGAACCAACAAGGTACTCGAGGATTTGTTAAGAGCTTGTGTGCTAGATTTTGATGGATCATGGGAAGATCACCTATGTCTGGTTGGGTTTTCCTATAATAACAGTTATCATAATAATATAGGAATGGCGCTTTTGAAGCTTCGTACGGAAGGCCATGCAAGTTACCAGCATGTTTGTTGGAAACCGAAGATAGATTAGTCTTAGGTCCAGATCTGGTAAGAGAGGCAACAGAGAAGATTGAGTTGATCCGAGGTAGGATGAAAGAAGATCGGTCTAGACAGAAGAGTTACACAAATAAAAGGCGTAAGGATCTAGAATTCTCAGTTGGAGATAGAGTTTTTATTAAAGTGTCACTAATGAAGGGTGTGATACGATTCGAAAAGTCAAGGAAACTGGCACCGAGATATGTTAGACCGTTCCCAGTTATAGAGAGGATTGGAATGCTCGAATACAGAGTACTTGCCAAGCAGTTTGGTAGGTGTCCATAATGTGTTTCATATGTCTCATCTTTATAATAATGTGCATAATCCAGAGACTACTATTCCTCTGACTGCATTGCAAGACTTAATAGTAGAATCAGATCTGACCTTAGGCAACCAATTCAGGTTATAGCGAGAGATGAGAAGAGGTTAATAAACAAGACAGTCAAGTTGGTGAAAATTCAGTGGAGTGACAATGAGAAAAATTGTACTTGGGAGATAGAAGATAGGATAGAGACACTTATTCAGATCTGCCTTAAGGGTATGTTCTATATTTACTTTATATAGACTGTTTCCTAGTAATATATGATAGTATAGTGGTTAGGAGATGTTACAGATGATAACTATTCTTAGTATATAGTCCTTGTTGAATTTCGAGGACTAAATTCTTTAAAAAGGGAGCCTGTAACACCCCTAATTTTAAATAGCATTATTCGGGAAATTTAACTAGATAAATTAAATAGAATAATGGAGAGACTAGAGTGATAAGGGAATTGAGATTTGAGAACTAATTAGGGTCAAGCCTTAATAAAATGAATCTATGTGTGATTTATAAATTAGAGATTTAATAGAATAAGGCAAGGGTAAAAAGAGAATAGCCGTATACCATAACCCCTAAACCCCTTACCTATTCTGATTCACATTTTCATAAACCAAAAACATAAACAGAGGAGAAACAAGGCCGGCTATAACCCCTAGGAGACGAGGAGTTCAAAAATCGATTAGAGACTAAGATTCAAGCTAGGAAGGTTAAAGCAAGAATAATCCCAAGTTCCTTATTCGAACAAGGTGAATAATGATCTAAACCATCTCATATATGTCTTCTTGAATGTTTAAATTCGATTTAAAAATTTAAAACCATTGGATAGATGAATGATCATATGCTTTAATTATATGCCATGTTATAATTTAAACAAGGATTTTTGTGAGATAATATAATTCAATTTTATAGTTAATATTGTAACGACCCGCGAATTTCGATCATTAAAAATTGTTAATTTAATAAGATTTTGGTAATTAAATATAGAATAAATTAAAAAAATTGAAATTTGTTAATTCAATATGATTGTGTAATTAATACTGAAAGAAATAAAATGGGGAATCATATTTATGGAATAATAACGAGAATGCAAGGTAAACAATGCTAATTAAGGTTAATAATGAATGGGTTGAATGAAATGCCAATTAATGAAAATATGTGATACTTACTATAAATGAAACATAAGCGAATAAATGGAATATTGGATTTACCAAGGAAATAATAGAAGTTAATGGAAATTAGATGAAATTAGTATTATGAAAATAAATGGTAAAATTGATTTGTAAGTAATAAAAGCTTATTGATGTGACTAAAGGTTAACGTAACGATTATTGTATGTTACTTTATGTAGTTTGTTAATTTAAATTGGAAATCAGTTATAATGATTATAATTTAATATTACGTTAATGTTAATTTAGGTAATATTTGGAAATAATATTAATGTTATTCATAATTAGACAATTTGTTGAATTAATTAATGAAATAATACAGTGTTAATGGTAAGTAATAAACTTGTAAATGTAAGTAAAAGTAAATAGGTGAAAACTAATATATGTTATTTATTTATTTAGCGTGTCAAATAAAATTGGTAATCAGATTGCAATTAAAGGTAATAATGTTAATGCAAGTGAATAAATAATTAATTTAGTGCAACCCCAATTAACTGAAACCAATTGTAAGGTTATAATTAATTATAATTTATGAATTGGGAAATAAGTTCAAACTATATTAATTGATGGAATAATACGTAATAAATCGTAATTTGATGAAATCAATATTAGATAATGAATTGCAAAAATTGTTGGTTGATAATAAAGTATGAATAGGATAATGATTGTTTGAATAATAAGAATGGGAATCAAGATTTATTTATTTATTTGAATTGAAATTATGGTAATTGGGTTTATTACAATTAATTGAAATTAAATATTTAAATGTTACGTTAATGGAGATTAAGATGAAATTTGAGAATAATAATGTAATAAACCATGAACCAATGTTAATTTTATCTATATGGTGATAATGGATTGAATACTAAGATTTAAAATCAAATAAATGGATATATTGGAATTTCAATCGATAATTAGTGAATTTATTTGAAATTGAAATTTAATACGGTAATAGGTAAATTAATTAACTTAAAATTGATGTCTGAACTTGTTTAAAGTATTGTGAAGGTTTAAGAAATCAAAAATGATGAAATTTGTCAATTAAAGAATTGAAATTGAAAATTTCACTTAATTAGTTAATTTAATTAATTAATGTAAAAACAGCCATTATGGCCACTGACTCGGATTTCTACAAAATCAGTTTCGTCGGATCCATAATGGTGAATTTTTGTAGGGTTTCAAGTTTCGTAATGATCGGACTCGTCCTTTGATCGTACGGACTTGAAACGCCTAGAAATCAATGAAATTGAAATCAGTTGAAATCAATTTGAAATAACTTGATTTTAGCATAACTTCTACATATGATGGAATTTGGACCTGAAACATGTTCCATTGATTTTAAAATATTTTAAAACATCTATTTTGATATATGGGTTAACCCAATTTCATTCCGGAGTCAGAACTGGCTTTTGGGCCATTATCGTTCAATTTCCAAACCCGTTTGAGCCCATTCAATTCTATTTTGTTCAGCCTATATATATGCTGTTATAAACCTTAGCCTATTTCTTATTCCTCATTTCTGTTCGTACAATTCAGTTGCCTCTCCTCCTCAATGGCGACAATCAAATTCTAGATCAAATTGCAATTCAAATTCAAAGCCAAAAATTCAAACTCCACAAATAATGTCAAATTATATATCAATCTGAAGCTCTCGATGAGCGCAAGTCAAATATATGATCCGTTTTTCGATTTGGTTTCCTGGGTGCTTGGAGTTCGAAGGATTGTTCACGGCCGTTCATCACGCGTTGATGAACTTCGTCTGATCGTTCAATCGAGGGTAGGGTCGTGTAGAGGAGACAGAGCGCTGCTCATCTGTGGTATTCACTCGAGAGGTTAAAGGCTGGATTTGGTGCAGAAATTCGCTAGGGTTTCGATTTATTTTTGGCGGGTGCTGCAGTTGGGATACGCGACTGAGTCACATGGTCGTGCTTGCGATCGAAAGCCTTAGGGAGTTCGTGGGTGGCTCTAGGGTCGGCGGCCCCTCCGGCGTGGCGTGGCGTCGATATTGGTGGTAGCGGCTTTACTGGGCAGGCGCGTGTTGATGAGGGTGTCGATCGAATTTCACTGTAGGAGATAACGTGAGTATGGCGTGGCGGTGAGGGAAGGTATAATTGTTCTTCTATTTAATTTTTAAAATTGAAATTCAAATACACTAATCGTCATACCTTTCACATACAAGATCCAATTCACGCGCGGTTTTCTCTGCTAGGTTCATATTGGAATTCCGGACATTTTGGCGCTGGTTTGGACGAGTTCTGATGCTGTTCAATTTTTGGATTTTAATTCAATTTAAATTCAATAGGTGAGTGTTTTAACCCACTCAAAACTTCTAAAATTTCTTATGTTTGTTAAATTTATTTATGATGTGATTTGAAATTTATTTATGACTATTTGGCGTATTTTTGATCATCATCTCAGTTAAATTGAATTTATTGAATTAAATGGTTATTTAATTCATTATTGCATATAAACTACCAGTTAAATTGTTATTTGATTTATTATTGAATATAACTGCCAGTAAATACCTGTTGTTTATTATCTTTTCTATATTGATGTTATTGTTTGAATTAGATGATGATTGTGATAAATGGTTGATGGTTGATATTGGATGAATGGATGTTGTATTTTATATTGTTATAAACCGCAAGTTGTTATGCATTTTATTTCATTCGGGATTGCGGTTTGAAATGATATATAACCATATTTATATTTTAAATTTCGGATTGAAATAATGAATATCAGTATCACTTGACCATAGGATAGAAAATTTTATACAGACACCGCGGTCTATATATAAAAATATTTGGAAATGATTTCTATGGTTTTGTAAATAATATATAGGTTATATAAATATCGATTTTTGATATTATATAAATGTTTAATTATTGATTTTTAGCTATGTTTAAATTGGTTTGGAAATATAAAATAAGCCAAATAATAAGATTGATTATTTTTATATAATAGGGTTAAGTATCTGTTTAAGTTATATTGGATATAGAGTTTATTATGACTTAAATAAAAATTAAGGTTGTCAGATAAATATGAAATTCATGTGAATTAAATTATTTAAGGATTATATTCGAACAAAGTTGATTTGAAATTTAAATAAAATTGAGATTCCAAATGGATTTGAGTTCTATAACTTGATTTTTGTTTAGAGTGATTTAAATGAATATCTAGTTGATTTAAATGAATATATCAAGTTAATTAAATTGAAAGAATATTCAATTATTTGAAGTTTAAAGGTTTTACTTAATTGATATTTGATTTATTAAGTAAACATTTCAAATCTAAATAATAGTAATTGAATTTGATATATATGGAATTATCAAAGAACTAGTTTTGAAATGGTGGAATATTTAAAGCTTTGAAATATATGGAAATTGAAATGGTTTATTTGGGGGGTTCATATCGGTATTTGGAATTGATTTGTGAAATTGAAGAAGCTATTTTATTATATAAATTATTTTAATATTTAAACCATTTAAGTGGTGGAAGTTATGTTTCAAAGTTAGGAGTTTCAAGCTATTATGATTTGAAGGTATTATATTTCAAAAAAATTGATTTCAAAGTGTTATAATGTTGAAAGTGCTTTTATTTTTGGAAGGGATTTATTTGAAATAAAAATGTTATTATATTGATTTGGGTTTAATAAAAATGATATCATATTGGTTTGGGTTTTGAAATAATGATATCGTATTTTATATGGTTTTGAAATGGATATTATATTTTGGTTTTTGAAGTATAATTACTTTGAAATGACCACGGTGTTATAATAACGTTTGGTTGTTAAAGAAACCGGGATCGGAAGTTGTCATACTCTCTGCCAACTCCAAAAACCACTTTAACAACCGTGTACGCAGTGGAGATTTCAGAATGAAGTAGGATGGTGACGGCATTTCCTTTGAGGTAAATACGTGGACCCGACTCTTGTGATTTGGCATAAGGTGGCTAAAACAGGAGCGATTGACTGGCTAAGAAGGTAGCACCTTTTATCGAACACATCCCTTCGATATTATACTCTGACTTTTGGATTGATTCGGTGGCCACGTTTGATTTTTGATTTGGGGGTGTGGCTCGAGGTGGACGGTAATAGCTGCTACGCGCCACCACCGATCCGGAAGCGTAATCGGTATATCTACCCTGGCATTGCCTAGTTGTGCCGTGTCACCTACCCTAGTGTGCCTTGTACGAGTTTGATTTGTTTCGTACCTACGGAGTATTCTCTGGTAGCCTCCCGATTAGAAGGTATTACGGTACTGTATAGACTATTGGCACTAGTACGTGTTAAGGGCTATATGGGTAACCTCTTAACGCTATTTTGAAGTAAGTTTATTTTACTAATAGACATTATTATCATATCGTATATTACTACGTAGTAAATAGTTTAACGGATCCTTAGGAGATGTGAATCCCGAGCATCTCTTAAGTTACTGCACTCACGTTTGACACTGGATAGAAGATGTCAAATCCCGTAAACATCTCTGACGCAGTTCCAATCATATTATTTACAGTTTATTTAACTTACATAAGATCTTTTAGTTTTGACTCGAAAGTTTTGTCTTTTCAATTTGCTCGGGTCAGTCTGAGCATTTCAGGGTTTGAAGATCTTATTTCTGGAGGACGAAGACGAAGATTGTATTATTACTATTTATTATTATTTCACTGCATCACATTTTTCCGCTGCATTATTTGATTATTCTCTGGTATGTGTAACTCTGATATGTATTGTAATTATAATCAAATGTTTTGTAAAACAGCTTCATGAACTGTTTATTTGATTATTATATTTTATCGTTCTGCTGTAAGATTCTATTTTGTTTTTTTTTCTTTCCTTGCTTTTTCTTATTTACCACATAACAATCCGCTCTTCTGTATGGTTTGAGTCTGACATGTGTGGTTTATCGTCGATTTAAAACGTGCGAAAAGGCGGGACGTTACATCCGGTATCAGACCTTTGTTTTAGCGATAAACCGTAGCTTTGTGGGGTCTGACTCTTTATTTATAGGGTAGTAATACCCAATGATGAGTCGCTGAGTGTATATATATTAGAGAGTGTATTTGTTAGTGTTATAAAAAGGTTTTAATATTGTGTTAATTTGTTCCGTCTTGTATTTATAAATTCTGGTTGGTGCATATGACGCTATGACATCAATAGGGATTTCTAAACACTTAATAGGACAGACCGACACAATATTTGTTTTGAATATAGGTGAATGAAATAATTTTACCTATTATATTTTCTATATATATATATATAATAAATTTTATAAATAAGATATGTATTGGTTGTATTATATTGGTTGTTAGGTAGTGAGATTTATAAATATTGATTGGAAACTAGTGTTGAAGAAAATAAAATAAAATGAAGTTTGGAAATTTTAGAACTTAAGTTCCGGGATTGTGAACATTTCTCTCAAGGGATTTTGGAATTTAATAATATTGTTTATAAGTATTTTTTGATATAAATATTTCAATATAAATTGAAAGAATCGTTTTAAAGAAACTTTGGAAAGAAATAAGTTCTGTACTCCCTCTCCGTCGTTGGGAAATAATTTCGATGATGAGTGCACGCATCATCGACAATCATTTTCGAGTTTCGAAGTGGGAAGGCCACTGTAGTAGTTTTACTGCAGAATTATTTTGATAAACGAATATAAATTTTAAATTGTTTTAAATATAATTGGATATGTAAGTTATAAGTATATACATTTATCGATTATTTTAAAACAATTCGAAATTTAACCCGGTATTTAGTTCCTAAGTTTCTGTTAATTAATAGTTTCAATTAGTGTAGTGAAATGGAATTCAACTAACAATTGGAACCTTTAATTTAATATAAGAGGAAAAATGCTAGGTTGAAAATGAAATTACAAGAAAATTTGGAATGTGTAATCTCTAAGACAAAAGATATGATTATTGAACATTAATTTAATTTAAAAGAATTGAGATAAACTAGTATAATTTTCAATTAAGTTCTTTAACATATACATAACTTACCAACTATAAAAAGTTAAATGTTAAAAGAAAATGTAATGGAAAAATTTACAAGTAGAACTTGAGTAATGAAAGTATTCGATGAAATCCTTTAATAAATGAGAATTTGATGTTGTAATTGTTGTGAACTTAAGTTATAATTGAGATGTTACTGTAATAATGGTAGTAAAAAGTAAGTGTTGTAAGTATAAGATGATAAACTTAAGTAAATGAATTAATATGCAAAGAAATTGAGTTAAACATGGATACTATAAATAAATGAAAACGAATATTTGTAAGTATAAATGAAAATTTGCAAGAAATAATGTAAACTAAAAAGAATAAACCACTATATGAATAAAAAGGAAATCAAACAACAAAGGTCATGAAATGAAATTGAAAAATTAACTTGATTTATTGTTAGGAATTGTTGTTTGTTTGGTTTATGGTTGTTTGGGCAAGGATGCTTTAAATTTGTTTGGATGTATGAATAATCTATTTAGTTTCATCTAAGACTATTGAGTAAATGGTGCACTTAGTAGTTTATTCTCCATTCTGTACAATTTAAAGTTTTTGAATCCGAACAACTATTTGTTTTGTTTGATATGGATGGATAATTGAATTGTGTTGATTCTGTATGATGGTTGTATGCTGTGATTTGACATTGATTTATTTGCTAGTGGATGAAGCAAAATTAATGCTTCATTCTATATAATTGTTAACCTTTTTGGGATTATATAAGTGAAATACAGGTTATGGAAGCAATTGCTACTGCATTTGGTTTCATAATATAAGCGTAAATTGCCCGACAAATAGGTACGTTTTCGGATTACGGTTTATAGCATTATTATATTGTTTTTCCGTGTTGGGATATATATTATTTTGGAAAATATACGTTGCATATTGTTATATTTGATATTATATTTTCTCCTGAGCCTCTCCGTACAAAGGAGACTCTGCCGAAATTTTCCGTAAATTTTGGACTTAGAAAATTTTTGAAAAATGTTTTCCAAACTTTGTTAATTTGAGTGTAAAATGATTTAGTGGTTATAAATTGGTATATTTTATTCAAATTTATAAATTTTATAAATTTACTTATTTATAAAGTTAGTATTTTTGAATAAGATATATTGTTTACTTAATTCCTTCTTTCCTCCTTTTTCCTTTTCGAGGACGAAAAGTTTTGAGTGGGGGAGAGTGCAACGACCCGCGAATTTCGATCATTAAAAATTGTTAATTTAATAAGATTTTGGTAATTAAATCTGTAATAAATAAAAAAAATTGAAATTTGTTAATTTAATATGATTGTTTAATTATTACTGAAAGAAATAAAATGGGGAATCATATTTATGGAATAATAACAAGAATGCAAGGTAAACAACGCTAATTAAGGTTAATAATTAATGGGTTGAATGAAATGCCAATTAATGAAAATATGTGATACTTGACTATAATGGGAACATAAGCGAATAAATGGAATATTGGATTTACCAAGGAAATAATAGAAGTTAATGGAAATTAGATCAAATTAGTATTATGAAAATAAATGGTAACATTGATTCGTGAGTAATTGAAGCTTATTAATGTGACTAAAGGTTAACGTAACGATTATTGTATGTTACCTATTTATGTAGTTTGTTAATTTAAATTGGAAATCAGTTACAATAATTATAATTTAATATTACGTTAATGTTAATTTAGGTAATATTTGGAAAAAATGTTAATGTTATTCATAATTGGACAATTTGTTGAATTGATTAATGAAATAATACAGTGTTAATGGTAAGTAATAAACTCGTAAATGTAAGTAAAAGTAAATAGGTGACAACTAATATATGTTATTTATTTAGTGTGTTAAATAAAATTGGTAATCAAATTGCAATTAAAGGTAATAATGTTAATGCAAGTAAATAAATAATTAATTTAGTGCAATCCCAATTAACTGAAACCAATTGTAAGGTTATAATTGATTGTAATTTATGAATTGGGAAATAAGTTCAAAGTATATTAATTGATGGAATAATACGTAATAAATTATAATTTGATAAAATCAATATTAGATAATGAATTGCAATAATTGTTGGTTGATAATAAAGTATGAATAGGATAATGATTGTTTGAATAATAAGAATGGGAATCAAGATTTATTTATTTATTTGAATTGAAATTATGGTAATTGGGTTTATTGCAGTTAATTGAAATTAAATATTGAAATGTTACGTTAATGGAGATTAAGATGAAATTTGAGAATAATAATGTAATAAACCATGAACCAATGTTAATTTTATCTATTTGGTGATAATGGATTGAATACTAAGATTTAAAATCAAATAAATGGATTTATTGGAATTTCAATCGATAATTAGTGAATTTATTTGAAATTGAAATTTAATACGGTAATGGGCAAATTAATTAACTTAAAATTGATGTCTGAACTTGTCTAAAGTGAAGGTTTAAGAAATCAAAAATGATGAAATTTGTCAATTAAAGAATTGAAATTGAAAATTTGATTTAATTAGTTAATTTATTAATTTAGTTAATTAATGTAAAAATAGGCATTTTGGCCACTAACTCGGATTTCGACGAAATCGATTTCATCGGATCCGTAATGGTGAATTTTTGTAGGGTTTCAAGTTTCGTAACGATCGAACTCGTCGTTTGATCGCACGGACTCGAAACGCCTAGAAATCAATTTGAAATAACTTGATTTTAGCATAACTTCTATATACGATGGAATTTGGACCTGAAACCTGTTCCATTGATTTTAAAATATTTTAAACATCTATTTTGATATATGGGTTTACCCAATTTCATTCTGGAGTCAGAACGGGCTTTTGGGCCATTATCGTTCAATTTCCAAACTAGTTCGAGCAAATTCAATTTTATTTTGTTCAGCCTATATATATGCTGTTATAAACCCTAGCCTATTTCTTATTCCTCATTTCTGTACGTACAATTTAGCTGCCTCTCCTCCTCAATGGTAGACAATCAAATTCTGGATCCAATTGCAATTCAAATTCAAAGCCAAAAATTCAAACTCCACAAATAATGTCAAATTATATATAAATCTGAAGTTCTCGACGAGTGCACGTCAAATATATGATCCGTTTTTCGATTTCAGTTTCTGGGTGCTTGGAGTTCGAAGGATTGTTCACGGCCGTTCATCACGCGTTGATGAACTTCGTCTGATCGTTCAATCGAGGGTAGGGTCGCATAGAGGAGGCAAAGTGCTGCTCATCTGTGGTATTCACTCGAGAGGTTAACGGCTGGATTTGGTGCAGAAATTCGCTAGGGTTTTCGATTTATTTTTGGTGGCTGCTGAAATTGGGATACGCGACTGAGTCGCATGGTCATGCTAGCGATCGAAGGCCTTGGGGAGTTCGTGGGTGGCTCTAGGGTCGGCGGCCCCTACGGCGTGGCGCAGCATCGATATTGGTCGCGGCGGCATTACTGGGCAGGCACGTGTTGATGAGGGTGTCGATCGAATTTCACTGTAGGAGATAACGTGAGTATGATGTGGCGGTGAGGGAAGGTATAATTGTTCTTCTATTTTAATTTTTAAAATTGAAATTCCAACACACTAATCGTCATATCTTTCACATACGAGATCCAATTCATGCGTGTTTTCTCCGCTAGGTTCGTATTGAAATTCCGGATATTTTGGCGTTGGTATGGACGAATTCGGAGGCTGTTCAATTTTTGGGTTTAAATTGGATTTTAATTCAATTTAAATTCAATAGGTGAGTGTTTTAACCCACTCACAACTTCTAAAATTTCTTATGTTTGTTAAATTGATTTATAATGTGGTTTGAAATTTATTTATGACTGTTTGGCGTATTTTTAATCATCATCTCAGTTAAATTGAATTTATTGAATTAAATGGTTATTTAATTCATTATTGCATATAAACTACCAGTTAAATTGTTATTTAATTTATTATTGAATATAACTGCCAGTAAATACCTGTTGTTTATTATCTTTTCTATATTGATGTTATTGTTTGAATTGGATGATGATTGTGATAAATGGTTGATGGTTGATATTGGATGAATGGACGTTGTATTTTATATTGTTATAAACTGCAAGTTGTTATGCAATTTATTTCATTCAGGATTGCGGTTTGAAATGATATATAACCATATTTATATTTTAAATTGCATATTGAAATAATGAATATCAGTATCACTTGACCATAGGATTGAAAATTTTATACAGACACCGCGGTCTATATATAAAAATATTTGGAAATGATTTCTATGGTTTTGTAAAGAATATATGGGTTATATAAATATTGATTTTAGATATTATATAAATGTAATTTAATTATCGATTTTAGATATGTTTAAATTTGTTTGGAAATATAAAATAAGCCAAATAATAAGGTTGATTATTTTTATATAATAGGGTTAAGTATCTGTGTAAGTTATATTGGATATAGAGTATATTATGACTTAAATAAAAATTAAGGTTGTCAGATAAATATGAAATTTATGTGAATTAAATTATTTAAGGATTATATTCGAATAAAGTAGATTTGAAATTTAAATAAAATTGAGATTCCAAATGGATATGATTTCTATAACTTGATTTTTGTTTAGAGTGATTTAAATGAATATCTAGTTGATTTAAATGAATATATCAAGTTAATTAATTGAAAGAATATTCAGTTATTTGAAGTTTAAAGGTTTTACTTAATTGATATTTGATTTATTAAGTAAACATTTCAAATCTAAATAATAGTAATTGAATTTGAAATATATGGAATTATCAAAGAACTAGTTTTGAAATGGTGGAATATTTAAAGCTTTGAAATATATGGAAATTGAAATGGTTTATTTGGGGGGTTCATACCGGTATTTGGAATTGATTTGTGAAATTGAAGAAGCTTTTTTATTATATAAAGTATTTTAATATTTAAACCATTTAAGTGGTGGAAGTTATGTTTCAAAGTTAGGAGTTTCAAGCTATTATGATTTGAAGGTATTATATTTCAAAAAATTTGATTTCAAAGTGTTATAACGTTGAAAGTGCTATGATTTTTGGAAGGGATTTATTTGAAATAAAAATGTTATTATATTGATTTGGGTTTAATAAAAATGATATCATATTGGTTTGGGTTTTGAAATAATGATATCGTATTTTATATGGTTTTGAAATGGATATTATATTTTGGTTTTTGAAGTATAATTACTTTGAAATGACCGCGGTGTTATAATAACGTTTGGTTGTTAAAGAGACCGGAATCGGAAGTTGTCATACTCTCTGCCAACTCCGAAAACCACTTTAACAACCGTGTACGCAGTGGAGATTCCAGAATGAACTAGGATGGTGGCGGCGTTTCCTTTGAGGTAAATACGTGGACCCGACTCCCGTGAGTTGGCATAAGGTGGCTAAAACAGGAGCGATTGACTGTCTAAGATGGTAGCACCTTTTATCGAACACATCCCTTCGATATTATACTCTGACTTTTGGATTGATTCGGTAGCCACTTTTGATTTTTGATTTGGGGGTGTGGCTCGAGGTGGGCGGTAATAACTGCTACGCGCCACCACCGATCCGGAAGCGTAATTGGTATATCTACCTTGGCATTGCCTAGTTGTGTCGTGTCACCTACCCTAGCGCGCCTTGTACGAGTTTGATTTGTTTCGTACCTATGGAGTATTCTCTGGTAGCCTCCCGATTAGAAGGTATTATGGTACTGTATAGACTATTGGCACCAGTACGTGTTAAGGGCTATATGGGTAACCTCTTAACGCTATTTTGAAGTAAGTTTATTTTACCAATAGACATTATTGTCATATCGTATATTACTATATAGTAAATAGTTTAACGGATCCGTGAATCCCGAGCATCTCTTAAGTTACTGCACTCACGTTTGACATTGGATAGGAGATGTCAAATCCCGTAAACATCTCCGACGCAGTTCCACTCATATTATTTACAGTTGATTTAACTTACATAAGATCTTTTAGTTCTAACTTCAGCGTTTAGTCTTTTCAATTCACTCGGGTCAGTCTGAGCATTTCAGGGTTTGAAGATCTTATTTCTGGAGGACGAAGACAAAGATTGTATTATTACATTTTATTATTATTTCATTGCATCACATTGTTCCGCTACATTATGTAACGACCCGAAATTTTCGAAGCCGAAAATTTCGGATAGTTATGAAAAAGAAGAAAGAGATAGAAGAAGAAGAACAGAAACACAAAACATCTCACATTCGCAGTGGATAAAATATAATAATAAATAATAATAGTTTACAAAAGAATACTATATTTGTTGATTACATTTAATATACATCAGAGTTTCACATATATATAGACACTGGACATATACAAATCAACATGTCTTAGATTTACAATAATATAATACAGCGGAAATACTCTACACGTTCCTGCCACCCAGCTCGCCTCCTGAGCTCCAGAACGTCCTTACCTGAAAATCTGTAATACTCGGTCTGTCCCGAGCATTACATCAGAGTAACACCCAGGTCAGGCTGGAAACCAGCGTGAGTAATCTCATCTAACAAGGAATACAAAGGTATACAACTTATATAAACCCAGGGTAACTTGTATCAATCTACACTTCACACAAGCTGTTATAGACTCCACTTATTTATTTCACATATCAGATCTATACAGAATTATTATAGATTACAAATAGAAGGGATTTCAGGTATTTACTAATACCCGACTCCGGTCTCTTCGGATTTATTACCATTTTAATCCAAGTTATTCAAGTGAAATACAATTTAACCTTAAATACAAGATGTCACTCTCATACAGCAATTTACTATCGACAGATAACCACATAATCACTGTTCAAGACAAACATTTCATATCAGAAATATCAACCAATCATTCATAAACAAGATTAATTAGTCACCCATTACTAATTCAATCAATCAAATTAATTACTTAAATTATATATATATATATATATATATATTTTTACTTACCAATAATTAATTATAAACCATTAATTAATCATCCCTCAATTATCCTTTCTAATTATATTCAGTAAGTAGCCTCTAATTAATTTACCACATTCACTATCAATCTTGATTTATCACACTCGGTAAATGAATTATTCTTAATTACCTACATTAATTAATTTACCCCCTAATTAGTTAATAAATTCTTTAATTAATTACACTAGATATTTACCACTAAATTGCTTTAATTACTTCCATCAAATAATTACCCATTGATTAATTACTGCCTATAATTACCCATTAATTACTTCATTAAATAATTATCATTAAATAGATTACATCGGGTAACTACCCCTCTATTAGTCAACTTCCTAAATAAATTAATCACCTTAATAAGTCTATACCTTAAATTGATTTCACAAACTAACCAACTAATTATCTTAATAATTAAATTTATTAATTATTCCTTTAACTGATTACCTTAAATCCATTAACCATCCTTATTAAATAATTTATACTTTATCTAATAACATCATTTAAACCACCTCTTAAAACACATAGGAATTTCCTACTTATAAAAGTACTTTAAACATTCAAATTTTTATAACATTTAAAACCTATCCCTTTTGATAATCCTTTAAACTTAATTTATTAATCAACTATACATATTTAAACTTGATTAAACCTTCATCGTTGAAACAAAATTTGGTATCAAATCTTTTTAACAAAAACCTATCTACTTTAATTATGTTTAAACTTGATTATACTTAGCTCTTTAAACTTAGAACATTTCCTTTAAAAGCAAGAATATCTTAAACCTTAAAACGATAAATTGGTCATGCTTATTATTAAAAATAACAGACATTACTCCTTCTAAATCAAAACAGTATGCAACATCAACGTCCCCGAGTCAAACTCGATCCCCTCTCGTACCAACATAGTACAATACGTATCGCCTGCTTACTTCGAGACAGCATCAAATTTGCACGAGAACGAACACGAGTATGGCACAAGAAAAACTGAGCTTCCCTTAATCCATCGTCCCAACCTTCATCATGCACACGGTGCACATGCACCGACGCCTCTGGCCATCGGTGATCATTGCAGCCACCCCTGACAATCACCCATACTCACGCGACCTCGAAACAACGCCTCGATCACACACAAAATTCTCGAATCAAAATCGAGTTAAAAACTCGACCAAACAGAAACGCCATGGCCAAGAACTCCTCCCTTCCGACGCCTTCAACCAACAAGGAGCCTCGCCCCTTTCCCAAAACTTCGTCACCCACTACAACAAACAGGGCCTTTAACAGCGTTTTAAAAATGCTATAAAAACTTTTAACAGCGTTTTTATGTATGCTGTATATCGACATGCAGTTAAAAGTCAGGGATATACAATGACAAGAAATAAACGCTGTTAAAACTTTCAACAGCGTTTTATAAACGCTATGGAAGGTTTTAACAGCGTTTTAAAAACGCTATAAAAACTTTTAACAGCGTTTTTATGTATGCTGTATATCGACATGCAGTTAAAAGTCAGGGATATACAATGACAGGAAATAAACGCTGTTAAAACTTTCAACAACGTTTTAGAAACGCTATGGAAGGTTTTAACAGCGTTTTAAAAACGCTATAAAAACTTTTAACAGCGTTTTTATGTATGCTGTATATCGACATGCAGTTAAAAGTCAGGGATATACAATGACAGGAAATAAACGCTGTTAAAACTTTCAACAGCGTTTTATAAACGCTATGGAAGGTTTTAACAGCATTTTTAAAACGCTGTTAAATGTTTAAGTCCATTTCACCAACCATCAACCATAATGTGTGTATATACACATTTCAAAATTAGCATATTATATCAGTATCACATTTCAAAACATATTATATCAATATCACAATTCAAAATCAACATATTATATCAATACCACATTTTGGACACATATTTGATAACCAACGTATGAAATTTCATATTCAAAATATACAATATTCTTACACCAAACATAAATAGTTTGTCGTCAATAGCTCAAAAAAATATATTGAACAAGTATCAAATTCAAACTGCTACACTCACAACATTCCTGCCTGCACATCTCCTGTGCAACTGTGCACCTTCATAAAAAACAAAGGCCTCGTTTCACACATCTTCTACCAAACCACAGCAACCACTTCGACATATACAAATATCACTTCAAACAACTGCCAAACTATAAACTTTGCCATTCCACTTGTCTCCATACAAACAGCAGCTCCGCTGTTACCCACTGTCTCTTCCACCACAGCCCCTGCCTTCCATCACTTTCCTACCCCGCAAATATCAACCAGTGCCAAATCACCAACCCCTTCATACCAAACAACCCATGCAACCATCTACGACTTCCCTCACCTCACAACTCATACACCCATAACAAACAACCCAAACAACTCATTGTTCTTTGAGAATACTTTGCAGCCACGTTAAATTTGTGTATTATCTTTATTGGGGATTGTACCGCAACAAGCTGTCAAAAGGAGCTTCTTTACCAAAATATTTTGGATAATCATACGATGTATGTATGTTTCATTCAAAAGAGTTACTACATCAAACAGAAGACAATCTCATATATGAAATATTACCGAAGTATTTTGAATAATCATATCATGAATGTTTCACTGTGAGATGGATTTATGTGGCACAAATGTACAGTCTTCTTTTATAATGATAAGCTCTAAAAATTACCCAAGCAACGAGCTACTTCATGGCTAGAGATCCTTTCTTGGTAGTTGGTGAAAAAGGTTGAGAAACTGTCTGTAGCAGCTTGCAAAGTCTAAATTAAGATTATATGCATTTTAGAACAAAATTATATGTACATATGTGTATGAATAAATGCATCAGTATATGAAGAACTTAATATAGAAATACCAAGGTGAAACACAGACTACAACCAGAGCAAGTGAAATGCTTCCAAGTAAGTAGGGCACAAAATAATCCTACTCCTAAAATTGTAACATGTAGACTCAAACTATAATTGTTTATTGGAAAAATGAATCTGAATTCACAATTCATTTTTGTAATTGAACTTCTAAATGTGAGCATATAGTAATACCCTAGGCAGTTGACCAGTGAATACACCAAGAAATCCTGTAGTTCCAACGACAGTAAACAGAAAAGCCACTTGCAAATTGGATGTTAGTCAATATGCTTAACAACACAATGAAATACATAATATATATAAATGATAGCATATGCCATTTCGAGTGCTTGGTATTACAATATTTTCTTCATTTTTTAATCCAATAGAAGTTACCTTTTATTTATTTATTTTAAACCTCTGTGAAATGTGAAGATAAAAACTAGAATGTGTGTCTGTAGAAATAAATCGGTATAATATTGGTTAAGGAAATCCATGACAAGTTAATTATAAAGTGACTGGGAAAAGGACCTTTTAGATTATTTCTTCTAAAGACTTCAAGTGCACTGAACCAAAAGCTGCAAATATTGGGACTGCAACTGTTTATATAACACAAAATACAATTTATTCTACGGATGCACATGTTGATATTGGTATATTTTGATCATGATACATGTACCTCAATAATTTTAGGAAAAAATGGAAAACTTAACAAAATATCTCAAATAGAAAATTTAAATGGAAGGCATTTCAATTTTAATATTAAAACCAAAAGCCATTTCATAAGCATCTCCTGTAGTTCAAAAGTAATGATTTTACATCATTTACCATAACTGATTTAATATAATTTTACGTGGCAGGCATAATCTAAACCTTTTCTTTTTTATTCTTGTTTATTTAGGCATTTGTAACTAAATTAGTTTATCTTTAGTCTTGGTGCTAGTAGGCCATTGTTTGTTGGAATATCACTTTTAAATTGACACAGACACACCACTTGCACTGAAAAGAAAACAATACGTGCATATATCTGAGTAATGATCTAATGTTACTAAATGCACGATAATTTAAAAGGGTAATTTTAACACTTAGCCAGTAATTATAGTTGAGTATGAATCAATAAGTATGGAAGTTAAAAATAAATTATCAAAATATTGTTAACACATAATGGACGGATACTATTAGTAGCTATTCATAACTTCTCGTATTTGAACTTCTAGTTTATTTGGTCAAGCCCGAGATTTATATTTATATCAAGGTTGAAATGAAGATATAAAATCATGTATATATGTATGATGTAAGTGGACAAGTTCATACAAAATGCTTTGGGATAAATGAGAATCAGTAAAACAATATGTATAAAAGGTTTAAAAACTAGAACATTCACTTTGATAAACTTGCACCAAATGGTGAGTTAAACTAAGCAATTTGACTTTTAACAAAACTAAGCAATTTGATAGATCATAAATTTGATAGAACTTTGCATGCTTTTGAATAAAACTGTAAAACAAGATGGTGACTAGTTAGCCTTTGAATAAAACTTTGCATGCTTTTGGACAAATGTATATTTTCTTGTAGTGTGAATATCTAAATTTACAAATTACGATATTTTGTTGGACCCATAATAATATTATTAACGTATACATTGGTTTTTGACAGTGGGTTCAAAGATATATTCGACTGGAGACATTTCATAAATGTTTTAAAGGAGGACATTGAGATAGTAGAATCGTTGCTAGAAAAATACAAGAAGATAAAGCCTTTTGTCAGGGCACTAATATCTTGGTCCAAGGTATAATCTATGTAATATAATTTGTAATAGTATATATTTTCATACATAAACTTAATTGTTTATATAACTTAGTTAATTTTTATATCTTTTAGTTAATTTTTATAAAACTCACTCAATTAACTTAGTTGAATATTTATAAGACTTAGTTTACAAATTAGTTAAATAATTTTAGTTAGTTTTTACATAACGTAGTTAAATTTTATAAGAATTAGTTATTTTTTTATAAACTTTTAGTTAATCTAGTTAAATTTGTATAAAACTTGATAATGTAGTTAACTTTTACAAAAAAAATTAATTTTAATCATTTTTATATAACTTAATTATCTTAGTTAAAATTTTAAACTTAGTTAATTTTCATAAATTTATTTAAATTTTATTAATACTTAGATATTAATTTAATTTTATAAAAATTAGTAAATTTTTAGAAAATTATTTAATTTTTATAAAACTTGGTTGATGTAGTTAATTCTTATAAACTTTGCTGATTTTCATAAATTTATCGGATTTCATGAATTTTCGACAGCACCTCCTTTGCGCAGTTAGTGTTTTCCCGCACACCCAATTCAATATACATTTACACGATTAAAACGAGATCGGATATATATCATATATAACAAAATACACTACATAATAGCGTATACATTCAAATGCATAAAAACATACCTATTATTAGCAACTTTAGCTAGCAGTCTTCCATATAGCAAAGGAATGTTTTTTGTACCTATATAGCAAAGTAAAAAAAATTAGTTAATAAACATCACACTGGTACTGCACCTGCTACAAATTGGGGAGGGGGGAGACAATAACATATAAGACAACATATAATCCAGATTACATAAAAGAATACGATTGTCAAATCTGGGGAGTTGCAAATGTTTTCTATATTCGGAATGGAGAAAAACGCTATCCTTAAGGGGTTCAGTACGTTGCCCTTCACAGTATAATTACAATGTAATAACTGTACCAAAGTTTCATAACTGAAGAATTTGTCCCCCGTAGAAATTTCGAAGTAATCAGTCGATGAGTGCAATGGTAATCAGTCAACTAAGTTTACCAGGCGACAAAAAAGAACCTGCTCCACATTCAGAATGTTGGTTCGTTAGGGATATCAGAAGATCCAATTAACAACAACTATTTACCTCGTTTATGACTGTAACATAGCTTATCTCTCACATTGGCGAGGATAACATGATAAGATTCAGTAAAAAAAAATCTGAAAGTCATATAAACCATTTGCTCACTACATTGAAAAGAACTTAAAAAATTTAATATGCAACACCTTGCTAATTTTAAGGACAAATAGTCCTCAACTACATATAACGAGGAAATTCAACAACTAGGATCAAATATAAACTAAAATGGAGGTTGTTAAAAAGACACTAAATTTAGATAAGAAAAGTATAATTAAAAATGATTCAAAAGGACTAAATGTAACTGCAGCAAGCAGATTAAGAATGAAATAAACAAAAACTATGTAGTAGTTGAAGAAGCTCAGTTAAGCAAGCTGCTGGCTGAAGCATATGATGCCATATACATCGTTTACACTAGAAGTGAAGACATGATCAGTTATTGCACCGACAACCACTTATAGCAACCGCGGAAGCACCAACCGGAGGTGTCAGTAGTGACCCTAACAATTGGATCTAGCAAAGTGGATTTGCTTGTTGTAGTATCTAACCAGCATTTTATAGAACATGGACAGACCCGAACATCGACATGCACTTAGCCAGATCCGCTTAGCCAACAACCAGCTGACGAAACAGACCCAAACACTGACATGCACAATTCTATTACACTAAATACGAATACAACCCACTAAGACAGTTGCAACTCCTATAAATTAAACAAAACAAGCATCCCTCAAGCTAATCCTCCTCCTTTAAGTTCAAGAACATCAATTATTAGCACTACCCTCAATTTTGAACAACAAACGACCAATCAACATCTGATTCTAGACAATAACACCCCAAGCCCGTTCAACAACCTGAAAACCCCATCTCATATAAAATTAACAAAACCAACATCCTCCTCAACATCCATATTAACCTCACTTCCTTATTTAGTAGACAAAAGTCATTAGTAAATAACATCATGGAAGAAA
The DNA here is from genome assembly GCA_030765085.1 of Allium cepa. Lineage (NCBI taxonomy): Eukaryota > Viridiplantae > Streptophyta > Magnoliopsida > Asparagales > Amaryllidaceae > Allium > Allium cepa. Next base: position 806,679,280 of record CM060938.1, read on the forward strand.
AGTTAAAAAAGGAAGATAAATTCAACTCATCAGTCTTGAATTTTTTTTTTAATAACTTCGTGTCCATAATATGATGTTGAAACCTTTATTCAAATTTTTGGATATAATTTATTTGTTTATGGAAGAAGGAAATGCCATGATCCTTCTGTTATGGGAAACTGGATTGTGACAGTAGAGCATTATTATATGTGACATTGTTATCTATTGAAAAGTTACAAAGACGAATAAATTAATCAAGTAACAAGAAAAATTAGTTGATGGAAATATCCCATATAAATTAAGTATACTTAAGGAACATATTATAATTATAAATCATGCTAATGCATGGTATGCACTAAATTCATTCATTCATTCATTGTGATAGATATTTAAGGTATTAATTATTATTATTTCAGTTTCCAATGTACTTAGGGAATGAGTTACAAAACAAGCGTAGAATTATAAATAAGTAAATGGAGCACAAACTCAACTAATGTATTTTTTATGTGTGACGGAATTGATATCAGGCCAATTTATGCATATATATAAGAAATTAGTAAATACAAAATACCAAGTTATATGAAATTTGGATTTTTAACATTTACACATTGATATCTAGCTTATCCAAGACACGTAACAAATATGATACAATAAATGCATCGACTAAACAAAATTAAATATATATATATAATGGATTTACCTATTAGTGGACATACCAGTTTCTGCAATATGGAAGCACTATTTTCTCTATAGTGCAGTTCACCACCAAATCAAGTCCTAACTATTTGTGACTCAACTTCTTTAGGCCCAACAACAGCCATTATTGGACTTATGTTTCCCTGCATTTTTCGTAAGCTTTGGTAAGCACTTGCCATGACTAAGCTTACTTTTATGTCAATAGATTGTAGGTTCAAGAAAACTTTACTGCAGTTTGTCATTGAGAAGATAAAGTAGCAGTACTAAAATGATAGTTGTGATAAATTATAATCTGTCATTGCACGACAATTTCAGCACAAAGATTAAAAAACCTACAGTAGAAATACTGATGAGATATACGTGTGTGTGTATATATAGATTAATGTTGGAATTATTAAAATCAATCATACAAGCGAAGAAGCTAAATACCTGAGAAGAACAATGTGAGGCAGATGGTCAATGAAACCGATAGCTCCATGGAAGAAAGAATACTCTTTGTTTTTGGCTTAGATGTTATGTTAAGTGATCGCACCCACTCCACTTCATATCCATTCGCTGATGGTTGTATATGAAAATATATTATCAAATATGGTGATAAATCGACGGAAAAAATAGTTGATTAAAAACTACAGATAATTGCGTGAGTATAAATAAAAATTTATGTTAAAAATCCACACATTAAGTGTTGGTAGATGTTTAGTATTATTCTTACAATTAATACTGCTAGCTAATAAACTGCTACACATACCTTGTACCAATCAAACTCGGGACACTTGGTTTGCTTCTTAATTAATTAACTTAACACTAAAGCTCCTTCACATATAAAAAACAGCTCTTTCAAACTCCTTCAGAAGAAAAAAAACTAAACTGAGTAAAATCAAAGTACATAGTGTGATGCCTGAAACTACTTATATAAATTAACACTATCATGTTAAGCATATCTTAGAATTGGATGTTCTAAATTTTTAGTAAATTTAGTTCCAATCGTTCATCACCAACCCATTGTCCTATAAAATTAGAATGACAGAATTCAAAGTTTATAGTTTAAAAGGATCTAAGGTTCTCTTTTTTTTAGCGACTGTGTTCATGTTTTAACCAATGTCATAAGTTCTGAACTACTTCATATAATGGGAACAGTAAAATCACTACCAAGGCTATCCTCAAACGAGCATGAGCTTTGCTTCAAGTACTCCACTAAGTCATAAAAAAAGTATGGCAAGTCGGGTAGAGATTTTCAACCGCTCACAGGCTAACAGTAATATTTAAAACGTTATTTAAAATAAAGGCAACAACTTTTGCAAACAATCCATATAGTAAACATAAGAAAACACAAAGTTATTGAGGGTTAGAAATTTGCTTTGAATAATGATAGCATAGTTCAGTAATTAGTATCATAGTGGAACACTAATAACAATTATTATTATCGTACATATACATTATCTTACAGCAACCGCAAGGCCAGAGACATATTACAGTGAAAGTATCCGAACAAATTGGTAATTTAATCCTTCTGTGACCAAAAGATTGTACCTACAGACCTATAAATGATTATTTATGTCTGGGGTTACATAGTTTATATAACTATTTGCTCACACCTAGTAATGTACTTGTTTGTCAAAAATGTCTCAGCATGCTAATGAAAAGATATTCTCAGCTCATTTATATGCTAATCAAATCGACATTATATGATGTAACGACCCAGTATTTTCAACCCTTCGCATCCGCACATGTCGGACTTGAATTGTTCAAAATACTGCGTTGTAAAATAAATTTGGCAAAACTCAGAATATGTAGTAAATAAATCACAGAATCACATACATATATCAGAACTCACAGCGGAAATAAAATATACAGTGGTTCATGAAGCCACTATAAAACTTTAACCAAATAGAATTTACATAGTTTAGAATCTGCAATACAGCTGTAGACATAAATAGAAACAGAGTCTTCCAATTTGATTGATTGCAAATAAGATAAAGACTGAAAGGCTTCCGGCAGTATGAATGATCTACGGGATGACATAACTCCGGAGAGAAACTGAAACTGCAACTCAGGCTGACCCGAGCGTAAAAATAAAACATAACACTCGAGTCAGGACATACATACTTATATAATGTAAGCTAATTCAAGTGTACTGTAATATAGAGCAAGTAACTTAAAGGATGCTTGGGACCGCCCATCCTCTAAGGATCCGTCAAACTATTTACTATGTAGTATATTGCGCTATTATACTAGTGTCTATTTATAAAATAAACATACTTTTAAGTAGCGTTAAGGCTTTACATTTTCCACCTTAACACGTAATAGTCCCAGTAGTCCATCCAATATCATAGCTCCTCCTGATCGGGAAGCAACTAGAGGATACCACACGGGCTACGGGAGAAATCTAAACTCGTACAAGGCGCGGTATGGTAGGTGACACGACACAACTAGGCAATGCCAGGGTAGATATACCAATTACGCATCCGGGCCGATGGTAACGCGAAGCCGCAGCAACCGCCCACCTCGAAACAACTCCCCAAATCAAAATAGAAGTGGCCACTGAATCAATCCAAAGTCATAGTATAATATCGAAGAGGAGTGTCCGATCAGAGGAATGACCTCATTAACCCGTCGATCGCTCCTGTTTTAGCCACCTTATGCCAACTCACGGGAGTCGGGTCCACGTATTTACCTTACAGGAAACGTCGCCACCAACCTACTTCATTCTGGAATCTCCACCGCGTACACGGTTAGTCAAAGTGGTTTTCGGTATCGACAGAGAGTATGTCCATATCCGATCCCGGTCTCTTTACCAACCCATCGTTATTATAACACCGTGGTCTTTTAAAACAGTTTATCTTTAAAACCAAAATAAACATTTCTATTTCAAACTATAAACACGATATCATTCAAAACCCAAAACAATATGATACCGTTATATTCAAGTATAATTCTTTTCCAAAAACCATACTGCTTAAAATTTATAATATCTGGAAACCAAATATTTAAATTATACCTTTAAACCATAATATATTGGAAATTTTTCTTTAAAAAAAACATAACTCCCAAAACACAAATGGTTTGGATATAAATGGTTTAACTTTATGGTTACTTTGTAAAGAAGATAATTTACATAGCTTTACAAATATATTTCTTTATTTTAAACCATAATTTAAATATCACTTCATGTTCCCAAGACCATTTCAATTCCTATATATATATCCAATTGGAGTATTAATATTCAAAACTAAGGTTGGATATTTTTTCTTTCAACAAATTAGTGTTTATTATTTCGTCTTGAATATTCCCATAAATTCCATAGATAAAACTCCAAAATTATGCCATTAAATAATTTCAAAATTTACTTAACACTAGAATGTTCATCTTAAATTTATTAAGAAAAATCCAGTTATAAATCTCATATCTTAAAGGTCTCCAAAACTTAAACATAAATATAATTTATCAAATTCCTTAAATTTCAAAACAATCAAATTCCAGATTCTATAGCACTTAGGAAATGCTACCTAAAGTTACGGGTAAAACTAGTCCAATTTCAAAAGACAGCATTTAAATGCTTTAGTAGATTGTTTAACTTAATAAATATTTCCAAATATAACTTATATATATATTTCTTAACTGAAATCTTATCCTTTCAAAAATCCAGAATTTCCAAAATAAGTTATATTCCAAAACTTTATTCAAATATTTATTTATTTATTTATTAACATTTATAACTCATTCAAAATCAATATAAAATCCTTTAAAGATATTAAATCAAATATTTAACTTCCAAAATAATTTTAAATATTTCAGAAAATATTATAAGGACCACGGGCCTGTATATAGTTTTCTAGCCTAGGTCAAGTGATACGGATTTATATCATTTCAATCCGTAATTTACAAACCCCGGGTTCTATCATTTCAAACCCGCAATCCCAAGTTAACAGTTAAACAGTTAACATAATAATAGCACAGTAATCATCATTTAGGCCTATCATTTCAGCCCACAACAATCTAAATTTAACAGGGAACTTGCAGTGGTGATTTAAGCAGTAAATAAACAATAATATAATATAACTGCAGAAATAATACAACAGATAATGACTGATGAGGTGTCAATTTAAATGGGATTCATCATTCTACGTTATACTACAGACAGATAATATTTAAATAAAATTTTTACACATACACTTGCGATAATTCACAAAATATATGTACATATGTCTGGTGAGAAATACTCACCTTAAACGCTGCAGTGGATCTAAATCAAACACGGTATCTACTTCGGAAAAAAAAAACGGAAAGCACGATCAAACTTCGGCGGATGCAAAGCCTTGACTCAAATCTATAAGATCCAAATACCAAGTATGCGAATTTAAAAATTACGGTCAAAGCAAAATTTCAGAACAACTGGAACGAATAGAATAAAAGAAATTTAGTTCAACTTGCTCGACTACTACAACCCGCTAACCGTCTCAACATATCCTAGGCCCATACTTCAACCGTACGCATGCATAAAATAAATTGAATAAATTGCAAAATAAATTGCAAATTTAATACAATTGATTGAATAAAAAGATGTTATGCACCCAAACAAAACAAATACATGTTTAGACATTATTAAATTATTTCTCACATTTTTAATCATATTTATCATGATCAATTATTTTCATTCTCATATATATTTATTTAAATAAAATGACAATATTGGCAACAAACACAATACTGTTCAAATTATTCGATTTAATCAAATGTAGCCACTAACTACATTCGAATTCATTAAATAATACTTTATTTCACATACATGTTCATCATGTTTAGGCAAATTATTTCTTCTTTTACTTTTATTATTAAACATTAAAAGGTGATTATTGGTATACATCACCAATATCCTTTTATTAACCATAATAAATACAATCCATTGATATTTATCCACCCAAATTCTCAAATAAGTAGTTAAATTTATTTTTAACCATCTTAAATTTATTTCAACCATTAAAAATTGAAATAAATGTCATTTTATTATATTCACCCAAGATTTATTCATACAATATTGTTTATTTGAATTAAACAACATTTCATATCATTTTCTCCTTATCAATTTATCTTCTCCATTATTAAATTGTAATTCTTTTTTTTTTCTATGCCTTCCTCTTCAAACTGCACTTATCCAAATCCACAATACCACTAACTACATCATAACTACACTAATTCCATAGTCTAGCTTCCTACAATCAATTTATATCATTTCTTCCAGCCTACTACTAACAAAGTTCTATATGTATTTATAAATGGCACGGCATGATGGGGAAGTAGCCGAGCAAGGAAATCAGAGAACACAAGAAGGAGGAAGGAAAATTGGAAGAAGCAAAGAAATAAACAATGCAAATTATTTACCTGATAGAAGCTTGTACCAGAGAGGGACAAACAAGGAGATATGAAAACTTATGTGAATGAGGCAAAGTATTTATAGATAAACTTGCGAAATAAAAAGGGGAGATAAATAGGCAGGTTTGAAAACGTAAGAAATAAATGCAAGCGTTGATTTTTGAGTGCATGCGTTTAGGCAAGAGATTTATTTCCAGTTCTTCTTGTTTGAACGCTACACGAAAATTGTGATAAATGCATGCGTTGATTTCTCTTTCCAGTTTTATGTTTGAACGATATCACTCTTTTGGATTTTTTTTTTTTTTAGATAGCTTGCGTGATTTATACCAGTTATAATCTAAATTTTAAGCATGCGTTACTGCAAATTTGAACAGATTTGATTGAGGAAGCAAAACTTGAGCTCTTGCGTGATTTATGGTAAGCAATGAAAAAGCTTTTAACTGAAAAGGCAAAAGTAATAAATGCTTACATAAATATTTACTTGATCAATGGTTCGAAAAATTTATTTATTGCAAAACAAACGCAGTGGAAACAGAGAGATATAATGGGTATGCGAAAATTTGCAAAGATAGGCAAGATTAAATTTTGAATGCATTTAATTTAGGTGAGAGGAAAAATGGCAATTGGAAGAGTTGATATTTTTGTGGATAAGGCTGCATGAATAAATGAATACAGTGACATGCTCAAGAAATGTAACAGCCCTAGTTTTTAGATATTTATTTTATTTTAAATTATTTAATTTTGAAATATGTTTCATATAAATTGTGTTTAACAATATAGTTTAATTATTTGATATTGGGGATATATTTTACAAAATTGTTTGTGTCAATAAAATTAAATAATAACTGTGAAAATTTAAGCTAAGTTTGAACGGTAAAATTTCGCGTTCAAAAGACGCGTCAATTATAGGGTATAAAGCAACGTAACAAAACGTGTGTTTTTAAAATGTTATTTTTGTGAATTTTTTTGATGTTTTATACTGCGTCTGTTTAGCGCAATGTAAAAATAATATTTTCAAACATTTTGGAGAAGAAATATCAGTTAGTGATTTTAAGACGGACGGTATTGTGTTTAAAGGACCATTTGACTTTAAAACAAATCGTATACTTTTGTCCCGTAAACTTACACAAATAATCTACCATTCCATTTATTGTTTCAAACTAAAAATAATATCAATCAAAACGTAAATGAAATTAAAACGAACATAAGTAACGTTCGAACCTTATATTTTTCTATTCTCTCTGATTTTTTTTTTCTTTGCATCTGTACACATCCTCTTCTGAAACATGCATCAACTCTTTCCTTTGCTCTTACCATCAGTTACCATTTTCATGCATTTAAATTTTTGTAACTGACATTTTAAACTAGGCCTAAATCACGCAAGTTTTAAAAATTAAGTAACGTCACGCATTCATGGGGACAGCTCTATATCTATAACTTACATGCTACATCAGGGTTCTTCCATCACGCAATTCATCGAATAATTCAAACAAAGATCAAGATTTATTAATTTAAAACGAATCGCGTAAGTAACGTGCACCTTTTTATCCTCTGCCTCGAGCTAGTACTACACTAAATCATGCATACATTAATCACGCGTGCAAGAGATTAATCTGGCTATAATTCATCACCAACTTGCTTGGCCGTTTTCTCCATCATTTTCGCAGATTCCTCTGTTTTTTTTTAGCATTCTTATCTTTTCAAATAAGGTAACTGAACATATGTTTCGGCCTCCCATCTTTTATTTCGAATTTATTACTTTTCAAGGAGATACGTTGCCATTTTTTTAAATTCTTCCCTGCCATGCCTATGATTCCTTGCATCCCAAACAACGCTCCCTATAAATATATTAGACTAGTTCATACTTTATCTCTTTGTCTTGCAATCCCTCTTTTATGGAAGCAGTGAAAGGTATGACTCGTATTTCTCTTATATTCTCTGTTTACTCGTCAGTCCTTTCTCCTTTCCTTTCACTTTGCTCGGCCATTCCACCTACTTTGTTTATGCCCAGTCCCATTTGTTTTATCTGGATCGCTACACTAGGCTATGGTATTTATGTTGAGTGATGAAGTTTAGTTTGTTATAAACTGTAGATCAATATTGGAAAAATTTTAAAGGGAAAAAACTTTAAAGAAAGAAGGATATGGAAACTGAGAAGATGAGAATAGCAGTGGGATCAGATCATAGGGGGAAGGTAGAATATGTGATAGTGCTCATCATAGCTGTACATGTTCAGACGGACATGAGTGGGTTACATACTGGAATTTGTTGAGTGCTCCTCTGATTCATATTTAAAGGTCTGATGGGTATATTATGGATAAATAGTAGGGCAGAACATTTGTGGAAAAAGAAAAATAAAATTAGGAGGAAGGGCTATGTTCATATTCATTTTGAAATTTGTTGCATAAGTGATGGCCACTAATTGGCATTTTTAGTCTGCATCTGTATACTTGAAGTCTGAAATAGGGTCTGCATATATTAGATAGGTTGTACTGGTGAGGGTTGTTTGGATTCATAAAAGTTTTGATAGGCTAGAATAGTATATGTTAGGCTGCAGTTGCATATATATGTCAAAGAGCAAGACAGTGTATATGTAAAAATGTGTAATAGGCTGTGCATGTTCTAAAAACTGACATAGGATACATAGGGCACCACTGTAGCATACCTGTCTGCTTGCGGTTGACAGATGAGTAGTATAGGCTTTCATCTGACCTGATTTGGGGTGATGAAGTCTGGAGTAGAAGTGATCAGATTGCAGTAGAAGTAAATACAAATGTTGGGTAGGTGTAAATACTTTGGGGTGAGTTCAGATTAAGTTTGCACATATGTGCCAAAGGTTAAGAAGAGAAGATGGCCAAAACTGGGGTGTATATTGTTCAGGGTTGAACATTTGTAACAGGAGAAGGTGTGCACGTGCACAAGGTCTGTGCACAGCAGGGGCACTCAGGTCCAGGCCTGATGGGTCTGACACATTAGCATGGGGTATAGGAGGTGGATGGATACTGGTGAAGGCAGGGGTATGGGAGGCAGTGGCAGTGAAGGCCAGAAAAGGACAGTGTTCCTGGAATTGTAAGCGATTCAACATTTCAGACTTCACTCGACGCAAGATGGTTTTAACCCGAAGCAGAATGATTTGTGACTCGAAGCAAGGCCGGGTCTGACTCGAAGCAGGAATGGTAGAACTCGGGTAAATGGCTGATGTTGAGTGAGTTTTGTTAAGTGCAGTTTTAACTAAGAGTAGAAGTTAGGCTGAGTAGATTGTAGCTGAGGGGAGGTAATGTAGGCAATACATTTTGGATGAAATGAGATATAGTTGCATAACATGGTCAAGATCTGAAGTGATCAGATAACAGGGAAAGGTAAAGGTTGACAGTAGATGTTTATGTGCATATGGATCCAGAGATTTTCTAAATGCCTGATGCTATGATCATTACATAGTGCAGATCAGTTTAGAGTATATACTGAGTGAGGACTGGGTAGTTGATGTTAGTATTAGATAGCTCTTTCTGTTCAAAGCTTCAGCTGGGAAAAGAAAAAGAAAAATGGATGGAAGTGGCAGAAGGGTTGTATGTATGAGGAAGTGTTGGCGTGAGTGCGTGTACGCGAGTAAGGGTGCACGTGTACATGTATATGTCCCGGCATATAGGAAACCCCACCATTTTCTCTTAGTCATCTTTAGGAAATTTTATTTTGATTTTGTCGTAAAATTTTAGTGTTAACCGGTACACGTCTGTCAAAATTTCACGGTGGAGTGGTCGAGCAAGTCAAACCATTCTCGTTCTATTTTATCTTTTCTTTGACCGTAAATTCTAAAGTCGCGTTTCAAAATATTTGAATTTTATTCTAGATTTGAATCTAGGCGACATCGAAAGAAATTTGACCAGTATCCTATGTCGTTCTTTACCGGTGAATAGCCGTTTCGAATTCAAATTTTCTGCAATTCTCAGGTGAGTATTTCTCACCAGACATACGTATTTATATTTTAGTAAATTATTGCAAGTGTATGTGTAAAATTATATTTCACTATTATCTGTCTGTAGTGTAATATAGAATGATGATCCCCATTTAAATTGACACCTCATCAGTTATTATCCGTTGTATTATATTCTGCAGTTATATTATATTATTGTTTATTTACTGCATAAATCACTACTGCCAGTTCCCTGTTAAATTTAGTTTGTATGGGCTGAAATGATAAGCCTAAATGATTATTATTGTTAAATTATGCTGTTAACTGCTTAACTGATAACTTGGGATTGCGGGTTTGAAATGATAGAACCCGGGGTATTGTAAATTACGGAGTGAAATGATATAAATCCGTATCACTTGACCTAGGCTAGAAAACTATATACAGACCCGTGGTCCTTATAATATTTTCTGAAATATTTAAAATTATTTTTGGAAGTGAAATATTTGATTTATATCTTTAAAGGATTTTATATTGATTTTTAATAAGTTATAAATAAAAATAAATAAATATTTGAATAAAATTATGGAATATAACTTATTTGGTAAATCGGGATTTTTAAAGAATAATATTTCAGTTAATAAATAAATAAATAAGTTATATTTGGACATATTTATTAAGTTAAACAATCTACTAAAGCATTTAAATGCTGTCTTCTGGAATTGGACTAGTTTTACCCAAACTTTAGGTAACATTTCCTAAGTGCTATGAAATCTAGAATTTGTTAGCTTTAAAATTTATGGAATTTGATAAATTTTATTTTATCTTAAGTTTTGGAAAAGCTTAAGACATAATATTTATAACTGTATTTTCCTTAATAAATTAAAGAAATATATTCTGGTATTAAGTAAATTTTGGAAAAATTTAATGGTTAAAAATTTGGAGTTTTATTTATGGAAATTATGGGAATATTCAAGAAAGAAAATATATATATAAAACATTGATTTGTGAAAGAATAAAACCCAAACTTAGTTGAATAGTAAATACTCCAATTTATATATATGGAAATTGTAATGTTTTGGGAACATAAAATGATAATTAATTTATGGTTTAAATCTTAAATAGAGAAATTATTTGTAAAGCTATGTAAATTCTTTTCTTTACAAAGTAACCATAAAGTTAACCCATTTATTCTATATACCGTTAAATATCCAAACCATTGTGTTTGGGAGTTATGGATTTTAAAGTAAAATCTCCAAAATATTATGCTTTGAAGGTATAATTCAAATATTTGGTTTCCAGATATTATAAATTTTAAGCAATATAGTTTTGGAAAGAATTATATTTTGAATATAACGATATCATATTGTTTTGGGTTTTAAAATGATATCGTATCTATAGTTTTGAAATGGAAATGATTATTCTGGTTTAAAGTATAAACTGTTTTTAAATGGCCACGGGTTATAATAACGTTTGGTTGGCAAAGAGACCGGGATCGGATATGGACATACTCTCTGTCGATACCGAAAACCACTTTGACTAACCATGTACGCGGTGGAGATTCCAGAATGAAGTAGGATGGTGGTGACGGTTTCTTGAAAGGTATATACGTGGACCCGACTCCCGTGAGTTGGCTTAAGGTGGCTAAAACAGGAGCGATTCTCGGATTAATGAGGTAGCTCCTCTGATCGAACGCACTTCTTCGTATACCATTCTATTGCTTATGTGATTGTTTGGGTGCACCTTTGATTTGGGAGTGTTGTTCGAGGTGGGCGGTTGCTGCGGCTTCGCGTTACCACCGGTCCGGATAGCAATTGGTATATCTACCCTGGCATTGCCTAGTTGTGCCGTGTCACCTACCATATCGAGCCTTGTACGAGTTTGGTTTTCTCCCGTAGCCCGTGTGGTATCCTCTAGTTGCTTCCCGAGTAGGAGGAGCTATGATATTGGATGGACTACTGGGACTATTACGTGTTAAGGTGGAAAATGTAAAGCCTTAACGCTATTTAAAAGTATGTTTATTTTAGTATAGACACTATTATAATAGCGAAATATACTACATAGTAAATAGTTTAACGGATCCTTAGAGGATGGGCGGTCCCAAGCATCCTTTAAGTTACTTGTTTTATATTACAGTACACTTGATTTAGCTTACATTATATAAGTATGTATGTCCTGACTCGAGTGTTTTGTTTTATTGTACGCTCGGGTCAGCCTGAGTTGCAGCTTCAGTTTCTTCTCCGTAGCTAGGACACTCAGTAGATCATTCGTGCTGTTGGAAGTTGTTTCAGCCTTTATCTTTTCTGGAATTCAAGACTTTGAAGACTCTATCTCTATTTATGTCTTAAATTTGTATTGAGGATTATAGACAAAGTAAGTTCTGTTTTTGTAAAGTTGTATCAGTGGCTTCATGAACCACTAAATTTTAAATTTCCGCTGCGAGATTCTGATATCTGTGTCTGTAATTCTGTGATTTATTTACTGTATATCCTGAGTTTTGCCAAATTTATTTTACAACGCAGTATTTTGAACACTTCAAGTCCGACAATGTGCGGATGCGAAGGGTTGAAAATACTGGGTCGTTACAGCTGGTATCAGAGCTTTGGCTCTAGGCAAAACTTAGAATGTATGGTAAATTGGATTTATAGAATCACATTCATCCGAGTTTGAATCTCTTCCTCTTCGAATTTTGGACATTCCCTATGGTTCCAAAGTTCATTCGTGTCCCTCACTTATCATCTACTTTAGATTCTGGAGTGTCCCATAACTCCACTTCGGACGTTCTTTATAGTAAATTGGCGGTCTCGCCATTGTTCAAATAAAGGGGTGAAACTCCTTTACAATCAGCATTGATTCACCGGTGGTTTATATTTAGCCTCGGTTTATATGCTAGTATCTTTGGTTATTCTGAACTCTATCTCTTCAGATCAAATGGAGTTTTACACCAACCACATCGATCTGACTCTTTAAGTCACGGTTGACCCAGTCAAGGTTGTCCGCGATTTATATAAACTTACCCAGTTCCTTATTTGGTTATTTAATCATCAAATCTTCTGATTTCAACTTATCTCGAATTCTATTTGATTTGAGTTCATCAAATTTGAGTCTCTATCCTGGTTTGAGAAGTTTATTCCTATTTTTGAAATAAAATCTAATGTTATATATATGAGTATAATTTTCAGAATTTTATAATTAATTTAACTATTTGTCAAGAGATAATAGTTTGATTTATTTTTGTAAACCATGTGTTTGGCTAAAATAAATAATTGTATATAAAACAATGGTTATAAATTAATTTGGAAACAGAAATGAATTTAAACAAGAACTTGAGAATTCAAATTTCTGATGATTTCAAACCTTGTGTTTAAATTTTTAAAAGGATGTATTAAGTATTTTGTATAGAAATTTGTTTCCAAAGAATTTTAAAATTAGTGCTTTTCTCTTTGTCGCTGGAAAATAATTTCGGTGATGACTGCAGCATCATCGACATTCATTTTCGAATTTCGAAGTGAAAAGACCATTCTGTAGTCTGACTACAGTGTTTCCTTGAGATTTTAATTGATTCGAATTTCTTAAGTAGGACTTAATATATATAGATATATAATTTAAATTTTAGTTGACATATTATGTATATATTTATCTATCTCTAAAAGGTTGAAGGGAATCAGAAATTAAATTCTTAAAGTTTACCTTGAAAAAAATAAAATAAAATTCTTGAATAAGAAAAATTTCAACTTGAAGATAATTGAATTTGAAAGTTTTAGTTGTATAGTACTCAATTTCATTTCAATATAACTTACCTTGATTTTCAAAAGTAAAAAAATGAATTTGGATAATATACAATATAAAAAGGATGTTATAAATAAAATTTGAGTGGTTATAATTAATGTTATACACTTAAATTTTAGTTATAAAAAGATTAATAAAAGGTAGTATAGAGATAAGAAAAATATATTTGGAAGGAATATTTTGTAATAAGGATTATTTATCTTAAAATCATAGTTAATTAATAAGGGAAATATTATGTAAAGAATTTGATTGTTATATTTGCTATAATAAATATTTTATTTATGAAATAGACATGTCTTGAAAATGGATAATTATGATTTAAATAGTTAAGACATTTTTTCATTATCACTAAATTTTGATAATTGAGAATTGGTTTTCCATTGAAAATTTCCAGTGTAACTTTTGAAAGAATATCTTATTAAGTATTTTAAATGAAGAGTTAGGTTATTGGTTAAATTAAGAGTTAAATACAATAATAAACTGATTAGAAATGCTATCATATCTACTATAGCATATTATAAGAGCTGCTGTCCCTAACAATAAATTGTTTGAAAATTCTTATTATTGGATAAATGAACTCAAGAATATTTCAACTTTGATATGAATATTATTTGGCATTGAAACTAAAAGATATAAATGAGGATTATTTTGAAAGTAATATGATTTTAGTAATATAATTTCCAAATAATAATCTATAAATTTTAATGACTTTCAAAGTGTTATAATTTTCAAAGTATTATGATTTCAAATTTATTTTATTATTTTGTTTTCAAACTATCGTTAAATATACTTAGTTCCCTATCTGCTACGGATTGGGGACGCTATTGCTTATACCAGTCTATTCAGGAATCTTTCTATAATCTTTGAAAATCTTTGTCACTCATCGGGACCTGAGCACCCATAGACAGACAGTCAAAACTGAAAGGGGTAAACCGATTCTAGAGGATCTTCTTCGTGCTTCAAATCCGGAACTATCCGGTTAAGATTCTTGTTTATCCAGCTTATCTTCCTTTGTTTCTCTTCTTCCGTTCCTTTTCGAGGACGAAAAGTTCTTAAGTGGGGGAGAGTGTAACAGCCCTAGTTTTTAGATATTTATTTTATTTTAAATTATTTAATTTTGAAATATGTTTCATATAAATTGTGTTTAACAATATAGTTTAATTATTTGATATTGGGGATATATTTTACAAAATTGTTTGTGTCAATAAAATTAAATAATAACTGTGAAAATTTAAGCTAAGTTTGAACGGTAAAATTTCGCGTTCAAAAGACGCGTCAATTATAGGGTATAAAGCAACGTAACAAAACGTGTGTTTTTAAAATGTTATTTTTGTGAATTTTTTTGATGTTTTATACTGCGTCTGTTTAGCGCAATGTAAAAATAATATTTTCAAACATTTTGGAGAAGAAATATCAGTTAGTGATTTTAAGACGGACGGTATTGTGTTTAAAGGACCATTTGACTTTAAAACAAATCGTATACTTTTGTCCCGTAAACTTACACAAATAATCTACCATTCCATTTATTGTTTCAAACTAAAAATAATATCAATCAAAACGTAAATGAAATTAAAACGAACATAAGTAACGTTCGAACCTTATATTTTTCTATTCTCTCTGATTTTTTTTTTCTTTGCATCTGTACACATCCTCTTCTGAAACATGCATCAACTCTTTCCTTTGCTCTTACCATCAGTTACCATTTTCATGCATTTAAATTTTTGTAACTGACATTTTAAACTAGGCCTAAATCACGCAAGTTTTAAAAATTAAGTAACGTCACGCATTCATGGGGACAGCTCTATATCTATAACTTACATGCTACATCAGGGTTCTTCCATCACGCAATTCATCAAATAATTCAAACAAAGATCAAGATTTATTAATTTAAAACGAATCGCGTAAGTAACGTGCACCTTTTTATCCTCTGCCTCGAGCTAGTACTACACTAAATCATGCATACATTAATCACGCGTGCAAGAGATTAATCTGGCTATAATTCATCACCAACTTGCTTGGCCGTTTTCTCCATCATTTTCGCAGATTCCTCTGTTTTTTTTTAGCATTCTTATCTTTTCAAATAAGGTAACTGAACATATGTTTCGGCCTCCCATCTTTTATTTCGAATTTATTACTTTTCAAGGAGATACGTTGCCATTTTTTTAAATTCTTCCCTGCCATGCCTATGATTCCTTGCATCCCAAACAACGCTCCCTATAAATATATTAGACTAGTTCATACTTTATCTCTTTGTCTTGCAATCCCTCTTTTATGGAAGCAGTGAAAGGTATGACTCGTATTTCTCTTATATTCTCTGTTTACTCGTCAGTCCTTTCTCCTTTCCTTTCACTTTGCTCGGCCATTCCACCTACTTTGTTTATGCCCAGTCCCATTTGTTTTATCTGGATCGCTACACTAGGCTATGGTATTTATGTTGAGTGATGAAGTTTAGTTTGTTATAAACTGTAGATCAATATTGGAAAAATTTTAAAGGGAAAAAAACTTTAAAGAAAGAAGGATATGGAAACTGAGAAGATGAGAATAGCAGTGGGATCAGATCATAGGGGGAAGGTAGAATATGTGATAGTGCTCATCATAGCTGTACATGTTCAGACGGACATGAGTGGGTTACATACTGGAATTTGTTGAGTGCTCCTCTGATTCATATTTAAAGGTCTGATGGGTATATTATGGATAAATAGTAGGGCAGAACATTTGTGGAAAAAGAAAAATAAAATTAGGAGGAAGGGCTATGTTCATATTCATTTTGAAATTTGTTGCATAAGTGATGGCCACTAATTGGCATTTTTAGTCTGCATCTGTATACTTGAAGTCTGAAATAGGGTCTGCATATATTAGATAGGTTGTACTGGTGAGGGTTGTTTGGATTCATAAAAGTTTTGATAGGCTAGAATAGTATATGTTAGGCTGCAGTTGCATATATATGTCAAAGAGCAAGACAGTGTATATGTAAAAATGTGTAATAGGCTGTGCATGTTCTAAAAACTGACATAGGATACATAGGGCACCACTGTAGCATACCTGTCTGCTTGCGGTTGACAGATGAGTAGTATAGGCTTTCATCTGACCTGATTTGGGGTGATGAAGTCTGGAGTAGAAGTGATCAGATTGCAGTAGAAGTAAATACAAATGTTGGGTAGGTGTAAATACTTTGGGGTGAGTTCAGATTAAGTTTGCACATATGTGCCAAAGGTTAAGAAGAGAAGATGGCCAAAACTGGGGTGTATATTGTTCAGGGTTGAACATTTGTAACAGGAGAAGGTGTGCACGTGCACAAGGTCTGTGCACAGCAGGGGCACTCAGGTCCAGGCCTGATGGGTCTGACACATTAGCATGGGGTATAGGAGGTGGATGGATACTGGTGAAGGCAGGGGTATGGGAGGCAGTGGCAGTGAAGGCCAGAAAAGGACAGTGTTCCTGGAATTGTAAGCGATTCAACATTTCAGACTTCACTCGACGCAAGATGGTTTTAACCCGAAGCAGAATGATTTGTGACTCGAAGCAAGGCCGGGTCTGACTCGAAGCAGGAATGGTAGAACTCGGGTAAATGGCTGATGTTGAGTGAGTTTTGTTAAGTGCAGTTTTAACTAAGAGTAGAAGTTAGGCTGAGTAGATTGTAGCTGAGGGGAGGTAATGTAGGCAATACATTTTGGATGAAATGAGATATAGTTGCATAACATGGTCAAGATCTGAAGTGATCAGATAACAGGGAAAGGTAAAGGTTGACAGTAGATGTTTATGTGCATATGGATCCAGAGATTTTCTAAATGCCTGATGCTATGATCATTACATAGTGCAGATCAGTTTAGAGTATATACTGAGTGAGGACTGGGTAGTTGATGTTAGTATTAGATAGCTCTTTCTGTTCAAAGCTTCAGCTGGGAAAAGAAAAAGAAAAATGGATGGAAGTGGCAGAAGGGTTGTATGTATGAGGAAGTGTTGGCGTGAGTGCGTGTACGCGAGTAAGGGTGCACGTGTACATGTATATGTCCCGGCATATAGGAAACCCCACCATTTTCTCTTAGTCATCTTTAGGAAATTTTATTTTGATTTTGTCGTAAAATTTTAGTGTTAACCGGTACACGTCTGTCAAAATTTCACGGTGGAGTGGTCGAGCAAGTCAAACCATTCTCGTTCTATTTTATCTTTTCTTTGACCGTAAATTCTAAAGTCGCGTTTCAAAATATTTGAATTTTATTCTAGATTTGAATCTAGGCGACATCGAAAGAAATTTGACCAGTATCCTATGTCGTTCTTTACCGGTGAATAGCCGTTTCGAATTCAAATTTTCTGCAATTCTCAGGTGAGTATTTCTCACCAGACATACGTATTTATATTTTAGTAAATTATTGCAAGTGTATGTGTAAAATTATATTTCACTATTATCTGTCTGTAGTGTAATATAGAATGATGATCCCCATTTAAATTGACACCTCATCAGTTATTATCCGTTGTATTATATTCTGCAGTTATATTATATTATTGTTTATTTACTGCATAAATCACTACTGCCAGTTCCCTGTTAAATTTAGTTTGTATGGGCTGAAATGATAAGCCTAAATGATTATTATTGTTAAATTATGCTGTTAACTGCTTAACTGATAACTTGGGATTGCGGGTTTGAAATGATAGAACCCGGGGTATTGTAAATTACGGAGTGAAATGATATAAATCCGTATCACTTGACCTAGGCTAGAAAACTATATACAGACCCGTGGTCCTTATAATATTTTCTGAAATATTTAAAATTATTTTTGGAAGTGAAATATTTGATTTATATCTTTAAAGGATTTTATATTGATTTTTAATAAGTTATAAATAAAAATAAATAAATATTTGAATAAAATTATGGAATATAACTTATTTGGTAAATCGGGATTTTTAAAGAATAATATTTCAGTTAATAAATAAATAAATAAGTTATATTTGGACATATTTATTAAGTTAAACAATCTACTAAAGCATTTAAATGCTGTCTTCTGGAATTGGACTAGTTTTACCCAAACTTTAGGTAACATTTCCTAAGTGCTATGAAATCTAGAATTTGTTAGCTTTAAAATTTATGGAATTTGATAAATTTTATTTTATCTTAAGTTTTGGAAAAGCTTAAGACATAATATTTATAACTGTATTTTCCTTAATAAATTAAAGAAATATATTCTGGTATTAAGTAAATTTTGGAAAAATTTAATGGTTAAAAATTTGGAGTTTTATTTATGGAAATTATGGGAATATTCAAGAAAGAAAATATATATATAAAACATTGATTTGTGAAAGAATAAAACCCAAACTTAGTTGAATAGTAAATACTCCAATTTATATATATGGAAATTGTAATGTTTTGGGAACATAAAATGATAATTAATTTATGGTTTAAATCTTAAATAGAGAAATTATTTGTAAAGCTATGTAAATTCTTTTCTTTACAAAGTAACCATAAAGTTAACCCATTTATTCTATATACCGTTAAATATCCAAACCATTGTGTTTGGGAGTTATGGATTTTAAAGTAAAATCTCCAAAATATTATGCTTTGAAGGTATAATTCAAATATTTGGTTTCCAGATATTATAAATTTTAAGCAATATAGTTTTGGAAAGAATTATATTTTGAATATAACGATATCATATTGTTTTGGGTTTTAAAATGATATCGTATCTATAGTTTTGAAATGGAAATGATTATTCTGGTTTAAAGTATAAACTGTTTTTAAATGGCCACGGGTTATAATAACGTTTGGTTGGCAAAGAGACCGGGATCGGATATGGACATACTCTCTGTCGATACCGAAAACCACTTTGACTAACCATGTACGCGGTGGAGATTCCAGAATGAAGTAGGATGGTGGTGACGGTTTCTTGAAAGGTATATACGTGGACCCGACTCCCGTGAGTTGGCTTAAGGTGGCTAAAACAGGAGCGATTCTCGGATTAATGAGGTAGCTCCTCTGATCGAACGCACTTCTTCGTATACCATTCTATTGCTTATGTGATTGTTTGGGTGCACCTTTGATTTGGGAGTGTTGTTCGAGGTGGGCGGTTGCTGCGGCTTCGCGTTACCACCGGTCCGGATAGCAATTGGTATATCTACCCTGGCATTGCCTAGTTGTGCCGTGTCACCTACCATATCGAGCCTTGTACGAGTTTGGTTTTCTCCCGTAGCCCGTGTGGTATCCTCTAGTTGCTTCCCGAGTAGGAGGAGCTATGATATTGGATGGACTACTGGGACTATTACGTGTTAAGGTGGAAAATGTAAAGCCTTAACGCTATTTAAAAGTATGTTTATTTTAGTATAGACACTATTATAATAGCGAAATATACTACATAGTAAATAGTTTAACGGATCCTTAGAGGATGGGCGGTCCCAAGCATCCTTTAAGTTACTTGTTTTATATTACAGTACACTTGATTTAGCTTACATTATATAAGTATGTATGTCCTGACTCGAGTGTTTTGTTTTATTGTACGCTCGGGTCAGCCTGAGTTGCAGCTTCAGTTTCTTCTCCGTAGCTAGGACACTCAGTAGATCATTCGTGCTGTTGGAAGTTGTTTCAGCCTTTATCTTTTCTGGAATTCAAGACTTTGAAGACTCTATCTCTATTTATGTCTTAAATTTGTATTGAGGATTATAGACAAAGTAAGTTCTGTTTTTGTAAAGTTGTATCAGTGGCTTCATGAACCACTAAATTTTAAATTTCCGCTGCGAGATTCTGATATCTGTGTCTGTAATTCTGTGATTTATTTACTGTATATCCTGAGTTTTGCCAAATTTATTTTACAACGCAGTATTTTGAACACTTCAAGTCCGACAATGTGCGGATGCGAAGGGTTGAAAATACTGGGTCGTTACAAGAAACAAATGGTAAGAGGCAAATGTCAAAATGTTAAAAGAATAAAATTTTGTGTCACGCGCAAAGGAAGGCAAATTTGATTTCCATATTCTTCTAATCAATTAATTCCCCTTTAATTGCCTTTAATTGATTTCAATTGATTACCTTATCCCTTTTAATTACCCTCCTTAATTGATTTCAATTAATTACCATATTACCAATTAATTATCCTCCTTTAATCACATACTCAAATTTGGTTACTAACGTAATTAGTTAATTAACCCTTTTTGTTAATTATCAATCCTGCGACGTCTCACATTAATCCGTCCGCTTTGTAGGCACTGGTAGCCGGACTGGTTACACGGGCAGATTTCTCCTACAAAATGGGGATTAACCTCGTGTCCTCATGCCATTAACCAAAAGAATTAACTTATTTATCTTTCATCAATTTTATTAATTTGCATTAATTATTCAATAAATTAATTCTGGTCAACTACTGAAATTTTACAATTAATTTCTCTATTAATTGTCATAAATTTCTTTTTGAAATATCTATTAATTGTCATTAACTCCATTTTAAAATATCCGTATGTGCCTTTATTCAAGTTTTGAATTGCTAACTAGGAATAAGGTAGATTTATCAAATAAATTGATTGTAAGTTTCATTGTTTTAAATTGCTTAACAATGTTCACTGCTAACATAATTAATATGTCAAAATTGAGAATATCCCACCAACATGATTTGCATGTCATAACCTACCAAATTAACATAATTAATTAACTACTTTAATATGTTACAAATTTTCTCCTTTTCATTATTTTTAGGGAATGGGTATAACAACAGATATTATGATAATATCCAAAACATTTAGTTACCACACACTTCATTATACATTATAAAAATTTCCTTTTTTTTTTCTTCTTCTTAAATTTAGTTACAAAAATCATATTAAATTAACGAGTTTAATTCTCTAAATTAAATATTTAAACAATATTGGTAAACACAATTTATATAAATTATATTCCTAAAAACAAAAAAATTAAAAGAAATAAATAGCTAAAAACTAGGGCTGTTACACTCTCCCCCACTTAAGAACTTTTCGTCCTCGAAAAGGAACAAAAGAAAAGAAACAAAGGAAGATAAGCTAGATAAACAAGAAATTTAAACGAATAGTTCCGGATTTGAAGCACGAAGAAGATCTTCTAGAATCGGTTTTACTCTTTTCAGTTCGACCGTCGGTCTATGGGTGGTAAGCGGTGCTCAGGCCCCGATGAGTAACAAAGATTTTTAAAGATTATAGAAAAGATTTCTAAATAGACTGGTATAAGCAATAGCCTCCTCATTCTGTAGCAGATAGGGAAACCAAGGACACTTAAAGATAGTTTGAAAACAAATAAGATAATAAATTTGCAATCATAATGCTTTGAAATCATTAAATTTATAAATATTATCATTTGGAAATCATGCTACTAAAATCATAATACCTTTAAAATAATCTTCATTTATACCTTTTAAATTCAATGCCAAACAATATTCATTTCAAGGTTGAAATATTCCTAAGTTCATTTATAAAAAAAATTTCCAAAACATTTTATTTTTAGAAACAGCAGCACTCATAATATGCTATAGTAGATATAATAGTATTCCTAATCAGTTTATTATGTACTTAACTCTGAATTTTAACAAATAACCTAACACTTTATTAAAAATACTTATCTTATAAATAAGATATTCCTTCAATAAGTTACCCTTGAATTTCCATTTGAAAACCAATTCTCAATTATCAAAATTTAGTGATATTAGAATACGTCTTAACTATTTATTTAGACATCAATTAAACTATGATTTGAAGATATATAATCCTTACTCCAAAAATATCCCTTTCAAATATATTTTCCTTATTCAAAGATACCTTGTTTATTACACAAACATATTCATTTCAGGAAATAACCTTTTATTAAAATCTCTTGGTTAGATTTACGGCTCCATATTAAATTAATTTGATTATTAAGACATTTGAATAAAATTCCTTAAATTCCTTTTCCTTATTTATCCCCATTAATCTTTTATAACTAAAATTTAAGTGTATAATATTTATTATAACCACTCATAAAATCCTTTTATATTGTATATTATCCAATTACATGTTAACTTTTGAAAATCAAGGTAAGTTATATTAAATGAAATTGGGTGTTATACAAATAAAACTTTCAATTTAATTATCTCCAATTGGAACCTTTTTATTCAAATTTTTGTTATTATATTTGTTTTCCTTCCTCAAGATAAACTTTAAGAATTAAATTCCTGATTCCCTTCAAACCATTTAGAGATAACTAAATATATATACCTAATATGTCAAATCAAATTTAAATTATATATCTATATATATTAAGTCATACTTTAGAAATTCAAATCAATTAAAATCTCAAGGAAACACTGTAGCCAGACTACAGAATGGTCTTTTCACTTCGAAACTCGAAAATGAATGTCGATGATGCTGCAGTCATCACCGAAATTATTTTCCAGTGACAAAGAGAAAAGCACTAATTTTAAAATTTCTTTGGAAACAAATTTCTATACAAAAATACTTATTACATCCTTTTAAAATTTAAACACAAGGTTTGAAATCATCAGAAATTTAATTCTCAAGTTTTAGTTTTAAATTCATTTCTGTTTCCAAATTAATTTATAACCATTGTTTTATATTCACTTATTTATTAGACAAACACATGGCTTACAACACCATAAATAAAATCAAAACTATTATCTCTTGACAACTAGTTAAATTAATTATAAAATTTTGAAAATTATACTCATATATATAATATTAGATTTTAATTTCAAATATAGGAATAAACTTCTCAAACCAGGATAGAGACTCAAATTTGATGAACTCAAATCAAATAGAATTCAAGATAAATTGAAATCAGAAGATCAGAATAAGGAAACTGGGTAAGTCTATATAAGTCGCGGACAACCTTGACCTAGTCATCCGTGACTTAAAGAGCCATATCGATGTGGTTGGGGTAAATCTACATTTGATCCGAAGAGATAGAATTTGGAATAACCAAAGATACTAGCATATAAACCGAGGATAAATATAAATCTCCGGTGAATCAATGCTAATGGTAAAGGAGTTTCACCCCTTTATTAGAATAATGGCGAGACCGCCAATTTACAATAAAGATCATCCGAAGTGGAGTTATGAGATACTCCAGAATCTAAAGCAGATGAAAAAGTGAGGGATACGAATGAGCTTTGGAACCGTAGGGAATGTTCCAAAATTCGAAAAGAGAGTGGTTCAATCTCGAATGAACGTGATTCTGTAAATCAAATTTACCATACATTCTAAGTTTTGCCTAGAACCAAAGCTCTGATACCAAATGTAACGACCCAGTATTTTCAACCCTTCGCATCCGCACATGTCGGACTTGAATTGTTCAAAATACCGCGTTGTAAAATAAATTTGGCAAAACTCAGAATATGTAGTAAATAAATCACAGAATCACATACATATATCAGAACTCACAGCGGAAATAAAATATACAGTGGTTCATGAAGCCACTATAAAACTTTAACCAAATAGAATTTACATAGTTTAGAATCTGCAATACAGCTGTAGACATAAATAGAAACAGAGTCTTCCAATTTGATTGATTGCAAATAAGATAAAGACTAAAAGGCTTCCGGCAGTATGAATGATCTACGGGATGACATAACTCCGGAGAGAAACTGAAACTGCAACTCAGGCTGACCCGAGCGTAAAAATAAAACATAACACTCGAGTCAGGACATACATACTTATATAATGTAAGCTAATTCAAGTGTACTGTAATATAGAGCAAGTAACTTAAAGGATGCTTGGGACCGCCCATCCTCTAAGGATCCGTCAAACTATTTACTATGTAGTATATTGCGCTATTATACTAGTGTCTATTTATAAAATAAACATACTTTTAAGTAGCGTTAAGGCTTTACATTTTCCACCTTAACACGTAATAGTCCCAGTAGTCCATCCAATATCATAGCTCCTCCTGATCGGGAAGCAACTAGAGGATACCACACGGGCTACGGGAGAAATCTAAACTCGTACAAGGCGCGGTATGGTAGGTGACACGGCACAACTAGGCAATGCCAGGGTAGATATACCAATTACGCATCCGGGCCGATGGTAACGCGAAGCCGCAGCAACCGCCCACCTCGAAACAACTCCCCAAATCAAAATAGAAGTGGCCACTGAATCAATCCAAAGTCATAGTATAATATCGAAGAGGAGTGTCCGATCAGAGGAATGACCTCATTAACCCGTCGATCGCTTCTGTTTTAGCCACCTTATGCCAACTCACGGGAGTCGGGTCCACGTATTTACCTTACAGGAAACGTCGCCACCAACCTACTTCATTCTGGAATCTCCACCGCGTTCACGGTTAGTCAAAGTGGTTTTCGGTATCGACAGAGAGTATGTCCATATCCGATCCCGGTCTCTTTGCCAACCCATCGTTATTATAACACCGTGGTCTTTTAAAACAGTTTATACTTTAAAACCAAAATAAACATTTCTATTTCAAACTATAAACACGATATCATTCAAAACCCAAAACAATATGATACCGTTATATTCAAGTATAATTCTTTTCCAAAAACCATACTGCTTAAAATTTATAATATCTGGAAACCAAATATTTAAATTATACCTTTAAACCATAATATATTGGAAATTTTTCTTTAAAAAAAAACATAACTCCCAAAACACAAATGGTTTGGATATAAATGGTTTAACTTTATGGTTACTTTGTAAAGAAGATAATTTACATAGCTTTACAAATATATTTCTTTATTTTAAACCATAATTTAAATATCACTTCATGTTCCCAAGACCATTTCAATTCCTATATATATATCCAATTGGAGTATTAATATTCAAAACTAAGGTTGGATATTTTTTCTTTCAACAAATTAGTGTTTATTATTTCGTCTTGAATATTCCCATAAATTCCATAGATAAAACTCCAAAATTATGCCATTAAATAATTTCAAAATTTACTTAACACTAGAATGTTCATCTTAAATTTATTAAGAAAAATCCAGTTATAAATCTCATATCTTAAAGGTCTCCAAAACTTAAACATAAATATAATTTATCAAATTCCTTAAATTTCAAAACAATCAAATTCCAGATTCTATAGCACTTAGGAAATGCTACCTAAAGTTACGGGTAAAACTAGTCCAATTTCAAAAGACAGTATTTAAATGCTTTAGTAGATTGTTTAACTTAATAAATATTTCCAAATATAACTTATATATATATTTCTTAACTGAAATCTTATCCTTTCAAAAATCCAGAATTTCCAAAATAAGTTATATTCCAAAATTTTATTCAAATATTTATTTATTTATTTATTAACATTTATAACTCATTCAAAATCAATATAAAATCCTTTAAAGATATTAAATCAAATATTTAACTTCCAAAATAATTTTAAATATTTCAGAAAATATTATAAGGACCACGGGCCTGTATATAGTTTTCTAGCCTAGGTCAAGTGATACGGATTTATATCATTTCAATCCGTAATTTACAAACCCCGGGTTCTATCATTTCAAACCCGCAATCCCAAGTTAACAGTTAAACAGTTAACATAATAATAGCACAGTAATCATCATTTAGGCCTATCATTTCAGCCCACAACAATCTAAATTTAACAGGGAACATGCAGTGGTGATTTAAGCAGTAAATAAACAATAATATAATATAACTGTAGAAATAATACAACAGATAATAACTGATGAGGTGTCAATTTAAATGGGATTCATCATTCTACGTTATACTACAGACAGATAATATTTAAATAAAATTTTTACACATACACTTGCGATAATTCACAAAATATATGTACATATGTCTGGTGAGAAATACTCACCTTAAACGCTGCAGTGGATCTAAATCAAACACGGTATCTACTTCGGAAAAAAAAAACGGAAAGCACGATCAAACTTCGGCGGATGCAAAGCCTTGACTTAAATCTATAAGATCCAAATACCAAGTATGCGAATTTAAAAATTACGGTCAAAGCAAAATTTCAGAACAACTGGAACGAATAGAATAAAAGAAATTTAGTTCAACTTGCTCGACTACTACAACCCGCTAACCGTCTCAACATATCCTAGGCCCATACTTCAACCGTACGCATGCATAAAATAAATTGAATAAATTGCAAAATAAATTGCAAATTTAATACAATTGATTGAATAAAAAGATGTTATGCACCCAAACAAAACAAATACATGTTTAGACATTATTAAATTATTTCTCACATTTTTAATCATATTTATCATGATCAATTATTTTCATTCTCATATATATTTATTTAAATAAAATGACAATATTGGCAACAAACACAATACTGTTCAAATTATTCGATTTAATCAAATGTAGCCACTAACTACATTCGAATTCATTAAATAATACTTTATTTCACATACATGTTCATCATGTTTAGGCAAATTATTTCTTCTTTTACTTTTATTATTAAACATTAAAAGGTGATTATTGGTATACATCACCAATATCCTTTTATTAACCATAATAAATACAATCCATTGATATTTATCCACCCAAATTCTCAAATAAGTAGTTAAATTTATTTTTAACCATCTTAAATTTATTTCAACCATTAAAAATTGAAATAAATGTCATTTTATTATATTCACCCAAGATTTATTCATACAATATTGTTTATTTGAATTAAACAACATTTCATATCATTTTCTCCTTATCAATTTATCTTCTCCATTATTAAATTGTAATTCTTTTTTTTTTTTCTATGCCTTCCTCTTCAAACTGCACTTATCCAAATCCACAATACCACTAACTACATCATAACTACACTAATTCCATAGTCTAGCTTCCTACAATCAATTTATATCATTTCTTCCAGCCTACTACTAACAAAGTTCTATATGTATTTATAAATGGCACGGCATGATGGGGAAGTAGCCGAGCAAGGAAATCAGAGAACACAAGAAGGAGGAAGGAAAATTGGAAGAAGCAAAGAAATAAACAATGCAAATTATTTACCTGATAGAAGCTTGTACCAGAGAGGGACAAACAAGGAGATATGAAAACTTATGTGAATGAGGCAAAGTATTTATAGATAAACTTGCGAAATAAAAAGGGGAGATAAATAGGCAGGTTTGAAAACGTAAGAAATAAATGCAAGCGTTGATTTTTGAGTGCATGCGTTTAGGCAAGAGATTTATTTCCAGTTCTTCTTGTTTGAACGCTACACGAAAATTGTGATAAATGCATGCGTTGATTTCTCTTTCCAGTTTTATGTTTGAACGATATCACTCATTTGGATTTTTTTTTTTTTAGATAGCTTGCGTGATTTATACCAGTTATAATCTAAATTTTAAGCATGCGTTACTGCAAATTTGAACAGATTTGATTGAGGAAGCAAAACTTGAGCTCTTGCGTGATTTATGGTAAGCAATGAAAAAGCTTTTAACTGAAAAGGCAAAAGTAATAAATGCTTACATAAATATTTACTTGATCAATGGTTCGAAAAATTTATTTATTGCAAAACAAACGCAGTGGAAACAGAGAGATATAATGGGTATGCGAAAATTTGCAAAGATAGGCAAGATTAAATTTTGAATGCATTTAATTTAGGTGAGAGGAAAAATGGCAATTGGAAGAGTTGATATTTTTGTGGATAAGGCTGCGTGAATAAATGAATACAGTGACATGCTCAAGAAACAAATGGTAAGAGGCAAATGTCAAAATGTTAAAAGAATAAAATTTTGTGTCACGCGCAAAGGAAGGCAAATTTGATTTCCATATTCTTCTAATCAATTAATTCCCCTTTAATTGCCTTTAATTGATTTCAATTGATTACCTTATCCCTTTTAATTACACTCCTTAATTGATTTCAATTAATTACCATATTACCAATTAATTATCCTCCTTTAATCACATACTCAAATTTGGTTACTAACTTAATTAGTTAATTAACCCTTTTTGTTAATTATCAATCCTGCGACGTCTCACATTAATCCGTCTGCTTTGTAGGCACTGGTAGCCGGACTGGTTACACGGGCAGATTTCTCCTACAAAATGGGGATTAACCTCGTGTCCTCATGCCATTAACCAAAAGAATTAACTTATTTATCTTTCATCAATTTTATTAATTTGCATTAATTATTCAATAAATTAATTCTGGTCAACTACTGAAATTTTACAATTAATTTCTCTATTAATTGTCATAAATTTCTTTTTGAAATATCTATTAATTGTCATTAACTCCATTTTAAAATATCCGTATGTGCCTTTATTCAAGTTTTGAATTGCTAACTAGGAATAAGGTAGATTTATCAAATAAATTGATTGTAAGTTTCATTGTTTTAAATTGCTTAACAATGTTCACTGCTAACATAATTAATATGTCAAAATTGAGAATATCCCACCAACATGATTTGCATGTCATAACCTACCAAATTAACATAATTAATTAACTACTTTAATATGTTACAAATTTTCTCCTTTTCATTATTTTTAGGGAATGGGTATAACAACAGATATTATGATAATATCCAAAACATTTAGTTACCACACACTTCATTATACATTATAAAAATTTCCTTTTTTTTTCTTCTTCTTAAATTTAGTTACAAAAATCATATTAACGAGTTTAATTCTCTAAATTAAATATTTAAACAATATTGGTAAACACAATTTATATAAATTATATTCCTAAAAACAAAAAAATTAAAAGAAATAAATAGCTAAAAACTAGGGCTGTTACATATGAAGTTGAGGTCATACTTCATATATTTCCAAATTCAGTATAATCTCACCTACGTCTGCTAGTAGAGCTATTTAGTGTGCTTGCTATATGAAATCAACTGGCCAATATAGTAAATGATATTTGTCCTTTGGCTTAAGAAATATATGCAATTTATTTTTTCCTACTTTTGAAATCAAATTGTAAATTCTAACCATTCAACAACATGATTTTTTCCCTTTTTTCTTTTTTAATTTTAGAGTACCTTATATCCAATAAGCAGTGAGATTAGGCACACTATATCATCTTAAGCATTATGCACTCAACTATATCATCTTATGGCTTATTAGTCCTCATTTGAAATCTAGGAATAGTACTGTAGTCCAAAGTTAACAGAAAAATGGCTAGAGGTAGATAAATTTTCTTTTGATAGATGCTAGCTTTGGTTTACACTTCTAGAAAGCATGCTTGATTGTAATTAAAATATATCAGTCATTGACTTAAAAATCCATAAAGTAAATTACAAGTATATATTACATACCCATTGGCATAAGTGTATATTCTACCTTCATCACCCATAACATACATATTATTGTAAATGGGACTTGATACGAGGTAGACAATACTGAATCTCCACAACTATTATAAGACATCAAATGAGTTATAACTTGACAAAAAAACTGTAGTTCTTAATTTTGCAAATTTTCTCAATTAAAACTAGTTCAATTTTGCAAGAAACTATGTCCAACCATTTATCAAATAGTTTATATCTATAAAAAATTCAATGCAGATAAAACAGTAGTAGAGAATCGACTAGTTATAAAAATAAAGGCATGGCTGCAACTTACTCTGAAACTTGAAGAACGAAGGAATTGGCTACTGGCGATGATGGCTACCAATTCGTCTCCATCGATGAGCCAATCGACTACACCGGGAAATAGGGTTAACAGTGTGAAGGCCGTCGATTCGTTTTCACTTACGAGCCTGCAACGAGGACGACTGCAAATGGCGATTAAAGCTATTGACGAACGATTATGAAAGCTAATGGCGCTGGAAAAAAAATTCGGAGGAGGAAATTATGTAATTAAATTTGGAGCAGGGAACTAAAATTTAGGGAAGTTTTCTTTTTTAAGGAGTACGTAGAGATGGAGGGAAAGGAAAGAAATTTAGAAGACAGCGCGCACAACTTTAGGTTTTACTGATTTACCGCTTAATTATTATTTTTGATGGCAACCGTTCAAAAAACGCCGTTAGTTTATGCAAAGAAAAGGAACTTTTCTTGTAATGACCCCTTCCAGCTTGCATCCCGATCCATGCGAACCACCCCGATGCTTCACAGATGCTGCAAAAATCTCGACACTACGATGTTCCAAAACACACCACAAAACCCTACTTTGATCCACCGCGAACCCCATGATGATCAGACATCATCTCCCCCATTTTTCCTGAGATCGACCATGCCCCAGCCATCTCCATGCCAATTCTCGACCACCCAATTGTCGCCAATCAACGACAATTTGATCAGAACCCAATTTCGAAAAAAATTCGAATACTCAACAAATAATTGGTTTAAAATTACAAAATTTATTTTAAAATTCATGATTTCCTTATGCGAATCAGATCCCATAATCCAAAGATGAAATTATTGACATTGATTTTCATCTAAATTTAGAGTATACTGTAAAATCTTAAATTTACAGGTTATTTGTTAAATACAAATACTTGAATTTGTTCATTAACACAAGATTTCACTGCTTCGATCCACTTCCTTTCAATGATCAAAAACTAATAGATAATAATTTGGAAGCTAAAAATGTTCTAGTTATTCCTGAACCAAAATTTTAACAGAGAGCTACATTTTTGCATATACAGGCATCTCCCAATACTCAGCAGTTTTTAAACCAGATTCAAATTTGAATACCCATACAAAAAAACATATTTACATCATCCAAATATATTAGCACCAAAAGAATTCCCTTTAAATATTTTACTCACGATATTTCAAAAATAAACAGAGGAAATCAGGTTGAAAGACTCACAGTTATAAAGAGGAACAAGAAGCTTCTTCCTAGAAGCAGTTTTGACCTTTGAACTTAAATTGCTTGAACTGAACTTCGTGTTTGAGTTGTTTACTTAGTTTATAAACTTAATGATGCTTCCCGGTTTACTGTGTTTTGAGAACCAATTTGAACAAGAAGTATATACATATATAAAAGGGTTACAGGGGTAGATTCTTCTGGAGCAAGCTTGTTTTCTCTTTTTGTTTTCTTCATTTGATTTGATCAGGTTTTATTTTTATTTTTTTCCAAGCCTACAATTTTTGACTAAGGATTTTTTTTTTATGAATGGAGGCTATTTCGGCTGAGAAGATATTAGTACGTACACTTGTTTCTTATTTTGTTTACAAATAATCCTATTGATGTTTGTAAGTACATCTTTGTTTTATCTAGATATTTTTTTCTTGCATACAATTTTTCTATTATCTTCTCACTAGTTAATCTCCTAGCTTGTTTAATGATGCTGCTGTGTTTCAGGTTGTAGCCTGCTTTAGCTCTTCTTTTCTTTTTTCAGAGATTTTTTCTGAGATATTGGCTTGATTTCAGATTTGTATGCTTGCACTAATTATATGTTTACATAATTATTATTATGTTTACTGTGTATAAATGTTTGCATGTAGCTATATACTTTGCAGGTAGACAAGGCTTGTAAATGAAGATATTATATTTTATCTTTTTATTTTATGAACATAGACATTATGCAGGAAAACATTTTTGTCTTCTTGCTTAAATTATTCATATGTATATGTTTGTGTCAGGTTCATTTTATACTTGGGTCTTATAAATGAAATATGTGTTTTAGAGATGTTTTATTTTTATCCGAGATTATGTCTAGCTTCACCATATACATATATATACATATATACTTGTGCTTATCTTATTCTATACTTTGTTCTTAAATTTCCAGTTTATGTTGCAAGTATACACTAACACTTACTTCTTGTTCTTATTTATTACATTTGTATTTTATATTTTGACCATCAATATTTAAATTAGATTCATACGTTTTACTTACATTTATACTTATTTTTATATCTATTTTTATTTGTAATTTAACTATTGATATTTAAATTATATTCATAAGTTTACTAACTTATATTTAATATTTATATTTATATTGATAGTCTTTTGATTTTATTTCAAATATTAGATGTTAACAAGGTAAGCATTTTAATTTAACTATATAAGACAAATTTTATTATAAATATTATCAAGAGATTTTATTTTAAATTCCCAAATCAAATTTTTCCTTTCAAAAATATAAATCCATACCAATAAATGACCATTATTTCAAAAGTCATATTCATTTTAGAATGATAAGTTCACTTTTTATTTAATTAGATTAAATATTTATTAAAATAATAGGGCCAAAATCCAGGGTCGTCACACATTATTTGATTATTCTCTGGTATGTGTAACTCTAATATGTATTGTAAGTATAATCAAATGTTTTGTAAAATAGCTTCATGAACTGTTTATTTGTTTATTATATTTTATCGTTCCGCTGCAAAATTCTATTTTGTTTTTTTTCTTTCCTTGCTTTTTCTTATTTACCCCATAATAATCTGCCCTTCTATATGGTTTGAGTCTGACGTGTGTGGTTTATCGTCGATTTAAAAAGTGCGAAAAGGCGGGACATTACAAATATTTTGCAGATTGATTTCTGAATTCCATAATTCTTGAATATATTATGTTGAACATTATTTTCGAGATGGGTTCAAATTCTTATAATATTCCAAGCTATAAAATAATTTATTATGAAATTTGAATGTAATAAACAGATAATTTTGGGTTTAAAATATTTAAGGCTACTATATAATGACTTCAGATGTGAAATTAATATATGTTAAAAAACATATTAAAAGTGAATTATTGTGAATTTTTGGGAACTTCTTAAGTTAAGGGATTTAAATGTTTTAGGAAGGGATTAATTGCTTAGAATGTTTTAAATTGTTAATTGTGAATTCGGCAGCCTTTTTAGAAAACGATTTTGATAAAGAAATGGCAGCCGATCACATTTTGACAAATTAGGAAAGTTAGGTAAAAAGAAATTACTTTGAATGGCATAAAATCAGTTTTGTTACGAATTACAACTTCTCCACTTCCTTTGCTTGCTCCATCACCATGTCCATCAGGCCTTTCGAACCCATTCGAAACCAAAGCCCGTTATATCAAGCAATTGGTACGTGGTGCATTGGAGAGATAGGCAAAAGTGTTTATGTCGAAGGCATACTTTCGAAGGGAGTGAAGCCTATTTTATAAGTTTTCAAATCCGCCAACTTGTCTTTGCTGTTAGAAAGGAGCTTTCGAAAGAGTTGCCGCTTATTTTTGTTTTAAAGAAGCTTTCGATAGAGTTGCCACATTTTGAACTCAATCGATACCTAGCTGCTATATTCATACCTTTCGAATTAGTTAAAGGCCACTTATAGCTTTATAACAATGAGTTTGAAAGGAAGGATTGCATTTTATTAACATTGAAGTCGCCTTTCCAATTCTTTCGAAAGGGTCCATTTAGCCGCTTTTATAAATGGTTCTAAAGGCAATGGTTTCGAAAGGATGGTTTCAAAGCTATCCTCTTCCCAACTCTTTTTCTTAAGATTAATGCTTTCGAAAGCAAAGCTCTCGATTTTATTCTCTTTGAACCAGTAGTTATATTTAATGTTAAATCCAATGATTTCGAAAGAGATACTTTCAAATGGTTTCGAAGCTATGTTTCTATAAATTCTACTTGAACTAAATGCCTTCGAAAGGTAATTTTAAGTGTTTCGATAGGTACAACTTTAAGTGTCTCGAAAGGAAGGTTTTAATGCTTTCGAAAGGCATGCTTTTTATGATTTTGAAAGAGAAGGTCTAAGGTTTTAAGTAATGCTTTTGAAAGGGAGAGTGACGGAGGGTAACTCATTTAAGTAATGCTTTTAAAAGGGAGAGTAACGGAGGGTAACTCATGATGTCATAATGATCCAAAGAATCTATCCGATAGCCTTAATTTTCAAACAAGAAACTCAATCTCATTTTTAAAGGTAAAACCCATGGCAATATGAAAGAGTTTTGATATGGCATTTAACTTTAGAATTTTGAAGAAGCTTTCCTTGCTAAAGATAATGGGTTGTTAACCCTAAAAATGGATCAACACCCTGGTTTGAGTTTGAAAGCACCGGTCCCGTTCTGACAGTGCAATGTCATAGATCACAGATATAGAAAAAGAACAGTAAAAGAAAGAAGATAGAGAATTTTTATAGTGGTTCGGTTGTTAATGAAGCATACGTCCACTTTATAGTTTCATTATGACTGATTACTGTCACTGGTAGTGTTTGATTACAATGCTTTGACTATCCTTAGCTAGATTGAATTTCTAGAGTTGGAATCGACTGAAGAATCACAGTGAATCTCTTTGGAGATTATTGTGAGGGAGGTAGAGAGTGAAGAATGTTTCCAACAGAGCTTTAGTAACCAATCCGAAGAAGATCCTGCTTATGTTGCAGGTAGGATGGTATTTATAGGGATCAGAGAGCTTATAGGCCATGCCACTTCATCAACTGCTCGCAAGTAGGTAGGGAATTACCTAAAGGGTTTAGTTCGCGATCCAAGCCTAAATCATGGGTCGCTAGCGACCCATAGACTTGGTTCGTATGCGAGCGAATGAATCTTCCATTACTCCCGTATGCTAGGTCACATCTTATT
Organism: Allium cepa; assembly: GCA_030765085.1. Taxonomy (NCBI): domain Eukaryota; kingdom Viridiplantae; phylum Streptophyta; class Magnoliopsida; order Asparagales; family Amaryllidaceae; genus Allium; species Allium cepa. The sequence continues at coordinate 806,714,393 of CM060938.1, forward strand.
AAAGTTATATATGGGTTACTAGCGATCCATCATGTATGGGTCGCTAGCGATCCATGCCTTAGTATTTTTCCTTTCTGTCTTTTAGGATTCTTGTCTTTGTTTCCCTCAGAGAGCCAGCATGTCTTCATGGATCGCTAGCGATCAATAGATATGGGTCGCTGGAGACCCATAGACTTGGTTCGTATGCGAGCTAATGACCCTTCCATTACTCCCATATGCTAGATCACATCTTATTAAAGTTATATATGGGTCACTAGCAATCCATTGTGTACGGGTCGCTAGCGACCCATCGTGTATGGGTCGCTGGCGATCCATACACTTAGTATTTTTTCCTTTCTGTCTTCTAGGATTTGTGTCTTTGTTTCTTTCAGAGAGCTATCCTGCCTTCATGAATCGTTGGAGATCCATAGATATGGGTCGCTAGCGATCCAAGACCTTTGACTACTGAAGTTCCAAGTATGGGATGCTTTTAAGACCTCGTTTGGATGATGTTCGCTAGTCTCATTGCATGTTATTCTGTTTTAATGGAAACCTACTAACTGTTTGCACTCGGCTGCTGATTGGGCTGAAAGAATGCTGATCTCTTGGTTTAGTCTATCTTAGTCGTTGCCTTAGTAATATATCTTGGCTTTCGTTAACTCCTTGCCTTAGCCTTTCTGGTTAAGTTCTAAACGACTCTGATGTCATGAGATTGTTCTGCTTTCTAGTCGGTCCTACTGGGTTAAAAACCTAGATAACATTTTCCCCCCAGAGTACGTCTTCGTTGTAAAAAATGCATGCTCTAGAAGTTGCCATTTCCAATACCTGTTCTTCGAATTCCAAGTGATCGCACTAGTGCTTTATGAGTATGTGGTGGGTCATGCTGTTGATTACTTAGCTATGGTTCTGACTGCTACTGCTTGTCGCAACGGGTCAGATTTCCTTGTATAGCTTCCTAATATGCTTTGAAGCGATGGATAGACGTCGGAGCACGAGTACAAGAAAAATCTGCCTCACCTTATGGGTAGCGATCCATTGTGTATGGATCGCTAGCGATCCATATAGTTGCGAAAATTTGCTTCGAAAGTTGGGGCGCTAGCGATTCATGATAGATCGTAGGCGACCCATGCCTTAGCAAAAATTGTGCTTCATATTTTCTCCACCAACATATATACTTGAGCCGACATGGTAGCTCATTCAACCCGAGTTATCCTTGTTTCTTTGCGCGATCCAATTTCTGTGTAATCTAATTCCAGGTGATTCAAGCACTTGCTCAGCCCAATCCATTGCCTCTTTAGATCCATCTCAACCAAGCTCCATGCCACGATTCTCATACCGCTTCTTGTGAAACCCTAGCTTACCCATCGTTTTGTTGTTGATCCATACAGTTGATTCTGAACCCTAACTCGCCTTTGAATCACCTCCAACCCATCGTTAGCTCGCCGCTGACCCATCACTAGCTCGCCACCAACCCGAGTACTTGTCACTGGCTTGCTTTTGAGACTGTTTATCCAAGTCTTTGACCATTTTCATGTTTAAAGCTTAATCCAAGGTGGGTCTGCTAATTAGTTTGCTAATTACAGCGTTCGTGCAATGATTTGATGGCGGGTTTGCATTTGCAATGTTGGTCACGAGAAGTTTGAGGTTATTTTGGTCTAGTGGAGGAAGATAGTAAATCGAGTCTTGAGTTTTTTCCAGGATGACACTCGGGCCTTGGTCCAGTGCTTGACATGTTTTTCTATTTTCGTCCATTAGGCCAGAATTGACTTATGCGAAGTACCGTATCTAATACTACATGACACATCATTACTTGTCCCCAACCCTTCCCGAGGATTTGGACTTATCTTTTTCACTTGTTGTACTCCCGGTGTCCTTGTAACGAGAAGAATTTTCCGCATTGCTTCAGACAACGGATCTATTATCGATCATTGATCGATAACGGGTAAGTGTAGGAGAGAAAAAACCAAAAAATAAAGTGATGCGGGAAGTCCTTTCTGCTTCCACTGTGAGTGAACTATCTACATAGGATATAGTGTTTGTAGTGTTTCAGACATCGATTTTATTCCATATAGACAGCACACTGCACTTGCCCCAGTTCATGCTTGAACTCTAATGCGCCAATCATGAATTTTTGTCACTTCGAAATTCAAGTGTGGTAGGGGAAACTATTAGTTTAGGGTAGAATTACCTGACTATTTTGGATGCAAGTTTTGTTATTTAGAATGAAGCCGCCATCCATGCATCGTAAGTCAAGCGAGGGAAGCCCGTTAATCTCAGAAGCAAGTCGTCATCCGTCGCAATTTCTTCTACCACTTTTCAAGCTCAGTATGGCCAGTTGGTCCCAGTCGGGTCAATCGTGGATCGAACGCCTCCTAACTTTAGTTCTACTTAATCTGCATGAGGGAGCTTCTTTGGTGGTTTCAATAGTTGTCTAAATAGCCTGTGAAATCTTTATGAAAATGCTTGTCATTCCGACAACATTTTATCCATCATATGATTTAAGTTATTAAGTTTTGGCTCCATCTTTTCCCTTTCAATTATTTCGTGGCCGGTTTTTATTTTTGTTTCCCTCTTTATATTTTTGTTCCCTCCTTTTATTTTTGCTCATCTCGACACAATGCAAATGCCTATCTCCTTCTCATCTTTGACTTAGGGTTTTATGAAATTGAACACGTCTCCTTCTCATCTTTGTGCAAATCCGATACTCTCACACTCTCAAATTGGGTTCTCTCACGTCTTCTAGAATTAGGGTTATTAATCAAACTCGATTTCTCTTGATTAGTCATGATTTTGATTATCTTTTGATTTTGATGGAACTCGATCTACAATTATGCCGATGATGAAATAGGTGCTTGTATAGGATTTGATTTCCTATATTTTCATTAATAGATTTTTATCTGAAATGGTTCTTATCTTTATTGATTTGTTCTTTGTATATATGCTTCAAAACTTTGAATCTGGACTGCACTTTGGATGTTGATATGTATATTGATCTTTACTTTAGCTATAGATTTCTTTGCTGTTTTAATTTTCTTATTTATCTTCGTATGATTTGTGGCACTACCCTATTTTAATTTGTGGCACTGCCTTGTTCAATTTGTGGCATTTGCTGTTTTAATTTATGGCACCTGCTTGTTTTAATTTGTGATAAGCCAGTGCACTGCCTTGACAAGGTAGTGCATACTAGTGATGCCTTATTTACACATTTTGATGGCCCATGTTGCTTTTGCTATGATGGTCCATGTTGCTTTTTCTGTTGCTCTTGCTGGTCCACATGCTTTTGTTGGTTTCTTATTATGTTGTCTTAGTTGATTCATATTTATCGTCTGCTACGTTTTTTCCCATAGTGAAGAGGATATAGTTGATGTTGAAGGTAAAGTAAAGCTTACAACAAAGAAGGTCGCATCCAAAATGCACCTTGAAGAATATTGCACATCATCGATGCGATATGGAATTGTGCACTCCATCAGTATGTAAACCTATAATGATGTCGCATACCATCTATTTCCATATCATCGGGAAAGTGATGATGTCGAAGGAAAGCATATCGCAAGTCATCGGTATAATTGAAGATGTCATCAATGCTGCTCTTCATCAATAAAGGAACTACCACATATCAATAATGCAAAGAGGTATGTCGCATGCCATCAAATGGAAAAAGGATATTGGATGTCATGTGATATCATGAGTCATCAAAAGAATGCCCCACTCATCAATATTGTCTCTCTACAATGCCGCCTATCACCAATACTACGTCTTATTGAAATCACACTTCATTAACCAAGGTAATACACAAAGCAGCATGTTGTAAGCCACTGATGAGATAGAAGCATCTTGTATCATCAATACTATATCCCTCGATGTCGCATGATATTAGCAACCAATGCCGGATGAGGGGTTTTGAGCCTTCGAAAACCTATATATGAAGTTATTGCTTACTAACAGTATACAAAAGCATGCCACATGTCACAAATTCAACAATGGATGCCGTAAGAATTGATGTTATACTTCCACTTTCAATATATATATATATATATTATATACATGAAGTATTTGATGTAGGATATATATAGATATATATGTATGTATGTATGTATGTATGTATTAAGTAAAGTGTGTATATATAAGTGTATATGTTTATATATATTAAATACTCACACACACACGCACACACACATATATATAGATGTGTGTGTGTATACATACTCATGTTTCATATATTTATTTTTAGCTATTTATGAAATATTTCAAATTTTAAATGTTTTGACTTAATATACTGGTATATTTTCAAAAACCTTACCAAAAAATATAGTTATAATATATATATATATATATATATAATTTATATATATGCATGTATATGTAAAATATGTATTAATGTTTAAATGTTTATAAAATATAAATACATGCAATCTCAATATACATGCAATCATGGCATAATCATCCTTTCAAACTTACATGAAATCATAACATATAATGGATAATACCAATCAAGCATAATATGCCATTTAAGCATTTCAATAATCACCTAACAACATATATAAGAATATATGATCATATCACGTATTCTAACAAATACTAATTAATAAAACATCATTTAAAACTTAATATCAAATCAGATCAGGAATTAAAAATAGGATTTATGTTGTGAATTGGATCTAAGTCATCTTTAAAACAAATATTGCAACATATATAAGTAAGTGGATATTAACCACTCAACAAATGATGATAATCCATTTAAATGCTCCAAATCAACCTAAATCTGATATGGACTAAAAAATCACATGTAAATGCCTCCTTAAAGAAGGGTTTGGTGATAACCAATGAAATCCCTAGGATTCTGCTCCTTTGTTTAATGATCTCCCCTCAAAAATATTATTTTTAATTGATTTTGATTGAAGAAGCTTAATAAAGGTTTATTGGTTATTTTTTAGTTGGAAAATAATGAAATGGTTGCTGCTCTAAACTTAACTTATCCCTAAATCTAAAAATCAATATCAAACTTGTAGTTTTTGGCTTTTAAACCGAACTATAAAAGCTACCTAATTCTGCCAACTTAAAAGAAAAACTTAAAATAGTCATAACTTTCAAACAGTTAGGCCAAACTACAATTATAATCATTCTATAGAAAGAAAAACAATTTGGTATTTCATCTAAAATAATAATAAACCCCTGTTTTGGTGCTTATCGAAAGTTATGGTAACTACAAAGTTGTAGTCTAAAAAAATTAAGTATTACATAATTTTGCCTAAAGTCCAGAAATGTTAAATTGTCCATTCCCCAAAGTTTTAGCTCAAGCTAAGTTCTTTGATTATGTAATCATATTCTCTTATGTGATTGTACTTCAAAGCGTAAGCGGTTACAAGCATGGTCAACATAGACCTAAAATCCATAACAATACGCTAATGAGTCAAATGATCCGAACCATGAATAATCAATGTCTACATAGTAATTTGACACACATAATCGTGCAAATAAATTATACGGATACAATGAGAGATGCACAAACTTTTATATAAGTCCCAAAGAGGTAAGTAATAAAAAAGCCTCAAGATCCAAAATAAAGCTTGCCAAAAAATGAAATACTCTCGCTAATCCAATACCATGAATTGCATCTCAATTGGAACACATAAACACAAAATATGTAATGCATAAGATTTATGGTAGACATCATAATATCCAGAAAAATTAAGGATAAATATTAAGTTTGCTTTTGACAATGGAATGATAATTATAAAAAAGATCTAAGGAATTCGACATCGAATTTCATTATCCACAACATTCGGATTTTCATTACGTGAAACTCGACAATGCAACATGCTATTGCTCATGGAATCATCAAATATAAAACCACCAAAAATATGTGACAAGGGGGTGCATCTCTAATTGCATCACCATTAGCTTTTCCCAATTTCCCATAAACGATGAACCATTGGCACTACACTGACCTCTAGTCTCTCAATGTCGATCTGTATGGGTGATCAACCCATCTTAGACCATCCCCAAAAGATAAAAATCACCATGCCGGCACTTTGTCACCATGTCTTCAAAATTTGGGCCCATTTGGGTGGACTAGATATGCTACTTTTTTGTTTTTTGAAAGCCCAAATGAATTTAGTAGCATCCCTAATTTTTGATAACATTGTTCAAGAAATTTAATTAGATAAATTAAATAGAATAATGATGATAAGGGGATTAAGATTTGAATAAAACATATAGGGCCATGCTTAATAATAATATAAATGGGCTTAGATTGGTTTATAAGCTAATTAATTTACACTTGGGCATATTAGTAAATAGCCACTTCATTATACATGGCTATCCTTCTTTAAAATTGCCTATTCATGTTTCGTTTCTCATTCTTTACAAACGCATATCAAAAACCAAAAATATAGCCAACCATAAACCAGGAGGAAAAGAGGAAAATTCAATCTAAAGCAAAGAATCAAAATTAGGAAGGATTAATCAACAACATATCTCAAATTCCTTATCACACCTAAGGTGAACAATAATTTCATACCATTTCTATTTTATTCTATAATTTTTTTCTTCAGATTTATGATTAAATTCATTTTTATGATGACATGGATGATGATACGCTTGAATCATATTATGTCTAATTTATTTTAGTTCATTTACATATGAATTTGCATGGTTTTAGGTTAAAACCAAGGGTTTATGATTTTGAAATTCCATGGAAATTTTTTATGTTAAGGGAAACATGATTTTAGAGATGGATTTTAATTTATATAATTTTCCAAGAAATGGAAAATTTATTATGAATTTCTAAAGTAAAATATGATATAATTGGACGTAGAATTTATTTAGAGAATTTCAGGAAGAAATTGGGTCTGAAATTTTAATACGTTCGATTGCATAATGAAAGGGATTCTCTTTGATTTTTGAAGATTTTTCCCAATTTATTTACCAAGGGAAATAAATTATTTAAAGAAGGACCTTTCTGTAATTTTTGGTTTTTAAATAAGGAAGGGCTTAAAAGTTATATTCCTTTTATTCATATCTGATTAAATGCAGCAGTTTTGAATGAATAGTATTTGAAAATTATGGCAACCGATCAAAGATTTACAAGTAGGCAAGTGACTATAAAGCAATTACTAAAGGTGGCAAAGTTTCACCATATAAATCAGAAAAGCAGGTTCCACCTCTAATAGCAATTCCCTTCAACTCCATTGACTTCGCCCCAACTCAGTCGTAACCCACTGAATTGAAATCTACATTGTCGAAACCATACTATTACACAAGGTATTATTTAGATGGTATGCACTAGGTTGGAAGGAAGGCGAAAGCCTTGGTATCGAAAGGTATGCTTCCGATGGGGTCGAAACCTTGTTTTGTTTTCAAAGGATAAGATCATGCCTTGTTTTACTTAAAGCTTTAGACATAGTCGAAACACATGCTTTCGAAAAGGTTTTATAAATAGCTTTCGAAGATGGTTGCTATACTATATAAGGTGTTAGCTTTCGTAGGGGTACTTTTTCTTTATATAAGATCTTTCGAAAGGATTGGTTTCGACCAAGTCAAAACCTAGCCGCTAATCTTCCTTTCGACTGCATTGAAGCCATCTAAGCTGTCAAAGGGTTACCTCGGTTTTAACCTAAACTAAGCCTTTTCCTGAATGTTTTCAAAAGGGGTTGAGGGTTTCGAAGGTAATGGAGTTGAAAGTGGGTTTCGACTTTGTACTTCGAAGTTTTAATTTAAAGGTTGCTGCTTTCGACTATATGGTTCCGACACCATCAATTCTTCCCCATACAAATTTATAAGGGTTTCGAAAGAGATACTTTTGTATATAACCACTTTGACCAAAATGATGTTTTAAAGAGTAAACCTAATGCTTTCGAAAGGGATATTTTCATTTGTTTCGAACCTATGTTTAAAAGGACTTGTGATACCTTTGGAAGGCATATTTGGTTTCAAAAGAGAATATTTATTAAGGGCTTCGAAAGGTATGTTTATTATGTTTTGAAAAGAAGTTTTTGCTTTCGACGGAAGACATCTAAAGGTTTCGAAAGAGATGTTTTTAGGATTTCAAAACATAAACCCAATCTCAATTTGAAGGAATAACCATGGCATAAATAAACAAAGGGTTTTGAAATGAAGAGGTTTTCATTGATTATAAAGGTTAAAGGGTTTAACCAATATATGTATGTATGTATGTATGTATGTATGTATGTATGTACGTACGTATGTATGTATGTAAGGTAATAAACTACAGGTGTTGGTATTAATTGTTGTTACACATACACACACATACACACTTCTTTATATACTTATTCACATTGTTACTAACCCATAACTGTATTTTGAGGAAGGACAAAATAACCAATTTGGTTGACCCGGTGGTGAATATAACTTAAGAAATGTTAAAATCTTAATTAGATGATATTGGCAGGGGCCAATATGTTTGCAGTAAGCCCATGAAAACTATGTATAACAAATGATATTGGTAGAGGCCAATAGGTTTATATCCAGCCCATGAAAACTATGATTTGATACTGGCAAGTGCCACTAGGTTTGTAATTAGCCCATGAAAACTATATTTGAATTAAGATATTGACATATAATCAATAGGTTCCTAGTTAGCCTATGAAAACTAGGATATGAAAAATGATATTGGAGTTATCAATAGGTTCTTAATGATCCCATGAAAACTACGAAATCAGACAGATAGTCCATAAACATTTAACAGATTAACAGTGACCATTAAAAACTATAATTGAGACAGATGGTCAGAATGAATGGGGATGGGTAATCCAGATTTGATTTACTTGTTTTCATATCATCATAATGTTTTTGAAATACTATGTTTTAGCCATTGTGGATGCAGGAGCATGGTATATGGATTTATAAATGTCTTAGGATACAAGTAAGGGAAAAACCCATTTCGCTAAATGGTGTGGTCTCACTAGATATCTAAATGGTTTGAGATGATAGAATATTATTCACACTAGGCTTTATGTCTGACTTGAAGTTTTTGTTTTCCACTTAAACTCTCAGGTACTCAATTGACTTTGAGTAGGTTGAGAGTTAAGGTTTCAAGTGTTCTTTTAAACAAATAAAGCTTCTGAAGATGTGCAGGAAGCAAGCTTGTTATTAGAGTTCTTTTATTTCCGCTCTGTGTTTGATTGTAAAGGCAAATTGTTTTAGTGCCTTATTTTATTATACTCTGATCATCTAAGGGGCATCTTCATATGACGCTATTGGCATATTTTGTATTAACTATATGTTATCTGAACGTGGTTTGCATTTTGGGATTATGTAATCAATTTGGAATATTTTGAAATGGAATGTGAGATTTGTTGTTGTTTAATTTTTTTTCATATTCTTGTGTTTTTGTGTATCAATGTATCTTATATCGCTGTATTTGGTCGTCGAGGATTAATAACTATGAATGACTGCAGCATCTGTAGCCATTAGTTTTGGACCTCCAAGTAGGGGGATGTTACAAGTTGGTATCAGAGCATAGGTTTATGAAACTTTAAAAGAAACTTAAACCTAAAAGAGTTTTCAAATATAATCCAATGAATCAGATAATAGGATTGGGGTTTGGGTTAACGCTATAGTAACGTACTTGTATTTGATATATATAGTTATATATATAAGTACGTATTCCCCGCTGTCTTAAACTGTTCTTTTGTATCTTACTAAGGCTCGTTTGTAGATTTACAAGAAAGGAATATGGAAGCAGGAAATGGAAGAGGAAATCTCGGTGGAGGAAGCACCACAACTAATGGAAATGCTCGACTCACTACTAGAAGAAACCTGGGTCGACCGGCTAATGCTAGTAACCAAAATCCTGAAGCCAATGTGGGTGTAGGAAATCCACCAATAAATATAAAGGCGATGTATCAGTTCTTTGTTGGTTTGATGCAAGTAGGAGCTGCTGCTGGTGTTGCTGGAATTGTAGAAGAAGCTAATCCTTTGGCTCCAGTTGGGAATAATTATGCTTTGTTGAGTAGAGATTGCACCAGTTTAGGTGGGAAGCCATTTTTAGGAACGAAGAGTTCTATAGAGGTTCGGAATTGGCTATTGCATTATGGGCATATATTTATTGATTTGGGTCTAGATAATAGGAAAAAGAGAAGGTTGACCTCTAGACAATTGCAAGGATCAGAACTACACTGGTGGAATAGTGTTCATGTTGGAGTGCAGGAAGAGCAGTTGACTTGGGCTGATTTTAAAACAAGATTTGAACAGAAGTTTGTATCTGAGTTTGCTAAGTCTGAGATGATGAGGAAGTTTATGGATTTAGTTCAAAGAAAGATGTCAGTAGTCGAACATGCTACTAAGTTTGAAGAGTTGTCTCGATATGGATATGTTGTTATAGATACTGACATCAGATGGAATGAGAGGTTCATTCGGGGATTGAGGCTTGAGCTTGCTAAAATGACCATGACGCATGTGCATGATCCATGTAATGTGGTGGTGGAGATGGCCATTCTCCATGAGGAGTTACTTGCTGATTTTGCTAAAGAGAAGCCAGTAGAGGCTTAGAGTTCTCTAGGGAAGAAGAGAAAGTTCTTTAAGAAGAAAAGGGCCAAGAAGGTAGATACTGCAAAGAAGTCAAAGGCCGAGGTAGTTTGCTATAAAGTGACACGAAGGGTCACTTTGCGAATGAATGTCGGTCAGGAAATGCGAAGAAAGCTGCAAACAAGAAAATGGGAAGTGCTTCAACTGTGATCAAGTTGGATATTACAAGAATCAGTGTCCAGAGCTGGTCCGGCCAGACAAAGGAAAGGTTTTTGCTTAATCTAGGCCTACTACATCAAAGAAGGGAAAGAGTGTGATGGAAGGTACGATTTTGATTCAGAGTATTCCAGTTAGACTACTTTTTGATACAGGTGCATCACATTCATTTATATCTCAGTGTTTGGTTGAAAGGTTATATTTAGAACCCATCTACCTTGTTACTTCCTTAAGGATTGCGAATCCAATATGAGAATATGCAACTCAAGTGTTAAGATGTGACTAGTTAGAACTTGAATTGTTAGGTCATAAGTTTGCATGCAGTTTGTATGTAATTGATTTCGTAGATTTCAGCATCATTTTGGGTATGGTTGCTTGGGTAGGTATAAGGCTAGAATATTTTTCCGGGATAGAGAGATATCATTAAGACACCTTGATAGTCATAATCGAGTCATATTCTTAGTAGAGAATACCGATCGGAGTGTTAGTGCTTTGCTTAATGCTATGGAAGTAGGAGATGAGTTAAGTCAGGTTTGGGTAGCAAGAGAGTTTGCAGATTTCTTTGAGCCGGTCACTGGACTACCACCCAAAAGTGCTATTGAGTTAAAAAAAAGATCTGGTACCTGAAATTGAACCTGTAAGCAGACCACCTAGCAGGATGACATCGACATAGATGAGGAATTGAAGGTGCAGCTAGTGGATCTAGAAGAAAGGAATTTTATTAGACGAAGAAGTTCCCCTTGGAGAGCGGCCGCGGTATTTGTGAAGAACCAGATGGGTCATTGAGGATGTGTATCGACTATCATAAGTTGAACGAAAGGATGATAAAGAGTAAGTATCCTTTGCCGAGAATAGATGATCTATTCGATCGGTTGAATGGAGCCAGAGTGTTTTTCTAGTTGGACTTGACAACCGGTTTCCATCAGTTAAGATTGGCATAGGACAGTGTTCCTTTGACAGCATTTCGGACTAGATATAGTTCATATAAGTGGTTGGTGATGCCATTAGAATTCACGAATGCACCTGCTTTCTTTATAGATTTGATGAACCAGGTTTTTCGGGAGTACTTTGATAGGTTTGTTCTGGTGTTTATAGATGACATTTTACTATACTCTCAGCATGAAGATCATCTTAGAGTTGTGCTTAGGATGCTCGAGACGCTGAGGCAGAATCACCTAAAGGCGAAGCATAACAAGTGTCATTTTTTGGAAGAAAGGGGTTAAATTTCTTGGTCACGTGGTTTCAGAGAAAATATTGTCAGTCGATCCTGATAAGATCGAAGCTGTAAATAATTGGAAGAGACCGAGGATGGTGACTGAAGTCAGGAGTTCACTTGGACTTGCTGGCTACTACCAGAGATTCATTAAGGTTTCTCATAAATAGCAGCACCTTTGACTAAGCTAACCAGAAAGGAGGTGAAGTTTATTTGGTCTGACAAATGTGAGAAAGCATTCTTAAGTTAAAGCTTGTTGACCAATGCACCCATGTTAGTAGTTCTAGACGGAAACCCAAGATTGGTGGTATGTACTGATGCATGCAGAACTGGATAGGAAGGAGTGTTGATGCAGAAGGGTAAAGTTATTTCCTACGCTTCACGACAGCTTAGACTGTATGAATTAAGATATCCTACTCATGATTTGGCAGTAGTGATCTTCGCATTAATGATTTGGAGACTTATATCTCAGAGTAGAGGTTTGATCTTCATACCAATCATAAATCTTTATGGTTTTTATTCTCTCGGAATGAGTTGAACGTGAGACAGTAGAGGTGGCTGGAGTTTTTGACTGCTTATGATTTTGGTATAGAGTATACGGCAAAGAAAGGTAATAAGGTAGAAGATGCTCTAGGCCTAATACATCTTGGTTTTATACACGTCTTGGGATACTAGTGAGGGGAAAACCCATTCCGTTAAGCGACTTGGTCTCGCTAGATATCTAAATGGTTTGAGATGGTATATTATTATTCACATCGGGCTTTATGTCTGACTCGAAGTTTTTGTTTTTCCCTTAAACTCTCGGGTGCTCAATTAACTTTGAGTAGGTTGAGAGTTAAGGTTTTCAGGTGTTTTTTTAGATGAATAAAGCTTCCGAAGACGTATAGGAAGCAAGCTTGTTGTTAAAGTTCTTTTATTTCTGCCGTGTGTTTGATTGTATAGGAAAATTGTTTTATTTCCTTATTATATATACTCTTATCATCCAAGCAGACATCTTCGTATGTCGCTTTTGGCATATTTGTATTAATTATATGTTATCTGAACTTGATTTGCGTACTGGGATTATGTAATCAATTTGGAATATTTTGAAATGGAATGTGGGATTTGTTTTTGTTTAAATTTTTTCCATGTTCTTATGTTTCTATGTATAAATTTATCTAATATCGCCGTATTTAGTCATCGAGGATTAATAACTATGGATGCTTGCAGTATCCGTAGCCGTTAGTTTTGGGTCTCTAAGTAGGGGGATGTTACAAATTTGTTTGGCTTCTGATAAGAGAAAAAATAGCTTATTTAAGCCCATTCAGATAGTCCGTAAGCCAAAGACACCGTGATCAAATCCTTCTCCCTCGACCAAAACTATCCACCGATAGCTAACCCATCATTACGCTCTGGTGAATCTACCATTAGCATCGATGCCTCACTCCAGTCACCTCGCAAATCCGAGGCAAGCCTCTAAACTCATCAAATGCTTGATATATGGTCATGAAACTCTTCATCATCCATGGTCCATATCTCATCGTCAGAAACTCGAGCTACCACTTGAACATCATACCTACCTTAAGTGATAATAATAACTGCCAAATGGGCTAATATGATAATATTAGGGTCCATTTGCTTTGAAAACAAGTTTTGTGTTTTGAACATGTATTTCAAAATGCACATGAGAGGAGGAGGTGGTGGAAAATGACTTATTTGAAAATTTATTTATATATATAAAAACGAAAATGATTTTTTCTTGTTTTCCATTGTTGGGATAAATAAAATAATATCTTCTTCCTTACTCTTCTCTTCTTTATTATAATGACTAGATTTTCCAAATTCTCCTTATCTCCCATGCAACTTGAAATACACAATGAAAACATGAAACACAAGACTTGATTTCAAGTCAAACACACCCCTAGGTTTAGGATGAGAATGGAGAACTAAAGAAAGTGAAAGATCTTATGTTGACTACTATAGATAACATTGTTTATATATGAAGAAAAAAATATTATGAAATTATTAGGATATATTACATTTTAATTTTTATTATATCTTTAAATTTTATATTAACATTTAGAGTTTGTATATCTCATAAGAGAGTTACATCATAGTAAATTTTGATTGTCCAATTCATGACATTTTTCTCATCCTAGTGGTATACAATATAGCATCAATCTCAATAATTTTCCATGGAGCCATTTTCATGCGTTTTTAAACCGTATGAACCAATACATCGTCTAATCTATAAAATTCATCATCTCAGCATACTTTATTATAGTTCTCAGTAATTCCCATTATATATTAATAAACCATGATCTGTCCTTGCGTACTCTCGGTGTGTGTGTGTGGGTCTGTCAAGGTTATTTCACCTTATATTTATAAATTATAGTAGCACAACATTAACGTGGATTAATGACAATGTGATATGAACGGACTAAATGCTTAACACATGTTGTAATCTAATGAGGGGAAATGCTCACATGGATGAATGATGTGATTAATACGGTGGTGCTCTAGTTGTAGATCTTACACTGGCTTGCTATGTGTTGATCTAGTACTGGAGACTTCTCCTAGGAAAATTAGGGGTATAAATATTGAGTTTCCAATGGCTTTGTTGTTGTTTGAGTGACACGAATTGCTTCCACATGGATGGTTGTAATGTAACAACATGCTTTTTCGACCCCCGAATGTCGACACTAATACATACATGGTATTCCCGTGTCGAGCATCGAAGTGCCAAAAAGATATATTGTTAGGTTAAAATAAAAGAAAACGAAAATAGAACAAGAAAGAAGAGAACACGATATCAGAATCTCACAGTGGAATGATAACATATAATATCAATAGATAATACACACTATCACTCTATGATACATAGCATTTTAGAGTTACAATTTTAAATACTATCATCAGCTAGGACAGTTATAACAACCCGTCCTCACAATGATGATACATACATAATAGTAATGTAACAGAAATAAGAATACTATAGTAGATTAACCTTCTAGCTCGACTCCTTGAGCTTCAATGAACATCAACGAAAACCAGTATTTCTTAGACTACTCGATAGAGCACACGAAATTTTTTAAAATTCATGTGTCAGACATAATTCTGGTATAAGAAACTCAAAAGACATGTAGCTAGCATACAATAATACTTTTGAGACCATAGGGAATGCCTAGTGGTTGTCCCTATAAAAGAACTACCATCTAATAAGTACATAAGGTGATATGAAAGATAATTTCTAGCATGAAGAATATAAATTCAAAAATAGCATGATGCTTATGTTGGTCGCGCACAACAATATTGAGGGTACAATCAAAACCACTAAGATAAGCACGTATATGTATTTTTCTAGGGAGATGCCTCCAGTAAACTGAAGCGGAGTAAACTAAAGCGGATCCCCATGCACAAAGGTCAGAAGCTACCTCCGAACGTCATATGTCTCTAGATAGAATATGACATAAGGTAAACATAGCTGGTCCACGTCTAAAACACGTAATCCTAAATATCATTAATTCCCACGCACCACATCGATAAGCATGCCCTAGATTTGGAGTTGATAATACCCTATCGCGAGTTAGATAAACCCTAGATAATGCATCCTACTCTATTTTCATACATTTACGATGTCGAGGTTACGTTCGACGTCTCTCACATGAATCTTCATCACTCGAATAGAACATGAATCCCAAATGAATTCTAGCATCTCGAAGAGATCATGGATCTCCATATAGAATCCTTCAGAATTCCTCCGACGAATGCTAATGTTGACCTCACCTTTGGACATAACGTTAAGGTAGATAGTACGACCCTATGACATTCCACTTCATAACTGCTTTCAAAACATAGAACACGTATATCAGTTTTGAAGTGGTATTCGATAAGTAAAAAACTTACCAATCTCGGTCACTTTAAAACTAAATCGATGAATTTCTGGTTAACCCAATTTCGGTTCTTTTAGAAGTAAGCAAACAATATAAAAAGGAGTCCTCTCTATGGTATCCCGTATCTATAAGTTCTTAAAGCTAGAGACATTTCGTACTATTGCACCTCCCTAGGGTTCTCAAATTGTATGAAACCATGAAGCTTTTAGACACTTCCTAAGTTAAATTTGTCGAATTTAACAACAATGAGAATGATCACATATGGAAACTAAATCTCGTATATTTATCATGTTTCCAAACTTCTCAACTCATCCTATCCATCGGTCGGGAGTGAAGCTAGGTAAGTTAGAGCACTGGTTGCATCAAAGCCTTGCCTAGACACTTCATTTCTAACTCTCGCAGATAAACAAGATTACTAGGTCAACTTTTTGTGCTAGTACACGACTAAATACTTTCCATAAATGAGTAAACACATAAAGCACTATCGTGTCACAAAAAGCACGATTAAGTCGCATAAGCGACTTCTAATCCCTTTTTATTCATTTAATCCTTTTATTAATTAAAATCTCTTTTACTAGTAAAAACATCTTTTATCTAATAAAATTATGTTTATAAATTTCTATTATTCTTCTGTACTCTTTCAATACTTCAAAAGGTATTCATATACTTATCTCAAATGGTATAAGTATATTCATAAACCTTTAACAATATTTCTTACTTCAAACCTTTACTTTTTCTATCATTTTCCAAAACATTCCATACTTATTATTACCTCTAAAATATCCATTTATAACATCCAAACATATTCACAAATCTAGTTCAAAGGGCTAAAGATAAATATTACTTAAACATTGGCGCTACGAACCCAAAACCATTTTACTTATGCGTATCTTTAAAACATTGTTTTCAAAGATCTATTTACATTCATAATTATAATAAAAAAGGTTTAAAGACAAATGTTGTTAACACATTGTCACAACAAATCCAAACCATTTCGTATTTGTTATTATATTCAGAAACATTTTTTTAAAGAGCTAAGTATGTCTACATTTACTAAACAAGGTAATAAAACTGTTAATAACTTTGCAAAACCATTTATTATAACATAAGTGTTATAATCCAAAACTATCTCTAGTTCCATTATAAAATACTTAATTTACTTTTCCAAAACTTATATATATATAAATACTTTAAAAATACTTATATATAGGTGTTAAATATCTATGTAAAATATTACTTGAAAATAACTAATTTATAATTTGACGAAAATAAATAAAAAGCATGTTTGATATTTTAAAATCCCTTTATTTCAAAAATTCATAAATAATTATCAAAAATATTAAACTTCAAATCAACTTTAAAATAGTGCAAAATATGTTAAAAACATCTCTAAAAAGATTGGTAAAAATATACCAAATATAAATATCATTTCACACACTTAAAACCTTAAACAACTTACTAAAGCATTTAATTGATGTTAAAAGTCCCGTACAAAAAAAACATAGAAAAGCATGGACTTTGCGGCCCATTTTTACCACATTAACAAATGATCTAAGACTTGAAATTTTTACAGTGTTAATAACCTTAAGGTACTTTAAAATAATGGAAAGAAATACCAAAGAATATCTTTCAATTTATTTATAAATATTGCCATAAACAAGGTATTTTGATGTGCTCATATAGCGACCTTCTTCTCGCTATAACATTTTGCAAAAAAAGTTCACAAGTTAATGAATGAATTAAACTTAAATATTTTTCTAGTAATAATTAAACTTGTATCACTCATTAAAAATACAAAGAACCCCCTAGGATGTCTTTTAAATTTGACTTTAAAAATCGTCGAACACAAGGTACTTTCAAAGTGCACCCATACCGACCTTTTCGCTTCTAACTTTCACAACTTTGTTTCACAAATTCCCAAACCATTTATTTACTATTTCATACACCATAAAATATATAGAGAACAACCAAAAAAATTATACCAAGTTAAGTTAATAAATCTTCCATTTATACAAGTCAAAGTTAAGGGATATCGAAGTGCACTTTTATTCTTGCTTCAAACACTTTCAAACATACTTCAATTCAATATATTATCAAAACAACTATTTAAAGATAAAGTTAAGGCTATGTCACATGTTATAGAAGGTAATAGGACTGATGTTATTCAATTTAAAGTATTCGTTTGCTTTCAAAAGCAAGGTGGTTCAAATTATAATTTTACTTAGTTAATGTCACTTTAACTTTATATTTGTGTACACATGTATATAAACATAATATATACATATAAGATAGTAAGATAAATCACTTAGATCAAAGCCAAACATAAGCACAAAACCTCACAAATAAAGAACCACTTTCCACCATCTCCAAAATCATAAAGATCTAACCTTTAGCACCAAAATAACAAGGCATCACCTTCCCTTTTACTTCCTTGCTTACGGCCCAACATAGGTAAAGTTTTTTTGCTTGCTTGATTCCACTTTTGACATTAGATCCATGCTTACTAAGGTGATATAAGGTTTTGGTGAAAGTTTGGTGAAGTTGGAAGATATTTGAACTGATTAGAGAAAGACTAGTAAAGAATAAAGTGGATTAGTGTTAATCCACTTCCACCATTTTTTAGTTTTATTTTATTTGAAGCTTTTGAATTTTATAAAGGGCTTACACATATAAACCCTCTCCATTAACCCCTTTGACTAGCCAAAAGACTCCCCTCCATGCGCCTTGCATGCTTTTTTACTTTACGCCTCATTTTCCTCAGCAAATTACCCTTTTACGCTTACACACAAATATCTATCTAATGCATCATGCATAACATCGTTAATATATTTTTTTCCACGGATGGAAAATTGCTTTTCTTTCATTTTAATGATTTCTTAAGTGTTAGTGTATGTTAAAAAAGTTTGAACAACTTATATCGAGTAAAAAATTGTTTATAGATAAAACGGTTTTCAGTCACATTACCGATATTTATTCAATTTATTTATTTTTGTATACATTTTTCTAAAAAAAGTTTACCATCATTAGTTACTACTTAAAAGAGGTTAACAAGATTATCAAATCACTTTTATCTAGTGCGGGCTGCAATTAGGTTCCTTGATTAGAAACTTCTGTCTTTAGCTATACACTATGATAGAAAACTTCGGGATTATATCAAGAATCTATATCACGTGTTCGAGGTCAAGAATCGAGCAAAATTTCCTTCTACGAATTAGTGTAAATCAGCTCGAAACTATGTACTCAAATACTAGATCGAGAACGGTCATGCAAATAAAACAATCTACGTACAGTTCACGCATTTGTCCTATTGGTTTCTTAACTATACCAATTTTTATTTTTACATCACATTCATTTACACGTATATACTAGATCAAGAACAGTCATGCGAATAAAACGGTCTACATACAACTTACGCATTTGTCCTATTAGTTACTTAACTATACTAATTTCCTTTTCCATGTCACATTCATTTACACAAATAATATATCTCATTCAGTACTAAAATCATTTATGAATCATTTCATAAAACATAACTTCAAGTTTATAATGATTTCATAACTTATGTTTACATTTGTATAATACTTTAATACATCCTAAGTGTAGGAACTAAGCCAGCCCGCAGCGGAAGTTATGGGTAAATTTCAAAAAAAAATTACCCTATTGGATCTTTATTAGGCATATCAAGTCTAATTTATTTAGAATATTTTAAAATTTAGTTTAAATAAAATCTTTATTTCATTAAAATTATAATTAATGGACTGAAGTTTATTTAATTTAATTTATTTTAAATCAAGTTTATTGGTACACATATGTATCATATACATATATATGTGTGTGCATGTGTAACATAACAATCTATGTAAGGTATAACATGCCCGTACATAAATGTTGAAATTTGCATCGCAACGGACATGCTAACTCATCTTATATATATATTATATCTTGTCTAAATGTATGCATGTATGTATACACAAACTTGTTATTTTAAAATGAGTATTAAAACAATATAAATATCTGCATATATATATATATATATGTATGTATGTATGTATGTATGTATGTATGTATGTGTATATGTATGTATGCGCGTACGTATGTATGTACTACATGAATGTGAAACACTATATATATGTATGTATGTATGTATAATTGTATATATATTAAATTAGATAATAATTAATGAATGATTATATATAAATATAAATTACAAAGTTATTTATTTATTTATACTTGTGCTTTTTACAACAATAAAATTAATACACACACATACATACATGTATGTGTGTATTATTTAAAATTATATTTGTAATATCTAAAACATTTATAAACATATGTATTTAAATATATATATTTATATTTTAAAATTATATCGGTTATAAAATTAATTAAAAAATATATATATGTCTTATAACATTCTAGATCCAATACACAACATAAAAAATATTTTACTATAATATTATATTATTAAATCATTTAAATATAAATTTATTAGCTAAAATACATTGAAATAATATTAAAAATAATCTCGTAACATATTTTTCAGATTTCATTCTGAAATTCGAATATGATATTATAAAGTCATAACAAAATTCATAATTTTCTGAGTTGTAATTATTTTTTATTATTTATTTAATTTTGGCTATTATTATAATAGAAATAATAAATTTGATTTTTAAATTCTAAAATTTTGGCAAAAAGTTAATATGATGATGGAATTTTTTATAAAATTTAAAATATAATTTTTGAATCATATATTAATTTATATTAATTATATAACTTTTATTTTGATTTAAATAATATTAAAAATAGTGAAGATATAAATCATGCATTATTTTATATTATTTTATCCGATAGTTGTTGATTTGAAATTGATTTGAGATGAGCTTTGATATAGAGCTTTGTGTAGATCGGATCGGCTAGCAAGAAGATGAAAACAACGACCAAATAGTCTCGAATGCATTAGGGTTATGAGTTTCTTACAGTGGAAGGAATAGAGAGGAAGATGGATCAAATTTTTTATCCATTCTCCCTAAATTAGAGCTTCCATCAAAGATCCTCCTACCCTTCTTTTGGCCACCCCCATCATTTACGTTGCTGCCATATGTATCATCATACATTATGGCCAATAGCCCATTTAGGTCCAAATAAATATTACAAACTAAATCTGATTTAGTTGTTTATCGATGTTGTATATCAATCAATATATTTAAATATTATAAATATATACACTAATATTTATTCCCCATATCACATTCAAAATTTCATAAATATTAATTAATTTAGTTAATTTATAATAATTATGAATTAATTAAGTCGTTTGGTCTAAAATGAATTCACCGTATCGGTTGTGTGACTTGTCAGGTGTAAATTTGTTCAACGATTAACATAGAATTATTCAACTATTAACATCCACACATCACTTCGCAGGTAATGTGATATTTTGAACAAATTTATCACTTAGGTTGTTTTGATAAATCCAATTTTAGTTAATTAAGTACTATCCGGTTGTGACATTTATTTACATTAATTCTCTTCGTCAAAACAATATCACTTTGGACTTATTGAATTGGTAATGCTAAAAATTCTAATATCGTCCATTTTCAACTCTTTAGTCCAAATACAAAGTCCCTAGTTCAATAATAACAATTATTATTAATGAATCTGGCCAGAGACTTTGACATTGAGTTGACCATGATGCTAACCCTATATAACCGAGGAGACGAATCCTCTCTTGAGTAGTGCTTCACTTTCAATACTTTCACTTAACCCAGTATAGTCACTCGATGAATGTCATGCCATGATTTGACTATAATAAAAGCGGAGCTTTCATATTGAAGATCCATAATATTCTCAAGTCGAGAGCACTGCGTAAATTAATCACATCAATATTTTATATTTGGCCTTAGTTATATTATCTAACAAGAAATTATAAAGTGATTCATTCCATAGTTATCTAATAACTATTAGTACATAACCTCATGGTTGCCCCAGCAGCCATGAATAATACATTGTCCAACATTTGGAGAGCGTCACGTACTCTATCTCAACGGATACATCGATATCCAGTCTCGATGCATCTTACCTAGGAACATTTAAAATTGTATATTTATTTTTGTTGTGATAAATTACTTACGGTTGCTGCACTTTGCAATTAGTATCATAAAAATTCCATTTATGGATTTTTTATAAATATACTTTTAATTAAATTAATTAATTAATATAACCACATTATATCAGGTATATAATAGAAAGAAATACATGTTATTTCGAACAAGATCGGTTATTGATATAACAAATTACATAATTTCCCTTAAGGCAGACCCCTAACTCTATCAATCTCCCACTTGCACTTGAGGTCAATTATTGAATCTTATTCCAACTTCTCCAACTAGTTTTCCTAAAAGCAATTGGGTTAGTTTCTCTATGAATGGTTGTAATGACCGGGCGATATTCGACCCTCGAAAATCGACACTAATACGTTCACTGTATAGAGTGCCGAGCAACCGAGTGCCGAAAATACCAGGTTGTTAGTGTTAAGAAGAAAAGAGGTTAAAGAAGAAACAGAAATAACAACAACACAGAATCTCACAATCACAGCGGAACAAAATATAATATACAATAATAGCTTTTATACAAAAGAATCTTTATCAGTTATCATCCATACAAATTATCAGAGTACAATCATCAACATATAAATCTGGAAAGTTACAATAACTTCTCCTCAAATGCTGAATATACAGCCTACACTTGAGGGGAATATAATCGAAATACGCGTAATACATCTCTAACATCTAGCTCTTCTCCTGAGCTCCAGAAGTGTCCTAACCTGAAACCGTAATACTCGGTCTGACCCGAGCATTACAATTTCAGGTTAGGACAATTCTGCATCTCAGGAGACGAGCTGGACGGCAGAGCATATTACGCGTATTTCGATTATATTCCGATGTGTAGTGTAGACGGTATATTTAGTATTTGAGGACAAGTTATTGTAACTGTCCAGATTTATATGCTAATGATTGCACTCTGATAATTTGTATGAATGATAACTGATACAGATTCTTTTTTATAAAAGATGTTATTGTGTATTATATTTTGTTCCGCTGCGATTGTGAGATTCTGTGTTGTTGTTATTTCTGTTTCTTCTTTAACCTCTTTTCTTCTTAACCTTAACAACCTAGTATTTTTGGCACTCAATTGCTTGGCACTGTATACAGTGAACGTATTAGTGTCGATTTTCGGGGGTCTAAAATCGCCCGATCGTTACATGTGGTATCAAAGCTGAAGGTTAAGGAGAACCTTGTCTCCGGTGGGGATTACTCGTTAGAAATAGGGTCAGTAGTATCCTAGAATGAGTTAAGGGTATTATATATGAGAGCATACTTGTTATTTCTTTTATAATGATTTTAAAAACGGTTCAAATAATTTTTATATAATATTATATTTTGATATAAAAGAAATATTTTTTCTGAATTATTATTGTCTATTAAGATGATTAGTTGTTATTATTATAATCAAATAAGATTATAAAAATTAAGTGGTTGTGTATATATATAACCAAATAGAAATTTGGGTAAGAATGAATTATGCAAATTAGTTAAGCTAAAAGTAGATTCAAACCAGAATTTAAATTTTGGAAATTTTGAAAGTGTTTTTCAAAGGGTTCTGAAAAGAAATAAGTTTACCCTAATTATATTTTATATATAGAAATAATTTTTTAGGAAATTATTATGGATTATAAAGTGTGTTTGGCTTCTAGATATGATAATGTTGATTATTTTCATAAATTAGTTGTTGTTTCTTAATAAAGGATGTTTATTACAAAATAAATGATAAAACATTGTGAAATGTTTTAAGGAAGTGAAATTTTATAAGCATGATTTATAAATATGACTTATAAATTAAAATGGATCTAAATTGTGAGGTTTTGAATCTACAACCTGGAAATTTTGAAATATGTTTCAAAGTGTTTAAGGAATAATAAGCAATGTTATTTAGATTTTTTTATATGGGGATTTTTGTTTCAAAAACAAGAGTTGTTTTGAAAATTCCAAAGGGATTTGGTTTGGGTAAAAACCTATATAGGGTTTTAATTTAAAAATATGATTTGGTATATAAATGGGATATATATATACCTGTGTGTGTGTGTGTGTTTTCAAAGTTGATTTGAAATATATAACAAAGTGTTTGAATTCTGGGATTCCCATTAAAATGAGAAGTAGAACACAAGGAAGAATAAGTTTTTGATAGTGGGAAGTGATATTAATAAAAAATAAATTTGGAAGGTAAAAATTTAAATTAAGAAAGTCTAAATGGATTGAACGAATTGGGAATTAACTCAAGCCAAGCGAAATAAGTTTTTAACTTATAACTTGAAATTGGAAATTTCAAGGTGAAATTAAAATTTAACTTATAGAAGTTAAATAAATTAAATTTTAAAGAAACTGTATAGATTTGATAAGGGTTGCAAAGAAAGTTATATATGTATAAATGATTTCAAAATGATTTTTGAAATAAAATGGGCTTCGAATTAACTAAAATGAACCAGATTATCAAATTAGGGGATTAAATTATAAAATTTAATCTTGGATATGGAAATTTTAACTTATGCTAAGTGAATAAGGAAGTCAAAGGAATTGGAATTTATTTGTAGTAAACAAAAATGACCGAGAACAAGTAAAAGGATAATTAGGAATAAGAATAAAACTGAAAATTCGATTAATCGAGGTTTTAATTATAGGTTAGGAAGTCCTACTAGAATCTAGTCAAAGTTGTAAGTGATGGCAAAAGGAGAAGAATGGAAGGCAAGGCGTAGGGAGCGGAGAGCAGCTGCACGTAAGGCATGGGAAGAAGTAATGATGGAATATGAGAAATGGATTAGTCAAAGGGCTGGACCAGGTCTTTATGATAATTTCATATGTTATAGATGTCACATTAAAGGACATTGCGCAGCTAAGTGTAGTAAACCAGAAAAGGAAAAGAATGAAGAAGTCAAACGGTTTCGCTCTGAGATTTATGCTTTAAGTGTCATGAGAAAGGACAGTTTCTAAATTTCCCTAAGGTGAGGAAGATTAAACATAAACCCATGATACCAGTCGATGGATCAACCATTTGCTACCATTGTAAAATGACGAGACACATCTCTAGGGATTGTCCTAAGGGACGAAATAAAGAGCAAGTTGTGGAACGCCCTGCGGGAGGCGTGAAAGTCATCCATAAAGATGGAAGTGTAGAGTTCTTTTGTGGCAAATGCAAGAAGTGGGGACACCCTATTACGGATTGCATGGACGGTTTTGGCGAGTTGACAGGAAGTCCTTAAGAAAGTTTTATGAAGGATGCAGAGTAGTGAGAGATGCCAGGTAAGGTTCATTATAATATAAGTAGGGCTCTTTTCTTTTCTAATCCCTAAGTAGTTGTTAAGGCGTCAACATTTATGACCTTTTGTAAGACTTTTTATACAGGTAAATGGATGTAATATTTGAACTTACTAATGTGCTAGTCTATCAATGTTGTGAAATGTTTGTAGGCATACAGTCTCATATAAAATCACATTTTGTATGGATTTGAACGTAAATTTATATTTACTTAATCACTAATATGGAAACTGAAATCGATTTGAATTGGAAGATTAGGAATTGAATTAGTTTGACATTGGAACTATTTTTAAATAAATTATTTTAATATAAACTGTTTAAAAATCTATCTTCTTAAATATTCAAATTATTTCGATTATATAAACCATTTTTAAGCTCAAACTATCTTATATTAACTATTTAACTATTTTAAAACTATTCAAGCTATTTTCTAAATTCAAACTGGTCAGAGTGGAAACTGTTATATTTAAATCTTGGATTTAAATATAAATTGGGTTAAATTGAAGAATAACCTAAATGGAAATTCGAAGCAGTTTTGAATTGGAACCGAAATCGAGATATTAAGGTAAAAACGATTTTGAAGCGAAATAGTATATTTTGAGTAAATATGATGATTTTTAAAATGAAGATTGAATAGTTATTATAATTGAAATTTACTTTATAAGAAGCAAGAAATGTTGAAAATAACTTTGTAAAGCATCGAACTTGGAGATTTTTTGATTTGGCATTAATGAGATTATATATATTAATTATATATTTAAACACCCCTTGTTGAATTTATAACCAAAAAGAAATGATCCTTAAAAGATATTTGAAATGCTAAATGGAGTATGTAAATATAAAGCGGATCCAAAAATTATTGATCCGTTGAAAAGAACGATCCCATATGCATATAAATATGAAGTATATGATTTGAAAGGTACTATATATATAGTATGATATGCTTTGAGACAAAGTATGGAAAGGCACCCCTATTAAATTCGAAACTTAGAGTAGCAGATCCATTAGGTGGTTCTGCCTAGGAATCCACATGGCGGGTTCAATGAGAATTGGGATCCTAGAGGATGTTCGGACAAAACTCATGAGTTCTTGGTGATCATTTTTTTGATAGCGTAAATTCGAGGGGTATTATACCTACAGTTACGTTGGGTTTTGCTGTGATAGCAACGTAACCTTTGTGTAACTGCGATCTATCATGGTTCCATAGCGTAATTCGGGAGGCAGTGATTGCCTATGATTTCGTTGTGAGAGCGACGTAACATCGGTAGATTGCGATCTATGTGGTTTGGTTCCATAGCGTAAGTCGGAAGGCAGCGATTGCCTACAATATATGGTGGGTTTCACTGGGATAGTGATGCAACCTTTGTGTAGCTACGATCTATGTGGTTTAGTTTCATTTGATAGCGTAGTTCGAGTGGCAGAGATTGCCTATAGACTACTTACGGTTTTGCTGTGATAGCAACGCAACCTTTGTGTAGCTGCAGACTATTGTGTTCCCATGGCGTAAGTTGAGAGGTGTTGAAACCTATAGTTTTCTTATGATTTCGTCGGGATGGCAACGCAATCACTCAGTTAACTGCGATCCATGGTGGTAAAGAAGGAAAGGAGGGTGGTACATTCCATATCTTTTTGAAAAAAGGTTTTTTAAGTATTTTCACTAGGTGTGACACGAGTCTACTAAGTACTTAGAGCTTTCAGTCCTACGCCTGATCAACGTATGACTAAAATTTTGTAAGAACAAGGATGGACTTGTTAAGACATCGAGTTATAAAAAATGTTTTAATATCAAACTAGCTTCGTAATACTATGTAATTTAAAGTGTATGTATTTTTAAATTGTATAATAAAAGAGTAAGAGTTTAAAATGTTAAAAGATGATTGATTTAATAATTTACATCAAAATTCAAGTTCTTGCTTCGTTCCATTTCGAGGACGAAATATTCTAAGGAGGGAGGAATGTGACAACCCGGATTTTTAGACCTTTGATTTTGGGATAGTTAACCGATTTTAATGATTGAAATATAAGTTTTTATAAGTTGAATAAATGAATTCTCTGATATTGGAGATATCTGAATGTATAAATGGATAAAACTATATTTAATTTTAAATTTTAAATTTATGGATATGGTAAAATTTTATAGATATATGTATATAACTCCAACATATAGAATTTAAGATACAATATCCATATATTTAAAGCTTGATGATGTTTAAATATATATATATATACATATATATACACAAGTATATACGTATATAAATATACATGTATGCATGTCATATGAAGTAATATATACGAAAATTTGTATAAATGTAAATATATATATATATATATGATGACAAAATTAATGTAAGTATATGTGTATGTATATATGCTTAAAGAATAGTGTGTATGGAATTATATATAGATATATACATGCAAAACTTATGATATTAAACAAAATAATATATACATATATACATGTATATATAAGGAATTAGATATTGGTGTGTTGCTTTATACTTAGGCATGTTATATATATACATGTAGTAAACAAAAACATGTGCTTATGGTCAAAGTTATAGGACATCTATACATATATATCTATATGATGTATGTTTGCATACAAGGGAACATTGTGATAAATGCATATCAATTCAAACACAAAATAAATCAAATCGCCATAAAAGATCATATCAACTTATCAAAATTAAGTCAACAATTTTCAAATCAAATTAAAGAAAAAATTAAAAAAAAAGGGAATTAGAGCACTGTTCAAAAACATGGGCTTCAGCCCTGTTGCTTCCCATTCTCTTCTATATATACGCTGCCTCGGTTATTCACGTTTAATATTCTCACCAATAAAATAAAAATAACAAAGTGCTGCCATTTCAATAAAAACAAGAATCAACTTAAGTATTAAAGCCTGAAGGAAGAAGCTTGGTAGAGTAGCAGTTCTTCTATTACCAAAAGACAGTGAGTAAAACTTGAACTTTTACTCAATGGAAATTTGTATGCACCCATATGTTTGTAAATCTGGATAAATTCTTTAATTTTTCAAGTATTCGTGGGTTAGTAAGTTTTATATTCCTTATATATATGTGTTAATCATGGGAATACACTCTATAACTCAAAAGAAAACATGTACAACGGCTCTGTTCCTTGAACAAGTTAACATCTTTCGATTTTAAAACTCTGAATCTCACTATCCATTAAATTTCAAGCTTTGATCCCAAAAGGAAAATCGATTGTTGATTAGTATAGATTAATAAAAAAATTATTTCGTTCGACATCATTAAGGATAAAAGAAGAAGAATATTGTTTACAGTAAACAACTTTGAAATGAATAAAATTCGATTATCATATTTTCATCAATTGATTATGTGAGTGTGTTTGTTACTGAAAATTATGATTTTTGGTGGTGGTTTGGAGATTTTTAAGTGGGTATTGAAGGAGATAAGGAGAGATGAACGGGATTGGGTGTTTGGCCAAATTCCGACGTCTCACTTGATTTTGTGGGTGGTCGTCGGACGGGGAGGAGGAGCAGACGTTGGGGAACTCGATAAAAATGGCTTGGAATTTTATAATGGGTTTTGGTGGCTTATTAAGTAAACTAGGGTTTTATACTATTTGTTTTTTCATTTTGATTGAGTGGCAATGATGATGGTGAGGCGACATAATGGACGTGCAGTCTAGGAGGAAATGATACAGGAGGAGACGGCGAAGCTTCAGACGAAATCGGATGGTCGATTGTGGTGGTGGTTGGCGAGGCAAGGTGTTTGAAGGGTTGCGATATTGTTCTACTTTTGGGTGGTAGTTCGTTTTCGAACTGAGAGCATCGGTCCCATTTCTAAGCACATGGACGAGTCGAGTTGGTCGTGGGTGAGGTGCAGGGATAGTCGGCGGCGAGTTTGGGTAGCCGGGGACAGCGTGTACGTGCGTATGTTCGTGCATGTCTCATGCATTTGCTTTCAAGTAAAATGAGAGGAGCGTGGAGTAGCTGGGAGAGGAAGAAAGGATTAGGGGCCATGTTTGGGTCGGGTTTGTACTAGTTTGGCCATGATTTTTGTTTAGGCTTGAGTTTTGTTTTAAAAGGGAAATAAATAAAATTTTGTATTTTAAAATCTATAAATTTTAAACAATATTTCTCCTCCATTTAAAACCAAATCGACGTGCAGTTTGTGGCGTCGGGGACCTATTGCAGAGCACTATCATCTGAAACTAAATACTGTTAAGCTTTCTGCAACATAAATTTTAAAGTTTTTAAAATGGTCTATGTTAACGAATAAGTAATTTCATGCTAATTAATTATAGGTAATTAATATTTTTTTTTGAATAAACTGTTAGAGTTAAATTTATTTAGAATAATTTCTTTTTTTTATTTCGTCACTTGACAAAATAGTCCGGATTTAAAAGTATAATTCGACTTAGTTAATTCAAAAACCAATTAATCTCGAAGTTTATAAATGGATTAATATTAATTATAAATTGTTGACTAAGTTAATGATCTATGTTTACTGATATTTCTTTCAGTTTTCGATTATTCTTGGTTTTCCATTTAATAGCAGATGATACTGTTGAGTTGAATTGAATACGGTTGTATAGCGGAAATAGATCACTATTCTGCTAAGTAAAATTTATCGTTTTGAGTTCGAAGAGACCAGGGTCGGGTATCAGCGTTATCCAATACCACTTCGATCAAATAACAACTACAAACCTTTACCGTTCTAATTACAGGTCTAATATGCTGGAATTAAATCAATATAAAAAATCTAGCTTTTTCAATAGGTATGGCACTTAGACACTATTATAATATCACTGGATTTTCTGTAAAAGTGTTTTGGGTATCGTAAGATAAAAACCTGTCGTGTTTATATATGACATCGTCTCGCGAGTTACCATTGTTTTTCGAAGGATTTTGATGACCTTAGTACAATTTAAGTGCGTTCACTCACGTTGGTTTCCAGCCTGACTCGGGTGTTACTTTATTGTAATGCTCGGGTCAGACCGAGTATTACGGTTTCAGGTTAGGACACTTTTGGAGCTTAGGAGACGAGCTGGATGGCAGAGACGTATTACGCGTATTTCAATTGTATTCCGCTGTGTAGTGTAGGATGTATATTCAGCATTTGAGGACAAGTTATTGTAACTGTCTAGATTTATTTTTTGATGATTGTACTCTGATAATTTGTATGGATGATAACTGATATAGATTCTTTTGTACAAAAGCTGTTATTATATATTATATTTTGTTCCGCTGCGACTGTGAGATTTTATGTTATTGTTATTTTGGTTTCTTCTTTAACCTTTTTCTTCTTAACCCTAACAAACAGTATTTCTGACACTCGATTGCTCGACACTAAATAAAATACACGTATTAGTGTCGATTTTCGAGGATCGAAAATCGCCCGGTCGTTACAGTGATTATGATATTTTGCTTTAATTATCTACCTTGTCAACCAACTTTCTTCGATGTTGATAAACTACCTTTATCATGTGGAATGGTTTAGAGTATATCTCTCAACTTCCTTTGAACCCTAAGTTTTGTTAAGAACTATGTTATAACATTGTTATCATATAACAATGTTATGGGATTCTCAATATTTAGAATCATCTTCAGCTCAATTATAAATTTGTGCATTTATATTTATATACAATGTTTTATTACGGTGTTATTCAGGGCAACGTGCTTAGACTTTTTCATTGAATCAGCCACAGCCTATCAATTGGAACATTTTCAATTTGAAGATTCTTAACTTCAATTTATTATTGACATATCATACTCGATATCATTTATGAAACTTTGAGTCCGAACACTTCTTCACAAGTTCATTGTTTCTGTAAACAATTCCCTAGTATTTCAAAAATACTAGAGAACGCTCTAAACTATCATTCAGTGATGTCAATTTTAATTTAATATTCACTTAATGTATCAAATACATGAGAAAATCACGATATCGTAGACCCCATAACATGTATGATAATTCCTATTGCCATGAATAAGGAATTTATCTTACATGTTCCGTATCAAACAATTTAGTTAGGTGTCTTCGCATATCGACTTAGGACATTCCTAGTATCTTTTATACTCACTATAAAAGACATCATTTACAACCCAACGTTGAGTATTAAGACAACTAGGCTATTTAATACGAGAACATCATTGAAATCAGTAATGTGTTGTTTACTACTATTTAGAAATATCAATGTACCCTTTAACGTTCTTTCTTATGAACACACGCTTCATCTGCATTTTGATGGATAATCAAACTATTTGATATTTCTATCGAAATATCTTTTCTATTCTGATGCTTATAAAATGATCCTTTCTATCATTTATTAGATAATAATCAAAGACTCACAAACTCAATATCGCTTCCACTGACTTTGAGATATATGGGTTATTATGTGTAAATAACTTACTCTAAATCATTATTTAGAATTTTCCGTTTCAATACGTACGTGCCAATCATAAAGTCATACTAAGTGATAATTTTTTGAGTAAATCTGAATTAACTTGAACACGTTGAATATCAAATCTATTATGCTAATTTCAAAAATTTAAATTCGTGATGTTATTCTTATCAATGTTACTCATTATATTCCAACTGCATTAGTCTTTCTCTCGAAGACACATTTGCGACCGATGGTTTAAATCACTTTTGGGTACATATACCAAAATCATATGTTGATAATGTACTTGGAATCTATTTTGGGTTTGTGCATCATACCATATCATAGAGTCAACACTCTTAATGGTTTATTTAAACAACCGAGGATTATATATTTTCGACATTGATAAGAAACTCGTAGTTTCTCTTCAATGTGTGAGAATACTTATTAGACACTCTAATGCGATGTATTCGTTTAGGTTAGTTAATTTCATTTCATCTCACATAATCTTTCATTGGATCATATCCAATTCTATTTTACTACCAATAATTTTTCAAAGAACATCTTTCACTATGAATTTGGTATTTCTTGAAACAACAATTGTTTCTCAATATAATGGAATATGTATTCATAAAATTTTTATGAATTGCCATTTATTTAAAACTAATTTAGTTTTGTTTACAAAACATAAATATGTCATCCAATGGCAATCTTTCCCAAACTCCTTTTGAGGAGATTCATACAAGATCCTTCATGAACAATTATTACGTGCAGACTTTCAACTCGCATAACCTGCCAACTCCTTGGTCTAGGATATGTTGAGGTTTATTTTAACCCTTATCTTATATGATTTAATAAACTATTATTTAGATGAAATAATATTAAGCTCATGTACAACTCTTAAGTACGTAACCTTATAGAAAGAAATCAACTAAACTACACTCATAATTAATCGTACTTTGTTCAACAGACTTCGATCACTCCTTATCGATACATTAACGTGTATCGCATAGAGGAATGACTTTTGAAATTGAATCTTTATTCATTTTTAGGTACATTTGGAACTCTTTCCAATTACTCATTGTTACCCGGCACCTTGGCCCGGCTACAAGGCGACAGTTAAAGACATTATCATGAGCATGAGACAAGGTTCTAACCAAGAGGAGCCTGGTAGTATACGGGTTTGATGCAGTCAACATGTTTGGCATTTAGGCACGGTTTGGGAAGCACCATTTGGCACACGTCGCTCGGTCCAGATGGCTAGGCAAGCCTCATTCGGCACAAGCCTCGTTTGGCACAAGCCTCGTTCGACACAAGCCTCATTCGGCACAAGCCTCGATCGGCAAGCCTCGTTCGGCAAGCCTCGTTCGGCAAGCCTCGTTCGGCACAAGCCTCGTTTGGCATAAAGCATCGCTCGGCACAAGCCTCGTTCGCCATTAGCCTTGTTCGACATGAATCCAACGCTCGGCATACGAATGTCATTCGACCTAGATATGTGGCTCGGCTTACGAGTGCCGTTCGACATAACTTTGTTTCGAGTCACTTGGTAGTCGCTGCAGGCAGTTCTCGACCGGCATGCCTCGCTCAGCAATTGTCGTTCGGCATACCTGGCTCGGTGGCAGAAGCTACTTACATCGGGCCGAGATACCTTGTTCCTAGGCCCGTGAGGGAAGTCTAACCCATCTTTGTCTATAAATAGAAGAGCAGGGGCACGGTGAAAGGAACCTTTTTTCGAAAACACTGGAAGACTCTGCCACTTTCAAGACTCATTCTTTTTCACTTAGCATTTGTATTCAAGTCATTATTATATGGATTGTATCTGTATTCAATCATTTGTGAAAGCAATAAAGATCAAAACTCAAAGTGGACGTAGGCAGTTACGCTGAACCACTATAAATCAGGTGTTCTTGTTTTTGTAGCTAATTTAGCATACAATACTCTGTTTTAATTTATTTTCTTCATTAATCTCTCTGTATAATCTTTCTCAAGGGTGTTAGTGACCACTTCTGGTGCTAACATTTTGGTGCTTTCACTAAGAATTGAATTATCAGCTTGATTGGATCTCATCGTCTACTAGTGGATTTCATTATTCGCGAGATAGATCTAGTTGTTTACTAGGAAATTTCCTACTCTACTCAGATTTGAAAGAAATCTAAAGGAAGCTGATAACCGTAGTCAGAGAAACCAAGTCTACGCAAGATATGGGTATTGGGCGTTGAAGTTTGCACTCAAGTTAAATGAAGTCCAGCCCTCCTCTGAAGGCAATTTAGCCGATCGCCCCAGAAAAAGGCGTATGCCGACCACTCCAGAAAAGGCGTATGCCGACTGCTCTATAAAAAGCCTATGTCGAGCGGCATCCAGTCCGAGCCACAAGTCTATGCCGAGCGGCATCCAGTCCGAGCCACAAGCCTATGCCGAGCGGCATCCAGGCCGAGCCGCATCCCTATGCCGAGCGGCATCCAGGCCGAGCCGCATCCAGGCCGAGTCCCAAGCCTATGCTTAGCGGCATCTAGGACAAGCCGCATCCCTATGCCGAACGGCATCCAGGCCGAGCCGCATCTTTATGTCGAACGGCATTCAGCCGGGCCGCAAGCCTATACCGAGACGCAACCAGGCCGAGCCGCATCCCTATGCCGAACTGCATCCAGGCCGAGCCGCAAGCCTATGCCGAGCGGCATCCAGGCCGAGCCGCATCCCTATGCCGAGCGGCATCCAGGCCGAGACGCATCCCTATGCCGAGTGGCATCCAGGCCGAGCCCTATCCCTATGCCTAGAGGCATCCACGCCGAGCCCCATCCCTATGTCGAACGGCATCCAGGTCAAGCCGCACCCCATTCCGAGCGGCATCCAGGCCGAGCCGCATCCCTATGCCGAGCGGCATGCAGGCCGAGCCTCATCCCTATGCCGAGCGGCATCCAGGCCGAGCTGCATCCCTATGTCCAACGGCATCCAGGCCGAGCCGCTTCCCTATGCCAAACAACATCCAGGCCGAGCTGCAAGCCTATGCCGAGCGGCATCCAGGCCGAGCCGCATCCCTATCCTGAACGGCATCCAGGCCGAGCCATGCTTAGCCGATCCAAACTTAAGTTAAACCAGTCTCTTATATGACCCCTATTTTTAAAAAAGAAAAATCAGGTACGACCCAAATTTTCGAAAAAGAACATTCTATTCACTTCCCTTAGATCCCATGATCGATCAGGGCATAGAGGATCCAGCGGCAGCTTCTGAACGACAATAAAGGAATGGACAAGCAACCGCTACTCAAATAATACTCCCAAAGGTTAGAGAACATAGATGATATGACTCTAGAAAAACACCACGATGACTCCAAGCACCATTCTTCACTGACCCAGCACTTCAAATTTAGTGACTCCAAGCAGACCAATGTTTGGCTCTATGCAATTTATTCCAAATGCTAACAAGGATATCATACTGATCGCGTTTGAGGAGAGTCGACCTCCAGATATATTTTGGCAGCTAGTTAGCTGGAGAGCCTCCTATGACCATGGATTGTTTTTGTTACAAAATGAATCAGAACCAAAGTGAGGAGGAGAGGAGAAGACTAGGAAAAATAACAATGCAGGCCGGTCGGCTAAGGACACTGATTTCAATAGACAAAACAAGATCTCAGAATTCGACTCATATGCTCTTTAAAAGATTCAATCGATAGCCTCTATTTGGAGACTCGGGACTGAAAGTGGAACTGAAAACTAACCTCGAGAGAGTCCATCGAAGTCCAGAGGAAATCAGAGGAATGTTGTATATTCCAAGATGCACACTGATCCTAACACCGGCAATTACAAACACCTCCGAGGTGTCATCAGAAAGCAGATTCAGAAAGAAAAGCTTCAATAGTACATGCAAGCCTGGCAGAATGGAGAGCCAGGACCTTCGGATGCCCATCAATAAAGAACTCCAATTATTAATTGGACCGTTGGTAGTCGATATCCTTCTAGAAGGGGCTAGGGGCAGAGTTGAAGAGCAAGCACACAATACTGCCCCCGTTTATCAATGAGATTTATACCAATCTTCTTTCGATATGTTGATTTTAATTATGCTTTGAATTATGATCGACTTGAACTAAACTTCTTTCAAAACCATGCAGGTGATCGAGTACTCATATTTGGCCAACAACCAATCCACGCAGACCATGATCGGACCTGTGGAGTTTCATCAAGACGAGCATGATTCGACCGCTCACCATCAACCATATGCCTTCGATTTGGGGCTATGGACTAGAGATTGAAAAGCTCATCACGATCAGAGCCCAATACAAAGTGAACATGACAGACCGTCCATTCGTCGACCTCCACATTTGACTTGAAGACCTAAGGAAGGCTTGGAATGAATATGGCCCGATCGTCCACTCAAATCGAGTCATAAAACAAAGTTCGACAAAATAAAAATGCCTCTCCTGAAGATCAGTGACACCGGGATCTATCTAAAGTGGACTTGATTTGATCATCTACACATCAAATCCTACACCGAACATAAAAGGTTGTTTGAAAGCCCGACTTGGAGTAGCTGTGATGGACTACCCACTCGCCAACCATCGCTCTCAATACATGGACACGACTACACCTTGAAACATATGCAACTTACTTTTTCTACTCAATAATCTATTATCCTTACTTTCTAGAAAGAGATACGAAGAAAACTGCGCAAGACTTGATTATCTAACCCATCATGGATGTGATCCAACCGTCTGTCATGTACCTCCTTCCTTGACTTGATTAGAAGAGTTATAATCAATAAGCGGACGAGAATCGACCGTCCATTCTTCAAGTTTCGTCCTTCATGCTCGGGGTAGAGTCCCATTCCATGAGCAAACATGATGTGATCGTTCATTCTACAGCCTTAGCCTCGATACGTTAAATGAAATACAAATTAAACGGGTGGAAATACGACTGCTCTCAACAGGAATCTCCAAGTACCTAAAGCGGACTGGAGTACTCTAAGTCCCTTGAGTGTGGACTAGAGTATAAACGACTTAAAAAACTCTAAGTCCCTGAAGCATACTAGAGTACTCTCAGTCCCCTAGTGCGGACTAAAGTATAAACGACTCAAAAATGTCTAAGTCCCAGAAGCAGACTAAAGTACTCTAAGTCCCCTGAATGCGGACTAGAGTATAAACGGCTTAAAAACCTCTAAGTCCCTGAAGGACAAGAGTACTCTAAGTCTCCTGAGTGTGGACTAGAGTATAAACGAATTAAAAACCTCTAAGTCTCCAGAGTGCGGACTAGAGTACTCTGAGTCCCCAGAGCGCGGACTAGAGTATAAACGACTTAAAAACCTCTAAGTCTCCAGAGTGCGGACTAGAGTACTCTGAGTCCCCAGAGCACGGACTAGAGTATAAACGACTTAAAAACCTCTAAGTCTCCAGAGTGCGGACTAGAGTACTCTGAGTCCCCAGAGCGCGGACTAGAGTATAAATGACTTAAAAATCTCTAAGTCCCCAAAGTATGAACTAGAGTACTCTAAGTCCCCAGAGCGCAGACTAGAGTATAAATGACTTAAAAATATCTAAGTCCCTAGAGTGCGGACTAGAGTACTCTGAGTCCACAGAGCACGGACTAGAGTATAAATGATTTGAAAATCTCTAAGTCCCACGAGTGCGGACTAGAGTACTCTGAGTACCAAGAGCGTGGACTAAAGTATAAATGACTTAAAAATCTCCAAGTCCCCAGAGTGCGGACTAGAGTACTCTGAGTCCCCAGAGTGTGGACTAGAGTATAAATAACTTAAAAAACTTTAAGTCCCTGAAGCAGACTAGAGTACTATGAGTCCCCAGAGTGCGGACTAGAGTATGAACGACTTAAAAATCTCTAAGTCCCCGGAGCGCGGACTAGAGTACTCTAAGTCACCGGAGTCCGGACCAGAGTATAGATGACTCAAAAATCTCTAAGTCCTCAGAGCACGGACTAGAGTAATCTGAGTCCTCGGAGTGCGGACTAGAATATAAACGAATTGACGAAAATCATTACGTCCCGAACTTTGGACTAAAGCATAAACCGTTCGAAAAATCTCTAAGTCCCCGGAGCGTGGAATGAAGCATGAACACAAGTTGGGCATGAGTCGACCGAGGGGAGAATGACACTAAGTCACGAGAATGCAGAGTGGTGTACAAACATCGATAAATAGACGAGTGCATTCCAACCATTCTCTATTCCGCAAACTTCGACCTGAAATCGACAGGACGAGTACTAACTCGCTAAGGATGGAGTTCGACCATCCGACTAGTGTCCTGGCCAAATTAGTGTTGGGGGCAGGAGTACAAATCACTAAAAGTTGAATAGGATAACTTATTATAGCTCTAGCTTGGCATTCTTTACAACTTTAGGCAACGACTACAGGGAGGCCTCAATACAGAACCAATCGAAATGACATCCAAAGTTACGAGCGACCGATTATATCATACTTCAAATCAAGGGTCAATACTGATCCGCACCAAGGATATACGAATGTGACTCGGATGTTCCTTGAAAACCCATGACCTCTAGAGTGTGGAAAGGAGAGTAAACCATGAAGACTTGGTCAAAAATTCTCCAGCAACCTTCTTCGATCCGTCAAGAGGAGTATGAAACTGGATGAGCATGACCCGACTGCATTTGTAGCCAACTTTACCCAATATCTGATTATAGAACATGAACCAAAGTGGACGTGGATGACCGTCCAATGTCCAAATTACGCCCTTAAACTAACGAGGCATTGAAGTATTCCTCTTGGAATGAAAAACTACAATAAAATCCAAGATAGGCGAGACCCAGTCTCCCATCGACTGACCTGATCCCATGATTCAACGGGAAAGAGAGTAAAGCTAAAGTGGGCATGTTGACCTTCCTACTTCTCGGTATATGCCTCAGTCCTGGGGGCACGAGCGAGAAGCAAGATGAATGTGAACCGACTATTCACCGACCAACTCTATGTCCTTGGAGTTTAGGTGGGAATATAAACATTGCTAGGACGAGGCTCAACCGTCCATGTAGTACATTTATCAACCCGAGACTGGGAGCAGACACATGGTCATCCAAAGACCGACTGTGATAGCTCAGTATTGAAACTTATATATAGTGGTTACAGCTACTCAAGGATACGACCGAAAGAATGCCTAGAGATGGAATCATTAAATCGATACCTAAGTTCGTGGGCAACTGACTATCACCCCAACCCGAAGGACGGGTAAAGGATCATGAATGCATTGAATAGAAAATGCGTTACTCGAGTGTACAAGCAAATTTAAACTCATAGAAAGATCCAGCTATGTAGCTACATGCAACTCGAGGCTGACCCCTACTCGACATTTCCTTCAATGTGTTTTAAGCCTGATATTTGGCCATTTGCAGATAATCGATTAGAGCATTCAGAGCCCTTCACTATTAGACTTAATAACTCATGACAAGACTCTGGGATTCGACCAGAGTAACCACCAACATTGACCATCCCAACCATATTTCACATTGAATGTTATGCAAAATAGTTACATCCGAACTCAAAGAATCTAGGATTGCACCTGCTAAGATGACAGTCGACATTACAGCCAGCCATAGCGACCCTTTCCAGGTGCTGAATATCGGATCACGGCTCAGTACAATGATGATAAAAGAATTAGTTGGATTTTTCTGAATAAATGATGATATGTTCCCTTAGACCCATTCGGACATGCATGTGTGGTTTCACCAACTATCGTGAGCCATGCATTGGATATCGACCCGAAGCTACAAAAGCTAGCGCAATGTCTATTGATTTCATCATGAAAGCTCCACTCTTACTTTTAGGCTAACCCCATCAACGTCTATGCCTAGCAACCATTGTGATAGGGCATACAACGACCTGAGATGTCTTAAAGACTACTTAAATAGAATATCGAACTAAGCCAATTCGATATCGCTTATTTCCCTCGAAGGGCTATCCAAGGATAAAAATTAGCAGACCTCATACTCGAATTCACTACATCAGATGACTACTCGAAGAGTAGTAGAGAACCAACTAACAGATGGAAAATGTACGCGGATGGAGCATCTAGTGATCAGTGTTATGGCGCAGGAGTCATGTTAATGACTCCTAAGGAACGATTGATCTGCTACGTCTTGAAACGCGATTTCCCTGTAATAAACAACGGTGCTTATTATGAAGCCTCGACCGCCAGCCTCAAAGTTGTTAGAGGAATTGGAGTGGAAACTTTGCATATCTTTTGTGATTCCTGATTGATAGTATGCAAAGTTAAGAAAGTTGATCTTACTAAGGGGCATTGTCTTGCTCCTTATCTCGACCAGGTCCAAGAGCTACTAGCCGACTTCATGTATTATATCATTACACACATACTCAGCAAATAAAATGAAAAGAGTCCAGTCACTGGCCAAGCTGGCCAATTTTAGGGACGCGCAACGGACATACATTATTTCGGTTGAAATACTTAATATTCCAAGCATTGACGGATGGAGATCGGCTAGATCTTGGAGACAGAGCCAGAAAAGGGGTCATGATTGACTCCTATCAAAGACTATCTACAATGAGGAATTCTTACTGAATGAAGGAATGGAAAATGACAGATCCTCCTCAAAGCTTCATGCCAAATCATCCAAGAAGAAGTCCTGTGTAGCTAAGTGTTTATCCATTCCCATGCTTCGGGATATCACCCATGATGATATCAAATGAGTCTTGAGCGGAGTCTATGAAGAAGAATGTGGCAATTACATCAGGGGGAAAACCTTGATAAAGAAAATGCTCGTCTACGGGTATTACTGGCCAACTATCAATCCAGATGCAGTTGATAATGCTAGACAATGCGATTAGTGCACGATGTTTGCAAAAATCCAGGAGCCCTACCGATGGAGATTACGCAAATGGCTAGTCCATAGCCATTTTCCACTTGGGGGCATTGGCATCATCTTCTTACCGATCCTAAAGGTGGTGCGAAATACGCCGTCATAGCAATTGATTGCTTCACCAAATCGGCAGATGAAGAACTTTTAACCACGACTAAGATGAAGAAAATAATCAACTTCATTGTCTGTAACGTCATATGTCCTTATGACCTTCCATGATCCATTATAACTGCAAACGGACGGGTTGAAGCTGTGAACAAAATCATAAAGTATATTCTGAAGAGAGGTTTGGAAAAGGCTAGAGGTACATGGGTGGATGAACTCCCAACAGCATTATGGGCTTACAGAACTACCCATGAGTCCGTGATTAGCCGAACTCCATTCGCTTACTGCTCCGAGGTCGTCATCCATGTAAAACTTGAAGCCCCCTCTCATCAAGTGGCTGATTACAACCCTTATTTCACAGAAAATACAAATAAGGAATCGCAATTGAATTGCAATTAAACTAGATGGAATTGGTGACGACTTATGAGCATATAAGACACATCCGAGAGCCAATGGCAAGAACATATACCCGAACATGCATGTGTACGTCCGAAAAAGTTCGACTCCTTGAAATCAACAGAAACTGAACCCTCACTTAAGGTTATTAAGAAAAGACTGGATCAGATAGCCGAAGCTTACTAACCCTGTAGAACCGAACACGGATGGCCATTGATGAACTACAACCCTGGATTTATAATATTGGGAATCGACCAAGCGTCATGACGACCAAGGAAGGATATGACACCTTGGGAGGATAAAATTGAAGGATAATGATATTCAGGAAACGTGATGGATTTCATTCTGGGAACAAGGAATACTCGCTGATTCAAAGTGTGTCGTGTTGCATCACCCGACACACTTTGGGGGGGGCAAATATTACCTGACAACTTGGCTCGGCTACAAGGCGATAGTTAAAGACATTATCATGAGCATGAGACAAGGTTCTGACCAAGAGGATCCTGGTAGTATACGGGTTTGATGCAGTCAACATGTTTGGCATTTAGGCATGGTTCGGCAAGCACCGTTCGGCACACGTCGTTCACTCCAGATGGCTCGGCATGCCTCGTTCGGCAAGCCTCGTTCGGCACAAGCCTCGTTCGGCAAGCCTCATTCGGCACAAGCCTCGTTCGGCAAGCCTCGTTCGGCAAGCCTCGTTCGGCACAAGCCTCGTTCGGCATAAAGCATCGCTCGGCACAAGCCTCGTTCGACATAAGCCTCGTTCGACATGAATCCCTTGCTCGGCATACGATTGTCATTCGACCTGGATATGTGGCTCGGCATACGAGTGCCGTTCGGCATAACTTTGTTTCGAGTCACTTGGTAGTCGCTGTAGGCAGTTCTCGACCGGCATCCCTCGCTCGGCAATTGTCGTTCGGCATACCTGGCTCGGTGCGCAGAAGCTACTTACCACGGGCCGAGATACCTTGTTCCTAGGCCCGTGAGGTAAGTCCAACCCATCTTCATCTATAAATAGAAGGGCAGGGGCATAGTGAAAGGGACCTTTTTCGAGAACACTGGAAAGACTCTTCCGCTTTCAAGACTCGTTCTTTTTCAGTTAGCATTTGTATTCAAGTCATTATTATACGGATTGTATCTGTATTCAATCATTTGTGAGAGAAATAAAGATCAAAACTCGAAATGGACGTAGGCCGTTATGCTGAACCACTATAAATCTGGTGTTCTTGTTTTTGCAGTTAATTTAGCATACAGTTCTCTGTTTTAATTTATTTTCTTCATTAATCTCTCTGCATAATCTTTCTCAAGGATGTTAGTGACCAATTCTGATGCTAGCAC
Source organism: Allium cepa (assembly GCA_030765085.1). NCBI lineage: Eukaryota > Viridiplantae > Streptophyta > Magnoliopsida > Asparagales > Amaryllidaceae > Allium > Allium cepa. The sequence continues at coordinate 806,756,568 of CM060938.1, forward strand.
TCACCCATTTGATCAACTCGAATCATTTGTATTGCATGTTATATTATATACTTTCATTTTATACTCTATGAGTCTATCTTAGACATACTACATATCTATCAAATACACATGTCCATGTCGATGATAACTCATCAATGAATATAACAAAGTACATTAAACCATTTTAGTATTTATAGACTTAAAATTGCATACATCTATATATATGTGTGTGTGTGTGTATATATATATCAATCCGAAGAGTTCATCAATTCTTATTATGCTACCACTAAATGAGTACATAATCCTTAATTGTTTGAGATATAATTGACCAATATCATATGATTCATAATCATATGATAAAATTATTTCTCAAAACTATGGCTTAATCTATAATTCAAAAATATTATAAATAATTTTAGATACTTTTGTATTCTCTAATGCATCACTTTTATTATGGAAACAAATACAATATCGTAGTTGTATTTCATTGTGGATATTCATAATATTCGCATTGAACATAAATGTCTATATTTCAGTAGACACAGAAAAATAGTCATTATTTCATAAATAACATTCGGTATGTTTTACCAAAACAATTGTCATAACTTAATGCATTCAATAAGTGTTATATTGCATGCTCCCACACTTTCCGCCATTACTATAATAGCATACTGAATTCAGAGGTCCATCATTTACTTAATATAGATTTATTTATTTCATATATACTGCAAGTAGATTTCAACGAAGTGTTCTTTGATCAAATACCTTGAACTCAAAGAAATAAATCTCATAAAAATTAATTTTATAAATGAAAAGATATTTTGGAATAGAAGTCATATTTCTTATTTCAACGTTAAGTATCAATCATTATTATTACAATTATCATTTCCCTTATTTCTTTAAAATGCAGAAGTGACTATTCACTCTTATCAACCCAATTGTATCTTAAATTACATATACTCTTATACATTCATTTTCCTTTCAAATGGTCAAATCATTCAAAAAGAAAACCCTTACTACAACATCATAACGAGCTCTTTATGAAAAGTGGGCTCGATCATCCTTAACATTTAAGGACATCAAATAAGTTGCGCTTTGCATAAACTTATCAAACTGACATTTCAGCGATCGGGTTCTTGGATTATAATATAGTTTTGGTCTTATGTTACTTTTAACACAATACGATCCTTTTATAATCAATCAAATTGAACACTCGATCTCACAATACCGTTTATTGGCTTACTTTGAATGAACTAACTTCATTGAAGTATCGCCCATTATGAACTGTGACTGCTCACCATATAACACTTATATATGATAGTATATAGATCAAATATCCATGGTCTCATATTGCTTTGGAGTTCAAAACTCGTAGGTTTCAATAATGATCTTAACCAAATAAATACGTGAATGACAATATTACGAACATATTAAGTAGTTGTAAAATTAGGCACTTGCGTGAGTATAGAAAACAATAACATGCAAGAGGCATTTATTGGTAAGTATATTTTGTATTTCTATTTGTCAGTTTTTGATTCAAATAATTTGAATATCTTTACTGATACACGTTTTATCAATCATATTAAATGCATAAATTTATCATTGTAGATTATTATAACATTATATAGCATATGTTCTTTCAACATTAGAAAGGTTAATGTTATCATTTCATTTTTATAATAAGGCTTCCACTAGTATTTTTTATTTCACCAAACTCTAAGCGAAACATAAAAGTCTTTCGACTTCACTAATGGATGTTAGGACTCGTTTGTCTTTCTAACCTTGAGTCTGCTCAACAAATCATGGCCCCATAAATGATGGATAACTCCTTATTCGTTGTATCACATACAACTCCTAAACCTTTCGTACCTTGTTCTAATTCCGCTTCGACCTTAAGTCTGCTCAAAATATGAAAATGAAATTATTCACTTGTTACTACCATATCATGATGACCTAATTATAGTATATGTATCTTGAGTCTGCTCAACAATCTTGAGTCTGCTCAATAATATATATAGTTATCTTACCTAGTTTATTCAATATATTAATAATACTACACATAGCATCCCGAGCTTGAGTCTTCTCAACAACTAAGGAGTATGAAAGTAATTTATTGATATACATGGTAGAGGTCAATCTTCATTGTATTATACTGAGTGATATCGACTCATGGAATAATGTGTTTCCTATGAAATACTCTTGTGATTCAAGTGTCGGACATATCGGAAATCATGGTGTGTATATATTCACATACATAATTATTCCTTAAGTCTAGTTAGAGGTTCTTTACTACTCAACCTTTAATTTATATATTCATATTATATAAGTTTCATTATTATATAATTGTTATATTTTATACTACTTTATGACAATATTATGTATAACATTATATTAATTAAATCTTTATGTAATTAATTTTAATTAATTAACATTTTAATTAATTTCGTATTAATATAAAATTTATGTTCATTATTTATTATATACTATAACTTTTATAGTACATCACATATATCATAAATATTATTTAATTAATTAACCTTTTAATTAATTTATTTAATTAAACTATTTTAATTAAATTATATTAATTTTAAAAAAGTTGATATGCATACATGTATACTTATGTTATTTCAAACAACTTAAAATAACATAATATATATCATAATATATAATACATGCCTTAATTAATTAATTAATTTTATTAAATAAATTTTTAATTTTTGAAATCAATTTATATTATTTTACAAACATTTTGAAAAAATTTATTATATTATAACTTTTATAATATTTGTATATAATATTTTAAATTTAACTTTTAAATTTGAAAATTTCTATTTTAAATTTTTAAACAATTTTAAAAATTAATCCAAGACCCGATTCAAATTAGACCGTTTTGATTAGGGATAAACTTTTGGGCTTACCTCATAATTTTAGGCTAGGCTACTAGCTAGTTATGGCATAGTACTTGATTACCCAAATCCAACCTTAGACAGCACTTTTCTAGATACCATACTATATGGTATGCTTTAATTAGTTAATCCTAACATGACTAATTAGAACGGATAAGCTATTGGGCTTTGATACCATTGTTAGAACTGGTCCAAACCGCAGCGGAAGTTATGAGTGAATTTTAAAAAAACATTGCCCTATTGGATCTTTATTGGGCCTATGAAGTCTAATTTATTTAAAATATTTCTAAATTTAATTTAAATAAAATCTTTATTACATTTAAGTTTATAATTAATGAATTGAATTTAATTTAATTTATTTTAAACTAACTATAATGGTACACACACATATATATATATCATATATATGTATATGTATTTGTGTGCATGCATAACATAACAATCCATGCAAGGTATAACATGTCCATATATAAGTGTTAGGATTTGCATCGCAATGGACATGCTCTCTCATCTTATATGTATTAAATGTTGTCCAAATGTATGTATGTGTATATATATACACACAAACTTGTTATTTTAAAATGAGTATTAAAACAACATAAATATTTGCATACATATATATATAATATTACATGAATGTGAAGTGTGTGTGTGTGTGTATATATTAAATTAGATAATTAGTTTATAAATGATTATGTATTAATATATATATATATACGTATTTATGTATGTATATATTATACAAAGTTGTTTTTTATTTCTACATGTATATTTTACAGCAATAAAATTAACATATACATATATATATATATGTATTATCTATAATTATATTTGTAATATCTATAAACATTTATAAATGTGTGTATTTAAATATATATATTATATAATTATATCAATTACAAAATTAATTAAAATTATATATATATATATATATATATATATATATATATATATATATATATCTTATAACATTCCTGATCCAATACAGCATAAAAATATATATTTTTGGTAAGGCCGACGTGGTTGAATGGTCTCCTACCATTTTATTGATCCACCGTGGAAAAATAAATAAAACATATAAACAAAAGCAACATCACAAAAGAGAATGAAAAGATGGCAGATCAAGACAAGGAAGGCACAAAATAAAAAAAGGAGAAAATAAAGGAGAAACACAGTATATTTTGACAAACAGTCAATGTTGTCTGTCGTCATCCCCTGGATCATAGGGTATATTAACATCCTGAAGACCTCTCCGAACCTCAAATATGATATAGCTCAGCAGTTGATCATGATTTCTGCTACACACTTCATGGAAAATCCTGGTATTGCGTTCTAACCATATCAGTCTCATGAAATTTTTGAAAATTATAATATATTTTTTAGAATGTTCATCTTTCTTGGCTGACACCCACGGAAGTATCTCCCATTCATCTAATCTATTCATTCCTTCTTGTTTGATACTGGTATCATTTTTCTCTTTGTTCCAGAGCCATGAAGTGATAGTGCAGTCGAAGTACAAGTGTTTGATGGTTTCAGGAAGATCCTTACAGAAGTTGCATCTGACACTCAAACTCATACCTCTGCTGACTAATTTAACTCTAGTAAAAAGAGCATTATTGATAACTCTCCATAACATGAGATTATCTCTGGTAGGGCTTTCTCTTCTCCAAACTATTGAGTGCCATTTGCAACTAGCTTGAATGTGAGTGCCCATCAGGTAATTGTAGACCAAATTCGAATTGAATGTAGACTTAGATTGGCCCTAGGTAATGGTATCATTTCCAGGAGTATCAATAACTATTGCTTGCAAGGAGTTCCAAAGAAAAGTGAAGTTTTGATTTGAATTGTTTGGAAGGATGATGTTTCTATTTTGGATGATGGTGTTAACATGAGCATTGACTCCAATACCAAATTGTATTATCTTATGTTGTGGAACTATCCTACTAAGAATGCATCCCTGCATACACCATGGATCTTCCCAAAAGCTTACTTTCTTTTGCGGAGCAATAACGCACTTTATAAGAGGCAAAACTTGCTCTCTTATCTTTACGCCAATACCAACTGATATTTTGTCGGGGTTGCATATTCCAAACATTCCTTCATTTGGTCACGTATTTGTAAAACCATTAACCCATATGTTCTCTTTATTATTCAAGAAGTTATCAAAATATTTGGCAACAGCTGATTTTATTCCATAGGGATAGGTTAAGTATGCCTAGACCCCCTTTCTTCGTAGATTTTTCAATTTGTTTGAAAGATATAGGAGCCATATACTGACCTAGAGTACACCGCTTCCAAAAGAACTTCATAACAGCACTTTTAATCACTTTAGTTAGCTTTTATGTTAGAACAAAGGATCTAGCCCACTACACAGACATAGAAAATATAATAGACTTTATCATTGTAAGTCTCCTAGCTTGACTAAGCATCCTGTTACACCAGCAATCAATTCTAGCCGTGATCTTTTCATATAATGGCAAGCATTAATTATTTGTAATACGTGAGGTAGCAAGTGGAACCCAAAGGTGAAAGACTATCTCCTCTCTCGGCCTTAGACCAGTGGAGATGTAAATAGCTTCCTTTTGCTCATGTTGAAGCCCAGCCAACATGATGTTAGATTTATCTAGATTCACCTTGAGTCCTGTTATATTATAAAAAAAGGTTTAGACCCCCAAGAATGGCATTGATGGATTCAATAGTAGGTTTGTGGAGGATGACCAAATCATCTGCGAACATAAGAGATGTTATTTTGTGGATCTTTGCAGTGTGGGTGAAGTTGGAAGTGCTTTTATCTGACTACGTCTTATAGTATTCTAGAGAGTAATTCCATGGCGGTTATAAAAAGGTAGGCAGACATGGGGTCTCCTTGTCTTATTCCTCGCTTGCTTCCAAAGAATCCGATAGTAGAGCCATTTGTCTTGAAAGAAAAGTTTACAGTTGATATACAATCATAAATCTAGGTGATGAAATGAGTAGGGAAATTCATGAAACCCAGAATTCGAACTATTGCATCCCAATGTAGAGTGTCAAAAGCTTTCTTTATATCAATTTCTAATAAGCCTCTTGGTGAAACCATAGCATGTTTATAGCCATAAAGAAGTTCATGTGTGCAAAGGACATTATCAAGAATATTTTTGCCAGGTAAGAATGCTGACTGATTATGTGATATGATATTAGGTAGAACAGTTTTCATACGTGAAGCTATGACTTTGGTTATGCATTTGTAGATAGAGTTGCTATAAGAGATTGGTCTCTAAGCTTGACATTGTCTGTATTTCTAGATTTAGGGATTAAGGCAATGAATGTATTATTGAATGTGTTTAGCATTTCACCTTTTCTGAAGAAGTTTTTAATAGCTTTCATCACATCCACTTTGACAATCTCCCAACAAGTAGTGCAAAAGAAAGTATTATAACCGTCAAGTCACCACTAGATTTCTTATTAAGAGAAAAAAATAGCTTGCTTTATCTCTAAGTCGGTAACTTCATTGCTTAGAAACATGATATCATCTTGGCCTGGCCTAGGCAGGAGCAGTGGGTTTATTGCCTCAATATCAGGAAGACTATTTTCAGCATTGCCAAAGAGATTAGAGAAATAGTTTATGAAGGCCTTAGCAACATTGTCAGTGTCCTGGTGGAGAGTACCAATTTCATCATGAATTCTATGTATGTTCTCTTGAGTTTGTTTGGATTTTAGAGCTGCATGAAAATAAGCTGTATTTTGATCTATTTCATTTTTCCGTCTGAGCCTTGCCTTTTGTTTTATCATTTCATTCTCTTTAGCCAAAGCTTCATAGCACTGTTTGTTTACCTCTATTTCCAGACCTTCTAATGAGTCATCATCAACATTGGTTAGCATGCTCTCTTGAATTTTACTAAGTTGAGCCTTTAACATGTTAGTTTGTTTAGAACCAGCTCCAAACTTTTCCCTTTACCACTTTTTCAGCACCTTCTTTGTCTCTTTGAATTTTTTCTGCAATACAAACATAGGATTGCCATAGCTACGTTTAGACCATACTGCTTCAATTATGTTCAGAAAAATGGGTTGAAGAGCCATAGAGTTAAAAATAAAAAAAATTTGATTTTCTTTTCGTGATAGCGGCATCCAAGTGGATAATTTGAAGAGAATGGTCAGACAAAAGGGGACAGGATAGGTGGATGAACATGATTGGCCACATGGTTAGAGAGATTTGATTACCGAAGGTAAAGTCAATCTTAGAGAATGTTCTACAGCCTACTTTTCTTCTATTGTTCCATGAATATTTAGCACCAGTGGTTGGAATTTCAATAAGGTTAGAGTGTTGGATCGCCATGTTCAACGGTTTATTTCATTTAAGGACAAAGGATTGCCTCCAACTCTATCTGATAACTTAGAGAATAGTTGAAGTCACCACATATGATCCATGGGTGGGACTCTTGTCGAAGGATAGGAATGTAATGTATAAGAGATGATCTGGCATTGACAGTTCTTTTAGCATAAACAAAGGAAAGAAAGATTGAGGAGGAGGTATTGTTAAGGAGGGCATGGCAGTGGATAATTTGAGAAGAGGAGTCAATGGTAGTGAGGTCCAAGGAGGAAGGATCAAACAGAATTAAAATTCTTCCATATGTGGCATAGTCATGGTTGTGGATCATCTTCCAATTAGGTCATATATATTTTGTAGCTCTAATAGAGAGTTCCTGAGAAAGCTTAGTTTCAAGTAATGCTAATACACATAAATGGTGTTGATGTATAAGTTCTTTGCACTGTTCTAACTTGATATGACTGTGAGCTCCTCTTATGTTCCAGTATCCTATATTACGTGTCATTGATTAAACTTTGAGGCATTGGGAAGTTCTTATTTCATACTCCTTGTTAGAGGGTTGGATAAATCCTTATAGTCAGGGACTGTAGTAGATAGAGGAGAATCAGAGAATATCATTGAACTTTCTGAATTTCCTGTGCTACTAATTTTGTTATTAGGTGAGAATTTGCAGGGGAGATCTAGAGCAACACTGGAAATGTCTACAAAGAAGGTTTTCATCGTGGTGGTTGATAAAGTTTTCTTGGAAGAAAGGGAGGGTGAAGAGGTGTTGAGTTTAACTAGAGTATGTTCAGGGGGTTTTCCATGCAACAGGGGGATTGAGGTGGGCATAAGGATGGGTTGGTTTGGTTTGAGAAGGCTTGGGGTTAGAAAAGGTGGTGGCATTAGATTTCATAGAAGGTTTGCATGATGATGTGCACAATTGTTCACCTGAATTTTGTTAGATTTTTAGTGATATAATATTCCATATTTAATTAGATCTTGGAGATATTTGAGTCTATGTGGAAATATGACTCAAATTCATTGCCTATTTTACAGATTTGATAGAATTTTGGAAGGTGATTTATTGCATCTTTTAGAGATTTTGCATATTTGATAGAGAGATTAGTTACCTCTTTTATTGCATTAAAGAAGGCAATAAATTATCTACCTGGAAAGAATTATGAAGGTATTCAATAGCTTCTTAAATAAGATATTTTATAAAGTTTATTATAAATAGACATGTCTAGGATTCATAAGAAGTGTGGGGAAAAGTGTATTTTGTAGGGTGTTTGGGATTGAGATTTCTTCTCAATTTTAAGTCTATTTTGTATTTTCTTGGTTGAATCAATAAAAGTTTTTTGTTTTTGCGGGAATTATTTTTGTTTGCTTTCTTCACTAATTTCTCTTCTAAATCTAATTGTGTAGTGATCCTGGAAAATTCTTAACATTTGGTATCGGAGCCAACTACATAGATTTTTGGAAGAGTCTTTGGCTATGGAAAATATAAGTGTTGAAAAGCTTAATGTAAGGAACTAGGGACTATGGAAGGCGAAGATGGAAGATTATCTCTATCTTAATGATCTTCACCAACCCTTGGAAAACAAAGGGGAAAAGCCAAACGGAATAACTGAGGCGAAGTGGGAAATTTTGGATAGGAAGGCAGCTGCAGCAATTCGGTGTTTTATGGAGAATTCTGTGTTTCATATCGTCGCTTGTGAAACTTCCGCTTTTGGCATATGGAAGAAATTGGAAGGAATTTATGCAAAAAATTCTGCGACGAATAAGCATTTCTGATGAGAAAGTTGGTCAATCTAAAACTAAAGGAAGGCGAATCGATTAGCGAACATCTCAACAGCTTTTAAGCAATTGTGAACCAATTGACGGAGATACGCTTCAAAGTTGATGACGATATTCAAGCTTTAATATTAATGAGCTCTATGCCTGAAAGTTGGGAAAATCTTGTAGTCGCATTGAACAATTCAAATTCTAGTGGTGTTATTTCCATGGAGACTGTGGTTAGCAGCCTTCTTAATGAGGAGATGCGGAGGATAAATTCATCGGAAGGAAATGCCACTGAAGAAAAGGGAACTACAAATCCATTGGCAGAGGTCCACTTTGCAAAGAGAGAAAAACGCTCATTCAAGCCAAATACGGATCGAGATTTCATTTGCTATTACTATGAAAAACCAGGCCATCGGCTGAAATTTTGCAATAAATTAAGAGAGGATAAAGAGAGGATGAAAACTCAAGAAGGAAGCAAAAATAAGCTGGAGGTAGACGGTGATGAGGAGGTAAACTTTGGCATTAGCAATGATGTTCTTTGTGTTGATATGAGTATGGAAGGAGAATGGGTGCTAGATTTTGGTGCATGTTTCCACATTTGCAATGAAAGGGAAGCATTTACTGATTATAAGGAGGAAGCATGCAAAGTGGAGTCCGCTAATGGTGGAGATCTACAAGTTCAAGGCACAGGTTCTGTCATGTTGAAGATGGATACTGGAAGGTTGGTGACGCTTACAGGGGTTAGGCATATCCCAGAAATTAAAGGGAATCTTATCTCTTTTGGACAGCTCGAAGGGAAAGGTTGTAACTTCTCGATTCGAGATGGAGTAACTAGGGTTTGGAAGGGTAATAGGGAGGTGCTGCACGTGAAGAGGAAAAACAATATTATTTATTCATTGGTTGGAAAAACCTTAAAGATTGCAAATTCTTATACAAGTGAAGTTGGAGAAACAAATCTATCTAAATCAAGGTGGAGCCAACAACGGAAAACCACAAAGCCTACTTGGAGGTCTTTGTGGTATTACAAGCAATTCTAATCTGTTGATGATGTACATGTTCTATTGGCGGGCATGCATAGTTTGGAGGGAGGTTTAGCTTAAGACATGTGTTTCCTTGGATATATTGTTTGGAGTTGAGGTTCGAGAAGGAGTTTGGATGTCATTTATGAAATATTATATCAAGGTGGAGATTGTTAGATTTTTAGTGATATAATATTCCATATTTAATTAGATCTTGGAGATATTTGAGTGTATGTGGAAATATGACTCAAATTCATTGCCTATTTTACAGATTTGATAGAATTTTGGAAGGTGATTTATTGCATCTTTTAGAGATTTTGCGTATTTGATAGAGAGATTAGTTGCCTCTTTTATTGCGTTAAAGAAGGCAATAAATTATCTACCTGGAAAGAATTATGAAGGTATTCAATAGCTTCTTAAATAAGATATTTTATAAAGTCTATTATAAATAGACATGTCTAGGATTCATAAGAAGTGTGGGGAAAAGTGTATTTTGTAGGGTGTTTGGGATTGAGATTTCTTCTCAATTTTAAGTCTATTTTGTATTTTCTTGGTTAAATCAATAAAAGTTTTTTGTTTTTGCGGGAATTATTTTTGTTTGCTTTCTTCACCACTTTCTCTTCTAAATCTAATTGTGTAGTGATCCTGGAAAATTCTTAACAAATTTAAGTTTGAATCAGTTGGATCAATGGCATCCTTAGGAGTTTTAAGTGGATGATTGGTTTGGAAGAAGGTAGGATAGAAGAAGGGGAGGAGAGAGAGCACATAGTGTTATGCATGTGCATGAGCATGTTCACTGTGTTATTTGTCATTGACTGAACCATGCAGAACAATGAGAGTATTTTAGGTAGGTAAGGTATTAATAGTCATGACATTGTTTTGGGTTTGAGAATCAAATTTTCCTTGTTCAAGTGGTTTGTTATTGTCTTTTTTTCTTTAAATGACATCCCCATAACTGTCAATGACATTCTAGGTAGATTTCTGTTGCTTGCATCGAGTCAAGCCATACTTATTTATTGCTTCATAATTTTCATTGTCATTCTCACTTTTTTCCCAAGGCTTGCTTCGAGTCACACCAGTCTCATTTATTGCTTCGAGTTTTTCACGGTCATTTTCACTTTTTTCCTGCTGCTTGCTTCGAGTCACACCTGACTCCGTTATAGGTTGTTGTAATAAATATTTCTGCTATTCGTCATATTTCAATACTGGAATATTATTAAATGCAGATACCTCATCATCATCTTCATGAATACACAGAAGGGTATTAAAAGGATTCTTGGATAGAATTTTATCACCTCTAACTACAAGAGAATCACTTACAAGATCTAAATTTACTTCTTCCACTCCTTCTTCTGTGTTATAGGGCCTATTAGATTATATTTCTCTTCTAATTTCATTTATGTTATCATTCTTACTTTCCTCACCTAGATTTCTTTTCTGACCTGATTCAATCACAGATTTAGCTTGACTCAATCCATTGTTCTCCTTCTTCTCTATTTTTTCTCCATTCAAGATACATTTTTCACTATGCTCTATACTATCTCCTAGTGTAGTATTATCATTCTGCCTTGTTGAGATGTATGTAGACTTTGTACTGTGATTTTTCTTCCTTCATCTACTTTTTTTTGCCATTTTTGAATCTTTTTCGTTTTCAATATCTCACTTGGTGCTTTCTCATTCATTTTTTCTTTTGTACAATTCACATCTTTCTTTTTAGGGATTTCCACTACAAGAAAATGTATTTTTATAACACCAATAGATAACGCTTTATTTTATGGCATTATTGTACATCTTAATTTTTGGGATCTGGAGGGTAAATTGGCTGTGTAACGCATACTAAGGCGCACTTTATTTTCGTGGCCGCCAATTTTTCTAAATATTTCCCCCTATTCTTTGTCCCAAAAACCCTAATTAGGCAATCAATTCGCCACTAAAAAGAAAAGAAAAAACAGGATTAAAAGCACGCTTGCGGTTGACAACGGTAAAGGGAAGGCGACGGAACCATGGCGATAGGAGGAAGCATGGCTTGGTTGACTCATGCGCGATGAAGAGATCGGTAGAGATTTTCCATGCAAGATGAGCTAATGGCGGCTGAGGTTTTATGCCACTTAATTTTTTTATTATTCTAATAGTTTACTACATATCAAATTATCTCCATAATTTGATTTTTAAATTCAATTGGATTCACTATAAACTAAAACTCAAATTTTCATCTTTTTCCTATGTTTTGATTTGTATTTACAATTAAGAAGTCTAAATTTTATATATTATTATTGATTCTGGAATAAATTGTACTTTTTCTATATGCTTTTTTATCCCAAAGTTTGCTATGTTTTGCTCTTTTGTTCCCAAACTATATTTGTACTTAGAATGGAAAATTTTGTTTAGAAAATGAGATGATCTAAATACCTTTATTTTCTAGTACAAAACTGGTAGGAGTCATGAATGTGTTTTGTGAAGAACTGGAAGCTTAAGCTCATTTTCTAATAACCAGAACAAGTGTAGGTGTCATTTTAACATACTTGTTAACTATCACTCTATTTTAAAACAAGGTGGAACAAAATATTTCAATTTATTCCCTACCTAATCAACTAAAGAAACAAATACAGCATAAACAAATTGTTCTTCGATTGTATGTGTGCGTAGTTACTAGACATGGTTGAGAAAAACGAGCTGAATAGATCGGCGTTGGCTCTTCTAGATGAAAATATAGCAAGCGCTAAGAAGAATGATCAGGTTAGAAGATTTATAATCTAAAGTAGTAACCATATATGTTATCACTTGTTGCACATTACATTGTTTACATTCAAAATTGAATTCCCAGAAAGAAGCTGCAGCTTCTATGGAGAATGTTCATTCCATGATACTGAAGTGTATCACAATCTGATACAAAGGGGTTTTCTTCTTCTCTTACCATTTTGTTTTTGATTAGGCTGTAAAATTGATTGGTCTGACTTCAGTTTTATGTCACCACACTAAAATAGGCTTTCCTTCTTATATTTATTTGAATTTTTTTTTATAAAAGCTTTTGATAGTCCATCATCAAACTAATAGGAGGGAGCTTACAGCTATATCAAGATTACATAATTGGTAAAACATACCTGCCTTAACTAGTTTATATAAAACATAAGATAACAAGTGTTATAAAAGTTAACTAAATTTTTATATATATATATATAGTAGTAGTAGTAGTAATAAAATTAACTAAGTTTATAAAAATTAACTAAGTTTGTATACTTATAATAATAATAATAAATTATAAAATATTAAGAAAGTTAACCAAGTGTAATAAAAATTAAATGGATTTATATATATATATATATATATATATATATAATAAAGTCAAGTAAGTTTATAAAAATTAGTGATAAGTTTTATAAAAATTAAATGAGTGTATAATAAAAAAATATTAACCAAGTTATCTAAGTTTTATAAATGTTAACTAAATTTATATAATAATGAAAAAACTAAAATTATAAAAATTAAATTCTTTTATTAAGTTATATTAAAATTAAATAAGCACGTAAAAATAACTAAGTTGATAATAACAATATTGATTTCCATAACTTCTTGATGAAGAAATCTTAATTTTCAGTTCTCAAATCTTAAAAACATAAATTGCTATGAGCCTTAGGATGATGCGATGCGATCCAAGATGGGAATGGATTATCGGTTAACAATTTATAGTCCACAAAATTGCACCTGTAATATTTCGGTTTTAGTTTTTTTCCCATCTATTAAACTGTAAATGTTTTTAAACTATTGTATAGGTGCATATTAGGTGAATTCACCTACATCAGCCTCCTTATTTTTTGTCATAGTTGCTTGAAGTATGGCCAAAAGCTTAGCATGTACAACATATATGCGGTCTCCACAAGTACTTCACTATTATTTTCTGAGTACCACCTTCAACTAGTTGCAGCATGAAGTCATCTATTAGCTCTATGTCTAGTCTACTTCTATTAAATAGTTTGCATATTCTAACCTTTCCATTCTTTTTGTCATTTCGTCTAAGCAGTGTAGTTTGCCGAGTCTGCTATCCAGCCAATTAATCCCAAGTGGAGACCAAGCAAATAAGGGGATGCTGAAAAATTGCACCCATACCGGAACTGACGTAACAGAGCCATAGACACTACTTATTGTAGGACACAAGGTTTGATAATAAATAGTTTATTTTTCAAAATTATTGGGTCTCCTTGTATAATGCGGTGTCTATCTTCTACACAAGTGAGATGAAACAAGAAAATGACTCCATCAGATCTTACTTTAATTGAAACCTTTAGTTTCCAGATGATTTTGAGTCTTTGTACTACTGTAGTGTATGACAGCATTTGTCTAGAAGGAAGCCTACAAGACAATCTTTCCAAACCAGGGAGCCTGCCTTTACTACTTCATCAGAGAGTAGCATGGCTTCACCGTCGAATAAGCGAGTCATGTCAACCGATATGTACTTCCCCGCATTGCATGGCTTCCTCTCGAATAGCGAAGTCCATATCGGTTGACGAAGAGAAGCAGAAAGACCAACCTAAGCAGGAAGAACAGCTACCTCACAGGAAGATAGAGAAGGAGAGGAATCAGAAGAAGGAACATAAGTCTTCGGGGGGGTCAGGAGGAACGGGCAAGGGGGTGGGGGGTTAGGAGGGCGGCAGCTGGAGAACGAAGAGGGAAGAGATGGGTAGGGGTTCGAAGAACAAGAAGGTACGGTGAGAAAGGACGTGGGATGGGTATTGGGAGTGGAAGCTTCTGCCATGAAAGGACGAGGCATGAATTGTAATAATATTATATTATATTATTATATTATTAAATTATTTATACAAATTTATTTGTCCAAAAATATTGAAATAATATTAAAAATAATTTCATAACATATTTTTCAAATTTTAAATTTTCTAAAACTCAAATATGATATATAAGGTCACAAAAAATTTCCATAATTTTTTGAGTTGAAATTATTTTATTTAATTAATTTTAGCAGTTAGTATAAATGATTTCAAAAAAAAAATTCGACTTTTAGAACCTATAATTTTGGCAAAAGGTTAATACGATGATGGAAATTTTTTATAAAATTTAAAATATAATTTTGAACCGTATATTATTTTATATTAATTATATAACCATTATTTTGATTTGAATAATAATAAAAATATTAAATAATTACAAAAAAATATTTTTCTTATTACTTAAAATTATATTTATTACATATATAAAATATTAGATCGATTTTTAACATGATATGGTGACACAATGAATTATAGGTTATTTAAATATGTGTAATATGACTTATTAGTATAAATATAATAAACTAATGATATGTGTGTGTGTGTATTAAAATAAATAATTTTGACTGTGTATATATCATATGTAAATAAATAAATAAATTACTATACATACATACACATAACCATTAAATATGTGATAAGATTCATACAAATAGAAATCTCACCTAACTAAATATAAATATGATATATTTATATATGTGTGTGTGTGTGTGTAAAAAAAATTTAATATTATATATGAATTATAAGTTATATGAAATAAGAAAACATTCCAAAATTATGACTTGAAGTGCACCTTGCTATGATGAATACCATACCTTAGAACTCTTCTCAATTCGAAGACTGTTAATCTTTGAATTTAGACCGTTGACTATCTAAAGTTATTGATTTGAAATTGATTCAAGACAAACTTTGATGGAGCTTTATGTAGATTGGATCGGCCAGTAGGAAGATTAAAATGGTAGCCGAAAAGTCTTAAATGCATTAGAGTTATGAGTTCTTTTATAATGGAAGGAACAGAGAGAAAGGTTGATCAAATCTTTTACCCATTCTCCCTAAGTTAGATCCTTCCATCAAAGATCGTCCTACCCATCTTTTATCCACCCCTATCATGTACATTGCTACCGTATGTATCATCATGCATCATGGGCTAATATCACATTTAGGTCCAAATAAATATTACTAATAAAATCTAATTTAATCTCTTGTCTATATCGTTCATCGATTAATATATTTAAGACTATTATAAATGTATGCACTAATATTTATTCCTCAAATCACAATCAAAATTTCATAATCAATATCTCATAAATATTAATTAATTCATAATAATTATAAATTAATTAAATCATTTGATCTAAAGAGAATTCATCATAGCAGTTGTGTGACTCATTAGGCGTCATTTAACAGATGGTGTGACATTTGGCCAAATTTATCGCTTACTTAGTTTCGGTAAAATTCAATTTTTGTTAGTTAACCGTCATCCGGTTGTGACAAATATTTACACTAATTCTCATCGTCAAAACTACATCACTTTGGACTTATTGAATTTGGTAATGGAAAAAATACCAACATCGTCCATATTTAATTCTATAGTCCAAATACAAAGTCCTTGGTTCAATAATAAGAATTATTTTTAACCGGAATGCTCTGGCAAGAGCTTTTGACTTTCAGTTGACCGTGAACTAACCTTGGATAACTGAGGAGATGAATCCTCTCCTGAACAGTGCTTCACTTTCAATACTTCTACTCAACCCAACTACAGTTACTCGATGAAAGTCATGCCATGATTTGACTATAATCAAAGCAAAGCTTTCATATTGAAGATCCACAGTATTTTCAAGTCGAGTGAATTGTGTAAATCAGTCACGTAGATATATTTTTTTGATCTTGGTTATATTAACCAATGGAAAATTATAGGGTGAGTCGTTCCATTGTTATCCAATAACTATCAGTACGTAACATTTTGATGCCTCCAACAGTTATGAATAATACATTGTCCAATATTTGGAGAGCATTACATACTCAAGTTTCAATGGATACATCGATATCCAGTCTTGATGCATCTTGACTAGAAACATTTAAAATGATATATTTATTTTCATTATGATAAATTATTCACGGTTATAACACTTTTTAACTATTATCGCAAAACATACCATTTATAGATTTTCTATTAATACACTTTTAATTAATTAATTAATTAAAAGTATATTTAACCAAATTATATTAAATATACAGTAGAAAGAAAATACCTTTGATTTCGAACAATATTGGTTATTGAGCTAGATATATGTAACAAATTACATAATTTCTCCCTAAGGTGTACCCGTAACTCTATCCTAAGAGTATATACAAAACATTAAATTCATTTCACTTAGCAAAGATGTTCAACGAATTTAAAATTTGTTTTAACTTAATATCTTCTCAATTTCGGTGTTGTATAAACTCAATTTTATATTTCTAAAAACACTCAACTTCAAGTTTTATAACGATTTAAAAGTTTCAGGCTGTCCAAAATCGCCGAAATCTCATTTCATTTTAATAAATGAAATCTACCAAACAACATATCATAACAGGATGCATATACCATATCATCCTAACACATATGCTATATGCATCCATAAAATAACTTAATAAATTCCAACTACTTATTAAACATGTTTATTATGCTACAGAGAGAAAACAGAAAGGATTTTCATAATTATTTAGGTTATGCCACTACCACTTGGATAACCAACATAACATACATACTAAGCTTTTTCATATTGAATGTTTATTTCAAAATCTTTCTTAAACTACTATATATTTATATCATATTTCTTTTAAAAGAAAACTTTAGAACCAAACAACGGGTTTCATTTCACATCAGTAAAGCAATAATATATACATATATTTTTTGTATATCAAATCATACTTTCGAGATTTAAATGAATATTTGATTTACTGAAACTACTATGTAGCATCCCCTACTTAAAAACCCAAAAATGAATGCCTATGATGTTGCAGTCATCACCGGAATTATTTTCAAGAGATAGAAGTGAGTTCAGTACATCCAAACCATACATTTATGACTTATCCAAAACCATTTCCAAAGGGGTATCAAATACTTTGTAAATATTACTAAGTACCATGATCTGAATTTCATAAACCAAATCCTCAAATATTTTCTTTCAAATAGTAATATTTTTATTTTCCACAAAATCTTTAAAATAATTCAAAGACATCGGGATTTAAGTTCTCAAAATATCACTTTAAATTCTCTTTGTTTATAAATCATATTTATAAACCATATTTACACAAAATTACTTTCTTATATAAATATTTTCACAAATATTTATTTGCGAAATAACATTTCTTTCCTTTAGATTATAATAAACAACTTTTACTAAATCTAACTCTATATTATCACTAAATGTCTTATAGTCAAACCGTGAACCTTAATTCACAAGATGTTCGTTTTAATACGTCTACAAATACTGTCTATCAACCCATGATGTAAAAAGGTAAAACTGCTCATAAAGGGAGAACATAATCAATGATCAACAAATAATAATCAATGCTCACAAACTAGCCGAGCATGACTAATCAATCAACAAACGATACAATGCTCGTAAACTGACTGAGCAATATTAAGCAAATAATTCTACAAACGATAATAATACTCATAATCTGGTCCAGCATGTCAAATCATTATACAAAGGACAACAATGCTCATAAGCTAGTCGATCATGACTAAACTAATTAATGAGGGGTAATGAATGAACATCATTAATCCCTACATTATCAATTTGAACTTATATAAGTTACCTTATATAAGATCTTTGATTTTCATTGTTGGAATTACCTTTAAGACATACACAAATATGCCATCATACGTATAATACACTCCACTCATGCTAGGACATTCCATTAATCTATCTCTTAATAAGTCGTACCCAACCAAGGCTAATGTTGTCGCTTAACCTCGCTTTCATACCAGATGTAACGACTTTCCTTTTGAACCTTCGAATGTCGATACTAATACATCCACGTTATTCATGTCCTAAGCACCCAAGTGCTTAAAAGATAGATTGTTAGAGTAAAATAAAAAAATAGAATAAGAAAGAAGAGAATACAATATCAAAATCTCATAGCGGAACAGTAACATATAATGTCAACATACAGTACAAACTCTCACTCTAAGATACATAACATTTTAGAGTTACAATTCTAAATATTATCATTAGCTTAGACGGTTATAACAACCTATCTCATAAACGCTGAAACATACATTAACGTAATGCAATGGAAATAAGCATACAACGGTAGTTGAAACATCCAACTTGTCTCCTCGAGCTCCAATGAACATAAAAAAACCTTCCTTATTCAGAAAACTTAAAAGAGCACGTGAGGAATTTAGGGAAAACAAAAACCATGTGTCAGACAAAAGTCTATAAGAGAAACTCAAGAATTATGTAGCTAGCATGTAACTATACTTTTGAGATCGCACGGAATGTCACAACGATTATCCCCTTAAAAGAACCAACAACTAATAAGTACATAAGGTGATATAATAAATAATGTTTAGGGAGAAGAATATAAATCCGAAAATAACTGTGATGCTTACATTGATCACACCGCAACAATATTAAGGGTAAAATCAAAACCGTTAAGGTACACATGCATATGGATTTTTCTACGGAGATGCCCCTAGTAAACTGAAGTAGATCTTTATGCATAAGGGTAAAATGCTACCCTTGAGCATCATACATCTCCAAAAAGAATATACCGTAAGGTAAACATAGCCGATTCATATCTAAATCACATGATCCTAAATATCATCAACTCCCGCACACCACTTCGATGAGCGTACTCTAGATATGAAGTTGATAAACCCTATTACGAGTTTGCTAAACCCCAAGGTATGCTAACTACTTTGTTTTCTATCACTTCCAATGTCGAGGTTACGCTCGTCACCCTTCACATGAGTTTTCATCACTTGAACGAAACACGAATCCTCAAAGGGATTCCAGCATCTCAAAAAGATCATGAATCTCCATATAGATTTCTACATAAGTCCATTGACGAATGCTAACACTGATCTCTCCCTTGGCTTTAACCTTAGGACAGATAGTACAACTCTATAGCACTCCACTTAACAACCACTTCCAAAACATAGAACCCGTACATCAATTTTGAAGTGGTATTCGATAAGTAAAATACTAATCGATCTCGGTCCCTTCAAAACTAAATCGAGGAATTTTCGATTGACTCAATTTTAGTTCTTTTAGAATTAAGCAAACAATATATAAAAGGAGTCATCCCCATGGGATCTCGTATATATATAAGTTCTTAAAGCAAGAGACGTTTTATAACAATGCTCCTCCTCGGGGGTTCTCAAATTGTATGAAACCGTGAAGCTTTTGGATACTCCCCAAGTTAAATTTGGTCAAATTTAACAACATTGAGAATGATCGGATATGGAAACTAAGTCTTGTATACTTATCATGTTTTTGAACTTCTCAACTTATACTATTGCTCGGTTAAGAGTGAAGCCTGGTATGTTAGAGCAGTGGTTGAATCAAAGTCTTACCTAGACCCTTCATTCTTAACTCTCACAGACAGGCAAGCCTACCAGTCGGCTTTTAGTGCTAAGTACATGACTAAATACTTTTCATAAATGAGTAAACACACAAGCCACAATCGAGTCACAAAAAGCATGATTAAGTCACGTAAGCAACTTTAATCCTTTTTTATTTAATTAATTCTTTTATTAATTAAAACCTCTTTTTTGGTAAGAACTTCTTTTATCTAATAAAACTCCATTTATCAATTTCAACTATTCATTTGTACTCTTTCCATACTTCAAAAAGTGTTCATATACTTATCTCAGGCGGTATAAGTATATTCACAAATCTTTAACAAGATTTCTTACTTTAACCCTTTACTTTTTCTATCATTTTGCAAAATATTTCATAGTTATTATTACCTTTAAAATATCTATTTAAAAGATCTAAGTACATTCACAAATATATTTCAAAGGACATAAAAATAATGTTATTTAAACATTTTCACTACAAATCCAAAACCATTTTACTTATGCTTATCTTTAAAATATTCTTTTCAAAGATCTATTCACATTTATTGTAACGACCTGATATTTTCAACCATTCGCATCCAAACATGTTGGAATTGAATTGCTCAAAATACCAGATTGTAAGTTTATATTTGGCAAAACTCAGCATATATAGTAAATAAATAATCACAGAATCATAGACACAGAGTAATATAACAATATGCAGCGAAAACAGACACAGAGTAATATAACAATATGCAGCGGAAACAAATGAATAGTAGTTCATGAAGCTACTATATATATATATATATATATATAACAGAGTTAAACAAGATACACAGAAGTCTCGAATACAATAGTCAAATGCAAGATCAGGATACATAACTGGAATAAACTCAATATCTGAAAACTGGATAGATAGTTGGATCTCCAAGCGAAGCCTAACTCCAAA
The DNA here is from genome assembly GCA_030765085.1 of Allium cepa. Classification (NCBI taxonomy): domain Eukaryota; kingdom Viridiplantae; phylum Streptophyta; class Magnoliopsida; order Asparagales; family Amaryllidaceae; genus Allium; species Allium cepa. The sequence continues at coordinate 806,777,823 of CM060938.1, forward strand.
TGCTAGTCTCGAATACTGGTACACTCAGTCTGACCCGAGCGTAATGAAAAACACAAAACACTCGAGTTAGGATTAACATTCTTATATCAATAAATCCAACTCAAGTGAAATAACAACTGGAAATACAAGTAACTCAAAAGATGTCTGGGATAACCATCCTCTAAGGATCCGTTAAACTATTTATATGTACGCTAAGTGGATAATGCCTATCAGTAATATAAAGTATCAAAAATAGCGTTGAGGCGTTACCATTATCCCCCTTAACACATTTTATATAAGAGTCATAGTCTATACAACACTGTAAACTCCACCGTAAACTAGTGGGCTATTAGGGAGTACTCCATAGGTATGACACAAAACAAATCGTAGTGGTCACGCATAGGGATACGAGTATGACAAGGCACATGAGGCAATACCCAAGGTAGTGAAACTATCGTTTGCCTGATCCGGACTGGTGAGAACGCATCGCCGCAACGATCACAACACCGCGAAACAACACTTCCAATTCAAGGGTTTGCACCAATCAAAAATAAGTAATGAGTAGTTTACGAAGAAGTGTGTCCGCTAGAGGTAGCTAACCTCATTGGCCCGGCACGGCTTCTGTTTAAGTCATTTCAAATTTGACACAAGTGTCAAGGCTATCCATTATCGTTCTCTTTCTTCAATCATCAACGTACATCATTCCAACCACTTCATTCTGGATCACACTCCGCGTATAATAGTTATTAAAGTGGTTTTGGTTTAGACAGAGAGTATGTCCCTAACCGATCCCGGACTCTTCAATAACTACGTAATTATTACACCAATTGGTCATTTAATAACTTTCAAAATAGTTTATATTTCAAAACCAAAACATCATTGCTATTTCAAAACCATATCAATACGATATCACTTCCATTTCAAAACCAAATACGATATCATTTCCATTTTAAATATATCCATCCCAAATATATCCATTTACAAAATCTTTGTACTTTAAAGTTATAACACTTTCTAAATCAAACACTTTGGAAATCATAATACTTTGGAAATCAAAATTTAGAAATCATAATGCTTTGGAATCATAACACTTCCCACTTAACTGTTTGAATATAAATAATAGTATATATAATAAAATAGTTTATACAAAAATAGTTATAATTTAAAATAGTTTATATTAAAAATAATTTATATTAAAATAGTTTATATGAAATAAATTTATAAAGTAACATATATAAATAGTTTTAAATATAATTTAAAAACACTTATATAATAAAATAGCTTCCTCAAATTTCACAAATCAATTCCAAATCAACACCAATCCCAAAATTTCAAATTTAGTCAAATCTCAAATCATCAATTTCAATTCAATTCAATTCTCAATAAACCATTATATCGATTTCAAATACAGATTTGAACCCAAATAAACCATTTAAATTTTGATATATTCCAAAGCTTTAAATATTTCACAATCTCAAAACTAAATTTGATAATTTCATATATATCTTAATTTAACTTTATTGTTATTTAGTTTTGAAATATTCACTTAATAAATTCAATATTATTTAAATAAAACTCCAAATTACAAATAAACTAAATATTTCCTTCAACGTATTTAAACTTGAGATATTCATTTAAATCACCTTAACCAAAATCAAGTTATAAAATTATATCCTTTAAAAATCTCAAATTCAATAAGTTCCAAATCGATTTCAAATTAAATATATTTCTTAACTAAATACAATTTCAAATCAATTTCAAACCTATCTTCTCAACCTTAATTTATTAAATCATTATAAACTCTATATTGAAATATAATTTAAATAAGTACTTAACCATATTGTATTTTAATAAAATCAAACTTTATTATTAAGCTTATTTTATATTAAAAAAATTATGCATAGCTTGAAATCAAGAATTTAACTATATAAAAAATAACATTTACATAATTTCTAAAATCAATATTTATATAAAACCATATATTTCCTTCCAAAATAATAATAATCATTTCATATTATTTAAATATAGACCAACGGTTTCTGTATATAATTTTCTATTTTATGATCAAGTGATAGGGATATTTATCATTTCAACCCACAATTTAAATATATACGGGTATATATATCATTTCAACCAGTAATCCCAAATTCAATTCACTAAAAATTGCTTGTGTTTATCATTTCAACCCATAACGATTTTCTCTTATTCTACAAATCGTTCGGGTATGTATCATTTCAACCCATAAGGAATTCCATACTAACCGGGAACTTACAGAGTGATGACATATAAAATAATAATATAACAGGCATGTATCATCAATATAATAACAGATAATGGTGTCAAATGTCACAGGTGAACAGATACAGGTAGTAACATATATATAACAATGTAAATAACTAACAGCAGCATATTTCAATTGTCGTTTCAATTGAAATCAAATTTAATATATATAAGAACGTAAATCGTGAGTGATTGCTCACCTTTCGAGGCTAGAGAGATTTGACACTGAATGAGTTACGAATCCAAGCATGAATTTCAAAGAAAATCAAAATTGGCATGAATTTGACGATCAAAGCTGATAAAAAGGAATCAATGAACCAAACCAAATCAGTATAGCAGAACAAAATATATATTATATTATTATTAATATTTTATTAAAGTCAATATTTAATTTAAACCACTATTAATGAAATATATATAAATATTGTTTCAAATCTTTCCATTTTAAACACATTTTATATTTAAACCTTAATTTATCTATGAACACCAAACTCTTGCATATTTATATATATTTATATTGGCAAATCTATGGACTAGCATATATACTTACATACGTACTATAAATAAAATCAAAATATTTACATATATGGACTCAAACAGACTTCATAAACTGCTATGAACTTATATGTACAACACTCAAACAAGTTAAAATTATACTTCACGTCTGTTATTGTTTTAATGACATCAATATTTAAAATAAATATTAAAATAATATATCGAAATAAGCACCGACGAGTATACAATATACAGATTATATATACATGTAATAGCTTAGTAAGTTTAGTCAAAATACAAAAGTACAGTGACAGGTTTTTAGGCTACAGAAGGCATATAGACCATATATACATTATATTTTAAAATAATATATATATATATATATCATAAAAGTCAATGCAACATACTTCATTAATTATATTTATACATATAATTCAAGTCAATTTATATAAACGGTCACAATGTATACTATATGTTAAAGTCCTGAATTTGCCTTTATAACTCATATGCTGTTATATATGTATATTATTACTACTTATAAAATATTCCTTTCTCTTTTGTGTGCACCATTTATGACCTTTAAAAGCAATTTGCTTTCAAAATGTACTACGTGTAAAAATAACAAAACCAAACATTTGCAGTTTTCTAATCATAAAAGTGCATCAGGCAAATCAAGTAAATGTTCCAATAATATAAATAAAAAAAACTTATACATAAAAACCCAAACTTATATAAACTTTACTATACGAAATATATACTAATATATACAAACTTACTCTATATATACTATTTAAATCATCATATAATACTTGTTAAAAATCCAGAAACTGTAACCCATATATATATTACTGTAACCAGACATTATAGTTAATAACATAGAGCATACTTTATAAAACCTTTCATTCAAACAACAAGCTACATATATAACCCATAACAAAACATATCCAACTTCTTTTATAAAACAACAAATCTCATATATAACAAATAGGTGTGTACACTAATCACTTATATACACATTATGCAAATAAAATTCGAAATCTGTATACATAAAATAAATACAACATATATAAACATACTTACAGTATATATAAGTATGTGGCCGAGAGACCGAGCTGGAGGGGAGAAGAGGCGGGATGACCGGCGTTGGATGGTTCGAGGGGCGTGGCAACAAAGGAGGAGCGGAGCAACGAAATGGGGCAGGCTATGTGAAGGGAGGGAGAGGGCGTTGCTGTCGTGTGGGTGGATTCGTGGGCCGCTGATGGTGATTGGCGGAGTAGCTGAGGAGGTTGCGAGCTTCAAAGGAGGCGGAGCAAGTTCATATGGAAAGGTGGTGGCTGCGCTTTCTAGGTGCTCGGATGGGTGGAATGCTGGACGACGAGGAAAGATGGAGTGTGAAAGGTGGATCTGTGGAAGAGGGAAACTCGGTTTGAGGTGGAAGATGTCAAACTTTGGTTACAGCAAAGAAATGAAGAAGAGTAGTGGGTAGGAGATAATGAACGCAGCATAAAGGTGACAGGGAAAACTCATTTAATATACGTTTGTTGAAAAGTTCAAAAGTTATGAAAAGATGGGATTGCAAAAGCTTGATATTAATTATCTGGGAATACGAAATGCAAATGGTCATTGGTTTAAACGGTGGAAATGAAAATATTCCAATATAACTCATCATAGAACATCAAATAATCACAACAGAGAATATTAAATAATTAAAATAAATGTTGAGGAATCCAGTTGGATCCCTCCAACCTGTTTTCCCTGCATCCACAGACGTTAGCACAACATAAATACCAATTCCACTTCGAGGTGAAATATCGCGGTATATGGGACAAAGAGTAACAAACAAAACTCAATATGTTTACCGATATGGTTACAGTTTTCAAGATTTTGTCGCATATCAGACTTCGAAACACAGAAGTGAATACACCGTAGAGATCAGCATGACGTGATGATCAAAATGGTATACATATATCAGGGGTACGATTATCCGATCAAAAATCGATATCGGTACCGAAATGCAGCTAATTTGTTAGAAAATAAGATCGATGGAGCAATAACAGTCCAAATTTTGAGGAATGAAATATGACGTCTCACTCTGAAGCTGATTTACAAATTTTCTATAGAAAAATATTCAGGTTTGAAAAACATTTTATTATCATCAAATATTAACTGATTTAAATTGAAATAAAATTACACAAGAAAGAAACTTTGACATTATTAGATGAAAATTTATCATTTGCTATGTTTTATTAGACGTATTCCAAATATCAAATTAATATTTCAAAATTTTATTATTTAAAATTTCACAAAATTTTAGTTCATTGAATTAATAAAACCATCAAAATTTACGGGTCGTTACATTTATAAGCATAATCAAAAGGATTAAAGACAAATGTCTTTAACACATTGTCACAACACGCCCAAGCCATTCCATAGTTGTTATTATCTTTAAAAACATTATTTTAAAGATCTAAATATGTCTAGATTTACTAAATAAGGTAATATACTTGTCAATAACTTTGCAAAACCATTTATTATAATAGAAGTGTTGCAGTCCAAAACTATCTCCTATTCCTATCTAAAATACTTAACTTACTTTTCCAAAACTTATATGTGTGTGTGTATGTGTACACTTTAAAAATACTTATAAATAGGTTTTAAGTATCTCATATAAAATATTACTTGAAAATAACTAATTTATAATATGATGAAAATAAATAAAAAGCATATTTTATATTTTAAAACCCCTTTACTTCAAAAATTCATAGATAATTATCAAAAATATATTTAAATATCAAACAACTTTAAAATACCATGAAATATGTTAGAAAACAACCCTAAATATATTAGGAAAAAGTACCAAATTTAAATATTAGTTTTAGACACTTAAAACCTCAAACAACTTACTACAACATTTATAAATTATGTCAGAAGTCTTGTATAAAGAACAAAATAGAGAAGCATGAATTTTGCAATCTTTTTTCACCACTTTAACAACTGGTTTAAGACTTAAAATATTTACAGTAAGGACTACCCTTAGGTTACTTAAAAACTATGTGAAAGAAATACTTAAGAATATCTTTCAATTGATTTATAAAAATTCTACTCATATAGTGACCTTCTTCTAACTATAACATTTTGCAACTTTGTTTCACAAGTTAAAGAACGGATTAAACTTCAATATTTTTCCAGTAATGGGTACACCTACAGTACTTATTAAAATTCAAAGAAGCTCCTTGGATGTCTTTCAAAGTTGATTTCCAAAATCATCGAACACAAGGCATTTCCAAAGTGCATCCATAGCGCCCTTTTTGCTTCTAACTTTCACAACTTTGTTTCGTAATTTCTATAACTTTCCAAACCATTTCTTTACTGTCCTATACATCAGTATATGTGTAGAAAAAACCAAAATAAGTTATATTAAGTTAAGTTTATAAATCTTCCATTTACACAAGTTAAAGTTAAGGGATGTCGAAGTGCAATTATAGCGACTATTCTCACTTCAAACACTTTCAAACATACTTTAATTCAACATACAATCCAAACAACCATTTACATATCAAGTCAAGGTTATGTTGCATGTTACAAAAGGTAATGGGAGTATTGTTATATAATATAAAGTTGTCATTTGCTTTCAAAAGCAAGGAGAGTCCAAAGTTATAACTTTTCTTAGTTAATGTCACTTTAACTTTATATTCACACACAAACACACACGCACACAATATATACATACAAGATAGTGAGATAACTCACTTTGGACCAAGCCAAACCCATGAACAAACCCTCATAGACAAAGAACCACTTCCTATCATCTCCAAACACATAAAGATCCAACCTTTAGCACCAAAACAAGGCATCACATTCCCCTCTACTTCCTTGCTCACGGCCCACCAAAGGTAATTGGTTTTTGCTCACTTGCTTCCACTTTTGACTTTAGGTCCATGTTTTCTAAGGTGATCTAAGATGTTGGTGAAAGTTTAGTGAAGTTTGGAAGAGATTTGAACTAATTAGAAAAGATTAGCGAGGAACAAAGTAGACTAGTACTAATTCACTTTCACCATTTTTGAGTTTTATTTTGATTTTAAGCTTTCCATTTTTATGAAGTGTTTACACATCTTAAACCCTCTCCTTTAGCCCTTTTTACCAGCTAAAAGACTCCCCTCCATGTGCCTTGCATGTTTTTTTCACTTTACACCTCATTTTCCTTAGCAAATTAACCCTTGCACACAAATATCTATTCAATACATCATGCATGACAACATTAATATTTTATTTTCCATAAATGGAAAACTATTTCATATTAATGGTTTCCTAAGTGTTTTAGTGTATGTTAAAAAAAGTTTGAACAACTTCCGTTGTGTAAAATGTTGTTTATCGAGATTTTAGGTCACATTGTCGATATTTCTTCGAAGTATTTATTTTTGTTCTAAAAAAGGTTTACCATCATTAGCTAGATTATTAAATCACTTTTATATTATTAAATCCAAGAATCAAATATTTAAATAATTCAAATATTTAAATACGAAGTGTTCGAAATTCCATGTCGCTGCATGTAATCTCTTATAGCAAGTAATATGGCAATACCTAGATTGTTGAATGTAGTTGTTCTTCAATATGTAATCTTTGTTTATGTTGAGCTAGGAATGAATGCCGTAACGAACCACCATTTTGACCATCGAAAGTAGACACTAAACATTGCCAATATGTTCTAATGTCGAATATCCAATCGACAAAAGGGCCGATTGTTAGGGTAAATAAAAAGAAAAGAATAGAGAATAGAGAAAAAAGAATCTCACAGTGGAATCGACAACATATAATATAACAAGGATAGTAGAAAGTGTCACTCCAAACATACGGAGTATATCAGAGCTAAAAACAAACCTTATCAACTAGATAGTTATAAAATCCCGACCCTACAAATGTCGATAGGCATACTATATAATATAGTGAAAAATAAAATACTAAGATAGGTGAATCTTCAACTCCCCTTCAAGACCTCCATAACACAATGGAAAACTTGGGAAAATACACGGTCTGACCCGAGCATTATATATGAATAACGCCCGGATCAGTCTGGAAATACCAGAGTGAGATGACTCAAATAATGGGGATCATATAAAAGTTCTGTAAGATCACACCGCTAACACAGAACAGATATTTACCCCACAAGAATAACATCCACACAGGCAAGAGCGGAACTAAGTATCAGGAAACAAATCCAAATAAGAATGAGCATAATTTAATATTAAACTAGACTTGAAAGACTAGAAATAAATTGAGTAAATCCAAACTGGACAGAATGGATTGAACAAGGAAAATAGTCCATCTTGATAGATTAGACTAAATAAGGTAACCATCCAACTTGATAGAATGGACAGAATAAGGTAACATTCCAACTTGATAGAATAGACCAAATCAATATTTAAATGTCGTGATGAGGAGTTGGCTCTAATCATAGGAAATTAAAGCTAAAACAGATTCAGAGATACGAATCAAATAAGGAAATGGAATTTTCCAACAAATGACTAGGAAGGTGCACCTCCTTGGAGTGTACCTCTAGTAATATACCCTTGGGAAGCTCATATACTTCGTAACACTTCTCGAAAACCTCCAAGCCGGACTCCATCGGACCTTACCGAGTATCTGAATATTTCCATAACTGAGTGCACGACCTAATCCAAACTAGATGAGATATGAATACCCTTTTGATAGGAGCAACCCCATATAACTTGGCCTGCACTCGCGCTTTTGGTTTAATCATTTCCAACAAAGGATAACAAAGCTTGATTGAGCAACAAATCATTTTTAAGGTGATGGTACACCATGGAGAAAGCTTAATCCGGTAATTAATAAATCAACTATCAGGGATAATTAAAATGATCGTATATGGAGTTAAATTTCATACATTTACCACTACTCGTTGACTCCAGGCAAGTTCTTTCTCTCGGTTGAAAATGTAGCTGGGCAAGTTGAGGCAGTGTTACCTCTAGGCATTACCTTGATGACATTTTTATCCTTTGAGATAGAAACGAGTCCAAGCCTCAACGTTTACCATTAAATGTACGACTAAATCCTTTCCACGGAAGCGATATCGATTATGGAACTATTGTTCTATAACTGAAATCGAACTTTAACTTTTAAAAACTGACTTGTGCTAGATTTCCATATTTCCATTTTGGTAAAACACATTTAGAATGAGTTCGATTGTTAAAATGTTAAGAGAATAATTTTACCAAGCGCGCGACCTCGAAGGCCTAAACCAACATCAGATCGAACACCCAGAAGATTATCCAACTTAACATCCAATAATCGAGTTCCAATTCCTTTTTATAACTTTAAAACAATATTAATTATCCTGAACGATAATTGATCATATTTAATTTTTCTTCTAAATAAAAAAATTCATTACTTATATTAAATAGATAATTATTTCCAAACACTTTTATAACAATGGTAAATCAACTTTAAAAATCTTTATTAAATCATTTTGTGAACTTTAAATCAGTTTATTCAAGAAAATTTATTATATTAATTAATTTACTTTAATCACTTTTAATAAATCAATTAATTGACTTTTAATTATCTTTAATTAAAAAGATTTATTAAATTCAAAAAATCATTAATTAAATGAATAATTAATCTCAAACATCATTAATTAAAACGATGAGTAATTTTAAATCCTATTAATACAATTATTATTTAAGACTTCATTTCTTAAACGGATTCATTTAACTATAAAAACATCATAAATTAAAATGATTTAACTAAATTCCAAATATTATTAGTTAAAATAATTAATTAAATTTTAAACAATCATTAATTAAACGATTAATAAAATTCATATAAAATGATTAATTATTTTTAAATATCATTAATTAAAATAATTATTAATTTTAAGTGTCATAAATTGAAATAATTAACTTAATTCTATCATCATTAATTCAAATAATTAATTAAGTTAAATAAATTTATTAAGCTCCACTATTATTAATTAAAAGTATTAATTAAACTCAAATAATCATTAGTTAAAGCGAGTAATTAAGTATAAAACATCATTAGCAAAAATGATTAATTAAATCTAAAGACAAACTAATTTTAAACTTCATTTATTAAATTGGTTAATTAATCTTAAATTAATTAATTAAAATGATTAATTAATTTAAATTATCATTAATCAAAACGATTAATAAATTTTCAATTTTCATTTTAGAGCCAACACAAGCTCAAGTTCATATGATAGGGTTTTTGGGGATGAAATTTAATAAACGACGGTATAGCGACAATCGCTATAACAACATTTGAAACTATTAAATGGAATATCAGAAATTAATTTCAATTAACTACCAATAATAGCACGGGGAGGTAAATAAATAACTTATGGGCGAGAAACCCCTTTAAGGTCTCTCTATAGATTTTACCTGCAAAACAATGGTTGTGGATAATATATAGATAATCATACGGGTTTAAGACGGTCAATTTAATATGTCATCCATTTTCCAAATGCACATTCAACCAAACAAGCAATCAAACAATTTATGTAACATCCAAACAATCAATAAACGTTCATATTATCAATGATATCATATAATAAAATTAAATGCAAGTTAAACTCACATTGATTTTCGTTTTCGCCGAATTGCCCCGATTTTGGACTAAAACCGAACGGTCGCTCGATTTTAGCCTAAATTTTTACTTACTACAAATCCAACCAAACTAATTCCATCGCGAAAATCTCGATGACTCGAGTCCAATGCAAAAGCGGCGTCCGAATCCGATCTTGTGTGAGTGAGATACGAATTTTAGAAGTTATCAACAATTTCAAATTAAAATTAAATAATTTGACATAAATTACAATAATAATCCTCTTCACTATTCCTTCATCTTCTCCCTCAAATACCATTCATGTGCATGAAAAATGACACTGCACACATCCGTGCACACATGGCCCACCAAGCTCCCCCCTCGACGAAACCTCGAACCAACTGCACCATTATTCATTTCCGTCTCTCCTATGTAACCACCACCTTCAATCCAAGCTCGGTCAACTAAGCCAAAATGCAACCTAGAGACCGCCTTTCTTCACGCAAAACAGTCGCGTCACTGAACTTCTGACCGCACCCTTACATAATCGAACCATAGATGCTACTGCACCCGAGAAACCTATCGCCAACCTCAGAATCACCCAACTCCTCCCATAATGCCTAAAATCCCTAGCCCTTAGTTCGAAACCTCCATGAGGCTTCACTGTCGACCCACCAAACCATGGCCGCACCTCTTAAAAAGCATACCAGAGAGAACGTCTCGTCGACTATGGATTTTTAAAACTTGATTTAGGATTTTTTTTTATATTGAGGATAGAATTTTTTTAAAATTTTGAATTATTGAATCAAGAAAATGCCTCTGGTGATAACAGTGAAGCATATAAAGGAAGACGAGGGCATGGATCAACATACACAGGTATGGGTAAACGTACAAGGAAGTTGTAACAACCCGCATATTTTTTCGATTGGATATTTAAATATTTTAATTAAATATTTTATCGATACTCGGAATTTAGTCCGAAAAGCTACTTTTTGTAAACGGTCAAATTAGGACTCGGGACCACTTCCATTGAGTTCGAAACGCCGTTTACAACTTTTTGAGTATAAACTTCGATATGTTTGGAGATGGTAGAATTTTGCCACTTTTTCACTTAGGGCTTTGGTTTTGTTTCATCCCATTAACCTAGCATATGAACCCAACTCCACTCCAACTCTTCATTACTTCACTTCTAATTCCTAACACTTAAGCTTCATCAAAAAAGGAGAGTGGAAGGGGAAATTAAAACTCCAAGCCCTAGTTTTCTTTTGCAAATCAAGCTCTAGCTCCAAATTAATAGAAGATACTTTGGTGAGCCTCCTCTTCTTCTTCTCCAACTCATTCTCTTATCAATTTGGGAAATTCCTAAACCTAACTTTGGGAATGTTCTTCTTTTGAGCATAGATTCAAGCTCATTTGGGTTGTGTTGAAGAGTGGTTGATTCTCCATTTACTTTCAAGCTTCTCCTTCATTGTTTTTGTGAAAAGGTGAGATTTTTAATCTCACATCTAGGTCTATAACTATCTTTGAACGTTGGGTATGAATTCCTAACAATTATTCATGTGCCTTTGCTTTTGGTTTGGATTGATTTGGTTTATATTCCAACTTTTGGTGTTTGAAAGCAAATTCTATGAAAATCCTTCTATGGATATTTGAACAAGTTTTTGGTGATGCATCAAAGAGCCTATAGGGCTGGGTTGCCGATCGGCGTAATCCCTTAGTGCCCGAGGCTCGACCGGTTGCGAAATGGGAAGGGTTTCTTCTTCCGTTGATAGGCAGGGAAAACTGCCTTAGCTCCAGTCAGTCGATTGGACTTCTAAGTCAGTCGACTGGCTGAAGCTAATAAGCAGGGTGAAGGCTTCCTACAGAGCCTTGGGGGCTCTGTTTACTGCAGTCAGTCGACTGACCCACTGAGTTCAGTCGACTGACCAGTATCCCGTGAATTTTCAGGGACTGAGTTCAGTCGACTGAACTCAGTGAGCCAGTCGACTGATCAGCTTCTATTTGTCTGTTATGCCTATTTGAGCCTAGTTTTGCTTGGTTTCCAATTTATATCGATTCGTTTTGATTCCTGGTTGTTGTTATCACTTATTCGACTTTGATGACTTTTATTTTGGAATTTTTGAAAATATCTACTTTGATGGATTTGATATCGATTTCTTTGGAATTAATTCACGTCCTCGAATGTGAATTTGGTGATTGATTGTTCTACAATCATTTTTGTGATTTGTCACTTTAAAAATATAAAGGTTTCAATACTAGTAGTCAATATCAAAACTCTTTCATCAAAATGATTTCAACTCTATTTTATTACCAAACTTGTTTATAAAACCACTTTCCAATCTATTAGTATATACAAACCTTTACCTCACTTGGATGAGAAATCTAATTAAACGACTTAGTAAAACGTGTGGTATGAAACGCTTGCGTTTGCTTCATCGATTAATTCTTGGACTTGTTCGTTTGAACCTCTTGTGACAATTTTCTAGTGAAGATCTACAGTTTGTTCGTAAATATTTAAGTTAAGCAAGTGGTTATGGGACATGAGGCTAAACTCATATATTTACCAGCTTAGTGTAATTGACACTTCTTGATGATCATTGACGATCATTTTTGTGATTTAGACTAGCAAGTGTGCGATGTCTCTTTGTCTGCGAGGGAGACTAGACCCCGTTTCAGTGTGATTTCGACTCACACATGTGGGGTAGCACCCCATGGTCTTCGGGCCGTTCGCGTGTCAAAAATTAATGGCCAGCTACCATGAGATAGCTTCTCGTTCGTGTGATACATATGTTGGTGAGTTTTCATACTCCCGTTCGTGTGATAGGTCTCCCCCCTTTTTATGATTTCTGGATTTCGTGTGTTGATCTCTGGAATTTATGCTTCACCAATTTTCGTGATTTCTATTGATAAGTTTTATCAATTTTTGTACATTGGTGAATTCGTGTGTCATTGACTTGTTATGAATACAAGTTCTGGGTATGATACCCTTTTTGGATCTTTGGAAAGATTCTTGTGATATTGATTAATCTTTTTGTTGATTATCATTTACATACTTATAGTAGTATGCCATTATGGATATTATATGTTTATGCCATATCTCTTATTGTATATCATGTCATCTGATATTTATAGCTAGACCGATCCGTTTATTATTTTCTTATGAAATAATACTCGGGTCAGACCGAGATGTTACAGGTGCTTCTGCTTGACTTCTCACTTGGGATTGATTTCTCTGACTTTTGGCTAACTACTTAGATTAGTAGTTTATTTTGGTGTATACATTTGAGATATAGACTCTATGATGTATACTTGTTCTATTGTGTAGTTCTTGTAACTATTCTTTTGTGATAGTGTGGATCTTGCTTGACCACACCTCTGATGTACACTTTCATGTGTTTTATATTCATATCTACTTCCACCTTTGTGATATGGATGTATGTGACTATCATGTGTTATGTTTATTTCTATATTTGTTTCTGAAGATATTATAGCCACTGAGTAGCAGCTTTGAGCTTGTGTCGGTATGTCGGATTTCCTCTTGAAACAAAATGCATGTTATATTATCTGACGTATCAATGCTCGCACAAAGCAATTACCCGGAGGGTCGCTCCTCAACAGCCTTATTCTCCATGCTAGTCGACAGCATTACACCGTAGTGTTCTTGACTAGTTGTGGGTATAGAGGTGGGGCGTCACAGATTGGTATCAAAGCCAAACTTCGAAAAAATGTAGAATAAATTAACAAGGATCATCGTCCTAAGTCCATCTTAGGAGTTGTGCTTTAGGATTTAATTCGAGTCTTCGTACCGATTCATCCTATTTTCTTTATGATTCCTTGTTTTATCTATCAAGATTGCTTGATATTCATTTGGTGAATAACCTTTTTCTTCTTCTTTCTTTCTTTCTTTCTAAGGAAGAGAAATGGTTAGACCAGGCCGTCCCAGCGCCGGTCAATCAAGTGCTACTCCCCAGGATGGAGTTTTTATGTCTGCACAGCAGCTTCTTGATCTAGTAAAGAACGCTCAAGTAGCCGGACCTAATCCAGAACCTACTCACCCAAAGTCGGGATTTGCACGCTTGTGCAACGATTATACTAACTTGGGTGGGAAACCATTCAAAGGTTCTGAAACTATTATCGAAGTCCAGGCTTGGCTAAGGACATGCGAACGAATCTTTTCTCGCATGAACCTCATTGATCTTCACCGTGTTCAGGTGGCCTCTAGTATGCTCCAAGAAAGAGCATTGGACTGGTACGAACTACTTATCTCTGAAATAAATGAGGCGGATCTTACTTGGAAGAAATTCCAGGAATGCTTCGAATTAAAATTAGTACCAGAAGCCGAGAAAGTGACAATGGCTCTTCGATTCATAGACCTTGTTCAAGGTGAATCCTCCGTGACTGATTATGTCGCGTCTTTCGAGTCGCTTTCCAAATATGGGGTTGAATACATCAACACCCCATTGAAGAAGAACCAAAGATTTTTCTATGGCTTAAACAAAAATCTCAAGAAGCCATTACTTCTAAAATTAGAAGTTCCTTTTGACCAACTCATAGATATCGCTCTTCGTCTTGAAGAAGCGGATAGGGAGGGTGATGTTGAAGTGGTGGGTGCTAAACCAAACTTCAACAACAAGAAAAGGCCTAACTAATTCAAAGGCCCTTATCCCAATAAAAAGGGGAAACAAGCAACTCCTACTACAAAGACTTTTTCCTCTAGTGAAGGGAAATGCTTCAACTGTGGTTCTAGGGACCATTTTGCGAACAAGTGTGCAAAGCCCCGATCATGTCGCTGTTGTAAAAGCCCGGATCATTACATACATGTGTGTCCCATACTGCAAGGCAAGAAAGAGGGAAAGTTAAACGTTGCTCAAGCCCCTGGCAACACATCTCGTGGTCAAGGTATATCTCATTCCATCCTTGATGGTATTATTGTATTTCGTGATCAACCTATTCGAGTTCTCTTTGGTACGGGTGCATCCCATTCTTTTATATCAAAGGAACTTGTTGATACTTTTTCTTTAAGTGTTGTTGCTTTAATGACTTCTTTGAGAATCGCGAATCCGGTTGGTGGATCCGCAACTCTTAGTTTGTTTTGTAAAGATGTGGAGATTATTTTATGTGATTTTTCTTTCCTGGCCGATTTGCATGTAATGCATTATTTAGGCTTTGGAATGATTTTGGGAATGGATTGGCTTAACCGTTATGAAGCTCATATCCTATGTCTTGAGCGGATTATTTATCTTCGACATCCGCTATCTGTTAATTAGATTTCTGTTATTCTTAAAGATTTGGATTCCACTTTGGCAGAATCTTTATATTCTTTAAATCCTCATGATGACGATAATGATGATGAGGAGGATGTCATTTCTCTTATTCACGTTGTTCGTGAATTTTTCGACATATTTGAGCCGTTTTAGGACTACCACCAAAGAGAGAAATTGAGTTCAAAATTAATCTTACCCCTGGAGCTCAACCTTTTATTCGTCCTCCTTATCGCATGTCCAATAAAGAAAATGAGGAGATGCGCAAACAATTATCCGAATTGGAGACGAAGCAATTTATTCGCTCTAGTTCCTCACCTTGGGAAGCTTTGGCTATTTTCGTGAAGAAATCTGACGGTACACTTAGGCTTTGCGTTGACTACCGCAAGCTTAATGACCTTACAATTAAGAATAAATATCCTTTACCTCAGATTGATGATCTATTCGATCAGCTTTGTGGTGCTAGAGTCTTTTCACAATTGGACTTGGCTACCGATTTTCATCAGCTTCGTATCACAGAGGATAGTATTCCTTTAACCTCGTTCCATACTCGTTATGGATCTTACGAATGGCTGGTTATGCCATTTGGTTTGACGAATGCTCCTGCTTATTTTGTTGACCTAATGAATCGAGTTTTCAAGGATTTTCTCGATCGATTTGTTCTCATCTTTATTGATGATATTCTTGTGTATTCAAAAACCGAGGAGGAACATAAGAAGCATCTTCGGATTGTATTGGAAACTCTTAGGAGTAATCAATTAAAAGCAAAATTTTCTAAGTGCCACTTTTGGCAATCTAGTGCGAAGTTTCTCAGTCATATTATTTTCGAATCTGGAATATCAGTGGATCCTTCAAAGATTGAAGCGATTCAAAATTGGAAGAGACCGGAGAGTGTAAAGGAAATTCGTAGCTTCCTTGGATTGGCGGGTTATTACCGTCGTTTTATCAAAGACTTTTCTAAGATTGCCGTGCCTCTCACTAGCTTAACTAAGAAAGGTGTTAAATACATTTGGTTGGACAAATGTGAAACTTCTTTTCAGAGATTAAAAGGACTCCTTTCCGATGCTCCTATTAATGTTATTCCCAAAGGGAATCAAGATTTTATTGTTTATACCGATGCTAGTCGCATTGGTTTGGGTGCCGTTCTTATGCAAAAAGAACGTGTTATTGCTTATGCTTCTAGGCAATTGAAGCCAGCCGAGACTAGATATGCCATTCATGATTTAGAGCTCGCGGCTATTGTTTTCGCCCTTCGGATTTGGCGTCATTATCTTTTAGGAGAGAAATTTGTTCTTTATACTGATCATTAGTCTTTGAAGTATTTATTCTCTCAGAAGGAACTTAATTTGCGTCAATAGCGTTGGCTCGAGTTCCTTGCACCTTATGATCTTGACATCCTTTATACTCCCGGAAAGGGAAATCGCGTCGCCGATGCGCTTAGTCGCAAGCAACAAGCGGTTGTTTCTATGACGATATCCGAATGGAATGATCTCGAGGTTTTATCTACTTGTGAAATTCGAGATCGTGTCTCCGATTTATGTTCATCTCTTGTTTTATGTAGCCTTGAGGCTCATCCTTTTCTTTTAGAGCGCATTCTTGAAGCTCAAAGGCTAGATCCCGAATTGGCTCATCTTGGCCAAAATATTAAGGATAAAATTGATATTGAAGGTTTGAGAGACTTTGATATTGATTCTCATGGCGGCATTCGAAAATTTGGTAGACTTATCGTACCAAATATTAGTGATCTTCGTAAAGATATTTTAGAAGATTCTCATCGTTCTAAATTTACCATCCATCCCGGTTGTAGTAAAATGTACGCGGATATGAAGCGACTTTATTATTGGGAGGGAATGAAATCTGATATTGCTAACTTTGTTAAGTGTTGCATGACTTGCCAGCTTGTTAAAGCCGAACATCAAAGGCCCGGTGGGTTATTACAACCTTTAGGAATTCCAATTTGGAAGTGGGACCAGATTTCCATGGATTTTATAGATGACCTTCCCCGTTCTCGATCGGGTCATGATAGCTTATGGGTGATCGTTGATAGACTTACTAAATCCGCCCATTTTATTCCCGTTCGGTCTAAACGAACCGTTCCTCTTTTGGCCAAACTATTTATCAAGGAAATTGTTAAGTTGCATGGAGTTCCTACATCTATTGTTAGCGATCGCGATCCATTGTTTACTAGTGGATTTTGGAAGAGTCTTCAAAAAGCTTTAGGAACGAAGCTTAACTTTAGCACGGCTTATCACCCCAGTTCGATGAACAAACCAAGCGTGTGAATCAAACTCTTGAAGATCTTCTTCGTGCTTGTGTTCTTGATTTTGGTGGAAGTTGGGAAGATCATATTTCTCTCGTTGAATTTTCCTATAATAATAGCTTCCAATCTAGTATTGGTATGGCACCTTTCGAGGCACTCTATGGAAGGCCATGCCGATCTCCTTCTTTTTGGCTTGAGGCCGGTGAGAAGCTGGTTTTAGGTCCAGACTTTATTCGTGATTCCACAGAGAAGATAGAACTTATTCGTCATAGGGTGAAAGAAGCCCAAAGTAGACAAAAATCCTATGCCGATAATCGAAGAAGGAAATTAGAATTTTCTGTTGGAGATCTTGTATTTATTCATGTCTCCCTTATGAAGGGTGTGGTACGTTTCAGTCGATCGGGAAAGTTAGCGCCTAGTTATATTGGGCCATTTCCTATCACTGAACGTATTGGTTCCATGGCTTATCGCCTTGCATTACCGGCTCAGTTTTCTGCCATGCATGACGTGTTTCACGTTTCTCAATTACGGAAATGCCTTCGAGATTCCGATTCTATTCTTGAGCCCGGTGTTGTGGGAGAAATTGAGATTTCGCCGAATTTAACTTATGAGCAACATCCGATTCGTATTATTGCCTCGGAAGTCAAACGACTTCGAAATAAAGATGTTCCGCTTGTGAAAGTTCAATGGTCCTCCAATCCAAAGGATTGCTCTTGGGAATCTAGAGAGTTCATCGAGCGAACACATCCAGAATTACTTTCCCATGCTCTTTGAGGTGAACTTTTTATTTCAAATTTCTTTTGTGTTGAATATGCTTTCATGGTTGTTACTATGTATTTTATTCTTAATTATTGCGAGGACGCAATTTCTTTAAGGAGGGGAGTCTGTAACAACCTGCATATTTTTTTGATTGAATATTTAAATATTTTATCGATACTCGGAATTTAGTCCGAAAAGCTACTTTTTGCAAAGGTCAAATTAGGACTCGGGACCACTTCCATTGAGTTCGAAACGCCGTTTACAACTTTTTGAGTATAAACTTCGATATGTTTGGAGATAGTAGAATTTTGCCACTTTTTCACTTAGGGTTTTGGTTTTGTTTCAGCCCATTAACCTAGCATATGAACCCAACTCCACTCCAACTCTTCATTACTTCACTTCTAATTCCTAACACTTAAGCTTCATCAAAAATGGAGAGTGGAAGGGGAAATTAAAACTCCAAGCCCTAGTTTTCTTTTGCAAATCAAGCTCTAGCTCCAAATTAATAGAAGATACTTTGGTAAGCCTCCTCTTCTTCTTCTCCAACTCATTCTCTTATCAATTTGGGAAATTCCTAAACCTAACTTTGGGAATGTTCTTCTTTCGAGCATAGATTCAAGCTCATTTGGGTTGTGTTGAAGAGTGGTTGATTCTCCATTTGCTTTCAAGCTTCTCCTTCATTGTTTTTGTGAAAAGGTGAGATTTTTAAACTCACATCTAGGTCTATAACTATCTTTGAACGTTGGGTATGAATTCCTAACAATTATTCATGTGCATTTGCTTTTGGTTTAGTTTGATTTGGTTTATATTCCAACTTTTGGTGTTTTGAAAGCAAATTCTATGAAAATCCTTCTATGGATATTTGAACAAGTTTTTGGTGATGCATCGAAGAGCCTATAGGGCTGGGTTGCCGATCGGCGTAATCCCTTAGTGCCCTAGGCTCGACCGGTTGCGAAATGGGAAGGGTTTCTTCTTCCGTTGATAGGCAGGGAAAACTGCCTTAGCTCCAGTCAGTCGACTGGACTTCTAAGTCAGTCGACTGGCTGAAGCTAATAAGCAGGATGAAGGCTTCCTGCAGAGCCTTGGGGGCTCTGTTTACTGCAGTCAGTCGACTGACCCACTGAGTTCAGTCGACTGACCAGTATCCCGTGAATTTTTAGGGACTAAGTTCAGTCGACTGAACTCAGTGAGCCAGTCGACTGAGCTGCTTCTATTTGTCTGCTATGCCTATTTGAGCCTAGTTTTGCTTGGTTTCCAATTTATATCGATTCGTTTTGATTCCTAGTTGTTGTTATAACTTATTCGACTTTGATGACTTCTATTTTGCAATTTTTGGAAATATCCACTTTGATGGATTTGATATCAATTTCTTTGGAATTAATTCACGTCCTCGAATGTGAATTTTGGTGATTGATTGTTCTACAATCATTTTGTGATTTGTCACTTTAAAAATATAAAGGTTTCAATACTAGTAGTGAATATCAAAACTCTTTCATCAAAATGATTTCAACTCTATTTTATTACCAAACTTGTTTATAAAACCACTTTCCAATCTATTAGTATATACAAACCTTTACCTCACTTGGATGAGAAATCTAATTAAATGACTTAGTAAAACGAGTGGTATGAAATGCTTGCGTTTGCTTCATCGGTTAATTCTTGGACTTGTTCGTTTGAACCTCTTGTGACAATTTTCTAGTGAAGATCTACAGTTTGTTCGTAAATATTTAAGTTAAGCAAGTGGTTATGGGACATGAGGCTAAACTCATATATTTACCAGCTTAGTGTAATTGACACTTCTTGATGATCATTGACGATCATTTTTGTGATTTAGACTAGCAAGTGTGCGATGTCTCTTTGTCTGCGAGGGAGACTAGACCCCGTTTCAGTGTGATTTCGACTCACACGTGTGGGGTAGCACCCCATGGTCTTCGGGCCGTTCGTGTGTCAAAAATTAATGGCTAGCTACCATGAGATAGCTTCTCGTTCGTGTGATACATATGTTGGTGAGTTTTCATGCTCCCGTTCGTGTGATAGGCCTCCCCCTTTTTATGATTTCTGGATTTCATGTGTTGATCTCTGGAATTTATGCTTCACCAATTTTCGTGATTTCTATTGATAAGTCTTATCAATTTTTGTGCATTGGTGAATTCGTGTGTCATTGACTTGTTATGAATACAAGTTCTGGGTATGATACCCTTTTTGGATCTTTTTGTTGTGACATTGATTAATCTTTTTGTTGATTATCATTTACATACTTATAGTGGTATGCCATTATGGATATTATATGTTTATTCCATATCTCTTATTCTATATCATGTCATCTGATATTTATAGGTAGACTGATCCGTTTATTATTTTCTTATGAAATAATACTCGGGTCAGACCGAGATGTTACATGTGCTTCTGCTTGACTTCTCACTTGGGATTGATTTCTCTGACTTTTGGGCTACTTAGATTAGTAGTTTATTTTGGTGTATACATTTGAGATATAGACTCTATGATGTATACTTATTCTTTTGTGTAGTTCTTGTAACTATTCTTTTGTGATAGTGTGGATCTTGCTTGACCACACCTCTGATGTACACTTTCATGTGTTTTATATTCATATCTACTTCCGCCTTTGTGATATGGATGTCTGTAACTGTCCTGTGTTATGTTTATTTCTATATTTGTTTCTGAAGATATTATAGCCACTGAGTAGCAACTTTGAGCTTGTGTCAGTATGTCGGATTTCCTCTTGAAACAAAATGCATGTTATATTATCTGACGTATCGATGCTTGCACAAAGCAATTACCTGGAGGGTCGCTCCTCAATAGCCTTATTCTCCGTGCTAGTCGACAACATTACACCGTAGTGTTCTTGACTAGTGTGGGTATAGAGGTGGGGCGTCACAGAAGTATGGGCATAAATTGATAGGGTATGGACATGATTAGATAGGGTACAATATTATTTAAATTTAAATTATTCCCCAAAACATACCCGAAAATATCAAACTTCAAACGAGGCATGCCGCCTGGTGTTCAATATATTATACCCATATTTCGAACGCAATGGAACTTGCTTCGAGACCTAATTTGATCGTATGCAGAAGATAAGTTTTTTTGGACCTAGTTATTGTATTAATTTTTCGATATTAATTTCAACGCGTTTCAAACTCGCACGACCAAACGATACATCTGATCGCTACAAAATTCGACTGTGTAATTTAATTTACTATTACATATCCAATGAAACTAGTTTCGTCTAAATCTGAAACTGTGCCTCGGGAGGCTAATTTCATAGATTTAATTATCGATATTTATCCAGTCTATAATATATTTTTAAATAAATTTACAAATTAAATTCACCAATATCATTTATTGATTAAAAGGAGTTAAATAAAATTATTAAAACCATTTAATTGACTTTTAATTCATAATTCAAATCTTTAATTATCCCCTATATTTGAATTATAAATTATCAAATTCCAAAAATCAATTATTTTAAGTATTTAAAATTAATTAAGCATATGAAATCTAATAACCAAAATTTTGGCTTGTTGCATTTTCCCACCTTAAATGAATTTCATCCTCGAAATTCCTAAGGAAGAAAACGTTTTCAAACCCTTAAGTTTAAAACTATTAATTAAAATGAGTTATTAAACTTATTTTCAAAATCCTTTATCTGGAATAGATTCCAAAATTTCTAAGTCTTTTAAATTCATTTACCTATACCAACTAGTTCTCTTTTATTCGTTCATTCAAAGATAGTACCTAGAAAATCAAATTTTAGTTGTCGAATTTTTTTCAGAATTCTCTAAAATATTTCTGACTCCCAAATTTTTGGTAAATTTCGTCAACGTCTCCTTTGTATGGCTCGATCGGAACAACTACAAATTGCCTATACGGGCTCCAAATCAATCAAAGAAAACAAAAGCCAAGTGACCTCCTATATCTGTGGCATAAAGTCATTGACCAAACCAAATTTTCTAAATTCATTACATACCTTTTTGTGTTTGATTTATATTTTGGCAAGTAATTTATTATCTTCTATGTAAATGAAGGTGCACAAGAATCAAATGGATCCCTTGCATACATATACTTACAAAATCTAAAAGAAAATTAGGCTGACAAAAGCAATGTGATGTAACTCTACATGAAAAAGATAGCATGATATAAATCTACATGCAACTAATAACCATATCTTAATTATATGCAACAAAATACAGTATATATTCTGTAATAGATGGTATGCATCCAATTATTTTAAATGACAATTTTAGATCCAAATACCCGGGTTTTTCAATTCAAAATTTTATTTTCAAATTTCTCAGCGAGAAATATCAAAGACCAAAACCAAAATGACAATAAGGGGGACTCCTCCTAATAAAGTATGTGAAACTCTAGAATCAAAACAATATGGAACGTCCAGTGATATTCCGGTTCCTCCATAATCATCAATTAGTGTGAATAAATATCATTCCTTTTTCAAAATCTTTAAAAGTGTCCTTTTTCCAAAATCACCGGGATTTAGGTCCTAATAACAACAATTTTAAATCCTTTGTCTATAAATTTAAACTTTATAGACAATGGTATATGAGATCACACGACCAATCAATTTAATTTAATCAACTCAAATCAACCAAATTCTGTGAAGGAATAAACTAACATCAACAGCTAAACAAATTCCATAAGGGAAAAACTTATCACTTAACATTGTTTCGAAATTTCAAATGACTATCAACCAAATTTTAACTTAGGTTCAAAACTTTTTTAATTCTCAAAATTATAGATAATTATCTAAGTGTACCGTTTTTCTCAGCCTTTGGTTATTGCTTAGAAGATTATCCAAACTAACTCGGACAAAATGGAAAGTCATACTCTTAATTTTATTAGTTTCTTAATTGTATTAAAAAGATTTTCTAGATCACTTATATTTTTACTTAGTATTTTATTCAATACTAAAATTATTTATGCATTATTTCCTAAATTCTCAATCAAGTTTTAAAATATTTATAAATTCATTTCTTTATCAAACATCAAATAATAACTTATTCCACATTATTTACTTATATAATATTCTTTTATATCCTGAGAACACATAAAAAAATTATATTACTTTTTCAAAGACCTTGATGGAGATCAAATCAAATTATGGTTCCTTAAGACCGAGTCAACCTGTTAACCTCTTTAGAGCATTAAAATGAATAATATTTATAAGTTAACCTAATTAACCAATAGTTTACACTAATTAAATGTTTAAACAAATAATATGGTTTTAATAAAACTGTTTCTCAAAACCTTCTTGTTTACTTTAACCCAATTTACCTGGTTTTAAATTTTCAAAACTTATCATTGAAAGGATACTGCATATTTTTTTATATATAATAACTTCAAACAATTTACTTATTAAAACTCAATTTGGTTTTGTTCGGATTTGAACTCATTTCGGTCGCACAATGATAATAAGAATATTTTACTAAGTATTCCACCAGTTCGCCTAAGCAAACATTTGATCGTCACTTAGAAGATTATTCAGATTACCACAAAACTAATTGAAACAATTTCCTTCTAATTATCTCAAAGAAAATGAATTCCTTTAAAAATTTACTTCCCACAATAATTTCATTTTCAATTACTTTCAAAAGTACCGTTATTTCATTTCTCAAAACTCTTTTGAAATTAATTTTAAAAATTTCGGAATTTGGATTGAAAAATTCTTTTTAAACACATTTCACAAACTAATTTCTATAAAATTTCCTTTATATAAAAATCATTTCATATTATAATAATCCTTCTTTACTATAATCAAATTTTCTCAAATGTTTATTATCTAAGTGTTGTATCTTACCATTTAGACTACATTTAAAACTTTTTATAAAGTTTAGTTCTTAATCCATCATTATAAAAAGGTGAATTTTCAAGCTAACATTTTCTCTGAACACCTTATTAGTCAAATTATTAAAATTAATTCACAAAGGGTTCTTTTTAAGCCAAAGCTATAAATGCTCCTGATTAAACGGAGCACAATTTTACCACTGACAAGCAACAGTTAATGCTTCTTATTTAAATTCAACATAACTGAACAAATGATAGTTATAATAAATACATATTATCACATTTAAACCAACATATTATATAATTACATAGATTTTTAAAAATTATTCCTTTATATATATAAAATATAATCCTAGGCATAATATTTAATTTGCCAAATTTTCAAAAATTCAATACCATGTCTGTTTGCTTTGGTCAAGTGCTTAGAAACCCTTATCGATACTGTAGTGTCCCACGTCTCGACTAGAATTCATAAAACCTCAACAGACCAATTAGCATAATACATTTTCATAATATTAACAAATGCGCTCTCTTATATATACTACTCTCAAACTCATTCTAGGGTGTCTCTTACCCTATCTCTATTGAACCAAACCCTACCAGATCCAAGGTTCTCACTTAACTTAGTGCTCTAACACCAAATTGTAAAGATCTAGGCTTTTCAACCATCGACAGTGGGTACACCCCTACCGTAGCTTATAATGGTACCTCTCATTTGCTTCCACTGCTAGACTCTCAACTAACGACCAACCCATAGGACATGCAGAGGTAAGTGTTATTCGTTCGCTACCAAGCAAGAAGTGAGAATCCCCTATCATGCAGCACCTCTGTGCCTAAGCAAGTGAGATAACTCGAATAATGGGGATCATATAAAAGTTCCGTGAGACCACGCGCCAACGCGGAATGGGTTTATACCTCAAGGGAATAACATCCATAAAAGCAAGAGCAGAAATAAATAGTAGAAAAAAAATCCAAATAAGAATGAGAATAATTAATATTAAACCAAACTTGAAAGACTGAAAATAAACCGAGTAAAATCCAAACTGGACATAATGGATATAATAAGGAAAATAGTCCAACTTGATAGAATGGACTAAATAAGGTAACCGTCCAACGTGATAGAATGGACAGGATAAAGTAACGGTCCAACTTGATAGAATGGCCTAAATCAATATTTAAATGCCGTGATGAGGAGTTGGCTCTACTCATGGAAAATTAAAGCTAAAACCGATTCATAGATATGAATCAAATAAGGAAAGAGAATTTTCCAACAAACGACTAGGAAGGTGCACCCTCATGAAGTATACCTCTAGTAATATACCCCTGAGAAGCTCGTATACTTCGTGACACTTCTCGAAAACCTCTAAGCCGGACCTCGCCAGACCTTACCGAGTATCCGAATATTTCCACATCTAGGTGCACAACTGAATCCAAACTAGATGAGATGTGAAAATACACTTTTGATGGGTGCAACCCCATATAGCTTGACCCACACTCGTGCTTTTGGTTTAGTCATTTCCAACAAAGGATAACAAAGCTCTATTAAGTAACAAATCATTTTTAAGGTGATGGTACACCATGAAGAACGCTGAATACGATAATTAATAAATCAACTATTGGGGAAAATGATCGTATATGGAAATTAAATTTCATACATTTACCACTACTCGTTGATTCCAGACAAGTCCTATTTCTCGGTTGAAAATGAAGCCAGGCAAGTTGAGGTAGTGTTACCTCTAGGCAACACCTTGAAAATATTTTTATCGTTTGAGATAGAAAGAATTCCAAGACTCAACATTTAGCATTAAATGTATGACAAGATCCTTTCGACATAAGCGATATCGATTACGGAACTAATGTTCTATAACCGAAACCGAATTTTAGCTTTTAAAAACTGAACTTGTTCTTGATTTCCATATTTCAACTTTGGTAAAACACTTTTAGAATGAGTTCTTGATTGTTAAAATGTTAAGAGAATAAATTTTCCAAGCGCGCGACCTCGAAGGCCTAAACCAACATTAGACCGAACACCCAAAAGATTATCCAACTTAACATCCCAATAATCAAGTTCCAATTCCTTTTTATAATTTTAAAACCATATTAATTATCCAAAAAGATAATAAATCACAATTGAAATTTCTTTTAAATAAACAAATCCATTATCTATAATTAAATAGATAATTATTTCCAAACACATTTATAACAATGGTAAATCAACTTTAAAAACTTTATTAAATTAGTTTTTTAACTATAAATCTGTTTATTAAAGAAATTTTATTATATTAGTTAATTTACTTTAATCACGTTTATTAAATCAATTAATTGACTTTTAATTATCATTAACTAAAAAGGTTTATTAAATTCAAATAATCATTAATTAAATGAATAATTAATCTCAAACATCATAAAGTAAAATGATAAGTAATTTTAAATTCCATTAATTAAAACAATTAATTAAATTTGAATAATTATAATTAAACTGGATTAATTAAATTTAAATCCTCATTAGTTACAATTATTAATTAAGACATCATTTCTTAAAAGGATTCATTCAACTAAATACGTCATAAATTAAAATGATTTAACTAAAATCCAAATATTATTAGTTAAAACAATTAATTAAATTTAAAACAATCATTAATTAAATGATTAATAAAATTCTTATATCATTATTTAAAATGATTAATTATTTTTAAATATCATTAAATAAAATGATTATTAATTTCAATTATCATAAATTAAAATAATTAATTTAATTCCATCGTCATTAATTCAAATAATTAATTAAGTTAAATAAATAAATTAAACTCCATTATCATTAATTAAAAGAATTAATTTAACTCAAATAGTCATTAGTTAAAGCGATTAATAAGTATAAAACATCATTAGCAGAAATGATTAATTAAATATAAAGATAAACCAATTTTAAACATCATTTATTAAATTGATTAACTAATCTCAAAATAACTAATTAGAATGATTAGTTAATTTAAACTATCATTAATCAAAACGATTAATAAATTTTCAATATTTTTTTTAGCGGAAACACAAGCTTAAGTTCATAAGATAGGGTTTTTGGTGATGAAATTTAATAAACGACGGTATAACGAAAATTGCTATAACGACATTTAAAACTATAAAATGGAATATTAGAAATTAATTTCAATTAACTAACAATAATAGCAAATGGATTAAATAAATAATTTATCGGTGGAAACCCTATTTGGGTCTCTCTGTAGATTTTTCTTGCAAAATAATGGTTATGGATATTATAGAGATAATCATATGGGTTTTATAACAATCAATTTAATATGTCATCCATTTTCCAAATGGAAGTTCAACCAAACAAGCAATCAATAATATCCAAACAATCAATAAACATTCATAATATCATTGATATGATATAATAAAATTAAATGTGAGCTAAACTTACATTAATTTCTGTTTTCGTCGAATCGTCCCGATTTGGGACTAAAACCGAACGACCGTTTGATTTTAGTCTAAATTTTTACTTGCTCCGAATCCAACCATACCAATTCCATCACGATGATCACGACGATCCGAGTCCAATGCAAAAAATGGCGTCCGAATTCGACCTCGTATGAGCGAGATATGATTTTAGAAGTTATTGACAATTTCAAATTAAAATTAAATTACTTGATATAAATTACAACAATACCCCTCTCCACTATTCCTTCATCTTCTCTCGCAAATACCATTCATGTGCAAGAAAAATGACAATGCACACCCCTATTCACACACGTCCACCAAGCTCCTCCCTCGACGAAACTTCGAACCGATTGCACCAATATTCGTCTCTCCGTCTCCTCTATGCAACCACCACTTTAAATCCAAGCTAAGGACTAGGCCAAAATCCGACCTGGAGATCGCCTTTCTTCATGCAAAATAGTCGCTTCACCGAACTTCAAACCGCACCCTTCCACAATTGAACCGTAGATGCTACTCCACCCGAGAAACCCATCGCTAACCTCAGAATCACCTAACTCCTCCCATAACGCCTAAAATCCCAAGCCCTAGTTCGAAACCTCTACGCGGCTTCACTATTGACCCACCAAACTATGGCTGCACCTCTTAAAAGCATGCCGAGGGAAGATTTTGTCGACTATGGATTTTAAAACTTGTTTTAGGATTTTTTAATTGAGTATAGATTTTTGTTTAAAATTTTGAATTCTTGAATCAAAAAAATTCCTCTGTTGATAATAGTAAAGCATATAAAGGAATACGAGGGCATGGGTCAGCATACAAGGGTATGGATAAATGTACAGCGATGTATGGGCATAAATTGATGGGGTACGGACATGATTAGATAGAGCACAATATTATTATATTTTGAATTATTCCCTAAAACATACCCGAAAATGTCGAACTCCAAATGAGGCGTGCCGCCTGACGTTCTATATGTTATACCCCTATTCCGAACGCAGTGGAACTTGTTTTAAGACCTAGTTCGATCGTATACAAACGATAGGTTTTTTGGACCTAATTATTATATTAAATTTTCGATATTAATTTCGACGCGTTTCAAACTTACACGACCAAACGATACGTTTAATCGCTACAAAATTCAACAGCATAATATAATTCACTATTACAGATCTAATGAAACTGGTTTCGTAAAAATCCGAGACTGTGCCATGGGAGGCTAATTTCACAGATTTAATATTTAATTATTGATATTTATCCAATCTATTTTATATTTTTAAATAAATTTACAAATTGAATTCACTAATATTATTTATTAATTAAAAGGAGTTAAATAAAATTATTGAAACCATTTAATTGACTTTTAATTCACAATTCGAATATTTAATTATCCCCTATATTTGAATTATAGGTTATTAAATTCCAAAATTCAATCATTTTAAAAAAATTAAATTAATTAAGCATTTAAAATCTAATAACCAAATTTTGGATCGTTACAAAGGCAATGGTGACTTTGCACCATACTGCAGCTGATCAACATGAAGTTGCACACCAAGGGGTTTATATCCCATAAATGTTTAAGTCCTAGAGTGAATATATTGTGTATCCGATGATTCCATAAAGTAACTCTGAATACATTTAGGAGAATTGTTAAAAATACTTTAGGAACTTTCCATAGCATATAATTGAAGTTTTGATTATTATAGAGCTGGTATCGTCGATCAAACAAAGAGTGACATTCTCGGGGGTAATTATCGAGAAATTTATCCTAAGCGCTAAAATTAGGAATTGAAAATGTCCCAGTTGATATTCATTCGTATGCAAAAAAAGCTTTTTGGTCGTTTTGAAACCAACTTCCAACGTCTAACTTAAAATCTATAATCTTAAGCATATCAATGCTTATATTCAAACTCTCTTAAGTGAAATCCAAGACTTAACAAAAGATATACCAAATCCTAATTCGTTCATCTCCAAAAGTTAGCTATTAGATATTCAATTAGTTACTAGTTTTATTATTTAAATTCCTATGTGTTGAATATGGATTCTAACATCACTTGGATGATTTATAAGTAGTAGAATTCTCATCTACTTCTATTTTAATAAAGATCGTATAGACTTTAACATTTAAATTGTCTAAATACTATTAAGAGCCGAGTTCACACATGGAAGCTAAACAACAGTAACTCTCAACTTTCGATCGAAATCAATTTAGTGAAATAATTTATAAAAGTTCAAATTATTATGGAGAATTAATATAAAAGTTATATTAATACATTATTGTTTTAATTATTATTAGAGGTCTAAAAATTAATTGATAAAACATGTAAGTATTATATAATATAATAATTTAAGATAATCAATGAAGACTAAAGCCTTAATACTTTGTTTAAATAAAGTAAATATATGTATGAGTATATATGATGACATTAGATGGAAAAGAGGAAAGTGAGTTAATATTTCAACTGTTTAAATTTAGGAGAAGATAAAATCTAGATTAGATATTTTGGAATTTATCTAAATTCATTTTAATTATATCATATAAATAAATTCAAAAGCCCTATTCATTGTTGATAAAAAAATGTAGATCAATACTCTCCTATCTCTTTTTTTGTTGAATTATATTTTTATTGAATTTTGCAACTCCAACTGAAAGTTAGTGAAAAAGATCCCTCATAGGTGAAAAGTAATGATTGAGATATGAAATTGCACTAAGAATTTCTAGTAGTTGGACGTGGTGCTAACAACAACTAACTTTGAATTATATTCAATATTATTTTTTTCAAGCATGTTTTTCAAATTTCTTATGTCATTTAATAAATTTTTGCATTTCATTTCAGTTTACGATAATTATTAAACATAAAATGATAAATGATACTTTAAAATATAAATTTATTTTTGGAAATCCTTGTAAAACAACTTCTTTATGTTTCAAAGTACACAGCCGCTCCTACTCAAAAACATGATATAAAAACAACCCTTGCTTTAATTTTCAGAAAATTTGCAGACAACTCTATAATATTTGCTGGAAATTTTGCATATATTTGTAGAAAAATCTGTAAATTTTTAAAATTTTCGGACTACAAATATTTGCAAAGTTTCTACATACAAAAAATATACAATTTTTTAAAATTTTATAATACAAATATTTGTAGAGTTTTTTGCAAATATTTTCAGAGTTTCAAAAAAATTTAAAAAGTTTGTTTTGATTATAAGGACATATGACTAATTTACAATCTTTCCATCGTGGAAGAGTTTTCTATCCATGAAATGTACTTTATTTTTCCTCTCTTTGGAATCCATCATACCATATTCATACCCCAGAAGTCACGCTTCCTTTTTATCAACCTTCAGTACTCAAATTGCCATTTAAACGCTCCTTGTCTAAACTAACAAGGGCAGTAATGCACAGTGCTAGTTTACTTGGATCAAAAATCAAATAAATGCTACGAATCAGTACAAGATATCTGTAACATTCCGTATCTAGAGGCCAAAAGCTAAGCACTAAAGATGCTACATTCATCTATAGTATTAACTTCCGGTGACAAAATACGACAATGCTAATGGTATTAATAATATCAGAAGCACTTGAATATGAACAAAATCAAATATTTCAAAAAATAACATTTTGTTGATAGCATTTCAAAACAATATCATATCCAAGTTACAAAAGTCCCCAAAACATTTCCCAAGCAATGATCAAATATCATTCACAATAATATGCCAAGAGCGACATATACGATGCCTCATTGGATGATCAAAGTAGTGTAGACATATCTGAATTAATACATAGTGGAATCAAAACAATATAAACCGTAGTTCCTAAATTATCTATCCGTCAGCAACCTGCTCGTCTTTGGAAGCTTTATTGGCCAAAACTACGAGAACCTGAAAACTTCAACCCTCAGCCTACTCAAATCAATTTTGAGCAACTGAGAGTTTAAGGGGAAACAAAAACTTCGAGTCACACATAAAGCCCGGTATGAGTAATTCTGTTACATCTCAGTTTACTGATATTGAGTGAGACCACGCCGCTTAGCGGAACAAGTTTCCCCTCATTAATATCCATTTCAAAACACATATTTCGCAAATCCTTTGCTACAACCAAACAAGTTAATCAAACTGATTATAATAATAATAATAATAATAATAATAATAATAATAATAATAAAATAATAATAGCAAGATCCGTTATGCTATATACAGGTATTAATTGGACTATCTGTCCAAAATCTGGGCTGACTACCCTCAATTGGACTAACTGTCCGCAATCTGGACTTATTGTCCAAAAACTCTGGGCTGACTGCCCTCAAATTGGACTAACTGTCCGCAATCTGGACTAACTATTCGAAAACTTTGGGCTGACTGCCTTCAACTGGACTAATTGTTCCAGTCAAAATGGACTATCTGTCCAAATTATTTTCTTAGGGTTAACTACCTTTTAAATTTTCCTTGAAAAACCTTTTCAAATGATTTGATCCTTTAAATCATACATATATAAGGAAATATATCTTTAGCTTTACTCTAAGTTATTTTGCCATATTGTATATACTTTACAGACAATAATGTTGATGATATTTAATAAGGATTACCTATCCGTTCAAAATAAGTTAAAGTCCTTTTAACTTGAAAGCACTTAGACTATTTGCCTATTTATCATAATCGAAACCTTTGTTTAAAACATTTAAACAACCCATTCGAAACCCCTAAAAGTTGTTAGAAATGCGGATTACGGATCTTAAGGCTGGATTAACACTAGGGGGGATGAATAGTGTTTAATGGATTTTATGAAAATTTTGAAATCTTTTCAAATTAAACACAAACAGATGCAATTTACAAACACCAGAGACAATCACAGAACTAGACAAAGATGCAAATAGTAATAAAAGCAATAAAGGAAAGAACACATCGGAGTTTTATACTGGTCCAGAGTAACCCTACATCCAGTCTCATACAATTTCTTGTGTAGATTTATTTTCAAATATAATGTCGATATTACAACCTCGATTTCAAGGCTACAAGATACACCCTCCTGTCTTCGAGTCTAGGGCAAACTCTCTTGATTTAACAAGGCTACATCACCTAATTGATTTACAGGTTACAATCACACCCAATTGATTTATGAGCCACAATCACACCATTTTCAATCACACTTTGATAGAGAGAGAGACTTGATACACTTCGATCTTTCGATCTTTGATTACCAATGATCCTATAACTTTGAATAGCACTGAGATCTTTGAGAGAGAGTGGCAGAGAATCAAACTAGAAATGATCGAGTTTGATTCACTTAGGATTTCGATAGAATTTTGTTAAAGCATTAGAAATATAAGAGAATATTTGAGTGGAGAAAAATGAGTGAAGAAATGAAGAAAACTAACTTAAAATTCGTTGAAAACTACTGGTATATGTAGGAGAACAACGGTCATGTCCATTCGTGAAAGGTTATGACAAATAGACACTTCTTTAGAAAATTTGAAACACGGCTACCATATCGACATAGGGGGTATAGGGATGTTGACATGCCTATGTTATTTCTGAAAATTGATTTTTCTTTGAAATGTTTTTATTTAAAAACTTGTCAAAAAAATTTCTAAACTTCGTAAACCATTTTGAATATAATTTGAACTTATAAAGAGTTTTAGAAAGTAATCTTAAAATATATAATCTATAATATAAAATTAATATCAAAAACTTAGTATAGACTTCTTTAAAATAATTTTTTTAGATTTAAAGCTAAAATATTAAAATCAAGAGATAGTTTAAAAAACAAAAGATGATTTTGAGATCAAAATTTAAAAGATGATAATAATAATTTTTGGATTAAGGCTAAAATATTTAAATTGATAGAGATAACTTTTAAAAAGATAGTTTTTGGAAAAATAGTAAAAATAAATTATTTTGAATATTTCATGGATTCCATTTCACTAGAGAAGGTCATGGGCATCATCCCACTAAACAGGTTATGGGTTCTATCCCACTATTAAAGCGAGTAGATTCCATTCCACAATTAAAATTTGAATAAAGACTTTAGTGCTATTACGAAGTTTTAACATAAATCTAGACTCTATTACTTATCTTGATATCTTGAACTCTTGATACTCATAAGTCTTCGATCTTGATTTCTTCAACTTGAATTCGTCAGTCTTGAATCTCTATACTATACAGTTTTCATTCTCATTACCTACATATATATATATATATATATATATCCTGCATATACATATATATCTAGACAAAGATATTAGTATTTATATTTTATAACAAGTCCTAAGGTTGCTGTCATCAAAACCATCATCTCAAGAACTAACAATCTCCCCTGTTTTGATGATGACAACCTTTTTTTATAAAATCTACTCCAACAAATTTTGATTCTACTCTGACTGCCCCTTATTCCAACAACTCCCTATTAATCTACTAACTCCCCTTAATCTAAGCCTATCTAACCTATTTTATAATTCTCCCCCTTTGTCATGAATAAAAACTAACGCTAAACTGCATAACTCACCCTAAATCTTAAATTATAGCACCATATATGATAATAACACAGTATAGTAGAATATAAATGAGACAGATAATAATATGAGCAAAATATAGTAAGGTAAATGTGAGAGATATGAAAATTTTAAACATAATCAATCAATATATACATCATGTTCTTATCAAACCACACCATGTTCAAACATATATTACACACCATATTCAAATCAATCCAAACCATACTAATCTAAACCAAATCAAATCAAACCAAACAATTCAAACCAAATCAAAGTAAATCAAACCTCATATGTCAAATCAAACATTTCTTGGAACTTGAACCCATTATTCTTCACCGAAGATAGGATCTGCCTTTATAGCATCGAATTTTTCATTATCTTTGTTCAGAGTTCCTTCTGGATTTGCTCTAAGTTCTTCTTTGTGGAGGGCAGAGATCATCCATCGAATGTCATCGAAGTGCCTTTCTTGTTCCTTTATCGTCTGTGCATTTGGCTTAATCCTAAGTGTCATTGGTTGCGAAGGATAAAAGTAAGTATGTTCTTGAAGGAATTGAGAGTTTCTTCAAGATTCTCACTTAGATTACGAATAGGAGAGGCCATTTTTTGATAAAATATGAAGAACTTCAGTGGAAAATAAAGAGAATTGAAAGTATGCATGTTTATTGAATAAACAGGTATTTAAAGAGTTAGAAAGTTGTTTGAAATGAAAATACACGAGGTAGTTACGTCAATTTCATAACCAAAAACAGTTTCTGGCCATTACATATCGACATGGGGGTAGCGAGATGTCGACATGCCTCTATTAATTTTGGCAATTTGCTTTGTAGAGGATTTTCATTGATAATTTAGTTAACATTACATAAAACGATACGTAACATTAACTAAAGAGAGATACAAGCCAATACAACATGAAATGAAACTTGTATTAGTTAGAAA
Organism: Allium cepa; assembly: GCA_030765085.1. Taxonomy (NCBI): domain Eukaryota; kingdom Viridiplantae; phylum Streptophyta; class Magnoliopsida; order Asparagales; family Amaryllidaceae; genus Allium; species Allium cepa. The sequence continues at coordinate 806,813,129 of CM060938.1, forward strand.
ATGATGATAATCCAAGCTTGCGACTCACTTTCCCAAAGAACTTGTTCATTTTGATGGAAATCTTGCCCAACTTTTTACTAACGGATCTTTTGAGAATCTGTTGGTTTTCCACGATAATCTTTTGGTTCTTGAGAAACGTTTTGTTGGATGGATTGGTAGGAATGATAGGGTATTCGATGCTTTCCAATGAAGTCTCTTCCTCATCCTTTCCTTTTTCTTCAATGTCCATCTCCTCCCCTTCTTCCTCCTCCTCCTCTTCTTCTTCCCTCTCTTCATGAGTCAATCTCTCATTCTTTTCAGCAAGTGTTTCATATGGTTGAAACACAAGCATACTTCTCATAAGAGAGATGTTAGCATGGTTAAACACTTTTCTAGAAATGAACTCCTCTCTCTTATAATCAATACCAAAGTAGTTGAAAATCCGAGTGAGGCAAATTCCATGGTATAAAGTGTTTTCACGTAAAGTAAAATTTTTGGGACGAAGTTCATCCAAAATCACTTGCGCCTAATTAATGTCACAGAGCCCAAAAATAGCAACAAGAACCTTACAAATTTTTAAGGTCGGTTGATTAAAATTTCCCGATCTTGGATTTATGGTATATCGCAAAAGAAGGTTTACACTTCTAGCTTTAGGACGGATATTTCGATTTATAAACTCAAAGTTATCATCCCTTTCAAAAGTGTGATGAAATGTCTCACAATCATGTTCATCAATTTTAAAATCCGAAATATTCATTCTCGTACTCTTATAACCAAGAATGTTACCCAAAATCTCACTATTTAAAACAATATGCATTCCTTTAACGCTACTCCACACTTCCCCTTCATTTCCTTCATAAAAATCATGATTCAAATTTGCATAAAACATTTTGACAAGATTCGGATAACAAACAACATGAATTAAGCTAAGAATTTGATTCTCTTCGAAAAGAACATTGATCTTATATGAAGGAAAGTTACTAAAGATAGCAAAATTTTCCGTATGGACCTTTCCAAAGTTTACATAGCTAATGTAAGCGTTGATAGCTTCTAGATCATTGTAGAGGAACTCTTTGGTGGCTTTGGACAGTCTTATAGTGGATGTAGTGCTTGAGGAAGCCATTTTTGAAGAAAGTAGAGAGATTGAGAGTTTGAATTTTGAAATGCAAGTGAAAAGATAGGATAAAGTTAAGGAGAACTAGATATCTAAGAGCCATGTTCTCTGGTCAAAGATAACTTTCAGTGCTTTGGAATTGGTGAAAAGGTGGAGGGAAATTCAAAGTTTTGAATTCAAATTTGAACTTCAAATTTCTAACAGGGATGTCGACATGGGGGGTAGGGTCATGTCGACACGGGTCCCCTAAATCATGTGACTTATTTTACTACTTTATTTAATATCTATATCTATATGTCATATAACCTAATTTATATTTTTTCTAAAATAATATTAAATATAATAACACTTTAATATTAATATTTTAATATTAAAATATTATTAAAATAATATTATTTTGAAAATCAAAATTTTAAGTTCAAACACCAAGCAATTTCAAAGCATGCAAACAACCAAACATACAAACAAGCAATTTCAATCAACATAGTTTAAATGCATGCCTATTTTTACATCCATATTTCCGAGATCATCAGACTCGTGAATAGCTGTGAAGCACATGTTTGAATTTTCCGTCTCTCAATCTTCATCACTAGAGGATGAGTCTGAATCGTCTATTTGTAGCAGTATATGCTCTCTTTCTTTTCTTTGACGAATCATTACTTGGAAAAAATTCTGTTTATATGGATGCAGACAATCTCTTTTTAAGTGGCCTGGCTCATCGCAATTGTAGCATCTGCTTTGTTTTGAGTCCCATTACTCTTTTCAGAATTCTTGTGATCATTTCTCTTGTAATTGTTCATCTTTCTGTATTTCAGAAACTTTCTAAAATTCCTTTTCATCAAGGTTATTTCTTCATCGTCGTCACTATTTGAGTTTGAATCATCTGTTATTGCATCGAACGCTATTGACTTCTTTTCTGAGGCCTTGCTTTCTCTTCTCCCTTGCATTTCTACTTCAAACAACATCAACTCCCAATCAATCCATCAATTTTTAGAGTACTAATATCATTAGCCTCTTCAATTGCTAGAGTCTTCTAATCCCATTGCGGAGTGTGAATTCAGAATTTTTCTACCTTAATCTTTTTTGGAAAAGTTCTTTTCTAATGCAATTAGTGAGTGCATGATGTCTTGAAACCTACTGTACATATCTGAAATGGATTTATTTGGATTCATCTTTAATAATAGAAAACTGATTGGTCAAGATAGATATTTTGATCTTTTTAACTTTGCTTGTTCCTTCATGAGTAACTTGTAAAGTATTCTATATCTCATATGCAGACTTACAGACAGAAACTCTATTAAACTCATTTCTATCAAGTGAACAGAATAGAATATTCATAGCTTTAGAATTGTTTTGTACAGCAGTCTTTTGCTCAGCAGTCCACTGTGCAAAATCAGTCGTGGGTTCAGTGTACTCAGTTTGTGTGATATTCCAAGTGTCTAATCCTATTGATTGTAAATAGATTTTCATCATACATGCCCAATATGAATAGTTACTGCCATTAAAAAGTGGTGATTTGACAGTAGACTGACCCTCTATAAATGAACTAGTGATAGTGTTGACATTACTAGTGTTGGTAGCCATTTGAAAACTTTCAAAAATCAGATTATGAAAACTTTGAAAACCAATGCTCTGATATCAAATGTTGGAAATGCGGATTACGGATCTTAAGGCTGGATTAACACTAGAGGGGGGGAGATGAATAGTGTTTAATGGATTTTATGAAATTTTTGAAATCTTTTCAAATTAAACACAAACAGACGCAATCCACAAACACAGAGACAATCACAGAACTAGACACAGATGCAAATAGTAAATAAAAGCAGTAAAGGAAAGAACATGCTAGAATTTTATACTGGTTTGGAGTTACCCTACATCCAATCGCACATAATTTCTTGTGCAGATTCCTTTTCAAATATAATGTCGATATTATAACCTCGATTTAAAGGCCATGAGATACACCCTCATATCCCCAATTCTAGGGTAAACTCTCTTGATTTAACCAGGCCACAAGATCACCTAATTGATTTATGGGCTACAATCACACCCAAATGATTTACGGGCTACAATCACACCGTTTCCAATCACACTTTGATAGAGAGAGACTCGATACACTTCGATCTTTGATTATAAATGATCCTATAACTCTGAGTAGCACTGAGATCGTTAAGAGAGAGTGGCAGAGAATTAAACTAGAGACGATTGAGTTTGATTCACTTAGGATTTCGGTAGAATTTTTTTAAAGAATTTAAAATATAAGAGAATATTTGAGTGGAGAAGAAGGAGTGAAGAAATGAAGAAAGACTAACTTAAAATTCATCGAAAGCAACTGGTATATGTAGGAGAACAAAGGTCATGTTCATTCGCGAAAGGTTATGATGAATAGACACTTTTTTTGAAAATTTGAAATTTGGAATTTACGGCTACCATGATGACATGGGGGTTTAGGGATGTCGATGTACTTATGTTATTTTTGAAATTGATTTTGCTTTAAAATGATTTCAATTCTAAAACTTGTCAAAACAATTTCTAAACATATAAAAGAGTTTTAGAAAGTAATCTTAAAATATATAATCTATAATATAGAAGTAATATTAAAAACTAAGTATAATGTTGGGCGAATTCTCACCCATGTGATCACGAGGCCAAGGAGCATCAATTTCATCTAAAATCACCATTTACATACTGTCCATTCGGTACCTATGCCTGGCCAAACCAAACCTCGCATCTACAAATACCGAACCAAGCACACCCCTTCGGCACCGGACCAACACGAGGCTGTTGCCACCGAATCAACCTCTACCACCGAACCAACCCATCCAACCTCTGCCGAACCATGATCCACCGAACCACATACAGCCGAACCAACCCATCCTCCTCGTATCACCGAACCAAATCCACACCGGACCAAACCAACCTCACCTCCATCTCACCACCGGACCAACATCCTACCGGACCAAAGCCACTCCAACCACGACCGAACCAAGCTCCGCCGAACCAGATATGCCAGGCCAGATCGCTTCAGCCCAGGCCCGCCAGCAGCTATATACATCCAAGACCCCTGCCCCCAGCCTCACTCTATAAATAGAGGGGCAGGGGTATAACAATGGCAGACCAGTTTGAGAGCTCAAGCAAGGAAGGAACTTTCAAACAACTTTCTTATACTTGTACTTAAAGCTTTGTACTTGTAATCTGAAAAAGAAAGGAGAATAGCATATAAAGTGGACGTAGGCACATTCTGCCCGAACCACTATAAATCTGTGTGTCTTTTACAATTTAGCCCCTGCTTTTTTTATGTTTGCATAAGTAACCTAAAACCTTGAAAATAACATATAATCAACTAAATTATACGGATTGGAGGTGTTTGCCCATTTTTTACGCAAGCATTTTTGGTGCTTTCACTGAGAACTTGGAACTCGAAGCTTCAGCTTCCCTCATTCAACCTTCTTTCCCAATAGCACCCTTCATTGCCTAGGAAACATGACTTCCAGGCCGAGAAAAGACGCCAACAAGGGAAAGAACATTGCAACCAGCAGCGCTCCAGATCCAGTGGATCCAGATCAAGAGAACCGTCCCACTACGACAGCAGTGCCAAATGTAGATCAGGCAATTCCGACAGCCCCTGCCGCGGAACAACCGACAGCAATCACTAGGGCAGACCTAGACAGAGTTGTGGTTGAAGTGACTAACCGCTTCGCATCCCAACAAGAAGCTTTGGTGAACCAACTCATGTCACGCTTGAGGGATGCTGAAAAATCCAACCGCAACACTGAATCATGGGGCGAGTCTCAATCTGGAGGATCTCAGAGACAACAAAGGTCTTCCCTCTTCGAAGAAGCTATCAACAGGAACAACAATGATAGGGGCCGCGCCCGGACTCAGTCCGAACTCCGACTCGAGGAAGCGCTTGGAACCGAACCCAACGGGGGAGGCACCAGGCGTGGGTCGGATGTAGCTGAGCCGGTCATGCCGCCTAATCATAGAAACCCCGTTGAACGGAGCCGAGCTAGAACCCAGCCCGAAGTTGACCCCATGGAAATGCTCGAAGCAGAACCCCACAGGGGAAGATCGAGGCAGGGGGCAACTGTAGCTGGTCCTAGCATGCATCCGAGCAGCCAAAGACAGCCACTGGATAACGTCAGAAGTGATAGGCTATACCATCCCTACAGGTCATCTGGACGAGATCGATCCCGCAGGGAAGAACCAAGCTCATTTTTGTCCGCTCCAAATTCTGATGAAAGAATGGCACGATTATTCAGGGAATGCGTCCGACGGAAGCAAAGAGATCGAGGGATAGGCGCTAGGGTAACCAGCCCTTTCACCCGCAACATCGAAACCGCCATCACACCTCGAGAATGGAAAATGCCGACGATGGAACCGTACAAGGGAATTTCCGACCCCATTGTACACCTACAAAAATACACACAACATATGCTCATGAGTGGGGCAACGGAAGGAGTATTATGCAAATGTTTTCCACTATTTTTAGCAGATCTAGCTACCTCCTGGTTCTGCCATCTACCTCAAGGATCCATCAGTTCATGGGAAATGTTGAAGGAAAAGTTCATTAGCCAGTTCCGCATTCATGTGGAACAACCCAAGGATGCTTATTCTCTATCCAATGTCAAACAGAAATCCGGAGAGACACTGCAACAATATCTAACCCGGTTCAATGCCGCAGCGGCCGCAGTCCAAGATGCCGATGAGAAACTCACCCTAATGGCCCTCTGTAGTGGTGTGCACCCAGATACCAAGTTTGCTAGAAGACTAACTAAAGAAAACCAGCTACCTTGCCCAATTTCTTCCATGAAGCTGGAAAGTACATGAGACTCGAAGAGGCTGCCACTGAAAGGCAGACAGGACCACAGACTAAGACGGCTCATGGAAACGCCCCCGCCGCAGCAAAGAACATTCGGAGGAACGACTCTAGAGACAATGCAGGGGGCAAGAAGGGAGAAAAGCGTTTGTACCGACCAGGACCGAGATTTGACGCTTACACTCTCTTGAATGAAATAGTCGAGAACATCTTCCTGGCCACCCAGGACGAACTTACATACAAGCGCCCCCCGTACAAGAAAGAGTCAGATCGCGCAATCCAGTCCGGAAAATTCTGTCGTTTCCACGAGTCTCATGGGCATGATACCAATGAATGTCGCCATCTCCGAGACCTAATTGAAGAACACATCAGGAGAAAGAGATTAGAACGCTATGTGAAGGGACAGGATAGGACCCCAGCTCCTGCCAAGGAAAACCCAGGGTAGCTCCACCCAGAGACAGGTGGAGGAAATCGCAACACCAGCGGCTCCAGCCAAGAGAAGATAGTGGTCCATACAATATCAGGAGGGCCACACATCGCCGACAAGAGCTGGGCAGAAATGGAAAGATATGGAAACTCACTCAGAAGCGAGGGTGACTGCGTCAATTCTGTTATGGAAGAACGCCACCCTAAGCGGAAGGAAAATAATGACATCACATTCAGTGGGCGCGACCTAGAAGGAAGGCAGTACCCACACATGGACCCTATGGTCATCTCTGCCTGGTTCGGCCCAGCCAAAGTTTTTCGAATTTTAATAGACACTGGAAGTTCAGTAAATATCTTATTCAAGCATGCTTTCGACAAAATGAAGCTGTCAATGAAGGATGTATCCCCCTGCAACAAACCACAACACGGTTTCACTGGAGAAACAAAGATGCCCCTCGGACAATTGGATCTCTTTGTTGAATTGGGAAGTCATCCCCGCTCCGCCGTTCGGAAACAAACATTCGTGCTAATAGACAACCACTCGGCCTACAATGCCTTTTTAGGAAGACCAGCCTTGTCCGACTTCCAAATTGTCCTTGCCCCATGGTGCCTGAAGATGAAGTTCCCAACGGATAATGGAGTGGGAGAAGTAGAAGGGGATCAAGACGCCGCTCGGGACTGCTATGTAACCGAACTTCGCAATAATCGCAGGAGAGATAAAGGGAAAAATGCAGAGACTATTTTCTGCATGAAAAGCTTGGAAGCATAGCAACTAAAGAAAGCCCCTCCTCTTCGGTATACCAGTGATCCTTTCAATGAATTAGACCCCAGGGGCAAAGAGGAGGAGGCCACCGCCGAGCCTGCAGAGGCTATGGAATTCGTATCTGTAGACAAACGCGACCCAAGTAAACTGCTGAGAGTCGGATCTCCGTTAAAAAGAGAATTAAAGAATCAACTCATTGATTTTATTCGCCACAACATGGATGTATTTGCATGGACGCACGCTGATATGACTGGAATCTCCCCGGACATAGCATGCCACGCACTGAACATTGATCCTACCAAGGTGCCGGTAAAGCAGAAGAAGAGAAGTATGGGGGCAGAACGATCAGCGGCCCTCGAGGAAGAAGTAAAGAACTTACTGTCCAATGGCTTCATACGTGAAGCCATCTACCCGGAATGGATTGCCAACCCGGTACTAGTAAAGAAAGCTAATGGGAAGTGGCGAACATGCATCGATTTCTCCAACTTAAATGACGCTTGCCCGAAAGACTGCTTCCCACTCCCCCGAATCGACCAACTCGTGGACAGCACTGCCGGACACGAACTTTTATCCTTTATGGACGCATACTCAGGATATAACCAGATCCTTATGCACGCCCCCGATCAAGACCACACTAGCTTCATCACTGACCGAGGATTGTACTGCTACAAGGTAATGCCATTTGGACTTAAAAACGCCGGAGCTACTTATCAGCGCCTCGTCAACAAGATGTTTGCAGAACTGATAGGACGAACTATGGAGGTCTATGTGGATGACATGCTGGTTAAATCAAGAAAAGCCAACGATCATATAAGCCACCTGGACGAGATGTTCCAAGTACTCCGCCAATATGGAATGAAGCTGAATCCTCTAAAGTGCTCCTTCGGAGTGTCATCAGGAAAGTTCTTGGGATTCATCGTCCATGCCAGAGGGATCGAAGCAAACCCCAAACAAGTCCGAGCCTTGCAAGATATCAAAATACCGTCCACTCGGAAAGAAATGCAAAGCCTAAACGGGAAGGTGGCCGCCCTAAGCAGATTCATCTCTAAAGCAACTGACAAGTGTGTCCCTTTCTTCGAAGCCCTAAAGAGAGACAAAGGAAAATTCGAGTGGACCGACGAATGTTCAGCGAATTTCCTTAACCTAATCGAGCACCTCCAACGGTCACCGGTACTCTCGACTCTGAATGAAGGCGAAGAACTATACCTATATCTTGCTGTGTCATCCCATTCTCTAAGCGCCGCTCTGGTAAGAGAAGAAAATCGTACACAACGGCCAGTGTACTTCATAAGCAAAAGGTTCACAGGAGCAGAAGCCAGATATCCTAAACTTGAGAAGCTAGCGTACTGCTTACTAATCACGTCACGGAAACTGCGACATTACTTCCAATCTCATTCCATCCGAGTTCTAACCGATCAACCACTAAGGCAAGTACTTCATCGTCCCGATACCTCTGGGCGATTACTTAAATGGTGCATTGAATTGAGTCAATATGATATCGCCTACCATCCCCGCACCGCCATCAAGGGACAAACTATGGCCGATTTCATTGCCGAATTCACCACCGGTGAAGGTAGGGAGCAATCCGAGGTGTCAGAAGACGTCAAATGGAATCTCTTCGTAGATGGGGCGTCGAACGAACAAGGCTCTGGGGCAGGTGTCGTGATAATCACCCCCAGGGGAAAGAAGCTGCACTACGCCCTAAGATTGGAATTCGCTGTCACCAACAATGATGCCGAATATGAAGCAGTAATAGCCGGATTAGAGCTTGCCTTGGAGATCGGAGTCAGTTCCTTATGTCTTCACAGTGATTCGCAACTCATCGTAAATCAAATACTAGGGGAGTTCCAGACTCGAGGAGAGCGGCTCACGGCATATCTGAAAAAGACCAAGCGGCTGCTCAATCAATTGGATCACTACTCGATCAAACACATTCCTCGAGAAGAAAATCAAGAGGTCGACGGGTTGGCAAAGCAAGCTAGCATGGGAGATGGTACCATTTCTGGAACGACAACTGTCTCAAGGCTACTAACCCCAAGTTTCGAGCAAGTAAATCTGATAGCTGCAACCGAAGAAGAAACATGGATGACCCCTATCCGAGAATACTTACAAAACGGCACCCTACCCGACGGGCGAAGTGAAATTAAGAAAATTCTAAGGAAAGCTTCCCGCTACACAATGCAAGAAGGCATCCTCTATCGGCGCGGCTTCTCTAACCTCTTATTGAGGTGCGTTGCTGGAAGAGAAGCCAAGGAAATTCTATCCAATATCCATCAGGGAAGTTGTGGAGACCACACCGGAGGGCAGACCTTAGCAAAAAAGATACTCCGATATGGGTATTTCTGGCCCACTTTAAACAAAGATGCCTTAGACTTCGTCAGAAGATGCGACAGATGTCAGAAATGTGCTAAGATTCCTCGACTACCAACCAATGAAATTACTCAGATGACCAGCCCTTGGCCCTTCGCAATATAGGGAATTGACTTAATTGGCGAACTGCCGATGGGCAGAGGCGGGGCCAGACATGCCATAGTGGCAGTTGACTATTTCACCAAATGGGTGGAAGCGGAGCCTCTGAATAAAATATCTTCAGCTAAAGTTATCAACTTCTTGATCAAAAACGTTCTGTGCAGGTACGGAGTTCCACTCAGAATCATATCAGACAACGGGCTTCAATTTGACAGCGAGGAATTCGCCGATTGGTGCCAAGAGTACGGAATTCACAAAAGCTTCTCATCTGTAGCTTATCCTCAAGCAAACGGACAAGTCGAAGCTGTCAACAAGATCCTCAAAACCTTAATCAAGAAGAAACTTGAAAAGTCGAAAGGCGCTTTGTAACGACCCGTAATTTCGCTACTTCGAAAATGCGAGATTTCATTTGTTTTAAAGTTAAAAAGGTTTGAAACTTAAATAAACAAGTTATATATAATAGACAATAATAGAGAAGTTATTTATTCTTATAGTTAATAAATTAAAAAGTATAAATTTGGATTTTAGAACAAATCAACAAAAGTTAAGTTTTGCTAAGTATAAATAAATGCTTAAATAAATAGGTCTAAATGTTTATTTAAAAATATAAATCTTATTGAAAACATCTAATAAAGATAATAAAAGTATATTAAAATACTTATAAGTATGTTAATAATTGTTTTACAAAAATAACCAAATTTTGTCGCATTTTGTCAGTTTTACATACACCGTAAAATTAGAGATTTTGGTATTATTTAAATATGATTTTAAAATATAAAGAGACTTGTTTTAATTTATTTAAAGAAGTAAAAAGTTCATTTTTAAATTTGGTTTACATAAATAAATAGTTTAACTAAAACGTCAAAATATGACCGTAAAATATTTTGTCGGAAAACGACGTTTTGTCGATTAAAAGTTGTCGCAACGTCGCCGCATCTTTATTTTCTTATATAGGAACATATATTCAAATAGTATAAGTATTAATTAATTTACTAATCAAGTTTACTTTTACTAAATAAGGTTAGAAACTTCTAGAAGCAATTAAGAAAAGTAAGTAAGAATTAAGAAAAGTAAGTAAGAAAAGTCAAAAGTAAACATCAAATCAATATCAAATCAAAGCCAACATAATTATGATATTCTTTACTTAATATCTAAGTGAAAATGACATAAAGTAATGATTTGAAATGTGATGTTAAGTGTTGAAAAAAAATAAGAATGCTTAAGAAGTAAGTAAGGGTATTTTGGTCTTTTTACAAAATATTATTTTAATCCAAAACTTTTTCTATAAATAAGACCACCATTCTTCCACTTTATTTTACACCATTTTCTATCTTCTTCTTCTTTCTTGAAGCTCTCTTTAATGGCTTCTTCTTCTCTTCCAAATCCTTACTAACTTTTTCAAAACCATATCAAATCAACTCCAAACACCACCAAACCTTGCCAAAGACCTTAGAATACCATTAGAACATGGTTTAGCATCTAAAAAGTGAAGAAACAAAGAGGAAGAGGAGGAGGAAGGTGTGGCCGAACCTATAGTGGAGGAGGAGCAAGTTGTGAAGCTTCGAAGCGAGAAAAAGGGAAGGAAGTGTTGTCGGAATCAAAAGGAAAGTCTACGGAAAAGATTTGGTGAAGATAAGAGAGTTTAAGTGAAGTGTTGTTTGTAAATGAATGTTGGTAGGAAGTTAATCTTTTGGTCAAAAGGTGAGTACTCTTATTTACTAATTAATCCATAAGTTATTTCAAGTATAATGATTTGAAAGTATAAACATGTTGAATGTTTGAATGTTTGATAACTTGGTTGCAAAATTGGTTGATTATATGATTGTTTATGTGATTGATAACTTGGTTTGATAAATGATAAGAGAAATGGTTAGTAAGCAAAGTTAATTACATGAGAATTAAAATCCATACAAATGTGTGTGGAAATATTTAGCCTCTTAATGATTTTAAATAAGTTAAAAGAGTTTAAATATGGTTTAAAAAGAATTCGAAGTGCTTCGGACAAGTTCCGAAGCAATTCTCAAAATTGGTCAAAACCGAGCTTGTCGCGTAGTGGCGGTTCGTAAATTTCGACCCGTAACTTCAAATTGATGTAGAGAATGATTTATAACTCGGATTTCTTCGAAATAAAAATTATTTGGTTTACAATGATAATAGTTTTCCAACGAAGAAAGAAAATCAAGATTTCGTCAAGTAGATTTTAAAATATGTCCAAAACAATTTTCTAAAAACATCGCGGTTTTGCAGTTCGGAATCCAAAACGGGATTTCTTTATAAATGATATTTTTAAAGTATTAAAAATATGAAATAAATTTGATAAATCTATTTAAATGATTTAAAAGAGATTTGGATTGGAAAATATGAATTATCGAATGTTTTAAAAGTTGTTTAAATCAAATAAGCTTATATAGCACTTTCCGCAGCACTTTTATGCTGTGAATTCTATAACTTTTGGAATATGAGTTTAAATGTAACGACGTTTCCCAGAATCAATTGTGAATGTTTTGGAAAGGATAATTAAGAATTTTGAAAAGATAATTTGGAATATTTATAAGCAATTCTAAAATAAAGCTGAAAATCTGAGTATGCGGAAACGACTAGTACATTTGTCCCACCTGTGAGATCTGGGAAGGTAAACAAGGTGTTTAACTAAGGTTAGGGATGGAGCAACCAGTGCCCTGAACTTACCTGGCCTATGTTTTCTCTTCTTAGGCGAGGGGTGGAATAGATCGAAAGGAAAGCCCGGATGCTCTAAAAAGATCATATTTAAATTTTTCTAAGATAAAAGAAAAGAAAACCCCTTCAAAATAATTTTCGAGATAAAATATATCGAAGATAAAAATAGTTAAAGACAAAGATATTCAAAATGTAGGATTACTTGCCACTAGTCCCTAGAGGTGAAACTTGCCATTAGTCCCTAGAGGTGAAACTTGCCATTAGTCCCTAGAGGTGAAACTTTCCATTAGTCCCTGGAGGTGAAATTTACCATATTTATGATGGCAATAGTGCTCTATTATGAAAATCTTTGATTAGCAAGAATATGATTTGAAGTTAAGAAAGAAATCTTTGATTTAGATTTAATGAATGATTTGGGAATATTTTCCCTAAGTTAAAAGTTATAACTTAAGTGTAAGAAATCCTTGATTGAGATTAAACGAATGATTTGGAAAGATTTTCCTAAGTAAAGAAGAAAATGATTTAGAATTATTCCAAGATTTAAGAAAGGTTTAAATAAATCAAATGATTGATAAATGAGGCTTAATGATTCCATATACATTTGAAATGAAAATGGAATAAATTGAAAAGATTATATCTGAGATAGATATTTGATTTGATAAAAGATGAAGTAATTGATTGATGATTGATATCCACTTATGAACTTAACATCTTTTAAAGCGATGATTGGTTTCGAAGGAACCGGAGTCGGATTTGATTAATTCCTATCCGAAAACCACTTCGAACCAATGTATACGTTCGAAAGTGAAGACATGTTGAAGATGATGATTATTGAAGACCGTGGATCTTTATAGCGTGAAGACTGCTTGTTGAACATGCTCTGGTTGGCCACCATTATAGAGTTATTTATAGCAGTGGTCTCCTCGTGATGGAGATTTTTTCGGATTGCAAGGGCTTCTCGCCTAGTAATGGCCGAGGAAAGTGCCTTCGGTTTCGTTCAGTCCTAGAACGAACTTGTATAGATGTTTGTCTGACATTGTATTCTAAATCACATTTGAGTGGTTTCTATAAATGTATATCAGTTGGTGGCGGAGAAGGCAACTTCTTTTAGCTTAACACCCTTTCCCGAGACATACGTGCTCAGGAAGTTATACTTTTCTAGAAATCAGTCGTGTGACGTGGAATGACAATGTGGCATTCAAAGTGGAACTTGTTATGAAAAAGCGTGGCTTTGTATGAAAAAAAAAAAGCGTGGCTTTGTATGAAAAAAAGCGTGGCTTTGTTTGAATTGAGCGTAGCCTCGCGAGCCTCACACCCCGGTTATGATGGGATTCTATGTGGTCAGATGTATGCTCGCATTTCAGGTAGTAGTGATTTGGGTTATCAGATGTTCTGAGCCCTAGGTACCAGATGCATCTGGGCCTCATGGCAGGGATGTGCGAAGTCTGAGTCATTGGATGTTATTCGCAGATTGCATCCACTTTTAGCCATTTATGTTGTTGTATAACGGCGTCTGAGTCATGGACGTAAGCCGTGGATACAGATTGATCTTTCCACTAGTTTCCTATCATGTTGGAAATCCAAACCCAATACGGTACATACGGTTTTGATTGTATTCCCAAAATAGCTGTAATGACTTGCAAACATTTCAGCTACCCCCTTCTGGTATCATATATTCCGTTTGGTATATTCCGTTGACCCAGTCCGGATATATTCTGTTAGACTTAGTCCAGATATTGGTACCTTATTTGAATAAGTTTATTTGAAAAGTGTTTTCAAAAGAATGTCATTAAAAATAATATCAAGTGATTTTTGGTATGAAGCGTTTTGGTTATCATAAGGTAAAAACCCGTCCGTGTTTATGTATGGTCGTGGTCTTATGAGATACCATTCTTTTCAAAGGTTTTGATAATATAGTCATTTAAACTTCGAGTATCTCACGCTGTTTTATCAAGCCTGATCCGGGTATTTTTAATACTCGGGTCAGATCCGAGTAGTTTCAGGTTTAGTTGAAGACGGTTGGAGTTTCCAGAGGAGAACTGGAGATCTTCATCATCGTATGGACGTATTCTATCTTTATCCGCTTTGCTTAGTGTATTTTGTTTAATGTTTGTCAGCAATTGTAAGGACAGATGTTTATAACTGTCCAAGCTGAATTTAGGTTAGACTCTGATATTGTATTTAAAATTTTCCGCTGTAAAGATTATTATTGAAATAATATATGTTATTCCATTCGTGTGAGATTCTGTTCTGTCTTTATTTTCTTTCTACCCTTAATGATCCGCTTATTCGTGCAATTTGAGTTTGACATGTGTGGTTTATTGTCGATTCAAAGGGTATGGAAAAGTGGTTCGTTACATTTGGTATCAGAGCTGAAGGTTAAGCGAGAACCTTGGCTTTGGTTGGGTAAAGACTCATCAGAGATAGGGTTAGTAATACCCTAGGATGAGTAACTCATTAGGGATAGGGTTAGTAACACCCTAGAATGAGTTTGAGTGTATTATATATGAGCGCGTATTTGTTAGTAACTAATAAAATGTTTTGTGTTGATTTATCTATTGAGTGATTTATAGATTCTGATCGATGCGCTTGATCACCGTTATCGATGAGGGTTCCTAAACACTTAAACAAGGCGAACCGACACACTAATTTTGAAGAAAATGGTAAATGAAATAATTTTACCTAGGATTGTATTTTGAATATAAAGTACATTTTTTTGAAAAGCTGTATAGTTAGAAATCAGGATTAGTGAAATTTAAATATGAACGTCTTGTGATTAGAATTTCACAGTTTGACTATAAGATGTTTCATAAAGATAATCGATAAGCAAGAAATCTGATAAGGTAATTAAGATCTTTAATACTTATTCTAAAATAACAAATTAAGAAATGATAATGTTAAGTTACTATCATAAATTGATCAATTGTTTGATTTAAAGGTTTAAGTACAAATACCTTGTGAATTAAGTTTCACGATTTGACTATAGGGTGTTTGATAGTAAGATTTGTTTAAGGAATGAGAATTTAAGTTCGAGTAAAACAATTGTGGTAATTTAAATGAAGATTAATTAATATAAGATAAAATGAATTTATAAGATAGGTTTTACAAAGTAATCTCTAAAGGATTTTGAAAATGGTATTATTTCAAATATAAAAAGAGGTGTTTTATGATAACTAATTCGATTGACTCGAAAATAAACTAAAAATGGGCTAGTGATGTGTTCGGATGGTAAGCACTTCTCTTAAGTATTACTCTTCTTGTGAAGAGGATATATGATATTATTGGTAGTACCCAGTTCCTTGGATTGTTTTGGAGTTACTCAATCTATATAATTTTCTTAAGTTAAAATAATGTGAATCATTAATTAGTAATCTTTATAAAAGTGTTTAAACTAAAGATAAATTGGAATCGCTAATTGATAAGATAAAAGCGGGATTCTCGACGATTTTGGACAGTCGAAAATTTCCGAATCACACCAAACTCAAATCTAAGAATTTGTGAAAACTTTTGTAAAAAGGTTGTGAAATATTCTGAGTAAATGAAATTGGATAAGTATAAATGTGATTATAAATAAAAAAGGGGAAGTTATAACCTAGAAAATGTTTTATTAATAAAGTCCAACATTAATTAAGAATTTGGACTTAAGTCTTTAAAAGTGATTGATTTGCATAAGTTATAAGATGTAATCAACTTAAGCGATAGTTTTATGAAATGATTCATAAATAATATTAGTGTTAAAAGAAATATACTAAGTTGAAGAATCGTGGGAAGAAAAATTATAATAGAGAAAAATCATCTTTTGGGTGAAAAATGGTTTCTTTGGAATATTTTCCTTTAATAAAAATATTTGGAAATAAATAATTAAAGGGATTATATAAAGAAGCACCTTTATAAAGTGTTTAAGCTTAAGATAAAAGTTTAGAAAGTTTTTTTGAGAGTTAATTAATACATATGTTATATGTAGATCATTTCGTCACACAAATGTTGATCTAATATTCGAGTTTGGAACTTTGAGGTGTTTACACCGATCCGAAAAAGGATTTATCACTCGATTCTTGACGACGAACATTGATTAGGGTTTATGGTTGGGTACTTGAGTTTTCTATCATAGTTTAGCACTATGCAAGGAAAGCAAAGGTTTTTGAGCAAAGAGCCTGATTAAAGTCCGCACTAGAGGATCGGGGGATCGATACTAGTTCGGAAATAAAGTTGTGTATTCGAATAGGAGATCGAATAAGATATTTTTATACGGATGATCTGTGTATATTATATGGAATTAAGTTTAAAAATAAATGTTTTAGGCAAACTTTTGTTTGGGCAATTTCGAGGACGAAATTCTTTTAAGTAGGGGAGAATGTAACGACCCGTAATTTCGCTACTTCGAAAATGCGAGATTTCATTTGTTTTAAAGTTAAAAAGGTTTGAAACTTAAATAAACAAGTTATATATAATAGACAATAATAGAGAAGTTATTTATTCTTATAGTTAATAAATTAAAAAGTATAAATTTGGATTTTAGAACAAATCAACAAAAGTTAAGTTTTGCTAAGTATAAATAAATGCTTAAATAAATAGGTCTAAATGTTTATTTAAAAATATAAATCTTATTGAAAACATCTAATAAAGATAATAAAAGTATATTAAAATACTTATAAGTATGTTAATAATTGTTTTACAAAAATAACCAAATTTTGTCGCATTTTGTCAGTTTTACATACACCGTAAAATTAGAGATTTTGGTATTATTTAAATATGATTTTAAAATATAAAGAGACTTGTTTTAATTTATTTAAAGAAGTAAAAAGTTCATTTTTAAATTTGGTTTACATAAATAAATAGTTTAACTAAAACGTCAAAATATGACCGTAAAATATTTTGTCGGAAAACGACGTTTTGTCGATTAAAAGTTGTCGCAACGTCGCCGCATCTTTATTTTCTTATATAGGAACATATATTCAAATAGTATAAGTATTAATTAATTTACTAATCAAGTTTACTTTTACTAAATAAGGTTAGAAACTTCTAGAAGCAATTAAGAAAAGTAAGTAAGAATTAAGAAAAGTAAGTAAGAAAAGTCAAAAGTAAACATCAAATCAATATCAAATCAAAGCCAACATAATTATGATATTCTTTACTTAATATCTAAGTGAAAATGACATAAAGTAATGATTTGAAATGTGATGTTAAGTGTTGAAAAAAAATAAGAATGCTTAAGAAGTAAGTAAGGGTATTTTGGTCTTTTTACAAAATATTATTTTAATCCAAAACTTTTTCTATAAATAAGACCACCATTCTTCCACTTTATTTTACACCATTTTCTATCTTCTTCTTCTTTCTTGAAGCTCTCTTTAATGGCTTCTTCTTCTCTTCCAAATCCTTACTAACTTTTTCAAAACCATATCAAATCAACTCCAAACACCACCAAACCTTGCCAAAGACCTTAGAATACCATTAGAACATGGTTTAGCATCTAAAAAGTGAAGAAACAAAGAGGAAGAGGAGGAGGAAGGTGTGGCCGAACCTATAGTGGAGGAGGAGCAAGTTGTGAAGCTTCGAAGCGAGAAAAAGGGAAGGAAGTGTTGTCGGAATCAAAAGGAAAGTCTACGGAAAAGATTTGGTGAAGATAAGAGAGTTTAAGTGAAGTGTTGTTTGTAAATGAATGTTGGTAGGAAGTTAATCTTTTGGTCAAAAGGTGAGTACTCTTATTTACTAATTAATCCATAAGTTATTTCAAGTATAATGATTTGAAAGTATAAACATGTTGAATGTTTGAATGTTTGATAACTTGGTTGCAAAATTGGTTGATTATATGATTGTTTATGTGATTGATAACTTGGTTTGATAAATGATAAGAGAAATGGTTAGTAAGCAAAGTTAATTACATGAGAATTAAAATCCATACAAATGTGTGTGGAAATATTTAGCCTCTTAATGATTTTAAATAAGTTAAAAGAGTTTAAATATGGTTTAAAAAGAATTCGAAGTGCTTCGGACAAGTTCCGAAGCAATTCTCAAAATTGGTCAAAACCGAGCTTGTCGCGTAGTGGCGGTTCGTAAATTTCGACCCGTAACTTCAAATTGATGTAGAGAATGATTTATAACTCGGATTTCTTCGAAATAAAAATTATTTGGTTTACAATGATAATAGTTTTCCAACGAAGAAAGAAAATCAAGATTTCGTCAAGTAGATTTTAAAATATGTCCAAAACAATTTTCTAAAAACATCGCGGTTTTGCAGTTCGGAATCCAAAACGGGATTTCTTTATAAATGATATTTTTAAAGTATTAAAAATATGAAATAAATTTGATAAATCTATTTAAATGATTTAAAAGAGATTTGGATTGGAAAATATGAATTATCGAATGTTTTAAAAGTTGTTTAAATCAAATAAGCTTATATAGCACTTTCCGCAGCACTTTTATGCTGTGAATTCTATAACTTTTGGAATATGAGTTTAAATGTAACGACGTTTCCCAGAATCAATTGTGAATGTTTTGGAAAGGATAATTAAGAATTTTGAAAAGATAATTTGGAATATTTATAAGCAATTCTAAAATAAAGCTGAAAATCTGAGTATGCGGAAACGACTAGTACATTTGTCCCACCTGTGAGATCTGGGAAGGTAAACAAGGTGTTTAACTAAGGTTAGGGATGGAGCAACCAGTGCCCTGAACTTACCTGGCCTATGTTTTCTCTTCTTAGGCGAGGGGTGGAATAGATCGAAAGGAAAGCCCGGATGCTCTAAAAAGATCATATTTAAATTTTTCTAAGATAAAAGAAAAGAAAACCCCTTCAAAATAATTTTCGAGATAAAATATATCGAAGATAAAAATAGTTAAAGACAAAGATATTCAAAATGTAGGATTACTTGCCACTAGTCCCTAGAGGTGAAACTTGCCATTAGTCCCTAGAGGTGAAACTTGCCATTAGTCCCTAGAGGTGAAACTTTCCATTAGTCCCTGGAGGTGAAATTTACCATATTTATGATGGCAATAGTGCTCTATTATGAAAATCTTTGATTAGCAAGAATATGATTTGAAGTTAAGAAAGAAATCTTTGATTTAGATTTAATGAATGATTTGGGAATATTTTCCCTAAGTTAAAAGTTATAACTTAAGTGTAAGAAATCCTTGATTGAGATTAAACGAATGATTTGGAAAGATTTTCCTAAGTAAAGAAGAAAATGATTTAGAATTATTCCAAGATTTAAGAAAGGTTTAAATAAATCAAATGATTGATAAATGAGGCTTAATGATTCCATATACATTTGAAATGAAAATGGAATAAATTGAAAAGATTATATCTGAGATAGATATTTGATTTGATAAAAGATGAAGTAATTGATTGATGATTGATATCCACTTATGAACTTAACATCTTTTAAAGCGATGATTGGTTTCGAAGGAACCGGAGTCGGATTTGATTAATTCCTATCCGAAAACCACTTCGAACCAATGTATACGTTCGAAAGTGAAGACATGTTGAAGATGATGATTATTGAAGACCGTGGATCTTTATAGCGTGAAGACTGCTTGTTGAACATGCTCTGGTTGGCCACCATTATAGAGTTATTTATAGCAGTGGTCTCCTCGTGATGGAGATTTTTTCGGATTGCAAGGGCTTCTCGCCTAGTAATGGCCGAGGAAAGTGCCTTCGGTTTCGTTCAGTCCTAGAACGAACTTGTATAGATGTTTGTCTGACATTGTATTCTAAATCACATTTGAGTGGTTTCTATAAATGTATATCAGTTGGTGGCGGAGAAGGCAACTTCTTTTAGCTTAACACCCTTTCCCGAGACATACGTGCTCAGGAAGTTATACTTTTCTAGAAATCAGTCGTGTGACGTGGAATGACAATGTGGCATTCAAAGTGGAACTTGTTATGAAAAAGCGTGGCTTTGTATGAAAAAAAAAAAGCGTGGCTTTGTATGAAAAAAAGCATGGCTTTGTTTGAATTGAGCGTAGCCTCGCGAGCCTCACACCCCGGTTATGATGGGATTCTATGTGGTCAGATGTATGCTCGCATTTCAGGTAGTAGTGATTTGGGTTATCAGATGTTCTGAGCCCTAGGTACCAGATGCATCTGGGCCTCATGGCAGGGATGTGCGAAGTCTGAGTCATTGGATGTTATTCGCAGATTGCATCCACTTTTAGCCATTTATGTTGTTGTATAACGGCGTCTGAGTCATGGACGTAAGCCGTGGATACAGATTGATCTTTCCACTAGTTTCCTATCATGTTGGAAATCCAAACCCAATACGGTACATACGGTTTTGATTGTATTCCCAAAATAGCTGTAATGACTTGCAAACATTTCAGCTACCCCCTTCTGGTATCATATATTCCGTTCGGTATATTCCGTTGACCCAGTCCGGATATATTCTGTTAGACTTAGTCCAGATATTGGTACCTTATTTGAATAAGTTTATTTGAAAAGTGTTTTCAAAAGAATGTCATTAAAAATAATATCAAGTGATTTTTGGTATGAAGCGTTTTGGTTATCATAAGGTAAAAACCCGTCCGTGTTTATGTATGGTCGTGGTCTTATGAGATACCATTCTTTTCAAAGGTTTTGATAATATAGTCATTTAAACTTCGAGTATCTCACGCTGTTTTATCAAGCCTGATCCGGGTATTTTTAATACTCGGGTCAGATCCGAGTAGTTTCAGGTTTAGTTGAAGACGGTTGGAGTTTCCAGAGGAGAACTGGAGATCTTCATCATCGTATGGACGTATTCTATCTTTATCCGCTTTGCTTAGTGTATTTTGTTTAATGTTTGTCAGCAATTGTAAGGACAGATGTTTATAACTGTCCAAGCTGAATTTAGGTTAGACTCTGATATTGTATTTAAAATTTTCCGCTGTAAAGATTATTATTGAAATAATATATGTTATTCCATTCGTGTGAGATTCTGTTCTGTCTTTATTTTCTTTCTACCCTTAATGATCCGCTTATTCGTGCAATTTGAGTTTGACATGTGTGGTTTATTGTCGATTCAAAGGGTATGGAAAAGTGGTTCGTTACACGCTTGGGTGGACGAACTTCCTACGACACTTTGGGCCTATCGCACATCTTACAGAACTTCAACAGGGCATACTCCTTTCTCTTTGGCATACGGGTCGGAGGCCGTGCTCCCAGTTGAAACTATAGTGCCCTCTCACCGTAGGATCCACTACAGCCCGGAAGAGAACGAAGAACTCCTCATCATGTCTTTGGATCTGATTGAGGAGAGAAGAAATGATGCAGCACTCAAAGCAGCAGCTCACAGACAAAAAGTGGCAGCACTATACAACTCCAAAGTCAAACATCGCAGCTTACAAGAAGGAGATCTTGTCCTCAAGAGAATCTTTCCGCGCCCCGGGGCACTGGACCCCATCTGGGACGGACCATATGTAATTCATAGAGATCTCCACAACGGAGCTTATATTTTGTCAACAGTGGACGGAGAGGTGTTCCAGAGGGCATGGAACATCCGACACCTCCGTCGATACTTTTCTTAACTTGTACTGTCCATATGAAGTGAATTAACAAAGAGAATCAGTGGACGTAGGCATTTTCGTGCCGAACCACTTTAAAAAACTTGGCTCTTGTTAACTTGTTCCTTTATATCTTGGCTACTTGTTAAGCTTTATCCTTTGCTGTTGAACAAAATCCTTTGCAGATGACATTTCAATCCAGAGCTTCACAACACAACTCCACCTGGACAAAATATAACAGGTACGCTACACTCCTATGCCCTCGCCAATGAGACACTTTGCTCCGGTATCCCTCTACCGCGAGTTAACTCATTGTTTGCCTCGGCCCTTAAAGCCGACTGTAATAAGCCGAGTATAAGTCATCAAAAAAAAGGCCGACTATAGCCGATGGCAGCTCATTACAGCGATTCGGCTCGCCGGCAACTGTGAACCGATCATAAGCCCCAACATAAGGTGTGGCCAGCCAGGGGCAGTTCACAGTTGACGATCGGCCCCCACGCTAGCCGGCCACAGTAAATCGAATAATACCCACGGTTACGGGCCATAATGGCCCGGATAGTTACTGTGCGCGATCGGCTCCGATGTGTCTTAAGTGCGGCTGTGGTAAAAAAGAAAACTCCCCGCAGAGGCGTAAGATGGGTGACAAATGTCTCCAAGACCCACAGCTAGGGAAAGTGACTACAAAACCCGTTTGCCACGAACTTAAGCACATCGACGGCCTTCCGTGACTGGAAGTTTTAATTTTCCTATATTTCAATTTCATTTAATACTTTTCTCCTATTCTCCGTAACGGTGCTTGAAAGTACAGGACATGAAATAGGGAACGTTCGCCAATGGGAACAGAAACTTACAATCGGATAACGAGACACTCAACATCATTCCGTGCTTAGTCTTACGGGGCGCACGAAGTTGCCGTCCACAGCCGAAACATGAAGGGCGGTACCTTCTACTTTTACACATTAATGCATAGCTGCAGTACATATTCACGCATCACATTTACGTTGCAAAATGAGAAAATCATACTTAAAAAAAAACTTGGCATCAGGCACAGTCAAGTCACTAGTAACATGCATGGTTACATCACTTACACAGCACAACAAAATAGCGATAACATTCCAACATAAAGGAATCAGCTTATGTTATGAAATTACATAAATTCATTATTACAGTACATTAATGTTTTGAACTAGCATATACAGGAATGTCAAGCAGACCAAATAAAATAACCAGCTGCATTAGTGCTAACCACTACACTTCAAAACCAACTCTCCGAATCTACTTGGTTGCTGGATCGGAACTCCCAGCATGTTGACCAGAGGTCCCACCTGTCCAATTCAGAAGAAGAATCCATCAGATAAACAGCGAACGATCAAGTTATGAAAAGCTAAAAAGGGAAAACTCACCGACGCCCGCTTCTTGGTCCTCATCCCCCAACTGCACACCGGCTTCCTCCGCAGCAAGCAGCCGCATCCCCTCCTTCACGCTACCTTCTCCTCCTTTGAGAACTGGGCGGTTACCACGTCCATCCTGAATGCCGCTCCACCTTCCTTATCCGCATCGGCCATGGCCTCCTCCAAAGCCCGGAGATATATCGTAGCCATGATCCGGGGATAGTCATCCATCCAGGACAGATTACCCTGCTTCCAGGTACGGAAGTACATATCCTGCAACATCTCATCCATCATCCCCTCATTCTCCTCAAACTCCCTCACCCGGGCCTCGGAGGACAACAACTTAGCGACGGCAACATCCCTCTCCGATCGATATCTCAGGCGGTCAGCCTGGAGAGACCTCCTCATTTCCTCCATCTCTTCCTTTAGCTTGGCCTAAGCAAGCTCTGCGGCTTCAAGCCTCCCAGACAACTCTTCAATCCGCTCGAGATCCGCATTCCGAACCTCATCCACTGTCGCAATGGCCATATCAATCCGCCCCTTGCAAGCAGCCTCCATTTTTCGCAATTCTTCCCTGCTGGCCTTTTCCAGATTCTCCTTCAACTGCCTGGAGGCTGCCTCGTGCTGAGAAATCTGGATAGCCTGATCGGCAAGCTGCTTGGCCTGATCAGAAACCTGTAGCCGCAGCCGGATGTTAGCACTCCCGATTTCCTCCCCAACCCTAGCCAGTCGAGCATGATGCTCCATCAACTTCTTGACCTCCTCCGCGACCCGGTCAATGTTGGCCTTGGCTTCGTCCCCCATAGCAGCTATCCGAGTAGTGAGCAGATCCAAATCCAGGGACTTAGCCTCATCAAGAATCCGAACCATGGGATTGCGGGGGAGAAGATGCTCGCCCGTGGCCTCGTCAAATAATATATCCTGAGAGCTTGGGTTCAAATCCGGGTGGCCGGCAAAGGGATTGCGGGGCACATCGGGACGTTTTATGCGGATCACAGTAGGATTCTCGGAAGGAGGCGGAGAGGGGGCAAACTCCGTGGTCTCCTACGCGGTATCTCGGGAAGGCTGAGTAGAAGGCTGAGGACCAGGTGGTGAATCAAACAAGGAACGCCTCCTCTTCCTCTGTTGGATACCTTCCTCAATGACTCCCAGAAGAGAGCGATATCTAACTACATCCCCGGAACGGCCGGTTGGCGGCTTCGGCTTAGTAGAAGCTCTCATCAACTTGAATTGTTCGAGGCGGTGTCGAACGTCTGAAGTTTTGGCCACCTCGCCTGCCCCTGTAATAAAGAACAAGTGTTACGAACATAGAAGGGTCCATAATTCAAGAAATATGTTAACTTAAAAAGAATGAGAAGGCACGTCTGTTATACAAACCCTGCGGAGAAGGAGAATACTGCAATAAGTCCTGAATCTCAGTCCAGGACGGAAGCAAACCATAAAATATTCCTAAGTCCCTATCATAAATGGAATCTGCAGAAGTCAAGAGTTCACCTTGAATTGCTGGAGCCACCTCAGCTGAAGAACTCTTAGGGAATGGATCGGCGCCAGCCCCAGCCCTGTCAACCTCCTTTGCCTTCTTCACCGAGGCTGATCCTTCCTCCAACCCTTCAAAAGCCTGACGGAAGGCATCATCCGTCCACTCCTGGATCTCCCCTGCCTGCTCAGAAGACAAAGCCCCGGCACCACTACCACCTTGTCCTTCACCTTCTCCATCTCCTCCGCTCTCCTCTTCGTCTCTTTCCTCCTCTCCACCTTCCTCCTCCGGAATATCTGGACATGTACTGGGAGAGGGTCCATCAGACTTCTTAAGCTTCTTTCCCCCAACGGCTGGAGGTACCGAGAAAGGTCTCTTCCTGCTGCTCTTCGCAGTAGCCCCATTCTTAGCTTTAGCAGCCCTCTCCTCGGCTGTATCTCTCTGTTTAACCACAGATTGATGTGGCAGAATCAAGTTATACTCCAGGAGGGTGGCGTTCCTGATCAGGTAAGAGGTCGACCTATCCCTTCCCGAAATGACCTTTATTTCAGCAGCCATCCGCGCCAAGGAATCATTCTCCACAACCGCAAAGCCACCTGTTGCTAGCAAGAAATAAAAGCATATAAGAAGAAGCATCGTGATCAGGACAAGGAAAATATAAATGAAGTTCAACTTACATCCGGAAGTGAAAAGGCGGAAAGAAACAGGGTCATCCCTAATGAAAAACCATTCCTTCTTGAACATACTAAACTTCGAGTACAAATGCAGAACAGGCTTAAAGGGCACGGCCGCTTCCAAACTGATATATGGAGACCCTTTCTTGTAGCCTCTCAAGTTGTACAGATATCGGATCTCCCGGTTGGAAGGGGGACGCCCATATTTCCTCTGAAAGATGACGAAAAGACTCACCAGAATGGCGTATGAATTAGGCTGAAGCTGGAATGGAGCCACCTTCAGATATGTAATAAAGCTAACTATCCAGGCGTTGAGAGGCGGGATAGCACCACACATGCAATGATATCTGCTGTAAGCAAAGTAGCCTTCGGGGGGGGGGGGGGTCATACGGCATCACTCCTTCCCCCGGCAATAGCATGCGCGCTCTATCTGTTCCGAAGGAGCGGGAGATAACGTCAAGTTGCTCCTCTCTGAGAGAGCTCGGAAAGCAATCAAGAGGAGAGTTCAGAAGCTCTTGGGGACCATACCCGTCTACTAGCGACCTCGGGGTAGGTCCACGACGTTCCGGTCCTGGCTGGGCGGGAGGCACGACGGAAGACTCACTTCTGTCCGTAGATTTTTTCTTTTCCGATCGGGTTTCCACCTTGTGAGACATTTATCTGCAACACCAAAGCAAAAGCACATCGTTAGAACAAGGAGTGTGGAAATGTAAACCCGTAGGTACATGCAGCCTATATACTTGCTCACAATTCAAAACTCATTCGTAGAAATAAAAGTCTTTAAGTTTCATTCGGTAGTGAAAGTTCAAGTTTCATTCGGTAGTGAAAGTTCAAGTTTCATTCGGTAGTGAAAGTTCGAGTTTCATTCGATATGGAAGGTTCGAATCTCATTCGGTATTGAGAGTTCGAGTTTCATTCGGTGTCGGAGGATGAAAGTTCATTCGGTATTGAGGGTTTCAAATTCATCCGGTATTGAAAGTCTATAAAATTCATTCGGCAGCAAGGGGGTCTCACCTGGTTCGGCTAGCGTCTTGATTCGGCGAAGCTAAGGGTTTGATTCGGCAAAAAGTTCGGCTTGTTTGGTAAGAAATAATGAAGGCGTATAGCCCCTATTTATAGGCAAATGTAGGAAACCAGACCAATTGGTTCGGCACTCTGGACCGAACGAAGCTACACCAACCAGAAGAAAAACAAAGCGCGACACATGCAAGCACGTGCCCCACTTTGGGGGGCAAATGTTGGGCGAATTCTCACCCATGTGATCACGAGGCCAAGGAGCATCAATTTCGCCTAGAATCACCATTTGCATACTGTCCATTCGGTACCTATGCCTGGCCAAACCAAACCTCGCATCTACAAATACCAAACCAAGCACACCCCTTCGGCACCGGACCAACACGAGGCTGTTGCCACCGAATCAACCTCTACCACCGAACCAACCCATCTAACCTCTGCCGAACCATGATCCACCGAACCACATACAGCCGAACCAACCCATCCTCCTCGTATCACCGAACCAAATCCACACCGGACCAAACCAACCTCACCTCCATCTCACCACCGGACCAACATCCTACCGGACCAAAGCCACTCCAACTACGACCGAACCAAGCTCCGCCGAACCAGATATGCCAGGCCAGATCGATTCAGCCCAGGCCCGCCAGCAGCTATATACATCCAAGACCCCTGCCCCCAGCCTCACTCTATAAATAGAGGGGCAGGGGTACAACAATGGCAGACAAGTTTGAGAGCTCAAGCAAGGAAGGAACTTTCAAACAACTTTCTTATACTTGTACTTAAAGCTTTGTACTTGTAATCTGAAAAAGAAAGGAGAATAACATATAAAGTGGACGTAGGCACATTCTGGCCGAACCACTATAAATCTGTGTGTCTTTTACAGTTTAGCCCCTTCTTTTTTTATGTTTGCATAAGTAACCTAAAACCTTGAAAATAACATATAATCAACTAAATTATACGGATTGGAGGTGTTTGCTCATTTTTTGCGCAAACATATAGATTTCTGTAAAATACTTTTTTTAGATTTAAAGCTAAAATATTAAAATCAAGAGATAGTTTAGAAAACAAGAGATGATTTTGAGATCAAAATATTAAAAGATGATAAGAATAGTTTTGAATTAAGGCTAAAATGTTTAAATCGATAGTGATGACTTTTAAATAGTTAAAATAAATTATTTTGAATATTTCGTGGATTCTATTCCACTAGAGAAGATCGTGGGTTCCATCCCACTAAAGAGGCCGTGGGTTCCATCCCAGTATTAAAGCGAGAAGGTGGATTCCATTCCACAATTAAGATCTGAATAAAGATTTTAGTGCTATTATGAAGTTTTAACATAAATCTAGACTCTATTACTTATCTTGATATCTTGAACTCTTGATATTCATGAGTCTTCGGTCTTGATTTCTTCAATCTTGAATTCATCAATCTTGAATCTTTATACCGTACAGTTTTCATTCTCAGTATCTGCATATATATATATATATATATATATATATATATATATATATATATATATCCTTCATATACATATATATCTAGACAAAGATATTAGTATTTATATTATATAACAAGTCCTAAAGTTGTTGTCATCAAAACCATCATCTCAAGAACTAACAAAAGTAACCCTTTCGAAACCTTTGAAAGTACCCTTTCGAAACCATTGAAAGTAACTCTTTTAAAACCATTGAAAGTAAATCTTCTGAAACCATTGAATGTCTTTCCTTCGAAAGCGTTAAAACATTAGACACTCTTCTTTAAAACCTTGCATTTTGAAACATAGGAAAAACTTTCCTTTTCAACCCTGTCGAAACTTTGAGAAACCACCTCTTTCGAAACCATTCATAAAAACCTTTCGAAAGCATCAAAAGTCAACTCTTTCGAAAGCATTTGGGTTCAATTTAAAACTTGTCGAAACACCTTTCGAAACCATAAAAACTTATCTCTTTCAAAATCATTTGGGTTGTACTTCAATTCTAAGAAAAAGGGTCTTTAAGACATTTGAGTCGAAAGCATTTGTTTCGAAATCATTTCCTAAGTATAGAAGTGATGGTGTCGAAACCATCCCTTCGAGAGGTGGCCAAACTTTTAGAAAACAAAACAACCTATTCGAAATCATCTGGATCGAAAGGTAGAAAGCGACAGCTAAAGGTTTCGACTCAGTCAAAAGCAGTCGTTGAAAAACAGAGGCGCAACCTAATTGAAACCATTCTTTTAAACCATTTGATCTAGTCGAAGCTAACTAAGTCGAAAGCAAGCAGGCGCATTTTCCTTTAAAACCTAAGTATTACTTCAACACCTTCGGAACCCCCTGGTTTCGACCCTATACCTTTCGCCCTCTTCTAGTTCACTACGTACCAGTTGCCTGATATCATGTGCATTGGTTTCAACTGGGTCGAAAGCGAAGGAATGGAGGCAGAATCTGCTGCCGAAAGCATCAAAACAGTGAAAAACTTTTTATTTGTACTTTTAAACTATTCTTTTGTACTTAACCTGCCTTGTTTGTCTAAATCTGGTTGGTTGCAAGTTTGTCTTTTCAATAGTGTTGCCGACTTTATAGATTTAACAATTTAAACATTTTTACAAAAAGCCATTCTCCTCCTTTAATTATATCAAACATTTAAGTCTCATACCTTAAATAATTTTATATAACCATTAAAACAATTAGAATAAATCTGTCAAAATTTCAGAAAATCTTTTTCAATATGTTTTCCAACATATAAAAATTCAGACCCAGAATAAAAATTATTTACCCGTAAATAATTTATAACCCAAAATCCCATTTTCTTTATTAGAAAATTCATAAAAATTCCATGAAAATAAAAAAAAAATCTGAAAATTGAAACCCATCTCCAAAATATCATTTCTGGTCTATATAAAAATTCGCAAGGAATTTGGATATCGTTTAATAGGGTTTTCACCTTAAAACCTATCATAAAATCAATATGAATTTGCATAAATCATCAACATGTATATATAACCATTCCATCATTCAAAAACATGGCAAATCTATGCAAAATACTTCAAAATTTATCTTAAAACCGAACCCATAAAAGATTTGAGATGTAAACATTATTCACCTTAGCTTTAGAGATTAAAGAGCTTGAGATTTGAATGGATTTGAATTAGCCTTTTCTTTAGCTTCCTTAATCTTCTTTCTCTTTCCTTGTTAATGGTGGCTGGCCTCTTATTTTAAAATTTCAAAATGAAATAAACGTGTAGTGTAATACATGGCCTAGGTTTGGAGGATATAGGAGTGGCCTCTTTCCTATTTTACCCTTCCTCTAATTCATTTTAAATCTTCTTATAATTTTTTAGTTAAATGGCATGACTACTCTTTAATTAAAATCAAATCTCAATCACCTAATCAACACATTATTTAATTTAAGTAATTAAATATCTTAAATAATGCTACAAAAAATCTGGGGTGTTACAATATCAGAGGCCAGTTTTGTTATTTTACGTTTTGGGTCCCCAAAATTTATGGCTCTGTTTTTTTAGAGCAAGCAACCACTTAATTGACCACTTATATATGAAGAAGAACTTAAAATATTGTTTGTTTTCATTAAGTAGTAAGAACTAAAACACTTATTTGGTGAAAACAAGTGATAAACACTTTTAAATTGCTTAATTAAGGGTTGAATGCTTAATAACAATTTTTTTTTCATTTATACCCTTATTTACATCCACTAAATTATTTTAAATATAAATATGAAAAATTCGAAACATTAGAAAATACGAATTGGTGAAGTTCCATGTTTCCTAAATTTTTCAAAAGTTCAAAACTTTCAAATTTTGTAATTATTTTTGTAATATTATAATTTAGCTTTATCTTTTAAAAGTTTATTTTATTCAATTAAAATTCAATTGATTCAAAACTAAAGAAAATTGATTTTTTTAATCCATATTTTTACAAAATTCAAATATTGTTGAAATTTTATACTTTTAAAATTCAAATATATATGATAATAAAAATTAGAATAATTCGAAATCCTCAGTTTAAATATTATCATGTGAAAAATCAACTAAAATAAATAGTAATATTATCAAAATAACCGCATACTTTTAATTCTAATCAGAAGTTTTTAAAATCTAAACAAACAACTATTCATAATTCAACAATCCGCCATCAAATTTCCGCATTCAGTGTTTGGCATACAGTTTTCAGGATTGTAAACTAACGGAGTAACGGTCCCATTGTTTCCAGCCGGATAAATGACAAACTAGTATTTTTTTTTAAGCCCTTTTGACTAAAGATTGTTATTTCAGTGGATTGTGACAGAGGAGTGGGTGAGGTGCTTGCTAAAAGGAAGCAAAAGAACACACGTTTTAGTAGGAAAACGGGCGAATTCATCAAAACGAAAAGCAATAAGTGAGACAAATCAGAAAAGAACCATGGGTTCCAATGGAAAGATTGTTTGCGTGACTGGTGCATCTGGTTACATAGCTTCATGGCTTGTTAAGCTTTTGCTCAATCGCGGTTACACTGTCAAAGCATCTATTAGAGATCCAGGTCATTTATTTATTTTCTTACTTTATTTCTAAAAGTATTCCTTTTAGTCTTTCCTTTGAGGGCGATATTAATATTAGCATGGTATTCGGATGAATACAGTTTGTGCCTTGAATCTTGATGAAACTGGGAAGTTTTTTTTTGTTTCAACTTTTGTAGAAACCCATATCGATTTGACATGCTAAGGTAGCGATGTTTTTATAATGTTTGGTTCGGGTATTTGATATTTCCATTTCAGCACATGTCCGTATTATTGAATTAGGTTTTTGTTATATAAGGCAGCAAAATTTTTTAAGAATAAAATTGAATGTTTGCTCATCTCTTCTTTAAATTCTCATTGTTCAAATTACCTAGTTCATATGATGACATGTTTGCATTGGTATTTTTAGCTGATCCAAAGAAAACTGAACACTTGCATGCATTGGATGGGGCAAAAGAAAGATTGCAGTTATTCAAAGCAAATTTGTTGGAAGAGGGGTCTTTTGATTCTATTGTTG
The DNA here is from genome assembly GCA_030765085.1 of Allium cepa. Lineage (NCBI taxonomy): Eukaryota > Viridiplantae > Streptophyta > Magnoliopsida > Asparagales > Amaryllidaceae > Allium > Allium cepa. Next base: position 806,844,413 of record CM060938.1, read on the forward strand.
AAGGATGCGAAGGTGTTTTTCATACAGCTTCTCCCTTCTATCATGCAGTCACTGATCCAGAGGTCCATATTCTTGCTTCTCTAATGAACTTGTAGTGAAAATATAATGTTTATCATTACCATCTGTTGTTTTAGCTCTGCTGGTTTTCATACATTGCAAAGCTTCAGTTTGTTATAGTTTTCATGTATATCTTTTATGCATTTATCAACTAAATTCAGTAAAGTCCTAAATTCTACCTTTTCCCCGAAGAAGAATATCAGAAATGAGTATCGATTGCCTGTTAAGTAAATGAAATCATATGCATAAGGGTTTCGACTTGTGATGTTCATTTTAGGTTGTAAATTCTAATTATGGCAACACTTATGAATATTGTTTCATCTCTAAAAAATTCAATCAATAGAATTTCCACCATGTCCTTTTGAAATTCCGAAAATGCTCTATATAGTATCCCTTCATGACCACAATGGAATCTCACCATCGGTTTACGACCTCCACCATCATTTTTTTTCGACCACCCATCAACGGAATTTCACTATCGATTTGCGTTCGACACCACTAATAAGACTGGTTGAAATAAATGTGTTATGACCACCCTGCTTTTGCACTAATAACACACGTCCCCTATTAAATTTTATTAAATAAAAAATAAATACATTTAGCTATTAGATGTTCATGTGCGCAATTTATACTAGTGTTAGTAAATGAAATATAAACTATATCTTATATCATGGTTTCTCAGATTTGTGGACTTTTGTATAATGTTATATAACAATAGCAAACTTTTATAAATTAAAGGAGTTCTGTTACTCATCCTGAAATTCACCTATAAAGAAAGTTTGTAATAGGAAACCGTACCCAAGCAATTTTTTTGTTTCTAGCAAAGTTTTCCAAGCTATAAGTAATGTATTAGTACTATAGTGGCACTATAGTTGCTTATTTTTTCCCCCTTGCTGTTGGAAAAAAAAAATAAACAAATGTATTCTTGTATTATTTTGTCAAATCTTACTAATAGCACCATATTTCACACTTTCTTTTACCTGGTTAATAAAATCAAATGTATAAGTCATATATTAGTACTTGGAGCTGTTGGAAAAAATAAACAAATGTATTCGTATTATTTTGTTGAATCTTACTAATAGCACCATATTTCACACTTTCTTTTACCTGGTTAATAAAATCAAATGTATCTATAATTATAAGCTTTACAATACCCAAATCTTCAACAACATATTGCAAATGAACTAATGGTTCTTTGGCAATGTATTGCCAAACGAAAATATCTTTTCCTGTTCGGCAGTATTGTAAAAAAATGAGTTAACGTATGCTTGGTCGTGAAGTGCTTAGTGGAGTTTATTTTCAATAATATTGGGTATTTTAAAGGTTAATTATTAAGTAGTGAGTCTTACTGTGGTCTTGGTTAGACTTTTTGTTAGTTTTATTGCTTATCTTACTGTAATAGCAATATTCTGCCTTCTCCTAAGAACCATCATAATGCCAATTACTAATCTTTCAGTCATTGAGTATGAATAAAGAATAGTGTGCATACTAACAATATGTATCCTTAGTAACACATACATTTTCTATGGATGATTGAGGTCAGTCACTTGATGCCCATGACTTAGGTTCAATGTTGCACGGCAATAGTGTCTTTTTCCTTGTGGCGTGACACATTGCAAAAAATATGCACCTTTTCTGTCTGCAAATATTTCTTTCATAATTTTTTTTTGGGGTATTTGTGCACCTAAAAAGCATAAAAAAAATAGTATTTCTATGTAATCGTGTCTTATATTTGGTAACATGTTATACTTGCGAGTGTCTTATATTGGTATTTCTAAGATGTGCATGATTGCATTCACGTATTTAGTTTTATGAGTATCATCCTTTTTTACAGGGACTTTTGTACTTGAAGTTCAGTGTTTGTAGCATTATACTCGATGTCATTTTTACGAAATTATCATGAAAAAATTGTTGGATATCTTTCACTAATTACATAAATACATGCATATGTATACACATGCATGTATACATGTGTGTGTAGTAGTTTTGCCTCGTTAGTTTGTAATGTATAACAAACTCAAAGAGGCATGCGACATAAGCTATGCCGTGTGCCAAGGCTTTGGAAGCTTTCTTGCATTTTACGTACCGCGCGTTTCAAATAACAATGCTCATGAGCAAAAACTAGGGACCATGATTTATCATGTCATTTAATTATGAATTCACCTTTTTTTTACAAATTAAACGCATCTTCCTGAAACGATGTCCATTTTTTGCAGCTGTTGATCATAAGATTCATAACGTAACAACAAAACCAAAATAACACAGAAGTGTGTGTATTTTCGCTATATGAATTAGTTATATATACATGGAGGCTATATTTAACTGTCATAGTGACAATATCAGGGGTTTCACTTCAGACTCCTTATTCACTTGAATTCATTATTCTCATATTTTCTTCATATCGTTTTATTATTCATATAATTGTTTTCAGGCTGAACTAATTGAACCTGCGGTGAAGGGTACACTCAACGTTTTAGGATCGTGCAAGAAAACACCTACTGTTAAAAGGGTAGTTGTGACATCATCCATGGCAGCTGTTGCATATAACGGAAAACCCAGAACTCCTGATGTCGTAGTTGATGAGACATGGTTTTCTAGTCCTGATTTATGCAGGGAAACCAAGGTTTGTGCTAGCCATATTATAGAATAAGCTATATCTCAGGAGAAAAAAAATGATAATTACCCTTAACTCTTTACCAACCATTGTCCACTACGGTGTACTTTGCAATTTTTACAATTGTTTTCCCACTTAACTCTAGATGGACACTGAATTTCTTCAAGTAACAATAATATATTTTTTAATCAAAAACCTTAAAACTTTACTGTTTAAATTCCTTTTCAAATCGAATCTCTTCAATTTCAATCCGATTATCAAATTCTGATATAAAACTCACTTAAAATTACAATTTAAAAATTCAGTCTACGTTGAAGTAAAAAAGTCAAAATACTTGCTTGAATCTGGAATTCAAATTTTATTGTTAAACATAAAAAAGACAGAACACTGGAAAAGAAGTTAAATGTTAAGTTCAGATTTAATAGCTCAAGCCTCAAAATTATTTTCAAAAATAAAAGTTATTACTACAAAAAAGAATCTGTGTTTTTACATACTTAAATGTCATTTAATAACCTACTTTGGAGAAAAATTGTTATATACAAGTGTATATTCTACATACTTAAATGTCATTCAATAACCATATGTAGGAATGATCTGAGATAACTACAAGAATGGAGAAGGAAACGAGATTAGAGATAACTACAAGAATGGAGAAGGAAACGAGATTAGAACGTGCTTTCAACGAGAAAAATACATTACATAACATTGTTTTCAAAATGTTAACCGTTTAGAATTTATTTATTTATTTTATTTTTATTTTTATTTTTTTTGGGTCTAATATTTATAGTTGTCAACAAGTTTGTTTCTTTCATCCATTTTAGTAAATATGTATGATGGGTCATCTAACTTTTTTCCCTGAAAGTAACTGTGTTCACATTTGAACATGGTATTGAAAATGTAAATGGACACAAAATAACATGGTTCTGTTTACTTTAAAAAGTTATATATATGTATGTATGTACATGTGTGTGTGTGTGTGTATTTCAATAAAAAATTGGAAAATTCTTCCTTAGAAACGCCATCTTTACATAAGCTTCCAACTTCTGAGTTATACATATGCTAACATTTGCTTTGAAACATCCTTAAATCTAGTTGGAAGCTTGCTTAATCAAATCTCCTAAATGTTTTTCTTACTTGTATAAGGTTCGACTTTAAGCTGCATTGTAGGATTTACTTCCTTAATAGAATACGTGTATCTTAGTTTCGTCATTATATGTTCAGTAGTTGGAGGGATTCTTTTTCTTATAATCTGCTTTAAATACTGATGAATGACGATCAAGCTATTCCAGTATAATTTCATTGTATACTAATATGAGAGCCTACTGCTTTTCAAATCAGTCATGGTATGTGCTGTCAAAGACATTGGCGGAAGAGGCTGCATGGAATTATGCAAAAGCAAATGGGATGGATATGGTTACAATTAATCCAGCTATGGTGATTGGGCCTCTACTGCAGCCAACTCTTAATACAAGTTCTGCGGCAATCCTGAACTTAATTAACGGTATGAGAGTATCTGTAGGATTTGTCAACTTACATACCATTCTTATTTTTGCTTGTGCTGAGCCCGATATAAACGACTTCTATTTTCCAAACAAACCATAGTTACCATGTTATTATTTGGAAATATGAACTAAAAACACCACCTAGGTGCAAAACAGTTGTTATTCCTGGGTTTATTCTTTGTTGTTAATATTGACAAGTCTTATATACCATTGTTGATGCTCATGACATACGAATGCAACATGCATGGAAATGGGGATGGGGGTGGAAAATAATTGATTTGGAAAATGGTTTTAAGATATGGAATTCAAAATAACTTTATCTTGTTATTCGTTTTTTAAAAGTATCAAAAACTATCTTTCTTCCTTCCCCTTCTCCCCTTTGTTGAAATGATTACAATTTTCCAAGCTCCCCTTCTTCTCTCCCACGCCATTTAACATACATATATTGAAAACACAGAACCTTTTCAAGCCAAACACTACCTTATGTTCTCATGTTTCAGTGTGATTGTACTATGATAATTGTAATGGACCAATTTTATATACGAGCCCCTGCCTCATCCAACCCCTCCCCACCACCCCCCCCCTCTTTACCCAACACCAACCCACTCAGAGGAGGGAAAAAAAACAAAACCTATTGCAACAATAGTTCTCACTTAAAACTTATTACAGAAACATGCATGTTTTCACCGGATCATAAAATAAAGCTTGTGCACTTTCATGGCGCAAGCACAAATTTGTGGAAATAAATGAACAGACACACTATAAAAATGCACATGTTCAAATTCCTTGCGCAAGCTCATTTTTTTTGGTTCTGGCAAAAGACTAAACCTATTTCTACAAGTTCTTTTTCGTGGGTGTATATATAAACTTTGTCCCTGATAAAATGAAATGAAAATATCTTCAAATGAATTCATTTGACATATGGGTGCTTTGATCAGATGAGCTATCTTCTTTGGTGTTACATGATTTATTCCCTTTTTATTTTGTTAACGGACATATCTTCATTTTGTACCATAAGTATCTCCTGTTTTGTAGGAACGCCGACTTACCCTAATGTAACTTTCGGGTGGGTAAACGTGCAAGATGTGGCCAAAGCTCATATCCTAGCCTACGAAGTCCCCTCTGCAAGCGGAAGATATTGTTTAGTTGAAAGCGTTGCTCATAACTCGGACCTTGTGAAAATTCTGAAAGAATTGTATCCTTCTCTCCCTCTACCTGAAAAGTATGCTACCATCACTTCTACACGTTTTAATCTAGAAAATGAATTCATCTCAGTCTGTTCTAGAAGAAACTGGTTTATCTAAAATGCATATTACAATCTCAATACTCAGGAAATAACGGTTGAATAATGCTATAATTATTATCAGTTGAATTGAGATAAACTGAAATATTTGTGTTCCTTTGATAGGTGTGCTGATGATCAGCCATTCCCACCGGTGTATCAAGTGTCAAAGGCGAAAGCGGAGGGTTTGGGTATCAAGTACATCCCGTTAAAAACGAGCCTTAAGGAGACGGTTGAGAGTTTGAAAGAGAAAGGTTTTGTTAGCTTCTAGTCCTATAGTTGAGATGCAATGAAATGTGTAAACTGTCTTTATGCCTTTGAAGAGTTTATGTTTGAAATTTATGACGATATACATGTTAAAGATGCATCAAAGTAAATTGCGATGACTGAATTTTAGTGGTTGATGATTCCATGCAGATGGGTTATTGCAGTGTATGCCATTTTATTGGGTTATTCTACTAACGTGGTTATGTTTATGCTTAGGTGCATGTGCAGTAAGTGTTTTCTTTCTCTCAGTCTCAGCCCATTTACAGAAGCTACGCACGTCTTTGATTAGTAATACAAGTTACTGGAGCTTGACATGTACAAGTGCATTAGTTTACAAAAGGAAAACATTACTTAATTAGTGATACAACGCATTGGTTCTTGACATGTATAAACGCCACCACAAGCGCCGCTACGCTTGTAGAAGAAACATAAGAACACAAAAGAACACAATTCATCTGGGGTACCTTGTAGCGAAAGCTAATCTTGATCAGTTGCATGGTTTGAGGCACGTCCATACTTGGTTGTCTTTGCACTGCACTGGACTTGTATGCGCTAGGGAAGGTCAGGCGAGGGTTTTCTTCTTGGTACATTTTGTCTTGCACGAAAAACATGCACCTCGCATTATTAGGACATCCAACCAGTCACCAAAGCATTAGGGCCTGTTTGGTTTCAAAATTAATTTTGTGTTTTTTGTTTTCAATTCATACATCAAATGGCACGGAAGAAGAGTGCAGCACGGAGAGGAGGAAAAAAGAAAGAAGAGGACGAAGAGCAAGTTTTTGAAAACAAATTGTTCTTTCTTTTCCGCTTTTGGAGGATATGGAAAACCTTCCCTTCAATCCCCATCTTCCTTCCCTCATCTCCCACCACTCTTTTATACAAATTAGAAACTCGAAACTCAATATGCATTTTGATGCCAAATGGGGCCTTATTTTCCTCAGATTAGACAATGGGAGACTATTCAGTATGTGTAACATGCACCCACTGAGATTAGGCATGACTTAACGGAGTTTCATGCTCCAAATGACATGCGCAATAAGAGTAGCATTACACAAATGACTTGGGCAAGATACTGGGTAGATTTAACTTAAACCGGTGGATGCACGAGCTCATCCTTTGTGGATCGCATATCTCGTGTCGATGTGCATAATAGCTTTGCATACTCCAACATTTCTTCCTATGTGGTATATTGTAACAGCTCGGATTATTTTTGAGTTAATTAAATAAAATTAATAATGATTTAAATTGGAGAATTTAAATCATTTGTTGGAATTTGTATTCTTTTGTAAAAGATAAATTGTTTTAGAATGATTATTTCTAAATCATTGAGAAATATTAGTATTTGCAAAGCAGTGCAATTGTAAAATTTTGAATTTAGGTGAAATTAGAAAATGAAGGAATTTTTAAAGTATTAGAAATCACTTTAAAATCATCATCTGGATTTTATTTCAATTATGATAAGAGAAATATTAGTATTTGCAAAGTAGTGCAATTGTAAAATTTTGAATTTAGGTGAAATTATGAAATGAAGGAATTTTAAAGTATTAGAAATCACTTTAAAAAATCATTATTTGGATTTTATTTCAATCATGATAAATAAATCCAATTAGTCTTTAAATTGGTTTCTAAATTAAAAGTGTGTATGTTAGGATTTTGTAAAATTGATCTTATTCTCAGATCCATGGTAAAAATAGTTAAGTCTTTAAAATTATAATAATAAAGACTTTGTTAAAATAAAAGTGCAAACTATTTTTAATTACCTTTTGGATTTGTCCTTAACCTAAGCACATTTAGCTAAAGAGAAAATCCTTCTTTTCTTTTCCTTTTTACTACACGTTTGTTTCATATGCAGTAAGCAAAAACAGAAGTTAGAAAACATTCCTCTTTAAACTTGAAGTTATTTAGCAAATTAAAATAGGAATCAATTGCTAATAAATCTAGTAAAATCAGATAATGTTCTAAACCTTTGATTGCACCTTTAGGAAGTTATGTTTCAGTTTTATGGCATGTAATCTTTGTTGTTGTTTGTAACTCTAGTCATCTTGCATGGTGTGATTATTTGATCCATGGTGCATTTTTGGTTGATTGAATTGGTTGTTTGCAATAAATGTATATTGATACTGAACCCTATTAACCACTCCTAGTAGTTTGGCCATATCCTTTTTGTTTCTAGTCGTAATTCGAAATTTTTGATTTTCTAGAAAGCTTACACTTTTATCTACAACTTTGATGCTGTGAGGTTTGCAAAATTTTGAGATTTGAATGGTTAAAAATGCATTTTCGTGTCGCTGTCCTGAGAATTAAAGATAGATTTAAGTAATTTAAAACTTGAAACTTATTTTAATCATAACTTTTGAACCATAAATCCAAATTTGATTGATCTCCATCTTACTGGAAAGCTTAAATTTATGCCTACAACTTTAGTGTTTTGAGATTTGTAAAATTTTGAAGTTTAAATGGTTGAAATCACGATTTGCGACAAAATTACTAAATTCAAACCTGAAAATTATTTTAACCATAACTTTTGAACCATAGGTTCAAATTTGATAATCTTTTTATTGTTGGACTTTTATTTATAACTTTTATGTTTTGAGTTTTATAAAATTTTATGGTTTATATGGTCGAAATAGCATTTCTTTGTCTTGACCTAATAATAAACGACAGAGATAATTAACTTAAAACTTGAGAATTATTTCGAACATAACTTTTTAACTGTAAGTCCAAATTTGATGGTGTTTTTCTTCTTGAAAGCTTAGACTTTTATCTACAACTTTGATGTTTTAAGTATTGCAAAATTTAGTTCAAATGGTCGAATATGCAATTTAGTGTCGCTATCCCAAGAATGAAAGAAAGATTTAAGTAATTTAAGACCTAAAACTATTTTAACCATAACATTAGTCCAAATTTGATGATCCTTTTCTTGTAGAAAAGCTTAGACTTCTATCTATAATTTTCATGTTTTGAGTTCTACAAAATTTTGGGATGTAAAGGGTCCAAACTTCACATTTTGTCGCAGACCTGTGAGTGTTTCAGGCTGTGCCAGTAAACCCTCCTTTTGTTCTTGTTTTTCTTGTTGATTGCTCGAATGAATTTCGATGTTTTGGTGTTTGATTTTGATGCCTATTTTCTAATGGTATCTGTAACGACCCTGAATTTCCGACCCAGTTTAAAATTTTGAATCCATTATTTAATATAAAAATTTGAAATTTATATATACGTTCTCAGTTAACGTCCAAACTTCGTATATAAAATGCGTCTAGTTAGTCATGGATATAGGAAAAGTTTCGTCACAAAATATCGCAGTAAACTTCGTTCGCTGTCTATTGTATATCAATTCATTTTAAAGTGCGTAAATTTTCATCTTCCAAATCTAAATATTTTTATACAGTAATGTTGTAAAAATTTATCTGATCAAGACGTCGCATTCCGTTTCGTCTAATTCCGTCGTCGTTTACTTCATTTAAATTGTTTTGTCAAACGAACAATTTAATCGATGAGAAATTTGAGTTTTGATAGAACTGTCGTATCGTCAATATCTGTGTACCGTTGTAAGTGCCTCGTCGTGCCGATCAGAATGATATATTCATTTGTACAAATCAGAATTCGACGTAAATCGTCGCGCTAATTTAATCGTTCTAAGCGAACCGGTTAAATAAGCATTCAACCCAAGTTTGACAGCCCTTATACATTCAAATTTTTGAAAATAAATTACTGGCTGAAGAGAATTTATTAGGTGGTTGGCAGCTGGTTGATAGCATAAGAAAATATGCAAGATATCTCGTAATTCACACAAAAATATTCTCTGTCCAATTGTTCATTTCATCCCTTCGTATCCCTGTCTTACATAATTAAATCTTTGTAACTTTTATTTCGTTTGCAAAGAGAGCTTACAACCGGGTAATAACATGCTTCTCCGACACCTTTCCTCTCCTACTTCATTTTATATTTCTCCTCTTTCACTTTTGTACTTCATTTTGCGGTCAACAAATTTGCAAAAGTAAATGCATGAATGAACCCAGCACCTCCACCATTCCACCGCGCGTCGCCCATCCGCCTCCACCGCGACGGCGCCTACGCCCCTTACTCCGCCACTTCCCCTAGCCTGCGCACACCACCCTCCAGCCGACCGTCCCCTTCACCTCGCCCCACCTGAACCGCGCGCGTCCCCTTCCTCCAGCCGTCGCACCACTCTCCAGCCGTCGCACCACCCTCCAGCTGCTCCCCACTCCAGAGCGCACCACCTCCGGACCTGACCCCTTCGACCGCTACTCCAGCACACGCGCACCACTCCTTTGGCCAAACCCGAACCCGAGACGACTTAGCTCCACCCAAGCCTCGACCGAGCCACCGCAAACTTCACGCGACAGGTCCACCTCCCTCCGACCTGCACCGCCCCTCGCCGTCGCCCTGCCCCTCGCCTGCACCGCCCCTCGCCGTCGCCAGTCCATGCTGAGAATGCTTGAAGGAAGTTTGCATGCATATATATATCTGAACAATCTTATATTTGTTTTTTTTCAAATGAAAAGTGTCTGCTGTTACAAAGATTCAAGATTGCACTTGTTTCCATAAACTCATATTTGCTGTCACGGATATATACAGTGTATATATATTGTAATATGAGTAAGGGTAGTAACCAATTTTTCTTCTCTGTTGTTGTACAGCAACTATCTGAAGCGATCCACCATATAGCAACACTCACTTCTCAGCTCTTCCTTCTTTTCTTTATTGATTGGTAAGTGTGTGTGTGTGTGTATGAACGTCCATATTGAAATTCATACCATTTCTTTCATGTCGATGGTTGCAGGTTGTTCGATTGTTCGTGTTTGTGTTGCGTTTGAATCAAGTCTATTCGTGCCTCTTCGTGCTTCGTCGTTCATTTTCTCTAACCACTAAAGGTGAATAAATTTCATGACTTATATTATTACACGATGATAATCAAGTTTGGTTGATAATATTGATGATTGTTTGATGTTAATATTGAATGTTAAATTTTTAACTCATGAAGTGATAAATAACATACACTTGAAATCAGACGTATGGTAGCTAACACTTTGAAATTTACATATGTACTTGAATTTGAGTAAATTAAAAATCTGTATAATATGACCTTTGAAATGTCTAAATAGTTGACACGTAGAAATATAGTTAGTTATACCTTGAAACATTGTAAACAAATTCATGTCGTGTAAATTTGATGAAGTATGAAATTGAATAAAGTAGATACCGAATGTAGAGTCGCATGCAATAATAGCGTAATAATCTTTAATCTACATGAAATGATAGTGTAGATTCTAGAAATAATGGTATTAATTTACATGAAATTATAATGTAAATTTAATACGATTATTTCGGGATTATTTAAATTAATTATTGTGTTGATATTGATTGTTGTTATTGCTTGTTTATTTACTTTGACACCATCCCAGTTATCACACTGCAAGTTCCCTTTACTATGCTTCTGATTTTGAATTGAAATGGAATCGGGTTGAAATAATAAATACCCAAATAAAACACTTGAACTAGGATAGAGAATTAAATAAAAACCCGATTGGTCGAACATTTCGATTTAAAATAAAAATAAAATAAAGATTTGATTTTAAAGAAACAATGAAGGGTTTAACTAAATTTGAAATTTTAAATTCTAGTGAAACTTCAATTGATAATATTTAATAATTTAAATAAATATTAACAAATGTTTGATGAAAGTATGTTGTTTAAATTTAATAAATTATTGAATTAAGTTTCGTAAATTTAATAATTAAACGAATTTGAAACTTGTTCACCGAAGCAATTTAACTTGTGATTACTTAATTAGATGAGTAAATAAGTGAATTTGAATTCCTTTAATAAGAAATAAAAATGCGATTTATTTATTGAAATAATATAAAACTTGTAAATTTAAAGAATTTAATTTGGCGAATTTAATTAAATTAAATTTATAAGTTTGGATATAATGTAGGTAAACTTAAGTGGGTGATTTAATCAATTGGAAATTAAATTGAAATTGTTTTGAAATGATAAATTAACTTAATTTAAATGATTGTTGAATGAAATCCATATATGAATTTAAAATCAATATTTGAATTGTTTTAAATGAAATTGAAGTTGAATTGTGAAACCAAGTAGAAATTTGAAATTGAAAATTTGAAATTTTGAAACATAAATTATGGAAATTGATATCGAAAGTCAAATGAAATGTTGGCTTTCGAATTCTAAGTAAAATTGATTTGATTTTTGAAAGTTATAAAATGACTAATCGGTGTAATAATTACGAAGTTATTAAAGAGACCGGGATCGGTTAGGGACATACTCTCTGTCTAAACCCAATACCACTTTAATAACTATTATACGCGGAGTGTGATCCAGAATGAAGTGGTGGAATGATGTACGTTGATGATTGAAGAAAGAGAACGATAATGGATGACCTTGACACTTGTGTCAAATTGGAAATGACTTAAACAGGAGTCGTGCCGGACCAACGAGGCTAGCTACCTCTAGCGAACACACTTCTTCATAAACTACTCATTACTTGTTTTCGATTGGTGCGCACCCATGAATTTATAATGTTGTATCGCAGTGTTGCGATCGTTGCAGCGATGCATTCTCACCAGTCCGGATCAGGCAAACGGTAGTTTCACTACCTTGGGTATTGCCTCATGTGCCTTGTCATACTTGTATCCCTATACGTGACCGCTATGATTTGTTTTGTATTATACCTATGGAGTACTTCCTGATAGCCCACTAGTTTACGGTGGAGTTTACAGTGATGTATAGACTATGATGCTATATTAATGTGTTAAGAGGAATAATGGTGACGCCTTAACACTATCTTGATACTTTATTTTACTGTTAGACATTATCTACTTAGCGTACACTACTATATATAGGTAGTTTAACGGATCCTAAAAAATGTTTATTCCATTCGTCTTTGAGTTATTATTATTTCGAAATCTGAACCATATCATCTTGTTTAAGAATATATGTCCTGACTCGAGTGTTTGTTTGTGCTTATGCTCGGGTCAGTCTGAGGATTTCTATTACTGTGCTGCTTGGAAGCTGAATACTTTAAAGACTATCATTTATCTTTATCAGTATTGCTCTATTCTATTATGATACTTGTATCGTACATATATGTATTTCTATATCATCGTTTGCTTGAGACATTGTTGTATTTACTTAGTAGCTTCATGAACTACTATTATGACATTGTTGTAATTCTGCTGTGTTATTCTGTTATATTGTATCTGTCTGTGATTTTGTGATGATTCTCATTTATATTCATATAATCCATTAATGATTCGTGTTTTGTACTATTTAAGTTGACATGTGTGGATTATTGTCAATTTAAATGGTCCAAATATACGGGTTGTTACAGTTGGTATCAGAGCTTTGGTTCCCAAAAACCTTAGCCTGTGGAGTTGTAAAGCTCATTAGAGATAGGGTAACTATACCCTAGAATGAGAAGAATCATTTCAGAATCTATATCCTTTTGATTCCAACTTCCTTATTGAATTTGTTTGATTAGAATTTCCTTAAGTTATATAAATTTCTATCGTTGATTCTAAAAATCACTTTTGGTATCCAGGATGAGTACCAGAAGGAACGCTAGAGGTGGGGGTAGAGGAAATGCTCCCGCACCACGTGCTCCAGCTCCGCAGTCAAGTTCTATACTCTTAGCAAAGAATACACCCAGCTTGGCGGCATCGAATTCTCTGGTTCTGAGAGCATCATTGGAGCGCAACAGTGGCTGAAGAGCCTGGAAAGGATCTTCACTGGTCTTGAGATTATAGACGCGAGAAGCGTCAATTGGCCGCTTGACAGGTTCAGGATGCGGCACAGGATTGGTAGGAGTCAGTAACCTCCCATACTAACGAAGAAACTATTAGCTGGGCTCAGTTTAGGTAAAATCTAACTGAAATTACATCCAAATAAATTCCTTCTATCTCTTCGAATCTTGGCTCATCTTGTCTCGCTTGTAAAAAAGGGTTCCTTTACGGCTCAGTGGATGCCAACAGCCGAAAAGGTTCAACTTTATCGATCATTTATGGGCCTCAAGCAGGGTAACATTACTTTCTCCGAGTATGAAAGGAAGTTTAACGAACTCTCCAAGTTCGGACCTGGCTTGATTGATACACCACTTCTAAAGAACGAGAAATTCATCCATGGATCACGTCCAGAGTATTACGATCTCCTTACAGGTCATGTCCATGGCACTTTCACCGAACCGATGGATTATGCCCTTAGGTATAAAGGAAAGCCGAGGGGTGCATCGGTCACCAAGACACCAGTTGCTCAGCCATCCTCTAGTCAGACTGGGAAGAGGAAGCCGAACTTTGAGCAGCAAAGGAAGAACTGGAAGAAGACAACCGGGCTTGGCTATTCTCAGAAGAATCCCATTGACATATCCTATATCACCTGCTTCAACTGCAATCAGAAGGGTCATTATGCCAGCAGTTGCCCATCTCCAAAGGGAGCAGCTATTCCGCCACCGGCTCAGATGGCCAAGAGAGATGTATGTCACATTTGCTTACAGCGAGGACATTTTAAGAAAGATTGCCCTACCCAGAAGAGGGGTACCACATCTGGAGTTTTTGCTATTACCACCCCTACCGCGGAAGTTCAGGATGACCAAGGTATATTACAGAGTACTTTTATGTTGCACACTTTACCTGTTAAAGTTCTATTTGATGCTGGAGCAACACATAGTTTCATATCTATTGATTTGTGCAATAAACATGAATTGGAACCCATCCTTGCCTCAACTTTCTTATGTGTATCAAATCCCATTGGAGGACCTGCTAACCTCAAAAGGGTATGCAGATATGTCACGCTTATGTATGGTATGCATCGTTTCACTTGGGATTCTATGTCCTTGGATTCGAGGCATTCGATATCCTATAGGTATTGATTGGCTACGAAAGTTCAAAGCCGTTATCCCTTACAAAGCTCGAACCGTCTCTCTAATTGACGACAAGAGTAAACCTTTAGTTATTGAAGGTAAATCACCTCAGGAGTGTGCTGGAAGTTTTATATTCTCTTTTGACTCTCATCCGAATGATCTAAGCTCTACCCCGATTGTTTAGCTTTTTCCTTATGTGTTTGGAGAAGTCAATTCTCTACCACCTCCGCGAAAATCGAATTCCTCATTGATCATATCCCTTGTGCTCGACCAGTAGTTCTCCCTTCCAGAAGAATGGCTCCTAAAGAGAAGGCAGAATTGAATGCTCAGATTGAAGATTTATTTGCTAAAGGCTTGATTAGGCGAAGTCATTCAGAATGGGGAGCTGCAGTCGTATTCGTCACAAAGTCAGATGGTTCTCTTAGAATGTGTGTGGACTATAGAGAGCTAAACATGCTCACACACAAGAACAGATATCCAATGCCCCGCATTAATGATTTATTCGACCAGCTCCATGGGGCTAAAGTTTTCTCTCAACTCGATCTGGCTACCGACTTTAACTAACTCATAATTACTGAGGAGAGTATTCCTAAAACAACATTCCATACTGAAAATGGTTTCTTTGAATGGATGGTTATTCCGTTCGGCCTAGCTAATGCTCCAGCTTATTTCGTTGACTTGATGAATAGAGTTTTCCGTGATGTTCTTAACAAGTTTGTTCTTGTTTTCATCGATGATATTCTCATCTTCTCTAAAGATAAGAAAGAGCATAGGTCACATCTGGCTTTTGTCCTTGAAACTCTTCGTAGTCATCAGCTTAAAGCCAAGTTCTTGAAATGCCACTTTTGGAGAGATGAAGTTCGATTTCTTGGCCATAGTGTTTCGGAGAATGGGATTTCGGTCGATCCAGCTAAGATCGTCGTAATCAATGTAAGTTCTATCCTTACTTGTCATTTCTATCCTAATATCTTATCTCTTTCTAAACTCGAATCCCTTGAATTTGCAAGATTGGAAGACTCCCAAAACTCCTACAGATATTCGTAGCTTCTTGGGCTTGGCCGGCTATTATCGTAGATTTATAGAAAATTTTGCTCGGATTGCTGCACCGCTCATCGTACTGACCAGAAAGGATGTCAAATTTAATTGGAATGAAAAGTGCGAATCAGCTTTCAATGAGATGAAGCAAAAGTTGACCTCTGCCCTAGTTCTTACAGTTATTGACGGAAGCGAAGGTTTGACCATCTATATTGATGCTTGCCGTGATGGATTAGGAGCAGTTTTAATGCAGAAGGGAAAGGTCATTGCCTATGCTGGTCGTCAGTTAAAGACCCATGAAGCAAATTATGCAACTCATGATTTAGAGCTTCTTGCGGTTGTATTTGCTCTAAAGCTATGGATACATTATCTTTTAGGGACAAAATTCAAATTATTTACAGACCATAAGTCATTGAGGTATATTTTCTCACAAAAGGATTTGAATCAGAGACAAGTCCGATGGCTCGAATTCTTAGCTGCATATGATCTCGATATTAACTACACCCCAAGAAAAGCAAACGCTGTAGACGATGCTTTGAGCAGAAACCAAGCAATGATATGTTGTAATCTTGTAGAAGGAATGTTATTTCAGCTTGTTGTCTCCCCAGCTCTTATGGATCGTATCTAGCTAAGCAATATGAGGACACTTTGCTCTATCGTATCAAGGAAATAGTTCTCGGTAGAGTCGGGAATGTTAACAGTAAGATGGGTGCATAAGTAGATAGTAATGGAGTTTTGAGGATCGACAACAGAATTTGCGTTCCAAATGTTGACGGTTTAAGACAGGAAGTGCTGAGAGAAAACCATCAATCTTAGCTTTCATTTCATCCAGGAGTCACAAAGATGTATTAGAATATGAAGAAGTTGTATTGGTGGAGTGGGATGAAACGCGATATCTCTACCTATGTTAGTAGATGCACCACCTGTCAACAAGTTAAGGCCGATCATAGGAAGACGGCAGAACTGCTTCAACCTCTAGAGATTCCAAGTTGGAAGTGGGAGCAGATTTCTATGGACTTTATTGATGGGCTACCAAGGACCAGAAGGGGTAACGAGAGGATTTGGGTGATTGTCGATAGGCTGACGAAATCCGCTCATTTTATTTCAGTCAAGACCACTCGTACTTCTTCGAGTTTGGCCGAGATATATACGAGGGAAGTTGTCAAACTTCATGGTGTACCATCTAGTATCGTGTGCGATAGAGATGCTATTTTCACTAGTAAATTCTGGAAGGCATTTCAAGATACTTTGGGCACTAAATTAAACTTGAGCACAACTTATCATCCCCAGACAGATAGTCAAACTGAGAGGGTGAATCATATTTTGGAAGATCTTCCCCAAGCTTGTATTATAGACTTTGGTGGATCCTGGAAAGACCATCTCCATTTGGTTGAATTCACCTATAATAATAGTTATTAGGTAAAATCGAATTTCAATTTGAATAAGTATATTTGAATTGGACTTTAACTATCTTTGATAAATTAGGCAAGTATTGGTATGGCGCCGTTCGAAGCTTTATATGGACGGCCGTGCAAATCGCCAGCTTATTGGATTGAGCCAGGGGACCGATTAGTGCTTGGTCCGGAAATGATTATGGAAGCTTCCGAGAAAGTTAAAGAAATCAGGAGAAAGATAAAGACGGCACAAGACAGACAGAAGTGCTACGCTGACAGAAGAAGGAGAGATCTCGAATTCAGTGCAGGGGATGAAGTATTTCTCAAAGTGTCGCCTTTAGAATGTTATTCGATTTGGATGGAAAGGAAAGCTTGCTCCCGGATTTGTTGGCCCATTTGAGATTACGGAAAGGATTGGAACTTTGGCCTATAGAATCGCATTACCATAGAAGTTTGCTGGTGTGCACAATGTGTTCCATATCTCACATCTCCGCAAAGTAGTGTGTGATCCATCTATGATCATTCCCACTGCTCAGTTGGAAGAGTTATTCATCGAGCCTGACTTGACCATTGAGCGGAAGCCACTACGGATGGTCGACCATGAGAAGGAGTAACTTAGAAGGAAGTCGGTCAATCTCGTCAAAGTTCAGCGGAGTGCAGATGACCGAGATTGCACATGGGAAACTGAGGATAGTATTGAGGATTTAAACCCCGAATTACTGATTCCAGGTATAATTCATTTTTCTAAAATCTATCTTGATTTTCTGCTTGTTTCTTTCCTACGTCTTCCACCTCGTTCCTTTTCGAGGACGAAAAGTTTTGAGTGAGGGAGATTGTAACGGCCATGAATTTTCGACCCAGTTTAAAATTTTGAATCCATTATTTAATATAAAAATTTGGAATTTATATATACGTTCTCAGTTAACATCCAAACTTCGCATATAAAATGCGTCTAGTTAGTTATCGATATAGGAAAAGTTTCATCGCAAATATCGCAGTAAACTTCGTTCGCATTCTATTGTATATCAGTTCACTTTTAAAGTGCGTAAATTTTTGTCTTCCAAATTTAAATATGTTTACACAGTAATGTTGTAAAAATTTATCTGATCAAGAAACCACATTCCGTTTCGTCTAATTCAGCCGTCGTCTGCTTCATTTAAATTGTTTTGTCAAACGAATAATTTAATCGGCGAAAAATTTGAGTTTTGGTAGAACTTTCGTATCGTCAATATCTGTATACCTTTGTAAGCGTCTCGTCACGCCGATCAGAATGGTATATTCATTTCTACAAATCGGAGTTCAACGTAAATCGCGCTAATTTAATCGTTCCAAGCGGACCGGTTAAATAAGCACTCAGCCCAAGTTTGACAGCCCCTATACATTCAAATTTTTGAAAATAAATTACTAGCCGAAGAGAATGTATTAGGTGGTTGGCAGTTGATTGATAGCATAGGAAAATATGCATGATATCACGTAATTCACTCAAAAATATCCACTTGTTCATTTCATCCCTTCGTATCCCTGTCTCACATAATTAAATCTCTGTAACTCTTATTTCGTTTGCAAAGAGAGCTTACAACCAGGTAATAGCATGCTTCTCCGACACCTTTCCTCTCCTACTTCGTTTTATATTTCTCCTCTTTCATTTTTGTACTTCATTTCGCTGTCAACAAATTTGCAAAAGTAAATGCATGAATGAACCCAGCATCTCCACAATTCCGCCGCGCGTCGCCCAGCCGCCTCCACCGCGACGGCGCCTGTGCCCCTTACTCCGCCACTTCCCCTAGCCTATGCACACCACCTTCCAGCCGACCGTCCCCTTCACCTCGCCCTACTTGAACCGCGCGCGTCCCCCTCCTCCAGCCGTCGCACCACCCTCCAGCTACTCTCCACTTCAGAGTGCACCACCTCCGGACCTGACCCCTTCGACCATTGCTCGAGCACACGTGCACCAGTCCTCTGGCCAAACCCGAACCCGAGACGACTTATCTCCTCCCAAGCCTCAACCGAGCCATCGCAAACTTCACGCGGCAGCTCCACCTCCTTCCGACCGCACACTCCACTGCTTTGTCGCCCTGCCCCTCGCCGTCGCCAGCCCATGCCGATAATGCTTGAAGGAAGTTTGCATGCATATATATATATATATGAACAATCTAATATTTTTTTTATTATTTAAAAAAAAGGAAAAGTGTTTGCTGTTACAAAGATTCAAGATTGCACTTGTTTCCATAAACTCATATTTGCTGTAACGGATATATACTGTAACGACCAAGAATTTCTGTCATTTGAAATTGAGATATTTAATTAATTTTAAATATTAACGAGTAAAGTTTGTAAGTCGAATGATTTATTTTTCGAATATCTGGATTTAATTGATAATTAAATCGATAATTTAGTATTTGAAATTACAGAAAAATTTGGAAATTGGGTTTAATGTGATTAAAGATGATTTATAAAGTTATAATAAATCATATTGGAGTTAGAGTGATGTTATGGAACTTTTATAATTGAATTAAAAGTTAATTTGTGAAAATTGAATATTTTAATATTTAGTTGACGAGTTAAAATAGCCATTTTCAAACATTCTCGTATTTCGACGAAACTAGTTTCATCGGACCCGTAATGTTATATTATTGTAAGATTTCAAATTTCGTGTCAATCGGATTTACCTTTTGTCCGCGGCAAGCTAAAACGCATAGAAATTGGTTTAATCGATTTAATTTAAATTTGATCGTTTATTTCCGTAACTCGCACATATGATCGAATTAGCCTCCGAAACATGTTCCATTGTGTTCGAAATGCGGGGTAAAACCTAGAAACGTCAGCCGACACGTTTCGTTTGGAGTTCGAAAAATCTCGGATGAATAGTGTTTTGCCTATTTTATATAAAAGTACCTTATTCCCTTCATTTTTCACAAAATCTCTCTCTTCCAAGTTTCAGCCGGCCCTAATTATTCAATGGCCAGAAATTCATTTCCTTTCCCCTTCGGTTCCTCTCAATCCCTTCGTTTTCACGGTCCGGCTTCTACGCGAAAGTTGGAGAGCTCATCGACCACTACGAGTTCAACGGAGGAGATTTGAAACGGCGTTGTGTAGAGGCGACAGCTTGCCCGCGTTCGTGCAGCAGTTCGAAGGGGATATCTCGATCATGGAACGTGTTTGGGGGGTCGGTCTGTGGCCATGGGTGAGGAGTGGCATAGCGCACGTAATGGAGGTTGTTGATCATCGCGTAGATGATCGGAGAGGGCACGAAAAATTAGGGCAAATGACGTGTAGATGGGTTCGATTGAATGCAAATCACCTGGAAGAGGAAGAGAGCAAAACGCGGCCTGATGTAGCAAAAGAAACGAACGGCCCAGATTTGGAAATAAGGTTTAAAAATAAATAAAATGTGTGAAATTAGTTATATTAAAATTCGTACAATGTTAAAACTATCATAACTCTTTCATACGAGGTCGAAAAATGACGAAACGAATTGCGTTATCTTCATTTTGGCGAGCTCTACGCAATGGAGCTGGATTGGAGCTAGTGAAAATTTTGGATAAAATTAAACGCGCATTTAATTTTATTCGAAATGAAGCACTGCAACTGTATTTGAAACAAGGTGAGAACTTCTCACTCAATCGAATTGCGTTTCGATTTAAATTTTAAATAGTTAAATTTGAAATTGCTTGGTTGTGTTGATTATATGCTTGGATGATATCTATTGTTTTGAAATAGACTCTATGTGCCGCATATTAAGCGGAGGTTATTTATTAAACACATATACCGCGATATTCCACTTTGAAGTGGAATTGGTATTATATATGTACTTGGAATTGATTTCCCGCATTATATAGCGGATGAGATTCTATTGCGCCACATAATAGCGGATAATATCTTATAAATCCCATATACCGTGATATTTCACCTCGAAGTGGAATTGGTATTGTGCTAACATCTATGGATGCAGGGAAACAGGTTAGAGGGATCCAACTGGATTCCTCAAATGATTGAATTTGTTTCAATATTGTGTGTTGATCTATTTATAATCTGCGTGATTAGCTTTGTCATTGAAACCGTTAAAGGCTAAAATTTAGCCGAATATACTTTTGGTATTGTTAGATGCCGAAAAAAATAAAATTGGATTTTTGAAAATTTAAGTTGAGAATTCATAATAAAATTTAATTTTGGAATTGATTTATTTTAAATAAATAAACGTTGTAATTTTTATGTCATAAAAATTATGATTTTTGTGAAATATAACCGAAATGTGATTTTTGAAATAAGTAGTTGATTAATTTATAAAATGGTTTAAATTGCGATTTTTGAATTATTATAAATGATTTATATAAAAGATTTATAAAATTGATATTTATAAATTAAAATATTGGAATTATAAAACGAGTTTTTATAAGTGTTAAAATGAAGTATAAATGGATTGCATAAGTGGATGAAATCTATAGATTTATAAATTGTGAAGTTATAAAATGAATAGATTTTTGTAAAATAAAAGATTTATAAGAAATTAACTTATAAATTGGATTTTGGCGTGTAAACGAGATATGGATAGAATTTGTTAATAAAGTGATTTTATAAGTTGAAGTTGTTATAAAACATAAATGGAATTTATAAACATTGTTTTATAAATCCGAAATCGACTTATTTTGATAAGTTTAATTATTATAGCTTATTAAAGGAAATATATCCACGATTTTAGACAATGGATAATCCTTTAAATAAAATATGTAGAAATGTTGAATTTGGTTAAGGAAATATATTCACGGTTTTGGACAGTGAATAATATATTAAAGAAATGCTTTGGAAAAGTGATATTTTAAGTAGAATTATAAAGATTTAAAGATGTTTTAAAATGTAATAAGTATCGAAACCATAGATTTCAACATTCATTGTTGAAATAGACGTTTTCGAGAAATAAGGAAATGGTGGACTATAACACCGTTATTATAGTAAATGATTTCCAAAAGGAAATGTTTTATGTAGTATTGGAATTTATATATCTATCTTAATTTAGAATCCCTATACTAATGATTTTGAGTTGTCGCAACGATGTTTTACGCAACATTCGTTTGGACTCAAATAAAAGTGTTTAAAAGAATGTTTTCCTTAAAGAATGAAATATATACTTAGTTGTGATTTAAGTATATTGAATATTTTCCGTATGTTGAAAATGAATAAATTTGTGAATTACTTATTATTAAATAAGTATGGAAATGTTTTTCCAATATGAAGTGAAATGTTTTGAGATTTTATCTTTTAAAGATAAATTGAAAGCGAATATTTGAAATCGATTTGAAAAGCGTATGTTAATAGATATTTTGGAAATATATATTCACTATGGAATTTATAAAGGAAAGGGAAATTTGTTTAAAAATAAACGTTGAATTATTTTTGAAGTGTGGAAATAAATTTACGGATTTAGAACGTAAGTTTAAAATAAATCGGTAAGGATTTATTTGATTGATTTAAATGAACCGGTTTGAAGTGAAAATGAATAAATATTTATGAATATATCCCGTGTGGGGAAATGATTTGAAATTTGTTTTCAAAGATTGAAAGGTGAAAATTGATTTGAAATTTGTTTTCAAATGGTTGAAATGTGGAAATTATATCTTGTAAAGACATTTTTGAAAATAAATAATTTGGGAAATTACTTGAAATCGGGTGATGTTGTGAATATTGATTGATAGTTAAATAACCGACTATCAATATTGACCCTTAAATGGCTATTTGTTGTGAATTGGTTGAAATTGAATGCTACACTTATTTTTAAATTATTGCGCTCGTTATTCGGATTACCCATTCCGAATAGTGATACGACGTAATGGATAGCATTGAAGACCGGG
This sequence comes from Allium cepa, assembly GCA_030765085.1. NCBI lineage: Eukaryota > Viridiplantae > Streptophyta > Magnoliopsida > Asparagales > Amaryllidaceae > Allium > Allium cepa. Next base: position 806,867,309 of record CM060938.1, read on the forward strand.
TATTTGTGAAAACGATAGGATGACCTATCGATTGTCTCTGCACCGTTAGCTACGGTATGGAGATTTCCTTTGTGATGGGAAATTCGATCAGGATTGTGAATACCCGGATTGCAAGTGCTTCTTTTGAAGTGCCTTCGGTTCTATTCGAACCCGGAACAGACTTGTATGGTTACATGTCTGACCTTATATTTTGAGATATAAAGAAGATTTCTTTCAAATACATTTCTGTTGGTGCAGAGGATTTATTCTCTTAGCTTAACACCCTTCTCTGAGACGTACGAGCTCAGAGGTTTTGTAGTTGAAGGTTATCAGCGATATACTCCCAATTTGGTAATGTGGCATGTTGAGTGTTGCTGTGTGATGATTATTTATTGATCATTTGTTGATCAATGCATGGCTTTGTGCCTAGTTTTGTGGACGAGACTTCGTTAGACCTCACACCCCGGAAATGGTCGAAAGAGGAATCGTGGCAGCAAGGTTATTTGGGGATAGCTTCCCCTGAGGGTATGTCCATTTTCTTCTGGATTATGAGTGGTGTCATGGTATGGAGCCCAGATACTTACATTGTGGTTGCTGCAAATTTATTACTTTGTGGTTGTTGGTTGAGAAGCGCTTCGGATAAAGGTTGGTAACGACCGGGAAGTGGCATACTCGTGTCAGTTGTTACCTAGTCACAGAGGTAACCCGACCTTCCAGAGGCGTTACATTTTACTTGGGAAGTTCCTTCTCCCGACCATTTTTTGGAAATCCAAACAAAACAATACGACCCTTGTACGGTTTTAGTTGTATTACCTGCCGTGGAATGTAGCGGTAACCTGCTATTGAACATGGTAGCTATAGTAGGCATAAGTGCGGAATGCCTATGCTGGCTAAGATTTATATTATACTTTCGAAATGTTTTCCTACACTTTGCACTTATAGTAATAATATCAAGAAATTCTCTCATATCAAGCATGTTTGACTATAATAAGGAGAAATCTCCTTTAAGTCTGCATTTGCATTGTGTGTGTGGCGGGAGGCCTTATGGTAGTTCCATTTTCCAAAAGCATTGCGGATATTTTTCACTTCCCTTGTTGTTTTTGTTTTAAAGATAAATAACTGTTTTAGTTCTCACACCAGTCCCATGACTGACCTGGAGTTTATTGTTCCCTTCCTAAACTCTGGGTGCCCAAAATTTTCCACATGGGCAGCCTAGAAATAGGTTATCTGGTTATTCTGGATTTTAGGAGTGCCATGGAGCTCAAATGGCGAGCTGGATGGCGAGACGTATTACTTGTATATGATATTATCTTTCCGCTGTAAATTCACTTGTAGGGACATGTTTATATAACTGTCTATTATCGTGTTGTGCTGTATATTGACTCTGATGATGTAATGTATAAAATGTATAGTTCTTTTGATTTAAAGATTATTTACTTATCTATTATATGTTATTCCGCTGCGACTGTGAGATTCTGTTATTGTTTCTGTTCTGTCTTCTTCTTCTTCTACCTTTTTCTTCTTCTTAAACCCTCATGGTTCAATTTTCCGGCATTCGATTGCTCGGCAATTGATACAGTGGACGTAATGATGTCGATTTTCGGAAGTCGAAAAATCGGGTCATGACAGCGTGGTATCAGAGCATATGGTTAAGTGACAACCTTGGCTATGTTGGGAATCACTCATTAGAGATAGAGTCAGTAGTACTTTAGAATGAGTTTGAGTGTAATAATAGCTATGAGCGCGTATTTGTTAGTGGATATAAAATGTTTTATATTGTGATGATTGGTTTGTTGAGTGGTATATGGATTCTGGTCGGTATAGTCTGTACAACTCTATCGATAGGTGTCTCTAAACACTTATACAGAACAAATTGGCACGATATTGTTTTAAATAGGGTAAATGAAATAATTTTACCCAAAACTATTTTCGTAGATAAAGGAAATAATCTTTGTAAATTATTATAGTATATAGTTGCTTGATTGTTAGGAAGTGATAAATTACTATCGTTTGAGTAGGAAGTTGAAATCGTAACTCCAAAATTAAGAAATAATTTCACATACAAATGGAATTTATGAATATGAATTGTAAATGTAAATGTGATTTGTAATTTAAAGTAAAATTTAAGAGAAGTGTTTGGAAATGTTTAGAAAATAATTTGAAAATTTTGAGGATTTGGAAAGTTTAAATCCCTTTTGATTTTGAAAATGAATTTCAAAGATTTTGGAAAAATGTTTTGAAGGGATAAAAACTCTAAACTCTTTTCGGTCGCTGGAAGATAATTCCGATGATGATCGCGACATCATCGGTGTTCATTTTCGGGTTTCCAGGAGAGGAATTGCTTCCAAATTGTTTTAAATTAAAGTTGTTTGGAAAATTTGGGTTTGGTTTTGAAATTCAAAAGATAATTTGAATTAATTTCAAAATTGATTTTGAAAGGTTGAAAAGACTCTAGAATCCTATTTTAAATATTTATCGAATTGGTAAATGAGTTGATAACTTATACAATTTAAATTTTGATAGAATAAATTTAACTTAAAGGATGGAGTTAAATTGAAGTAAGTATAAGTGAATCAATTAAATTAAGTGAATTTAAAGAAAGGTCTAAGGAGGCTATGTGAAATGATTACTTAAAGAAAATTTATTAAGTTAAAAATAAATTTGGAGTAGTAACAAATGAATTGGAAGTGAGTTTGAATTATGAAAATAAAATTGTGAATGGATAAATAAAATTTACAGTTGCAAGTTAATGTAATTGAAATTGAATGTTGAAATGGAATATAACTTAAGTAAAGTTGAATGAAGTTGATTTTGGTATCAAAGTAAATTAATAAAGTGAAGTGATGAATATGAACTTGAGTTATGTAATGAAATTCAACTTTTATGGTAAAATGAATTAGCAATTGGATTAATGAATGGATTGAATGTTAATCAATCAAATGTAAATAAAGTGATATGGAATAATAGATGTAAGTGTTAATTCATTAAATCTAATTAAATGTGTTAAACCAAATTGAAGGTAAACAAATTGAATAAATTCGGTTGTGTTGAATATACATTGGTTGTTATTTGATCGTTAATTGATTGTATATAAATTCACTAAGTGTTGATGAAATTGAATTAGTGAAATTGAAAGCTAAAGTAATTGAATCCAAATTGGAAGTAAATGAATATGAATTGGATTTGATTTGAATTGAAAGTGAACTAATGTGAATGTAAATTAGTGAATGTAAACTAATTGAATTCAAATGAAATTGATAATGCAATCTAGAATGAAAATGGATATATAACTTCAATAGTAAAGTAAAAATGGTATAAGAAGTATATATTGAAAATTTTGTAAAGGAATGTGCAAAATAAATTTGAAAGTTGTAATTGGATATTATGGCTAGCAGGATATACATGTGTATTAAAGGGAATAGAATTGGAAATTTGATTTTGAAGATAAAAATTGAATTGCTCGACAAAAAGGTACGTATTTGAATTTCAGTATGAAATTTGATGATTTTCTTGTCCAACCGCTTGGCTTTTCGTTTTCTTTTTGAAATTGGGGGTCCGTTGTGGCATTTTGTAGTCGTACCAAGCTAGCCGCGCAAAGGAGACGCTGGCGAAATTTTTCAAAATTTTAAGGCGTTAGAATATTTTTGAGAAAAATTCAATTTTTTTGAAAACTATAGCTTTGATTTGAGTTGAAAAGTTAAACGATATAGTTGGTTTGGAAAAGATAACTAAGTTGGATTTGAAACTTAGTAAAGATTTGTAAGAAGTTTAATTATCGGGCTTTGGAAAAGTTAAACACTTAAGTGATTTTGGTAATTTAATTTGAACAAATTGTAATGAAAACGTGGGAGTTGAACTAGAAAATGGAAACCAGTGTTTTGGTTGAAGTTAAAGGTTTTGGAAAAGGTGAACATAAAATTTTCACTAAATGAATTTTTGAAAGATAATGGATTTTGTGAATTTTTCTTACTTGGTAATTTCGAGGACGAAATTCTTTTAAGGGGGGAGTTTGTAACGACCTAGAATTTCTGTCATTTGAAATTCAGATATTTAATTAATTTTAAATATTAACAAGTAAAGTTTGTAAGTCGAATAATTTATTTTTCGAATATATGGATTTAATTGATAATTAAATTGATAATTAGTATTTGAAATTACATAAAAATTTGGAAATTGGGTTTAATGTGATTAAAAATGATTTATAAAGTTATAATAAATCATATTGGAGTTAGAGTGATGTTACGGAACTTTTAAAATTGAATTAAAAGTTAATTTGTGAAAATTGAATATTTTAATATTTAATTGACGAGTAAAAATAGCCATTTTTCAAACAGTCTCGGATTTTGACAGAACCAGTTTCATCCGATCCGTAATGTTATATTAGTAAGGTTTAAAATTTCGTGTCAATCCGATTTACCGTTTGTCCGGGGCAAGCTAAAACGCATAGAAATTGGTTTAATCGATTTAATTTAAATTTGATCGTTTATTTACATAACTCGCACATATGATCGAATTAGCCTCCGAAACACGTTCCATTGTATTCGAAACATGGGGTAAACCCTAGAAACGTCAACCAGCACGCTTCGTTTGGAGTTTGGAAAATCTCGGATGAATAGTGTTTTGGCTATTTTCTATAAAAGGACCTTATTACCTTCATTTTCCACAAAATCTCTCTCTTCCAAGTTTCAGCCGGCCCTAATTATTCAATGGCCAGAAGTTCATTCCCTTTCCCCTTCGATTCCTCTCAATCCCTTCGTTTTCACGCTTCGGCTTCTAAACGAAAGGAGGAGAGCTCATCGAGCACTACGAGTTCAACGGTGGAGATTTGAAATGGCGTTGTGTAGAGGCCACAACTTGCCCGTGTTCGTGCAACAGTTCGAAGGGGATATCTCGATCGTGGAACGCTTTTGGGGGGTCGCTCTATGGCCGTGGGTGAGGAGTGGCATGGCGCACGTAATGGAGGTTGTTGATCATCACGTAGATGATCGGAGAGGGCTCGAAAAATTAGGGCAAATGACGTGTAGATGGGTTCGATTGAACGCAAATCACCTGGAAGAGGAAGAGATCAAAACGCGGCCTGATGTAGCAAAAGAAACGAATGGCCCAGATTTGGAAATAAGGTTTAAAAATAAATAAAATGTGTGAAATTAGTTATATTAAAATTCGTACAATGTTTAAACTATCATAACTCTTTCATACAAGGTCGAAAGATGACGAAACGAATTGCGTTGGCTTCGTTTTGGCGAGCACTACGCAATGGAGCTGGATTGGAGTTGATTGGAGCTAGTGAAAATTTTGGGTAAAATTAAACACGCGTTTAATTTTATTCGAAATGAAGCACTGCAACTGTATTTGAAACAAGGTGAGAACTTCTCACTCAATCGAATTGCGTTTCGATTTAAATTTTAAATAGTTAAATTTAAAATTGCTTGGTTGTGTTGATTATATACTTGGATGATAAATTGCTATCTATTGTTTTGAAATAGACTCTGTACGCCGCATATTAAGCGGAGGTTATTTATTAAACACATATACCGCGATATTCCACTTTGAAGTGGAATTGGTATTATATATGTACTTGGAATTGATTTCCCGCATTATATAGCGGATGAGATCCTATTGCGCCGCATAATAGCGGATAATATCTTATAAATCCCATATACCGCGATATTTCACCTCGAAGTGGAATTGGTATTGTGCTAACATCTGTGGATGCAGGGAAATAGGTTGGAGGGATCCAACTGGATTCCTCAAATGATTGAATTTGTTTTAATATTGTATGTTGATCTATTTATAATCTACGTGATTATCTTTGTGATTGAAATCGTTAAAGGCTAAAATTTAGCCGAATATATTTTTGGTATTGTTAGATGCCGAAATAAATAAAATTAGATTTTTGAAAATTTAAGTTGAGATTTCATAATAAAATTTAATTTTGGAATTGATTCATTTTAAATAAATAAACGTTGTAATTTTTATGTTATAAAAATTATGATTTTTTTGAAATATAGCCGAAATGTGATTTTTGAAATAAGTAGTTGATTAATTTATAAAATGGTTTAAATTGGGATTTTTGAATTATTATAAATGATTTATATAAAAGATTTATAAAATTGATATTTATAAATTAAAATATTGGAATTATAAAACGAGTTTTTATAAGTGTTAAAATGAAGTATAAATGGATTTCATAAGTGGATGAAATCTATAGATTTATAAATTGTGAAGTTATAAAATGAATAGATTCTATTAGAATAAAAGATTTATAAGAAATTAACTTATAAATTGGATTTTGGCATGTAAATGAGATATGGATAGAATTTGTTAATAAAGTGATTTTATAAGTTGAAGTTGTTATAAAACATAAATGGAATTTATAAATATTGTTTTATAAATTCGAAATCGACTTATTTTGATAAGTTTAATTATTATAGCTTATTAAAGGAAATATATCCGCGATTTTGGACAGTGGATAATCCTTTAAATAAAATATATAGAAATGTTGAATTTGGTTAAGGAAATATATTCACGATTTTGGACAGTGAATAATATATTAAAGAAATGCTTTGGGAAAGTGATATTTGAAGTAGAATTAAAACGATTTAAAGATGTTTTAAAATGTAATAAATATCGAAACCATAGATTTCAACATTCATTGTTGAAATAGACGTTTTCGAGAAATAAGGAAATGGTGGACTATAACACTATTGTTATAGTAAATGATTTCCAAAAGGAAATGTTTTATGTAGTATTGGGATTTATATATCTATCTTAATTTAGAATCCCTATACTAATGATTTTGAGTTGTCGCAACGATGTTGTAACAACCCTGTATTTTGTAATTATTTTATTGTATATTTTAATTATTTTTAACGTAAAATTTTGATTTGAAAAACTTATTTTACTTATTTGAAATGATTGTTAAATTTATCATTTAAATATAATATTGATTTTTATATGAGTTATAATTCCAAACTTGTGTAAGTTGAATATTTGTCTGAAATGCTGATTTTGGTCAAAATAGTCAAACTGTGACTTTTAACTTAAAATTTTAAAAGTTTAAAATTTTAAATTTTTTTCTTTTATTATGAAAGTATATAAAATTCTAAGAACACCACTTTTCGTTTCGTTGAAATCGGATGTAAATTGTGGAAGTTATACCCTTTACAATATTGTGTGTATATAGGGTTATTTAACAATGACTATTTTAAATTGTATAAGTTACTTCTTCTTGGTTATATTTTATTTTAATATGTGATAATATGTTATATTATGTATATTTTGACTTTTAAGTATTTTTAAAATGATAATATAATTTTCTAAAGTTTATTTGAATTTATTTCAATTTATAAAGCCTAGTTGGTATTTACTGCATTTTTCTTTATTTAACTTTCTATTTAATAAAATTAAATTATTATTTTACCTTGAAAATGTTTTAAAACCATTTTTAACACAAATTTTGTGTTAAAATATTTTTTTTATGAAGTAATAAATTTTCTAAAGTCATTGGAGATCTTCTTGTAATTTTTATGTCAGGGTTGCTATTTTTAAGCAATTTCTTATTTCCTTTTTCAATTTTACTTAAAATAATTTTTTTTTAATTTTATTCTTACTTAGTTTCGGTTTTAAATAACATTTCTGAGTTTATTTTGTTTTTATAAAATTAAAAAGAAAAGGAAATGCATAAGGTTTAGAAAGTTAAGAGATTTTAAAAGCCTGAAACGGAAAGGCGTTTTATCCGTTTCTTTTTGCAATTAATACATCAATTTATCTTAGCCATTCCTTTCCTCATCCTTTGCAGCCTACTCCCTCATATTATTCACGAATTTTCAAGCTCCAAAACCCTAAAAATCATGGCCTCCATCTTGAGAAAAAATCTGGTAATGACTACATCCTTTTTCTACCTCTTTCTTCTCATTTTCTATGTATTTTGTCTAGTTTTCTATGCTTTCTGGATTGGCCTCTACCACCCACCATCACCACCATACTCTCTACCATCTCCTACCACTCTTCCTTGGCATCATCTCCAGCCATCATTTCAGATCCATCCATGGCCACACCTCCCTTGGTGACAAAACTCCACAAAAATTGCAAATAATGTCCAAAACAATGCACTAGCCACCACTATTACTTCACCACCTTCATACTTCACCCACGACCACCACCTCTAGCCACGACCACCACCTTGCTACCATAACTACACTTCATCTTAGCCTCTGTCCAGATCTGAAATTGACATGGACAAGACTCCATGAACCAAAACTCCACAAAAACAATGCATAAAGCCTTGAAACATTCATGATAGCCACCCTATCACTTCATATCTTCATCCACCACTTTGGCCACCACCATAAGCCGCCACCACCACCTTTTCCAGACCTCCCCACACCCCTCTATCTACTGTCCAAACCTGTACAAGTATGGACAAGCCCCACTTGACCCAAGGCCGAGCCTTGTTGTGCTCAAAAACTTCATATATGTTGCCTTGATCAATTGTATGCTTCATGTTATAACCCTACCACTCCATACTCCTTCTAGCCGTGAGTTATGGTGCCAAACCTGAGCTATATCATCATCATGGCTGAACCCAAGAACCTCCTAGGCCAAGCATTTGAATGGTTAAAGCAAGGTCAAGTAATCTATTCCTTTGTTGCTTCGTATTTTCATTGTTTCAACATTGTTTTGCGTTGAATATTTATGTGTATATTGTCTTGTTTTGGTTATTGTTTACAAGACAAATATCAAGGCTCTCCATTCATTCAAATCAAAAGTCATGCTATATCGTGCTTGTCGTGCTTTTGGAATCGCACTTGTGTTTGTTATTTTGGTCTTCAGCTTGAAACAATGAGTCTTTCTCACTCTGACATTTATACTTATGAAAAGTGAATTGATGACAAGTGTTTAGTAATAAAAAATGTTTATGCAAGTTAATGATGATCATATGATATGCTATGCCATGTTATTACCATATTATTACCATGTTAAAACTGTTAATTTTCACCCGACATCTGATATATGACTGTATATTGTGATATTGACCTTGTTTATATTATTTCTGCATATGATCACACTGCAAGTTCCCTGTTAGAAAAAAAATGTTATGGGCTGAAACGATAGGCCTGAATGGGTTAAAAATTTTCATTTTGACTTGGGATTGCGGGTTTGAAATGATAAAACCCGGATTTTCTTTGTAAATTACGGGTTGAAATGATATATTACCTGTATCACTTTACCTAGCGTAGAAAATTATATAGGCCCGTAGTTAAAATACGTTTTTCTAAAATTTTAAATATTTTAGAAATTTAATTATTATAATATTTTGATTTTAAATTTAATAAAAAAAGATTTTTGTAAATTATTATTGATTTTCTGAATAATTGTAAGTGAAATGAATTAATGAAAAAGTTAGAAATTTTGAACGTAAGTTATTTTGAAAATTTTGATTTAATTATATTGGAAATTTAATTGAATATGAAATTATGATAAATTTATGATAAATTTAAAGTGATTTCTATATCATATTAATGATTTTAATAAAGGTGAAATGTGAAATGAATGAATATTGTAAGTTGAAATTTTGAAATATAACTAAAACTGAAAATTTATGAAATTGACGTAAAGATGAACTTTTAGTTAAGTAAATAAAAATAAAACAAAGTTATATTTGAGAATTTGAACTTAAGTGTTAAGTTGAAATTTAATGTAATGGATTTTAAAAATTCAACATTGCATTTTAATAAGTGAATTATTATTAAATCTTGATTTTTGAATGGAAATTTAACTTTATAAAATCATGAACTTGAGGAAAATTAAATGATGTTTATAAATGTGAAAATGTATGATTTTATAAGTTAAAAATGTTTTTAATAAAAATATAATTGGTTGAGAAATTTTATTGAATATTTGAAGTTAATTGAATGCATTTTTGAAATGCTATTAATTACAATGTAAATGATATTACAACATTTGTAAACGCTGTAGTTGATGATAATGAACTAAAAAGCTAAATTGAATTAAAAGCTATTATAGCAATCTTTGTAAGTGCTATAATTTTTGAATTTAACTAAGTTTATTTGAAATTTAAGAAAACTCTATTACAACATTTTTAAACGTTGTCTTTTGTTAAATTGAATTGTTTTGAATGTAACTTTCCGTAGAGTTTTCTAAATGATGCGAAAAGTGAATTTTCACTGTTTTGATAAACTTAAGTGAATAAATGAACTTTGGAAGTTGAAATTTTTGAAAACTTAATAATTTAATTATTAAACATAACAACTTCATTGAAAAAAAAAGAATTTTTGGAATATAAACTGTTTTAAAATATGAATTGAAATGGTATTTTAGATTGAATAAAATGAATAATGATTTGAAATGAATGAAGTTTTGAAAAGATACGATATTTTGATATATTAAAATGATTTTAAAATTAAGTTTTGAAAGGATATGATATTTTGATATATTAAAATGATTTGAAACGAAGTTTTGGAAGATATGATATTTTGATATTTAAATGATTTGAAAAGAAGATCCGAAAGATATGATATTTTGGAATGATTTAATCTTTATTTTGATAAAGATTTGGGTTGAAATAATATTTTATTTTGAAGTATAAATATTGTTTTAAAAAGTCATAACTACGGGTTATAATAACGATTGGTTGTTAAAGAGACCGGGATCGGATATTGTCTTATAGCCGGCCAATACCGAAAACCACTTTAACAACTGTGTACGCGGTGGAGATTCCAGAATGAAGTAGGATGGTGGCGACGTTCTCGAGGTATATTACGTGGACCCAACTCCCGTGAGTTGGCATATATGACTTAAACAGGAGCTATACCGGGCTACACAAAGGGTCACACCCTTTCATCGAGCATGCTCCATCGGAAACCATTCTATTACTGTTGTGATTCGATTCGGTGGCGCCACTTTGATTCGGGGGTATTGTTCGAGGTGGGCGGAAGCTGCTGGCTTGCTGTCACCACCGGTCCGGGAGTGCAAACGGTGTATCCACCTTGGCATTGCCTCGCGTGCCGTGTCATATCCTTATATCGAGCCCACTACGATTTTGGTTTTAAAGATCCGACCGCGTTAAGGTTCACCATCCCCTTAACGCTATTTTCTATATGATTATACTTTACTGATTAGACACTACCGTATATAGCGTATATTACTACATAGTAAATAGTTTAACGGATCCTTAGAGGATGGACGGTCCCAAGCATCCTTTAAGTTACTGATGCATTTTGTTACTGTTCACTTGAGTTGATTTACAGTTTATAAGTATTTATGTCATGACTCGAGTGTTTTGTGTTTTCTTTACGCTCGAGTCAGATTGGTTGAGTTAGCATTCAAGATTCACCTTCGGAGTTGGAGCTTTCCTTGAAGATAGAGCCATCTATTTTGTTTCAGTATCCAGTGTTTCAGTGATGTATCTGATTTGTACCTGATGTATCTTGTTACTCTTCGGTTGTATCTTATTTAACCCTGATGTATCTTATATTTTATATAGTAGCTTCATGAACTACTATCACTTTTTCTTCCGCTGCATTATTATTACTCTGTGTCTGTGATCTGTGATTTTATTTACTGTATATTCTGAGGTTTGCCAAAATTTTATTTACAACGCGCTATTTTGAGCAATTCAATTCCGGCATGAGTGTCTACCTATACACTTATAACGGATGCGAATGGTTGAAAATACCTGGTTGTTACAGATGTTTTACGCAACATTCGTTTTGACTCAAATAAAAGTGTTTAAGAGAATGTTTTCCTTAAAGAATGAAATATATACTTAATTGTGATTTAAGTATATTGAATATTTTTTGTATGTTGAAAATGAATAAATTTGTGAATTACTTATTATTAAATAAGTATGGAACTGTTTTTCCAATATGAAGTGAAATGTTTTGAGATTTTATCTTTTAAAGATAAATTGAAAGCGAATATTTGAAATCGATTTGAAAAGCGTATGTTAATAGATATTTTGTAAATGTAAATTCACTATGGAATTTATAAAGGAAAGGGAAATTTGTTTAAAAATAAACGTTGATTTATTTTTGAAGTGTGGAAATAAATTTACGGATTCAGAACGTAAGTTTAAAATAAGTCGGTAAGGATTTATTTGATTGATTTAAATGAACCAGTTTGAAGTGAAAATGAATAAATATTTGCGAATATATCCCGTGTAGAGAAATGATTTGAAATTTGTTTTCAAAGATTGAAAGGTGAAAATTGATTTGAAATTCGTTTTCAAATGATTGAAGTGTGGAAATTATATCTTGTAAAGACATTTTTGAAAATAAATAATTTGGGAAATTATTTGAAATCGGGTGATGTTGTGGATATTAATTGATAGTTAAATAACCGACTATCAATATTGACCCTTGGATGGCTATTTGTTGTGAATTGGTTTAAATTGAATGCTGCACTTATTTTTAAATTATTGCGCTCGTTATTCGCTTTACCCATTCCGAATAGTGATACGACGTAATGGACAGCATTGAAGACCGGGTATTTGTGAAAACGATAGGATGACCTATCGATTGTCTCTGCACCGTTAGTTACGGTATGGAGATTTCCTTTGTGATGGGAAATTCGGTCGGGATTGTGAATACCCAGATTGCAAGGGCTTATTTTGAAGTGCCTTCGGTTCTGTTCGAACCCGGAATAGACTTGTATGGTTACATGTCTGGCATTGCATTTTGAGATATAAAGCAGATTTCTTTCAAATACATTTCTGTTGGTGCACAGAATTTATTCTCTTAGCTTAACACCTTCTTTGAGATGTACGAGCTCAGAGGTTTTGTAGTTGAAGGCTATATACTCCCAATTTGGTAATGTGGCACGCTGACTGTTGCTGTGTGATGATTATTTATTGATCATTTGTTGATCAAAGCATGGCTTTGTGCCTAGCTTTGTGGACGAGATGTCGTCAGACCTCACACCCCGGAAATGGTCGAAACGGGAATCGTGGCAGCGAGGTTATTTGGGGATAGCTTCCCCTGAGGGTATGTCCATTTTCTTCTGGATTATGAGTGGTATCATGGTATGGAGCCCATATACTTACATTGTGGTTGCTGCAAATTTATTACTTTGTAGTTGTTGGTTGAGAAGCGCTTCGGATAAAGGTTGGTAACGACCGGGAAGTGGCATACTCGTGTCAGTTGTTACCTAGTCACAGAGGTAACCCGGCCTTGTGTAGCAGAGATCCGATTAGGATCCAGGGATGTCCTTCCAGAGGCGTTCCATTTTACTTGGGAAGTTCCTTTGCCCGATGATTTGTTGGAAATCCAAACAAAACAATACGAGCCTTGTACGGTTTTAGTTGTATTACCTGCCATGGAATGTAGCGGTAACTTGCTATTGAACATGGTAGCTATAGTAGGCATAAGTGAAGAATGCCTATGCTGGCTAAGATTTATATTATACTTTCGAAATGTTTTCCTACACTTTGCACTTATAGTAATAATATCAAGAAATTCTCTCGTATCAAGAATGTTTGACTATAATAAGGAGAAATCTCCTTTAAGTCTGCATTTGCATTGTGTGTGTGGCGGGAGGCCTTATGGTAGTTCCATTTTCCAAAAGCATTGCGGATATTTTTCACTTCCCTTGTTGTTGTTTTAAAGATAAATAACTATTTTAGTTCTCACACCAGTCCCATGACTGACCTGGAGTTTATTGTTCCCTTCCTAAACTCTGGGTGGCCAAAATTTTCCACACGGGCAGCCTAGGAATAGGTTATCAGGTTATTCTGGATTTTAGGAGTGCCATGGAGCTCAAGTGGCGAGCTGGATGGCGAGACGTATTACTTGTATATGATATTATCTTTCCGCTGTAAATTCACTTGTAGGGACATGTTTATATAATTGTCTATTACCGTGTTGTGTTGTATATTGACTCTGATGATGTAATGTATAAAATGTATAGTTCTTTTGATTTAAAGATTATTCATTTATCTATTATATGTTATTCCATTGCGACTCTGATATTCTGTTATTGTTTCTGTTCTGTCTTCTTCTTCTTCTACCTTTTTCTTCTTCTTAAACCCTCATGGTTCGATTTTCCGGGATTCGATTGCTCGGCAATTGATACAGTGGACGTATTGATGTCGGTTTTCGGGATTCGAAGAATCGGGTCGTGACATATACAGTGTATATATGTTGTGGTAGTAACCAATTTTTCTTCTCTGTTGTTGTACAGCAACTATCTGAAGCTTTCCACCTTGCAGCAGCACTCACTTCTCAGCTCTTCCTTCTTTTCTTTATTGATTGATAAGTGTGTATATATATGATTATATATATATATATATGAACGTCCATATTGAAATTTATACCATTTCTTTCTTGTCGATGGTTACAGCTTGTTTGATTGTTCGTGTTTGTGCTGCGTTTGAATCAAGTCTATTTGTGTCTCTTCGTGCTTCGTCGTTCATTTTCTCTAACCACTAAAGGTGAATAAATTTCATGACTTATATTGTTATACGATGATAATCAAGTTTGGTTGATAATATTGATGATTGTTTGATGTTAATATTGAATGTTAAATTTTTAACGCATGAAGTGATAAATAATATACACTTGAAATTAGACATATTGTAAATATCCCGTTTTAAAGACGAATTTAAATTTGTAATTTAATTAAATTCTTTGGTTAAATTGTGTGTTTATTTGAATTTTTCAAATTTAATAAGAAATGTATACTTATTTGTTTTTGAATTTGGATTTGAAGCACAAAATGAATATTTTCAGTTGAATTGAATTATAAATAAAATGTTTAAAATAAAAACTACTTATCAATATTGAATATAAGTGTATAGAATAAAATATTTGTTATAAATTTAATACTTGATAGTTAAACCATAAATAGAAATCAAATTTAAGAATTTATGTTAATAATAGGATTTTATGGTTATAAGGCAACATTAAACAAAATCAAACTACAAAATAATACATGTATATGATATGTGAATTTGGCAAGCAAGTTCAAAAGTCATTTCAGTAAACATAGAAGAAATAATATCTACATACCAATAAAACATCTATGTGATAAAATAATAACAATAAACATAAATAATTAAGTAAACAAATGAAATACATATTGGATTGTATGTGAGTTGTGAAAGCAAAACAAGAAATAACAAAACATTTGTGTACAAGCAAACTGTACATACAAAAATAAAAAAAATCAAATGGATTATATATAGACAAAAGTACATATGTACATGCATATACAAAGCAAGAACTGTACATACATAATTCAAATAGTATAAGCTTGTAAACAAAATAGGACTTGCATTTAATGCCACATCTCCTCAGCACGAAATGATATCTTCTCAGCCGAAATAGGATAATATTATATCAGTAAACAAATGGAAACAAATATCTTTAGTCAACCAAAAGAAGAAAGGAAAACATCTCTGACTAAAAGGAGTAAGCCTATACTAGATACCACCTTCTTATACAAATTATCTTCTTATATATATATATGCAATGCATTTTATTCTCGTCATTCATAACTTTGTATTCCAGAAAAATTTATTAAAACATCATTAAACACCATTTTCTACAAACTTAAAACATTCATTGAACTCAAAGGAAAATAAACAGATTTAAAGAAGATTCAATCTGCAGATTCAAAACACAGAGCTGCCTCTGTTCTTCAAATTTAACTATGAGTAAAAACCAACTTTAAACTCTAAGTTTAATAGTTAAGCTGATTCACTGATGATGGTGTGTTGTATGTGTTCATTTTGAGTATGGACTTGTGTTTGTATCCAGGTTGTTCTTGAGTATATGGTTCTGCTTTGTTACTTGTTACAGTATTGTAACATTATTCAAATTAAATTTGTATTTCTTCAAAATCATTGTCAATCTTTAATGTTCAACACAACGAGATGTTTAAACTTCAACCCAGATTATAAAAATTGTTTTAAAATGGAGCCGGTTCAGTCCTTGGACGACTGACCTTGCTTATCTTAGTGCAACCATGATAATGGGTCGAGCTAGGAGTTTTGGAGCTTTGTCTTTGGAGGTTTTGGATCAGAGTTGCAGTATTGGATTCTATGAAGACTTATCTCATATTGTATTGTGTTCCACTCTATTCTGTATTGTATATTCTCTGGTGTTGATGATTATCATTGTATCAAATTGATGTATCAGATATTATATTCATGTTGTATCAGTGATATCATCTTTTATTTCCGCTGTGTTATTTATCATCTAATGGGTGTCGCAAGCTCCCGCGATACGAATTTGATGTTGTTTGTCGAACATCGAGTTTGGGTCGTCACAATTTGGTATTAGAGCTAAAGGTTGAGTAAGAACTTTAGCTACGGTGTGTAACACATTAGATGGCTCATTAGAGATAGGGTGAAGCATACCCTAGAATGAGTACAACCAGTGGAACCAAAATCCAAATTTATTAGTCCATTCTCTTTATCTGTTGTTATTCTCTAAGATATTTCGTCCGAATGCCTAAATTGATCTTCTTACTATTACTGATAGTAAGAATGAGTGGAAGAAGAGGACGAAATAGGAGACAGGAAAGTACCACTTCAGCTGGTCAAAGCCCTGAAACGACAGATATTCCCATTCAATCTCAACCAAATTTGGCTGATTTATATCGAAGTTTTTCTAGACTTGGTGGAAAGCCTTTCATTGGCAAAGAAACCGTTATCGAAGCACAATGCTGGATTCGATCATGCGAAAGGATTTTCAAATACTAAAATTAGAAGATGATCAGATGCGATTGATAGCTTCTTGGCAACTCCAGGAAGAGGCTTTAGCTTGGTGGGAAACAGTTACCGTAGATGAACCAGCGGATGAATTTACTTGGAATCGTTTCAAGGAAGTATTCGAGCAGCGATATATGTCGTCTGCAGGTATCTCTAGAGTGTACCAGGATTTTATGGGTTTGAAGCAAGGAAGTTTTTCATTTGAAGAGTACTTGAACAAATCTAATGAATCATCTCGATTTGGTCCAGAATTGGTGAATACACGGTTAAAGAAGAATGAAAAGTTTATTCGGGGAATGAACGAGGAGTTTTAGGAAAGGATGACTACTCACGTTAAGAAATCTTTTTCCGAATTAATTGATATGGGCTATCGATGTGATACTCTGGATAAGCAAAAAGATCCGGAGGAGAATGGAAATACAAGTAATCTGAATTGGAGGAAAAAGAAGTTTGGTGGAAAGAAACCGAGGAAAGATAAAAGAAAGCAGAATACACAGAAGAAAAAGGTGAAAGATGTTACTTGTTTCAACTGCTTGGAGAAAGGCCATTACTTGAACAAATGTAAGAATCCTAGGAAACAAGAAATGAGAGAGCCATTCATGAAGCCAGAACAGGAATGTAGGGAATGTTTTTACTGCCACAAGCCGGGGCATAAGATTATAAATTGCTCAGCACTGAAGCAAGTTCAAGCAGCAAGAGTATATGCAATCAAAGGTGATTCTTCAACCTCAAAAGTTAATTAAGGAAAAGAAATTTTATAAGGTAACTGTCTCATTTATGATTAAATTGTTCGAGTTTTGTTCGACACATGAGAACTACCTATAGTTTCATTTCTCACCAATTCGTAAATGAATTAAATCTTGAATCTGAGATCGTAATCGAATCTATTTTTGTCTATTGGGTTTCGATATATTCTACAAATGGTTAGTTATCCCTTCGAACTAACCAATACCCCTATATACTTCGTAGATGAGATAACGCAATTGGTTCGTAATTGATTGAGTTGTCCTCACATCTATTGTTGATATTCTGATTTGGTAAGCCAAATGCGGAATTGATATCCAGTTTGATTTGGAAAGATATTTCTCTATCTTTCATCTATCTTAGTTATCTCCTTGGCAAATTTTGAGGACGAAATTTCTTAAGGGGGGAATCTGTAAAGATCCCGTTTTAAAGACGAATTTAAATTTGTAATTTAATTAAATTCTTGGGTTAAATTGTGTGTTTATTTGAATTTTTCAAATTTAATAAGAAATGTATACTTATTTGTTTTTGAATTTGGATTTGAAACTCAAAATGAATATTTTCAGTTGAATTGAATTATAAATAAAATGTTTAAAATAAAAACTACTTATCAATATTGAATATAAGTGTATATAATAAAATATATGTTATAAATTTAATACTTGATAGTTAAACCATAAATAGAAATCAAATTTAATAATTTATGTTAATAATAGGATTTTATGGTTATAAGGCAACAGTAAACAAAATCAAACTACAAAATAATACATGTATATGATATGTGAATTTGGCAAGCAAGTTCAAGAGTCATTTCAGTAAACAAAGAAGAAATAATATCTACATACCTATAAAACATCTATGTGATAAAATAATAACAATAAATATAAATACTTAAGTAAACAAATGAAATACATATAGGATTGTATGTGAGTTGTGAAAGCAAAACAAGAAATAACAAAACATTTGTGTACAAGCAAACTGTACATACAAAAATAAAAAAATCAAATGGATTTTATATAGACAAAAGTACATATGTACATGCATATACAAAGCAAGAACTGTACATACATAATTCAAATAGTATAAGCTTGTAAACAAAATAGGACTTGCATTTAATGCCACATCTCCTCAGCACGAATTGATATCTTCTCAGCCGAAATAGGATAATATTATATCAGTAAACAAATGGAAACAAATATCTTTAGTCAACCAAAAGAAGAAAGAAAAACATCTCTGACTAAAAGGAGTAAGCCTATACTAGATACCACCTTCTTATACAAACTATCTTATTATATATATATATATATATATATATATATATATGCAATGCATTTTATTCTCGTCATTCATAACTTAGTACTCCAGAAAAATTTATTAAAACATCATTAAACACCATTTTCTACAAACTTAAAACATTCATTCAACTCAAAGGAAAATAAACAGATTCAAAGAAGATTCAATCTGCAGATTCAAAACACAAAGCTACCTCTGTTCTTCAAATTTAACTGTGAGTAAACACCAACTTTAAACTCTAAGTTTAATTTAAAATAGTTAAGCTGATTCACTGATGATGGTGTGTTGTATGTGTTCATTTTGAGTATGGACTTGTGTTTGTATTCAGGTTGTTCTTGAGTATATGGTTCTGCTCTGTTACTTGTTACAGTATTGTAACATTATTCAAACTAAATTTGTATTTCTTCAAAATCATTGTCAAGCTTTATGTTTCAACACAACGAGATGTTTAAACTTCAACCTAGATTATAAAAATTGTTTTAAAATGGACAGAGGAATTCACTTCTGGAAAATTTTAATTTACAGGTAACAAGTATCCATTTTGAAAAAAATTAGATTGTTATAAATTATATATTCAAGTTCATAACTTGAATCTTCAATGCTAAATAGGATTTTTAAAGCAAGAATGAATTTTTTTTAGTTTAGAAATGAAGGAGCACATTACAGATGAACAAAAATCACTTTTTTTAAAATTTCGGTTGATTTAATAAATTGTTGATGTTGAAATTTATGGTGAAGTAAGTATGATGATACACGAGTACAGGAAAAATGCTTAAAATTTTTTCGAATGCAAGGATTTTTGAGATGAAGCAAAAATAGGGTTTGGGTTTTCCTGTGTTCTGTAAATTGTTGTTTGCATCATCGTACGTCGACCGAGCTGCATGCAAATTTAGGTGATGGTCGAGGAAGGTATGGCCTTAGCGTGGATGAAGTGGCGTCCCCTCCAGTGGTCCACGATGGTAGAACGTGGCATTTTCTGAAGAGAGTTTGAGTTTTTGGGTTCGAACTACAGGCACCTTTTCGATTTTGAATTTTTCTTGTTGGATTGGATTTTGTTTACGAATGAGAGAACGAATTGTGGTTTGCTGGAGAAGGTGCGAGCCATCGGAGGGGCGTCGAACCACCGTGCACGTGCACGTACATCACCGTGCACATGTGGTCCAGATGAGGCGTTTCCGGGTTGTCATCGCGTACGAACAGTGATGGTGTCGAGCTATCTTCGGGTTGATGCTTGGATTTATCGAGCTTGAGTTGTTGCTTCGTATTAGTCGCTTTGGCTGTGTTACCGAGGTTGGAGATGGAATCAGGTGATGGGAAGAAAAGGATTTGAGGAGAACCAGTTTTTTTTTGGGATACGGCCCGTTTGAGTGTAGTAAAGTTTAGGTTGTTACTTTATTTTAGTTGTGCTTAAGGGCTTGGTTTATTTAAACAAAGTTTTTTTTAAAGAACTTGTTATATAAAAAGTTTTAAATCCAATGGTTTTTCAAAATTTTAACAAGTATGATGATAAAGTGAATCTTAAAAACAAACATCCTTGACGTTATTTAAGATTAATTAAAACAAGGATTTTTAATAATAATAAATTTGTTTATATTAATACTTAAATTAAGGTTATTTAAGTAAATTGGTTATCAGTATTTGGTTTAACTTTAAGGACAAAATTTTACTTAAAGTTTATTTGAATAATTTGAGTAAAGTAAACATGATTAAGAAGATCATTATAATTGAACTTTTGAATGAATAAAGTGGTTAAAGATTAATTAATTTAAAGAATAATTAATTAATGAGATTAATTAATTAAGGTAATTAATTTGAGAATAATTAATTAATTAAAGGTTTATGAAAGTGATTAAGGGATGATTATTAATTAAGGATTAGTTAATTAATTTTTGTAAATTAATTAAGGGTAATTAATCAAAGGATTAATTATTAATCAATGCTTAAAGAATAATTAATAAAAATGGTTTGTAATTAATTAATATTAATTAACCAGGATTAATAATTTAATCATAAGTGATTAAATCTGATTAAACTTAATCAGATGGATAATTAATCATACTTATGAATGTTTGAATTCTATTGATTGTTGATATCCCTGTTATGTTATGCTTTGTGCTACAAATTATTTTGGTGTGATCTGTGATGAATGTAAATTATTTATCTGTGATAAATTTACTTTACCTGTGAATCTATGAATTAAGATAAGCGTTATGGGTTATACCGCTTATCGATATATCTGTGACGATTGATGTTGCACTTCTATTGTGTAAAACCCCTGGACCACACTATACACACACAAATATGGATTGCACGTGGAAATCGGTTAAGTCACAGATTTTTTAAAAATAGTTTTAAATTTGAATTTAAAATTCAAATGGGTTGGAAATGGATTGGGTTTAAAGTGAAAAGCTTTTGAAAAGGTGTTTTAAAAATGTAAGTTATTTTGAATAACTTAATAAAGATTTGAAATTTTGATAATCTAATTTAAATTGGAATTCAATATCTGAAATTGAGTACTATATTGGTATTTATGATTTAAAAGGAACTATACAAGTTTATACGGGTTTTAAACCATTTCAAAAGTATTATTCTGAGAATTTGAATTCAACCTAAGTTTTATCATTGAAGGGTTTTAACTTGAGCAAATATAATCGGATTTCCCCGAAACGAAAACTACTCGTTTTCAAATAATAATAGCTTTCATTTAAAGAAAGGATTTCCAAATTGTGTTGAAAGGTTTCAAGTTTCAATGGAATTGAAATGTTTTAAAAGCTATGAAATGAGTCTTTGATTCAAAAACCGGACGAGTTAATCCAACTTGAATTGGAATTGTTTTGGAAGGCTATGAATGAATCTTTGGAAACGAATTTTGAAAGCTATAAGTTAAATCTTAACTTAAAGATTTAACGAGTTAATCCAATTGAGATGGAAACTGTTTTGAAATCTGTAAATGGATCTTTGTGAAACCGGGAGAACTTTGTGAAGTGAATCTTTTTGTTTAAAAGATTGGAAATGGTAATTTGTTTTAACCATTTGAATAAAAGGTTTTGGGCTTTAAGCTGTGACTTAATTGAAATCCCAATATCCATATGTTTTCAAGTATTGCGCTCATTATTCGGTTTAGCCGAGAGAGGACCTTTGTGTCATATAACCCATTCCGAATAGTGATACGACGATATGGATAACATTTGAAGACCGGTGGTGAAGACCGGGTATTTGCGAGAGCTATAGGATGACCTATCGATTGTTTCTGCACTGAGTAGCTATAGTATAGAGATTCCCTAAGTGATGGGAAGTCCGATCGGGATTGTGAATACCCGGATTGTAAGGGCTTCTTTGGAAGTGCCTTCGGTTCTGTTCGAACCCGGAACAGACTTGTATGGATTGTATGTCTGACATTACATTTTGAGATATAAAGCAGATTTATTTCAAATACATTTCTGTTGGTGGCGGAGAATTTATTCTCTTAGCTTAACACCCTTCTCTGAGGCGTACGAGCTCAGAGGTTATGTAGTTGAAGGTTATCAACGATATATTCCCAATTTGGTAATGTGGCATACGAAGTGCTGCTGATCATTTGTTGATCAAAGCAAGGCTTTGTGAAAAGCGTAGCTTTGTGGACGAGACTGCATCAGGACCTCACAACCCGGAAATGGTCGAAATAGGAAAGATGCAGCAAGGTTTCAGTGGTCGCGCCCCTAGGGTATGTCCATTTCTTGTGGATAGAGGTGATATCATGGTACGGAGCCCAGATATTTAACCTATGTGGTTACTGCAAATACATTACTTTGTGGTTGTTGGTTTTGAGCGCTCGGATAAAGGTTGGTTACGACCAGGAATGGAATATCTGAGGTGATACTCCCGGGCAGGGGGTACACCGGCCTTGTGTTGGCAGAGAACCGAAGGATGGTTCTCAGGGACATCTTTCCAGAGGCGTTCCATTTCGATATGGGAAGTTCCTTTGCCTGACCATTTGTTGGAAATCCAAACAAAACAATACGAGCCCTTTACGATTGCAATTGTATAACCTGCCACCTCAGGTGGTAGCTATAGCTGGCATAATATAATGGTACTTATGCTGGCTAAGATTAATATTATACTTTCGAAATGTTTTTTGCACTTTGCACTTATAATAATAATATCAAATAAATTCGCGTATCAAAAGCATGTTTGACTATCCTAAGGAGAAATCTCCTCCAATTCTGCATTTGCATTGTGTGTGTGGCGGAAGGCCTTATGGTAGTTTCATTTTCTAAAAGCATTGCGAATTGACTTTAAAATTCTCTTGCTGTTTTGTTTTTAAAAGATAAACTGTTTTTGTTTACTCACACCAGTCCCACGACTGACTTGGAGTTTATTGTTCCTTTCCTAAACTCTGGGTGCCTACAATTTTCCACACGGGTAGTCTAGAATTTGGTTTTTCAGATTGTCAGGTCTAGTAGATTATTTGGAGCCAGTTCAGTCCTTAGACGACTGACCTTGCTTATCTTGGTGCAACCTTGATAATGGGTCGAGCTAGGAGTTTCAGAGCTTTGTCTTTGGAGCTTTTGGATCAGAGTTGCAGTATTGGATTCTGTGAAGACTTATCTCATATTGTATCGTGTTCCGCTGTATTCTGTATTGTATATTCTCCAATGTTGATGATTATCATTGTATCAAATTGATGTATTAGATATTGTTTTCATGTTTTATCACTGATATCATCTTTTATTTCCGTTGTGTTATTTATCATCTAATGGGTGTTGCAAGCTCCCGCGATACGAATTTGACGTTGTTTGTCGGACATCGAGTTTGGGTCATCACACGTATGGTAGTTAACACTTTGAAATTTACATATGTACTTGAATTTGAGTAAATTGAAAATCTGTATAATATGACCTTTGAAATGTCTTGACACATAGAAATATAGTTAATTACACCTTGAAACATTGTAAACAAATTCATGTCGTGTAAATTTGATGAAGTATGAAATTGAATAAAGTAGATACCAAATGTAGAACCGCATGAAATAATAGCGTAATAATCTTTAATCTACATGAAATGATAGTGTAGATTCTAGAAATAATGGTATTAATTTACATGAAATTATAATGTAAATTTAATACGATTATTTCAGGATTATTTAAATTAATTATTGTGTTGATATTGATTGTTGTTATTGCTTATTTATTTACTTTGACACCATCCCAGTTATCACACTGCAAGTTCCCTTTACCATGCTTCTGATTTTGAATTGAAATGGAATCGGGTTGAAATGATAAATACCCAAATAAAACATTTAACCTAGGATAGAGAATTAAATAAAAACCCGATTGGTCGAACAATTCGATTTAAAATAAAAATAAAATAAAGATTTGATTTAAAATAAATAATGAAGGGTTTAATTAAATTTGAAATTTTAAATTCTAGTGAAATTTAATTTGTTAATATTTAATAATTTAAATAAATATTAACAAATGTTTGATGAAAGTATGTTTTTTAAATTTAATAAATTATTGAATTAAGTTTTGTAAATTTAATAATTAAATGAATTTGAAACTTTTTCACCGAAGCAATTTTACTTGTGATTATTTAATTAGATGAGTAAATAAGTGAATTTGAATTTCTTTAATAAGAACTAAAAATGTGATTTTTTATTGAAATTTATATAAAACTTGTAAATTTAAAGAATTTAATTTCGCGAATTAAATTAAATTAAATTTATAAGTTTGGATATAATGTAGGTAATCTTAATTGGGTGATTTAATCAATTAGAAATTAAACTGAAATTGTTTTGAAATGATAAATTAACTTAATTTAGATGATTATTGAATGAAATCCATATATGAATTTAAAATCAATATTTGAATTGTTTTAAATGAAATTGAAGTTGAATTGTGAAACCAAGTAGAAATTTGAAATTGAAAATTTGAAACGTAAATTATGGAAATTGATATCGAAAGTCAAATGAAATGTTGGCTTTCGAATTATAAGTAAATTGATTTGATTTTTGAAAGTTATAAAATGACCAATCAGTGTAATAATTACGAAGTTATTAAAGAGACTGAGATCGGTTAGGGACATACTCTGTGTCTAAACCGAATACCACTTTAATAACTATTATACGCGGAGTGTGCTCCAGAATGAAGTGGTTGGAATGATGTACGTTGATGATTGAAGAAAGAGAACGATAATGGATGACCTTGACACTTATGTCAAATTGGAAATGACTTAAACAGGAGCCATGCCGGACCAACGAGGCTAGCGACCTCTAGCGAACACATTTTTTCGTAAACTACTCATTACTTGTTTTTGATTGGTGCGCACCCTTGAATTTGGAGAGTTGTATCGCGGTGTTGCGATCGCTGCGGCGATGCGTTCTCACCAGTCTTGATCAGGCAAGCGGTAGTTTCACTACCTTGGGTATTGCCTCATGTGCCTTGTCATACTTGTATTCCTATACGCGACCACTATGATTTGTTTTGTATTATACCTATGGAGTACTCCCTGATAGCCCACTAGTTTACGGTGGAGTTTACAATGATGTATAGACTATGATGCTATATCAATGTGTTAAGGGGAATAATGGTGACGCCTTAACACTATCTTGATACTTTATGTTACTGTTAGACATTATCTACTTAGCGTACACTACTATATATAGGTAGTTTAACGAATCCTGAAAGATGTTTATTCCATTCATCTTTGAGTTATCATTATTTCGAAATCTGAACCATATCATCTTGTTTAAGAATATATGTCCTGACTCGAGTGTTTGTTTGTGCTTATGCTCGGGTCAGTCTGAGGATTTCTGTTGCTGTGTTGTTTGGAAGCTCAAGACTTTGAAGACTATCACTTATCTTTATCAGCATTGCTCTATTCTATTATGATACTTGTATCAGACATCTATGTATTTCTATTTCTTCATTTGCCGGAGATATTGTTGTATTTACTTAGTAGCTTCATGAACTACTATTATGACATTGTTGTAATTCCGCTGCGTTATTCTGTTATATTGTATATGTTTGTGATTTTGTGATGATTCTCATTTATATTCATATACTCCATTAATGATTCGTGTTTTTTACTATTTAAGTTGACATGTGTGGCTTATTGTCAATTTAAATGGCCCAAATATACAGGTTGTTACAGTATCCAATGTTTGTTTTCTGGTTTTAAATATTGAAAATAAATTTCGAGAGCCTTAATTCTATAATACAAGAAGTACTAATAACCGACTTAGTGTTATTGATTGGTTTAAATGTTTTCATGTAACGCATTATCGAATATTGTAACTATTGAATAGAGTGTTTGAGTGGAATTTACTAACCATTGGCGAATACTTGAATTTCACCAGGTATTATAAGGTGCTTTGGTTAAAGTTTTGTCGTTGCATTCGGAAAATTGTTTAACACTTTAGGGTTGTATTCTCTTTGATGTTCGACATTTGTGTAGGTTGATAGACCTTTAAGAGATATATATTTCAAGTTCTCCAAGTGATATCCGTAATGAATAAGACTTACTAGCTTCTAATAAATACTTGAATTTCGCCAAACGGTATGGAACATTTTGATTAAGTTCTCGTTATTAATAAACTGATAGTATTTGACAATTTAGAGTGTGCTCTCTTTTGGTAGTTGGATTTAAGGCCGATGTATCCTTAAAAGGTATATTTATGGATTTGTTTGCAATCAACTTGATCGGTATGAGTTATATCCGCTAAGGTCTTTGTATTATGTTTTCTACGGTTATCTTGATCAGTGTGGACGATCCTTATGATCAAGTAGGATTTTGTTTTTCACGATATGGACGATCCTTGGTATTGGATTGGTATGGATGGTACCAGATTTTTGTTTTCCATAGTTTGGACAATCATTGTGATTGGTATGGATGATCAGGGTGATCGGTATGGATTAGGTTTCTATGATTTTGAAGCATTGTTCTTTATTTTGGAATTCTGGGTTTTGTGACTATTCTATGTTTCGTGATTTTAATATGTTTATGCCTTGAGATAAATTCCAAGTTAAATTATTTCAGTGTCTGGTTTATATTATAATGTATTTATTTATAATGTCATATACCCTTGTATGATATCTTGTTCTAACCCTTTTGGATATTCAAAGATAGCCTGACCCGTTTGTTTTATAATAATTAGGTCAGGTCGAGACTTTTCAGGTTATAGGACATGTAGACTTTTGGATGGGTGTGTTAGCAAGGAGATAAACCATTTTCACTTTTTAGTTTATCTCATGAACGATTAATTGTATGTATATTTTGAGATAATGACTTGTATGAGATGTTATTATGTTGGTCTAATATTATATTTTGTATACTCATAGTTTATATTTGTATATGATGTTTATTATTCCGCTGTGATGATTGTTTTATATGCTCCACTATCTTAATTTTGAAAAACCAGTGTGTTTATTACTTTAGAATAAGAATGTACACGTCAAATTTTATTCCAGAGATTAAGTAAAATGGTAAGTATTATTTGTCATAGTTACTTTAAAGATATATTCACATTTGGTTTCCCTTAACAAGTTGTATTCACCGTCTTATTAGAAGACATTATTTGTAATGTTATTTAATAATAATGATATAGCAGTAGGGTCGTTAGATATATAGAAGAAAGTTGTTGGAATCAAACCATCGGTGATCTGTGTATATCTTTAGATCCTTTACCGTGCATGGACATGTTCAACAAGCATAAACCTATAGGATGCAATATATCTTGACCCTTAGAGAGGAAGAATGGGTAGACACTGAGATGTTCTTTGTTGGAGATAATTTCGACATATATTCGTCCAGAGTTGCTCCACATTGCTACTATTATCAGATTATTTATGATAGGTGAAGCCTTATCATATTAGTCCTTACATGTCATTTGGTAGAGTCAATATACTTTTTTCTTTTAATTCGATGCCTTTACAGTTCTTCCAACATTCCATGTATCTCAAGCTCGACTACAGGTTCAGAGCATAGATATCACTAGTACATTAATTGGGCATCCCTAAAGTATCCACCAGATGATAAGATTCTTAACGTGCCTTTAATTGGGTTATACATGTTAGGAACACGATTCTAGTGTTATGATGATAATAACTAAATGATAATGACTAATGATTTTAATGAGTTATTTAAGTCTAGTAGCACCAACGTAGAAGCTGAGTTGTAGTGACCCTCGATATGGGTTCAATAAAGGCGAATATATCAAAAATACCAAAATAAATCAAACGGAGATAAATACAAGGGAGAAGCGTTCAAATAAATCTAAAGGAGTTGAAAAATGTACTAGAACACAACTACACTGAAGATATACTTGAAGATGGACAAATGTGTACAAAGTCGAATATTTTATTTACCAAGTCCTTATCGAGTCATGTTAGTCTAAATTTGTTAATACCAAAAAACAATCTTTGAATCACTCCAAATTTTGATACATCATTCTGAACATCATTAAATATTTTTTAGAATTTTTTCAAGATTTTTATTAGTGTTGAAAAGCTTAAAAATCAAAAGCAAAATAAGTTTAAAATGAAAAACAAAACTATATAGTGGGCCATATGTCGATGCATAACTTTTACAGAGATAGACCTATGTGTTATATATATCAAATTGTGTAAAAGATATAGGTCTACATGTATAAACTTTATGGCTATGTTTTCTTTTTTGAATTTCTATCTACTGCGGTTTTGTCTCTCGAATTCCCCGAGTCTTCACAATCTCAGACCCAAAGCCATCTCATTCCACTTGAAACCCTAGTATTTCTGAAATCTTGGCCATGTGACCTTGTCGAACTCCATGTGCAACCTGAAGTTGTGTGTAAGTTGACTTGAAGTTTCCTACGTGAAAACTTTTGAAATCATATGTAACATCCCCCTATTTGGAGGCCCAAAACTAACGACTATGGATGCTACGGTCATACATAGTTATTAATCTCCGACGACCAAATATTGTGGCGTTAGATTCCTTGATACACAGAAGCACATGAATATGGAAAAAATATATTTAAACTTCAAAAAAAAAATAACATAACATTCCATATCAAAACATTTCCAATTTATTACATAATCCCATGTTCGCAAATCACATTCAGAGAAAATATAATTATTACAACATATGCCCAGAGCGACATATGAAGATGCCCTACTGGGATGATTAGACTATATACAGGCAATATATCAACTTTGCAATTACAAACAACACGGCAGAATCAAAAGAAAAGAGAAATTTAAATAGATATCATGCCTCCTGCACGTCTCTGGACGCTTATTTATCTTAAGAGGTACCTGAAAACCTCAACTCTCAAACCACTCAAAATCAATTGAGTACTAGAGATTTTAAGGGGAAAACATAAACTTCGAGTTATACATAAAGCCAGGTATGAATAATAATCTACCATCTCAAATCTCTTAGATATCTAGTGAGACCACGCCGCTTATATAACCATATACCGTATACCGTGCTCCTGCATCCACAATGGTTAAAACAATTCAACGTAGTATAATATGATGATATGCATAACAAATGAGTTAATTCTGGATTACCCATCCCCATTCTTTTTAGACTAACTATTTCAATTATAGTTTCTATGATCACAATTAACCTAATAGTTTTCATAGGCTGACTAATAACTAGTTAAACATTTAAGGACTCCATATCCAGTTACATAGTTTTCATGGGATCACTATGAATCTATTGGTAACTCCAATATTACTTTTATCCTAGTTTTCATGGGTTTACTATGAAATTGTTGGTAACCCTAATATCCTTTCTTCTTACTTTAGTTTTCATGACTAGGAACCTATTGGTAACCCCAATATCCTTTCTGCTTACCCTAGTTTTCATGTGTTGACTAGGAACCTATTGACATCTGTCAATATTTCATCCGAATATGTTTTCAT
The DNA here is from genome assembly GCA_030765085.1 of Allium cepa. Classification (NCBI taxonomy): domain Eukaryota; kingdom Viridiplantae; phylum Streptophyta; class Magnoliopsida; order Asparagales; family Amaryllidaceae; genus Allium; species Allium cepa. The sequence goes on from CM060938.1 coordinate 806,896,946, forward strand.
GGGCTAACTACAAACCAAATGGCCCTGCCAGTATCCTATCATAGTTTTCATAGGCTTACTATGAACATGTCTATCCGACATCTTCCTTTACACATAGTTTTCATGGGCTAACTATGAATTATTGGCCCCTGCCAATATCTTTTCCAATACACAGTTTTTATTGGCTTACCGAGAACCTATTGGCTCCTGCCAATATCTTTTCTTATACACAGTTTTCATGGGGTTACCGATAACTTATTGGTCCTACCAATATCTTTCTTTTATATTTTAACATTCCGTATCCTGGTCTTTCTGACCTCCTGGATGCAATTCTACTCATTCAGGAGTTTAATTAATTTATATTCACTATCGGGTTAACCTAAGCGGTTCTTCTACCGTTTATCCTCCAAATTCAATTATGGGTCCATTATAAAGTGAATATATTCATATTAGAATAAGAAATATAACAACATAACAACACCACTCCTATGGGTTTAATAAAAACATTGTTAAATCCTTTAACCTATTTCTTTATCAAAGATAGCCTCTTCTTATAACCATTATAAAAACTCCTTTAATATTGCCATGGGTTTTTCCTTTTAAAATAGAGTTTAGGTCACAAAACCTTTTGATATCTTCGAAACCTAGCTTTTGACTTCATAGGATAACCTCCTTTGAAAGCTCTTGAAAACAATAGGCTCCTGCTTTATAGTACTTTCTACTTTTCGAAACCTTTCGAATATATTAAAGTATTATCATTTAACTTTAGAAGCTTTTCTTTGAAACCAATTGAAAGTACCCCTTTTGATACCAATGGAAGTAACTCTTTCGAAAACATTGAAAGTACATCTTTCGAAAGCATTAGGTTTATACTTAAAACATAATTCGGGTCAAAGTGAATATAAACGAAAGCATTTGTTTCGAAACCAGCCTTTATCATATAAAATATTAGGGTAAACTTGATGGAGTCAGCACCATTTCTTTTGAAAGCATAAAACATCCGGGTAAAATATTAGAAGATTGGTGTCGAAACCTCTTTTGAAACCATCACCTTCGAAACCCCTAACTTCTTTCGAAAGCTTTAGGAAGTGGCTTAAACTTTATAAAACAAAGTGCCTTTCGACTCTATCGATATCCTCAATACCGTCAGAAGGTTATAAAATGACAACAGAAAGTTGGTTTCGACAAGGATGAAGGCGTAAGCTACCATGTCGAAAGGCACTTTCCTAAGCAGGCGAAACCAATTTTGTAAGCAAAACAGGTTTTTTTCTTGTTTAAGTGAACTTTTCTCTAACTAACCTTCCATATGTCAACACCGGATTGGTTGCCTTAACTTTTCCAAATTCTTTTTTTCAAAAATAACTGCCTCTAAACCATGGTTAAGTTAATCAAACAAGCCCTTCCAATTTTTTCAAAGAAGTCCCTCTTCTAAAATAATTTATTTTTCATAGCAAACCACTTTGGAAAATTCCTAAAAAATTCCAGAAATTCACTTTAATCATGTTATCTAACATATCAAAATTTCAGATCCAAATTCTCAATATATTTTCAAATTAAATTATAAACCCAATTAACAATATTGTTTTTTGAAAATTCATAATAATCTTTCCATAGCTTGGAAAGTTCTCAAAACTGATACACAACTTCTAATCATGTTTCTCAGAATATAAATTTTTCCATGGCATTTAAACAACATTTAATCTAGGTTTTTGACATAAAACCATATAAAACGCCTTTAAACAATCTTGACTAAATCAAATAAACCTTAAATCAAGCATATCATCATCCAATATATCATAAAAATGAATTTATCCCTTAAATCCAAAAATATATGATTCAAAACAAAATAGGCATGGGATTATTATTCACTTTGATCAGAATAAGGAGATTGGATTGAGATTGATTTCCCATAAGCTTGATTTTTTTGCTTTAATTTGATTTCCTCTTGATCTCTTAATTGCCGGTCGTTCCTCTATATTTTTGTTTGCGTTTTAAAATGACGTGAATGGAAAGAAATTAGTGGAAATGAAAATATATAAGGGGGAGGTTATGGATGATGTAACGACCCGTAAAATTTTATTAGTTTAATTATATATTTAACTAAAATTTTGTGAAATTTTAAATAATTGAATTTTGAATTTTAAATTTGATATTTGGAATGCGTCCAATTAAACATAGCAGATGGTAAATTTTCATTAGATAATATGGAAGTTTATTTCTGGTGAAATTTTTATTTTAATTTATATCAGTTAATATTTGATGATAATTAAATGTTTTCCAAACCTGAATATTTTTCAATAGAAAATTTGTAAATCATCTTCTGAGTGAGACGTCATATTTTGTTTCGTCAAATTCGGACTTCTATTGTTCCGTTTATCTTAATTCTGGCGGTTTAGCAGCATTTCGGTACCGATTATTGACTTTTGATCGGATGATCGTACCACCAATATCTGTATACTGTTTTGATCGTCTCATCGTGCTGATCTCTACAGTATATTTGTGTGTTTTCAAAGTTCGAGAGATGGCAAAATCTACGGAATGATTTCGTATCGGTTCCGTATTCGACCTTTTTCCTTCCCTTACCTTTCGTATTGCAGTGTCTATTAACCATTTATCTTCTAGCCTTTTTCATTTCCAACAAACTAGCTTTGGACCATTACAATTCCCGACATTGAATATTTTATTGGTTCCATTTTATTTCATTCTCTCTTTTTCATTTCTATGGTCAGTTTTAAAATAAAAATATAATAATGAAAAGTGAGTTATCATTTTTGGATGTCCCTGTAGCTATTCGTGTTTCTCTTTGGTTTGCTCCGAACAAACTCACTTGCCTCCTCCCCTCGTCTCCACTCAAACCCTCACGCGACCCCTCTTCATCTCTGCCTTCCTCTCCGCTGCTCGCACCACGTCCTCCACGAGATCCACCCGAGCAAGCATCCCTTCTAGCTTCCACCCCACTACCACTTGAACCTCAAAACTCATCATCTTCTCGCCTTCTACCTGTCTGTCTGAGGCATGGCCACCATCCTCCGTGCTTCCTCAACCGGAGCTCAGGCCATACCCCAACAAACTCGTAACCCTCTCTTTTTATATATAATAGGTTTATATATATAGATATGTTATTTTATATATAAAGGTTTATATATATTAATGTTGGTATATATATTTGGATCAGAGAATTTATATGTGTTTTATTATGTACTCTGTAGGTCTATTATGTATATGGGTACGGTAATATATATATATATATGTTCGTATGCTGTTTGGGTTGCGGGTTTAGCCTGTAATGAGATATAAGACCTATTTATATATAGAGTTATAGGTTTGTATATAATATGTTGCTTATATATTTATATGAAGTTACACAAGTTTGTATATTAATTGTTTATGTTCATAACTAATTTGGGAGTTGATGTGTATATATAATTTTATAAAGTAAGTTTACTTGGGTTTTATAATAAGTTATATTTGTGGAAGCCTGTATATAAGTATCTCTATATATTTTATTTTAAAGCAGTTTTATATAACAGTATGTATATTTATACTTATCTATACATATACATATATATATATATATTTATATTTTGAATTAATATAGGATAGTATATATATTGGGTTTAGTGTACTATATTATAAGTAGTATGATACAGTGATATATCTATTAGTTTACATATATATATATATATTAGTAATATATGTTGTTATACATTTCAGTTTTATATATATTTGTATAATATGTATAGTGGCTGAAGCTTTTAATTATATTTTGAGTGCTAAAATGTATATATATACTTTAGTCTTAAGTTTTGGTTGTTATTTGATCATATGTTAAGTTGTATACCTGTTATAGTTGGGTTTGTTGGTGTTTATAAGTATTATATGTTATATATATTTATTTTTAAAGTATATGTATATATAAAGTTTATATAAGATTATGGTGTATTATATATATATATGTGTGTGTGTGTGTGTGTGTGTGTGTGATATGGTTGAATATCTACATAAGTACTTATTTCAAAGTATATTATGTATATTTATATTTTATTTCAACATATGTGTTTCCAATTTGAATAATAGAATTTGATATACATATATATTCAATATGAAATGTGTTTGAATATAAAATATGATTTATATACATAGTTATATATAGGTTCACTTATACCATTTATTTTCATCGATCCAGTTCTGATTCGATTTGTTTTTATCAATTCCTTGTTATCAGCTTTGATCACCGAATTCGTGTCAATCTAGCTTTGTTTTGGATTCGTTCCTGGATTTCGTAACTCAACTTCATTGCCTATTTCTGTAGCCCCGAAAGGTGAGCAATCACTCACTATTAATGTTCTTATATTTATTAAATTTGATTTCAATTGAAACGATAATTGAAATAAGCTACTGTTAGTTATTTACATTGTTATATATATGCTATCTGTTCACCCATGACATCTGACACAATCATCTGTTATTTGTATTGATGATATTGCATGTTATATTCACATGTGTTATCACTCTGCAAGTTCCCTGTTAGTATAGAGTTCACTATAGGTTGAAATGATACATACTCGAACGATATGTAGAATAGGAGAAAATCGTTATGGGTTGAAATGATAGACCTAAGCGATTTTCAATTGAATTGAATTTGGGATTACGGGTTGAAATGATAGATACCCATATATATTTAAATTGTGGATTGAAATGATAAATATCTGTATCACTTGACCATAGGATAGAAAATTATATACAGACACCGTTGGTCTATATATATATAAATATTTTGAAAATGATTTCTATGGGTTTGGAAAGAAATATATGGTTTTATATAAATATTGATTTTAGATATTATATAAATGTTATTTTATATATATAGTTAAATTCTTGATTTTAAGCTATGTATAAATTTGTTTATATAAAATAAGTTTAATAATAAAGTTTGATTTTATTAAAATATAATATGGTTAAGTATTCATTTAAATTATATTTTAATATAGAGTTTATAATGATTTTTAATAAATTAAGGTTGAGAAGATGAATTTGAAATTGATTTAAAATTTTATTTAATTAAGAATTATATTTGGAACTTATTTAATTTGATATTTTAAAGGATATGATTTTATAACTCGATGTTGGTTTAAAGTGATTAATGAATATTTCAAGTTTGAGTTATTTACATAATATTGAATTTATTAAGTAAATATTTCAAAACTAAATAATAGTAAAGTAAATTTAATATATAAACAAAATTATCAAATTTAATTTTGAAAAAAATGTAATATTTAAAGCTTTGAAATATCTGGGAATTGAAATGGTTTATTTGTGGTTCAAATCCGTATTTGAAATTGATATAATTTGAAATGGTTTATTGAGAACTGAATTGAATTGAGATTGATGATTTAAGACTTGATTAAATTTGAATTTGGAATTCGAATTGACTTGGAATTGATTTGTGAGGTTTGAAGAAGCCATTTTATTATATAAAGTATTTTTAAATTATATTTAAAACTATTTTATATTTTACTTTATAAATTATTTTATATAAACTATTTTAAAATAAACTATTTTAACTTGTAACTCTTTTATATAAACTATTTTACTTTCTAAAATATTCATTTTATATACAATTTTAATATCTAAACTATTTAAATGGTGGAAGTTATGTTTTCAAAATTATGATTTCCAAAGTGTTATGATTTCCAAAGTGTTATAATTTCAAATGTTTTGGTTTTGAAGTGTTATAACTTTGAAGTGCTATGATTTTGGAAATGGATATATTTGAAATGGAAATGATATCGTATTTGGTTTTGAAATGAAAATGATATCATATTGATATGGTTTTGAAATGGAAATGATATTTTGGTTTTGAAGTATAAACTATTTTGAAATGACCGTGGTGTTATAATGACGTTTGGTTGTTAAAGAGACCGGGATCGGAAGTTGTCATCCTCTCTGCCAACTCCGAAAATCACTTTAACAACTGTGTATGTGGTGGAGATTCCAGAATGAAGTAGGATGATGGCGACGTCCTATCGAGGTATATATGTGGACTCGACTCCTATGAGTTGGCATAAGGTGGCTAAAACAGGATCGATTCCGGGCCAATGAGGTAGCTCCTCTGATCGTACATACCCCTTCAATACTATATTCTGACTTTGTGATTGATTTGTTGGCCACTTTTGATTTTTGATTTTGGGAGTGTGGCTCGAGGTGGGCGATAGCTGCGGTTATGCATTACCACCAGTCCAGATGCGTAATTGGTATATCTATCCTGGCATTGCCTAGTTGTGCCGTGTCACCTACCCTAGCGTGCTTTACTACGAGTTTGATTTGTGTCATACCTATGGAATATCCTCTGGTGGCCTCCCGATTGGGAGGGACTACGGTACTGTATAGACTATTGGCACTATATATGTGTTAAGGTGGAAAATGTAAAGCCTTAACGCTATTTTTATGTGAGTTTATTTTACTTTAGACATTATTATAATAGCGTATATTATTACATAGTAAACAGTTTAATGGATCCTTAGAGGATGGTTATCCCAAACATCCTTTGAGTTACTTGTATTTCAGTTGTTATTTCACTTGAGTTGAATTTATTGATATAAGAATGTTAATCCTGACTCAAGTGTTTTGTGATTTGCTTTACGCTCGGGTCAGACTGAGTGATACAGCTTTTGAGACTCACCTTTGGAGTTTGAGCTTCGTTTGGAGATCCATCTACATCTTTCAGCTTGGTGTTATTCAGTTGATTCCAGTGATGATTCTGATCTTGTATTTGACTATTGTATTCGAGACTTATGTTGTATCTTATTTAACTCTGATATATATTGTAGCTTCATGAACTACTATTCTCTTGTTTCCGTTGCATTATTGTTATATTACTCAATGTCTGCGATTCTGTGATTTATTTATTTACTATATATGCTGAGTTTTGCCAAATATAAATTAACAATCTGGTATTTTGAGCAATTCAAATCCGGCATGTGTGGATGCGAATGGTTGAAAATATCGGGTCGTTACAGTTGGTATCAAAGCTTTGGTTTTAGGCAAAACTCAGCATATAGGGTAGATTTAATTACAGAATCACTTTCGTTTGAGCTTGAATCTCTTCCTCTTCGACTTGGGTTCCTTTGAACTTTGGAGCGTTCCCCTCGGTTCCACAACTCTTTCTTTCCTCTCTCATTCGTTCTGAAATTCATTCTTGTCTTCCCCTATCCAAATTCTTTTGATTCTGGAGTACCCCATAAATCCACTTCGAATGATCTCTATAATAACTCGGCGGTCTCGCCAATCTTCGAATGATTTGTAAAGGGCTGAAACTCCTTTACAATAGGCACTGATTTACTGGAGATTTCTGTATCCTCTGTTTACGATGCTATCTATCTCCTACTATGCCTGAATTCTATCTCTTGTGATCGAATGTCGATTTGCCTCAGAATTCTACTTCAATCTTATTCTTGAAGTCACGGTGTACCCGGTTAAGGTTGCCCATGATTTATGTAAACTTATCCATCTTCCTATTTGTTATTTAAATCATCTTATCTTTGTTTCGAACCTATCTTCGAATCAAAATTCTCTTTGATTTGAGTCCATCAAATTTTAATCTCTATCCTTGCTTTGAAATCCATTCTTGTATCATCGAGCGAGGAAGTGTATTTGTAAATTAATATTAAAAATGTTATATATATATATATATTGTGTTGTTTGAGTTGTTGATGTTGATTTGGGTTTTCGATCGATTCGTCTGATCAACGCTATCGATAGGATTTCCAAAACACTTAAGCAGAGAAAACTGACACAATATTGTTTTCAAATTTGGTAAATAAAATAATTTTGTATGATTATATTATATATAGGTATAATTTTTTTCTTCTGAAATTGAACTGTTAACTGAATGGTTGTCAGAAAAGATAATATTTGATTTTCATTTTTTCTTTTGTAAATCATTGATTATTCCAACATATAAATAAATGAAATTATAAAATATGGTTATAAACTGATTTAAATTGGAATGAATTTAAATCTAGAATTTGAGAATTTAATTTTCGATGATTTCAAACTATGGTTTTAAAGTTTGAAAGGGTTAAAGTATTTTGAATATAAATTGTTTCAAAGAATTTTAGATGTTTAAATCATTACTCTTATCTTTTTTCGCTGGAAAATAATTTCAGTGATGGCGGCTGCATCATCGACATTCATTTTCGAGTTTCGAAGTTAAGAGACCATTCCGAAGCTCTGCTACACTTTTGTTTTGGAAATTAAATTAATTTAAATTTCTAAAGTATGACTTGATTTATAATAAGTATATGATTATAAATTTGATTTGATATATAGTGTATATACTTATCTCTAAATGGTTTGAAGTTAATAGGAAATTTAATCCTTAAATTTATGTTAATGGTAATTTTAATTATAAAATGAAGTCAAAATTTTGAATAAACATTTAAATTTGAAATAAATTGAATAAGGAAATTTTACTTGTATAATACTCGGTTACATTCTAATATAACTTACCTTGACCATTCAGAAGTTGAATTTGTAATTGGATAATATACAATATAAGATGATTTTATAAATAAAATTTGAGTGATCATAATAAATGTTATACACTTAAATTTTAAGTACAAAATGTTTAGAGAGATAAATAGAATAATAGTTGACTGAATAGTAAAATTAAATTTTGTTTTGAAAGAAACCTTTTTGTATCAAATTTTAATATAATGAAATAAGATCTACTTAATGAAATATCTTGAATTTAAAATCTATTATTGAGTATCAATTTATTTAAATTGAAATTTATATAGTTTTAAATTAATTGTTTATTCTGGTTGTTTTATTTCTCCTACCTCCTTCCTTTTCGAGGACGAAAAGTTTTGAGTGGGGGAGAGTGGAACGACCCGTAAAATTTTATTAGTTTAATAATATTTTTAACTGAAATTTGGTGAAATTTGAAGTAACTGAATTTTGAATTTTAAATTTGATATTTGGAATGCGTCCAATTAAACATAGCAGGTGGTAAATTTTCATCAGATAATATGGAAGTTTATTTCTGGTGAAATTTTTATTTCAGTTTATATCAGTTAATATTTGATGATAATTAAATGTCTTCCAAACCTGAATATTTTTCCAATAGAAAATTTGTAAATCATCTTTTGAGTGAGACGTCATAATTTGTTTCGTCAAATTCGGACTTCTATTGTTTCGTTTATCTTAATTCTGGCGGTTTAGCAGCATTTTCGGTACCGATTATTGATATTTGATCCAATGATCGTACCACCAATATCTATATACTGTTTCGATTGTCTCATCGTACTGATCTCTACAGTATATTTGTTTGTGAGTTTTGGAGTTCGGGAGATGGCGAAATCTACGGAATGATTTCGTATCGGTTCCGTATTCGACCTTTTTGCTTCCCTTACCTTTCGTATTCCAGTGTCTATTAACCATTTATCTTCTAGCCTTTTTCATTCCCAACAAACTAGCTTTGGACCTTTACGATTCCCGACATTGAATATTTTACTGGTTCCATTTTATTTCGTTCTCTCTTTTTCATTTCTGTGCTCAGTTTTAAAATAAAAATATAATAATGAAAAGTGAGTTTTCATTTTTGGTTCGTCCCTGTAGCTGTTCGTGTTTCTCTTTGGTTTGCTTCGAGCAAACTCACTTGCCTCCTCCCCTCCTCTCCACTCAAACCTTCACGCGACCATCTTCATCTCCGCCTTCCTCTCTGCTTCTCGCACCACGTCCTCCATGAGATCCACCCGAGCACGCATCCCTTGTAGCTTCTACCCCACTACCACTTGAATCTCAAAACCCATCATCTTCTCACCTTCTACCTGTCTTGCCGAAGCATGGTCACCATCCTCCGTGCTTCCTCAACCCGAGCTCAGGCCATACCCCAGCAAACTCATACCTCTCTCTTTTTATATATAGAGGTATATATATATGTTCTTTTATATATAAAGGTTTATATATATTATCGTTGGTATATATATTTGGATCTGAGAATTTATATATGTTTTATTATGTTCTCTGTAGGTCTATTATGTATATGGGTGCGGTAATATATAGGTGTGTGTGTGTATGTGTATGTTCGTATGCTGTTTGGGTTGCGGGTTTAGCATGTAATGAGATATAAGACCTATTTATATATAGAGTTATAGGTTTGTATATAATACGTTGCTTATATATATTATATGAAGTTACAAAAGTTTGTATATTAATTGTTTACGTTCATAACTGATTTGGGAGTTGATGTGTATATATAATTTTATAAAGTAAGTTTACTTGGGTTTTATATTAAGTTAGATTTATTGAAGCCTGTATATAAGTATCTCTATATATTTTATTTTAAAGCAGTTTTATATAACAGTATGTATATTTATACTTATCTATACATATATATATATATATATATATTTTGAATAAATATAGGATAGTATATATATTGGGTTTAGTGTACTATATTATAAGTAGTATGATACAGTGATATATCTATTAGTTTACATATATATATATATATATATATATATTAGTAATATATGTTGTTATACACTTCAGTTTTATATATATTTGTATAATATGTATAGCGGCTGAAGCTTTTAATTATATTTTGAGTGCTAAAATGTATATATATACTTTAGTCTTAAGTTTTGGTTGTTATGTGATCATATGTTAAGTTGTATACCTGTTATAGTTGGGTTTGTTGGTGTTTATAAGTATTATATGTTATATATATTTATTTTTAAAGTATATGTATATATATTTATAGTTTATATAACATTATGGTGTGTGTTATATATATGTGTGTGATATGGTTGAATATCTACATAAGTACTTATTTCAAAGTATATTATGTATATTTATATTTTATTTCAACATATGTATTTCCAATTTGAATAATAGAATTTGATATACATATATATTCAATATGAAATGTGTTTGAATATAAAATATGATTTATATACATAGTTATATATAGGTTCACTTATACCATTTATTTTCATCGATCCAGTTCTGATTCGATTTGTTTTTATCAATTCCTTGTTATCAGCTTTGATCACCGAATTCATGTCAATCTAGCTTTGTTTTGGATTCGTGCCTGGATTTCGTAACTCCACTTCATTGTCTATTTCTGTATCCCCGAAAGGTGAGCAATCACTCACTATCAATGTTCTTATATTTATTAAATTTGATTTCAATTAAAACGACAATTGAAATAAGCTGCTGTTAGTTATTTACATTGTTATATATATGCTATCTGTTCACCCATGGCATCTGACAAAATCATCTGTTATTTGTATTAATGATATTGCATGTTATATTCATATGTGTTATCACTCTGCAAGTTCCCTGTTAGTATAGAGTTCACTATAGGTTGAAATGATACATACCCGAACGATCTGTAGAATAGGAGAAAATCGTTATGGGTTGAAATGATAGACCTAAGCGATTTTCAATTGAATTGAATTTGGAATTACGGGTTGAAATGATAGATACCCATATATATTTAAATCGTGGATTGAAATGATAAATATCTGTATCACTTGACCATAGGATAGAAAATTATATACAGACACCGTTGGTCTATATATATATAAATATTTTGAAAATGATTTCTATGGGTTTTGGAAAGAAATACATGGTTTTATATAAATATTGATTTTAGATATTATATAAATGTTATTTTATATATGTAGTTAAATTCTTGATTTTAAGCTATGTATAAATTTGTTTAATATAAAATAAGTTTAATAATAAAGTATGATTTTATTAAAATATAATACGGTTAAGTATTCATTTAAATTATATTTTAATATAGAGTTTATAATAATTTTTAATAAATTAAGGTTGAGAAGATGAATTTGAAATTGATTTGAAATTTTATTTAATTAAGAATTATAATTGGAACTTATTTAATTTGAGATTTTAAAGGATATGATTTTATAACTCGATGTTGGTTTAAAGTAATTAATGAATATTCCAAGTTTGAGTTATTTAAATAATATTGAATTTATTAAGTAAATATTTCAAAACTAAATAATAGTAAAGTAAATTTAATATATAATTTTTTTTATCAAATTTAGTTTTGAAAAAAATGGAATATTTAAAGCTTTGAAATATATGGAAATTGAAATGGTTTATTTGTGGTTCAAATCCGTATTTGAAATTGATATAATTTGAAATGGTTTATTGAGAACTGAATTGAATTGAGATGATGATTTGAGACTTGATTAAATTTGAATTTTGAATTCGAATTGACTTGGAATTGATTTGTGACGTTTGAAGAAGCTATTTTATTATATAAAGTATTTTTAAATTATATTTAAAACTATTTTATATTTTACTTTATAAATTATTTTATATAAACTATTTTAAAATAAACTATTTTAACTTGTAACTCTTTTATATAAACTATTTTACTTTCTAAATTATTCATTTTGTATATAATTTTAATATCTAAACTATTTAAATGGTGGAAGTTATGTTTTCAAAATTATGATTTCCAAAGTGTTATGATTTCAAATGTTTTTGTTTCGAAGTGTTATAACTTTGAAGTGCTATGAATTTGGAAATGGATGTATTTGAAATGGAAATGATATTGTATTTGGTTTTGAAATGAAAATGATATCGTATTGATATGGTTTTGAAATGGAAATGATATTTTGGTTTTGAAGTATAAAGTGTTTTGAAATGACCACGGTGTTATAATAACGTTTGGTTGTTAAAGAGACTGGGATCGAAAGTTGTCATACTCTCTGCCAACTTCGAAAACCACTTTAACAACTGTGTACGTGGTGGAGATTCCAGAATGAAGTAGGATGGCGGCGACGTCCTATCGAGGTATATACGTGGACCCGACTTCCGTGAGTTTGCATAAGGTGGCTAAAACAGGAGTGATTCCGGGCCAATGAGGTAGCTCCTCTGATCGGACACACTCCTTCGATACTATATTCCAACTTTGTGATTGATTTGGTGGCCACTTTTGATTTTTGATTTTGGGAGTGTGGCTCGAGGTGGACGGTAGCTGCGGTTATGTGTTACCACCATTCCAGATGCGTAATTGGTATATCTACCCTGGCATTGCCTAGTTGTGCCGTGTCACCTACCCTAGCGTGCTTTACTACGAGTTTGATTTGTGTCGTACCTACAGAGTATCCTTTGGTGGCCTCCCGATCAGGAGGGACTACGGTACTGTATAGACTATTGGCACTATATATGTGTTAAGGTGGAAAATGTGAAGCCTTAACGCTATTTTTAAGTAAGTTTATTTTACTTTAGACATTATTATTATAGCGTATATTACTACATAGTAAATAGTTTAACGGATCCTTAAAGGATGGTTATCCCAAACATCCTTTGAGTTACTTGTATTTCAGTTGTTATTTCACTTGAGTTGAATTTATTGATATAAGAATGTTAATCCTGACTCGAGTGCTTTGTGTTTTGCTTTACACTCGGGTCAGACTGAGTGATACAGCTTTTGAGACTCACCTTTGGAGTTTGAGCTTCGTTTGGATTACCATCTACATCTTTCAGCTTGGAGTTATTCAGCTGATTCCAGTGATATATTATAATACTGTATTTGACTATTGTATTCGAGACTTCTGTTGTATCTTATTTAACTCTGATATATATAGTAGCTTCATGAACTACTATTCTCTTGTTTCCGCTGCATTATTGTTATATTACTCTGTGTCTGTGATTCTGTGATTATTTATTTACTGTATATGCTGAGTTTTGCTAAATATAAATTAACAATCTGGTATTTTGAGCAATTCAAATCCGGCATGTGTGGATGCGAATGGTTGAAAATATCGGGTCGTTACAGACGACAATTTCCAATAATACCCTTATGTGACTTCATTAACCACAACCCATTCTTGAACCCATTTATTAGTTCATTAGGCTCGACCCTTAATTGATTAATTCATGCCTCAATCCCCTTATCACTTACATTTACATTATTTTATTTAACTTATCTAATTAAATCTTCTGAATAATGTTATAAAAAATTGGGGGTGTTATAGGCTCCCTTTCTTACAAAATTTCGTCCTCGAAATTCAGTAAGGACTAAATACTAAACATAGCAATCATCTATAACGACTCCTAACAATCATACTAGTCTACCTGACTAGGAAACATCTATATAAATCTAATATAGACATATCCTCAAAGCAGATCAGAATAAGCATCTCAAACCTTGTCCTCTATCTCCCAAGTGCAGTCTTTCTCATTGTATCTCTACTGAACTTTCACCTACTTGACTGTCGAGTTCCTCAATCTTTTCTCATCTCTCGCAACGACCCGAACTGGTTGTCTCACAAAAGTCAAATCAGCTTCTACTACCAATCCTCTAACTATGTCTGAGGAATGGTACCCTCTGGATCAGGCACATATTTGCAAAGATGAGACATATGAAATACATTATGGACACCTGCCACACTGCTCGGCAACTCAGCTCTGTATGCAAGCTTTCCAATCCTCTCTATAATCTAGAATGGACCAACGTATCTTGGTGCCAATTTCCTTGACTTCCCGAACTGTACCACAACCTTCATCGGTGATACGTTAATGAAAACCCTATCTCCCACCGAGAATCCTAGGTCTTTATGCCTCTTATCAGCGTAACTCTTCTATCTGGATTGAGCTTCCTTCATCCGTTCTTGGGTTAACTCAATCTTCTCTGATGCCTCCTTTACCAAATCTGGATCTAAGACCAATCTGTCTTCAGTGTCCAACCAACATGCAGAGGATTTGTATGGCCTTCCATACAATGCTTCAAAAGGCGCCATTCCAATACCAGTCTGATTACTATTATTATAGGAAAACTCAACCAAATGCAGGTGATCCTCTCGAGATCCATCAGCGTCCAACACATATGCTCTCAACAAATCCTCAATCACCTTATTGACTCTCTCTGCCTACCTATCCATCTATGGGTGATATACAGTACTCATCTTATGCTTAGTGCCTAACACATTCTGTAGACTCTTTCAAAATTCACTAATGAATAAAGCATCTCAGTCACTGACTATGCTATTGGGAACTCCATGAAGTCTAACTATGTTCTTCATGAACAACTTCACCAAAATAGATGTCGTCATAGTCGACTTTACTGGAATGAAATGTGCATTCTTGGTCAACCTGTCCATAATAACCCATGTACTCTTATTTCCTCTTCTTGACCATGGAAACCCATCTATGAAATCAATGGATGTCGAATCCCAATCCATACCAAAATCATTAAAGACTGAAGCAACCAACTTGGGCTTCTGATGTTCTGCTTTCACTTGTTGACAGTTTACACACTGCTTAACCCACAAGCCAACATCTCTCTTTATTCCTTCCAATAGAAGCTTCTCTTCATATCTTGATACCTCTTGGTCCCTCTAGGATGAATCGTAAACTTGGATCGATGACATTCCCCCAGAACTTCTCTCCATAAGTTCTCCACATCTGGAACACATAACCGTCCCATTCTCTCTTGTAAGGACCAAAATCTTTCAAATCATCGACCTCAGTTACAACCTCAAGCCTTATGATCCTCTTACCTAATAATGAATCCTCTTTCTGCTTAGAAGCAATTTTCTCGATTAACATTGGTCGAACTTCTAAATAGGATATAATGACAGTACTCTAACTAAAACTAGCAGCCGATCAACCAATCCATACCCAAAAGATATTGAAATCTACGAATCGTAAACATACAAATTGCATGCAAACTTATGACCTAGCAAATCAAGTTCTAAATGGTCACATCTTATCCCCAGAGTTGCACACCCTCCTATTAGATTCGCAATCCTTAAGGAAGTAGCAAGGTTTGTGGGCTCTAAGTATAACCTATCTACCAGACACTGGGATATAAATGAATATGATGCACTAGTATCAAAAAGTAACCTAACTTGTACACTCTGAATAAAAAATGTCATCACAGTCTTTCCCTTCGGTTGCAGTTGGCTTAGTTAATGTTCCAACAGCAAAAACTTTCCCCTTGTCTGCCTTGGTAAGCTCTGGACACTAGTTCTTGTAATAACCCCTCGATCATAGTTAAAGCATTTCACATTCTTCTTGTTTGCAGCTTTCTTCCCCTTGCCTGACCGACACTCATTCGCATAATGACCCTTCTTGTCTCATTTGTAGCACACCAAATCAGCTTTTTCCTTGTTGGCAACATCCCCTTTCTGGGCTCCCTTCCTGTAACGACCCAGAATTTTTAGTAATTAAAAGTTTGAATATTTAATTAATTTTAAATATTAATAAGCGAATTTATAAGTCAAATAAATTTTTATTTGAATTATTGGATTTAATTGGATTATTAAATCGATAATTTAATATGTGAAATTATGGAAATAATTGAAAATTGGGTTAAATATGATTGAAAATGATTTGTAAAATTTTATTTTATCATATTGAAGTTAGAATGATATTTTAGAACTTTTAAAATCGAATTAAAAGTTAATTTGTGAAAATTGAATATTTTAATATTTAATCGACTAGTGAAAATAGCCAATTTTTGAACAGTCTCAGAATTGAACGAAACCTGTTCCATTGGATCCGTAATAGTTAGTTATTACCGGATTTCAATTTTCGTGTCAATCGGAGCTATCGTTTGAGCGTGGCAGCTCGAAACGCATCGATTTATTTTTAATTTTAATTTGGCGAGTTAAAATAGCCATTTTTCAAAAAGTCTCAGATTTCGACGAAACCAGTTTCATCGGATCCGTAATGTGATATTATTGTAAGGTTTCAAATTTCAAGTCGATTGGATTTACCGTTTGTCCGATACAAATTAAAACGCCTAGAAAATCGCTTAAATCGGTTTAATTCAAATTGAGCGTTTATAGCCATAACTTGCACAGATGTCCGAATTAGCTTTCGAAACCTGTTCCATTGTGTCCGGAACGCGGGGTAAACCCTAGAAACGCTGGTTACGGCGCGTAAATCGGAGTTCGGAATTTCCGGGTGAATAGTGTCGTTTGAAATTCTATAAATAGACCAACATTTCACAATTTTAGAAAAAATAAACCTAACCCTAATTATAAACTGCAGCCGCCACTTTTAGGTTCAATGGCCAGAATTTGATTTCACTTCTCCCTCAATCACTCTCAATCTACAAAGAATTAGCCAAAGTTGTTAACTACAACATCGAAGAGCATGAAGAGAGCTAGAGATCTATACGGAGATGATGGATTTTGGTGCAACGTGGAGGATGATAGGGGGGGCCGTCGGCCATAGGTTGCGCACGCACTCCTAGGTGAGGTAGGTGGCCGAGTTTCATGGCCTTGGGGCCGAGTATAGGTCTTGGTTTGGGCTTCGAAGTGGAGTAATCTGATCAAGGCCAGGGTGCTCGAGGAGGTGGTGAGATGGAACCCTAATTTGGGCTTGTTTGGGTTTGTGCGTGTTCTTGTTACTGGGAGTAACGTGAGTGATTTGGGAAGAAGGGGGAGAGGCCTTGGATTGAGATCTAACGGCTCTGAATTGATGAAGGTTGAAAATATAAAGTAATGTTGTAAATTTGTTAATATAAATACGTGTAATCTTTAAAAAATCATATCCTTTTCATACGAGGTCGAAAACGCGCGAAACCAGTTGCGTTGGAATCGTATCGACGAGCACTACGCGATGAAATTGGATTGGAGTCGTTTGGAGTTAGTGATAATTTTGGGTAAAATTAAACGTCCGTTTAATTTTATTCGAAATAAATCGCTAAAACGGAATTTAAAATCAAGGTGAGAATTTCTCACTCAATCGAATCAGTTTTGATTTTATTTTAAATAGTTAGATTTAAAATATTTGAATGCATGTTTGAATGATGATTAATATCTATTGATTGTTAAAATAGACATTATACGCCGTTAGTAAGCGGATGTTATTTATTAAAAACATATACCGCGAATATTTCATAAACAGTGAAATTGGTATTATATATAATAGCAATATATATATATTGGCATATGTATATATTGGAGTTATTGATTTCCCGCATTTATTTGTTTAGCGGATGAGACCCTATTGCGCCGTTATTAAGCGGATAATATTTAATAAGAACATATACCGCGATAATTTCGTACTGGAGCGAAATTGGTATTATGCTAATGTTTTTGGATGCAGGAAAATAGGTTGGAGTGATCCAACTGGATTCCTCAACAGTATTTATTTGATTTCAGATATTTTGATATTTGATGGATTTTCATATTGATATATGATATCGTTGTAGTCGTGATTGACTATTTGGTGTGTAGCATCATTGGACCAAATTTGGAATTTTAAAATGATTTTGAAGTGATTTTTTGAAAGTATACTTTTATAAGATATTTTTGGAATTGATCCATTTTAAATAAATAAACGTTATAATTTTTAAAGTTATAAAAATTATGATTTTGAGAAATATAGTTAAAAACTGATTTTTGAGAATATGATGCTAATGATTTTATAAAATAGTTTAATCGGGATTTTAGAATTTATTGTGAAAAGTTTAAATATAGGATTTATAAAATTTGATTATTTTATAAATCAAAATGATGAAATTATGAAGGAGTTTAAAGACGTTTTTAAAATATTAATATGAATTGATTTATATAAGAGATTTATAAATGGATATTTATAAATTGAGATATTGAAATTATAAAACGAGTTTTTATAAGTGTTTGAATGAAGTGAAAATGAATTTCATTAAAGAATGAAATTTATAGAATTATAAACAGTGAAGTTATAAATGAAATTTATAAATAGTAAGAATTATAAATTTGTGAAGTTATTTGAAGAATAGATTTGGTTAAATAAATGAATCTTATAAGTTATAAGATTTATGGTTTGGAAAGTCTTTAGAGGAACGATTTTGTAAAATAATCGTTTTATAAGTATTTAACTTATAATATGAACTTTTAGTTTATAATTGAGTTATAAACTGGAATAGGTTAATAAAAGAATTTATAAAAAGGAAGTTTTTATAAATAAATAGAAATGGAATTTATAAACGTTGTTTTATAAATTCGCAAATGACTTATTTTGATAAGTAAATTGTTGAAACCTATTAATGGAGTTATATTCCCGTTTTTGAATAGTGAATAATTCTTTTAAATAAAATGTATAAAAGGATGAAATGTGTTAACGTAGTATATTCACGTTTTTGAATAGTGAATAAGATGTTAAAGAAATTGTTTTGAATGTGATATTTGAAATAGAATTAAAATGATCTAACGAAGTTTTAATTGTGTTGAGATTCGAAACCATAGATTTCAACATTTATTGTTGAAATAGACGTTTCGAGAAATAAAAGGAAATAGTAGACTATAACACTGTTGTTATAGTAAATGATTTCCGAAAGGAAATGTTTTGTATAGTATTGGGATTTATATATCTATTTTGATTTCGAATCCCTATACTAGTGATTTTGGGTTGTTGTAACGATGTTTTACATAACATTCGTTTTGGCCCAAATAAATATGTTTAAGAGAATGATTTCCTTAAAGAATGAAATATATACTTAATCTCGATTTAAGTATATTGAATATTTTCCAAGTGTTGAAAATAAATGAAATTTGTGAATTACTTATGAATGTATAAGTATGGAAATGCTTTCCAATATAAGGTGAATATTTTGAGAATTTATCTTTTTGAAGATAAATTGAAATGAATAATTGAAATCGAATATCCATAGATATTTTGGATTATAAATTCACTAAGGAATTTATAAAAGAAAGTGGAATTGGTTTAAAAATAAATATTGATTTATTTTTGAAGTATGAAATTATATATCTAGTGAAGATATTTTGTGAAATAAATAATTTGGAAAATTATTTGGAAACTGGTGATGTTGTGCATATCAATTGATAGTTCAATAACCGACTATCAATATTTCCCTTTGAATGGGTAATTGATGTGATTTGTTTGAATGTGAATGCTACACTTATTTTTGAATAAGCGCTCACTATTCGGGTTAACCGGGAAAGGACCATGGGGTCGTATAACCCATTCCGAATATGTGATACGTCGTTATAATTGCATTGAAGATCGGTGTTGAAGACCCGGTATTTGCGAGAGCGATAGGATGACCTGTCGATTGTCTCTGCACTGAGTTGCAGCGGTATAGAGACTCCCTAAGTGATGGGAAATCCGATCAAGATTGTGAATATCCGGATTGCAAGGACTTCTTTGTAAGTGCCTTCGGTTTTGTTCGAGCCCGGAACAGACTTGTATGGATTGTATGTCTGACGTTACAAATTGAGATAT
Source organism: Allium cepa (assembly GCA_030765085.1). Lineage (NCBI taxonomy): Eukaryota > Viridiplantae > Streptophyta > Magnoliopsida > Asparagales > Amaryllidaceae > Allium > Allium cepa. Next base: position 806,917,157 of record CM060938.1, read on the forward strand.
AAAGCAGATTTCTTTCAAATATATTTCTGTTGGTGGCGGAGAATTTATTCTTTTAGCTTAACACCCTTCTCTGAGACGTACGAGCTCAGAGGTTATGTAGTTGAATGTTATCAGCGATATATTCCCAATTTGGTAATGTGACATGCTGAGTGTTGCTGTAAATGATCATTGTGTTGATTATTGTGATAGGATCGTTTATTTGATCGTCTATCTTGGTGATCATTGTGTTGATCATTTGTTGACCCAAAGCATGGCTTTTGTATAAAGTATGTTTTTGTGGACGTGACTTCGTCGAGCCTCACACCCCGGAAATGGTCAAAACAGGAAAGATGCGGCAAGGTTATGAGGGGTAGCTCCCTTTAGGGTATGTACATTTCCTTCTGGATAGAGGTGGTATCATGGTATGGAGCCCAGATATTTAACCTATGTGGTTACTGCGAATTTATTACTTTGTGGTTGTTGGTTATCGGGATCCCGTGAGAAAGGTCGTTTACGATCGGGGAATGGCGTGCTCGTGTCAGTAGTTACCCAGTTAGGGGTAACCCGGCCTTGTGTTGGCAGAGTTCCGGTTTGGTTCTCGGGGATGTCTTTCCAGAGGCATTCTCATGTGGCAATGGGAAGTTCCTTGGCCTGACCATTTGTTGGAAATCCAAAGAAATAATACGAAACTTGTACGATTTTAGTTGTAGAACCTATCATTCACTTATGGTGTCGCAACACTGTTTGGATGGTAGCTATAGTAGGCATAGTTCGAAATGTCTATGTTGGCTAAGATTTATATTCTACTTTCAAAATGAATTTTTCCCCTACATTATGCACTAGTAATAATATCAAATGTTATTTTAAATGCGTATCAAGCATCTTTGACTATCATAAGGAGAAATCTCCTCCGATTCTGCGTTTGCATTGTGTGTGTGTGCGGGAGGCCTTATGGTAGTCTCATTTTTTAAAAGCATTGCGAATTGAATTTAAAAATATTCCTCTATTTTGATTTTAAAAATAAATAAACTGTTTTGAGTTCTCACACCAGTCACATGACTGACTTGGAGTTTATTGTTTTCCTTTCTAAACTCTGTGTGCCCACCAATTTCCACACGGGCAGTCAAGAGTTAAGGTTTATCAGGATATTCTGGAGTTGCCGGAGGCAAGCTGGATGGCATGGCGTATTACTTATATAGTATTTTTTTTTCCGCTGCACTGTTTGATGTTGTATACTCTGATGATATGATGTAATGAAATGAAATGTATGAAATGTAATAATTGATATAGTTCTTTGTTTAAAGATTATTCATTTATTATTATATGTTGTTCCGCTGCGAATTGTGAGATTCTGTTGTTGTTCTGTTGTTTTCTGTTCCGTTCTATTCTCTTTTCTTTCTATTTAAAAATTTTCTATCTCTTTCTCTTCTCTTTTCTCTTTTCTTTTCTTAAATTCTTTTTCTTAAACCATAACATTCCGGGTTTTTGGCCTTCGATTTCTCGGCAGTCGATAAAGTGAGTATCGATGTTGAATTTTCGAAAGTCGAAAATTCCCGTTTGTTACATTTGGTATCAGAGCTTATGGTTAAGCGACAACCATGGTTCTGTTGGGTATTACTCATTAGAGATAGAGTCAGTAGTACTCTAGAATGAGTTTGAGTGTAATAATAGCTATGAGAGCGTATTTGTTAGTGAATATAAAAATTGTTTTATATTGTGATGATTGGTTTGTTGAGTGGTATATAGATTCTGGTTAATACGAGTAATTAACGTTGTTGATAGGGATCTATAAACACTTGAATAGAACAATTCGACACAATATTGTTTTAAATTGGGTAAATGAAATAATTTTACCTTGATTATATTTTATATATAAAGGAATAATTTTTCAAAATTATTAAAGTGTATATAAGTTGATTGTTTGGTTGTTTGAATAATCTAAATAAAAGAATAATTGTATAAGCAAATGAATTATAAGAATTGAATTATAATTAAAGTGATTACAATTGTGAAATAAACTTATATATATAAGAAGTGAAACTATATGAATATATTTATGAATATGAGTTGTAAATAAAAATGAATTTAAAGTTAAATGGAAGTATAACTTAAGTGATATGGAATTAAGTTGATATTAGTATCAAAGAAAACTAATAAAGTTAAGTGATGGATATGAACTTAAGTTATTTAAATGAAATTCAACTTTTGTAATTGAATTGAATTAATGGATTGAATAATAATCAATTGAATGTAAATTAAGTTGATATGGAATAATGAATATAAGTGTTAATTCATTAAAATCTAATGTTATTAGAAGTTGAATAATTGAATAAAAATTAATTTAATTAAACCAATTGAAAGCAAAGGAAATTTGGTTGTAATTAATATACATTGGTTGTTACTTGATTTGTTGATTGATTGTATATAATTCATTAAGTGTTAATGAAATTGAATTAATGAAATTGAAAGCTAAAGTAATTGAAATTCAATTGGAAGTTAAGTGAATCTTAAATAGAATTGAATTTGATTTGGAAGTGAACCAACTTGTGAATTAGTGAATGCAAACTAATTAAAATTGAATAAGAATGAATGTTGATAAAATCCAATGTTAATAAATCAAATGTGATTAAATTTAAAACCAATTCATTGAATATGAATGAGAATATGAATGAATATTTATTGGTTATGGATGTTAGTTGGTTGATGTTTGCATTTGTTGTTTAGTTGCATTTGTTATGTGACATATATAGTTATTATGTTGCTATATGTTGTATATTGATACTATTGTCATATATGCATGATTTTCATGTTGTTTGTTGAGTGATTAGTAGGTGCGGATCGCGTTTGCTTCGCATTTGGAGCTCGCTTTCGCGCTATATTAGCCGTATATGCTTGCTAATAAAATATAAGGTACATATCTCGGATTACATATCGTACTTTTATACTTTTTCCCTGCGGGATGCCTCATTACTTGATGAGATGTATATTTGTGATATATATACTGTCATTTTTTTTTCGGATCGAGCCGCGCAAAGGAGACTATGGCGAATTTTTCCGAAAATATAAGGCGTTAGAAAATTTTTGAGAAAATGGGAAATTTTTTGAAAACTTAAACTTTGATTTTGGAATTGAAAGTTAAACAATAGTAATTGTTTTTGAAAAGACAACTAAGTATGATTTGAAAACTTAGTAAAGTTATAGTAAGAAATTTAACTATAGATTTTGGAAAATTAATAAATTTTGTAACTTTCCTTACTTGTTAATTTCGAGGACGAAATTCTTTTAAGGGGGAAAGATTGTAACTACCCAGAATTTTTAGTAATTAAAAATTTGAATATTTAATTAATTTTAAATATTAATAAGCGAATTTATAAGTCAAATAAATTTTTATTTGAATTATTGGATTTAATTGGATTATTAAATCGATAATTTAATATGTGAAATTATGGAAATAATTGAAAATTGGGTTAAATATGATTGAAAATGATTTGTAAAATTTTATTTTATCATATTGAAGTTAGAACGATATTTTAGAACTTTTAAAATCGAATTAAAAGTTAATTTGTGAAAATTGAATATTTTAATATTTAATCGACTAGTGAAAATAGCCAATTTTCGAACAGTCTCAGAATTGAACGAAACCAGTTCTATTGGATCCGTAATAGTTAGTTATTACCGGATTTCAATTTTCGTGTCAATCGGAGCTATCGTTTGAGCGTGGCAGCTCGAAACGCATCGATTTATTTTTAATTTTAATTTGGCGAGTTAAAATAGCCATTTTTCAAAAAGTCTCGGATTTCGACGAAACCAGTTTCATCGGATCCGTAATGTGATATTATTGTAAGTTTCAAATTTCAAGTCGATTGGATTTACCGTTTGTCCGATACAAATTAAAACGCCTAGAAAATCGCTTAAATCGGTTTAATTCAAATTGAGCGTTTATAGCCATAACTTGCACAGATGTCCGAATTAGCTTTCGAAACCTATTCCATTGTGTCCGGAACGCGGGGTAAACCCTAGAAACGCTGGTTACGGCACGTAAATCGGAGTTTGGAATTTCCGGGTGAATAGTGTCGTTTGAAATTCTATAAATAGACCAACATTTCACAATTTTAGAAAAAATAAACCTAACCCTAATTATAAACTGCAGCCGCCACTTTTAGGTTCAATGGTCAGAATTTGATTTCACTTCTCCCTCAATCACTCTCAATCTACAAAGAATTAGCCAAAGTTGTTAACTACAACATCGAAGAGCATGAAGAGAGCTAGAGATCTATACGGAGATGATGGATTTTGGTGCAACGTGGAGGATGATAGGGGGGGCCGTCGGCCATAGGTTGCGCACGCACTCCTAGGTGAGGTAGGTGGCCGAGTTTCATGGCCTTGGGGCTGAGTATAGGTCTTGGTTTGGGCTTCGAAGTGGAGTAATCTGATCAAGGCCAGGGTGCTCGAGGAGGTGGTGAGATGGAACCCTAATTTGGGCTTTTTTGGGTTTGTGCGTGTTCTTGTTACTGGAGTAACGTGAGTGATTTGGGAAGAAGGGGGAGAGGCCTTGGATTGAGATCTAACGGCTCTGAATTGATGAAGGTTGAAAATATAAAGTAATGTTGTAAATTTGTTAATATAAATACGTGTAATCTTTAAAAAATCATATCTTTTTCATACGAGGTCGAAAACGCGCGAAACCAGTTGCGTTGGAATCGTATCGACGAGCACTACGCGATGAAATTGGATTGGAGTCGTTTGGAGTTAGTGATAATTTTGGGTAAAATTAAACGTCCGTTTAATTTTATTCGAAATAAATCGCTAAAACGGAATTTAAAATCAAGGTGAGAATTTCTCACTCAATCGAATCAGTTTTGATTTTATTTTAAATAGTTAGATTTAAAATATTTGAATGCATGTTTGAATGATGATTAATATCTATTGATTGTTAAAATAGACATTATACGCCGTTAGTAAGCGGATGTTATTTATTAAGAACATATACCGCGAATATTTCATAAACAGTGAAATTGGTATTATATATAATAGCAATATATATATATTGGCATATGTATATATTGGAGTTATTGATTTCCCGCATTTATTTGTTTAGCGGATGAGACCCTATTGCGCCGTTATTAAGCGGATAATATTTAATAAGAACATATACCGCGATAATTTCGTACTGGAGCGAAATTGGTATTGTGCTAATGTTTTTGGATGCAGGAAAACAGGTTGGAGGGATCCAACTGGATTCCTCAACAGTATTTATTTGATTTCAGATATTTTGATATTTGATGGATTTTCATATTGATATATGATATCATTGTAGTCGTGATTGACTATTTGGTGTGTAGCATCATTGGACCAAATTTGGAATTTTAAAATGATTTTGAAGTGATTTTTTGAAAGTATACTTTTATAAGAAATTTTTGGAATTGATCCATTTTAAATAAATAAACGTTATAATTTTTAAAGTTATAAAAATTATGACTTTGAGAAATATAGTTAAAAACTGATTTTTGAGAATATGATGCTAATGATTTTATAAAATAGTTTAATCGGGATTTTAGAATTTATTGTGAAAAGTTTAAATATAGGATTTATAAAATTTGATTATTTTATAAATCAAAATGATGAAATTATGAAGGAGTTTAAAGACGTTTTTAAAATATTAATATGAATTGATTTATATAAGAGATTTATAAATGGATATTTATAAATTGAGATATTGAAATTATAAAACGAGTTTTTATAAGTGTTTGAATGAAGTGAAAATGAATTTCATTAAAGAATGAAATTTATAGAATTATAAACGGTGAAGTTATAAATGAAATTTATAAATAGTAAGAATTATAAATTTGTGAAGTTATTTGAAGAATAGATTTGGTTAAATAAATGAATCTTATAAGTTATAAGATTTATGGTTTGGAAAGTCTTTAGAGGAACGATTTTGTAAAATAATCGTTTTATAAGTATTTAACTTATAATATGAACTTTTAGTTTATAATTGAGTTATAAACTGGAATAGGTTAATAAAAGAATTTATAAAAAGGAAGTTTTTATAAATAAATAGAAATGGAATTTATAAACGTTGTTTTATAAATTCGCAAATGACTTATTTTGATAAGTAAATTGTTGAAACCTATTAATGGAGTTATATTCTCGTTTTTGAATAGTGAATAATTCTTTTAAATAAAATGTATAAAAGGATGAAATGTGTTAACGTAGTATATTCACGTTTTTGAATAGTGAATAAGATGTTAAAGAAATTGTTTTGAATATGATATTTGAAATGGAATTAAAATGATCTAACGAAGTTTTAATTGTGTTGAGATTCGAAACCATAGATTTCAACATTTATTGTTGAAATAGACGTTTCGAGAAATAAAAGGAAATAGTAGACTATAACACTGTTGTTATAGTAAATGATTTCCGAAAGGAAATGTTTTGTATAGTATTGGGATTTATATATCTATTTTCATTTCGAATCCCTATACTAGTGATTTTGGGTTGTTGTAACGATGTTTTACATAACATTCGTTTTGGCCCAAATAAATATGTTTAAGAGAATGATTTCCTTAAAGAATGAAATATATACTTAATCTCGATTTAAGTATATTGAATATTTTCCAAGTGTTGAAAATAAATGAAATTTGTGAATTACTTATGAATGTATAAGTATGGAAATGCTTTCCAATATAAGGTGAATATTTTGAGAATTTATCTTTTTGAAGATAAATTGAAATGAATAATTGAAATCGAATATCCATAGATATTTTGGATTATAAATTCACTAAGGAATTTATAAAAGAAAGTGGAATTGGTTTAAAAATAAATATTGATTTATTTTTGAAGTATGAAATTATATATCTAGTGAAGATATTTTGTGAAATAAATAATTTGGAAAATTATTTGGAAACTGGTGATGTTGTGCATATCAATTGATAGTTCAATAACCGACTATCAATATTTCCCTTTGAATGGGTAATTGATGTGATTTGTTTGAATGTGAATGCTACACTTATTTTTGAATAAGCGCTCACTATTCGGGTTAACCGGGAAAGGACCATGGGGTCGTATAACCCATTCCGAATATGTGATACGTCGTTATAATTGCATTGAAGATCGGTGTTGAAGACCCGGTATTTGCGAGAGCGATAGGATGACCTGTCGATTGTCTCTGCACTGAGTTGCAGCGGTATAGAGACTCCCTAAGTGATGGGAAATCCGATCAAGATTGTGAATATCCGGATTGCAAGGACTTCTTTGTAAGTGCCTTTGGTTTTGTTCGAGCCCGGAACAGACTTGTATGGATTGTATGTCTGACGTTACAAATTGAGATATAAAGCAGATTTCTTTCAAATATATTTCTGTTGATGGCGGAGAATTTATTCTTTTAGCTTAACACCCTTCTCTGAGACGTACGAGCTCAGAGGTTATGTAGTTGAATGTTATCAGCGATATATTCCCAATTTGGTAATGTGACATGCTGAGTGTTGCTGTAAATGATCATTGTGTTGATTATTGTGATAGGATCGTTTATTTGATCGTCTATCTTGGTGATCATTGTGTTGATCATTTGTTGACCCAAAGCATGGCTTTTGTATAAAGTATGTTTTTGTGGACGTGACTTCGTCGAGCCTCACACCCCGGAAATGGTCAAAACAGGAAAGATGCGGCAAGGTTATGAGGGGTAGCTCCCTTTAGGGTATGTACATTTCCTTCTGGATAGAGGTGGTATCATGGTATGGAGCCCAGATATTTAACCTATGTGGTTACTGCGAATTTATTACTTTGTGGTTGTTGGTTATCGGGATCCCGTGAGAAAGGTCGTTTACGATCGGGGAATGGCGTGCTCGTGTCAGTAGTTACCCAGTTAGGGGTAACCCGGCCTTGTGTTGGCAGAGTTCCGGTTTGGTTCTCGGGGATGTCTTTCCAGAGGCATTCTCATGTGGCAATGGGAAGTTCCTTGGCCTGACCATTTGTTGGAAATCCAAAGAAACAATACGAAACTTGTACGATTTTAGTTGTAGAACCTATCATTCACTTATGGTGTCGCAACACTGTTTGGATGGTAGCTATAGTAGGCATAGTTCGAAATGTCTATGTTGGCTAAGATTTATATTCTACTTTCAAAATGAATTTTTCCCCTACATTATGCACTAGTAATAATATCAAATGTTATTTTAAATGCGTATCAAGCATCTTTGACTATCAAAAGGAGAAATCTCCTCCGATTCTGCGTTTGCATTGTGTGTGTGTGCGGGAGGCCTTATGGTAGTCTCATTTTTTAAAAGCATTGCGAATTGAATTTAAAAATATTCCTCTATTTTGATTTTAAAAATAAATAAACTGTTTTGAGTTCTCACACCAGTCACATGACTGACTTGGAGTTTATTGTTTTCCTTTCTAAACTCTGTGTGCCCACCAATTTCCACACGGGCAGTCAAGAGTTAAGGTTTATCAGGATATTCTGGAGTTGCTGGAGGCAAGCTGGATGGCCTGGCGTATTACTTATATAGTATTTTTTTTTTCCGCTGCACTGTTTGATGTTGTATACTCTGATGATATGATGTAATGAAATGAAATGTATGAAATGTAATAATTGATATAGTTCTTTGTTTAAAGATTATTCATTTATTATTATATGTTGTTCCGCTGCGAATTGTGAGATTCTGTTGTTGTTCTGTTGTTTTCTGTTCCGTTCTATTCTCTTTTCTTTCTATTTAAAAATTTTCTATCTCTTTCTCTTCTCTTTTCTCTTTTCTTTTCTTAAATTCTTTTTCTTAAACCATAACATTCCGGGTTTTTGGCCTTCGATTTCTCGGCAGTCGATAAAGTGAGTATCGATGTTGAATTTTCGAAAGTCGAAAATTCCCGTTTGTTACACTTCCTCTTAAAGAATTTCCTCTTCTTTCCTTGAGGACCCTAGGATTCAATGGGCTTCTCTCTTGCTGAAATAGCAAGCATATCTTCATTGTGAATGACCATCTCCACTACCACATTACTAGGTTCTCTAATATGGGTTATAGTCATTTTGGCAAGCTCATGTCTCAGTCCTTAAATGAATTTATTTCATCCTTTCTGACATCGGTGTCTACCAAAGCATATCCATATCAAGACAGCTCATCAAACTTAGCTGCATACTCGACCAATGACATTTCTCCCTGAACCAGATCCATGAACTTCCTCACTAATGAAAACTTAGCAAATTCAGGTAGAAACCTCTACTCAAACCTTCTCCCGAAATCAGTCCATGTTAGCTTTAATTATTTTTTGCTTACACTTGTTTGTTTTATGCTGTTTTTGTTCTTACTTTTATTTTTAAAAAATTGCAAATAGTTTCTAAAAAATATGTTTTTCTTTCATTTTCATTTGGGTAAACGATAAAAAATAACCTTGCTTTTGTTTTTGTTTAATCTTTTAAAAAAATTGTATATATCTTGTTTTTAGTTTCAAGTTGCAAAAGCAGAAAATTACTGGGAATTGCTTGTCAAATAATGGCTCAACTCTGCTTGCTTGCTTAAAAAATATAGCTGTTTAAAAATAAGTTGTTAATAAGTCTACACGCTCTGGTATCGTGCCCCTATCTCTTATTTTTATTTGCCTTGCATTGTTGGTTACTTGCATTTTTTAAAAAAATTTCAAAAACAAAAAAAAATTCATTTATAGTTGCATTATTAAAACCACGTTTGATTCTTGTTTTGCATTCATCTCATCTTGTTCTATTTTCTAAGGGTAATACCCAAATTCACATAAGGTGGGGGATTTCATCACCCTTTCCTTGGCATATAAATTGCATTCCATCTTAGAATTTGTTAATAATAATGGTTAGACATCTTAAGAGTGTCACGAGCTCAACTAAGGCTTAATTGTATATTGATAAGTTGTCCTCTTTTGACAATTTAATTTTTTGGTGTCTAAGCTACGGCAGAGCAATAACCATTTATAATATTACGGTGATTTGTAAATATTATGGTGGTTGTTTCTCTGAAGGTACTTAAACCTTCGTCTACATTGCTATAGTGATCCGTGGTGCACCGTTAAATCATGTTCGTTACCTGGCTGAGAACTATCTTATTGCATTAAGACAAAGTATGAATATGCAATTTTGGGTTAGGTGCTACTTAGGATAGAAAATTTATAGTTAAACCCTCGAGTTTATTTAGTTATATTAGTTTATGCATATTTTAAAAAAAGAAAAAAAATTCAAAATCAAAAACTAAAAAAATTGTAAATATTCCTTAGTTTTTAAATCCTTTCTTTTGAAATTTTTAAATCAAAAATCCAAAAAAAAATTAAGTTAGTTTTTATTTAGAAAAATAAAAATTCATAAAAAAAATATAAAACCTTTTCAAAAACAAAAAAATTGAAAATTCAAAAACAAAACAAAATCAAATTTCCTTTTTGAAAATAAATTCCTTTTGGTAAATATTTTTCCTTTATAAAAAACCGTTCTTGAAAATGTCTGAATTTCTCTATTCACGAGAATTTTACAATAGTTGTGAAAACCAATACAAACCATATAATTTCACACTAAATTCTTATGGATATTTTAATAACAACTATTGTACAAACAATTCGAATTTTTAACCATAAAATTTTCCAAATGATGACCAATCGTCAAATCTTGAAAAAAGCATTGAAATGATTTCGTCATTACTTGAACTCTCTATACAACAAAATCAAAAGATAAATGATTTATGTAATTCGTATTTGTGCAATGATTCAAGTCAAAGTTTTTAAAATAATCAAAATTTGAATTCACTTTAAAAATCAGATGATTTCGAGTATAACCCATGCCAATTCAATTTCGAACTTCAAAATGAATTTCAAAACCAAAATGAAAACGAAAACAACTGTTTAAATAATTTTGGCAATAGGAGTTGTTTCAATGATGGTGAATTTTTTTATTTTCAACAAGTTCAAATCGAAAATTCTCAAGTTAATAATTATAAATTCTATTTTATTGAGCAAATGAACGAGATTTACAATGATCACACAGATTTTTTTCTTTGACACATATATGAAACAATGTGAAAAACAAAATCAAATCCCAATGTGTGACGAGTCAAATGATAATCCACCGTTTACCAAAATTGACGATTTTTTCGATAACAAGTTTTGAAATTGTAAATGATGATCTTACTGAAGTTGTTGAAAATACAATAATTGAGTTGGATTTCAATTCTTTTGAAAGTGTGGAACTAAATTTAAATTTGATCTTCCTTTCTCATATTTTCGAAAAATTAAATACAACAACTTTGGATTTTGAACTTGATATATGTAATGAAGTTGTGAATAATTCAACAAAGGAAGATGAAATTTGTGAATATAGGTTCTTTGGACTTTCTGAAGATGAGTTGTTGAATTCTGAAGGGAGGGATTTAAATCACCATTTTAATTTTGAAATCAATGATTCTGAAGAAATATCCAATGATAAGTTTGAATTTCAGTTTGGTAAAATACTTGAACTTCAGCCAATTGTTTTATCAACCGCAAAAATCATTGAAAATAAAATAATTCACATGATTTTTAATAAAACGACATTTGTTTTTCCAAATCGACATTCAACTTTGAAATCTTTTATGATTTGTTTTCTGTGCTTAAGCTGTGTCTCTCATACTTGATGACATGAATGAATTAGCCTTTGGAAGACCGTTTCATTTACTCTTTGACGATATACTTTCTGATGTCATGTAAATAATCTTTTCATGTAAATATAAGTCATATTTTTATTTTACTCCTTTCACTTAAGTTGACTATGGGGACACAGTTAAAATCAAGTGTGGGGGGAGTCTCGTCTTCATTTTTTCTAGTTTTCACGGTTTATTTTTAATTTCATTTTCTTTCCAAAAATTTAAAAAAAATGCAGATTTTTTTCTTTTTATTACTTTTGAAGAAACCCTATAGGATAAATATATGGTTTTTGTTATTTATTTAAATTTTTTGAAAATTCATTTGTCTCTACAAAAATAAAAATAAAGTTTGATTACAAGCAACTATGGTTTATCTAGTAAGGTTCACAGGTGATAATTATGAAGTATATCTTAATTGGAAATCTTTTCATGGTGCATTTGGATTTTGTGGGAAGTATCCGCTGAAAACCCTAATGAGACAACACTCATCCTACTAGGGGCACCTAAAGGTTTAATGGCTTATTGCATATGTTCAATGCAATCATGCTTCTACAAGAATGTTATCTTAGTTTCAGTTTATTCGAGGACGAATAACAAGATAAGTGTAGGGTATTTGACGCGCACATAAATATACATATTTTTACATCCATATTTAATTGAATTTAATTAAATAAATGAGCATATAGGGTATTTTAACATGTTTAAACCAAAATTCAAATTATTTTCAAATCGTCATATATTCATCTTCGTATACAGGGGCAAAGTTGTCATTATTGTGCATATTTTAATTTAAGAAAATTTACTTGGAAGTTTTTATGTTATTTTGTAGGAATTTGAATTCAAATTACAAGATGATTCATAGAAACTATGCATGCGCAAGAGAATACAAGCAAATAAAGATGGAAATAATTCATTTCATGACATCATAGAGGACCCCACCTGCCCACTCACCATGATCACCTATTAAGGCCTAATGCATATGCTAATGGAAATTAAAGGTACATGCACATTTGAGTGAAGGATTAATACATGCTAATGATTACATGGTGGCCACACTTCCTCAAGGGTAGTTGGGGCAGTTCTCAAAAATTGGATTAGGGTTTTAAGCTTGTATAAATACCCCATATGTTCATGTAATTAGCTTCTTCTGAACCTCCATTGAGCCTTCTCTTTAGTTAGTTTAGTTTGAGGCTCAAAAATAAATTACAAACTCTCTTTTCTTTTTCATGGCTACTTTGTTATTTTCTTCTTTCATGTAACTTTCTTTTTATGCAATTTTACTTCATGTTCTTTTATTTCATGTTCTATACTTTATGCAATTAGTGTAGTTTTTATTTCATGCAAGTAGATTAGCTTTTATTTTCGTTTAATTAGTTTTCTTCTTACTTTGCTTTCATCCACTTTTGTTTCATGTTTAATACTACATTTGCTGAAATGATAACAAAAATAAGAGGCTATATTCCTTTAATTTAGGGGTAATGAAGCTCTCTAATTATGTAGGTTCGACATAATTTGCTCATTTTTTGATTTCTTTTTTGCTTAATGACAATGTTTGAATGGGTTTAACCTTGTTTTTTAGCTTCGAATTTGATAACCTATGTCGTTGACACCAAGTAGGCTATGCTTAAACAAACAAAAACACAAATTACCTCTTCATCTACATACGATTTGGTAACGAAGTGGATATTAAAATCAAAATTTGATGGTCCATATTCCTAATCAATAGTTAGTAGATCATATTTAGAATAGATTTTAATTTCAATTTCATTACAATTTTCATGAGAGTTAAGAAGTGATTTAATGGGTGTGTTATAATTTGATGGTTTATATTGAACTAAATAATAGCATAAATACTCCATACATATGATAAATACGTCAATTAAATTCACTAATGACCAAAAAAGAGATCATAATTTCATGTTGTGTTAATTTATGTGATCAAGAGAGTGCATTTATCTCTAAAGCACCTTCTACTCTTGTATTTATCCATTTTCTTTTGCTAGTTTATTTAAATTTTTTAGCTTGACACAACTTCAAATCTTTGTTTACTTTGATTGAATAGAATTTCAAAATCTGAACAGTTCCCTATGGATCGACTCGTACTTGCCATGCACTAACATTGTACGCTGTGCGCTTATGGTTATTTTTAATTTAAATTTTGTTCGGCTATTTTCTAATCCGGTAGGAAATTAACCGTCAAACATAGCTCTTCCTCTGGTACCCTGGCGGTCACACTATTCCACTAACGAAGCGCTATCCGTCGCAACTGTCTAAAGGCTAGCCTTCTCTTTTCCCCATCATCCAAGCCTAGATCAATACAAATCCTTTCACAACTCAACAGCCAATTCTCAACCTCAACAGCATCCTCCGTTCCAACAAACGGTTTTCCACCCAAATTGGTGCAGTTTGTTCTTAACTTAGCATGGTTATTCCCAGTTAGAGCCATAGGATTAGCTCCTCCAATATTACTAGCAACTCCAGCTTGCAAAATATTGGCCAACAACTGATACACCACCCCCACGTCTACTGGTGGATTTCTAGCATCCATATTGGCTTCAGCATTTGGATTAGCATTAGACTGTCGGCCCTGATTCCTTCTGGTATTAGGTTGAGCACTTTCGTTGGTTATGGTTCCTCCTCCACCTAGATTTCCTCTTTCATTTCCTACTTCCATATCCTCTTTCTCATAAATCTCCATACCCCAATCATATTTTCAAATCATTGGATTATGTTTCAAAATCTTTTAGGTTTAATTTTCTTTTAAAGGTTCATAAACCTATGCTCTGATATCAACTTGTAACATCCCCATATATGGAGGCCCAAAACTAACATCTACAGACGCTGCAGTCTATATTTATTAATCCTCGACGATAAAATACGGTGGTGTTAGATTCCTTGATACACAGAAACACATGAATATGGGAAAAAAATTTAAACTTCAAACAAAATCATATTCGATATCAAAACATTTCCAATTCATTACATATCCCATATTCACAAACCACTTTCAAAGAAAATATATTTATTACAACATACGCCCAAAGCGACATATGAAGATTCCCCCTATTAGAGTATATACAGCCAGTATATCAACTTTGCCATTACAAACGACACAACAAAATCAAAAGAAAAGAGAACTCTAAATAGCTATCATGCCTCCTACACGTCTCCCAAAGCATATTCGTTTTAAGAGGTGCCTAAAAACCTTAACTCTCAAACTACTCAAAATCAATTGAGTACCCCAGAATTTGAGGGGAACATAAACTTTGAGTCGAACATAAAGCTTGGTATGAATAATAATCTTCCATCTCAAATATTTAAGATATCTAGTGAGACCACGCTACTTAGCGGAACGGGTTTCCCCTCACTAGTATCTCAAAACCTTTATAAAACCATATACCGTGCTCCTACATCCACAATGGTTAAAAAATTCAAATAGTATAATATGATGATATGCAAAACAAATGAGTTGATTATGTTTTACCCATCCCCGTTCTTTTTAGACTAACCGTCTCAATTATAGTTTCTAAGATTATTATTAACCTAATAGTTTTCATGGGATGACTAATAACCGATTAAACATTTAAGGACTCTCTGTCCAGTTACGTAGTTTTCATGGGATCACTATAAACCTATTGGTAACTCCAATATTACTCTTACCCTAGTTTTCATGGGTTAGCTAGGAACCTATTGTTAACCCCAATTTCCTTTCTGCTTACCCTAATTTTCATGGGCTGACTAGGAGCCTATTGACATCTATCAATATTTCATTCGGATATAGTTTTTCATGGGCTGACTACAAACCTAATGGCCTTACCAATATCCTATCATAGTTTTCATGGGCTTACTATGAAGCTGTCTATCTGACATCTTCCTTTACATATAGTTTTTATGGGCTAACTATGAACCTATTGACCCCTACCAATATCTTTTCCCATGCATGGGTTTTAAGGGCTTACTAAGAACCTATTGACCCCTGCCAATATCTTTTCCTATACACAGCTTTCATGGGCTTACTGAGAACCTATTGGCCCCGACCAATTTCTTTCTTTTATACTTTAGCATTCTATATTCTGGTCTTCCTGACCATTTGGATGTAATTCTACTCATTCAGAAGTTTAATCATATATTCACTACTAGGTCAGCATAACTGGTTCTCTTACCCTTTATCCATAAAATGCAGTTATGGGTCCATTATAGAGTGGATATATTCATATTAGAAGAAACAATATAACAACATAGCAATACCACTTCTGTGGGTTTAATAAAAACATGGTTAAATCCTTTGACCTATTTCTTTATGAAAGATATCTTCTTCTTAAAACCATTATAAAAACTCCTTTAATATTGCATTGGATTTTTCCTTTTAAAATAGAGTTTGGGTCAAAAAATCTTTTGATACCTTCGAAACCTAACTTTTGACTTCATAGGATAACCTCCTTCGAAAGCTCTTGAAAACAATAGGCTCCTGCCTTATAATACTTTCTTCTTTTAGAAACCATTCGAATACATTAAAGTATTATTATTTAATATAGAAGCTTTGCTTCGAAACAAGTTGAAAGTACCCATTTCAATACCAATGGAAGTAACCATTCCGAAAACATTGAAAGTGCCTTTTCGAAAGCAGTGGGTTTATACCTAAAACATAATTCGGGTCAAAGTGAATATAATCGAAAGCATCTGTTTCGAAACCAGCCTTTATAATATAAAATATTGGGGAAAATTTTATGGCGTCGGCACCATTTCTTTCGAAAGCATAAACATCTGGGTAAAAGATTAGAAAATTGGTGTCGAAACCCCTTTCGAAACCATCGCCTTCGAACCCCTAACCCCTTTCGAAACCATCGCCTTCGAACCCCTAACCCCTTTCGAAAGCTTTAGGAAGTTGCTTGAACTTTATAAAACAAAGTGCCTTTCGACTCTATTGATTCCTCAATACCATCGAAAGGTTATAAAACGGCAATAGGGTATTGACTAGGTCGAAACCCCTTCATATAAAACATTCTTTCATTAGTAAACAACCCAGTCGAAAGCAATTATAAGTTAGTGGCAACCATTCGAAATCATTATAAAACCTCTTTCTAACCCCATGCTTCAATTTTTACGAAGGCTTAAAACAAAACATAAGTAGGTGCTTTTCTTTTTAAAACAAACCAAGGTATCAGCACTTCCGGAAGCTATGCTTTAGACACCCTACCTTCTACCTATCTCCAATCCACTACGTACCATCATGAAGATACCTTCTGTATTGGCTTCGGCATAGTTGGTTTCGACAAGGATGAAGGCGTAAGGTACCATGTCGAAAGGCGCTTTCCAAAGTAGACGGAACCAATTTTCTAAGCAAAATAGTTTTTTTGTTTAAGTAAACTTTTCTCTAACCAACCTGCCACATGTCAATACCAGATTGGTTGCCTTAACTTTTTCAAATTCCTTTTTTTCAAAAATAACTGCCCTAATCCAGATCTAAGCCATGGTTAAGTTAATCAAACAAGCCTTTCCAATTTTTGCAAAGAAGTCCCACTTCTAAAACAATTTATTTTGCATAGCAAACCACTTTAGAAAATTCCCCTAAAATTCCAGAAATTCAATTTAATCCTATTATCTAACATATCAAAATTTTAGACCCAAATTCTCAATATATTTTTCAAAATGAATTATAAATCCAATTAACCATATTTTCTTTGAAAATTCATAATATTATTTCGGTAGCTTGGAAAATGCTCAAAATTTGAACCCAACTCCAAAATCATGTTTCTCATAACATAAAAAATTTCCATGGCATTTAACAACATTTAATCTCGGTTTTTGACCGAAATCTATATAAAACACCTTTAAACATCTTGATTAAATCAAATAAATCTTAAATCAAGCATATCATCCAATATATCATAAAAACATATTTATCCCTTAATTCCAAAAATATACGATTCAAAACGAAATAGAGATGGGATTATTATTCATCCTGATCTAGATAAGAAGATTGGATTGAGATTGATTTCCCCTAAGCTTGATTTTCTTGCTTTAATTTGATTTCCCCTTGATCTCCTAATGGTCGACCGTTCCTTTATATTTTTGTTTCCGTTTTAAAATGGTGTGAATGGAAAGAAAATAAAGGGAACGAAAATATATAAGGGGAGGTTATGAACGGTCATTTCCAATAATACCCTTATGTGATTTAATTAACAAAAACCTATTCTTAGGCCCATTTATTAGTTCATCGGGCTTGATCCTTAATTAATTAATTCAAGTCTTAATACCCTCATCACATATATTTATATTATTTTATTTAATTTATCTAATTAAATCTCCTGAATAATATTATCAAAATTTAAGGGTGTTACATCTTACTTTGTATTTTGGTCGCATCTCTTCACTTTGTCCTTCTTCCTTTTCATCTAAAAATCATTTCACTTCATTTTTAATGGATGCAAACACTTGAATACACTCGTACATCATTTATATAAGAATTTATTCTCTCAAAAATCACTACAACAATTAGTTCTTTATTATTATCTCTCCGACTTTGATTATTTGGCAATACATTCAATGGTTTCAAAATTTTCAAAGTAATCATTCTATGGTAATTCATTTTCGCATGTATTGTTGTACCTAAAAATTTTCAAAAAATTAGGCAGGGATGTTGCTATCAAATATCCAAAGCTATTTCATATTGAGAAACAGAGCTATCGTAAGTTAAAAAGTGTTAAAGCCATCACATATGAAATGATTGAGTTATCGTAAGATGACGTCGATACAAGTTGAGGTATTGAGCCATCAAATGTTGGAAAAACCAAAACTATCACAAATCGATGGAGTTATAAGTTAATAAAATTGAGATTGTCGCATGTTGAGAATAAACTATCATAGGTTGACCTAATCAAGGCTGTCGCATGTTCAGAATAAGCTATTACAAGTTGATGGAATCGAGTTTGTCGGATGTTGAGAATAAGTTATTGCTGCTTCATGAAATCGAGGCCATTACATGTTGAGAATAAGCTATTATAAGTTAACGAAATCAAAACTATCGCAAATGAATGAAATTGAGGCTGTCGCATGTTGAGAATAAGCTGTTGTGGGTTGATGAAATCGAAGCCATCACAAGTTGATGTAATCAAAGTCATTCTATGGTAAGAATAATCTATAGTAAGTTAA
Source organism: Allium cepa (assembly GCA_030765085.1). Classification (NCBI taxonomy): domain Eukaryota; kingdom Viridiplantae; phylum Streptophyta; class Magnoliopsida; order Asparagales; family Amaryllidaceae; genus Allium; species Allium cepa. Next base: position 806,935,915 of record CM060938.1, read on the forward strand.
TGAATTGGAGGTGGTCACATGTTGAGATTAAGTTATCGTAGGTTGATGAAATCGAAGCTTACACAATTTGATGAAATCGAGGTCGTCACATGTTAAGAATAAGCTATCTAGGTTGATGAAAATAATGCTATTGCAAGTTGATGAAATCGAGGTTGTCGCATGTTAAGAATAAGCTATCATAGATTAATGAAATCAAAACTATTGCAAGTTGATCAAATCAAAGTTGTCGCATGTTGAGAATAAGCTATCATGAGTTGGTTAAATTGAAGCTATCGGGAGTTGATGAGAAAGAAACTATCGCATGGTAAAAGCATCAAAGCTATAGTAGTTTGAAGATAACACTATTGCATGAAGATGATAAAAACAATCCTATAATTAATCATAATTCCTAATTGATCCAGTCATCAACATGTCACCATAAGGAAATAAAAAATTAGTTGTGCCACATGTCAAAATGGTAGTGTGCCATGTCAGCAAAATCTCAACTATTCATGAATGCTACATGTCGAAGATCTGAAGACTCGGTTTCTCTCTAAACGAGCGACGAGTACAATTTGGAATTTGGAAAGCCACGTGCTTAACATTTTTGGTGATTTTCACCAAGAATTGAACTCATGAAAAATTGCCTTATTTAACCCAAATGGGAAAGGTAAGAAAGTCAATGACCAAGTGAAAGAGGTCGTGCATCACGTGAATCTTGAGAAAAACATAACTCCTTAATTTAATGTTGAGAATGTTGAAGTTGGACAAGCCTCAGTTCTAATTGAAATGATAAATGAGGGTGTTAATATGAAAGCCAAGCAAAATAAGCTTTATTATATGCATGAACTAATTGACATGCTTGTATTTCAAAAGTCATATAGGACAACAAAAAAAATGAAGAATAGTGAAGGCGAAGAGGTTGAGTTGCCTTAAAGAAATGCTGATATGTCACCTTTAAAGGATAAGAGACTTGGAATAGTATTTTGGAGTCCAAAAAGAAAGGGAAATTAAATCTATCAAATTGACAAAAGCTCATAGTAAACCCCAATCAAACCTAGGAAAGGAGGCTGAAAGAAATAATCGATCAAAACTGAAGTAAGGAGTCCGTGAAAATCTCCACTTGTACAATTCACAAGCTTGTCTTCTCTCAAGGAATACAAGCCAAAAAGAAAATATTATAAAGACAATGAAGCATACTTAAAAGACTTCGATAACAAAATGGTAAAAATATACGATTGACGTGAAAAGGAAAAGGACGATGGATCCTTGAATAAACAATAATAAAAGGGAAGCTCCATTTACAAAAGAAACAATGCAGTCCCATTACCATCGTATTTGTAGATTCCTTCGATCAAGTATGATTGGTCAACCGACCCAATGATCATTTGTTGACTTTTGAAAGCTAAATGGACATTTATGATGCACCGGATGTAGGCTTTTCCCCACAACTTTTCTTGGGAAACACTGTAATGGTATCGCCATTATAGGGAGAAAGCTATCTACTCTTGGGGGCAGTTTCATACGAATTTTCTACCTAGTTCTGCACTTCAAGGGAATTAACTATAGACTTAAGCATCTTGGCCAACCTAAAACAAGACCTTTGGTGCTACTAAAAGATTGCCTCAAAAGGTTCAATTTAGAAGCCATGGGTGTTGAAAAAGTAAGTGATAAGGATAAGTTGATGGGAGTAAAATCTGTGTTAGCTAAGAATACCACATTCTGGAAAGAATTTTACTCCATGGATGTAGGGATTTCCAAAATTTTCTTTTCCAAGCTGATATATTCATCCATATAGATGAATTTTTTTTTACAAGAAAAAGAAATCACAAAGGGGAAGAGAAGGGAAAAAGATATGGATTAACAGCTCAAAATAAGAGAGAAAGATGGGATGAAATACCGCAGGCCCACTACGCTAACTTAAACCAACCCATCTTGTAGATTTTCACCATAACAAAAGATTAGAAGGAGCACTCGATTTCGAAAAAGGCTAATACTAACCTAAAACCAAACAACGCACCTTCCATAAAGTAAATGGACATAAGATGATGATTGTCTAGTCTTAGCTGGAATCGTTTGAAATTTGATCCAAAGAGGAACAATCAAAGAGTTTGTTAGAAATCAGAATTCTCCAATTATAATAACAACTAGAGGCCTCCATCTGACAGTGCAAACTTTCTAGACAACGAAACCCCATAAGGGTTTTCACCAGTAGTCAATCGTGTCGATGTCATTCTTGGTGGGCCTCATATTACTGGTATGGATAAAGTTCAAGGAATATGTATATTCAGGAAGCCAAGGATGGAATCTATTCTATGAAGGAGGAGCCTCTAATGAAGGCCTACAAAAGTGTTATACATATCATGGAACTAGTAATTACTCCAAAATAGTTAAGGAGAGTGATACACCTTCATAATGGCTCATTAATGATTACCGTTCAAACTAAACTATCTTCGGCTTTCAACATCTGGTTGAAATCAAAAGCCAGTAAGTGTCATCTTCAAACATGCATTTGATCAAACAGATATTTCCATGGAAAAACTTGAACCTTACTTTGAGCCAATTTACGAATTTAATAATATAGGCTTTGCTATAGTCGGGCAAGTAGAATTGTACTTTCAAATGAGATTACCACCTTGCTCATGGACTTTTGAAACTCTGCTTATGGTGATGATTTGGCTTTCTTATTACAATGATTTCTTTCGGAGAACTACATTGGATGAAGTTGATGCTTTTGTTTCTCAAAAGCATTTGGTTGTGAAATTTCTCTTTAAGGCTAGATGAGGGACAGTGCGAGGAGAGAAATTTAGTTCTAGGGATTTGCAACCATGGAACAATGTAGTAAAGATAATGATTTCTGTTATGAAAGCATACCAAAACTAAATAAAAGTAGAAAAATTACAAGCCCCTAGATATCAATCTTAAGACATGATACCTAAGGCAATAAAGCTAAGAGAACCAATTGAAAAGCAAAAAGTGACGGCTAAGAAAGTCAAACTCATGGAAAGGAAAAGGAAGAATAATGAAATAAATCAAGTAAATGAAAAGGTAAATGCTAGAGAACCCCTAAATGAAATTATTCTAGATATAGACTGCAGAAATAATGAAAATAACATAAAATCAGTAGAAAAAGAGATAAAGATGGACCCATGAGATCCCACTAAAGTAATAAAGATAGATAGAGAATTTGAAAAGGGAATTAGAGAAAAACTAATTCAATTTCTATGAACAAGCAAAGAGTTTTTTGCTTGGAATCATGCATGTATGGTTGGAATTGATCCCTCATTGATGGGTCATGCACTTAATATAGATCCAAACTTCACCCCTATATGGCAAATGAAGAGGGAATTTGATAAAATGCCAACAATTGCATTGCAAGAGGAGGTAAAAATGTTATCGGAAAATGAATTAGTTAAAGAACGATTTTATCCAAAATGTTTGGCAAATCCATTAATTGTGAAGAAACCTAGTTGAAAATAGAGTACTTATGTTAAATTATACGGATCTGAGTAAATGTAACACATCGTAAATTTTAATAAGAAAATAAGTTAACAAAAATTAATTAAACAAGATAAGACTAAAAATGAAAATTTTACAAAAGCTAGAATTTTACCATGATAGTTATGTCATTGTGTTCGTGGTGAAATTATGATCAATTTTCATATAGTATGTTAAAAACGGAGCTCAAACGAAAAAGTATGGACGTTTGAAGTTTTCAAATTCAAATTAATTCAATTAGAACACAACTAAAATAATTAAAAAATTCTCCAGTTTGAGACTCAAAATGTATAATTAGACTTGAGGGGAATTAATTATGGCAATAAATAAATAAAACAATGGCACCAAAAATTCTTCCCAAAATAAACGTGCCCGCTGACCGCGTAATAGAGCTTGTGGCAGTGACCGAAAATTCTTCCCAAAATATGAGGTAGCTTGTGGCAGTGGTCAGCGCCCTAAACTAATATGGCTACCAATATTGTAACTTTGGGGCTGATGTAAGGCATCACCTATAATCGATAACCATGGATGACATAAGGTTAGTGCCAAAATCTGTCGTGTAAACCTACCCAGTTAATCTAGCTACCAGTATCTATGAATAGTAATACTAAAATGAGACATCACTGTGGGGTACAGGTCATAATGCAAAGGACCTACTTTGGGGATTGAAGGCATTAAGTGGTTGTTTGAGAGCCCGCATCTTCCCTATGTGGGAATCATTAAATGGTCAGGGTTAGTGGTTAGACGCGGTAGAAGGTTTCTCGGGGAGAGTTTGCTTCAGGTGAGGTATTAAGTGACCGTCGAAAGGTCCACCTCTCCCATAAAAGAAATATTTAGTGGCTTGGAGAGATTCCATGCAATGTCAGCTAGATATACCAGAGAGGAGTCCGCCTTAAGATATGTTGTAAATAATGGAGGCCTACCTCAATTGAGGTCTTAAATGGTCAGAGTATGCATATTTTCCATAAAAAAGTATTTAGTGGATTGAGTACTGTCTCTTACATTGATAAGGTATTATTGATGATAGAAATGAGCTGTTGGGATGAGAAAGCCTTAGGGCTTATAATTAGAATGGTTTTCAACATAATTATAAATCGTAAGACATGTTCTTATTTAAATTAGACTACCCAAGTACTATTATAGGAAGGATTGAGATTTTTATTCATTAGATATTACTGTTTTGACTCCTTCCTCATTACAACACATGTTAAGGAAGAGGATGTCAGTTTAAATGATGATGGCGGTGAGGAAGTTTGTGGCAGTGGTCTATTTATCTACTTATGTTATTTCCTTTATTTTCTAATATACCTATGAAATGAATGATGTTGTAACTTTGGAATATTGTACTTCACTTATTTTGGTGGTATCATACTTTCTTTTTATGACGTTTGAATTTTTAAATAAATGGACAATGTTTTGATATTATATTTTATCCTTCCGTTGTGAACTTCTGAATGTATAGTAAATAGCTTTGTGTATTGTTCTTTATACATAACAACAACCGGCTTTGGAATGGGTTTAAGTTCCAATGGGCCTTTTCTAGGTCGGAATTTAGGTTTGTTTCGGATGGGTTGTTACAGTAAAGCATATCCAAAAGATTGCTATCCTCTTTCAAGGATTGATCGGTTAGTGGATGCAACTAGTGGGCATAAATTACTATCGTTTATGGATACATATTTAGGCTATAATAAAATTCCCATGTTTAAGCCCGATGAAGAGCATACGAGTTTGGTAACTCGTTGTGGAACTTATTGCTATAAAGTCATGCCATTTGACTAAGAAAATATAGAGGCCATGTACCAATGACTGGTAAATAGAATGTTCAAAAACCAAAATGGAAACAATATGGAAGTATATGTAGACAACATGTTTGTAAAATCCAATGAAGGAATATACCATATGAAATATCTACATTAGATATTTGAAGGGTTGTAGAAGTACATGATGAAACAAAATCTATAGAAGTGCTCTTTTGAAATCCGGTGTGGGAAGTTTTTTAGGGTAAATAGTGAGTGCACGGGGAATAAGGGGAACCCAGAACAAATAAAAGACAATCGAAGATATGCTAGAGCCAAAGACAAGTTAAGATGTAATGACTTTAAGTGACAGTGGTAGCACTTAATGGTTTCATATCAAAGGCCACATATAGGTATATTGTAATTTTTGATTTGATCAAGAAAAAGAGAAATTTTGAGTGGACTAAATGCCAAAAATCATTCAATAATTGAAAGATCGTCCGGTTAGACTGCCAATGCTTTCCATCCCAGTGCAGCGTCATTATATATGGAAGTATTTGAGCATGCAACCAGTTTAGCATTGATAAGAGAAGAGAATGGGATGCAATTTCTATTATATCATACAAGTAAAAGGCTAAAAGATAAAGAATATCCGGTTATAGGAAGGTTGGATTAGTATTTTGTGTTATCGGCTCAGAAATTGAGGTCTAACTTTCAAGCATGTACAATTAAAGTCCTAACCAACCATCTGCTCAAACAAATTTTTAGCAAACTAGAAATGTTTGAAAAATTAATAAAATGGAGGATGGATTTGTTGAAAATTAATAAAATGGGGGATGGAATTGTGCCAAAAGATATGATCATTCACCTCGGGCGGCAGTAAAGGGACAAGCACTAACTGATTTTGTACTAGAATGTACAGGGTTTATCAAAGAGTAATTCACAAAGAAAAGAAAAATGAACCAAAATAGCAATTATTTGTAGATGGTGCATCCAATGAATAAGGAGCTAGAGCTAAATATGTGATAATTAGCCCAGCGAACATCGATTACATTATGTGATGAAGTTGGGATTCACCGTAACTAATAATGTGACCGAATACAAATCCATTATAGCTGAACTAACTCTTGCCCAACAATTAAAGATTCCAAGAATCGAAGTGTTAAGCAACTCACAACTAACGGTAATCCAATTAAACAAGATTTATCAAATGAAAGATGCACCGTTAGCCCAATAAGTAAAGAGGGTCCATGAGATTCTAGCCTAATTTGAAAAATAATTCAATTTATCAAATACCAAGGGAGAAAATACACTATCAGATTCGTTAGCAAGTCTAACCAGTTCACACGGGATGCCAGATGTAAATATTGTTGTTATGGGGCTCCAATTGTTGGATCTGGGATAACACATAGCAACTTATATGGGTGAATTTAAAAAAAAAAAATCCATTTTGGATCTTATTGGGTCTATGAAGTCTAAATTAATTTTGACATAATCTAAATAAATTTTAAAGAAAATAATTATTTTATTTAATTAACTGATAAAAAGATTTTATTTGATTTTATAAATAACATATATAATGTGTATATATGTATCAAATACGCATGTGCTTGTACAAGAATGTGCAACTTATAAATTACATTTTTTAACATGTCAATATCTAAATACTGAATTGACGCCGTAATAAACATGTTACCCCCTTCGTATACATGTTTGTAGTCTGTAATTAATTTATAAAATAATTTAATAATATATAGGTATATTTATAAAACATTTATAATTTGAATTTGACCATGTTGACCAAGTTTAAATTTTTATTTCATATTTTTAATATCTTAAATAAACTTAAAATCTAATCAGATTTAGATCTAGTAAAAGTCTATTTTAAATTTGAGTTCTAAATTTCAAACTAATATCATAAATATAAACATGTATATAATTTTTTTTATTAACATTCAATATATTTGTATGTATATGTATATTATGTATGTATATGTATATTATGTATAATATTATAAAATTTTAACTATGAAATAATAATATGATAATATTTAAAACTAATTGCTCAACATTATTTTTTCAAAAATATATATTTTATACTTAGCCAAAGAAAAAAAAATTATTTTATTTTGGCCAAAGCCAAAAATCCTTTTTTTGTTTTCTTTTTTTGTCGAATTTTCTTTTAATTTCTCTTTTATTTTAAATAATCGAAGCTAGGTATCAAAAATTTTATTTACTCGAAAATAATTTTATATATGAGTTTAATTTCAGTCGAAGCTTAAAAATTGTAATATTTTTTATTCAATTTAAAATCCGCACGGAATTTAAACAAAGCAATTTTTCTTAACATTAAATGCATATACGGTTTATTCATAGTATATATATATATGTGTGTGTGTGTGTGTCTATGTGTTATTCAAATTATGAAATTTGAATTTAATTTATATGTTTTAAAAAAAAAATTTGAAAATTACCTAAATAGGAATATATTTGTTAAAGTTAATATGATGCAATTTTATAAAAAAAACCGTTTTTTAGGATTGTGTACATGAGATTGACAACATAAAGATATGGGAATTCGTGATAATATACAATATATATATATGCATACGTCATTATGGAATCTAGCATCATACGTAATTTGATTTGAATGGGCTACAATCACACCCAAGCAAATGCAAATAGAGTATGATGGTATTTCCGAAGACAATTTCTTAAGCTTTGGATATAATGGATCATAACCTATTGGACAATGCTTTGATCTTTGATTTGAGAGAGATGATTCCAAACAATTAGAAAGTAGTATTGAATCAATACAAAAAAGCATGAATTGATTATATTTGATATTGAAGAGAATTTGATATAATTTTCAATGGAGTTTTCAACAAAATAATACGAGGGAAGAAAATTAGATAATAACTAAGTAAAAAATTTGTTTCAAACCCACTATACATAGTGTATAAATAGATGTGACCGTTCATGAAGTGTTGCGACGAATAGACACTTCAATTCAAAATTTGAAAAAATAATTTGCGGCATGTATGTCGATATACCGTCTAGGTATATGTTAAGATTCTTATGAAATTTGAAAACTCTTTTCTTTTTAATACATTTTGAAAATACTATACTTCGTAAAATAATATGATACTTTGTGAAATAATTTAACATACTTTATAAATATTTTAAACTTGGAAAATCTTTTATAAAATATTTTTAAATATATTTGAAAATATATTTTGTTTGAAAGTATAAAAGATAATAAAATAGGAGATAGAGATCAAAGATTGCTACCAGGAACTTTCACGAAATTCTACGACTTTGTACAATATTATAGTCTCGATATCTTCATATCTTGTCTTTATATTCATGGGTCTTCGTGTCCATTCATTGAGTCTTTATACCGTACAATCTTTGATTCAACACGTGTATAATATCTTGCACTATATACTATATAACTTGGCAAAATATGAGTATCCACATTTATATATAAATGTATATTATTATCGTCAAGGCTTTTATCATCAAAATCAATAACAAGGACATTAACATTTGGATACATCAAAGCTGTGGTCTTTGTTACCACATTTATTGCAAAATCTTTTCTAAACGGGTTTCAGGTGATGAAAAAGACGAAGGAGAATATTCTACAAGCTTATGAACAATGAGTGGGTCCTCTACAACGATGGGGAATTCAAAGTCAATAACGAGGAAACCTTAGTCGCTAAGGATTGGAATATAATCTACATCTTCACTCCTCGCTTCACAGGCTTATCCCTAGAGATTATTAGATGGTTCAAACGTTGTGTCGGAATTTAGAGGTTTTTTTTGGAAACATAATTTGTTGATCGGTCCGTCGTGTATGCCTTCATTTTGTTTCACCTTTATTATGTCATTCAGCCAGGCTGTTGGCTTTTATTACTTTAAATTTTTTCCTTCACTGCCAGTCATGTAGGCAGTTATTCTATGGCATGAGCCTATTAGCCTATCACCCTTGTACTCTCTTTTTTCTTTGCTTATATATGGTATGGTTTTGTGATCTTTTGATCATATACCCTTTATATCGAAAAAAAGTTAAACATGTGATAATATTGTATTTTCCACCTTCGATGGCTTTAAAGTTAAAGATATGATTGCATCATATGTTCAACCTTTGACAGCTTTATTTTGTCAACACTCGGGATACCTTTGTTTTGGTTGACATGCGATACCTTTGTTTTGACATGTGATACCTTTATTTTGTTAACATGCGATAACTTCATGTAACACGCGATAGCTATGTTTTCGGTGCCATTAGATTGCTTTGTTGACATGCAATGACTTCATGTACTTTAGAAATGTAATAGCCGTATCTTTGACATGTGATAGCCTATATTTTGGCATACATAACATGTATTTTCAAGGTGCGATAGCATAAGTTTTGAAAGCTCGATGCTATATTTTTGACATGCAATTGCATGTGTTTTTAGAGTGTGCTAACACAAGTTTTTGGAGCTCCATTGCTTTATCTTTGGCATGTGATAGCACCCATGTGAACATACTCAAGAACACTTCTCGAATCATGCTTTTCTTACTGAATGATACTTTTGTTTGCTTGTACGTGACATATTCCTCGCAAAACCCAAGCTTGTTGAAACTCCCTTCATCGATTATCTCCCTCTTTCAAGGAATATTCAAACTCCTCTCCAATACATGACTTAACCTCAAATGCCATAACCTTGTCGCATCCAAGCCACAAGAACTATCAACACCACACAAGTTTCACCTTCAATAGTCACACCTTGAAGCAAATAAACACCATGAGCCTTGGCATCCTTCATCAACACAAGCACACTCTTCGAAACCCACAAGTTATCACTCTTAATAGTGATCTTACAACCAAAAGAATCCAGTTGCCCTAAGGAAAAATAAGAGACTTCCGAAGTCCCGGAACATAGTGTACATTAGCAACACTACGAACCACTCTGTCAATATCGAAATTTGCACAGAACCAATGGATTTCGACTTATAAACAGCACCATTACCCATAATAATTGAATTTCCCACTTTGTCATCATAAATAGAAAAGCAGTTCTTATTCAGCATCAAATGATAAGATGCCCTGAATCGAGCATCTATTGGCTACCTAAAATATCCAATGTTATGGCCATCAAAACATCTACGTCTCCATCAACAACTCCACTCTCCACGGCTATGGATGAAGATGCTACTTCCTTATTTGCTTTCTCCTTGTTTGAGCACTCATTCTTCCGATGACCGGGTTACTTATAAATAAAACACTTGCTACTACTTTCCCCTGACTTTCCTCTCTAACCGGGCTTCCTTGATCTAGAATGCCCGTGATGCCCCTTCTTCACGTTCTTCTCCTTATCCACAAATAAACCGCGACTACCACCATCCCCACTACTTCCATCACTCAATTCCTTCATTTGATCCCATAACTTTTCACTAAGAGGACGCGTTTTGACATCATCAAGAGTCAAAATATCCTGATTATAGATCAAACTGTTTAAGAAATCCGTATAACGGTCCGGCAATGAACACAACAATATCATCACTTTTGCTCTTCCTCAATCTCCAAATATACTGCCTGCGTCTTCATTGGAAAATCATCAAAGACACACAAGTGCGGCTTTAGCGAAATACTCTCCTTCATCTTATATGTGAAGAACGTTCGTAATAAGTTCAAACGATTAGTTAATGACTTTTTCATATACAACTCCTCCAACTTGTCCATATATGAAACGACCCAGAATTTCCGATCCCGAAAATTCCCGATAGTTAGTGAAAGAAGAAAGAGAAAGAAGAAGAAAACAGCAACAAGTCACAGAAACCTCACATTCGCAGCGGATAAAATATAATATCAAATAACACATCAGTTATACAAAGAATACTATATCTGTTAATTTACATTTAAATACATCAGAGTTACACATACACATAAACACTGGACAAACAATCATGTCCAGATACTACAATATCATAGTGGACACTCTCCATACGTCCCATCCATTCAGCTCGCCTCCTGAGCTCCAGTACGTCCTTACCTGAAAATCTGTAATACTCGGTCTGACCCGAGCATTACATCAAAGTAACACCCGGGTCAGGCTGGAAACCAGCGTGAGTAAACCCATCTAACATGGAATACAAAAGCATAAAACTTATATAAACCCGAGGTAACTTATATCAATTTGCAAATTCATAAGTCGTTAAGACATTACTCATATCGCACATCCATTTCTAAGTGTCAAAACTTAGATTAAATGGTCCGATACACTTAAATCATTCCAAACCAGCACATTGATTTCCACATATAAATTTATGAAGAATCAAAGTGGCTTCGGGTATTTACTAATACCCGACTCCGGTCTCTTCGAATCCAATGTCATCTAAACCCAAGTTATCCAATTAAATACAATTCAACTTAAACTGTCGAATAACACTTTTACACAACAATTCATAATTGAATGATAATCACATTATCATCGTCCATCTAACAAATCATATCACAAAGCAATTTATATCAGAGATATCCACCAATTCAAAGCACCCATCATCATTTAATCATTTGTAAGCAAGATTGATCGCTTCCATAAAATTTCATTAGTTAATGATCCTCTGATTATTTCACTAGTTAATTATTCTTAAATTTCATATAATAATTAACCTTAACTTATTTACGTTTATTAATCAATCTTGATTAATCACAATCAGAAACTAACTTTCCTTAATTACTTCATCAATTAAACCAACTCCTTGATTAATTATATAAATTAACCCTTCAATTACATTGAGCAATTATTACTTAATTTCTTCCTTCAGTTAATTATCCTTAATTTCTTCCCATCAAGTAATCTCTTTTTAATTAATTACATTCGGTAATTATCCACTCATTACTTCACTAAGTATTTACTCCTCATTAATTACCTTAGGTAATTATACTTAATCTATAATTAATTATGTCTATTAATTACCTTTGATTAATCTTATTCTTTAATTAATTATTCTTAATTAATTTCATCTCTTAATTAACTTCCCATAACCTTTACCAGTCAATTCTTAAATTAATTACACTAAGTAATTTATTATTAATTACTTTTACTAAGTAATTTTTTCTTAATATTAATCACACCACGTAATTAACCCAAAATTTCTTTCAATCTTCATTTGATTACACTCTGTCATTACCATTACTAATTACTTCACTAAGTAATTACACCCAATTAGTTAGATAAGTGATCAACTTTAATTAATTAGACTAATTAATAAATCTAAAATTAATTACATTAATTAATCAACCAATTAATTAATCACTTAATTTCTAATTAATTCATTAACCATCCATTAATTGCCTCATTAAGTAATTATCCTTAGTTACAAACGAGTAATTAAACTTTAATTTACTTTATTAATTAATTACTCTTAATTAATCTCAACTTATCTAATTATGAATAAACTTGCATTTATATTAAATATCTTCATTAAGACCGTTATAGAAATCAACTTGAAAATATGATTTTACTTTTTAAAATCAACAATTCAAACACTTAATTTTCAAATACACTTAAAATCTTTAAATATCCTTTTCAACATATTAAATTAGATTAAAGCAATATTTAACTTTGAAAACCCAAATTTCATATCCTTTAAACTTACACAAATAAATAAATAAATAAATAAATTTTAAAATCAAATTTACATTCCTTTATAATTTCTTTGAATGTAATTTTAACTTGAAACATTTATATTTCAGTCTCATTTAAATTTCATAAATCTTGATCAAATATTTTACATTGAAAATATATTGAATTAAAAATTCAAAATCAAATAAATTAACTACTTTAAAACCAACAATCTTATACATTTGAATTTGAAATTTATACTAAATTAAAGTCCACTTGTTTTGAAAGCTAGTTTACAACTTAACTCTTAATTTCTTCTTATAGAACTTTGATTTTAAAAAAAAATTGCAGGCTTGATTATCTTCCTACAACCCTTCCAGCTACTCTGCTCAGAAAAACATAACATCGTACCCGAGTGAACTCACGAGAAACTCTCGAGTTTTTCCCAACCTCAACTACTTCGAGCTTATCACAGAAACGCGCAAACTTGAACACGAGGAAAACTTTCTTCCCCATATCCTTCTTCTCACCTGATACACTGACGTGCACGGTGCACATGAACCGATGATCCACCCTTCTCCGGCCATTCTTCAGGTCTCCGATAGATCGATAACAACCTTAACATCATCCACGACCATCACTACATCACGATTTCATTTCGACTCGAAAATTGAGTCTTCAGATCGAAAACTGGAGTCCACCACTCCGGCTACATTCTCCCACCAGCGACAACCTCGCCCACCAGCGTTTACACCCCTCCGATCCAAGCAACATCGCAATCCTACGCAACCATACAACCACTCGCAAATGCTTGCGATGCCTCCCAGACAACCCACGACCAAGTTACCCAATACTGGAAGTCGAACCCTAATCTAGCTTCGCTCAGCATCTCCGGTCGCTAGAAAAATCTCGAACTATTTTTCTCAAGTTCCCAATGCCACCAACGTCCTCCAGACCAAGACCCACCTCCCAAAGTTTTTCCCATCATCAACAGTCGACCAAAATCCAAATTCTAGTCAACCTGACATTCAAATTCTAGTCAACCTGACATTACTCGATGAATATTAAGTTAAAAATCATGATTGACTTTCCTAAATTCATCATTTACAAATTCAATTCAGGTAATAAAATCGAATTTAAAATTTATGAACATTAATTTTTACACTGTATTTTAATCATTACAGTATTGCCTTATTTTTTTATATTTTTCCTAAATATAAAATCTTGGAACCATTATAAAAATTCATATTACCATGTTACAAATCTTTTTCCTTTACAGATCTTAGTCTAACACTAATTGGTTTGGTAGATATGAATTTTAATATGGGTTTGGAAGTCTATGAAACAGAGATATCTCAGGCAATATTGACAAACATATATGCAGACATGCATTCATATTCAAACATTCCTGTACTACATTCATCACCAGCATCAACCAAATTTAAAGATATTTTTATATGCAAGTTTTACTCACAAGCATCAATTTGAAACAGATTTAAGCATTTAACTTAGAGTAGTAGATTACTCACCTGCATTTATTTTAAGCAGAGAACAGAAACTGAATTTGCTTTTGCCCCCTTTTTTTCCAGGTTCTAAATTTTTTCCTAAATTCTTCTTTGCATGTTGATAAATCTCCTTGCTTCTGATTTCTTGATCCAATAATGATTCAGGTTTGATAATGTTTTGATCAGCTTCAGGTTGTTTGATCTTCAAACTGAAACTGTTTTGATCTGCACTCTTTCTAATTATAGGTAAAAGAATTTCCTCTCTTTTCTATTTGATTTCATTTCCCTGATTTGCTTTTGTATTCCTTAGTTGAAAACATGAGATGGATTTTGATTTTGATTTGAAACTCTGATATAAAAAAAATTGATCTTTGCTGCAGTTTTTTTTATTAATAAATTTCCTTCTTTTCTATAAATTCTAAACCATAAGAAATTACACTTAATTGCCACTTGTAAATAAAACTAACACTTGTCATAAACCTTTATTCATTAGTTAACACATGTTATATTGAATTTTAATATAATAACACTTGTCTTTATATTGTTTCTTTTTTTTATATGTTAATAAAGGTTTTAATTAATTTGTATATGCTTATGTAATATATATGTGAATTTCTTATGTAAAGAGAATGTAATAAAACAAATTATGAATAAAAGCTTATTCAAATATATTTAAATCCAAATATTTCAAAATATCCATCCATTGAATTTCAAAACTTTAAATTCGAATTCAAATCCAAATTAAATTCTAAAATCCAATTTACAAATCAAGTTATACATATATACTTATATAACTACTTATTTAATTTTAAAAAAATAAAAATTCTATTTCTATAAAAATCTATTTATATCTGTGTATTTTTATTTGTTTGAAAACATCAATTTTTTTTCCAATATAATTAATTATACTTGAAAGATTATTAAACCAATACTTTTTCAGATATATACTTTCATTATCAGCATTATTTGTTTAACTTATTAATCAGTATTTCCATTAATTAAATTCAGTTAATCTACAAATTACAGGTATTCTAAATTTCCGGGTTATCACATTCCTCCCCCTTAGAATCTTTTCGTCCTCGAAAAGGAACGAACCAAGAATTTATTTAATATATTAAAACCAGTTAAAATATTCTTTGATCATTTTAAAATACTTTTAAAATTTATATAGTATAGCCAAAATAGTTTTTATGACAAAAATACTTTTATAACTCGATGTCTCAACAAGTCCATTATCGTTCTCATAGAAATTCGGTCATACGATGATCAGGCGTAGGACCGAAAATCTATAAGTACTTAGCAGACCTATTTTCAACACCCAGTGAAAATACTTGAAAAATAATTTTATTGAAAAATTTAGAAAACAGTTTTTGAAAATAGGGAATATATCTTTAGTGAGGATGCTTTGGAAATCATCACCCCCATCCATAGTCGCAGTTAACCCGATGGTTACGTTGCCATCCCGACAAAATCCATAGATAACTGTAGGCCTCCGCGCCCCTCGATTACACCATGGAACCCGCTACAGATCGCAGCTACAACTGGGGTTACGTAGCTATAACAGCAAAAACCCATATAACTGTAGGCATCAGCGCCCTCGAATTTCGCTGCCAAAAGAATGAAACTTCTCCACTCCTCTTGACCATAGATCGCAGTCTACCGATGTTGCGTTGCCTTCCCGGCAAAATCAAGTGTAGACCGTTGGCACTCATCCTCCACACGATTTTCGCTATGGTCCCCACAGTAGATCGCAGTGACATCGAGTTACACTGTCGTCACAGCATAACCCAAATGCCCCTGTAGGCATCAGCGCCCTCGACTTTCGCTACCCCATAATGCTCAGGAACTAGTTTTGTCCGGACTCCTCACATGATCAACTTTAGAACCCCTTCCCCCCCCGGGGGGCTTAAGGCAGCACCACCCGGTGGTACTCCTGAGAAGTCCATTCCAAGGGAGCGCCTTTTTCCCCAGAGCCATCATCAAAACATTTTATACTATATATATAGTATCTTTAAATCATACACCTAGTATGATCTCATATAAATCTCCTTTACACAAAATCGATTATCCCAAAATCGATAATTCTCAAACTAGGCTTTCCAAATATAATATTGATTTTACACAAAAATCAAAAGCCTTTCCAAATCCATAGGTTCCCAAACCTTTTTCAAAAATCCTCATAGGATCCTTTATATATATACAGATATATATAATTTTTAAAACTTAGGATCATTTCAAACTTGTATAAAACTCCTTTTATACTTCAAACATTTTCAAAAATCCTTTTCTTCTGGCAAAAGATTCAACAAGGGGAGTTTCATTTTATAGGACAAAGATATTTAACTTTGTTTACTCAAAATCAGATGTTCAAATTTGATTACTCTTTTCAATACCATTTTAATTCAAATCCGTACGATGTACACATATCATCTGTACGCTATACCAATCTGATCGCTCACTCGATCACAAAATTTCACTTCCGAACTAGTATCGTCCACCCGACCTCCTAGTGAGGACACAGATCTGGTTTCTTGATCAGAAACCGTCATTCTCCTTGCATAGCCATAAGTATGATAGAGAATATCCAGAACCAATCAACAATCCATATCCCGGTTCGCCGTCGAAAATCGAGTGAAAAATCCCATTCAGATCGATATAACTATCTCGAAATTCTATGCTCGAATCTGGATCAAATCACTATGCAAATAGAATAACATACGTACACCCTATGTATTTTTCTTTATTAGTTATTCGCCAAATCAATTCCATTTCTATTCACATTCATTTTGATTTTCATCCACTTACTCTCAATTGCTTCAATCCATTTGGATTATCACCTCTATTCTTATCTCGATTGGGAATCTAACCAATAACAGTTTGAACTCTGACCTGTTTATTTAGAAAATAGCTTGAAATATTTAAAAATAGATAAGTAGTTAAAAAATAATTACTAGTTTGTAAAATAGGTAGAAAATAGTTAGAATAATTATAAATTTTCTAGATAATTGCAAAATAGTAGTAAGATAGTAATTAGTTTTGTAAAACAGTTGAAATATAGTAATTAGTTTATAAAACAGTTGGAAAATTGTTAAACAGTTTCAAAAATAATTGTAAAACAAGTATAAGATAATTTGGCTTTTAAAAGAAGGTTATATATATAATGAATAACTTGAAAAAAATAGGTTTATATTAAAATAATTTATGTTAAAAATAGTCCAGAGTCAAAACTGCTCAATTCCCAATCCCCATTCTCATCAATTCAATTTAAATTCCCTTTTACATTTAAATTGACCCAATTCTAATTTAAATAACTTCAATTTCTATTGAAATTGATTCAACCCCAATTCAAGTTGAATTAACCACAGTTTCTTTTCAAATTTAACTTTATTCAACTTTGATCTCAAATTCTACTAATTCAAATAAATTTTAATTGAACTAGTTCCAATTTCAATTCATTTCAACCCCAGGTTGAATTAATCCCAATTTCAAACTCCATTTCCAAATCAAGTTGAATTATTCTTGATTTCTTCCCAAATTCAATTCAAATTCCATTTGAATTTAAAACCATTCAATCTTTAATTATAGTTCCAAATTATTCCAATAAATTTGGACTAATTTCAAATTGAACCTACTTAAATTTCAAATAATCGTTTCAAATTAATCCAGTTCAAGTTTTCCATTTGAATTTTATACTTATACATTTTCGATCACCATTTCAATCAATTCAATTTGAACCAACTTCAAATTCCAGTTCACTATGAACCATCTCGAATTACATAAATTCGAGTTAATACTTCAATTGTTGATTTAATCTCTTTAAATCAATTTACCTTTTTATCCCAATAATGGATTACCAAACTCCATATCTCATTTATTTAAACAAATCCAATTCACATTTTAAAGATTATTAATAACAATAGGATGATATCACTAAATTCATTTTAAAACATCCATCAATTTCCAATTTCCAGATCTCAAACCGATTTTGAGATTACACAAACTCCAATTTCAAATTAACCATTTAACTTTCCAAGTTAAATCTCATTCAAACTTATTTAACTTTTTCCCAAGTCAAACTCAATTTACTTATCCAGTCAACCTTACCCAATTTGAACTTCCATTTCAAATTCTAAACTTCACATTAATAATCTTTCCATTTATAAGTTCAAAAACTTATCACCTTGGGTATCACATCTTATTCCAAATTCAAAACTCACCATTTAGAGTTTATTTCCAATCACCTTTGATATTATGTATATCCACATGTATACATATTAATTTCTTTTACATACCAAGTTATACTTTAAAATTTTAAACCACCTTTGGTTTTAATTCAAAACAAATTCCCTTTAAATTTTCAAACAACTCTTGTTTGAAATAGGACCATTTCATTCAAATGCATTAAATAATATTATTTATTATTTCTTTAAATTAATTACATCATTAATTAATCACATTCGGTAATTAACTTATTTCTTAATTACCTTTATTAAGTAATTGTCCCTTAAATTACTTATCTCCAGTTCATTAAGTAACTCCCTCTTTATTTATCATTTCCAATTATAATTATCTTATTCTAAAACTCTTTTCCAATTCAAGATTTCAATTTTAGTTTGAACCCATTTCAACTTATCTTTATTCAATTTAAATTTCAATTTGGTTGTATTTTATTACTTCTTAATTTAGTTCAATAATTTAACAACCAATTCCTTCACTATTTATTAGAAAGATATATTGCTTTATATATCAAAACATAATCTTATATAAAACCATTTAAAATCTTTATATAAGAAAATAATAAGTACGCTCTCTCATATATGTACACACCCAACTCATTCTAGGGTGCCACTTACCCTATCCTTAATGAGCTATCCCACCAGAGCCTAGGTTCTCGCTTAACCTTCTGCTCTGATACCAAATGAAACGACCCAGAATTTCCGATCCCGAAAATTCCCGATAGTTAGTGAAAGAAGAAAGAGAAAGAAGAAGAAAATAGCAACAAGTCACAGAAACCTCACATTCGCAGCGGATAAAATATAATATCAAATAACACATCAGTTATACAAAGAATACTATATCTGTTAATTTACATTTAAATACATCAGAGTTACACATACACATAAACACTGGACAAACAATCATGTCCAAATACTACAATATCATAGTGGACACTCTCCATACGTCCCATCCATTCAGCTCGCCTCCTGAGCTCCAGTACGTCCTTACCTGAAAATCTGTAATACTCGGTCTGACCCGAGCATTACATCAAAGTAACACCCGGGTCGGGTTGGAAACCAGCGTGAGTAAACCCATCTAACATGGAATACAAAAGCATAAAACTTATATAAACCCGGGGTAACTTATATCAATTTACAAATTCATAAGTCGTTAAGACATTACTCATATCACACATCCATTGCTAAGTGTCAAAACTTAGATTAAATGGTCTGATACACTTAAATCATTCCAAACCAGCACATTGATTTCCACATATAAATTTATGAAGAATCAAAGTGGCTTCGGGTATTTACTAATACCCGACTCCGGTCTCTTCGAATCCAATGTCATCTAAACCCAAGTTATCCAATTAAATACAATTCAACTTAAACTGTCGAATAACACTTTTACACAACAATTCATAATTGAATGATAATCACATTATCATCGTCCATCTAACAAATCATATCACAAAGCAATTTATATCAGAGATATCCACCAATTCAAAGCACCCATCATCATTTAATCATTTATAAGCAAGATTGATCGCTTCCATAAAATTTCATTAGTTAATGATCCTCTGATTATTTCACTAGTTAATTATTCTTAAATTTCATATAATAATTAACCTTAACTTATTTACATTTATTAATCAATCTTGATTAATCACAATCAGAAACTAACTTTCCTTAATTACTTCATCAATTAAACCAACTCCTTGATTAATTATATAAATTAACCCTTTAATTACATTGAGTAATTATTACTTAATTTCTTCCTTCAGTTAATTATCCTTAATTTCTTCCCATCAAGTAATCTCTTTTTAATTAATTACATCCGGTAATTATCCACTCATTACTTCACTAAGTATTTACTCCTCATTAATTACCTTAGGTAATTATACTTAATCTATAATTAATTATGTCTATTAATTACCTTTGATTAATCTTATTCTTTAATTAATTATTCTTAATTAATTTCATCTCTTAATTAACTTCCCATAACCTTTACCGGTCAATTCTTAAATTAATTACACTAAGTAATTTATTATTAATTACTTTTACTAAGTAATTTTTTCTTAATATTAATCACACCACGTAATTAACCCAAAATTTCTTTCAATCTTCATTTGATTACACTCTGTCATTACCATTACTAATTACTTCACTAAGTAATTACACCCAATTAGCTAGATAAGTGATCAACTTTAATTAATTAGACTAATTAATAAATCTAAAATTAATTACATTAATTAATTAACCAATTAATTAATCACTTAATTTCTAATTAATTCATTAACCATCCATTAACTGCCTCATTAAGTAATTACCCTTAGTTACAAACGAGTAATTAAACTTTAATTTACTTTATTAATTAATTACTCTTAATTAATCTCAACTTATCTAATTATGAATAAACTTGCATTTATATTAAATATCTTCATTAAGACCATTTTAGAAATCAACTTGAAAAATATGATTTTACTTTTTAAAATCAACAATTCAAACACTTAATTTTCAAATACACTTAAAATCTTTAAATATCCTTTTCAACATATTAAATTAGATTAAAGCAATATTTAACTTTGAAAACCCAAATGTCATATCCTTTAAACTTACACAAATAAATAATTAAATAAATAAATAATTAATTAGTAAAATAAATAAATTTTAAAATCAAATTTACATTCCTTTATAATTTCTTTGAATGTAACTTTAACTTGAAACTTTCATATTTTAATCTCATTTAAATTTCTTAAATCTTGATCAAATATTTTAAATTGAAAATATATTGAATTAAAAATTCAAAATCAAATAAATTAACTACTTCAAAACTAACAATCTTATACATTTGAATTTGAAATTTATATTAAATAAAAGTCCACTTGTTTTGAAAGCTAGTTTACAACTTAACTCTTAATTTCTTCTTATAGAACTTTGATTATAAAAAAAAAAAATTTATGCAGGCTTGATTATCTTCCTACAACCCTTCCATCTACTCTGCTCAGAAAAACATAACATCATACCCGAGTGAACTCACGAGAAACTCTCGAGTTTTTCCCAACCTCAACTACTTCGAGCTTATCACAGAAACGCGCGAACTTGAACATGAGGAAAACTTTCTTCCCCATATCCTTCTTCTCACCTGATACACTGACGTGCACGGTGCACATGAACTGATGCTCCACCCTTCTCCGGCCATTCTTCAGGTCTCCGATAGATCGATAACAACCTTAACATCATCCACGACCATCACTACATCACGATTTCATTTCGACTCGAAAATTGAGTCTTCAGATCGAAAACTGGAGTCCACCACTCCGGCTACATTCTCCCACCAGCGACAACCTCGCCCACCAGCGTTTACACCCCTCTGATCCAAGCAACATCACAATCCTACGCAACCATACAACCACTCGCAAATGCTTGCGATGCCTCCCAGACAACCCACGACCAAGTTACCCAATACTGGAAGTCGAACCCTAATCTAGCTTCGCCCAGCAACTCCGGTCGCCAGAAAAATCTCGAACTATTTTTCTCGAGTTCCCCATGCCACCAACGTCCTCCACACCAAGACCCACCTCCTAAAGTTTTTCCCATCATCAACAGTCGACCAAAATCCAAATTCTGGTCAACCTGACATTACTCGATGAATATTAAGTTAAAAATCGTGATTGACTTTCCTAAATTCATCATTTACATTTAATTCAGGTTATAAAATTGAATTTAAAATTTATGAACATTAATTTTTACACTGTATTTTGATCATTACAGTATTGCCTTATTTTTTTTATTTTTTTCCTAAATATAAAATCTTGGAACCATTATAAAAATTCATATTACCATGTTACAAATCTTTTCCCTTTACAGATCTTAGTCTAACACTAACTGGTTTGGTAGATATGAATTTTAATATGGGTTTGGAAGTCTGTGAAACAGAGATATCTCAGGCAATATTCACAAACATATATGCAGACATGCATTCACATTCAAACATTCCTGTACTACATTCATCACCAGCATCAACCAAATTTAAAGATATTTTTATATGCAAGTTTTACTCACAAGCATCAATTTGAAACAGATTTAAGCATTTAACTTAGAATAGTAGATTACTCACCTGCATTTATTTTAAGCAGAGAACAGAAACTGAATTTGCTTTTGCCCCCTTTTTTTTCCAGGTTCTAATTTTTTTCCTAAATTCTTCTTTGCATGTTGATAAATCTCCTTGCTTCTGATTTCTTGATCCAATAATGATTCAGGTTTGATAATGTTTTGATCAGCTTCAGGTTGTTTGATCTTCAAACTGAAACTGTTTTGATCTGCACTCTTTCTAATTATAGGTAAAAGAATTTCCTCTCTTTTCTATTTGATTTCATTTCCCTGATTTGCTTTTGTATTCCTTAGTTGAAAACATGAGATGGATTTTGATTTTGATTTGAAACTCTGATAAAAAAAAAATTGATCTTTGCTACAGTTTTTTTTTATTAATAAATTTCCTTCTTTTCTATAAATTCTAAACCATAAGAAATTACACTTAATTGCCACTTGTAAATAAAACTAACACTTGTCATAAACCTTTATTCATTAGTTAACACATGTTATATTGAATTTTAATATAATAACACTTGTCTTTATATTGTTTCTTTTTTTTTATATGTTAATAAAGGTTTTAATTAATTTGTTTATGCTTATGTAATATATATGTGAATTTCTTATGTAAAAAGAATGTAATAAAACAAATTATGAACAAAAGCTTATTCAAATATCTTTAAATCCAAATATTTCAAAATATCCATCCTTTGAATTTCAAAACTTTAAATTCGAATTCAAATCCACATTAAATTCTAAAATCCAATTTACAAATCAAGTTATACATATATACTTATATAACTACTTATTTAATTTAAAAACAATAACAATTCTATTTCTATAAAAATCTATTTATATCTATGTATTTTTATTTGTTTGAAAACATCAATTTTTTTTTTGCCAATATAATTAATTATACTTGAAAGATTATTAAACCAATACTTTTTCAGATATATACTTTCATTACCAGCACTATTTATTTAACTTATTAATCAGTATTTCCATTAACTAAATTCAGTTAATCTACAAATTACAGGTATTCTAAAATTCTGGGTTATCACAATATACCTTTAGCGGTAGTCTCACCGTTGATTCCGGAGATCATATTCTCCCCCATAGGAAGTTGAAGTGTAGTGAATGCTCACTCTTTCATTTCCTCTCTGTCAATATCTGAGATGTCTGTCGGCAACAAATGTGTAATAAATACTACCCGATGCACATGATTCCGCTTATAAACCGCTTTCATATTCCATTGCAAATTTTCGAAATCAATATCACCATTCCACTTATCTATAACCAATTGAGATTATAAAGCCACATACAATCCACATACATATGACACCACACTACTTGGATCAATTATTGAGGGACTACTCGAGGTATTATCTGATTCCGGCATTTCCACAAATACTTACCAACATGGAAAGCTCTGATACCAAATGTATTGAGGGAATTCGAACTTGATCACAGTCTAATTCAAACCCCAAAATCACAGCGAAAAGCCGAGATTAATGTTGGATATGTGAAAACAACCGATCACAATATCTCAATCGCCAAAATAGGAAATAACCAATACAAATAAGACTATCTCAAACACAAACAATAGAAAACAAAGCAATATTGACAAATAAATCACACATGAGATTTTAGTGGTTCCACTAGCGTCTTATTAGTGTACATCCACTTTGAGGAAAGCCTTTTATTACCACAATGAAAAGAGTACAAGAGATTGATTTACTAATCAATTTTCAAATATGATAGAGTTGTAGAGAATAGAATCGAAGAAAACAAGATTAAACCCTATTTTAATAGAGGATAAAACTCTTAATCTCTTGGATTATTGCATCTTTGAATTCTGAAAATAGCTTATATAGGAAGAAAACTCATCCAGGAAAATACCCAATTTGCCCATTGAAGCCTTCACAAATCAATCCAGTCAGCACGTATAAAATAGGCAGCATACACCGACTCAGACGTATGGCCTATGCTGCCAGATGTTTGGCAGAAACCTTGGAAAACAATTTTTCGGTGTCTCAAACATCTGTGACCTTCTCCTATGCATCTGAGAGAACATGCGGGAAGCCTTCTTTCTATAGCTCAGACGTCTAGGAGCTTATCCTAGACGTCTGAGAACCTATGCACTTAGTAGTGCATTACCTTCCATAAGCCATATATTTCTCCTCCAAACTTCGATTTGCGAACCGTTTTCACCGATATCAAACTACTTTCGATAATTTTAGTTCTTCATATAGTGTCGCCAAAATTCAAGAAAGAGGTCACCAAAATTTGGTATGTCCGATAAACTTTCTTTTGGAAGTTTTACATAAAATATAATACCCATGTACGGAGATTATGGAGTTTCAATTAATGGACATGTTTTGATCACAATTACTGATGGTGCACGTCGCTAGAAGGTGCAAAACAGTCCAAGAGCCTTCATGCACGACGCGACAAAAAACAAGCAACATTTTTTTGCTACATCTATCAAAAAGTATATATTTATTATGATTAAACAAATACAACATAATTTATAGTATTTACTACTAGATATCCAAATAATAATCTTTTAATCATATCAAAAAATATCACAAAACATAATGTCATAAACATGAAATATCATTTTATTTCAATGTGACGTTCAATGTTTAATCATTTTCTTAGAAGTTAAATTTCAAGTTAAAGCTTATAACTCTTGGTTAGCAATCAAATATGAAGTACAATCTTATAGCAGAATTTGTATATCTTAAAATGTTGAAAATATATTATATTTTATTCTATTTAGCTTTATGGCGCTATATTGTATTTTGTTTGATTTGTGTAATGCTAATATATACATGCATGTCTGTGTATGCACGTCACTTTATTTTATTTCGCAGACACACACACGCATGCATGCCCTCGCCACTTTGTTTTATTACCGTCGTACAATTATTTATTATTTAGTATATATTTGACTGGATCTTATGAATAAATCTACCTAAAACACATTCAAAGTTCAAACATCATATTAGTTTATGCAAGCATGATCAATGTTATACAATTTGATTTAAGAATATTACATAAAACAATTAGTTTTTCATATTGAAAACTACATGTGTGTCTATAAACACTGAGAAATTAGAAGAAGAAAAAAATCATTCTTTATATCTTAAATTAAAACAAATTAATTTCCAAACATGATAATATGGTAAATATTAATTTTTATGTATTTTTGAATCATGAAAAAATGAATATTTTTTTTTAAGGACACAATTATTGCACCATTTGCACCTTATGCGCTTTTTCACATGCCACCAAACAAAAAAGGTGCGATCATCGCTTCGCCACTTGTGCACCTTTCATAACTATGGTTGTGACGAAATGCCATATATGTTCCAACGATACTAGGGCTGTTATGGTAATGGTATACTTTTCATTACCATAGCATTACCAGTCAATCGATTATCATTTTAGAGTAAAGCCGATATACCAGTTTAATCGGTATGTTAACGGTAAATCTACTTTTTTTGCAAATCATCAGTAACATTTCTTCAAAATCAACGGTAACGGTAATTTTACCAATCTATTTTGACACATGTACATTTATGTAATATTCTTTATTATAGACATTTAAAACCAATCAAATTAATAAATTTAAATAATGCTAAATACACTTCTTTTCTTTCTCATTTATGTCTTTTATTAAGTAACACCATAGATTGTATAACGAGGCAGTGATATAGTATACAAATATGTCAAATTACCGACTTTTTAAGCAAATAGTAATTTACCATTACCAATGTAATGGTTACCAGATTATGGTATACCAGTCTATTGGTAATTATAACGATAAACAGTTTTAGTTTATGAGTAAAAATGTTACGGTAACTGTATTTGCGAAATGATAAAGGTAACCGTTACCATAACAACCGTAAACTATACAAAAGAGTATTTATTGTTTTGATTTGGTTATTACAAGGTTGTTTCGCTGACATGCTCTCTATACAGACTCATAATTTGTATTACTGACTTGCTATTTATATAGTTTCCCATGCAAGTGTCGCTTGAAACTCAAAATTTTTAAAGTTAAGCATATTTGCAAAAGCGTTGTGTCATCTTTATTTGTGGCCAGGAGAGATAATTAAGTTCCCAACACCTTATAAGCTTAGGACTGCATGATTTCTTTAGTTGCTGCTTCTAACAATTGCAAAAAAATTAAAAAGAAAAATAAAGATCTTTTAGCGTGTTGATCTAGAACAGTCATTTCTTCTTTCTAACAAAGTATAAGGAGGCACAATGTAAAATGTTCTTATAAGTATCCAACTCCATATGAGAGTAATGGCTACAATGTTAACCTTCATAATCCCAAAAGTGAAGTGACATAAAGAAAGAATGATGTGACACAAAGGACTGCTGGTGGACAAATAATGGAATAATCATTTCCCACAGAACATAAATTATTGTAAAATAATGTAGTGGAGAATCTTCCACTTTCTTTTCTGAGTGCTTTGTAAAAGCTGCCGGTTTTTGCTAACAGTTGTAAGTTTATTTCCCGGTTGTATTACCTATATATATGGCAGTAGTTAGTAAAAGCAGGATATGAAATCCTTTGCTGCAAGATTGTATTAAGTTTGAAATTTAAGAATAATAAAATCTTCATGTTTTCATTTCCTCTTTCAACGGCGAATTCCATAAATATGAGCTAAGAACTTAAGACTTGAATCAAGATGAAAAGTGATGCCACTTAGGTATGGTTACTATTTACTATCTTCCTGAAATAATTATTGATGATGATGAAATGTTTTATATTTTATGATCTATTCATGTTCTTTATGTGACCAAATCCAACAGACGTAAGCTCGTTTGAAAGAGTAAAGTACCTGTTTTAGCCGTTAGCCATGAGGGCGTTAAGCATTTTAGGGGAAGTAACTCTTGGAGTCACAAGGTGAGGATTTGCTACTAAAAAGAATTTTAATAGTTTAAAAAAAAAGGAAAAACATCTAAGTTTGAGAAAGTATTAGGTTGAGAAGATAATAAACAAAAACCATCATATAGTCCGCTTTCACTTAGTACTCTAAGATTGATGTCTGTTTTTTCACATCAAATTTTCTAAAAAACCCAGTAAGAATTACAAACCTTTTAATGGAATTTCTACGAAATCACTTAGAAGAAGAATTTCTCACAAAACTACTTTTTATCTAAAAAATATGGACTTAAGTCAGAAAGACCAATATACTATTGCAAATATATTTAAAAACAAATATGTAACTGAACTAATAGACATAAGGGATTCTAACTTGAATTTGTATAGTGTAATAAATGAAATAGATATATTTTGTAATATCCCGGAATTTTGGACAATCTAAATTTAATAATCTGGGTTTAAATTTAAATTGAATTGATAATTTTTGTTAATAAATTTGATTTGATTCTGTAATCTTCTTTATTTGAATATTTAATTTGTGAATTTATTTTTAATAAACTGATAAATCTATTCTCTATTTAATAATGTATATGTGTATATATATATATATATATATATATTTTAAATAGATAAGTTAATAAATTAGTATAGCATAATTTTAATGTTTTGAAAATAGAAATTGTGA
This sequence comes from Allium cepa, assembly GCA_030765085.1. Classification (NCBI taxonomy): domain Eukaryota; kingdom Viridiplantae; phylum Streptophyta; class Magnoliopsida; order Asparagales; family Amaryllidaceae; genus Allium; species Allium cepa. Next base: position 806,964,149 of record CM060938.1, read on the forward strand.
TTTATTTTTAAATTAAGCTTTTCAAAAAAATATTTTTTTAATAAATACTATATGATTTTAAATATGAGATAAATGTTTTATTTGTTTAAAATTCATTTTGATTCAAGTTTGAATTTTAAAATAAGTTACAAAAATGTTGTGTTATTCTTTTTAAAATATTTATAAAAGGTGATTTGGAAATTTAAAATACAATTTTAATTATGAAACATGTATTCATTAAGTTACAAACTCTTTTATAAATTTATTTTAATTGTTTAAAAGTTTCTCTTTCTAATGATAAATTTGTATATTGTTTCATTTAAAATAACACTTTGATTTATTCTTTAGAAATTAATTGCATTCATAACTAAGTACTTATAAAACTAATTAACTAAGTTTAATATTTCATTAACTCTAATTTTAAATACTAATTAATTTTTGAAGACATGTGTAAGTTTATTAAAGCCTAAGTTAAACATGTGTTAAATATTTAAGTGAGTATATTTACAAGTGTTCATACTTGAGACATGTGTCATTGTTTAAATTTGTTTTTCTTTAATTTTAAATTCATCATAAACTAGCTATATAAACATGTATTTACTCATTCCATTCCTCTTTCTCATTTTTTTTCCATTTCTGAACAAAAGAAATCTGAAATTAGTTCAATTTGCATTTCTCAAAATACAAACCTGCATTTCTTCAAATCTATAACATGTCCATCTTCAAATACATTCCCATCTGGAAATCAAGTAAACACTTGCATACAAATTCTTCAAAATTCAAATCTGCATCCTCCAAAAATAAATGCCCGCATTTCAATTTTTCATCAAGTAAAGCCTGCATTTTTGTTTCCTTCAATCTACAATCTGGAAAATTAAGCATGATGTCTGCATTTACAATCTGAGGGCCTGCATGCAACAAATAAAATCTGCATTCATGAAATCAAGGAAGCCTGTATTCAAGAATTTTCAAAATCTGGAAGCATGGATAGATTCAAGTTTGCATCTGCATTCAAGCTACTGTATGCTAAAAATCTGGGGTCTGCATCATTAAACAGGTGAGTAACTTTCTTTTATAAATTAAAGGTTAAATCAGTTGCATGTTATTGTACTAAAAATATAAATATTACATATGGTTATAATTCAACTTGTCTGATGTACAAATATATATATTGGTGTGTATGTTGTTGAACTCTCTTATCCTATTTTTACTGACACAAGTCTTACTTAAATAATCCTATCATTAAATTAGTCTTTGTTAATTGTAGGATTTAAACAAGATTAGTATGTTGTTTCCAGAATTAAGACTGTGAGACTTTATTAAGGCAAAAATTAAATGAACTTACTGTAAAATAAGTAGCAGAGCAACTAAATCTTTATAAGTGAAGATATTAAACATTGCAAATCAATGTTTAGGAGCGAAACTTAAAACATCATGAAGGATTAGGATTTTTTAAATGTAAAATGACAATTTATAGAGCTGTGTATAAGTGCAGTTTCAAAATGTACTGTATTTACATATTGATCAAGTACAATTGAAGCTTGCATTGGTTTTGGATGAATTTGATTCCGGAGATAGTTTAGCTATCGAGTATTGTAGGAAAATTACTAGAGTGGATTGAATTTCAATTTTGGTGGTGAGATTTGGGAATTTCTATTTAGAACCCTAGTTATTTCTGGGCTGTGAAGAATCGAGCATATCTGCATGTATTGTGGATGGGATGGATAGATGGTGTGTTGTTGGAGTCTTCACCGGATTTTGGAGGGTGATGATGGCCGGAGTTGTGAGTTGTTGGCGTTGACAGGTGAGGCACTGGAAGGGGGGGAGCCTGTTCCAGGTTTTGTTTAAAACTTGAATTCAAAATTCAAGTTGAATTATGGGTTTCTGAGGGTTGAAGTGGGATGAGGGGTCACTGGTCGATGGGGTATGGCCATTGACGTTGATCAGAGATGACCGGAGTTGGTGGTTAGGTGTACAGTGCAGAGGTGTGCATGTTGATGTATTTTGGTTGCAGGGTTTTGGTTGCTCGGGATGGACTCGGGTAAATGGGAAGAGGAACTCGAAGCAGGAGATGCATTTACCCGAAGTAAAATTAGTAGCAGCTCGGGTTTTTTTTTTAGTGTTTCGGGTTTTGTTTTTTTAGCAGAGCCTGTTTTCCGGTTTTAAATTTTTAAAAGTTTTTAAAATGTAATTTAAAACCTGAACTAAGTATAAGTTTAAACTGAATTTAAGTATAAAATTCAATTAGTTTAATTTTAGATTTGAAATCATTTAAATTTTGAAAATTTTATTTGTACTTAAGCTAAGACAGAAACCTGTTTTCCAGGTTTACTAAATTTGAAGTAAAGGTCAATTTCAAAACCAAAAGTCTGGAACTAAATTGAACCTGAAATTTAATTTGAAATTCAATTAAGTTTTAAGTTTTAAATCTTTGAATTAAATTTGAAATGCTTTTAGATTCAAGCTTGGTTTTAGACAAAAACAGAAACTGTTTTCTGTTTTTGGATTTAAAAGTAAAATTCCAAAATTAGTTAAATGGAGTTCAACTAGAAGTTTTAAACCTGAAATTTGAGTTTGAAGTCAATAGCTTAAATCTTGAATTTTGAATCATTTTTAAATTCAAAATTTTAGAATGTTTAAACAAAGACAGAAAACTGTTTTTCTGTTTTAGTTTAAAAGTAAACTTTAAAATGCAACTGAAATTTAAAAACAAGTTTAAAATCTGGAAAAAAATAGAAATATGGAACTTGAGTTTGAATTTAATGTAAATCTGGAAAGTTTAAATTAGATTTTTAAACTTTTACAGGCATAAAGAAACATTGGTTTGTATTTAAAACTGTAAGTTTTAAATTATGAATAAGAATTTAAAATAAATTTAAATTCAGTTTAAAACCTGAAGTTCGACTTTAAAGTCAGTTTTAAAAATAAATAAGTTTTAAATTTAGATTTGTTTAACTATGTTAGGAAAGGTTAAATAAATTGAATTTAAAAATAAAGATAGAGATGTAAGTAAAGTTTTAATTTTTAGGATTGAATTCTGAAATGAAAATTTAAAATTGTGATTCAGTTTGAATTTAAAAAGAATTTTTTTTTAAATTTAATTTTGTTTGAAACAAATTGTTTAAAATACTTTTGTATAAAGTAGAATGTATCTTAATTTAGAACTTAAATTGGTTTCATTTAAATTATTAAGTTAATTTAAATGGAATATTAATTATTTATTTAATTAATAATGTGGATGTTTAATTAAGTAATTAATAATTTCTGAAGTTAATTAATTAAGATTTGAGATTTGATTAATCAAGGTTAATTAATCTATAATTAGGATGATTAATTAAATTTTAATTAATGATTAAGATTTATTTAATTAAATAGTTAGAGATAATTAAGATTTCAATTAACACTTAATTAATTAATAATTAGAGATTAATTAATTGATAATTAATAATGGTTAATATAAGTCAATATCTTAATTAAGTAATTAAGGAATGTTAATGAAGGACATTAACTTAAGATTATTTTAACAATTAATTAATGTGATTAATTTTTAATAATTAATTAGATTAATTAATTAATAATAATCAATTGTTTATGTTAATTACTTAATGAAAGTAATTAATGAATTAATTACTTGGTGTAATTAATTTGATTAAGGTAATTAGTTTAGATTAATTAAGTTTAATTAATTTAAACATTTGTGGATTATTAATAATTACTTATGTAATTTATGAATTTGTAATTACTTAAGGAAGTAATTAATTAATATTACAGGATGTAATTAAAAATATTTATTATAGAAGTAATTTGGATTTAAATTACTTTGAAATTAATCAAGTGATAAATGGGAATAATTAATTAAGATTAATTAATTATGGGATGAGTAATTAAAGTAGTTAATTACTGAATGGTTATTAATCATGGGAGATTAATATATATGGTTTAAATTGAAGATTAATTACTTATGTAATTAATTTATATTTAGAGATTGATTAAATATAGTTAGAAATCATTAATTAATTAATTAATGATGTAATTTGGAATTGATTAATTAAGGTATAATTAATAATGAATAAATGATTAATTAATTAAGCAATTACAAGTTAATTATTTGCTAGGGGTTTAAGTAATTAACTTGTGTAATTAATATTAAATGCTAATTATTTATTATAATTAGAGATGGTTAATCAATAATGATTAAGTGAAATGAGAATTGAGATGATGATTTATAAATTGATTTGTAATCAATTGATGGTTAAGTTAAGCAGAATTTTAATGATGAAGTAATTAATTTAATTCATTTTAAATTAATTAGAGATTAAGTAATTAATTTAATTCATTTTAAATTAATTATAGATGGTGTGATCATTAGATAGTTGCTTATGTTTGATGAATGGTATTGATTGCTTAGTATGGTTTGTTATCTCAGTTATGAGATGAGTAGTGTATGTGATATGGATGCATTGGTTGCTTTTGGATGATAATATGGATTATCTGATTATGATATGAGTTATCTGTTGATAATGATAAGGTTGATTATCTATTGTGTTATAAATTATCTATCTGTGTGTATATAGATAATGAATTGAAATTGTTTTAAACTTTAAAACAACTTGGACCTTAAAAGACACGCTTTGGATTTCGATGAGACCGGGATCGGGTTTCCATATTTGGATATCCGAAAACCACATCGATCCAAATTAAACGTTAGGTCGTTAATCCAAGTGGAGCGAGTGAAGACTCGAGGTGTAAGGGCTATACGTCAGTATAACTCTGTGGGTGATTCCGTAATGAGTTTGACGGAATAGTACTTATAGATTCGAGATGGTGGTTTAGAGTGCAAGGGTTATTGTCGTTAACTCTGAGGGTGATTCCAATATGAGTGTAACGAGATAATGCCTTCGGTTTCGTTCGAACTCGGAACGAACTTGTATGGATTGAATGCTTTCAGAACATCGTCAGGTGGACGATGAGCATTCTAAGTGAAATGTCCTATAAAGGTAATCGTGGCCTCAAGCCTCATCAACCGGGAATGGCTAAAACAGGGGAGGTGCAGCAAAGCTTCGTGGGTCGCCCCTACTTGAGAGCAAGATTTATCCCTGTCTAGATGTCCCTTTATTTTCGGCTTAGTGGTGCGGTTGCTGATCACAACTGCGGGGTAGTCTTGTTTGGAACTATTCAGTAAGGAATGGGTCCGGCTTTGTGTTGCAGGGGATTGGGAGTAATCCTCGGTACGGTGATCTAGGCCACGTACTGTGACGGGCGGTACCCCAGTAGCCCAGCCATTGATGGAATCCAAAATCCAATAAGTGCCAACGGTTTTGATTGTATACCTATGTAGCTGGAATTTAATAAATGTAACAATTTCGGCTATTTCTTATTTACTTGAAAACCCTAGACACTATTATAATATCATCGAATTTCCTATCAAATGTTTTGCTTAGCGTAAGGTAAAAACTTTTCCATGTTTATGTGTGGGAAGTCTTACGTGATACCTTTTCTTTTCAAAGGTTTTTCAAAGTTAAGCAACTTTAACCTGTTACTCACACCAGACCCATGTCTGACCCGGAGTTATTTCTGTTTTTCTATAACTCTTGGGTACTCAAATTTTTACGAGTAGCCAAGGGAATTCAGGTTAGGATTCAGGATTAGCTTTGACGAATTGTGAAGGAGCAAATGGAGCAGGAGGCTTCTGCGTATAGTTATATAGTTCCGCTGTGTTGGTATCTCTGAGTGTTTGTCTGATATGTATTGAGTTGTAATAACTAGACAGGTGTTTATAACTGTTTAGTATGTGTTGTATATGTCTGTGTAACTCTGATATTTGTTGTAATACTATGTAATACTTATGTTATTAATATAATTTATTCGTTCCGCTGTTGAGATTCTTGTGTTGTTTCTTCTTTCTCTTCTTTCTTTTCTCTTTTCTATCCCTTTCTTTCTTAAGGATGATATGACTTTTTGTGGAGAAAAAGTCGGGTCGTCTCATATTTCATTACCTTACTCGAACAAAAAATAAGAACATAACTTTAAGCCAAAGATTTCTAAAATAGTTCCATAAAGAATGGATGAATATGTTAATAGAACATGAAGAGAGAAACAGATCTACAGAATATGATTTTGATATGGATCTTTACCATGACTGGTAAAAATCTACTGTTCAGATAGAGAAACTACATGAGTCTAAATAAAAAATTAGAAGGATATGACAATAAAAACAAAAAAAAGGTAATTAGGTTCCTAATTCCTTATTAAGACTTCCACCTAGTGAACCCTTGGGTTTTTAAACCTTCAAGCTGCCACTAAGGTAGTTAAAGAAAAAACCTTCCCAAAAACCTCTGTCCCCCTATTTGGTATCAGAGCCTTTAATCAACAAGAATGAAAAAATATTACAGGAATAAAATATATACAATTAAATGAATATATGATATGATAATAAGCATTATTCTGAAGCTAAAGAATATGTTAACATGTTATTAAAACAAAATGATACATTAACAGCAGGATATAATAAAGACATTTTTACAAGTAAAGCAGATAATGTATTATGCTTAATGACTAATACCATAATAGCACTATTAACACAAATACATGATAGAGTAGATTTAATGGACAAGAAAATTATAAATCTAGACAGAAAATTAAATAACTTAGACAAATCTACACAAGAGAAAGACTATGATATCAATCAGCTAACTGAAAAAATATCAAATCTAAATCTAGGACCAGTAGACACAGACAAAGGTAAAAAGACCAAAATAAGTTTTTTAACATTTAAAAAACTAGATAACATATGATAAATAGAAGACCTTTTACAGGTCCATCCAGAATTTTAATGGACAGACCTACAGAAAGTAATAGTTTAGCCACAAATACTTGGATAGATAGCATTCTAAGGAGATCTGTAAATTCACAATCTCAATTAGTAGAAATAATTAATATAGAAAATGACTTAGAGGTATTTTCAAACAACTAACTAAATACTCTAAATCCAAGAGAACTCTATTGAATAGGCATATTTACAATAAGTACAGGATTTATATAAGCATTATAGGGAAGAGATTCTCTCCTTAAGTGATGGAAATCAACAGATTATTAATTTAATGTCTAATAAAGCCATTAAACAATTAAAAATACAAAATTATGAATGGATCCACCTAGGACTCATTGTTATAGGAATAAGAGGATTAGTCAGACAAAAGATAGGAGCCAAATTACAATCCTAATAGATGACAGACATCAAGATTTAGACAAAGCTATATTTGGAACAATAGAAGTTGATATGAACAATAACATTAGAATTGTTTTATATCACCAAACTTTACAATGACATTATAAGATTTTTATAAACATATAAAAACAGTTTTCCAAACCAAAGGATTTGAAAACTTTAATGGCAAAAACATATTACTAGATGTAACATTTTTGGAAAAATGTATGACAAAGTTTACTCCTAAAATAAAAATAAAACTTGATGAAGTAATAAAGACACTTACATCCATTGGTATAAAATTTTTAAGACCAATGGAAATAGACTCATCTATATTAGCGGGACATGAATGGAATATACAAAATCCTAATGAAAATAGAGACATGCTAACCAAATGATGTTGTAACTTATACAAATCCTAATGGGACATTATCCTTAAGATTTAAAGACTATGGACCCTCTAACCAAAAAGAAATAGAGACTGATGATGAATCTAATTCTGAGCTCCAAAGAAACTTATAATGGATAAAATAATTTACTCAAAAGAACTAGGAATGGTTCTTGAACCATTCGAATTATATGAATTAGAACAACAGCTTAAAAAGAATAACCAAATAGACAGCAACACATTTGTCTATATAGGTGATGAAAGTAATGTTAGAATTAAAACAATACATACATTAGAAATCTTTTTGAAAGATTCTGAGAAAGTACGTACAACCAATGGAATGAAAGATTTTAACACAGAACTAGACAGTGAATATACTTATCATATCGAGTTAATGGAAGGTCAAGAAGAAAGTTCAACAGTAACTTATCCTAATGAACCTCCTCATAAAATGGAATATCCACTAGGACATCCTCCTAGGATAAATGTTAATCCATGTACTAACGAAAACAAAAATTTAAGGACCATAGAAAGAAGAATACCCAACGAAAAAACATTTTTTGGAAAAGATTTTTGTAATACTTAATGTTACAAAATGTCATCTGCAACTATTAGATACATACCTAGAACAGTGGACTGCTGCAATAGCTAGAGACTATTCAGCTAAGCATACAAATATAATAACGGGAGAAGAAATGGTTAGAATAGCGGAAAAGTATCTAGGCGACATAGCTAAGGGTATGTGGGAAGCATACAAAAGCAATTTTCCAGACGAAATAGCCTCTCTAGTAGCACAAGGAGGAAACATGTACAGTTTTGCTTATTTAATACATAGAATAATAACGGGTAGAGAAGTAAATACTGGACTTACTCTAAGATAATAGGAAGCAATGAGAGATTTAGAACAAATACAATTTTTAGATTGGAAACACATAATAAAATTCTTAAATGAATTTTTATACTATGCCACAACCTCTAGAAAATACTATTCTAAAGAAATAGGAGATAGACTATTTTCCAAATTACCCAGTGATTTAGGAAAAGAAATACATAAATCTTGGAATGAAACATATGCTAACATCCTTAAAACTTATGATAACATAGGAATTAGGATAACCCACATCATCTCTGGATTGAAAAAGAAATGTACATATATACAGATCCAAAGAGAATTGAAATAAAAGAATTATGGATTTTATTGACAAATATATACTGCTCAACAATATGGATCTAAAAACCCTACTGTCAAGAAACATAAGCCCAAGAAGCAATATACTAAAAAATATTATCTAAGGAAATTAAAATGCGATAAAACCTTACTTAAATAAAGAAAGACATGTTAGAAAATATAACCCTAAAAAAACATATACGAACACTATTACATGTCTCGCATGTAATGAAAAAGGACATTTGTCTTCAACATGTCCTAAAAAACACAACTTATATACTAGAGAATCTAATCTGGTTTGACTCTGTCAAAGAAGATTTGCTTGAAGTTGCCTCAGACGTATCCGAGACCTCTACGATATATTCCATAGTATCCTTAGAAGGACTAGAAGAACAAGAAGGCACTTCTAATTCAAATTACTCTTTAATAGACGAACTAACAAATGAACAAGCAAAGCTAACAGATTATACAGAATTCACAATTGAACAATTCTTAAACCTAATGAATCATGAAGAATGTATGCATGATTTCAAGTATAAAATGGGAACTGATACAACAAAATGCTACTTTTGTCCTTGGTACCCAGCCTTTGACAAAAGATTTAAATGCATAAGATGTACCATAGAAATATGTTATAATCGTGCTAAAACATATTTAACCTAGAAATTCCTAACCAACATAAATTACAATATACGGATAAAAATAAAATCAATGAAGATAGGATAAGAACCCTAGAAGGTAGAAAAAATAATTTTGAAATTGACATAGATGGAATAAGGAAAATAATAACTGAAATAGAAAAACATAATAAAGGTAAAAATATTGTTGAAGAATTACAAGAAAACAACCTTACCAATATAGACGACATAGTACAAAACCACTAATATGCAATCCTAAATGTTTAAGGGAACTTCGAATATTAACCCTAATAAGTATAAAAGGATTAGAAATTAAATTATTAGCATTTATAGATACATGAGCAACCAGCTCAACAATAAATTCTGAACTAATACCCCAATACTTGGTCACAAAAGCTAATAAACCAAAACAAAGTACCCAATTTGACGGCACAACTAATATTATAACAGATATAATTACTAACGTACAACTACGGTTCCATACTACTTGTGATAATTGTCACTACATTATCACCTAAAACAATTATGGGTTACTAAAATAAATCTAGAAAATATAAATCTAATCTTTGGATTAGACTTTCTCCTAAGTGACAATGGAAGTTTTTCCTTCAATAAAGACTATTTACAAATAGCTAAAAAGACAACATTAACACCCCTTATATCAGAGTTTCTACCTGAGAAGCGCGGTAGGAAACAAACAGATACAAATACACATAATACAACCCAAAAATTCAAATTAGAATGTACTTGTGACATTCCGAGCCAATGCCAACAAAAAGAAACTAATAAAATAATAACAGAACAATTACATTGCTATGAAAACATACATGATATAGAAATAGATTTAATCCAACCAAACAGGATAAGCAATATTCTCCTAAAAACTGATGACATAAACCAAATCATAAGCGGACTCGAAAAAATAGAAATAATAGGAGAAAAACCACTAAAGTACGGGGAAAAAGATTCTATTTGCTGTAAATTAGATATAATCAACCCAGACATTACTATCAAGACCAGATCACCTAAATATGACAACTGGATGATCGACGAATTTAAAATGCACATAGACATCCTAAATAAATTAGGTATCATAAGAAAAACAGACTCTAGACATAGAACCTCAGCTTTTATAGTACAAAAGGAATCTGAAAGAAAGAGAGGACAAAGTAGGATAGTCATGGATTATACTTGACTTAATGATAATACAAACTGTATTTCTGACAAAGATGTATTAATAAACAAAATAAAAAATAATTATTGGTATTCTAAATTTTATTTGAAATCTGGATTATGGCAAGTCAAGATGCACTCAGACTCTATATCATGAACAACTTTCACCTGTTCAGAAGGACACCATGAGTGGCTTGTAATGCCATTCGGATTAAAAAATGCCTCACAAATATTTCAAAGGAAAATGGATGAAATATTCAAACATTGTAGTAAATTCACGTGTGTGTATATAGATGACATATTAGTTTTTCCAAAAACAAAAAAGGGACATATATCACACCTATACACAATATATAGCTCTTTGAGGCACATGGACTAATAATTTCCAAAAAGAAAACAGAATTATTTAAAAATTCTATAGATTTCATAGGAGTAAAAATAGAAAAATGACAAATAGAATTCCAACCCCACATATCTAGAAAGATATTGGAATTTCCAGATAAAATAGAAAATTTAAAACAATTACAATCATTCATTGGACTTAAAAATTATGCAAGGCCTTTTACACAAAATTTATCCAAATATAATGGACCTCTATATAACAAAGCAAGTCCTAAAGGCAAAAGAGATTTCAACGGCGAAGACATAAAACAATTCCAGAAAATTAAAGAACTAGTAAAAAATCTAAAACCTCTAACGTTACCATTGGCTACAGATTATCTAATTATAAAAATAGATGGTTCATCCTTAGGATGGGGAGGAATATTATTAAGTAAAAAATGCAAAGCTGATCCTAAATCTACTGAAAAAATATGTAGATATACTTCAGGAGCATATAAAGAGAAAGGCTACATGACTTCTTTAGATTATGAAATATTAGCTATAATATATGTTTGGAATCATTTAGACTTTTTATAATATCACAAAAGGAAATAACAATAAGAACAGATTGTGAGTCTATAGTAAAATACGCAAATAATAAAAAGGAGAAAAGTATAATAAACAATAGGTGGTTAAAATTTAAAAACGCAATTTTTAATTGTGGTAGTAAGATCATATGAGAATACATTAAAGACAATTCAAACATACTGCCAGATAAATTATCAAGATTATTTATTGATTCCATAAAAGAATGTGATTTTGTCAACAGAGAAGAAGATATAGGCATGTCTCTTACAAATCAATCAACAAATAGCAGGAAATTCCTGAAGACATATGCACAGAAAAAATTTGTCACAAATGCTCAACTTAAAGATGAACAACAAATGATGTTAGACAACATATGGAACTTATCCACAACACCACAAGACAACAAACAAAAGCTCAGCATTTTATATACTCTTGTTGAGATTTTTATAAATTCTGAAACTACAAAGAAATTCACTCACTACTGTCTGTTCAATGGACCTAGTGCTGGTATATATCTTTCTTGGGAAGAGATGGTTCCTAAGCTCAAGGAACTTGAACAAATCCCCAAATATGGGAGGCCATATTACAAAGGCTTCTACGCATAAGAGACTGCACAAATTGTCGTAGAAAAAAATCTTGGCAAAGACTACATAGTCTCGGATAGCATAAAGCAAATACATGCTATATCCTCGGGAATGAAAATAAAAGAGGAGCCAACAAATATAACAAAAATAAGTCTAAAGCCCAAAGCATCCTTTGCGGCAGTTACAAAGGAAGCCCAAAAAGGGAAAAAGGTCTAATTAGGCCACATCCCTCAGATTGCTTCCACACAAACAAACAAACTGGTAATATCCTTTCCGAAAACTTTTAACAAAGAAATTCAATTTCTTCAAACCACAAAGGAACAAAATGGTGCTACATACAAAGAGATTTATTCTCTATTAACAAAGATCTCTTCACAAAGAATCCCTATATTCAAAATAACATGGGAAATATTAAAAAATCAAAATATTCCCTACATAAAACAATTCACAGGCTGCCAAGATTTTTCTACAGATTGCAGGTGCACTATAATTGCACCTATGCCACTTAGAAACTTAAAGCTCTCACAATACAAATACTTGGTACATAATAAGTTTACTTTGCATCCGACAATATTGCTAAACTACGGCTTCATAAAAGAAATATACATCGGAGGATGGAATCACACAGAGCTCTTAGAACCTCTTGGTCCTACTACAGAGTATTTTACAGAAGTTCTAGATACAGATTTATATTTTGACATTACGACTGTTCCTCCACATTTTGGCAACGACATAATAGATCCAACTAGACATATTATCAAAGTGAAAGCACAAAACTTTGATATAGAATTTCCAGAATGGGAAGATCCTACAGAGTTCCTGAACAAATCTACTCGCAAAATGAATGAACAGCAACGTTATGAAAAATACAGAGCCTATATAATTGGCAAAAACCTGAATTGGGACAAAGCTGATAATAAAAGTTTTACTTTGCATGCTGAATCCCCAGTAACAAAGATTTACATATCCACAAGTATAGAAGAATTTGGTCCAGGATACAGGCCTTATGAATATTTCATCCCAGACCAAATGTAATAAATATTTACAGAAAGCTGCAACAGAAACTGCAAGAAGATAGAGAAGAATCAAGCAGCAGTAGAACAAAAGATGAAGACGATCTAATGACATGACACGATACCAACCACACAAAGTTCTCTACCTAATGGTACAAAGGTGGAAATGAGAAGTGACATAAAGAAAGAATGATGTGACACAAATGACTGCTGGTGAAAGAATTATAGGAATAATCATTTCCCACTTAACATAAAGTATTGTAAAATAATCTAGTGGAGAATCTTCCACTTTCTTTTCTGAGTGCTTTGTAAATGCTGCCGGTTTTTGCTAGCAGTCGTATGTTTATTTTCTGGTTGTATTGTCTATATATATATATGGCAGTAGTTTGTAAAAGCAGGATATGAAATCCTTTGCTGCAATATTGTGTTAAGTTTGAAATTTAAGAGCAATAAAATCTTCATGTTTTCATTTCCTCTTTCAATGGCGAATTCCACAAATATGAGCTAAGAACTTAAGATTTGAATCGAAGACGAAAAGTGAAGCGACTTAGGTATGGTTACTATTTATTATCTTCTTGAAATGATTATTGATGGTGATGTGATGTTTTGTATTTTATGATCTATTCATGTTCTTTAGGTAACCAAATCCAATAGACGTAAGCTCGTTTGAAAGAGTAAAGTACATGTTTTAGCCGTTAGCCATGAGTGCATTAGGCGTTTTAGGGAAAGTAACTCTTAGAGTCACAAGGTGAGCATTTGTTACAAAAAAGAATTTTAATAGTTTAAAATAAAGGAAAAACATCTAAGTTTGAGAAAGTATTAGGTTGAGAAGATAATAAACAAAAACCATCATATAGTCCGCTTTCACTTAGTACTCTAAGATTGACGTCTGTTTTTTCACATCAAATTTTCTAAAAAACCAGTAAGAATTACAAACTTTTTAATGGAATTTCTACAAAATCACTTAGAAGAAGAATTTCTTACAAAACTACTTTTTATTCTAAAAAATATGGACTTAAATCAGAAAGACCAATATACTATTGCAAATATATTTAAAAACAAATATGTAACTGAACTAATAGACATAAGGGATTCTAACTTGAATTTGTACAGTGTAATAAATGAAATAGATATATTTCTTTACCTTACTCGAACAAAAAATAAAACATAACTTTAAGCCAAATATTTCTAAAACAATTCCATAAAGAATGAATGAATATGTTAATAGAACATGAAGAGAGAAACAGATCTACAGAATATGATTTTGATATGGATCTTTACCATGACTGGTAAAAATCTACCGTTTAGACAGAGAGACTACAGGAGTCTAAATAAAAAATTAAAAGACTATGACAATAAAAACAAAAATAAAAAGGTAATTAGGTTCCTAATCCTTATTTAGACTTTCATTTAGTGAACCCTTGGGTTTTTAAACCTTCAAGCTGTCACTAAGGTAGTTAATATATATATATATATATATATATATATATATATATATATATATATATATATACGAGTGTTATGTCACGCGCTTCGCGTGTGAATTGTTTTCCTCATAAATTGCGTATGTTTAAATCATTCAAAAAAATAATTTTTTATTTTCAAGTGATATTAAGATTTGTATATTTGTAAAGAAGTATTTTGAATTTGTGAAGAAAGTTTAGGTTTAGCTCCTATTTTTAGAAGTGCTTTAAATTTGTAAAGCATGTTTAATTGTTAGATCCTACTTTTTAAAACGTTTGAATTTGTAAAAAATGTTTAGTATAGATCCTATTTTTAAGTGATTAAGATTTGATAATATATTGAGGGACGTTTTTGGTAGTTCACGTTGATACCAAAAAAGTATGACATCAAAGCTACTACAACTATTATTACGAGCGTTACGGAACACGCTTCGCGCTTGATAATAGTATGTGCTTCGTGCATGAATTGTTTTCCTACAGATTATAGACGGTTAACACATTCAAGAAAAAATATTTTACATAAATATTTAACCATGTTTTTACATTGAAATAATGTGTAGTTAATTTAAATTTTTATTTCTAAGTTGCAACATCTAATTTTTTTTTGTTAGTTTGAATTTTATTTAGTTATTAATTAATAAATAACGAATTTGCAAATTATGTTTATTTGTTAGATCCTATTTTTAAGTGTAGAAAGACGATTTGAATTTGTAAGGAAGCTTAACTATTAGATCCTATTTTAAAAGGATTTTAAGATTTATTAATATCTGCATAGGGTCATTTTTGGTAGTTCACACCGACATCAAAAAAGTCTGACACCAAAAGTATTACAACTATTAATAAAGATATATATATATATATATATATATATATATATATATATATATATATATATATATATATATTGGAAAATAGGCACAAAGACAAACTTTGAAAACAATTTAGGCTGAATGACACAAGTTTCATTTTTAGACCGAGGAAAAAAAATAAAACTTGGTGTCATTCAGCCTAATTTTTTCTTCAAAGTTTGTCTTTGTGTCAAATTCCATATACACACACGTTATGATTTTTACCTAGGAAATTATATTTTAAATTCTAGTTTTCTTTTTTTTAATCAATCTCTCATCAATAGAAGTCCTTTACAATAATTCTCTCTCCCTAACACTCTTATCAATATTTCACTTTAAGCCCTTTATATAGTTGAATTCATGTTCATTCTCCATAATCCTCGCATCGATAATTTTGGCTGTATCCTCCACATATTTAAATTCCAAATCCAAAATCAACTTTTCTATAATATCATAGTGAACCACTGTTTCTCTTATTTCCTCGGCTACTCCACTTTAGGGAAATATGGATTTACTAAGTTTTAATTTACTATCATAACGTCTAAGTGAAGATTGTTCGAAGATATGCCTTTTCTGATAAATTCGTGTATCTTTTTGATAAAATTTAAAACTTTATGCTAAATTTATTTACTGTTGTACAAACAATACCTACATACATATAATAATTGATATTCAGTTTCAATTCTCAAGGCTAATGCAAAGGGAGTATTCTATTCTCAGTTGAAAATTTCATATTGTGCAGCATATGTTGATATAAAAAGCATAATGATGTCTTCATAGATATTTATTTTGAAGACACCCATCTAGCTGCTTAGACGAGGTTGTAAATAAACTATAAATATTTGACAACAATGCTCAAAACGTTGCTGCTATGGGTATCAAATTAATAAATAAACTATGTTTTGATACAACATCATATCAAGTATAAAAAGCTAAAAAAAATTGCATTTTTTAATTCAGATACTGAGGTTCTGTACATCTTTTAAATTGGGCATACGAAAATTAAACAAAATAAGATGTGTAAATTAAACCAAAAAAAGGCAATTAACCATTGATAAAATTTAGTTTATCTTAAACAACTATAACTAAAAATGCTTAGTAAATGTAGTCTTATGGCCTGATTATCAAGAAGAAAACAATATATCTTAAGAAACAAGTTATCCCCTTCTAACCTTGGTTTTAATCAATTAACATCTTCTTCATATCCTTCTTCTTCATCAACTTAACTCTCTGTTTCATGTTCTTCCCTTCCAAAAACTTCCTCTGCATAGCAACTATCCCTCTTAGAACGACCTCCAAAATCCTTCCCACCTCCAAACTCACTTCTTCATTACTCTCCAATACCCTGACTGCCTTCCCAACTGCCTCCAGTGTGCTCACACACCCTCTTCTTGGCTCCTTCCTCATTTCCATCTCCTCCGCCACCTCCTCCTCGCCTATGGTAACCTATATGTCATATAACTGTCCATAAGCTTATTACTTGCTTATACCTATTTAATAGATAATATTAAGAAACATAAACATGATTTGTATATTTCTGATAGCAACTTCAGAAGACCAAAGTTAACATGTTCGACATGTTCACAAAGACAACAGTACATTAGAGACCCCAAGTATATGTTGAGATATTGAATCGCAGTCCATGGCCGCTAGTCCTGAGATATTTTGATGTTAAAAGCCTTTCACAACAACTTTTTTCAAAACAACTGAAGGGTTTTTTTGAGTTTTAACTGTTAAGTAGTATTAACTGATGCGTGGTCAAAATTACAAGTCTCTAAAAAGATAAGTTGAAATTTAATGAAATTTAGATGTTAAATAAAATTCAGTTATATAAAAAGTTTATTTATTTATTTTTATTTTTTTAGTTTTGAGGTGGATCCTTGACGCAAAGGTTAGCTCATCCACATAGTGATCTGGACGTCCGGATTCGAGTTGGGAAACAGACTCTTCGCAATACGAGGGAAAGACTACGTACATTATCGACCTCCTCATAACCCGCTATCGTGCGGGAGCCTGTGCATTGGGTTCAACCTTTTTTCAGCTGTGAGAAACCAAATATTTTGTAACATCATCAAAAACTTATTTTCACAAAGATTGACATTCATTTGTAAAAACAATTTTTTTAAAAACAAAAATTCCCGATAAAAAATTGAAGTTTTATAAAGAAATTTGACTTTTGTTTAAAAGTTCATTTTTTTCATAGCGAATCAAATTTGTTCGAAAATCCATCCTTTATCAAAATAGTTTGAAATTTCCAAAAAAAAAACCAAAATTTAAAATGTTTAGAAAGATTGAAAAAAAAAAATTGTTCATAAAACATCAAAAGACATCGAAACTTGTAAAAAAAAAAAAAAAAGAAGGAAATATAAAATTAAATTAAATATTTTATTCAAAAAATCAATGTTTTAGAAAATCTGATTCCTTCATTTTTACAGACTTTTAATTGATTTTTTTTGCATGTTTGTGGTGTAATAAAAAGAATAAAAAAAAAGTATGGTGGGCTTGTCAATGTTCTACAGTGGGTATTGCCAGTTTGTCCTGTTAAAATTGTGGAATAATACAAAATGGAATTTGGGAGGGAAATTATGTAATTTGTAGTGATCCCTCCACGGTTTTACAATAGAACTAGTTTACTACTTTTAAGTCAAAACTCAATTATTACCACCCTAAAGTTACCCAAGTAACGTCTAGCCTATTTTTCTGCTCATAGACTATGCCAAATATACTTAAGTCAAGAAATTCTGAACTCAAATCAGAATATATTATGTTCACAAATTTTGAATTCTCGCATCCTAAACTCAATTCAGTGTTAACTAATTGCTACAGTAAATACTTTACTAACAAATAATTTGGAGCAATTGAAACAGGTTGAGTAAATATCGCAAACAGAATAAGGGCACTAACCTGAGTGGCAAACCCCTCCAAAAAGGGCAAACTAGCCCTAACCATCTCCTCCGCCTGACTCCACGTCCCATCAAAAACAATAAGCGGCAAACTCCTTCTCGTGTACTCCCTAACATCACGAGCGACCAACCCTTTCTTCGGCATGCTCGGGAACAGAAACAGTGAAGGACGGTTGACGTCGAGAAGAGGATGACGGTTGTGAAGTGTGAGCTTGCGTGCGTTGATCAAGTGGACGTTTTGAAGGGAGAGGGTTAAAGGAGGGAGGGAGGACAAAGTGTTGGGTTTGGATACGGACAGGGCGTGAGGGTGGTGGATGATGAATATTGGGAATGAGGTTTCGATGGGTTTTTTGGGGAGGTATGGGCATATGCAAATGGAGGTTGGGCGTAAGCAGCCTTCGTAGCATATGTTTCTTTTTGAGGACGACGAGTCGTCGGAGTTTGGATCGGAATCAAGGAGGGGGAGTTCGGACAGGAGTTCCATTGATGAAGGATTGAACGTACTCTTAGGCACTCTCCCGGTTTCGAGTTGTTTCCGAGGGAACTATAATAGGTGTTGCGATGAGTTTATTTATTTATTTATTTAATTTTTTTTTTTTAATCCTTCACTTGTTCATCCATCAAATTGGAATGTTTTAAGGGGTTATAACATTTTTCAATTATAGCTCTACTGGTTATATTGTAAAATTGATCTTTACAAAACTAAAGAATAAATGTAATGATATATATGTAATATTACTTTAGTGGTAAACTCTTAAAATCGGCATACGTTAAACTCTCAAACATGTATTGATCGGTTATAACAGCACTTCATGTAAGCTAATCAAAACGTTACGATCATTTACGATCAAACCCTCTCATAACCGGTACTATAAAACTCACAGGCGAAGCCTTAGAACTTAGGACTCCAAATCTGCGTAAGGGGATTTCAATGGGGTCTGTCGAATTTTGAGTTGAGACACGGTGGGCTGTTGAAATTTAAGGTTGAAATTTGAGCGAATGTAAAATTATGTTTGGTAGGCCAACTCTGAATTTTAATTTCCAGAAATGCTAAAATAAATTGCTCATGCGTTTTCGCAAAACTCTTAATTTTCAGAGTGTATCTGACATTGCTCTTTAATTTTTGGTGTCCGAAGTGCTTTTATTACAAAAGATGGACAAATTTTGGCATACATTGATTTGATTATTAAAAAATAGTTTTAAGTCCTCCCAATTTTCTTTTATAAAATTGTAACATCCCTAATTTTGATGGCATTATTCAGAAGATTTAATTAGATAAATTAAATAGAATAATGATGATAATGAGATCGAGATTTGATTAAATTAATATATGGCCCGTGCTTACTAATTGAATAAATGGGTTTTGATTTGGTTTGATGGCTAATTTAGTTACACATGGGCATATTAGTAAAATAGCCTCATTATTATTTTACACGGCTATTACTTCTCCTCTATGTCCATTCGCGTTTCATTTTTCTCACGATCACAAAATCCAAAACTTAAATCAAAGCCGGACCTTACCAAAGAGGAAAAGAAGGAATTTTTAATCTAAAGCTAAAGATCAAGCCAGGAAGGATTAATCAGCAAAAAATCTCAAGTTTCTTATCAAATCTAAGATGAATAATAATTTATTCCATCTCTTTTTGGTTTATATAATCCTATGATTTTAGATTTATGTTTTATTTCATTTCTATGAAATTTTGGACGATGATATGCTTAAATTGTGAATTGTTTGATTTAAACAATTACCTTATATAAAATTCGTATGGTTTTAAGGGTAAAATCGTGAGATACTGATTTTGAAATGCAATGAATTTTTTTTATGTTAAGTAAAACATCATTTTGGAGATGAGTTTTAATTTTCAAAATTGTCCAAGCTAAATTTCATTATGAATTTTTTGATGGAAAATATAACATGGTTGGGTTAAATATTTATTTTGTGAATTTCAAGAAGAAATTGGGTCTAAATTTTTAATATGTTCGATTACATGATTAACTCGAATTTCTGTGATATTTGGCGATTTTTCCCTGATTTACTAGGGGAAATAAATTATTTTGAAAGATGGGCTTTTCTGCAAATGTCGGATATAGGTTTGTTTCAGGAAATTATTGTGAAGGACAAAATTTTTCAGCATTTTAGCCTCAAGGACAGACTTTTGGTATTTTAGTCTAAAAGACAACTTTCTTTAGGTATCAGTTTTTAGTTATTGATAGTAGTTTTTAAGTATCAGTTTATAGTTATCGGTAGCAGTTTTTATGTATCAGTTTTTAGTTCGGTAGCAGTTTTGGAAGAATGTTTGTTCTTATAAATAATTTTGGAAGAATGTTTGTCCTTATGAATAATTTTTAGGAAAATATTTGTCCTTGTGGTTAAAATATTGAGGTCGTGTCCTTTCGGCTAAAAATACACAAAATTTTGTCCTTTAAATGAAATCCCCTATAGGTTATTCGGAAAAGGTTTTAATATTTAAATCCTTTAATTAAGGATCTCAATAAATGCAGCAGTTTCAGAAGTAAAGTAATTGAAAAGTTTCATGGCAACCAATTAGTGTTTTCCAAAAATGCAGGTTGTTAAAAAGAAATTACTTAAAATTTCTATGATTCAGCCTTTAAATCAGAAAAAGGTGTTCCGCCTTTAAAGGAATATACCTTCCGACACCTTTGGTTCCGCCCCATTGTAGTCGAAACCATCAAAGTCGAAACCTTCATAAGCAAAACCAGTACACATGGTATCTCCTTAAAGGTACGTAGTGGATTAGAAGGTGGGCGTAAGCTTTGGTGTCGAAGGGGAAGCCTCCGATGGGGTCGAAACCCCTACTTTGTTTTATAAGTTAAGTTAAGTTAAGTTAAAGTCTTTGCCTTGTTTTGCTCAAAGCTTTCGACTTAGTCGAAACTTATGGTTTTCGAAAGGGTGTATGTTTAGCTTTCAAAGAAGGTTGCCATGATATACTGAAAGCACTAATTTTCGAAGAAGATCTATTTCTTTTAAATAAAAGCTTTCGAAAGGAGTTAGTTTCGACATAGTCGAAGCCTAGCCTCTACTCTACCTTTCGATCATGTTGCCCGATAATGCTTTCGAAGGGGTTGCTCTTGTTGTACCTTAAACCAAGCCTTTTTCCTTATTGTTTTCAAAAAGGGTTAAGCTTCCGAAGGAGATGGAGTCAAAAGGGGCTTTCGACTCAGACCTTCGAAGTTTTGATTTTAGAAGTCTTTTGTTTTCGAACTAGATGGCTTCGACACCATCAACTTTTCCCCAATTCTTGTTTTTGTTGGTTTCGAAAGAGATACTTTCGTATACAACCATCTTGACCCAAATGGGGTTTTTAAAGATTTAAAACAATGTTTTCAAAAGGGGTACTTTCAATTGTTTCGAAGCTTTATGTTTTATAAAGATGATTTGATACCATCGAAAGGTATAATAAGTTTCGAAAAAGAATGTTTTCTAATGGCTTCGAAAGATATGTATATAATGTTTTAAAAAGAAGTCTTTGCTTTCGAAGGAGGCTATCCAGAGGTTTCGAAAGAGATGTTTTTATGGTTTGAAAACATGAACCCAATCTCAATTTAAAGTAATAACCATGGCATAAATAAAATTTTTGAAATGTTATTCACATTGTTATTAACCATAACCATATTTTGAGAGAAATGGCATAGTAACCAGTTAGGTTGACCTAGTAGTGAATATAACTTAAAAAATGTTAAATTTTAATTAAAGATATTAGCAGGGGCCAATAGGTTTGTAGAGCCTACGAAAATCGTATGATATTGGCAGAGGGCAATTAGGTTGATAGTCAGCCCATGGAAACTATGATTCGATACTAGTAAGGGCCAGTAGGTCTGTAGTTAGTCCATGAAAACTATATCCGGATTAAGATATTGGCAGTCGGCCAATAGGTTCCTAGTTAGCCCATGAAAAATAGGATAAGAAATAATATATTGGAGTTACCAATAGGTTCTTAGTGATCCCATGAAAACTAAGTAATTGGACAGGTGGTTCTTAACATTTTAACAGATCAATAGTAATCCAAGAAACTATAATTGAGACAGATAGTCAGAATGAATGGGGATGGATAATGCAGAATTGATTTATTTGTTTTGCACGTCATCATAATGTTTTGAAATACTAGGTTTTAACCATCGTGGATGCAGGATCATAGTATATGGTTTTTAAAATGTTTTAAGATACCAACGAGGAGAAAACTCGTTCCACTAAGTGGGGTGGTCTCGCTAGCTTAATGGTTTGAGATGGTAAATTATTATTCATACCGGGCTTTATGTCTGGCTCAAAGTTTTTGTTTTCCGCTTAAACTCTCGTGTACTCAATTGATTTTGAGTAGACTGAGAGTTAAGGTTTTCGAGTGTTCCTTTAGACGAATAAAGCTTCTAAGGATGTGCAGGAGGCAATATTGTTATTAGAGCTCTTTTATTTTCGCTCTGTGTTTGTTTGTAAAGGAAAATTGTTTTCTTGCCTATCTATATTCTCTGATCTACCAAGGAGGCATCATCATATGTCGCTCTTAGCGTATTTTATAATAATTATATGTTATCTGAATGTGGTTTGCGAATTGAAATTATGTAATCAATTTAGAATATTTTGAAATGGATATGGAATTTATTTTATTTCTTAAAAATTTTCCTATTCTTGTGCTTCCATGTATTAATGTATCTAATGTCATCGTGGTTGATCGTCAAGAATTAATAACTATAGATGAATGCAGCTTCCATAGCCGTTAGTTTTGGACCTCCAAGCGGGGGATGTTACAAGTTGGTATTAGAGCATAGGTTTATGAAACTTTAAAAGAAACTTAAACCTAAATTTTTTTCCAACTATAATCCAATGAATCAGATAATAAGATTGGGGTTTGGGTTAACACTATAGTAACGTATTTGTATTTTCTATATATAGTTATACATATGTAGGTACGTATCCCCCGCTCTCTTAAACTGTTCTTCTGTATCTTACTAAGGTTCATATGTAGATTTACGAGAAAGGAGATATGGAAGCAGGAAATGGAAGAGGAAATCCCGGTGGAGGAAGCACCGCAACTAATGGAAATGCTCGATCCACTACCAAGAGAAACTTGGATCAACTGACTCATGCTAGTAATCACAATGCTGAAGCCAATGTAGGTGTTGGAAATCCACCAGTAGATATGGGGGCGATGTATCAGTTTTTAGCCAGTTTGATGCAAGCTGGAGCTGCTGCCGAAAATAGAGGAGGAGCTAATCATGTAGCTCTAGTAGGGAATATTGCTTTGCTGGGTAGAGATAACGCCAATTTCGGTGGAAAGCCATTCTTAAAAACGGGGAGTGCCATAGAATTTCAGAATTGGTTATTGTATTGTGAGCGTATATTTACTGATTTGGGTCTGAATGATAGAAAAAAGAGGAGGTTGGCCTTTAGACAGTTGTGGGGGTCAACATTGCATTGGTGGAATAGTGTCACCACCGGAGTGCCGGAAGAGCAGTTAATCTGGAATGATTTTAAGATGGGAGCAGAAGTTTGTGTCTGAGTTTGCTAAGTCTGAGCTAATGATGAAGTTTGTGGATTTAGTACAAGGAGAGATGTTAACCGTGGAGTATTGTACTAAGTTTGAAGAGCTGTCTAGATATGGATATGCTATTATAGATACTGACATCAAAAGGAATGAGAAGTTCATACAGGGACTGAGGCCTGAGCTTGCTAGGATGACCATGACACATGTTTGTGATCCTTGCAATATAGTGGTGGAAATGTCCATTTGCCATGAGGAGTTACTTGCTGATTTGGCAAAAGAGAAGTCAGTGTAAACCTAGGGTTCTCAAGGGAAGAAGAGAAAATTCTTTAAAAAGAAGGGGACCTAGAAAGGAGATTCTGCTAAGATGTCAAAGGCCGAGGTTGTTTGCTATAAGTGTGACAAGAAAGTTCACTTTGCTAATGAATGCCGGTCATGAAATGGGAGGAAATCTGTGAAAGGGGTGGTGTGTATACGATTATATGTGCTAATATAGTACACACGGATCGTGTAATATGGACTATAATATAAGTGCGGAAAATAGATGATGGTAGCAAAGTAAAAATAAAAATAGAAAAATCACACCAGAGATTTTTATACTGGTTCGGAGCACCGTCCTACGTCCAGTCCCAGACTTCTATCTGGATTTTCACTATCAACTACCTCGCTTCACCCGGAGGAACAGGTTTACAATACCCGAGCAAACTAACGGGATTTCATGCCTCTAATACACTGAGGACTTCAACACTTGCCTCTTACAACACTGAGGACTTCAACACTTGCCTCTTACAACACAGAGGACTTCAACAACAATGAATATAATTGTTTGTCGACGGTATGTGTTCTTGATAACACAGTTTTGTTACTTGTAGTACAAATTTCCTATAATCTTATCCTCAAAATATACGAATGATGTTTTATGAAGATTAAGGAAAGTATATTACTTATTGAATCAAAAGATATGAAATAATTTCAATGATTCAATAAGCAATTAAAATAATTGAGAGCTTTTAGAATGCAGGAGTATGTAGAAAGTAAGATCAGAGATTAGAGTAAAAAGCATATACAATCATGTTTTCATGTATTTTGAATCAATGATTTAGATGAGTATATATAGAGAAAAATAGTTGTAACTCTTTGTGAACAGTTGCCATTAATAGATATGATTATTTGATGAAAGGTAAGAGATGCAACCATTGGAGAAAGAAGTTCTTTTGGAAAAGGTCGCTCTCTGTTTAAAAGCGGTCGACAGGTCAAAAAATGACCGGTAGACAGGAATTTGAATATATATATATACGTTATGTTCACTTGTGCACATTATCTGTGCATTCTGGGCAAAAACGGTCGACCACCTGGTTTTGACCGGTCGACCGGTTTTGTCCAGACTGCACAGTTAATGTGCACTCATATATATTTATATATATATTCGAAGATTAAAGGCATAAGATTATTTGAGGATATATTTTAACATAAATAATCATTACTAACATACAAAATAATCAACCTCTAATCATATGGAGCTCTTTGTGTCTGAATAACTTCTTTTTGTCAATCACGGCTTATCCCTTTGTCAGAAATCAAAACTCTATAAAAATCTTGACTCAACATTCTCCCTCTTTTTGATTGATGACAACATATTTATGAATCTCCCCCTGTATAAGCTATCCCCCTGAGATTGTGTCCTGCATATATACTGTTAGCACAATTTTAAAATGAAAGGGGCGGTGTGTATACGATTATATGTGCTAATATAGTACACACGGATCGTGTAATATGGACTATAATATAAGTGCGGAAAATAGATGATGGTAGCGAAGTAAAAATAAAAATAGAAAAATCACACCAGAGATTTTTATACTGGTTCGGAGCACCGTCCTACGTCCAGTCCCAGACTTCTATCTGGATTTTCACTATCAACTACCTCGCTTCACCCGGAGGAACAGGTTTACAATACCCGAGCAAACTAACGGGATTTCACGCCTCTAATACACTGAGGACTTCAACACTTGCCTCTTACAACACTGAGGACTTCAACACTTGCCTCTTACAACACAGAGGACTTCAACAACAATGAATATAATTGTTTGTCGACGGTATGTGTTCTTGATAACACAGTTTTGTTACTTGTAGTACAAATTTCCTATAATCTTATCCTCAAAATATACGAATGATGTTTTGTGAAGATTAAGGAAAGTATATTACTTATTGAATCAAAAGATATGAAATAATTTCAATGATTCAATAAGCAATTAAAATAATTGAGAGCTTTTAGAATGCAGAAGTATGTAGAAAGTAAGATCAGAGATTAGAGTAAAAAGCATATACAATCATGTTTTCATGTATTTTGAATCAATGATTTAGATGAGTATATATAGAGAAAAATAGTTGTAACTCTTTGTGAACAGTTGCCATTAATAGATATGATTATTTGATGAAAGGTAAGAGATGCAACCATTGGAGAAAGAAGTGTCTTTTGGAAAAGGTCGCTCTCTGTTTAAAAACGGTCGACAGGTCAAAAAATGACCGGTAGACAGGAATTTGAATATATATATACGTTATGTTCACTTGTGCACATTATCTGTGCATTCTGGGCAAAAACGGTCGACCACCTGGTTTTGACCGGTCGACCGGTTTGTCCAGACTGCACAGTTAATGTGCACTCATATATATTTATATATATATTCGAAGATTAAAGGCATAAGATTATTTGAGGATAGATTTTAACATAAATAATCATTACTAACATACAAAATAATCAACCTCTAATCATATGGAGCTCTTTGTGTCTGAATAACTTCTTTTTGTCAATCACGGCTTATCCCTTTGTCAGAAATCAAAACTCTATAAAAATCTTGACTCAACATTCTCCCCCTTTTTGATTGGTGACAACATATTTATGAATCTCCCCCTGTATAAGATATCCCCCTGAGATTGTGTCCTGCATATATACTGTTAGCACAATTTTCTCCCCCTTTGTCATCGACAAAAAGGAGTTGTTTAAATGGAGGATGTAAAAGAGATTATAAGCAACATAAAACTACTACCATAGATCAAGAGTAACATTCACACAAGATGATAATACACACAAGTCTAGTACGAATTAAAACACGACACTATTTAGTACAAGTGCCAGATAATATCTTTTAAAGCTCCACCTAAGTATAACATCTCCCCCTAAGTATAATATATCCCTCTATTTATATGCATATGAATTTCTCCCCCTTTGTCATTATCAAAAAGAATGGGGAAATATATAAAATTATATAAAATATCTTGTATATAACGAGATAAACTCATTATTAATTTATGAAGGAAAAGTAAAATAAATTTTACCATATTTACCGAAGTCCATATTTTATTGTAAGCACGTAATTCTATTAAACATATGGAACATTCTTTGAAATTCCAAAATCTATTATTTTCCTTTTGTTTCTCTGAGTACCTGCAAAAAATAATAATAATTTTCGGTACCCACTTACTATGTTAGGGTCCGGGGGGTTAGGTCTTTGGAAACCATACCCATTTGGGTGTGGTTGAACCTTTATAAATATAATTTTCATTACAAATTACATTCTTATAATAGTTGCTAATATAAAGTTGTTTATCATGATCAATCATATTAGCTGGAATCCATATCTTAATACTATTAGTCATTAGCTTAGTACTTGAAGAATAATTTCTATCATTTCTAAACAAAGTACTATTATGACTATAACTGGTTTTAAAACTATCTTGATTACTAGTACTAGCACTAAAGTTAGTATACATGAATGCATATCTAGTACTATTTTTACTTTTAGCTTGTTTATATCCTACACCACTTCTATCATTGTGAGCTTTTGAATTCTTAACATAACCTAATCCCTTCTTATTTGAAGCAGGTTGAGAATTTTCAATAATCCTGGATAAATTTTCTCTCCCTTTATTAAAATTGGAAATATTTTTAGTAATGTCATCAAGCTTAGTTTTGAGACTAGTGTTATCTAACTCAACAATTTTAATTTTTGTTTTTAACTCATGATTTTCAGAAGCTAGAGCATTATTCTTTTCTTTTTGAGCTTCTATTTCTTGACTTAATAGAGCGAGTTGAGAATTGTCTGAATCTTGAATTTTCTCAAGTTCTTCTTCTAATATTCTCTTCTCGTCTTTAAGCATATCTCTTTCGAATTCTGCTTTCTTCTGATTTTCCAGAGCTTCCTTATATTTTCTTTTGAGACTTTTTAAAGTGTCTAGAAGTTCTGAATTTATTTCTATCATATCATCAAAAGTTAGATCACTAACCTCGTTATCTTTTGCCATGAAGCATTTGTTTGTTTGCTCCTTTGATTGTTCTTTATTGCTCTTCCTCTTCTTATTGCCTTGACTAGATCTCTTTGAAGCCATTTATTCTAGGATGTTGTTACGATCTCTAGAAAACCAGGCTCTGATACCAAATGAAAGGGGCGGTGTGTATACGATTATATGTGCTAATATAGTACACACGGATCGTGTAATATGGACTATAATATAAGTGCGGAAAATAGATGATGGTAGCAAAGTAAAAATAAAAATAGAAAAATCACACCAGAGATTTTTATACTGGTTCGGAGCACCGTCCTACGTCCAGTCCCAGACTTCTATCTGGATTTTCACTATCAACTACCTCGCTTCACCCGGAGGAACAGGTTTACAATACCCGAGCAAACTAACGGGATTTTACGCCTCTAATACACTGAGGACTTCAACACTTGCCTCTTACAACACTGAGGACTTCAACACTTGCCTCTTACAACACAGAGGACTTCAACAACAATGAATATAATTGTTTGTCGACGGTATGTGTTCTTGATAACACAGTTTTGTTACTTGTAGTACAAATTTCCTATAATCTTATCCTCAAAATATACGAATGATGTTTTGTGAAGATTAAGGAAAGTATATTACTTATTGAATCAAAAGATATGAAATAATTTCAATGATTCAATAAGCAATTAAAATAATTGAGAGCTTTTAGAATGCAGAAGTATGTAGAAAGTAAGATCAGAGATTAGAGTAAAAAGCATATACAATCATGTTTTCATGTATTTTGAATCAATGATTTAGATGAGTATATATAGAGAAAAATAGTTGTAACTCTTTGTG
The DNA here is from genome assembly GCA_030765085.1 of Allium cepa. Classification (NCBI taxonomy): domain Eukaryota; kingdom Viridiplantae; phylum Streptophyta; class Magnoliopsida; order Asparagales; family Amaryllidaceae; genus Allium; species Allium cepa. Next base: position 806,993,038 of record CM060938.1, read on the forward strand.
AACAGTTGCCATTAATAGATATGATTATTTGATGAAAGGTAAGAGATGCAACCATTGGAGAAAGAAGTGTCTTTTGGAAAAGGTCGCTCTCTGTTTAAAAACGGTCGACAGGTCAAAAAATGACCGGTAGACAGGAATTTGAATATATATATACGTTATGTTCACTTGTGCACATTATCTGTGCATTCTGGGCAAAAACGGTCGACCACCTGGTTTTGACCGGTCGACCGGTTTTGTCCAGACTGCACAGTTAATGTGCACTCATATATATTTATATATATATTCGAAGATTAAAGGCATAAGATTATTTGAGGATAGATTTTAACATAAATAATCATTACTAACATACAAAATAATCAACCTCTAATCATATGGAGCTCTTTGTGTCTGAATAACTTCTTTTTGTCAATCACGGCTTATCCCTTTGTCAGAAATCAAAACTCTATAAAAATCTTGACTCAACAATCTGTAGTTAAGAAGAATGTGAAATGCTTTAACTATGATCAAATTGGGCATTATAAGAATCAGTGTCCAGAGCCAATTAGGGAGGACAAAGGAATTTTTTTTGCTATAGGACCAGCTAGGCCTACTACAACAGATAAGGGAAAGACTATGATGGAAGGTATGCTTTTGATTTAGAGTATTTCAGTTAGAGTACTTTTTGATACCGATGCATCACATTCATTTACATCTTAGTGTTTGGTTGATAAGATGTGACCAGTTAGAACTTGATTTGTTAGGTCATAATTTTCCATGCAGTTTGTATGTTATTGATTTCATATATTTTAGGATCATTTTGGGAATGGATTGGTTGGATAGGTATGAGGTTAGAATATTTTTCCATGATAGAGAGATATCACTAGGACACCCTGATAGTCATAACCGATTGATATTCTCAGTAGAGAATACTGACCGGATTGTTAGTGCTACGCTTAATGCTATGGAGGTAGGAAATGAGTTAAGTCAGGTTCAGGTAGCAAGAGAATTTACAGATGTTTTTGAGCTAGTCATTGGACTACCCCTGAAAAGAGCTATTGAGTTTAGAATAGATCTTGTGCCAGGAGCTGAACCGGTAAATAAACCACTAGCAAAATGATACCAACTGAGTTGAACAAATTGAAGGTGCAGCTACTGGATCTAGAAGGAAGGAATTATGTTAGGCCAAGCAGTTCGCCTTGGGAAGCGGCCACGGTGTTCGTGAAGAAATCGAATGGGTCCGTAAGGATGTGTATTGAATATTGTAAGTTAAATGAAAGGACAGTTAAAAATAAGTATCCTTTGCCAAGAATTGATGATTTGTTCGATCAATTAAGTAGAGCCAGAGTATTTTTTCAGTTGGATTTAGCGACAGGATTCCATCAGTTAAGAGTTGCGAAGGACGGTATTCCTTTGACAATATTTCGGACTAGATATGATTCATATGAGTGGTTGGTAATGCCATTTGGATTGACGAATGCACCTGCTTTCTTCGTAGATTTGATCAGCCGAGTTTTCTGAATGTACATGGATAGGTTTGTACTAGTATTTATAGATGACATTCTAGTGTACTCTAAGGATGAGAGAGAGCATGAAGTTCATCTTAGAGTGGTGCTTGAGACGCCTAGGCATAATCAGCTAAAGGTGAAGTTTGCCAAGTGTCATTTCTAAAAGAAAGAGGTTAAGTTTCTTGGTCACTTGGTTTTAGAGAAAGGATTATCAGTCGATCTAGATAAGATCGATGCTATAAATAATTAGAAGAGACCAGAGATAGTGACCGTGATCAGGATTTTTCTTGGACTTGCTGGTTACTACCAGTGATTCATTAAGGATTTCTCATGGATAGCAGTACCTTTTACTACGCCGACCAGGAAGGATGTGAGGTTTGTTTAGTCTAACAAATATGAGGAAGCATTCCTTAAGTTAAAGCATTTGTTAACTAATGCACTAGAGTTAGTAGTTCCAAACGGAAACCAAAGTTTGGTGGTGTATACGGATGCATGTGGAACTAGATTAGGAGCAGTGTTGATGCAGAGTGGTAAATTCATTGCCTACGCATCTAGGCAGCTTAGATCGCATGAGGTTAGATATCCTACTCATGATATGGAGCTGTCATCTATGATCTTCGTATTAAGGATTTGGATACATTACCTCTTAGATGAGAGATTTAAGTTATATACCGATCATATGTCTTTACGGTATTTGTTCTCTCAAAAGGAGTTGAATATGATACAACAGAGGTGGTTGGAGTTTTTGGCTGCTTATGATTTTGGTATAGAGTATACACCAAGGAAAGGTAATAAGGTGGCTGATGCCCTTAGCAAGAGACATCAGAATGTAGTGTTAGCTATGTTGGCAGAATGAAGAGATTTAGAAGCTTTAGTCAGTTGTGATGTGCAGTTAAGATCGACTACTGGTTCTAGCCATAGTACCGCTTTGTTTTCTTGTTTATAAGTTCGACGGGTATTGATTGAGAAAATTGCTTCTGAACAGAAGGAGGATCAATAATAGCTGAGAGGACCAGAAGACTTGGGTTTGGAACGAAGATCGATGATTTAAAGGATTTTAGCCTTGACCGGAGAGGATAGCTAAGAAAGAAGGGACGACTGTGTGTTCTGAATATAGAGGACTTAAGGAAAGAAGTTCTTGGAGATGTCATCGATCCAAGTTTACGATTCATCCTGAAGAAACCAAGATGTATCAGGATATGAAGAGGAGCTTCTATTGGGAAGGCATGAAGAGGGATGTCGGCTTGTGGGTTAGACAGTGTGCAAACTATCAACAAGTAAAAGTTGAACATCAAAAGCCCAGTGGATTGCTTCAACCTTTACAGATTCCAGTTTGGAAATGAGATTCGATATCCATGGATTTTATAGACGGTTGCCAAGGTCAAACAGAGGTAATGAAAGTATATGGTTTATAGTGGAAAGATTGACCAAGAGTGCCCATTTCATTCCAGTTAAGTCAACCAGAACGGCGCATGTTTTAGCAAAGTTGTTCCTGAAGAACATAGTTAGACTCTATGGAGTTCCTAGTAGTATAGTCAGTGATAGAAATGCATTGTTCACTAGTGAATTTTAAAAAAGTCTACAGAAAGTGATGGGTACCAAGCTTAATATGAGTATTGCAAATCACCCTCAGACAGATGGGCAGACAGAGAGAGCCAATAAGGTACTCGAAGATTTACTGAGAGCTTGTGTATTAGACTTCGGTAGATCTTGGAAGGATCACCTACACTTAGTTGAGTTTTTCTATAATAATAGTTATCAAACTAGTATAGGAATGACACCATTTGAAGCTTTGTGTGGAAAACCATGCAAATCACCAGCATGTTGGTCGAAGACTGGAGACAAATTAGTCTTAGGTCCGAATTTGGTTAGAGAGGCATCAAAGAAAATTGAGTTAATCCAAGGTAGGATGAAGGTGTAGAATACGCTAGTATATGATTTTTGTTTGATGATAATAACCAAATATATATAATATATATATATATATAATATGTTTAAATGTATTTGTTATTGTACTATTTTATTTTTCCACATAATTAAATATATATTTGTTAAATAAAATAAATAACTCAGAATCCATATTTAAACAAAGGTTTAAATATTTTATTACAAATTCAAATAGTACAAATTTGAGCTCTCACTACATTTATATAATTTCTATTACAATACAACTTTCAATTTATAATTTTCACCTCACTACATATTCACTCTCACTTGTATTTAATCTTCAACTCTGTTCCAGCCTGTACTTAGCATTTTAACTATCTGCAAAATAAACACCGACATAGTAAAATTGAAAAAGAAATATTTTTGCAGTGTAAAATAAAGGGTGTGTGTTTGAAAATTTTATTTGCCTCAGTTATTTGGGTTGTTCGTCATCATTTATTTTTAATCCATCTTACATGAACAACTTGTGACATGCATAGTGTATCACTATACATTCCACTAGGCCGTGCACACCGATATACACTTGTTTAAAACTGCAGGGATAGGTGAGCACACGGTCAAAACCAAGCCTAGGCCGGATTCAACTCAAGTGCAGACTCGAGTGAACATGTTCAACAAACATAGTCTGATGCAAAGAAACATGAAAACAAGGGACAGTCTAACTCAAAGAAAATCAAGGTCAGTGTAATCAGAATACAACATATGGAACCAACCTGCAACAACATAGTGGGGAACACAAGGGATGCAAACAGACTTGAACTAACTGGCAGGAACCACACAAGCATAGCCTGGATATGCAAACCTATGAAGACACAATATGACAACAGCAGCTTTACTTGAGGTAAGTACAGTCTTCACAAATGACTCAAAAATACGAACTTAAGTGAACCAATTCAGAGATATGCAGTGGTAAAATCAGATGGCTCACAACCACCAGTGCAACAAAGACAAGAACAATATGCAAGCAATCAAGCAACACACAAGGGCTGCAACCAAATGTGCATGTCAAAATCAATGATCAAGTGCAGGCATGAACAACCAGAATTATGGACAGAGCAACCTTAGCAATAACTAGACTTCAAGTAACAGTGGCAACCAAACAAGATCGAAGCAAACATGCAACTACACTAGATCAATGAATGAGAAAAAACAGTCCTTATATCAACATATGGTGCACATGTATAAAGTGATGTACACATGATCATACCCAATAAGCTAGTGCAACTTGAACCAGACCCCAATGACAAATGCATTCAGACTTTAATAAGACAAACTCAAGTATGCACATGAACACAAAAAAATGCAACAAGACTTCCTATGGCATCAGTTTCAATTACCAGTGCTCAAACTTCGAATGCAACTGGACATTTAACTCGAGTACACATGAGGACAACTGGACTGCAAATGCACATGTAAAAGAAAGGAGCAAACAACAATACAAAGCAATCAAACATGGTCAGGCATGCAAACAGTCTAAGAATAGCAAGAGGTTCAGACATGAATACACATGAAGGCATACTCATGAGCAAATGAAAACTTCACAATGCAACATATCAAAACTTCACAATGCAGACAACTACAAAATCAACAGACCATCACAAACCAGAGGCAAACATGAACATACACATACAACAATGTCAGAACCCAAACAGATGTACAAAACAACAGATCAGACTTACAAGGCAACCAGACATGTCCACATGAAATGACTTGAAGCAATGCAAACATAGACCAGAAACAAGTGCATACACCAAAATGTACATGTATACCAACCAAAACATAGAACAAGTCTACACAATAGTTATAAGATGACAAGAAATAAACTGACTCAGAGCAACTGGAAGTTTAACATGAAGTAGTTCACACACACACACACACTCAGGTGGACAACGCATATAAAAGAACAGAAAAAAAACAGTTGTGTTTCAAGAAGTTAAGGCCACAAAGGTCGCAGTTGAAGAATTAACAAATTCGAATATAGTTAAACATATTTGAATATATCAGAAATCAGAGCAAAGAATGGAACGAAGACAGTAAAACAATAAACTTCTCAATTTCAAGTCGAAGAGAAAAGAACGGATCCGAACTCATTCAAATTCGAATATAGTCAAACGGAGATCAGAATCATCTTAATCGCATGATCAAAAAACATATGGCTGAGCAAAGAAATGGACAGATTCAAACAAAATATATACGAATGAGATTATAGGATTTCGAACCCTATTTAACCCAATTATCATCATCGGCATACATTGATTCAATTTCAAGAAAAATCAAAGAGCAAGACTTTGCAATAAATCATGAACTAATCTAGAACTCGAATCAAGCCGAGTATAATTATAAATCGAAAAAGGTGAAACACATACAATTCAAAGCAGCATTCGAGCTTGACAATTGAAGCTGTCGCAAAGCAAAATCAAAAGAACACTGATTGAAGTAGTAGGACAATTGTGGAACAAGAGCCAAACAAAGCGAAATAATCACTGCAGTTGATCAAATTCAAGCGGCGTCTTTAAGTTAAACACAGCCCTAACTCAGATCGAAAAGAAAACAAGGCGGCCACGAAAATAAAGAAAAGGGAGAAACAATTTGTCTTGTTAATTTTATTTGGGTCGACCTATTTTTAATTGTATTGGGCTTATTTTTAGTTAAGGTTTTATTTTTATTTTAGTTTTATATTATTTTGTAATTTCCCTTTTAAAATTATGTAAAGTCCTAGTTGTGTAGTTAGGTACGAACTACGGTTTTGTAGTTCGAGAATTCACAACTTAGTTGTTGAGTTGTGGTGGGGTTTTGAGGGTAGATTTAGGTTAGTCAAGTAGCGGGTGTCGTAAGTTTACAAGTGTAAGCGTCCGACTACTTAATTTCTAGTAGAAACCTTAGGGGCAGCACGTCGGTAGGTTATTGCCGAAGCTGGGTAAATTTGTGTGTGATCTCTACTGGATTACTTTCTGTGTTTATTTTAGTTTCCACATTAATTTTTATTCTTATTAGTATCACCCTATTCACCCCCTCTCTAGGGTGATAATGATCCTTTATAAGAAATCTCAGTCTAGATAGAAGAGTTATGCAGATAAGAGACGTAAGGACTTAGAATTCTCAGTTGGAGATAAGATTTTCATTAAGGTATCACCTATGAAGGGTGTGGTACGATTTGGAAAGTCAAGGAAGTTAGCCCCAAATATGTAGGTCCATTCTGGATTATAGAGAGGATTGGGGAGCTCGCATATAGAATAGAGTTGCCAAGCAATTTGATAGGTGTCCATAATGTATTTCATGTGTCCCATCTTCGCAAGTATGTGCATGATCCAGAGACTAATATTCCTTTGACAGGGTTGGATGACTTAGTGGTAGGGCCTAATTTGACTTTTCTTAGACAACCAGTTCAGGTTGTAGCTAGAGATGAGAAAAGACTAAGGAACAATACTGTCAAGTTGGTAAAAGTTCAGTGGAAAGACAACGAGAAGGAATGTACTTGGGAAACAGAGGACGAGATTGGAGATACTTATCCTGACTTGCTTTGAGAGTACTTCTATTTTAGATTTATATAGATAGTTGCTAGTCAATTAGACCAGTATGGTTGTTAAAAGTTGCTACAGATGATTGCTATGTTTAGTATTTAGTCCTCATTGGATTTCGAGGACGAAATTCTTTAAGAGGGGAAGCCTGTAACATCCCTAATTTTGATGGCATTATTCAGAAGATTTAATTAGATAAATTAAATAGAATAGTGATTATATGGAGATTGAGATTTGATTAAATTAATATATGGTTGTGCTTACTAAAGAGTAAAAGAAGGAATTTTCTCATGGTTTTGATTAAATAGAATAAATGGTCATGCTTACTAAGGAGATTGAGATTTGATTAAATGTCCATTCACGTTTCATTTTTCTCACGGTCACAAAATCTAAAACTTAAATCAAAGCCGGAAATTACCAAAGAGGAAAAGAAGGAATTTTTAATCCAAAGCTAAAGGTCAAGCTAGAAAGGATTAATCAGCAACAAATCTCAAGTTCCTTATCAAATCTAAGGTGAATAATAATTTATTCCATCTCCTTTTGGTTTGTATAATCCTATGATTTCGGATTTATGTTTTATTTCATTTCTATGAAATTTGGATGATGATATGCTTAAATTGTGAATTGTTTAATTTAAACAATTACCTTATATATAATTCGTATGGTTTTAAGGGTAGAACCATGAGATATTGATTTTGAAATGCCATGACTTTTTTTTTATGTTAAGTAAAACATAATTTTGGAGATGATTTTTAATTTTCAGAATTTTCTAACCTACGGAAATTTTATTATGAATTTTTTGATGGAAAATATGATACGATTGAGTTAAATATTTATTTTGTGAATTTCAAGAAGAAATTGGGTCTAAATTTTTAATATGTTTGATTACATGATTAACTCGAATTTCTGTGATATTTGGTGATTTTCCCTTGATTTACTAGGGGAAATAAATTATTTTGAAAGAGAGGCTTTTCTGCAAATGTCGGATTTAGGTTATTCAGAAAGGTTTTAACGTTTAAATACTTTAATTAAGGATCTAAATAAATGCAACAGTTTCAAAAGTAAAGTAATTGAAATTTTTTATGGCAGTCAATCAGTGTTTTCCAAAAAGGTAGTTGTTAAAAATAAATTACTTAAAATTGCTATAATTCAGCCTTTAAATCAGAAAAAGGTATTTCGCCTTTAATGGAAGATACCTTCCGACACCTTTAGTTCCGCCCCATTTTAGTCGAAACCATCAAAGTCAAAACCTCCATAAGCGAAACCAATACACATGGTATCTCCTGGAAGGTATGTAGTGGATTGGAAGATGGGTGTAAGCTTTGGTGTCGAAGGGTAAGCCTCCGATGGGGTTGCAACCCTACTTTGTTTTGTAAGTTAAGTTAATGTCCTTGCCTTGTTTTGCTCAAAGCTTTTGACTTAGTTGAAACTAATGGTTTTCGAAAGGGTGTATGTTTAGCTTTCAAAGAAGGTTTCCATGATATACTGAAAGCACTAATTTTCGAAGGAGATCCTTTTCTTTTAAATAAAAGCTTTCGAAAAGGGTTGGTTTCGACCTAGTCGAAGACTAGCCGCTACTCTACCTTTCGATCAGGTTGCCCAATAACGCTTTCGAAGGGGTTGCTCTTGTTTTACCTTAAACCAAATCTTATTCCTTATTGTTTTCGAAAGGGGTTAAGCTTTGGAAAGAGATGGAGTCGAAAGGAGGTTTCGACCCAGACCTTTGAAATTTTGATTTTTAAAGTCTTTTGCTTTTGAACTAGATAGCTCCAACACCGTCAACTTTTCTGTAATTCTAGTTTTTGATGGTTTCAAAAGGGATACTTTCGTATACAACCATCTTGACCCAAATGTGGTTTTTAAAGATTTAAACCCAATGTTTTCGAAAGGGGTACTTTTAATTGTTTCGAAGCTTTATGTTTTATAAAGATGATTTGATACCATCGAAAGGTATAATTGGTTTTGAAAGAGAATGTTTTCTAATGGCTGCGAAAGGTATGCATTTAATGTTTTGAAAAGAAGTCTTTGCTTTCAAAGGAGGCTGTCCAGAGGTTTTGAAAGAGATGTTTTTATGGTTTCAAAACATAAATCCAATCTCAATTTAAAGTAATAACCATGGCATAAATAAGGATTTTTAAATGTTATTCACATTGTTATTAACCCATAACTGTATTTTGGGAGAAAGGACAGAATAACTAGTTAGGTTGACTCAGTAGTGAATATAACTTAAAAGATGTTAAAAATTTAATTAAAGATATTTTCAAAGGCAAATAAGTTTGTAGTAAGCCCATGAAAACTATGATTTGATACTGGTAGGGGCCAATAGGTTTGTAGTTAGCATATTAAAACTATATCTGGATTAAGATATTGGTAGTCAACCAATAGGTTTCTAGTTAGCCCATGAAAACTAAGATAAGAAATAAGTTATTGTAGTTACCAAAAAGTTCTTAGCGATCCCGTGAAAACTAAGCAATTGGACATGTAGTCCTTAACATTTTAGCCCGTTAAAAGTAATCCTAGAAACATAATTGAGACAGATAGTCAGAATGAATGAGGATGGGTAATCTAGAATTGATTTATTTGTTTTGCATATCATCATAATGTTTTGAAATACTATGTTTTAACCATTATGGATGCCGGAGCATGATATATGGTTATATGAATGTTTTAAGATACCAGTGAGGGGAAACCCGTTCCACTAAGCGGCGTGTTCTCACTAGATATCTAAATAGTTTGAGATGGTACATTATTATTATAATGCCCCTGAATTTTAATTAACATTATTCGGGATATTTAATTGGATAAATTAAAAATAATAATGTGAATAGTAGGGAGATGAGATTAATAAATCCAATGGTCGTGTCTTTATGAATGAACTAAAATAAGACTTAACTAAATTAAGAAGGATGAATTTCCTAAGGGGTAAACTTGGAAATGGATTTACATTTCTTTGTATATATCTCTTCCTCCGCCTTAATAACTTCCACTTTTTCATTCTTAACTTCCGTATACTTCGTCCGGCCATTAAAAAGCTCTAGGAAAAGTTTAAATTGAAGAAAAAACTAAGGAATTAAAGCTAGGAAATTATTTCATTTTCCAATCAACTAATCAAGGTGAATAATAATTTATAACATCTCATTTTCTATGTTTGGATCGGTTATGGGTTATACCCGATTCATGTTTATGATTTGGTTAGGATGTAACCATTTAAACCTTTGTTTCGATAAGACATATGTGTTTTAAAATGTTAATGGGGTAATTAACATGTTTTTATGAGGTTTTGGTCAAATTTTGAGTTGTTTTGATCTTCATATGTTTTCAAATTTTAACATGTTGAAGTATATGATTTATCTGATTTTTGGTGATTTTTCCTTAGTGGTTTACTAAGGTAATTAAATTATTTAAGCCCAAGGGCTAAACTGAAAATTTGCTTTCAAAATTACTTAAATTCGTAAGGAAATTGCTTTTGGAAATTTCTTTTGGAAATATTTGAGGAAGAAGTACAGTTTTTTTGAGAAAAAGGTTGGCTTTTGTATAATTTACTATTTGGAAGTACAGAAGAAGGTTCCTTAGCCAATCAAAATTAGACAAGCAAGATAAAAACATCACTTTAGTGGGTCAGTTCTGCCTTCGACTCCAACAAACCCGCTTTTACCCTTTCGATGAAGTCCAAAGGTACCTTTCGCCTAAGACGGAAGGTAAACTGCCACCCTCCGTCAAAGTCGAAAGGTAGGCACAGGGCCGAAGGGAAGAAAAGGGCGAAGGGATGGGGAGGCTGCTTCTTCTACTTTCGGGTAGAGTTAATTTTTTTTCGAATAAGTTGAAGGGGGATCCTTCGACTCTATCATTTTATAAAAGACTAAAATTTTATATTCAAGAAGGATTTCGAAGGGGATCTTCGAAAGCTTAGACCTTCAAGAGCATCGTTTTAAAATGTTTTACGAAAGGGTGTTTTAAAACCGTTTGGCAAGCTGAAAGGTTAACCTTCCGACATGGTCGAAAGTATAATTTCGAAGGGTTAGTTCCAGCACCAACACTTCATTGTTTTTTTGAATAAATTCGAAAGGTTTAATTTCGAAAGGTTTGGTTTTGAAAGGTTTGACTTCGAAAGGTTTACTTCGAAGGGTTTTGAAGGGGCTATCTTCAATAATTTCGAAAGGTTTTAATTTCGAAAGGTTTTGATTTTGAGATGTTTAATTTTGAAAGGTTTGACTTCGAAGGGTTTTGAAGGGGCTATCTTCAATAATTTCGAAATGTTTTAATTTCGAAGGGTTTTGATTTTGAAAGGTCGAAAGGTTTTGATGGGGTTACCTTCAATGATTGCGAAAGGTATGATTTTGTGATGCTTTTAAAAGGAAGATTTCCGAAGGGGCTAACTTCGGAGGGTTATTTGGTTTCGAATGAGACTTCATTTAAAAGGTTTTTAAGGGCTGTTTTAGCCATTTTTCCTAAGTTAAATTTTGCTAATTTGAAGGGGTTACTTCGAAAGGGTTATAGCATAAAATACTTATCTTTGTTTGAATATGTAAAGTGGATCCTTATGTAAAACAAATTTTATAAAACCTTGGGCACACCGGGTGAGTTTAATGTTTTCGTTGCATAGTTTGGGGTTAGAAACAGAAATATGCTTTCGAAAATATACATTGGGGCTATCAATGTGTATTTGATTTAACTTAATTGGGGCTACCAATGGGAATAGGTTAAACAGATGGTATACCTGGGGAAAATAATTAATCATAGGGATCATGAATTTTTATAAATAATCATGAGGATCATGATATTTTAATTGGCCAGGTGATGGGTTATTGGTTAACCTAGGAAAACTATGGAATGTGCGGTGGATAGCCCACATCAAATTTCTAAATTAAAGAATGTTTTTCCAGAGGTGGTTAGCCTCGGGATTGGCACCTAAGGGTTCGTAGTCATCCTACGAGAACTATGGAGTGTGCGGTGGATAGCCCATACCATCTTTTATAAAACAATGTACGATGGATAATCTGCATTTATTTTAAAGGGATTTGGACGGACAATCCTATTAAATTATGACGGATAGTCATTTTAAAGATTTTAGATGGGAACTCTAATAATTTTTTTTTAAATGGCTTATCTAATAAATGGGTGGATGAAATATCCAAAACATATGTTTTATGGCTTTATTTCATATTATGTTAAGACTGATCATTTTTGGTGCAGGGGCATAGTAAATGATTTGCATGTTTATTTTGGATACTTGTGAGGGGAAAACCCATTCCGCCAAGGGCGTGGTCTCATTAGCTATCTATTTATGATAAGAGATGATAGGGGATTATTCATACTAGACTTGTTATCTAACTCGAAGTTTGTGTTTCTCCACAAACTCTTTGGTACTCAAAATTAATTTGAGTAGTCTAAGATTGGGAGACTTTTAGGTTTTTGGACGAATAAGCTTTCGAAGACGTGCAAGAGGCAGTGTTAGCTATATAGGAGCTATTTTGTGTTTTCCGCTGTAATATACTAAGAACTGTAAAGTTCATATTTATTAGTTCTCTGATCATCATAAGGGGACATCTTCATATGTCGCCCTTATCGTATTTGTGATCTGAAAGTGGTTAACTTCTGGGATAATGTAATTAAATCTTAAATTGAAATTCATAAGAAATGAGAAATTCTATTTTGCTTTAAGAAATTTCATATTCTTGTGTTTCTGTGTTGCAATAGTTTTAAGATTTCGATTTTGGTCACTCAAAAATAACACATGTGGATGACTGCAGCATCCGTAGCAGTTAGTTTTAAGCGTCCAAAAGCGGGATGTTACAAGTTGGTATCAGAGCATGGTTTATGTACTTAAAAGGAATTTAAACCTTAAAAGATTTTTAATAGCATAATCTAATGAATCTAAAATATGGTTGGGCTTGGGGTAGTGTTATAGTAACATATGTGTACTTTGTTATAAATACCTAAGTATGTATTCCCCACTCTCTTAGACCTTTCTTCTGTATCTTACCAAGATTGAATTTCAGGTAATAGGGAAGTAAGATATGAAGGCAGGAAACAGAAGAGTGAATCAAGGTGGAAGACGCACCGCAACACGTGGAAAAGTTCGACCCAATACTAGGAGCAACCAGGGTTGACAGGCAAATGCAAACGCAGATGCAAATGTTAATGTTGGTGCTAATATTCCGCCGGTTAATATGGGGATAATGTATCAGTTCTTCGTGAATATGATGCAAGCTGGAGCAGCTACGGGAGTGGCTGTAGGGAATGCTAGAGGAGCTAATCCGGTGGCCCCATTTGGCAATAATTATGCCAAGCTGAGCAGGTATTACGCTAGTCTTGGAGGGAAGCCTTTTGTGGGAACCAAAGATGCAGTAGGAGTGGAGAACTAGCTATTACATTATGAAAGGATATTTGCAGATCTCGGCCTGATAGATAAGTAGAAGAGGATACTTGCTTTAAGGCAATTGCAGGGAGCAATATTGTTTTGGTGGAACGGAGTTACCGTGGGAGAGCCAGAGGAAGATCTAACTTGAGCTGAATTTCAAAGGAGGTTCGAAGAAAGATTTCTATCAGAGATTGCCAAGTCAGTATTGCTCAGCAAAATTTGCAGATTTAGTCTAGTGGGATAGATCGGTGATTGAGTATGCTATGGAGTTTGATGAGTTGTCCCGTTACAGATATGCTACTGTGGCTACTGTCATTCGAAGGAATGATAAGTTTATCATAGGGTTGAATCCTAAGTTCACAAGAGAAGCCATGCCAAACCTTCGGGATTCGTGTCATATTGTTGTGGAGATGGCTATTCAATATGAAGAGATACTTTCTACTTTTGGAAAAGGAAAACCGGTTGAGGTTCATATTTTCAAGGTAAGAAGCGGAAGTTCTTCAAGAAGAAAGGTGCCCAGTCGGGGGTATCAACTAAGAAGAGCAAGGTTGATATTGTTTGTTGCAAGTGTGACAAGAAGAAGCACTATGCTAATGAGTGTCGCTTGGGTGATGGAAGAGCAATTGCAGTGAGGCTGAATGTGAAGTGCTACAACTGTTGACAGATGGGGAATTACGAGGACAAGTGTCCCATGGCTGCTAAGGCTGCAAAAGGAAAGGTCTTTGCGTTGGAACCATCATCCTCTAGACCAACGGCTGCTGAGAAAGGAAAAGCTGTGATGGAAGGTATGCTTATGATTCATAGTACTCCTATCTAAAATAGAGCAAGTGACACTTATTTTATAAATAAGGCCCTAGACCCAGTTATTTTTCCCATTCATATTTTCTCCTATCTTTGTTTATTGCCTGAGGCTAGACCCTAAATAAAATATTTTTCTAAGAAGAAGATCTTTTTAATTAAAATATTTTACACCCTAGAAGTGGATCTGGGAGGGCCAAGGAAAAGAGCTAAGGACCACAGGTGAATGTTTAAGTAATTATTTTAGATTTTTAAGTAATTTAAAATAATAGCGTTTCCAATAGTTGTATTTTTTCTACAATTTTGGGACAACCTTTATGCAAGTTTATTTATAGTCTACTTTTAAGTAAATTTAGACTTTCTTTCCAGTTTATTTTTATTTAGCTACTTTATTTCAGTCATGTAGTTATTTACTGTTATTTACAGTTTTTCCCATTTATTTATAGCCATTTATTGTTATTTACATCTATTTCTTTTTAGTTGAAATTTAGCCTGTAATCGTTAGTTTCTTTTATTCCTTTTTACGCGAATAAAATAAATAGAAGAGAATAATTCGCAAATATGGACTTAAATAGAAAGACACTAAATTTATAGAAATTAGATGTCAAAATAAGAAGAACTATAATAAATTGGACATAGACTGAAATAGGCAAATTTAAGACATTTGCAAGCATAGTTATAATAAGTAATTATAAATTAAAAGAGAAAATAGAAGAAATAGCTGGAAAAGCTTATTTTAAAACTTAAACTTTGGGTTAAGTTAATAAGCAAAATTATAACACATAGGTTATAATTAGGGATAATAGAAAATGCTTATTTTAAGATTTAGATTAAGTTAATAAGAAGACATAACAAGAGAGGCTTATTTTAAGAACTTACACTAAGTAATAAGTAAACATAGAAATAGGGCCCATACCAATAGCACCCCCTTTCAAACTAGGACTGATGGTCTCACAACAGATTAGGTGAGACTGGGTAGGACCATTTCAGACTAGGACTAATGGTCTCATAATAGTTAGGTGAGGCTGGTAAATGGTAAATAAGTGGCCAATAAGTAGAAGCTCAAATCAAGCGATTTGGGCAAGGGGCGCAACTAGATTTTGTTTGTTAGGACCCGTACCGGTAGCATTCCCCTTTCAGACTAGGACTGATGGTCTCACAACAGATCAGGTGAGGCTGGGCATGCTTATGCTGAAGTAGGTAGATAAGAGGTCAAAAGAGGGAGCAACAGATAGTGTGAATCGACGGTGACCGAGCATGCGACATCGAAGTAGGGAGATAAGTCGCTATAGAGTTCTAAAGCGCTACAAGTGTCTTTTTCTGTAGGACCCATGGGATGAGACTAGCTCACAGTGGCACAACAGAGATAGAAGGCCGATCAAATCGGCCTAATTAAACTAGGATTGGGATTTTAGCCCAATCAAAGTAGTTTTAGAAAAGTGCAAACAATCTAATCAAAATAATCAGAACCATTTAAGCAAAGCAGACAGTTAAACAATATTTTATTCTACTTTTATCTTTCCTTTATTTCCTTTTATACTAGAACTGTTGCTAAGTCTATTATCTTTATGTTGCCCAAAAATACTAGTAATTACTTCCACTCACCAGACTTATAGTCCGACCCACTCCTCTATTTCCCCTTTTCCCCCTATAAGCCGGCAGAATTGAGGGCAGTAGATTTCAGACTTGCTTGAAGATATTTCCAGAGTTCTTCATGTATTCTTCTTCTTTTCAGTTTTCTTCTCATTTGAGATTGGATGTACTGGTACTTGATGAGAGGGATGGTTTTTTTATGTAATTTGATGATATGTTGAGATGGTATTTTTCATAAGACATGTGTATTTGGTATTTTGAGACATATTTGGTTTTATGACTTATTTATGAAGTTTAATTTTTCATGAGTTACTATTTAAATGTTTTCGCTGTTTCATTTATTTGTCTTGTGAATCTTAGTCTCTGTAATGTTTTTAACTATACCTATAACGCTTCATATTCTTTAGTGTGCCCTTTTTGGGTATACTAAGGAGTGTGGGGTGTTTCACTTGGTATCAGAGCCTAAGGTTACAGGATACCTAAAAAAAACTTTTTTTTAAAAAATAAAGTATTTTTCCAAAAGTAACCTATTTTTAAAAGTGGCATATCTTCAAACGAGAAGTATTTTTCAGAAAGAAACTCTTATTATAGAAATAGTTTTTCAAGTATAAAAGAGAGTTTTTATAAAAATCCCCTCAAAGTCCAGTTCAACCTTCTTTCGATTCTTTCGAGCCTAAATTTTCTTTTTCTTGCATAGTATGACTGACTGGTTCCGTAGAGCTACGGTACCAGAAGTGGAAGGGCAAGCGCCCAATACATCACCACTAGGTGGAGATCCCATTAATCCACCTACAGTAGTCAATTTTTCTAAGTTATGCAAGGACTTTGCTAGTCTAGGAGGCAAGACGTTTTCTGGCACAGAGGATTTCGAGGAGGCACAAGCTAGGTTGAGGAATATGGAGCGAATGTTTAGGCTGTTAGAGTTGGAGGACCGACATAAAGTTCAGCCTGTATCTTGGCAGCTGAAGGGAGAGCTTAAAGAGATTCCTAAGTCAAAAAGCTCTAAGAAGCCATGGTGGAAGAACAAGAAGGATAAGGACAAGCGAAAAGAAGGATGACCTCAGAAGCGGATCAAGAAAACAATAAATGTCATAGCTGTGGATTGGTTGGTCATTACGCAATGGACTGTAAGGAGAAAATGATGAAGCAGGGGTGTTTTAACTATGGGCAACCTGGTCACCTTGGTAAAGCTTGTCCTCAGAGGATGGGGTAGAGAGCAGGCGCACCTATAGCACAAGTACAAGCTTTGGGTGCGGAACCTGCTAGAAGTGGACCAGACAGAGGTAGGAAAGTCTCTGTAGAAGGTTTGATCTCTATTTTGGATTTTCCTATTCGCACTTTTTTTGATTCTGGAGCATCACACTCTTTCATTTCTAATTCCTTGTTTGATTGTTTGCAATTAGATATCTCTTTAGTAGTAGATCCCATAGTTGTTTCAAACACCATAGGAGGATCGACACATTTATCCATGATTTGTAGGGGTTTGAAAATTTTCATATTAAGTGTGGAATTTGACTTTGACGCCTATGTATTGGAATTTTCGGGGTATGGTATGATATTGGGGATGGCTTGACTATCCACTTTTGGAGCGATATTGGATTGCAAATGGAGAGTCGTTAGAATAGAGACATGTAGCGGATAGACTCTCGAGGTTTTTGCGACCCATATGGGTCAGTCGTGTTGAGCTTCCTTTGTTCCCTTGATTCATCACTAGGAGAGCTAGATTCCATTCCAGTCTTTAGAGATTTCCAAGACATTTTTGAGGAAGTTAGATGACTACCCCTTAAGAGAGAGATCGACTTTAGGATCTATCTTAATGACAATGTTAAGCCTGTGGCAGTGCCCGTGAGACATATGGAACATAGGGAGAGGAAGGAGTTAAGTAAGCAGGCTGGTGAGCTATTGGAGAAAGGCTTCATCAGACGGAGCATATCTGAGTGGGGTGTGCCAGTCGTCTTCACTACTAAGGCTGATGGTTCCCTTCGACTTTGCGTAGACTATAGAGAGTTGAATAAGCTCACGAAGAAGAACCGTTATCCACTTCCTAGGATAGATGATCTTTCCAATCAATTGTTGGCTCTTCAGTATTTTCTCAACTTGATTTAGCTGCTGGATTTCATCAGCTTAGAGTCACTGACGATAGCATCGATAAGACAATATTTAGGACACCCGACGGATTCTTTGAGTTGTTGGTTATGCCATTTAGGCTAACCAACACCCCGGCCTATTTTGTAGATTTGATAAGTCGTGCTTTTGGAAATGTCTTAAATAAGTTCGTAGTAGTATCCGTGGATGACATTTTGGTGTTTTCCAAGAGTATGGAAGAGAACGTAGTTCATCTAGAGGAGGTTCTTTTCACACTTTGCATTCATCAGTCGAAGGCAAAATTCTTGAAGTGTCACTTTTGGCATAAAGAAATGCGTTTCTTGGGGCATAGAGAAGGTCTACACATGGAAGGAGTCTAAGAAACGGTTTTGTACATTTAGGTTCAGATTGTGGAAATCCAAAGAGTTGTAGGCAAAGATTGGAGATGTATAATAGATTCAGTTATAAAAAAGGGAAATCCTATGTGCAGATAATTGCAAAAATAATAGTTGTTTCAGATAAGTGGATTTAACGGCAGTGCCTTGGAATAAATATAAGCATAAAAGAGGAATAGGAATAGAAGACTTTAGTAAGGAAATGAGATTTTCAAAATTTAGGAAGGGTACTCCTAGAGTAGTAAAAAGAAAATCCACTTTATGTCTAGCCCAATGAAATGAAATTGTTAGAATAAAAAAGTTGAAAAATATGATTGTTGACATTTTGGGGAAGAAAATATTGGGTTTTCGAAAAATAAAGTGGTATGAAATATAAATTGGTTTTTATATGATGTAAATTTTGTTAAAAGTGAAATTCTTTTTAAAGAATTATAGAGCATATATAGCTCGCTAGTTTCTTCGTAGGTAAACAAAGATTTTATATATAAAAACCTAGAGTGTATTAAGTATCGAAAACATAGGTTACAACATTTATTATAGTAATAGATGTTTTCATGAAAAATAAAGGGAGCATGGACTATAACACTACTGTTATGGTATGTGACTCCCAAAGGAAATTTTTTTTCATAGCATATGAGATTTATTAGTATTTATTTTAATTGAATCTGTACACTAGTATTTTTGGGTTGTAGCAATGGTGTTTTACGCAAAATCTGTTTTGACCCAAATAAAAATGTGTTTTGAAGATAATTTCTTGGTATAGAAATAAAGTGGTTTGTAAGTACACTTGTTATTTAAATAAGTATAAGGAAATGTTTTCTAGTTATGAAAATATTAATACAGTTTTGAAAATGAATTCTTCTGGAAAAAAAGGTTGTAAGTTTCATATTAGGAAATTAATAAATTTCATAGGAAATATCTATCGTAAGAGAATATAGATTAAAAATACTTTAATCTATTGGAACGAAATGAATAATAATATAATTTTCTATGAAACCAAATCATAAATAAAGATATTTGTGCAGGTTATAAGGACATGAAAGAGATGTACAAGGTATGGGAAGCACTATATTTGTATAGCCTATTTCAAAAAATATATAATAAGTTCCTTATAATTTCACATAAACATGAAGTCCTCTTTTAAAGGATTCATAGAAGGTTTTAGCGTTAATAGTTTCTTATAAAGGAAAGTAGTTCCAATATATTAAGGCATAGAACCATTAAGTGTAATAATTAAAGATGGTGTTAGTTAGGAGAGATATTATAGAGAGCCTTAACAGAAAAAGCTAAGCAATGGAAATTTCATATATTTTTCCATTAATTATGCGCATTGGTTGCTTGCCTTTGTAGAAAGTCCCGATTTGTAGTAAGTTAGAAACTCCTCCAAGCTTAGGTAATTGGAAAGTTAAGGGGTTTTTATTAAAATAATTGTTCTTATCTACTCTAGTTTTTGTAAAATTGAAAATCTATGAAAATAAGATGTTTTGAAAAAATATGAGGACATTTTAAAAATATCTTAAAGAAAAATGAATTGGTGAAAAATAAATAAGTTTTTGGAAGCAAAAAATTTAGTAACAGTTAAATTTAAAAATCCAAATTTTATGGAAAGCTCTAAAGGTCTTTAAAGAAAGAGAGGAATAAGTTTTGAACTCAGAATTTGTATGTTTTCCCTCATAGGTTTGGAGAATAATGTAAATTCAAAAAGCTATAAGGATGCAAGTCTAGAAAGATAGAATGTTAAGTAATCAAGTACCTTTGAATTTAATAGAAACTTGAAAACAACACTTTTAAAGGCAATTTTTTTTGGGATTTGATGTTTTAAAAATGAGAAGATTTTGTTTTTGAAATGAAATGATAAATACCAGACAAAACTTTAAAATGTGGAGTAGATAGGAATCATTTCCTAGATGTGACAGAAAAAGTGTAAGGCTATGTAGGAGATAGCAGTGATTACTTTTAGAAGTAATAATATAAGTTTCTGTAAAGTGTATAGGAGGTGTGTTGACTATAGAAGAATTGTAAGGTGATGTTAGTAAGATAGTAAGACACACATGGTTGAGGATGTGTATTCTTGATTTTGGAGGAACTTGGAAGAAGCATCTTCCTTTAGTGGTGTTCGCGATAATAGTAGTTTTCAAGCTAGCATTGTGATGACACCTTTCGAAGCTCTTTATGGAAGACCATGCAAGTCACCTTCATGTTGGTTGGAGTCTATGGAAAAGTTGCTACTTGGTCTTGACATGGTTAGAGAAGCTTCGGAGATGACTGATTTGATTAGGCGAAAATACATACCTCTTATCCACATCTCTTTGATAGTAAACTTTGAATTTTCTGTTCCATATTTAGTTTTGAAAAGGTTCTTTCCTTTATTATCCTTTGGGAGGGTAGACTTAGGACTTAAGCTATGGATGATAGGATTGAATGTAAACACTTTAGCAGAACATGTTATGTATGATGGACGCTAGTGGTTGCAAATGTTTGCTAGTGGATGCTAATGGATGCATGTACATACACTAGGCACTATTATCTCTTGTGGATCAGACTAATTAGGTCACTAGAGCATATGCATATGGATGCATGTGCATTTCTTTTTTTTTTTATTCCATGGTTGCTATAATGGATGATTATCATATGATTGTTGCATTTGGATGATGATTGTAGCATGCATATAGAACTATCAGTTATCATTAGGAAACTTGCATTCATTTGGATACATGGTACGAACATGATTGCATAAAAAGGAGGTCGAATGAATCAGTAGACCGCCTAATCTTTTACATTAGTTCGAGACATTGATACTACACTATTGCATATATCATAAATTGCATTAGAAAAGCTTAGGACAATGGATGTAATGGATCGTGGTTGAATATTTGGTTGTAGAATTTGGATGAAAATATTTATCTCATTCTTCTATCCTTGTAGATTTCACGGACGAAATCCTTTAAGGAGGGAAGGATGTAACAATCCAAAATTTAAGCTATAATAACTAATTAACGAATTAATTAAACACCATTGTGTCCGTGTAATTTTCTGGTCAATTTCCATATATAGTTTGTCAAAATTTGAGCTAAAACGAAGAAAAAAGAAAGAAAGAAAATATAGGTCAGGTCGACCCTAGGTCGACCCCTAGCTTATATTGGTCGACATGGGGGTCTTCCCGCCCATGACAAGCGTTCATCCAAGTTAAATAATGACGTGTTTTTCCCAATTCTCTCCAACTATGTGCGTTCGTGCTTCCATCTGATGGTTCCCAACGAGCCTATGACGTGGTTGCACCAGATTTAATCTTCAAATCCAACGGCCTGAGATTCCTAAGTGACACTATAAATAAGACCCTAGACCTAGCTATTTTTCTCATTCAAATTTTCTCCTATATGGGTTGCCTGAGGCTGGACCCTAAATAGAATGAGAATGAGAAAATCTGAATGAGAAAAATAGCTATGTCTAGGGTCTTATTTATAGTGTTACTAAGGGATCTCAGGCCGTTGGATTTGAAGATTAAATCTGGTGCAACCACGTCATAAGCTCACTGGGAACTGTCGGATGAAAGCACGAACGCACAGGATTGGAGAGAATTGGGAAAAACACATTATTATTTAACCTGGACAAACGCTTGTCTCAATACATGGGCGGGTCGACCCTCATGTCCACCAATATAAGCTAGAGGTTGACCTATAGGTCGACCTAGCTTTGGGGAGGGTCGACCTGACCTATATTTTTTTTTCTTTTTTCTTCGTTTTAGCTCGTATTTGACAACTATATATGGAAATTGACCAGAAAATTACCACGGACACAATGGTGCAACTCCCGTCGCTCGATTCTGATAAAGTTATTTTATTATTTAATAAATTATTATAGCTTAAATTTTGGGTTGTTACAGGAAAACTCTTAAACCGGTGCATGTTAGACTCTTAAGTATGTATTGATCGGTTATAACTACACTTCATATAAGCCAATCAAAATCACTATGATCATTTACGATCAAAACCTCTCATAACCGTTACTACAAAACTACCAAACAAGCCTTAAAACATAGAACTCTAAATCTGCATAAGGGGATGTCAATAGCGTCTGTCGAATTTTGGGTTGAGATCTGACGGGCTGTTGAAATTTAATGTATCTAAGCGAATGTAAAAATTATGTTTGGTAGGCTAATATTGAATTTTAATTTTCATAAATGCTAAAATAAATTGCTCATGCGCTTTTACAGCATATACTTGCCCATTTAGCGGACGATTTGTCCATCAATCTTAAACTTTCCAATAACCAGTGGGATCCACAGTTTTGTACTGTTTAATCACAAAGCAAGTTCCAATGATACTCGCTTTTGTGAGAGTATGTTTAACATTGCTCTTTAATTTTGGTGTTCGAAGTGCTTTTATTTCAAAAGATGGAGAAATTTTGGCATACATAGATCTGATTATAAAAAAATAGTTTTAAGTCCTCTCAAATTTCTTTTATAAAATAAATCCTTATTTTTAGTTAAATATATGTAATCCAGGGTTATTCGGGCAATTTCACTAAGCTTAACATGTGCTGTTATGGTATATGTCCATCACTTACAGTCATCAACAATACATGTCTTAGAGGCCACTTCTAAATTTGAAAACGGAAGAAGTAAAAAAATTCTATGTATAAAATAGTTTCTACTAAGAAAGGATGTAAAACAAATAAATTTTGAAAAGCGCAATTATAACAACCCAGTTGTTAGTTACCTGATTAATTAAATCTAGTTAGGGATAATTAATTCTAAATTGTGATTTGTGAAATTTAACTGCGAAATTAAATCTAGTTTTGTGAATAATTGAATTGTTTATCTTAATTACTTATAATATAACTTTGGAAAATGTTGTAAATTTAGTTAAGTCTTAGTATTGAGATTTATTGTTTTAAAATGAGAAGTTTTAAATACTAATTTATTTTGTTTTAATTAAAAATAATAAGAATAACTTGTATTTCAAAAGTTATAATTAATTATACAAAATATTTCTATATTAATGGAAATGGAATTTTTACTTGTTGTTTTGTTTTGGAGAATTTGAGATATTAAATTGTGAATTTGTAAATAAATTGTCTAGTGTAAATTGGAGGCGTAAACAAGTAATTAAATCAAAAAGAAATTAGCAACACTTCATTTCTTAGGTATAAATTTTCTAACATCTAACCTATTGGATCCTTAGCAAACTCTAAACTCATTAGGCCAATGTAGATAGATAAGAAATAAACTTATACGTTTATTTTCTTCCTTCTTTCCCATTTCAGCAGTAAACCAAAATCTAAAAATAATAATTATTTATCTCATGAACAGCTCCTCAAATCCAATAGCAAATCAAAGGGCTTTTGTTCTATAATCAAAAGTAAGTAT
The DNA here is from genome assembly GCA_030765085.1 of Allium cepa. Lineage (NCBI taxonomy): Eukaryota > Viridiplantae > Streptophyta > Magnoliopsida > Asparagales > Amaryllidaceae > Allium > Allium cepa. The sequence continues at coordinate 807,016,587 of CM060938.1, forward strand.
TCTAAACCTTATCTCTATCTTTTAGAAACATAAATAAGTGATTTTGATCTCATTTAATTGCAATTGTTTGCTGGTTGGTTTTTGTTTTTGGGTTTTTAGACCATTTTGGTGAAGTTGAAGGTGTAGCAAAGCATAGGCAAAGACTAGCAAGCTATATGAAGCTAAAAGGTGAGTTACTTACAACTCACATTTACTATCTCTAATCCATATGTGTTATTGTTAGTTGTTATTTGGATTGAATTAGATGGTTGTTGATTGAATTGCTTTCAATTTGATTGTGAATTGATTGTATGTGTTAAATTAATCCAATGATTGTTTGCTGAAAATTTTATATGAAAATCGCTGTAGTAAAACAATGATATATTGGTGTAAAATGATTTAAAATGGCTCATTCTTTTTAGGTTAGAAAATAGATTTGATGAGAAACAATTTCTTTTTGGTTACTATTCAAAACTTTCCCATTTACTTGACCTGAAATAGAATTGAACAAAGAAGAACAATTTTGTCTTTGTCAAAATTTTCTTATTTTGAATCTGAAATTGTTTTCGTCATAACTTTTTCGTTTTTCATCAGAATTTCATAATTCTTCATGTTCTGGAAACCCTGGACTATGTTATAAAACTTTCATGATGTATATTTTGGAAAATATGTGATTTAAGGATCAAAATTGGGTTTGAAACTGATACATGCTCTGTTCTGTCAATTTTCTTAGTTAAAATCTAAAATAAAAATCATCATAACTTTTGATCTGTAAGTTGAAATTGATTGACGTCTTTTTCAGTTGAAAGGAATTTTTATAAGGAACAACTTTAATGTTTTGTGTTTTGCATAATTTTGAAGTTTAAATGTTCAAAAACTTGTTTTTTTATCGCTAGCCTGTTGATTAAAAGACAGAATTAACAAACTCAAATCTGAAAAATTATTTCAGTCGTAACTTTTGAACCATATGTTCGAATTAAACGATTTTTTTTGTTTAAAAGCTTAGGCATTTATCTACAACTCTCATGTTTTAAGATTTGAAAAATTATGGGATTTAAGTGGTCAAAACTGCCGATCGAAAAGCTCTAAATTTGAGTTAAAAATATATAAATGGATATGCTGCATATTCAAGTAATTTTATGAAAGAGTTTATTTAAATTTATAATTATATAACTTTTTTTAATTAGTTTAACCTTCTTTTGTAAATGATTTTAATAAGTAATTATATCTATATCTATATTTATATATATTAATTATTTATAGTATAAAGAGTTATGGATTTGAAGATATGAGTGATTATGGTTTTATAAAATAAGTGGTAACTTATACAAGTGGCTTTGGAAATATGGTTTTAAAATGGCATGTTTAATTTATTTCTAAATAATATATATATCAAAAATGGATTTGGAAGAATAATAAAGTGGTTTTAAAATATGGTTATTAACTAGGGGTTTTTAGGCTAAAGGAAAAAGTTAAAAAAAATTAGTTTCAGGGACAAGAAGTTTGTTTTTTAGGCTGAAGGACACTTTTTAGTGTATTTCACAGAATGATAGTTGTAAATATCATTTTCAGTTTACACTAAAAAGTGTCCTTCAGGCTAAAAATAAAACTTGTTGTCCCTTAGACTGAATTTTTTGCAACTTCTTCCTTGTGCCTATTTACCTGTATTAACTAATGTTTTATATGGAAATTTGAGACACCGTGTACATAAATGTAAATCTGGAATAATTCGGGTTTATGGAATATTTTATCAAATAAGTGAAAATTTATTTTATTCAAAATAGTAAATAAACTTATGGAAATTTATAACAAGTGTTTCTAGATGATAAAATCAAAGAGAGAGAAAATATATTCTTAGAACCTTAATTCTATAATTTGAGGAGTACTAATAATCGACTTAGTGTCATCGATTGGTTTAAATGCCTTTGAATAATGCTTCGTCGAATATGGTATAACTCATTGAATAAAATGTTTGAGTTGAATTTACTAGCCCATTAACAAATACGTGAATTTCACCAGGTAGTATGGGATGCCTTGGTTAAATTCTTGTGATCGTATTTAGGAAAGTACTTCACACTTTAGAGTTGTATTCTCTTCTGGTATGCGACAAGTGGTTGCTAAATCCTTAGGAGAGTATGGTTCAGGTTTTCCAGTGGTATCCGTAATAAGTGATATTTACTAGCTTTTAGTAAATACTTAAATTTCACCATACAGTATGAGACGTATTGGTTAAATTCTAGTGATTACTGAAGGTGACAGTATTTGGAACTTTAGAGTTTACTCTCTTTTGGTGTGTGGCAAGAGGCTGCTAGATCCTTAAGAAGTTTATTCCTGGATTTCTTTTCAAACATAACAATTTAATAATATTAAAGAAATGTGGAATTATCGAGTCATGGTTTTTATGATCACCTTGATCGGTATGGACTATCCTTGAGATCATTCTGTGATTCTGTGATTCTGCATTCCCGGTCTGAGTATGATCCTTGGTATCAGATCGGTTCGAGTGATACCAATTTGTTTGTTTGTTTGCTATGGGTTTTGAGTACAATCACTGCGATTGTTTTGGACGATCAGTACGATAGGTTTGGATTAAGATCTCTTGGATTCTGGATATTTGGATTCTGGGACTGTTCTATGTTCGTGAAATATGTATATATACTTCTGTCATGTGTTTGTGAAATAAATGTATATTCTTGTGTCATGTGTTCGTGAAAAATATATATGTTTTTATGTCTTGTGATGGATGTTAAGTTAATTCTGTTATTTTGTGTTTAGTGACTAGTTCATGTTTGTGACGCAAACTTATAACCTTGTACTGAGTTAATCACTGATATTTGCATGCTTAGAGATATTGTGTTTTGTTCTGTGAATTCAATCCTGAACATCTGTATTTACTTATATGTTGTTTGTTCTTATGCTATATCTTGTTCTCAGCCTATTGGATATTTAGGGATAGTCTGACCCGGGTTTTATTTTGCTCGGGCCAGGCCGAGACTTTTCAGGTTACAGGACAGGTTGACCCTTGAATGGTTGTGCTAGCAAGGAGATAAACATTTGGACTTTTAGTTTATCCCATTTAGGAATTTTGACCTTGTATATAAAATGTATAATTGATATTAGAGTATTGTTAAATTTGTATAACAATCGAGTTTAGTATTTCATTTTGTAAACTAAATAATTTTTATTGTATAAGTTGAGATTTATTCAACTGTGATCTGTGACTGTTATTTATATGATATGTTGTTATGATTCTGAGAAATCGATGTGTCTATTACTTTGTATTAATGTTGTACACGTCAAATTTAGTTTAGATATTAAGTGAAAGGGTATAAATGACGTGTCAGCATTAGTATAAAGATATATTCACATCCGATCATCCTTAACAAGCCGTATTCTCCAGATTAGCAGACGACATTACTTGTAATGTTCTTTGCTAATCTGGGCATCGCGGTGGGGTCGTTACAACAGTGTGTACTCAATTTCCACTAAACATGATGCTGCTAAGGGAAAACATACACTGCTTATACAAATATGAGGCGGGAAGGAAGAGCATAATAATACAAAAAGACTGGTGCTAACTTATTTACACTTACTAATATAATGTAAAATTTAACAAAATTGAATATAAAACATGTTCTTCTTAATGCCTTTCTTGTTTTTTACACAATAAGAAACTAACAATCAATGATAAATCAGCATCAAAATTGATTAAAGGTCATGTTTAAACCAAATTAATTAAAGGTCATGTTTAAACCATCATCCATCATCATACAACCGAAGCAAATATGCTTAAGCAATAATAAGTCACGGTTCGATAGAAAAATGTCATTCTACTTAAAATATGGTGGCCTCATTGGTATTAAGAAATACAAAAATGCACGTTGATTGTATTTTTATGAAATGGTAATAGAAAGTGTAAATCCAAATGCTCTTCGCAGCACATTATAAAAAAGAGAGCTCCTATGAATATTCAACCATCAACTTCCTTATATCGTAATAAAACTAGATAATTTCAAATCTCTTCCTCTACCCAACTTATTTCCATCAAATAAATTTACCTACCACTATGAATCTTTACAATGTGATTATTGTAAGCACTTTACCGGATCTTAGTATTATTTTATCGATTTTCACAACGATGTTCCACCAGACGCCCAATTTTTTTATATTATGATATTATGTTATTGATTAATGACACATATGACTATATTAGTCAACCAACTATTTGTTGGAACTGGGCCAGCCGAGGCAGAAGTTATTGGGTAATTTCAAATTTTTTTACCATATTTGATCTTTATTGGGCCTATTAAATCAAATTTTTTTAGAACATTTCTAAATTTTATTTAAGTACTTTTTTTGCAAAGGCAAGCGAGGTTCTATCCTGGTCCCCTACCAGCATTTTATTGAAAGGAAAAAACATTACAGATAATCTAAAACAAAAAATATAGCACGAAACATAACGTGAACAAAACAGGAAACAGGAAATGAAGAAAAGAAAAACCAACCAACGATCAAACTGTCTTGTGCACATGTCCATTTGCGATATGAATGAATCTCGACAATATTGCTCCGTAGTTCTATATCTCCACTTGAATATATGCTAGCCTTATCTTTTAGTTTCTCCCCCTGAATCTGTGCTTTTATTCCTGCTGCAAATGGTGTTAGAGCAATATCTTTCTCCCTCTTTGTCATCGATAAAAAGGAGAGTTTATATGACGACATATTTTATTAAATATATGGAACGTCCTTTAAAAATCCAAAAACTTATCCTTTTCCTTTTGTTTCTCCAAGCACCTGTAATAAATAATAATCATTTTATTACCCACTTACTATGTTAGGGTCCGGGGGGTTAGGTCTTGGGAAACCATACCCATTTGGGTGTGGTTGAACCTTTATAAATATAATTTTCATTATTAACTATCATATTAAAATAATCATCAATGTATTTTTGTCTATTTTTTCAATTAATAGGAACCCAAATACTTAGATAATCAGTATTCATATTTTCTGTCAATGATTTTGTACTTCTAGAGATATTATAAACATTATTGGTCATAACAACATTTGAATTTCTATAAAAATTGGATTTAGATTTTACTCGAAATCTAACACTAGCAGTAACATTTTTACTATACGTGAAAGCGTATCTAGTGCTATTTCTACGATCAGTTTTATTATATCTTAAACCACTATTATCATGTAAAGGTCTAGAACTAGATAAAATCATGGCTAAATCGTTTTGACCTTTATTAAATTTTGTGACTTCAGTGTTAAGTTATCAAATTTAGCTTTAAAGTCACAATTATTATTTTCAAAAGAAATATCACTATTTTTCAAAATATCAATTTGTTGTTTAATTTGGAATTCTCCTTTTTTAACGTACAGTTCTCATTTTCGAGAAGAAAAATTCGAGATTCTGAATTATCTAAAGATGATTGTAATAAATCATTTTGTCTTTTCAAATCCATAATTTCTTTTGAAAAAATTTCTTTTTCTTTTTCAAACATAATATTTTATTCATCTAGAAAATCTTTAAGAGCCTTGAAATTATTTTTTAAAACACCATGTTGATTTTCTAAATCTAATTTCTCATTTTTCAATTTCTCATTTTCAATTTTGATTGATTTCATCTTTTCTAAAATAAGAAAATTATGCTTTGAGATTTTATCTCATATACCGACTAATTCGTTATTACCATTTACTAAAATTTGTAAATTAGAAAGTACCTTTTTATAGTCCTCGCTGGTAGCTTTGACATGAACTTTACCTGTTGTATTTTGATTGGATCGTTTTTTGGCCATTATTCTATGATGTTGTGACGATTGATAGAATTCCAAGCTCTGATACCAAATGAAAGTGACTATGATATAGGATAGAAATGGCCAATAGTTGTAAACAATGTAATGGAGTGGTAGTGCGATATCTACTAGGTTATCTACTGATGCAGAATATGAGTATAAAAAGTAAATAGTAAAATAAATGACCCCAGGGATGTTTATACTAGTTCGAACTCTCGTTCTACGTCTAGTCCTAGACCCCTTCTGGAATTTAACTATCAACCCTCTCTTAACCCGAAAGAACAGGTATTACACTACCTGAGCAACTGAATAGTACTTCTACCGCCTAGACAACCGAATAGGACTTCTACCGCCCGAGCAACCGAATAGAACTTTCAATACAAATAGTAAAGTTGTTTCTGACTGTGTATGCTCTTGAATAGCACTGATAAGTCAATAATATACACCCTTCCTATAATTTTCTCCTTAAGTAATTATGTATATTTGTGTGTATGTGAAGATAAGGAAGATTAGATTGCTTTAGAATTAGAGAAATAAATACGTGATTGCTCAAATATTCAAGCAACGGAGCGAGAAACTCAAAATTCAAGAAAGTATGAAAATAGAGTTAGAATTGTTAATTTAATCTTAAATTGAATGTGTATATATGGTGATTATAGAGTTGCAACTCCTAGTAAAAAGTTTGAGTGAAAAGAAATCGTTGCAACTCTTACTGAAAAGATTCCTCTTCGCTGAAGAGAGCCGTCCCTTCAGGAAATTTGAAAAATGCAGTTAAAACATATTCAGTCTACTTAATATTATTGGTTAGTCTACTGAATTAAAACAGAGAAAAAATAGTGCAAAAATATTCATATTCAGCCGAATGAAATTTTGATTCAGTCGATTGAATATTTTGTAAAGTCGGGTCTTTGAATATTTAGTCTACTAAGAGTAATTTAAAATATATATGCACGTACACAGGTTCAGTTATTTAGTCGACTGAATGACCTTGTTTAGTCGACTAAATTCTATTTATAAATAATAATTATCGTAGCTCATTTGGTTAGAGCACTTGCCTTCTAAATTACTGACCCGGGTTCGAGCCATGCTCCATGCATTTTTTGAAAACTTGATTTTTTCATTTAAAATATGATTTTACCAATGGCCCAAGTTCAAGTATTGCTTCATATATTACTATTGTTGTTATTTTTTTTTTTTAAAAACCTTTGTTACTTTTATTGAAAATTTCGAATGTGTATATTTGTGAACTACTTGAGGATATATTTTAACATAGTTAAAACTAGACTTTGACTCTAAACACACACACACACACACACATACACACACACACACATATATATGAACCATACTTTATTTTGTTGAGTCCGGTCTTCATAGTTCTTTGTCGTAGATTCATGAATCTTCATGTTGGTTGAATGTCTTATCATTAATCACAACATAAGATCCAACAAATTCAAACTGCACAATAAAGAAAATCTCTGCAGATTATAGGATCTGCGTTAATGTTATTTTCAAATCTGCATTTCATAAGACGAAGCTTCTGATAAAAATACTAAACCCGAGCCCTTTAACCAATTTACGGCTTCAACAATACCACGATTGTTCCTATCGAGTCAGCATGTCTTCTTGTCATCGCTGGGACTGTTCCTCTTCACAAATCACTCTATGCAAGATTCCTGATCATTGATTTGCCATCCCTGTATAGTGCATTCTTGGGAAGGCCTGCACTAATTGATATAGGGGCTGTAGTTTCTCAGAAAGACCTGCTTATGAATTTCCATACTCCTACTGGAATAGGGTCAATTAGTGGGGAACAATTATTTGCTAGAGAATTGTACAATGTAAATCTCAATTCTAGCAATTAAATTATTTATAACTATTTTGTTGTTTTCTATAATAAGTGTGATAATGATAATGAAAAAGAAATCAAGTTAGTTCCAAGAAATACATCGGTACAAAGTACCAAGACTTACGTTGAAACAATTCATTCTACAAGTACAACATAAGCAAGAAGGAAAATTACGAAGTATATGCACATGATTGACATTGATGAGTATAACTTGATCTATGCACAATATTTTTCCAAAGAAGATTAGAGCCAGACTTTCTTAGCCACTTTTCAACCTGAAGAAAAAAAATAGTGAAGGAGATCCGAGATTAGGGGAGACAAGGAGAAAGTTGAAGCCATTAGATTATCTCAATGATATATAGATAGGTCCTATAGATCCTTCAAAGGTTGCCATGATAGGAAAAAACCTCAGCACAAAACTAAAATAGAACCGATAGAATTCATTAAGAGATCAGTAGATTTTTTTGTTTGAGACACTTAGGATGGTAGGAATAGTCCCAACTATCATATGCCATGCACTCAACATCGATCCTAGTGCTCATCCAATCATGCATAAGTGCAGAACTCTAGATCAAGAAAGGTATAATGCTCTACATGAAGAAGCTAAGAAGCTGAAGGCAAATAGATTCTTTAAAGAAGTGTATTACCCAAAATGGATCGTTGATTATGTTGTTATGAAGAAGTCCAATAGAAAATGGAGAACTTGCTTAGACTAAACCAGCCTTAACAAGGCCTGCCCAAAGGATAGCTTTCCTTTACATAGAATTGTTCAATTGGTGGATGCAACAATTGGATATGAACCACTTTCGTTCATGGAAGGGTTACAATCAGGTAGCTGTATTTGAGCCAGATCTGGAGCATATCAGTTTTTTGATGGATAAAGGCTTATACCACTACATGGTCATTTCATTGAGACTTAATAATGATGGAGCAACCTATCGAAGGTTAGTTAATATGATGTTCTTCGATCAGATTGGTAAAAACATCTTAATATATATGGATGACATGCTCATCAAGTCAAAAGCATCATCAAGTCATATGCAAGATTTAGAGAAAACCTTTGCAATCCTGAGGCAATATAATATGAAGCTAAATCCCTTGAAATGTATTTTTTCCATTCAATCAGGGAAATTTTTAAGGTATGTATTAAGCACCCACAACATCGAAGCAAACCCAAAGAAGATTGATGCAATAAGGAAAATGGGAGTCCCATAAAAGCCAAAAGGTATCATGAGCCTAAATGTACAATGGCTGCTTTAAGAAGATTCATTTCTAAAGAAACCAATAAATGTATTTCATTCTTCGACCAAGTGAAAAAAGGAATGAAATTTCGAATGGATCGAGCAGTGCAAAATCGCATTCCAGAATTTAAAGGATCGCTTGATCAATACTCCAATCCTATCAAAACCAATGATAGGTGAGGACCTATAAGTGCATTTAGCTCTAACTATTGTTAATGTTGTAGTGGTTCGAGAAGATGAAGGGGCCCAAAGGCCTATATACTTCACTAGCAAGCGCTTGTCTAAGGGAGAGCTCTACTACTCATCCATTGAAAATTTATCCTACAACTTATTCCTTATTGCAAGAACTACGACCATACTTTTAAGTGCATCTCATCAAAGTCCTCATTAACAAACCACTGAAGCAAATAACGCAGAAGCCTGAGACTTCGGGTCGCCTACTAAAATGGCAATGGAGCTGAATCAACATGATATCTCCTACTAACCAAGAAAAGCTATCAAAGTACAAGCACTAGCTGATTTCATTATGGAATGTACATTACCTAACAAGCCACAATCTAAGGAAGAGACGCCCACTAAGGAAGAGACGCCCATTCCATAGTTTAGGTAATTATTTATGGATGGGACATTAAATGAATCGAGGGTCGGGATAAAATATGTTCAGATTACTCTAAATGAGCAGAAACTATATGGACAGTGCAGCTCGGATCCAAAGCTACCAATAATGTGGCAGATTATGAGGCTTTCCTCGTAGGCTTAAGGATGGCTCACGTAATGAAAATATCCCTTATTAAAATTCATAGTGATTCCCAATTACTGTAAATCAAGTACAGAGGAATTACCAAATTATAGATCCAACCCGAGCTATATGTGTAGAATTGTCCAAAAGGTTGCTAAACCAGTTTGATCAATTTGATATAGAGCAAATCCCACGTGAGGACAATTCTTCAATAGAATTGTTGGCTAATCTTTCTAGTACTAAAGTAGCATAGGAAATGATGGCTATTCAAATAGGACATCAAGCTGAGTCAAGCATAAGTGAGGCCAACTAAATATCGGTCACAACAATCTACAGTTAGGGAAGCTCAGAACTAAGAAATAGCTAAAAATCAAGAGTGGTATCCAATTATGCCTATCCGTCAAAATATAGTGGAAGATTCATGAGTGGTTCGTATCAAACAATTCTTGGTAAGTGGAGACCTACCTCCAAACAAGAATAAAGCTCATAAAATTAAATATCATGATCCATATTTTTCCTTCTTTAATGGTATATTATACAAGAAAGGATACTCTACCCCTTATCTTAGACGTGTTTCCGAAGAAGAAGGACTATGAGTTCTAGGACAAGTACATGTAGGACAGTATGGAGATCACTCTGAAAGAGCCAAGTTAGCAAAGAAAGTGCCAAGACATTGTTACTACGGGCCCATGGCCTTTTCAAGATGCGTAGGTTTACGTAAGAAATTGCGATAGATGTCAAAGGTTTGCCAGTATCCCAAGACTGCCTTCCCATTAGCTCATCATGTTAGCTCGCTTATGGTCATTTGACATATGGGGCATAGATTTGATAGGACCGCTTCATATATCTAAAGGAGGGGCAAAGTACACCATGATGGTAATAAACTACCTCACCAAGTAGGTAGAAGTAGAACCCTTAGCTAAATTTGTAACAACCCGTAATTTTGGAATTAATTTAATTCATTAATTAAAAGACCAAAACAAGCTAAATAAGAAATAAATAGGTAATGAATTAATGAAAAAGAGCGTGAGGGCCCAAGGTCAAATTATTGTGGAACAATAAGCGTGATTCTTTTCCGTTCGTTCATTTTATTCTACTAAAAACAATAAAACAAAAACTTGAGAGGAACTTTAATGGTGGCGGTTTAAAAAGAGCAAATAAAGTGAAGATAAGCAGTACATAAGCTAAATGGGAGATTTAGAAGACTAAAGAAAGATATCCCAAAGATGTGGTTTCAGTTAGGTCTTGTAACTATTATATATATGGAGTTTCATATGGATTTTTATCAACACATAAACTGCTTAATGAATGTTTTTGGGAAAAATAGAAGAGCATGAGATGTTTGGAAGTGTTTTCGTACCTTATGATTTTGAAGTGTTATAAAGAATTTATATGATGTTTTAACCATGATTTTAGAAATGGGGTTTTACTTTAAGAGATTTTTATGCTGAAAATAATTTCTTACGATCTATTAGAGAAGTACGCTCAGAAAAATAAATAAGGAAAATACCTTAAAATCAAAATAAAGGATAGAACATACTAGGACAAGTTTTCAGTAATTTTATGGGAATTTTATTGAGGTTTTCTATAAGGAAAATAAGCTAATACATGTCAGGTACTGCATCGGGAAAGGGGGAACTGTAGGGACACATGTACTATAGAATTATATGGAAAAGAGAAAAATAAGTGTCAAATAAATAGGGATCCAAATTCAAATAAAATATTGAAAAGAAATATAAAAAACTGCAAACAACAAAAAGTGAAATTGTAACGTATTTTATGGCGACATGCGTAAAAGCGTTGTCACTTTGTCCAGTACAGAGTTATGGCGGCGGCCTAATATTTTATAAAGAAATTATATACATGAAGAAGTGGTAGTGATTTTCCAAAGGGATCCATGGACTTTCAAGCGGAAGTAGATTCGTTCCATAATTTGTATCGGACAAATTGAGCTGCAATTATAAAAAGACGGAAGAATCTAAAATGCATCGCAATATGCAAAAGAGATACCGCGCTGCAATTTAGAAGTTTTCATTTAATAAGTAAATAGTGAATTACACACACAGTTTGAGGTATGGGTATACTACTCCAAGGGAAGAGGTGAATGAAACCTGATAAAAGATGATTAGGTAAAAGTCAGAGGAAAATGGGGCTAGTAAACGAAAATAACCCTTGCGCTAAGGGATAGAGATGAAAGGGCTATTGACACCAAGTAGGGATGCTCACTCGAATGCACAACTAAAGAAGACGAGGAGTGCCATTCTACTTTCAATGATTGTGATGGGGTAATTCTAGTAGTTCCAAATTAAATAAATGATCAAGGACTGCAAGTGGGTATTCAACTGTGGTGGGGTGTTCTAAGTAGTTTAAAATTAAGTAAATACACAGGGACTATTGAGAAGTATAAAATGAAATAAGTACATGAAGATTGTGATGGGGGTTTTCCAAGCCGTTTAAATTTAAATGAATTATAATATGGATACTTAGAGGGGCCTGATTTTAGGCAGTATGAGCTAAAAACCGAATCTAAAATGGAAGTTAAGTAAGTACCACGCCAGGGGTGCAGTGCAGATGGGAACAATAGCTTAAAGAATAATCTAAAATGAGAGTTAAGTGGGGACTACACTGGGGTGCAGTAGTAAATGGAAATCACTTAGGAACGTGTAAGGCATAGTCCTATTCCTCCGGACGAAGTGAGAGTTGTTGTTTAGTGAAAAATAAGTAGGAAATACTTGTGTTAGAACTATGTTTGTTTCACTTATGATGCTTTGTTTAGTGAGGGTGAAACCCTTTTCATATGCTATGCCCTAGTCTCACTGTTGGTTTATTTTTGTTAAGTACTATTCACACCAGACTTTAGGTCTAACCTATGCTTTTATTATTGTTTCTCCATATATTCATGGGTGCTTATTTGAGTTCACTGAGTTTATGGGATAAGAGGGTTTAAAATAAAGACCGTAATATGAAGATCGTAGATGAAGTATGAGGCTTTTTTTAGCTAATAAAGGCGTTGTTTTTGCCATTTGAAGGAGCCAAGCTAATAAGTTTGGGTACTATCCATAACCAAACTCTAAAACAAGTAAAAGAGACGGATCTACCATTTTTCACCATTTAAATCAAATGTTGGAGTTGAGATTTGGTGTAGCTTTTAATCCCTAAGCTTCTTCCCTTTCCATCCTTAGATTTCGACTTCCTATTGCTTGTTTAATGGTCGACCTCTCTTTTCTTTCCTTTAATGGTTTTGTAATGAATGATAAAAATGAGAATGAAAATGAGGGGAAAGGGTTTAAGGAAAAAGGTTTGGTATATTCCTAAATTGCTCTCATTCATTCCCTTATATGTGTATACTTTTACTTAGTTTATTAAGGCGCGACCTTATTAATTACCCAGTTTTCCTTAATTATTTACATTATTCTATCTAATATATCAAATTAAATATCTTAAATAGTGTTAAAAAAATAGGGGTGTTACAGGCTCCCCTTCTTAAAGAACTTCGTCCTCGAAGTTCAGTAAAGACTACATGACAAGCATTGCAAACATGCAAATAATAATGCTAGTATATTCTACCAACTATAAAGTCTATATATAGCAAATATAGAACATACCCTCATAATAGCTTAGGATAAGTATCCATAATCGTGTCCTTTGTCTCCCAATTACAATCTTTCTCATTATTGCTCCACTAAATTTTAGCAACATGACTGTCTTGTCCTTAACTTCTTCTCATCTCTCACTACAAGTCGAACTGGTTGCTTAACAAAAGTCAGATCTGGTTCTACTACTAAATCTTCCAATACAATTGGAGCGGTAGTAGTTTCTAGATCATGCACGTACTTTCAAAGACGAGAAACATGAAATACACTATGGATACCTACCAAACTGCTTGGTAACTCTACTTAATACACAAGCTTTCCGATCCTCTCTATCATTGGGAACGGTCCAGCATATCTCGGTGCTTATTTCCTTGATTTTCCAAATCATACTATACCCTTCATCGGTAATACTTTAACAAAACACAATCTTCAACTGAGAACTCAAGATCCTTACGCCATTTATCTACGTAACATTTCTGCCTAGACCGAGTTTCCCTCATCCTACCTCGGATTGACTCATTCTTCTTTATGGCTTCTCTTACCATATTTGAATCAAGGAATAATCTGTCTCCAGTCTCTAACCAACATGCTAGTGATTTTCACAGCCTTCCATACAAAGCTTCGAAAGGTGCCATTACTATGCTCGCTTAATAGATGTTATTATAGGAAAAATCAACCAATTGCAACATGGTCTACCTACGACCCACCAAAATCTAGTACACAAGCCCTCAACAAATATTCAACTACCATATTGACTCTCTCCGTCTGCCCATCCATCTGTGGGTGATAAGTGGTACTCATCTTAAGCCTGATACCTAACACTTCCTGAATACTCTTCCAACATTCACTAATAAACAATGCATCCTTATCACCGACTATACTACAAGGAATCCCATGTAATCTAACTGTATTTTTCATAAACAACTTAGCCAATATAGGCGTTGTCCAAGTAAACTTAACTGGAATGAAATTGGCACTCTTGATCTATCTACTACAACCCATATAATTTCATTTACCCTGTTGGACCTTGGCAATCCATTAACAAAATCCATGGATATCGATCCCCATTTCCAAACAGGTATATCTAAAGTATGAGGCAATCCACTTGGCTTCTGATGTTCGGCTTTCACATATTGGTAGTTTGCAGATTGCTGAACCCATAAGCCTACATTCCTCTTCATACATTCCCAGAAGAAACTTCTCTTCATATCCTGATACATCTTGGTTCCCCAAGGATAAATCATGAACTTCGATTGATGACATTCCCTAAGAACTGCTCTCCTTAGGTCTTCAACATTCGAAACCCACAACTGTCCCTTCTTTCTCAACCATCCCTTCTAGTCAAGACTAAAATATTTTAGATCATCTATCCTAGTTCCATTTTTGAGCCTTCTGATCTTCTCAGCTCATGATGGATTATCACTCTTCTTAGAAGCAATCCTTTCGATTGATATTGGTCAAACTTCGAAGCAGGATAATACATCGGTATTCTGACTAGAACTGGCAATTGATCTGAACTGCATGCTATAATTGTCAATGCTTCCATATCCTTCCATTTTTCCAACATAGCTAACGCCACATTCAGGCGTTACTACAAAGTGCGTCTGTAAGTTTATTTCCTTTTCCTAATGTATACTCAATACCAAAATCGTAAGCTGCTAAAAACTCCTTCCATCTTTGCTCTCTCATATTCAACTCTTTCTAAGAGAATAAATATCTTAAAGATTTATGATTCATATACAATTCAAATCGTTCTCCAAAGAGCTAGTGTCTCCACACTTTCAGTGCGAAGATCACCGCTACCAACTCCAAATCATGAGTCAGATATCTAACTTCATGTGGCCTGAGCTATCGGGAAGCATAGGAAATTAATTTACCTTTTTTCATCAACACAGCTCCTAATCCACTTCCACATACATCCGTATACACACTAAATCCTGATTCCTATATGGAACAACTAATACAGGTGCATTGGTCAACAAAATGCTTCAACGCAAGGACTGCTTCCTCACATTTATCAAATAAAATAAACTTCACGTCCTTTCTTGTTAGCTTAGTCAATGGCCCTGCTAACCACGGGAAATCCTAGATAAGCATTCGATAATAGCCAGGATGTCCAAAAAAACTTTTTGTCTTGGTCACCACCACGGGTCTTTTCCAACTGTTATAGCTTCAATCTTAGCTGGATCAACTGACACCCTTTCTATGAAACTACATAACCAAAAAACTTCACTTCTTTCTTCGAGAAATGTCACTTCTAAAACTTCTCTTTTAGTTGATGCTGCCTTAAGGTCTCAAGCACTATCCTAAGGTGAATCTCATGATCTCTCTCATCCTTTGAATAAATCAAAATGTCGTCTATGAATACCGATACAAACCAATCCAAGTGCTCTCAGAAAACCTGGTTCATCAAGTCTATGAAGAAAGTAGCTGCATTAGTCAATCCAAATGGCATTACTAACCATTCATATGAACTATACCTCGTTTGAAATGCGGTCAACCGAACACTTTCCTTCGCTACTCTCAATCAGTGGAACCTTGTAGCTAAATCAAATTAGGAAAACACTATTTCTCCACTCAAATGATCGAATAAATCGTCGATTCTCGGCAAATGATACCTATTCTTTATCGTTTCTCATTCAGCTTACGACAATCAATACACATCCTTAAGAACCGTTTGATTTCTTCACAAACACCACAGCCACTCCCCAAAGCGAACTGCTTGGTCTAATAATACTCTTTCCTTCTAAATCCACTAGTTGCACCTTTAACTCCTTCATCATGGTAGGTGTCATCCTACTAAGTGGTCTGCTTATGGGTTCAGCTCATGATACAAGATATATTCAAAACTCGATAGCTCGTTTCAGTAGTAGCCTTGTAATCGACTCAAAGGCATATGCAAATTCTATTGCTATTAAAACCTGAGTCAATTCGTCTTCAACTTCCATAGCACCTAACAAAGCACAAAATTTTGGACTCGAATCCTTAATTGAGTGTACTACTCGGTCACTACTATTAGGTTGTCTAAATGATATCTTCCTCTCCTGGCAAAATATCCTAGCATAATAGCTATCTAACTAATCCATACCCAAGATGATCCTGAACCTCGCGAAATCAAACACATATAAACTTCAAGCAAAATTGTAAACTAGCAACTCAAATTTTAGATGGTCACATCTCATTCCTAGAGCTACACACCCTCCTATGGGATTATCTACCCACATGGAAGTAACAAGGTATGATGGTTCTAAACACAACTTATTTACCAAACACTGAGATATAAATGAATGCAATGCACCAGTATCAAATAATACCCTAATTGGCATGCTGCTAATCAAAAGCATATGTTCCATCACAGACTTTCCCTTCTCAGTTGTTGTTGGTCTTGATGTAGATGGCTCCAAAGCAAACACCTTCCCTTTGTTAGCCTTGGCCACTTCTAGACATTTGTTCTTATAATGCCCCACTTAGTCACGGTTAAAGCACTTCACATTATGCTTCCCCACAACCAACTTTCCATCACCATATTGATACTAATTAACATTGCGACCCTTCTTGCCACACTTGTAACAAACTATATCTGGTTTCCCCTTCTTGGCAGCTCCTCCTTTCCGAGCTCCCTTCTTCTTAAAGAATTTCCTCTTCTTATTATGAGAATTCTAGTTCTCTATCGACTTCACTTTCCCAAAGATCAAAAGCATTTCTTTATTCCTAATAGCCATCTTTACCACTACATTTGATGTATCTCTAAGATGTGGTACAGTTTCCCTAGCAATCTCTGTGTTCAACTTTTGGATAAACTTCTTGTTTCTCTTGATCATAGTGTCAATAACTGTATATCCATACCTAGACAACTCATCAAATTTAGCAGAGTACTCCAACATTGACGTTGACCCCTGCTCCAACTATATAAACTTCTCGAGCAAGGCTGGCTTGGTTACTTCAGAGAAAAACCTTTTATCGAATCTCCTTCGAAAATCTGCTCAAACAATTCCTCTTCAGGTACCCCTACGGTCACCTGGTTGCAACAGAATAAAGCAGCTCCTTGCAACTGTCTTAAAGCCAATCACATTTTTTGCTCATTATTCTGCCCCAAATTAGCAAAAATCCTTTCATAGCATAACTGCCAGTTTTCCACTTCTATTGCATCCTTGGTCCCAGAAAAGGCTTCCCATCCAGATTGGTGTAATCTCAACATAGCTTAGCATAGTTATTCCCTATCGAAGCTATGGAATCAACTCCTTCTGCATTAGTACATTTCCACCAGTTATTCCTACAACTGCTCCAGCATGCATCAGATTGATGAAGAACTGATACATAGTCCCCCTATCTGCCGATGGGGTTCTGACACCTACATTGTCATTTGCATTTTGATTGGCATTTTCTTGTTGACCCTAATTTCTCATGGTTTTGGATCGATCATTTCCATTCGTTGTGGTGCTTCTTCCACTTAGATTCACTCTTTTGTTTTCTACCTCCGCATCTTTCTTTCTCATAAATCTGCATATGAGCCTTAGTAAGATACAAAAATGGTCTAAGAAGGAGGGGAGAATAGAGATGGAAAACATATTTGTATATAGCAAAAACAAGTACATTGTTATAGCATTATCCCATACCCCGATCTTATTCTTAGATTCTTTTAATCATAAACCTATGCTCTGATACAACTTGTAACATCCCACATTCTAAGGCTCAAAACTAACTGCTACGGATGCTGCAGTCATCCATAGTTATTAATTGTCGATGACAAAACGGGCTACGCTAATCATATCAGTAATCGGAAGCACGTAAATATAAAAAAAATTCAAAATTTTTTTAATAATAATTTTTCACATTTCATTTCACAAATGATCTTTCATATTCATTATATAGTTCCATTCATAATCTCACATTTAGAGAAAATATAATTATTACAAATTACTCCTAGTGCGACATATGAAGATGTCTCATTGGTTAATCATAGTTAGATACTTGGCAATTATAAAGTATTTCCATTACATCCAAATTGACAAATCCCAACTACACAACATAAATAGATAAAGTTCCTAATAGCTAGATTGCCACATGCACATCTCTTGAAGCAGATTCATCTAATTAGAACTTGAAAGCCCTTCCACCCAACCTACTCAAATGAATACCCAAGAGTTTAAGAGGGAAAACAAAAAATTTAGGTCAGACAACAGTCTAGTGTGAATAAAAACCTATCATCTCAAACCAAATAGATATTTAGTGAAACCATGCAACTTAGCGGAACTAGTTTCCCCCTCGCTAGTATCTTATCAAATCATAACAACCATATAATGTGATCCTGCAACCACAATGGCTAGAACATAGAAAATAACATTTATAATTATGCAATACATATTGGATTACACATCCCAATCCATTATATCATCCATCTTAATTTCGAATGACTACCCGTCATAATTTAAACCGATTATCCGTCTTATTTTAGTCTGACTACCTGTCTTATAATTACGTGGACTACCCATCTCATATTTAATATATTCAGAACTATGTGAACTATCCATCTCACATTTAAACCTATTTAGAGTTATGTGGACTATCCATCTCACATGTATTTATTAAATAGATTACCCATCCCCTACTATACTGACTATCCATCACATATGGTTTAATCATTCAAAATTTTATGGCTATCCATCACACATATATTCCATTTAACTTAAAATGATGTGGACTGTCCATATCATATCCCATAATTTTCATAGGATGATTATGAACCTTTATTATTCTCATAGAGACTATCCATCTTAAGCATGATGCAGACTATCCATCTCAAACCCCATAGTTTCTAGAATTTATAAACCCATCATTTAGCCTTTTCAATTCATGTTACTTACATGTGTTTCTTTAATCCATGCTACCTACATGTTTCTCTTTAGTCCATGTTACCCATAAGTTTAACCCATATCTATCGGTGTCCCAAATTAGGTTATTTCCCTTATAATTTAACATTTCAAAGTGACATAGATTTGTATCCTTAAGAATTTATAGCAAAACATATAGCATATGACTCTTTGCCATTTATTACTTTAGTATAAAACAACATCAAAGTTCATATTTTTAAATGACATTGGTATCCCCAAGGACGTCGTGGATATATAAAATGTATGCTCTCCGCCTTAATGAAGATAAGCAACATTCATACCACGTTATGCCCCATTGACCCTCTCCCAAGGTAAAATCAAAATTAAATCCTTTTTGGTATAAAATCATGTCAAAATGACATTGTCAAGTTTCATAAGCTATAGGCTATCTACCTATTAAAACAAAGCTTTAAGTTTTATAAGTTAGATGGCTAATCACCAAAGATATATGATCTTCGACCCTCTTAAAACATAGGCCTTTTCACCCCTTGTTAAAATAGTTTTGGTTAATATAATAGCAACCCTCTTCGGTAGATGAAGTGCGACGCTGTGGCCTAAGGGCATCGACACCATACCCTTAAGACCTTCATCGATGTCATAAAACCTTTATATATTTAAATAACTTTGGCTATTATTCCTCTTCGCTTATAAGGACGAATCAATAAAAACATAATCACTGCCTTAGCCTTGAAAAAAATGTAGTGATTAGGTGCGGCATTATTTAAAATAGTGTGAAGACATGCAATGTCATTGACGTCGACTACTAATTTTTTTTAAAATGCTTAAATGGATCAAGATGACATCATACCACCACTTATTTGTTGTCTCTATTGTCCACTTCAATGACGAAGAAGCCACTCCATAAATAGATAAGTATTTACCTTATGCTTCCTCCTTCATCTACGTCGACCTTCAAAGAAGCAACATCCCATTAGGCTCGAAGAGGTGCATGCTGCATGGCATTAATCGTAATTATTACGAAAACTAATTTATTTCTATTAAAAGTAAATAATTTTCACCAAATCTTACACTTTGTAAAATTTTTATTGGCTAATAAGATCTCCTTACCCAAAACTTTTCGAATATATTTTCAAGTTTCAAAACACATTTAAAATAATTAATTAATATCCTTAATTAATTAATCCTTTTATATGCTATCCAACATGATAAATTCATAATAAATTGAAATCAATAGGAAAAAATTCCAAAAATTCACAGAAATTAGAGATGTTTTTCTCTTTATTATATAAAAATTTTAGATCCAAAAGCAATATCGAATTATCTTAAATAATTAAAACTCGAAATTAAGTTGTTTCCTCCTTAGAAAATTCATAAAATATCTATTCTAGCTTAGAAAATTATGAAATTAAAAACCCATCTTCAAAATGTCATTTTACATCACATATTAAAAAAATCAAGTCGTTTGGAGATTAAATACTAAGGTTTTATCCTAAAACCCATTTAAATAATTTCATAAAAATTACATAGTTCAACATTCTATCCAAATAATGAATATTCAACCATAACTTAGCAAAAAAACAAGATATGTTTAGGTACCATCCATAATCGAACTCTAAAGCAAGTAAGAGAGATCGATGTTGTATTATTCATCTTTTAAATCAATTGTTTGGGGTCAGGATTTGGTGTAGCTTTTAATCCCTAAGCTTCTTCCCTTTGAATCCTTAGATTTCGGCTTCATATTGCTTGTTTAGTGGCCGACCTTTCTTTTCTTTCCTTTTATTGTTTTGTAATGAATGATAAAAATGAGAATGATTTAAGGCAATAGGTTTGGTCTATTCCTAAATTTCTTATCTCATTCATTCCCTTATATGTATAGTCTTTAAAACAATTTTACTTAATTTATTAAGGCATGACCTTACTATTTACCCAAACCTCATTTTCCTTAATTATTTTCATTATTCTATTTGATCTTTCAATTAAATATCCTGAATAATGTTAAAAAATTAGGGGTATTACACTTAGTTTATATTCTAATATACTGAATTCACTTTCATTGTTGGAAGGTAATTTTAGTTAACTGTAACATCATTAACTTTAATCTTTGAGTCTCAAAGTGGGGGATGTTATAGTTTGGCATCATGGCATAGGTTAGGATACTTAAATAAAATCTAACTAGTAAAAAAATAATATAATAGGAGCAATATTTAGAATAAAACGAACACCCATGGGAGGGGAAGCACTATTATATACATAACATACTTGTATGTTGCTACATACATATATAGGAAGATATATATACCCTTCTATTATTGTTTAGCTTCCTTCCTTCTGTTTCTAATGAAGACTTGCATAACAAAAGAAACAAGATAGATTTGGGAGTGGGTAAATTACGATAGAAGGGACAAGTGTAAGAAGGGTGGTTGAAAGTATGTAGACCAATGGAGAAAATAAAGGAGAAGTTTCTAGAGTAATAGGGGAAGAAGCCGCACTACTAGAAAATGAGGTGGGCATGGATGTGAATGTCTTGTTTAGATAGTTCATGGTTCAAATGGTGTGGGATATTGCACCACTGCTATTCAGCCAAGACCCACGCCAGTGATAGAGGACTTCCCATGGGTGAAGAAAGACTATAGGAGTTTGGAAGGGAAGGCATTTATGGGGAAGGAGCCCGTATTTGAAGTACTAAAGTGGATAGAGCATATTTGGAGACTTAGGCTTAAATGATGCATAGAAGAGAAGGCTGGCATCAAGGCAGCTACAAGAGGACGTGCTGGATTGGTGGGAGGCAGTAATAGGTGAGACCCTAGAGGGAGAGATTACCTCAGAACAGTTTAAAAACAGGTTTGAGGCTCAGTTAATATCAGAGTCTCAACAAAGTGTGCTAATGAGGGTTTTTATTGATCTAAAACAGGATGACCTCACAGTGGAGGGGTATGTCCAAAAGTTCAACTCTTTGGCTAAGTATGCAAGATAGATCATTAACTCTTTGGCTAACAATGGCAGGGTCTTAATCATAAGGTGATGACTAATTTAGCATCTCCTTTTGAGTTTGTTGTTGAAATAGCTAGAAGGTATGATGGGATGTACCAGGAGTAGAGAAGAGTAGATGCAAAACCCAAAGTAAAGCAAAAGAAGAAGTTTCCCCACAAACTAAAGGCAAGAAGGAAGCGCTAAAAGGAAAAGGTGGAGAGGTTGCTCCCATAGAAGTTGCATGTTTTAACTATGGATAGAAGCGCAATAAAGTGTCCAATGCCAAAGAACCTTTCAAGGGTGCTTCATATTTGTAAGGTGTGACGTCTAAAAAAGGAGTTCCTTGAGCTTAAAGCATGGGCTTATGCTTTGGTGGGACCAAAGGAAGTGTCCAATTCATGATTTGGAGTTGGGGGCTATAGTATTTGCATTGAAGATTCGAAGGCACTACCTATTAGGAGAAAGGTTCATTGTTCATTGATCATAAATATTTAAAGCATCTTTTGTCCTAGAAGGATCTCAACCTTCGCTAGTAGCGATGGTTAAAATTCTTAGCCTCCTATAATTTTAGAATTTCTTATTACACCTTATAAAGGAAATGTGGTCGTCGATGCATTGAGTACAAATATGCCATTTTGGGAGCAATGTTTATGAAAAGGAAACATTTGGAGTATAGCTGGCTATGAGTTCATACCCCATTGCAAGTTGAACAGAGATGTTGGCGAGTTTGACTACCATGCCTACACTAATTGAGAGGATTGCGTACTAGTCAGAGGTGAGATGCTAGAATAGCAGTGGCCATAGCGAAAATAGGAGTAGAGTCTAAGGATATGAATCAATGCAGACTCGATTGAGAAGGTTGACTCTGTAAGGATGGGAGACCGTTCGTTCCCGATGTAGATGGATTATGAGATGAGGTGCTACGAGAGTACCACCATTCTATGTTGACCATACATAGATCTACCTTTATATGAAGCAGACCTATTATTGTGATGGGATGAAGAAGGATGTATTGACATTCATCGTGAAATGCATGAATTGCCAGTTGGTGAAAGCAAAGTAAAAGAAGCTAAGTGGGTTGTTGCAACTGCTTGAAATTCCCAAATGGAATTGGGAGCAAGTATCGATGGACTTTATTGATGGATTGTCGAGGAATCAAGCAGAATATGATAAAATCTAGGTCATACTCGATCGATTGACCATGAGCGCTCGATTTATACCCATCTAGTCAAGTAGGATGGTGGCCAAACTGGCCGAGTTGTATGTGAAATGGGTACGATTTTATGGTGTGCTGAAGAGCATTAGGAGCGATTGAGACCCGATGTTCGCTAGTGGGTTCTGGAAGATCTTAAAAAATACATTGGCTATCGAGCTGCATTTCAATATAGATTAGCTCCTGCAAATAGATGGGAAAACCTAGAGAGTGAATTGTATATTAGAGGATCTCCTGCAAGCTTGTATACTTGATTTTGTAGGCCCGTGGGATGGTCATTTGCATATGGTGGAGTTCACATACAATAATAGATATCAGTCTATATGGCATTGTAGTAAGCATTACATAGCTAACAATGTAATACCCCTTCATGCTGGTGGAAAGCAGGTGAGAAACTAATACTTGGGCTAGATATAATGAAAGAATCCTTGAAGAAGATAGAGATCATTTGATAGCGAATGAAAACTACTCAGGATAGGCAGAAGAGCTACATTAATTGGATACATAAAGACTTGGAATTCTATGTCGGTAATATGGTGTTTTCGAAGATTTCTCCTTTGAAGAATGCTATCTAATTTGGTAGTAAGGGGAATTTGGCACTAAGATTCGTAGGTCCTTTTTCGGTAACTAAGAGGATTGGAAACCTAGCATATATTGTCAACTTAACTTAGAAGATGGAGGGTGGGCACAGTGTCTTCCACATTTCTCATTTGTAGAAGTTTATGCATGACTCAAGCATGATGGTTATGTAACGACCCAGAATTTTATTAAATTAAAATTTGAATATTTAATTAATTTTAAATATTTATAAGTGAATTTATAAGTCAAATAAATTTTTATTTGAATTTTTGGATTTAATTGGATTATTAAATCGATAATTTAATATGTTAAATTATGATAATAATTGAATATTGAGTTAAAAATGATTGTAAATAATTTGGAAAATTTTATTTAATCATACTGGAGTTATAGAAATATTTTAGAACTTTTAAAATCGAATTAAAAGTTAATTTGTGAAAATTGAATATTTTAATATTTAATAATCGACTGTAAAATAGTCAATTTTTGAACAGTCTCAGAATTGAACGAGACCAGTTTCATTGGATCCGTAATAGTTAGTTATTACCGGATTTCAAATTTCGTGTCAATCGGAGTTATCGTTTGATCGTGGCAGCTCGAAACGCATCGAATCGTTTTTAATTTAAATTTGGCGAGTCAAAATAGCCATTTTTCAAAAAGTCTCGGATTTCGACGAAACCAGTTTCATCGGATCCGTAATGTGATATTATTGTAAGGTTTCAAATTTCAAGTCAATTGGATTTACCGTTTGTCCTGTACAAATTAAAACGCCTAGAAATCGACTTAAATCGGTTTAATTTAAATTGAGCGTTTGTAGCCATAACTCGCACATACTTCCGAATTAGCTTCCGAAACCTGTTCCATTGTGTCCGGAACGCGGGATAAACCCTAGGTACGCTGGTTACGGCGCCTAAATCGGGGTTCGGAATTCCCGGGATGAATAGTGTTTACGCTAGCTTTTTCTATAAATAGAATTGAATTCACAAAAATAAATAAAAATTTATTAAACCCTAATTCTATCGTGGCCGCCAGTTTCAAGATTCAATGGCCGAAAATATCTGTTCTTCCCCCTCCAATTTCTCAAAATCCATGCATCGATTCGGAATAGTTTCAACTAAGAAATTGTAGAGTGTAGTGAGAGCTTCATATCCAACGGTGATGATCAACGATGGAGGTCTGGATGGGCTCGATTTTGGCCGCGTTCGTGGTCATTTGCGCACGCATTTTCACATGCTAGGGGGGGCCGAGCTTCAGGCGGTTGGGGGCGTGGGTGGTGTTCATGGAGGCGCATGTCACGGAGCTACCTGATCGTGTTCAAGATCATTGCTTTTGGCTCGGAATCGAACCCTAGTTAGTTTGTGATGGGTTCTCTTGCGTTCGAGGATACTGGAGCATTCGCGTGAAGGATGGAAGACAAAGGAAGCGGCCAAGATTTGCTAGGGCCTGGAACGTGCGGTCTAGATGTGATTGGGGTGAAAATAATAAAATAATTTGTAAATTAGTTTATATTTAAATTCGTGTAATTTTAAAAGTTGATATCTTTTTGCTGCGAGGTCGAAACTGCGCGAAACCAGTTGCGTTGGAATCGTATGGACGAGCACTACGCGATGGAGTTGGTTTGGAATCGTTTGGAGTTAGTGAGAATTTCGGGTAAAATTAAACGCGCGTTTAATTTTATTCGAAATAAATCGCTAAAACGGAAATTAAAATCAAGGTGAGAACTTCTCACTCAATCGAATAGATTTCGATTTTATTTTAAATAGTTAGATTTAAAATATTTGAATGCATGTTTGAATGATGACTGTATATATTGATTGTTAAAATAGACATTATGCGCCGTTAGTAAGCGGATGTTATTTAGTAAAAACATATACCGCGAATATTTCATAAACAGTGAAATTGGTATTATATATAATATCAATATATATATATTGGCATATGTATATATTGCAGTTGATTGATTTCCCGTATTTTTTGCGGATGAGACCCTATTGCGCCGTTATTAAGCGGATAATATTTAATAAGAACATGTACCGCGATAATTTCGTACTGGAGCGAAATTGGTATTGTGCTAATGTTTTTGGATGCAGGGAAACAGGTTGGAGGGATCCAACTGGATTCCTCAACATTATTTATTTTATTTCAGATATTTTGATATTTGATTGATTATCATATCGATATATGATATCGTTGTAGTGGTGATTGACTATTTGATGTGTAGCATCATTGGACCCAAATTTTGGGATTTTAAAATGATCTTTAAAATGATTTTTGAAAATATACTTTATTTCTGGAATTGATCCATTATAAATAAATAAACGTTATAATTTTTAAAGTTATAAAAAATTATGGTTTTTGTGAAATATAGTTAAAAAGCTGATTTTTAGAAATACGATTAAAAGTCGATTTTTGAGAAATATGAACTAATGATTTTATAAAATAATTTAGATTGGATTTTTGAATATATGATAAAAGTTTAAATATAGGATTTATAAAATTTGATTATTTTATAAATCGAAATGATGAAATTATAAAGGAATTTAAAGACGTTTTAGAATAATAATATAAACTGATTTATATTTAGAGATTTATAAATGGATATTTATAAATTGAAATATAGACATTATAAAACGAGTTTTTATAAGTGTTTGAATGTAGTGAAAGTGAATTTCATAAATGAATGAAATTTATAGAATTATAAACTGTGAAGTTATAAATGAAATTTATAAATAGTAAGATTTATAAATTTGTGAAGTTAATTGAAGAATAGATTTGGTTAAATAAATGAATCTTATAAGTTATAAGATTTATAATTATGAAGTTTAAAGAACGATTTTTATAAAATAATCGTTTTATAAGGATTTAACTTATAATATGAACTTTTAGTTTATAATTGAGATATGAAATCAAATAGGTTAATAAAGGAATTTATAAAAAAGAAGTTTTTATAAATAAATAGAAACGGAATTTATAAACGTTGTTTTATAAATCCGCAAACGACTTATTTTGATAAGTTAATTGTTATAACCTATTAATGGAGTTATATTCACGTTGTAAACAGTGAATAATCTTTTAAGTTAAAAAAGAATAGAAATAATGGAATTTGTGAACATAGTATATTCACGTTTTTGAATAGTGAATAAGACGTTAAAGAAATGTTTTGAATGTGATATTTTAAATAGAATTAAAACGATCTAACGATGTTTTAAAAGGTGTTGAGATTCGAAACCATAGATTTCAACATTCATTGTTGAAATAGATGTTTCGTGAAATAAAAGGAAATGGTGGACTATAACACTGTTGTTATAGTAAATGATTTCTGAAAGGAAATGTTTTGTATAGTATTGGGATTTATATATCTATTTAATTTCGAATCCCTATACTAATGATTTTGGGTTGTCGTAACGATGTTTTACGTAACATTCGTTTTAGCCCAAGTAAATATGTTTAAGTGAATGATTTCCTTAAAGAATGAAATATATACTTAATTCGATTTAAGTATATTGAATATTTTCTAAGTGTTGAAAATAAAGAGATTTGTGAATTACTTATGAATAAATAAGTATGGAAATGTTTTCCAATGTGAAGTGAATATTTAGAATTTATCTTTTTGAAGATAAATTGAAAATGAATAATTGAAATCGTATATGCACGAATATTTTGAAATATAAATTCATTATGGAATTTATATGTGAAAAGTGAAATTGGTCAAAAATAAATATTGATTTATTTTTGAAGTGTTGGAATTTTATATCTTGTAAAGATATTTTGGAAAATAAATAATTTGGAAAATTATTTGGAATCTGGTGATGTGTGCATGTCCATTGATAGTTCAATAACCGACTATCAATATTTCCCTTTAAATGGGTATTTGGTG
Organism: Allium cepa; assembly: GCA_030765085.1. Classification (NCBI taxonomy): domain Eukaryota; kingdom Viridiplantae; phylum Streptophyta; class Magnoliopsida; order Asparagales; family Amaryllidaceae; genus Allium; species Allium cepa. The sequence continues at coordinate 807,044,277 of CM060938.1, forward strand.
TGAATTGATTGAATTTGAATGCACACTTATTTTTGAATAAGCGCTCACTATTCGGGTTAACCGGGAAAGGACCATGGGGTCGTATAACCCATTCCGAATATGTGATACGTCGTTGTGAATCGCATTTGAAGATCGGTGTTGAAGACCGGTATTTGCGAGAGTGATAGGATGAACTATCGATTGACTCTGCACCGAGTTGCTCCGGTATTGAGTTCTCCATATGTGATGGTGAATCCGATCAGGATTGTGAATATCCGGATTGCAAGGACTTCTTTGTAAGTGCCTTCGGTTCTGTTCGAGCCCGGAACAGACTTGTATGGATTGTATGCCTGACATTACAAGTTGAGATATAAAGCCGATTTCCTTCAAATATATTTCTGTTGGTGGCGGAGAATTTATTCTTTGCTTAACACCCTTCTTTGAGACGTACGAGCTCAAAGGTTATATAGTTGAAGTTATCAGCGATATATCCCATTTTGGTAATGTGACATGCTGAGTGATGCTGAAATGATCATTGTGTTGATTATTTGTGATAGGATCATTTATTTGATCGTCTATCCTAGTGATCATTGTGTTGATCATTTGTTGACCCAAAGCATGGCTTTTGTATAAAGTATGTTTTTGTGGACGTGAATTCGTCGAGCCTCACACCCCGTGAATGGTCAAAACAGGAAAGAAGCAGCAAGGTTATGAGGGGTAGCACCCTTTAGGATGTGTCCATTTCCTTCTGGAAAAGGGTGGTGTCATGGTATGGAGCCCAGATACTTACTCATGTTGAAAACACTTTATGATTGTGTGAATTGATTACGAGCGCTCGGTGAAAAGGTCCCAAAGGACCGGGGGATGGCATATTCGGTCAGTTGTTACTCAGTTAGGAGTAACCCGGCCTTGTGTTGGTAGAGATCCGGTTTGGTTCTCGGGGATGTCCATCCAGAGGCATTCTCAGTGGCAATGGGAAGTTCCTTGGCCTGATCATTCGTTGGAAATCCAAAGAAACAATACGAAACTTGTACGGTATTAGTTGTAGAACCTGCTATTCACTTATGGTGGTCACCACTGTTTGGATAGTAGCTATAGTAGGCATACGATAATGGTCGTATGTTGGCTAAGATTTATATTCTACTTTCGAAATGAATTTGTTATACACTATGCACTAATAATAATATCAAATATTATTTTAAATGCGTATCAAGCATCTTTGACTATCATAAGGAGAAATCTCCTCCGATTCTGCGTTTGCATGTGTGTGTGTGCGGGAGGCCTTATGGTAGTCTCATTTTTAAAAAGCATTGCGAATTGATTAAAAAAAAATATTCCTCTATTTTGATTTTTAGATAAATAAACTGTTTTGAGTTCTCACACCAGTCACATGACTGACTTGGAGTTTATTGTTTTCCTTCCTAAACTCTGGGTGCCCACCAATTTCCACACGGGCAGTCAAGAGTTAGGTTTATCAGGATATTCTGGATATTCTGGAATTGCTGGAGGCAAGCTGGATGGCATGGCGTATTACTAATTTATATAGTAATTCTTTTTCCGCTGCACTGTTTGTTGTTGTATGATGTTGTACACTCTGATATGATGTGATGTAATGAAATGTAATGTAATAACTGATATGGTTCTTTGTTTAAAGATTATTCATTTATTATTATATGTTGTTCCGCTGCGAATTGTGAGATTCTGTTGTTGTTCTGTTGTTTTCTTTTGTCCGTTCTATTTTAAAATTCTTCTATCTTCTATTTTTCAAATTCTCTGTTTTCTTTCTGTTTTCTTCTATTTTAAAATGTTCTACCTTCTTTTCTCTCTTCTCTCTATTTTCTATCTTTCTATTTTCTTCTACCTTTTTCTTTTCTTTCTTTCTTCTTTTTAAAACCCATAACATTCCGGTTTTTGGACCTTCGATTTCTCGGCAGTCGATAAAGTGAGTGTCGATGTCGGATTTTTCGAAAGTCGTAAAATTTTCGGGGCGTTACATTTGGTATCAGAGCTGATGGTTAAGCGACAACCATGGTTCTGTTGGGTATAATTCATTAGAGATAGAGTCAGTAGTACTCTAGAATGAATTTGAGTGTAATAATAGCTATGAGAGCGTATTTGTTAGTGAATAAAATTGTTTTATATTGTGATGATTGGTTTATTGAGTGGCATATGAACCTTCGTCAGCACGGTCAGTCAAACTATGCCGAAGGGGTTTCTAAACACTTGAATAGAACAATTCGGCACAGTATTGTTTTAATTGGGTAAATGAAATAATTTTGCCTTGATTATATTTTATATATAAAGAAATAATTTTTCAAAATTATTAAATGTATATAAGTTGATTGTTAGGTTGTTTGAATAATCTAAATTAAAGAATAATTGTATAAGTAAAAGAATTATAAGAATTGAATTATAATTAAAGTGATTTACAATTGTGAAATAAACTTATATATATATAAGAAGTGAAACTATATGAATATGAGTTGTAAATGAATCAAGTGGATTAAAAGAAATGTGAACTTGAGTTATGTAATAGAATTCAACTTTGTAATTGAATTGAATAAATGGATTGAATGTTAATCAATTGAATGTGAATAATTGATATGAAATAATGAATGTAAGTGGTAATTCATTAAAATTCAAATGTTATTAGAAGTTGAATAAATTGAATGAGAATGAATATAAGCAAAGGAATTTGGTTGTAATTAATATACATTGATTGCTATATGATTGTTGATTGATTGTATATAATTCATTAAGTATTAATGAAATTGAAAGCTATGTAATTGAATTCAAATTGAAAGTAAATAAATTTGAATAGAATTGGAAGTGAATTAGATTTAATTAGTAATGTAAACTAATTGAATTGAGAATGAATGTTAGTAAATCCAATGTAAATAAATCAAATGTGATTTGAATTGAAAACCTATTTCATTGTATATTAATGTGAATATGAATGAATATTATTGGTTATGAATGTAGTTGGTTGATGGTTGAATATATATTGCTATTGTTGCATTTGCTATGTGACATATATAGTTGTTATGTTGTTATATGTTGTATATTGAGATTATTTGCATATGTGCATGTTCTCATGTTGTTTGTTGAGTTTAGTAGGTGCGGATCGCGTTTGCTTCGCATTTGGAGTTCGCTTTAGCGCTATATTAGCCGTATATGCTCGCTAATAAAATATAAGGTACATATCTCGGATTAAATATCGTACTTTTATACTTTTTTCCCTTCGGGATGCCTCATTACTTGATGAGATGTATATTTGTGATATATATACTGTCATTTTTTTTTCGGATCGAGCCGCGCAAAGGAGACTATGGCGAATTTTTCCGAAAATTTAAGGCGTTAGAAAATTTTTGAGAAAATTGGGAAAATTTTGAAAACTTTATTTTGGAATTGAAAGTTAAACAATAGCAGTTGTTTTTGAAAAGATAACTAAGTATGATTTGAAAACTTAGTAAAGATTTGAAAGAAGTTTAATTATAAATTTTGGAAAATTAATAAATTCTGTAATTTTCTTACTTGTAATTTCGAGGACGAAATTCTTTTAAGGGGGAAAGATTGTAACGACCCAGAATTTTATTAAATTAAAATTTGAATATTTAATTAATTTTAAATATTTATAAGTGAATTTATAAGTCAAATAAATTTTTATTTGAATTTTTGGATTTAATTGGATTATTAAATCGATAATTTAATATGTTAAATTATGATAATAATTGAATATTGAGTTAATAAATAATTTGGAAAATTTTATTTAATCATACTGGAGTTATAGAAATATTTTAGAACTTTTAAAATCGAATTAAAAGTTAATTTGTGAAAATTGAATATTTTAATATTTAATAATCGACTGTAAAATAGTCAATTTTTGAACAGTCTCAGAATTGAACGAGACTAGTTTCATTGGATCCGTAATAGTTAGTTATTACCGGATTTCAAATTTCGTGTCAATCGGAGTTATCGTTTGATCGTGGCAGCTCGAAACGCATCGAATCGTTTTTAATTTAAATTTGGCGAGTCAAAATAGCCATTTTTCAAAAAGTCTCGGATTTCGACGAAACCAGTTTCATCGGATCCGTAATGTGATATTATTGTAAGGTTTCAAATTTCAAGTCAATTGGATTTACCGTTTGTCCTGTACAAATTAAAACGCCTAGAAATCGACTTAAATCGGTTTAATTTAAATTGAGCGTTTGTAGCCATAACTCGCACATACTTCCGAATTAGCTTCCGAAACCTGTTCCATTGTGTCCGGAACGCGGGATAAACCCTAGGTACGCTGGTTACGGCGCCTAAATCGGGGTTCGGAATTCCCGGGATGAATAGTGTTTACGCTAGCTTTTTCTATAAATAGAATTGAATTCACAAAAATAAATAAAAATTTATTAAACCCTAATTCTATCGTGGCCGCCAGTTTCAAGATTCAATGGCCGAAAATATCTGTTCTTCCCCCTCCAATTTCTCAAAATCCATGCATCGATTCGGAATAGTTTCAACTAAGAAATTGTAGAGTGTAGTGAGAGCTTCATATCCAACGGTGATGATCAACGATGGAGGTCTGGATGGGCTCGATTTTGGCCGCGTTCGTGGTCATTTGCGCACGCGTTTTCACGTGCTAGGGGGGGCCGAGCTTCAGGCGGTTGGGGGCGTGGGTGGTGTTCATGGAGGCGCACGTCACGGAGCTACCTGATCGTGTTCAAGATCATTGCTTTTGGCTCGGAATCGAACCCTAGTTAGTTTGTGATGGGTTCTCTTGCGTTCGAGGATACTGGAGCATTCGCGTGAAGGATGGAAGACAAAGGAAGCGGCCAAGATTTGCTAGGGCCTGGAACGTGCGGTCTAGATGTGATTGGGGTGAAAATAATAAAATAATTTGTAAATTAGTTTATATTTAAATTCGTGTAATTTTAAAAGTTGATATCTTTTTGCTGCGAGGTCGAAACTGCGCGAAACCAGTTGCGTTGGAATCGTATGGACGAGCACTACGCGATGGAGTTGGTTTGGAGTCGTTTGGAGTTAGTGAGAATTTCGGGTAAAATTAAACGCGCGTTTAATTTTATTCGAAATAAATCGCTAAAACGGAAATTAAAATCAAGGTGAGAACTTCTCACTCAATCGAATAGATTTCGATTTTATTTTAAATAGTTAGATTTAAAATATTTGAATGCATGTTTGAATGATGACTGTATATATTGATTGTTAAAATAGACATTATGCGCCGTTAGTAAGCGGATGTTATTTAGTAAAAACATATACCGCGAATATTTCATAAACAGTGAAATTGGTATTATATATAATATCAATATATATATATTGGCATATGTATATATTGCAGTTGATTGATTTCCCGTATTTTTTGCGGATGAGACCCTATTGCGCCGTTATTAAGCGGATAATATTTAATAAGAACATGTACCGCGATAATTTCGTACTGGAGCGAAATTGGTATTGTGCTAATGTTTTTGGATGCAGGGAAACAGGTTGGAGGGATCCAACTGGATTCCTCAACATTATTTATTTTATTTCAGATATTTTGATATTTGATTGATTATCATATCGATATATGATATCGTTGTAGTGGTGATTGACTATTTGATGTGTAGCATCATTGGACCCAAATTTTGGGATTTTAAAATGATCTTTAAAATGATTTTTGAAAATATACTTTATTTCTGGAATTGATCCATTATAAATAAATAAACGTTATAATTTTTAAAGTTATAAAAAATTATGGTTTTTGTGAAATATAGTTAAAAAGCTGATTTTTAGAAATACGATTAAAAGTCGATTTTTGAGAAATATGAACTAATGATTTTATAAAATAATTTAGATTGGATTTTTGAATATATGATAAAAGTTTAAATATAGGATTTATAAAATTTGATTATTTTATAAATCGAAATGATGAAATTATAAAGGAATTTAAAGACGTTTTAGAATAATAATATAAACTGATTTATATTTAGAGATTTATAAATGGATATTTATAAATTGAAATATAGACATTATAAAACGAGTTTTTATAAGTGTTTGAATGTAGTGAAAGTGAATTTCATAAATGAATGAAATTTATAGAATTATAAACTGTGAAGTTATAAATGAAATTTATAAATAGTAAGATTTATAAATTTGTGAAGTTAATTGAAGAATAGATTTGGTTAAATAAATGAATCTTATAAGTTATAAGATTTATAATTATGAAGTTTAAAGAACGATTTTTATAAAATAATCGTTTTATAAGGATTTAACTTATAATATGAACTTTTAGTTTATAATTGAGATATGAAATCAAATAGGTTAATAAAGGAATTTATAAAAAAGAAGTTTTTATAAATAAATAGAAACGGAATTTATAAACGTTGTTTTATAAATCCGCAAACGACTTATTTTGATAAGTTAATTGTTATAACCTATTAATGGAGTTATATTCACGTTGTAAACAGTGAATAATCTTTTAAGTTAAAAAAGAATAGAAATAATGGAATTTGTGAACATAGTATATTCACGTTTTTGAATAGTGAATAAGACGTTAAAGAAATGTTTTGAATGTGATATTTTAAATAGAATTAAAACGATCTAACGATGTTTTAAAAGGTGTTGAGATTCGAAACCATAGATTTCAACATTCATTGTTGAAATAGATGTTTCGTGAAATAAAAGGAAATGGTGGACTATAACACTGTTGTTATAGTAAATGATTTCTGAAAGGAAATGTTTTGTATAGTATTGGGATTTATATATCTATTTAATTTCGAATCCCTATACTAATGATTTTGGGTTGTCGTAACGATGTTTTATGTAACATTCGTTTTAGCCCAAGTAAATATGTTTAAGTGAATGATTTCCTTAAAGAATGAAATATATACTTAATTCGATTTAAGTATATTGAATATTTTCTAAGTGTTGAAAATAAAGAGATTTGTGAATTACTTATGAATAAATAAGTATGGAAATGTTTTCCAATGTGAAGTGAATATTTAGAATTTATCTTTTTGAAGATAAATTGAAAATGAATAATTGAAATCGTATATGCACGAATATTTTGAAATATAAATTCATTATGGAATTTATATGTGAAAAGTGAAATTGGTCAAAAATAAATATTGATTTATTTTTGAAGTGTTGGAATTTTATATCTTGTAAAGATATTTTGGAAAATAAATAATTTGGAAAATTATTTGGAATCTGGTGATGTGTGCATGTCCATTGATAGTTCAATAACCGACTATCAATATTTCCCTTTAAATGGGTATTTGGTGTGAATTGATTGAATTTGAATGCACACTTATTTTTGAATAAGCGCTCACTATTCGGGTTAACCGGGAAAGGACCATGGGGTCGTATAACCCATTCCGAATATGTGATACGTCGTTGTGAATCGCATTTGAAGATCGGTGTTGAAGACCGGTATTTGCGAGAGTGATAGGATGAACTATCGATTGACTCTGCACCGAGTTGCTCCGGTATTGAGTTCTCCATATGTGATGGTGAATCCGATCAGGATTGTGAATATCCGGATTGCAAGGACTTCTTTGTAAGTGCCTTCGGTTCTGTTCGAGCCCGGAACAGACTTGTATGGATTGTATGCCTGACATTACAAGTTGAGATATAAAGCCGATTTCCTTCAAATATATTTCTGTTGGTGGCGGAGAATTTATTCTTTGCTTAACACCCTTCTTTGAGACGTACGAGCTCAAAGGTTATATAGTTGAAGTTATCAGCGATATATCCCATTTTGGTAATGTGACATGCTGAGTGATGCTGAAATGATCATTGTGTTGATTATTTGTGATAGGATCATTTATTTGATCGTCTATCCTAGTGATCATTGTGTTGATCATTTGTTGACCCAAAGCATGGCTTTTGTATAAAGTATGTTTTTGTGGACGTGAATTCGTCGAGCCTCACACCCCGTGAATGGTCAAAACAGGAAAGAAGCAGCAAGGTTATGAGGGGTAGCACCCTTTAGGATGTGACCATTTCCTTCTGGAAAAGGGTGGTGTCATGGTATGGAGCCCAGATACTTACTCATGTTGAAAACACTTTATGATTGTGTGAATTGATTACGAGCGCTCGGTGAAAAGGTCCCAAAGGACCGGGGGATGGCATATTCGGTCAGTTGTTACTCAGTTAGGAGTAACCCGGCCTTGTGTTGGTAGAGATCCGGTTTGGTTCTCGGGGATGTCCATCCAGAGGCATTCTCAGTGGCAATGGGAAGTTCCTTGGCCTGATCATTCGTTGGAAATCCAAAGAAACAATACGAAACTTGTACGGTATTAGTTGTAGAACCTGCTATTCACTTATGGTGGTCACCACTGTTTGGATAGTAGCTATAGTAGGCATACGATAATGGTCGTATGTTGGCTAAGATTTATATTCTACTTTCGAAATGAATTTGTTATACACTATGCACTAATAATAATATCAAATATTATTTTAAATGCGTATCAAGCATCTTTGACTATCATAAGGAGAAATCTCCTCCGATTCTGCGTTTGCATGTGTGTGTGTGCGGGAGGCCTTATGGTAGTCTCATTTTTAAAAAGCATTGCGAATTGATTAAAAAAAAATATTCCTCTATTTTGATTTTTAGATAAATAAACTGTTTTGAGTTCTCACACCAGTCACATGACTGACTTGGAGTTTATTGTTTTCCTTCCTAAACTCTGGGTGCCCACCAATTTCCACACGGGCAGTCAAGAGTTAGGTTTATCAGGATATTCTGGATATTCTGGAATTGCTGGAGGCAAGCTGGATGGCATGGCGTATTACTAATTTATATAGTAATTCTTTTTCCGCTGCACTGTTTGTTGTTGTATGATGTTGTACACTCTGATATGATGTGATGTAATGAAATGTAATGTAATAACTGATATGGTTCTTTGTTTAAAGATTATTCATTTATTATTATATGTTGTTCCGCTGCGAATTGTGAGATTCTGTTGTTGTTCTGTTGTTTTCTTTTGTCCGTTCTATTTTAAAATTCTTCTATCTTCTATTTTTCAAATTCTCTGTTTTCTTTCTGTTTTCTTCTATTTTAAAATGTTCTACCTTCTTTTCTCTCTTCTCTCTATTTTCTATCTTTCTATTTTCTTCTACCTTTTTCTTTTCTTTCTTTCTTCTTTTTAAAACCCATAACATTCCGGTTTTTGGACCTTCGATTTCTCGGCAGTCGATAAAGTGAGTGTCGATGTCGGATTTTTCGAAAGTCGTAAAATTTTCGGGGCGTTACAGGTTATAATAGATCAATTAGATGATATTGAGATTGAACCAGAAACTTCGAGATCTCATAGGCCGGTTCGTATTGTCGGACGCAATACAAAACAGCTTAGAAGGAAGTTGCTGGAGTTAGTGAAAGTTTAATGGGGCGAGAGTGAATGCAATTGCACATGGGAAATCGAGGAAAGCGTGAGGGCCATATTTTCGAAGCTCTTTGTATGGCAAGGCCTACTGTTTATCGCATTTGCTTCCACTTTTGACATCATATAGGACAGTTTAGTATCTCGCGTGCTAGGATGGCATACCTATACTATGGATTGCATGGTTACTTATTTGATATGTATGATGGTTTCATATAATTGTTAGACATACGGGTAATCATGTTTGATTTATTTGTGGATTTCAGGGGAGATATATCTGAAGGGGGAGAGTAGAACGATCTATGTTTTATATATCGAAGGATCGTAAAATATTTGTATTTATTCATTCGAGGTTGTATGACTCAAAATTTTTGAGAAGTTACTCTTAGGGACATTTTCCATATCTTTATTTTTCTCGATTTTCTATGTGTCGGTTTTGACTTTGAAAACCTTGTTTGGACTATAACTTTTGATAGATGACGAATTAGGTTTTCAAACCACTTCAATTCTTTAGGATAACAGTTTCTCATTCCATAAAGTAGTCATAATAGCAAAACGTACTTATTATTTGTAAATTATAGCTATTTTAAATTTCGATCGCCGCTTGCCGGTTTTGATGGGTAATCAACTAAGCCCATGCTCAGGTCCATTAACACATCTTGAAAATTAAGCTAAGGGAAGGCTCAGGAACTAATCTAAGTCATTTCCATCTTGCCCAAAATTGCTCTAAACCTCCATTAACCTTAATTTCATCTAAAGTCGCACCTTTCCCTTATTAATCTTATCTAAATCATTGATTAAAGGGGTAATTAGCATAGGAAAGCTTTAGATTATCATTTTTTCTGATTTGGATTTATCACTTTGTTTTCTACATCAGATTTAAGGAGAAAATTAGTATTTTAGGAATTTGGTGAGTGGTTTTTGACCTCTCACTCTATTATGCATGTTTATATAGTTAAACATGATATTTTTTAACATGATTTTAACCTTAAAATATTTCTAACCTTAACTACATTTTTATATTTGTTTATGGTTAAAACATGAAGGATTAAAAATAGTTTTTAATGATTTTGCAATCCCTAGTATTCATATGCATATGCTAGTATAAAAGTTAGATCCAGACTAAGATTTGCTTGATTAACACATTCTCATGTATTGGTTGTATAAATGGATGTATATGCATGATTTTCTACGATTGTATATTGTGTTTTGATTTTTTTTCTTGGTTTTTAGGTAGTTGGAGAATAGGTTTGCGAATTAGACTACATAGGCAAAGATTGTCATAATTGGATGAAACCTGGAGGAGGGGTTCTGGAGTATGGGAAGAGCCTAAGCAACAAGTTGCAGCAAAATTAGGGTTAAGGAAATAGGTCGGTGCTGAGTATTATAATTCGGTACCGAGTTAATTTTGTTGGCCAAAATGATTCAGTGAGTTGAAATCTTGGTGTGGAATGACTAGACGAAATAGACAAAGGCTAGAATTTGGAAATTTGATAAGTATTGGTCACCATACCAATTTGTTTCTTGAACTTGGAGGTTTGAGCTTTAGAGTGAGGTCAAACTATTTTGAACGATGGGTCGCGGTCCAAAGCACTTGGGGAATGAAGTATTAGAACTAAGAAAGGAGACTTCACCAAAATTGGTTAAGCATATAGCTTGGTGTCAAGCTATTATAGATCGAGATCGAGTTGTTTATATTAACGGGATCGGAATGAAACTTCTAGGAGGGGAAGTTGAGGCTCTACAGGTCGGGCTGAAGGTGTTTATTTTTTCTCTTGGGCTTTGATAGCGGCATAGTAGCACGACGAAGTTTTGGGACTTTGGTGACAAATCGATGGTGAAAGGAGTTAGGTTTCGATGTTGAAGGCCCGATGTTGAACAGAGTCATGAGAATTATTATCCACAAAGTGTGGGTTCTAAGAAAGGTGACCTATGGATAGAACGGTTGAACAGTATCATAGAATGAAAGAACATTGAATGGTTTCTCGAGGATAATGGGAATTGGATGGAGAAAGGAAAGGGCCCGAATACCCATGCTAGGGGATCATTGATACTTAGAGTGTTTTTTGATGTATTTAATCCAGGGATATTGTAAGAATGCTCATGGGTACATTGAAAGGCTACGGTTGAATGGATCCTATACCCTAGACTAGTTAAATGGGTCTAGTGTTAGCTTCAGGCGAAAGAGAATACACTGAAAATAGGAATTTTCAATAGTCCAGCAGGTGAAAGGTCATACGAGTTATCATATATCCATAGCCTATTGAGTTATAGTGAGGATTGTTTGATGTATGTTATGGTTATATTGATTGTTCTTATGTAGGCTAGCACTTTAGGGATGTGATTGTGGATAGGTATTGGGGATAGGAATACCTGGACAGCCGTCATCACACTTGGATTGCACTATGCCTTTAGTATATATTTAGAGTAGCATACTATGTTCAATATATGCTAACTTTTTGGTTGCAGGGACATATCAGGTATGATTCATATATTCTTGTTCCTTACTATATTGACTTGTATAGTATTTTGAGATTCATTTACCCTTCACTCCAAACTATTGTCGGACTCAAGATTTTATGCTTTGCTTCTTATTATCTCGAGTACTCCTAAATGAGTAGACTAGATAGTAGGTCTACGTGTGAAGCAATGGCTCTATAGAGGATGAGCTGGATGGAGCTATCTCGTATTATATATGGATTACTACGCTTATTCCGCTGTGCAACACTGTGGAGCCTTGGTAGTGTTTGCTTATTATTATGAATTAGTTATTAGGTTTATTTCTGTTGTATAAACTCTATTACTTGTTGTATAAATTTATGAATCTATACTTTGATATTTGGATCACTTAGTTATTATTGTCTCTCTTGTCTTATATCTATGATGTATATTATATTTTAATCCATGCACTATGAGATATACAACAGGTTCTATGATGTTCATTTCATTCTAAAACCTTGATGGTCATTCTATGTCGGCCTGCCATGTCAGTAGCGCACTATCTTATGTATACTGGGTGCCTGTGTGTAAGACGGTCATCACATTTGGTAATAGAGCATAGGTTACATGATAAACAGGAGTTTCGGTAGAGATAGGGAAGGAGTTATCACCCTAGACTGGATCGAGAATATACACACATGCACGAGAGAGTGCATGTTGTTATATATTTTGATTTTCAAAATTATATAGTAGTATATATAGTATAACCCATGTGCACAGACAAGTAACACTTATACAGTTTTCTTTTTGAGAGACTATCATGCTTGTTACAATAAGAATGAGCCGCCAAACAAGAAACACAACGAGGAACTCCATCTCCGAAGTTGAGGAAGGTGCGGGCTTGTGGCAGCAAACCTGACTTACAAGCTATGTTTAATGTTACGACGATGAACTTGCTTCAGAATGCCTAAGCGAAGCTTTAAATGTCGCTATTAGTGTTGGTGCTCAAGTGCAGGCACCAGGAGCTGACTTTGCCAAGTTATGCAAAGATTACTCCACCTTGGAAGGAAAATCATTCCTTAGAATGGTATCGGCTATTGAAATGTAGGATTGTTTGGACACCTACTAGCGTATCTTTGGTGATATTGAAATAGATGATGTCATGAAGAGGAAGCTGGTCACTGGACAGCTCCAAGGGTAGGCCATGAACTCTGGAATGCCATTACCATATCTACAGCTGACGATTAGTTTACGTCGGACCAGTTCAAGACCAGGTTTGAATATTAGTTCATTCCAACTGCTTAGAAGTCTGTGCTATTCAAAAATTTGATGATTCAAAGCAGGGAGAAATGTCTGCTTTCGAATAAATTGATGAGTTTGATTCTTTTTCGAAGTAGATGATGTCTTTCATTGACACTCCATTAAGAAGGAATGAGTTCATTATGGGTTTGGATGACTACTTAGGGGAGAAGTTGGTTAGTCATATGGATGAGCCATTCGAAAGAATTGTCGAGAAAGCTCTTCCCCAGGAGAGTTTATCCCCAAGTCCAAATCAGTTGTTCTTTCTAAGAAGGAGCCAAAACCATAACAAAGCAATATAGGCAAGAAGAAATGGAATGGAAAGAGGAAGCAGCCTTAAGGAAAGAATGTTTAGAAAAAGGCTAAATGAGATCCTATTTGTTATGGCTATGGAGACAAGAGTCACCTAATCAGAGACTACAAATCTAATGGGAAGAAGAAGCATATAACCTTGGTAAACCCGGATGTATACAAAAGAATTGTCCGAAACCACCACAACAGAAGCATTTGTGAAGGTACAGCTTTGGACACTGTTTCAATTTTGCCGAGTACTCCCTCGGCAAAGAGAAGGGGAAGAGCATTGTTATTTATGGTATTCTTACCATTTACGATATTCTATACATATTTTATTCGATATCGGGGCTTTACATTCCTTTATTTCTAGTCATTGGTAGATGAGCTGGGATTAAAACACGAAATAGCTGGCCAACCTTTGATTGTGAAGAACCATGTTGAAGTCTCAACTAGTCTGTGCATGGTTTGTCATGGTTTGACTTTAGTGAGTCATTTATGCTCTTTTGTTTCTGATTTCTCTGTTTTGAAATATTTTGGGTTTGAGATTATCTTGGGAATGGACTGGCTAAGGAAGTATGCAATGTAGTGGATTATGAGAAGCTGTTGGTGACAATTGGGGCTATAGAAGGGAAGACTATAGTTATTGGCTGCCTACTAGATGTTGGGGTTATGGTTGGCTTCCTATATTCGCTTGAGACTCTATAGGATGGATTGACATCTGTGACTATCACTAGAGAGTATTCAAATGTATTTGAGGGGTTGATCGCGTTACCACAACATAAAGAGATTTAGTTTAGATAGGCTTAGTGAAGGATGTCAAACCGATAGTTATTTATTAGAGGCGTATGGCACCCAGAGAGAAAAAGGAGTTGTAGGTGCAAGTAAATGACCCATTGAAGAAGGGGTTATTTCGTATGAGTATACCTAAGTGGAGTGCAACCGTTATATTTACCACTAAGGCGGATGGCTACCGTGAGCTGAATAAAGTAACGAAGAGGAACAAGTATCCACTTCTATGTATTAATGACTTATTCGATCAGCTCCATGGTGCGAATTTGATCTCTCAATTGGATCTGGCAAGAAGATTTCACTAGTTGAGAGTAGCAAAAGAGAGTGTGTCGATCACCATATTCCATACGCCATCTGGTTTCTTTGAGTTGTTAGTTTTTCCTTTTAAGCTAACCAACGCTTCGACATAATTTATTAATCTCATAAACCGTGTCTTTAGGGATTACCTAAACAAGTCCATGCATGTGTTCATGGATGATAATTTGATCTATTTTAGGACTGAAGAAGAACAAATGCACTTGAGGACTGTTCTTGAAGTGTTTAGGAAGCACAAGTTGAAAGCGAAGTTTTTGAAATGTTACCTCTGGAGGAGGAAAGTGAGATTCTTGGGTCATATCATCTTGGAGCAGGACATTGTAATAGATCCTGCAAAAGTGGCCGCGGTTCATGATTTAAACCAATCCAAGAATGTTATGGATGTGACGAGTTTCTTTGGGTTGACTGGATACTATAGATAGTTTATCAAAGACTTCTTGAAGATAGCAAGACTGTTGACCAATTTGATGAAGAAGAGTCAGACTTTTGTTTGAGGTGCGAAGTATGGGCATGCGTTTCAATGTTTGAAAGAGTGGTTGACAAGTGCACCAGTGTTGATCATTCCGAGCGGGAATAAGGAGCTGACAGTATACATAGATGCCCATGGTACCAGAATAGGTGCAGTATTGATGTAGAAGGGAAAAGTAATCACCTACGCTAATCGACAGTTGAAACAACTGAGAGGTAGTATCCAACTCATGATTTGGAACTTGCGGCTATAGCATTTGCTTTGAAGATTTGGAGGCACTACTTATTAGGAGAAAAACTCATGCTATTCACAGATTATAAATTCTTAAAGTGCTTTTTCTCCCAAAAGGACCTCAGCCTTCTTCATCATCGATGGTTGGATTTCTTGGCCTTCTATGATTTTAGCATTTCTTATACACCTGGTAATGGAAATACGGTTGCTGATGCATTGGGTAGAAGACATTCCAGTTTGGGAGCGATGTTTATGGAGTGGAAGACTTCAGACCCCATTGCGAGTTATAACCAAAGATGTTGGTGAGTTTGACTATAAGGCCTACTTTAATTGATCAGATTGGTACTAGTCAAAAGTGAGATGTTAGACCAGTATAGATAATGGCGATAATAGAAGGAGGAGTAGATTTGAGGATTTAAAGCAATACATACTCAATCAAAAAGGTTGGCTCCATAAGAATGGGAGACTATTTGTTTCTGATGTTGGTGGACTATGAGATGAGGTGATAGGAGAGTGCTACCATTCTAGGTTGACAATACATACCGACGATAATAAAATGTACTCTGATATGAAGCAGACCTATTATTGGAAGGGGATAAAGAAGGATATCGGGACATTCATCTCAAAATGCATGAACTCCTAGTTGGTAAAGGCCGAACAAAAGAAGCTAAGTGGGTGACTTCAAGCGCTTGAAATTCCTGAATGGAAGGTGGAGCAAGTATCGATGAACTCTATTGATGGTTCGCCGAAGACTCGAGCAAGGTACATGTAATACCCCTATTTTTAGTTGAATATTATTCAGGACATTTATTTGGACAGATTAAATAGAATAATGTAAAGTATTAAGGAGAATGAGATTTGAAACTTAATAAGGCCGTGCCATACTTAATTAATTAAGTAAGATTGCTTTACTTTAACATATAATAGAATATATAAGATGGGAAATTTAGGAAATAGACCTACCATCTTCCCTTTATATCATTCTCACTTTATTCATATAAAAACAATCAAAAGGAAAATATATGGAAGCCGGCCATTGATCAACCCGAGGAAGGCGAAATCAAAGAAGATTTAGAAATTCAAGCTTAGGGATTCAAATGCTAAATCAAAACTTAAATCCAATATCAATTTTAAGGCGAATAATAAGTGTTCCATCTCTATTTTTCTTTCTTAAAATCATACATGGGTAATATCCAAATCATTTTGACAGAATTTGGTAAGATATGGTTGAATATTCATTGTTTGGATGGAATGATGAATTAAGGGATTTTTATGGAATTATTTAAATGGGTTTGAGGGTAAAATCTAAATTTTTTAGTCTCCAAATGCTTTAATTTTCTAATATGTTATATAGAACATTATTTTGGAGGTAGGTTTTAAATTTCATAATTTTTCCAGTTATAGGAATTATTTTATGAATTTCCTAAAGAGGAAATAACTTAACTTTGGGGTTTAACTATTTAAAATAATGAAATATGGTTTTTGGCTCCAAAACTTTTATACGGTAAAGGGAATGATATTCTCCAATTTTTGTGAATTTTTGGGATTTTTCCCAAGTGATTTCAATTTATTATGAAATTATTATGCTAGATAAGCATTTACATAGATGATTAATTATGGATATTAAATAATTGTTTCAAAGCATGTTTTAGGACTTGAAATTCTGAGTGCAGCATATTTTTGTAAATATTTGGTAAAGAAATTTTATTATCCAATTGGAATTTGCCAAAGTACAAGATTTGGTGAAAATTATTTATTTTAAATAGAAATAAACCAGTTGGTGAAGGCAGAGCAAAAGAAGCCAAGTGGATTATTGCAACCGACTGAAATTCCCAAATGGAACTGTGAGCAAGTATTGATGGATTTTATTAATGGACCGTGGAGGACTCAAGCAGGATACGATAACATTTGGGTCATACTCGATCGATTGACTAAGAGCGCTCAATTTATACCCATCTAGTCAAGTAGGACGGCAACCAAACTGGCCGAGTTGTATGGAAATAGGTACAATTTCATGGTGTGCTGAAGAGAATTAAGAGTGGCCGAGACTTGATGTTTGCTAGTGGGTTCTAGAAGAGCTTACAAGAGGCATTGGGTGTCGAGCAGCATCTCTATATAGATTTCCTCCTGTAAACAGATGGCAAAACCAGGAGAGTGAATCGTATATTGAAGGAACTCCTGCATGCTGGTATACTCGATTTCGTAGGCTGGTGGGATGGTTATTTGCATACGGTGGAGTTCAAATACAATAATAGCTAGCAGCCTAGTATTAGTATGGCATTTCATCAAACATTATATAGCTAACAATGTAATGCCCCTTCGTGCTGGTGGGAAGCAGGTGAGAAACTAATATTGGGCCAGATATAATGAAAGAATCCTCGAAAAATATAGAGATCATTTGATAGTGAATGAAAACTACTCGGGATAGCCAGAGGAGCTACGTCAATGGTATACATAGAGACTTTGAATTCTCCGTCGATAATATGGTGTTTGCGAAGATTTCCCCTTCGAAGAATGCTATCTGATTCGGTAGTAAGGGAAATTTGGCACCAAGATTCCTGGTCCTTTTCGGTAACTAAGAGGATTGGGAATCTAGCATATATGGTCAACTTACCTTAGAAGATGGCGGGTGCGCATAGTGTCTTCACATTTCTCACTTGTAGAAGTAAAATAGAAGTTGATACGCTAAGAGATGGAAAAAAAATTTAGAAGAAGAACTTATTAATACACAAGAATCTTTGTTTAATGTTTCTTCTCAACTCATTATGCCACCGGATGAAGTATAAGTGCAAAAAGGAAAGAATATTACATTAGCTTCAGAAAATCATGATTTAAAATCAAATGTCAAAATTCTTGAATTGCGAAATACTAGTCTCAAAATTGAGTTAGAGAATATTACTAAAAATGTAACTAATTTTAAGAAAGGAAGAGTAAATCTTTCTAAAATTATTAGTAATTCTCAAACTGCCACTAATAAGAATGGATTAGGATATAAAAGTTCTTCAATTTTTTTTTTCGAACAAGAATAGTATATTATATAAAAATTTCAATTTGCATAATAATTTTGAAAAAGCGAAACAAAGCCAATGTTTATTACTCAGAAAGAAATTGGTTAAACAAATACTATAAAAATTTGGGTACCAAAAATCAATAATAATATAATCAGAAACAAGTATATAAAATCTTTTATAACCACAGTTTATAAAATATTGATTTTATTTATAAAGGGAATTCTAAACCCTCTTGGTTTTTGATTCCTAAGACCTGACTCTTAGGACCCTAATAAAAGGTGGGTACCAACATCATTCATATATTTTGAAGGTACCGACTAAGAAAAGAGGAAAGTGGATACTAGACAGTGGTTGCTCAAAACATATGACAGGAAACAAAGACATGCCGACCAACATTATCTACTCGGATGGAGGATCTTTCACATTTGGAGATAATTCCAATGGCTATATCATCGGTAAAGGCGATGTGAGCAATGATGGTACATCTAACTTACCTCTATTACAAATGTTTTACTGGCTAAAAATTTAAAACATAATTTACTAAGTATAAGTCAGCTATGTGATAAAGGTTTTAATATAACTTTTTCAGAAAATAAATGTGACATTTTTGATCAATAATAACCTCATTTTAGAAGGAAACAGATAAAGAAATAAATATGAAAGTCAACCATACCACAAATATGTGACTAGCAGCCAAAGATAATGATCCTTAGTTATGGCATAAAAGATTTCATCACAGATATTTTAAAGCTACTAACAAATTATCTAAGAATAATTTAGTTAGAGGTTTACCAAAGATGAATTTTAAAGTAAAAAATATTTATGATGCTTGCAATTAGGGAAATTAACAAAATGTTCTTTTAAATCAAAGAAAATGAATTTTACCTTACAACCACTTAAGTTATTACATTTGTGTGACGCCCCACCTCTATACCCACGCTAGCCAAGAACACTCCGGAGTAGTGCTGTCAACTAGCACGGAGAATAAGGCTGTTGAGGAGCGACCATCCATGTAATTGCTTATCACACGGTGGCTATAAATAATCTTCGGAAACAAACATAGAAATAATCATATCACAAATCAGTCACAGATATCCATATCACAAAGGCGGAAGAAGATATGAATATATAACTAACACATGAAAGTGTACATCAGAGTAGTGGTCAGTAAGATCCACGATAATACAAAAGAATAGCAACACGTGCTATACAAAAGAATACAACTATGAGTCTATATCTCAAGTGTATACAACAAAAACTGCTAATCTAAACAGTTAGCCAAAAGTCAGAGTGATGAATCCCTGGGAAGAAGTCAACCAGAAGCACCTGTAACATCTCGGTCTGACCCGAGTATTATTTAAGAAAATAATAAACGGGTCAGTCTAGCTATAAATATCAGATGACATGATATAACATAAAAGATATGGCATAAACATAAACATCCATAATGACATACCACTATAAGTCTGTAAATAATGATCAACAGAAGATCAATCAATAAGAGATAATCAATATCACAAGAATCTTCTCAAAGATTCGGAAATGGCATCATACCCCAAACTTGTACTCATAACAAGTCAATGACATAAATTCTAGAAATCAATGCAAGAAGTCCAGAAATCATAGAAAAGAGAAAGAGGCCTATCACATGACGGTCCAAAGACCAAGGGGAGCTACCCCACATGTGTGAATGGAATCACACAGATTAAGGTCCAGATTAACCAAAAAGCAAAAAGGTATGTGTGAGTGGAATCACACAAGTGGTGTCTAGTCTAACCTCGCAACAAGAGACATCGCACAGTTGCTAGTCTAAATCATCAGAATGATCGTCATGATCAACGAGAAGTGTCAATTACACTAAGCTAGTAAATATAGAAGTTTAGCTTCATGTCCCATAACCACTTGCTTAACTTAAATATTTACGAACAAACTGTAAATCTTCACTAATAAAATTGTCACAAGAGGTTCAATCGAACAAGTCCAAGAATTAACCGACGAAGTGAACGCAAGCGTTTCATACCACTCGTTTTACTAAGTCGTTTAATTAGATTTCTCATCCGAGTGAGGTAAAGGTTTGTATATACTAATAGATTGGAAAACGTTTTAAGAAAAGAGCTTTGTTACTAAAAATAGAGTTGAAATTGTTTGTTAAAAAGTTTTGATATTTACTACTAGTATTGAAACCTTTATATTATAAAGTGACAAAACACAGAAGCAATTGTAGAAACAATCAGTCACAAAAATCGCATACGGAGATGTGAATAAAATCCAAGGAAATCAGCTCAATGTTTTTCAGATAAGATCCCCTACGGAGGGGGGGTCCAGGGGGGTGGCAACACCCCAAGGTGGGGGTGCGGGGGGCAACGCCACCGCTTACGGGGTTCGACCTGCCCGGTCAGGTCGCGGGGGTCCAGGGGGCAGCGCCCCGTCCAAAACGGTACGACCTAGTGAAGACAAAAAGGGGGTCTAACGACCTAAGAGGGATTGGGTCGAGCGACCTAACGGTTGCGACCTAGGGGTCTAAGGGGTCAAGCGACTTAGTTGTTGCGACCTAGAGGTGTTCGCGACCTAACGATGACTCACGACCCAACATGGCCGACTTAACAGAGGTCGCGACCTAACAGGATAACTCGTGACCGACTAAAGAGTTGCGTGACTGAAGGGTTCCACGACTTAAGGGTTGCACGACTTAAGAATTGCACGACTTAAGGGTTAGGCCAGGAGCGACCTAACGAGATAAGGTCCAACGACCTACGAGTTAAGGGTCCAACGACCTATCGGGATAACTCGTAACCGACTTAAGGGTTGCGTGACTGAAGGGCTGCACGACTTAAGGGTTAACTCGTAAACGACTCACGACCTATGGATGAACGACTTAAGAATTGCACGACTTAAGGGTTAGGCCAGGAGCGACCTAACGAGATAAGGTCCAACGACCTACGAGTTAAGGGTCCAACGAACTATTGGGATAACTCGTAACCGACTTAAGGGTTGCGTGGCTGAAGGGCTGCACGACTTAAGGGTTAACTCGTAAACGACTCACGACCTATGGATGAACGACTTAACTCCGAACGAGCTAAAAATGGCCAGAACGACCTAGGGTTAACTCGTGAACGACTCACGACCTATGGACGAACGACTTAACTCCGAACGACCTAAAAATGGCCAGAACGACCTAGGGTTAACTCGTGAACGACTCACGACCTATGGACGAATGACTTAACTCCGAACGACCTAGAAATGGCCATAACGACCTAGGGTTAACTCGTGAACTACTCACGACCTATGGACGAACGACTTAAGTGCAGAAAATTCACCAAAACGCTAAAAATTGGGGTTTTTGGCCAATCCAATCCAAACCAAATGCTAACATGCATGCAAAAATGATAGGGAATCATTCCGAACAGTCCAATATAGTTATAGGCTAGAATTGTGAGATAAAAATCTCATCTTTGCACCAAATATCAACGAAAATGAAGTTTTAAGCAAGCAAGAGTCAATCCTTCTTCTATCTAAGCACAAGAAGCTTGAATCCAATGTCTTCTTCTTGAATTTGGAGTAGAAAGATGGATTGCAATTGAATTTGAGTTTTGGAATTTTAATTTCCCATTCCCTCCACCATTAATGCCAAAGCTTGATTAGTTAGGAAATTTATGAAGAGTGAGGAGAAGAGGGTTGGAACTTGGGCTTAATAGGCTAAACTAACCCAAAGTCCAAAGCGGGAAAAGTTAGTGAAATTTCACTAACTCCAAACCTATCGATGTTTATACTTAAAAAAGTTGTAAACGACATTTCGAACTCAATGGAAGTGGTCTCGAGTCCTAATTTGACCGTTTGCAAAAAGTAGCTTTTCGGACCAAAATCCGATTAACGAGTTAATATTTAAATAAAATATTTAAATACAACTCGATAAATATGCGGGTTGTTACAATTTGGATCTTTTGGGCCAACTCAAAATCAATCTATAAACCAAAACAAATATTTTTTTTATAATAGTGGATGATTTTAAAAGATATATCTGGATAGTATTTTAAAAAAATAAAAGTGATACATTTGAAAACTTTAAAATATTTGCTAAAAAATTCAAAATATTAAGAATTGAAAAATAAAAAAATATTCGAAGCGATCATGGTGGTGAATTCAAAAATGAATCTTCTGATAATTACTGTAGTAAGAAATAAATCGTTCACAGTTTTTCATTTTCTAGAACTCCACAACAAAATGGATTTGTCGAAAGGAAAAATAGAACTCTTCAAGAATGTCTAGAACTTTATTGAATGAAAGTACCTTACCAAAACATTTCTTGGAAGAAGCTGTAGCAACTGCTTGTTGTGTTTTAAATAAAGTTTCCATTAGACCATTAACTAAACATAAACCATATGAGCTTTTTAATGGAAGAAAACCTAACATATCATATTTTAAAGTTTTTGGTTCAAATTGTTTTATATTAAATACAAAAGATAAGCTTGGCAAATTCGATCCAAAATCTGATGAAGGAATATTCATTGGTTATTCGGAACGAAGTAAAGCTTACAAAATTTACAATAAAAGAACTAAAGTAATCGAAGAAACACTCCATGTGTCATTCATAAAAATTTCAAAATTAACCATAAAATAGAAAATGAAGAAATTATTTCTAAGGCAAATAACTAAGATGATGATATTGAAAATGCTAAAAATAATACAGGTAACAATTTACAAAATAATAATGATATAAGATCCCCACCATGACATTTAAGAAATCACCCAGCTAAAAATATAATTGGAGAAATAAATCCCAATGTAACAACACGAAATCAACTAAATCAAATGGGTCACATAGTTTTTCTTTCGAATATCGAACCCAAAAATCCTAAAGAGGCTTCAACTGATGACTACTGGATAATAGCTATGCAAGAAGAACTAAATCAATTTGAACGTAATGACATTTGAGACTTTGTTCCTAGACCAAGTAATCAAGCTGGTATCGGTACAAAATGGGTTTATTAAAATAAAGCTAATGAGCAAGAAAATATTATTAGAAATAAAGCTAAACTAGTTGCTTAAGGTTGTAATCAAGAAGAAGGGATAGACTATGATGAAACATTTGCACCCGTAGCTCGTATAGAAGCTATACGTATTTTATTAGCATATGCATGTTTCAATAATTTTAAACCTTTTCAAATGGTTGTATAAAAAAGTGCAATCTTACATGGTTTTATAAAAGAAAATATATATGTAGAACAATCTCCTTTATTCGCTCATGAAAAATATCCAGATCATGATTATAAATTAAAAAAGACTTTATATGGTTTAAAACAGGCACCTCGTGCTTGGTATGACCGTCTCAAAAGTTATTTAATTAATTCTAGTTTTAAAATTGGTAAGGTGGATCAAAATTTATTTATAAAACAAGATAAAAATGATATTTTAATTATTCAACTTTATGTAGATGATATTATTTTTGATTCCAAAATTGAAAAATTATGTCAAGAATTTTTAGAAATTATGACAAGAGAATTTGAAGTGTCTCACATGGGAGAACTTTCATATTTTCTTGGATTACAAATTAAACAATTAACAATGGAATTTTTATTAATCAAGAAAAATATTTTAATAATCTCATAAAATGATTTGGTATGGAAAATACTTCTGATAAACCAACTCCTATGAGTACTATATTACATCTCGATAGAGATGAAAATGGTAAAATTATTGACCAAAAACGATATCGTAGTATGATTGGTTCATTGCTATATTTAAGTACTAGTAGATCAGACCTAATGATGAGTGTGTTTGCATGCACGATTTTAAGCAAATCCCAAAGAACCACAGTTGCGGGCAGTGAAGCGAATTTTGAGACATTTAAGCAAGACTAAAGACTATGGTCTCTTTTATCCAAAAGAATGTCCTTTTGAGTTAGTATCATATAGTGATGCTGATTTTGTAGGATGTCTAACAGATCGAAAGAGTACTAATGGTACTTGTCACTTTATTGGATACTCTTTAGCATCTTGGTTTAGTAAGAAAAAAAATTACGTTTCACTTTCGACGTGTGAAGCAGAATATATCTCTGCTGCTTTATCATGCGCTCAAGTAATCTACATGGAGCAAACACTACAAGATTTTGGAGTAAATCATTCAAATTCAACAATCTACTATGATAATACAAGTGCAATAAATTTATCGAAAAATCCGATAAATCATTTTAGAACTAAACACATAGATATAAGACATTATTTTCTTAGAGATAATATAGAAAAAGGTAATATTTCATTACATTTGTTTCTTTTGGAAAATCATATATCTCACATATTTACAAAACCTTTAAATAAAAATATATTTATAAAATTACATTGAGAATTGGGTATTATATCTTTACATGATTTATAATTAAAATTAACTATTTTTTTCATAAATTGATGCTGCTGGCACTCGAACTCAGGTTGCTGGTAAGGTAGCTATATGTTTTTTCATTGTGCAATAGTGTTTCTTGTTAGACCAAATACTATCTTCCTTAAATCACCTGTACGGTTCTTATTTCTCATCCTTTTTCTATCTCAAACTTTTGTTTGGCCATAATCGTACACTGTTTTCCTTCTCGGTTTATGTCAACTGAAATAGTGTATACACCTATATATAAAGACTCCTATTTCATTCTTTTTCACATCATTCCTTCCAAAACATTTACTTAGCTCAATTCTTTTAAAATTCTGTTTACAAACATCAACATGTCTTCGTAGGAAGTGTCAAATCAATCATCCATTGTTTTTGGCACACCCTCCTCTAAACCATCAAAACATTCCAACAAATCCACTCATGTTTGTATTCCAGTTAAAATTATACCATCTTTTACACATCATACTGGATATACTCCTCAGGAAAAAAGAATTAAACATAATTTACGTTTTGGTTCTCCATCTATGAATGAGAAAATTGACGATATTCATTACTATCAAAGAGAGTCTGGAACTGCAATGCAAACTGTACTATGAACATAAAGTGAATGCTAAACGTTTAAACTTTCCAGAACAAGTCGTGTTAAAGTTCAGTGGTCTTCATTAAAATAGTGCGTACAACAGCCATCGCCTCAACGTTCTCAAGTGCCACCGAATTCTTAGGAATGAAACCTAAAACATCCCGTGTCACCGAACTCCTGGGAATGTAGTAATGTTTGGTCACCAATCCAACCATTACATGAAATAACGAAGGTTGAACCGCACTCTGACGATTCACACTCTTCTAAAAACTAGGAATTTATGTATATTATTTTAAAAAAAAATTTGTATGTTTTATATGTTTTGAAATAAAGTTTTCGTTTTCTAATACATCGACAATTATAAATTTTTTATACTAGTTAAGTTATTAATAGAAAAATCTTTAAGCACGTAGGTTATTAGTTAGAAAAGCACAGATTGAGTCGACTGTATCGACCAAACTAGTCGTCTAAAACTGCTATATAAATTTTTTTATACAAAGAAATTCAGTCGACTGCCATAGAGCATTCAGTCGAGTGAAAAATTGCTTTTCTAAGCTATTTATCGCGGGATAAATTTTCCTGCACAATAGTCGATTGAATTTAAATTTCAGTTGACCGAATATTCTTAAATGCTTGAAATTTTCCAAATTTCGGTCGAGTGCCCATATATATTAAGTCGACTAAATTTTGCACTTGTCAAGCAAAAACCCTTGGGATGAAAACTTGTACAATTAAATCGAATGCCCAGTGCTTTCAGTCGAGTGAATTATTTATTTTTGGTTTTTTTAAAATAAAGATTGCACAATTCCCAATCCACCTTTTCAACCACCCTATTTATTCATCTCCTTCATTTCAAAACCCTATCTAATTTCTGCAAGCAAACCCTAGCCCCCAATATTCTTCAATCAAATTACTACTACCTTAACTCAATTCAAAAAAATGGCACCTAGAACAAAACGAGCTAGACAATCATCCGCCGGACCATCCGAGAGCCGAATTAGGTCATGGCTTCACAATTAAAGTGTGGTTATCCGATTCAACGCCCTGAGAAGCTCACAAATATTCGATAATTCCTTTGTTAAATTTCTGGACTTTAATGCTTGGACTATCCAAGAGACTGCCAAAGCAAGTGATCTTGAAAGCTTGATTAGTTTCGACGCTAATAACATTAAAATATATCCCCTCCTCATCAAACTCTTCTTTGCCAACATGTAATTGGATCACTAAGATCCGAGAAACAAGGACCATTGCATTTGGAAATTAGTTTGTGCCATCCGAATCTACCATCCTCTCTAACATCTTTGTCATATTCTCCATTGTCCCACCGAAGGAATCGATATCAATGACATTGAGGTCGACATGGGCAACCGAGATAAAGTCTCTCATAGATTTCTCTCCGGTGATATGACCATTCTAAAATCCGTCGCCTTGCGACCAAAGGCGCATCCTTCATCGTGCCTTCATCGGCTCTATTCTACTTCGTAACGGAAGCTACAAAGGTCTACAAAAGGACTTCCATGCCCTCTATGCGATCTACTCATCTTAACACGTCAATTGGGCCAAAGTAATTCTTGATGAATTTATCATTGTCAACCATAAGAGGAGCTACAAAACCATCTTCCACAGAGCATACATTATGCAGATTGTCATGAATTTCGGTCTGACCATTCCCAACGCAGCTTTCATTACCGTTGGCGAGCTAAATACTAAGATGTACAGTCTTATGAGTTTTTCAAAATTCCCCCACCTCAAAAAATCATAAGCTTCCAACAATGGGTGGCTAATCGTGCACAAGGGATTCCGCAACCCCATGAGACACATATCTACTCCTCCTCCTCTCAACCTTCTCACCAAATAGAGGAGGAAGAAGAAGACGATGAGATTCAAGATCTTCACGGTGATTTTCCTCCAAATTAAGGTCTAATCACTCTCTCAAAGAATCAAAGTAAGCTAAATCAATGATTGGTCAACGTGGAGAAAACCCTCATCAAGACCAATAAGAAGCTCAACTCCATTAAGGGCTTCTTAAATAAAGTTTGGAAAAAAAATTCTTAAACCGGCTCTACTTCCACAAGTATTGCTAAAAATCCTCTCGCTCCTTTCACTTGGACAACTTCTGAGGAAGAAGAAGAGGAAGGGGAAGAATCTTATAGCGAGAAAGTATAGTCCATTTTTATCTTATCTTATGCTTATGTGTTTTCCTTGTTAATTTTGTTGTTCGTTATGTTGTCATCATGCATAATTGTTGTTGGTTATGTTGTTTGTTTTAATGTTGAATCAATGTTGATTTATTGATGTTTGTTAAGTAATATGTTGTTCCTTTTCATTTGTTGTTGTAGTATGTAAGTTATATGTATTATCTATTTTACTTGTTAATATCAAGTTTGCTTATTCATACTACTATAATTGTTTACCATATTACTTAATTCTTATTCCTTTTTGTAGATGACAAAGAGGGAGAAGTATGAGAAGTTTAGGTAAAGTATTTATTCAAGGGGAGTTTTAATTGCTTTTTGTAAATTTTTATGAAGTTTTAAACTTACATAGTTGTCATCATCAAAAAAGGGGAGAATGTTAGAACGTTGCATTTTGATGTTTTGATCGTGACAACTATATAGGTATATATTATATGAACTAACCAAATTTGTAGGATAAGATACTATTCTACTCGATGATAGATCGAAGACCAAGAATACAAAGAGAAATTTCAAATTTTATAAATGGTTTGTCTATAGTCTAGTCCGGTAGTTAATCAATATTTAAATCTAACCTATGTGGTATATGCATGCACATATGGTTTAAATTATTTTCAAAATCATATACATACTTTAGAAATTATTTATATTAAGTTACTAAACAAAAAGCTTTCAAAAGAAACTAATATGGCAGAAAATACCATTTTCAATCGACTAAACAGATGTTCATAGTCAACTGAAATGCGCACAAGTATGTTTGAAGGTTCAGTCGACCGAACCACCCCATTCAGTCGACTGAACCAAGTGTCTTTTCAAGCTAAAATTTAAAATTCGTATATTTAAATATTTAGAAAACTGAATTTATTTTCTCGATCGACTGGATAATAATGGCTATTTTTTGAATGGTCGCCTTCTTCTAACGAACTGAAACATCCCCTAATTCAAGAGTTATTTCCATATCTTTTGATCGTAACTTTTCACAAACAATTGCATCCTTTAAACTCTATATATTGCATTGATTTTAGTTGTTTTAATAATTTAATTCTCTGATTCTATTCTAATATTCTTGCTATCTAAAATTCTGCTATTTGCTTTCATAAATGTATTCCAATCACTTGCACACTTAAACAAAAATTCATTTGCGATTAAATTAACTTCCAATCACGAACTACTCTATATACCACAAAGGAGAAGATTATATGAAGGATGTACTCGAAAGACTTGTCGGTGCTATCAAAAGAGCACAATCAGTCAAGAAAATTCTTTGTATTGTAGAAGTCCTGTTCGGTCGCTTGGGCGGTAGAAGTCCTGTTCGGTCGCTCCGGCGGTAGAAGTCCTGTTCGGTTGCTCAGGCAGTATAATACCTATTCCTCTGGGTTAAGAGAGGGTTGATAGTTAAATTCCAGAAAAAGTCTAGGATTGGACGTATAACGGGAATTGAAACTAGTATAAAAATCCCTAGTGTCATTTACATTACTGTTTACTTTTTATTCATGTTTCGCACTAGTAGACAGCATAGATTATATTCCATATTACGATCTATAGCAACACTTCTAGTTATTAGTGATAGTTGGGGTTGTGGAGGGGTAGACTAATTGACTGCCTACCAGAGGTTAGGGTTATGGTTGGCTTCCTACAATAGCTTGTGACGCTATAGGATGGATTGACATATGTGACCGTCGCTAGTGAGTATTCGAATGTTTTTAGGGGGTAATCGAGTTACCACCGCATAGAGAGATTTAGTTTTAGATAGGTCCAGTGAAGGATGTCAGACCAGTAGTTATTCCTTTAAAGTGTAGGACACCTAAAGAGAAAAAAGAGTTAGAGTGCAAGTAAATGACCCATTTGAGGAAGGGGTTTATTCGTATGAGTATTGTGATGTCCCACCCCGAGGCCCACATTAACAAAGAGAATTACTGAGTAATACTGTCTGCTAATGCGGAGAATATGGCTAGTTAGGAGCGACCATCCATAGCTTTGTCTTAAACATCTATTAAATATGTTGATTTGGTGCTCTAATTTTTTTTTTTGCTTTCTCAAGTGGATCGACATATTCAGTAAATGCTTAATACAAAACTGTGGTGGCTACATGATCTATTCAGTACAAAACATAACATATATGATAACACATATCATAGAACAACAAACATAGTCAAATATATACATATACATCGAATACAATCACTACAAGAAAAATACCTTTTTATAGTGTTTAAAAAACACTGTAAAAGGATACGATGGCGTTTTTATAAACGCTGTATATCAACAAGTTGTAATATGTCAGGGATCTATAATAACAACCTCAGAATCGCTATAAAAAACATGCTATAAATGACGTTACTTATAGCGTTTCTGAATTGCTATTAAATGGATGATTCAGGACATACAAGTACCTTTCTATAGCGTTTTGGTGCTTGCTATAGAACTTTTACGCAGGGTTATGGTTTATGATGCTAATATTTAGGACGTCATTTATTTTCTATTTATAGCAATTGTAAACGCTGTAGATATATCATTACCTGATTATTATAGCAATTATAAATGCTATAGAAGTATCATTGCCTGATTATTATAGCAACTATAAATGCTGTAAAAACGCTATAGAATGTTTACTTTAGTCTTTCATAGCATTATTTACTTACCATGAAAACTGTTTAATCGTTGTAGAATATTTTTATTGCACTAGCATAACGCTATAATATGTATAGCCATGATAATTTTTTTTCCTAGCATTAACATAAAAAGGATGTAATATACGGTATTTCACACAGTATTAACAATTAAGCATAAAATATATGAATAAAAGCATTTCATGCACAATATTAAGCATATAAATATTAGTAACAATTCATACAATCGTAGCTAACCAAAACAATACATAATAAAAGTAACAATCCATACAACCATAGCTAACCAAAACGATGCATAGTAAAAGTAAAGATGTAAGAACATCGACACAAAATACATTTGAAGGAGAATGAGTGCGACAACATATTTTTTCATGCCTTCCACCATAGCATAAACCCAGAGCATCATACACCACCTGTCAAAAAGCACATACGTCTATTAGTCATAAAAAGTAAACATAAATTATCATGAATACCGAAATATGGAAGAAAATATGTGCGACAAACAAAGAAAATACTCAAAATTAACAGCTAAATCATTCTATGCGCTGATTTTATGTAAACAGCAACCGTATACCCTTGCTGTTCTTGATGTTTACGGTCCCAGATTTCAAACAACTTCTTTTGGTTTGGGACTTACTGTAAGCATAGTAGTATCACTATTATGCAATGTACATAAATTTTAAAAAACTGCTCGTCTTCTGCTGTCAAAGCTGATAATATACAACATAAAGAGAAATTAAGTTTACTATTGATAACACTGATAAGCTTTAAAAATAAATGTAACCATATACATAGATGTAAATGTTTGTAAAACATTTGTAAAATCAAATAAGAAGATAAAGATAATTCATATTATTCAGCAAGATGGCTGAGCAAACTAAGATTGATTACATTAGGGTTACAGAGATAGGTTTATATAGATAGAAAACAAAACAATAAACCCAGACAGGAAATGGATCAATATGCTAACATCCCCCCTCAAACACGCGATGGTACGGCAAAAAGCATCGAGAGTTTGCCAATGAAAAATCTATGACGTTCAATAGTGTGAGCCTTCGTGAAGAAATCGGCAAGTTGCGTCGATGACGAAGTAAAAGGCAGAGAAATAGTTCCATGCAGCAAGTGATACCGAGTGAAATGACAGTCAATCTCAATATGTTTGGTGCGCTCATGAAAAACAGTATTGTGAGCAATTTCAATAGCGCTCTTATTGTCACAATACATAGGAGTGGGAGAAGAAATCGAAACACCCATATCCTTCAACAGCCAACGTAACCAAATAATCTCAGATGTAGTGGAGGCCATAGCACGATACCCTGCCTCAGTGGGAGACCGAGAAACAACATCCTGTTTCTTGCTCTTCCATGAAATAAGGGAATCACCTAAAAATATACAAAAGCCAGTTGTGGATTTTCTATCCGTTGAGTCACCAACCCAATCTGCATCAGAGAAGGCACGAAGCTCCAAAGATGAGGTCAATGGGAAAAAAAAGTCTATGATAAAGTGTTCCTTGCAAGTAACGAAGAATGCGCATAACAACAGCCCAATGAACAGAGGTAGGGGAAGATACGAACCTACTAACAATGTGAACAGCATAGGCAATATCTGGACGAGTGATGGTCAGATATACAAGGCAACCAACAATAGAACGATATAAAGTGGGAGCAGAAAGAGGACTCCCATCGGTCGGAGTATATCGGGCATTTACCTCAAGTGGTGAATCAACATGACGTGTATCAGTAAGACCAGCACGATGAATAATGTCAGTAGTGTATTTGGACTGGGAAAGAAGATAGCCTTTTTCTGAGGAAGCTATTTCAATCCCTAAAACATAGCGTAGATGACCCAAATCCTTCATATCAAAACAACGAGACAGTGTGACTTTAATACTCACAATACCATTACTGTTATCACCTGTAATGATCATATCATCTACATATAGTAGAAGAAGAATACGGCCTGCAGAAGTCAATCTGACAAAAAGTGTTGAATCATGGGGACTAGAGGTAAAACCAAGTGATGTAATTACATTCGAAAATATCTCATACCAAGCACGTGGTGCTTGCTTAAGGCCATATAGAGCTTTCTTAAGCCTACAAACCTGACCTGGAGCATGAGAAACACCAGGTGGAGCAACCATGTAAACTTCTTCCTTAAGATCTCCATTAAGAAAAGCATTTTTAACATCCATTTGAGATGTCCCACTTACGACTGGATGCAACAGCAATAAGAACCCGAACATATGTCATCTTAGCCACAGGAGCAAATATTTCCTCATAATCCATGCCATACTCTTGGGCAAATCCTTTAGCAACTAAACGAGCTTTGTATCGCTCAATAGAACCATCTGACTTGGTTTTAATCTTATACACCCACCGACAACCAATAGTTTTCTTCCCAGTAGGAAGGTATACAAGATCCCAGGTACCAGTTTTGTCTAAAGCAGACATTTTCTCAGACATAGCACGTTGCCACACAGGAGAACGAACAGCCTCCGAGTAAGAAGAAGGCTCATAGAAAGTGTCAATGGAAACAAGAAATGAAGCAAAAGCCCGAGAGTAACAAGAGTAAGAAAAATCAGATAATTGAGTAGATTTACGTGTGCGAGTGGGATAGCGAGGTTGAACAGGATCAGTCATCACAGGAGGTGTTTGAACAGTCGTAGTAGCAGGGGATAAAGTGTCACCTGTAGAAGGAGGAGGAACAGAGTGTATGGATGGCGGAGTATCAATGATAAGAGGTGGTGAATCAGAGGATTTATCAGCAGGAAATGGATCAATGTGAATAAGATCAGACTTAGTCGTACTATGAGGACTAGCTGGAATAGAGTAGAAGGGAATATGTTCAATAAAGAAAACATGACGAGAAACATATAGTTTATTTGAAGAAGGATCATAACAACGATAGCCTTTTTGTCCAATACCATACCCAAGAAAAACACATATAGCAACACGTGAAGATAATTTTGTACGTTCTACGTGTGGACGAAGAACAAAACAAGTGGAACCAAACACTTTTAGGTGAGAGTAATCAGGAGTTTGACCAAACAACTTGGCATGAGGAGAAATACCAGAGTTATGAGAAATCAGGATCTTATTAATAAGATAAACGGAAGTGAGAACAGCTTCTCCCCAAAATTCTTTTGGAACGCTAGCTGAAAGAATCATATAATGGGCAGTTTCAACAATGTGTCTATGTTTTCTTTCAGCAACACCATTTTGTTGCGGGGTATCAGTGCAGGAAGTCTGATGCAAAGTACCATCAACCGTGAATATGTTAGAAAGGTCTCCCTTAGTGTATTCCCCCCTAAATCAGAACGAAAGCATTTAACAATAGCAGAGTGTTGTATTTTAACATATGCTTGAAAGGAAGTATATATATCAATAAACTTAGAACGACGTTTCATCAGATAAACCCAACAATAACGTGTATAGTCATCGATAAAAGAGACATAATATCTGCACCCACCTTTTTTGGGGATGGGTGCTGGACCCCAAACATCAGAATGAACTAAATCAAAAGGTGTAGTGGAAGTAGAAACACTTTGATTAAAGGGCAAAGCAGAAAATTTTCCAAGTTTACAACCACTACAATCTAAAATATCATGAGAACGTAAATCTCCCAAAACACCAGAATTACACAAGAATTTAAGACGAGAGCTTGAAATATGTCCAAGTCTAGAATGCCACAAATAAAACTTAGAAGACAATGGAGTTAAATGAAAATAAGAAAGGTCAATACTAGCAGCAGCGACATGACTTGGAATGTGCAAGTCATCCAAAACATAGAGACCGCCCTGCCTACGGCCTGTCCCAATCAACTTCTTGGAGTTTGGATCCTGCACAGAGCAAGTGGTAGAAGAAAAATGAACAAGATATCCAAGGTCACAAAGTTGTCTGACCGACACAAGATTCATAGTTAATTTAGGAATACAATAAACATTTGGGAGGGAAATGTGTGTGGTTTGAATTGTACCGATTCCTGTTAATGGCAAAGGTGTGCCATCAGCAGTCAAAATAGAAGGTGAGCGAGAATCAAAAGACATAGATATAAATGATGAAAAATCATGGGACATATGATATGAGGCACCAGAATCCAAAATCCACAAAGGAGAATTCAAACCTGATATGGAGGGAGCTGACATGGCAAAGTGCTGAGATTGAGGAGCAGTTGAGACAAAGACTGGCCAGCAAGGAACTTCTGAAATTGTTCTACAAGAGTGTCCATAGAGGAATCCACAACTGATTCACCGGAAGGATGTACCAATGTAGCAGTCCTAGGCTGGGAACTACCTCGTGACTGTCCATGTCCTTGTGCAGTAGAGAGGGACTGTTGTTGGCTACCGCGTTGTTGCTGTTGTGATCTATCACCTGGCTTAAAACTTTGATTTTTTTGACGAGCCAATAATTCAGGACATTGATTCTTCCAATGGCCTGGTTGTTTACAATAATTACAATCACGACCATTCTTGATATTTATCTTGTTGCGTTGAGATGGGATTGGTAAAATCCCTGTAGCAAAAACAGATGCAGAAGAAGTCTGTGCAACTTTCTCAGTTTGAGACTTCAAGCGAGTTTCTTCAGCTAATAATTCATGTAGAACAGAATCAACAGAAGGTAAAGGAGTGCGATGTAGGATGGACGCACGACAATGCTCGTACTCTGGTCGGAGAACCATCAACAATTGAACAAGACGTTGTTCCTTCCTACGAGCGATATATGAAGCAAATGACCTAAGCTCAGCAATCTCAGTCATGGCCAATGATCCCAAAGAGCAGTAATTTCAGAATAAAAATCTTGAATATTTCGATCATTTTGAGACAATGACCGAATATCAGCCTCTAATTGATATTGAATGGCAAAATTAGAACGCACAAAAAGTCGATCCAAATAGTCTCAAACTTGCTTAGCAGTATCATACTTAGCCAATTGCATACCAATTTTATTCTCAACAGAATTATTAATCCAAGTGATGATCTTTGAATTGTTAGTATCCCATATCTCCATCGATTCAACATTAGCAGCTTCAGG
Organism: Allium cepa; assembly: GCA_030765085.1. Lineage (NCBI taxonomy): Eukaryota > Viridiplantae > Streptophyta > Magnoliopsida > Asparagales > Amaryllidaceae > Allium > Allium cepa. The sequence goes on from CM060938.1 coordinate 807,079,290, forward strand.
AGCCACAATAACACCAAAAATATATCCCCACATCTGTTTTCCTTTCAGAAAATTTTTCATGACATAACTCCAATAAGAATAGTTTTATCCATCTAAACGAACACTAATAGCCTGTAATGAATCATCACCTCCTGCCATATTTTGAAGTCAGCAACTGCTTCAGGTCGAGACAGGTATCAATTGGGCTAGAGTTTTGGGGAACTAGGGTTTCGGGTTGATCAGCAGGCTAGGGTTTCAGAACAGGGAGATCGGTAGGCTAGGGTTTCAGGGTTCTAGGGTTTCGGCAGGGAGATCGGCAGCTGAGTCAGGGAGATCGACAGCTAGGGCAGGCTGGGGACTCGGGTTTCTGCAGGCTGGGGATGGGGCTCTGGGGTTTTGGGACAAGATCGACGACAGGCTAGGGTTTCGATGGGTGCTAGGGTTTGGAGCAGGTGATGATACCAGGCTAGGGTTTCGGGTTGAGCCAGGAAGACAAGACGGCGACGAGGCAGCGACGAGGCAGCAGGCAGAAACAAGAACGAGGCTCTGATACCATGTAAACGTTTGTAAAACGTTTGTAAAATCAAATAAGAAGAAAAAGATAATTCATATTATTCAGCAAGATGGCTGAGCAAACTAAGATTGATTACATTAGGGTTACAGAGATAGGTTTATATAGATAGAAAACATAAACAATAAAAAGGCTAAAAAGCCCAACCCAGACAGGAAATGGATCAATATGCTAACAATAGAGAGATGGATACTTGCTATGTTGAGTACCATAAATAGTCTGTATGATCCCATGTTGTGCTTAGTTGCTCTGCCAATCCATTTTTTGTGAATGTATTATCAGTAAGAGAGTTTGTGCTTTTAATGTATGAATTCCAAGAAAACCCGCTGATTGGTACCATTTTTGGATATATTGTTGGAGAAGATATCTGCATGTTATATAAGTGATTTTCAATTGATTATAACTAGTAAGTCCAAGCAGTTTTATAATGTTTATTGATGTTTTTGTATGCATGTTACCATTTAAAAATACACAATAAACATTAAAAAACATACGTAAAAATAACTAGAATTCAGCAATCAAGAGCTTTAAAAAAAATCCTACTTTCGTAGGCTAGGGATGTAAGAATTTTATTTAAACTTTGAATTAACTTTGCAGTGTTATAAACAACAGTTTTATAGTCGGGAAGAATGCTAACAGATCACAGGCAAGTCATAATGCATTCCACTGAATGTCGCAGTTGTAGAATTTTCCAGTCGATGTTTGCAAGAAATGTCGCACATGATGATTTTGATCTGTATACAGAAGACTGTACCAAAAAAGAATAATTTATTAGCTTTTTAGGGTAACACCCAAAAGAAATGGAAATACCTCAAGATTGTATCCAAGTTTCGTCACTACAGGATCACTAGCGACCAAAGACGGTTCACACTGTTTTATTGCTTTATAGAGGTCCCTCGAATATCCCTATTTAGGCTGTCTTAGTATACCTTCAACCATAACAGTACAACTTGTAAGTTAATAAGAATTTAGCCTGTATGGATGCATTTTATTTATAAGTCTGAACAACCTCAGTTGATATTATGTATTTATCAAAAACAAATTTAATTTTCACTCATTTAACTCTCCTATTAAAAAATACACATTTAAACTACTTTCAAAACTGTTTACAAAAACCGACTGCTTTCTGCCACCATGGTTTAAAAAAATGGCATATTTTTCCATTTATGTGGAAAGTGATATGTTTTTGTAAATATTTTGAAACTGTTTGAAATATGAAACTCGTTTTGAAAGTAGTCTAGACGATCAAAAACTAAAACTCCAAAACAAATTGCTTGAGGAACAACTACAATATTGTTTATTTATGTATAGAAATCGATATAAATACCAAATTCATCAATTGGTGCATCATAATCGTAGCTAGTTGCAATGAAGGGACCACCAACTGTCTTCCCAAAGTTGGTTCCTCCATGATACCGACAGCAAAAATAAATTTTTGTTGTTAAATGTTACTATTTCACTTCAGCTTGCACATGCTCCAGCCAGCATGACACTTCACATGCCTACTCAATGCTCCATTTTAATCACATTCTCTCCGATCATTTGTTAGCCATAGCCTGCATGCTTCCATTATCAACCCGAGGCACCTTTTATAACCTATTGCACCTTAATCAAGATCTGCATGCACTCTCTCGGTCTTCAGTTGTGGGTACTTCAATTGTATTGCCAAAATAAAATTAGTAACTATACATAATAATGTGACAGTCATAACTTTTGCAATGTGATTCAAAAATCTAACAGATTATTGTTTAGGAACAATAACTAATGGCATATGACATGTGATCCTATAATGTGATTTATTATCATTTTGATACACCATTGTCAGTAGTACTGACAATGATTTTGTTGAAATTTTCACTCAGTAATAATGAATACAAAAGCCATCAAAATTGCATTTGGATAAATATGCCTTACAAAAAAGTACTTGTAAATGTCTCCATATACGGGATCTGTAAATGCAAAACAAGTAACTGTTAAAATCTAAAAAAAAATACCCAACTTGTGAAAAATCAAAAGAGCAAAAAAAAAGTGGACATGAGTTTTTTCGCGAGTACATACAAGAATAGGTTCAAACCAACAGGCAAAGAAGAATGCTTGTAGTAAAGAGGGTGCTATTTAAGAAACGTGCATAGAGTAAAAGTAAATAGTTGAAGTTTATTGTTTCCAAATTTAAGTCACTTGAAACTATTATCAACATAATGAAATCTTATTTCCAAAAGCATGTATAACTGAATGCAGAATGGTAAATTGATCATGGAACTAATAGAGTTTTTGCTATAACGATTTCAGTCTTTGTATTATAGGAACTATTACTAATATATGTGTTTAAACTTACTAAGTGTAACATGGTTTGCGTGTATAGCACACAAGTTTGCCTCTTCCAACAAGTTAATTATAAAAAATTCAGCTGCCTGCAAAAAATGACATTGATAAGATATAACTGAAATGATGCCCCTATCGTGTAGGCAGGTGTTGTGTTTATCTATATCAAATATAGACCTGAAACTACTGTCTTCTTATATAAAAAATACACACATTTAAAACAAATGAGCATATTCTAGTGATCATGGCGTTAATACTGGTAACTAGAAGAAAAAACTATTGGATAAAGTACTTTAAAACTACAAGCAAATTTGTGTATGCAAGATATATACTGCTAAAGTGGCAGCATTTGGCGATGAGAAAGATGTATTGGGCTTTTTAAAAACAGGGGTTTAGAACCGTGTGTATTAAGTAGGAGGAATAGAACAAAATAAAATATAAATTCAGCTTATTCTATTTCAGTTCAATAAGAACTCATGTCGGTTGATATTATAATTAGAGTAATTTGAATTAAAACATCCAATGCAAATTTACAATATTCTTTCTCAAAGGTTCTTGACTTGCTCACTTTTGAATTCATTTACATAACCCAAAGCAAATATGCAGGCCTATAACAGGCTATGAAATCATATAGTAAAATTTACTTATCCTTACTATTGGAGCATGCCTACAGAAAAAAAAATCAAAGTTGGAATACACACACACATATACACAACCACATGCATGCATACACACACACACATACACATAATTTCTTTATTACAAAGTTAAGCTTTTAAAATGAAATAGTGGAAAATAGAGATCTCTAACACTAAGTAGGTACATTTTTTATTGCAACGTTAACCACATGGATTCAAGAATCATTCCTTCTATTGACAATATTCCTAGTAAAATTGGAATATCTATAACCATGATGAGAATATTGAAGCTTTGAAGACAAAATAATCATAATAACATGCATTTTTTTATATGTAGTGGATGACTACTCTTACATAAACAAATTAAGCTATAGTTGTATGCATATACATATGCAAATATGTATAGAATACGAAACTTCCAAAGGTATATTTAACCAAAATGTTTCAATTTTTGCATCTATACCGTTAAAAAATATATTGACTTTTTACGTTATGTTACAGGTCACCTTTGTCTATACATTGTTTGGCATTTACAGCATATTAAACTCATTATCTTAAGTCCTATATATTAATAAATCATCTTAATTTTTGTTAAATGCATACCCTCTATGACCAAGCCAAGTATTCTAGCCAAATCTGTTTGCAACAAATATTTTATGAATATTATCGTTACTTCTGTAACTCCATGATAAAAGTACTGAATGTGACACATGCATTGGTTGTTTGTAGGGATTATCGAATTAGTTTTACCTCAGATATTGATGTCTATTTTACAAATTAGAAGCCTTATTGCCTTGATTCATTTTGTAGCTTTCTTGAGTTCACTAGTGAAATATCATATTTACTGTTTTCCTTTTCATTAGTAGACTACTTGATAATTATATGTTTTACATCAGCAAAAATAAATAAAACAATAGAGATGGAAAAAAAATGCAAGTTGTTTTTAGAATTAAAATCAGAAGTCTAACCATAAAACCATAATAAAGTATATATAAATAAGTATAGAGATACACAATCCTTGGCTTTGTACTAATAATATATTTCCAGAATAATATACCGGTACTGTCTATTGTAGAGGTCACGACGAGCTGGACGTGATGACGACACACGAGGCAACAAGGTAGTGGCAGTACGCGAGGAGGAAGCAGACTGACTTTTATTGAGATAACTAAGCGAACGAGGAAGAGTGTCATGTCTCAGATAGAAGCAGCTGCAGTAGATAGACGACAAGAGGAGGATTAGGGATTTTGTGGATAAACTTAGGGTTTTGGTAGTGCGGTGGAAAAAGGCAAGAGAGAGGGATCGTAAAAAAATGACCACCAAAATTTTAAGCTTATTCTATAATAGCGGGATTAGCGAGCTATCTTTAATTTAAATGACTATTAAAATAGTAAGCAATAGCAAGTCATGCTACAATGTCATCCCTTCTAGCTATTAATAAACCATTTTGTTGTAGTGACACTATCATCATTTGTTCATGAGCAGGAATGTGCATATACTGGTCTAGGCATATTCGAAAATTAATAAACTCTCATTCACAAAAGTGTAAGGCATATCGATAAAACATATTGATATCTCAATTGATAAATTCATATATTGCATATCCACCCCTGACCAATATTTCAATACACATATAAAATCCTCATATTATACTTAAACAAGGAAAGCACCGACATTCTTCCTTTGATCATCTCGGAGTTAAATAACCTAGAAAACACATCGCATGCATATTATCAATGATAAAAAAGAGTTGCATTGATGATTAAGAGTGTGATATAAAATTTACCAAGCCAAGTTCAGGATTTTGGACTATATCCCATTACAGAAAAATTCCTTTATGAGTCTTTAAGGATTTTATTATAGCTGAACTCTTTGGATAGTTGTCAAACTCTTTCTACTGTTGCGTTGTTGTATGCGCACATACACATACTCTTTTGTTTTAACACCAGAGTCGCTAGCATTTGCCTCAACAAAAGGATCTTCACACACATATTAATTGATTATTAAGATGGAATAAGAACCAAGGAAAATACATTAGTTTTAACCAAGACTGCCTTATTTAAACTGAGGCATCCACAAATGCCCTAGTTAAACCGTGGCAATTTGACAATTAGCCTCAGTATTAACTGACGCATTGCCTCAGTGAAACTGAGGCTAATGCCCAGTGAACTGAGGCGATCGCTTCAATTTTGAATGAGGCATTGCCTTAGTTACAAAACTGAGGCAATCACCTCACTAATGTGAAGTTCTCTTTGTTTTGCAATTTGGTTGGTATTTACTAGATTGACAAATTTAATGATTTTTATTTTTCTGATTGATGCATTCTAAAAGTACATGAATTTTTTCAACTATTTTTTCTCCACTATAGTTTGCAATAACTTGATGCATTTTACATATAATTAGCAAGTCCATTGATTAATCACAGTAGAAATTGTATTGTATAAGATTAACATAAACTGATAGTACTGTAAAAAAAATTAAAATTTTCAACTGGGTACCAACGTAAAAACAGAGGAGTGGTTTTGTGAATAGTGTGATCAAACATAGTAAAAACTTTAAAACCTGAAATAGATTCAAAGTCACAGGACAGTGGAGATAAAAATTTATATAAATTCATAGTCACATGACTTTGATACCTGGAGCTTTTAAGCTTGTGCTTGGCTAAGCGTGAGTATTGATTTCAGGTATGGGCTGAGCATGAGGTGAAGTTGGTGGTGGAGCAACTGGCTCTTAAGAGGTAGCGTGGAGTTATAATAGAGAAGCTCTGGGAAATCTTGAGGAATTTTTGTCGCTGCTATGGGATATGACATAGCTTGTGCATGGGCATCATTTATATCAACATGTACAAGCACACGAGTATTAATCTTGTAACAAAACATAAGCGACCCCATGAAAGGATTATTGATCCTGTAATAAGTTGTGACCTTGCAGCACAACTATTATTCAATATTACAGCTCAAACAAAAGTTTAGTTACAAGTATTTATATACCAAACCAGATAACGGTGTTTTTAGTTTGTGAAAGTGGGTATTATTGATTTATTGGCAAAGCCATCTAGCATGAAAATACCGTTATGTATTTTAACCCAAACAGCGTTTATGTTTTATGCATGTATTCAAAATACCGTTATGTAATTGTAAATGTTTCCTTGCACAGTAGCATACTTAATACATATGTTCAATTGTATTATAATTCTCCTAACTAAACAACGAACCGAATTTAGGTAAAAGAAAACACATTATATAGTGTGAAAATTTAATCATGCAATCAAAGGAAAGAATGAGATGAATTAGATTAAATGTCATCTCTTACTGGTTCATCTCATATTGCTATATTTTTTATGTTAATTTAAGCTCCATCCAAAATAAATTTTAGTTGAATAACCTACCAAGAACAAAAATCCATCACAAAAGCGTATCACCGACCAAACTTTTCAACTGGTTTTACTGGCTCAGTAGCACTTTTCTTAAATACCTACCATGAAAAAAATATAAACTATGATAAAATAATAAATTATGGGCGTTAGAATAACTTTAATATTTATATCTCTAATTTATAAGAGGGTAGGTTGAACCCATACATTCAAAATACTATAATATTCATTATTCTTCCTTATACTACCCTCACATATTTTTCTTTGATGTAGCTGTATCAATTTTTTATACCAAGACCATTATCCAGGAAAAAGGAGTGAATATTCAAATAGCACCTATTTTAACTTAAATGGTCAAGGTAACTGCATAAAATATATAAGTTTCAGAACTACTTGTATATACAAATAAATGTAGAATCTCAACCATGAAGTGTTCAAAAAACTAAAATTTAATAAAGATTAAAAATACATTATGATGATTAACACTCCGAAAAACATAGCATTGGTGACTCATAGAATGAAATATTTATAAAATCAAAATAAAATAGATACAAAATAGTCGAAGTTATACCATATTTCAAATATCATGCCTCATACAACCACTCTATCATCACAACAAATATGATCTAGATTTGTACATACCAAAAAAACAATCTAAATGTTGATTTATAGCGAAATGCATTCAGTTTGAAATGGTACTTATAATAACTTGATAAATATACCTTACAAATATAAACTTTAAATACATATCTGCATTCAATCTTTCTAACTCACAAAAAAATAAACTTAAATTTTCATTTCTACCATCTAGAATATGGAAGCCACACCGAAGAAGAAAATGCAAAAAATAAAAACATTCTTCAGCAAATGCTTCAATGCAATTAAGGAGTCGCAAGTGTGTACTATAACATTATTTTGGACTTTGTCTTAATATTGGAAAATTCTTTTGAAAATTATCAAAACAACACTTTAATCGCAAGTGCGTACTGTAACTTCACTAAATCAAGACTAAGTATTAATGGCAAATTCTTCTTAAAATTATCATAAAAAAAATTGCTGGAATAAATCTTAGCAATCTTATCTCCTTCAATAATAATAATACAAATGCAAAGTGTGTATTTAATAATATGGTATGTAATTCACGCGTTCAGTTTTGTCTAGTAATAGCTAACGCCCTAAAAGGAACTCAATGCTCCATAAAAAAAGCAAAATTGAAAAATATACCTAAAGTGTCGAGTTCAGTATCACTCAACGCTTCGACTAAGTTGACGAATCGTGCTTCAACGAAATTTGTTGAATATGCACTTATATGATTTTTGTTTGATGATAATAAACATATATACATTCACTTAAATGTATTTGATAATATACTATTTATTTTCACAGATTAAATAAATATTTGCTGAATAAAATAAATAACACGGAATCTGAATTCAAACGAATATTTTATTCAAACAAATATTTATTACAATTTTGAATAGTACAAATTCAATTACATCACTATTTTACACATTCACCTCACTACATATCACTCACACTCGTATTTTGTCTTCAACTGCATTCCAGTTTGAATCCAGCTTCTGAGCAATCTGCAAAAATATTCACTAACGCAGTAAAATTGAAAAAGAAATATTTTTGCAAAATAAAATAAAATATGATTTTTGAAAGTATGATTTGCCTCAGTTATTTGGGTTGTTCGTCATCATTTACATTTGAATTCATTACACACGAACAGTGTGACATGCACAGTGTATGTACATGCCACAAGGCCGTGCACGTCAATATACACTTGATAATGCTACAGGGTCAGGTGAGCACAGGTCAAACCCAAATGAAAAGCCGGGTTCAACTCACGTGCAATATATTCAAAATTATGACACGAGCACAAGGTCAAACCCAAGTTTTGAAACTGGGTTCAACACAAGGCAACGTCAAGTTCAGACCAAACAGCAATGATGGTAATGCAACACAATGCAGACACCAATCATACAAGAGAGGCACATCAACTATAAAGACCAGTTACAACTACAGAAACCAGAGAAATGCGCAGTGGAATGAAGTCAAGTGATGCACATATACTTGAAAGCTACAGCATCAAGTAGACCAAGTTCATATGCAATGAGAGGAACATCAAAGACAAGACCAAGTGCAGCATCAGTGAAGACAGCTACTACCACAATGAACCAGTGACAATAAAGGTCAAACACAAATGAACACACATGGACAACATGTCATGAATGAACTAGCAAAGGCTAGCCATCAACATAACAGCAACACCAACTAGAAAAGGAGCAAACCAAATATGTAGTGCATTCTCAAGTACACAGTGAAATCGCCACAGTCTCAAACTCGAATGACAGACCGAACCAAGATATCAGCAACAACAACAGTAATGATACAAGAACAATATCATGAAGGAACCAGACCATAAAAAGTGTTTGAAAATGCAGCAAATACCCAATGGACAAAGATGCAACAAAACAGAGTTTCAAATATGCATGGTGATGCAACTCCAAGCTAAGAGCAAGTGATAGTGAATATATACAAGCGCAGTGTTCAAGCATAAACAAGTGTGCAGGTCAGACCAGAATATTCAAGTCAACACAACAACAAGCCCAAATATACAGAAGTCAATGACGAGAAACAATGAGTACAACTACTGAAGCTCAAGAGGTGGTGTAAATACAACTTGAATGAATGCAAGTTCACATGTACAGCAACCAAACTGAAATACTGCGACAACAAGTGCATGCAACAGTAAAACTCGAGACCAAATGCAACAAAGTGAAATGGAGTTAACTGAGAAATGCAATGCAGATGCCAACATCGATGAATGTATATAGTAGCAGAGAAGCAAGTTACAGAATGCATGAAACAGGAAAAAGAAAAAACTCGTATTTTTTTGAAATAGTCAGCAATTAAAAAGAAGAAAGTTTCTGCCTTGTTATTCAAAAAGGATCGAAAGTTCTCAAAACAAAAGCCGTATGAATCAAGTAAGTATCGAACGCATCAGGAAAGTCGTGTGCATCACGAAAGTGAATTTCAGGAAAGTATCGAGTTAATTAGTGTATTCGAATTCATATAAATACGAGTACCCAAGTATCATCATCGGCATGAATGAAAATAGCAATCGAATTCAAGCAATCAAACCTGAAAGCAAAAGATACAAATAACATACCGAGGCGAATTCAATTATCTCGAAGCCGAACTCTAATTTCACAAATCAAGAGAAGCAGCCGAGCGCGACTCCAAGATCAATAGAGCGTCAATATCAAACAGCATCCGAAACCCTAATTTTGATCGAAAGCCCTAAATTATGATCGAAGAAGCCGCCATTTTTCCAAAGGACCGAATAGAAAAGGAAGCGGGTCTAAATAATAAAAGGGGCCGGCCTTTTTAAATTAGGGTTTTGTTAAGGGCTTTAGTTTTTGTTTTAAATAAGGGCTTTATCTTATTTTTAGTTTTGAATTTGTTTTTAATTTTTAAATCTCTTTTCAAACCATTGTATTTGCTAGTCGTGTGACTAGGGGACAAGCTACGTGGCGTAGCTTGAGAATTCGCAACTCAGTGGCTGAGTTGTGGCAGGGTTTTGAGCGTAGAGTTAGGTTAGTCAGTAGCGGGTGTCGCGAGTTTACGTGTGTAAGCGTGTGACTATCTAATTTCTAGTAGAAACCTTGGGGGCAGCACGTAGGCAGCTCTTGCCGAAGCTGGGTAAATTCTGTGTCGTTCTATTTCTGCATTTATTATTCTGTTTTTATCTGTGCTGCTTCTATTCTGTGATCTGTGTTGAAATTATCTTATAAGCTTCCGCAATTAATTTTTATAATTAATATTATCACCCTATTCACCCCCCCTCTAGGGTGAAATCGATCCTACAAGTGGTATCAGAGCTAGGAATAGAAGTCAACTTCTGTTTTAAAAAATTCGTTTTTTCAAAAACCAACTTTTATTTTAAAAATTTTTGAATTTTTAAAATGGATTCTTTTAATAATGCTTTCGCTGAAGGTCAGTCCATAGTTAGACCACCAATGTTCAATGGTGAATATGCCTACTGGAAAAATAGAATGAAAATTTTTCTGAAAACCATTGACGCTTGGAACATTATTGAGATAGGTTATAGATCACCAACTATAATTGTAGACAATCAGGAAATAGATAAACCGATGGACCAATCGACAGAGCTAGAAAATAAATTACAAAATGCTAATGCTAAAGCTATGAATTCTATTATCTGTTCATTGGATCAATTTGAATTTAATCGTGTCTCTCATTGTTTAACTGCGCAGGAAATATGGCACACGCTCGAAGTAACTCACGAAGGAACATCTCAAGTCAAAGAATCTCGCCTAGCCATGTTAAGCAGCGAATACGAGAATTTCACAATGGCAAAAGAAGAAAATGTCAAAGAGATGTACGGACGACTGTCCAATATAGTATACAAATCAAAGGCTCTTGGAAAATCGTACACAGAGTTAGAGATAGTCCGGAAAATTCTCAGAGTTCTTCCTCGAAGCTTTGAAGCAAAAGTCACAGATATTCAAGAGTCAAAGAATTTGAAACAAATCAAGGTGGAAGAGCTCATTGGAAATCTCACCGCCTATGAGCTAGAGCTAAAGTTCAAGGAAGAGCGAGAAGGAGGCGATACTCAAAAGAAGTCGATTGCTCTCAAAGGAACAACTAACAATGACGATGATGATGGTGAAGCTGAATTAGCACTATTAATAAAGAGATTCAAAAAGTGGAATCGCAAATATGGCAATCCAACCAGAAACCATCAAATTAAAAGCAGAATAAATAAGGCACTAGACATTTCGGAGAAGCAAGAGATCATCTGTCACAAATGTAATAAACCGGGACATATCAAGCCAAATTGTCCTCAAAATCGACCAAACCAAGGAAAGAAACTGAAGAAGAAAAGTTTTGCGGCTACTTGGGATGAAATTGATGAAGATGAAAGTGATAGCACCGAAAGTGAAAGTGAAAGAGCAAATCTATGTCTTCATGGTGAAGTAACTGACAGTGATGATGATGAGCCAAGTGAGGTATCAAAACTTTCTCATTCAGAATTACTTATATATTTTCATGAAGTAAATGGCTGTTTTGAACGACTTAAGGAAAAACATGCCAAACTTGAATCACAAAAGGATTCTTTAATTGATTTAAATAAACAACTTAACCAATTAGTTAAAACCTATCAAAGCAGAATCCCTAAGTGTGAGAAGTGTCCAACATTCGAAGAAGAGGTTAAAAATTCAGAAAACAAAATTAAATCGCTTGAAAATGAAATCCTGCTTTTGAAAGAAATTGAAAACACAAGAATAGAAGACTCTATTAAAAGGTGCACACAACTAATAATTGAAAATGAATCTCTCAAGACCCAACTCCTACAACTATCAACAACGTTGGATAAATTCTCAAAAGGAGAAAAATCATTGAATATGCTACTAGGGAAACAAACTCTTAATACGTCTAGGCAAGGACTTGGATATAAAAAATTTCAAAAAGATAGAAACCAAATTAATCAAGTCAATTCATTTGGACATAATCAAAATAGTCATTGGTATAAACCCGAACATGTGAAGACTGTATCGATTTGGGTTCCAAAAGGCACACCTATAAAATCTCTCAAAGTAAAACAAATTTGGGTGCCAAAAGGAACATGTTTAAATAGTTTTCAGTCTTCTCTAGATTATCTTCCAAAATATCTTGGCACTAACAATTTTGGACCTATGAAAAAAAATAGGTCACTAAATTTTTTTCTCGTGTAGGTATGCTGGCAGGCTAAGGAACAACAGCAATGGTATATGGATTCTGGCTGTTCCAGACACATGACAAACGATAAATCAAAGTTCCTTAGCCTAGAAAAGTATAAAGGTGGCAGGGTCACAATGGGTAACAATGAAAAGTGTAAAATTGTTGGCAAAGGTAAAGTAGGTAACAATACATTTACCCCGAATGATGTACTGTATGTTGAAAATCTGCACCACAACTTGATATCAATCAGCCAGCTATGCGATAAAGGTATGAATGTTATTTTTGACTCTGACTTATGCAAAATTGTTGACAATTAATCTAAAGAAATCTTATTTTCACGTAAGAGGAACGGTAATATATATTCTCTATCTTTTGATGATCTCACCCTTTCAAAATGCTTGGTTGCTAAGGACATAGAAGTTGATTTATGGCATCAATGTTTAGGGCATGCTAGTATGAATTTGCTAAACAAATTAAAAAGGAAAAATTTGGTAAGAGGGTTGCCTTCACATGAGTTTAAAACAGAAAACATTTGTAAAGCATGCACCTTAGGAAAACTTAAAAAATCATCATTTCATGCCAAAAACAGTGTAAGCACTTCTAGAGTACTTGAGCTAGTTCATATGGATCTATTCGGACCTAATGACATTGCTAGCTTAGGAGGTAAAAAATATTGTTTTGTTATAGTTGATGACTACTCAAGATATACATGGGTATATTTCTTAGCCAAGAAATCAGAAACATTTTCATATCTCAAGAATTTCACAAAATTAGTCCAAAATGAAAAAGAAGTTTCCATTATTTCACTAAGAAGTGATCATGGTGGAGAATTTGAAAATTATGAATTTGAAATTTTTTGTAATGAAAATGGAATCAAACATGAATTCTCTGCACCACGTACTCCACAACAAAATGGGGTAGTTGAGAGAAAGAATCGAACTTTACAAGAGTTGGCTAGATCTATGATAAATGAGTATGAACTACCTTTACATTTTTGGGCAGAAGCAGTAAATACAGCATGTTATGTAATGAATAGAGTTATGATTAGACCGCTTCTCAACAAAACTCCTTATGAGCTATGGTTCAATAATAAACCAAACGTTACTTACTTTAAAGTATTTGGATGTACTTGCTATATTCTCAATACAGGTGATCAATTTGGAAAATTTGAAGCAAAAGATGATGAGGGTATCTTCATGGGATACTCTTCGAGAAGCAAAGTTTACAGAGTCTACAACAAAAGGACTAAAACAATCGTGGAATCAATCAATGTGAAATTTGATGAAAGCATTGATAATCAGGAAACATCCAAAAGCAATGTTGAAGAGGAGAAAGAAAAAGATGAATATGAAGAACCAAAAGAAACTGATGATATCAGAGAAACTGTCATAACTCCAGAAGTCCAAAGGAATCTAGATCCAGCAAAACTGAAATACAAAGCAAACCATCCTACAGAATTGGTAATTGGAAACCCTATAGCAGGTATACAGACTCGTTCCTCCTTTAGAAATCTATGTGATCTGTGCTTATATAGTGGATTTATTTCAGAAATAGAACCAAATAACATAGATTCAGCCCTTAACGATGAAAACTGGTTTATGGCCATGTAAGAAGAGCTAAACCAATTTGAACGAAGTAATGTTTGGAGTCTAGCAGTTAGACCTAAGGATTATCCAGTTATAGGAACAAAATGGATTTTTAAAAATAAATATGATGAATCTGGAAATGTAATTAGAAATAAAGCTAGACTAGTCGCTAAGGGATACAATCAAATTGAAGGAGTTGACTTTGATGAAACTTTTGCACCTGTAGCTTGACTAGAATCAATTAGAATATTATTAGCTTTTGCTTGCTACAAAGGATTTAAACTAAGACAAATGGACATTAAGAGTGCTTTTCTTAACGGAATTTTAAAAGAAGATGTGTTTGTTGAACAACCAGAAGGTTTTGAAAGTCATGAATATCCAAACCATGTATATAAACTGAAAAAGGCTTTATATGGATTAAAACAAGCTCCTAGAGCCTGGTATGAATGTCTTAGTTCTTATCTTCTTGAAAATGGGTTCAAAAAGGGATGTGTAGACACCACACTATTTCAGTTGCATGAAAACGATGATCTTTTGATTGTTCAAATATATATTGATGACATCATTTATGGTGCTACTAACAAGTTATTGTATGAGAAATTTGAAAAGGTCATGCAGTAAAAGTTTGAAATGAGCTTGGTTGGAGAGTTAAAATTCTTTTTAGGATTTCAAATCAAACAAAGAGATAAAGGAAAATTCATTTCTCAAACAAAGTATATTAGGGAACTTGTCAACAAATTTGGATTGAAAGATGCCAAACCAGCAAGAACTCCCATGTGTACAACACTTAAACTTGACAAGGATGAAAAAGGTAAGACAGTTGATCAAAAGCAGTACAGAGGTATGATTGGATCACTTCTTTATCTTACCGCTTCTAGACCTGACATCATGTTTTCTGTTTGCCTGTGTGCACGTTTTCAATCTAACCCAAAAGAATCTCATTTAAAAGCTGTTAAAAGAATTATAAGATATTTGTTGCACACCCCACGGTTTGGTCTTTGGTATCCATCAAACGATAACTTTGAATTAAAAGGTTTTTCAGATGCTGATTACGCTGGAAATTTAGTTGATAGAAAAAGTACTAGTGGAGCATGTTTTATGTTAGGGCATTCATTAGTTGCATGGTCAAGCAGAAAACAAAATTGTATTGCATTATCCACCACAAAAGCAGAGTATATTGCTCTAAGTGGTTGCTCTGCTCAAATCTTATGGATGATACAGACTTAGCAAGACTATGGTCTAAATTTTAAACGTGTACCACTAATGTGTGATAGTAAAAGCGCAATTGATGTCACAAATAACCATGTGCATCACTCACGAACAAAACATATAGATGTTAGACATCATTTTTTTCGAGATCATATTTCTAAAGAAAATATCAGCATAAATTTTATTTCAACTGATTCACAATTGGCAGACATCTTTACAAAACCCCTTCCAGAAAACAGTTTTTGCAAACTACGTCTCTGTTTAGGTGTTTTAGAAATTTGAGTGCCTAATTAACAAATCTATCCCCCTCCTAATTATCAAAAAGGTAAATAGTGACTGAAAAATGATAAGGGGTGATATTAATCATACATTTTTCCTCAAGACAGTATACTTTGTATATTTCTTTAGAAATTCACACAAGAGTTATAAAATTCTTTGTTTGGCAAAGATTCCATGACCAGTTCTAATTCTATCATAATTCTATCGACCATCGCTTATCAAAAATCCAATATAGTTTGTCGATATGTGGTATCATAATCAGGAATCATTAGTTTTTCAGTTTACAAAATAAAATAAAATTCAAAGTATTCACTCTCATTTAAAAGTCCTCACGGTTATGCATGGGTGAATTACTTGGAATTTGATATGTAGTTCTATGCTCATTTAAAAGTCCTCACGGTTATGCATGTATGGAATGCATATCAAAATTAATTTATTAAGTAAACAAGTTGATTAAGTCCTAACGGTTATGCATGGTTAGTAGAAATTCAAATTCCTGATAGACATATACCACAACTCGACATAACTATATTATTTTATGATAACATCATTCCCATCATCTCTAAAATGGAATATGCGCCCAACAAGAATGGTTATGATTTTTGTTTGATTTTCTATTTAAATTACATAGTTATGGTCGATTGAGTTTTACTGTTATATTACTATCTATCACCTTATTTCTATTTCATGACACTTTTATTCTTTTGCTGATAACAAAAGGGGGAGAGAAATGTTGGATTTTGGCATTTAAATCATCTTATACTGATATGCAGGGGGAGTTTCGTAAAGATGAAGCATTTAAATAGGGGGAGCAAGCATTGAAATGGTGAATTTATCAAATACATTTAATATGTTTCAAAATCCTAAGTATATGTTTGTTATCATCAAAAGGGGGAGATTGTTGAATATGCGCTTATATGATTTTTGTTTGATGATAATAAACATATATACATTCACTTAAATGTATTTGATAATATACTATTTATTTTCACAGATTAAATAAATATTTGCTGAATAAAATAAATAACACGGAATTTGAATTCAAACGAATATTTTATTCAAACAAATATTTATTACAATTTTGAATAGTACAAATTCAATTACATCACTATTTTACACATTCACCTCACTACATATCACTCACACTCGTATTTTGTCTTCAACTGCATTCCAGTTTGAATCCAGCATCTGAGCAATCTGCAAAAATATTCACTAACGCAGTAAAATTAAAAAAGAAATATTTTTGCAAAATAAAATAAAATATGATTTTTTGAAAGTATGATTTGCCTCAGTTATTTGGGTTGTTCGTCATCATTTACATTTGAATTCATTACACACGAACAGTGTGACAAGCACAGTGTATCACTGTACATGCCACAAGGCCGTGCACGTCAATATACACTTGATAATGCTACAGGGTCAGGTGAGCACAGGTCAAACCCAAATGAAAAGCCGGGTTCAACTCACGTGCAATATATTCAAAATTACGACACGAGCACAAGGTCAAACCCAAGTTTTGAAACTGGGTTCAACACAAGGCAACGTCAAGTTCAGACCAAACAGCAATGATGGTAATGCAACATAATGCAGACACCAATCATACAAGAGAGGCACAGCAACTATAAAGACCAGTTACAACTACAGAAACCAGAGAAATGCGCAGTGGAATGAAGTCAAGTGATGCACATATACTTGAAAGCTACAGCATCAAGTAGACCAAGTTCATATGCAATGAGAGGAACATCAAAGACAAGAGCAAGTGCAGCATCAGTGAAGACAGCTACTACCACAATGAACCAGTGACAACAAATGTCAAACACAAATGAACACACATGGACAACATGTCATGAATGAACTAGCAAAGGCTAGCCATCAACATAACAACAACACCAACTAGAAAAGGAGCAAACCAAATATGCAGTGCATTCTCAAGTACACAGTGAAATCGCCACAGTCTCAAACTCGAATGACAGACCGAACCAAGATATCAGCAACAACAACAGTAATGATACAAGAACAATATCATGAAGGAACCAGACCATAAAAAGTGTTTGAAAATGCAGCAAATACCCAATGGACAGAGATGCAACAAAACAGAGTTTCAAATATGCATGGTGATGCAACTCCAAGCTAAGAGCAAGTGATAGTGAATATATACAAGCGCAGTGTTCAAGCATAAACAAGTGTGCAGGTCAGACCAGAATATTCAAGTCAACACAACAACAAGCCCAAATATACAGAAGTCAATGACGAGAAACAATGAGTACAACTACTGAAGCTCAAGAGGTGGTGTAAATACAACTTGAATGAATACAAGTTCACATGTACAGCAACCAAACTGAAATACTGCGACAACAAGTGCATGCAACAGTAAAACTCGAGACCAAATGCAACAAAGTGAAATGGAGTTCACTGAGAAATGCAATGCAGATGCCAACATCGATGAATGTATATAGTAGCAGAGAAGCAAGTTACAGAACGCATGAAACAGGAAAAAGAAAAAACTCGTATTTTTTTGAAATAGTCAGCAATTAAAAAGAAGAAAGTTTCTGCCTTGTTATTCAAGAAGGATCGAAAGTTCTCAAAACAAAAGCCGTATGAATCAAGTAAGTATCGAACGCATCAGGAAAGTCGTGTGCATCACGAAAGTGAATTTCAGGAAAGTATCGAGTTAATTAGTGTATTCGAATTCATATAAATACGAGTACCCAAGTATCATCATCGACATGAATGAAAAAAGCAATCGAATTCAAGCAATCAAACCTGAAAGCAAAAGATACAAATAACATACCGAGGCGAATTCAATTATCTCGAAGCCGAACCCTAATTTCACAAATCAAGAGAAGCAGCCGAGCGCGACTCCAAGATCAATAGAGCGTCAATATCAAACAGCATCCGAAACCCTAATTTTGATCGAAAGCCCTAAATTATGATCGAAGAAGCCGCCATTTTTCCAAAGGACCGAATAGGAAAGGAAGCGGGTCTAAATAATAAAAGGGGCCGACCTTTTTAAATTAGGGTTTTGTTAAGGGCTTTAGTTTTTGTTTTAAATAAGGGCTTTATCTTATTTTTAGTTTTGAATTTGTTTTTAATTTTTAAATCTCTTTTCAAACCGTTGTATTTGCTAGTCGTGTGACTAGGGGACAAGCTACGTGGCGTAGCTTGAGAATTCGCAACTCAGTGGCTGAGTTGTGGCAGGGTTTTGAGCGTAGAGTTAGGTTAGTCAGTAGCGGGTGTCGCGAGTTTACGTGTGTAAGCGTGTGACTATCTAATTTCTAGTAGAAACCTTGGGGGCAGCACGTAGGCATCTCTTGCCGAAGCTGGGTAAATTCTGTGTCGTTCTATTTCTGCATTTATTATTCTGTTTTTATCTGTGCTGCTTCTATTCTGTGATCTGTGTTGAAATTATTTTATAAGCTTCCGCAATTAATTTTTATAATTAATATTATCACCCTATTCACCCCCCTCTAGGGTGAAATCGATCCTACAAAATTGAGAATCGAGCTTAAGTGAGGTGGAGGAATCGAGCTTCAACGAGTTGGATGGATTGAGCTTAAGCGTGGTGGAGTAATCGAGCTTTGGCAGGTTGGACAAGAGAAGGACGATCATGAAGTTTGTGGATTTTTAAGCGAAGAGGGATTTGTGAGTTCGTAACTTTGTAATTTTGGATTTGGAAGTTTTAGGTAAAAAGAGGGGTTCTTGGCGGTATGAATGAGGGAAGAGTAAATTGTACTGCCAATTTTTTGTTTTTGTTAATAATAGCGTGATCAGGAGACATCTTTTAACCTAAATGACCACTGACCGCCCAACCATAGCAATTTATGTTCCGTGCTATCCGCGCTTGTTATTAATAGAACATTTTCTTGTAGTGAATACATAGTGCCATATGTGATTGGCGATACAACCACAATATATACATACATCAAGTCCCACACAAGAATATAGTCATATACATAAGCATGTCACACTACAAGGAAAACTACACAAAAACTATGCATCCTATCCAAAGAGTCGATAGTAGAGTCCAAAAGGAACAACTAAGCAAAAGCCTATAAGACCTAATCTACAACTCGGTCTGACCCAAGTATATAAAATAAACGGGTCAGTCTAGCTTAAACAACCGATTATCATATAAGAAGAAAGATATATAGATAAGGGGTAACAACCCTTCTCGAATGAGAAGAAGCAACATAATTTATATGGTAAGGACCATAGGTCGGAAGGGTTTCTCAAGAGCGTAAGATCACTAATAACATCAAATATCCACAATTACATGCCTTGTATCATCGGCAAAATCAATAGCCAATGTAATGGCTTTCATCACATATACTCCTAAGTAGAAGATTATAAATCTCAAAATACCAAAGTATGGCTACAAGAATCACAATATAAATAGAACTTGACTTCGATTTCAGATCTCCAAATGTAATCACCATATGATCAATGTGATAGCACTCGGGCTATACAAATAGTCCAACAAAAGCAGCTATGGTGGAAACACACACACACACACACATATATATCATCAAAATTCTAGAAATCGTCATAAAGAAATCTAGAAAACACAATATAAGAGAAGGACCCAACAGTCCAAAATTTAGTCCAACAGCTATAAGTAAATAGGACACAACAGTCCATAAGGTGACCCAACAATCTGCCAAGTACTTTATAAATATATATAAGAGACCCAACAGTCTCAAATAGGACCCAACAATCCATAATTAGCACAACAGCTTTAAATAGGACTCAATAGTCCAA
The DNA here is from genome assembly GCA_030765085.1 of Allium cepa. Classification (NCBI taxonomy): domain Eukaryota; kingdom Viridiplantae; phylum Streptophyta; class Magnoliopsida; order Asparagales; family Amaryllidaceae; genus Allium; species Allium cepa. The sequence goes on from CM060938.1 coordinate 807,099,759, forward strand.
TAGCGGCCCAACAGCCTAAGTACGGGCAAATCATCGTGAATGTGTCTCAAATTCTCAGATAGAAACCCAAAAAGTGTTAACATTGCATCCCATATCGTACATTCTCACTTATCGGTTTCCTAACTGCTAGCCAATGCCACACTAGAAAACATAATTAGTAATCACTAATATTTGTCTCATCTCATTGGCAAATACTACCCGAAAATCAAAACTTTCAAACGGACAAGTCAAGAATTAACCGATAAAGTAAATGCACGTGTCTCATACCATATGTTTTACTAAACCATTTAATTCTCCTTTTCATACGCTCGAATAGTGCGAAAATGTGTATTTTATATAGAAAATAATTTGTTTGAGAAAACAGCTTTTAAAACAATTTTCGAAATCATTTTGGAAAACACTTTTGAAATTCTCTCATTATAGAGAATATATAATTTTATAGCTTTAAAGTAATTTATAAATATTATATAATAATTATTTCAAAAGCCAATTTGTTTCAAAAATCATTTCAAAATTATTTAGAAAAACCTGTGCTCGAAATCATTCGAAAATCATTGAAAAATCTCTGGGTTCAACCTTCAGACATAATTTGAATGGATTAATGACCTCGGAAAGGTCTGAAATTAGATACACACAAAGTCGAATAATTTATATATGAACTGGAAAAAGATTCATTGAATTCCAATATGAAATGGTAAAGATATGAAGTTTCAAACGTGGACTTAGGACATGTTGAATTCTTCCCAGGTCTGAAAACCCTCTCGGGTTCAACTTACAGGCATGAAACAGGTGAGCAACCGACCTCAGATTGAACTGAAAATTGGCATGCAATAGTAGAACACTTTAACTTGTAGTAAAAAAATCGATGAATTCTGACAGGAAATGAAAGAGATACGCTGTCTCAAACATAGACTCAGGCCGTGTTTGCAACAGCTCAGAAAACGGGAATGTCCACAGGCCTGAAAACCATCTCGGGTTCAACTTACAGGCATGAAATAGGTGACCAAACGACCTTAGATAGAAATAAAAATTGGTATGCACATATTAGAACACTTTAAATTTCAAATAAAAAATCGATGAATTCCTACATTAATGAAAGAGATACGCTGTCTCAAACATGGACTCAGACCATGTTTACAGCAGCTTAGAAAAATGGAACATGCACAGGCCTGCAAACCTTCTTGGGTTCAACTTACAGGATTGAAACAAGTGACCAAACAACCTTAGATTGAACTAAAAATAGGTACACATAGTAGAAAATTTTAACTTTCAAATAAAAAAAGAACCAATGAGTTACGACATAGGAAGAAGAAGATATGGTCACACAAAAAAGCAACTCAAATTGGTTTTGCTGTAATTCAAACAACATAATATTCATTTACAGTAAACTATTTCTGGCATTTCAGCTTGCGATGTTGCTTCATTTAAGTTAGCACTTGTGAGATTTAAACTCACCTTGCAAAATAGTTGAGCAACAAAAGCGAATTGGAGAGAAGATGCAAGCTTTGGCCTTCTAGGAGCTTCAACAACCAAGAAATGAAGTTTAAACAGACACGCAACAACAAAATTCAATTACAGACAACAAATTCACCAAATCAGAAAAAAGATGGAAGGAAATTTGGTTTTGGGATTTCATTACCTTAAATAATCGACTCTAATTAGATAAATTTCAGCAAATAATAGGATGGAATGAAGATTTTGATTTTTACTTTGAAAGAGGAAAGTGGGTTTTTGATTTTTTCTTTTAGTTTATTGGAAGGAAGCTTTTACTGTACATACCGAAAGTGAGAAAGAAGAAGTTTCTCAATTTTTCTGGTTAAGTTAACAAATGAGCTAAAATCCAATAACTAAACAATTAGCCCCAAAAATTAAATTAACACTCTAAAACACTAATACACTAACATATATACAAGTTAACATATATACACATAATTCAACTCTATAAAAATCACACAACATATTTTTATGTTCTAAAAATTATTTTACATTAATATAATAGTTAATTTTTCTCTAAAAATTATTTTCATTATTAAAATTTTTATTTTAATTTAAATGCACAAATTACACAATTATTACATAAAACTCCATTTTTAACTCCAAAAATTACATAAAAATTATTTTCTTGTGTAATAAAATATGACAAATCATTTTAACATCATTTCTTCATCCAAAAATAATTTTTAAACAAAATTTATCCTTTTTATTTATAATATACCACATATTAAAACAAACACTTCTTTTAAAAAGTAATAAAAGAAACATTTGGCAATAATTACTAAAATTATTGCATTTCCCTAAATTAAAACCATGATTTGCACATTTTTAACAAAAATAACCAAAATAAAGTTTCAAAACTTTATTTTAACATTTTAAACCCCTTGTTTATTCAAAACAAACAATTTTAAATCTCTAATTTATTTTATTTCACAATATTAAATTATAACCACCATTATAATTTAATATTACAGGTAATCACCAAAACCAGAGTTGTTATAGACTCTCCCCTTATAAAAATTGCATCCTTGCAATTTCTACAGAAGAGCTGTATTCAACACGATTTATTTCATCAAGCAAAAGAAAGTAGATAAGCTCAAATTTAAAATTTCTTGCCCCAATACATGATGATAGAAAACTAAGATAAGATTGCTCGATTAATTCTATGGTTTTCCGAGTGTAATTATTGGGATTAGCGGACCATTGAATTTTTACGAGCAGAATATTCTTATTTCGAAGGTATTACACCTTCGAGGCAAGAACACTAATTGGTGGCTACACAATAGATAAATCGGATGAGATCGATTCCTCAGATGCCTAACGAATAGAGTCGTGATTAAGCACAACTTTATCCCGAACTCCAACCCACAAGATGATAATCGATACGACTTTCAGTATAACACTACGAAGGGAGTCATACCGATATTAGATTGACAACAATTACGATAAGAAAACCCAATAAGAAGTAGGTGGTTTCTCCAAATACCACCTAACTAATACGACTGCATAAACGCAAGTTGTAAAATAATTGCACAAAGGCGACATAAACACAAGGAACAAATTACGTATATTAATTTACAATCAAAAATTCTTAGAGTTTCAAAACTCATTATCTATATGATCATAGTCTCAATTTTCAATGCTTGAAAATTTTCAAAACTCTTTAATATAGCATTTAATAAATAATACAAAAATTCAAATTCCTATTTCCTATTGTTAAAAAAAAGAAATTTCCAAAAGAATTCTATAAATCATCACCAACAAATCCTTAAGATAAAATTTAAAGTCTTACCACTCTTTATTCTCAAACAACCAACAAAACAAATTTTACATTCATCATGTCTAAATTTGTATTAAAATATCCAATAGACATTTTAATTTTTGACCAAAGCATTATCCAATCTTGAATACATCATTTTAACAATAAATCATAACTATATTCAAATTCACAAATTTCAAATAATATAATGGCAGTGCCCCACCATTGGTTTATAGTGAATGACCCTATTAATTGGCTGCAGAGTTGACCAACAATCAAAACAGCCTCGCCACTTATATCCTACACTCGCAAATGTTCAATGGCTACATTTTCCATTTAAAAAGATTAATTTTCAAACTCATTTTATTTGTTTTCAATTTTTACTTATTACAACTCAATTTTATCATGTTTGAATGTCTCATCAAAGCGTTTAGGAAATTCCTATCGATATCGTTGATCAGGCGCGCCGACCAAAATTCCTAAAGCACTCGATGGACAATCCAACACAAAATCATTTCTAAATGATAAACATGGCTCTTATTTAATTTACAAAATACTCTTAGCTTATCCCAATTAAAGAATCCAAATATTCTTATAAATATGTCTTCAATGAGAAAGAATTGCAATTTAAATTTATTGCTTTACACGTTAGTAATCATGAATATAGGGATGAACTCATCGAGATAGTCCCAGATTACTCGATTCATAAGATTAATGAAATAAGTTAGAGCATTCGTTAAACCGAACGGTATAACGAGCCACTCATAGAACCAAAAATGAGTTTAATACAGAACTCCATTGCCCGTTTGGGTGGCAAACCCAAAACGGACTCAGATACATCAGCAGAATCACAAACAATAGGAATTTGAGAAACTTCATTATCATCTCTAGACTCAAGAGCGATTAAAGATATTTCGGAATAAGTAGCAATATTCTGAAGAACAAGAGGCAACAGAGCAGCTAAATTAGGATACCTAAGATGTAGGATCCTCTCAAAATATGGGATTCGGGCTTGATGAAAAGCAAGCCAATTCATCCCTAAAATCACATCAAATTCAGGATAGGGAATAATGTGCAAAATCGCACAAAAGAAAGTCTACAAGGAACAACCTCAATATTGTCACACATCATGCCAAGCATTGCGGATCCCCTCAATAGGATTCGCTACTTAAGGAAGTAACAAGATAAAAACATCCAATGATATAACTTCAACAAACTCCTTCGATACGAATGAGGGTAATGCATCTGTATCGAAGAAAGATCAAATAGAGCGATCACAATGTGGATTACTCATAGGGTAAGATATTATGAATTCAATTATGGAATACTATGGAATAAAATATATTCCTAGATATATTCCCAACTTATATCTACCTCAAAGGTCTTGAAAAGGTTAAGGACACGGTGATCAGAGATTCTGTAACACTTATACTGTACTTTGATGTACCGTAATATATGTTCTGTTATATGTTTATCATATTTTTTTCTAAACTCAGCCCTGATACCAAGCCATGACACCCCACCCCGAGACCCACGTTAAGAAAGAGAATTATCAAGTAATACTATCCGCTAATGCTGAGAATAGGGCCGGTTAAAAGCGACCATCCATAGCTTTTTCTTAAACATTTATTAAATACGTTGATTTGGTGCTCTAAATTTTTTTCTTTCTCAAGTGGATCGACATATTCAATAAATTCTTAATACAAAACTATGATGGCTATAGGACCTACTTAGAACAAAACACAATATAAATGATAACGCATATCACAGAACATCAAACAGAGTCAAATATATACATATACATCAAATACAATACATAGTGCTATAGATGGTTGGCGACACAACCACAATATATACATACATCAAGTCCCATGCAAGAATATACATAAGCATGTCACACTATAAGGAAAACTACACAAAAACTATGCATCCTATCCAAAGAGTCGATAGTAGAGTCCAAAAGGAACAGCTAAGCAAAAGCCCATAAGACCTAACCTGCAACTCGGTCTAACCAGAGTATATAAAATATATTAGCTTAAACAACTGATTAGCATAAAGGTATACAGATAAGGGGTAACAACTCTTCTCGAGTGAGAAGAAGCAACATAATTTATATGGTAAGGGCCATAGGTCGGAAGGGTTTCTCAAGAGCGTAAGATCACTAATAACATCAAATATCCACAATTACATGCCTTGTATCATCAGAAAAATCAATATCCAATGTAATGGCTTTCATCAACTATACTCCTAAGCAGGAGATTATAAATCTCAAAATACCAAAGTATGGCCACAAGAATCATAATATAAATAGAACTCGACTTCGAGTTCAGATCTCCAAATGTAATCACCATATAATCAATGTGATAGCACTCAAGCTATACAAATAGTCCATCAAAAACAGCTATGTTGAAATGTAATAACCCGGATTTTTTGATATCCGGTAACTGGATAATTAACTGGTTTATTCAATGGAACAGATAAAAATTCTGATAATGAAAGATATCTGGTTATGTAAGTGAATTTGAAAATATAATAAAATTGGATTTTAAATCTCTGGATAAATATTTGATAATTTCCTAATATAATTACTTAAAATTTGACAAACTAACCTTTTGAAACAACTAAAAATGATGGTTTATATATATAGATGTAAGTAGATTTTAAATAGTAAAATTATTATTTTCAAACATATTAAATTTGAGTTTATATATATATATATACATACGTGTGAGTTGATTTCAAAATTGAATTTTTAATTGAATTTGAATTTGAATTGGAAATTCAAAAGATAATTATCTTAAAATAAAATTTGTTTTAAAATATATATATATATATATATATTATGTATATGTAATTTTTATATTATTTTCTTTAAAGGATATTAATTATATAAATTAAGAAAAGTATTCATTAAATAGTAAATTAAATATAAAAGGTTTAAAAACCATTTTTAAATTTATAAACTCATGTATAATTACAAATGTAAGATATATATACACTAAATAACAAATGGAAGCCTAAGATTACATGTAATTACATATGTAAGCTAATGTTGTCGTGCAATAAACAAGTGTTGAGATATTACCTTATGAAAATGACAAATGTAAAATTATTAAAAACAAGTGTCATATCTTTTAATTATCTTTTATTTTAAAATAAAACGAGATTTTTACATATCCATTACTCTAAAACTCTCTCTCATTTTCTTTCACAAAAAAAACTGGGAACTAAGAAAAAGGTGAACAAAAACCCAAAAAAAGAAATCTGAAACAAGTTCAGATACCACTGCAAATTAATTCAAAACTGAGATGATTATAAAAAGCTCAAGCAAATCAGTTCAAGCCAAGAATCAAACCAGAAATCATTTCAGTTCCAAGGTCATCTAAATCCAGTAGTAGATCAGAATTAAAGAACAGATCAGATCAAATTGCAGTTTTAATTCAAGCTTGCAGTTCACATCAATTGCCAGTTTTTCAAAAATAGCTCTCCTCTGTTTATCAATTACAGGTGAGTAAACAAAACCTTTTAAAAACTTTAATATGGTTGAAACTTTATTTCATGTGATGAATGATTGTATTAGTGAAGTTTGCATAAGAATATGTATATGAATGTATGTATAAACATCTGATTTTCCTGTAATATGCATGTGTATGTACACACACACACTGCTCTATGTTATTCACAGTCCCCAGTTTTCCTTTCAAAATTTATATGATTCCATAAATTCATTGTTGAGTCTTGAACATTAAGAAGAAAACGGTTATAACTACCTAAATTTATTTTTAAAAATAGTTTCAGGATTTTATGTTTAGTAATTAATTCAAAATTGGAAAAGTTCAATGAAAAATCAATTTGGGTCAAAAATAAATCATTTTGATTCTCTGTTTTAATTAGTCTATCTAATTTGAGATAGTGAATGATGAATTTTAAAGGTAATAGCTTGATTTTTAGTTTGCTAAATCGTTGGAATGATTGAGTTGAACGTTTTTGGGCTTTTTGGTTGTTTGCCATTGATCGGTGGTGACTTGGAGGTCATCGTTGATAGTAGAGGTAGCCATAGTAATGGGGATTCAGGGAAAAATGGCCGAAGATTTTTTTTATGGTCGTGGAAGTGGAACGGCAGCAAGATAGGGTTTTGAGGCCAGTTGTGGTAAGTTTTTGGGTCCTAACAGCGCCGTTGTAGGAATTCGTGTGTGCGGTCCAGGGGGAAATGGTGAAAGGGATGACGACGCACCTTTGGGAGAATTCCGATGGCAAGAAGCGAGTTGTGGCGGCGGTGCGAAGGGCTCTGTTGGCTGGGTTTTTGGTTTCTGTGGTGTTGGACACCTCATTTTTTATTCAAGTGATGGATTGGGATTCTGATGGGTCGGGTCTGATGAGTGGGTCGTCGACGATTTGGGTGGCGGGGCGGCGATGGTTGGAGAGATTCTAACTAAACGTGCACAAGCACGTGTATTTTGGCATACTGGTCTGTGTACTGATGTGGTTTGATTTGGCAGAGGAGAAGTAGAGGTCTGGGAAAAGGGAGATGGACTCAAGTGTGGGATCGGGTTTGCCTCGGGTAAAACAAGCTTGGGTTCAGGCCTGTACCCGAAGTTTTTATGCTTGACTATTGTAGCAGTAAATCAAGTTTAAAGTTTATCTAGGTAAATAAGTTCCAAAAGAAAATATAAGTCTGGTCTGAACAAAGTATTAGCGAGTTTAAACAAATTTTTCAAAGTTTTAATTTGTTTTAAAATTGTTTGTTTAGAGGAAATTGTATAATAAGTCAAATTCCTAAATGTTTTACAAGCGTGAATTAAATGATGTAACTAAATAAAGGATTATTTATTTAATGTATTGAAAGATGATTAATTGTGTAATCAATTTAAGGGATTGACTTATTAATGTGATGAATTAATTAAGGTTTGGTAATTAAGATTTATTATTTAATTTATTGATTATTAACTAAAGATTAATTAATTAAGGAAATTTATTAAAGTTGATTAATTAAGGATTAATTAATCAATAGTTTAGAATCATAAATTAATTTAATAGAAATTAATTAATTGGTAATTAAAAATCAATGAATTGGTGATTAGAGATTAATCAAGTAATTAAATTATAATTAAGCATTAATTAATTAAGTAATTAGAGATTGATTACTTAAATGATGATTGCTTAATGTAAGTGTTATCCCGCCTTTTGGCAACATCGAGATACCCAAAAGTTAACAGAAACTCAATGATTACTAGCCACACATATCGATTATACGCTGTAGGTTCACCATGGATATCGATGAATTTTGTCTGAGTCCGGATCGGGCCACAATTGACAGGACATGATGAGCAAAGCTGTAGAAGCCTGTGTTTCAAATCTCAAGTCAATCCGAGCTTGTATGTGCAAGTTATGATCGATTCAATCTAAGGAAAGAGAATGCTGTTCGTATCCATGAAAAGGGCAAGGTGATGGTCCATTTGAATCCATCAGGTTCGAATCCATCAGCATGACATCATCTCGCTCCATTCGAATCCATCGGGTTCGAATCCATCAGGAGTTAGCCACTTTGAACCGATCTCGTTCGTATCGATCAAGTTCGTACCCATCCTCATGCCTCAGTTCGACTCCATCTAGTTCGCATCCATCAGATGATCTCACTTCGTAGCCATCAACAGATGGTGTGCTTCGTATCCATCGATGTGATAGTTGTTCCAATCCATGGATGACGATCACTTCGAATCCACCAAGTCAACAAGCTTAGATGACGTGTCAACCCTCGGTGCAAATTAGGCGAAATCTAAGGAATTGGTGCGTTCAACCCGGAGAGAAGACCAGATCGACTCGAAGGACGCGCGCCACCTCATCACAGAACCACGTGAGCTGATGGAGTCCAAAGCATCGATTCGAAGCCATGGATTCGAAGCCGACAGCCACACGAAGAACACCATTTCGAATCCAAACTCGAGATCTATTAAGCCAAATGCCATGAAATTTTTACAGGAGCTTGCATACATGATGTGGAATGCCTCCACCAAATTTCAGCCCAATTGGACATCATCTTGATCGATAGGAAATGACTTCGTATCGATCACAGATCGACTTGAAACTTTCCGAGGTTGGTCGCGTGGGCCCACTCACGTGCAAGAAAAAGTCTCCCGGAGTTTGAGCGAGATCTGAGCCTCCTACGCCTATAAATAGAGCCCTAGAGCCAACAGAAAAGGGAGATCTTTTTGCCATTCAACGTCCAGACTCTGCCGGATTCAATTCTACTCACAACCATCACTGTTGTAAACGATTTACTTCACTATAATCGCTGTAATTGATTGTAATCAGCAAGTATAATCAATAAAAAGGAAAACCTTTGAAGTGGACGTAGGCCGGAGATAGCCGAACCACTATAAATCGTGTGTTCTTGTTCATAATTTCTGTATTGTCGCGTGTTGCTTGCTTAGATCTGTGATTTGTGTTTGAATATTGCTGATTCCTTTTCATACACTCGTGCTTTCACGATATTTGGGGTTTGTGACCAATTTTGGCACAAACACTTTGGTGCTTTTACTGAGAAGGACTAGCACCCACTACACCAGATTTAGAATTCAGATTTAAGAGTTTGAAGAATCCCGATTCAGAGACAATGACTCGACAAACAAGACAAAGAACTGATCGGAGCCAACAAGGAGGGAGCCAAGAAGCATCCTCTGGAGCTGGAGAGGGACAGGCTTCAATGTATGTCACTAGATATGAGATGGAAGCTATGGCTAATTCATTACGCAAAAGCATGATGAAGACTCAACAGGAGATGCTGCAGAATTTCCTCGAACAAATGAGGGCGGCGAATGTGCAAAACCTTGGACCAACTACAACAACTGCAAGTGCGGGACAAGGAATCAGGATTACAGAAGCTAATGAAGGCCAGGTTCAAGACCAGAATGCAGGAGCTGAAGGTGATCAACAAGGACTTGGGGGCAGACCCTCAGGGTCCGATACTGGAAGACCAATAGACGGAGCCCAACAAGCTGGGACCAATGCTTATGCTAACGAGCCACCCGAAGAGTACGTACCAGAATTCCCTTCAAGGCTCAGGGGGCAGGATAGAAACTTGATAAGGGGTCAACCCCTGGACGGAGACGAGAGAATGATTGGTCTAATGTGATGAATCATGAGAGGAGGATTGTCTGGCGGAGGGTTGGAAGAAGTCAGTTGGAGTCCGTTCACTCCAAACGTTAGAAATACAAGGAACCCCCAAAATTCAAACTACCAATGCTAGATCCTTTTGACTGGAGGTCCGACCCGACCGTGCACACTACCAGATATATTAGGCACATGGAAGTGCTGGGGGCATCCGAGGAAGTGATGGCTCGATGCTTCCCTTTATACTTGTCAGATTTGGCTGCGCTTTGGTTCAGGCAACTAGAAACTGGATCAATCAGAACATGGGGCGAGCTTGTAGACTGCTTCATGAGACAGTTCATGGTCCATGTGACGCGACCCAAGAGTGTGATGACTTTAGCCCCAATAAAGAAAAGGACCAGAGAGTCCATAAAAGATTTTCTACTAAGGTTCAATGCAACGGTGACTTCTGTAGATCGCCCAGATCCATCAATGATTTTGATGACGGCGGTGGCAGGAGTTGGGGAAGGCACCAAATTTAAAGATTCTCTAACTAAAGATCCACCGCAAGATCTCAAAGAGTTCTATCATAAAGCTGAAAAGTTCATCCGATTAGAAGAATCACGAGCCGAGAGGCAGGAAACAAACGTCGCGCAAAGCGAAGGAACCTCCAGGGAACAGTCCAGATTAGATAAAGGAAAGAGGAATCAGGATGACAGATACGATGGTCCTGATAAACGGAAGAAATTCCAAGAACCTAGATTCAGGAAATACACAGATTTGACTGCAGGCCTGAAACGAATTTACACTGATACTCGGGGGCAACTCCCTTATCGAAAGCCACCCAGGAGAGATCCTACTGAGCAGGAGCGCAAAACTGGTAAATATTGCCTATTCCATGAGCTGGATGGGCACACTACAGATGAATGCCGCCATTTGAAAGATGAGGTGGAAGAACATGCCAGGAGTGGTAGATTGCCACAATATGTCAAAGAACATACAGCGGCGGTAAGGCCTAAACAACTACCGCGTCCACTTAACAGGAACGATCCTGGATCGGGATCACGACTCGTCATCCACTGATTAAAGATGGCTAGGGTCGAGTCCAGGATTCGGACTTCGGTCGAATGATTTCATTTAGATTTGTTTTCAGAATAAACGGTTACTCCACTTACTCATGTACGGGAACCGGAGAGATCCCTAGGCATGCTCTGAGATGGAGATAAACCGATATGCCTAAAGAGGCAATGTTTAGCTTTTTCCTGATGTTTAAGATTGAACATCTAGGACCTGAATTTAATAAATGAATTTTAATTTCTTGAAATAAACCTTTGACCGGAGAGTTAAAGGATGAACATTAAATACCAATATAAAAATGATCGCTTCATGACCCTACCCGGAGAGACGGGGTCCGAAGTGCAAGAAGTGAGTTGCTTCGCCGGAGAGCGACAGGATCAACTCACTTAAGCGCTGCCTCCCCTTCACCGGAGAGTGACAGGATGGGATCCAGCAAGATCCCGGAGAGGCTATGATCGGTCTAGAGCGACCAAGACATCGCTTAACGTTCAGATACACTGAACCGGAGTGCAAGAAGTGAGTTGCTTCGCCGGAGAGCGACAGGATCGACTCACTTAACGCTGCCTCCCCTTCACCGGAGAGTGACCGAATGGGATCCAGCAAGAGCACGGAGAGGCTATGATCGGTTTAGAATAACCAAGGCATCTCTATATGCCCTAGCTGGGGCCAGAGTGCAATGGGATCTTTCTACTCAATCGCCAAGTCTGGAATGGGCTTGTCAAGGGTCCAGAGTGACCAACGATAGTCCGGAGAGATTAAAAAAAAACTTCATTCTTGATTTCGACTGAAAGAAATTGATAACGATTTGGCTTCGAACGGACATAAACTTCATTGATAATACTGCAGCTATGAATAAAACGTGAATTTACTACACTCGATTTAGACCGTTCAAAACATACCTTTTAAAAAAAGGCATGTTTTGGGGGGCAAAGTGTTATCCCGCCTTTTGGCAAAGTCGAGATACCCAAAAGTTAACAGAAACTCAATGATTACTAGCCACACATATCGATTATACGCCGTAGGTTCACCATTGATATCGATGAATTTTGTCCGAGTCCGGATCGGGCCACAACTGACAGGACATGATGAGCAAAGATGTAGAAGCCAGTGTTTCAAATCTCAAGTCAATCCGAGCTTGTATGTGCAAGTTACGATCGATTCAATCTAAGGAAAGAGCATGCTGTTCGTATCCATGAAAAGGGCAAGGTAACGGTTCATTCGAATCCATCAGGTTCGAATCCATCAGCATGACATCATCTCGCTCCATTCGAATCCATCAGGAGTTAGCCACTTCGAACCGATCTCGTTTGTATCGATCCTCATGCCTCAGTTCGACTCCATCTAGTTCGCATCCATCAGATGATCTCACTTCGTATCCATCAACAGATAGTGTGCTTCGTATCCATCGATGTGACAGTTGTTCGAATCCATGGATGACGATCATTTCGAATCCACCGAGTCAACAAGCTTAGATGACGTGTCGACCCTCGGTGCAAATTAGGAGAAATCTAAGGAATTGGTGCGTCCAACCCGGAGAGAAGACCGGATCGACTCGAAGGACGCGCACCACCTCATCACAGAACCACGTGAGCTGATGGAGTCGAAGGCATCGATTCGAAGCGATGGATTCGAAGCCGACAGCCACACGAAGAACACCATTTCGAATCCACGATTACACGAGATCTACTGAGCCAAATGCCATGAAATTTTCACAGGAGCTTGCATACATGATGTGGAATGCCTCCACCAAATTTCAGCCCAATTGGACATTATCTTGATCGATACGAAATGACTTCGTATCGATCACAGATCGACTTGAAACTTTCTGAGGTTGGTCGCGTGGGCCCACTCACGTGCCAGAAAAAGTCTCCCGGAGTTTGAGCGAGATCTGAGCCTCCTACGCCTATAAATAGAGCCCCAGAGCCAACAGAAAAGTGAGATCCTTTTGCCATTCAACGTCCAGACTCTGCCGGATTCGATTCTACTCGCAACCATCACTGTTGTAAACGATTTACTTCACTATAATTGCTGTAATTGATTGTAATCAGCAAGGATAATCAATAAAAAGGAAAACCTTTGAAGTGGACGTAGGCCGGAGATAGCCGAACCACTATAAATCATGTGTTCTTGTTCATAATTTCTGTATTACTGCGTGTAGCTTGCTTAGATCTGTGATTTGTGTTTGAATATTGCTGATTTGTATTCATACGCTGGTGCTTTCACGATATTAAGGTTTTGTGACCAATTTTGGCGCAAATAGTAAGTAACTAAAGGATTAATTTGTTAAGAGTTAATTAATTTAATTAATAATCAAAGGTTAATTAATTAATGGCATCAATTAAGGATAATTAACCAATAGGATAATTACTTGATGAAGTAAATAAAAAGGGTATTACTTAATGGAATTAATTAAGGATTAATTACTTAGTGTAATTAATTAAAGGATTGATTAATTAAGGATTGATTGATTAAGGATTTATTAATTAAGAAAATTAATTAATGGTTAAGTAAGAAGGATGTGTAGTGATGGAAGTAATTAATTTTACTAATTTAAATTAATTAGAAATGGTATGACTAATCTTGCTTATGGATGATTGAATGATATCGAATGCCTTGGGTTATTGATATCTTTGAAATGTGATTTGTTATGCTATGTGAGATGATATGTGTAGGTTAAATTGTGAAAATATGGATTATCTATCAGTAATGGAATTGTTATGTAAATATGTTACTTTAATATGAATTGAATTGTTTCCATTTAAGAAACTTGGATTAAAGATGACAATTGATTCGAAGAGACCGGGGTCGGGTATCAATAAACACCCGAAACCACTTTGATTTGTAAATCTTCTATAAATTCCTTATAGAATTGATATGTGAAATAAATAGGCTGGAGTGGAATGATTTAAGTAATTGGACCATTTTTTTACGATGTAGAGGTACATAGATATTAATGTGTGAAATAAGTGTTGACTATAATAAGTTGAGAACTCGTAGTGAAGTACGAGTTACCCCGGGTTTTAAATAGGTTTATGCATTTGTATTTCATGTTAGATGGGTCTACTCACGCTGGTTTCCAGCCTGACCCGGGTGTTACTTTGATGTAATGCTCGGGTCAGACCAAGTATTACAGCCTTTTCAGGTAAGGACGTTCTGGAGCTCAGGAGGTGAGCTGGATGGCAGGAACGTATGGAGTGTTTCCCGCTGTGATATATTATAGTTATCTGGGACATGATTGTATCTGTCTAGTATTTGTGAATATGTGTAACTCTGATGTATTAAAGTGAAATTTGATAAGTACAGTTTTCCTTTGTATAACTGTTATTATTTGTTATTATATTTTATCCACTGTGAATGTGAGATATTGGTGTTTCTATTTCTTCTTTTTCTTCTATCTCTTTTCTTCTTTTTCCCTAACTATATGGAATTTTTGAGATCGAAAATTCCAGGTCGTTACATTTGGTATCAGAGCAGAAGGTTAAGCGAGAACCTTGGCTCTGTTGGGTTTACTCATTAAAGATAGGGTAAGTGGTACCCTAGAATGAGTTGAGTGTGTGTATATATATGTGAGAGCATACTTGTTATTTTCTTATATAAAGATTTTAAATGATTTTAAAGGTAAATGATTTTATATAAGATTAAATTTTGATATATAAAGCAATATTTCTTCCTAATAAATATTAAGGTAATTGGTTGTTAAATTATTGTAATTAAATTAAGTGGTAATAGAAATACAACCAAATTGAAATTGAATAAAGATATGTTTGAAATGGATTCAAACTGAAACTAAAATCCTAAACTTGTAGAAGTGATTTCAGAATATAATAATAATGAAATAAATTTTTTTGGTAAGTATGACTTTTAAATTGGAACTAAAGATGATCTAAATTGTGAAGTTTTAAATCTAGGTCTAGAAATTTGAAATTTTGTTTCAAAGTGATAAAGAAATAATAAATAATATTTAATGTCATTGAATGAAAGGGTCCTGTTTAAAACAAGAGTTATTTGAAAATTTTAAAAGAATTTGTTTTGAATTAGAACCAAAGGTGGTTTAAATTTTTAAATTTGGCTTGGTAGGCCAAGAAATAAATATGTATATCTATGTGAATATACATAATATTAAAGACGATTTGAAATAAACTCTAAAGTGATGAGTTTTGATTTTCCCTGAAGTGTGACGTAAAAACCCAAAGTTAAATATGTATTTGAACTTTTAAGTGATAGACATTTGAAATTTGAAATGCAGAATTCAAATTTTGAGTGGGATTAATGGGATTAAATTGAATTTAACTTAGAAGAAGTTAAATAAGTTTGAATGAATAACCTGAATTGGAAATTTCAAGATGAAATTGGGATTTCACTTGGCAAGTTAAATGGTTAATTTTAATTGGAAGTTTGTGTGATCTCAAAATGGGTTTGAGATCTGGAAATTGGAAATGTATGGATGTTTTAAAATAATTTGGATGATGTTATCCTATTGTTATTAATAATCTTTAAACTGTAAGTAGGCTTTGTTTAAATGAATGAAGAAATAAAGTGTGGTAATATATCCATTATTGAGATAAAAGGGAAGTTAAACTTTAATTTGAAATTAAGTAAATGGAATCACTTTGATCTTAGGATTTGGAAGTTAAGAATTGAATTTGTAAATTAAAATTGTTTATGAATTGGTTTCAAAGTTGGAAGATAAAATTGGGTATTAAATTGAATTATAAAGATAAATTTGTTTTTAACTCTTATTTGAACTTTGAAATAAGTTAAGTAAAAATAATTTAAAATGGAATTTTGAAATTTGGACTCGGAATTAAATTATTTAAAAGATTTAGATTGTTGATTTAAAAGTAAAGGTTAATTGATTTAAGAGATTAAACCAACCTTTAAAATTTAACTCGAATTTATAATTTGAGATGGTTTAAAGTTGAGATTTAAATTAAATTAGTTCAAATTGGATTTGATTTGAATTAATTGGAATTGTGATTAAAGATGTATAAGTTTAAGAATTCAAATGAAAATTTTGAATTGGATTGATTTGAAATGAAATTGAAGATGAATGAGTTCAAATTCAAAAGGGGAATTGGGATTAACTCAAACTAGAATTGAAATGATTTGAAATTGAAGCTGGTTCAATCTGAAATTAATCCAAATTAATTTGAATAATTTGGAATTGTGATTAAAGTTGAATAAGTAACTTCAAATGGAATTTGATTTGAATTTAGGAAAGAAATTGAGGATTAATTCAACTTGAATTGGGGTTAAATCAATTTCAATGGAAATTGAAGTTATTTAAATTGGAATTGAGTCAATTTAAACGGAAGTGGAAATTTAAATTGAATTGATGGGGATGGAGATTGGGAATTGAACATTTTGGCTCTGGACTATTTTCAAAATAAATTGTTTTAATATAAATCTATTTTTCCAAGCTATTTACTATATATACAACCTTTCTTTTTAAACCCCAAACTATCTTATACTTATTTTACAATTATTTTGAAAACCAATTACTATTTTACATCTGTTTTACAAACTGATCCCTATTTTATAACTAATTACTATTTTACAATTATTTTGAAATTATCTAACTATTCTACAACTAATTTATAATTACTTAACTATTTTACAGCTATTTTACGACTAATAATTATTTTTCAACTACTTATCTATTTTTAGCTTTTAAGCTATTTTCTAAATTTAAGCTGGTCAGAGTGCAAACTGTTTATGATTAAATACCTAATTGAGATAAGAATTGAGGTGATAATCAAAATGAGGATTTAAGCAATTGTGAGTAAGTGAATGAAAATCAAAGTGAAGGTGAATAGAAAGAGAATTGATATGGGTAATAGCCAATAAAGATAAATATGTAGGATGTACGTATGCTATTCTATTCACATAGTGATTTGATCCAGATTCACAGAATTTCTAGATAGTTATATCGATCCGAGTTTGGATTTTTCACTCGATTTTTGACGGCGAACCTGGATATGGATTGTTGATTAGTTCTGGATATTTTCTATCATAGTTATGGCTATGCAAGGAGAATGACGGTTTCTGATCAAGAAACCAGATCTGAGTCCACACTAGGAAGTCGGGTGGACGATACTAGTTCGGAAAAGAAATTGTGTGATCGAGTGAGCGATCAGATTGATATAGCATACAGATGATATGTGTACATCGTACAGGTTTAAATGAAATTGATATTGAAAATTATGAATAAGAAAGAAATGATTTTTGAGATAAAAGTATATTTTGTGAAATATACAATGAATAAAAGTGAAAGTTGGATATTTCTATGATGATAAGTAAGATGGAAACAAATTTATAAAAGAGTAATCAAATTTGAATATTTGATTTGGAATAAACAAATTTATGTATCTTTGTTATATATATGATAAAACTCCCCTTGTTGAATCTTTTGCTAGAAGAAAAGGATTTTTGAAAGTATTTGAAGTATAAAAAGGGAATTTATACAAATTTGAAGTGATCCAAAGATTTTTAAAGTTATATATATATATATATATATATATATATATATGTAAAGGATCTTATGAGAATGATTTTGAGAAAAGGATTTTGGAACCTGTGGATTATGGAAAGGCTTTTGATTTTTGCGAGAATTAATCGATTTTGGGAATCAACTTTGTAAAAAGGAGATTTCGATGAAAATCATAAAGGGTATGATTTGAAAGATACTATAAGAGTATAGCATAAAGTGTTTTGAGATTGGCTCTAGGGAAAAGGCGCTCCCTTGAAATGAACTTCTCAGGAGTGCCACAGGGTGGTACTGCCTTGAACCCTAAGGGGGGTCCTAAGTTGATCCTGTGAGGAGTCCGGACAAACTAGTTCCTGAGGATTATGTGTAGTGGGTAGTTAAAGTCGAGAGCGCTGATGCTTACAGAGGCATTTGGGTTATACTGTGACGATAGTGTAACTCGATGTCACTATGAACTACTGTAGACCATAGCGAAAGTCGGGTGTGTTGTTGAGAGCCAATAGTCTACGTTTGATTTTACATCGGTAGACTGTAACCTATGGTAATATAGCGAAAGTCATGTGTGTTGCTGAGAGCCAACAGTTTACGTTTCATTTTACATTGGTAGACTGCGACCTATGAAGACATAGCGAAAGTCGAGAGGCCGTGAGAGCCTAAGACTACATTGGGGCTTGACTGATGTAGTCTGCAACCTATGTGGGAGTGGAGAACTTTCATTTGTTTGGCAGCAAAATTCGAGGGCGCTGATGCCTACAGTTACATGGACTTTTGATGTGATGGTAATGTAACCTTGGATGTAACTGCGATATGTAGCGGGTTCCATGGCGTAATCGAGGGGCGTGGAGGCCTACAGTTATCTATGGATTTTACCGGGACGGCAACGTAACCATCGGGTTAACTGCAACCATGGATGGGGGTGATGATTTCCATAGCATTCTCACCAAAGATGTTCCTCTATTTTCAAAAATGTTTTCTATAGTTTCAATAAAAATTATTTTTCAAGTATTTTCACTGGATGTTGAAAACGTGTTTACCAAGTACTTATAGATTTTCAGTCTTACGCCTGATCAACGTATGACTGAATTTCTATGAGAACAAGGATGGACTTGTTGAGACATCGAGTAATAAAAAAGTATTTTTATAAAACTATTTTTGTAATACTATATAGATTTTAAAAAAAGTGTTTTAAAAATTCTTAATAAAAAGGGAGTTTATAGTTTGAAAGTGATCAAAGATTTTTTTTCTGATAATAAGCATTTTAATAATTCTGGCTTCGTTCCTTTTCGAGGACGAAAAGATTCTAAAGGGAGAAGAATGTAATAACCCGGATTTTTGGACATTAGGTAACTGGATAATTAACTGATTTATTCAACTGAACAGATAAAAATTCTGATAATGAAAGATATCTGGTTATGTAAGTGAATTTGAAAATATAATAAAATTGGATTTTAAATCTCTGGATAAATGTTTGATAATCTCCTATATAATTACTTAAAATTTGACAAATTATCTTTTTGAAACAAATAAAAATGATGGTTATATATATAGATGTAAGTAGATATTAAATAGAAAAATTATTATTTTCAAACAAATTAAATTTGAGTTTATTTAAATATATATTATATATATGTGAGTTGATTTTAAAATATAATTTTTAATTGAATTTGAATTGGAAATTCAAAAGATAATTATCTTAAAATAAAATTAATTTTTTTTTAAATATATTATATATATGTAATTTTTATATTATTTTCTTTAAAGGATATTAATTATATAAATTAAGAAAAGTATTCATTAAATAGTAAATTAAATATAAAAGTTTTAAAAACCATTTTTAAATTTATAAACTCGCGTATAATTACAAATGTAAGATATATATATATATACACTAAAAAACAAATGTAAGCCTCAGATTACATGTAATTACATGTGCAAGCTAATGTTATCATGCAATAAACAAGTGTTGAGATATTACCTTATGAAAATGACAAATGTAAAATTATTAAAAACAAGTGTCATATCTTTTATTTTAAAATAAAACAAGATTTTTACATATCCATTACTCTAAAACTCTTTCTCATTTTCTTTCACAAAAAAATGGGAACTAGAAAAGGTAAACAAAAAACCCAGAAAAAGAAATCTGAAACAAGTTCAGATACCACTGCAAATTAATTCAAAACTGAGATGATTATAAAAAGCTCAAGAAAATCAAGTTCAAGCCAAGAATGAAACCAGAAATTATTTCAGTTCCAAGGTCATCTATATCCAGTAGTAGATCAGAATTAAAGAACAGATCAAATCAAATTGCAGTTTTAATTCAAGCTTGCAGTTCACATCAATTGCCAGTTTTTCAAAAATAGCTCTCCTTTGTTTATCAATTACAAGTGAGTAAACAAAACCTTTTAAAAAAATTAATATGGTTGAAACTTTATTTCATGTGATGAATGATTGTATTAGTGAAGTTTGCATAAGAATATGTATATGAATGTATGTATAAACATCTGATTTTCCTGTAATATGCCTGTGTGTGTACACACACACACACACACG
The DNA here is from genome assembly GCA_030765085.1 of Allium cepa. Classification (NCBI taxonomy): domain Eukaryota; kingdom Viridiplantae; phylum Streptophyta; class Magnoliopsida; order Asparagales; family Amaryllidaceae; genus Allium; species Allium cepa. The sequence continues at coordinate 807,120,215 of CM060938.1, forward strand.
ATGCTTTGTGTTATTCACAGTTCCCTGTTTTCTTTTAAAATTTAAATCATTCCATAGATTCATTGTTGAATCTTGATCATTAGAAAGAAATGGTTATAACTACCTAAATTTATTTTTAAAAATAGTTTCAGGATTTTATGTTTAGTAATTAATTCAAAATTGGAAAAGTTCAGTGAAAAATCAATTTGGGTCAAAAATAAATCATTTTGATTCTCTGTTTTAATTAGTTTATCTGATTTGTGATAGTGAATGATGAATTTTAAAGGTAATAGCTTGATTTTTAGTTTGCTAAATCGTTGGAATGATCGAGTTGAATGTTTTGGGCTTTTTGGTTGTTTACCGTTGATCGGCGGTGACTTAGAGGTCATCGTTGATAGTAGAGGTGGCCGTAGTAACAGGGATTCGGAGAAAAATGGCCGAAGATTTTTTTGGTGGTCGTGGAAGTGGAACGACAACAAGATAGTGTTTTGAGGCCAGTTGTGGTTGTGGTGAGTTTTTGGGTCCTAGCAGCGCCGTGGTAGGAATTCGTGTGTGCGGTCCGGGTGAAACAGTGGAAGGGATGACAACGCACCTCCGGGTGAACTCCAGTGGTAAGAAGCGAGCTGTGGCGGCGGCGCGAAGGGCTTTGTTGGCAGGGTTTTTGGTTTCTGTGGCGTTAGACAACTCGTTTTTGATTTGAGTGATGGATTGGGATTCTGATGGGTCAGGTCTGATGAGTGGGTCGTCGACGATTTGGGTGGCGGGGCGGCGATGGTCAGAGAGACTCTGACTAAACGTGCATGTGCACGTGTATTTTGGCATACTGGTCTGTGTACTGATGTGGTTAGACTGGGAAGAGGATAAGTAGAGGCCTGGGAAAAGGGAGATGGACTCAAGTGTGGGATCGAGTTTGCCTCGGGTAAAACAAGCTTGGGTTCAGGCCTGTACCCGATGTTTTTATGCTTGACTGTTATTGTAGTAAATCAGGTTTAAAGTTTATCAAGGTAAATAAGTTCCAAAAGAAAATCTAAGTCTGGTTTGAACAAAGTATTAGCGAGTTTAAACAAAATTTTCAAAGTTTTAATTTGTTTTAAAGTTGTTTGTTTAGAGGAAATTGTGTAATAAGTTAAATTCCTAAATGTTTACAAGGGTGAATTAAATGATGTAACTAAATAAAGGATTATTTATTTAATGTATTGAAAGATGATTAATTTGTGTAATCAATTTAAGGGATTGACTTATTAATGTGATGAATTAATTAAGGTTTGGTAATTAAGATTTATTATTTAATTTATTGATTATTAACTAAATATTAATTAATTAAGGAAAGTTATTAAAGTTGATTAATTAAGGATTAACTAATCAATAGTTTAGAATTATAAATTAGTTTAATAGAAATTAATTAATTGGTAATTAGAAATCAATGAATTGGTGATTAGAGATTAATCAAGTAATTAAGTTATAATCAAGCATTAATTAATTAAGTAATTAGAGATTAATTACTTAAATGATGGTTGCTTAATGTAAGTAATTAAAGGATTAATTTGTTAAGAGTTAATTAATTTAATTAATAATCAAAGGTAAATTAATTAATGGCATTAATTAAGGATAATTAACCAAAAAGATAATTACTTGATGAAGTAAATAAAAAGGATATTACTTAATGGAATTAATTAAGGATTAATTACTTAGTGTAATTAATTAAAGGATTGATTAATTAAGGATTGATTGATTAAGGATTTATTAATTAAGAAAATTAATTAATGGTTAAGTGAGAAGGATATGTAGTGATGGAAGTAATTAATTTAATTTGTTTAAATTAATTAGAAATGGTATGACTAATCTTGCTTATGGATGACTGAATGATATTGAATGCCTTGGGTTATTGATATCTCTTAAACGTGATTTGTGATGCTATGTGAGATGATATGTGTGGGTTAAACTGTGAAAATATGGATTATCTATTGGTAATGGAATTGCTATGTAAATATGTTACTCTAATATGAATTGAATTATTTCTACTTAAGTAACTTGGATTAAAGATGACAATTGATTCGAAGAGACCGGGGTCGGGTATCAGTAAATTCCCGAAACCACTTCGATTTGTAAATCTTCTATAAATTCCTTACAGAATTAATATGTGAAATAAATATGCTGGAATGATTTAAGTAATTGGACCTTTTTTTATGATGTAGAGGTACATAGATATTGATGTGTGAAATATGTGTTGACTATAATAAGTTGAGAACTCGTAGTGAAGTACGAGTTACCTCGGGTTTTAAATAAGTTTATGCATTTGTATTTCATGTTAGACGGGTTTACTCACGCTGGTTTCCAGCCTGACACAGGTGTTACTTTGATGTAATGCTCGGGTCCGACCGAGTATTACAGCTTTTTCAAGTAAGGACGTTCTGGAGCTCAGGAGGTGAGCTGGATGGCAGGAACGTATGGAATGTTTCCCGCTGTGATATATTGTAGTTATCTGGGACATGATTATATCTGTCCAGTATTTGTGAATATGTGTAACTTTGATGTATTAAAGTGAAATTTGATAAGTACAGTTTTCCTTTGTATAACTGTTATTATTTTTTATTTTATTTTATCCGCCGCGAATGTGAGATATTGGTGTTTCTGTTTCTTCTTTTTCTTCTATCTCTTTTCTTATTTTTCCCTAACTATCTGAAAATTTCGGGATCAAAAATTCCGGGTCGTTACATGAATATATATATATATATATATATATATATATATATATATATATATATATATAATATCAAAATTCTAGAAATCATCATAAAGAAATCTAGAAAACAGAATATAAGAAAAGGACCCAACAGTCCAAAATTTAGCCCAACAGCTATAAATAAATAGGATCCAACAATCCATAAGGTGGCCCTACAGCCTGCCAAGTACTTTATAAATATTTGTAAGAGACCCTATAGTCTCAAATAGGACCCAACAGTCCATAATTAGCCCAACAACTTTGAACAGGACCCAACAGTACAATAGCGGACCAACAACCTAAGTATTTGCAAAACATCGTGAATGCGTCTCAAACTCTCAGATAGGAACCCGAAAATGTTAATAGTGCATCCCATACTACACGTTCTCACTTATTGGTTTCCTAACTGCTAGCCAATGCCACACTAGAAAACATAATCAGTAATTACTAATATTTGCCTCATCTCATCGACAAATACGACCCGTAGGTCAAAACTTTCAAACAGACAAGTCAGGAATTAACCGATAAAGTAAACGCGCGTGTCCCATACTATGTGTTTTACTAAACCATTTAATTCTCCTTCTCATATGATCGAATAGTGCAAAAACATGTATTTTATATAGAAAATAATTTGTTTGAGAAAACAAGCTTTTAAAACAATTTTCGAAATCATTTTGGAAAACATTTTTGAAATTCTCTTATTATAGAGAATATATATAATTTTATAGCTTTAAAATAATTTATTAATATTATATAATAATTATTTCAAAATCCAATTTATTTTAGAAATCATTTCAAAATTATTTAGAAAAACCCGTGCATGAAATCAAAAAAAATCATTGGAAAAACACCAAAACCGACATTCGAAATCATTCAAAAACGACTCAATTTCGAATCACAATTTCACCAAAATTTAGGCTCGCCTATTGTATAGGCTTCATGGCCTTCGGTTCAAAATTATCACAAATACAAGATGCAGAAGTCTAAAAATAAACGGGAAAACAAGACAGAACAAAAAATCTGCACAGGCAAAAAAAAATACCCAGGTATGAAATCTTCTCCGGGTTTAACTTTCAGACATAATTTGAATGGCTTAATGATAGCGGAATGGTCTGAAATTAGACACACACAAAGTAGAACAATTTATATATAAACTGGAAAAAGATTCATTGAATTCCGACATGAAATAGCAATGATATGAAGTTTCAGACATGGACTTAGGCCATGTTGAAATCTGCCCAGGTCTGAAAACCCTCTCGGGCATGAAACAGGTGACCAAACAACCTCAAATTGAACTGAAAATTGGTATGCACATAGTAGAACACTATAACTTCCAAATAAAAAATTGATGAATTTCGACAGAAAATGAAAGAGATACGCTGTATCAAACATGGACTCAGGCCATGTTTTCACCAGCTCAGAAAACGGGAATGTGCACAGGCCTGAAAACCATCTCGGGTTCAAATTACAGGCATGAAACAGGCGACTAAACGACCTCAAATTGAACTGAAAATTGGTGTGCATATAGTAGAAGACTTTAAATTTCAAATAAAAAATCTATGAATTCCAACAGGAAATGAAAGAGATACGCTCTCTCAAACATGGACTCAGGCCATGTTTGCAGCAGCTCAGAAAACGGAAATGTGCACAGGCCTTAGAACGATCTCGGGTTCAACTTACAGGCATGAAACAGGTGGCCAAACGATCTCAGATTGAACTGAAAATTGGCATGCACATAGTAGAAAACTTTAACTTTCAAATAAATAAAGAATCAACGAATTTCGACATAGGAATAAGAAGATATGATCATACAAAGAAGCAACTCAAAACTATTTTTAGTAAATTCAAACAACACAATATTTATTTACATTAAACTTTTGGAATTTCAGCTTGTGATTTTGCTTTGCTTAAGCTAGCATTTGTGAGATTTCAACTCACCTTGCAAAATAGTTGAGCAACAAAAGCGAATTGGAGAGAAGATGCAAGCTTTGGCCTTGTAGGAGCTTCAACAACCTGTAAATGAAGTTTAAACAGACAAGCAACAACAAAATTGAATTACGGACAACAAATTCACCAAACCAGAAAAAGGATGGAAGGAAATTTGGTTTTTTGTATTGATTACCTTAATAATTGACTCTAATCAAATAAATTTAGGCAAATAATAGGATTGGAATGAAGATTTTAATTTTTACCTTGAAAGAGGAAAGTTGATTTTTGTTTTTTCTCTTAGTTTACAAGGAAGAAGCTTTTACTGTATGTACCAGAAGTGAGAAAGAAGAAGTTTCTCAATTTTTCTGGTTAAGTTAACAAATGGGCTAAAACCAAATAACTAAATAATTAACCCCAAAAATCAAATTAACACTCTAAAACACTAATACACTAACATATATACAAGTTATAACATATATACACATAATTCAACTTTATAAAAATCACACAACATATTTTTATGTTCTAAAAATTATTTTATATCAAAATAAAAGATAATTTTTCTCTAAAATTATTTTCATTATTAAAAACTGTTATTTTAATTTAAATGCACAATTACATAAAACTCTATTTTTTTACTCCAAAAATTGCATAAAAATTATTTTCTTGTGTAATAAAATATGACAATTCATTTTAACATCATTTCTTCATCCAAAAATTATTAAAAAAATTTCTCCTTTTTATTTATAATATACCACATATTAAAACATATACTTCTTTTAAAAAGTAATAAAAGAAACATTTGGCATTAATCACTAAAATTATTGCATTTCCCTAAATTAAAACCATGCTTTACACATTTTAACACAAATAACCAAAATAAAGTTTCAAAATTTTATTTCAACATTTTAAACCCATTGTTTATTCAAAATAAACAATTTTGAATCTCCAATGTATTTTATTTCACAATATTAAATTATAACCACCGTTATAATTTAATATTATAGGTAATCACTAAAACCAGGGTTGTTACAAGTATACCTAAGTGGAGTGCAACCTTGTATTCTGTACTAAGGCAGATGACTCTCTAAAGTTGTATGTAGATTACCATGAGCTGAATAAAGTAACGAAGAAGAACAAGTATCCACTCCCTTGTATTGATGATTTGTTCGATCAGCTCCACGGTGCGAAGGTTGTTTAGGAAGCACAAGTTGAAAGCAAAACTTTTGAAATGTCACTTCTAGAGGAGGAAAGTGAGATTCTTGGGTCATGTCATCTCAAAGCAGGACATTGCAATAGACCCTACCAAGGTGGCTGCCATTCAAGATTGAAACCAACCCAAGAATACTACGGATGTAAGGAGTTTCTTAGGGTTGACTGGATGTTATAGATATTTTATCAATGACTTCTTAAAGATAGCAAGACTGTTGACCAATTTGATGAAGAAGAATAAGATTTTTGTTTGGGAAGCAAAGCATGGGCATGCATTTGGATGTTCGAAAGATTGGTTGACGAGTGCACCAGTGTTGACCATTCTGAGCGGGAATGAGGAGCTGTATACAAAGACGACTGTGGTACTGGATTAGGTGCGGTATTGATGCAGAAGGTAAAAGTCATCGCCTACGCTAATCGACAGCTGAAACTGGTAGTATCCAAATCATGATTTGGAACTTGCAGTTATAGAGTTTGCTTTGAAGATTTGAAGGCACTACTTATTAGGACAAAGGCTTAAGCTGTTCATGGATTATAAATCCTTAAAGTGCCCTTTCTCCCGAAAGGATCTCAACCTTCTTCAACAGTTATGGTTGGATTTCTTGGCCTTCTATAATTTCAGCATTTCTTGTCACCTTCTAAAGAAAATGCGGTCACTGATGCACTAAGTAGAAGACATTCCAGTTTGGGAACGATGTTTATGGAGTGGAAGTCTTCAGACCCCATTGCAAGTTAGAACCAAAGGTGTTGGTGAGCTTGACTATAGGGCCTACTCTAATTATTCGGATTGGTATTAGTCAAAGGTTAGATGCTAGACTAGCAGGGATAATGGCGAAAATAAAAGGAGGCGTAGATTTGAGGATTTAAAGCAATATAGACTCAATCGAAAAGGTTGGCTCTGTAAGGATGGGAGGCTATTTGTTTTTGATGTTGATGGATTATGAGATGAGGTACTACGAGAGTGCCACCATTTTGGGTTGACAATACATCCCGACGGTAATAAAATGTACCCTGATATGACGTAGACATATATTGGAACAAATAAGGATGTCAAGACTTTCATCTCAAAATGCACAAATTCCAGTTGGTGGAGGTCGAGTAAAAGAATTTTAGTGGGTAGCTTCAAATACTTGAAATTCCCAAATGGAAGTTGAAGCAAGTATCGATGAACTCATTTGATGGTTCGCCAAAGAGTCGAGCACGGTACGTGCAACACCCCTATTTTTAGTTGAACATTATTTAGGACATTTATTTGGATAGAGTAAATAGAATGATGTAAAGTATTAAGGAGAATACAACATTTGGAACACACAACTGTCCCTTCTTTCTTAGCCACCTCTCTAGTCAAGACTAAAATCCTTTAGATCATCGATCTCTGATCCCACCTCAAGCCTCCTAATCTTCTCGGCTAATACTGGATCCTCTTTCTTTTTAGAAGCAATTCTTTCGATCAACACTGGTCTAACTTCCCAACAGGACAACTTGGCGGTACTCTGACTAGAACTAGATGTCGATCTTAACTTCACACTATAAGTACTCAAACTCCTTCTGGGAGGATAAGTACCTTAAAGACTTATGATCAGTGTATGGCTCTAATCTCTACCCTAAGAGATATTGTCTCCAAATCTTCAATGCAAAGATCACCACAGCCAATTCCAAACCATGAGTAGTATATCTTGCTTCATGTGGTCTAAGCTGTCGTGAAGCGTAGGTAATAACTTTACCCTTCTACATCAACACAGCTCCTTACCTATTCCCACATGTATCGGTATACACCACCAACCCTTGGTTTCCATCTAGAACTACTAACACCGGTTGTGTTGGTCAAAAAATGCTTTAACTTAAGGAATGCTTCCTCAAATTTGTTGGATCAGACATACTTCATATCCTTCTTGGTTAACTTAGTCAAAGGTGATGTTATCCACGAGAAATCCTTGATGACTCTCCGGTAATAGCCAGCTAGTCCAAGAAAACTCCTTATCTAAGTCACCATCTCTGGTCTCTTCCAATTATTAACAACTTCGATCTTATCTAGATTGACTGAAAAGCCCTTCTCTGCAACCACATAACCAAGAAACTTAACCTCTTTCTTCCAAAATGACACTTGGAAAACCTCGCCTTCAGCTGATGCTACCTCAGCGTCTCTGGCAATAATCTAAGATGATCCTCATGCTCTCTTTCATCTTTAGAGTACACTAAAATATCATTTACAAACACCAACACTAACCTATCCAGCTACTTCCGAAAAACTCGGTACATTAAATCCACAAAGAAAGCGAGTGCATTGGTTAATTTGAACGGCATTACCAACCGCTCATACGAACCACACCTAGTCCGAATGTTGTAAAAGGAATATTGTCCTCTTCCACTCTTAACAGATGGAAACTTGTCGCCAAATCCAACTGGAAAAACATTTTGGCTCCACACAACTGATGGAATATATCGTCTATTCTCGGCAAAGGATAATTATTCTTAATCGTCCTCTCGTTCAATGTACGATAGGTGATACACATCCTTAACGACCTATTTGGTTTTTTCACGAATACCGCAGCCGCTCTCCAAGGCGAACTGCTTAGTATAATAAAATTTCTTTCTTCTAAGTGCACTAGTTGCACATTCAATTCCTTCATCTCGGTCGATGACATCTTGCTAGGTGGTCTACTTACAGGTATAGCTCTTGACACAAGATTTATCCGAAACTCAATAGTTCGTTTCAGTGGTAATCCTGTAACCGCCTCAAAGACATCTGCAAACTCTCTTGCTACTCAAACCTGATTTGACACTTCTCCCACTTCCAAATCACATAACAAAGCACAACTACTCCGATCAGAATCCTTTACTAAGAATATAATTCGGTTATGACTGTTAGGGTGTCATAGTGATATCTCTCTGTCCAGGAAAAATATTCTAGCCTCATACTTACCCAACCAATCCGTATGAAATGATTCTGATATCTACGAAAATGAAAACATACAGACTGCATGTAAACTTACGACCTAATAAGTTTAGTTCTAACTGGTCACATCTCCTTAGAGTTGCATACCCTCCTATTGGATTCACAACCCTTAAGGAAGTAATAAGGCATGTGCTTTCTAAGCATAACCTATCAACCAAATTTTGAGATACAGATGAATGTGATGCACCGGTATCAAATAGTACCCTAACAGGTATATTTTGAATAAAAAGCGTACCTTCTATCACAGTCTTCCCATTTTCAGCTGCAGTTAGCCTAGCAGATGATGGTCCAATAACAGAAACTTTCCCTTGTCCGCCCTGACTGGTTCTTGACACTGATTCTTGTAATGCCCAACTTGATTACGGTCAAAGTACTTCACGTTCTTCTTTTCTTCAACCTTCTTCCCCTTGCTTGACCGACATTAATGGGCATAATGACCTTTCTTGTCACACTTGAAGCAAACTAAATCAGCCTTTGCCTTCTTAATAGCCTCCCCCTTCTGGGCTCCCTTCTTCTTAAAGAACTTCCTCCTCTTTCCCTGAGAGCCTTGGGTTTCAACAGGCATTTCTCTAGCACAAATAGCAAGCATCTCCTCATGCTCGATTGCCATCTCTGAAACTACATTACAAGGATCTTGGATACATGTTAGGGTCGCTTTAGGAATCTTAGGCCTCAATCCCCAAATGAACCTCTCATCCCTCCCGATGACGGTATCTATAGCAGCATACCCATATTGGGACAACTTGTCAAACTTAGTAGCATACTCGATTACCTACATCTCTCCCTGCTCTAAATCCACAAATTTTATCATCAACGCTGACTTAGATACTTTAAATAAAAATATCTGTTCAAATCTCCTTCTAAAATCTACCTAAGTTAACTCCTCATTCAAAACTCCGGCAGTAACATTATTCCACCAATGAAGCGTTGGCCCTTGCAATTGCCTTGAGGCCAACCTCTTCTTTTGCTCATTATCCAAACCCAAATCTGTAGAGATTCCCTCGCAATGCAATAACCAATCCTCAACTTTTATGGCATCCTCCCTTCCCATAAACCGTTTCGCACCAAGACTGGTGTAGTCATTGCTCAACTTAGCATAATTATTTCCAATTGGAGCCATAGGATTAGCTCCTCCAACATTCCCAGTAACACCAGTAACAACTCCTTCTTGCATCAGATTGACGAAGAACTGATACATCATCTCAATATCCACTGGTGGATTTCCTGCATCCATATTGGCATCTACATTTTGGTTAGCATTAGCCAGTCAACGCGGGTTCTTCCTGGTCGGTCAAACATTTTCGTTGGATATGGTGTTTCCTCCACCGAGAATTCCTTTTCAGTTTCCCGCCTCCATATCTTTTTTCTCATAAATTTGCATATGAGCCTTAGTAAGATACAGAAAAATGGTCTAAGAGAGAGGGGAATACATACTTATATATACCTATATATGTCAAATACAAGTACGTTATCATAGTGTTATCCTAAATCCCGATCTTATTTTCTGATTCATTGGATTATGTTATTAAAAGTCTTTTAGGTTTAAATTTCTTTTAGGTTTCATAAACCTATGCTCTGATACCGAATGCATAATATCCTCCACTTGGAGGTCTAAAACTAACGGCTACAGATGCTGCAATCATCCATAATTATTAATCTTTAAAAGAGTAAATACGATAATGTTAGATACATTGATATAATAGAAACACGTGGATACAGAAAATTTTAAAATCAACAAATAACTTTTGCATTCCATTTCAAAGCATTTCAAATTCATTACATAATCCCAGTATGAGAACCACGTTCAAAGAAAATATAATTATTACAACATACGCCAAGAGTGACATGTGAAGATGTCTCATTGGATGATCAAAGTATATAACTAGGGAATTAACAACTTTGCCTTTACAATAACACATAGTGGAATCAAAATAGAAAAGAACACTAAATAGCTATCACGCCTCCTACAGTTCTCCGGAAGCTTATTCGTCTAATGTGGTACCTAAAAAGCTCAACTTTCAAACTACTCAAAATCAATTAAATACCCAATTGTTTAAGGGAAAAAAAATAAAATTCGAGTTAGACATAAAGCCTGGTATGAATAATCTACCATTTAAAACCATTTAGATATCTCGTGAGACCATCCACTTAACGGAACGGGTTTTCTCCTCACTAGTATCTCATTTGAAACTTTATAAAACCATATACTATGCTCCTGCATCCACAATGGTTAAAACATAACAACTCAAAATATTATGATGACATGCAAAACAAATGAATCAATTCCGGATTACCCATCACCATTCATTTTGACTATCTATCTCAGTTATAGTTTCTAAGGTCATTATTAACCTATTAGTTTTTATGGGATGATTAATAACCTGTTTAATTCTTATGGACTCCCTATCCAGTTTCGTAGTTTTCATGAGATCACTAGGAACCTATTAGCTCCTTCCAATGACTTCCTTGTTCATGAGTTCTCCCTGAGCCTATTGGTATCTCCAATAACTTCTCTCTTATCTTAGTTTTCATGGATTGAATAGGAACCTATTGACATCTGTCAATAACTTAATCCAGATATATTTTACACGCTTTCACTACAAACCTATTAGCTCCTGCCACTAACTGTTTTTATTCATAGTTTTCACGGGTTTACTATAAACCTATAGTCCCTGCCATTAACTTTTCCTATACATAGTTTTCATGGGTTTACTATGAACATGTCTATCTGACAACTTCTTTAACTAGTATTTAGACATCCTATACTCTAGTCTACCAGACATCCTAGATGCAATTCTACTCATTCAGGAGTTAACTCAATTTATATTCACTATTGGGTTAACCTAGCTGGTTATTCTGCCCCTTTTCCCAGATTATAGTTATGGGTCCATATTAAAGTGAATATGTAAACTAGAAGAAGCAAACATATTAATATAACAGTGCCAACACTTGTGGTTTAATAAATTACACATAAAACAAGGTCAGCCCCTTTAACCTATCATTTTACCAAAGAATGCTTCTTTAAAAACTCCAATTTAAAAGCATTTAAAAACTCTTTTATGATGTCATGGGTTTTACCTTTAAAAAATGAGATTGGGTTCCTTGTTTCGAAAACTAAAGCTTTCGAAACCATTAATCTTTACTTTCAAAACCATTGGGAATACCTCCTTTCGAAAGCATTTAAATCTTCCTTTGAGAACACTGGGCACTTTCCTTTTGAAACACATTAAAACCTTACTTTCAAAACCTTTCAAATGCATTAAAGCATTATCATTCTATTATAGAAGCATAGCTTTGAAACTAATTGAAAGTACCTCTTTAGAAACCATTAGGTTTAGTTTAAAAAATATGTTATTGGGTCTAAGTGAATAAAAGTGAAAGTACCCCTTTTGAAACCATTAAAAAGAGTTTGGGGAAAAACAAATGGCTTTGATCCTTTCGAAAGCTCAAAACATTTAAGTAAATCATTTGAAGGATATCATCAAAACTCCGCTTCGAAGCCATTGCCTTCGAAACACTTGAACCCATTCAAAAGCTTTTAAGAAGTGGGTTAGTACAATTTAAAAACAAAATCTATCTTTCAAAAGTACTGATAACTTCAATACCTTCGAAAGACATAAGATTGGCAGCATGGTCTCGATTAGGTGGAAACCACCCTTTTCGAAAGCATTGGTTTATTAACAAGGAACTCATTCAAACTTAGACAAAGAGGCGGCAACAGATTCGAAAGAAAAGGTTTGACTTGGTCGAAAGCATACTTTGAAAACAAAGTTTGCACTTATCTTTGATAAGCGAAATAAAGGTTTTGACCCCATCGAAAGCAATGATTTCGATACCACGTCTTCCATCTTTCTCCAATCCACTACGTACCATCATTATGATACTATATGGTTTCGGCTTCGATAAGTTTTGACTTGGTTGAAGCGGAAGTAATGGGTCGAAAGGTGCTTCTAAAATAGGTAGAACCTACATTTCTCGGTAAAGACTGAATTAATGCCAACTAAAGCAAATACTTTATAACTAACCTGCCTATTTGTAAACATTTGATTGGTTACCATAACTTTTTAAATTCTTTACAAATATAATTGCCGCATAATTGCTGATCTAAACATGGATTAATTTAACAAATAAGCCCTTCCATTAAGCAAAACCAATAAAACAATTAAGTCCTTTATCTAAAAATAATTTTATTTCCATAGAAAATTACTTAGGAAAAATCCCCAAAAATTATAAAAATTCACTTTCAATATGTTATCTAATATATAAAAATTTCAGACCAAAATTCTTTATAAAATAATCGTAATAAATTTCTAAACCCATTTATTCATATCTTCCTTTGGAAATTCATAGTGAATTTTCCATAGCTTGGAAAATTATAAAAATTAAAAACCCATCTCTAAAACCATGTTTTACATAACATAAAATTTTCTCATGGCATATGAAATCATTATAATCGGTCTTACCTTAAAACTGTATAAAATAATATTTAAATTATTTTTTTTAAATCCAATGTGTCCAAATCCAAGCATATCATCAATCAAAAATCATCATAATAATGGAATTAATCTTGAACCCGAAAGCAAATGGTTATATAACAAAATAGAGATGATCTAGATTATCACTCACCTTGATTAGGATAAGGAACCTGAGATTTGATTGAGATTAATTCCCCTTGCTTGAATCCTTAGCTTTGACTTAATTTTCTTCTCTTTTCTTCTTTACCAATGGCCGCTTATTCTCTTCTTTGTTTACGTTTTTGTGAAATGAAAATGAACGTGAATGGATGGTAAAGCCGTAAGTGTGTGTATATATATAAGGGCGTGACTATTTCCTATTATACCCTTATTTTAATTAATTAACCTATAAGCCAATGTGAAACCCATTTGTTTAATTAAGCACGACCCTTGATTATTATTCAAATCTCAATTCCCCTTATCACTCTAATGTTTACATTGTTTTATTTAATTTATCTAATTAAATCTCTTGAATAATGTTATAAAAAATTAGGGGTGTCATAAAGATGTCTTCAATTTGAATGCTTGCATTTGTTCGAAGTGATTTTCAGATAACATGTTCGAACCTGGTCTCTCCAAACCAATAACTGATCATTCTTGGTTGACTCATTCCCTGTTCTTTCAAATGTAAGCACGTTATACCAGAGTCCTAATGGATCTCTAATATATCCCTTAAATCTAGAGACATTTCACCCGAATGAGTTCTCTAAAGGGAAATCAACCCATATAAGAACACATAGCTTTTATTTACTTCCTAAGTCAAACTGGCCAAGATTTGATAGTCGGTTATTTAACTATCAAATAAACAAACAAAAATAATTCAGAGATTCAATAACCCATTGCAACCGATAAGCCTCAAAACAAATCTTTTTTTATTAAATCTCTTTTCAAATTGTTGATTAAAACATTTATATACTTATTTCAGTAACATAAGTTATTCACAAAACATTTTTGAAAGCTTTCTTATTTCAAAATCATATTAAAAGGATCAAACAAATGTTATTCAAAATAGAGATAAGAACAACCTCAACATTATTTCTTCGTTGCTAAGCATGGGAAAAAAGTTCCACGCCTCCATAATTAAGAAGATCAGTTAAAGGAAATTACAATCTCAAATTCTTTTATAAACCTCTTAAATAAATTCTTTTAATAAATCATTTCCATTAATGGAATTTCCTTTGCTTAAGTTCTAAATCATTTATAAACTCTTTTGTAATCTCCAAAATCATTTATAAAACACTTTGTGAATATCCAAAATCATTTATAAAACACTTTATAAATCTCCAAAATCATTCAAATCACTTAACTTTAAATTGATATATAATTTAAGTCACTTTAAAAACCATAATTTTACAAATTTGAATGGAAGTTTAATGACCACAATGGGACCTAAATCAAGTTATGTTTTAACTTCAATTTAACTCTCAAGTCGCAAAACGAACATTACATAAGCAACAAATACATAAAATCCACCAACATCAAGGAATAATATGTCAGTATAAACTAACTGAAAGATACATGTCCAAAATATCCTAATAGCAGGAGGGTGGTTTGTCCTGCTAAATGGATGTCCGAACAATCTATTATGTTTAGTTATAGCAGAACAGGGATTATTCTGCTAAAAGATGTCTGAATAATCTATTCAACCAGAGCTAGAGCATAACGGTGTTTTATTCTGCTAACAAATGTCTCAGTTTAGTACAACTTATACATGGTTGTTTAGCTATTTAATGGTACAGACAAGAGATCCCCAGATTTGAAATCAATTTACTTCTAAAAAGAACTAACTTAAAAATAATTGATAAAGTTAAAGATTAAACCTTTATCAAATAATATTAAATTTTTTTATTTAATTACTAATTAAATCACAACTTAGTTCCTAATTAAATCGTAATTAACTTTAATTTTTAACGCAATTAAACTTAATTAATCCCTAATTAAAATCTTAATTTAATCTAATTGGACTAATTTATTTTAACCTGCCTAATTAGTAATTAATTATTGATTAACCTTAATTATATAATTAAACTTAATTATTAAATGCTATATCTCAAATAATCTTTTACTTAATTCATTAGTTAAAACATTTTTGAATAAATAATTAAGATTAATTAATTTTAATCCATAATTAAAATTTAATTAATTAACTTAATTATAATTAAATAATAATATTCTTAATTAATTAATTAATTATCAAATTCTTATTTGATTACCATAACTTTTGTACTTAATTTGTATTTTGAAAAAGATTTTCAAACCATTTAAAAAGAATCATTTTTAGAACTTCTAAATCTAAACTCGAACTTTTTCCGAACAACATTCATAGCGATTATAGCTATGAATGCAACTCGTCAAATTTAGTTCTATGTTAGATCTTTCTCCAAACTCAAGTTCTAATTTTTTTCCAACTTTACTTCGTTTGAAGTTATAAGGAAAAGTTATTTCTATGTATTTTCTAAACTTTTGAACTTTTAATAACTTACTTAACTAGTAAACCAAATTTTATTATTTCAAAGGGACCTCAAGCGTCTTTATTGTGACTAATTTGTTGACATACATAAAACACAACCAAAATATCCATGACCTTAAACTACACTAACTATTGTCACCAAAACATATCCAAAGATAACAACCTTACACTAAAACTCAACATTTTAAACTTCGATTCACAATTCTAATTCAAACCACTACTATTATCACACCTACATCTAAAAGACTATAGATCTACAACCAAACCATCAATATATTACCCAATAAACATTTCAATACACAAAGGTAAAGTCTTTCCAAAAAATAAAATGTTTATTCAACAAAAGTTAAGATAAACAAACCAACTAGTGCTTAGAACTTTAAAAAGGCCTAGATCTTTGTAAATTATTTGGAAAATTTTGAATTTTGGATCCAAACTAGGTCAAATGGGTTCGGCCAATAGAGTATTGAGCACTCTAAAGGTGATGGAGGGTGGACGTGGACTTGTTTGGCACGAGGTAAGATAAGAAGAATGAAGGCGTTCGTAAGTAAAATTTAGGAATTTAAAAGGAAAAAATAAGAAGCTTTTGAATTTAGAAAGATGTTAGGAAGTTGTTAAAGTGTTTTCTTTAAAACTTGAGATTTTTAGAAAGTAAAATGAATGAATAAAGTGAATTTTTTTATGAAATTGGTATACACACACACACACATGGATAAAATAAATTACCAAAATGATTCTAGGTACCGTTGCCCTCAACACAAATGATGCTACATCAGCACACACTCCACCATGCATTGATCCACATAATAATCCTAAGGGTACAACCCTTTTTCCAACATGTAATGCTCTAAAGTGTACTAGGATGTGATAAGAGAATGTGACATTTCATGGTTGACATTATATTATAATTAAATTTTTGAAATTGTCACATCTTTTCTTTTCGCTTAATTAAACATATTATTAATCTTTATTAGGTTAGTAATTCATGCTTATGATATTTTTAATTGTGTGCATATGTTAATGAAGGTGTACACAACATTTTAAAAAAAAATTGATGGTGAAAAATTGAAATTTCCAAAATGCTTTTTGGTCACATTTTCTAATTTCCTTCTAACTAATTTTTTCTGTAAACATATCTTGAAAATAATTTCATCATACTAGTTATTAAATAAAAAGGGGTATTTTAATTATTAAAACCATTATTTTGAATATTTAAAATTAATTAAACATCCTCAAATCAAAACGATAAAATTCCGGGTCGTTATATTCTTCCCCCACTTAAAAGAATTTCAACCCCTAATTTTTACCATTTGAATAACTAATACTATCCATAAGTCTACATGATGTTCATAAATCATTCACATATAAAATCTGATTGATCCCCTCTCGAATAGATAATTTTACTTCTAAACTAGTATTCCACACCCGATTCACTAGTGCAGACTCCGGTCAGGGTTCTTGATTAGAAATCTCCATGCCTTTTGCATATCAATATACTATGATAAAAAAAATTTGGTTCCCTATCATGAATCCTTACCAAGTTTTCACTATAAAAAATCAAGTGATAGATCCTTATCTGGAATGGTGTAAAATACCTCAAGTCATATACTTCAATCTTGGATCGAGAACCATATGAGAAATGGAAATGATCTACATATAAACCACGTACTCATCTAAAGGTTCTTATTTACCTGTTTATCTTCTTACCCTCTAACAAATATTTATGGAATCCATTCCTAAAAATTCCAACTTAGGTTCAAACATTTTTAAATTATACATTTTAATTAGAAACCTTACCTAAAATCATCTAAAATTATAAATTTAATAATACCCTCCTATATCCCAAGAGAGTGTGTGTGTATACATACATACATTTGATTTTTCTTAATTCTATTCACTTTTAACCATTCAGATGTGGGTACAAAAATAATTTTGGGTCTTTAAATTAAGTCAACCCATTCAATCGCTTTTATCATTCGGTCTGGCAAGTAGATAAGAAGAGTAAGATAACAGTATCCAAACTCAGTCCTAGAGTCTACTTTTTTCTAGACACTTCTAAGGTAAAGATGTTTATTAGCCGGCCCAATAACATTAAATAATGTTTAACCTCCTAAGTGTTAAAATCAAAAAGACATTGTTTAATAAAACTAAGTTTAATAAACCTTCTTATTAAACTAAATCAATTTTAAAACCTCATTTATTAACCATTTTAAATAAAGAAACCTATACATTATGAAAATCTAAGAGCTAATACCCGGCTTTTATTTCAAAAATCTTTTGAAATAATACTATATATTTTACTCATAGAAAATATAAATATAGCTGGAGTAACCCCAAAATGATACTAAGGAAATGGGTACTACCAAATAATATCATACATCCCCTTACCAAGAAGTGTAATACTTAAGAGAAGTGTTTAATATCCGAACACATTGCTTTCCCATTTTAAATTATTTTCGGGTCACTCAAACGAATTAACATAAAAATACTTCTTCTATTTCAAAATCCTCCTTTTTGAAACAATACTATATATATTTCAATAAAATATTTATTACCAACTTGCTTTTGGTTCTTTTGGATTTTGACTCATTTCGATCGTATATTAATGATAAAAATAATAATTTACTAAGTGCCATATAACTACAACATTCGCCTAGGCAAACATTCGATCATCACTTAGAAATTTATTCTGATTATCCCAAAACAAATCGAGATTCGTTACCTGAACTTATCCAAAAATCAAATACCTCTTACTTAAAATATAATTCCAGATAGTGCATTAATACATTCCAAAACCTTGAAAACCATTTTTCAAAGTACCGGGATTTGAGTCTTTAAGTTTCCTATTTAAATATTTTTATTTCAATGACCCTCCATATAACTCAATCTTTATAAATCGTTTTTTTCTATAGATCATTCCTAAGTATTCTAACTTTAACAAACATCATTTATTAAACAAAATCCTTAGTCCAACATTAACATTGAACGACCTATAGTCAAATTGTGAAACTTAATTCACAATATATTCATTTCAATGTTGTCCCAATTTCCTCTTTTCCTAACCAATATTTTTGAAGGGAAAACTACCTACAAAAACACTCAACCCCAGCTAATGCTCAACTGGACGAGCATAACTAATAAAACCCTAAATGATAATAATAGAAAATTATCATTGCTTAGCAAACAATACATCAAAAATAACTATAGTATTTTTTGAAAATCATTCTTTTATACATAAAATATAATCCTAGGTGAAATTATTTCATTTATCCATTTTAAACCAATACTTTGTCAGTTGGCCTAGTTCAAGTGTTTAGGGATCCAAATCATAACGATAGCTACTCGTATTGACCGAAATCCATCAACAGATCATTCAACTCAATATAAAAACTTACTTTATCACTAACAAATACATGCTCTGATATATATACACTCAAACTTAATCTAGGTGTTACTAACCGAATCTTCATTGAGTTTACCCCACCAAGGCCAAGGTTTTTGCTTAACCTTGTGCTCCGATACCAAATGTAATGATCTACCTTTAAAACCCTCAAAAGTCGACAGTGATCATCCATGGTATTCACATGCAGAACAACCAAGTGCCAAAAAGACAGATGGTTAGGGGAAAGAAGAAGAAAGAAGAAAACAAGAAACTAAACAACGTAGAATCTCACATCATAACGAATAATTTAAAATATAACAATGATATTTGCAAAAGAGAACTTTTATATACATATATACATCAAAGTACTAGCCTATCGTCTACCTAGACAGTGAAACACATGTCCTTGCAATTTCTGATATATATACAACAATAACAACATCAGTAAATAAAAGAAAATATGGAAGTACGTCTTGGGCATCTAGCTCATCCCCTGAACTCCAAAGCATGCAAAGCTAATCTAAATACATGCGTAGTCTATCCTAAGCATTATAAGAAAATAACACCCGTGTCAGTCTGGCAAGAAACGTGAGAAACTTAAATCACAAGACAATTTACTGTAACTTATAAAATCCTTTGAAATCAAAGGTATCTCATAAAACCTCGCTGCACATAAACACATATGGATTTTTACTTTACGATAACCAGAACATTTTTACTATAAAATCCAGTGATATTACAATAAAATCTAAGGGTTTAAAATAAGTATATCAAGTAGCTATGATGTATGCACATGACAGTAGTATTAGTTATACAACCAAAAACCAAAGGCGCTTATTGAAGAATGGATTTCCAACAAATGGCAAGGTAAGGGATTACTTTCCGAAAATGGTACATCTCAAGATAAAATGTACCCGAGGATGAAAACTTTCAACCTCTGCCAACACAGAACTGGCCTACTCCTTACTGGATAGTAACAAATATGTCATCACCTCGATTGTTTATAACTTTTATAAATAATTCTCATGCACCACATCATCCATCATATGACAATCTAGAAAGGTGACGACATACACTTATGGGAGCGATCCACATAGCCTTGCTGCATCTACCATGTTTTAACCATTTTTGGTAAGTGAGGCTCATGAGATAATGATTTACCTCCCTTTAGCAGTTCCTGCTTAGATTGCTAACACCGCCCTCTAAGAAGAAATGCAACGCCAGCATTCATCCATACACGTTTGTTCCGGGTTTGAACGAAACCAAAGGCACTATCTCTACTACATCCATTTTGGAATCACCCTCGATATTAATAGCAAGTAACCATTGCACTTCAAAGAGCTCCATCCTCAATCATTATCAAGATGTCCTCTATTCAAACGCTTATATTGGTTCGAAGTGGTTTTTGGATAATATATCCGACCTCAGTCTCTCTGAATCAACAACCGATAATTTTGGTTAACACATTCCCGGTTTTTTCAGAAGAAAGTGGGCTAAAACTAATCCCAAAGGATCTCTAATATATCCCTTAAAGCTAAAGACATTTTACATGGATGAGTTCTCCCTAGGGAACTCAATTGTATAAGCATGCATATCTTTTATTAACTTCCTAAGCCAAAACTAGCCAAGATTTGATAGTCGATTATTTAACTATCAAATAAGAAAGCAACAATTCAGAGATTTAACTACCAGTTGCAACCATTAAGCCTAAAAAAAATCTTTATTATTAAATCTCTTTTCAAAACGTTTATCAAAACATTTATATAGTTATCTCACTGGCATAAATATATTCACAAAACATTTGTGAAAGTTTTCATATTTTAAAATCATATTAAAAGAATCAAACAAACGTTATTTAAATTAGAGAAAAGAATAACCCCAAAACTATTCCTTCGATGTTAAGCACGGAACGAAAGTTCTACATCACCATAATTAAGAAGGTCGGTTAAGGAAAATCCAAATCTCGGATTCTTTTATAAATTTCTTAAATAAATCATTTCCATTTATGAAATCTCCTTTGCTTAAATTCTAAATCATCTATAAACTCTTTTATAATCTCTAAAATCATTTATAAAAATCTTTGTGAATATCCAAAATCATTTATAAAACTCTTTATAAATCCCCAAAATTATACAAAATACTTTACCTTAATTTGACATAGAATTGAAGTCACTTTAAAAGCCATAATACTGCAATTTGAACGGTGACTTAGTGACCACAATGGTGCCTAAAACAAGTTATGTTTTAACTTTAATTTAACTTTCAAGTCATAATACAAACGTTACACAAGCAACGGATACATAAAATCCATGATCCAAAAACAGGGAATAATATGTCAATATAAAATAACTGGCAGATACATGCCTAAAATAACATAATAGTAGGAGGGTGGTCTGTCCTACTAAATGGATACCCAAACAATCAACTAAGTTTAGTTATAGTAGAACGTTGATTTATTATGTTAAAAGATGCATGAATAAACAATTCGGTTAAAGCTATAGCTGAATGGTGTTTTATTCTGCTAACAAATGTCCTAGTTTGGTACAACTTATACATGGTTGTTTGGCAATTTAATGGTGCAGACAAGAGATCTGTGGTTTAAAATCAATTAGCTTGTAAAAAGAACTGACCTAAAAATAATTGATACTGTTAAAGATTAAACCTTTATTAAATAATATTAATTTCTTTATTTATTTACTAATTAAATCACTATTTTGTTTTAGTTAAATCATTTTAATTAAAATTAAATTTTAATTAACTTTAATTTAAAATTAACTAAAATTTAATTAAATTCAATTAGATTAATTAATTTAATCCTGCCTAAAATTAGTAATTAATTATTAATTAATTCTAATTAAATAATTTAACTTATTTATTAAAAATTATTTTTTAGTTAACGTTTAACTTGATTAATCAATAAATTAAACTTTCTTGATTAATTAATCAAGATTAATTAACTTTAACCTATAATTAAACCCTAAATAATTGACTTAATTATAATTAATTAATAATATTCTTAATTAAATAATTAAATAATTTTTATTTATTTACTAAAGCAATTAAATTTTGTACTCAATTACTATTTTGAAGAACAATTAAAACTGTCCTCTCTTCTCGATAATTCATCCACTGTTATGCTTCATGTTCACAAACTGATCTATCATTTTACCTCACTTTTGTTTATGCCGACAACTCCACTTCTTCTAGACAAAATTTCCTTAATTTTATTCCTCATTTGAGGCAAAAACCTCTTCCATGGATCATCATGGGAGATTTTAACTGTTGTCTACATCTTGATGACAAGCATGGTGGTCTACCACTTTTACCTAAACATATACAACCTCTCAACGTTGCTATCTCTAATTCTAATCTTATTAAAATTCAAAGTGCAGAAGCTAAATTTCCTTGGAACAGTAGAAGCGGGACTAGTGTGCGTACTTTTTCTACTATAGACCATGCCTTCTGTAATCTCAAATCTTTTTCCATTTGGCTTAATCAATCTATTTGTCTTCCTCAGCCCATTCATTCAGATCATTCACCATTAATTTTTTCCTGTGGTTATCCCAAAGTAAAGGAGAAAAGAAGCTTCGAATTTTACAATGCATGGACTCTCTCACCTGAATATAAAACTATAGTTCACTCATCTTGGTCTGCTAATTGTTATGGTAATCCAATGTTTAAATTGTGCAGGAAATTAAGTCAGGTTAAAAGCGACTTGAGAGCTTGGGCATATAAACTGTACGGTGATGGATCAAAACAGTCTTCATTATTGAAGGAGAAGCTCATTGTAGCTCAGGATCATATAATGGACAACCCAAACAATATACAAGCTGCCGAGGAGGAAGGAAGCCTTTACACCTTACTTAATGAAGCACTTGAAACTGAAAGCAGAATGAAAGAACAACAGTTGCACCATAAATGGCTCCTGTTTGGAGACAGAAACACCGAGTACTTTTATTTTGCAATCAGTAGAAAGCAAGCAAGAGAGAGCATTAGAATGATTCATACCCAGAATGGTACCCTCTACACTACTCCTGATTAGGTTGACATGGCTTTTCTAAATCATTTCAACAATTTTCTTAGTAACTTATCTGATTTCACTCCTGAGCTCAACATGCTTGACGAAATTCCACTTTCACAACTCTCTTCTGTTCAGTCTTCAATGCTTGTTGAAAAATTTACTGATGAAGAGATTAAGCAAACCCTATTTTCCATGAACAAGAAATCGAGTGGTGGTCCCGATGGCTTCAACGTGCACTTCTTCATAACAAGCTGGGATTTAATTCATGATGACTTTTGCAAGGCCGTGCACAATTTTTTTGACAAATGCTCTCTGCTATCAGAAGTTAATACAACTAATTTAGTCTTAATTACAAAGTCTGCCGATGCCAGTTCTGTCTCATCCTTTGGATCCATTTCTTATTGTAATGTGGTTTATAAGTGCATATCTAAAATTCTAGCTTTTAGATTGGTTCGTGTTCTACCTCACATCATTTTTTACAACCAGGTTGCTTTCCTTTTGAAGAGAAGCATGCTTGATAATGTTCTACTTGCTCAGGAGTTACTCAGTGGTTATGGCAGAGCCAGTGCTACACCTGTTGCTATAATGAAGTTAGATATTATGAAGACTTATGACTCTGTTTGCTGGGCACAATAGTTCATATTATGGAATTAATGAACTTCCCAAAGCCTTTTGTTGGTTGGGTTTATGAATGCATTTCAGCTGCTAGCTTCTCCATCATCATAAACGGTCGTCCAGTTGGTTATATTAAAAGTTATCAAGGTATTTGTCAACTACCATTACTCTTTTCAAGGCTGACAATTTCTGACTGCCTAGCACTTTTTGATAGAATAACATCAATGCTGGATAAATGGTCTAACAGATACCTAACTCAAGATGGTCGTCCAACACTGATCAAATATATTAGTTTCTCTATGGTGGTGTATTGGGCTAAAGGATTTTTTTTACCATCCAAACTATTAAAAATGATTAGAAGTGCCATGATGAGGTTCTTCTGGTGTGGCTCTATCCATAAGAAAAAGCCAATGCCTTGCTCCTTCTCTCTGTTTGAAAAGCCTAGATAAAGGAGGTCTAAGGGTCATCAACATTTTTAACTGGAACAAAGCTACTTTCAGTAGTCATTTCAACTCTGTTTTATCTGGGCAGAACAGTGTATGGGTTAATTGGGTATGGACTCATAGAATTGGAAGGAAGGACTTCTGGCAAATGGAAACGCCTCAAAACTGTAGTTGGAGATGGCGTAGATTGCTTGGGTTGAGATCCTTTTTCCTCCCATTAATTGTAATTAAAATGGCCGTTTTTTTATTAGTCAGGTTCTGGCATGACCCATGGGTTGCCCCTGGGATAATTCTTACCACTCTGTTGAATTATGAGTAAATTAGATAGTCTGGGATTCCTTGGGATGCTAAGACAACTGATTACATTTTTCATGGCCTACTTCAACTGCCATACACTTCTAATCAGTTGACCAGAGCAGTTTGGAATCAACTGCAGGGTGAACTATATCCTTTTGTTTGTACTGATTAGGTATTTTAGAGGGATAAACTTCATTCTGTCTCATCTATTTATGGATCAATCTCTAAGCATGAGTCTCTTCCTCGCTGTAAGTGGAGGAAGGTAATCTGGAATATTGATGCCACACCAAAAGAGAATTTGATGCTTTGAAAAGTTTTGAACTGTGCCTTGCTTACTAAAAATGTTTTACTGACTTTGGGCCTTTTGAATCTTGGAGACCAATGCCTCTTCTGTTCTGACTCAACTGAAACTATTGATCATGTCTTCTTCAGATGTGAAGATAACATATTGCTTTGGAAACGTATGATGTTAATTGCTGGCTGTAGTTCGTTCTCTTCCCCTTCAATCTTAGACCTAAGCATGATTTATAAAGCTACCAAATGAAGATCAATGATAGCTAGGTTAATTGCTTTGTGATTCAAGAAATATGTGTCCCAAATATGGCGGGAAAGGAACCTCATTTGTTTTTAATTTAGACGAACTGCTGTTGAAGTGCTATGGAAATCTCTGAAAAAGGACATGCATCAGACTTTGTTGAGGCAGTCATTTTTATCTACTGCCAAGTTAGCTGCTTGGGGCTAATTTTGATGTTGCTTCGGGTTCTTCTTCTGTTTTTTCCCATTTCTTCTCTGTGTGGTTTCGGTGTGCATTTTTTCTTGTCTCTTCCATGTATATCCTATTGTGTATGTTTATGCTTGGAGCTTGTTCTAAGCATTTTTATTTTGTTATTGTTTGTAATAAAATTAGGTAGGGGTCTTGTCAACCTCGCTAGCCTTTGCTAAAAAATTACTATTTTGAAAGTGATTTGCAAACCATTTAAAAAAATCATTTTAAAATTATAAGATCTAAACTCTAACTTTTTTCGAACTGTATTCATAGCAACTATCGCTATGAAGCAACTCATTAAAGTTAGTTCTATGTTCGATCTTTCTCTAAACTCAACTTCTAATTTTTCTTCTAACTTTACTTCCTTTGAAAACATAAGGAAAAGTTTTTCTTTTGAAAATTAACAAGGTTTAACTTTTGAAATTTTAGCAACTTAAAAATAGTAAACCAATTTTTTTTTCAAAGCGACCACAAGCCTCTTTATCATGACTATCTTGTTAACATACACAACATACAACCAACACATCCATGATTTTAAACTACACTAACATATTATCACCAAATCATAGCCAAAGATCACATCTTTACACTAAAACTCAACATTTTAAACTTCGATTCACAAGTCTAATTCAACCAACTACTAATACCGCGCATACATATCCAACAACATAGATCTACAACCAAACCATCAATATATTACCGCATAAACATTTCAATACACAAAGGTAAAGTATTTTCGAAAAAAAAAATGTTTATTCGCCAAAAGCTAAGATAAAAAACCAACTAGTGCTTAGAACTTTGAAGAGGCCAACATATTTGTAATTTTTTTCGAAAAAAAGTTATTTCTGGACCTAAACAAGGCCAAATGGATTCAGCCTATGGAATATTAGGCATGGCCAAAGGTGATGGAGGGTGGACGTGGACTTGTTTGGTAGGAGGTAAGGGAAGAAGAAAGAAGGTGTTTTTAAGGAAAAAATTAGGTATTTAAAAGCAAAAAGGAGGTAGCTTTTGAATTTAGAAAGATGGTAGGAAGCCAATAAAGTGTTCTGTTAAGAATTTGATATTTTTAGAAAGTGAAATGAATGAATAAAATGAAAAAGAAACTAGAAAATTGATATACACACACACGGATCAAATAAATTACCAAAATGACCCTAAGTACCATTTCCCTCCACACACTCCACCATGCATTGATCCACACAAAAGTCCCAAGGGTGCAACCCTTAATGCAATTTGTAATGCCCTAAAGTGTACTGGGATGTGATAAGAGAATGTGACATTTCATGGTTGACATTTTATTTTAACTAAATCTTTGAAAATTGTCACATCCATTTTCTTCACTTAATTAAACATATTATTAAGCTTTATTAGATTATTAATTCATGCTTATGATTTTTTTAATTATGTGCATATGTTAACCAAAGTGCACACAACATTTTGATGGTGAAAAAATTAGAAAATTTCAAAAAGCTTTTCTGTCACATTTTCTAATTTCCGTTCGACCGGTTATTTTTGTAAACACACCTTGAAAATAAGTTCACCCTTACCAATTATTAGTTAAAAAGGGCATTTTAATTATTAAAACCATTAGTTTGAATATTTAAAATTAATTAAATATTCTCAAATCAAAATGATAAAATTTTGAGTCATTACATACTCCGTGTTTAAATATCCGAACTTAATATCTGAATCTTTGATGAAATGTTATTATAGTGATTTAATAATCTTTTTAACCTCCTTTTTAATTATGACTAATGATAGTAAACTTTTTTCAGAATTTTTTTTACAAAATATATTTTTGGAAAAATATCGATAATGTGACCGAAATTCGGTTTATCGGTAAACAACTTTTCGATAAACATAAGTTGTTCGAACTCTTGGGCACTTATCAGATGATAAAATGAATACATTAGCAATTAATTAACACATACCTCTTAATAAGGCATGGAAGGTTCTAGAAGCTTTCTTTAGGATTAGAAATATTATCATGGTGAGGGTATAATGGTAATTAGCATAAAGGAGAAGTCATGGGAGGTAAGGCTTCAATGGCATGAAAAGGGGTGAATGCAAGCTAAAGGAGAGCCATTTTCATCCTATAAAAAGAGGCACATCCTTAGAAATAAATAAAAAAATTACAAATGAAAACCAAGTTCTTTAATGACTTTTTTTATCTTCTTCCTCTCTAACTATTCTAAATGAAATAGTTGCAAATCAACTCCAAATCACATCAAACTTTGCCATAAGGCTTAGTGAAAATATTGAAAAACCGTCCACCATGTTTGAAGTTGAAGAAGTGAAACCACACTCACCCTATAAAGAGAGGCCATGAGCATTTTGGATGAATTGGAGGCAAATGAGCAAGTGCAAGGCAAGGAGGAGGAGAAAGGAGGTGGTTGCAAGGATGGGGTTTGGCTTAGGTTCTTGGATCTTGGTTTTTTGTGGATAAAGGTGAGTTAATTCCTCACTTTTATGAAAATATAACGCATTCATATGTTGTGTTGAGTGTATATATGTTATTTGAATTGTTGTTAGCTTATGTTAAAATAATGGTTTGGGTTTTTACTTTAAAAGTAAGTGATGTATGTTCCATATACATGGACTTGAAAAACATGGAATGGACTTATACGACATATGAATAGACCTTGAACAAAGCATATAAGTTATACATGGACTTTGGTTTAGATCGGACTCAGATATGAAAGTGCACTTATAGCGATAGTCGTTATAGATCCGGTTTGGAATTGCTTTATCTTCAACGATTTCTATGGAACTTTCTAGAAAGATCCTTAGGAAATTTTCACCATATTTACACTTTTTATATGCATGTTTATTGCTATTAAAATCTTAAATAGTAAAAAGTTAAGTAACATCTTGAGGAGTGACCGAAACATCACCAGTGCAAAAGTGCCCTATTTAGACTTGATATTTGGACTTTAAAGGTTTGAAAAAAATATTTTGATCTAAGTATTTTATTTCGTTCTTTTTATAAATATTTACTAACTATTTTTAGAGCATCTAAAAGTGGTTTGAGTTATGAATTTTTAAGAATTAGTTGTGAATTTTTAAAGAAGAGATATTTGGTTAAAATATACAGAAACCATGTTATTATCAAATTTTTCAGGATTTTATAATCTTGATATTTTCCTGTAATATTTTGAGTAAATGCTTTAAAACCTATTACAAGTTTTATAAAGTATCTTAAAAACATTTTTAAGTATATATAGTTTCTAGAAAAGGTTTTGACTATCTTATATCTCTGGAAATAAATATCTTCTAAAATGGTTTATTTAATATATAGTTGTATAAATAAATTACTATACATATATATCATTTTAAAGGTTTTTAAATACAAATAAAAGTCTAGAAAGGGGTTAGTAATTGCTTAATGGCCAAATGGTTAAATTTTTTAATTACTTTTTTTAAAAGGAATTAACTATGCTTAACACTAAAAGTCGAAGAAGTAAGGCTTATCTATTTGTAAGAGTTAAGATTGATGTCATGTAGGGACGGAGAAATAGAGCTTTAATCTATCGATTTCCCACTTGATCGAGGAATAGTAAGCTGGAAAATATAAAAAGCATGTTAATCGTGTTGATTTCTTATTGTTTATCAAAATCATTAATACTATTCTTAACACAAGTTGCCGCTGAGGTAGACTTATCTATTTGTGCGATTCAAGAATGTAGTGTCTAGGAAAGATTTTGGTAAAACAGCCAGTGCTCTAACTTACCTAGCTTCACTCTTGAACAAGATGTAGTTAATTTGGAATGACGAAAATAAGTTAAACATACAAATCATAATTTCTGTAAGCTATTGTTTTTAGAACTTGATAGTTAACTAGTCAAATACTTAGCTTGTCCGAATATGAACTTAGATCTTTAAAACAAATGTTTTCAAAGGTAGAAACAAGTATAATAATCATTTGGGTTTATTGTGACAATGTGTTAAAAGCATTTGTCTTTAACCTTTTTCATTATACTTAGGGATGCAAATAGATCTTTAAAAGAATGATTTAAAGATAAACATAAGCAAAATGGTCTGGGGTTTGTAGTGAAAATATTTAAGTAACATTAGTTGTTATCCCGCCTTTTGGAAGGGCCGCGATACCAAGAACTTGACTACAAACTGAAGACAATCTGCTTCGACGATCAGTTATCTGCAAGTTCACAATGGACACAGGCTAACTTGGTCCGAGTCCGGATCGGGCCACAACTAACATGACATGATAAACAGAGCTATGCAAAGAAAAATTCCAAATTTCTGCTCAATCGAAGTTCGTATGCTCAAGTTGTGGAATGTTCAAGATCCATGAAAAGCATTCCAATCTCGATCTAAAAGGAACCATCAATCGATGGTTAGAACTTTTTTCCATCAAAATAATTTAAAAAATAACTTGACAACGACCCATGAACGTGCAAGCGTGAATGGGAGTCAGGTCTAAGCACGTACATGTACATTTATACTGACATTTAATTCTTGAAGTTAACAAGAATTGAGTGCTTACCTGGTGATAACTAGATTGATGAAAACAATTTGCTAACACTCGATCTTCAGCAACAACAGAAACTACAAAATCAATAGCAGTCTACAACTCAACATTTATACTACTGGAAATCGACCAGGAGTCACATCAACCAAAGATTACATCTCTTGATGAAGGAATGTGACGCCCGACCTCTATACTCACAATAACAAAGGTTATTATACGGAATAACGTCTGCTATTGCGAAGAATAAGGCTTGTTAGAAGCGACCATCTGTAAGTTATGCCTTAGACGAGTATTGCACTACAAGAAATTTGATTTTTAGTGGCGCTCAAAAAACGCTACAAAAAGTTTTGGTGGCGTTTTGATAAACGCCGCTAGAAAATATGCGACTAAAAATCCATGATTTTTTGTTGCATTTATTTTAACGCCACTATAAATGAATTTTTGGCAGCGTTTTTTAAACGTTACTAAATTCTTTTTTTGCAGCGTGTATAAAATGCCACCAAAAGATTGTTTGACGCTACCAATAGAATTTCCAACTTTACCCCTACTTTACGGTTGCGTTTACACAACGCCACTATATGTATTTTCGTAGCATTTTTGAAACGCTACTAAAAGTTGATGATCATTTTGCACTATTTTTTCGTGCTATTATTTCCTGTTGATGGTCTATTTTGTTTCTACTATATCAATCAACAATCGCTCACATAATCATCATAATCAAACAATTAAAAAAACATATTAATCATATAATCAAATAGAATATCCATAACCATTCTAATACAATATTTTTTTGATAAAATAACCAAACTCACATACAATAACCATTCGTACACAAATTTACACACCAAGTGCTAATAAAATGTTATACCAAACCGGTGCTAACAAAACGCTCGTTTACCTATAATTCTTTGTTGCATGCACAAGTGAAAGCTAGAACCATAAAAGTCCAACCTTGCTCTCTTCGGAAATCTAATGCTTGCACAAGTGAAAGCACAACATATTGTCAAACAATTATTATCAAACATCTACAACACTATACGAGCATATCATATTATAAATAATGTCATATAAATAATCAAATTTATAAAAGGAAATGAAACAAATAAAGTCCAATCTTACAATTATATATAAAATGTTGTTAAATTAGTCATACCATGCCCTTCAAATCCTCAAAAATGTACAGTGAGTGTAAATTCTAATTGTACTTCATCGGCTATGTATATGCCACTAGCTTGCTTTATACTTTTATACACAGCAAGCCAGTAACCTAAAGCAAATATCGATACTCCATCGGCTATGTATATGACACTAGCTTGCATTTTATTATTTTTCTAAAGCTAAGATCATTTTACAAATAGCTGACCTTATTCACACAATCGCGTTAGAAAAATTATAATTAAACTAGTTCAATAACTCACCTTGCAAAAGCAGTTGCAAAGTGTTTGCATTCCACCCTCATTAGGCTAGAATTTACTATATCACGATAGGTGTGCATAAACTGCTTGCGTAAACTGTCGTGCATAAATTGCTTGCATTGCGATAGTGTTGTAGTTGTAATTTAAAGGAAAGCATGAAATTGCAGCTGAGGCGAAGTAGGTAAAGCCCAGAAGGAAAGCATGTGTGAGCAATGGGATGTGTTGAAAAGAATCCATGTGAATGAAACAGAGTAAAGCTGTTACTTTAAATAACTAGCAGTGAATTACCGTTTGGTGGAGGATGAAACATAGGCTGATCAAGCAAATCTGGAAAGTAACTTGCAAGAAAACCCTGATCAGCACCATCTGGATTTGATCGACCAACATCTAGTTCATGAAGCATGTCATTGAAGACCCCCATTGAAGGCTGCATATACCCAAAGTATTGCAATTTGTGAATTTACAGATATATATTGCATCATATTTGAAATCCATTAACAACTACTACGATTTTATCATATAATCAAACATATCATTCCAACTGATTCAGGAAATATAAACCTTAGTCCCTTAGTCAATAGTAAAATATACCCAACAGGCCACGACGTTTTTGATTTGTTTACAACACAAAGTACAGATGTTTTCAAATGTTAACAAATTTGATATAATAATGAAACAATGAAAATGGGAAAAAAGTTTTGCAATTGCACCTGAAGAAAGAAAAGGCCAGTATGAAATATGCATGGATTGATGAATACAGCACAAAACTGACCACACTGAAAGAGCTCATCCGTTTTTTGAACAAAGAGATTATCTGAATCCAACATGATGACCCGATCATAATCAATTAAACTTCAGGCATACAGCTTGTTTAATGTCAGTTTGAACCTAGAATTGAAATTCCCTTGATTTTCATATGGATTTCTTACATTTTTCACTGTAATTACCTTCACCCCATCCTCTGTTTTCCTATGTAAACAAATATAGCACGGAAAACATATTATTATACACAAAAAAGACTATGATGCAATGATTTATGGATGATTACAATCGGTTATTTCTTTCTTTCAAGTATCTTCTACGATTAAACAGTAATTATGTAATGCATTTAAGTAAATCAAAATCGCAAATAAACTTCAAATGACTTCTTAAAAATGGACGAACGTGCATATCTTGAGGGATAAAATAAAATGAGTGTGTTTCTTGATAGAGCTACAACAAAGAGCTAATAAAGAGATGAAAATTACAGTCAGCGTAAACAAACATGTTAACGGTTGATTATATTGACCATGGCCTTAACAGATGTAGGAATAAAAAGAAAAAATTAAAGAAATAAGAAAGTACCTGATTATTGATTCCTCTAACTAGTTTCTGTATTTTGATCATAATCTTGTAGTATCAGCAATAGGAACAAAATAATTACACTTGATGTAAGAGAATAAACATAGCTAAACGTGAAAAGGAAATATTAGGTAAGAAGAAGGTGACCTATGAACTAAATTCCACAATTAGTTTTGTACTTAATCGTACTAAACATTGTTCAAACGTGCTCAACTAACTTGCAACAACACAGTTACTTCATATTTAGTTAACAAATTATTTTGCAAAGTAAACAGCATATCATAGTGTGAACAGATGAACGATGAATCCAATAACCACAACATCCGAAAGGATAAATGAACTACTGTAAACTCGTTCTTATTCTGTAGGAAACATACTAAAAAACTGAACTCAGAGTAGTTCATCACAGCTTTTAATATACTTATCTTCATTCAGCTACATTTATTATTAATGAAATCTGGCACTTTTAACAAATATGGAGAAACTGCCTGATTTTCAAAATAAAATCATTTGGAAGAGATAATAAGATATATCAACTGCCCATTAACCTGACATGTGTAGGACAACATAAGGATATTAGCCAATGCATACCTGACAGGACAATACTTAAATAAAATTCTTAATAAGCATTTGAAACGAATTTCGTACAATTAAAATATTAAAAAGGATAATGTTTAATCCAACTAGTAAAATTTAAGAAAAGAAAACAAATGCTTATTTAGCTTATATTAGGTTATGAGGAGACTCTGAAGGGAATGAGGGCAGCAGCTACAACTCTTCCTTCTTCATTTAGTATATTGTAGGTAGAAGCTGCATTCCTCTGTAAAAAATTTTTTTTGCAATATGTTAGAGAAAAAAATAGATCATATGCAGAAGCACAAGAGTATAATGCAAACTTCAATAGTTGGGGAAAATTTAATAGAATCATTAGTATTCAATCATAACCGAATCTAATGCTTCCAGTTTCATTCCCGTAGAGCGGATGAAGCGCCTGAGTTCTGGACTTATAGGCTCAATGTTTTTTCCACAGACAAGAATCGGTATCTCTACAAGAAGACATGATAATTTAAAACCTGAACCCTGAAGCAAAACACACACACTAGCATGCACTGCATATGTATCATCAACCTTTCAATTTTGGGTTTGTGCAGTTGACTTAAAATGCAAGAAGTGGCTACTGCCAAAGTTTGTAAAATCTTGAATTATGACCTGACATCACAACAGCTCAATAAGTGGCTACTGCCAAACTAATTGCAATGTTTTCTAGAGCACTGAATAATTTCTTATGGCATGGAGATCGACACACGCAAATCAAAATTTAGGGACTTACACTGTTACTTCCAAATTTGAACTCTCAAACTCCAGGCACATCGGCATCTCTTTCAAGCACCTCGTCTACATCACGGTCTAACATCTTGAAATGAGAAGCACAGAAGAAATTGGCAACAAGCTCAAGCTTCTCTTTCTTTCAATAGAGATCGAAATACTTTTCTTTTCTTTTTTGATGCGTGAGCTTCGAATTGAAGACGGTGGATTTTTGGCTATGGTAATTGTATGCGTCTGCTTCTAGATCTGTCAATCGATGGCAAAACTGCGTGCTGCTGATCAAAATAATAGGAAATGATTTTGTAAGGTCTAGTTCGAGTTTGGATTCAACGAAGCTCTTCAACAGCAGCTATTCTAAGCAAGGCAAATCGAAGATTTGAAGTGTTGTGGTAACAGGAGATTTGCTAAGTCGACTTTGGAAAAATGTTAGTTTAGGGTTTTCTTCCTTTTAGAAGGAAATTGATAATAAAAAGGATGAATGTGAAAAAAAGAAATCAAAGCAGCTAATGAAAATTTCATAGGCGACAAATTTCTAGGTTACGTTTAAAGGTCACGCGAAATTTCATTTAATAAAGGCGGGAATGAGTAATTTTTTTGGTTGCATTTATAATACAATATGAAATAATATTGGTCGCACTTACATAAAAACGCTACAAATTTATGCAACCAAAAGATGATTTTCTTGTAGTGTTGATTACATCGATAGGAGTTGTGTAAATTACTCCCAAAGATATAAATTCAATCCAAATCTAAAAAGAAACTACGGTGGCTAAAGAAAAATCCAGAACAACTCATCATAACAACAACACTGATAAATATAATCACATAAGAACAGAAATATCAGATATATAGTGGAAGATAAGTCTGGAATACATGCTACAGCAATCGATAGTTCACATGAACCAAATACACATATAAATCTTAACATACTTGAGATGAGAGTCAATACTCCAAAAGAAGCATCTCGAAGCTAGACAAACGATGAAGTGAAATCCCAAAAGCTGAAGCTGCAACAGAATCAGAGATAGCGAATATCCTGAATAACTCGGTCTGACCCGAGTATTATTTAAAAGAAAATAATAAACGGATCAGTCTAATCTAAACTTAGATGTGAATGCATGATAAACAACATCAATCAAAATAATAATGGTCTCAAATGAGACTATTCAACATAAGAAATCAACATAGTTCAAAGTATAGAAATCTCAATTTAAACTTCATCAAAATCAATAATCTCGAATGAGACTATTCAACATAAATAATCACCATAGTCTAAATGAAGAAATCTCAATTTAAACTCCATCAAAATCAGCTTTTAAATTTCCAATTGAATTCAAAACAGCAATACTCATATTTATAATCTCGGATGAGACTATACACATAATTATAATCTCGGAAGAGACTATACACAAAATTATAATCTCGAAAGAGACTATACAACATAGTAATCAACATAGTTTAAAGGAAGAAATCCCATTAAACATCATCAAAATAAATTTCCAAATTCACAATTGAATTAGAAATAGCAATACACAAAATCTAGAAATCGGTCAAGATAACTAGAAAATCAGCATTCACAAAATCTAGAATCAAAATAAGATAACTAGAAAATCAACATAAAAGATGGATCGATCCCAGCAGATGGCGAGTTTTAGCTACGCCACACGTGCATCTCAGATGGCCGAAGCCTACCAAGTACTATAAATTTTGGCGCCCATCAGATGACCCGAAGGTCCGCAGAGTGACCCGAAGGTCTAGCATTGGTAATTGACCCGAAGGTCCATCAGATGACCCGAAGGTCCAACAAATGACCCGAAGGTCCATCAGAGTGGCTCGAAAGCCCAACAAATCATCAAAATAATCAAACAACAGATATTTCAATTAATGAGTCCGGAATTAACCGAAATAGTAAAAGTGTGGTTCCATACTCCGCACTTTTGCTAAATCGTTTAAATCTCTTCATCGTTTCCTTGAAAGTGCAAAATTGTGTATTTTATAAATAACATTTTACGTTCTCAAATGAACAAGTCCGGAATTAAGCGAATCGGTAAAAGTAAGGGTTCATAGTCCTCAATTTTGTTGAAACGTTTAAATCGCTTCCTCATTCCTTTGAAAGCGCAAACTGTAAACTTTTTGGGAAACAAATTTATTTTAAAACGATTTTTAAAACACGTGATTAAAACAGCAACTACTATAGCAATTTCGACGAGAAAATTGCGCTTCATAAAACACCATAAAAATGGATATCAGATCAGCGTTGTGGGACAACCGCTTAAAAATTCACTTTAAAATTGACGGTTATTGAAGTCAAAACAACAGTAAAATTTTCCGTCAAAAATGTCACCAAAACAATACTCTTCAAAAATATAACACCGGAGTAAAAATTCCGTTATAAAAATAACGGCGACAAAATACGTTTTAAAAACGAAACACCGATTCAACGTAAACTAGTCAGTAGATTGCACCACTATGTATACAACAAAATTGGCACTGCCTGGACTTGAGTGTAATGTATGCGAAATAGGTTACAACCAAATGCATGGATGAAATATATATATAAAAACTAGACAATACTACCACATGCTAACACGTCTGCATTGTTTTCATGCAACAAGTTTTTACGCATGCAAATGATGAATTTCACATTTTATATTTGTGTTCTCTACACCGATATTAGTTATTTTGGTTCGCACAGTTGGAAATAATTTTTGAGTACTGCAATAAGATAACAACATATAATGTTATGCCTAAGTATTAAGTAATTATACCGTGACTATATAGCGTTTGCTTGGTCTAAGAACGGACCTAAAATACAGCTGTTTAACTATGCTTATAAAAAATAGTACTAACTTTTGTCATCATAATTAAGTTGATAAATTATTGGAAAGTGCCCATAGAAAATGGTAAACAAATATCTTTTATGCCTCTTATGGTTTTTCATACAGGTTAGCTTTATTCATTGATTTAAGATCTTATATTCTTAAAAACAAGTCTCAGTGGGCAGTTGTATGATCTGCTAATTGTCAATATAATATGAAGTCTTTCAAAAATAATTGTTTGTTTTCTTTCGACCAATATGCTCTGGATTTGTTAAACTTCTCAAAAGAAATCCTAGATATTCTAGCAACTTGAATGTTCTTATGTTATATTTGGTCACACACATTGCAAAAGAAATATACACAACTGCTTACATGCAGACACGTCAAGGTATACAAGAGAATTACTGGCTCGGTTTAATGCAAAGCTTGCACGCACACAAAGATTTCATTAGGAAAATGACCAATATTTATAAGAAAACGACCTGGACTTAAATTAGCACACGCACGGCAAATGTAACTTAAAAAAAAAATTCTTGGTGCTTGTACTTTGCTTTTCACATGCACGGCAAAATACAAAAAAACGATGCAAAATCAAAACTTGAACACACGCAACTCTGGACCTGGCCATTTTTTTTGAGTAATTCATGCAAGAGTTGGGTACCATTATACACGAACACACTGCACGGAACGTGCAGTTTAAAATTGTGCATACTAAAAAAAAATGAAAAAAAACCTATTTGCCAAGACATAAATATATACAACAAAGTTTAACTAGAAATGTGAGTTTATGCACTCACTAAAGTTTTCTCCAAAAGAAAATCAGTAGCACAAGAATTCAACAGAGAGCAGCACTAGACCACCAATTTAAGGTAAACTTAATTTCGCTTCACAAATCAGTAACAACTCAGATCCAAAAGTGAGCAACAAACCAAACTTCCATTAAAGTGTTTGCAGAGCTACTTGATAAAAGAATGCTACTGGGAAAAATTTGAAACCAAATGAAATGATGAAGGCTATACCACTATATTCCCCAATGTGCACAAGTCACGGCCAAAGGTTAAAAAGCATTAAATTTTTGACGTGCGTAATTGGGAGCAAGGACACAGCTGCACTAATGAATGATGGCAGAAAAAGTAAATAAATAAAAAAAGAGTTCACTTTGCATTTAGCCTTAAACTGGTTTTTCTTATTTGTGCCTTGCATCCGAATGTATGATCCAACTTGTTTATATAATGTGACAACACTACAGCCTAAAATGTTTTTACTCTGTGATAACAAAAGCAATGTGTACATACAAGGCTTTATTAATTATTGTGTGTCAGCAATTGTTTACTATTGTTTTTATTTTATAAGTAAACTTTGTTTTATAAAGTGCATGTGACAGCTTGCTTTAATAAAATGTTCATTACTAGAATTGGACCTATATATTCTCACGTGCAGGCCAAATGAAAATATAACACAACTTGGTTCTGTTCAATGCAACAAGAAATTTGCACTGACTTTAAAATCATTTTCGCATTGCAAACTTATTCTTCAAGTTTCAATTTAAAATTTCCATTTTAAATTTATATTTTGATGGTAATAAAATCACGGTCGTTATAAACTCCTCCCCTTATAAAAATTGATTCCCCGCAATTTTCATACTAGAAGCAGTCAATAAACACAAATAATTCATCACAACAAAGATTAAAATGGAAAAGATGGATAAGGATTCTCACCCCCACCCGAAGAGGAGAGAAAACTCGGATAAGAACGCTTGATGAATTCTTTGGTTTCCCAAGTGCAATCTTTGGGTTTGCGGACCATTAAATTTTCATAAGCGGGACTTCTTTATTCCGAAGGCGTTTAACCTCCGTAGCTAGCACACGAATAGGATTTTGCACAATAGACAAGTCTGGTGAGATCTCAAGATCTTGCAACACATGAGGATCAATAATAGAATCTGAATCTCGAAGGCATCGACGAAGCTGGGATACATGAAATACGTCATGAATTCTCGAAAACTAAATAGGTAGCGATGCACGATAAGCAACTGGGCCAATGCGTTCCGTAATAGGAAACGGTCCAATATAACGAGGAGCCAATTTCCCGGAGCTACTAAAATGCACCACTCCCTTCATCAGTGAAACACGAATGAATACGAGATCGCCAACAGAAAATTCCAAAGGCTTCCTACGATGCTCGACATAAGATTTCTGCCTCTTCCGAGCCTCTTTCATTTTCTGTCTGCTAATATCAATCCTCTCAGAAGAATCACGAATATAATTGAGGCCGAGTACTAACTTTTCACCCGATTCCAACCACAAGATGGTGGTCGACATGACCTTCCGTAAAGAGCTTCGAAAGGAGCCATACCGATACTGGATTGAAAACTGTTGTTATATGAAAATTCAACAAGATATAAGTGGTTTTCCCAACTACCACCAAAATCAAGAAGTAGTCCAATTGGACTTGATAGGAATAAAATGGGCTGATTTGGGTCAATCGGTCAACAATCACCCAAATATTAGTATGGCCCAACCTCGAACGAGGTAGACCATCAATGAAGTCCAAACAAATCCGATCCCATTTCCATAATGGAATCTAAAGAGGCTGCAAAATACCACTAGGATGATGGTGTTCAACTTTAATAAGTTGACAAGTCATGCAACGACTCAGATAACTTGGACCATCACGCTTCATACCCTCCCAAAAGTATAAGCGTTTCGTAACAACATACATCTTACTACTACCTGGATGGATAGTATACTTAGAACAATGACAGTCCTCAAGAATGTCATTTCTAAGATTAGAAACATTATGCACGATCAACCTTCCCTTCTTCCGAAAACAACTATGAATATCAATATTGAAATTCTTTAGATCATCACTTCGGGATTTCGATTTACAGCTCTGAATAAGATACGAGAGATTTGGATCTTGTTCTTGGGCATCGGCAACACGATTCAACAAACTAAGACGAGCATCCATGCTAAATAAAAGCACGGGAGAATCATAAACTGAAGGACGGTCTCTAATATCACAAAGAGATAAAGCTTTCAAAATATTCCACTCCGTTAGGATCATGGAAACAACAACTTGCTGCTTGCGACTATGTGGATCAGCAACTCGATTACCCTTACTAGGGGTATACTGAATATCGAAATCATATGAAGCAAGAAATTCGAGCCAACGTTGTTGTCTCAATTTGAGTTCCTTCTGAGTGAATAGATACTTCAGAGATCTATGATCAGTGAAGAGAATAAAGCGCTCGCCCAATAAATAATATCGCCAAATCTCTAGAGCAAAGACTATGGCGGCTAACTCCAAATCATGGGTAGTATAACGAATTTCGTTAGGCTTTAGTTGTCTAGAAGCATAGGCAACTACTCTCTTTTCGCATG
This sequence comes from Allium cepa, assembly GCA_030765085.1. Lineage (NCBI taxonomy): Eukaryota > Viridiplantae > Streptophyta > Magnoliopsida > Asparagales > Amaryllidaceae > Allium > Allium cepa. The sequence continues at coordinate 807,160,294 of CM060938.1, forward strand.
CGAACGGCACCGAAACCAATATAGCTAGTATTGGTACAAATAATGAAGGCTTGGTTCCCTTCGGGAACCACTAAGATAGGAGTATCAGAAAAGAGTTCTTTCAAATAATCTTCTTTCCAGAAAAACTTAAACTTCCAAAATTTCAATTATCTATGAAATCATTTTCTAGAAAAAATTACTTTATATAGGTCAATTTATTATGTCAAATTGTCTCATCAAAGCGTTTAGGAGATTCCTATCGATAACGTTGATCAAGCGCACACTCAATGGGCAATACAAACACCAAATCATCTTATATATGATAAACACAAATCCAATTATACTTGTAAATGAATCTTATGAAAAAATTTGCAAAATTTTAAATTGTTGTTTTCATCCAAAGTCAATAAATACTCAAACGGAGTCATCGAGATATTCGTGGAATACTCGATTAATAAAATGGATGAAATAAGCTGGGCAAACTGAAAGACGCAATAAGTCATTCATAAGAATCATAACGAGTGCGTAATGCGATAAGTGGAATGCTATCTTCCGCCACTCGTAACTGATGAAAACCGGTAGCAAGATCGAGTTGGGAGAAGAGCTAGAGTAAATAAATCATTTGGCTTCCAATTCAGATAATTGTTACTTGAGTTCCTCATTTTCCTTAGCTGACATCCTCGTGGGAGGACGACTGACAGGATGAGCACCAGAGATAAGATCAATACGGAACTCAATTGCCCTCTTCGACGGCAAACACGAATAGGCTCAAAGACAATAGAAAAATCACAAGCAACTGGAATATTTAGCTATAACATCCTCCGATCGAAGGAAGAAATGAGAGCATTCGAAGTATGGTCCATACTTCGAAATATAATAGATAGCCGCTCGACAGCATCGGGATGCTTGAGATATAAAGTTCTTTCGGGATATAGGATTGAACTTCATAACGGACGAGCCAATTCATTCCTAAAATCATATCAAAATAAAGATGATCCATAACATGCAGATTCGCATGAAAGGAGAAACTGCAAAGAATAATCTCAACATCAACACACAACAAACTAAGAGTAACGTATCCCCCAGTAGGATTTACGATCCTCAAAGGGTCGCAACGAGTAATGACATCCAAAGGAATAACAACAACAAGCTCCTTCAACAAGAATGAATGTGATGCACCCGTATCGAAAAGAACTCTAATAGAACGACAATGAAATAAAATAAAACATTCCAAAACAGAAGGAGTGATACCTTCGGACTGAGAAGGATTACCAGAAACTTAAGCAATATTAAGCTTCCAGGATTTGAGACCCCTTAGGAGCAGTTGGACAATCATAAATCCAATGATCCCCTTTCAAATCTAAGATTGAAAAGGAATTTAACAAATAGACTACTACGGAAATATGAGATATTTTTCTAGACATATTCCAACTTGTTAGAGAGGATAAAAGTTTAAGAACAACGGAGGAATAGATTAGAAAGGCATGAATATAACCCTCGAGTAGTTGTAACGCATGTTCCATTCTGCTTCTGTTCTGTATTTATTATAATTTGTTCTGAATCTCAGCTCTGATACCAAGCTGTGACGCCCCACCTCTATGCTCACAATAACAAAGGTTATTATAGGGAATAACGTCTGCTATTGCGAAGAATAAGGCTTGTTAGAAGCGACCATCCGTAAGTTATGCCTTAGACGAGTATTGATTACATCGACAGAAGTTGTGTAAATTACTCCCAAAGATATAAATTCAATCCAAATCTAAAACGAAACTACGGTGGCAAAAGAAAAATCCAGAACAACTCATAATAACAACAACATTGATAAATATAATCATATCAGAACAGAAATATCAGATATATAGCGGAAGATATGTCTGGAATACATGCTACAACAATCGATAGTTCACATGAACCAAATACACATATTCATCTTAACATACATGAGATGAGAGTCAATACTCCAAAAGAAACATCTCGAAGCTAGACAAATGATGAAGTGAAATCCTAAATGATGAAGCTGCAACAGAATCAGAGATAGCGAATATCCTGAATAACTCGGTCTGACCCAAGTATTATTTAAAAGAAAATAAAAAATGGATCAGTCTAATTTAAACTTAGATGTGAATGCATCATAAACAACATCAATCAAAATAATGATATTCTCGAATGAGACTATTCAACATAAGAAATCAACATAGTTCATAATAAAGAAATCTCAATTTAAACTCCATCAAAATCAATAATCTCGAATGAGACTATTCAATATAAATAATAACCATAGTTTGAACGAAGAAATCTCAATTTAAACTCCATCAAAATTAGCTTTTAAATTTCCAATTGAATTCAAAACAACAATACTCATATTCATAATTTCGGATGAGACTATACACATAATTATAATCTCGGAAGAGACTATACAGAAAATTATAATCTCGGAAGAGACTATACAACATAGTTTAAAGGAAGAAACCCCATTAAACATCATCAAAATAAATTTCCAAATTCACAATTGAATTCGAAACAGCAATACACAAACATCTAGAAATCGATCAAGATAACTAGAAAATCAGCATTCACAAAATCTAAAAATCAAAATAAGATAATTAGAAAATCAACATAAAAGATGGATCGATCCCAGCAGATGGCGAGTTTTAGCTACGCCACACGTGCATCTCAGATGGCCGAAGCCTACCAAGCACTATAAATTTTGGCGCCCTCAGATGACCTGAAGTTCCGTAGAGTGACCCGAAGGTCTAGTACTGGTAATTGACCCGAAGGTCCATCAGATGAACCGAAGGTCCAACAAATGACCCGAACGTCCATCAAAGTGGCTCAAAAGCCTAACAAATCATCAAACAGCAGATATTTCAATTAACGAATCCGGAATTAACCGAAATAGTAAAAGTGTGGTTCCATACTCCGCACTTTTGCTAAATCGTTTAAATCTCTTCATCGTTTCCTTGAAAGTGCAAAATTGTGTATTTTATAAATAACATTTTATGTTCTCAAATGAACAAGTCCGGAATTAAGCGAATCAGTAAAAGTAAGGTTCATAGTCCTCAATTTTGCTGAAACGTTTAAATCGCTACCTCATTCCTTTGAAAGCGCAAACTGTAAACTTTTTGGGAAACAATTTTATTTTAAAACGATTTTAAAACACGTGATTAAAATAGCAAAAACTATAGCAATTTCGACGAGGAAATTGCGCTTCATGAAACACCGTAAAACGGATATCAGATCAGCATTGTGGGCTAACCGCTTAAAAATTCACTTTAAAATTGACGGTTACTGAAGTCAAAACAACAGTAAAATTTTCCGTCAAAAATGTCACCAAAGCAATACGCTTCAGAAATATAACACCGAAGTAAAAATTCCGTTATAAAAATAACGGCAACAAAATACGTTTAAAAAACAAAACACCGGATCAACGTAAACTAGTCAGTAGATTGCACTATTATGTATACAACAAAATTGGCACTGCCTGGACTTAAGTGTAATGTATGCGAAATAGGTTACAACCACATGCATGCACGAAATATATATATAAAACACAGGACAATATTACCACATGCTAACACGTCTACATTATTTTCATGCAACAAGTTTTTACGCACACAAATGATGAAATTCACATTTTATATTTATATTCTCTACACCGATATTAGTTATTTTGGTTCGCACAGTTGGAAATAATTTTTGAGTACCGCAATAAGATAACAACATATAATGTTATGCCTAGGTATTATGTAATTATACCGTGACTATATAGCATTTGCTTGGTCTAAGAACGGACCTAAAATACAGCTGTTTAACTATGCTTATCAAAAACAGTACTAACTTTTATCATCATAATTAAGTTGATAAATTATTGGAAAGTGCCCATAGAAAATGGTAAACAAATATCTTTTATGCCTCTTATGGTTTTTCATACAGGTTAGCTTTATTCATTGATTTAAGATCTTATATTCTTAAAAACAGGTCTCAGTGGGCAGTTGTATGATCTGCTAATTGTCAATATAATATGAAGTCTTTCAAAAATAACTGTTTGTCTTCTTTCGACCAATATGCTCTGGATTTGTTAAACTTCTCAAAAGAAATCCTAGATATTCTAGCAACTTGAATGTTCTTATGTTATATTTGGTCACCCACATTGCAAAAGAAATATACACAACTACTTACATGCAGACATGTCAAGGTATACAAGAGAATTACTGGCTCGGTTTAATGCAAAGCTTGCACGCACACAAAGATTTCATTAGGAAAATGACCAATATTTAAAAGCAGAAGACCTGGACTTAAATTAGCACACACACAGCAAATGTAACATATAAAAAATTTTCTTGGTGCATGTACTTTGCTTTTCACATGCACGGCAAAATACAAATAAACAATCCAAAATCAAAACTTGAACACACGCAACTCTGGAACTGGCCCTTTTTTTTGAGTAATTCATGCAAGAATTGGGTACCATTATACACGAACACACTACACGCAACATGCAGTTTAAAATTGTGCATACTAAAAAAACGAAAAAAAAACTATTTGTCAGGACTAAATATATACAACAAAGTTTAACTAGAAATGTGAGTTTATGCAGTCACCAAAGTTTGCTCCAAAAGAAAATCAGTAGCACAAGAATTCAACAGAGAGCAGCACTGGACCACCAATTTGAGGTAAACTTAATTTCGCTTCACAAATCAGTACCAACTCAGATCCAAAAGTGAGCAACAAACCAAACTTCCATTAAAGTGTTTGCAGAGCTACTTGATAATAGAATGCTACCGGGAAAAATTTGAAACCAAATGAAATGATGAAGGCTATACCACTATATTCCCCAATGTGCACAAGTCACGGCCAAAGGTACAAAAGCATTAAATTTTTGACGTGCGCAATTGGGAGCAAGGACACGGCTGCACTAATGAATGATGGCAGAAAAAGTAAATAAATAAAAAAAGAGTTCACTTTGCATTTAGCCTTAAACTGGTTTTTCTTATTTGTGCCTTGCAGCCGAATGTATATCCAACTTGTTTATATAATGTGACAGCACTACAGCCTAAAATGTTTTTACTCTGTGATAACAAAAGCAATGTGTACATACAAGGCTTTATTAATTATTGTGTGTCAACAATTGTTTATTTTTATTTTTATTTTATAAGCAAACTTTGTTTTATAAAGTGAATGTGACAGCTTGCTTTAATAAAATGTTCATTACTAGAATTGGACCCATATATTCTCACGTGCAGGCCAAATGAAAATATAATACAACTTAGTTCTGTTCAATGCAACAAGTAATTTGCACTGGCTTTAAAATCATTTCCGCATTACAAACTTATTCTTCAAGTTTCAATTTAAAATTTCCATTTTAAATTTAATTTTGATGGTAATAAAATCACGGTCGTTACAAGGAACAATAACTATTCAATGAATCAGATAGTGTCCTTTCAGAATGAAGATAACAACTTTTCAAAGTACGTCATGTCCAGACAGGACATACTTTGGGGGGAAAATGTTATCCCGTCTTTTGGCAAGGCTATGATGCCAAGGACTTGACTAGAGACTGAAGACAATCTGCTCCGACGACCAGTTATTTGCAAGTTCACGATAGATACAGGCAAACTTGGTCCGAGTCCAGATCGGGCAACAATCAACATGACATGACAAACAGAGTTATGCAAAGAAAAATTCCAAATTTCTGCTCAATCGAAGTTCGTTTGCTCAAGTTTTGGAATATTAAGATCCATGAAAAACATGCCAATCTCGTATCCATCATCTGTGTCCACCATTTTTTATCGATCAACATCGATACAAAATGAACGTAACTCAAGCACTCGGAATCGATCATTAATACCCATATGGCTTAAACACATAATGATGGACTTCGGCGCCTCCTAGATCGATCACACTTCACATAACAACCAACTGAACTTTTCGTATCGATCACCTATATGATCGATACGAAGATCAGTGCCTATAATCGATACGAAGATTGAAGCAAGGCATCGATATAAAAAGGAAGCAGTGGATGGATATTGAAGAAGCGGTCAACCCGAAAGGAGTGGTCTTACCACTATGCATAAATCATGGATCTCAACAAAGCCCGCATGCCATTCTATCAATACGAAAGCTTAAGGTATCCACTAATTGCAATTTTGATCAATTAATAACCCCACACCACAACTCCAAAAGCAATGAGATTTTCACAGCAAGTTGCACAATAAATATGGAACATCCATGATCGATCGTAGCTCAATCAGAACAGTTTATGATCGATATGAACTCACTAAGATCGATTAAAGATCGATTCCAACTACTCCAGATTGATCATGTGGGCCCATCTGGATCTGAGAAAGAGTATTCCGAGATCCAGGGCAGATATTTCTAGCTCCATACCTATAAATAGCACCTTTGTTGCAACTAAAGGGGGACTTTTATGCTGTTGCTCGAGTTGAACTCCATTGTAATTCGAGTTTTAGTGATTGTATCGATGTAACTTAGTTTCTAATCAGCAATAACATCAAAACCTTCAAAGTGGACGTAGGCATACAACGTCGAACCAGTTTAAATCTCTGTTTTCTTTCTATTACTGCTTATTTACTTGGTGTGATTGTTAGATTAGCCACATTTTACATTTTACTTCTTCATTCTAATCTCTTCAATTACACCCGAAGAGTATTGTGCCCATTTTTGGTACAAACACTTAGGTGCTTTCACTAAGAAAAGCTCCGTCTTTTCTCTTGTTCTATGGATCCCCTACTGCTATTGGATTGTTAAAAGTCTAAGGAGGAGATCCAGATCCAGATTCCAGTAGTCCTTCCGTCTATTTAAATTTCCCTAGATCTAATAAGAACTACAATTCAATATGGCGCGCACTACCAGAACCATTTCCAATGTCGTTGATCCAAGAGAAAAGGATAGGTAAAAACCCGCGCAGCTGACTACTACAAGCCAAACACCAGTTGGAGTCCAAGAACCATCCGGTCTAGTGACTAGAGAGGAATTCCAGATCCTTATGCACATGCTTACTTAAAGCCATCAAGAGCTCACTCAATAGATCCATACCAACATGGAACTTATGAACCAACTGAATGAAGAAAGGCGAGGGAGATCCAGAAGAAAGCATGCTTCCTTCTCCTTATTAGAAAACTCGGCGTCGCCTAACTCTTATCACAAATCCACACATTGGTAATTGGGTGAGAACTATGCAGAAGCCTTCAGGCACCTATACTACGAACCCTAGACATATGGGGACAGGTCCTTCCACGGGACATGAAGTTGTACCCTCCTTTAGAGGGGGGACACTTCCTTACACTACTGCCATTGACACTGCAAATCTGCTCCCATAGATCTGAGTGTTGAGAACTAGAATCAAGTAGATCCAGCTCTCCATCACCATCCGCGTGCACATGACCCACACTACCATGAAGCTCGGGAGCCTATGAGGTATGGGACGGACCGTGGACAACAATCAGACCGTTTTTATGACTTGGATCCCGACCATGCCTTGGTCCCAAATCTCCAGATGGCTGATATCCCTACCATGTTATGTCAAATAATTAGAGAAAGTCAAGGACTTACTAATGATGAGTGGGAGATTTCTTGAAGTCACAGCCCGTTCACTAATGATATCTTACATGTGAAACCTCCCCGCCAATTCAAGATGCCGACCTTGCCTGTGTATGAAGGGAGTTCAGATCCAAATCAACATATTCTGAAGTATGAGTGGCTCATGAATTCTGCTCGAGCTGATGATGCTGTTAAGTGCAGAAGCTTCGCTATTTCTCTAGGGGGCATAGCGACCATGTGGTTCACCCATCTACCGCCAAGGTCTACTTTATGTTTTGACTAGTTAGCTATAAGTTCATGGAGCAGTTCTGTATGCACACTGCCAGACCTAAAGATGTGAATACCTTTTCCAATGTTACTCAAGCCCCGGGAGAGACCCTAAAACACTACCTAGAAAGGTTTCATGTTGCTTGTGTGAAAGTTAGTAATCCCAATGATAACTCTATCCTGATGGCTTTGACTAAAGGGATCGACCCTGATTTCGAGTTTGGTGATTAGTTGGCTGGAAAACCCCCTGCTTCGTTGGACCATTTCTATGCAAAGGCAGCCCAATTTTTAAGAAGAGAAGATGGTCTAGGAAGAAGGACATCATGGGGCCCAGTGGTGAAGGGATCTAGAGTAATGTTGCAGTGAAGCAGACCGGGGAGAGTTCTGGTAAAGTACTGTTGAACATTCAAAATAAACACTGTCAACGAAAAGATGATGGAGGTCAGGGAAAGAAGAGAGACCCCCATCGAGGGAGACCGAAAGCTCCTATGTTTGATTGATATACTACCTTTAACATGTCGTTAGAAAACGTTTATCTTTAGACCTGTAATACAGGGCAGTACAAGAAGCTAGCTCCGAAATAGTCATCAGAGAAGCAGGTTCAGACCAGGAAGTTTAGTAGATTCCATGATTATTACAACCATTACATGAATGATTGCCATCATTTGCAAGATATTATTGAAAGGTTGATTAGAGAGAGAAAGTTAAAGCAGTTTTTTCGGGATCCGCAGGATAGTGGAGCGGGCCCATCTACCCCCAATCGGGGTCAAGGCTAGGCTAGACCTGAAGAACCTATGCGTGCTAGTGGGAGGTTGGTGATTAATACCGTGAGTGGTGGTCATCATCCGGCTGATCCGAGCTGGAAGGAAATGGAGTCATATTCTAGTTCGATTAGGCATGTGGACTTTGAATGTTGTAGTAGTACCAATGAAGGGGCCTCGGCAAAGCAACATAGGATGATGACAGATGACATTGTTTCCAGAACCCGTGATGCCGATAGGGTCGAGGCCCCCACTATTTATCCATTGGTTATTTCTACCCAAATGGGTCCTGCTTGGATGAAGAGGATCTTAGTTGATAGTGGAAGTTCTGTAAACATATTTTTCAAGCATGCTAGTGATCAAATGCTGATGCAAGCGAAGGATCTGAATCCGTGCCAATCATATATACATGGTTTCATTGGAAGTGCTACCATGCCATCTGGAATGATGGATTTCCTGTTGAGTTCGGTGTTGGTGATCGCCAGAGAGTCCAGATGTTATAGTTTGTTGTCTTGGATATTCATTCTTCCAGCAATGCTTTTTTGGGACGACCGACCCTTGCGGAGTTCGGGGCAGCGATTACCCCTTGGCGTTTGACTTTGAAGCTCCCCAGTGATAATGGACTTGGGGTTATACATGGTGATCAGGCATGGACATGCATGTTATGTCACAGAGCTGCGGGAAGCGCAGTGAAAAGAGAAAGGCATAGGCATGGAGGAATTACTCTGCGTCCATTTTACGGAGAATTAATATTTAAAGCCTGGGCCTAGGCTCGGGCACCACGACCAGTTTCCTAAGGATCTTGATCTTAGAGACAATGATGATAAAGGGGAAGTCAAAGAATACCAAGCTTCCCTAGTGGGGTTGACAATTGATGTATCGATCAACGAGGATGATGATTCTAGAGTGGTGAAAGTCGGATCTCAGCTCAGCCCCCAAATAAGAGAGGAACCAGTTGATTTTCTCTGAGCAAACCTTGATGTATGTTTTGGAGTCATTTAGACATGTGTGGGATCTTGCCGAAAATCACGAGCCATACATTAAATATCGACCCGCGGCACGTCCGGATGAAACAAAAAAGGCACGATATGGATCGAAAGAGATCTGCCGCCCTGAAGGAAGAAATGGATAAACTTAAGGCTAATGGGGTTATTCGTGATGCTTTATTCCTAGAATGGGTATCGAATCTAGTGCTTGTCCAAAAGTCAAATGGAAAATGGCGGACATGTGTAGACTACTCAGATCTGAACAAAGCCGTCCCCAAATACAGTTTCTCGCTTCGTAGAATTGGTCAACTGGTGGATTCGATGGTCGGGCATGAGCTCTTATCCTTCGTAGACGCATACTCCGGCTACAATCAAATATCGATGAATCTTTCTAACTAGGAGCAAACTAGCTTTATCACTGTCTGGGACTTTATAGCTACAAGGTGATGCCATTTGGACTCAAAAACGCTAAAGCAACTTATCAGAGGCTTGTGAAGTGAATGTTTTCAAACCAAATCGGGAAAACTATGGAGGTGTATGTGGATGATATGCTCGTGAAGTTGTGGTTATCCAACAACCACATCGTTGATTTGGAGGCAATGTTCAACATACTCCGACAGTACATAATAAAGCTCAATCCATTAAAGTGTCATTTCGAAGTTGCAACTGGATAGTTCCTTAGGTTTATTGTCAATTCCAGAGGAATTGAAGCTAATCCCAAAAAGATCTGGGTGATTTGGAATCTCGAAACTCTCAGAGCCATAAAGAAGGTGCAAATTCTTAATGGGAAGGTAGCAGCCTTAAGCAGATTCATTTCCAAAGCCACGGACAAATGCATTCCCTTCTTTGATCTGATCATAAAAGGGAAACGGAATTTCGAGTGGACAAAAGAGTACGAGGGCGCATTCGAGGCACTAGTGAAACATCTTACAACACCTCCCATCTTGTCGAAGCAAGTTGATCACGAGAGGTTATATGTCTATCTGGTGGTTTCAGCAAACGCAATTAGTGTTGCATTAGTTCGAGAAGAGGATCAGATCCAACGACCGGTCTATTATATCAGCAAAAGATTGACCGAAGCAGAAAGAAACTGTCTAAAGAGAGAGAAGTTGGATTATTGTCTTGTTGTAGCCTCGAGAAAGCTCCGCCCATATTTTCAGTCTCATCCGATCACTGTCTACGCCAATCAACTATTACAACAGATCCTCATATGGCATGAGATGTCTGTTAGGTTGCTGAAGTGGAACATCAAGCTGAATCAATTTGATATCACTTATACCCCAAGTTGAACTATTCAAGGACAAGTTCTGTCGGGCTTCATAGCTGAATTCACCGTACCGGAGGACTTGCCCGAAACCAGTGAATCTCCCAACTATACGTGGAAGCTATATACTGATGGTGCATCAAATGACCGATGCTCAAGTGCTGGAGCGGTACTCGAAATGCGATCCGTATGCTATGCTTTGAAGTTGACTTCCTTGAAACTAACAACGAAGCTAAGTATGAAGCCTTGCTTACTGAACTTAAGTTTGCCAAAGATTTGGGAGTCATTGCCGTGGAGATTTACTGTGATTCACAACTAATGGTGTGCCAGGTTCTAGGAGAGTATCAAACCAGAGACCAAAGATTGGCCTCCTACCTTATGCAGGTCCAGGAAGTATTGAATTAGTTTGATTATTATGCTATCCACTGTGTACCCTGAGAGAAAAATCAGAAGGCCGATTCTTTAGCAAAACTGGCTAGCATTGGCGAAGCACAACAGATGGGACTCGTCCCCGTGGAGACACTTACTGCTTCAAGTATTGATCAGATGGAAGCAGACTGGATTCATTATCCAGCACCCAAGAGAGAGTTGTGGATGACTCCAATCAGAAATTATCTTGAGCACGAAACATTAACCGAGCGCAGGAATAAGAAAAGATAGGTTCTCCGAAAGGCTTCGTGGTTTGTTATCCAAGATGGAGTCTTGTACAGAAGGGGATTTTATGTTCCTTTACTTTGGTGTATCGCCCACGATGAAATGAAGCGAGTGTTTCATGAAGTGCATGAAGGAGAATCGAGCGATCACACTAGGGGGCAAGCCCTTGTAAAGAAGATACCTAGATATGGGTATTACTGGCCAACTGTAAACCGAGATGCATCAGACTATGCTAAGAAATGTGATAGGTGCTAGAAACATGCTAGAATTCTGAAAGCCTCGCCAACTGAGATTACTCAAATGATCAGTCCATAGCCGGTTGCCACATGGAGTATTGATATAATACGGTCCTTGCCTCTAGCCAAAGGTGGTGCGAAGTATGCCATTATTGCAGTTGACTACTTTACCAAATGGGTGGAAGTTGAGCCCCTTGCTACTACCTCAATGAAAAAAGTAATCAATTTTGTTGTATGCAAATCATCTGTCACTTTAGCCTCCCATAGAAAATTGTAACTGACAATGGGGCCCAATTCGATAGTGTCGAGTTTAGGAATTTCTGCCTACGGTATCGCATCGAGAAAACGTTCTCGGCAGTAGCTTACCCTCAAATGAATGGGCAAGTAGAGGCTGTCAACAAAGTCATCAAGTCCATTTTAAAGAAATGATCGGAGAAGGATGTAGGTAAGTGGGTCGATAGGCTCCCCATGGCCTTATGGGCATATCGTACTACCCACAAGTCCGAGACCGGCTACACTCCGTTCGCACTTTCTTACGATTCTAAAGCCATTATTCCAGTTGAGCTAGAGGTACTTTTTCACTGTGTGACTTATTATGATCCGAAGATGAATGCCATCCTACTTGTAGAATCTATGGATCTACTGGATGAGAAGCGTGAAGAGGCTGATTTGAGAGCAGCCGCACATCGCAACCAAGCCGGCCGATTATACAATGCTAAGGTCCGACCTAGAACCTTTGAAATTAGCGATCTCGTACTTAAGCGAATCTATCCAGTCCCTTTGCACATGAAGTGATATAGGAAGGGCCGTATGTCATCGAACAGAGGCTTGGAGATGGCACATTCAAGCTGTCGACCGTTGATGGCCTTATGTTACCAAGGGCATGGAATGGCGAGAGTCTCCTCCGCTACTCCTATAACCGGCTTTTATTTACCTAGCCTGCTTTTCATTTGAAGTTTGTTTATTCAATTCGAGAATTTGTACTTGTAATAAAGCAACTGACTTTACCGTGATTTCCAATTTTAACAATAAAGCGCAGATTCATCAAGCTAGACTTATGATTCCTAAATACATCATGAAACCACCATGATGTACAAAGAGTTAAGTTCTATCTCACGGTGGGACTCGCTCAAATAGAGAGCGGTCGTGATCCGACCGGTCACTCGCTAAATGAAACCCCGAGCTCGAGGGCAAACAATAATCAATTAAAGGAGAGTTGAAACACGACAATTCTCTAAACAAACTCCAGCTCCCAAAGTACAAGCTGAAGTATAAACTCCAATGTCGGGACATGAATCGACCGTATAGTTCGAGAAGGATGGGCCTGTCCATCCACGACCTCGCTTCCTTACATGGCTCGAGGAGGATGGATATGTCCATCCACGACCTCGCCTCCTTACATGGCTCGACGAGGATGGATCCGTCCATCCATGACCTCGCCTCCTTACATGGCTTGAGGAGGATGGATCCGTCCATCCACGACCTTGCTTTTTCCAAGCTCGAAGAGGATGGATCCGTCCATCCATGACCTCGATTTTCCCAAGCTCTAAGAGGGTGGATCCGTCCATCTATGACTTTTCTTACTAGATCAAGGCGGATGTGATCCGACCATCCATTAACCAACTCTTTATTCCCAGATCGTGAATAAGATCCTAATCCCTAAACGGCTGTGATCAACCGTCTGTCAACTGATTTTAGATTCCCGGTGTGTGAACTAGCGTGAGTATAAACATTAAACGGGTGTGATCAACCACCTAAAAAATAACTTATGTCCCTGGAGTATTGACGTAATTCTAAGCAATAAACATGCGTGATCGACTGCTGGCATACAATCTAATCCCTAGAGTGTGGATGCGAATGCTAGCAAATGAGCGAGCGTGATTCGACCGCTCAAACTCATGTTACTTTAACTTGGCTCCGACTAAGTTAAATCAAAGTTAATGAAGGTGGAGGATGACTTCCAACTAACAAATTCAACTATCCCTAGATCCGGAGGCATAACTCAAGTGCTAGCCGCTGATCGAGACAGCGCAACATTATGACTCAACCCAACGCTTGATTATAACCCAAGGCCATGACCTAAGGACTCAAAGATCAAACTCAAGTTTGACTCAGAGATTAAAGCTTCATGAGTACATTGAATGAAAATGTGAATGCTTAAGTACTTAAAAAAATAAATGCAGAGTTATGCCAAAAACAAAAAAGGAATTTTATTTATACTATTGTTCAGAAAAGAAGTTCGAAATCTGTCCAAAGAATTCCTATAAGGAAGGGGCCAAGCCCACATCAATACATAGCCTGCAAAAAGCAAAAGAAAATAAGCTTATTCTAACTATCTACTAAAGCGGAAGTCAAAGTGCAAATCTACGCCTTTGGTTTCCTGTCTTTTTTAAATTTCCTTAGCGTAGATCTGCTAGAGCTACCGTCCAGACCTCTTTTGGAAGCCTTGCCTCCCCTGCTCACTTCGGTTGGCTTGTCTCTCGCTAGGTGAATCGATCCGGTATCCCCTTGGGAGCCTGTGGGGATTGAAGTATCCCCTGTGTGTGAAGCTGGTGGAATAGTGGCACTTTCGATACCAGAAGAATAAGGTGCGCTAGTATCAATCATGGTGCCACCTGGAGAAATAATGAGAATCGAGATCGGGCCAGGACCCGCCATACCTCCGTCGGCTCTAAGGCCCTGCTCAATCTCAGCCTTAATTTCCCTCATTATTTGTTCCTCTCGGTCCACGTGTTCACTCATTGGGATACTACCAATCAGACACGAGAAGCCCGTAGAAGTAACGTCTTTATCCATATTAAAGGGCATCTCAATGCCCAGATCGCTTTGGCTATGGAGAAGCTCTTCCATCATTGGATCGCCAAAAATACAGACGCTATCATGCATCTCCCTAGACGAAGTAGTAATAATCACAGTTGTGGCCTCTGTTGTTAACGCCTCCTTCTCGTGATGAACTTCTTGAGTTGTAGGAGGGTTGGTCAATGCGGAAAATAAGGCTAATAAAGATAAGAGAATATATTAGTAATATCCTCTGATAACATTCCTACATTTTTGAAGAATAGAAGAAGTGTCCAGAGTACCTTCCTCAGATTGGCTGTCGGGTTGAGCCGACATGCCTTTCGAGCCGGGCTCGATGATTGGAGAAAGATGTGGCATGTCGGGATCGTACCTATGGACGACCGGGGGGTCGGCAAAAGATGTAGGCTCAGGTTGAGATGCTGGGGGCACTTCAGAAGTAGTGTCATGGTGTTCGCCCCCAGATCCTTCTTCGGCCTCTGGGTATTTAGCAAACAGGGCATCTCTCTAGAGCGAGATAATTGTGTCATGAAGAACTTTGGTTTCATCTCCAATCAGAACTTGGGCTTCCGTTTCAAACTCATCAATAGTTGCAATTTTGCGGATCGCCTTTTCTACTTCAACAAGCGGTTCCAGGCCTTATAAAAAAGGGATTGTCTTCGCCAAGCCAGTTCAATTTTCGACTCCTTAGGATGCTTACATTGTATGTGACCAGGAGGTCCTCGAATTCACCTTCTATCTTGGCATCGATGGCTTTTACTTCCCTTTCAACTTTAGCGTCGATTTCTACGTCCTTTTGATTTGCGGTGTCCATTTCTTCTCTAAGCTTACCACCTCCTCGCATGCTTCCTGGGCAACCTTACTAGCTTCATCTTTTTCTTTGGTGGACTTAGTTAGCTTTTCCTTTAATTCGGCAACTTCTTTTAGTGCGGGGTCCCTTTCTTGAATGATTATGGTGTTGCGATGCCCCATCTCTTGCACCAAGTCCATACGAGTTTTTCTCATTTCTTCCATGGACTTCTTAGCTTACTTGGCTCACTGGACGGCCTCCTTCTCAGGTTTTCTTGAGGACTCAAGCTCATTGGAAAGCACCTCTATTATCTTGCCTTTTTGAGAAAGATAGCCCTCCAATTTCTCAATCGCCTTGGCTCGTTTGAAGGATATAACCGAGACCCACTCTGCCATTTGACCCACTCATGGTATTTGCTGTATGCATCCACCAATTTCTCTATGTCGTTTGGGATTTTCTTCAAGTTGGGGGAAGTGGAAACCGTTGAAGCATATGTTTGAAAAATCCTTCTTCAGTTTAGGTATGCATATGGCTCCTTCCCCCATTGGCTCTATAGAGGTTTGTTCTACAACAGTGGGAGCGGCTATTTGACTTCTGCAGTACTGTTCATTGCCTTTTGGGGGATGAGATGGCACTATTTGATGTGAAGGTTCAGAAGAGGGCCTACTAGGGCTAGAAGGTTTAAAAGCCCTTTTGGTGGCGGAGATCGTGACCTGGAGCGGTTCTTGTTTTGATGTGATTTTTCTTTTTCCCTATTGTAACGCTCACGTTCCTGGCTAGAATGGTAGCCACGTACATAATCTCTCTCACTCTCATGGTGATATGATTCAGAATGCGATCTAAAGGACTGGCGTATAGAGCAGAGTTTACCAAGCATAGAACTTTGCTTCACCATTGTAACTGCAAAAATAGAAGGAAATCGGTCATCGCTAAATATTGAGAAGTATATGATGAAATGTCATGTAGTGCCATGGAGTGCGTGTATGCATGTGCAAACCCCCCCCCATCGATCGGTTATAGCAACTTTACTTATTGGAGTTGACTCCTATGTATCTACTGAGGTTAAGCCCATGCTGGTTCTTGAAGGGGAAGGGAGCCTCTCTAACCCAAGAGTAAGGAATGATGATACGTCATCCGGGATAGGAATATCCGATGGCTCCTTTAGCGAGCTTTCTATCTGCTGGGAAGAGGTCTCCGGTCCTATGGAAGTAATCACAAATTGAGTTGCTTCAGTAGTTTTTTGCCTCTTGTTTTACAGGCAAGAACCTTCCTCTTCTTCTTTAACTAAGATGGTTGTGGGCCCTACGGAGGCGCGACCGTGGGCTCGCGACCGGCCTCTGTGCCTTCATCATCACGAGGCTCATTGATTCTAATGCCAACTAAAGCCTAAGTTGCCTCAGCTGGGGGCATGACGGGAGCCCGCTCTCCACCTTGTCTTGCTGGGACCAACCTTGGAATCCCCGTGAGCCCCATGCTCTGTCGTTTCTCTTAAAGCCCCGCGGATCAAGTTTGAAAACTTCATCTATTTCTCTTAATTGAATAGGCACCACCTGAAATATCCTCACTAACTCTTTATACTACGCTCCTTCAGGCCTTGGAATAGAAGCTGTAAAAAATACAGCAATGTATTCAAAATACAGCAATGTATTCAACATCAGTCTATATTATCTAGTTATGGTTAAATAACGGAACAAGTAATAGCACTTACGTCTGACCAGCCATCGCCTGGAAAATCCCATGGGCATCTCGCTAAGAACCACTCCGTTCTGAATTAGCTCAACTTGCTCCATGTGCCTGCCACCACTTGGCAGTTCTTAACAGCCTCTAGGATGGATGATGGATTGTCGTTTGACTCTTAACGTTGAATGAATATCTGATCTCGTCGACAGTCGAAGGACGGAGGAGATGTTCCATAAATATTATGAATAATTTGTTGAGTAGCGCATATCCGTTTGGATGAAGCTAAAACAGTGCGATCCTTGGATAAAATAACACATCCCTAATGAACTGGTTGAATGGGGCCATTGCTCTAGTCTAGCACATAAATCTGTTGCATGCGGTGAACCCTTCTGAAGGATCGTGTGCTCTATCTTCCAATCCTGGTAACCGGATTTCTTCCAAAGACAGTCCTTGTCTAAGGAAAATTCTACCTAGCATCTCTTCTGTAATCTTGGACTGGATAGAATCTACAGGATACATTATCACCATTGCATTCGAAAGCTCATCCGAAGAAAGACTCACTGTATCTGCCGAGACGTCCGACCATCTATTCTGGAGAACGGAGGACTTTGAGCTTCTTGCTGTTCTAAGCTTGCAGAATCCATAGCTATTGAACTCATTAAAAATCACTATTAGATGGTAAAAAACCCATATCCCTCAGTGCAAAGTAACGTGTTGTGTAGTGATGTGCTACACAATATTATAAAATTCTATAAGACAAAGAGATGGCAAAGAGACGAGACTTCAAGATTCGACCGGAGCGACCATAATTGCTGACCATCTCAACCATGTCATTCTGTTTCGAAGAATGATCCATATTAAATATTATTATTTTTAGCAAGTTACAGTTCTATCAACGAGCTTTGAAGGATATTCATATATGCACCAAATATGCAAGGCTGCTCATTGGGGTCAAGTGTTCGAGTATGAAAAAGTCATGAAATTCGTATCCATCATGATTCATTTTGGATCATTCCCCTAAAGCTGACATTCATATCGATCAGAACAATCAAACTGATCACCAGTTCGTATCGATCGAGCACTTCGTATCGATCTTCCCGTATCGATCACTCCATATCGATTGCTTCGTATTGATTTATTCCCTACGGCAACACCCGACCGATCCAGAAGATGGTACTTTCATATCGATCCATGCGCTTTGGCTTTGGATTGATTAGAAGGTGCCTCACCCGATAATGATACGAGTCGCCTACTCTCGGATTTATCATCCAACTGTTCCTTCCGCATTGTTTCCAAATGCCTATTTTTCGCCTCGATCATGGAAACTGCTTTCTGCCACACCCATTAACATGCTTTTTCGTATCGATTACATATATGATCCAGTGAATCAATTCATGGCAATTACTTCACATCCACCATCTCTAAAACTTCATACATCTAGGTCGATTCCATATCCATCCCCTCGCATCGATGTGAGATCACTACCTAAATTAGTCAGATCCAAAGTCAATGACTCCATATCTATTCTTCTTCTCCAGCCCTCCTTCTTCTCCAAATCGCCATTAGCAATGCTCTCCACCTCAGCTACCCTCCAACGACAAAAACACCGGAGATGGAGATTGTGATGAACGAGGAGGCATGAAAATCAAATCTCACCATTATAAGTATGATTCAACTAGGGTAATCGGGTTATGGTTGGAGACTAAGAATAGTTCTTTTCTCTTCTTTCCTTTCCTCTGTTTGGATACGAAATAGCAAGGTGAGAAAATATGCTAAGTACAGAAAAGTATATATACTCCTTCGTATCCAACATAAAAAACAATTCGTATCTCGGTTTTCTCATCGACTGAATCGGTCAAATACCCATCGATATGAAATGCACCATGTACTTGTAACGACCCGTAAATTTTCGATAATTAAAATAGCTAATTTAATAAGATTTCGCGATTTAGTGTTAGAAAAAAATTTGTAATTCGTTTGGAATAATAATAACTAGAATGAAATGCAACAAATTTTATCTAAGTTAATTATTTATGAATTGAATGAAAGCCCAAATCAATCAAAAGAATATGTAGTCAACAGTAACGGAATAAATTTGTATTGTGTAGATAATTGTGACACTTGTTTCTAAATAATAAACTTATAAATAATTAAAAGTTAAACAGTGATAAATATTTAAGTTACCTATTCATGTGGTTAGTCGAATTGAATTTGTGAACCAATTGCAATTGAAATGGAAGTTTATATATTAGTTGAGTGCATTATCTCTAACTGTAATTAAATAATAACGTGGAATTCATTTGATGTAATATAGTAAATCGACTAATAATGAAATTTTCATTTGAAAAAATCCAATATTGAAATCCGTCAAATATTGAACAATTAAATTGCTTAAATTTGATATTTGGAAATTATTGAATAATTTAATAATGGGAATTGAATAACCGTATAATGGAAATAGTTGTTCTATAATTTTAATTCGTTTCAAAAGTTAAATTTTTAAGTTCGTTTTGAATATCTCAAAAGATAGTGATTCAAGAATAAAAAAATTATTTAAATTTAATATTACAAATGTTTGAATAATTAAATTCCGAATTTGATATGATTAATTTGATATTGAAATTTAATATATGAAAATAGAGTGAATAATTAAAATTTGATTTAATATGATTCAAATTGGTTTCCAAAGTGAATGTAAATTATATTGGGATTATAATAGAGTTAATAGATTTTTAAAATTGGGATTTAATTGGATAATTAAATCGATAATTTAATATGTTAAATTTCAGAAATAATTGAAATTTGAGTTAAATATGATTGAAAATGATTTGCAAAATTTTATTTTATCATATTGGAGTTAGAACGATATTTTAGAACTTTTAAATCGAATTAAAAGTAAATTTGTGAAAATTGAATATTTTAATATTTAATCGACTAGTGAAATTGGTCAATTTTCGAACAGTCTCAGAATTAGACGAAACTAGTTCCATTGGGTCCGTAGTAGTTTGTTATTATCGGATTTCAATTTTCGTAGCAATTGGAGTTTTGTTTGCCGTGGCAGCTCGAAACGCATCGAAATTGTTTAATATTAATTTGACGAGTTAAAATAGTCATTTTTCAAACAGTCTCGGATTTCGACGAAACTAGTTTCATCGGATCCGTAATATGATATTATTATAAGATTTCAAATTTCGTGTCAATCGGATTTACCGTTTGTCCGGGGCAAGCCAACGCCTAGAAAATCGTTTAATCGGTTTAATTTAAAATTGATCGTTTATTGCCGTAACTCGCACAGACGATCGAATTAGCTTCCGAAACCTGTTCCATTGTGTCTGGAACGCGGGACAAACCCTACGAACGTTGGTCACTACGCGAGATTTGGAGTTCGAAAAATTGGGTATGAATAGTGTTCGTTTGTTTCTATAAGAGGACCCTTAATTCTTTTCATTTGGTCCAAAACCCTAAAATTGTTCAGCCGCCACCTTCTCATAGATCAATGGCTGAAACACACTCTTCTTCTTCCTCAATTATCTCTTCATCCATCAACATTTACAAGAAACTTTCAACATGAAACTTGTAGAGCTCATCGAGAGCTTCGATTTCAACGGCTACGATCGAAATTGGAGCGACAGGGTGGGAGCTACGGGGCCGTGTATGGCTGCAGTTCGGCACGCAAATCGAGAGAGGGGGAGAGGCCGAGCTTGATACTCTTCTGGCCGAAGGTGGAGGGAGGTGAGGAGCTTTGTTTGGCACTTCCTGATCGAACTCCGGGTCAACGCGGTGGTGGAAATGTTTAACCCTAGATGGAAGCTTGGTGGGTTGTTTTGCGTACGCAACCTGGAAGTTTCAAACGTGAGGGAGGAGAAGCAAAAGGAGCGGCCTTGATCTGGAAACAAGGAAATGCACGGCTAGATGATGGACTGGGTTTAAATATTAAATTAAAGTTGTAATTAATTATAAAAAAATCCGTGTTAACTTTAAACTATCATATCTTATTCGTACGAGGTCGGGTTCGAACGAAACTTTTTGCGTTGGAATCGTATGGAAAAGCTCTACGCAATGCAACTGGATTGGAATCGTTTGGAGCTAGAGAAAATTTGGGTTAAATCGAACGTCGTTCGATTTGATTTAAAATCATAAAAATCAAGGTGAGTGTTTTATAACGCTCACAACGTACTGAATATCTTTATGGTAGTTAAATTTGATATTATGAAGTGATATGAATTTTATTTGTCGTTGTTTGATAGAATTTAATTGTCATTTGAATTAACCGTCGAAAATTAAATTGACAGTTAAATTTGAAATTAAAATTGAAATTGAATTGTGATTTAATTACCTGACATCGATAACTATGAAATTGCCATGAATTGTATTGCCTATTGGATGATGTATTTCGATGGATGCTATTGGTTGGTATTTTAATGTTTGGATGTTTATTTGCTTATATATATCCTGTTATGTATACATATGAAACTGTGATTTGATTTAAGTAATATATTCATCCCTGACATTTAATTGAAATAAATAATTACTTGGCCATAGGATAGAAAATTATATACGGACACCGAATTGGCTAAATTAATAATTTTTGGAATCGTCGATTTGAAATTTATTTAAATGTTTTGATTTAAAAGTTATAATAAAAATCAATTTATTGAAATCGACTTTATCGAAAATTGAGTTTGGAATGTCGAAATAAATTTTGGTTAAAAGAAATCGTTAAATAATTAAAGTGGATACTTTGGGATTTAAAATCGAGATATGATTGAATTTCGAAAATTGATTTGTTTAAAGATTTAACCTTAATTCGAGCTTTGAATATTACTAAGTAAAAGTGATATAAAAATGATATTTTGAAGTCGAGCTTGGAATTGAATCATATTTGAAATTTGGATTTAAACTCGAAAATTGATGGATAATTTGTTAAGTGTTATAAATGGATATTTTGAAAAATCAAGCTCCAAATCGATATAAATTGAAATTGAATAAATTAAAGGTGAATATAAAATTGAATAAATTTGAAGTCAAAGTTGACATTGATTTGAATTGAAATCGGAATTGAATCGGTAGAATGGAAATTGAAATTGAATTGAATTGGGAAGTTATAAATTGAAATGGATTGGTTTGAAGCTGTTTTATTTCGTTTTCCAAATTACTCAGTTATATAAACCATTTTTGAATACTTAAATTATTTTAATCTATTTTAAATCTACTTAACCCAATTTGAATTATTTTAGACTAATTTATCTATTTTAAATCCTTTTAGTTTTAAGTATCTTTTACTATTTTAATTATTTAAACCTACTTTTAAACTACTTAAACTATTTTCTAAAAATTTCAAGCTAATTAATAAGGTGAAATGTTTATGTTTAATCTTGAATTTCAATACGAATAGGGTTAAATGAAGTTACAACCTAAATTGAAATTCGAAATGATTTTGAAATCGAAATGAGATATTGATGCGAAAAATGATTTTTGAAACGAAATCTTACATTTGAAAAGATACGATGATATTTGAAATGGATTTGATTTTGAAGCGAATACGATATTTTGATACCAATTATGAATCGATTTGAAATGTAAAAGAGCCAACGGTGTAATAATACGTAGTTATTAAAGAGACCGAGATCGGATATGGACATACTCTCTGTCGATATCGAAAACCACTTTAATAACTATTATACGCGGAGTGTTGATCCAGAATGAAGTGGATGGTTTGGTGAACGCGTTGACTGAAGAAAGAGAATGATATTGGATGACCCCTGACATGACTAAAACAGGAGCCGCGTCGGGTCATTGAGGTTCGCCACCTCTAGCAGACATACTTCTTCGATACCATTTCTATTACATTTGTGATTCGATTTGGGTGCACCCTTTGATTTGGGAGTGTTGTTTCGCGGTGTTGGGGTAGCTGCTGGCTATGCTCAACATCAGTCCGGATCACGCAACTACTAGTATCCTAGTTGGTATCGCCTCATGTACCTTGTCATACTGATTATCCTATTCGCGACCACTACGTTATGTTTTGTGTTATACCTATGGGGTACCCTCTGATAACCACCAGTTTACGGTAGGGCTTACGGTGCTGTATAGACTATGGCATTATAAAAATGTGTTGATGGGGATTATGGTAACGCCTTAACGCTATTTTGATACTTTATATTACTGATAGGCATTATCTACTTAGCGTACATTGCTACATAGCAGATAGTTTAATGGATCCTCAAGAGATGGAAAATCCCGTAACATCTCTTAAGTTATTGCACGCACGTTGACACTGTATATGAGATGTCAAACCCCGTAAACATCTCTGACGCCGTTACCCTCATATTTATTTACGATTGATTTAACCTTCATAAGGATATTTTAGTCCTGACTCGAGTGTTTTGTCTTTTCATTACGCTCGGGTCAGTCCTGAGTTTTTCAGATTTTTGAAGATCTATTCTGGAGGATGAAGACGGAGATTAGGTATACTATTACTATTAGTACCCTTGCATCATGCTATCTGCTGTATTATTTTAATTGTTCTGTTGTATATGTATAACTCTGATAAATGTTGTATAAATAATTGTCTAAGTATAGTAAACAACTTCATGAACTGTTTATTTGACTATTATATTTTATCGTTCCGCTGCGAGATTCTGTGTTGTTTCATTTCCTTTATTTCTCTTTCTTTTCTTTTCTTATTTGCCCCAATAACCATCTGCCCTTTTTTAATGGTTTGGAATCGGCAAGTGTATTTGATCGTCGGTTTAAACTGTCCAAAAATGTGGGTCGTTACAGTTGGTATCAGAGCTTTGGTTTAGCGATAACCTTAGCTTTGTGGGGTCTGACTCTTTATAAATAGGGTAGTTATACCCTATGATGAGTCGCTGAGTGTGTGTGTATATATACATGAGAGAGCGTATTTGTTAGTGATATAAAATGTTTTATATTGTGTCGGTTGATTTGTTGAGTGGCTTATGGATTCTGGTCAATACGAGTAATTAACGTCAATGATGGGATCTCTAAACACTTAAACAGAACAATTCGACATAGTATTGTTTTGAAATTGGGTAAATGAAATAATTTTGCCCTAATTATATTTTGTATATAAAGAATTTATTTTCAAAAATTATTGTGATCTATCTAACTTATTTGGTTGTTGGAAACGATAATATTGATTGTTATCATTAATTGGATATTGTGTTTTAATAAATAAGGTTTACTGAAAAATAAACAATGATAAAACAACTTGTGGAATGTTTTAAGAAAGAAAATCCTATAAGAATATTTATAAAGGTGACTTATAAATTAAAATAGATTTAAATTGGAAAATATTGAATTTAAGACCCGGAGATCTTGGAAAATGGTTTTCAAAGGTTTGAAGAAAATATGTTGTGATATTAGTTGGAAAATATTTATGAGAAATATTTTGAAAGGATTTTTAAGAAGGGATGAATTCAGTACTCCTCTCTTATGCCGCTGGAAAATAATTTCGGTGATGACTGCGCAGCATCATCGACGTTCATTTTCGAGTCTCAAAGCGGGGGAGACTTCTAAGAAGCTTTGCTTTTCTTCGAAATTATTTTGGGTAAAATGGGTTTTGGTTTAAACTCCAAGGTGTGATTTGATATATATATATATATATATATATATATATATATATAAAAGTGTATGAGTAGATATGTTTATTTCAAACGATTTGAAAAGAACCGGGCATTTAAATTTCTAAGTTATGTTAATTAGTAATTTTCAAATTATTTGAATGAATTGTGAATAACCAAAATTTATAAAATAAGAGGATTTAAATAAACCAAATTTGTGAACATTCTAATTAAGTAAAATGAAATTCTATAAATTTGTATAATACCAAATTTGCATTCTAATAACATATAATATAACTTACCAAATATTAAGAAGTTGAAATGATGTTTTGATATGTAATGAAATATTGTACAAATAAACAACACTTGAAAGTAATTGAAATATACAAGTAAGGAAAACTCAAAAAGAATTAAAATGTATATAAATGAGATTTGGTTGTGATAAAAGTGTTATATACTTAAATATAGCATGAAATGATGAATGGATAAATGGAACAAGTAAGTGAACTTAAGAAAGAAGATAAATGAATCGTATTATATCTTTGTAGATTGGTTATAGAAAATAAATATAAATTGCAAAGGAATTTCTTATAGCTAAGAATCAATTGGAAAATGAAATTGAGTTTAATTAAATTATTTAGAATGTTTAGAATGAACTTGAGTAAGCAAATCCTATGATATGATGTTTAAGAAAAGATAATGTTAAAGAATATGCTATGTAAAGAAATGAATACACTAACTGAATAATGGATTGTGAGTAATTAAGTGAGAAAAATTAGAAGTCAATAAAATAATTTAGTATAGATAAATTGGATAGAAATCCATTGGAAAGTAATACGTGAGATTGTACGTATATTATTTTATTCGCATAACGATTTGATCCAAATTCGAGCACAAAATTTCGAGATGATTTATATCGATCCAAGTTAGGATTTTTCACTCGATTTTCGACGGCGAACCCTGGATATGGATTTTTGGTTTGATTCTAGAATTCTCTATCATAGTATATGGCTATGCAAGGAGAGTAACAGTTTCCAATCAAGGAACCAAATCTGAGTCCGCACTAGAGAGTCGGGTGAACGATACTAGTTGGAAGTGAAATTGTGTGACCGAATAAGCGATTAGATTGATATTGCTCACGGATGATATATGTACGGCTTACGGACTTAATTAAAGTTAATATTGGAAATTTAAAATGCCAAATATGTGAAGATAAATTTGTAACTTTTGAGATAACTACAAACTAAGAAAGCCATATATAAGAAGTTAGACTTTTATGGAATGACTATAAATTAAAGTGAAGATTAATAAAATGTTCTGCAAATAAATTTGTTATTAACTGAAACTGAATATGAAGTAAATGTAAACAAAAGAATTTGGTACGGCTAAGAATAAATTGGAATTGAAAGGGATAAACCAAATTGAATGTAAAATTAATAATTTGGTTATGTTGGGTATGATTTGGTTGTTATATGATTGTTAGTTGATTGTATATAATTCATTGAGTGTTAATGAAATTGAAAGCTATAAGTTATTGAAATCAAATTGGAAGTAAATGAATTTAAATAGAATTTAATTTGATTCAAATTGGAAGTGAACTAATGTAAATATAAATTAGTGAATGTTAACTAATTGAATTGAGAATGAATGTTAGTAAAATCCAACGTTAATGAATCAACTATGATTAAAATTGAAATCCAAGTCAATAAATATTAATGAGAAGTGAATTTATATTGATTGGTTATGGATTTGTTGGATGATACTTGATTGATGGTTGCATTTGTTGTTTTGTTGCATTTGCTATGTTGGCACATGTAGTTGTTGTGTTGCTATATGATGTATATTGATACTATTTTCATATATGCATGATTCTCATTGGCTGTTGAGTGTTTAGTAGGTGCGGATTGCGCTTGCTTCACATTTGGAGCTCGCTTTCGCGCTATATTAGTCGTATATGCTCGCTAATAAAATATAAGGTACATGTTTATTTTGTCATTGGATTTGGTGATTTTTGATGAGCCACTTGGCTTTTGATTTTCTTTTGTTGGTTTGGGACCCGTAGAGGCGTTTAGTAGCTGTACCGATCGAGCCGCGCAAAGGAGACTCTGCCGAAATTTTCCGTAAATCCGGGTGTTAGAAAAATTTTCAAGTTTTAAATTTTTTTTATAACTTGTTTTGATAACTAACTTTTAAAGTTAGAAAGCCGTTCGGAGTAACTTAGTGGAAGCGTAGTTAGGACTTTATAAATGAAATTTCATTGTTTTATAAGTTGGTAACTTTTGAATAAAATATATATAATGTTGAATTCTATACTTAGTTTCTTTTCCCTTCTTTTTCCTTTTCGGGGACGATAAGTTTTGAGTGGGGGAGAGTGTAACGACCCGTAAATTATCGATAATTAAAATAGCTAATTTAATAAGATTTCGCGATTTAGTGTTAGAAAAAAAATTTGTAATTCGTTTGGAATAATAATAACTAGAATGAAATGCAACAAATTTTATCTAAGTTAATTATTTATGAATTGAATGAAAGCCCAAATCAATCGAAAGAATATGTAGTCAACAGTAACGGAATAAATTTGTATCGTGTAGATAATTGTGACACTTGTTTGTAAATAATAAACTTATAAGTAATTAAAAGTTAAATGGTGATAAATATTTAAGTTACCTATTCATGTGGTTAGTCGAATTGAATTTGTGAACCAATTGCAATTGAAATGGAAGTTTATATATTAGTTGAGTGCATTATCTCTAACTATAGTTAAATAATAACGTGGAATTCATTTGATGTAATATAGTAAATCGACTAATAATGAAATTTTCATTTGAAAAAAATCCAATATTGAAATCCGTCAAATATTGAACAATTAAATTGTTTAAATTTGATATTTGGAAATTATTGAATAATTTAATAATGGGAATTGAATAACCGTATAATGGAAATAGTTGTTCTATAATTTCAATTCGTTTCAAAAGTTAAATTTTTAAGTTCGTTTTGAATATCTCAAAAGACAGTGATTCAAGAATAAAAAAAATTGTTTAAATTTAATATTACAAATGTTTGAATAATTAAATTCCGAATTTGATATGATTAATTTGATATTGAAATTTAATATATGAAAATAGAGTGAATAATTAAAATTTGATTTAATATGATTCAAATTGGTTTCCAAAGTGAACGTAAATTATATTGGGATTATAATAGAGTTAATAGATTTTTAAAATTGGGATTTTATTGGATATTTAAATCGATAATTTAATATGTTAAATTTCAGAAATAATTGAAATTTGAGTTAAATATGATTGAAAATGATTTGTAAAATTTTATTTTATCATATTGGAGTTAGAACGATATTTTAGAACTTTTAAATCGAATTAAAAGTAAATTTGTGAAAATTGAATATTTTAATATTTAATCGACTAGTGAAATTGGTCAATTTTCGAACAGTCTCAGAATTGGACGAAACTAGTTCCATTGGGTCCGTAATAGTTTGCTATTGTCGGATTTCAATTTTCGTAGCAATTGGAG
The DNA here is from genome assembly GCA_030765085.1 of Allium cepa. Taxonomy (NCBI): domain Eukaryota; kingdom Viridiplantae; phylum Streptophyta; class Magnoliopsida; order Asparagales; family Amaryllidaceae; genus Allium; species Allium cepa. The sequence continues at coordinate 807,188,384 of CM060938.1, forward strand.
TTTTCGTTTGACCGTGGCAGCTCGAAACGCATCGAAATTGTTTAATATTAATTTGACGAGTTAAAATAGTCATTTTTCAAACAGTCTCGGATTTCGACGAAACCAGTTTCATCGGATACATAATATGATATTATTGTAAGATTTAAAATTTTGTGTCAATCGGATTTACCGTTTGTCCGGGGCAAGCCAAAACGCCTAGAAAATCGTTTAATCGGTTTAATTTAAAATTGATCATTTATTGACGTAACTCGCACAGACGATCGAATTAGCTTCCGAAACCTGTTCCATTGTGTCCGGAACGTGGGATAAACCCTAGGAACGTCGGTCGCTGCACGAGATATGGAGTTCGAAAAATTGGGTATGAATAGTGTTCGTAAGTTTCTATAAAAGGACCCTTAATTCTTTTCATTTGGTCCAAAACCCTAAAATTGTTCAGCCGCCACCTTCTCATAGATGAATGGCTGAAACACACTCTTCTTCTTCCTCAATTATCTCTTCATCCATCAACATTTACAAGAAACTTTCAACATGAAACTTGTAGAGCTCGTCGAGAGCTTCGATTTCAACGGCTACGATCGAAATTGGAGCGACAGGGTGGGAGCTACGGGGCCGTGTATGGCTGCAGTTCGGCACGCAAATCGAGAGAGGGGGAGAGGCCGAGCTTGATACTCTTCTGGCCGAAGGTGGTGGGAGGTGAGGAGCTTTGTTTCACACTTCCTGATCGAACTCCGGGTCAACGAGGTAGTGGAAATGTTTAACCCTAGATGGAAGCTTGGTGGGTTGTTTTGCGTACGCAACCTGGAAGTTTCAAACATGAGGGAGGAGAAGCAAAAGGAGCGGCCTTGATCTGGAAACAAGGAAATGCACGGCTAGATGATGGACTAGGTTTACATATTAAATTAAAGTTGTAATTAATTATAAAAAAATTCGTGTTAACTTTAAACTATCATATCTTATTCATACGAGGTCAGATTCGGACGAAACTTTTTGCGTTGGAATCGTATGGACGAGCTCTACGCAATGCAACTGGATTGGAATCGTTTGGAGCTAGAGAAAATTTGGGTTAAATCGAACGTCGTTCGATTTGATTTAAAATCATAAAAATCAAGGTGAGTGTTTTATAACGCTCACGACGTACTGAATATCTTTATGGTAGTTAAACTTGATATTATGAAGTGATATAAATTTTATTTGTCGTTGTTTGATAGAATTTAATTGTCATTTGAATTAACCGTCGAAAATTAAATTGACAGTTAAATTTGAAATTAAAATTGAAATTGAATTGTGATTTAATTACCTGACATCGATAACTATGAAATTGCCATGAATTGTATTGCCTATTGGATGATGTATTTCGATGGATGCTATTGGTTGGTATTTTAATGTTTGGATGTTTATTTGCTTATATATATCCTGTTATGTATACATATGAAACTGTGATTTGATTTAAGTAATATATTCATCCCTGACATTTAATTGAAATAAATAATTACTTGGCCATAGGATAGAAAATTATATACGGACACCGAATTGGCTAAATTAATAATTTTTGGAATCGTCGATTTGAAATTTATTTAAATGTTTTGATTTAAAAGTTATAATAAAAATCAATTTATTGAAATCAATTTATTTAAATGTTTTGATTTAAAAGTTATAATAAAAATCAATTTATCTAAAAATTTCAAGCTGATTAATAAGGTGAAATGTTTACGTTTAATCTTGAATTTAAATACGAATAGGGTTAAATGAAGTTACAACCTAAATTGAAATTCGAAATGATTTTGAAATCGAAATGAGATATTGATGCGAAAAATGATTTTTGAAACGAAATCTTACATTTGAAAAGATACGATGATATTTGAAATGGATTTGATTTTGAAGCGAATACGATATTTTGATATCAATTATGAATCGATTTGAAATGTAAAAGAGCCAACAGTGCAATAATACGTAGTTATTAAAGAGACTGGGATCAGATATGGACATACTCTCTGTCGATACCGAAAACCACTTTAATAACTATTATATGCGGAGTGTTGATCCAGAATGAAGTGGATGGTTTGGTGAACGCGTTGACTGAAGAAAGAGAACGATATTGGATGACCCCTGACATGACTAAAACAGGAGCCGCGCCGGGCCATTGAGGTTCGCCACCTCTAGCGGACACGCTTCTTCGATACCATTTCTGTTACATTTGTGATTCGATTTGGGTGCACCCCTTGATTTGGGAGTGTTGTTTCGCGGTGTTGGGGTAGCTGTTGGCTATGCTCAACATCAGTCCGGATCACGCAACTACTAGTATCCTAGTTGGTATCGCCTCATGTACCTTGTCATACTGATTATCCTATTCGCGACCACTACGTTATGTTTTGTGTTATACCTATGGGGTACCCTCTGATAACCACCAGTTTACGGTGGGGCTTACGGTGCTGTATAGACTATGGCATTATAAAAATGTGTTAAGGGGGATTATGGTAACGCCTTAACGCTATTTTGATACTTTATATTATTGATAGGCATTATCTACTTAGCGTACATTACTACATAGTAGATAGTTTAACGGATCCTTAAGAGATGGAAAATCCCGTAACATCTCTTAAGTTATTGAACGCACGTTGACACTGGATATGAGATGTCAAACCCCGTAAACATCTCGACGCCGTTACCCTCATATTTATTTACGATTGATTTAACCTTCATAAGGATATTTTAGTCCTGACTCGAGTGTTTTGTCTTTTCATTACGCTCGGGTCAGTCCTGAGTTTTTCAGATTTTTGAAGATCTATTCTGGAGGATGAAGACGAAGATTGGGTATACTATTACTACTATTACCCTTGCATCATGCTATCTGCTGCATTATTTTAATTGTTCTGTTGTATATGTATAACTCTGATAAATGTTGTATAAATAATTGTCTAAGTATAGTAAACAGCTTCATGAACTGTTTATTTGACTATTATATTTTATCGTTCCGCTGCGAGATTCTGTGTTGTTTCATTTTCTTTATTTCTCTTTCTTTTCTTTTCTTATTTACCCCCAATAACCATCTGCCCTTTTTAATGGTTTGGAATCGGCATGTGTATTTGATCGTCGGTTTAAACTGTCCAAAAAGGTGGGTCGTTATAGTACTTGTGTTTGGAACGTTCGTATCCATCGATACGAAGTGCATCTAAATCTTTGTATCTCGTATCCATCAATATGAAGCGTTCAATACGTTTGTGCTTGAAACTCTTGTATCCATCGATACGAAGAACACATTTGTACCAAAATTCAAACTAATCTGTATCCATCATAATGGAACATACCTTTTGCTACTTCATCTCATATCGATCACCATCGATATGAAATCCACCCTAATGCACCCCTGATCGATCCAGGAGAGGATCGATACGAAGAGAGACATCAAAACAACCATCGATCGTTGTTGCAGCTCGAGTTTTACACCGACCATGGAGAGGATCGGTACGTAACTCGATCTAAAAGGAACCATTATCGATGGATAGAACTTTTTTCCATCAAAACAATTTAAAAAGTAACTTGACAATGACCCATGAACATGCAAGCGTGAACGGGAGTCAGGTCCAAGTACATACGTGTACCTACATGCTATACTAACATTTAATTCTTGAAGTTAACAGGAATTGAATGCTTACCTGGTGATAAATAGAATGATGAAAACAATTTGCTAACACTCGATCTTCAGCAACAACAGAAACTACATAATCATTAGCAGTCTAAAACTAAATAGTTATGCTACTGGAAATAGACCAGGAGTCACATCTACCAATGATTACATCTCTTGAAGAAGGGATAACAACTATTCAGTGAATCGGATAGTGTCTTTTCAGAATGAAGATAGCAACTTTTCAAAGCACGTCATGTCCATACAGGACGTGCTTTAGGGGGAAAATGTTATCCCGCCTTTTGTCAAGGCTACGATGCCAAGGACTTGACTAGAGACTGAAGACAATCCGCTTCGACGACCAGTTATTTGCAAGTTCATGATAGATACAGGCAAACTTGGTCCGAGTCCAGATCGAGCAACAATCAACATGACATGACACACAGAGCTATGCAAAGAAAAATTCCAAATTTTTGCTCAATCGAAGTTCCTATACTTAAATTGTGGAATGATTAAGATCCATGAAAAGCATGCTAATTAGGCCTGTCAACGGATGCTTTCGGATGCGGATAGTGCCATATCCGCATCCGCATCCGCATCCGAAATGATTTTCGGATATCGGATATCCGCATCCGGGGATACGGATGGATATCGGATAATTATCCTATCCGCTAACGACTGATAAATCAAGAAATATAAATTTTAAGTTTAACATACGATGTTTTCAATCCAATAGATTATAAAAGTGTTAAATATAAACAAATATTGCGATAATAAATAGTTTTGAGTAGTTAATAAGCTTTAAATGCATATAATATAAACTACTAACTTAATAAACAATAAATAAATATCTTTCATTATGCTAAAATACACATAATTTATACTATAATCTTGACAAAGACCGGACGGATAATTTTCGGATGCGGATGTCTCCGTATCTGCATCCACATCTTCTTTTTCGGATATCGGATATTATCCACTTTTCGAATACGGATGCGGACAGATTTCGGATTTTTCTGGTGTCCATTGACAGCCCTAATGCCAATCTCGTATCCATCATCTATATCCACCATTTCGTATCGATCAGCATCGATACCAAATGAACGTAACTCAAGCACTCGGAATCCATCATTCGTATCCATATGACTCAAACTCATAATGATGGACTTCGGCGCCTCCTAGATCGATCACACTTCACATAACAACCAGCTGCACTTTTCATATCGATCACCTATTTGATCGATACGAATATCAGCACCTATAATCGATATGAAGATTGAAGCAAGGCATCGATCTAAAAAGGAAGCAGTGGTGGATATAAAAGAAGCGGTCAACCCGAAAGCAGCGGTCTCACCGCTATGCACAAATCATGGATCTCTACAAAGCCCGCATGCCATTCTATCAATACGAAAGCTTAAGCCATCCAATAATTGCAATCTTGATCAATTAATAACCCCACAATCACAACTCCAAAAGTAATGAGATTTTCACAGTAAGTTGCGCAACCCATAGGGAACATCCATGATCGATCGTAGCTCAATCAGAACAGTTTATGATAGATATGAACTCACTATAGATCGATCAAAGATCGATCCCAATAACTCCAGATCGATCATGTGGGCCCATCTGGATCTGAGAAAGAGTATTCCGAGATTCAGGATAGATATTTCCAGCTCTATACCTATAAATAGCGCCTCCATTGCAACTAAAGGGGGACTTTTACACTTCGACTCGAGTTGAACTCCATTGTAATTCGAGTGTTAGTGATTGTATCGATGTAACTCGGTTTCTAATCAGCAATAACATTAAAACCTTCAAAGTGGACGTAGGCATACAACGCCGAACCACTTTAAATCTCTATTTTCTTTCTATTACTGCTTAATTTCTTGGTGTGATTGTTAGATTAGCCTCATTTTACATTTTACTTCTTCATTCTAACCTTTTCAATTACACCCGAAGAGTGTTTGCCCATTTCCGATACAAACACTAGCCTTAGACCCTTTGAATGGATTGCAGAAGTACTTAGATACTTGAAATTGTTATTTTGAAGGAAATTATTAGTATGGAATCTTTTAGGAAAAGATAGAAAAAGTATGTTTGTAAATAAAAGAAGTTTACTAATGGAGTTTTTAATTAATAAAAAGATTAAAATAGTATGGATTAAGTAGCTTAACCAAAATTTATGTGGCTTTACTGTGCTTTGTATGATTTGATAGTGTTTTTATGTTCATTTGTTTATGGAAAGTATACTAGACTTGGTTTCCATTTACAAATATCTATATTGCACCAGAGAGTTGATTAGTCGACTATCAAAATGGACCAAATATAACTCCGAGAATATATAGAAGAAACACATGGATTATATGGTATATTATCTTCAAAGAGTTATACTTACGTGTGTAAACTCGTCATGTTCTTCTAGGACTAATGATAAGGAAATCCGTCCATTTAAACGGTTAGGACGATATCTCCGCTTTTATGTATTGCCCATTTATTCCTAAGAGAACCATAGTTGAGCTAACTGGAAATTCATTGATTGGTTTTGGAACATCCGATAAGTGGGAAGAGTGTACTTATATGAGATGACTCAAATCTATAACCACTTCTAAACCATATACACAAGCTATGTTTTGTAGGTGGCTGAGAAGTGGAATGTTTTAGAGTTGAACTCTCTCTCCTAAGTTTAAATCTAAGGGAAAGGTCCGCATAACATTTCTAACGATGCTATCATGTGTGACTGTTTGTCTTGAGAAGTATTCCAAAAGAGAGGACAATATTAGCATTCATCGAAGGAATTATGCAGGGAACCTATATGGAGGTTTGAGATCTGTTTGAAATACTTGAATCTATGTAATGATTCATGATCTGTTCGAGATGATGGAATCCAATTGGGGATTTATGTACTGTTCGAGTGATGAGGACCCATGTGAAAGATGTCGAACGTAGCCTCGACATCGAAAATTACTAAAACCAGAGAAGGATGCACATCTTTGATTTTACTTACCTATGTGGGTATATCAACTCCATATCTAGAGTATGTTTATCGATATGTTGCACATGGAATTTGCTGATACTTGGCACCACGCAGTTCATCGGTGGGCCAGTTATGTTTACCTTAGAGTATATTATATCTAGAGATATATAATGATAGAAAGGAAGTTTCCGATCCTTGTCATGGAGATCCGCTTCTGTTTACTAATGGCATCTCCGTGAAAAATAAATCCATATAAAAATGTGCCCTTAGGGTTATTGATTTTATACTTATTATTGTTGTGGCATTCACACAACAAGGATTTGATATGATTTATGTGCTACACTATAGACATTATCTATCATATCATTATATGTTAAACTTAATGAATGGTTGGTTTCTTTGAGGGAAAGCCATTACGGGATTCCGTAAGGTCTCAATGATTATTGTTATATGTCACCTATATTTATTGAGTTTCTCACACTTGTTTAACTTGCTGATCTAGGTGTTCTTTTCTTTTAATGCTTGGATCAGCCCCGTTTAAGTATTCGAATTTAGCTATGACCCATTGGAGCATATCATGAAGAGCAAGGTAATTATCTACCATAGTATTCTTATTTCGGCTGCATTACTAATTGTATATATCAACATTGTAAGGACCGGAAATTATAATCGTTCAGGCTGATGATAGTACTTATGTTTTAGTAACTTTGAAATTTCTGTATTAAAAGTAATCCTTTATACTATTCCTTTGATAATACATATTATCCTTCTGTTGTTAGATTTTGATGTTATGTTCTTCTTTTCTTGTTCTCTTCATCATCATTTTCTTTTATTTTATCCTAACAATTCATCTTTCTGGCACTTAGGTCCTAGGCACGTGAATACTATGGATGAGTTAGTGTCAATATTTGAGGGTCGAAAAGGCGAATCATTACGGCTAGTGTCAGAGCCGAAGCTTAAGCGTGAACGTTGGTTTTGGTTCGGTATGATTCATTAAGAGATGGGGTAATGGAATACCCTAGCATGAGTTAAGCGTATTATATATATAAGGGTGTATTTTTTAATGCTATAAAAATGTTTTGATGGTGTTAATTGGTATGTTGAGTGGTTTATGAATTCTGATTGATGCGCCCGATCAATATCATCGATAGGGGTTTCTAAATAGTAGAATACGGAAAATTGTTTTCAAAACTGGTATATGTAATATTTTTACCTAGGATTATATTTTATATATAAAAGGGAAAAAATTCAAAAATAATTGATATAGTTATTTATAATATGTTTGTTAGGAAATGATAATGTTTAATTATTACCATTTATTCTTTGATTAGTTAAGCTCGGCCAGTTTTTGAGCGTTTACTATAGTTTATTAATTTATAAATTTACCTTTTTACAACAAGTGTTGGGGTAGATAAAAATTTATAGGAACATTAAATACAAACACCTTGTGAATTAAGTTTCATGGTTTGAATATAAGGCTTTGATGATAACGTTGAGTTAAAATTTAATTTTACTAAGAGTTATTTAGTATAATCTAAATAAAGATATACATTTGCGAAATGATTTCGATAAGAAAGCAACTTTATGTAAACATGGTTTATAAAGGATTTAAATAGAGAACATGAGGACTAAAATCTCGGGAACTTTGAAAATGTTTTTCAAGATTTCGAAGAGAGAATAATAGTAGTATTATTTGAAAGTAAGTATTTGAGAAATAGGTTTGTATAATAGAGATCATGATACTTAGTATTTTTATACAAAGTATCTGATACCACTTTAATTGATTTTGGTTAAATGCCAAAAGTATGGTCCGGATGTATTGAACTCACTCATGACGCTTGGAAATATTTCTGGCAATGAATTCAACATCTCGACATTCATTTTTGGATTTCTAAGTGTAGGATGATGCAAAGTTGTTTGGTAAAACATATTTTGATTTATTCCCAAAGTATGATTTGATATAAAAAAGATATATGTATATTTAATTTCTAGTGGTTTGGAATAAAAGCCGGTGTTTAGTTATTTCCTTATCTAGCTATATTTCATGGACACATGTAGCTTATGCATTATGTAACGACCCGAAATTTCCGAACCCGAAAATTTCAGATAGTTATGAAAAGAGGAAAGAGACGGAAGAAGAAGAAGAAGAACAGAAACAACAACAACTCACATTCGCAGCGGATAAAATATAATGATAAATAATAACAGTTTACAAAGGAATAATATTCTGTCGATTACATTTTAATACATCAGAGTTACACATATACTCAAACACTGGACATATACAAATAAACATGTCTTAGATTTACAATAATATAATACAGCGGAAATACCTATACGTTCCTGCCATCCAGCTTGCCTCCTGAGCCTCGGAATGTCCTTACCTGAAATCCTGTAATACTCGGTCTGACCCGAGCATTACACCAAAGTAACACCTGGGTCAGGCTGGAAACTAGCGTGAGTAAACCCATCTAACATGGAATACAAAGCATACAACTTATATAGAATCCGGGGTAACTCGAATCAATTTACAAGTTCACAATATGTTATAGACAACACTTATTTCACACATAAGTTTTCTAATTTTCGAATTCAAATTAATAGTCCAATTCACTTAAATCATTTCATTCCAGCCAATAGATTTTACATATCAATCTATAAACATTCGAAGTGGTTTCGGATATTTCCTAATACCCGACTCCGGTCTCTTCGAGTCTCATGTCATCCTAACCCAAGTTATCCAAATGAAATACACAACATTTCATATCAGAGATATCAACTTATTCAAAGCATCCAATACCATTCAATCATTCATAAGCAAAGCTTAATCACATATATATTTAATTTAATTAATTCTGATTGAATTATTAACCTCAACGACTTTGATTTCTTCATATAACATTAATTAATTTCAAATCAATTAATCAATCATCCCTGCATTATTCATCTTAATTAATCACTCTGGATTAATTATCCTTCAATTACATTCAAGCGATGAACTTTAATTCATTCCACAATGTTTATTATTCTTAATCAAAATCAATAAGTAATCTTAATTACTTCATAAATTAATTAACTATATTAATTACATTAATCCTTAATTACTTATATCAATCAATTTCTCATAAGTCACTTATTATTGATTAATTTATCTTAATTAATCAATCTTTAATTACACCATTAATTATATAAATTAATGATTTTCGGTTATATTTTAATTTATCCTAATCTAAATTAATTACTTTAATTAAACCACGAATGAAACAATCAAGGAACAGTAAATGAAGTAGAGGTGAATAACACGAAAACAGTAAATGTTGTGTATGAAACAATCAAGGAACAAAAAAGAGGAAGCAATGAAGTAGAGGTGAATGAAGTAGATAGAATCAATGTTGATGATGAAAAGAAGGATGAGTGGGTGATAGAATTGAGCAGGGAAACGGGCAAAGCGTAAAGAGTACAGAGATTAGTGAAAATAATTTTGAAAGTGTAGCAGTCAACAATCAAACTTCTACTGATGATGTGAACAAGGAAATAAGAACATAGAAAATTGAAAAAACTGTTGTTGAGGATATAGTTGAAAATCTCCTGATATCTAATAAATATGATGCGTTACTTGACCTTGAGGATGCAGAGATTATAGTTGATATGCAGGATGAAAGTGTGAAAGAATATGGAAAAAGAGGTGAAACACTGGGAAGTAATGAGGTAAAAATAACAAGTGATGCACAAAATAATTTAAGGCAAAGGGAACAAAGCAACAAAATTCTAAGACAAGTAAAGACAGTTCACACTATACAAATGCAGCAAAAAGAAAATAATTCTAAAGGCAAATTAATAGTCAGTGATGGAAGTAATAAAGGTGGAACTAATAATGAAAGTGCAAATGTAGAAGGAATGTACTCTAGTGGTAGGAAAAACAAAAAGAGTAAAAGCGAGAACATAAAATTCAAAAATCCAGCTGACATAAGTGATGACATGCACAAGGAGGAATATGCATGCACAACAAATCCAACCAATCCCCCAGTTACTGTCAAACCACACAATGCAACTCCTCCGCACATTTACTCCAACATACAACCTCCTGCTTCATACAAGCCACCACCCAGTTCATCTCCTCTCTCTTCCCCAACCATTCCACATTCCTCTCCACCCATACCTCAAGCTCAACCGACTTCCTCCTCCTTGGAAAATGGAACAGATAGCAATGAAATCACCCCCCTTTCAGCAACAATTCCAAACTACTTGTCCTATACGCAGGCAGTAACAAGGAGAATGAAGATAGAAATACTCAATGCTCGTGTTCTCCAATGATGTCACGCATTGGAGCATGGAATATATGTGGGGGACACCATGTCATCAAGCAAGATCAATGTAAACAGCTAATTTCTTCTCACCAATTATCGTTGTTGGCGATACTTGAAACTAAATTAGATCTACCCTTAACATTAAAGGCAGCTGAATATATTGATCCAGAATGGAAGCTCATCCACAACCTGAATGAATCACCCTATGGTAGAATTATGATACTATACAATCCCCTCCATGTTCAATTAACTCCTATCCTCTCCTCTTCCCAACTGATACACTGTCATGCTCAAGATACCTCTGATAATACATCCTACTATATCTCCTTTATATATGCATCCAACTCAGCTGCTGCTAGAGCCTCTGTTCTTTCAGTCATTCCTGCATTGAGACAGTCCACCCATCCGTGGATAATATTTGGTGACTTCAACTGTTGTTATACTCTCTCTGATAGAGTTGGAGGAAATCCATTGTCCCTAAATGAAATACAACCGCTTAGTAATATGCTAAATGATGCTGATCTTGTTACAGTTAGAACAGTTGGTATGCAATACTCGTGGAATAATAAAAGAAGGCATGGTAATAGGACCTTTTCTAGGATTGATCACTCCTTCTCCAATCAAACTGCCCTAACTAAATGGCCCCTCCTTTTCAACCATCTCCCTCCTCCTCTCCTTTCTGATCACTCTCCTCAAATAATTCATCTTCGTGGAGTGGACAAGAGAGGAAAAACAAATTTTAAATTTTTTAATTCCTGGGTTCTCGAACCTGACTTTAAAACTACTGTATTAACTGCATGGAGCAAGACTAAGAATGGTAATCATTTATTTTTTTTGCAGGAAAAAATAAAAGAGATGAAAGACGTCTTGAAGCTGTGGGCATTTAAAAAATTTGGCAAAGGAGATAGAATAAGCACTACTATTCTGAATAAGCTTGTAGAGGTCCAAACGGCAATGATGGCTAATGTTAACAATGCTAATCTCTCTCCTTCTGAAGCTATATTGTCTCAGCAATATTACGCTGGGTTAGCTAAAGAGAGCGATATGATAAGGCAAAAGTCGAGAATTAAATGGTGGGCAAAAGGAGACAGAAATAGTGCATACTTTCACGCCAGTCTCAAGAACAAGTAGAGGAGGGAAAATATTACTACTATTACTGATATGAACGATGTTCTTCAAACTACAACTGATGGTGTTAAGGATGCTTTTGAACAACATTTCTCTTGCTTGTATGGCAACACTAACAACTTCATACCAAGTATTGATAAGATCCCATGTGATATCCTGCCTAGACTAAATGAAGATAATTTTAACTTCCTATGCGCTGAAGTTACCACTGATGAAATTGAAAAAGCTATGTTTTCGCTTAAATCTAACTCGTGCGGTGGCCCTGATGGGCTGAATGCATATTTCTATACTACATGTTGGTCGATTGTTTCTAGAGATGTGTGTAATGCCATAACCCTATTCTTCAAAAAGAGTAGAATCTATAGGTCGTTTAATTATACCAATATAGCATTAATCCCTACGCTCAAGAATGCTCATCACGTTAAAGACTATCATCCCATTTCATGCTGTAATACTATATATAAATGCATCGCTAAAGTTATTACTGCAAGACTGAAGTATGTGCTTCCATATATAGTTTCCAACAATCAGGCTGCTTTTCTTCCTCGAAGGAATATACTGGATCATATCCTTCTCGCCCACGAGTTAATTAAAGGGTATAAGTGTAAGAATGCTCCCCAAAAGCAATGATGAAACTTGACATTATGAAAGCTTTCGATATGTTATAATGGGACAGCATTGTTCGTATCATGGGGTACATGAATTTCCCTCCTCATTTTATAGCATGGATTTATGAATGCATCTCTTCTCAAACTTACTCAATCAATGTCAATGGTATGACAAAAGGATTTTTTTAGTAGTAAGCAAGGAATTAGGCAGGGAGATCCGCTATCTGCTTACATCTTCATTCTGGTTATGGAATTGCTAACGAGGATGATAAACAGGATAATACACCAAGGAAAATATAAACTACATCCAGCGTGTAAAAACCCTCAAATCTCTGCTCTAATGTTTGCTGATGATTTAGTTATGTTTTGCACTCCTGATATCAACACAGTCAAGAGCATTATGCTCACCCTTGAACATTTTTATGACATGACGAGGTTAAAGGTGAACATCTAGAAATCTGATATAATTTTGGCAGGAGTTAACATGGAACAAGTTGCGTAGATAACTCGAATAACTGGTTTATCTCTAAACCTATCCACTGTCTCTTACCTAGGTCTGCGACTTACAACATCCAAAATTACAACTAATCAATGTCTTCCAATGTTTGAGAAGATCACAGCAAGACTAAATTGTTGGACCACTAGGAATCTTAGTCAAGCAGGTAGAATAACCTTAATTAAGTCGGTTATTTTTGCAATGCAAGTGTATTGGGCCAGAACTTTCGTACTCCCTACCAAGTTAATTAACATGATTAGAAGTGCTATAATGAGATTTCTATGGACTGGTAGAACTATGGGCAGATACATTGCTCCAATTAGATATAGTACTGTTGAGAAGCCTTTGAACAAGGGAGGTTTTATTCTGTTAAATTTAAAACAATGGAATAAGGTGGCATTTGCGAAGCATGTTGACACCTTGATTAACTGCCCAGATAGTCTATGGGCTGAGTGGTCCAAACATAATGTGATAAGAAGTAGGAATTTATGGAACATGATTAAACCAAAAAACTGGAGTTGGACATGGCAGAGTATTCACAAGATAAAGGAACTTTTTCTCCCACTAATTTAAATGAATACCAACCCTGTATATAGTGTCAGCTTTTGGGATGATCCTTGGCTTGACAAGGGATTCATATTACGAAGACAACTAACTTATAGCGAGATTCAACAAACTGGAGTTCACTCAGCAACGAAGGTCAGGGATGTACTCAATAATTTTCAGGGGCTACGTACCTTCTCTTCTAATCAGAGAGTGCAAAATATATGGGATATGATTAAAAAGTTCACCCCCCTGTCTTCAACATCTGATAAAATAGTCTGGGGAGAGAAGAAGGTAAAGTTTAAAATTGGTGATGCATATGAATTCTTGATGCAGAACAGTGCCAAACCCAATTGGAAATGGTGGAAGAGAACGTGGAATAAAGACAGTAGAATGAGAGAAAATTTAATGCTGTGGAAAGTATTGAATCGTTCTATACTGACTAAGGCTAAACTTGTGAGTATAGGTATGAATGTTAATGTTTACTATTCTTTCTGTTGTGAGCAACCTGAGACTGCTGAGCATTTGTTCTTCAAATGTTCAGTAATTATGCAAGTGTGGACTGAAGTTACGTCGAAGCTTCAAAGTGATTGTCCCTTGCATGATAATCAGAAAGAGTGGGAACAAATACATGCAAAAACTGGGAACAAGCAAAAACGTAAGAGTGTTTTTAGTGTTGTGTTGAAGAGTTATATATATGCTGTCTGGAGAGAACGAAATAATAGAATTTTTGATGTCAACAATGCGAAAAATGATGCTATGTTCAGGCTTTGGATTATGCATGAGATTGAATCTTCCCTGAGGATGCTATTCACATTTGACCCTGGAATATTCATGAATTTTCAACTGTCATAAGTATGTGTTTTCTAGCTTCTTTCCTTAAGTTTTTCCTTTGTGCTTGTAGCACCCTGTTTATCTCTGTTTTCTTTGAGCTTTTTGCTCTCTGTTGTTATGTGTGTAATGTTCTCTTCGGTGCTGCAATAAAATGGTCGGGGACCATCCAACCCGTCGGCCTTGCCAAAAAAACTATCTTTTATTTACTTCATTAAATAAATTAATTACTCCTTAATTAATAATCTTATTTAATCTCCTGATTTCTTGCACAAAGTAATTATATTTTATTAATTACATTAAGTAATTACCTATCAAACCATCCATTGATTATTCTACATTAATTAAACATAATAAATGAACTAAAACCTTCATTGATTAATTCAAACCCTTAATTACTAAATTAATCAACCCAAATCATTAATTAATTGAATTAATCAATTATCCATTTTAATTACCCTACTAATTTGATTAATCACAAATCCTTAAGCCCTTATCAACATTAAAACGAAAACATTTTCATATTTATGACTTAAGTTTAAAACAATTTAAAACCCAAATACTTCGAGTCAAACCACAATTAACTCGAGAACCAACCAAAACCAAAGTCACATCATCATCAGCACACATCTAATCAATTTAATCATCCAATAAATTATTTAAATTTAACCATTTAAATTTAAATAAAAATCCGACAGAGTGAGATTTACTCACCTTTGGCCCCTTAAATTTAGCAATCCACTTCAATATTGCCTTGGATTTCCAGATGTTTGACCTTGAATAAACATATTATGGTTTTATTAATATTTGACTAATTGCATAATTTATTACCCATTTATAATTTTAATTAACCAGTAAATTATTTTGAACTAATAAGTGGGGTTCAAACCAAAAATTTATTTTCTAAACAAATTTCCTTTTTATAAATATATTTTTTCCTGTAATTATTCATATCCATTAATTAACCTAAATCAATCACATTCAGTGATTATCTATAAGATAGATATACTAGTCACACCAATTTTAAATAATTTTTAATTCACACAAACAAAATAATCACTTAATCCTGGTTTAATTGTTCTTACCTAATTCCATCCCTTTTTATATTATTTTAAATTAATCATTGGAATTAATTTATTATCGTTACAATCACTTAAGACTTAATTACTTAAAAGTTTAAAACATTTATCTTAACCATTGACTAAATTACATCATTAATTTAATTTAAATAGATTCAAGAACTAAATTAAATAATGATATATAACTTAATTAATCCATGTTTGTTGGAAATAATTTATTTATTTATAATCCTTAACCATATGATACTTAGGTGAATATTCAATATCAAAGAATTGGTTAGAGAATTCTACTAGGCAAAACTTGTTAATTCACGCCTTTATAGCCCCGATTTAAAACTTGCTTCAACAAATTCCCTTTCTTTTAGTTCGGCCCATCCTTTTTTTTCCTCTGGCCCAATACAAAAATCTTCCCTCTTCTTCTTCCTTCTCCCAATACCTTATCTTCCTTTCTTCACCTATCTGGAAACGATACATTCGTGCACGAACATATATCCATGCACGCACAACCCAAACTTACCGCTAGGCCATCGATCATCATTGCAAATCACGCACGATCATCTCAACCCATCCAACCACTCGAACCACGACGAACAGCCCTTAAAAAAAACAAGCTTCGACCCCTACTGGAAATGAAAAGATACACTCCAATCACCAAGCTCCAACTATTCTTACCTCCGTACACCTTCAAACTTCATCAGAAGGCCTGCCTCCTCCTTTTGCATCATTTCCCCCACACACGCAGACCTTCCTTTTCCCTCTTGCTTCGCAGTTCAACTCGAAACCCAGGCCAGTCGAAAATCCCTTAAACCCTAATATCCAGCCGTCCTTCATCCACGAGCACTTAGAAATTCCAACGACATTTTTCTCGAGTTCTCTATGCCCTACTCCTTCTCCATGTTAAGTGCCTCGCCTTTAAATCAACCCAGCCACTCGAATTCGCCAACTTGCCCAAATTTATTCAACCTCACCTATCTTCCTCCCTACTTCGCTAAAAATATCAAAACCCACATCAAAATCATGGGTTCCTATTACGAATCTAGTTATACAATCAAATCCTGAGAATTTACAAATTTTTTTTTACTTGAATTAACCTTCACTGTATTTCTACTTTTCTAGTTAATTACTTTCTAAATAAACTCAAAAACAATTCCAAAATTTAAATCTTGTTAATTCAAACAGGATTTGTTTATACATCACAAGTTATAGGAGATTCGAGAAAGAGATTTTGAATTTTTTTGGGACTTATCTTGTCTGTTGCATCCAAAACGAAGCCTTACATATCTATACACAATCATGCATAAAACAACTTCATTTATACTCAACATTATGTACCTTCATGCAATCATTTCACTACATTATATCAGCATCAATCTTAAGCATCAAAGTTAAATAGATCTAGTTTAAAAATAATAGTTTACTCACCTTGTTTTTTTATAAACAGAGAAAGCTTTTAACCTGAAAACTGTTCTTGCACTTTAAACTGAAATTTTGATCTGAGAACTTGAACTAGCTGTTGATTTTCTTTATGTGTGAAAAAGGGCAGTAATGACTTCCTTTATTTTACTTAGCTTGAGAGAATGGAAAATGAAGGATGATATTGGGGGTATTAAAAAGTATAGGCTGCAGTACCTAGCAAGCTTCTTTATTACTTAATTTTATTATTTTTTTTGTTTTAATCAGATATTTTTTTTTGAAATTTCGGCTTGATTCAGATTTTTATATGCTGACATGATTTCATGTGATATGCTTTTGACTTTGAACATATGTTTTGATTACAAGGTTTCATATCTCTTTTTTTTAAGAAGATGAATGAAGGTTTGAGAATTATGTACAGCCTATTTATATTTTTAAGAATCATGTATATACCTTCTTAGTTTACACTTGTTAATTAACTTCTAGCTTGAACTTCAACGTACATGTTTGTTAGGTTCTACTTTATAGATTTATTCTTACAAAACTTCAACTTATGTTGTATGCAAATATTTGTTTTATTATTTCCTGCTTACACAATTCATATTCATGTTTGCCTGGTATTATGTTATACTTTGATCTTATACTTATATTTTATATTGATGGAATCAAATGGATTTTAAATAATTAATGATAGAATTTGCTTCTATTTCAAACATTATTATCTATATATATTTTACCAAATGTTAACCAGAGAAAGCATTTTAATTTAACTATATAAGATAAATTTTATTATAAATATTATTAAGAGATTTAAATTAAATTTACAAATCAAATTTCCTTTTTCAAAATACAAATCTATATAAATAAATGGAAAATATTCCAAAGTTTTATTTGTTTTAAAATGATAAGTTTACATTTTATTTAATTTGATTAAATATTTATTAAAATAATATTGCCAAAATCTCGGGTCGTCACACATTAGGAAAGTATGGATGTGCATCATGATATGATATGTTGTTTGGTAGTTTTCATTTGTTAAAATGAAAGGAGATTTTCGAGATTTTGGATAATTGTTATAGGACTTGTAGTTAAGTGTTTCTAAAAATGTAAAGTTGAGCTTATATAACACTTGAATTAAGAAAATAGCAAGTTAAATTGTGCTCTTAATTGGTTAAACGTACTTGTTACAAATTTGATGTTTTTGTATATACACTTATGATGTAAAGGATTATTATATGAGTACGAACTTAAGTTATAAAATGTTGGTAAACTTGAAAGTTATGGTTTATGAAATGATGCATAAATGATTTAGTATTGAAGAGATACATTATTAGGGTAAAAGAATGAGACATAGAATATTATTATATTTATGAAACCAATATAATAAATACATAAGATAAGATGTACGTAGATCGTTTTATTTACATAGAAATTTACATAGATTTTTAAGGTGGTTTACATGGTCTGAGCAAGGATTTTTGCTTGGATTCTTGATGATGAACACTTGATACAGATTTTTGATAAGATCCTAAAGTTTTCTGTCATATTATATGATCATGTAAGGATAATTAAAGTTTCTAATTAAGGAACCAAATCAGGGTCTGCACTAGAGAGATCAAGAGATCTATATTAGTTTGGAAGTGAATCTATATGATCGAGCAAATGAGCAGATTGGATATTGCATACGAATGGTCCATATGCACTGGATAGGCTTTAATATGTATGCATACTATGTTTTTTTCACTTGTGGAGGGTTTAAGAGACGACTCTTTGATTCGTTATGAGGTAGTATAAATAATCATTTATGTAATAGCCTAAAGCTGTTGAGCGTAGGGTACGCTTAGTTGGTTGTTTATCATCCTTGTACGATGAGAGGGTTTTTGAACATGAGCAAACTATGAGCTTTGTTTTCTACTAAAGATGATATTATTAAGTAATGATGTGTGATTGTTTCTTTGGTGGCTCGTTTTGGAATTTCGAGGACTAAATATTCTAAGTGGGGGAGAATGTAACGACCCGGAATTTCGGACACTCTGTATTTGAATATTTGAATTATTTAAATATTCAAATCTTGGAATGTTATTTAAATGATTTAATAAGCTTTTTAACCATTTTAAATCATAACTAATCATGGTAAACTTGTTTTGGAAAAATATTTATAAAAATATATTCTTTGAATAAATATCGGTAATATGCCTGAAAATCGGTTTGTCGGTAAACAGCTTTTCGATCGATATTTGTTATTTGAACTCTTTTGCACTTATATAATGATCAAATGAACACATTTTCAACTAATTAACATACACCTCTTCATAAAGCTTGGAATGTTCTAGAAGCTTCCTTTAGTATAGGAGATATTATCATAATGAGGGTATAATGGGAATTAGCATCAAGGAGAAATGGCTTAAAAGAGAAATGGTGAGAAGTAAGGCGTCCATGGCATGAGGAGGGGGTGAATACAAGCTTAAAGAGCACAATTTTTATCATGTAAAAGAAAGGGCACACCCATAGGAATAAATCACAAAATCATAATTGAAAACCAAGCTTCTTTAATGGCTTCTTCATCTTCTTCCTCTCTAAATGTTCTGAATGAAATAGTTGCAAATCAACTCCAAATCACTTCAAAAGTTGCCAAAAGGCTTAATAAAATATTAGAAAACCTTCCACCATGTTATATTTTGAATAAGTAAAGGCCAAATCACCCTACAAGGAGAGGCCGTGAGATATATGGGTGAAATGGAGGCAAATGAGCAAGTGCAAGTTGTGAGGAGGAAAAAGGAGGTGGTTGCAAGGATGCGGTTTGGCATGCATTCTTGGTTATATTTGTTGATAAAGGTGAGATAATGCCTCACTTTGAATTATAATATAACATATTCATATGTTGTGTTGATCGTACATATGTTGTTTGGATTGTTGTTAACTTACGTTAAAACAATGGTTTGGATTCTTACTTTAAAAGTAAGTGACATATGTGTAAATGGACATGAAAAAAAATGAAATGGACTTGAATAGACTTTTATGACATAGGACTAGATCTTGAAAAAAACACAAAGGTTATAGATGGAGTTTGGTTTAGATCGGACTCGGATTTGAAAGTACACTTATAGCGATAGTCGCTATAGATACACTTTAGAATTGTCTTGTTTTTGGTGATTTCCATGGAACTTTCTAGAGAGATTCTTAGGGTTTCTCGCCATATCCATAATGTTTTATATGTTGATTACTATTAAAATCTTGAATAGTAAAAAGATAAGTAACATCTTAAAAAGTGGCCAAAACATCACTAGTGTAAGCCTCGTTTAGACTTGATTTTTGGACTTAAAAGGTTGAAAAGATATTTAGATTTAAGTATTTTCATTCGTTCTTTTTATGAGTGTTTACAACTATTTTTAGAGCATATTAAAAGTAGTTTGAGATATTTATAAATTTTTAAGAATTAGTTTTGAATTTTTAAAGAAGAGATATTTTGTTAAAATATATTACGAACATGTCGTTTTCAATATTTTATGTATTTTACAGACTTTTTATTCAAGTAATATTTTGAGGATTCAATGTTCTAAAATCTATTATAAATTTTATAAAATATTTTAAAAGCATTTTGAATTATATATAGTTTTTAGAAAAAGTTGTTGACTATTTTATATCTTATGTAATAAATATCTTCTAAAATGATTTACTTAATATCCATTTTTATAAATAAATTACTACACACACACACACACATATCTTTTCAAAGTGTTTTGAAGTACAAACAGAAGTTTTAGAAAGGGGTTAGTAATTGCTTAATGGCAAGATGGTTAAATTGCTTAATAACTTATTTGAAAAGTAATTAACTACGCTTACCACTAAAAGACGACGAAATAAGACTTATCTATTTGTGAGAGTTAAAATTGATGTCAAGTAGGGTGGAGCAGTAGAGCTCTAACCTATCGGTTTCCCTCTTGACCAAGGAAAAGCAAGTTGGAAAATTCCGATAACGTGTTAATCGTGTTGATTTCTTATTGTTTGTCAAAATCATTAATACTTAGTCAACACTAAAAGTTGACGAGGTAGACTTATCTATTTGTGAGATTCAAGAATGAAGTGTCTAGGCAAGGCTTTGATGCAACCAGTTCTCTAACTTACCTGGATTCCCTCTTGAACAAGGTAGAGTTAAGTTGGAATCTCAATAATGAGTTAAGCGTATGAATCATGATTTCTATAAGCAATCGACTTTAGACTTGATAGTCAACTAGTCAAATACTAAACTTGTCTTAATATGAACTTAGATCTTTAAATTAAATGTATTCAAAGATAGAAACAACTATAAGAATGGTTTTGGGTTTTAATAGCATTTATCTTAACCCTTTTTCATTATATTTAGGGATGTAAGTAGACCTTTAAAAGAATGATTTAAAGATAAGCATAAGCAAAATAGTCTTGGGTTTGTGATGGTAATATTTAAGTAGCAGTAGTCTTAAACCTTTTGAATGGATTGCGAAAGTACTTAGATCCTTAAAACGGAAATTTTAAAGTAAATTATAAGTATATAATCTTTTAGGAAAGGTAGAAAAAGTAGAAGTTTATCAATGAAGTAGTTTTTAATTAATAGAAGGATTAATTAAATATAGGTGATTAAGTAGCATAAATAGAAAGGATTAATCAAATAGTGAAAATAGACTAAATATAACTATGGGAATATCTAGAAGAAACACGAGGATTATATGGTACAATTATCTTCTAAGATGTTATGCTGTACATATAAAATTGTCATGTTCTTCTAGGACAAATGATAAAGAAATCTATCCGCTTAAAAGAATAGGAGGCGATCTCCTCTCTTATATATTGTATGTTTATTTCCAAGAGAACCAGAGTTGAGTTTACCAAAAATTCATCGATTGGTTTTTGGAGCATTCGGTAAGTAGGAAGAGTATACCTATATGAGATGAATCAAACCTGTAACCACTTCAAAACCACATACTTAATCTATGTCTTTGAAGCGGTAGAGAAGTGGAATGTTATAAAGTTAAACTGTTTATCCTAAGGTTAAATCAAAGGGAAAGTGAGCATTAACATTCCAAATGTTGCTATCTTGTGGGACTGTCTCTCTTGAGGAGTATTCCAAGAATGAGAACAGTGTTAGCATTTATCGGAGGACTTATGTGGGTAATTTATGGAGAGGATCAAAATCTGTTCGAGATGCTCGCATCCATGTAGTGATTCGTGATATGTTCGAGGTGATGGAATCTAATTGGAGATTTCTGAGTTGTTCGAGTGATGAAGACTCGTGTAAAAGATGCCAAACATAGTCTCGATGTCAGAAATGACTAGACCTGGAGAAGGATACAAAACTTCAAGTTTAACTTACCCATGTGGATATATCAACTCCATATCTAGAGTATGCTTATTGATATGTTGGGCATGGGAATTTTTGATGTTTGGTATCACGCAGTTCGTCATTGGACCAGTTGTTTTTACCTTAGAGTATATCCTATCTTGAGATGTATTATGCTCGGAAGGAAGTTTTTGATCCTTGTCAAGACGATCCACTTTAGTTTACTGGAGATGTCTCCGTGGAAAATAATCGATATACGAACGTTCCTTAGCGGTATAGATTGTAACCCACCATTGTTATGGAATTCCACAACAACTATTTGATATGATTTATATGCTACACTATATAATTTATCCAAACGTATAACTATTTGTTAAACTTAATGAATGGTTAGTTTCTTTGAGGGATGAACCATTATGGGATTCCATACGATCTAAACGGTTATTGTTATATGTCACTTTATTTCTTGAATTTCTTATGCTAGTTTACCAGACTAATCCGGGTGTTATTTTATTATAATGATCAGCTTATCCCTATGTATGTTCCCATATTTAGCTTTGGAGCTTATGGAGAAGAGCTAGGAGATCATCTACCATAGTATTCTTATTTCAATTATATTACTGATTATATATATTAGTATTACGAGGATAGACAATTATAACCATCCTAGCTGATCATAGTACTTAGGTTTTAGTAACTCTTATATTTCTGTATTCAGAGTAACCCTTTGTACCATTCCTTTGGTATTATATATTATCGTAACATTATGAGATTTTGATGTTGGGTTCTTCATTTCTTATTCTATTCTTCTCTGTTTTCTTCTATTTTATGCTAACAATATGTATTTTCAGCACTTTGGCACGCGAGTACAGTTGATGTATTAGTGTCAACATTGTTAGTCCTTGAAATGATGGTTTTGATGACAACAACCTTAGAATAAGATTATAAAATATAAATACTAACATTATAGTTTAGATATATATGTATATGCAGAATTTAACCATGCAGGTACCAAGAATGAAGACTATACAGTATAGAGATTACAGATATCAAGTTTGAAGACTCATGAGTATCAAGATTATCAAGAGTTCAAGATTTCAAGTAATTTAATTAGGGAATTTTGTTAAAACTCCTAGAAAAGCATTGGCATCTTAAAATCCAATTTATTCGTGGAATGGAATCCACTTCGAGCCTGTTAAAGGGATGGAACCCTAAGTAGGATGGAACCTACGAAAAATCTAGTGGAACATTGTTTTGTATCCACTAACTTTTATTCAAATGTTTTACAAAATTATATCTTGTTTTCAAAATGATTTCAAAATCTTCCATTTAAAAGAATCAAAAACATCTATCCTGATTTTAATTACTTTTAGCCTCAAAATAATCTTTAATTTCAAAATCAAATTATCCTTAGTTTTAAACTATCTTTTAATAATAATATATTTAACTTTTAATATTTATACTTAGATTTAAATATAAAATTGTAGTAAAATTATATATATATACACACACACACACACCCCAAAATATTATTCTCTATATTTACTTATGTATTTTAACTATAGTTAAGTATATTTATAAAGTTTAAAATAGTTTTAATATAAGATAGAAGTTATTTTCAAAGAAAAACAAATCACCAAAATATCCTTTGGCATGTCGACATCCTCAAGTAACCCATGTCGACATGGTGGCAGTTGATTTCAAAATTTTGAATTTCAAAAGAAGTATCTATTCGTCGTATCCTTTCACGAATGGACATGGCCGTTGTTCTTCTATAAATAAGGGCTGTTTTGAACGAATTTCTAATCATAATTTTCTGGTTTTCACTCCTCTTCTTCTTCCACATTTCTTTATATATACCATTACTCTGCCGAAATCACCATTGAATCTAACTAGATCATTTCTGGTTTGATTCTCTATCACTATCTCAACAAGATCACAGTGCTATTCAGAGTTATAAACTTCTTTGTAATCATTTAAGTGAGAAAAGGTGTGATTGTAGCCTTGGAAATCATTCAAGTGATAAAAGGTGTGATTGTATCCTTGGAAATCAATCAAGTGAAAAAAGGTGTGATTGTAGCCTAGGAAATCAATTTGGTGA
This sequence comes from Allium cepa, assembly GCA_030765085.1. Lineage (NCBI taxonomy): Eukaryota > Viridiplantae > Streptophyta > Magnoliopsida > Asparagales > Amaryllidaceae > Allium > Allium cepa. The sequence continues at coordinate 807,212,800 of CM060938.1, forward strand.
ACTTGTTGCCCGTAAAATCAAGTATCTCAACCCAGAGGATTGTGAATCTGGAGTGGTGTACCTTGTGGCCTTGAAATCGAGGGTGTAATTGTAAAAATTTCTTTTGAAAGGAAATCCGTACTTGTGTGCGGGACTAGATGTAGGGTAACTCCGAACCAGTATAAAATCTGATTTGTTCTTTTCTTTATTGCTTTTACTTTATATTTGCATTTATGTTTTATTCTATGATCATATCTATGTCTGAATATTGCATACATTTGTGTTCAAATTAACAAAAACTCAAAAAGATTTAGTAATTCTTTAAAAAACTATTCACCCCCCTCTAGCATTTATCTTAGCCTTAAGATCCGTAATCTTCATTTCTCACATTTGGTATCAGAGCAAGGTTTTCAAAAGTTTCATAATCTGAATTTTGAAAAATTTTCAAAATGGCTACCAACACTGGTACTGTTACTAACACTAGTTCTATTACCCCTATCACTAGTTCATTTGTAGAAGGTCAGTCTACTGTCAGACCTTCACTTTTTAATGGCAGTAACTATACATATTGGGCACGTAGGATGAAAATATATTTACAATCTGTAGGATTAGACACTTGGAATATCACACAGACTAAATATTCTGAACCCACAACTGATTTTGCACAGTGGACCACTGAGCAAAAGATTGTTGCTAAAAATAATTCTAAAGCAATGAATATTCTAATTGTTCACTTGATAGGAATGAATTTAATAGAGTGTTAGTTTGTAAGTCTGCATATGAAATCTGGAAAACTTTGCAAGTTACTCACGAAGGAACAAGCAAAGTTAAACAGACCAAAATTTCCATGCTCACAAATCCGTTTCAATTATTTAAAATGAATTCTAATGAGTCTATTTCAGATATGTGTACTAGATTTCAGGATATTGTACATTCTCTAATATCCTTGGGAAAGGAATTTTCAAAAGAAGATCAAGGCAGAAATTTTTTAAATTCCCTTACTCCAGAATGAGATCAAAAGACACTTGCAATTGAAGAGGCAAATGACATCAGTATCTTAAAGATAGAAGAATTAATTTGAAATCTAATGTCGTTTGAAGTCCAAATGATTGGGAGAAGAGAAAGCAAAGCATATGAAAAGAAATCAATGGCATTCAGTGCATTGACTGATGGATCAAACTCAAACAGCGATAATGATCAAGATATACCCTTTATGACCAAGAATTTTTGAAAATTCCTGAAATACAGAAAGATGAACAATCTCGAGAGAAACAACTATAAGAACTTTGGATATCAGAATATAGTGCCAAACAATATCAAATGTTTCAACTGTGACGAACCAGACCATATCAAAAGAGACTCCGTATCCAGATAGGTAAAATCTTCCTGTAAACAACGATTCCGTAAAGAAACGAAAACGTGCATTTGCTGCTACTCTAAATGACTCAGACTCGTCCTCAAGCGATGATGATCAGTAGACAGATAATTCAAATATGTGTTTCACGCCAGTTCACGACTCCGACGAATTCAGAGAAACGGACTCAGAAAAAGGTACACATTTACAATACAATTGGTTGAAATTGGATGCTTAGAATTGGATGCTTGATTGATTGATTTTGAATTGGTGTGTTGTTTGAATTTTAAAATTTTTATTTTTATTATTATTTTTATTTTTAATAGTATCATAATATTTTATGGAATATACTATAATTCTAGTAATATTCCAGATATATATATAGACATTAAAAATAATAAATAAATAAATATATAAATATATATATATATATATATATATATATATATATTAGAATTATTAAGAAAAACAATCATGGAAATTCAAAGACACATGTCGACATGGTCCCCACCATGATGTCGACATGGGTACAGAATTTGAAATTCAAAATTTGAATTCATATGGTTGAATTTTCCTCCACTTTTTCACTTCATTCATTTCTCTGAAAAGCTACCTTTTGACCAAAGAATATGTCCTTTGAGAATCTATTTATTCACTATCTTTTATCACATCTTTTCACTTTCATTTTCAAATTCAAACTCTCTCTTCAAAACTTCAAGCTCTCTATTCTCTACTCTAATGGCTTCTTCAAGCAACCCCTCCACATGAGAATTTCCAGAAAGATAAAAGAGCAACTTTTCAATGATCCGGAGGCTATAAAAGCATATATCAACTATGCTAACTATGGAAAAGTCCATCCCAGAAAGTTTGCTTTATTTCATGATTTTTCTCCTTATGAAATTGATTCTCTTTTTGCAAAAAATCATGTTCTTAGTCTTATTGATGCTTCTCAAAATGGTTTTGTTTGTTATCCAAATCTTGTTAAAATTTTCTATGCAAATCTTAATCGTGGATTTTATAATGGAAATGATGATGAAATTTTAAGTAGTGTCAAAGGCACTAGAATCGTTTTAAATTGTGATCTTTTGGGTACCATTCTCAATTGCAAGAGTACGGAATGGATCTTTCTAGTTTAAATATTGATAAAAATGATCGGGAGACAAGTCATCACATTTTTGAAGGAAATGATGATTTCGAATTCAAAAATCGAAACTTTCGACCAACATCTAGAATTGTTAATCTTCTTTTGCAGCATACTTTGACTCCAAGACCGGGGAATTTTAACAATCCAACTTCAAAAGCTTGCAAAGCACTTTTTGCTATTTTTGAAAATTATGATATTAATTGGACGCAAGTTATTTTGGATGAACTTCGTCCTAAAAATATTGAAATGGGTGAAAACACTTTGTATCATGGAATCTATCTCACTCGGATTTTTAATTATTTTGGAGTAGATTTCAAAGGAGAAGAATTTGTTTCTAGAAAGATTTTTAATCACTCAAAAATTTCTATTATCAAAATTCCATTTGTTTTTCAACCTTATGAGACTCTTGCCGAAAAGGAAGAGCGTTTAGCTCATGAGGAGATGGAAGAGGAAGAAGAAGAAGGGGATGAAATGGAAATAGAAGAAGAAGAAGAAGGTGAAATATCCTTGGAAAGTTTTGACTATCCTCCCAATCCAACCAAGAAAACCCTTCTCAAAAATCAAAAGACTATTGTCGAGAATCAACGGATTCTTAAACGGTCCGTTAGTAAGAAATTGGATAAAATGTCATCGAAGATGAACAAGTTTTTCTCCAAAGTCAGCAAGAAGCTTGGGTTATCTTCATCTTCCTCATCCTCTAACTAGTTCTATCTTTTCATTTCATGTTGTATTAGTTTAATTTTATTTTAATTTAAATGTTCATGTAGTTCTTAATGTTTAATCGTTGTATCATCTTATTATGAAATGAAATTGAATTTCTTTTCTGTTATCTAGCTTATCTTATCTCCAGAATAAATGTTAGTATATTATATAAATATATATACACACACACAGTTATTCACAAAATCAAAATAAGTCATCAAAATTCACCGAACCATGTCGACATCCCCCTTGACCATGTCGACATGTACTGGTCAGAAATGAAATTTCATTTTAAATTTGAAATTTGAATAACTACCTTATGTCTATTCATTTCAAACGAATTTCTACACCTATAAATAACAATTTCTTCTAGAATTCATCACTCAATATTATTTCTTATCTACTTTGTCTATCATTCTTCACACAAACTAAAATATGGCCAATCCAATTCATAGTTTAACCGTAAATCTTGAAGAAACCCTTAATTCTTTCAAGAATATTCTTTCGTTCATTCTTCATAATCAGCGACACTTAGAGTTGAGTCAAATGCAGATGATCAAGGAGCAAGAAAAGCATTTCGATGCAATATGATGGATGATTTCCTCCCTACAAAAGGATGATAACGAAGAACATACTCCAGTCTCTCTCACCAATGACAATGAAAATTGGGATGCTATTAAAACAAACCCTACATTTGGAGAAGAAGGATGGGTGCAAGTTCCTCGTAATGTTCGGTTTTATTTGATTGCTTTGTTTGTTTTGAATTGTTTGCTTGAATTGATTTGGTTTGGTTTGGATTGATATTTGGTGTGCAAAACATGTATAAATATGCATTGATATTTGTATGATCTTTGATTAATTATGTCTGTCAGTATAATTATCTCTTAATCTATCTATTATATACTGCATTGTATAGTTTATTAATGCAGGTACTTTAGTACAAGAATGAGGGGGAGTTATATAGTTTGGAGTTAGTTTTTGTTGATGAAAAAGGGGGAGAAGTATAAAATAGGATATTTAGGCATAGATTAAGGGAGGGTTATTAGTTTTAGGGGGAGTTATTAGGATAGAAGTAATATTTTATAAACAAAGGTTGTCATCATAAAAAGGGGGAGATTGTTAGTCCTTGAAATGATGGTTTTGATGACAACAACCTTAGAATAAGATTATAAAATATAAATACTAACATTATAGTTTAGATATATGTGTATATGCAAGTACTAAGAATGAAGACTGTACAGTATAGAGATTCAAGATATCAAGTTTGAAGACTCACGAGTATCAAGATTATCAAGAGTTCAAGATTTCAAGTAATTTAATTAGGGAATTTTGTTAAAACTCCTAGAAAAGCACAGGCATCTTAAAATCCAATTTATTCGTGGAATGGAATCCACTTCGAGCTCGTTAAAGGGATGGAACCCTAAGTTGGATGGAACCTACGAAAAATCTAGTGGAACATTATTTTGTATCCACTAACTTTTATTCAAATGTTTTACAAAATTATATCTTGTTTTCAAAATGATTTCAAAATCTTCCTTTTAAAAGAATCAAAAATATCTTTCCTGATTTTAAATACTTTTAGCCTCAAAATAATCTTTAATTTCAAAATCAAATTATCCTTCGTTTTAAACTATCTTTTAATAATAATATATTTAACTTTTAATATTTATACTTATATTTAAATATAAAATTATAGTAAAATTATATATATATATACACACCAAAATATTATTCTCTATATTTACTTATGTATTTTAACTATGGTTAATATATTTATAAAGTTTAAAATAGTTTTAATATAAGATAGAAGTTATTTTCAAAGAAAAACAAATCACCAAAATTTCCTTTAGCATGTCGACATCCTCAAGTACCCCATGTCGACATGGTGGCAGTTGATTTCAAAAATTTGAATTTCAAAAGAAGTTTCTATTCGTCATATCCTTTCACGAATGGACATGGCTGTTGTTCTTCCATAAATAGGGGCTGCTTTGAATGAATTTCTAATCATATTTTTCTGGTTTTCACTCCTCTTCTTCTTCCACATTTCTTTATATATAACATTACTCTTCCGAAATCACCACTGAATCTAACTAGATCATTTCTTGTTTGATTCTCTATTACTAGCTCAACATGATCACAATGCTATTCAGAGTTATAGACTTCTTTGCAATCATTCAAGTGAGAAAAGGTGTGATTGTAGCCTTGGAAATCAATCAAGTGAGAAAAGGTGTGATTGTAGCCTTGAAAATCAATCAAGTGAAAAAATGTGTGATTGTAGCCTAGGAAATCAATTGGGTGAACTTGTTGCCCATAAAATCAAGTATCTCTACCCAGAGGATTGTGAATCTGGAGTGGTGTGCCTCGTGGCCTTGAAATCGAGGGTGTAATTGTAAAAATTTCTTTTGAAAGGAAATCCGTACTTGTGTGCGGGACTGGATGTAGGGTAACTCCGAACCAGTATAAAATCTGGTGTGTTCTTTCCTTTACTGCTTTTACTTTATATTTGCATCTGTGTTTGATTCTGTGATCATATCTATGTCTGAATATTGCATACATTTGTGTTCAAATTAACAAAAACTCAAAATATTTAGTAATTCTTTAAAACACTATTCATCTCCCCTCTAGCGTTTATCCTAGCCTTAAGATCCGTAATCCGCATTTCTCACGAACATTTTGGGTTCGAAAATGTGAGTCGCTGCACATAAGAGCGAAGATCACCTCCTAATCGGACGGGGTTGGATTTCCTTATCATTCGTCCTAGAAGAGCAAAATGAATTTATACGTACAATATAGCATCAGTGAAGATAACTGTACATATAATTTCCGTGTTTCTTCTAGATATTTCCAGAGTTATATTTGGTTAATATCAACAATAATGAGAATGATCACATAAGGGAAACAAAGCATCATATATTATCCATAAGCAAGTAAAACGCCAATCATAATCAAGACACACAAGCATGATCAAGTCATATAAACGACTTCTAATCCACTTTTTATTTAATCAATCCTTTATTAATGAAAACCTTTTTTAGTAGTAAAACTCCTTTTTATCTAATAAGCTCCTTTCATTAATTAAAACTTCACTTATTAATCAATTTCACTTTTTAATTAAAACTCGACTATTAGTCTCTACACATTTCAATACTCTCGAAGGTATTCATACATTTTATCTCAATGGAATAAGTATATTTACAAATCAACAACAAGTTTTATTTATTTTAAACACCATCAAAGAGGTTAAAATGAATGTCACTCAACCATTATTCATATAATCCACTTTGCTCTTTTGTACCTTAAAACCTATATATTTCTATCTTTTTCCAAAGATTCATTATTATCTTAATAATTCCATTATTAAAGATATAAGTATTTCTCAAAATCATTCAACAATATTTTACAACTTTAAAATATTTTTCACGGGTTTGAAAAAAAAATGTTACTAAAATATTCTTTACAACAAACCCAAAATACTTCACTTAATCAGTATCTTTAAAACTCTCTGTAAAGGTCAAATTATATTTATGAGGGTACAAGACAATTGTTGCTCAAACAATGTCACAACAAACCAAAAACAATTTTGTCTTATTATTAATTTAAAATATTCCTCATTAAAGTCACAATTAGAATCCCAATTACAATTACTTGTCTCTACGTTAATTTAACAAATTAATATACTTTCACTTCTTCACAAAACCATTCATTTAAACACAAGCATTGAAATCCAGATTTTCCGACTTTATAAAAGGCTAAACCAACTTTCTCCAAAATTTATATATTTACTAAAAACCTTTTTAAATGATATTATTCAATATGGTTTAAATATTTTATTTAAATCATTACTTTAAAATACTCTTATTTAAAAACCATATAAACATGTTTTATAATAAAAAAACCCTTTACTTTGAAATTAAGAAATAATTATAAAACATATTTAAACTTTAAATTCCTAATTAAAATACTTTACTAACTTTTCATAAAAATACTTTAAAGGATTAAGGAAAATATCTAAAGTAAAAGCCTTTTTTACTTTACTAAAAACCAAGATTTTCAACAATACTTTATTTGACTATTTCTATAACTTTCCAAACCAAAATGTTAAATACACTCAAAACATGTGTATAGAACAACCATATATATATTCCCACAATATTTACATTTAATCAATTTAACAATTGTAAAATACAGGGGATTTCAAGTGCCTTTATATCGACCAATTCGCTTCAAACAATCACATGTACCGAAGCTTTCCATATAACAACATTATCAAACACGTAAATAATTCTGGGCCATGATACATGTTTTAGAGAATTAAAAGATAGATTATGCAGCATATATTGCTGTCATTTGCTTTCAAAAGCAACAAGGGATCCAAAAGCAATAACTTGCATTATTGTAAATTTTAATTAATATATTGCACAACATAACACAATTACACACACAACAATATATAGATAAACTGGTAACTAATCTTACCCAAGCCCAAACCAATTTTAAACGTAGATAATACCGATATGTGTGCAACGATAAAGACGATGTCTTGAACAGACCTCGTAAGCCAAAATTAAGAGTTTTATAAGAAATATGGTTAATTATTAATTAATTAAATTTAATAAATTAAATTATTGACTTAATTACACTTTTTAATTCTTCTTTCTTCCCTTCAAATTGATTTCTAGTATGCAATAATAGTGCACATGTACCATTGTCATGTGCCTCAACCATCCTCCCTGCTTCTCCGGACCACTTGAGAACCTTCGACCATCACCAACCAATCCCTCATTTGGTAGAAACTGAGCGCACCCAATGCCATAAAGTCCGATCTCCATTCGATGATTAACGCAAACCCTTGACCAAAGTTAACCGACATTACCCTGCCTCGGCTACCTCTGGCCATCGCCGTTAACGTCGAGCTGCTCTCCAGGATGAGCCACAACAGATTATGGAAAGCATGCCGCCTCAGGTCCATGCCATCGAATCGCGACCTGACATGGCTACACTGCCATACTAAAGTTGTGATTCAAGAATTGCAACCGCACCACCAATCAAGGCTGCCAATTCACTCGCCTTTGTCCCACAAGCACAACGCCACTCACCTCATCGGCTATCGTTGCTTAATGCACCACTAATGTTGATCCTTAATTTGACTGTAAATGTTCGAACACTCCTAACCACAACTGCACCCATCAATGCACACACCAACACGAAGCCCCCGACCACACGATTTCACCAATCAAACAACATTGAATTTCGTTAACCCTAGCTCTCAAAACAATTGAATGAAGAAGAAGAAGAAGAGTGATGGCATTTGATTTTGTAAAGAGCGGTAAAAGGGTGGTGTGAGAAAAGGGTTAAGTGTTGAGGGTTACTTATAGTAAAAATTATATTATTATTTTTATTTCTCTTTTTAAGTGTTGCAAGTTTCGAGCTTGCACGGTCATACAACCTGTCCGACCATCACGAAACTCATTTGCACAATCACCTTATTATTCTGATATCGATGGTACTAGCTTTGTCAAAATCCAAGATAGTGCCCCATAATGATAATTTCGCACGTTGATTAAAAAAATTATTATTTAAATAAGTTTAATCACTTTAATAAAAAAGATAAAGATTTACCATTATCACTTATTACCATAAAAAAGAGTTTAATAAGATTTTGAAATCATTTTTATTCACCTTAAATATAAGATTAAATATTTAAATAATCCTGATATTTCCTATAGAGTCGAAAATCCGAGTCATTACACCGCCTGTCTACCAGGCCTGTTTTGAAGTAAAACAAATTTTAAATTTAGAAAGTAAAAATTTAACTAAATATTTTTTTGTAAATGTTATAAAATAATTTCAAAAACTTATGGATTAAATTTTGAAAATTAATTAGATTACCAAATTAAATAACTAATTAAAATGTTAATCAATTAAATTAAGTAACATATATAATGATATATATTACATTATCTTGAAATGTTTAAAGTAATGTATGTGTATATGTAATTTTTGAAATATAATTAATTAAGATAGTTTAAATAAATTAATTAATTAAATATTAATTAATAAATAATGCAACGCATATAAATTGAGATATATGTATATAACTATAAATGTTATAGAGTACATACTCAATTTAAAATGTTTAATTAAACAATATATAATAATTAAGATTTAATTAATATATTTTTTGGAAAAATGTACTTTATTATACAGAAATTCATACCCTTTCATAATCTGCCTCATCAAAACCTTACAAGCCCTCTAACCTAAATAAGTCTTATAAAGGAAAAGAGTACATATTATTTCCATATATTGGCGTACGATGGAAATCTTTTGAGTTCAAAAAAGGGGTAATATTTCAAATAAATAGAGGAGAAGTAAATGAGAGAAATCTCTCAAAACTACTCATATGAAAAATGCACCCTAAAAATGAGAAAAAGTATAAAATAATAAATTAGCTAGAAAAAAGCTGTAGCTCCAACTCTATGTCTCTGAACACTTCATATTGACTTAATCACTTCCATTAACTTTCCTTTCTTCTATGGTAAAAATATCAACCGATTAAATGAGGAAAAATTCACCAAAATGTAGACACAACTCAAATAAACAAAGTATAGGGCAAACTGAGGATCATGTTGGTGGGGCAACAAGGCATTGATTTAACTTGTTATTGATTTAGGGTTAACGTGACACTAAAATCAGTAAAGTTAAATTATTTACCTTTATTCACTTCTTGCTTTATGTTTATTTACATAAGTAGATCACTACAGCCTTGCATAATTAGCTTAGATCTAAGACAACTATTGCATATGAATATCTTTAAAAAATGTAGAATTTCTTTTGCACCAAATATTCCAAACCATAGAAGTGATAGTTATTTAATAAGACCTTTGTAACTCTCTGAACCTAAGATATTTGGAAGCAAGTTGAAAATCTGGGTAATGTCATTGTTATTAGTCTACTGCTTGTCTAATTTATGCTTGATGTTGTTCTAAATTTGATTGGTGTACGGGCATTTAAAATATAGATGATAACTGTCTGGAGAATGTAAGAGACATAAGTTGCATTTTGATCTGCATTATTGTTCCATGTGCTAATTCTGTCTTTGGTGTTTAGTTTATTCAATCTATCCAAAAGACTAAATAGGGACATTTTAGGAGCGCATTTATTTTCCTAAATAATACTACACCAATTAAATTCAAAGCATCTAGTTCTAATGTGATTGCAGTGTTAAATGTGATACCAATTTCAGCAGAGAAGAGAATGCCAAGGTAGAAGTAGGAGTCCTTGATGCCACGGTGTTGCGAAGAAGTATGGAGGCCGAACCAGAAGTCTGGTTCAGTGGAGGAAATGCCAGACCAAAGATTTAGTTAGGTGGAGTTCGTTCGATGAGAAGGTGACCTCGTTCGGTGGAAGACCGGACAAGAATTTTGGTCTGATGCTAGTGCTTTGATCAGCAGTGAAGGCAAGATGAAGTCTCGTTCGGTGATGGGAGATGCCAGACTAAAGATTTGGTCTGGTGGTGATTAGAGGTTGTCGCTCCAAATATCTCGTCTAGTGGTGATGGGATGCCGGTCCAGACTTGCCGCTCCATATATTTCGTTCGGTGCTGAAGCACGACCGAACCAAAGATTGTCAAGCCAAATGCTATTATGCTATTTGTCGGACCAGATGTGTCTTTACTCTATAAATAGTGGAGCTTCTCGACAATAATGGAAGCCATCATAGAGAGCTAAAACTCTGTAGAATTTTGTCTGTATTGTAAATTCTTCTTATGTATAGCCCCCAAAAATGCATTAATCTCGTAACTCTAATCTTTCAGTGATTAATAAAATATACTCTCTCCAATTGGACGTACACTGCCTCGCGGTATTGGAACCACTATAAATACTGGCGTTATTTATTTTTCTGCTTTGCATTGATCTGTAACTTTCTTTTTTGGTGTCTATCTCTATTTGTTTCCTCTTACTATAATCATGATCCATTTTTTTTCATTGTGTTGGGTTTTTTACTCCCTTAGATTGATCATCTGAAGTGATTTTCCAAAAAGTCTGGTATCAGAGCTGCAAGGTTGATTGAAGAGTGTTAGACGCTGTGGCAGGAGATGAAGCGACTCCAGTTGTTACAAGTCCCTATACTAGAGGCATGTATATCACATCAGGATCACGGCTAGAAATTGAGAAATGGAATGAGGATAAAGACTTTGAGAAGTGGCAATAGAGGATGAAGGCTGTTCTAATGAGGAATGAAGTTCATCCAGTAGTGTTTTCCCCTAAGGAGTTGACGGTTAACATCCCAGCCGCGGAAAGGAAGGAGATGGAGAAATGCGCATTTACTACTTTACAATTAGCTATGGAAGAGAATGTCATCTCAGAGAATAGAAGTGAGACCACTGCTAGGGGCATTTGGACCAAGCTGGAAAATCTCTACTTGAAGAAATCTCTGACTAACCGTCTAATATTACTAACAACATTTTTCACCATACAGATGAGAGAGAGGGTACTTTAGTGAAGGAACATCTTAATTTCTTTGATGATCTCGTGATGAAGATGAAGACTGTTGACTTGAAGATGGATGAGGAGCAAATGGTAATGATTCTTTTGTGTTCCCTTCCGGAGTGTTATATAGGTTTCGCTAACAGCCTTATCTTCGCTAGAGACACATTGACGGTGGAAGATAAAAAGTCAGGCCTTCTATTCGAAGGCTTGAGAGATCAGATGAAGGAGATAAGTGAAGGAAGTAGAGGTGGAAGTAATAGTCATGGCCAGTTTGTCAAAAGAGAAAGAGATGATAAGAAGAATTGGCACTCTAGAGGATGTTCCAAGTCCAGGAAGCCCAGTAATGGCAGGAGAGGAAAGTCTAAGGATGGAAAGTTCTTTATCTGCAAGAAACCTAGTCATTGGAGAAAGGATTGTCTCAATTTAAAGAAGAAGGAAGAAGACAGTTCTTTATCATTTGCAGTTGAGAAGTCTGTATCTGACGATGTGTTGTCTGTAGCAGTATCGGATGTCTCAGACAATTGGGTGCTGGACTCGAGGGCGTCTTTCCATTTGATGCATAATAATAATTACTTCAGTTCTTTTGTTGGACGAGAGGGAAAGCTCTATTCTTATGGGTAATAATGCTAGCTGTAGAGAAATGGGTGAAGGTATAGCGAGGATCATGATGTTTGATGGAGTGATGCGTACTTTGACAGGTGTCCGGTATGTTCTAGGTCTTCGGAAGTCCTTAATTTCTTTAGGAAATTTGGCAACTTTAGGATGCAAGGTAACTATCAAGAAGGATAGTGTGAAGGTTTTGAGAGGTGCACTAGTTCTTATGAATGGAGACGTGTTCTGAAATCTGTATTTGCTGAAAGGAACCATAGTTCTTGGAGAGTCATGTGTTGGAGTAGATAGTTCTCAAGCATTGGATGCCACAAAGCTTTGGCATCTCAGGTTGGATCATATTTCATAGAATGACTTAGAGTTGCTTCAGAGACGGAAGATGATCAAAGGAGGAAGCTTCGACAAGAATGACTTTGGTCAGGACTGTGTGTTAGGCAAGCAAACTAAAGTATTATTTGGAGTTGGACTCCATAGATCGAGGCGGGTACTTGAGTACGTGCATACAAATGTTTGGCGAATGGTTGCTACTCATTATCTTGGAGGAGAAAAGTATTTTAACTCTTTCATTGATGACTTTTCTCGAAAAGTATGGGTGTATGTGATGAAGGCTAAATCAGAAAGTTTCGAGAAGTTCAAAGACTGGACAGCGCTTATGGAGAACTAATTTGGTTCTAGGTTGAAGGTGCTGAGATCTGATAATGGCGGTGAATTTGTCTCTAGGGAGTTCCTCGACTTTTGTAGACAGCATGGAATTCAGAGACATTTCACTACACCCAGCGATCTACAATCCAATGGGGTTGCAGAGAGGATGAACCCAACTCTATTGGAGAAGGCTCGTTGTTTGAGATTGACGGTGGGCTTGTTTAGAGGATTTTGGGCTGAGGCATTATCAACTGCAGTGCATATCGTAAATCGAATTCCGTGCTCAGCCATAAATGAGAAGATTCCAGAGGAGAAGTGGAGAGGTAAAGCAGTGTATCTTGGTTACTCCTGAATTTTTGGTTGTCCTGTGTTTACCATACAGGTGATGACAAGTTAGAGGCTAGAGCATACAAGGGCATACTAATGGGATACACCGATGGTATCAAAGGGTATCGAATTTGGAACCCTGTTGATTAGAGGATTGTTCATTCCATACATGTTACTTTTGATGAGTCTGCTATGTTCAATCCGAAGGAGAAGCTACCTACCACATCAGAAGATTCTGATAGGCCTAAGGAGATGGAAGAAGTTTTCGAGTTCCAGCCAAATAATATAGTTGTTGTTGATGATGTCAAGGAAAATGCAGTTGATGAAACATCAAAGGATAGTCCATTGGTACCTTCTAGTAGTGCTGGTGATGTGCATGAATCTAAAGGAAGTTCAGTTCATGGTGGATCTAAAAGGAGTTTAAGCGAAGTAGTACCAACCCGGGTCATTCGTAGGACTATTAGCCCGCCCGAAAGGTATGGTGATTGGCAGTTTGTGAACCTTATCCTTGGTGATTAGTTTGACTATGTCTTACATGTAGTTCATGAGGAGCCGCTTGACCTGTATGAAGCCTTGAAGTCATGTGACAATTCGAAGTGGATGTGTGCTATGGAAGAGGAGTTATCGTTAAAGAAGAATAAGACTTGGAATTTAGTACCACCTCCTCAAGAAAGCCGAACCATAGGTTGCAAGTGGATGTTCAAGGTAAAGGATGATGGGAGATACAAGGCTGGACTAGTTGCTAAAGGGTTTTTATAAAGAAAGGGATTGGAGTATGATGAAATATTCTCTCTAGTATTGAGGCATACGTCCATCCGCATTTGGCTATCATCGTAGCTTATGACTTGTATCTGGAGCAACTGGACATGAAAACTGCTTTCTTGGATGGAGACTTGGATAAGACCATCTACATGAAGCAGCCAGAAGGATTTGTTGTAGATGGGAAAGAAAATTGGGTTTGCAAATTGAAGAAGCCATTGTATGGACTTAAGCAGTTGCCTAGACAATAGTACAAGAGTTTTTACTCTTTTATGCTTTCACTTGGTTTTAATCATAGCATCAAAGATGCTTGTGTGTAATTCAAAAATTTAAAGAATGGTAGATGGATGTACCTACTTTTATGCGTGGATGATAAGTTGATTTCTTCAAAGGATAAGGCTGAAATGGATAGTTTAAAGCGAAAGCTAAAAGCGAAATTCGAACTGAAAGACCTTGGAGAAGCAAAGAAAATTTTGGGTATGGAAGTCCAAAGGGATAGAATGCTAAGACTTTTGAGCCTCACTCAACAGGAGTACATTCAAAAGGTGCTTGCTCGGTTTAGCATGGAAGGGGCAAAGGCATAACCATGCCTTTGCACATATAGATTTCTAGTAAAGGCTCGTCGGTCACGAAAAAGGACAAGGCTTATATGATGAAGGTCCCATAGGCAAGTGCAGTTGGCAGCTTGATGTATTCCATAGTCTGCACTAGTCCTGACATTGCACAGGTGGTTGGATTGGTGAGTAGGTTTATAGCTAATCTAGGATTGGTGAGATTTCAACGTGGTTGGATTTTGTGATTCTGACTATGCCGGTGTTAGAGATCGAAGGAAGTCAACCTCGGGATATGTATTCACCACTGGTGGGACAATGATCAGTTGGAGAGCGAGGTTATAGACGATTGCTGCTTTGTCCACTATAGAGGCAGAGCTCATAGCTGCGGTTGAAGAAACTAAGGAAGCGCTTTATTTGAGGTGACTGTTATGTGATTTGGGTTTCGTATATGAAGGCACGGATGTGTATCGTGACAGTCATAGTGCTATTCACTTAGTTGAAAATCTTGCATTCATCTCGAGGATGAAGCATATTAAGGTGAGAGAGTCGTTCCTTGTCTCGACGAGTGAAGAGAAGCTAGTTCGTCTTCAGAAAGTTCACACAAAGGAGAATGTAGCAGTCATGTTTACCAAGTCGTTGCATGTTGCTAAGTTCAAGCATTACTTAGACTTGATTCGCTTAATAAAGTGCTAGGTGCCATGGGGTGGCCGAGGGGAAAGTTGAGATGGTTCATGGAGACATTTGTTTTCATGGTAAAGATTGATCGGTTCTACACGGTTGGGTACTTCAAACACTTTATTGATTGGCATTGGCCTTCCCGGAGTTTGTTGATAGAGTGTAGTGGGTGATGACATTTCTGAAGCTCATTGGATTGGTATCCATTACTTGAGAATAGTATTGTAGATGGAATTGGAAGGCTTCTATGAAATTTGGTATCAAGGTGGAGATTGTTAGATGTGATATCGATTTCATTGGAGAAGAGAATGCCATGGTAGAAGTAGGAGTCCTTGAAGCCATGGTGTTGCGGAGAACCTTAGAGGTCGAATCAGAAGTCTAGTTCAACGAAGGGAATGCCAGATCAAAGATTTGGTTCGGTGGAGTTTGTTCGATGAGAAGGTTACCTCGTTCGGTGGAAGACCGGACCAGAATTTTGGTCCGGTAGTAGTGCTTTGATCGGCAATGAAGGCAAGAGGAAGTATCGTTCGATGATGGGAGACGTCAGACCAAAGATTTGGTCCAGTGGTGATTAGGGGATGCTGCTCAAAATATCTCGTCCGATGGTTGTGGGATGCCGGTCGAGAATTGCCGCTCTAAATATTTCGTTCGATGCTAAAGCATGACCGAACCAACGATTGCCAAACAAAATGCTATTGTGCTGTTTGCCAGACGAGATGTGCCGAACTAAACATCAGGGCTGCTATATAGCAGTTACCCTTCCTCATTTCTTCACTCTATAAATAGTGGAGCTTCTGGACAACAATGAAAGCTATCCTAGAGAGCTGAAACTCTGTAGAATTTTATCTGTATTGTAAATTATTTTTATGTATAGCCTTCAAAAGAATCAATCTTGTAACTCTAATCTTTCAGTGATTAATAAAATCTCCTCTTCCCAAGTGGACATACACTGCCTCGCGGTAGTGGAACCACTATAAATACTATTGTTATTTATTTTTATGCATTGCATTAAACTATGATTATATGTTCTGGTGTTTATCTCTGTTTGTTTCATCTCACAACAATCACGATCCAGTTGTTTTCCTCTGCTTTAGGTTTTTTTATTCCCTTAGACTGATCATCTGAAGGGATTTTCCCTAACACCCAGGATGACCTCAAATCAAAACATCTACTAGAATTGGGTAGCTATAACGACCCGTAATTTTCGATAATTAAAAATAGTTAATTTAATAAAGTTTTGTGATTTAATGTTGGAAGAAATAAAAATTTGTGAATTAATAATAAGAATATAATTGAAATAAATTGAAATAGTATTAATTTAAGGTAACTCATAACTGCCTTAAATGTAATTCCAATTAATTAAAAGGATTAAAGAGTTATAATTGACATAGGTTGTAAATAAATTATAGTTTGTTCTTTACCTCTTTACACCATGTCCTACCTCTTTACACCATGTCCTACCTCCAATTCTTAAAAAAAAGATGTGAGTTCGTAGTTTTCTCCATCTCATTTCATATTTCTAAAGCCACTTCAATTCTTTTCATTTTATTTTCCTGTAGCCTTCTTCCACAACCTCATATGGTAGCCTATATTTCCTAAAGCCTTCATTTAGAAACGTGACATTCATTTTTGTCCATCCTCCTTCATTTCTTTGTTATTAAATAACCTACCACTTTATTTCTTCTTTTTTGTTTTGTTTCTTCTGACACCTCATATGTAACAACCCCCAATTTCGTACCATTCAAATCGACAATAATCCACACATGTCAGACTTGAATTATGCGAAATAACAGATTGTAAATAAATTTGGAGCAAATAAAATCAAATATACAGAATCACGGACACAGAACAAACAAAATAACTCGCAGCGGAATATAAAATAACATAGTAGTTCATGAAGCTACTATAACAGAGTCTCAAACCATATACATAATACAGTCTGAAAACAACATAATAGAAATCCCAAATACATAGAAGTTCACTAATACATGAGATAAACTAGAACAGCTGAAACAGAAGTAGATAAATATGTAGATAAGCAGAAACTCCAGTGAAAGACTAGCTCCAGGAAGAGAATCCAAAGCTGTGAATACTCAGGTTGACCCGAGCGTAAAGCAAAACACAAAACACTCAAGTCAGGACAATATATACTTATATAACGTAAACCAACTCAAATGAACTGTAATAAAGATACAGGTAACTTAAAGGATGCCTGGGACCGCCCATCCTCTAAGGATCCGTTAAACTATTTACTATATAGTAATATTTCGCTATTATAATAATGTCTACAGTAAAATAAACATACTTTTAAATAGCGTTCCGGACTACCTATATCACCCTTCACACATAATAGTCCCAGTAGTCCATCCAATATCATGCCATCTCCACTCCGGGTGACTGTCAGAGGATACCACACGGGCTACGGGAGAAAAACAAACTCGTAGTAAAGGCTCGGTATGGTAGGTGACACGGCACACAAGGCAATGCCAGGGTAGATATACCAATTACACACACGGGATGGCGGTAACGCAGCTGCCACATACGCCCACCCCGAACAACACTCCAAAATCAAGGGGTGCACCCAAACAATCACAGCAGTAATAGAATGGTATCGAAGAAGTGTGTTCAGCCAGAGGTGCTACCTCCTTTGGCCCGAGATCGCTCCTGTTTTAGCCACCTTATGCTAACTCACGGGAGTTAGGTCCACGAAATGTACCTTAGGAACGTCATCACCATCCTACTTCATTCTGGAATCTCCACCGCGTACACAGTTGTTAAAGTAGTTTTCGGTATCGA
Source organism: Allium cepa (assembly GCA_030765085.1). NCBI lineage: Eukaryota > Viridiplantae > Streptophyta > Magnoliopsida > Asparagales > Amaryllidaceae > Allium > Allium cepa. The sequence goes on from CM060938.1 coordinate 807,230,833, forward strand.
CAGAGAGTATGTCCATATCCGATCCCGAACTCTTTAACAACCAATCGTTATTATAACCCATAGTTATAATTTAAAAATAGTATTTATTTTCCAAAAATCAAATATCATTTCAAATCCATTTCAAAATATCAAACCTATCATTTCATTTGAAAACATATTCATTTTATTCAATTTAAAAATACCATTTTAATTCACATTTCAAAATAGTTCAATTCCAAACAAATTACTTCATTTAAATCATTTAAAATGAAGTTATTACATAAACAATTAAATTATTAAATTTTCAAAAATTTCAACTTCCAAGGTTCATTTATTCACTTAAATTTAATCAAAACGGTGAAAATTCAACTTTCGCAGCATTTGGAAAACGCTACAGAAAGTTATATTCAAAACAGTTCAATTTAACAAAAAGACAGCCTTTAAAATGCTGTAATAGAGTTACATTAGTTTCGAAGAAAATTTAGTTTAATCCAACAATTATAGCATTTATAAGATGCTATAATAGCCATTAATTCAATTTAGCTTTTTAGTTCACTTATCAACTACAACATTTACAAATGCTGTATTATCATTTACATTATAAATAATAGCATTTCAAAAATGTAGTTAATTAACTTCAAATTTTCCATATAATTTCACAACAATTATATTTTTCTTTAAATCACTTTTAACTTATAAAATCACTCACTTTTACTTTTATAAACACCATTTAGTTTTCCTTAATTTCATGATATCATAAAGTTAAATTTCCATTTAAAAATTCATATTTAACACTAATTCACTTATTAAATTGCAATGTTCAATTTTAAATTCCTTACATTAAAATTTAAACCTAACACTTAAGTTCAAATTCTCAAATATAACTTAGTTTTATTTTTATTTACTAAACTAAAATTCACTTTTAAGTCAATTCCATGAATTTCCAATTTTAGTTATACTTCAAAATTTCAACTTAACTATTCATTCATTTCACATTTCAACCTTATTAAAAATCATTAATATGATATAAAATCATTTTAAATTCATTTAAATTCAAATTATCATAAATTTATCATGATTTCATATTCAACTTAATTTCCAATTATAATTAAAACAAAATTTCCAAAATAAATTACATTCAGAATTTTCTAACTTTTTCATTAATTTATTTCACTTATAATTATTCAGAAAATCCATAATATTTTACAAAAATCATTTTTAATTAGCTTTAAATCGAAATATTTTAATATTTACATTTCTAAAATAATTTTAAATTTTTTAGAAAACATACATTAACTACGGGTCTGTATATAATTTTCTACACTTGGAAAAGTGATACGGGTAATATATCATTTCAACCCGTAATTTACAAAGAAAATCTGGGTTTTATCATTTCAAACCCGCAGTCCCAAGTAAATGAAATAAATTTGAAAATCATTCACGCCTACCATTTCAGCCCATAACGATTTTCCCTTATTCTAAAATCCGTTCGGGTATGTATCATTTCAACCCATAGTGATTCTAATCTAAAGGGAACTTGCAGTGTGATTAACTGATAAAATAACAAACAGCAATAATATAATAGTAACATATGATATAACAAGTGTTTAATCATGTGTGAACATCATATAACAGTGACATAGCAAGTAAAATATGGTGATGCAGTTTACATATTCACAAGCGATCAATTTACTATTCATATAAGTATAAGACTGTCTGGTGAGAATAACTCACTGTTTTGAGCTAATGACACAACGACGAATTGCACAAACGGGATCTACACAAGCACAAAAGCACGAAACATATATGAAATGGAGGAGCCAAGGATTAATTCCCTTGAATACAAATCAAACAAAACAATATAACAATTATAAGGTTTCAGACCAAAATACGATAAACTATGCTAGAAATAACTTCATAAAACAAAGCTGAAATGATTTGCACTTGCTTCCGACATCCTATAGGCTCGTCAAGAGGTAGAGTACAGGTCTAAGAAAATGGTTTTGGGTCAGGTCTGGGTTGCTAAGGTCGGCCTAACATGAGTTTATTGATGGGCAAAAGTTATGAAGATGGAACAACAACACAACAAAGCATCACTACTATCAACATCACAAGTTTTCAAGCAAACAAGGCTCGGTCAAGGCTGCTGTGGTCATGGCCAGAGGTGTGGGGTCTAAGGTGATGACGTGGCAGAGGGTCCAGGTGGTGCTGGAGGTGGAGTAGGTGCCGGCCATGGGTGGTGGAAGTGGTGGATGTGGAAGCTGGTGCTCGGCTAGGTCAAGATGTTGGAGTTTGGTGAACTTGGTGAAGGAACTACCACCTAGGGTGGTACAGCTGGGATGCTCAGTGAGGAGGAGGCGCTGGTGGTGTGCTCAGGTGGTGGTAGTGGCGGCAGGTGCTGGAGAGGAGCATGGCCGATCCTATGATAAAGAAGATCAAGTGCAAATCATTATCAAAAAAACAATAAAAGTAAAAAAAGAAAGAAAGAAGTTTTACCAAACTTGAACAAGAGGATGATGGCCGATTTTTTTTAAGAAATGAGATGGGAAATGATGTACGTGAATGAAGAATGGAGGTAGGCAGCTGAAGTATGTGAGTAGTTATGGCTAATTGATGGCAAAAGTAAGTAAAAATGTGAAAAGGTGGGAAAATCAAAAGCCATTGGAAATAAAAAGTCACAAACCCTTTCAATTTACCTTTAATTATTTATATAAGTTTATGTAACTGAAATAATAATAATATCAGATAAAATTTCGAAATTTTAACAAAATATAAAAATATATATAATATTTATTAATTATATAAAGTAAAATTAGGGAAAATAGTTAAAACAGTGTAGACTAGAAAATTTGAAATTAAATGAAATAATTTTTAGAAAATTCATATAAGCTTGTAAAATACTTTTAAACATAAATAATAACAAAAATAAAAATAGATTCACAAAATAAATATTTAAAAATTAATTTAAATATAATTTTTTTATGAAGAAAATAGCGAAAAATAGGAAAACAGCCCTTAAAAATAGGAAATCAACACAGTAAATTCTGGAAAAATTCTATTATTATTTTAAAAATATTTAGAGATGAAATTTCACAAATAAAACAAATTTAAAATAATTTAAAAATGAAATAAATTCAAATTTAAATATATAGTCAAAATCTAGGATTGTTACACTCTCCCCCACTCAATTCTTTTCGTCCTCGAAAAGAACGGAAAGGAAAAATATAGAGAAACAAGATAGAGAAACAAAATAGTACCTGAAACGAATAGTTCCGGATTCGAAGCACGAATGCTCTCCTCCGTTTTCCAAGTACAATCTCGATCATCAGTACTCCATTGTACTTTGACCAGATTAACAGATTTCCTTCTGAGCTGCTTCGTATCTCTACCAACAATACGAAGTGGCTTCCTCTGAACAGTCAGGTTAGGCTCAATATCCAAACTATCAAGAGCAGAAGGCTGGACAATAAGAGATGGATCATGAAGATGACGGCGAAGATGCGAGACATGGAATACATCATGCACTGCAGAAAGCTTCTCGGGCAAATCCAGATGATAAGCCAAAGAACCAACTCTTTCCACAATGCGGAAAGGACCAATGAACCTAGGAGAAAGCTTCCCTCTACGACCAAAGCGAATGACATTCCTCAAGGGAGAAACCTTAAGGAACACCTGATCACCTACAACAAATTCCAAATTCCGCCTACGCCTAGCGGCATACTTCTTCTGTCTATCCTGTGTAAAAGAACCATCCGGTGTAAAATAAGCATTTTGTTGTTAAAGAAACCGGGATCGGATATTGTCATACTCTCTGCCAATACCAAAAACCACTTTAACAACTATATACATGATGGAGATTCCAGAAATGAAGTAGGATGGTTTGAAAAACGATTCTATATGAGGTATTTACTTGACCCTGACTCTCGTGAGTCATCTTACATGTGACTAAAATAGGAGCCATGCCAGACCAAGTGAGGTCATTCCTCCTATCGGGCACTTTTCTTCGATACCATATCTATTGCTTTGTGATTGATTTGATGGCCACCCTTTGATCTTGATTATGGGAATGTATTCCGAGGTGGGCGGTAATAGCTGCTATGCGTTACCACCAGTCCGAATCCGCAATTGGTATATCTACCCTGGCAGTGCCTGGAGTTCCGTGTTTACATGCCCCAGAGCGCCTTCTACGAGATTGTTTTGTACCATACCATTGGAGTGCCCTTTGGGTAAACCTCTAGTTTACGGAGGAGCATACTATAACAACCCGAATATTTTACAATTATATATTTAGATATAGCATCGTTAGTCGGATTAGTCTGAAATGCTACTTTTTTAAACGGTTGAATTAGGACTCGAGACTACTTCCATTGAGTCCAAAACGATGTTTGCGACTTTTTTGAGTATAAACATCGATATGTTTGGAGTTGAGTTGAATTTTTCTATTTTTCTATTGGGCTTTGCGTTTGGGTTTCAGCCCAATAACCTAACAAGATAACCCAACTCATGTAATACCCTAACTCCCCCTCCACTCCTCTTTATTCATTCATAACATTTCCTAACACTCTCAAGCTAAAAGAAGAATGGGGGAAAGAATAGGAAATTAAAATTCCTAAATCCTAGTTTACTAGGAAATTGAAAATTCAAGCTCCAAAATCAAAGAAAAGCTTAGGTAAGCATCCTCTTCTTCTTCTCCACCTCAATCTCTCTTTAATTTTCAAAAACTCTAAAACCTAACTTAGGAAATATTCGCGGTTCTCGAAGTAAAGTTGAAGAGAGGTTGGTCTTTCCCTTGTTTTAGAGCTTCTCATTTGTTATTTGGGTTTAAAGGTCAATTTTTGAACTCACATCTACGTCTATAGCTTTCATTGTTGTTAGGTATGAATTCCTAACATTTATTTCTTGTTCATTTGCTGTTGATTTGAATTGATTTGGTGAATTTTCCAATTTTGATGTTTTGAAGTCAAAATCATTAAAATCCTATCTTGGATGTTTGGACATGTTATATGTGGTGTATCGAAAAGCCTATAAGGCTGGGTTGTCGCCTGGCATAAATCCCTAGTCTCCGTCACTAGTCTGATTGCTCCCGAATCGATTTGGTCATCAATGGCCTAGGCGAATTCTGCCCAGTTCTCGGTGACCAGACGTTTGGTTGCAGAACTCAGACGTCTGGTAGGGGTCTCTGGGAAAGATTAAAAAATAAAAAACGCAAGGATAAAGGGCAGATCCCTCGACCTGACGACTGATTAGGCTATACCAGACGTCTGGATTGCTTCAGAAAATTAAAAAAAGGGAAAAAAGAAAAATAAAATAAAAATTGCAGAAACCAAGGTCAAACGTCTGGTCATGCCAGGTCAGACGTTTGGTCCTGTTGATTTTGACCATTTCGCCTATTTTCGAGTGGATTTCCAATTTTAATCGATTTTTGTTGATTCGGTTAGTTGTTGTCATTTATTATCGACTTTGATGACTTCTTTTTTGGATTTTTTGAGAATATCCATTTGATGGATTTGATATCGATTTTTATCGTTTTAATTCACGTCGTCGTATATGGATTTTTGGTGATATATTGTTTTTACAATCATTTTTGTGATTTTTCACTTTAAAATACAAAGGTTTTTATACTAGTAGTAAATATTTGAACTCTTTCACAAAAAAACGATTCCAACACTATTTTGATACAAAACTCGTTTTTAAAACCGTTTCCCAATCTATTAGTATATACAAACCACCTTATTCGTATGAGAAATCTAATTAAACGGCTTAGCAAAATAAGTGGTATGAAACGCTTGCGTTTACTTCGTCGGTTAATTTTTGGACTTGTTCGATTGAAATCTCATGACAATTTTGGAGTGGATATCTATAATTTGTTCCTAAATATTTAAGTTAAGCCAGTGGTTATGGGACATGAAGCTAAACTCATTTATTTACTAGCTTAGTGTAATTTACACTTATTGATCAATGAAGATCATTTTGTGATTTAGAATAGCGATGTACGATGTCTCTTTGTTTGCGTGGGGGACTAAACCCCGTTTGTGGAGTTTGGCTCAGAATTGGTGGGGTAGCGACCCACGGTCTTCGGGCCGTTTGTGGAGCTTCGGCTCAAATTTGATGGTTAGCGACCATGGAATAGCGTTCCGTTTGTGATGCACGTGTTGGTGAGTTTTCATGCTCCCGTTTGTGATAGGCGTCCTCCTTTGTGTTTTTCTGGATTTCTAATTATTGATTTCTAGAATTTGTGTTTCACCAATTTATGCGAATTGGCATTAATATGTTTTGTTAATATTTGAGGTTTGGTGAATAAGGAAAAGAATATGACATTCTCTTTAGTGTTTGAGAAGGTTTGAGATATTGTATGATTTTCGTTGTTATTAAAGTATACTTGTCACAGTATGACATTATTGTTATCATATATTTTTGTCATATCTCTTATCCTATCTCCTCTTCTATGATATTTATAGCTAGACTGATCCCTTTATTATTTTTCTTCTTAAATAATACTCGGGTCAGACCGAGGTGTTACAGGTGCTTCCACTTGACTTTTTAACAGGGACTAGTTTCTGACTTTTGGCTAACTACTTTAGCTTAGTAGTTTTTGCTCATATACAGTCGAGATAGAGACTTGGTTATGTATACTTATTCTTTTGTCTAGCACTTGTATATATTCTTTTGTGATGTAGTGGGTCTTGTATGACCACTACTTTGATGTACACTTCTATGTGATATATTCATATCTGTTTCCTCCTTCGTGATATGAACATATGTGACTGATTTTGTGTTATGCTTATTTTATATTTGTTTTCGAAGATCACATAGCTACTGTGTAGTAGCTTTGAGTTTGTACTTAATATGTCGGATTTCCTCTTTAAATGAAATGTGTGACCTTCTATACGGCATATCGGTACTCGTACAAAGCAATTACACGGATGGTCGCTCCTCAACAGCCTTATTATTCATGCTAGTCGACGGCATTACCCCGCAGTGTCCTTGGCTAGTGTGAGAATAGAGGTGGGGCGTCACACATATGGTATTGTATAGACTATGGGAATATATAAAATGTGTTAAGGATATGTGTAACGCCTTAACGCTATTTTAATACTTTTACTATACTATAGACATATTATAATAGCATATTGTACTACATAGTAGATGGTTTAATGGATCATTAGGTGATGTGAATCCCGAACATCTCTTAAGTTATTGCACTCACGTTAGACACTGGATAGGAGATGTCAAACCCCGTAAACATCTCTGACGCCGTCACACTCATATTATCGTTGATTTAACTTACATAAGATCTTTTAATTCTGACTCGAGTGTTTTGTCTTTTCAATTCGCTTGGGTCAGCCTGAGCATTTCAGGTTTGCAGACCTTATTTCTGGAGGACGAAGACGAAGATTTATACTATTATTACTTATTATATGTATTTCATTGCATCATGTTGTTCCGCTGCACTTATTTTTTTATTCCTGTTTTTGTGTAACTCTGATTTTGTGTTGTAAAAGAATAATCAAAAGTATTTATAAACAGCTTCATGAACTGTTATTCGATTATTATATTTTGTCATTCCGCTATGAGATTTTGTATTTCTTTTATTTCTTTCTCTTCTTTTTCTTATTTACCCCATAATAATCTGCCCCTTTGAATGGTTTGAGTCTGACGCGTGTGGCATGTGTGTCTGCTTAAAACATCCAAAAAGTCTGGCTATTATAGTTGGTATCAGACCTTTGGTTTAGCGATAACCTTAGCTTTGTGGGGTCTGACTCATATAGAATAGGGTAGTGATACCCTAGAATGAGTCGGTGAGTGTATATATGTGAGAGAGCATATTTTTTAGTGTTATAAAAGATTTTTGTATTTTGTTAATTTGTTCTGTTTTTATATTTAAAAATTCTGTCAGTGTATAGGACGTTATGACATTGATAGGGTTTTCTTAGCATTAAATAGGGCAGACCAACACAATATTTGTTTTGAAATATAGGTAAATGAAACAATTTTGCCTGTTATATATTTTGATATAAAATAATAGATTTTATGAATGATATAGTTGGATGTAATATGTTGTTTGTTAGGTAGAAAATTTTATAAACATTGATTGTAAAATGGGATTTACAAGTAAAGTAAATATAAATTGAAAATTTAGAACTTAGGTTCCGGGATTTTTGAAAATTTCTTTCAAAATGGTTTTGGAATATAGTATTAGTAGTATTTTGAAGTATTTTCTGATATGAATATTTCAATATGATTTGAAAGAAATGTTTTAAAGGAATTTTAAAGAAAATAAGTTTTGTACTCCCTTCTCTGTAGTTGGAAAATAATTTCGGAGATGAGTGCACGCATCATCGACGTTCATTTTTGAGTTTCAAAGTGGGAAGACTGCTGTAGTAGTTTTACCGCACATCCATTTTGACAAACGAAACTTGATTTTTATTTCTGAAGTTTGATTTGATATATATATATAAGTTATGAGTATATATATTATTTTAAATGATTGTAATGGAACTCGGTTGTTTAGTTCTTAAGTTTTTGTAAATTAGAAATTGAAATTATTATAATGAATGGAATCTTGACTCTATTATAATAATTGGAAACTTCTAAAATAAAAAATGAGAAATTGAAAATTTGTAAACTGTAAATAAAATGGAAATGAAAATAAGAAATGGTAACTATTGATCACTTCTTTAACTAAACATATAAAACTTGGGTAATATTCAATTGCATTCTAAAAGGACATATATATAACTTACCAAAATGTAAAAAGTTGTAATGTCAAATAGGATATGTAATAGAATATTGTGCAAGTAAACTTTAATAAATGAAAGTGTTCAATGGAATTACTTTTATAAATAAGAATACTGATATTCTAGATTGTTATAAACTTAGGATTAATAATTTAAATTCCATTAATTAAATGTAATAAAAGTGAATAATGAAAAAAAGATGATTATAAACTTAGGTTAACATTTTAAACTATTTATAATCAAATTTAATGGTAAAGAGGAATACTGGAAGTAAATAATTATAAACTTGAATTAATATTGAAGCCATTTATAATTAAAATGAATACTATACAGATTGAATGATTATAACTTCACGGAACATTGGAAATGATTTAGAAATGGAGTTAATATTCAATAATACTATATATGGAAGAATAAGTGTGAAAAGGAAATATCTATTAATGATGATTAAACTGTAAAGAGACTTATATAATAATAAATAATCTAATAATTGAAATAGAAGTAAATTATGTAAGCAATGAATGTAAAGAAATGAAAAGAAAAATAGTATTGTATAAATGAATGGAAATGAATTTTGTAAGTGGTGAATGTAAATTAATTAAATAAACATTGTATGAATGAATGAAACTGAAGAACAGTAAATAATATGAAATGAGATTTATAAGAATAAACTTAATTGATATTTGAACTTTTGTTTGTATTGGCTTATGGGATGGTTGGGAAAGGACACTTCTAACTGTATAAAGAGTGTAAATAATCTATTGAGTTTATCTAAGACTGTTGAGTGTATGGTATACCTAGTAGTTTCTTTACCATTTTATACGATTAAAGGTTTCTGAACACGAACAAACCATTTGTTTGGTTGCTATTGATGGATGGTTGATTGCTTTGATTGCATGTGATGAGTGTATAGTTTTGTTGCTGGTGACTATTGTATGTTGTGTTGATTTGGTTGTGATTAATTGAAACAACTTAATTATTTCTCTTTTACATAATTATTAACCACTTTTGGATTATATAAGTGAAATACAGGTATGGAAGCAATAACTACTGCTTTTGGTTCCATAAAATAAGTGTTCTTTGCCCGTCAAATAGGTACACTCTCGGATTATGGTTTACTAGCAAAATTATATTGTTTCCCATGGCTTGGGATATATTATTTTGAAATATATGATATATATTGTGATTATTGATATTATTATTTCTCCCAGACCTCTCCGTACAAAGAAGACTCTGTCGAAATTTTCCGTTATTTTTGAACTTAGAAAATTTTATGAAATGTTTTCCAAACGTTTGTTAAGCTGAATATAGAGGATCTAATTGTTATAAATTGATATATTAAATTATTTAATTTTCTAATTTAATTGTTTATTAATTTAATATTTTGAATGAGATATTGATTAATTAATTCCTTATTTTCCCTTCTTTTCCCTTTTCGAGGATGAAAAGATTTGAGTGGGGGAGAGTGTAACGACCCATAATTTTCAATAATTAAAAATAGTTAATTTAATAAATTTTTGTGATTTAATGTTGGAAGAAATAAAAATTTGTGACTTAATAATAAGAATTTAATTGAAATAAAGTGAAATATTATTAATTTAAGGTAACTGATAACTGCTTTAAATGTAATTCCAACTTATTAAAAGGATTAAAGAGTTATAATTGACATAGGTTGTAAATCAATTATAGTAATGTACGTATTAATGGATAATTATATTTAAAAGCAACTGATAATTTAAATGTTGATTTAGTAATAAATTAATGTGTAATTAATGAATAGGAATACCAAAGGCTAATTGTAATAAGGGATATAATTTAGGAATATAAGTAGTAGAAAAATAAAAAATTATAATTTTATTTGTGTTAACGTATGTTAAAAGATATGTTTATGATATTAATTTGAATTTCTACTAATAACATGTATTACAGTAAGAAAAAAATATGATGACATACGTTAGGTGTATTTAGTGACATTGTTTGAATGTAATTAATAATGGTGATTATAATAATAAATATAATTGAAGAATAAAATGAATAAATTTATTTAAGGAGAAAACGTATGGTTATTTATTTGAACGTGTTTTAGCATAGAGTAAGAAATTAATTATTTGCAAGCAAATTTCCAACTCATGTTTGTAACCAATAATGTTAATAGATATGTTTGAAATACAATTTAAAGGAAACCAATTGGATTAACTATCTTCCCAGTAATCAGCATATGTTTTTGAAATTTAATTATTGGAATTAATAACAATTAAGATCTTTCCATTAATAGGAAATAGAAGTGAATTGTAATTTATTAGTGATATGTGAAACTTATGCTTTTGTGCTAAAAATATAATAATTATTTTAATGAGAAATATTAAGTTAATTGGTGTGTTCAATATTATTTATTGTGTGTAAAAAAAATATTGGTTAAATTAACATATATTTATGTGTATATTTGGAGTTAATGAAATGTATTGAAGGAAGTATATGTTTTAAAATTGAATTTCAAAAGTTGTTGCAGTATACTAATCCTTCCATTCTCATTAATTTATTACGTTACTTTATTCTACTGCCATCTCACGTTTCGTTGACCCATCTCTTTTGCATATTTCATTCCATTTGTTCTCTTACTTCTTGCCGTAAATTGAATTATTAATGAGGCATTACTTTGCATTTGAAATGAAATGTGTCTGTGCATTAATTCATGAACTCATTTGCATGCACAATTCACTCATGCATGCTGTAACAAATCAATTTTTCGACGCCCGAAAGTCGACATCAATACATCCACTGTATCAAATGCCGAACAATCGAATGCCGGAAAACCGAACCGTTAGGGTTAAAGAATAAGAAGAAAGAAGAAGAACAGAATCTCACATTTGCAGTGGAAAAAATATAATAGATAAATGAATAATCTTTAATAAAAGAACCATATCGGTTTATACATCATAACTTCAGAGTATTACGACAACAAATACCACACTGGCAGTTATTATAACTTGCTTACATGAAAATTTGACTTGCACTAACCCATACGCAGCAGACACTATATAATATAAGTGATACGTCTCGCCATCCAGCTTGTCTCCTGATCTCTACAGCATTTTTTCTGGCTTCGCTCCGAAACAACTGATTACCTGACTGTAGACTGCCCGTGTGGAAAATTATGGGCACCCAAAGTTTAGAAAGGGAACATTTAACTCCAGGTCAGTCATGGGACTAGTGTGAGATCTTAAAACAATTATTTGCACAAAGAAAAGGAAAAGAAAATCCGCTATGCTTTTGGAAAATGAAACTACCACAAGGCCTCCTGCCACACACACAATGCAATCGCACAATTGGAGGAGATTTCTTCTTGTGATAGTCAAACATGCTTGGTACGCATAATTCTTTTTAATATTATCGTTAGTGCATAGTGTGGAAAACATTTCGAAAGTATAATACAAATCTTAGCTAGCATACTCATTTCATAGTATGCCTACTATAGCTACCATTTTCAATAGCTGGTTACCACCACATTCCATGGCAAGTTATACAACTAAAACCGTACAGGGCTCGTATTGTTTCTTTGGATTTCCAACAAATGGTCAGGCTAAGGAACTTCCTCACCGAATGGGAATGCCGCTGGAGGGACGACCCCCGAGAACCTAGCCGGATTTTTGCCAACACAAAGCCGACGTTATCTCCGTGACTAGGTAACTACCACACGAGTATGCCATCCCCCGGTCGTAACCGACCTTTATCTGAGGCGCCTCTCAACCAACAACCACAAAGCAATAGATTTGCAGCAACCACATAAGTTAAGTATCTGGGCTCCATACCAAGATACCACTTTTTATCCAGAAGAAAATGGACATACCCTAAGGGCGCGACCCTTAATAACCATGCCGCAACTTTCCCGTTTCGACAATTTTCGGGTTGTGAGGTTCGACGAAGTGTCGTACACAAAGCTACGCTTTTCACAAAAGCCATGCTTCGATCAACAAATGATCAGCAACACTTAGCATGTCACATTACAAATTTGGGAATATATCACTAGTAACCATCAACTACACAACCTCTAAGCTCGTACGTCTCAGAGAAGGGTGTTAAGCTAGAAGAATAAATTCTCCACCACCAACAGAAATGTATTTAATAGAAACCAGCTTTACATCTCATAGTGTAACGTCAGACATAAATCCATACAAGTTCGTTCCGGGTTCGAACGGAACCAAAGGCACTTCAAAGACGCCCTTACAATCCGGATATTCACAAATCACGTCCGGACTCCCCATCACAAAGGGTGATAAAATTTCTATACTGGGGCAACTCGATGCAGAGACATTCGACAGGTAATTCTTCCGTTTTCGAAAATACTCGGTCTTCAACACCATCTTCAAATGCAATCTCATTTCATCGTATCATTATTCGGAATGGGTTTTACGACACAAAGTCCTCTTCCGGCTAATCCGAATAATGAGCGCTTATTTTAAAAATAAGTGTTTACATTTAGATTTCAAGTCAATCACAACAAATTTCCACTTTGATCTTTTAAACAAAGGATCCATCATAAAGATTCGATGTGGTTTTCGGATAACCATTTGGAATCCGACCCCCGGTCGCATCGAAATTCAAATGTCATTTAAAGGCCAATATTGATAGTTGATTATTTAACTATCAATCAATATTCACAACAATCACCAGATTTTAAATATTTTTCCCCCTATTATTTATTCTCAAAATATCTTCGCAATATATATTTTCTATCTTCAACCTTTTGAAAACAAATTTCAAATCACTTTCCTTTTGCGGAATAAATTTCCAAATGTTATTTATTTCCACTGAAGATTTGCCGAGTCTGAATACTTTAAAATAATTTAAAACACTTATCAAAAAGTATATGTATATTTGGAAACACTTGAGATAAAAACTAATTTTAAACACTTTATATAAAATATTAGTTATGAAAATATTATACTAATATCTCATATAAACTTCAATCCCAAACTAATTTTAGAAATGAAATTATTAGAGTATAATTATTTAAATAACCATTTTCTAAATCAAACCTCAATTTGATCATTAAAATAATCACTTCTATAATTGACCAAATAAATCTTTACTTTAAAGATTTATAAAAACAACTCAGAAAATAATTTCTCCAAAGTATCCTTTTTAAAACCATCCTTAAAACTTTCAATTTATATTTATCAGCTACTTTGAAAATATACTCGGCTTTCTAGTGAAAATACACTTTCCATTTCAAAATAGTCGATTTAAATCAATTAATAAATCCTTCTCGATTTATTTAAATTTACATTCAAAATCCGTAAATTTCTTTCCAAACTTTTGAAAATAAACCAATATTTATTTTTAAAACAAATTGCCCCTTCCTTTATAAATTCCCATTGTGAATCTAAATTTCCAAATATCCACTGATATATGATTTTCCAATCGATCTCCAAATATTCAATTTCAACCACCAAATCAAATTCAAAATTGATTTCCAAATTTATTTCAAATGCTAAATTTATTTCTAAATTTATTTCAAACACCTAATCAAATTCCAAATGGATCTCCAAATTTATTTCAAACACCAAATCAAATTCCAAATTGATTTCTAAATTTATTTCCTTTCAAAATAAATTCCTTTATTTCTCCCAAACTATTTAAAATCCAAATTTTAAATAATTTCTTCAACAATTAAACAATATTGCTGTGACGCCCTTCCTCTATACCCACGCTAGAAAAGGACACTACGGTGTAATGCCGTCAACTAGCACGGAGAATAAGGCTGTTGAGGAGCGAGCATCCGTGTAATTGCTTTGTGCGAGCATCGACATGTCCGATAGTATAACATGCATTTCTTTTCAAGAGGAAATCCGACATACCGACACAAACACAAAGCTACTACAAAGTGGCTATAATATCTTCGGAAACAAATATAGAAATATACATAACATAAATCAGTCACAGATAATTCATATCACAAAGGCGGAAATAGATATGAATATATATAACACATAAAAGTGTTCATCAGAGTATTGGTCTAACAAGATCCACAATATCACAAAAGAATAGATACAAGTTCTAGACAAAAGAATATGTATACATCAAGGAGTCTATATCTCAAATGTATACAACAAAAACTACTAATCTAAGTAGTTAACCAAAAGTCAGGATGATAACCCCAGAAGAGAAGTCAAGCAGAAGCACCTGTAACATCTCGGTCTGACCCGAGTATTATTTAAGAAGAAAATAATAAACGGATCAGTCTAGCTATAAATATCAGATGAAATGATATAGTATAAGAGATATGACTAAACGTATAATAATCACAATGCCAAGCTGTGATAAATAAATAATTGAAAAATCAACAAGAGATTAATCAATATCGCAAAGATCTTCTCAAAGATAAAAAGGAATGTCATACCCCTAATTTCATTCACCAAGCCACAATAAATAACATATATATCAATGCCAATCATAAAAGTTGGTGAAACATAAATTCCAGAATTCAACACACGAAATCCAGAAATCACAAGAAAAGGATGGCCAAGACATTGATGTAGTGCAAACAGTACATCCAATGAATCAAAAAGCAAAGACATTGATGTAGTGCAAACGGTACATCCAATGAATCAAAATCAAAGACATTGATGTAGTGCAAACGGTACATCCAATGTATCAAAAGCAAAGACATTGATGTAGTGCAAACGGTACATCCAATGTATCAGAAGCAAAGACATTGATGTAGTGCAAACCGTACATCCAATGTATCAAAAGCAAAGACATTGATGTAGTGCAAACGGTACATCGAATGTATCAAAAGCAAAGACATTGATGTAGTGCAAACGGTACATCCAATGTATCTAATAATTCCGAGCATCGACGTCATACAGCGTGACATCCGATGAACCAAATCAAAAAGACATCGCACAATTCTAGTCTAAACATAAAAATGATCATCATGATCACAGAGAAGTGTCAATTACAGTAAGCTAGTAAATATATGAGCTTAGCTTCATGTCCCATAACCACTAGCTTAACTTAAATATTTACGAACAAATTGTAGATCTCCACTAGAAAATTGTCACAAAGGTTTCAATCGAACAAGTCCAAGAATTAACCGGCGAAGTAAACGCAAGCGTTTCATACCACTTTTTTTACTAAGTCGTTTAATTAGATTTCTCATACGAGTGAGGTAAAGGTTTGTATGTAATAATAAATTGGAAAACGGTTTAAGATAACGAGTTTTGTAATAAAATAGTGTTGAAATCATTTGATAAAAGAGTTTTGATATTTACTACTAGTATTTAAAACCCTTATATTTTTAAAGTGACAAATCATAGAAAGGATTGTAGAAACAATCAATTATCAAAATTCACATCCGAAGACGTGAATAAAATCCAAAGAAATCGACACCGAATCCATCAAAATGGATGTTCCCAAAAATCATGAAGAAAATGTCGTCAAAGTCGATAATAAGTGATAATAACAAAAGGGAATCAACACGAATCGATTAAAGTTGGAATTCTCAAGCAAATAGGCAAATAGGCAAAAGAGTGTAGATTCAGACGTCTGAAATTAAGGATTCAGACGTCTGAATCTGGAAAATAAATATTTTCCAAAAACAGAATTCAGACGTCTGAATCCTTGAATTCAGACGTCTGAAATAGGCACTTTTTAGCCTATTTCCTGTCTGGTTCCAAATGAACCAATTCAGACGTCTGAAATCATATATTCAGACGTCTGAATCTGGGAATAGAAATCTTCCCAGAACAATATTCAAATGTCTGAATATTACGTTTCAGACGTCTGAATGAAGGGTTCAAGGCATCCCCTGAACCTAGGCCAAAAATGGCCAAACGGATACCGGAAGCGATCGATCGAGCGGCGATGACTAAGGAATTACGTCAAGCGACAACCCAGCCTAAACGGCTCTTCGATAAGCCTTAAATATCAATGTCCAAATATCCATAATAGGATTTTCATAAATTAGACCAAAACACCAAAAATTGGAATATTCACAAAATCAATCCAAACCAAAATCAATTGCACAATAATAAGTGTTAGGAATTCATACCTAACAATCGAAGATAATTATAGACTAAGATGTGAGATAAAAATCTCACCTTTGAACCCAAATCAATGAAGAAGAAGCTTGAAAACAAAGGAGGATCAACCACTCTTCAAATCCAACTCAAGAAGCTTGATTCTAAGCTTAAAAGAGAAATATTTACCAAATTAGGTTAGGAAATTTCTGAAATTGGAAGGAGAATGAGTTGGAGAAGAAGAAGGAGATGCTTACCAATGGGTTCTCTTGAATTTGGAGCTAGAAGTTGGATTTGCAAAGAAAGCTAGGGCTTAGGAATTTCCGTTTCCAATCTCTTCCACCATTTTTACTTTAGCTTGAAGTGTTAGGAATATGAAATGAAGTAATGAAGAGTTGGACTGGAGCTAGAGTCTTAAGATGGAACATTGGGCTGAAACCCAAACTCAAACCCAAAGTTAAAAAGTAGCAAAACTCGACTAACTCCAAACATATCGAAGCTTATACTCAAAAAGGTTGCAAACGGCATTTTGAACTCAATGGGAGGGGTCTTGAGTCCTAATTCGACTGTTTGCAAAAAGTAGGTTTTTGGACCAAAATCCGACTAACGATGAAATATTTAAATAAAATATTTAAATATAGAATCGATAAATATGCGGGTTGTTACAGACTCCCCTCCTTAAAGAAATTGCGTCCTCGCAATACTTAAGAAGAAAATAAGAAGCAACAACCATAGAAGCATATCAACACAAAAGAAAATTTGAATCAAGAAGTCCGCCATAATGAGCACGAAAGAGTAAGCCTGAACGGGTTCGCACGGTGAATTCTCTGGATTCCCAAGAGCAATCCATAGGATTTGAGAACCATTGAACTCTCATAAAAAGAACATCTTTATTTCGAAGGCACTCAACCTCCGAAGCAATGATGCGAATAGAATGTTGCTCAAAAGTCAAATCTGGTGAAACTTTAATTTCCTCAATATCACCGGGCTCCAGAATAAAATAGGAAACCTAAAAGCATTTCAATAGTTAAAAGACGCAGAAAACGTCAAGAATAGCAGAAAATTGTGCAACGGCGTAGTACAGAAATGGTACGCCCGAGAAACTAGAAACTCGAATAATTTGGAACACCGACGTAGTACAAAAATGGTACGTCCAATGAACCGATAAACCGGAACAACGATGTAGTATAATAATGGTACATCCATTGATCCAGATAAGACGGAACATCAATGTAGTATAATAACAGTACATCCGATGAACCAAACACCATAAAAGAACATCGGACGCTAGTCCATAAAAAAATGAGATAAAGCTCAATAAAACGAAGTATATCAAAATGTCTGATGAACTTGATAAAAAGGTAATTCCATTCAGATAACATCAAAGAATCAACCACTTGTTGCTTACGACAAAGCGCATTGGCAACACGATTTCCAGAATATCAAGATCATAAGATGCCGGGAACTCGAGTCGACATGAAGTTCCTTATGAGAAAATAAATATTCCAAAGATTTATGATCGAGGTGGAGAACAAATTTCTCCCCCAAAAATGATGATGCCAAACTCTAAAAGCGAAAAAAATAGCCGCGAGCACTAGATCATGAGTGGCATACCTAGTCTCAATCGGCTTTTAATGATTTAGAAGCACAAGTGATAGCACGTTATCTTTTGCAAGAGAACGAATACGATAAGCATTGGTACAAAAGATAAAGTCTTGGTTCCCTTCGGGATTCACAAGAACAAGAGTATCGAAAAGAAAGAAGTTCTTTTAAATAACTCTTCTTTCCTGAAAAGTTAAAAATTTCAAAATTACATTTATCTTTATGTAATAATCTTTCTGGAAAAATTTACATAAGTCAATTTATTGTGTCTGACTGTCACATCTAAGCGTTTAGGAAATTCCTATCGATAACGTTGATCAAGCACATCGACCAAAATTCTTAAAACACTAAATGGGCAATACAATCACAAAATCATCTTTTATATGATGAAAATATCTCTTAAAAGTTTTGAGAATATTCTTTGCTCGTTTAAGATCAAAATCCAATTGTACTTATAAATAAATCTTATGAAAAAGATTTGCAAAATTTTAAATTTCTGTTCTCATCCAAAATCAATAAATTCAAGAATGGAATTATCGAGATATTCATAGAATACTCGATTTATAAATTGGATGAAACGAGATGGGAAAACTGAATGACATAATAAGTCATTCATAAGAATCGTAACAAGTGCGGAATGCGGTAAGTGGAATGCTAACTCCCGCTACCCGTAACCAAATGAAAATCGGCGGCAAGGTCGAACTAGAAAGACCTTAACACCACATAAAAGATTTCTTAGGTGATAATCCTAAGACAAACTCAAAAATACCGAAAAAGTTTCACAAATTATTCAGATAAGAGAAATAACACTTTTCGCATCTTGAGAGCTCAAAGAATAAAATGATGCCTTCAAGAATTTGAAATCGGAATCTCAAGAAAAATAGAAATCTGCTTAACAGATAGAAAATGTCGAAGATGAATAGTCCACACGGAAAATAGGATATGAGCTTCAGAACGATTGAGCCAATCCTTACAAAAATCAATTCCGAAGCCCAAGTAAAAATCGGCTCGGAAAGAAAAATCACATAAAATAATTTCGACGTCAATAGAAAGCAAATTGAGTGTTGCGGATCCACCAACCAGATTCGCAACTCTCAAAGAAGTCATCAAGCCCAAAATATTTTCAAAGAAAAAGAATCAAAAAGTTCTTTTGATATAAAATAGTGAGATGGATCCTATATCAAAAAGAACTCAAATAAGAAGATCACGAAATAAAACAATGCCATCAAGGATTGAGTGAAAAATACCTTGACCAAGAGAAGAGTTGCTAGGGGCTTGCAGCTTTCCTTCTCTCTTGCTTGGAAGCTTAGGACACGAAGATAAAAGATGACCCGAACCTTTGCAATAACGACAAAAGAGAGGTTTCGGGCACTCCCTTGCATAGTGGTCCGTGGAACCACAATTGTAGCATCGTCCACGACTAGAGGTAGGAGTCTTTGCTACCGGAGTTTGTTGCTTCCCTTTCTCGATGGGATTGGGGCCTTTGAATTTGATAGGCCTCTTCAAGTTATTGTCGAAGTTTTGTTGGGCACGCACAACTTCAACATCACCTTCATTATCGGCCTCTTCAAGACGAAGAGCGATATCAATAAGCTGATCAAAAGAAACTTCTAGTTTCAAAAGTAATGGCTTCTTAAGATTCTTGTTCAAGCCATAGAAAAATCTTTGATTTTTCTTCAATGAGGTATTAATATACTCGACCCCGTATTTGGACAGAGATTCGAAAGATGCGACATAGACTGTCACAAAAGATTCACCTTGAACAAGGTCAATAAAACGACGGGCCAAAGTTACTTTTTCAGCCTCCGGCACAAATTTCAATTCGAATCTTTCCCGGAATTGCTCCCAAGTGAGATCCGCTTCAACGATTTCAGAAATTAAGAGCTCATACCAATCTAACGCTCTTTCTTAGAGCATGCTAGAAGCCACTTGGACTCGATGAAGGTCAATAAGGTTCATGCGAGAAAAGATGCGATCGCATGATTTGAGCCAAGCTTGAATTTCTATAACACTCTCGGATCCCCTGAATGGACTTCCACCCAAATCGGTATAGTCTCTGCACAAGCATGCAAAACCAGATCTAGGATGAGTAGGCTCTGGAATGGGTCCGGCAGCTTGGGCATTCTTTACTAGACCAAGAAGCTGCTGGACATACATAAATACACCATCCTGGGGAGTAGCACAGATTGACCGGCGCTGGGACGGCCTGGTCTAACCATTTCTCTTCTTTAAGAAAGAAAGAAAGAAGAAGAAAAAGTTATTCTCAAAATAAATATCAAGCAATCTTGATAGATAAAACAAGGAATCATAAAGAAAATAGGATGAATCGGTATGAAGACTCGAATAAAATCCTAAGGCACGACTCCTAAGAAGGACTTAGGACGATAATCCTTGTTAAATTATTCTACATTGTTCCGAAGTTTCGCTCTGATACCAAGCTGTGACGCCCTTCCTCTATACCCACGCTAGAAAAGGACACTACGGTGTAATGCCGTCAACTAGCACGGAGAATAAGGCTGTTGAGGAGCGACCATCCGTGTAATTGCTTTGTGCGAGCATCGATATGTCCGATAGTATAACATGCATTTCTTTTCAAGAGGAAATCCGACATACCGACACAAACTCAAAGCTACTACACAGTGGCTATAATATCTTCGGAAACAAATATAGAAATATACATAACATAAATCAGTCACGGATAATTCATATCACAAAGGCGGAAATAGATATGAATATATATAACACATAAAAGTGTTCATCAGAGTATTGGTCTAACAAGATCCATAATATCACAAAAGAATAGATACAAGTGCTAGACAAAAGAATATGTATACATCAAGGAGTCTATATCTCAAATGTATACAACAAAAACTACTAATCTAAGTAGTTAACCAAAAGTCAGGATGATAACCCCAGAAGAGAAGTCAAGCAGAAGCACTTGTAACATCTCGGTCTGACCCAAGTATTATTTAAGAAGAAAATAATAAACGGATCAGTCTAACTATAAATATCAGATGAAATGATATAAAATAAGAGATATGACTAAACGTATAATAATCCCAATGCCAAGCTGTGATAAATAAATAATTGAAAAATCAACAAGAGATTAATCAATATCGCAAAGATCTTCTCAAAGATAAAAAGGAATGTCATACTCCTAATTTCATTCACCAAGCCACAACAAATGACATATATATAAATGCCAATCGTAAAAGTTGGTGAAACATAAATTCCAGAATTCAACACATGAAATCCATAAATCACAAGAAAAAGATGGCCAAGACATCGATGTAGTGCAAACGGTACATAAAATGAATCAAAAAGCAAAGACATTGATGTAGTGCAAACTGTACATCCAATGAATCAAAAGCAAAGACATTAATGTAGTGCAAACGGTACATCCAATGTATCAAAAGCCAAGACATTGATGTAGTGCAAACGGTACATCCAATGTATCAAAAGCCAAGACATTGATGTAGTGCAAACGGTACATCCAATGTATCAAAAGCAAAGACATTGATGTAGTGCAAACGGTACATCCAATGTATCAAAAACAAAGACATTGATGTAGTGCAAACGGTACATCCAATGTATCAAAAACAAAGACATTGATGTAGTGCAAATGGTACATCCAATGTATCAAAAGCAAAGACATTGATGTAGTGCAAACGGTACATCCAATGTATCAAAAGTAAAGACATTGATGTAGTGCAAACGGTACATCCAATGTATCAAAAGCAAAGACATTGATGTAGTGCAAACGGTACATCCAATGTATCAAATAATTCTGAGCAT
Source organism: Allium cepa (assembly GCA_030765085.1). NCBI lineage: Eukaryota > Viridiplantae > Streptophyta > Magnoliopsida > Asparagales > Amaryllidaceae > Allium > Allium cepa. The sequence continues at coordinate 807,252,968 of CM060938.1, forward strand.
CGACGTCGTACAGCGTGACATCCAATGAACTAAATTAAAAAGACATTGCACAATGCTAGTCTAAAACATAAAAATGATCGTCATGATCACAGAGAAGTGTCAATTACAGTAAGCTAGTAAATATATGAGTTTAGCTTCATGTCCCATAACCACTAGCTTAACTTAAATATTTACGAACAAATTGTAGATCTCCACTAGAAAATTGTCACAAAGGTTTCAATCGAACAAGTCCAAGAATTAACCGGCGAAGTAAACGCAAGCGTTTCATACCACTTGTTTTACTAAGTCGTTTAATTAGATTTCTCATACGAGCGAGGTAAATGTTTTTATGTACTAATAGATTGGAAAACGGTTTAAGAGAACGAGTTTTGTAATAAAATAGTGTTGAAATCATTTGATGAAAGAGTTTTGATATTTGCTACTAGTATTAAAACCTTTATATTTTTAAAGTGACAAATCATAGAAAGGATTGTAGAAACAATCAATTATCAAAATTCACATTCGAAGACGTGAATAAAATCCAAAGAAATCGATACCGAATCCATCAAAATGAATGTTCCCAAAAATCACGTAGAAAATGTCATCAAAGTCGATAATAAGTGATAATAACAAAAGGGAATCAACACGAATCGATTAAAGTTGGAATTCTCAAGCAAATAGGCAAATAGGCAAAAGAGTGCAGATTCAGACGTCTGAAATCAAGGATTCAGATGTCTGAATTTGGAAAATAAATATTTTCAAAAAACAGAATTCAGACGTCTGAATCCTTGAATTCAGACGTCTGAAATAGGCACTTTTTAGCCTATTTCCTCTCTGGTTCCAAATGAACCAATTCAGACGTCTGAAATCATTTATCCAGACGTCTGAATCTGGGAATAGAAATCTTCCCAGAACAATATTTAGACGTCTGAATATTACGTTTCAAGCGTCAGAATGAAGGGTTCAGGGCATTCCCTGAACCTAGGCCAAAAATGGCCAAACGGATACCAGAAGCGATCGATCGAGCGGCGATGACTTAGGAATTATGTCGAGCGACAACCCAGCCTAAACGACTCTTCGATACGCCTCAAATATCAATGTCCAAATATCCATAATAGGATTTTCATAAATTAGACCAAAACACCAAAAATTGGAATATACACAAAATCAATCCAAACCAAAATCAATTGCACAAGAATAAGTGTTAGGAATTCATACCTAACAATCGAAGATAATTATAGACTAAGATGTGAGATAAAAATCTCACCTTTGAACCCAAATCAATGAAGAAGAAGCTTGAAAACAAAGGAGGATCAACCACTCTTCAAATCCAACTCAAGAAGCTTGATTCTAAGCTTAAAAGAGAAATATTTCCCAAATTAGGTTTAGGAAATTTCTGAAATTGGAAGGAGAATGAGTTGGAGAAGAAGAAGGAGATGCTTACCAATGGGTTCTCTTGAATTTGGAGCTAGAAGTTGGATTTGCAAAGAAAGCTAGGGCTTAGGAATTTCCATTTCCAATCTCTTCCACCATTTTTACTTTTGCTTGAAGTGTTAGGAATATGAAATGAAGTAATGAAGAGTTGGAGTGGAGCTAGAGTCTTAAGGTGGAACATTAGGCTGAAACCCAAACTCAAACCCAAAGTGAAAAAGTAACAAAACTCGACTAACTCCAAACATATCGAAGCTTATACTCAAAAAGGTTGCAAACGGCATTTTGAACTCAATGGGAGGGGTCTCGAGTCCTAATTCGACTGTTTGCAAAAAGTAGGTTTCGGACCAAAATCCGACTAACGATGAAATATTTAAATAAAATATTTAAATATAGAATCGATAAATATGCGGGTTGTTACAGACTCCCCTCCTTAAAGAAATTGCGTCCTTGCAATACTTAGGAAGAAAATAAGAAGTAACAACCATAGAAGCATATCAACACAAAAGAAAATTTGAATCAAGAAGTCCACCATAAAGAGCACGAAAGAGTAAGCCTGAACGGGTTTGCACGGTGAATTCTCTGGATTCCCAAGAGCAAGCCATAGGATTTGAGAACCATTGAACTCTCACAAAAAGAACATCTTTATTTCAAAGGCACTCAACCTCCGAAGCAATGATGCGAATAGAATGTTGCTCAAAAGTCAAATCTGGTGAAACTTCAATTTCCTCAATATCACCGGGCTCAAGAATAAAGTAGGAAACCTAAAAGCATTTCCATAGTTAAAACACGCAGAAAACGTCAAGAATAGCAGAAAATTGAGCCAGTGCAACGGCGTAGTACAAAAATGGTACGCCCAAGAAACTAGAAACTCGAATAATTTGGAACACCGACGTAGTACAAAAATGGTACGTCCAATGAACCGATAAACCGGAACAACGATGTAGTATAATAATGGTACATCCATTGATCCAGATAAGATGGAACATCAATGTAGTATAATAACAGTACATCCGATGAACCGAACACCATAAAAGAACATCGGACGCTAGTCCATAAAAAAAAGAGATAAAGCTCAATAAAACGAAGTATATCAAAACGTCGGATGAACTTGATAAAAAGGTAATTCCATTCAGATAACATCAAAGAATCAACCACTTGTTGCTTACGACAAAGCGCATTGGCAACACGATTTCCAGAATATCAAGATCATAAGATGCCGGGAACTCGAGCCGATATGAAGTTTCTTATGAGAAAATAAATATTCCAAAGATTTATAATCGAGGTGGAGAACAAATTTCTTCCCCAAAAATGACGATGCCAAACTCTAAAAGCGAAAACAATAGCCACGAGCACTAGATCATGAATGCCATACCTAGTCTGAATCGGCTTTTAATGATTTAGAAGCACAAGTGATAGCACGTTATCTTTTGCAAGAGAACAACATCCAAACCAATACGATAAGCATTGGTACAAAAGATAAAGTCTTGGTTCCCTTCGGGATTCACAAGAACAAGAGTATCGAAAATAAAGAGTTTCTTTTAAATAACTCTTCTTTCCTGAAAAGTTAAAACTTTCAAAATTACATTTATCTTTATGTAATAATCTTTCTGGAAAAATTTACATAAGTCAATTTATTGTGTCTGACTGTCACATCTAAGCGTTTAGGAAATTCCTATCGATAACGTTGATCAAGCGCATCGACCAAAATTCCTAAAACACTAAGTGGGCAATACAATCACAAAATCATCTTTTATATGATGAAAATATCTCTTAAAAGTTTTGAGAATATTCTTTGCTCGTTTAAGATCAAAATCCAATTGTACTTATAAATAAATCTTATGAAAAAGATTTGCAAAATTTTAAATTTCTGTTCTCATCCAAAATCAATAAATTCAAGAATGGAATTATCGAGATATTCATAGAATACTCGATTTATAAATTGGATGAAACGAGATGGACAAACTGAATGACATAATAAGTCATTCATAAGAATCGTAACGAGTGCGGAATGCGATAAGTGGAATGCTAACTCCTGCAACTCGTAACCAAATGAAAATCGGCGGCAAGGTCGAACTAGAAAGACCTTGACACCACAAAAAAGATTTCTTAAGTGATAATCTTAAGACAAACTCAAAAATACCGGAAAAGTTTCACAAATTATTTAGATAAGAGAAATAACACTTTTCTCCTCTTGAGAGCTCAAAGAATAAAATGATGCCTTCAAGAATTTGAAATCGGAATCTCAAGAAAAATAGAAATATGCTTAACAGATAGAAAATGTCGAAGATGAATAGTCCACACGGAAAATAGGATATGAGCTTCACAACGATTGAGCCAATCCTTACAAAAGTCAATTCCGAAGCCTAAGTAAAAATCGGTTCGGAAAGAAAAATCACATAAAATAATTTCGACGTCAATAGAAAGCAAATTGAGTGTTGCGGATCCACCAACCAGATTCCCAACTCTCAAAGAAGTCATCAAGCCCAAAATATTTTCAAAGAAAAAGAATCAACAAGTTCTTTTGATATAAAATAGTGAGATGGAACCTATATCAAAAAGAACTCAAATAAGAAGATCACGAAATAAAACAATGCCATCAAGGATTGAGTGAAAAATACCTTGACCAAGAGAAGAGTTGCTAGGGGCTTGCAGCTTTCCTTCTCTCTTGCTTGGAAGCTTAGGACACGAAGATAAAAGATGACCCGAGCCTTTGCAATAACGACAAAAGAGAGGTTTCGGGCACTCCCTTGCATAGTGGTCCATGGAACCACAATTGTAGCATCGTCCATGACTAGAGGTAGGAGTCTTTGCTACCGGAGTTTGTTGCTTCCCTTTCTTGATGGGATTAGGGCCTTTGAATTTGATAGGCCTCTTCAAGATATTGTCGAAGTTTTGTTGGGCACGCACAACTTCAACATCACCTTCATTATCGGCCTCTTCAAGACGAAGAGCGATATCAATAAGCTGATCAAAAGAAACTTCTAGTTTCAAAAGTAATGGCTTCTTAAGATTCTTGTTCAAGCCATAGACAAATCTCTAATTTTTCTTCAATGGGGTATTAATACACTCGACCCCGTATTTGGACAGAGATTAGAAAGATGCGACATAGTCCGTCACAGAAGATTCAGCTTGAACAAGGTCAATAAAACGCCGGGCCAAAGTTACTTTTTCAGCCTCTGGCACAAATTTCAACTCGAATCTTTCCCGGAATTGCTCTCAAGTGAGATCCGCTTCAACGATTTCATAAATTAAGAGCTCATACCAATCTAACGCTCTTTCTTGGAGCATGCTAGAAGCCACTTGGACTCAATGAAGGTCAATAAGGTTCATGCGAGAAAAGATGCGATCGCATGATTTGAGCCAAGCTTGAATTTCTATAACACTCTCGGATCCCCTGAATGGACTTCCACCCAAATCGGTATAGTCTCTGCACAAGCGTGCAAAACCATATCTAGGATGAGTAGGCTCTGGAATGGGTCCGGCAGCTTGGGCGTTCTTTACTAGATCAAGAAGCTGCTGGGCAGACATAAATACTCCATCCTGGGGAGTAGCACTAGATTGACCGACGCTGAGACGGCCTGGTCTAACCATTTCTCTTCTTTAAGAAAGAAAGAAAGAAGAGGAAAAAGTTATTCTCAAAATAAATATCAAGCAATCTTGATAGATAAAACAAGGAATCATAAAGAAAATAGGATGAATCGGTACGAAGAATCGAATAAAATCCTAAGGCACGACTCCTAAGAAGGACTTAGGACGATGATCCTTGTTAAATTATTCTACATTGTTCCGAAGTTTCGCTCTGATACCAAGCTGTGACGCCCCACCTCTATACCCACGCTAGACAAGGACACTACGGTGTAATGTCGTCAACTAGCACGGAGAATAAGGCTGTTGAGGAGTGACCATCCGTGTAATTGCTTTGTGCGAGCATCGATATGTCCGATAGTATAACATGCATTTCTTTTTAAGAGGAAATACGACATACCGACACAAACTCAAAGCTACTACACAGTGGCTATAATATCTTCGGAAAAAAATATAGAAATATACATAACATAAATCAGTCACGGATAATTCATATCACAAAGGCGGAAATAGATATGAATATATATAACACATAAAAGTGTTCATCAGAGTATTGGTCTAACAAGATCCACAATATAACAAAAGAATAGATACAAGTGCTAGATAAAAGAATATGTATACATCAAGAAGTCTATATCTCAAATGTATACAACAAAAACTACTAATCTAAGTAGTTAACCAAAAGTCAGGATGATAACCTCAGTAGAAAAGTCAAGCAGAAGCACCTATAACATCTCGGTCTGACCCGAGTATTATTTAAGAAGAAAATAATAAACGGATCAGTCTAGCTATAAATATCAGATGAAATGATATAGAATAAGAGATATGACTAAACGTATAATAATCACAATGCCAAGCTGTGATAAATAAATAACTGAAAAATCAACAAGAGATTAATCAATATCGCAAAGATCTTCTCAAAGATAAAAAGGAATGTCATACTCCTAATTTCATTCACCAAGCCACAATAATTGACATATATATCAATGCCAATCGTAAAAGTTGGTGAAACATAAATTCCAGAATTCAACACACGAAATCCAGAAATCACAAGAAAAGGATGGCCAAGACATTGATGTAGTGCAAACGGTACATCCAATGTATCAAAAGCAAAGACATTGATGTAGTGCAAACGGTACATCCAATGTATCAAAAGCAAAGACATTGATGTAGTGCAAACGGTACATCCAATGTATCAAAAGCAAAGACAATGATGTAGTGCAAACGGTACATCCAATGTATCAAAAGCAAAGACATTGATGTAGTGCAAACGGTACATCCAATGTATCAAATAATTCTGAGCATCGACGTCGTACAGCGTGACATCCGATGAACCAAATCAAAAAGACATCGCACAATGCTAGTCTAAAACATAAAAATGATCGTCATGATCACAGAGAAGTGTCAATTACAGTAAGCTAGTAAATACATGAGCTTAGCTTCATGTCCCATAACCACTAGCTTAACTTAAATATTTACGAACAAATTGTAGATCTCCACTAGAAAATTGTCACAAAGGTTTCAATCGAACAAGTCCAAGAATTAACCGGCGAAGTAAACGCAAGCGTTTCATACCACTTGTTTTACTAAGTCGTTTAATTAGATTTCTCATACGAGTGAGGTAAAGGTTTGTATGTACTAATAGATTGGAAAACGGTTTAAGAGAACGAGTTTTGTAATAAAATAGTGTTGAAATCATTTGATGAAAGAGTTTTGATATTTACTACTAGTATTAAAACCTTTATATTTTTAAAGTGACAAATCATAGAAAGGATTGTAGAAACAATCAATTATCAAAATTCACATTCGAAGACGTGAATAAAATCCAAAGAAATCGATACCGAATCCATCAAAATGGATGTTCCCAAAAATCACGAAGAAAATGTCATCAAAGTCGATAATAAGTGATAATAACAAAAGGGAATCAACACGAATCGCTTAAAGTTGGAATTCTCAAGCAAATAGGCAAATAGGCAAAAGAGTGCAGATTCAGACGTCTGAAATCAAGGATTCAGACGTCTGAATCTGGAAAATAAATATTTTCCAAAAACAAAATTAAGACGTCTGAATCCTTGAATTCAGACATCTGAAATAGGCACTTTTTAGCCTATTTCCTCTCTGGTTCCAAATGAACCAATTCAGACGTCTGAAATCATATATTCAGACGTCTGAATCTGGGAATAAAAATCTTCCCAGAACAATATTCAGACGTCTGAATATTACGTTTCAGACGTCTGAATGAAGGATTCAGGGCATTCCCTGAACCTAGGCCAAAAATGGCCAAACGGATACCGGAAGCGATCGATCGAGCGACGATGACTAAGGAATTACGTCGAGCGACAACCCAGCCTAAACGGCTCTTCGATACGCCTCAAATATCAATGTCCAAATATCCATAATAGAATTTTCATAAATTAGGCCAAAACACCAAAAATTGGAATATACACAAAATCAATCCAAACCAAAATCAATTGCACAAGAATAAGTGTTAGGAATTCATACCTAACAATCGAAGATAATTATAGACTAAGATGTGAGATAAAAATCTCACCTTTGAACCCAAATCAATGAAGAAGAAGCTTGAAAACAAAGGAGGATCAACCACTCTTCAAATCCAACTCAAGAAGCTTGATTCTAAGCTTAAAAGAGAAATATTTCCCAAATTAGGTTTAGGAAATTTCTGAAATTGGAAGGAGAATGAGTTGGAGAAGAAGAAGGAGATGCTTACCAATGGGTTCTCTTGAATTTGGAGCTAGAAGTTGGATTTGCAAAGAAAGCTAGGGCTTAGGAATTTCCATTTCCAATCTCTTCCACCATTTTTACTTTTGAAGTGTTAGGAATATGAAATGAAGTAATGAAGAGTAGGAGTGGAGCTAGAGTCTTAAGGTGGAACATTGGGCTGAAACCCAAACTCAAACCCAAAGTGAAAAAGTAGCAAAACTCGGCTAACTCTAAACATATCGAAGCTTATACTCAAAAAGGTTGCAAACGGCATTTTGAACTCAATGGGAGAGGTCTCGAGTCCTAATTCGACTGTTTGCAAAAAGTAGGTTTTCGGACCAAAATCCGAAGAACGATGAAATATTTAAATAAAATATTTAAATATAGAATCGATAAATATGCGGGTTGTTACAATTACTTAAAATCCCTTTATTAAAATCTTTTCCCATATTTTGGAATTAATTCGATAATATTTCAAAAATCGATCTTTACCCTTTTAATATCCTTCTTTTAAATTCACCCAATTCTTTAAAATGAATTTACTTATAATTTTCAATTTTAATTTCAAAAAAAAAATCCAATTTTTATATTTCTCATATCCTACGATACCAAAAAATATTCGACTAAACTATAGCCTTCAATAAATCTCAACCACTAATATAATCATTCACACTAATATAACCATTCACGGATTATCACATCACAACATATACAAATAAATTCAACAATGTGAGGAATCTAGTTGGATTCCTCCAACCTGTTTCCCTGCATCCACAGATGTTAGCACAACAATTAAATACCAATTCCACTTCGAGATGGAATATCGCGATATATGGGATTATATCAAATCATTCGCTATTATGCGGCGCATAGGGTCTCATCCGCTATATAATGCGGGAAATCAATCACTCGAAATACACACACACACACACACACATAATCACAACCAGACAATCAATCAATAACTGATATTCTAGTTTTTCAATTGAGTGAGAAGATCTCACCTTTACTTATGCATGCAATACATTTCCAAACCAGCTTGCTTCTTTACAGATTTTGACCTAATATAAAAAATTCACGATTTATTAACATTTTAATTAGTCGAACCATTTATTTATTGAATTTATATAGATAAAAATCTAACTTTACATGTGAGGACCCGATTCTTCGTCTTTCGAAAATCGACATTAATATGTCCACTGTATCAACTGCCAAACAATCGAATGCCCAAAAACCGAACCCTTTGGGTTTAAGAGGAAGAAAAAGATAGAAGAAGTAAGAAAGAAAAAGCAACAGAACAATATCAGAATCTCACAATCGCAGCGAAACAACATATAATAGATAAATGAATAATCTTTAAATCAAAAGAACTGTACATTTTATACATTACATCATCAGAGTCAATATACAACACAACACAATAATGGACAGTTATATAAACCTGTCCTCACAACTGAATACACAGCGGAAAAGATAATATCATATACAAGTGATACGTCTCGCCATCCAGCTCGCCTCATGCTCCAAAGCATCTCCTGAAATCCAGAATGACCTGATAACCTGACTCTAGGCTGCCCGTGTGGAAAATTATAGGCACCCAGAGTTTAGAAAGGGAACAATAAACTCCAGGTCAGTCATGGGACTGGTGTGAGAACTAAAACAGTTATTTATCTTTAAAACAACAACAAAGGAAGTATTTTAAAATAGATCCGCAATGCTTTTAGAAAATGTAACTACCATAAGGCCTCCCGCCACACACACACAATGTAAACGCAGAATTGGAGGAAATTTCTCCTTATGATAGTCAAACATGCTTGATACGCAATTTTTTTTGATATTATTACCATAAGTGCAAAGTGTAGGAAAACATTTCGAAAGTATAATGTAAATCTTAGCCAGCATGGACATTCCGAACTATGCCTACTATAACTACCATCTAAATAGTGGGGCGCCACCATAAGTAAATGGCAGGTTATACAACTTAAACTGTATAGGGCTCGTATTGTTTCTTTGGATTTCTAACAAATGGTCAGGCCAAGGAACTTCCCATTGCCACATGGGTACGCCTCTGGAAGGACACCCCGAGAACCAAACCGGATCTCTGCCAACACAAGGTCGGGTTACCTCTGTAAAAATAGGTAACTACTGACGCGAGTATGCCATCCCCCGGTTGTAAACACCCTTTATCTGAGGATCCTCAATACCAACAACCACAAAGTAATAAATTTGCAGCAACAACATAGGTCAAGTTTCTGAGCTCCATACCATGATACCACCCAGAAGGAAACGAACATACCCTAAGGGGTGCTACCCCCTAAAACCTTGCTGCATTCTTCATGTTTCGACCATTTCCGGGGTGTGAGGTCCGATGAAGTCTCGTCCACAAAGCTACGCTTTTCACAAAAGCTATGCTTTGATCAACAAATGATCAGCAGCACTTCGTATGCCACATTACCAAATTGGGAATATATCACTAGTAACCATCAACTACATAACCTCTGAGCTCGTACGTCTCAGAGAAGGGTGTTAAGCTAAGAGAATAAATTCTCCGCCACCAACAGAAATGTATTTTATAGAAACCAGCTTTACATCTCAAATTGTAACGTCAGACACACATCCATACAAGTCCGTTCTGGGATCGAACGGAACCGAAGGCACTTCCAAAGAAGTCCTTGCAACCCGGATATTCACTAATCACGTCCGGACTTCCCATCACAAAGGGTGATAAAAATCTCTATATCGGAGATCAGCCGATGCAGAGACATTCGACGGTAATCCTTCCGTTTTCGAAAATATCCGGTCTTCAACACTGATCTTCAAATTCTATCCATTACGACGTATCACTATTCGGAATGGGATTCATGACCGAAAGGTCCTCTCCCGGCTAAACCGAATAACGAGTGCTTATTTAAAAATAATTGTAGCATTCAAATTCAAGCAAATCACAACAAATACCCATTTAAAGGTAAATATTGATAGTCGGTGATTTAACTATCAATAGATATGCACAACATCGCCAGATTCCAAATAATTTCCCAAATTATTTATTTTCCAAAAATATCTTTACAAGATATATTTTTCCACACTTCAACCATTTGAAAACAAATTTCAAATCATTTTCCACCTTTACAACTTTTGAAAACAAATTTCAAATCATTTCCCTAAACGGGATATGTTTACAAATATTAATTCATTTTCACTGAAAATCTGCCGAGTTCAAATATTTTAAAATAATTTATATCACTATTAAAAATATATTTTGGAAAACACTTTGAAATAAAACTATTTTTCTTTAAGCACTTTAATTAAAATATTAGTTTCAAAAATATTATACCAATATTACATATAACTTAAGTCCAAACCAATTTTCTTTATAAAAATTAGTAGATAGAGTATAACTATTTAAATAGCTATTTTCTAAAACAATTATTGATTAAGTCTTAGAAATAATCATTTCTATATTAACTTAATAAATCTTCACTTAAAGGATTTAAAACAATTAGGAAGTTAGTTTCTCCAAAGTATCCTTTTCAAAACCAATTCTAGAATTATATATATATATATATATATATATATATATATATATTTCAAAGCTATTCGAAATTTTATTCGGCTTTCCGGGGGGAATACACTTTCATTTCAAAATGGTTCATTTAACCAATTAAATAAATCCATACCGATTTATTTTAAATATACGTTCCAAATCCGTAAATTTATTTCCACACTTCAAAAATAAATCAATGTTTATTTTTTTAAACAAATTTCCCTTCCCTTTATAAATTCCATGGTGAATTTAAATTTTTAAATATCCACTGGTATACGATTTTCAAATCGATTTCAAATATTCACTTTCAATTTATCTTTAAAAGATATAATCTCAAAACATTTCACTTCATATTGGAAAACATTTTCATACTTATTTAATAATAAGTAATTCACAATTCTATTTATTTTCAACATTTGGAAAATATTCAATATATAAATCACAATTAAGTATATATTTTATTCTTAAATGAAAACATTCTCTTAAACACATTTATTTGAGTCAAAACGAATGTTGCGTAAAACATCATTACGACAACCCAAAATCACTAGTATAAGGATTCGAAATTAAGATAGATATATATAAATCCCAATACTATATAAAACATTTCCTTTCGAAAATCATGTACTATAACAACAGTGTCATAGTCCACGATTTCCTTATTTCTCAAAAACATCTATTTCAACAATGAATGTTGAAATCTATGCTTTCGATACTTAATACATTTTAAAACATCTTTAAATCATTTTGATTCTATTTAAATATCACTTCTCCAAAACATTTCTTTAATATATTATTCACTGTCCAAAATCGTGAATATACTTCGTTAACCAAATTCAACATTTCTACACATTTTATTTTAAAGGATTAACCACTGTCCAAAATCGTGGATATATCTCCTTTAATTAGATATAATAATTAACTTATCAAAGTAAGTCGATTTCGGATTTATAAAACAATGTTTATAAATTCCATTTATATTTTATAATGACTTCAACTTAAAAAATCACTTTATTAACAAATTCTATCCATATCCCTTTTACAAGCCAAAATCCAAATTATAAGCAAATTTCTTATAATTCTCTATTTACAAATTCATTCATTTTATAACTTCACAAATCATAGATTCTATTCTTTTATAAAATCCATTTATAACATCATTTTAAAACATTTTCAAAACTCCTTTATAATTTCATCACTTTGATTTATAAAATCCAATTTTATAAATCATATATATAAAGCTTTTAAAATAAATTCAAAAATCACCATTTAAATTATTTTATAACATAATCAACTTCATATTTCCAAAAATCACCTTTCAACTATATTTCTCAAAACATCATAATTTTTTTTAATATAAACTTTCAATTTGAATTTTCAAAAATCAAATTTTTATTTATTTCGGTATCTAACGATACCAAAATTATATTCAGCTAAATTTTAGCCTTCAGCGATTTCAATCACAAAGATAATCACACAGAGATTATAAATAATCAACACACAACATTGAAACAAATTCAATTATTTTGAGGAATCCAGTTGGATCCCTCTAACCTGTTTGCCTGCATCCACATATGTTAGCACAATACCAATCTCGTTTCAAGACGGGATATCGCGGTACATGGGTTTATATAAAATATCATCCGCTATTATGTGGCACAATAAGGTCTCATCCGCTATATAATGCGGGAAATCAACTCCAAGTACATATATAATACCAATTCCACTTCAAGGTGGAATATCGCGGTATATGTGTTTAATATAATAACCTCCGCTTAATATGCGGCGTATAGGGTCTATTTCAATACAAGCAATTTATCACCCAAGCATACAATCAACATAATCAAGCAATTTTTAAATCTAACTATTTAAAATTTAAATCGAAACAATTCGATTGAGTGAGAAGTTCTCACCTTGCTTCCAATACCAGTTGTAGTGTTTTATTTCGAATAAAATTAAACACGCGTTTAATTTTACCCAAAATTATCACTAGCTCAAATAAATCCCAATCTAGCTCAATTGCATAGTGGTCGTCAATACGAACCCGACGCAACCCGTTTCGTGCGAAACGGACCTCATACCAAAAGGTTATGTAGTTTTAAAGATTGAACGAATTAATATATAATTTAATTTACAATTTTCTTTCTATTTTTATACCCTTCACTCATCTAGGCCGTTGATTTGGCTTCTCCATCATCAGGCCGTGCGCTTATTTTCTTCCTTCAAGATAACAACGCACGCGAGAACCCATTTTGGCCGCCCCTTTCCATCAATTTTCGCAGCCCATACGATCATCTTCTCCTTGATCAACCAACGCCAAACGAAAGCTCATCTCGAGACATGCTATCACCAGAAAAGCGGTCAAGCTCGGTCGAGCATTTCATTCGAAATTCGTGCACGAACTTCGGCCGTTCGTAGCCATTTTGCCGACGATCCACCGCCTCGTTTTTTATCATAGCCGTTGATCTTCTAGTACTCGATGCCCTCTACATTTTTGCAGTTGAAGATTTCTCGTAATTGTTGATGGATTTGAAGATATTAGAGGAAGAAGATGGGGAATTGCTGGCCATTGAAATATCAAGTGGCGGCTAGGGTTAGAAACCCTAATGTTTTGCAAATTAGAAAATAGTGAGGTCCTTATATAGTAAATTGCCAAAACACTATTCATCCGAGATTTTCCGAACTCCAAACGAAGCGTGCCGACTGACGTTTCTAGGGTTTTACCCGTGTTCCGGACACAATGGGACAGTTTCGGAAGCTAATTTGATCATATGTGCGAGTTACGGAAATAAACGATCAAATTTAAATTAAATCGGTTAAACAAATTTCTATGCGTTTTGGCTTGCCCCGGACAAACCGTAAATCCGATCGACATGAAATTTGAAATCTTATAATAATTTAACATTACGGATCCGATAAAAGTGGTTTCGTCGAAATCCAAGACTGTTTGAAAAATGACTATTTTTACTTGTCAATTAAATATTAAAATATTCAATTTCTACAAATTAACTTTTAATTCAATTTTAAAAGTTCTATAACATCATTCTAACTCCAATATGATTTAATACAACTTTACAAATCAATTTTAATCACATTAAACCCAATTTCCAATTATTTCTGTAATTTCAAATATTAAATTATCGATTTAATTACCAATTAAATCTAGATATTCGAAATATAATTTATTCAGCTTGTTAAATTTACTTGTGAATATTTAAAATTAATTAAATATACGAATTTCAAATGGTAGGAATTCTGGGTCGTTACATTACATAACTTTAAACACATTTAAAATTCATATACATACATACATACATACAAACATACATACATACATACATACATATATATATATATATATAATAGATAAAATTAGAAGGGATTTCCTTTGGAGTGGTGAAAATCCAAACAGTAGCGTTAAATGTTTAGTTAATTGGGATACTGTCTGTAAGTCCAAAAAAGAGGGTGGTTTAGGAGTCATTAATTTACATAATATGAACCTGTCTCTTCTTGGTAAATGGTTATGGAAATTCAGAGATACTAGTGATAATGCCATTTGGAAAGAGACTATATCTAAATATTACTACAATGGTAGTTATAATCTCTATCAAATTAGTCCTTCGAGTTATAGTAAACTATCTTATTTTTGGAAATCCATCTTAAAATGTAGTGATATTTTCAACTTAGGTGTAAATAATATTGTTCATTCAGGTAATAATACATCTTTTTGGCACGATAGTTGGATTTCCGCTACTCCTCTAAAGAATGAGTTCAAAGATTTATATGATATTTGTAACTATAAATTTGCGTTTATTTCTGATGTTTTTAACTCTGAAAGTGACCCTCCTTCGATTTTCAATTTTAATAGTATTCTAGTAGGCTCTACCCTTAGACAACTATATTTGCTTTATAATAAGCTAAATCTTTATAACATTGACAACGATAATGATTATATTAGTTGGGAGTGGGACAAGAGTAAGAAATATTCTCCTAACTCCTTTTACAAATTTATTAACTTTTTGGGTGTTTCTGTCAATTGTTTTAAATTTATTTGGAAGTCAAATGCTCCTCCAAAATCTAAGATCCATATGTGGCTCATCATTCATGGTAAATTAAACACTATTGAATTTTAAAAAAGAAAAATATTAACATTGATAATAAATGTTATTTTTGTAACACATACTCTGAAGATATTAATCATATTCATTACGAATGCATGGATACTCATTTTATTCTTTTAAAGACCCTTAATATTTTTGAGTTTAATATTAGTTCTAGAGTTTCTGATTGTTTTTTCTATTGGAACTCTTTTAGATATAAGTTCAATAAGGATTTTAGATACTTTCTTGATACTTTATTCACTATTTCTTGTTGGTACATCTGGTTTGAAAGAAATCAAAGGATTTTTCATAATAAAAATAAGCACTATAATAATTTGATAATTTTAATTTCAACTTTTTGCTTAAATTGGATATCAAATCCCAAATATAAATTAGCCAAAAATAATTGCTTTAAGGAATATCTTAACAAGGTTAGGAATAATATTAACATATTCAAACTTAACTTTAATAATTTTGTCTCTGATAATACTTATATTAATTCCTATTCTAATTTAAATAATGTGCATATGATGCATTTTAATTCTCTTCCTATAATAGGCCCTTAAAATAGTTTCTTGTACTTTTTTTATTTCTTTTTTTAGTTCTTGTTTTCTTATTTGTTTTCCTTTTCTATTTGGTTCATTTTTCCGTTACTATGTTAGAGTTGTTAGTTTTGGGCTCTAGTTTATCCTTGCTTTAATTTTCTCTTTGGTTTTTGTTTTCACATATATGTATATAAATTCTATTTATATACATATACGTGATTCATTCTAACTCGGTTCCCTAGTTTCGTTACAGGTTTGGTTTAGGTAGGTTGCTGGTTTTTCTCTTGACTGGTTTGCAGGATAGCTTGCAGCTTTGTACAGGTTGGCAGGATAGCTTTTCTCAGGGATTCAGATTGCGTCTGACATTTCTTTTTGGTTACTCCAGGTCTTCAGAGTAGAGTTCTTCATTTTGGTCCACCTATTGGAGTTCTTCTTTATGGATCTTCTCTCATTAGAGATTAGTTTTTTCTCTTCTGAGGCGTTTTCATCGAGTAATTTTTTGTTGGTGTTGTATTTTAGTATCTCTGATTCTAGATACCTCTAACACCCTATTATTGGGCGGTGGCCTTGCCGGAGCTCGGTATTAGGGTGTAATGGGTGGTGGCTTTGCCGGAGCTCATTTAAGGGGTATTTATTTCTTTATTTTTGCTAGTTTTATAGACTTGCCACCTGCCAGGCATGTTGGCAGCTCCATTTTATTTGTTATATATATAGCGCTACATGTGTGCTCTCCTCTTTTATTAGAGGATCACACATTTTTCTCAATATATATATATATATATATATATATATATATTTCTCAAACCTTACCATTTTATATATACACCCTATTTTACTTTTATATTGAAATCAAGATATTCATGTGTATTTATATATTGATATTATTATTTTATTTTTCTTTGTTAAATAAACAAACCAAGATTTATATTGCTGTAAAAATTTAATATAAATATACATATACTTGTAAAAATAAAATAAAATTAAAAATTAAAAATTCTGGATTTAGAACCCCTATATATATATATATATATATATATATATATATATATACACACACACACAAATACCCTACTGTTATTGATTTTCTTCTATCTGCTTTTTTTTGTGTGTGTATATATTAATTCAAATTAAATCAAATACCTTACTGTTAATCTAGCAACCCAGGCCTCGCTCGAGTTCGCACGCGAACTCCACCACGCTCGACCCAAAAATCTTCATCACGCAACCATGCAAATCGACACGGCTGCGAAGCTTCGCCGCACCACCTTGATGTCGTCGACGAATAGGCAAGGCCGCACCCCTTGCTTGCTCGACTTCGCACGCCGTCGCCACTTCGTCACCCCTCTTCTTCGAGTTGCTGCCCCAATTCGCATGCAATCGAACAAAGATCGATTCGACCTATCAGGAGATGCGCGCGATTGAACAAAGATTGTGAATTTTATTTGAAAAGTGAAGTTCGATTGCTATTTGAAAAAAGGGCCGCCATATCTTTTGATTCGAGCTAGAGAAAGGTGAAGTGATGATAAACTGTGAAGGCTCGGCCATTAATTTTCAATTTTGAAGCTATTGTGCTTTTAATTTTTTTTGAACTAGGTAGGTATATTTTTTTCTTTTAATTTCTAGACGAACGCATGTCAAGAAAAACGCCAGATGTTTGAAAGGATGGAACATGTAATTTGCCTTGAGAAATAGTTTTATATTAAATACACACACACACACACACACACATATATATATATATTTAAATTCAAATTCATATTTAAATCATTTTGATTTCCGTGACTCAAAATTTCGATCACCAATCGAAGCATGCCGCCAGGCGTTTATAATATTATGCCTCTACTTCAAATGCAATGGAAAAGGTTCCAAGTCCAAATTTGATCGTATCGAGAAGATAGCTTTTTGGACCTAGTTATAATATTGAATTTTCAGTATAATTTTAGCGCATTTTTATGTCGTACGATTAAACGACAATTCTGAATGTTGCGGAAATTGAAATCCGATAATAACACACTATCATGGATCCAACGGAACTAGTTTCGTTGAATTCCGATACCGTGCCTCGGAAGGCTATTTTTAAATATCGATTTAAACGATATAAATTCCAAAACTGAATAAAACATTTCCAAATTCAATTCTGTGGTTTCCATTATCTTCAGTATCATCAATTTAAATTTTACAAGCCTTTGAAATATTTTTAACCAGCTTAAAAGTCAAGATTCGATTTCAATTAAATATTTCAATTTCAAAAGCTTAAAATTCTGGGTCCTCACATTCTTCCTCCTTAAAAGAATTTCGTCCTGAAATTACTAGTCAAGAAGAATGATCCTTAACCCATTTATTATTTTTCCAAAACCAAACAGTTTTATCAACTTGCCAAAATATATCTTTTTATTAAAGACCCATTATCACTTCAACTAACTTTCCAAAATCTTCCATAATTTCCAAACAATATTACTTCCTCAACAATTCAAATTTAAACTTAAATTTAAATTTTAAATAATCCAAATTTCTCAAAAAAAATTCTAACTCCTTAAATTTTCGAAAAATTTCACCAGCGTCTCCTTTGCGCGGCTAGCTCGGTAGGACTACAAAATGCCACTATGGGCCCCCAGATTTCAAAAGGAAAACAAAAGGCCAAGTGGCTAGATAAGAAAATCATCAAATTTCATATACAAATTTAAATACATACCTTTTCGTTGTGCAGTTCTATTTATCTTTTGAAATCAAAAATCCAAATTTACTTTGCTTTTAAATCACCTGTATATCCTACTAGCAATAATGTCTAATTATAACATTCAAAAATTATTTTGCACATTTCTTATATGAGTTTCAATATTTATTTCACTCAAACCCGTACGATGCACAAATATCATTCGTACGCAATATCAAATTCGATATCTCACTCGATCACACAATTTCACTTCCGAACTAATATCGTCCATCCGACTTCCTAGTGCGGACTCAGATCTTGTTTCTTGATCAGAAACCGTCATTCTCCTTGCATAGCTGTAAACTATGATAGAGAATTTCCAGAATCAACCAAAAATCCATATCCAGGGTTCGCCGTCGAAAATCGAGTGAAAAATCCCAATTCGGATCGATATAATTATCTCGAAATTCCTACGCTTGAATTCTGGATCAAATCGTTATGCGAATAAAATAATGTACGTACATCCCACGTATTTATTCCAATTGATTATTAGCTATATCAATTTTCTTTTATTCACATTTACATTGATTTTTATCCACTTTCACCATTTATTTTGGTTTCCACTCACAATTTTCACTTCATCACTTTTTATTAAACCTTCACTCAATATATTTTCCGACTTAAATTTTAAGAATTTAACTACCTTTTTTCTTAAGTTCGATATAAATAATTTATATACTTCCTATATTTATTTCCAATTCACCACTTTGGTTTATAACCACTTATATTTAAACTGGATCCCCAATTCCATATGAATTCAATTCATTTCAAACCATATTTAATTTGTCATTTCTTCAATTAGTTTCACTTACTAATTTTTATTTCAATACTTCTCTTCATTTGATCCATCTTGCAAATTTTCCTTTTCACTTAATTTAACTCAATTCAATTTCGATTCCAATGTTTAGCTTAAATTCCATTTACTTACAAATTCAAAATGAATTTCGACATTCAGTTCCAATTTCATTTACCTACAATTGTAAATTCATTTATTCGTTCATAAATTTATTTTCCACCTTAATAAATTTTATTCCAATCCATTTAGTCTACTACACTTACTTCTCAAATTTACTTTTATTCAAATTAATCCAAGTTAAATTCATTTTCAATTCAAATTTTTCTAAGTTTTCAAACTTATTTATATTTCACACTTATTTTAATTTAAAATTTTACTTCTATTCAAATTAATACAAGTTAAATTCATTTTCAATTCGAATTTTTCTAAGTTTTCAAACTTATTTATATTTCACACTTATTTTAATTTAACTTTTCTTCAAGTTAGATTTTATTTTAACAATTTCAAATTTTATATGTTACCAAACTCAATTATATTCCATAAATATTTTAAATAGGAGTCCAGAGTCTTTCCATTTTTTCAAAATCGTTTTTTTAAAATCAATTCAAATTATCTTTTGAATTTCCAAAACCCAAACTAGTTTTTTCCAAACAACTTCCATTTAAAACATTTTGGCAGCAATTCCTCTCTTGGAAACTCGAAAATGAACATCGATGATGCTGCAGTCATCACCGAAGTTATTTTCCAGCGACCGAAAAGAGTTTAGTGCTTTTACTCCTTTAAAAAATTTCCAAATGTTTTTTAAATCCAAATCTTACCAGATTTCAAATCCAATTCAAAAATGATTTCACCATTTTTTCCCGAAACCACTGAAAATCATTTCCATATTCAAGGGAATTTAAACTTTTCACCAAAATTTCAAATTTCAAATCCTTCAAAAACATTTTCAAATATTTCTCTGGAATCCTATTTCAAATTATAAATCACATTTATAATTTATATTAACAAATCCTATTTGTTATCTGAATTTATTTCTTAGCCTTTTATTATGATTTCGATTTCTTATTCAATAATCAACGATAATAATTTAATATTATCACTTCCTAACATCCAAGCAACCATATACTATAATAATTTACGGAAAATTATTTCTTTTATATACAAAAATAATGTGGGTAAAATTATTTCATTTACCCTATTTTAAAACAATATTATGTCTGTTTATCTTGTTCAAGAGTTTAGAAACCCCGATCGATACAGTTGGCCAAACTGCACCGACCAGAATCTATAAACAATCAACCGATAAGTCAACACAATATAAAACAATTTTATATTCATTAACAAATACGCGCTCATATCTATTATTACACTCAAACTCATTCTAGAGTACTACTGACTCTATCTCTAATGAGTAATCCCCACCAGAGCCAAGGTTATCGCTTAACCAATTGCTCCGATACCACTTTGTAACGACCTAATTTTTTGATGCCCGAAAGTCGACATCAATACGTCCACTATATCAAATGTCGAACAATCGAATGTCGGAAAACCGAACCGTTAGGGTTAAAGAAGAAGAAACAGAAACAATAACAGAATCTCGCATTTGCAGAGGAACAAAATATGATAGATAAATGAATAATCTTTAAACAAAAGAATTATATCAGTTTATACATCACAACATCAGAGTATTACAACAACACAATACAACACTGGCAGTTATTATAACTTGCTTACATGAAAATTTGACTTGCACCAATCCATACGCAGCAGACACTATATAATATAAGTGATACGTCTTGCCATCCAGCTTATCTCCTGATCTCCCCAACATCTTTTCTGACTTCGCTCCAGAAAAACTGATAACCTGACTCTAGGCTGCTCGTGTGGAAAATTATGGGAACCCAGAGTTTAGAAAGGGAACAATAAACTACAGGTCAGTCATGAGACTGGTGTGAGATCTTAAAACAATTATTTGCACAAAGAAAAGGAAAAGAAAATCCGCTATGCTTTCGGAAAATGAAACTACCATAAGGCCTCCCTCCACACACACAATGCAATCGCACAATTGGAGGAGATTTCTCCTTATGATAATCAAACATGCTTGATACGCACAATTCTTTTTAAAATTATCATTAGTGCATAGTGTGGAAAACATTTCGAAAGTATAATATAAATCAAAGCCAGCATACACATTTTGTAGTATGCCTACAATAGCTACCATGTTCAATAGCAGGTTACCCCCACACTCCATGGCAGGTTATACAACTAAAACCGTACAGGGCTCGTATTGTTTCTTTGGATTTCCAACAAATGGTCAGGCCAAGGAACTTCCTCACCGAATGGGAACGCTATTAGAGGGACGCCCCCCAAGAACCTAACTGGATCTCTGCCAACACAAGGCCTACGTTACCTCTGTAACTAGGTAACTACCACACGAGTATGTCATCCCCCGGTCGTAACCGACCTTTATCCGCCGCGCCTCTCAACCAACGACCACAAAGCAATAGATTTGCAGCAACCACATAAGTTAAGTATCTGGGTTTCATACCATGATACCAAATTTTATCCGGAAGGAAATGGACATAACCTAAGGGCGCAACCCTTAATAACCTTGCCACAACTCTCATGTTTCAACCATTTCCGGGTTGTGAGGTTCGACGAAATCTCGTCCACAAAGCTACACTTTTCACAAAAGTCATGCTTCGATCAACAAATGATCAGCAACACTGAGTATGCCACATTACCAATTTGGGAATATATCGCTAGTAACCATCAACTACATAACCTCTGAGCTCGTACGTCTCTGAGAAGGGTGTTAAGCTAAGAGAATAAATTCTCCACCACCAACAGAAATGCATTTGATAGAAACCAGCTTTACATTCAAAGTGTAACGTCAGACATACATCCATACAAGTCCGCTCTGGGTTCGAACGAATTCGAAGGCACTTCAAAGAAGCCCTTGCAATCCGAGTATTCACTAATCACGTCCTGACTCCCCATCACAAAGAGTGATAAAATCCCTATACCGGAGCAACTCGGTGCAGAGACATTCGACAGGTAATCCTTTCGTTTTCGAAAATACCCGGTCTTCAACACCATCTTCAAATGCAATCCCATTTCGTCGTATGATTATTCGGAATTGGTTTATGACACAAAGTCCTCTCCCGGGTAATCCGAATAATGAGCGCTTATTTTAAAAATATGCGTTTACATTCAGATTTCTAGTCAATCACAACAAATTTCCACTTTGATCTTTTAAACAAAAGATCCATCACAAAGATTTGATGTGGTTTTCGAATAACCGTTTGGAATCCCACCCCCGGTCGCATCGAAATTCAAATTCCATTTAAAGTCCAATAGTGATAGTCGGTTATCTAACTATCAGTCAATATTCACAACAATCACCAGATTTTAAATAATTTTTCTCCAATTATTTATTTTCAAAATATCTTCGCAATATATATTTTCTCTCTTCAACCTTTGAAAACAAATTTCAAATCACTTTCCTTTTGCGGAATAAATTTCCAAATGTTATTTATTTCTACTGAAGATTTGCCAAGTCTGAATGCTTTAAAATAATTTAAAACACTTATCCAAAAGTATATGTATATTTGGAAACACTTGAGATAAAAACTATTTTTAAACACTTTATCTAAAATATTAGTTATGAAAATATTATGCTAATATCTCATATAAACTTCAAGCCTAAACTAATTTTAAAAATGAAATTATTAGATAGAGTATAATTATTTAAATAACCATTTTCTAAATCAAATCTCAATTTGATCTTTAAAATAATCACTTCTATAATTAACCAAATAAATCTTTACTTTAAAGATTTAAAAAACAACTTAAGAAAATAATTTCTCCAAAGTATCCTTTTTAAAACCATCCTTAAAACTTTCATTTATATTTATCAGCTACTTTGAAAATATACTCGGCTTTCGAGTGAAAATACACTATCCATTTCAAAATAGTCCATTTAAATCAATTAATAAATCCTTCTCGATTTATTTAGATTTACATTCCAAATTCGTAAATTTCTTTCCACGCTTTTGAAAATAAACCAATATTTATTTTTAATACAAATTTCCCTTTCCTTTATAAATTCCTATTGTGAACCTAAATTTCCAGATATCCACTGATATATGATTTTCAAATCGATTTCCAAATATTCACTTTCAACCACCAAATCAAATTCCAAATTGATTTCCAAATTTATTTCAAATGCCAAATCAAATTCCAAATTGATTTCCAAACATTTATTTCAAACACCAATCAAATTCCAAATTGATTTCTAAATTTATTTCAAAACACCAAATCAAACTCCAAATTGATTTCTAAATTTATTTCAAACACCTAACCAAATTCCAAACTTATTTCCAAATTTATTTCAAACACCAAATCAAATTCCAAATTTATTTCCTTTCAAAATAAATTCCTTTATTTCTCCCAAACTATTTAAAATTCGAATTTTAAATAATTTCTTCAACTATTAAACAATATTACTTAAAATCCCTTTATTAAAATCTTTTCCCATATTTTCGAATTAATTCGATAAGATTTCAAAAATCAATCTTTACCCTTTTAATATCCTTCTTTTAAATTCACCCAATTCTTTAAAATGAATTTACTTAAAATTTTCTATTTTAATTTCAAAAAAATCCAATTTTTATATTTCTAATATCCTACGATACCAAAAATATATTCGACTAAACTATAGCCTTCAATAAATCTCAACGATCAATGTAATCATTCACACCAATATAATCATTCATAGATTATCACATCACCACATATACAAATAAATTCAACAATGTAAGGAATCCAGTTGGATCCCTCCAACCTGTTTTCCTGCATCCATAGATGTTAACACAATAATTAAATACCAATTCCACTTCGAGGTGGAATATCGTGGTATATGGGATTATATCAAATCATCCGCTATTATGCGGCGCATAGGGTCTCATCCGCTATATAATGCGGAAAATCAATCACTCCAAATACACACACACACACACTATCGTATATACTATCACAACCAGACAATCAACCAATAACTGAAATTCTAATTTTTCAATTGAGTGAGAAGATCTCACCTTTACTTATGCATGCAATACATCTCCAAACCGGCTTGCTTCTTTATAGATTTTGACCTAGTATAAACAATTCATGATTTATTAACATTTGAATTAGTCGAACCATTTATTTATTTAATTTATGTAGATAAAAATCTAACTTTACATAACTTTAAACACATTTAAAATTCATATATATATATATATATATATATATATATATATATATTTCTCAAACCATACCCTTATATATATATATATCCTATTTTACTTTTATATTGAAATTAAGATATGCATGTGTATTTATATATTGATATTATTATTTTATTTTTCTCTGTTAAATAAACAAACTAGGATTTATATTGTTGTAAAAATTTAATATATATATATATATTTGTAAAAATAAAATAAAAAGAAATTAAAAATTCTGGATTTAGAACCTCTATATATATATACAAATACCAACTGCAACTGATTTTCTTCTTATCTGCTATACTTTTTTCTGTGTATATATTAAATCAAATTAAATCAAATACCTTACTATTAATCAAGCAACCCAGGCCTCGCTCGAGTTCACACACGAACTCCACCACGCTCGACCCAAAAATCTTCAACATGCAACCGTGCAAATCGACGCAGCGCCAAGCTTCGCTGCACCCCTTGATGTCGTCGACGAATAGGCAAGGCCGCACCCCTTGCTTGATCGACTTCGCACGCCGTCGCCTCTTCTTCGCCCCTCTTTTTCGAGTTGCTGCCCCAATTCGCGCACGATCGAATAAAGATCGATTTGACTTATCAGGAGATGCGCGCGATTGAACAATGATTGTGAATTTTATTTGAAAAGTGAAGTTCGATTACGATTTGAAAAAGGGCCGCCGTATCTTTTGATTCAAGCTAGAGAAAGGTGAAGTGATGATAAACTATGAAGGCTCGGCCATTAATTGTCAATTTTGTAGCTACTGTGCTTTTGATTTTTTTTGAACGAGATAGGTATATTTTTTTCTTTTAATTTCTAAATGAACGCGTGTCAAAAGAAAAACGCCAGATGTTTGAAAGGATGAAACGTGTCATTTGCCTTGAGAAATAGTTTTAATTAAATATATATATATATATTTAAATTCAAATTCAAATTTTTTATTTCCACGACTCAAAATTTTGATCACCAATCGAAGCGTGCCGCCGGGCATTCATAATGTTATGCCCCTATTTTGAACGCAATGGAAAAGGTTTCGAGTCCAAATTCGATCGTATGGAGAAGATAGCTTTTTGGACCTAGTTATAATATTGGATTTTCAGTATAATTTCAGCGTGTTTTTATGTCATACGATCACACGACAACTCCGAATGTTACGGAAATTGAAATTCGATAATAATACACTATTACGAATCCAATGGAACTTGTTCCGTTGAATTCCGAGACTGTGCCTTGGAAGGCTATTTTCAAATATCGATTTAAACGACGTTGTTGGGCGAATTCTCACCCAGAAGATCTCAAAACCAAGAATCCACAGTTTCACTCGGGTTCGCAATCTCCACTTCATTCAGCACGACCAATCACCTTCCCATTCGGCCTTGACTCATTCGGCCTTGACACATTCGGCCTCCACCTCATTCGGCCTCCACCTCATTCGGCTTCCTTTCCACCACCGGTCCAAGCAGACAACACCGAACCAACTTCCAAAGCCACCACCGAATCAACATTCCCCTCTACTGCCGAACCATAGGGATGCTGCCCCATGCCGAACCAACCCATCAACAAGGCCACCACCGGACCAAACGAGCACCGAACCACCTAACTACCACCGGTCCATACCTACCACCGATCCAAAGCCCAATGCCGAACGAAGCTCTGCCGAACCAGGTGATTGCCAGTCCAGATTGTCTCAGCCCGGGCCTACCAGCAGCTATATACCTCCAAGACCCCTGCCCCCTACCTCATTCTATAAATAGAGGGGTAGGGGTACAACAATGGCAGACAAGTTTGAGAGCTCAAGCAAGGAAGGAACTTTCAAACTACTTTCATATACTTATATACGAAGCATTGTACTTGTAATCTGAAAGAAAGAAGATAATAACATATAAAGTGGACGTAGGCACATTCTGGCCGAACCACTATAAATCCGCGTGTCTTTTACATTTCAGCCCCTACTTCTTTTATATTTACATACTCATCTAAAATCATTGAAAATCACATATAATCAACTAAATAATACGACTTGGAGGTGTTTGTCCATTTTTTGTGCAAACATTTTTGGTGCTTTCACTGAGAATTGAACTCAAGCTTCATCTTCTCCCACTCAACCTTCTTCCTAACAACATCGCTCGTTGCTTAGAAATCATGCCTTCCAAACAGAGAAAGGATGTTAACAAAGGAAAGAACATCGCAACTAGCAGCCTTCCAGATCCAGCAATCGCAGATCAGCCCACTTCAACAGCAGTACCAGATGAAAATCAGGAAAATCCAACTGGTCCCGCAACGGAACAACCAATCACTAGGGCAGATCTGGACAGGGTTGTGGCTGAAGTAACTAACCGCTTCACATCCCAACAAGAAAATTTGGTGGACCAACTCATGTCACGCTTAAGGGATGCTAAAGAGTCCAACCGCAACACTGAATCATGGGGTGAATCCCAATCTGGAGGATCTCGGAGGCAACAAAGGTCTTCCCTCTTCGAAGAAGCTATCAACAGGAACAACAATGATAGGGGCCGCGCCCGGACTCAGCCCGAATTCCGACTCGAGGAAGCGCTTGGAACCGAACCCAGTGGGGGAGGCACCAGGCGAGGATCGGATGTAGCTGAGCCAGTCATGCCACCTAATCATAGAAACCCCGCTGAACGGAGCCGAGCTAGGACCCAGCCCGAAGTTGACCCCATGGATATGCTCGAAACAGAACCCCACAGGGGAAGATCAAGGCAGGGAGCAACTGTAGCTGGTCCTAGCGTGCATCCGAGCAGCCAGAGACAACCACTGGATAATGCTAGAAGTGATAGACTATACCATCCCTACAGGTCATCTGGACGAGATAGATCCCGCAGGGAAGAACCAAGCTCGTTTTTGTCCGCTCCAAATTCTGACGAACGAATGGCACGATTATTCAGAGAATGTGTCCAACGGGAGCAAAGGGACCGGGGAATAGGCGCTAGGGTCACCAGCCCCTTTACCCGAAACATCGAAACTGCCATCACTCCCCGGGAATGGAAAATGCCAAACATGGAACCTTACAAAGGAACTTCCGACCCCATCGTACACTTACAGAGATACACCCAGCATATGCTCATGAGTGGAGCAACAGAAGGAGTATTATGTAAATGCTTTCCGCTATTCCTAACAGATCTAGCTACCTCCTGGTTCTGCCATCTACCCCAAGGATCCATCAGCTCATGGGAGATGTTGAAAGAAAGGTTTATTAGCCAGTTCCGCATCCATGTGGAACAACCCAAGGATGCTTATTCTCTATCCAATGTCAAACAGAAATCCGGAGAGACGCTGCAACAATATCTAACACGGTTCAACGCCGCAGCGGCAGCAGTTCAAGATGCCGAAGAAAAACTCACTCTAATGGCCCTCTGTAGTGGTGTACATCCAGACACCAAGTTTGCCAGAAGATTAACTAAGGAAAAACCAGCTACCTTGCCTGATTTCTTCCATGAAGCTGGAAAGTATATGAGACTTGAAGACGCTGCTACGGAGAGGCAGTCAGGGCAACAAGGCAAGATAGTTCAGGACAAGGTTCCCACTGCGGCTAAGGACGCTCGAAGAAATGAATCTAGAGACAATGCTGGGGGCAGGAAGGTCGAAAAGCGCCAATATCGACCAGGACCGAGATTTGACTCCTACACTCCTTTGAATGAAACAATCGAAAACATCTTCCTAGCCACTCAGGGCGAACTCGGATACAAGCGCCCCCCGCACAAGAAAGAATCAGATAACGCACTCAAGTCTGGAAAGTTCTGTCGCTTCCACGAATCCCACGGGCATGACACCAATGAATGCCACCATCTTCGGGATTTGATCGAAGAACACATTAGAAGAAGAAGGCTGGAACGCTATGTGAAAGGTCAGAACAGGACTCCAACTCCTGTCAATGAGAACTCAAAGCAACCCCTCCTAGAAGTAGGCGGAGGGAGTCGCAACAATCACAACACCAGTGGCTCTAGTCAAGAGAAGATAGTAGTCCTTACCATCTCGGGAGGACCACACATCGCCGACAGAAGTTGGGCAGAGATGGAAAGGTATGGCAAGTCGCTTAGAAATGCAGAATGCTTTGTTAACTCCATCACGGAAGAACGCCACCCGAAACGAAAAGAGAGCGACGACATCATATTCAGTAGGCGTGATTTGGAAGGAAGACAGTACCCACATATGTATCCTATGGTCATCTCTGCCTGGTTCGGTCCAGCTAAATATTTTCGGATTCTAATAGACACAGGAAGCTCCGTAAATATCCTATTCAAACATGCTTTCGACAAAATGAAGTTATCAATGAAGGATGTATCTCCCTGTGACAAACCACTGCACGGTTTCACTGGAGATGCAAAAATGCCCCTCGGGCAACTTGACCACTTCGTCGAAATAGGAAGTCATCCCCGCTCCGTTGTGCGAAAACAAACGTTCGTACTAATAGAAAACCACTCGGCTTACAACGCCTTCTTGGGAAGACCAGCCTTGTCTGACTTCCAGATTGTATTAGCCCCCTGGTGCCTGAAAATGAAATTTCCAACAGACAACGGAGTAGGAGAAGTAGAAGGAGATCAAGATGCTGCCCGAGACTGCTACGTAACTGAACTTCGCAATAACCGCAGAAAGAATAAAGGAAAAGATGCAGAGACTACTCTCTGCATGAAAAGCTTGGAGGCATAGCAACTAAAGAAAGCCCCTCCTCTTCGATACACAAGCGATCCCTTCAATGAACTAGACCCCAGGGATAGAGAGGAGGAGGCTACCGCCGAGCCTGCAGAGGCTATGGAATTCGTATCTGTAGACAAGCACGATTCAAGTAAACTATTAAAAGTCGGATCTCAGCTAAAAACGGAGTTGAAAGATCAACTCATTGACTTTCTCCGCCACAACTTAGATGTATTTGCGTGGACCCATGCCGATATGACAGGAATCTCCCCCGACATAGCATGCCACATGCTGAACATCGATCCCACCAAGGTACCAGTAAAGCAGAAAAAGAGGAGCATGGGGGCAGAGCGATCGGCAGCCCTTGATGAGGAAGTAAAGAATCTACTTGCTAATGGCTTCATACGGGAAGTCATCTACGCAGAATGGATCGCTAACCCAGTGCTAGTAAAAAAGGCCAATGGAAAGTGGCGGACATGTATTGACTTCTCCAATCTGAATGACGCTTGCCCAAAAGATTGCTTCCCACTTCCCCGAATTGACCAACTTGTGGACAGCACAGCCGGACACGAACTCCTATCTTTTATGGATGCATACTCCGGATATAACCATATTCCCATGCACGCTCCTGATCAAGACCACACTAGCTTCATCACCGACCGCGGACTATATTGTTACAAAGTCATGCCTTTTGGACTCAAAAATGCTGGAGCTACCTATCAGCGCCTCGTCAACAAGATGTTCGCGGAACTAATAGGACGAACTATGGAAGTGTATGTGGATGACATGTTGGTAAAGTCCAGGAAAGCCGACGACCATGTAAGCCACCTGGGCGAGATGTTTCAAGTACTTCGCCGATATGGAATGAAGCTGAATCCTCTAAAGTGCTCCTTCGGAGTATCTTCGGGAAAATTCTTAGGATTTATTGTCCACGCCAGAGGAATCGAAGCAAACCCTGAACAAATCCGGGCTCTAAAAGAAATAAGGATACCCTCCACTCGAAAAGAAATGCAGAGCCTAAACGGAAAGGTGGCCGCCCTAAGCAGATTCATTTCCAAGGCAACTGATAAGTGTGTCCCTTTCTTCGAAGCTCTCAAGAAAGACAAAGGGAGATTCGAGTGGACCGATGAATGCTTAAAAGCCTTCCTCAACCTAATCGAACACCTTCAGAGACCACCAGTACTCTCAACTCCAAATGAAGGTGAAGTGTTATACCTATACCTCGCTATATCATCTCATGCTCTAAGCGCCGCCTTGGTAAGAGAAGAAGACCGCACACAACGCCCGGTTTACTTTGTAAGTAAGAGATTTACAGGGGCAGAGGCCAGATACCCTAAACTAGAGAAATTAGCATATTGTTTATTGATCGCGTCACGAAAACTGCGACACTACTTCCAGTCTCACTCCATCAGGGTTCTAACCGATCAACCGCTAAGACAAGTGCTCCATCGTCCTGACACTTCTGGGCGACTCCTCAAATGGTGCATCGAACTAAGTCAGTATGATATCACCTACCATCCTCGCACCGCTATCAAAGGACAAGCCATGGCCGATTTCATTGCCGAATTCACTACCAACGAAGGCAAGGAACAATCCGAAGTAGCAAAAAACATCAAGTGGAACCTCTTTGTAGATGGAGCATCGAACGAACAAGGCTCGGGGGCAGGAATTGTGATCATCACCCCCAGGGGAAGAAAGTTGTACTATGCATTAAGGTTGGAGTTCACGGCCACTAACAACGATGCTGAATATGAAGCAGTAATAGCGGGATTGGAGCTTGCCCTGGAAATTGGAATCAATTCCTTATGTCTTCATAGTGATTCTCAGCTTATCGTAAACCAGGTACTAGGAGAATTCCAGACTCGAGGAGAACGACTCACAGCATACCTAAAGAAAACCAAACTGCTGCTCGATCAATTGGACCACTATCTAATCAAACATATTCCTCGAGAAGAGAACCAAGAGGCAGATGAACTTGCAAAGCAAGCTAGTATGAAGAATAGCACCATTTTCGGAACACTAGCCATCTCAAGGCAGCTAGCCCCAAGTTTCAAACCAGTAAATCTGGTAACTGCAATCGAAGAAGGAACCTGGATGACTCCTATCCGGAAATATTTGCAAGATGGCACACTGCCCGACAGGCGTGACGAAGCCAAGAGGATCTTGAGGAAAGTTCCCCACTACACGATACAAGAAGGCATCCTCTATCGGCGTGGCTTCTCTGGCCCCTTATTGAGATGCATCGCTGGAAGGGAAGCCAAGGAGATCTTATCAAACATCCATCAGGGAGGATGCGGAGATCACACTGGGGGGCAGACTTTGGCAAGGAAGATACTCCGATATGGATATTACTGGCCCACACTAAACAAAGACGCTCTAGACTTCGTCAAGAAATGCGACAGATGTCAGAAATTTGCCAAGATTCCTCGACTGCCCACAAATGAAATTACTCAAATGACCAGCCCTTGGCCCTTTGCTGTATGGGGAATTGACTTAATTGGCGAACTGCCAACGGGCCGAGGCGGAGCCAAATATGCTGTAGTGGCAGTCGATTATTTCACCAAATGGGTGGAAGCAGAACCTCTAAATAAAATATCTTCAGCAAAAGTTATAAACTTCTTGATCAAAAATATTCTGTGCAGGTACGGAGTCCCACTCAAGATCATATCAGACAATGGACTCCAGTTTGACAGCGAAGAATTTGCCGACTGGTGCCAAGAGCATGGAATTCATAAAAGCTTCTCATCAGTAGCTTATCCTCAGGCAAACGGACAAGTTGAAGCTGTCAACAAAATTCTCAAAACCCTAATCAAGAAGAAACTTGAAAAGTCAAAAGGCGCTTGGGTGGACGAACTTCCTACGGCACTATGGGCATACCGCACGTCTTTCAGAACATCAACGGGACATACTCCTTTCTCCTTGGCATATGGATCGGAGGCAATGCTCCCAGTTGAGACTATTGTGCCTTCCCACCGTAGGATCCACTACAACCCAGAAGAAAACGAAGAACTCCTCCTCATGTCTTTGGATCTGATTGAGGAAAGGAGAAACGATGCAGCACTTAAAGCAGCAGCTCACAAGCAAAAAGTGGCAGCGCTATACAATTCCAAAGTCAAGCATCGCAGCTTACAAGAAGGAGATCTTGTCCTCAGGCGAATCTTTCCGCGCCCCGGGGCACTAGACCCCATCTGGGACAGACCGTATGTAATTCATAAAGATCTCCACAACGGAGCTTATATTTTGTCAACAGTGGACGGAGAGGTGTTCCAGAGGGCATGGAACATCCGACACCTCCGTCGATACTTTTCTTAACTTGTACTGCCCATATGAAGTGAATTAACAAAGAGAATCAGTGGACGTAGGCACTTTCGTGCCGAACCACTTTAAAAAATCTTGTCTCTTTTTAGCTTGTTCCTTTATGTCTTGGCTACTTGTTAAGTTTTATCCCTTTCTGTTGAACAAAATCCTAGGGCATCTCCACTCAAGGCGCACCGCGGCCTCATCTGGACTAGGCCTAACAGGTACGCTACGATTCTATGCACTCACCAATGAGACACTTTTGCTCCAGCATCCCTCTGCTGCGGGTTAACTCATTGCGCGCCTGCCCTCAAAGCCAACTGTAATGAGCCGATTATAAGTCATCATAAAGGCCGACTATAGCCGATGGCAGCTCATTACGGCGTTCGGCTCGCCGGCAACTATGAACCTACTTTAAGCCCCAACATAAGGTGTGGCCAGCCAGGGGTAGTTCACGGCCAACGGCACCCACGCTAGCCGGCCACGGTAAATCGAATAATACCCACGATTACGGACCATAATGGTTCGGGTAGTTACCGTGCGCGATCTCGGCTCCGATGTGTCTTAAGTGCGGCTGTGGTAAAAAAGAAAACTCCCCGCGGAGGCGTAAGATGGGTGACAAATGTCTCCAAGACCCACAGCTAGGGAAAGTGACTACAAAACCCGTTTGCCACGAACTT
Organism: Allium cepa; assembly: GCA_030765085.1. Classification (NCBI taxonomy): domain Eukaryota; kingdom Viridiplantae; phylum Streptophyta; class Magnoliopsida; order Asparagales; family Amaryllidaceae; genus Allium; species Allium cepa. The sequence continues at coordinate 807,286,289 of CM060938.1, forward strand.
AAGCACATCGACGGCCTTCCGTGACTGGAAGTTTTACTTTTACTATATTTCCATTTCATTTAAATACTTTTCTCCTATCCTGTATAACAAACTCTAAAGTACAGGAAACCAAATAGGAAGCATTCGCTAGTGAGAAACTAAGTCTGCATACTGGGTGGCAGGGTACTCAGCTATATCCGTGAACAGTTACATAAGACACTCTAAGCTACCGCCTGCGAATGAAACATAAAGGGCGGTACTCTCTTTTCTTGTACATAAATACGTAACTATAGCTTGTTCGTACAATAACATTGCAACACATGAAATTATATTTCTAGCAAAAAACTTAGCATCAAACACAACTAGAATCACAGGCATATACATAGTTATATTTCTCACGCAGCACATCAAGATGACAACAACATTTAAACATAACAACATCAGCTTATATTATAAATTCACACGAAGTTATTCTTTGCAAATAATATTATTATAGTTACATGTCAATGACTAACGTAAACAGTGATAAAAAGAAATAAAAAGGTGGCAGCCGCGTCCACACTCCATCACCAACTTCCCCAGTCTACTTAGCCGCAGGATCAGAGCCCCCAGCATGTGGATCAGGAGTCCCACCTGTCCAGTTCAGAAGAGGAATTCATTAAACGAACGATCAAGTTATGAAAACACGGAAAGGAAAGAAAGGCAAAAGAATAACTCACCAGCATCCGCCGCTTGATCCTCATCATCCAACTGCACGCCCGCTTCCTCTGCAGCAAGCAGCCGCATCCCCTCCTTCACCGCCGCTTGCTCCTCCTTCGAGAACTGGGCAGTAACCGCATCCAAATTGAAAGCCTCTCCGCCTTCCTTACCCGCGTTCACCCTGGCCTCCTCTAAAGCCTGGAGATACACCTTGGCCATCACCCGAGGGTAATCGTCCATCCAAGACAAGCCGCCCTCCTTCCAAGTGTGGAAGTACATGTCCTGCAGTATCTCATCCATCATCCCCTCATTCTCCTCAAACTCCCTCACCCGGGCCTTGGAAGCTTGCAACTTGGCGACGGCAATGTCCCTCTCTGATTGGTATCTCAAGCAGTCAGCCTGGAGAGACCTCCTCATTTCCTCCTCCTTTAACTTGAGGGACCTCCTCATCTCCTCCATCTCCTCCTTCAACTCGGCCTGAGCCATCTCCGCAGCCTCGAGCCTCCCAGACAACTCCTCTACCCGCTCAAGATCCGCATTTCGAACCTCGTCCACCGTCGTAATGGCCATGTTAATCCGTTCCCTGCAGGCGACCTCCATCTTCCGTAATTCTGCCCTACTGGCCTTCTCCATCGTCTCTTTCAGCCGCTTGGAGGCTTCCTCATGCTGGGAAATCTGGATGGCTTGATCGGCGAGCTGCTTGGCCTGATCGGCAACTTTTAACCTCAACCGAATATTAGCACTCCCGATCTCTTCCCCGGCCTTGGCCAATTTAGCATGATGCTCCATTAACTTCTTGGTCTCTACGGCCACCCGATCGATGTTATCCATGGCTTCGTCCCCCATGGTGACTACCCGTGTAGTAAGTAAATCAAGATCTAAAGACTTGGCCTCGTCCAGCACTCTTACCATGGGGTTGCGGGGAAGGAGGTGCTTGCCCGTGGCCTCATCAAATGAGATATCCTGAAAGCTCGGATCTAAATCAGGATGATCGGCAAAAGGGTTACGAGGCACGGGGCGAGGCACATCAGGACGCCTTATACGAATAACAGTTGGGCTCTTGAAAGGAGGATGAGGGGGGCCGGATTCCGTGCTCTCCTCCGTAGTATCACAAGGAGGCTGAGTAGGAAGCTGCGAATCAGGGGAAGACTCAAATAAGGAACGGCTCCGCTTCTTTTTCCGAATGCCCTCTTCAATGACCCCAAGAAGAGGGCGATAACTGACTACATCCCCAGTGCGACCAGTAGAGGGTTTCGTAGAAGCTCTCCTCGACTTAAACTGCTCAAGGCGGCGTCGAACGTCCGACGTTTTAACCACCTGGCCTGCCCCTGGAATAAAGAACAAGTGTTACGAACATACAATAATCCACAGTTCGAAAAATGTGTTAAGTTAAAAGGAAAGAAAAGTGAGAAGACACATCTATTATACAAACCCGGCGGAGGAGTGGGATACTGCAATAAGTCCTGGATCTCATTCCAGGACGGAAGTGAACCGTAAAAAATTTCTAAGTCCCTATCGAAAATGGAATCGGCAGAGGACAAAAGTTCACCTTGCATCGCCGGAATCGCCCTAGCTGAGGAACCCTTAGAGGATGGGTCAGTGCCAGCCACAGCTTTGCCGGTTTCCTTTGCCTTCTCCGTTTCCGACTCTCCCTCCGACTCCCCGAAGGCCCGACGGAGAGCCTCATCCAGTTCAAGGTCTTGCTCAGAGGTTAGGGCACCGACGCCACTACCACCTTGACCGTCGCCATCTCCTCCACCCTCCGACCCTTCTCCAACCTCGCCTCCTTCCTCCTCTTCTACACCTTCCTCCTCCGGGACAGTCAGAAAAGTACTTGGAGAAGGGCCATCAGACTTCTTCAGTTTCTTCCCCCCGACAACGGGACGCTCTGCAAAAGGCTCCCTCTTACCGCTCTTCACCATAGCCCCCTCCTTAGCTTTAGCAGCCTTCTCCTCAGCCGTATCTCTTTGCTTAACCACGGACTGGTGCGGTAAGATCAAATTATACTCCAAGAGGGTTGCGTTCCTGATCAAGAAGGAGGCCGACCGGTCCCGTGCCGGAATAGCCTTTAGTTCAGCAGCCATTCGCACCAAGGAATCATCCTCCACGACTGCAATACCACCCGTCGCTAGCCAGAAATAGAAGCATGTCAGAAAAAACACTACAGTCAAAACATGGAAAGTATAAATGAAATCCATCTTACAGCCGGAAGTGAAAAGGCGGAAAGAAACAGCATCGTCCTTGATGAAGAACCACTCTTTCTTGAACATGGTAAACTTGGAATATAAGTCCAGGACTGGTTTGAAGGGCACGGCCGCTTCCAGACTAATATACGGAGACCCCTTCTTATAGCCTCTAAGGTTGTACAAATATCGAATTTCCCGGTTAGAAGGAGGACGCCCGTACCTCCTCTGGAAGATAACAAAAAGGCTCACCAGAATGGCATAAGAGTTAGGCTGAAGTTGGAAGGGAGCCACCTTCAAATACGTGGTGAAGCTTACTATCTAAGCGTTGATAGGAGGGATAGCACCGCACATGCAATGGTATCTGCTATAAGCAAAGTAGCCTTCGGGAGGATTATACGGCATCACTCCATCTCCCGGCAGCAGCATAAGAGCCCTGTCTATCCCGAAGGAACGGGATATGACGTCAAGTTGCTCCTCCTTTAGGGAGCTAGGAAAGCAATCAGGGGGGGAGATCAGAAGTTCCTGTGGACCATATCCATCCACTAATGACCTCGGAACAGGTCGATGTTGCCCGGATCCTGGTTGGGCTGGGGGCACAGAAGAAGGCTCTCCCCCATCCTTGGATTTCCGTCTGTCTGATCGTGTTTCTGCCTTACGAGTCATTTATCTGCATGCACAAAAGTGAAAAACATGACGTTAGAACGAAAGTATAAGCAAGCAAGCATACATAAGTCCAGAATACGAGGTTCATTCGGCACTGGGGTCCTAAGTCCATTCGGTAGTACAAGTCTTAAGTTCATTCGGTGGTACATGTCCAAGTTCATTCGGCACTAAGGCCTTAAGCTCATTCGGCATTTGAGATCTTACGTGTGCATTCGGCATTCTGAACCATTCGGTAATAAGAGGCATTCGGCAATAGGGTACATACCTGATTCGGTAGAAGATTGATTCGGTAGAAGATTGGTTCGGCAGAAGATTGGTTCGGCAGAAGACTTGGTTCGGTAAGGAAAAACCAAAGGGGGGTGTAGCCTCTATATATAGGCGAGCTCAGGACCGCCGAACCAGCTGGTTCGGCCCACCGAATAGAAACACCGGACCAATACCAAACGTACCGAACCAAACGAATACCGAATGAACCCATCCATGCCGGACCAACCAAAGGACCGAATGAAGCTATCTCCACCAGCGAAAACCAGGAACAGGGGGCACGCAGGCTCCTCACTCAGATAAGTACTGAACTCTAGAACTAGCTAATAAAATAAGGATTATGATAACAATGAATAAGTCGTAAAACTCTCACTAACATGGATTAATCGTTTACACGTGTACACGACCACGAATGGTCCATAGGCACGCTCCGAATGGTTATTAACCCTATCGTCGTGGGAATTTACACTTTGACACGCCTTTTTAAACTCATAGATGAAACGAATATTTGATTCTGGTAATTATGAAATGGCTAAGCTACTTACACATGTACGGGGTCGCGAACGATCCCTAGGCATGCTCTGAGCTAGCGATAAACCATCTTGACAAACGATCCAAGGATCCACTCTGACATGAACCTGGCATCGATGATGCTAAGCCCCCTCGGGGCTCACTCTCCCGTCCCAAACGGCTCAGTTCAATTAAAATATTCCGATCACGAACGGTTGTTATTTAAAATCATGCTAAAACTGTAAATTCCTTTGCAGGACATCAGCAGGATACGAACATCCAGCCCATGGCGTTACCAAACAAGCCTTTCTACCACAAGGAAACAAAGCGCGACACATGCGAGCACGTGCCCCACTTTGGGGGGCAAATGTTGGGCGAATTCTCACCCAGAAGATCTCAAAACCAAGAAGCCACAGTTTCACTCGGGTTCGCAATCTCCACTTCATTCAGCACGACCAATCACCTTCCCATTCGGCCTTGACTCATTCGGCCTTGACACATTCGGCCTCCACCTCATTCGGCCTCCACCTCATTCGGCTTCCTTTCCACCACCGGTCCAAGCAGACAACACCGAACCAACTTCCAAAGCCACCACCGAATCAACATTCCCCTCTACTGCCGAACCAGAGGGATGCTGCCCCATGCCGAACCAACCCATCAACAAGGCCACCACCGGACCAAACGAGCACCGAACCACCTAACTACCACCGGTCCATACCTACCACCGATCCAAAGCCCAATGCCGAACGAAGCTCTGCCGAACCAGGTGATTGCCAGTCCAGATTGTCTCAGCCCGGGCCCACCAGCAGCTATATACCTCCAAGACCCCTGCCCCCTACCTCATTCTATAAATAGAGGGGTAGGGGTACAACAATGGCAGACAAGTTTGAGAGCTCAAGCAAGGAAGGAACTTTCAAACTACTTTCATATACTTATATACGAAGCATTGTACTTGTAATCTGAAAGAAAGAAGATAATAACATATAAAGTGGACGTAGGCACATTCTGGCCGAACCACTATAAATCCGCGTGTCTTTTACATTTCAGCCCCTACTTCTTTTATATTTACATACTCATCTAAAATCATTGAAAATCACATATAATCAACTAAATAATACGACTTGGAGGTGTTTGTCCATTTTTTGTGCAAACAGACGTAAATTACAAAACTGAATAAAACATTTCCAAATTCAATTCTGAAGTTTCCATTATCTTCAGTATCATCAATTTAAATTTTACAAGCCTTTGAAATATTTTTAACCAGCTTAAAAATCAAGATTCAATATTTTACCCAATTAAATTTAATAATTTTAGTTGCCAAATTCATTCTGATATTTGAAATTCAAGTTAAACTAACTTCCAAATATTTAAAATCAATTAAATATTTCAATTTCAAATGTTCAAAATTCTGGGTCATCACACATGCATTCATTTGTAACAACCCTATATTTTGTAACTATTTTATTGTATATTTTAATTATTTTAATGTAAGATTTTGATTTAAAAACTTATTTTACTTATTTGAAATGATTAAATTTATCATTTAAATATAATCCTGATTTTATATGAGTTATAATTCCAAACTTGTGTAAGTTGAATATTTGCCTGAAATGCTGATTTTGGTGAAAATAGTCAAACTGTGACTTTCAACTTAAAATTTTAAAAGTTTAAAATTTTAATTTTTTTTCTTTTATTATGAAAGTACATAAAATTCTAAGAACACCACTTTTCGTTTCGTTGAATTTGGATGTAAATTGTGAAAGTTATACCCTTCACAATATTGTGCGTATATAGTGTTATTTACAATGACTATTTTAAATTGTATAAATTACTTCTTCTTTATTATATTTTATTTAATATGTGATAATATGTTATATTATGTATATTTTTACTTTTAAGTATTTTTAAAATGATAATATAATTTTTCTAAAGTTTATTTGAATTTATTTCAATTTATAAAGCCTAGTTGGTATTTACTGCATTTTTCTTTATTTAACTTTCTATTTAATAAAAATTAAATTATTATTTTACCTTGAAAATGTTTTAAAACCATTTTTAATTCAAAATTTGTGTTAAAATATATTTTTTGTGAAGTAATAAATTTTCCAAAGTCATTGGAGATTTTCTTGTAATTTTTATGTCAGGGTTGCTATTTTTAAGCAATTTCTTATTTCCTTTTTCTATTTTACTTAAAATAAATTATTTATTTTATTTTTTTCTTTCTTAGTTTCGGTTTTAAATAAAATTTCTGAGTTTATTTTGTTTTTATAAAATTAAAAAGAAAAGAAAATGCAAAAGGTTTAGAAAGTTAAGAGATCTTAAAAGCCTGAAACGTAAAGGCGTTTTATCCGTTTCTTTTTGCAATTAATACATCAATTTATTGATTTATTTTATACATTCACTTTTATTGCTGTGTTTTACTTTATTTTATTCATTTTACATGTATTTAAATTTAAGAAATTTTTTCCAAAGTGTGTTGAAGTTATTTCTAATTCCTAAATCTAGTTTTCATTTTTCTGTGCCATTTTTCTTATTTTAATCATATCTAATTAATAATTAATTATTAATATTTTGTTTATCTGTTATATTTTCGAATTCTAACTGAAATTTATAAGTGTTTTCAGTTATTTAAGATGTGTATGAATATACATAGGAAGTTTAAAAGGTTTGAAAGCAAAGAAACGTAAAACCGTTTTAACGTTTCTTCTTCCGTTTCTTTTCCAATTAATAGATTTAATTTCCTTTGACCGTTTCTTTCTTTATTGTAGCTGTGCATTTCTTACCTCATTTTCACGTGAAAACATTCCTCTCCACTTCATTTTTCACGGTTAGAAAGGTTTGGTAATGGCTCCTCTTTTCCTCTTCTTTTTGCTCTTCTTTTTCCATTGTTTTCTTATATTTTGCCTTGTTTTCTCATGTGTATTGCTTGGCCTCTACCACCCACCATCACCACCATACTCTCCACCATCCCCTACCACTCTTCCTTAGCATCATCTCCAGCCATCATTTCAGATCCATCCATGGCCACACCTCCCTTGGTGACAAAACTCCACAAAATTGCAAATAATGTCCAAAACAATGCCCTAGCCACCACTATTACTTCACCACCTTCATACTTCACCATGGCCACCACCCCTAGCCACGACCACCACCTTACTACCACTACTACACTTCATCTTAGCCTCTGTCTAGATCTGAAATTAACATGGCCAAGACTCCATGAACCAAAACTCCACAAAAACAATGCATAAAGCCTTGAAACATTCATGATAGCCACCTTATCACTTCATATCTTCATCCACCACCTTGGCCACCACCATAGGCCGCTACCACCACCTTTTCCAGACCTCCACACACCCTTCCATCTACTGTCCAAACCTGTACAAGTATGGCCAAGCCCCACTTGACCCAAGGCCGAGCCTTGTTGTGCTCAAAAACTTTATATATGTTGCCTTGACCAATTGTATGCTTCATGTTATAACCCTACCACTCCATACTCCTTCTAGCCGTGAGTTATGGTGCCAAACCTGAGCTATATCATCATCATGGATGGACCCAAGAACCTCCTAGGCCAAGCATTTGAATGGTTAAAGCAAGGTCAAGTAATCTATTCCTTTGTTGCTTCGTATTTTCATTGTTTCAACATTGTTTTGCGTTGAATATTTATGTGTATATTGTCTTGTTTTGGCTATTGTTTACAAGACAAATATCAAGGCTCTCCATTCATTCAAATCAAAAGTCATGCTATATCGTGCTTGTCGTGCTTTTGGAATCGCACTTGTGTTTGTTGTTTTGGTCTTCAGCTTGAAAAAGTGAGTCTTTCTCACTCTGACATTTATACTTATGAAAAGTGAATTGATGACAAGTGTTTAGTAATAAAAAATGTTTATGCAAGTTAATGATGATCATATGATGTGCCATGCCATGTTATTACCATATTATTACCATGTTAAAACTGTTAATTTTCACCTGACATCTGATATATGACTGTATATTGTGATATTGACCTTGTTTATATTATTTCTGTATATGATCACACTACAAGTTCCCTGTTATAAAAAAATGTTATGGGCTGAAATGATAGGCCTGAATGGTTTTAAATTTTTCATTTTGACTTGGGATTGCGGGTTTGAAATGATAAAACCCGGATTTTCTTTGTAAATTATGGGTTGAAATGATATATTACCCGTATCACTTTACCTAGCGTAGAAAATTATATACAGGCCCGTAGTTAAAATATGTTTTTTAAAATTTTAAATATTTTAGAAATTTAATTATTATAATATTTTGATTTTAAATTTAATAAAAAAAAGGATTTTTGTAAATTATTATTGATTTTCTGAATAATTGTAAGTGAAATGAATTAATGAAAAAGTTAGAAATTTTGAACGTAAGTTATTTTGGAAATTTTGATTTAATTATAATTGGAAATTTAATTGAATATGAAATTATGATAAATTTATGATAATTTGAATTTAAATGAATTTAAAGTGATTTTTATATCATATTAATGATTTTAATAAAGTTGAAATGTGAAATGAATGAATATTGTAAGTTGAAATTTTGAAATATAACTAAAACTGGAAATTTATGAAATTGACGTAAAAGTGAACTTTTAGTTAAGTAAATAAAAATAAAACAAAGTTATATTTGAGAATTTGAACTTAAGTGTTAAGTTGAAATTTAATGTAATGGATTTTAAAAATTCAACATTGCATTTTAATAAATGAATTATTATTAAATCTTGATTTTTGAATGGAAATTTAACTTTATAAAATCATGAACTTGAGGAAAATTAAATGATGTTTATAAATGTGAAAATGTATGACTTTATAAGTTAAAAAAATGTTTTAATAAAAATATAATTGGTTGAGAAATTATATTGAATATTTGAAGTTAATTGACTGTATTTTTGAAATGCTATTAATTACAATGTAAATGATATTACAGCATTTGAAAATGCTGTAGTTGATGATAATGAACTAAAAAAGCTAAATTGAATTAAAAGCTATTATAGCAATTTTTGTAAGTGCTATAAATTGTTGAATTTAACTAAGTTTATTCGAAATTTAAGTAAACCCTATTACAACATTTTAAAATGTTGTCTTTTGTTAAACTGAACTGTTTGAATGTATTTTTCCGTAGCATTTTCTAAATGCCACGAAAAGTGAATTTTCACTGCTTTGATAAACTTAAGTGAATAAATGAACTTTGGAAGTCGAAAATTTTGGAAATTTAATAATTTAATTATTAAACATAATAACTTCATTTTAATGATTAAAAATGATTTTTGGAATATGTACTGTTTTGAAATATGGATTGAAATGATATTTTAAATTGAACAAAATGAATAATGATTTGAAATGAATGTCATTTCGAAAAGTTATGATATTTTGATATATTGAATGATTGAAATGTGGTTTCGAAAAGATATGATATTTTGATATATTAAATGAATGAAATGTGGTTTTGGAAGATATGATATTTTGATATTAAAATGGTTTGAAAATGGAGTTTTGAAAGATATGATATTTTGATATTAAAATGATTTGAAAAGAAGATCTGAAAGATATGATATTCTGGAATGATTTAATCTTTATTTTGATAAAGATTTGGGTTGAAATAATATTTTATTTTGAAGTATAAATATTGTTTTAAAAAAAAATTATAACTATGGGTTATAATAACGATTGGTTGTTAAAGAGACCGGGATCGGATATTGTCTTATAGCCAGCCAATACCGAAAACCACTTTAACAACTGTATACGCGGTGGAGATTCCAGAATGAAGTAGGATGGTGGCGACGTTCTCGAGGTATATTACGTGGACCCAACTCCCGTGAGTTGGCATATATGACTAAAACAGGAGCTATACCGGGCTACACAAAGGGTCGCACCCTTTCATCGAGCATGCTCCATCGGAAACCATTCTATTACTGTTGTGATTCAATTCGGTGGCGCCACTTTGATTCGGGGGTATTGTTCGAGGTGGGCGGAAGCTGCTGGCTTGCCGTCACCACCGGTCCGGGAGTGCAAACGGTGTATCCACCCTGGCATTGCCTCGCGTGTCATGTCATATCCTTATATCGAGCCCACTACGATTTTGGTTTTAAAGATTCGACCGCGTTAAGGTTCACCATCCCCTTAACGCTATTTTCTATATGATTATACTTTACTGATTAGACACTACCGTATATAGCATATATTACTACATAGTAGTTTAACGGATCCTTAGAGGATGGGCGGTCCCAAGCATCCTTTAAGTTACTGATGCATTTTGTTACTGTTCACTTGAGTTGATTTACAGTTTATAAGTATTTATGTCCTGACTCAAGGGTTTTGTGTTTTGCTTTACGCTCGGGTCAGATTGATTGAGTTAGCATTCAAGATTCACCTTCGGCGTTAGAGCTTTCCTTGAAGATCCAGCCATCTATTTTGTTTCAGTATCCACTGGTTCAGTGACGTATCTGATTTGTACCTGATGTATCCTGTTACTCTTCTGTTGTATCTTATTTAACTCTGATGTATCTCATATTTTATATAGTAGCTTCATGAACTACTATCTCCTCTTTTACTTCCGCTGCATTATCATTATTCTGTGTCTGTGATCTGTGATTTTATTTACTGTATATTCTGAGATTTGCCAAATTTTTAATTACAACGCGGTATTTTGAGCAATTCAATTCCGGCATGAGTGTCTACCTATACACTTATAATGGATGCGAATGGTTGAAAATACCTGGTCGTTACAGTTGGTATCAGAGCTTTGGTAGCTCTAGGCAAAAACTCAGCATATGGAGTGAATGTATTTACAAAATCACTTTCATTCGAGTTTGAATCTCTTCCTTTTTGACTCAATTCCTTTGAATTTTGGAACGTTCCCTACAGTTCCAAAATCCATTCGTATCCCTCACTATTCATCTTCTTTTGACTCTGGCGTAACCCATAACTCCGCTTCGAATGATCTTTCTAGTGAGTCGGCGGTCACGCCAATTTCAAATTTAATTGAAAAAGGGGGAAAACTCCTTTGCAGTTAGCATCGATTCACCAGAGATTCTTATCTATCCTTGGTTTAGATGCTAATATCTTTTGTTATTTCAAACTCTAACTCTTGAGATCGAATGTAGATTTACCCTAGAAAAATCGACATTGATCTTATTCTTTAAGTCACGGTTGACTCGGTTAAGGTTGCCCGTGATTTATATAAGCTTATCCATCTTCCTATTCTGTTATTTAATCATGTCATCCTTGTTTCCAACTTATTTTTAAATCATAATCTCCTTTGATTTGTGTTAATCAAAAATTTGAATCTCTATCCTTCTTTGAAAATCTATTCATGTATAGTGTATTTGTAAACAAGTATTTAAAATTAAAATGTTTTATATATTGTGTTGTTTGACTTGTTGATGTTGAGTTGGGTTTCTGATCGATACGTCTGATCAGCGCTATCGATAAGATTTCCAAAACACTTTGACAGAACAAACGGACACAATATATTTTAAAAAAAAAATTGGTTAATGAAATAAATTTTGATATATAAGTAAATTTATGGAACCTAATGAAATGATTTAAATTGATAATTTGAAATGATAATACTTGATTTATCATTTATTGTTCTACAAATAGATCTGTAAATATTTGTTTATAAATTTATTTGGGAACTGAAATGAATTTAAAACAAGAATTGGAGGATTTAAATTCCGATTATTTCGAACTTTGGTTTAAAGTTTTAAAAGGTTATATTATTTAAAGTATTTTGAATAGAATTTGTTTTCAAAGAATTTTAAAGGTTTAAAATTAGTGCTCTTCTCTTTGTCGCTGGAAAATAACTTCGGTGATGATCGCGACATCATCGACGTTCATTTTCGAGTTTCGAAGCTAAGAGACTGTTCTGTGGTCTTGCTACAGCTTTGTTTTGGGAAATTAAATTGATTTGAATTTCTAAAATATGACTTGATTTATAATATATATATATATAGATATATGATTGAAATTTGATTTGACATATTATATATGTATATATATTATTTCTTATCTCTAAATGGTCTGAAGAAATCAGAAATTTAATTCTTAAATTCTATTTTTAAAGAATAATTTCAATTATAAAAAGAAAATAAAAAAAATTGAATAAATGATTTAAGCTTGAAATGATTGAATTGGAAATTTATTTGTATAATACAATTGCATTCAAATATAACTTACCAAAATTTCAGAAGTTAAAAATGTAATTGGATAATATACGATATAAAAAGATTTTATAAGTAAAATTTGAGTAGTTATAAAAAAAAGTGTAAATATATTTAACATGAGTGATAAATATATTGAGAGGAATAAATTTAATTTTGATTAGGAATAAAGAAGAATAAAATTTGTTAAGTACATTGTGAGTGTAATAAATGATTATTTTTCAAACCCATGGTTTTAAAAATGATTAATTTTAGATGATTGGATAATAAGATAATGAAATTTAAGATAGTTAAGATTTATTTAACTTGTGTAAAGATTTATTCTCTGTTTAAGTTGAAATCTCCATGCTTTCAAATTCATTTCCTTATTTTGTTTTTCAAACTATCTTTTGGTTGTCCTGATTATCCTTATCTTGCTATAGACCGGTATAGGCATCTTTCTATAATCTTTCTGTTTAGAAATCTTTCTATAATCTTTGATAATCTGCACCTTGCGAAACTTACCTATAACAACAGTTATCATGCATAATTTCAATCTCCTTGCCATCTTTTCTTAATCCTATTTCACTCTATCTTTTCTGTGCCCTTCCATACCTCATTCCTTTTCGGAGACGAAAAGTTTTGAGTGGGGGAGAGTGTAACAACCCTGTATTTTGTAATTATTTTATTGTATATTTTAATTATTTTAATGTAAGATTTTGATTTAAAAACTTATTTTACTTATTTGAATTGATTAAATTTATCATTTAAATATAATCCTGATTTTTATATGAGTTATAATTCCAAACTTGTGTAAGTTGAATATTTGCCTGAAATGCTGATTTTGGTCAAAATAGTCAAACTGTGACTTTCAACTTAAAATTTTAAAATTTTAAAATTTTAATTTTTTTTCTTTTATTATGAAAGTACATAAAATTCTAAGAACACCACTTTTTGTTTCGTTGAATTTGGATGTAAATTGTGAAAGTTATACCCTTTACAATATTGTGCGTATATAGTGTTATTTAGAATGACTATTTTAAATTGTATAAATTACTTCTTCTTTGTTATATTTTATTTTAATATGTGATAATATGTTATATTATGTATATTTTGACTTTTAAGTATTTTTAAAATGATAATATAATTTTTCTAAAGTTTATTTGAATTTATTTCAATTTATAAAGCCTAGTTGGTATTTACTGCATTTTTCTTTATTTAACTTTCTATTTAATAAAAATTAAATTATTATTTTGCCTTGAAAATGTTTTAAAACCATTTTTAATTCAAATTTTGTGTTAAAATATATTTTTTGTGAAGTAATAAATTTTCCAAAGTCATTGGAGATTTTCTTGTAATTTTTATGTCAGGGTTGCTATTTTTAAGCAATTACTTATTTCCTTTTTCTATTTTACTTAAAATAAATTTTTTATTTTATTTTTTTCTTACTTATTTTCAGTTTTAAATAACATTTCTGATTTTATTTTATTTTTATAAAATTAAAAAGAAAAGGAAATGCAAAAGATTTAGAAAGTTAAGAGATCTTAAAAGCCTGCAACGTAAAGGCGTTTTATCCGTTACTTTTTGCCATTAATACATCAATTTATTGATTTATTTTATACATTCACTTTTATTGCTGTGTTTTACTTTATTTTATTCATTTTACATGTATTTAAATTTAAGAAATTTTTTTCAAAGTGTATTGAAGTTATTTCTAATTCCTAAATCTAGTTTTCATTTTTCTGTGCCATTTTTCTTATTTTAATCATATCTAATTAATAATTAATTATTAATATTTTGTTTATCTGTTATATTTTCGAATTCTAACTGAAATTTATAAGTGTTTTCAGTTATTTAAGATGTGTATGAATATATATAGGAAGTTTAAAAGGTTTGAAAGCAAAGAAACGTAAAACCGTTTTAACGTTTCATCTTCCGTTTCTTTTCCAATTAATAGATTTAATTTCCTTTGACCGTTCCTTTCTTTATTGTAGCTGTGCATTTCTTACCTCATTTTCAAGTGAAAACATTCCTCTCCACTTCAATTTTCACGGCTAGAAAGGTTTGGTAATGGCTCCTCTTTTCCTCTTCTTTTTGCTCTTCTTTTTCCATTGTTTTCTTATATTTTGCCTTGTTTTCTCATGTGTATTGCTTGGACTCTACCACCCACCATCACCACCATACTCTCCACCGTCCCCTACCACTCTTCCTTAGCATCATCTCCAGCCATCATTTCAGATCCATCCATGGCCACACCTCCCTTGGTGACAAAACTCCACAAAATTGCAAATAATGTCCAAAACAATGCCCTAGCCACCACTATAACTTCACCACCTTCATACTTCACCATGGCCACCACCCCTAGCCACGACCACCACCTTACTACCACTACTATACTTCATCTTAGCCTCTGTCCAGATCTGAAATTAACATGGTCAAGACTCCATGAACCAAAACTCCACAAAAACAATGCATAAAGCCTTGAAACATTCATGATAGCCACCTTATCACTTCATATCTTCATCCACCACCTTGGCCACCACCATAGGCCGCTACCACCACCTTTTGCAGACCTCCCTACACCCCTCCATCTACTGTCCAAACCTGTACAAGTATGGCCAAGCCCCACTTGACCCAAGGCCGAGCCTTGTTGTGCTCAAAAACTTCATATATGTTTCCTTGACCAATTGTATGCTTCATGTTATAACCCTACCACTCCATACTCCTTCTAGCCGTGAGTTATGGTGCCAAACCTGAGCTATATCATCATCATGGATGAACCCAAGAACCTCCTAGGCCAAGCATTTGAATGGTTAAAGCAAGGTCAAGTAATCTATTTCTTTGTTGCTTCGTATTTTCATTGTTTCAACATTGTTTTGCGTTGAATATTTATGTGTATATTGTCTTGTTTTGGCTATTGTTTACAAGACAAATATCAAGGCTCTCCATTCATTCAAATCAAAAGTCATGCTATATCGTGCTTGTCGTGCTTTTGGAATCGCACTTGTGTTTGTTGTTTTGGTCTTCAGCTTGAAAAAGTGAGTCTTTCTCACTCTGACATTTATACTTATGAAAAGTGAATTGATGACAAGTGTTTAGTAATAAAAAATGTTTATGCAAATTAATGATGATCATATGATATGCCATGCCATGTTATTACCATATTATTACCATGTTAAAACTGTTAATTTTCACCTGACATCTGATATATGACTATATATTGTGATATTGACCTTGTTTATATTATTTCTGTATATGATCACACTACAAGTTCCCTGTTAGAAAAAAATGTTATGGGCTGAAATGATAGGCCTGAATGGTTTTAAATTTTTCATTTTGACTTGGGATTGCGGATTTGAAATGATAAAACCCGGATTTTCTTTGTAAATTATGGGTTGAAATGATATATTACCCGTATCACTTTACCTAGCGTAGAAAATTATATACAGGCCCGTAGTTAAAATATGTTTTTCTAAAATTTTAAATATTTTAGAAATTTAATTATTATAATATTTTGATTTTAAATTTAATAAAAAAAAGGATTTTTGTAAATTATTATTGATTTTCTGAATAATTGTAAGTGAAATGAATTAATGAAAAAGTTAGAAATTTTGAACGTAAGTTATTTTGGAAATTTTGATTTAATTATAATTGGAAATTTAATTGAATATGAAACTATGATAAATTTATGATAATTTGAATTTAAATGAATTTAAAGTGATTTTTATATCATATTAATGATTTTAATAAAGTTGAAATGTGAAATGAATGAATATTGTAAGTTGAAATTTTGAAATATAACTAAAACTGGAAATTTATGAAATTGACGTAAAAGTGAACTTTTAGTTAAGTAAATAAAAATAAAACAAAGTTATATTTGAGAATTTGAACTTAAGTGTTAAGTTGAAATTTAATGTAATGGATTTTAAAAATTCAACATTGCATTTTAATAAATGAATTATTATTAAATCTTGATTTTTTAATGGAAATTTAACTTTATAAAATCATGAACTTGAGGAAAATTAAATGATGTTTATAAATGTGAAAACGTATGACTTTATAAGTTAAAAAAATGTTTTAATAAAAATATAATTGGTTGAGAAATTATATTGAATATTTGAAGTTAATTGACTGTATTTTTGAAATGCTATTAATTACAATGTAAATGATATTACAGCATTTGAAAATGCTGTAGTTGATGATAATGAACTAAAAAAGCTAAATTGAATTAAAAGCTATTATAGCAATTTTTGTAAGTGCTATAAATTGTTGAATTTAACTAAGTTTATTCGAAATTTAAGTAAACCCTATTACAACATTTTAAAATGTTGTCTTTTGTTAAATTGAACTATTTGAATGTATTTTTCCGTAGCATTTTCTAAATGCCACGAAAAGTGAATTTTCACTGCTTTGATAAACTTAAGTGAATAAATGAACTTTGGAAGTCGAAAATTTTGGAAATTTAATAATTTTTTATTAAACATAATAACTTCATTTTAATGATTAAAAATGATTTTTGGAATATGTACTGTTTTGAAATATGGATTGAAATGATATTTTAAATTGAACAAAATGAATAATGATTTGAAATGAATGTCGTTTCGAAAAGATATGATATTTTGATATATTCAATGATTGAAATGTGGTTTCGAAAAGATATGATATTTTGATATATTAAATGAATGAAATGTGGTTTTGGAAGATATGATATTTTGATATTAAAATGGTTTGAAAATGGAGTTTTGAAAGATATGATATTTTGATATTAAAATGATTTGAAAAGAAGATCTGAAAGATATGATATTCTGGAATGATTTAATCTTTATTTTGATAAAGATTTGGGTTGAAATAATATTTTATTTTGAAGTATAAATATTGTTTTAAAAAAAATTATAACTACGGGTTATAATAACGATTGGTTGTTAAAGAGACCGGGATCGGATATTGTCTTATAGCCGGCCAATATCGAAAACCACTTTAACAACTGTGTACGCGGTGGAGATTCCAGAATGAAGTAGGATGGTGGCGACGTTCTCGAGGTATATTACGTGGACCCAACTCCCGTGAGTTGGCATATATGACTAAAACAGGAGCTATACCGGGCTACACAAAGGGTCGCACCCTTTCATCGAGCATGTTCCATCGGAAACCATTTTATTACTGTTGTGATTCGATTCGGTGGTGCCACTTTGATTCGGGGGTATTGTTCGAGGTGGGCGGAAGCTGCTGGCTTGCCGTCACCACCGGTCCGACAGTGCAAACGGTGTATCCACCCCGGCATTGCCTCGCGTGCCGTGTCATATACTTATATCGAGCCCACTACGATTTTGGTTTTAAAGATCCGACCGCGTTAAGGTTCACCATCCCCTTAACGCTATTTTCTATATGATTATACTTTACTGATTAGACACTACCGTATATAGCGTATATTACTACATAGTAAATAGTTTAACGGATCCTTAGAGGATGGGCGGTCCCAAGCATCCTTTAAGTTACTGATGCATTTTGTTACTGTTCACTTGAGTTGATTTACAGTTTATAAGTATTTATGTTCTGACTCGAGGGTTTTGTGTTTTGCTTTACGCTCGGGTCAGATTGATTGAGTTAGCATTCAAGATTCACCTTCGGCGTTAGAGCTTTCCTTAAAGATCCAGCCATCTATTTTATTTCAGTATCCAGTGGTTCATTGATGTATCTGATTTGTACCTGATGTATCCTGTTACTCTTCTGTTGTATCTTATTTAACTCTGATGTATCTCATATTTTATATAGTAGCTTCATGAACTACTATCTCCTCTTTTACTTCCGCTGCATTATCATTACTCTGTGTCTGTGATCTGTGATTTTATTTACTGTATATTCTGAGATTTGCCAAAATTTTAATTACAACGCGGTATTTTGAGCAATTCAATTCCAGCATGAGTGTCTACCTATACACTTATAATGGATGCGAATGGTTGAAAATACCTGGTCGTTACATCATTTCTCTTCAAAAAAAAACTTTTCACCTAGCATGTCAGTCTAAACTAAATTAAATGCTCTGTTCTTTCTTAGTGTAATGAATAGTCTTAAATATATTAGAATTTTACATTCCACTATTCACGTTCATTAATCTTTTCATTTATTTATCTTCTCAAATTTCAACCGCCCCTTTCATTTATTTATTTCTATTATTATTTTCTTTTACTAAACACTAGCCTCTTTTAGTGTTCCTGTAAGTTTCATTCATTTACACGTGAGCCTTGCCATGAAACGTTTCATATTAATGAAATTAATTGAGGTAGCACATGTTTTGAAATTTTATAGCAAAAGTATTGCTTTCTTTGTAAACATATCTTTTAAAATTCAAACGTGTATTTTTCATTCTTTATTTAATACCTACCTCATTTCTTTCCTCATTTTCTTTATTTCTTCATTTGGGTTGTTC
The DNA here is from genome assembly GCA_030765085.1 of Allium cepa. Classification (NCBI taxonomy): domain Eukaryota; kingdom Viridiplantae; phylum Streptophyta; class Magnoliopsida; order Asparagales; family Amaryllidaceae; genus Allium; species Allium cepa. The sequence continues at coordinate 807,305,181 of CM060938.1, forward strand.
CTTCTTCTTTTTCTTGAAGCTGCATCTTCTCAAATATGAGTGTCATTTTATATGTATACATTTTTTTAACCTTTCTTCACCTCTTTCCACCATGTCCTTGCTCCAATTCTTAAAAAAAAAGATGTGAGTTCATTGTTTTCTCCATCTTATTTCATATTTCTAAAGCCACTTCAATTCTTTTCATTTTATTTTCCTGTAGCCTTCTTCCACAACCTCATATGGTAGCCTATATTTCCTAAAGCCTTCATTTTAGAAATGTGACATTCATTTTTGTCACTCCACCTTCATTTCTTTATTATTAAATAACCTGCCACTTTATTTCTTCTTTTATGTTTTGTTTCTCCTACCACCTCATATTCATTTAGTTCAAATTATTCTTTGCTGAAGCTATAATCTCATCAGTAAATTGTTCATGTTTTTTTAGTTGTTTCTTTATTTTTGTTGTCACCGCTTCATTTCCTATGTTTAGATCTCCATTTCAAATCTTCCTTCCCCCGAATCATTTTAATGTGAACTTGCAAATTAAAAAGCTCTCATTTTTGCAAATTCAAAAGCTTTCTTTTATAAAACATGAGTTTCATTTTATATATTTTTCCTACATGTCCTGCCCACATCTTAGTTTATTCTTCAATCTTTGCCCGAAGCCTTATCTTGAGAAAAACGTACGTATTAAACTTTGTTTATTTATTTTTCTTTTTTTATTAAATCGTGTACCAATTTTTATTTTAATAATATTTCTTATAACATGAATATCTTTTGCAAATAAACTTTAATTCACGCGCGATTTCTTCTATTGGAATTTTGGGCTTTTATTTGGATTTCAAACCGATTTTAAATCAAGGGTGGGTGTTTTAACCCACTCACAATTAGTAAATTATCTTATGTTAGATAAATTAAATTTACGATGTGATCAGGAATTTATTGATCGATGATTGGTATATTTAAATTATCATTCTCGTTAAATTTGACTTTATTGCATTTAATCATCGTTTAACTAATACTGAATTTTAAAATTATCAATTTAATACCTGTATTGTGATATCCCGGAATTTTTGGCAATATCAATTTAATAATATGTGTTAAAATTAAATTGATTTGATAATATTATTAATAATAAATTTGAATTTGATTTAATAATCTTCTTTAATAAATAGATTTATCTTTTAAAAGCTAATTTAATTTGTTTCTATTTATAATGTATAAATTTTTATATATTGTAAATAGATAAGTTGTGTTTTTAATTTAATAAATAAGTCATGTCTTCTAATTCTAATATTTTTGGTAATTTTGAAATTTGAATCAAATTAATATTAAGCTATTAAATAACCATATGATTTTAAGATACTTAGGATAAAAGTTAATTTGTTTAAAAATAATTCTAGCCTAGGTTTAAATTTAAATAAAAAGGTTGTTTTGTTCTTTTTAAATTTAGCTTTATAAAATAAGTAATTTATATTTTAAAGAGATAGTTTCTTTTGTAAATTATTTTAAGTTAATAATGAGTGATATTAATGTTGAATGTCTTTACAAATGGATTTTTAATACAAATAGAAATTGTTATTTTAAATTTATATATATATATATATATATATATATATACATATATATATACATATATATGTATTTTGGAAAGCTATGATTTGTAAATTTAAAATAAAATCTTTCAACAATGTTTAAAATAAAATAAACTTTATAAATATTAAGCATAAGTATAAATCAAATAATGGTTACAAATATAAGTATAAAAAAATAAATACATAAGTAAATTTAGTATTTGATAGTTTAGGTTAAAAAAATGAAAGATTAATAGAAATAAGCATATACTAAATTCATAAGTTAAAATTTTATAACATAACTAAAACTACTTTATATCTATATTCATGAAGTACATAAACAAACTAAGTAAAGGAATCTAGTATGTAACCCGTAAAATAAATATGCTAGGCTAAAATAAACAAAGTAAGAAAGAAGACAAGTAAGAAGCCTGGCAAGCAAAAGAAAGAAATAAGACAAAAGAAGAAATATCTACACATACAAATAAGATAAGTACGAAACAAGACTAAATAGTGAAAGCAACCAGGCAAAAGCAAAATATAAAGATATAATAAATAAAGCAAACCAGGCAAGCAAAATAGGCATGTAAAGTTTAATATGCCAGGCAAGTACAGTATGTATGTTACCTGTAAAATAGTTCAGGCAAGATCAAGTAAAATATAATATATCTATGTACAAGGCAAAAGAAGGAAGAAATATATAGGAATATGTACAAACAAGAAAAAAAAGGACCAGGGCATTAAATGCCACTGGTTCTAGCACATATACAAAATCAACTCAGCCTCCACAAAGATAAACAAAAGAAAATTTCTCTGACCTATATATATATAATAAAAATAAAATAAAAAGGATGTACCAGTAAAATGCAAGCTAGTGAACATCTTCCCCTATAACCTTTTCTTTTCTATGTATATATATATATATATATATATCATCTTATTGTAGTTCATTCTGAAGACATATCAAAAATGAAACAAGAAAAAAAATAAGCATCATCATTCTACAATTCAAAACAACAACAGCAAGAAGATTTTCAGGAAGATCAAAAGCAAAAATATTTTCTAGTTTTTAAAAGAAAATTCAAAACTATTTTCCAAAACCAAGCTGTGCTCTGTCCATCTTCCCAAATAAAGGTGAGTAACATCACATTTTAAAAGCTTTAAATTGATTTTGGTTGTATGTTGAGTTCTAGAATATATGCGTTTTGGTATGAATATATAAATGTTTGATAACTTTTCTGTATATATATATATATATATATATATATATAAATATATATATATATATATATGGATGTGTAAAAAGGTGTATATGGTTATCTCCTGTAACCTCTCTGTTACCAGTCTTTTCATTTCCTTTTTTCTTTTTTTTTGGTTCAAGATTTATTCAAAAAAATTATTAACTCATTATCTAATCTAAGTTAGGATATAAGATTCAAACAAAATCTGTTTGATTTGTTAATAGTTAAAGTTTAGAAAATTGTTTAAGTTAAAACAAAATGATATTGTCTCTGGAAATGAAAAATAACAGAACAATCTCGAAATAAGTCAAATTTTAATTATCATGATTCACGAATTCAGGAATGTGAATCAATTGCTTTAACTAAAACTCAATTTTTGAAACTAAAATCACGATTTTTAGTATAGGGTTTGGTGTGTATTTCTGGTTTAACCAGAAATTGATTTTTGGGTAGTTTCTGGTGATCTCGAGGTTCGGGGAGACCGGGGTTTCTTCTGGTGATAGGAGAATGAGTAGGGGTTCGGAGAAAAATGGTGGGATAGGGGTTAGACCACGGTGGCGGTGGCGGCGGGGCTTTGGAAAATTTAAACCTAGTTTTAACTAGGCTGCATTTTTTTGATCGACACGTCTTCTCTAGTCGATCGAGTGCGACGAGGTACTAGGTGAGGGTAGAGGAAGTGTCGGCGATGGTGTGGCCGTGATTTTAGAACATTCGGTGGTCAAAGGATCGAAGAAGAAGGCGTTCCAGGTTTTGGGTGTTTCCTGTATTCTTGTTTCCAAGTTTTGGAATAAGTCTCCTTTTTTTGATATTTGGTTGTCAGTTGGATTCGGATAGTCGTGGATTGATTTGGGAATGATCGATGACTTATAGAGATCGTCGTGGATGGTCGGAGAGGCGTGGCTAGCCTGTGCACGTGCACGGCATGTTGTTCTGGTGAAGTTTGTTTGGATTTTGGGTGTTTCGAGTTGATGATGTAATTGACTCGAAGTAGCCTGTGGTATTGCTCGAAGTGAAGTAGGTTTTGACTCGAAGCAATTGATTATTGCCTCGGGTTAAACATGTGCTACAGGTTTTACAAGAAACCTGTATCCTGTCTTTAATATTTTAAAATAGAATTTTAAAGCTAAGTTTAAATAAAAAGCAAAGATTAGAAATAAGTTAAACCCAAGTTTAATCTGGTTCAAGTTAGTTTTAAATCTTAATTTAAAAATAAATAAAGTTTTTATTTAAATTGTTTTTCTACTTTAAAAAGGCTTAAGTAGTTTGGAATTTTAAAAGTGAAGTTTAAATTATAAGTGAAGTTTAAAATAAAAGGTTTAAATCTGGATTCAAATATAAATTTGACTCTTAATTTTGAAATAAAAGAAGATTTTAAATTATTTTAAACAGTTTGAACAATAAAGTGAATTTTTAAATTGATTTGAATTTAAAATGAAATTGGGTTTTGAATTCTTTTTAACTTCCATATTAAGGTAAAATAATTCTTTAACTTATGAAATGAAAAGAGTTTTGAAATTGTACGAACTTTGTTAAAGTTAAATTGTTTCATTTTAAATCTTAAATTTAAAATGAAATTTAAAAGTAAATTTAAAGTAAATTATTTGTAAATGCCGTGTTAATGATAATCTGTTCATTAATAGGAAAAATGTTTTTAACTTCAAATAAATGAGATTAATGATTTGTAATTATTAAGTTAATTAAAAATGGATAATTAATGATTTGTATTAATTAAGAGTTTAAAACTAGTTAATTAAGGTTTAAGTTAATTAATTTAGGATAAATTAATTGATAATTAAGGATCATTAATTAAATAAGATTAAATTTAAATTAATGATTAGTAATTAATTAATTATATAATTAAAGATCAATTAATGGATTGTTAAAGGCTAATTAATTGGTATTTAATAATGGTTAATCTAAGTTAATTACTTAAGAAGTAACTAAAGAATTGTTAATAGTTAATGAAGGTCATTAACTAGAATTATTTAATAATTAATTAATGTGATTAATTTTTAATAATTAATTAGATTAATTAATTTAAATATAATCAATTGTACATTGTTTAAGTATAATTACTTAATGGAAATAATTAAGGAATTAATTACCCATTATAATTAATTAAGTTAATATGAATTGTTTAAGTTAATTAATTAAGTTTAATTAATTTAAATAACCATTTGATGATGAGATAAGTATAATTACTTAGGGAAGTAATTAATGATAATTACTGGATGTAATTACCTAGGAATGATTTAATAGTGAAAGTAATTTGAGTATAATTACTTTGTATAATTAAGCAAGGGATTAATTAGAGAAAATTAATTAAGGAGTAATTAATTTATTTGATGAAGTAATTAAGGGTAGTTAATTACTGAATGGGGTTAATCAGGGGTGATTAACAATTTGGTTTAATTGAAGATTAATTACTTAATGTAATTAATTTAAATTTAAAATATAATTAGAGATCATTAATAATTACAGTTAATGATGTAATTTAGAATGAATTTAGTAGGAAATAATTAATAAATGAAGGGATTTATTAATGTAATTAATTAAGAAGTAATGTAATAAATGTTAGTAATTTAAAGGTTAACTTCTATATTTGGTTAAAGGTGATTAATTTGTGAAAAGGATTAAAGGATAATTACTTGAATATAATTAAAAGTTAATTAATCAAGGGTGATAAAATGAAATGAATAATTATTGAATGATTTATTAATTGATTGATAATTATTAATAGTGATATAAGCAAGTTTAATAATGGTTAAGTAATTAGTTTAATTTACTTTAAATTAATTAGAGATGCAAGTAATTAATTTAATTCATTTTAAATTAATTATAGCCGATGTCATTGCTTATGTATGGATGGATGATATTGTTTACCTTGTATGGTTTGATATCTCAGATACGAGATAAGTGATGCTTAGTGATATGGATGCTTTGGTTGCATTATGATGATAATATGGATTATCTGTTTATGATGATAATGTTGATTATCTATTATGAATTGTGGATTATCTATCTGCGTATATATAGATAATATTGAATTGAATTGTTTTAAACTTTAAAACAACTTGGCCTTAAAAGATACGTTTTGGATTTCGATGAGACCGGGATCGGGTTTCCATATTTGGACATCCGAAAACCACATCGATCCAAATTAACGATAGGTCGTGAATCTCAAGTAAAGATGAAGATTCGGAGTACAAGGGTTATCGTCGTTAACTCTGAGGGTGGTTCCAAAATGAGTGTAACGAGATAATGCCTTTGGTTTCGTTCGAACCCGGAACGAACTTGTATGGATTGAATGCTCTCAGAACATCGTCAGGTGGGCGATGAGCATTCTAAGTGATGTGTTCTGATTGAAGGTATTCGTAGCCTCAAGCCTCATAAACCGAGAATGGCTAAAACAGGGGATGTGCAGCAAGGCTAGTTGGGTCATGCCCAAGCAGGACAAGATTTTCCCCTGTCTAGATGTCCCTTTTCATTCGGCTGTGTGGACAGTTGTGAGCTCCAACTGTCGGGGTTGTCTTGTTCGGGACTGTTCAGTAAGGAATGGTTCCGGCCTTATAATGTCGGGGGTCGGGAGTGATCCTCGGTACGTTGATCTAGGCCACATACTGTGACGGGCGGTACCCCAGTAGCCCTGCCATTGTATGGAATCCAAAATCCAATAAGTGCCATCGCATTTGATTGTATTACCCAACTTTGTGGCTAGTAGCTGGAATTTAATGAATGCAACAATTTCGGCTATTTTCTATTTACTTGAAAACCCTAGACCCTATTATAATATCACTGAATTTCATATAAAATGTTTTGGATAGCGTAAGGTAAAAACTTACCCATGTTTATTTGTGGGAAGTCTTACGTGATACCTTTTGTTTCAAAAGATTTTGAAAATTAAGCAACTTTAACCTGTTACTCACACCAGACCCATGTCTGACCCGGAGTTTATTTCTGTTTTTCCTAAACTCTCGGGTACTCAAATTTTTACGAGTAGCCAAGGGATTCAGGTTAGCTTTGACGAATTCTGGAGGAGAAATGGAGCAGGAGGCTTCAGCGTCGTAGATATATAGTTTCCGCTGTGTTGGTATCTCTGTGTTGTATTGTGTATTGAGTTGTATAACTAGACAGGTGGTTATAACTGCCTAGTATGTGATGTATTATCTGTGTAACTCTGATTAATATTGTATATTATGTAATACTTATGTGATTAATATAATTTATTCGTTCCGCTGTTGAGATTTTGATGTTGTTATTCTTTCTCTTCTTTCTTTTCTCTTTTCTATCCCTTTCTTTCTTCAATATGATACAACTTTCTGGTGGTAGAAAGCTGGGTCGTCACAGTTGGTATCAGAGCGCTAGGTTGAGCGAATACCTAGGCTCTTGAGTGATTTCTTTCTTGAGAGAGCGTATTTGTAATTTTGATATATATATATATATATATATATATATTTCTACCTATTTGTTGGGTTACCTGTTCGGGTTTTCCAATATAAGTTATAAAGGTAGATAGGGTAGTGGTTTGTGTAACACGATTACCAATGGTTGGAGTTTGAATGTTTGAGGTTGGAAGTGTATCAGTCGAGACTGTAGACCTAATACCGTCTCGAGTGAGCTTTGGGTGGTATAGGGATTTCATCAATCTCTGAAGAAGACCTGTTAAGGTTCAGAGTCTATCTTTGAAATGTAAGTTTGGATGAGCTAGAATTTGGATTTGTTGGTTGGATACAAGCAAGTTATGATATCTTGTTACCTCGGGAGTAGTAGCTGTGTGATGAAACACAGTACTATGGATGTCTCCGAAGGTGTTTCTTTGGAACAAGTTAAGGAAGTGTGTCTGCTTCGGTGTTGTGGCTGAGTTCAGCAGGATGTTTTTGTTTGGTTTGAGGTACGAGTTTCTCGAAGAGCTTTGATAGGAAGTCTTTGGCATCTGAGTCAATAGTGTAGCTCGAAGTGTTCCGTGTGCCGTCAAGGAAGTCTTCTGGAATGGCAGTTTTTCTTGAGGTGATTTCAGAAGAAGCAGAGTGGATCCATTTCTTCGATGGATTGGCAAGACCAGCATAAGCTGTTCTGTTTGGTAATGAGAGAACGGTTTTTCTTTGGAATTAGGCTGGATTGATCGCAAAAGTGACTTGCGATAGTTTGAGTGTTCTCTTGGGTTTTCAGAGATTTTTCTGGATGTCTTCAGAGAGTCAGAGTTTTGTCAGCATCTAGAGATTGAGTTTGGCATCGACTGGATTCCAAAAGTGGTACCGATGGTTTAGCTTAGTAGTAGGATGGTTTCTGGAGAGAGAGTTTAGTAAAGCAGCTCAGGTTTTGGGGAAAATTCAAAGTTTTATGGATCTGTTGAACCCTATTTTTTGGATATGTGTTCAGTCTGTGCTTGTGATCATCATCGACATTTTATTCTGCTTAGTCAGAGTTGCGCAGTGGAAGCATGGTGGCAGCTGTTTTAGTGTGGAAGCAACTGGATGTTGCAGTGTTTTGGATTAGAGAGTTTCTACAGAAATTTTTCAGGATCTGAGGCCAGATTGGGAGTGCATCTGTTTTTATCTCTTCCGGATGTGAGAAGAGGATCCGTCTTTTGATTTGGGATAGAGTCGTGTTCTGATTTTTGAGTTGATCCTGGAAAGATCATTTTGGTTGGATTGTTTTTGGTTCAGTTTGTTTCTAGGGGCATCAGCAAGGGTTGAGCTGATCGGGAAGGATGTAGGCAGCCCAGGATCGTTCTAAGAGATTTGTGAATAAGAGAGGAAGAAATTTGGATTCAGAAGTCGGAGATTTGATTTTGGATAAGTGTTTGGTCTTCAGGATTGAATTGTCAGTTTGGATAACTGAGATTCGTTGTGTTTCACGTATCTCTGAGGGAGTACGTGTAAGATCTATCTCTGGTTGTAGAACCAGGAGTTCAGGGAGTTTTGGTTGTGGAGTCAGACTTGAGTTTGGTCTGATGTTTTGATTAGTTTTGTAGATCTAAATGAGTGGAAGCTCTGTAGCTTAGTAGTATTGATTGTTTGGATTCTGTAGAGCGAGTATCCCGGTATTTATACTTGGGAAACTCGAGAAAATTCTATCCAGAATTATGTTTGCATAATTAGATTTGTTTGATTGGATAAATTGATTGCTATGGTTATTAGCATATGATTGATTTATGCATGTGTTTTAAAATTAAATATTTAATTGGATTATTAAATTACCTTTGTTTTAAATTTCGGGGACGAAATTGTTTTAAGGGGGGAAGAATGTGATATCCCGGAACTTTGGCAATATCAATTTAATAATCTATGTTAAAATTAAATTGATTTGATAATATTATTAATAATAAATTTGAATTTGATTTAATAATCTTCTTTATTAAATAGATTTATCTTTTAAAAGCTAATTTAATTTGTTTCTATTTATAATGTATAAATTTGTATATATTGTAATAGATAAGTTGTGTTTTTAATTTAATAAGTAAGTCATGTCTTCTAATTCTAATATTTTTGGTAATTTTGAAATTTGAATTAAATTAATATTAAGCTATTAAATAACCATATGATTTTAAGATACTTAGGATAAAAGTTAATTTGTTTAAACATAATTCTAGCCTAGATTTAAATTTAAATAAAAAGGTTGTTTTGTTCTTTTTAAATTTAGCTTTATAAAATAAGTAATTTATATTTTAAAGAGATAGTTTCTTTTGTAAATTATTTTAAGTTAATAATGAGTGATATTAATGATGAATGTCTTTACAAATGGATTTTTAATACAAATAGAAATTGTTATTTTAAATTTATTTGTATATATATATATATGAATGTATTTTGGAAAGCTATGATTTGTAAATTTAAAATAAAATCTTTCAACAATGTTTAAAATAAAATAAACTTTATAAATATTAAGCATAGGTATAAATCAAATAATGGTTACAAACATAAGTATAAAAAAATAAATACATAAGTAAATTTAGTATTTGATAGTTTAGGTTAAAAAATGAAAGAGGAATAGAAATAAGCATATACTAAATTCATAAGTTAAAATTTTATAACATAACTAAACTACATTATATCTATATTCATGAAGTACATAAACAAACTAAGTAAAGGAATCTAGTATGTAACCTGTAAAATAAATATGCTAGGCTAAAATAAACAAAGTAAGAAAGAAGACAAGTAAGAAGCCTGGCAAGCAATTGAAAGAAATAAGGCAAAAGAAGAAATATCTACACATACAAATAAGATAAGTATGAAACAAGACTAAATAGTGAAAGCAACCAGGCAAGAGCAAAATATAAAAATATAATAAATAAAGAAAACCAGGTAAGCAAAATAGGCCTGTAAAGTTTAATATGCTAGGCAAGTACAATATGCATGTTACCTGTATAATAGTTCAGGCAAGATCAAATAAAATATAATATATCTATGTACAAGGCAAAAGAAGGAAGAAATATATAGGAATATGTACAAACAAGAAAATAAAAAGGACCAGGGCATTAAATGCCATCAGTTCTAGCACATATACAAAATCAACTCAGCCTCCACAAAGATAAACAAAAGAAAATCAACTCAGCCTCTACAAAGATAAACAAAAGAAAATTTCTCTGACCTATATATATAATAAAAATAAAATAAAAAGGATGTACTAGTAAAATGCAAGCCAGTGAACATCTTCCCCTATAACATTTTCTTTTCTATGTGTGTGTGTGTATATATATATATATCATCTTATTGTAGTTCATTCTCAAGACATATCAAAACTGAAACAAGAAAAAAAAATAAGCATCATCATTCTACAATTCAAAACAACAACAGCAAGAAGATTTTCATGAAGATCAAAAGCAAAAATATTTTCTAGTTTTTAAAAGAAAGTTCAAAACTGTTTTCAAAAACCAAGCTGTGCTCTGTCCATCTTCCCAAATAAAGGTGAGTAACATCACATTTTAAAAAGCTTTAAATTGATTTTGGTTGTATGATGAGTTCTGGAATATATGCGTTTTGGTATGAATATATAAATGTTTGATAAATTTTCTGTATATATATAGATGTGTGAAAAGGTGTATATGTTTATCTCCTGTAACCTCTCTGTTACCAGTCTTTTCTTTTTCTTTTTTCTTTTTTTGGTTTAAGACTTATTCAAAAAAATCATTAACCCATTATCTTATCTAAGTTAGGATATAAGATTCAAACAAAATCTGTTTGATTTGTTAATAGTTGAAGTTTAGAAAATTGTTTAAGTTAAAACAAAATGGATTGTCTTTGGAAATGAAAAATAACAGGACAATCTCGAAATAAGTCAAATTTTAATTATCATGATTCATGAACTCAGGAATGTGAATCAATTGCTTTAACTAAAACTCGATTTTTGAAACTAAATTCACGATTTTTAGTATAGGGTTTGGAGTGTATTTCTGGTTTAACCAGAAAATGATTTTTGGGTAGTTTCTGGTGATCTCGAGGTTCGGGGAGACCGGGATTTCTTCTGGTGATAGGAGAATGAGTAGGGGTTCTGAGAAAAATGGTGGGATAGGGGTTGGACCACGGCGGCGGCGGCGACGAGGCTTTGGAAAATTTAAACCTAGTTTTAACTAGGCTGCATTTTTTTGATCGACACGTCTTCTCTAGTCGATCGAGTGCGACGAGGTACTGGGTGAGGGTAGAGGAAGTGTCGGGGATGATGTGGCCGTGATTTCTGAACATCCGGTGGTCAAAGGATCAAAGAGGAAGGCGTTCCAGGTTTTGGGTGTTTCCTGTATTCTTGTTTCCAGGTTTTGGAATAAGTCTTTTTTTTTATTTTTGGTTGTTAGTTGGATTCAGATAGTCGTGGATTGATCTGGGAATGATCGATGACTTGTAGAGATCGCCGTGGATGGTTGGTGAGGGGTGGCTAGCCTGTGCACGTGCACGACATGTTGTTCTGGTGAAGTTTGTTTGGATTTTGGGTGTTTCGAGTTGATGATGTAATTGACTCGAAGTAGCCTATGGTATTGCTCGAAGTGAAGTAGGTTTTGACTCGAAGCAATTGATTTTTGCCTCGGGTTAAACATGTGCTACAGGTTTTACAGGAAACCTATATCCTGTCTTTAATATTTTAAAATAGAATTTTAGAGCTAAGTTTAAATAAAAAGCAAAGATTAAAAATAAGTTAAATCCAAGTTTAATCTGGTTCAAGTTAGTTTTAAATCTTAATTTAAAAATAAATAAAGTTTTTATTTAAATTGTTTTTCTACTTTAAAAAGGCTTAAGTAGTTTGGATTTTTAAAAGTGAAGTTTAAATTGTAAGTGAAGTTTAAAAAAAAGGATTAAATCGGGATTCAAATATAAATTTGAATCTTAATTTTGAAATAAAAGAAGATTTTAAATTATTTTAAACAGTTTGAACAATAAAGTGAATTTTTAAATTGATTTGAATTTGAAATGAAATTGGGTTTTAAATTCTTTTGAACTTCTATATTAAGGTAAATAATTCTTTAACTTATGAAATTAAAAGAGTTTTGAAATTGTACGAACTTTGTTAAAGTTAAATTATTTTCATTTTAAATCTTAAATTTAAAATGAAATTTAAAAGTAAATTTAAAGTAAATTGTTTTTAAATGCCTTGTTAATGATAGTTTGTTCATTAATAAGAAAAATGTTTTTAACTTCAAATAAATGAGATTTAATGATCTGTAATTATTAAGTTAATTAAAAATGGATAATTAATGATTTGTATTAATTAAGAGTTTAAAACTAATTAATTAAGGTTTAAGTTAATTAATTTAGGATAAATTAATTGATAATTAAGGATCATTAATTAAATAAGATTAAATTTAAATTAATGATTAGTAATTAATTAATTATATAATTAAAGATCAATTAATGGATTATTAGAAACTAATTAATTGGTAATTAATAATGGTTAATCTAAGTTAATTACTTAAGAAGTAATTAAAGAATTGTTAATAGTTAATGAAGGTCATTAACTAGAATTATTTAATAATTAATTAATGTGATTAATTTTTAATAATTAATGTGATTAATTTTTAATAATTAATTAGATTAATTAATTTAAAGATAATCAATTGTAAATTGTTTAAGTATAATTACTTAATGGAAATAATTAAGGAATTAATTACCCATTATAATTAATTAGGTTAATATGAATTGTTTAAGTTAATTAATTAAGTTTAATTAATTTAAATAACCATTTGATGATGAGATAAGTATAATTACTTAGGGAAGTAATTAATGATAATTACTGGATGTAATTACCTAGGAATGATTTAATAGTGAAAGTAATTTGAGTATAATTACTTTGTATAATTAAGCAAGGGATTAATTAGAGAAAATTAATTAAGGGATAATTAATTTATTTGATGAAGTAATTAAGGGTAGTTAATTACTGAATGGGGTTAATCAGGGGTGATTAACAATTTGGTTTAATTGAAGATTAATTTCCTAATGCAATTAATTTAAATAAAAAATATAATTAGAGAACGTTAATTATTACAGTTAATGATGTAATTTAGAATGAATTTATTAGGAAATAGTTAATAAATGAAGGGATTTATTAATGTAATTAATTAAGAAGTAATGTAATAAATGTTAGTAATTTAAAGGTTAGCTTCTATATTTGGTTAAAGGTGATTAATTTGTGAAAAGGATTAAAGGATAATTACTTGAATATAATTAAAAGTTAATTAATCAAGGGTGATAAATTGAAATGAATAATTAGTGAATGATTTATTAATTGATTGATAATTAATTAATAGTGATATAAGCAAGTTTAATAATGGTTAAGTAATTAATTTAATTTACTTTAAATTAGAGATGCAAGTAATTAATTTAATTCATTTTAAATTAATTATAGCTGATGTCATTGCTTATGTATGCATAGATGATATTATTTACCTTGTATGGTTTGATATCTCAGATACGAGATAAGTGATGCTTAGTGATATGGATGCTTTGGTTGCATTATGATGATAATATGGATTATCTGTTTATGATGATAATGTTGATTATCTGTTATGAATTGTGGATTATCTATCTGCGTATATATAGATAATATTGAATTGAATTGTTTTAAACTTTAAAACAACTTGGCCTTAAAAGATACGTTTTGGATTTCGATGAGACCGGGATTGGGTTTCCATATTTGGACATCCGAAAACCACATCGATCCAAATTAACGATAGGTCGTGAATCTCAAGTAAAGATGAAGATTCGGAGTACAAGGGTTATCGTCGTTAACTCTGAGGGTGGTTCCAAAATGAGTGTAACGAGATAATGCCTTCGGTTTCATTCGAACCCGGAACGAACTTGTATGGATTGAATGCTTTCAGAACATCGTCAGGTGGGCGATGAGCATTCTAAGTGATGTGTTCTGATTAAAGGTAATCGTAGCCTCAAGCCTCATCAACTGGGAATGGCTAAAACAAGAGATGTGCAGCAAGGCTAGTTGGGTCATGCCTAAGTAGGACAAGATTTTCCGCTGTCTAGATGTCCCTTTTTATTCGGCTGTGTGGACAGTTGTGAGCTCCAACTGTCGGGGTTGTCTTGTTCAGGACTGTTCAGTAAGGAATGGTTCCGGCCTTGTGTTGTAGGGGGTCGAGAGTGATCCTCGGTATGTTGATCTAGGCCACGTACTGTGACGGGCGGTACCCCAGTAGCCCTGCCATTGTATGGAATCCATAATCCAATAAGTGCCATCGGATTTGATTGTATTACCCACTTTGTGGCTAGTAGCTGGAATTTAATGAATGTAACAATTTCGGCTATTTTCTATTTACTTTAAAACCCTAGACACTATTATAATATCACTGAATTTCATATAAAATGTTTTGGATAGCGTAAGGTAAAAACTTACCCATGTTTATTTGTGGGAAGTCTTACGTGATACCTTTTGTTTCAAAAGGTTTTGAAAATTAAGCAACTTTAACCTGTTACTCACACTAGACCCATGTCTGACCCAGAGTTTATTTCTGTTTTTCCTAAACTCTCGGGTACTCAAATTTTTACGAGTAGCCAAGGGATTTAGGTTAGTTTTGACGAATTCTGGAGGAGAAATGGAGCAGGAGGCTTCAGCGTCGTAGATATATAGTTTCCGCCGCGTTCGTATCTCTGTCTTGTATTGTGTATTGAGTTGTATAACTAGACAGGTGGTTATAACTATCTAGTATGCAATGTATTATCTGTGTAACTTTGATTGATATTGTATATTATTTAATACTTATGTGATTAATATAATTTATTTGTTCCGCTGTTGAGATTTTGATGTTGTTTCTTCTTTCTTTTCTCTTTTCTATCCCTTTCTTTCTTCAAGATGATACGACTTTCTGGTGGTAGAAAGCCGTGTGATCACATGTATTAATTATCAGTTATATGTTGATGTAATTAATTGATATGGATGATGATTGTGATGTATGTTTGATTATTGATATTGGATGACTGGATGTTGTATTTTATATTGTTATAATATTGCAAGTTTCCTATGGGTTGAAATGGTACATACCCAAACGATTTATAGATTAAGTAAAAATCGTTATGGGTTGAAATGATAGTCTTGAGCGATTTTATGAATTTTTATTTAATGCAGGATTGCGGTTTCAAATGATATACAACTGTAAAATTTTAAACTGCAGATTGAAATGATAAATATCTGTATCACTTGACCCTAGGGTAGAGAATAATATACCGACACCGGATTAGTTAAATTAAATGATTTTTGAACCTTTGAAATTTTGAATTCAGTTAACTGGAATTTTGAAAAAGAAATTGATTTACATAAACCGAAATATTTTTGATAACCCAAGGTTAATGCTGAGAAGAGAATTGATTTAATAAATTGTTCAAAGGATTTAAATTAGAATTTCAAGGTTGAAGTGTCAAATATAAATGAATTTATCTGAATTGAGTTATTGAAATTGTTTGGATATAACTTTGAAATCTATTTTAAACTAATTTAAACTATTTTAATTTATTTTAATCTATTATAACCTATTTAATACAATTTAACCTATTTTACCTATTTTAAACTAATTGAATTTATTTAATCTATTTTAAATCTATTTAATATAATTAAAATTATTTAATCTATTTTAAATATATTTTAAATCTATTAAATATATTTTAAATTTATTTAATCCATTTAAAATCTACTTAATATAATTTAAATCTAGTTAACCTATATTTAATCTATCTAAATCATTTCAAATCTATTTAAATCATTTTTAAATCCAATTAAATTAAATTTTAATCTATTTAAACTATTTTTACTGTTTAAATTACTTTAAGTCTATTTAACTATTTCACTATTTAAACCATTTTAAATCTATTTGAACTATTTTAAATTATGTAGAAGTATTTATAATTACTTAAACTATTTTCTAAAATTTCAGACAATGTAAAGTTGAAGTATTTATACTTAAATCCTTGATGATGATACAACCTAAGTTGGAATTTGAAATTGATACCTTTTGTGAAATGACATATTTGAGTAAATATGATTTTGGAAGTGAATGTGATTTTTGAAAGTGAATATGATTTTGAAAGAGATGTGATTTGAAATTGAATGTGATATTTTGATATAAATTTTGAATTGACTTTTTTAAATGTAAAAGAACCATCCGGTGTGAAATAAGCATTTGGTTGTTAAAGAGACTAGGATTAGATATTATTATACACTCTGCCAATACCGTAAACCACTTTAACAACTATGTACGTGGTGGAGATTCCAGAAATGAAGTAGGGTTGTTTGGAGAATGATTTTATATGAGGTATTTACGTGACCCTAACTCTCGTCAGTCAGCTTAGATGTGACTAAAATAGGAGCCATGCCGGGCCAAGTGAGGTCATTCCTCCTATCGGAGACATTTCTTCGATACCATATCTGTTGCTTTGTGATTGATTTGGTGGCCACCCTTTGATTTTGATTATGGGAGTGTGTTCCGAGGTGGGCGGTAGTAGCTGCTATGCGTTACCACCAGTCCAGATCCGCAATTTGTATATCTACCCTGGCATTGCATCGAGTGCCATGTTCACACGCCCTAGAGAGCATTCTACGAGTTTATTTTGTACCATACCTATGGAGTGCCCTCTGGGTAAACCTCCAGTTTACGGAGGAGCGTATGGTACAGTACAGACTATGGGAATATATAAAATGTGTTAAAGGGGATATGTGTAACGCCTTAACGCTATTTTAATACTTTTACTTTACTATAGACATATTACAATAGCATATTGTAATACATAGTAGATAGTTTAACGGATCCTTAGGAGATGTGAATCCCGAACATCTCTTAAGTTATTGCACTCACGTTAGACACTGGATAGGAGATGTCAAACCCCGTAAACATCTCTGACGCCGTCGCACTCATATTTACCATTGATTTAACTTACATAAGATCTTTTAGTTCTAACTCGAGTGTTTTATCTTTTTAATTCGCTCAGGTCAGCCTGAGCATTTCAGGTTTGAAGACGTTATTTCTAGAGGACTAAGACAAAGATTTGTACTATTATTACTTATTATATGTATTCCACTGCATCATGTTGTTCCGCTGCATTTATTTATTTATTCCCGTTTTTCTGTAACTCTGATTTTGTGATGTAAAAGAATAATCAAACGTATTTATAAATAGCTTCATGAACTATTATTTGATCCTTATATTTTGTCATTCCGCTGCAAGATTCTGTATTTGTTTTATTTCTTTCTCTTCTTTTTCTTATTTACCCATAACAATCTGCCCCTTGGAATGGTTTGAGTCTGATG
The DNA here is from genome assembly GCA_030765085.1 of Allium cepa. Lineage (NCBI taxonomy): Eukaryota > Viridiplantae > Streptophyta > Magnoliopsida > Asparagales > Amaryllidaceae > Allium > Allium cepa. Next base: position 807,322,705 of record CM060938.1, read on the forward strand.
CATGTGGCATGTGTGTCTGCTTAAAACATCCAAAAAGGCTGGTTGTTATAGTAGCCAGAACTAAAAGTCTGTATCAACATTGTGATGGAGTTTAATATTCTGAATAGTTTGAATTATTAAGGTAGGCAAACAGCTTAAGTTTCCTCTCCATTCAATATCAGTTAGGCGAGTGACTTATACTTTGGGGCCACCAGTCATAGCAAGATATTTCCAACCTAAATTATCAGTTAGTGGTGAACCATTTAGCCATGGATCATACCACAAATTAATGCCCTCACCATTGATTATCTTCCGATTAATCAAACCTTTACACCATTATCTTGGTTTCAACAGATTTTTCCATGTGTTTGAAGCATTATTGTCCACCTAAATAACCCATAAATTCTTATTGGTATAGTTTTTATTATGCACCCGTTTGGCCCAAAAACTCTCCCCCTGCAAGAATTTCCAGACTAGTTAGATAACTATTGATTTGCCCACATTATCTAACCTCCAGATAGCAAGATGCCCTTTAGATTTTTTTCTTGCACACCGAGTCCCATAACATTCTATGTGATTTTGATCTTCATATAAAGCTAGAGAAAATAGAATTTAATCCATTTGTAATGTCTATTGGAACTTGACAGAATTGCATCCAAAGTTGAATCTCTAGATAGTTAATTACCTTTATTATCTATATTCTTCCACTTATATTTAGTTGTCTACCAGTTCAATGATTGAATTTCTTATTTATTTATCAATAGCGGACTAAAGTCTCTAGCCTTTAATTTGTGGTGTGACAAAGGGATTTTAAAGTAAATAATAGGTAGGTTCTCAATTTTCTCCTTTAATGATGTCTACATCGTTACCAGTAGCCCCTTTTCTAAAAAATAAGCACGCTTATGCTCATTTATAAACAAACTTGTATTTATTCCAAATAATGCATGATTTTTTAATGCAGAAAGCATTTTCTTTAGTTTTTGTAGCCATTATTAAAACATCATCAACATATAAAGGGCAATTAATAATAGGCTCGGTGTAGGTAATTGGCAGCAAATTTCCCAGAATATGTTTTGCCAAAGTTAAATGGAGAGGTACTCCATAGCAATTAAGAACAAATAAGGTGATGATGGGTCACCTTATTTCAAACCCCGGTTACTTTCAAAATGACCATAAGGTGAACCATTGAGTAAAATAGATAAAGTTTGGGTTGAGATGCATCCATTAATTTTTGAGTAAATCCCATATTTATCAGCATATGATGAATGAAGCCTCTATTTATCTTATCATAAGCTTTAGGTTAATCAATTTTTATACATAAATTGCTTGAGTTCTTTCTGTTAAAGGATCTAACCACTTGACATGCCAATAGAGAGTTTTCTGCAATTATTCTTCCAGGGATAAAAGCATTTTTATCTATGGAAATTAATTCACTTAAATTTTTTTTCATCCTGTTACATAATAAGTTAGCTAGAATCTCATATGAAATATTACATAATGATATTAGTCTATAATAAGAGTAAAAGGATAAGATTTCTTTGGAATTAGGTAGACAAATGTTTGGTTTATTTCTTTGATTATTTTTCCTGATGCCTAAGTTCTAAGCATAGCATACAAAACATCTGTTTTGAGCTTCCGCCAGTGGCATTTGAAAGTTTTAGCATTCATTCCATCTGATCTAGGAATACTATTATCGTTAATTTGAAATAATGCATTCTTGAGACCTTCTAATTGAAAAGATCATTCTAAGTTTTCTTTGGCATTTCCAGTTAAAATTCTTTTGCACGCTATATCTAAAAATTAATAATTTAAATTACCCAAATTGAACAAGTCCGAAAAGAATATAATGGCTTCTTATGAAATGCTTTCTGATGCTGATTTCAAATGTCCATTTTCATCCAGGATACATTTGCATCTATTACCATTTTTAGGAATTTCCATCTTACTATGAAATTTTTTGAAGTTCTGTCACCCTAGGTTAACCAATTTAATTTCAACCTCTGAGAATTTTTTACATCAATTTTCCTCATGAAATTTGAAAGATGCACAGGCTTTTGACCATATTGAATAGCTAATTATTATCTTAAGGATTTTGAATAAGTTGATTATAGAAAAGATTGGCTTCATTATTGATTCTTTCACAAACTTTCTGGCAACTCTCTTTATATTTATCCATGCTTTTTGTAACGACCCGTTAAATTAATAATATGTAATAAATTAGATTAGTATAATTTCTAATTTGTTAAGGAATAAATGTAGAAATTTGGTATAGTAGTTGCGTAACTTAGTGTAACAATAAAACATTATGACAATAGGTTTGGTTAATGTAGATGGTCACATTTTGTTGAAAGTTAGTGATAAGAAACGAATGAAAGTTGAATTTATAAAAGTTAATATAAATATTAACTTTAATAGTATTCATGTATACAAAGATGCAATAAGTGTAGATAGTAAAATTCAATGTCTGTAGAAAAAAAAAATCTAATAGAAACATAAACTTTAATTATATGAGAAAGAGTATAGATCTGAACAAATATATGAAGATTGGTAAGAACAGTGTATGTAATCAGTTTGGTTATTAATATTTGAAAGATAGAGATGTGTAAATATGTGACGCCCCACCTCTATACCCACGCTAGCCAAGAACACTCCGGAGAAGTGCTGTCAACTAGCACGGAGAATAAGGCTGTTGAGGAGCGACCATCCATGTAATTGCTTATCACACGGTGGCTATAAATAATCTTCGGAAACAAACATAGAAATAATCATATCACAAATCAGTCACAGATATCCATATCACAAAGGCGGAAGAAGATATGAATATATAACTAACACATGAAAGTGTACATCAGAGTAGTGGTCAATAAGATCCACGATAATACAAAAGAATAGCAACACGTGCTATACAAAAGAATACAACTATGAGTCTATATCTCAAGTGTATACAACAAAAACTGCTAATCTAAACAGTTAGCCAAAAGTCAGAGTGATGAATCCCTGGGAAGAAGTCAAGCAGAAGCACCTGTAACATCTCGGTCTGATCCGAGTATTATTTAAGAAAATAATAAACGGATCAGTCTAGCTATAAATATCAGATGACATGATATAACATAAAAGATATGGCATAAACATAAACATCCATAACGACATACCACTATAAGTATGTAAATAATGATCAACAGAAGATCAATCAATAAGAGATAATCAATATCACAAGAATCTTCTCAAAGATTCGAAGGGGGCATCATACCCTAAACTTGTACTCATAACAAGTCAATGACATAAATTCCAGAAATCAACACGAGAAATCCAGAAATCATAAAAAAGGGAAAGAGGCCTATCACATGACGGTCCGAAGACCATGGGGAGCTACCCCACATGTGTGAGTGGAATCACACAGAATGAGGTCAAGACTAACCAAAAAGCAGAAAGGTATGTGTGAATGGAATCACACAAGTGGTGTCTAGTCTAACCTTGCAATGAAAGAGACATCGCGCAATTGCTAGTCTAATTCATAGAGCGATCATCAAGATCAACGAGAAGTGTCAATTACACTAAGCTAGTAAATATAGAAGTTTAGCTTCATGTCCCATAACCACTTGCTTAACTTAAATATTTACGAACAAACTGTAAATCTTCACTAATAAAATTGTCATAAGAGGTTCAATCGAACAAGTCCAAGAATTAACCGACGAAGTGAACGCAAGCGTTTCATACCACTTGTTTTACTAAGTCGTTTAATTAGATTTCTCATCCGAGTGAGGTAAAGGCTTGTATATACTAATAGATTGGAAAACGGTTTAAGAAAAGAGCTTTGTTATTAAAAATAGAGTTGAAATTGTTTGTTAAAAGAGTTTTGATATTTACTACTAGTATTGAAACCTTTATATTATAAAGTGACAAAACACAGAAGCAATTGTAGAAACAATCAGTCACAAAAATCGCATACGGAGATGTGAATAAAATCCAAGAAAATCAGCTCAATGTTTTTCAGATAAGATCCCCAACGGAGGGGGGGTCCAGGGGGGGGTGGCAATCCCCCAAGGTGGGGGTGCGGGGGAAACGCCACCGCTTACGGGGTTCGACCTGCCCGGTCAGGTCGCGGGGGTCCAGGGGGCAGCGCCCCCGGCGGGGTGCGGGGCAGCGCCCCGACCAAAACGGTACGACCTAGTGAAGACAAAATGAGGTCTAACGACCTAAGGGGAATAGGGTCGAGCGACCTAAAGGTTTAACCGGTCAAGCGACCTAAGGAAGGTAAGGTCTAACGACCTAACGGTCTAAAGGCCACGCGACCTAGATGATCTGCGAGCTAACGAGGCCGACCTAAGGTGCAAGCGACCTAAGTGACTACGGCCTAAAGTATGGTACGCGACCTAAAAGATGGCGCGACCTAAGACCTAGCGACCTAAGGGGATGCGCGACCTAAAAGATGGCGCGACCTAAAAGATGGCGCGACCTAAGACCTAGCGACCTAAGGGGATGCGCGACCTAAAAGATGGCGCGACCTAAAAGATGGCGCGACCTAAGACCTAGCGACCTAAGGGGATGCGCGACCTAAAAGATGGCGCGACCTAAAAGATGGCGCGACCTAAAAGATGGCGCGACCTAAGACCTAGCGACCTAAGGGGATGCGCGACCTAAGAAAGGATCAGGTCGAACGACTTAAGGGTGATGCGACCTAAGACCTAAGCTCAGGGTGAACGACTTAACAAGGCTCACGACCTAAAGGGGCGCGACTTAATGGGTTATATGACCCAACGACCTAAGCCACTAACTCGCGAGCGACCTAAGTCCTAGGTTGTGAGCGATCTAACTGCGAGTGAGCAAAAATGGCCAGAGCCAAAGCAGAGCGACCTAACGGCCATACGACCTACGACCTAAGGTCTTGAGCGACCTAACTCCGAAAACACGAAAATGGCCAGAACGACCTAGGGGTTAACTCGTACGCGACCTACGACCTAAGGTCCACACGACCTAACTCCGAGCGAGCTAAAAACGGCCAGAACGACCTAAATGCAGAAATTTCACCCAAACACCAAAAATCGGAGTTTTTCGCCAATCCAATCCAAACCAAAAGCAAATAGGCATGCTAAAGTGATAGGGAATCATTCCCAACAGTCCAAGATAGATATAGACTAGATTTGTGAGATAAAAATCTCACCTTTGCACTAAAATTTTATGAAGATGAAGCTTGAAAGCAAGGAGAAGCAATCCAAAGCTTGAATCCAATATCTTCTACTTGAATTTGGAGTTGAATGATGGAGTTGCAATTGAATTTGAGCTTGGAGTTTTAATTTCCCATTCTCTTCACCATTAATGCTAAAGCTTGAGTTAGTTAGGAAATTTATGAAGAGTGAGGAGAAGAGGGTTGGAACTTGGGCTTAATAGGCTAAACTAACCCAAAGTCCAAAGCGGGAAAAGTTAGTGAAATTTCACTATCTCCAAACCTATCGATGTTTATACTTAAAAAGTTGTAAACGACATTTCGAACTCAATGGAAGTGGTCTCGAGTCCTAATTTGACCGTTTGCAAAAAGTAGTTTTTCGGACCAAAATCCGATTAACGATTTAATATTTAAATAAAAATATTTAAATGTAAACTCGATAAATATGCGGGTTGTTACAGACTCCCCTCCTTAAAGAAATTGCGTCCTCGCAATATATATATAAGGTGGAAATAAAAAGTAACAACCATAAAAGCATATTAACACAAGAGAAATTTGAAATAAGAAGTTCACCTCAAAGGGCAGGAGTAAGCAAGTCCGGATGTGTACGCTCGATGAATTCTCTAGATTCCCAAGAACAATCCTTAGGATTTGAGGACCATTGAACCTTTACAAGTGGAACATCTTTATTTCGAAGTCGTTTAACCTCAGAAGCTATAATTCGAATAGGATGCTGCTCATAAGTTAAATTCGGCGAAACTTCAATTTCTTCCACAACAGCAGGCTCAAGAATAGAATCGGAATCCCGAAGGCATTTCCGTAATTGAGAAATGTGAAATACATCATGTATAGCAGAAAACTGAGCCGGCAATGCAAGGCGATAAGCCATGGAACCAATACGTTCAGTGATAGGAAATGGCCCAATATATCGAGGCGCTAACTTCCCCGATCGACTGAAACGTACAACACCCTTCATAGGTGAAACACGAATAAAAACAGGATCCCCAACAGAAAATTCTAATTTCCTTCTTCGATTATCGGCATAGGATTTTTGTCTACTCTGGGCTTCTTTCATCCTATGTCGAATAAGTTCAATCTTTTCCGTGGAATCACGAATAAAGTCTGGACCTAAAACCAGCTTCTCACCGGCCTCAAGCCAACAAGAAGGAGATCGGCATGGCCTTCCGTAGAGTGCCTCGAAAGGTGCCATACCAATACTAGATTGGAAGCTATTATTATAGGAAAATTCAACAAGTGAAATATGATCTTCCCAACTTCCACCAAAATCAAGCACACAAGCATGAAGAAGATCTTCAAGAGTTTGATTCACACGCTCGGTTTGTCCATCGGACTGGGGGTGATAAGCGGTGCTAAAATTAAGCTTCGTTCCTAAATCTTTTTGAAGACTCTTCCAAAATCCACTAGTAAACAATGGATCACGATCGCTAACAATAGAAGTAGGAACTCCATGCAATTTTACAATTTCCTTGACAAATAATTTGGCCAAAAGAGGAACGGTTCGGTTAGACCGAACCGGAATAAAATGGGCGGATTTAGTAAGTCTATCAACAATCACCCATAAGCTATCATGACCCGAACGAGAACGGGGAAGGCCATCTATAAAGTCCATGGAAATTTGATCCCACTTCCAAATTGGAATTTCTAAAGGTTGCAATAACCCACCAGGCCTTTGATGTTCGGCCTTGACAAGTTGGCAAGCCATGCAACACTTAACAAAGTTAGCAATATCAGATTTCATTCCCTCCCAATAATAAAGTCGCTTCATATCAGCGTACATTTTACTACTACCGGGATGAATGGTGAATTTAGAACAATGGGAATCTTCTAAAATATCTTTACGAAGATCTCCAATATTTGGTACGATAAGTCTACCAAATTTTCGAATGCCGCCACGAGAATCAATATCATAGTCTTTCAAACCTTCAATATCAATTTTATCCTTAACATTTTTGCCAAGAAGAGCCAATTCAGAATCTAGCCCTTGAGCTTCAAGAATGCGGTCTAAAAGAGAAGGATGAGCCTCAAGGCTACATAAAACAAGCGATGAGCATAAATCGGATACGCGCTCTCGAATCTCACAAGTGGATAAGATCTCGAGATCGTTCCATTCGGATATCATCATAGAAACAACTGCTTGTTGCTTACGGCTAAGAGCATCGGCGACACGATTACCCTTACCGGGGGTATAAAGAATATCAAGATCATAAGGTGCAAGGAACTCGAGCCAACGCTGTTGACGTAAATTAAGTTCTTTTTGAGAAAATAAATATTTCAAAGACTTATGATCCGTGTAAAGAATAAATTTCTCTCCCAATAGATAATGACGCCACATTCGAAGGGCGAAAACAATAGCCGCGAGCCCTAGATCATGTGTGGCATATCTAGTCTCGGCCGGCTTCAATTGCCTAGAAGCATAAGCAACAACACGTTCTTTTTGCATAAGAACGGCACCCAAACCAACGTGACTAGCATCGGTATAAACAACAAAATCTTGATTCCCCTCAGGAATAACAAGAATAGGAGCATCGGAAAGGAGTTCTTTCAATTTCTGAAAAGAGGCTTCACATTTGTCCGACCAAATGTATTTAACTCCCTTCTTAGTCAAGCCAGTAAGAGGCACAGCAATCTTAGAAAAGTCTTTAATAAAACGACGGTAATAGCCCGCCAATCCGAGAAAACTACGAATCTCTGTCACACTCTCCGGTCTCTTCCAATCTTGAATCGCTTCAATCTTTGAAGGATCCACAGATATCCCGGATTCGGAAATAATATGACCGAGAAACTTCACACGAGATTGCCAAAAGTGGCATTTAGAAAATTTCGCCTTTAATTGATTACTCCTAAGTGTTTCCAATACAATCCGAAGATGTTTCTCATGTTCCTCCTCGGTTTTTGAATACACAAGAATATCATCAATGAATATGAGAACAAACCGATCGAGGAAATCTTTGAAAACTCGATTCATGAGGTCAACGAAATAAGCTGGAGCATTCGTTAACCCAAATGGCATAACAAGCCATTCATAAGATCCATATCGAGTACGGAATGATGTCAACGGAATGCTATCCTCAGCGATACGAAGCTGATGGAAACCGGTAGCCAAGTCCAATTGTGAAAAGACCTTAGCACCACTAAGCTGATCGAATAGATCATCAATCTGAGGTAAAGGATATTTATTTTTAATAGTAAGATCGTTAAGCTTGCGATAATCAACGCAGAGCCTCAGAGTACCATCGGATTTCTTTACGAAAATAGCCGAAGCTCCCCAAGGCGAGGAACTAGAGCGAATAAATTGCCTCGTCTCCAACTCAGATAATTGTTTACGCATCTCCTCATTTTCCTTATTGGACATGCGATAAGGAGGACGAGTAATAGGTTGAGCTCCAGAAACAAGATTAATTCTGAACTCAATTGCTCGTTTAGGTGGTAAACCTAAAACGGGCTCGAATATGTCGGAAAATTCACGAACAACATGAATACGAGAAATAATATCATCTTCATCATCATCATCGTTATCATGAGGATTTAAAGAATATAAAGATGCCACCAAACATGATTCTGAATCTTTAAGATTAACAGAAATATGTTTAACAGATTGTGGATGTCGGAGATGAATAGTCCGCTCAGGACATAGGATATGGGCTTGATAACGGTTAAGCCAATCCATTCCCAAAATTATTCCAAAGCCTAAGTAACGCATGACATGCAAATCGGCTAGGAAAGAAAAATCACATAAAATAATCTCCACATCTTTACAAAGCAAACTAAGAGTTGCGGATCCACCAACAGGATTCGCAATTTTTAAAGAAGTCATCAATGCAGTAACACTTAAGGAAAAAGTGTCTACCAGTTCCTTTGATATAAAGGAATGGGATGCACCCGTATCAAAGAGAACTCTAATAGGTTGATCATGAAATAAAATAATACCATCAAGAATGGAATGAGAAATACCTTGGCCACGAGATGTGTTGCCAGGGGCTTGAGCCACATTTAACTTTCCCTCATTCCTGCTTTTACGTTTGAGGCATTGATGTATAAAGTGATCTGGGCTCTTACAATAGCGACAAGATTTGGGCTTAGAGCACTTATTCGCATAATGATCCCCAGACCCACAGTTGAAGCAACTCGCACCACTAGGAGAAGGATACTTTGCCACAGGGGTTGCCTGCTTACCCTTTTTGTTGGGATAAGGACCCTTGGATTTGTTTGGCCTCTTCTTGTTGTTGAAGTTTGGTTTAGCGCCTTCCACTTCAACATCACTCTCTCTATCAGCCTCTTCAAGACGAAGAGCGATATCGACGAGTTGATCAAATGCGACTTCTAGTTTCAGGAGCAGTGGCTTCTTAAGACTCTTATTTAAGCCATAAACGAACCTCTGGTTCTTCTTCAATGGGGTGTTGATGTATTCAACCCCATATTTGGAAAGCGACTCGAAGGCTGCGACGTAACCAGTCACAGAGGATTGACCTTGAACAAGGTCTATAAAACGTCGAGCCAAGCTTACTTTCCCAGCTTCTGGTACAAACTTTAACTCGAAGCGTCCCTGAAATTGCTCCCAGGTGAGATCCGCTTCATTAATTTCTGAAATAAGGAGTTCGTACCAGTCCAATGCTCTCTCTTGGAGCATGCTGGAAGCCACCTGAACGCGGTGGAGATCGATAAGATTCATGCGAGAAAAGATTCGATCGCATGATTTTAACCAAGCCTGGACCTCGATGATATTTTCCGAACCTTTGAAGGGCTTCCCACCCAAGTTGGTGTAATCGCTGCACAAGCGTGCAAATCCCGACTTTGGGTGAGTAGGTTCCGGGTTAGCTCCAGCTGCTTGAGCATTAGTTACTAAATCAAGAAGCTGTTGAGCAGTCATAAAAACTCCATCCGGAGGAGCAGCACCAAATGATCCAGTTCTGGGACGGCCTGGTCTAGACATTCTCTTCCTTAAAGAAAGAAAGAAGAGAAGGAAGAAGGTTATCTACCAATGAACATCAAGCAATCTTGATAGATAAAACAAGGAATCATAAAGGAAATAGGATGAGTCGGTACGAAGACTCAAATTAATCCTATGGTATGACTCCTAAGATAGACCTAGGACGATGATCCTTGTTAAGTTATTCTACATTGTTCCGAAGTTTGGCTCTGATACCAAGCTGTGACGCCCCACCTCTATACCCACGCTAGCCAAGAACACTCCGGAGAAGTGCTGTCAACTAGCACGGAGAATAAGGCTGTTGAGGAGCGACCATCCATGTAATTGCTTATCACACGGTGGCTATAAATAATCTTCGGAAACAAACATAGAAATAATCATATCACAAATCAGTCACAGATATCCATATCACAAAGGCGGAAGAAGATATGAATATATAACTAACACATGAAAGTGTACATCAGAGTAGTGGTCAATAAGATCCACGATAATACAAAAGAATAGCAACACGTGCTATACAAAAGAATACAACTATGAGTCTATATCTCAAGTGTATACAACAAAAACTGCTAATCTAAACAGTTAGCCAAAAGTCAGAGTGATGAATCCCTGGGAAGAAGTCAAGCAGAAGCACCTGTAACATCTCGGTCTGATCCGAGTATTATTTAAGAAAATAATAAACGGATCAGTCTAGCTATAAATATCAGATGACATGATATAACATAAAAGATATGGCATAAACATAAACATCCATAACGACATACCACTATAAGTATGTAAATAATGATCAACAGAAGATCAATCAATAAGAGATAATCAATATCACAAGAATCTTCTCAACGATTCGAAGGGGGCATCATACCCTAAACTTGTACTCATAACAAGTCAATGACATAAATTCCAGAAATCAACACGAGAAATCCAGAAATCATAAAAAAGGGAAAGAGGCCTATCACATGACGGTCCGAAGACCATGGGGAGCTACCCCACATGTGTGAGTGGAATCACACAGAATGAGGTCAAGACTAACCAAAAAGCAGAAAGGTATGTGTGAATGGAATCACACAAGTGGTGTCTAGTCTAACCTTGCAATGAAAGAGACATCGCGCAATTGCTAGTCTAATTCATAGAGCGATCATCAAGATCAACGAGAAGTGTCAATTACACTAAGCTAGTAAATATAGAAGTTTAGCTTCATGTCCCATAACCACTTGCTTAACTTAAATATTTACGAACAAACTGTAAATCTTCACTAATAAAATTGTCATAAGAGGTTCAATCGAACAAGTCCAAGAATTAACCGACGAAGTGAACGCAAGCGTTTCATACCACTTGTTTTACTAAGTCGTTTAATTAGATTTCTCATCCGAGTGAGGTAAAGGCTTGTATATACTAATAGATTGGAAAACGGTTTAAGAAAAGAGCTTTGTTATTAAAAATAGAGTTGAAATTGTTTGTTAAAAGAGTTTTGATATTTACTACTAGTATTGAAACCTTTATATTATAAAGTGACAAAACACAGAAGCAATTGTAGAAACAATCAGTCACAAAAATCGCATACGGAGATGTGAATAAAATCCAAGAAAATCAGCTCAATGTTTTTCAGATAAGATCCCCAACGGAGGGGGGGTCCAGGGGGGGTGGCAATCCCCCAAGGTGGGGGTGCGGGGGCAACGCCACCGCTTACGGGGTTCGACCTGCCCGGTCAGGTCGCGGGGGTCCAGGGGGCAGCGCCCCCGGCGGGGTGCGGGGCAGCGCCCCGACCAAAACGGTACGACCTAGTGAAGACAAAATGAGGTCTAACGACCTAAGGGGAATAGGGTCGAGCGACCTAAAGGTTTAACCGGTCAAGCGACCTAAGGAAGGTAAGGTCTACCGACCTAACGGTCTAAAGGCCACGCGACCTAGATGATCTGCGAGCTAACGAGGCCGACCTAAGGTGCAAGCGACCTAAGTGACTACGGCCTAAAGTATGGTACGCGACCTAAAAGATGGCGCGACCTAAGACCTAGCGACCTAAGGGGATGCGCGACCTAAAAGATGGCGCGACCTAAAAGATGGCGCGACCTAAGACCTAGCGACCTAAGGGGATGCGCGACCTAAAAGATGGCGCGACCTAAAAGATGGCGCGACCTAAAAGATGGCGCGACCTAAGACCTAGCGACCTAAGGGGATGCGCGACCTAAGAAAGGATCAGGTCGAACGACTTAAGGGTGATGCGACCTAAGACCTAAGCTCAGGGTGAACGACTTAACAAGGCTCACGACCTAAAGGGGCGCGACTTAATGGGTTATATGACCCAACGACCTAAGCCACTAACTCGCGAGCGACCTAAGTCCTAGGTCGTGAGCGACCTAACTGCGAGTGAGCAAAAATGGCCAGAGCCAAAGCAGAGCGACCTAACGGCCATACGACCTACGACCTAAGGTCTTGAGCTACCTAACTCCGAAAACACGAAAATGGCCAGAACGACCTAGGGGTTAACTCGTACGCGACCTATGACCTAAGGTCCACACGACCTAACTCCGAGCGAGCTAAAAACGGCCAGAACGACCTAAATGCAGAAATTTCACCCAAACACCAAAAATCGGAGTTTTTCGCCAATCCAATCCAAACCAAAAGCAAATAGGCATGCTAAAGTGATAGGGAATCATTCCCAACAGTCCAAGATAGATATAGACTAGATTTGTGAGATAAAAATCTCACCTTTGCACTAAAATTTTATGAAGATGAAGCTTGAAAGCAAGGAGAAGCAATCCAAAGCTTGAATCCAATATCTTCTACTTGAATTTGGAGTTGAATGATGGAGTTGCAATTGAATTTGAGCTTGGAGTTTTAATTTCCCATTCTCTTCACCATTAATGCTAAAGCTTGAGTTAGTTAGGAAATTTATGAAGAGTGAGGAGAAGAGGGTTGGAACTTGGGCTTAATAGGCTAAACTAACCCAAAGTCCAAAGCGGGAAAAGTTAGTGAAATTTCACTATCTCCAAACCTATCGATGTTTATACTTAAAAAGTTGTAAACGACATTTCGAACTCAATGGAAGTGGTCTCGAGTCCTAATTTGACCGTTTGCAAAAAGTAGTTTTTCAGACTAAAATCCGATTAACGATTTAATATTTAAATAAAAATATTTAAATGTAAACTCGATAAATATGCGGGTTGTTACAAAATACGTAAATGAATTTATAATGGGAAGAAATGGTAAGAATGAAAATATAATAATAAGCAGTTGATTCAATTAAGGGAGTTAATTATAATAAATGGTCATTTAATAAATTTAACGTTCTGTGAGAAATCATAATAATTGTGTAAAATCAGTACAAGTTGGAAATGCATAAACCTTAATAAACATTCTAACTTAATAAATTTATGCAAATGTGGGAATTAGTTATAAGCGTGTAATTATGGGTATGATAACAATTAGTATAAAATACCTATATATTGGAAACACATTTGTAAAGCATAATTAATTGAGTTGGTGAATTGGGAATGAATTCAAAGTATATGAACATTTATGTTATATAAATAAGAATTAATGCAGTAGCTAAATTTGTGAAATCTAAATCTATGGAACAAAGGGTGTAAGATCTTTACTGATGGAAATTAACGTTACAGGTAGTGTAAATTCCTATTTTAATAAGACTATGGGTTATAGTAAAGATTTTAAATCAAGATTTAGCTACGTGAATAAAAAGAATGAAGGTAATTGAGTTATTGCAATTAAGAAAATTTAAACGTTTATTAATACGTTAAGTAAAACTTAAGTTGGGATTTAAAATATTTGTGTATATAAATTTCATGCATTTGGCTATAATGGATTTAATAATAAAAATGAAACGGTGAAATCAAATGGATATAAAGATTTCAATTATACCTTGAAATTCATATTCACCATAAAAGGTTAATTGGAACCAAAGTAGTTAATATAGGAATCAAGCCTTATTTATCAATTTGGATTTATTGCAATAGTTAATTCCATAAAATAAAGTTAAAGCTAATTCAAATTTAGTTGGACCATTGTTGATATAACTTTAGAAAGCAAGATTTTATTTATAATTTGAATATTAAATCCAACAAAGGGTATTTACTACAAATAAAATAGAATTAAATGTAAAATATTACGTTATTGAATTTAAAATGGAATTTGTAAACAATTGAGTGAATTTAATAAATTTATCAAACTTATAATGTTGAATTCATTAAGATTGGAATTAATAATAGTTAAGAAAAATGAGGGGATAATAATTTGAAATCATAGCAATAGATATTAATGTAAGGTTACCTTAAATAAGTTAAGGCAAATCAATGGAAGATACCTTTATAATACGATGATTGTGTGTAAAGGAAATGGGAATAAAAGTTTATTAATAATTTGGAATTTAATGTATGGTAAAAAGTTTATTTGCAATAAAATGAGTTGGAATGGAAATCAAATCTATTTATCTAATTGGATTCAAGTTGAGAGTATAAGAGTATAAGACTTAATAATTGAGTTTTGAGAATAAAGATTTTATGTCCAAATAATAAGAAAGTGCAGATATTAACACTGCAAATTGATATATTTATAGATTTTAATTCACATCCAAGCTTGCTAAATCATTTGGAATTGATTGGATTATATAAGTAATGAAATTTGACCAATATTAGGGGTTGATAATAAGGTGTGAATGGAAATTTGATTTGTTATATTAAATGAATGGGATTCAAATTTATTGGAAAAGGTAAATGGATATTTGGTAATAAATATAAACGGACTTCAATAGTGAATTTAGTTAATTTGAATACATAATAAATAATGATTTAATGGAAACATATACTCTGTATATATCTATAAGATTTGAGTGGAAATAATATATACTTACAAATGTGGAATTTAGAGTCTTACAACAATTATTAGGAGTGATATAATTAGTACATTCAATCAATTTGAAAACATTGCAATAGATGTAAATTAAGGGTTGTGTTAAATAAAGTAATAAATGGGAAATAACGTAAATGTCTGCATAGTATGGTGATTTGTAATTATTACGTTAATTTAAATTATCGTTCAGCGCGTTTGTTTATCAGATCCATCTACTCTAATTCTAACCTATCTATATAAACCCAAATATTAAACCCTAGCCTCCATTCTATGCTCATTTGCTGTACGTTCATTTCTTCAATTCTTTCTCTTCCTCAATGGATGCAAATTTCAGATCTAATTTCAAACCAAATCAAAAGCTAAAAATTTAAAGTCTTCGGAAAAATTCACAAAAAATTATGTGTTATAGATTTCATCGATACGAATCTGCATCTGCTGTTCGCTTTCCAAGATGGTGACCGGATTTACCAGAAATCACGGTCAAACCTTGAATTTCGAAACCCTAAAGGTTGAATTGGGGCTTTTTGATTTCTTCATCTTTTTGCGAAATTGGAACATGGGTTTGGTGAGATTAGTCACTAGGGGTGCACAGGAAACGCTGACATGGCAAGTGGTAATAGGTAGGTTTATTTTGTTTGAATTTAATTTAATTTTGATTTTTCGAACACGTTAATACATTTAACTTCCACATACGAACTCCGTTTCACACGAAATTTCTTTTGATCGTAATTAAATTTCAGATCTGTTGGCGCTAGTTTGGACAGATTTGGAGACCGTCGAATTTTGGGTTTAAATCGGATTTAAATTCGATTTAAATTCAAAAGGTGAGTGTTTTAACCCACTCACAACTACTAGAAGCTTTTATGTTTGTTAAATTAATTTTAGAAATGAATAAAATTTATTTATGAGTATTTGGCATGTTTATTTCATTCATATCTGCTGAATTGCATTTATTGAATTTAACTGTTAATTTAATATATTTATTGCGTATTAATTGATAGTTAGAATTTATTTATTTGTATATGAACTGCTAGTTAACAGTTATATAATTTATTACTGAATATAAACTGTTAGATTAATAGTTGTTAAATTTAATCTGAATAAAATTGCCAGTTATTACCTGTTATATATTATCAAATATAAATTGTTATTGATTGATATTGCTTGATGATTGGTGATTGGATGATGGGTGATGTTGATGGATGTTTTATTGTATATCATTTAATTGCAAATTATCATGCATATTTCCTTTCATTCGGGATTGTGGTTTGAAATGATATACAACCGCAAAATTTTATATCTTTTAAATTGCGGATTGAAATGACAGATATCCGTATCACTTGACCATAGGATAGAAAATTATATACAGGCACCGCGGTCTATATATAACTATTTTTATGTGATTTCTATGGTTTGGATGTGATACGATTTATAAAAATTAAATTTTGATATTTTATAAATATTATTCTTCCATTTATATATATATATACATATGGAGTAAATTTTTAATATGAAATGTATACGAATCCCTTTAATAAAAATGGAAATTTTAGGAAAATAGTGTTTGATAATTTATACTGTATGTTAAATGTTTAAATTTGGAAATTTTAAGATATAACTGGATTTTTCCAATATAAGTATAAAATGAATATTCTAGTATAAATTAAATTGAAGAGATATTTAATTTCTAGAAATTGGGAGTTGTTTATGAATTTATGTGAATATTCAAGACTAAATAATAAACATCAAATTTGTTGAAAAAAAAATTAAATTCCATCTTTAGTTTTGAATATTAATACTCCAAATGATTTATACACATAGAAATTTAAGGGGTTTTAGAACTTAAAGTGATTATGGTTTAAACTTTAATAAAGGACCATATTTGTAAAGCCATGTAAATTATTTTCTTTACAAAGTAACCATAAAGTTAAATCGCTTATTTTATATATTGTTGAATATCCAAACCATTTAGTTTTGAAAGTAATGGTTTTAAAAACTATGAATTTCGAAGTATTATGTTGAAAGTTAATATTCAAATATTTGGTTACAAGGAGTTATAAATTTTAAAAGTGGCATAATTTTTGGAAAAGATTTATATTTGGGAAATGATATCATTGATTTGGGTTTTATAAAAATAATATCAAAATGAATCGTTTTGGGTTTTAAAGAAGAAATGATATCGTAATATTATGGTTTTGAAATGGATTATATTCTGGTTTTAAAGTATAAACTATTTTTAAATGACCGCGGTGTTATAATAACGATGGGTTGGCAAAGAGACCGGGATCGGATATGGACATACTCTCTGTCGATACCGAAAACCACTTTGACTAACCGTGTACGCGGTGGAGATTCCAGAATGAAGTAGGTTGGTGGCGACGTTTCCTGTAAGGTAAATACGTGGACCCAACTCCCGTGAGTTGGCATAAGGTGGCTAAAACAGGAGCGATTGACGGGTTAATGAGGTCATTCCTCTGATCGGACACTCCTCTTCGATATTATACTTTGACTTTGGATTGATTCAGTGGCCACTTCTATTTTGATTTTGGGGGAGTTTGTTCGAGGTGGGCGGTAGCTGCGGCTACGCGTTACCATTGACCCGGAAGCGTAATTGGTATATCTACCCTGGCATTGCCTAGTTGTGCCGTGTCACCTACCCTATCGCGCCTTGTACGAGTTTGGATTTCTCCCGTAGCCCGTGTGGTATCCTCTGGTGGCTTCCCGATCAGGAGGGACTATGATATTGGATGGACTACTGGGACTATTACGTGTTAAGGTGGAAAATGTAAAGCCTTAATGCTATTTAAAAGTATGTTTATTTTACTATAGACACTATTATAATAGCGCAATATACTACATAGTAAATAGTTTAACGGATCCTTAGGAGATGTAAATCCCGAACATCTTTTGAGTTATTGCACTCATATTTATTTCTGTTAATTTAACTCACATAAGATCTTTTAGTTCTGACTCGAGTGTTTTTGTCTTTTCAAATACGCTCGGGTCAGTCCGAGCGTTTCAGGATCGAAGACTTTAGCTTTGGAGGACGAAGACGAAGAATTTGTATTATTATTGTTTATAGTATTGCACTACACTCACACTGTTCCGCTGCATTGTTATTGGTATGTGTAACTCTAATATGTATTATATAAATGTTTGTAAACAGTTTTATAAACTGTATATTTTCTTATTATATTTTATCCTTCCGCTGTGAGATTCTATTTGTTTGTTTCTTCTCTGTTTTTTTTCTTATTTACCCCATAACAAATCCGCCCTTCCGTATGGTTTGAATCGGCATGTGTGTCGGTTTAAAGTGTGCGAGAAGGCGGGATGTTACACTTTTAGTTCTTATTTAGCTGCATTTAATTTGGTGATAAGAATAAATAGAGCACTGCCCTAAACATTGATATTTAATGTTTTCTCAACTATAACTTTGTATTCTAGATATAAACACCGAGAGTTATTAAATCTGAAGGGAATTCTAGCATTATAGTGACAATGAGAAGTACATTTAACTAAAATTGGGTTATGGTCACTCAGTGAGTGAGACCCAAAGTGAACACAAAATTCTTGAAATTTGTCTTCACGTAAACTATTCACAAAGACCATATCTATCTTTCTATGAATAGAAAAATTTGTACCAACTCTCTAAGTAAAGAAATTTCCTATAAAATCAAGCTCATTCAACTTAGCACTAGTGATGGATCCTATGTGTAACGACCCAGAATTTCGATCATTCGAAATTCGGATATTTAATTGGTTTTAAATATTCGCAAGTTAATTTTATAAGTTGAATAACTTATATTTCAAATATAATAATTTATTTGGATAATTAAATTGTTAATTTAATATTTGAAATTATAGAAATTATTGGAATTTGAATTTAAAGAGAATGAAAATGATTTAAAGTATTTTAAATTTTATTTGAATTAGAATGGAGTTAGGGAACATTTAAAATTGAATTAAAAGTTAATTTTATAGAAATTGGAAAATTTAATATTTAATTAACGTGTAAAAATAGTCATTTTTGACACGGTCTCAGATTTCCACGAAACCAGTTTTATTAGATTCGCAATGTTATATTATTGAAGTATTTCAAATTTCGTGTCAATCGGACTTACGGTTTGGTCGTACAAAGCTGAAACGTGTAGAAATTTATTTAAGTAATTTTTAGTTAAAATAATCCGATTCGAAAATCTATCTTCCAAATACGATGGAATTGGCTTTCGATATATATTCCATTGTGTTCGAAATAGGGATAAAACATTATAAACGCCTAGCGGCACGCTTCGTTTGGTGTCTGAAAATATTTCGCGTGAATTGTATTTGAATATTTTTCTATAAAAGGACCAAACTTTTTCTATTTTGCAAACCCTAAAACTAAGAAACCCTAGCTGCCATTAAATTTCAATAGCCAGAAAACTACCGACCTTCCTCTTCGTTTATTTCCCCATCCATGCAGTTTTAGGCCGAGAATTCAACTAGGGAATCGAAGAGCTTGGTGAGTTCTATCAATCCAATGGTGATGATTGAGTTTAGTGCAGAGGATCAATGGCAATAGGCGTTTGAACGGCCAGTGTTTAAGCATGAATTTCTAATCCAGGGTAGAGCTGTAACGACCCGCCTTTTTGGACAGTTTAAACCGACGATCAAATACACATGCCGATTCCAAACCATTCAAAAGGGCAGATGGTTATTGGGGTAAATAAGAAAAGAAAAGAAAGAGAAATAAAGGAAATGAAACAACACAGAATCTCGCAGTGGAACGATAAAATATAATAGTCAAATAAACAGTTCATGATGCTGTTTACTATACTTTGACAATTATTTATACAATATTTATCAGAGTTATACATATACAATAGAACAATTAAAATAATGCAACAGATAGCATGATGCAAGGGTAATAATAGTAATAGTATACCGAATCTTCGTCTTCATCCTCCAAAATAGATCTTCAAAAATCTGAAAAACTCAGGACTGACCCGAGCGTAATGAAAAGACAAAACACTCGAGTCAGGACTAAAATATCCTTATGAAAGTTAAATTAATCTTAAATAAATATGAGTGTAACGGCGTCAGAGATGCTTTCGGGGTTTGACATCTCATATCCAGTGTCAACGTGCGTGCAATAACTCAAAAGATGTTACGGGATTTTCCATCTCTTAAGGATCCGTTAAACTATCTACTATGTAGTAATGTACGCTAAGTAGATAATGCCTATCAGTAATATAAAGTATCAAAATAGCGTTAAGGCGTTACCATAATCCCCCTTAACATATTTTTATAATGCCATAGTCTATATAGCACCGTAAGACCCACCGTAAACTGGTGGTTATCAGAGGGTACCCCATAGGTATAACACAAAACATAACGTAGTGGTCGCGAATAGGATAATCAGTATGACAAGGTACATGAGGCGATACCAACTAGGATATTAGTAGTTGCGTGATCCGGACTGATGTTGAGCATAGCCAGCAGCTACCCCAACACCGCGAAACAACACTCCCAAATAAAGGGGTGCACCCAAATCGAATCACTAATGTAATAGATATGGTATCGAAGAAGTGTGTCCGCTAGAGATGGCGAACCTCAATGGCCTGGCACGGCTCCTGTTTTAGTCATGTCAGGGGTCATCCAATATCGTTCTCTTTCTTTAGTCAACGCGTTCACCAAACCATCCACTTCATTCTGGATCAACACTCCACGTATGATAGTTATTAAAGCGGTTTTCGGTATCGACAGAGAGTATGTCCATATCTGATGCCGATCTCTTTAATAACTACGTATTATTACACCGGTGGTGTGACGCCCCACCTCTATACCCACGCTAGCCAAGAACACTACGATGTAGTGCTGTCAACTAGCACGGAGAATAAGGCTGTTGAGGAGCGGCCATCAATAGTTAGGCCTTACACTAGTATTGGTTTTCTCGATAGGAGTGGTATGTAAATATATATATTCTTTCATTTTTTATCTCTGATTTATTTTCTCCCATCGAAATACCCCAATTCCAGTATAAAACGAACTACGATGGTTCATAATAGTTTAGAACAGTAAATATAAAATATTACGCAGATAATATAATGTGGAACACAAACAAAATAGAAAGTCTCATATATACAATAACTGATGTCAGTTACAATACATTTGATACAATACATATGACACGGTACATATGATACAACTACCACAGTCGACTCAGGAAGTTACATATACAAGTACATTAACGTATATAATATATATGAATACATATTTTCCTATACAATTATACAGACTACTATAAGTGACGACGACTACTTCAAAAGATATGAAAGAACTTCATAGCTCTAGCAGCAACCCAAAGCAGAATATCTACAACCTGAAATACTCGGTCTGACCCGAGTATTAGATTCAAAAGAAAATAATACTCGGGTCAGTCTAATTCAAACTCAGTTATTAGTGCACAGAAGCAATAATAATTAAATACTGAATAGACGACAGTAATTAAACCAAATCAGAATGCAATTCAGAATATTGAATTGAAATGAACAAACAGTTCAAACCATTGAAATATCAATTAAAATATTAATTCAAGTAGGGCTGCAGTACACGCACGCGTGCACTGCCTCGCCACTACGGAATATGGGATACGCAAAAAGATCCATAAGTCAAAACAAATAGAATATCATACACGTCATACCGTGTGGCTGCAGTTCACGCTTGCGTGCACTGCCTTGCCACTATAGTGATGTCGTACCCAAAAACTCAATACCGTGTGGCTGCAGTTCACGCTTGCGTGCACTGCCTTGCCACTACAGTGATGATGTACCCAATGAAAATTCATAAACGAGCACAAGGTCAAGTCACTGCAACCATGACTCGACTCAATGCAACGACCAAAGTCAAGGCAACCTGAAACTGAAGATTAACCAAGTAAAATGCAAACTGACACGGCGATTCACACATCAAAATGCACAAGTAAGGCCACTATATAATGTAGCAGACACATGTACAGGGTCAAAGGCACAAACAAATTATGAACTTATATGGGACAACATTACAACCATCCCAGACTAGTTCAGATAGCACAAAGAATGGCCAGAAACAACTATAAGCGAATGCATGCTACCCAGCACACAAGCAAATCCATATGCCAATTGAAAACAACAACATAGGGTATTCCAGACCAGGTGACAAACATGCCCAGGAAAAGGCGGTCCAGCATGAAGCAGTAATATAATAAATACATCCAGGTTACTGATGTAAAATTACTCGGAGCAACATACATGAAGTGGAGTTGGAACCGAGTCAACAAAATGAAACTGGAAAAATGCATACGAACATGATAGTAACAGTTCAAGGCATAGTAACAACTACATGAATAAACTGGCATAAACATGATAACATGAAATTGGAAATTAGCCAAGTTAAAGATGCAAATGAACTCGCAAGCTACATAGATGATGGGGATATGGTGATGGAAGTGCAGTGAACTACATAACACAGCAGCATTAAAAGTAGTGTTACAGAGAATATGCAACATGAAAAACATGATGGCAGTAAGGTGCTGACTGGGAACAAACTACCAAGCCATCAAGTATGTCTAAAGTTAATGCAACTGATCTTTAAGTGAATGGTATCAAGTATTTGAAATGTACTTGTAAACACTGGATAATGTAAACATATGAATGCAAAGCAAATCAGACTCAAAGAGGAATGAAACTGGGTCAAGCAAGGACAACATCAAGTGTCACAGCCTCAACAATGAAATGGTTCTTTTTTTTTAAATAACCATATATGAACACTGCAGCATAATCAGAATAGTAGAGAATGAGTGCCACCATGGAAAATGCAGTTGCAACAGGTCAAGGCAGCAGGCATTGTCTAAATGACTTAAGTGGTAAAAGTAATTTTCCCAATGCTCAGTGAACTCAATTGTCCCATAATACATCTCGAAATAAATTTCATTAAAATAGAAAATGCACATGAACGTTGTGGCAACTGTTCAAGGCAACAGAGAATATGCAACATGAAAGCTATAAACCAACTAGTATGTATACAACTAGGCCACACTGAAATTACAATTCAACTTAATTTAAATCAAGTGTGTTGTGACCACAGTGAACACGCTTAAGGCAGCGCGAGTTTCAAGTGAGAGACTTCAGTACTGTGGTCAAAACCAAATAAACATACTAATTCCCAAAATCAAATATCAACAGTTTTGAACTAAATTCCAAGTCATGACCAGAGGGGAAATACCAGTGAACTAGGCTCAAATGTGCAAGTAAATAAGGATGCAATACAGCCAAAACAAGCACATGGCAATACAGCAAGGCACATCAACATATTCCAGTAAAGTCAAACCGAAATCATCAACCTCAAAACACAAAATCAACTAAGCATCAGTGAATCACCCGAAGATAGCAAGTTTGAGCAAATAAAGTCAAGTAGCATAGTAAATCGATGTCCAAAACCAAACGAACCAAAAAAAAACACATCGAAAATCACAGATGTCGAAAGCGAGTAGAAGAAGATGTGAGTGAGAACGTTCACTCACCTTTGCCAAGAATTGGAGCAGCCGCGCGCACACAAGAACGAACGAGGAAGAGCGAAGCCCTAATTTGGAGCAGCGGAACAAACACGAGACGATGCTGCCATTTACTTTCTTATTTGCTTTAGGGTTCGGTTTCGAAAATGAAAAGAGAAATGGGGGAAACGGGTTATTAACCCTTAAAAAAAATCACGGCAACAAAGAAATGGGCCGAACGATTTTTAATGCCCAATAAAGAAACGGACCACTAATTATTTTCAAAGCCCGTCAATCTCATTAACAATTTATAAAATAATTTCAACTCAATTTAATTACTTCAATTGGCAAATAAGCAACAGTATTTATCGTTTAAAAGTCGATTATCAATCGATGCAAATACCGGGTTGTTACAGACTCCCCTCCTTAAAGAAATTGCGTCCTCGCAATCTTAAGGAATAAATGGACAAAAGGTAACAACCATAAGAGCATGAAAGAGTAAGCTTGAACGTGTTTACTCGATGAATTCTCTGGATTTCAAAGTGAAATCCATAGGATTTGAGAACCGCTGAACTTTCACGAGAAAAACATCTTTATTTCGAAGGTGCTGAACCCCCGAAGCATTGATATGAATAGAAGGTTGCTCAAGGATAAAAATCGGAAATCCTTAAGGCATTTCCGTAATTGGAAGACGTGGAAAATGTCATGAATAGCAGAAAATTGAGCCGGTACACTGGCGTAGTACAATATAAATGCCAAAGAAATCTTTTAATTTCCTAAAAGAAATTCACAAATTATCAACAGAATCTAATTATCAATAGATAATTCAGAAATCTCAAATCGCAAATATTCGATTATCAAAAACGATAATCAAATCAACAAGTATTCGATTATCAAAATCGAAACTCAATCTTAAATCACAAATATTCAATTATCACAAACGATAATTAAAGCTCAAATATCTAATTATCACAAGCAATAATCAGAAACAATAAATATCTGATTATCAAAAACGATAAATCAGAAATCACGAACATCCGATTATCAAAACGATAATCAGAAATTACCACAACGGTAATCAAATTTCAAATCACAAATATTTAATTATCACAATTGATAATTAAATCACAAATATCTAATTATCACAAACGATAATTAAATCTCAAATATCTAATTATCACAAGCGATAATTAGAAACAGCAAATATCTGATTACCACAAACGATAATCAGAAATCACAAATTTTTCAATTAACGAGTCCGAAATTAACCAAAATAGCAAACGCACATGACCCATAACCACGAGTTTTACTAAATCGTTTAATTCACTTCATCGTTTCCTTGAAAGTGCAAAATTGTGTATTTTAAATAAACAACATTTTACGTTCTCAAACGGACAAGTCCGGAATTAAGCGAATCAGTAAAAGAAAGGGGTCATAGTCCTCGATTTTTCTGAAATGTTTAAATCGCTTCCTCATTCTTTTGAAGGCGTAAACTGTAAAAATTTTGAAAATCATTTTATTTATAAAATTACAATTTACATTCTCAAACGAACAAGTCCGGAATTAAGCGAATCAGCAAAAGAAAGGGATCATAGTCCTCGATTTTACTGAAACGTTTAATTCGCTTCCTCATTCTTTTGAAAGCGCAAATCGTAAAAATTTTGAAAACAATTTTGATTTATATTTTGAAACAATTTTTAAAATATGTGATTAAAACAACGACATCAGAAGCAACTTCGATAAGTGGATTTTCATTCATCCAAAGAGTCACAAGAATCTTCTCAAAGATAGAAAGGGGTATCATACCCTAAACTTGTATTCATAACAAGTCAATAACACACGAATTCACCAATGCACAAGAATTGATAAAACTTATCAATAGAAATCACGAAAATTGGTGAAGCACAAATTCTAGAAATCCTCACAAGAAATCCAGAAAACACAAGCTAAGAGTATGAGAACTCGAACGCGAGTATGAAAACTCGAACCGGAGTATGAAAACTCGAACGCGAGTATGAAAACTCGAACCGGAGTATGAAAACTCGAACGCGAGTATGAAAACTCGAACCGGAGTATGAAAACTCGAACGCGAGTATGAAAACTCGAACGGAGTATGAAAACTCGAAGGAGAGTATGGAAACTCAAACGAAGTATGAAAACTCAAACGGAGTATGAAAACTCGAACAGAGTATGAAAACTCAAAGGAGAGTATGGAAACTCACCAACACGCGAGCATGAAAATTCATCAACACATGTAACGCATAACGAGAACGGGAGCACGAAAACTCACCTACATGCGAGCATGAAAACTCACCAACACGTGCAATGCAAAGCGAGAACGGGAGCACAGAATCTCACCTACACGTGAGCATGAAAATCACCAACACGGGCAACGCAAAGCGAGAACGGGAGCACGGAATCTCACCTACACACGAGCATGAAAAATCATCAACACGTGCAACGCAAAGCGAGAACGGGAGCACGGAATCTCACCTACCCGCGAGCATGAAAAATCATCAACACGTGCAACGCAAAGCGAGAACGGGAGCACGGAATCTCACCTACACGTGAGCATGAAAATCACCAACACGGGCAATGCAAAGCGAGAACGGGAGCACGGAATCTCACCTACACGCGAGCATGAAAAATCATCAACACGTGCAACACAAAGCGAGAACGGGAGCACGGAATCTCACCTACCCGCGAGCATGAAAAATCATCAACACGTGCAATGCATAACGAGACGCTATCTCATGGTTGCAAGCCATTAATTTTGACACACGAATGGCCCGAAGACCGTGGGGCGCTACCCCACATGTGTGAGTCGAAATCACACAGATTGAGGTCCAGACTAACCAAAAAATCAAAAGAGGTATGTGTGAGTGGAATCACACAAGTGGTGTCTAGTCTAACCTCACAATCAAAAGAAAAGTATGTGTGAATGAAATCACACAAGTGGTGTCTAGACAATCCTCAAAGCCCAAGAGATATGTGTGAGACGAAATCACACCGATGAGGCCTAGTCTAACCGTAAAAATGATCGTCATGATCAACGAGAAGTGTCAATTACACTAAGTCGGTAAATGTAAAAGTTTAGCATCATGTCCCATAACCACTTACTTAACTTAAATATTTACGAACAAACTGTAAATCTTCACTAATAAAATTTGTCACTAGAGGTTCAATCGAACAAGTCCAACAATTAACCGACGAAGTAAACGCAAGCGTTTCATACCACTTGTTTTACTAAGCCGTTTAATTAGATTTCTCATACGAGTGAAATAAAGATTTGTATATACTAATAGATTGAAAAACAGTTTCAAAAACGAGTTTGGTATTGAAAATAGAGTTGAAAACATTTTGATAAAAGAGTTTTTGATATTTACTACTAGTATTGAAACCTTTATATTTTTAAAGTGACAAACCACAAAAATGATTGTAGAAACAATCAATCACAAGAATTCACATACGAAGACGTGAATAGAATCCAAAGAAATCGATACCGAATTCATCGAAAGGTATGTTCACAAAAATCCCGAAGAAAAGGTCATCAAAGTTGCTAATAAATGATAGCAACAAATCGGGAAATAATCAAGAATCGATTAAATTCGAAAACCAAATCAATTCACTAAGATTCACATTCGAAGACGTGAATAAAATACAAAGAATTTCGATTCCAAATCCATCAAAGTAGGAATACCCAAAATTCCTGAAATAGAAGTTATCAAAGTCGACAAAGGTGATAACAACTAACCGGAAAAGAAGAACCGATCAACAATTGGAAAAACAAAGCAGAACGAGTATAAATGCTTGAATGACTTTAGCAAAAGTAAAAGTCAAGTCAACGTCGATATCGACAAGGCAAAGACCAAGACAATTTCTTTTATACCAAAGAAATTTTAAAACTATCAGAGAGAGGCACATGAAAACCAACAAACCATGGATAAACAGACAGAGTCGACAATTGGAATGCAATTTGTCTCAAAGATTGATACCCAAAACCCAATTGTATGGAAACTGCATTAAGTACACGAATCAGAGATAAGAATGCATATATATAGCAGTTCGAATAAACAATGCGAGTTCAAATCGAAGTGGGTACTAGTTGCAGCAATATGCAACTTGATAGAGCATATATACACTGATACTTAGAAGTGTAAACTCAAGTGAGCAAGTGCGACAGAGAATAGCAGCAATGCTCACGAATAAGCGTTAGGAATTCATTCCTAACAAATCAAAGATGATCTTAAGATAAAGATGTGAAATAAAACATCGACAAATAGTTGTAACACATGTACTATCTAAGTTATGTTTTATATTTGTTCTAAACCCCAGGCTCTGATACCAAGCTGTGACGCCCCACCTCTATACCCACGCTAGCCAAGAACACTACGATGTAGTGCTGTCAACTAGCACGGAGAATAAGGCTGTTGAGGAGCGGCCATCAATAGTTAGGCCTTACACTAGTATTGGTTATCTCGATAGGAGTGGTATGTAAATATATATATTCTTTCATTTTTTATCTCTGATTTATTTTCTCCCATCGAAATACCCCAATTCCAGTATAAAACGAACTACGATGGTTCATAATAGTTTAGAACAGTAAATATAAAATATTACGCAGATAATATAATGTGGAACACAAACAAAATAGAAAGTCTCATATATACAATAACTGATGTCAGTTACAATACATTTGATACAATACATATGACACGGTACATATGATACAACTACCACAGTCGACTCAGGAAGTTACATATACAAGTACATTAACGTATATAATATATATGAATACATATTTTCCTATACAATTATACAGACTACTATAAGTGACGACGACTACTTCAAAAGATATGAAAGAACTTCATAGCTCTAGCAGCAACCCAAAGCAGAATATCTACAACCTGAAATACTCGGTCTGACCCGAGTATTAGATTCAAAAGAAAATAATACTCGGGTCAGTCTAATTCAAACTCAGTTATTAGTGCACAGAAGCAATAATAATTAAATACTGAATAGACGACAGTAATTAAACCAAATCAGAATGCAATTCAGAATATTGAATTGAAATGAACAAACAGTTCAAACCATTGAAATATCAATTAAAATATTAATTCAAGTAGGGCTGCAGTACACGCACGCGTGCACTGCCTCGCCACTACGGAATATGGGATACGCAAAAAGATCCATAAGTCAAAACAAATAGAATATCATACACGTCATACCGTGTGGCT
Organism: Allium cepa; assembly: GCA_030765085.1. Taxonomy (NCBI): domain Eukaryota; kingdom Viridiplantae; phylum Streptophyta; class Magnoliopsida; order Asparagales; family Amaryllidaceae; genus Allium; species Allium cepa. Next base: position 807,351,405 of record CM060938.1, read on the forward strand.
GCAGTTCACGCTTGCGTGCACTGCCTTGCCACTATAGTGATGTCGTACCCAAAAACTCAATACCGTGTGGCTGCAGTTCACGCTTGCGTGCACTGCCTTGCCACTACAGTGATGATGTACCCAATGAAAATTCATAAACGAGCACAAGGTCAAGTCACTGCAACCATGACTCGACTCAATGCAACGACCAAAGTCAAGGCAACCTGAAACTGAAGATTAACCAAGTAAAATGCAAACTGACACGGCGATTCACACATCAAAATGCACAAGTAAGGCCACTATATAATGTAGCAGACACATGTACAGGGTCAAAGGCACAAACAAATTATGAACTTATATGGGACAACATTACAACCATCCCAGACTAGTTCAGATAGCACAAAGAATGGCCAGAAACAACTATAAGCGAATGCATGCTACCCAGCACACAAGCAAATCCATATGCCAATTGAAAACAACAACATAGGGTATTCCAGACCAGGTGACAAACATGCCCAGGAAAAGGCGGTCCAGCATGAAGCAGTAATATAATAAATACATCCAGGTTACTGATGTAAAATTACTCGGAGCAACATACATGAAGTGGAGTTGGAACCGAGTCAACAAAATGAAACTGGAAAAATGCATACGAACATGATAGTAACAGTTCAAGGCATAGTAACAACTACATGAATAAACTGGCATAAACATGATAACATGAAATTGGAAATTAGCCAAGTTAAAGATGCAAATGAACTCGCAAGCTACATAGATGATGGGGATATGGTGATGGAAGTGCAGTGAACTACATAACACAGCAGCATTAAAAGTAGTGTCACAGAGAATATGCAACATGAAAAACATGATGGCAGTAAGGTGCTGACTGGGAACAAACTACCAAGCCATCAAGTATGTCTAAAGTTAATGCAACTGATCTTTAAGTGAATGGTATCAAGTATTTGAAATGTACTTGTAAACACTGGATAGTGTAAACATATGAATGCAAAGCAAATCAGACTCAAAGAGGAATGAAACTGGTTCAAGCAAGGACAACATCAAGTGTCACAGCCTCAACAATGAAATGGTTCTTTTTTTTTAAATAACCATATATGAACACTGCAGCATAATCAGAATAGTAGAGAATGAGTGCCACCATGGAAAATGCAGTTGCAACAGGTCAAGGCAGCAGGCATTGTCTAAATGACTTAAGTGGTAAAAGTAATTTTCCCAATGCTCAGTGAACTCAATTGTCCCATAATACATCTCGAAATAAATTTCATTAAAATAGAAAATGCACATGAACGTTGTGGCAACTGTTCAAGGCAACAGAGAATATGCAACATGAAAGCTATAAACCAACTAGTATGTATACAACTAGGCCACACTGAAATTACAATTCAACTTAATTTAAATCAAGTGTGTTGTGACCACAGTGAACACGCTTAAGGCAGCGCGAGTTTCAAGTGAGAGACTTCAGTACTGTGGTCAAAACCAAATAAACATACTAATTCCCAAAATCAAATATCAACAGTTTTGAACTAAATTCCAAGTCATGACCAGAGGGGAAATACCAGTGAACTAGGCTCAAATGTGCAAGTAAATAAGGATGCAATACAGCCAAAACAAGCACATGGCAATACAGCAAGGCACATCAACATATTCCAGTAAAGTCAAACCGAAATCATCAACCTCAAAACACAAAATCAACTAAGCATCAGTGAATCACCCGAAGATAGCAAGTTTGAGCAAATAAAGTCAAGTAGCATAGTAAATCGATGTCCAAAACCAAACGAACCAAAAAAAAACACATCGAAAATCACAGATGTCGAAAGCGAGTAGAAGAAGATGTGAGTGAGAACGTTCACTCACCTTTGCCAAGAATTGGAGCAGCCGCGCGCACACAAGAACGAACGAGGAAGAGCGAAGCCCTAATTTGGAGCAGCGGAACAAACACGAGACGATGCTGCCATTTACTTTCTTATTTGCTTTAGGGTTCGGTTTCGAAAATGAAAAGAGAAATGGGGGAAACGGGTTATTAACCCTTAAAAAAAATCACGGCAACAAAGAAATGGGCCGAACGATTTTTAAAGCCCAATAAAGAAATGGACCACTAATTATTTTCAAAGCCCGTCAATCTCATTAACAATTTATAAAATAATTTCAACTCAATTTAATTACTTCAATTGGCAAATAAGCAACAGTATTTATCGTTTAAAAGTCGATTATCAATCGATGCAAATACCGGGTTGTTACAGGTGGCTCTTTTACATTTCAAATCGGTTCATAATTGATATCAAAATATCATATTCGCTTCAAAAATCAAATCCATTTCAAATATCATCGTAGCTCTTCAAAATGTAAGATTCCCTTTCAAAAATCATTTTTGCCTTAATATCTCTTTTCAATTTCAAGATCATTTCGAATTTCAATTTAGGTTGCAACTTCATTTAACCCAATTTGTATTTAAATTCAAGATTTAAACATAAACATTTCGCCTTATTGACCAGTTTGGAATTTTAGAAAAATAGTTTAAGTAGTTTAAAAGTAGTTTTAAATAATTAAAATAGTAAAAGATACTTAAAATCTAAAATGGATTTAAAATAGATAAATTAGTTTAAAATAATTTAAATTGGGTTAAGTAGATTTAAAATAGATTAAAATAGTTTAAGTATTCAAAAATGGTTTATATAACTGAGTAATTTGGAAAACAAAATAAAACAGCTTCAAAACCAACCATTTCAGTTATAACTTCCCAATTCAAAACAATTTCAATTTCCATTCTACCAATTCAATTTCGCTTTCAATTCAAATCAATGTCAACTTTGACTTCAAATTAATTCAATTTTACATTCACCTTCAATTTATTCAATTTCAATTTATCGGTTTTTAGCTTGATTTTTCGAAATATCAATTTTTAACACTTAACAAAATTATCCTTCAATATTCAAATTTAAATCCAAATTTCAAATATGATTCAATTCCAATCCTGATTTCAAAATATCATTTTTTTATATCACTTCTACTTAGTAATATTTAAAGCTCGAATTAAGGTTAAATCTTTAAACAAATCATTTTTCAAAATTCAATCGTATCCCGATTTGAAATTCCAAAGTCTCCACTTTAAATTTTTAACAATTTCTTTTAACCAAAATTTATTTCAACATTCCAAACTCAATTTTTTGATAAATTCGATTTCTATAAATTGATTTCTAATTATAACTTTTAAATCAAACATTTAAATAAATTTCAAATCGACGATTTTAAAAATTATTAATTTAGCCAATTCGGTGTCCGTATATAATTTTCTATCCTATGGCCAAGTAATTATTTATTTCAATTAAATGTCAGGGATGAATATATATCACTTAAATCAAATCACAGTTTCATATGTATGCATAACAGGATATATATAAGTAAATAAACATCCAAACATTTAAATATCAACCAATAGCATCCATCGAAATACATCATCCAATAGACAATACAAGTCATGGCAATTTCATAGTTATCAATGTCAGGTAATTTAATCGCAGTTCAATTTCAATTTCGATTTGACTGTCAATTTAAATTTCAACGGTTAATTCAAATGACAACCTATATGACAATTAAATTTATCAAACAACGACAAATAAGATCATAACACTTCATAATGTCAAATTTAACTAGCATAAAGATATTTAGTACGTTGTGAGCGTTATAAAACACTCACCTTGATTTCAATGTAGTTCCAGCTTTTTATTTCGAATAAAATTAAACGAGCGTTTAATTTTATCCGAAATTCAAACTAGCTCCAAACGATTCCAATCCAGTTCCATAGCGTAGTGCTCGATAATACGAACCCGTCGCAATTTGTTTCGTGCGTTTTCGACCTCGTACGAAAAAGTTATCGCATTTAGAAGTTTGTACACATTTTAATATAACTAATTTCGCAAATTTATTTATTTCAAAACCTAGATTGAATCTGAGCCACACATTTCCCCTACTCACATCGGCCCGCTCCTTTCTTCCTTCTTCTTCCCGTTCGCATGTTTCCAGGTCACGAAGAACCCATAGATCCGGCCCTAACCCTAAATGACGCACCCACTCCGAGCCACCTGGAGACGATCAGCCAGCGCCATTCGAAAGCCCCTCGACAAAGCTAATCTCGGCTGCAACATGGTGGAACTCGGCCTCCCCTATGGCGTGCAAAACGAGGGCGAACGGCCGGCCTTCTCGAGCCAATTGCCGTTGATTCGTCGACCCAATCACGATCATAGCCGTTGAAGTTGTAGTTCGTGATGTGCTCTACACTTTTCTAGTTGGATGTTTTTCGATTCGATTAGCGGATTTGAAGAAATTTGAGGAGGATGGCACGAGATTTTCGGCCATTGATTATTATAAGAGGCGGTTGGCAATTTTGAGATGAAACCCTAGCTGTGTTTTCTTTGTGAATAAAAGGGGTCTATTTATAGAAATTTATCGAAACACTAATCATCCCGGGTTTTCCGAACTCCGATTTACGCATGGTGACCAGCGTTTTTAGGGTTTATCCCGCGTTCCGGACACAATGGAATAGGTTTCGGAAGCTAATTCGATCATATGTGCGAGTTACGGAAATAAACGATCGATTTTAAATTAAATCGATTAAACGAGTTTCTAGGCGTTTTGGCTCGCCCCGGACAAATAGTAAATTCGATTGACACGAAATTTGAAATCTTACAATAATATCACGTTACAGATCCGATGAAACTGGTTTCATCGAAATCCGAGACTGTTTGAAAATTTTCTATTTTAACTCGTCAAATTAATATTAAAACAATTTCGATGCGTTTCGAGCTGCCACGGTCAAATGAAAACTCCGATTGCTACAAAAATTGAAATCCGATAATAACAAACTGTTACAGATCCAATGGAACTAGTTTCGTCCAATTCTGAGACTGTTCGAAAATTGGCTATTTTTCAGTCGATAATTAAATATTAAAATATTCAATTTTCACAAATTTACTTTTAATTCGATTTTAAAAGTTCTACAACATCATTCTAACTTTAATATGATAAAATAAAATTTTACAAATCATTTTTAATCATATTAAACCCGTTATTCAATTATCCCATAAATTCCAATTTTAAAATTTATTAACTCTATTAAAATCCCAATATAACTTACATTCACTTTGGAAACCAATTTGAATCGTATTAAATCAAATTTCAACTATTCACTCTACTTTCGTATATTAAATTTCAATATCAAATTAATCATATCAAATTTAGAATTTAATTATTCAAACATTCGTAATATTAAATTTAAACAAATTTTATTATTCTTGGATCACTATCTTTTGAAATATTCAAAAACGAACTTAAAATTTTTACTTTTGAAACGAATTAAAATTATAGAACAACCATTTCCATTATACGGTTATTCAATTCCCATTATTCAATAAGTTTTAAATATTTAATTTAAACAATTTACCTGTTCAATATTCAATATTTGATTTAAATAGATTTTACTTATCAATCAATTGCTCTATTATACCCAATGGATTCAACATTTATTATTATTCCAAACGACTTACAATTTTTTTTCTAACACTAAATCATGAAAACTTATTAAATTAGCTATTTTAATTATCGAAAATTTACGGGTCGTTACACTCTCCCCCACTCAAAACTTTTCGTCCCCGAAAAGGGTAAAGAAGGGAAAAGGAACTAAGTATAGAATTCAACATTAGATATATTTTATTCAAAGTTACCAACTTATAAAACAATGAAATTCCACTTATAAAGTCATTAACTTCCACTAAGTTACCCTGAACGACTTTCTAACTTTAAAAGTTAGTTATCAAAACAAGTTATAAAAAAATTAAAACTTGAAAATTTTTCTAACACCCGGATTTACGAAAAATTTTGGTAGAGTCTCCTTTGCGCAGCTCGATTGGAAAAAAATGACAGTATATATATCACAAATATACATCTCATCAAGTGACGAGGCATCCCGCAGGGAAAAAAGTGTAAAAGTATGGTATGTAATCTGAGATATGTACCTTATATATTATTAGCGAGCATATACGGCTAATATAGTGCGAAAGCGAGCTCTAAATGCGAAGCAAACGCAATCCGCACCTACTAAACACTCAACAAACCATGAGAAATATGCATATATGAAAATAATATCAATATACACCATATAGCAACATAACAACTACATGTGCCAACATAGCAAATGCAACAAAACAACAAATGCATCCACCAAATCAATTATCATCCAACTATCATCTAACAAATCCATAACCAATCAATGTAAATTCACTTCTCATTAATATTTATTGACTTGGTTTCGATTTTAATCACAGTTGATTCATTAACGTTGGATTTTACTAACATTCATTCTCAATTCAATTAGTTAACATTAACTAATTTATATTTACATTAGTTCACTTCCAATTTGAATCAAATTTAATTCTATTTAAATTTATTTAACTTCCAATTTGATTTCAATGATTTATAGCTTTCAATTTCATTAACACTTAATGAATTATATACAATCAACTAACAATCGTATAACAACCAAAATCATACCCAACATAATCAAATTATAAATTTTACATTCAATTTGGTTTATCTCTTTTATATATATATCATGTTATATAATTTTAAAAGAATCATTTTATATTTGGCATCTTAAATTTCCAATATTAACTTTAATTAAGTCTGTAAGCCGCACATATATCATCCGTGAGCAATATCAATCTAATCGCTTATTCGATCACACAATTTCACTTCCAACTAGTATCGTTCACCCGACTCTCTAGTGCGGACTCGGATTTGGTTCCTTGATTGGAAACTGTTACTCTCCTTGCATAGCCATATACTATGATAGAGAATTCTAGAATCAAATTAAAAATCCATATCCAGGGTTCGCCGTCGAAAATCGAGTGAAAAATCCTAACTTGGATCGATATAAATCATCTCGAAATTTTGTGCTCGAATTTGGATCAAATCGTTATGCGAATAAAATAATATACGTACAATCTCACGTATTACCTTCCAATGGATTTCTATCCAATTTATCTATACTAAATTATTTTATTGACTTCTATTTTTTTTTGACAATTAATTATTCACAATCCATTATTCAGTTAGTATATTCATTTCTTTACATAGCATGTTCTTTAACATTATCTTTTCTTAAACATCATATCATAGAATTTGCTTACTCAAGTTCATTTGAACATTCTATATAATTTAATTAAATTCAATTTCATGTTCCAATTGATTCTTAGCTATACCAGATTCTTTTGTTTATATTTACTTCAATTTCATAATTTTAGTTAATAACAAATTTATTTATGGAACATTTCATTAGCCAGCACTTTAGTTTATTAATCATCCTATAAAAGTCTAACCTCTCATAAATGACTTTTCTTAGTTTACAGTTATCTTAAAGGTTACAAATTCAATTTTTTTTTTCAATCCCTTTGCAATTTATATTTATTTTCTATAACCAATTTTCAAAGATATAACACGATTCATTTATCTTCTTTCTTAAGTTCACTTACTTGTTCCCTTTATCCATTCATCATTTCATGCTATATTTAAGTATATATAATTTTTATCACAATCAAAATTTTCCATTTATATACATTTTAATTTCTTTTAAGTTTTCCTTACTTGTATATTTTAATTACTTTCAGGTTCAGTTTATTTGTACAATATCTCATTACAAATCCAAAACATCATTTTAACTTTTAACATTAGGTAAGTCTTGTTATATGTTATCAGAATGTAATTTGGTATTATACAAATTTATAGAATTACATTTTACTTAATTAGAATGTTCACAAATTTAATTTATTTAAATCCTCTTTACCTTTTAACTTTAAAGGTACCCTACAACTCAAAAGTTTCCCTAAAACATAAGCTTAGATATCTTAATCCTCTTATTTTATAAATTCTGGTTATTCACATTTCATTCAAATTATTTGAAAATTATTAATTAACATAACTTAGAAATTTAAATGCCCGGTTCTTTTCAAATCGTTTGAAATAAATATACATGCTTATATCTTTTTTATATATCAAATCATACCTTTGGAGTTTAAACCAAAACCCATTTACCCAAAATAATTTCGAAGAAAAGCAAAGCTTCTTAGAAGTCTCCCCCACTTTGAGACTCGAAAATGAACGTCGATGATGCTGCGCAGTCCTCACCGAAATTATTTTCCAGCGACATAAGAGAAGAGTACTGAATTCATTCCTTCTTAAAAATCCTTTCAAAATATTTCCATAAACAATTTCCAACTAATATTACTATATATTTCTTCAAACTTTGAGAACCAATTTTCAAAATCTCCGGGTCTTAAAATTCAATATTTTCCAATTTAAATCTATTTTAATTTATAAGTCACCTTTATAAATATTCTTATAGGATTTTCTTTCTTAAAACATTCCACAAGTTGTTTTATTATTGTTTATTTTTCAATAAACCTTATTTATGAAAATACAATATCCAATTAATAATAACAATCAATATTATCATTTCCAACAACCAAATAAGATAGATTGATCACAATAATTTTTGAAACAAATTCTTTATATACAAAATATAATTAGAGCAAAATTATTTCATTTACCCAATTTAAAACAATACTATGTCGAATTGTTCTGTTTAAGCGTTTAGAGATCCCTATCAATGACGTTAATTACTCGTACTGACCAGAATCCATAAGCCACTCAACGAATCAACCGACAAATATATAAAACATTTTATATCACTAACAAATACGCTCTCTCATATATATACACTCGATGACTCATCATAAGGTATTACTACCCTATTTATAAAGAGTCAGACCCCACAAAGCTAAGGTTATCGCAAAACCAAAGCTCTGATACCAACTGTAACGACCCGCCTTTTTGGACAGTTTAAACCGACGATCAAATACACATGCCGATTCCAAACCATTCAAAAGGGCAGATGGTTATTGGGGTAAATAAGAAAAGAAAAGAAAGAGAAATAAAGGAAATGAAACAACACAGAATCTCACAGCGGAACGATAAAATATAATAGTCAAATAAACAGTTCATGAAGCTGTTTACTTACTTTGACAATTATTTATACAACATTTATCAGAGTTATACATATACAACAAAACAATTAAAATAATGCAGCAGATAGCATGATGCAAGGGTAATAATAGTAATAGTATACCAAATCTTCGTCTTCATCCTCCAAAATAGATCTTCAAAAATCTGAAAAACTCAGGACTGACCCGAGCGTAATGACAAAACACTCGAGTCAGGACTAAAATATCCTTATGAAAGTTAAATCAATCGTAAATAAATATGAGTGTAACGGCGTCAGAGATGTTTACGGGGTTTGACATCTCATATCCAGTGTAAACGTGCGTGCAATAACTCAAGAGATGTTACGGGATTTTCCATCTCTTAAGGATCCGTTAATGTAACGACCCAGAATTTTTGTTAATTAAAATTTGTATATTTAATTAATTTTAAATATTAATAAGTGAAATTTATAAGTCGAATAAATTTTATTTCGAATAATTGGATTTAATTGGATAAATTAAATCGATAATTTAATAGTTGAAATTACAGAAATAATTGAAAATAGGGTTAAAAATGATTAAAATTGATTTGTAAAATTTTATTTTATCATGTTGGAGTTAGAACGATATTATAGAACTTTTAAAATTGAATTTAGAGTTAAATTGTGAAAATTGAATATTTTAATATTTAATTATCGACTGAAAAATAGCCAATTTTCGAACAGTCTCAGAATTGGACGAAACCAGTTTTATTTGATCCGTAATAGTTTGTTATTATCGGATTTCAATTTTCGTAGCAATCGGCGTTGTCGTTTGATCGTGGCAGCTCGAAACGCATCGAAATTGTTTAATATTAATTTGGCGAGTTAAAATAGTCATTTTTCAAAAAGTCTTGGATTTCGATGAAACCAGTTTCATCAGATCCGTAATGTGATATTATTGTAAGGTTTCAAATTTCGTGTCAATCGGATTTACCGTTTGTCCGGTGCAAGCTAAAACGCCTAGAAAATCGTTTAATCGGTTTAAATTTAAATTGAACGTTTATTGCCATAACTCGCACAGATGACCGAATTAGCTTCCGAAACCTATTCCATTGTGTCCGGAATGCGGGATAAACCCTAAAAACGCTGGTCACCGCGCGTAAATCGGAGTTTTGTGAAGTCGAATGAATAGTGTCGTTCAAACTTCTATAAATAGACCATCCTCTCCACAAATAAAAAAAAATTAGGGTTTTAAAAACCCTAGCCGCCAGTAACTAAACCAAAGGCCGAAAATCAATGTCCTTCCTCCCTCAATCTTTCTCAATCCACACGTTTTTAGCAAAAGTTGTTAACTAGTAAATCGAAGAGCACGAAGAGAGCTTTCAATCCATACGGAGTTGATGGGGTACGGTGCGATGTAGGGGAGGGATTTTGGCCGCGTTCGTAGCCGTTTCGTGCACGTATTTCGAGAATTTTTGGGGGCCGAGCTTGGAGCTGTCTTGGCCGAGGGTAGAGCTGGCGTGGGCGAGCATGTTGGCGGTGTCTGATCGTCTTCAAGATGATGGAGGTGGTCGTAAATATTAACCCTAATAATTTGAGGATGGGTTCAGCCTTTCGTTGTTGCCTGGAAGCAAACACGCGTGGGAGAGATGAAGGGGGGTGCGGTGGAGATTTGCAGAGGATGGAAATGCACGGCTTAGATTGAGTGAAGTATTAAAATTATAAAAAAAGGTGTTGTAAATTATGAATAAAAATCGTGTAAACTTGTAAAATTCATATCTTTTTCATATGAGGTCGAAAACGCGCGAAACCAGTTGCGTTGGAATCGTATGGACGAGCACTACGCTATGGAATTGGATTGGAGTCGTTTGGAGTTAGTGAGAATTTCGGGTAAAATTAAACATGCGTTTAATTTTATTCGAAATAAATCGCTAAAACGAAATTGGAATCAAGGTGAGAACTTCTCACTCAATCGAATCGGTTTCGATTTTAATTTTAAATAGTTAGATTTAAAATTCTTGAATGCATGTTTGAATGATGATTGTTATCTATTGATTGTTAAAATAGACATTATGCGCCGTTAGTAAGCGGAGGTTATTTATTAAAAACATATACCGCGAATATTTCATAAACAGCGAAATTGGTATTATGTATAATAGCAATATATATATATATATATATATATATATATATTGGCATATGTATATATTGCAGTTGTTGATTTCCCGCATTGTATAGCGGATGAGACCCTATTGCGCCGTCTATTAAGAGGATAATATTTATAAATCCCATATACCGCGATAATTCCGTACTGGTGCGGAATTGGTATTGTGCTAATGTTTTTGGATGCAGAGAAGCAGGTTGGAGGGATCCAACTGGATTCCTCAACTGTATTGATTTATTTACAGATATTTTGATATTTGTTGATATCATATCGATATATGATATTTGGATGTCGTGATTGACTATTTGGTGCTGCTGCATCATCGGATCCATTTCTGAAGTTTTAAAATAATGATTTTTGGTTTTAAAAGGAATTTTAAAGTAATTTTCAAAAGTATACGTTTTATTAAATTTTGAATTGATTCATTTTAAATAATTTAAACGTTATAAATTTTATGTTATAAAAATTTAGATTTTTGAGAAATATAACCGAAATGAGATTTTTGGAAATAAATAGTGAATTAATTTATAATTGGTTTAAATTGGGATTTTTGAATTATTAAAAACGATGTGTATAAAAGATTTATAAATTGGATATTTATAAATTAAAAATATTAGAATTATAAAACGAAGTTTTTTTTATATGTGTTAAAATGAAGGGTAATGGATTCATAAGTCAATGAGAATTTATAGATTTATAAATTGTGAAGTTATAAAATGAATAGATTTTGTAAAATAGAAGATTTATAAGTAATTATCTTATAAATCGGATTTTGGCATTTAAATGAGATATAAATGGAATTTGTTAATAATGAAATTTATAAATCGAAGCTTATAAATAGAAATGGAATTTATAAACATTGTTTATAAATTCGAAATCAATTAAATTTGATAAATTGAATATTGAAGTTTATTAAAGGAAATATATTCACGATTTTGGACAGTGAATACCTTATTGAATAAAATGGTCATGTTTGGCAAAATGAATATTATAGAAAGAAGTTAATTATTTTAAAGATGTTTTAAAAATGTATTATGAATCGAAACCATAGATTTCAACATTTATTGTTGAAATAGACGTTTTCGAGAAAGAAGGAAATGGTGGACTATAACACTGTTGTTATAGTAAATGGTTTCCGAAAGGAAATGTTTTGTATAGTATTGGGATTTATATATCTATCTAAATTTCGAATCCCTATGCTAGTGATTTTGGGTCGTAGTAAAGATGTTTTACACAACATTCGTTTTAGCCTAAATAAATGTGTTAAGTGAATGTTTTCCTCGAAGAATGAAATATATACTTAATTTCGATATTAAGTATATGGAATATTTCCTAAGTATTGAAAATAAATGGATTTGTGAATCACTTATTAATAAATAAGTATGGAAATGTTTTTCCAATGTGAAATTAAATGTTTTGAGAATTTATCCTTTTGAAGATAAATTGAAAATGAATAATTGAAATCGTATATTCATAAATATTTTGGAATGTAAATTCACTATGGAGTTTATAAATGAAAAAGGGAATTTGTTTAAAAATAAATGTTGATTTATTTTTGAAATTATGGGAATTAATTTACGGATTTGGAATGTAAATATAAAGTAAATCGTTAAGGATTTATTTAATTGGTTTAAATAAACCATTTTGAAATGAAAGTATTTCCGAGAAAGGAAAATGATTGAAATTTGTTTTCAAAAATGGTAAAGGATTGAAAAGTGATTTAAAAATTAGTTTTCAAATATTTGAAGTGTGGGAAATTTTATATCTAGTAAAGATATTTTGGAAAGTAAATAATTTGGGAAATTATTTGGAATTTGGTGATGTTGAGCATGCCTATTGATAGTTAAATAATCCGACTATCAATATTTACCTTTAAATAGGTATTTGTTGTGATTTGTTTGAATTTGAATGCCACACTTATTTTTGACTAAGCGCTCACTATTCGGGTTAGCCGGGAAAGGACCTTGGGGTCATATAACCCATTCTGAATATGTGATACGTCGTAATGGATTTCATTTGATGACCGGTGTTGAAGACCAGATATTTGTGAAAACGGAAGGATTACCGTCGAGTTACTCTACATCGGCTGATCTCCGATATAGAGGTTTTATCACCCTTAGTGACGGGAAGTCCGGTCGTGATTAGTGAATATCCGGATTACAAGGACTTCTTTGGAAGTGCCTTCGGTTCTGTTCGATCCCGGAACAGACTTGTATGGATTGTATGTCTGACATTACAAATTGAGATATAAAGCTGATTTCTTTCAAATATATTTCTGTTGGTGGCGGAGAATTTATTCTCTTAGCTTAACACCCTTCTCTGAGACGTACGAGCTCAGAGGTTATATAGTTGAAGGTTATTAGTGATATTCTCCCAATTTGGTAGTGTGCATACAGAGTGTTGCTGTGAAATGATCATTGTTTGATCATTTGTGATATGATCATTTATTTGATCATTTATCTTGGTGATCATTTCTATGATCATTTGATTGACCCAAAGCACGGCTTTTGTATAAAGTGTGGCTTTGTGGACGAGACTTCGTCGGACCTCACACCCTGGAAATGGTCAAAACAGGAAGGATGCGGCAAGGTTATTAGGGGGTAGCGCCCCTTTAGTGTATGTCATTCCTTCTGGATAGAGGTGGTATCATGGTATGGAGCCCAGATATTTAACCTATGTTGTTGCTGCATATTTTGTGGTTGTTGGAAATCGAGGATCCTCGGATAGATCGGTTACGATCGGGGGATGACATATTCGTGTCAGTAGTTACCCAGTTAGGGGTAACCCGGCCTTGTGTTGGCAGAGATCAGGTTTAGTTCTCGGGACGTCTTTCCAGAGGCGTTTCCATGTGGAAATGGGAAGTTCCTTGGCCTGACCATTTGTTGGAAATCCAAAGAAACAATACGAGACTTGTACGGTTTTAGTTGTAGAACCTGCCATGGAATGTGGCGGTAACCTGCTATTGAACATGGTAGCTATAGTAGGCATACGATAATGGTCGTATGTTGGCTAAGATTTATATCTTTACTTTCGAAATGAAATTTTCCTACACCATGCACTAGTAATAATATCAAATGTTTCTTTTTAATGCGTATCAAGCATCTTTGACTATCATAAGGAGAAATCTCCTCCGATTCTGCGTTTGCATTGTGTGTGTGTGCGGGAGGCCTTATGGTAGTCTCATTTTTAAAAGCATTGCGAATTGACTTTAAAAATATTCCTCTATTTTGATTTAAAGAAAAATAAACTGTTTTCGTTCTCACACCAGTCACATGACTGACTCGGAGTTTATTGTTTTCCTTCCTAAACTCTGGGTGCCCACCAATTTCCACACGGGCAGTCAAAAGTTAAGGTTTGTCAGGATATTCTGGAATTCAGGAGTTGCTGGAGGCAAGCTGGATGGCATGGCGTATTACTAGTATATAGTATTTCTTTTCCGCTGTTGATGTTGTTTGTTGTTGTACACTCTGATGATGTAATGAAATGTAATAACTGATATAGTTCTTTGTTTAAAGATTATTCATTTATTTATTATATGTTGTTCCGCTGCGAATTGTGAGATTCTGATGTTGCTGTTATTTCTTCTGTTCTGTTCTATCTTTTTCTATCTTCTTCTACGTTTTCTTTTTCTAAAACCTTAACGGTGTGGTTTTTCGGCTTTCGATTGCTCGACAGTTGATACAGTGGACGTATTGATGTCGGTTTTCGGCAACGAAAAATCGCGTTCGTTACATTTGGTATCAGAGCTTATGGTTAAGCGACAACCATGGCTCTGTTGGGTATTACTCATTAGAGATAGAGTCATTAGTACTCTAGAATGAGTTTGAGTGTAATAATAGATACGAGCGCGTATTTGTTAGTGAATATAAATTGTTTTATGTTGTGATGATTGGTTTGTTGAGTGGTATATGGATTTTAGTCAACACGAGTAATTAACGTTGTTGATAGGGATCTCTAAACACTTGAATAGAACAATTCGACACAGTATTGTTTTAAATTGGTAAATGAAATAATTTTACCTTGATTATATTTTATATATAAAAGAATAATTTTTCAGAATTATTAAAGTGTATATGAATTGATTGTTTGGTTGTTAAATTAAAACAACAATTGTAAAAGAAATTTTGTATAAGCAAATGAATTATAAGTATGAAGTTATAATTAAAATAATTTACACTTGTGAAATAATTATATATATAAGAAGTGAAATTATATAAGTAAAAGATTTATAAATGTGATTTATAATCTGAAAATAAAATTCCAGAGAAGTGTTTTGAAAGGATTAGATATTTTGGAAAATTGTTTTGGAAAGATGAAAGCTCTAAACTCTTTTCGGTCGCTGGAAAATAATCCTGATGATGATGGCCACATCATTAGAATTCATTTTCGGGTTTCCAAAAGAGAAATTGCTGCCAAATTGTTTTAAATAAAAGTTGTTTGGAAAATTTGGGTTTGGTTTTGAAATTCAAAAGGGAAATTGAATTGATTTCAAAAATGGTTTTGAAAGATTTGAAAGGACTCTGGAATCTTATTTAAAATATTTATGGGAATGATAAATGAGTTGATAACTTATACAATTTGAGTTTTAATAGAATAAATTTAACTTAAAGGATGTAGTTAAATTAAAGGAAGTATATGTAAATCAAAAAATTCAAGTTGAAATAAATTTGAGTTGTCATCAAAGACATGTGATTTGAAATTTAACTAAAGAAAAGTTAAATAGGATTGGAATTTGAATTGGATTTATAAGTGAAAACTTAAGTTAAATTAAACAAAAGGTGTTTAGAATGAAATATAACTTAAGTGATGTTGAATGAAGTTGAATTTTGGTATAGAAGTAAATTAATTAGGGAATTAATGAAACTGAAGTCATTAAGAATTTGAACTTGAGTTATATAAATGAAATTCAACATTATATTGTTAAAGGAATTAGCAATTGAATTGATAAATGGATTGAATGTTAATCAATTAAATGTAAACAATTGATATGAAATAATGAATATATAAGTGTTAATTCATTAAAAGCTAGTTGAATAAATCGAATGGAAGTCAATTTATTATGATCCAATTGGAATTAAAAGTGTTGAACCAAACTGAATGTAAAGTGAATAAATTTGGTTGTATTGGATGTACATTGGTTATTATATGGATGTTAATTGATTGTATATAATTCATTAAGTGTTAATGAAATTGAATTAGCGAAATTAGAAGCTAAAGTAATTGAATCCAACTTGGAAGTAAATAAATTTGAATAGAATTGAACGTGAATTGGATTTAAATTAGTGAATGCAAACTAATTGAAAATTGAATATGAATGAATGTTAGTAAATCCAATGTAAGTAAATCAAATGTGATTTAAATTGAAAGCCAATTCATTGAATATTAATGAGAATATGAATGAATATTGATTTGGTTATGGATGATAGTTGGTTGATGTTTGCATTTGTTGTTTTGTTGCATTTGCTATGTTGGCATATGTAGTTGTTATGTTGCTATATGTTGTATATTGATACTGTTTTCGTATATGCATGATTTTCATGTTGTTTGTTGAATGTTTAGTAGGTGCGGATCGCGTTTGCTTCGCATTTGGAGCTCGCTTTCGCGCTATATTAGCCGTATATGCTCGCTAATAATAAACAAGGTACATATCTTGGATCACATACCGTACTTTTACACTTTTTCCCTGTGGGATGCCTCATCACTTGATGAGATGTATATTTGTGATATATATACTGTCATTTTTTTTCGGATCGAGCCGCGCAAAGGAGAATATGGCGAATTTTTTCGAAAATTTAAGGCGTTGGAAAAATTTTGAGAAAATTTGGGAAATTTGCGAAAACAATAACTTTGATTTTGGAATTGAAAGTTAAACAATAGTAGTTGTTTTTGAAAAGATAACTAAGTATGATTTGGAAACTTAGTATAGTATTGTAAGAAGTTTAACTATGGATTTTGGGAAAGTTAATAGATTTTGTAACTTTTCTTACTTGGTAATTTCGAGGACGAAATTCTTTTAAGGGGGGAAGTTTGTAACGACCCAGAATTTTTGTTAATTAAAATTTGTATATTTAATTAATTTTAAATATTAATAAGTGAAATTTATAAGTCGAATAAATTTTATTTCGAATAATTGGATTTAATTGGATAAATTAAATCGATAATTTAATAGTTGAAATTACAGAAATAATTGAAAATAGGGTTAAAAATGATTAAAATTGATTTGTAAAATTTTATTTTATCATGTTGGAGTTAGAACGATATTATAGAACTTTTAAAATTGAATTTAGAGTTAAATTGTGAAAATTGAATATTTTAATATTTAATTATCGACTGAAAAATAGCCAATTTTCGAACAGTCTCAGAATTGGACGAAACCAGTTTCATGGATCCGTAATAGTTTGTTATTATCGGATTTCAATTTTCGTAGCAATCGGAGTTGTCGTTTGATCGTGGCAGTTCAAAACGCATCGAAATTGTTTAATATTAATTTGGCGAGTTAAAATAGTCATTTTTCAAAAAGTCTCGGATTTCGACGAAACCATTTTCATCGGATCCGTAATGTGATATTATTGTAAGGTTTCAAATTTCGTGTCAATCGGATTTACCGTTTGTCCGGTGCAAGCTAAAACGCGTAGAAAATCGTTTAATCGGTTTAAATTTAAATTGAACGTTTATTGCCATAACTCGCACAGATGACCGAATTAGCTTCCGAAACCTATTCCATTGTGTCCGGAACGCGGGATAAACCCTAGAAATGCTGGTCACCTCGCATAAATCGGAGTTTTGAAAAGTCGAATGAATAGTGTCGTTCAAACTTCTATAAATAGACCATCCTCTCCACAAATAAAAAAACAATTATATTAGGGTTTTAAAAACCCTAGCCGCCAGTAAATAAACCAAAGGCCGAAAATCAATGTCCTTCCTCCCTCAATCTTTCTCAATCCACACGTTTTTAGCAAAAGTTGTTAACTAGTAAATCGAAGAGCACGAAGAGAGCTTTCAATCAATACGGAGTTGATGGGGTATGGTGCGATGTAGGGGAGGGATTTTGGCTGCGTTCATAGCCGTTTCATGCACGTATTTCGAGAATTTTTGGGGGCCGAGCTTGGAGCTGTCTTGGCCGAGGGTAGAGCTGGCGTGGGCGAGCATGTTGGCGGTGTCTGATCGTCTTCAAGATGATGGAGGTGGTCGTAAATATTAACCCTAATAATTTGAGGATGGGTTCGGCCTTTCGTTGTTGCCTGGAAGCAAACACGCGTGGGAGAGATGAAGGGGGGGTGCGGTGGAGATTTGCAGAGGATGGAAATGCACGGCTTAGATTGAGTGAAGTATTAAAATTATAAAAAAAAGTATTGTAAATTATGAATAAAAATCGTGTAAACTTGTAAAATTTATATCTTTTTCATACGAGGTCGAAAACGTGCGAAACCAGTTGCGTTGGAATCGTATGGATGAGCACTACGCTATGGAATTGGATTGGAGTCGTTTGGAGTTAGTGAGAATTTCGGGTAAAATTAAACGTGCGTTTAATTTTATTCGAAATAAATCGCTAAAACGAAATTGGAATCAAGGTGAGAACTTCTCACTCAATCGAATCAGTTTCGATTTTAATTTTAAATAGTTAGATTTAAAATTCTTGAATGCATGTTTGAATGATGATTGTTATCTATTGATTGTTAAAATAGACATTATGCGCCGTTAGTAAGCGAAGGTTATTTATTAAAAACATATACTGCGAATATTTCATAAACAGTGAAATTGGTATTATATATAATAGCAATATATATATATATATTGGCATATATATATTGCAGTTGTTGATTTTCCGCATTGTATAGCGGATGAGACCCTATTGCGCCGTCTATTAAGCGGATAATATTTATAAATCGCATATACCGCGATAATTCCGTACTGGTGCGGAATTGGTATTGTGCTAATGTTTTTGGATGCACGGAAGCAGGTTGGAGGGATCCAACTGGATTCCTCAACTGTATTGATTTATTTACAGATATTTTGATATTTGTTGATATCATATCGATATATGATATTTGGATGTCGTGATTGACTATTTGGTGCTGCTGCATCATCGGATCCATTTCTGAAGTTTTAAAATAATGATTTTTGGTTTTAAAAGGAATTTTAAAGTAATTTTCAAAAGTATACGTTTTATTAAATTTTGAATTGATTTATTTTAAATAATTTAAAACGTTATAATTTTTTATGTTATAAAAATTTAGATTTTTGAGAAATATAACCGAAATGATATTTTTGGAAATAAATAGTGAATTAATTTATAATTGGTTTAAATTGGGATTTTTGAATTATTAAAAATGATGTGTATAAAAGATTTATAAAATGGATATTTATAAATTAAAAATATTGGAATTATAAAACGAAGTTTTTTTTATAAGTGTTAAAATGAAGGGTAATTGATTCATAAGTCAATGAGAATTTATAGATTTATAAATTGTGAAGTTATAAAATGAATAGATTTTGTAAAATAGAAGATTTATAAGTAATTATCTTATAAATCGGATTTTGGCATTTAAATGAGATATAAATGGAATTTTTTAATAATGAGATTTATAAATTGAAGCTTATAAATAGAAATGGAATTTATAAACATTGTTTATAAATTTGAAATCAATTAAATTTGATAAATTGAATATTGAAGTTTATTAAAGGAAATATATTCACGATTTTGGACAGTGAATACCTTATTGAATAAAATGGTCATATTTGGCAAAATGAATATTATAGAAAGAAGTTAATTATTTTAAAGATGTTTTAAAAATGTATTATGAATCGAAACCATATATTTCAACATTTATTATTGAAATAGACGTTTTCGAGAAAGAAGGAAATGGTGGACTATAACACTGTTGTTATAGTAAATAGTTTCCGAAAGAAAATGTTTTGTATAGTATTGGGATTTATATATCTATCTAAATTTCGAATCCCTATGCTAGTGATTTTGGGTCGTAGTAGCGATGTTTTACGCAACATTCGTTTTAGCCCAAATAAATGTGTCAAGTGAATGTTTTCCATAAAGAATGAAATATATACTTAATTTCGATATTAAGTATATGGAATATTTTCTAAGTATTGAAAATAAATGGATTTGTGAATCACTTATTAATAAATAAGTATGGAAATGTTTTTCCAATGTGAAATGAAATGTTTTGAGAATTTATCTTTTTGAAGATAAATTGAAAATGAATAATTGAAATCATATATTCATAAATATTTTGGAATGTAAATTCACTATGGAATTTATAAATGAAAAGGGGAATTTGTTTAAAAATAAATGTTGATTTATTTTTGAAATTATGGGAATTAATTTACGGATTTGGAATGTAAATATAAAGTAAATCGTTAAGGATTTATTTAATTGGTTTAAATAAACCATTTTGAAATGAAAGTATTTCCGAGAAAGGAAAATGATTGAAATTTGTTTTCAAAAATGGTAAAGGATTGAAAAGTGATTTGAAAATTAGTTTTCAAATGTTTGAAGTGTGGGATATTTTATATCTTGTAAAGATATTTTGGAAAGTAAATAATTTGGGAAATTATTTGGAATTTGGTGATGTCGAGCATGCCTATTGATAGTTAAATAATCCGACTATCAATATTTACCTTTAAATAGGTATTTGTTGTGATTTGTTTGAATTTAAATGCCACACTTATTTTTGAATAAGCGCTCACTATTCGGGTTAGCCGGGAAAGGACCTTGGGGTCATATAACCCATTCTGAATATGTGATACGTCGTAATGGATTACATTTGATGACCGGTGTTGAAGACCGGATATTTGTGAAAATGGAAGGATTACCGTCGAGTTACTCTACATCGGCTGATCTCCGATATAGAGGTTTTATCACCCTTAGTGACGGGAAGTCCGGTCGTGATTAGTGAATATCCGGATTGCAAGGACTTCTTTGGAAGTGCCTTCGGTTCTGTTCGATCCCGGAACAGACTTGTATGGATTGTATGTCTGACATTACAAATTGAGATATAAAGCTGATTTCTTTCAAATATATTTCTGCTGGTGGCAGAGAATTTATTCTCTTAGCTTAACACCCTTCTCTGAGACGTACGATCTCAGAGGTTATATAGTTGAAGGTTATTAGTGATATACTCCCAATTTGGTAGTGTGGCATACAGAGTGTTGCTGTGAAATGATCATTGTTTGATCATTTGTGATATGATCATTTATTTGATCATTTATCTTGGTGACCATTTCTATGATCATTTGATTGACCCAAAGCACGGCTTTTGTATAAAGTGTGACTTTGTGGACGAGACTTCGTCGGACCTCACACCCCGGAAATGGTCAAAACAGGAAGGATGCGGCAAGGTTATTAGGGGGTAGCGCCCCTTTAGTGTATGTCATTCCTTCTGGATAGAGGTGGTATCATGGTATGGAGCCTAGATATTTAACCTATGTTGTTGCTGCATATTTTGTGGTTGTTGGAAATCGAGGATCCTCGGATAGATCGGTTACGATCGGGGGATGACATATTCGTGTCAGTAGTTACCCAGTTAGGGGTAACCCGGCCTTGTGTTGGCAGAGATCCGGTTTGGTTCTCGGGACGTCTTTCCAGAGGCGTTTCCATGTGGAAATGGAAAGTTCCTTGGCATGACCATTTGTTGGAAATCCAAAGAAACAATACGAGACTTGTACGGTTTTAGTTGTAGAACCTGCCATGGAATGTGGCGGTAACCTGCTATTGAACATGGTAGCTATAGTAGGCATACGATAATGGTCGTATGTTGGCTAAGATTTATATCTTTACTTTCGAAATGAAATTTTCCTACATCATGCACTAGTAATAATATCAAATGTTTCTTTTTAATGCGTATCAAGCATATTTGACTATCATAAGGAGAAATCTCCTCCGATTCTGCGTTTGCATTGTGTGTGTGTGCGGGAGGCCTTATGGTAGTCTCATTTTTAAAAGCATTGCGAATTGACTTTAAAAATATTCCTCTATTTTGATTTAAAGAAAAATAAACTGTTTTCGTTCTCACACCAGTCACATGACTGACTCGGAGTTTATTGTTTTCCTTCCTAAACTCTGGGTGCCCACCAATTTCCACACGGGCAGTCAAGAGTTAAGGTTTATCAGGATATTCTAGAATTCAGGAGTTGCTGGAGGCAAGCTGGATGGCATGGCGTATTACTAGTATATAGTATTTCTTTTCCGCTGTTGATGTTGTTTGTTGTTGTACACTCTGATGATGTAATGAAATGTAATGTAATGTAATGTAATAACTGATATAGTTCTTTGTTTAAAGATTATTCGTTTATTTATTATATGTTGTTCCGCTGCGAATTGTGAGATTCTGATGTTGTTCTGTTATTTCTTCTATTTTGTTCTATCTTTTTCTATCTTCTTCTACTTTTTCTTTTTCTAAAACCCTAACGGTACGGTTTTTCGGCTTTCGATTGCTCGACAGTTGATACAGTGGACGTATTGATGTCGGTTTTCGGCAACGAATAAATCGCGTTCGTTACAGTTAAACTATCTACTATGTAGTAATGTACGCTAAGTAGATAATGCCTATCAGTAATATAAAGTATCAAAATAGCGTTAAGGCGTTACCATAATCCCCCTTAACACATTTTTATAATGCCATAGTCTATACAGCACCGTAAGCCCTACCCTAAACTGGTGGTTATCAGAGGGTACCCCATAGGTATAACACAAAACATAACGTATTGGTCGCGAATAGGATAATCAGTATGACAAGGTACATGAGGCGATAACAACTAGGATACTAGTAGTTGCGTGATCCGGACTGATGTTGAGAAAAGCCAGCAGCTACCCCAACACCGCGAAACAACACTCCCAAATCAAGGGGTGCACCCAAATCGAATCACAAATGTAATAGATATGGTATCGAAGAAGTGTGTCCTCTAGAGATGGCGAACCTCAATGGCCCGGCGCGACTCCAGTTTTAGTCATGTCAGGGGTCATCCAATATCGTTCTCTTTCTTCAGTCAACGCGTTCACCAAACCATCCACTTCATTCTGGATCAACACTCCGCGTATGATAGTTATTAAAGTGGTTTTCGGTATCGACAAAGAGTATGTCCATATCCGATCCCGGTCTCTTTAATAACTACGTATTATTACACCGGTAGCTCTTTTACATTTCAAATCGATTCATAATTGATATCAAAACATCATATTCGCTTCAAAAATCAAATCCATTTCAAATATCATCGTAGCTCTTCAAAATGTAAGATTCCCTTTCAAAAATCATTTTTCGCCTTAATATCGCATTTCAATTTCAAGATCATTTCGAATTTCAATTTAGGTTGCAACTTCATTTAACCCAATTCGTATTTAAATTCAAGATTTAAACATAAACATTTCGCCTTATTAACCAGTTTGGAATTTGAGAAAAATAGTTTAAGTAGTTTAAAAGTAGTTTTAAATAATTAAAATAGTAAAAGATACTTAAAATCTAAAATGGATTTAAAATAGATAAATTAGTTTAAAATAATTTAAATTGGGTTAAGTAGATTTAAAATAGATTAAAATAGTTTAAGTATTTAAAAATGGTTTATATAACTGAGTAATTTGGAAAACATAATAAAATAGCTTCAAAACCAACCATTTCAATTATAACTTCCCAATTCAAAACAATTTCAATTTCCATTCTACCGATTCAATTTCGCTTTCAATTCAAATTAATGTCAACTTTGACTTCAAATTAATTCAACATTCACCTTCAATTTATTCAATTTCAATTTATCGGTTTTTAGCTTGATTTTTCGAAATATCAATTTTTAACACTTAACAAAATTATCCTTCAATATTCAAATTTAAATCTAAATTTCAAATATGATTCAATTCCAAGCTCGATTTCAAAATATCAATTTTTTATCTCACTTTTACTTAGTAATATTTAAAGCTCGAATTAAGGTTAAATCTTTAAACAAATCAATTTTCGAAATTCAATCGTATCCCGATTTAAAATTCCAAAGTCTCCACTTTAAATTTTTAACAATTTCTTTTAACCAAAATTTATTTCAACATTCCAAACTCAATTTTTTGATAAATTGATTTCTATTTATAACTTTTAAATCAAACATTTAAATAAATTTCAAATCGACGATTTTAAAAATTATTAATTTAGCCAATTCGGTGTCCGTATATAATTTTCTATCATATGGCCAAGTAATTATTTATTTCAATTAAATGTCAGGGATGAATATATATCACTTAAATCAAATCACAGTTTCATATGTATGCATAACATGACATATATAAGCAAATAAACATCCAAACATTTAAATATCAACCAATAGCATCCATCGAAATACATCATCCAATAGACAATACAAGTCATGACAATTTCATAGTTATCAATGTCAGGTAATTTAATCGCAGTTCAATTTCAATTTCGATTTGACTGTCAATTTAAATTTCAACGGTTAATTCAAATGACAACCTATATGACAATTAAATTTATCAAACAACGACAAATAAGATCATAACACTTCATAATGTCAAATTTAACTAGCATAAAGATATTTAGTACGTTGTGAGCGTTATAAAACACTCACCTTGATTTCAATGTAGTTCCAGCTTTTTATTTCGAATAAAATTAAACGAGCATTTAATTTTACTTGAAATTCAAACTAGCTCCAAACTATTCCAATCTAGTTCCATAGCGTAGTGCTCGACAATACGAACCCGTCGCAATTTGTTTCGTACGTTTTCGACCTCGTACGAAAAAGTTATCGCATTTAGAAGTTTGTACACATTTTAATATTGTTGAATATGCGCTTATATGATTTTTGTTTGATGATAATAAACATATATACATTCGTTTAAATGTATTTGATAATATACTATTTTATTTTTCACAGATTAAATAAATATTTGCAGAATAAAATAAATAACACGGAATTTGAATTCAAACGAATATTTTATTCAAACAAATATTTATTACAATTTTTGATAGTACAAATTCAAGCTCTCACTATACATATACATTTTTGATTACATCACAATTACATCACAATTCAGTTTACATTAATAACCTCACTACATATCACTCACACTCGTATTTATCTTCAACTTCATTCCAGTTTGAATCCAGCATCTGAGAAATCTGCAAAAATATAAACTAACGCAGTAAAATTGAAAATAAAATATTTTTTCAATATAAAATAAAAGATGAATTTTTGAAAATAATATTTGCCTCAGTTATTTGGGTTGTTCGTCATAATTTAAATTTGAATTCATCATACACGAACAACTTGTGACATACACAGTGTATTACTGTATATGCCACAAGGCCGTGCACGTCGATATATACACTTGATAATGTTACAGGGACAGGTACGCACAGGTCAAACCCAAATGAAAAACCGGGTTCAACTCACGTGCAATAACATTGAAAATCACGACACGAGCACAAGGTCAAACCCGAGTTGTGAAACTGGATTCAACACAGGTACAAATTCAAAATAAATTCGAATGCAATAAAATGGTCGGGAGTACACATGCCCAGACTCAAGCCAACATGAAACAGCCCCAAAACCAAAGATGCAACAGATAATGATGCAGGGAAGACTCGAATGACCAAGTGCACCACTGACCATACAACAACTCAAATATCAAGCACATGAATTCGCAAATAAATTTCAGACTCAAAGAATCAACTACAAGCCCAATTGGCAACACAGCAGCAACATGTACACAGTAAACAAATACCAAACCGCATGCACACGGCAGCTACAAAGTGCAAAGGCCATGATCAAGTCAACACAGCAACCATTAACTGCAACAAGGTGATATGCAAATTACAACAGGCCAGAGGTGAATGCAATACATAGTATGAATGAATACAACAAGTCCAGATACAAGTTAGTTCCAGTGCCAACATATCCAACTCGAAGTGCAACTACAAGTACAAGCCGCAACAGTATGCACTAGTCCAACAACAGTATGCACCAGTCCAGGCTACGACATAGATGTGCTACAGGAATGTACCAAGCTACATGAAGACAGAAGACTACAACTCAAAGTTCAATGCAGACAGCATAATGATCGAACCAGACAATGAACCAACAATACATGCAGGTGAACAGAAGTTTTGAATCAAAACATAATCAAGGCCAGTTGATAACAGGGAACACAAGTGTGGCAAATGCAAACTGTGGTGAAGCAACAAAGATGAACCAGACAGTGGTACAAGTTCGAACAATGCTCAATGCACAGCCAACAAGATATCATCAAAAACCAAACAAGGGACAGGCCATAACATGCAGACCAAACACATGAGTGTAAACAAATGAATCAGCAAGGCAATGCACAAATGCAATAGAATGCAATGCTCAATATCACTACAAACTGCGGTGGACAGTGAAGGCAGCAACACACCACCAAGTGAATGCATCAGGCATTAACAAATGAGTAGTTCAAATGAACTCGATCAGTAACCAAGGCTACAACAATGAAAAGTAATGTATGCAACAGAATTTCAAATGAAACAAATCCAACTTTATATGCATCGGTAACCTATCAAGCAGAATCAATAATTCAACAGTGACAAACATCGTATGGAAATGCTCAACACAAATGACCAGAGACGAAGACTACAAGATGAACGAGTCAAGGCCGAAGCAGTAGAAATCAACATCGTGGTCATCACGAAAATGAATTAAAGCCGTGACCACCAAGCAAGAATATACATGCATATGAACAAGTCAACATCAAAGCCGTGGGACGCAAGAAATGAAATTATACGCATATGAAAAAGTCAGAATCGATCTCAATCATTCAAGCATCATCAAGTGGCCGAGATGAAGAATTTGACAAATTCAAATCAACATATACGAACATAATTCTAGGAAATCAAATCCTATATAATACCCAAAATCATCATCGGCAAGAGTATCAAGTTAAAGCAAGCCAAAACTAGGAAAAGAAAATAGCAAAAAATTAACATACCAATTATAATTCGAACTTGATCGAATTGAAGTAGCCGACAGAAACTCAAAGAGACATATCGATCGACGAACGCAAGGAACAAAATTATATTTATCTCGGTCGAAGCTACTGGAGTCGGCGACCTCAATCATACCAAAAGCCCTAATTTTTTAAAGGAAGAAGAACGAACGAAGAAACAAGTGCCGGCATCAATTAAAAGAGGAGCGGCCATTTTTTCATGAACGAAAAAATAAAAGGAACGGGTTGAAGAAGTGAATAAGGGGCCGGCCTTTGTTTAATTTGGGCTTTGTTTTTTAAAATAGGGTTTTGTTATTTAAATTGTTTTTAAATTGTATTTTTCTTTTAAACCTTTTTTAATTTTTTAGTCGTGTGACTAGGGTACAAACTACGTGTTGTATTTTGGGAATTCGCAACTCGGTAGTTGAGTTGTGGTAGGGTTTTGAGCGTAGAGTTAGATTAGTCAATAGCGGGTATAGCGAGTATACGTGTGTAAGCGAGGGACTATCTAATTTCTAGTAGAAACCTTGGGGGCAGCACGTAGGCAGGGTTTTGCCGAAGCTGGGTAAATTCTGTGTTGTTCTGTTCTGTTATTTATATTCTGCTATATCTGTGCTGCTATTCTGTGATCTGAATTTAAATTAATTGATAAGCTTCCGCGATTAATTTTATAATTTACACTATCACCCTATTCACCCCCCCCCCTCTAGGGTGAAATCGATCCTACAAATATAACTAATTTCACAAATTTATTTATTTCAAAACCTAGATTGAATCTGAGCCACACGTTTCCCCTACTCACATCGGCCCGCTCCTTTCTTCCTTCTTCTTCCCGTTCGCATGTTTCCAGGTCATGAAGAACCCATAGAGCTGGCCCTAACCCTAAATGACGCACCCACTCCGAGCCACCTGGAGACGATCAGCTAGCGCTATTTGAAAGCCCCGTGACAAAGCTAATCTCGGTTGCAATATGGTAGAACTCGGCCTCCGCTATGGTACGCAAAACGAGGGCGAACGGCCGGCCTTGTCGAGCCAATTGTGGTTGATTCGTCGACCCAATCACGATCATAGCCGTTGAAGTTGTAGTTCGTGATGTGCTCTACACTTTTCTAGTTGGAAGTTTTTCTATTCGATTAGCGGATTTGAAGAAATTTGAGGAGGAAGGCACGAGATTTTCGGCCATTGATTATTATAAGAGGCGGCCGGCAATTTTGAGATGAAACCCTAGCTGTTTTTTCTTTGTGAATAAAAGGGGTCTATTTATAGAAATTTATCGAAACACTAATCATCCCGGGTTTTCCGAACTCCGCTTTACGTGCGGTGACCGGCGTTTCTAGGGTTTATCCCACGTTCCGGACACAATGGAATAGGGTCGGAAGCTAATTCGATCATCTGTGCAAGTTACGGAAATAAACGATCGATTTTAAATTAAATCGATTAAACGAGTTTCTAGGCGTTTTGGCTCGCCCCGGACAAACGGTAAATCCGATTGATACAAAATTTGAAATCTTACAATAATATCATGTTACGGATCTGATGAAACTAGTTTCGTCGAAATCCGAGACTGTTTGAAAAATGGCTATTTTAACTCGTCAAATTAATATTAAAACAATTTCGATGCGTTTCGAGCTGCCACGGTCAAACGAAAACTCCGATTGCTACGACAATTGAAATCCGATAATAACAAACTGTTACGGATCCAATGGAACTAGTTTCGTCCAATTCTGAGACTGTTCGAAAATTGACTATTTTTCAGTCGATAATTAAATATTAAAATATTCAATTTTCACAAATTTACTTTTAATTCGATTTTAAAAGTTCTACAACATCATTCTAACTTTAATATGATAAAATAAAATTTTACAAATCATTTTTAATCATATTAAACCCGTTATTCAATTATCCCATAAATTCCAATTTTAAAACTTATTAACTCTATTAAAATCCCAATATAACTTACATTCACTTTGGAAACCAATTTGAATCGTATTAAATCAAATTTCAATTATTCACTCTATTTACATATATTAAATTTCAATATCAAATTAATCATATCAAATTCGGAATTTAATTATTCAAACATTCGTAATATTAAATTTAAACAAATTTTATTATTCTTGAATCACTATCTTTTGAGATATTCAAAATCGAACTTAAATTTTTTACTTTTGAAACGAATTAATATTATAGAACTACCATTTCCATTATACGGTTATTCAATTCTCATTATTCAATTATTCAATAAGTTTTAAATATTTAATTTAGACAATTTACCTGTTCAATATTCAATATTTGATTTAAATAGATTTTACTTATCAATCAATTACTCTATTATACCCAATGGATTCAACATTTATTATTATTCCAAACGACTTACAATTTTTTTTCTAACACTAAATCATGAAATCTTATTAAATTAGCTATTTTAATTATCGAAAATTTTCGGGTCGTTACAAGAGCTGAGCCTCACGAGGCTTTGGTCAATAGTGTATCTCGGGATGGCCTATCGTATGGCGTCGCCTGATCAATGTCTCGACGAGAGACGATGGCGCGACAAATAAATGAAGAACGGTGGCCAAATGGTTTCGTTCGCGTGAAGTTTGAACGAAGGAAAGAAGAAAATGATACGCGGCCCATATTTGTAGATGTTAGAAATGAATGGTCGTGATTAAGGTTTAAAAAAAAGGAAATTGTAAATAGATTTATATTATTTAAAATCGTGTAATCTTCTAAATGCTATAACTTTTACATACAAGATCGAAATTGAACGAAACAAGTTGTGTTGGGTTCGTATTCGCGTACACTACATGTTGGAGCTGGATTGGAGTTGATTAGAGCTAGTGAAAATTTTGGGTAAAATTGAACACTCGTTTAATTTTATTCGTAATAAAACGCTGTAACGACTACTGGAAGCAAAGTGAATACAACTCACTCTTTCTGACTCACTTATATTTTTATATAAGTGAGAATAAATTTATTTTGTGTTTATTGATGATTTTTTGGGTGATATATGTTATATTATCTATATATCGATTGGTTTGGATATATTCCCGCGTATTTTACCGGATGAGACCCTATACATTCCTATGTATGAGCGGATGACTTTTGTACGCGCGTCTATCTCGAAGCATATATTGTACATATTTTGTCATATGTATATTTATCGCAGGTGACAGGTTGGAGGGATGCAACAGGATTCCTCACAATGTTGATTTTTATTTACATATATTGTTATATATGCTACGATATGATATATGATATTTGGATCTCAAGATTGATATGACTGATGTGAATCATTTTATTTAGTGTTGTTGTAGCATTGGGCCATATTTTGGAATTTTAAAAATACTAAAATGATGATTTCAAATTTAAAAGGATTTCTAAGTGATTTTGAAAATAGATATTTTATTAGCATTTCTGCTATTGGAATAAGTATTTGTACTTAGACACTATTATAATATCAGAGGATTTTGATATGAAGCGTTTTGGTTATCGTAAGGTAAAAACCCGCCATGTTTATGTATGGCGTGGTCTTACGAGATACCTTTGTTTTCAAAGGATTTTGATAACTTTAATAATTCAAATTGAGCGTATTTTCTCACGCTGGTTTTTCAGACTGACTTGGGTGTTATTTCATTATAATGATCGTGTTAGACCGAGTATTTCAGGTTCAGGTTAGGATGCTATGAAGCTCAGGAGATGAGCTGGAGATCGAGACGTATTCTCGTGCTTGTTTTTACTTTGATGTAGTCTTTTTGTCTAAAATTGCCAGCAATTGTGAGGGTAGATTGTTATAACTGTCGAGGCTGGTAATTAATGATTTGTGTACTCTTATGTGAGATATGTATATTAAAGTTTTCATTTGTGTAAAGAGCTGTTGATATTATATATTGTTCTATCAACTGTGAGATTTTATTTTGTTTACTTTTTTCTTCTTCTACCTCCTTTCTTTCCCTTAACAATCTGTCTTTCTGGCACTCGATCATTCGGCATGTTATGCAATGAGCGTATTTGTGTTGATTTTCGAGGGTCGAAAGGGCGGTCGTCGTAATGAGTTTTCTTTTTTATCTCCTTTTTCAAATAGTGCTTCAGGTTCAAATAAATTAAGGGGTGTGGGTTTGTGAACCCAAGTCTGGCCAAAGAAATATGTAAAGAAAGAAAGAAAATAATTGAATTAGAAATGGGCATAAACTTTCATTTATTTTGGGACTGAATTTAATTAACCAATTACTCATTTTAATTCTTAATATTTATTTACATTTTAAAAATATTTTATATTTAATTAAAACATTTTATTCAATTCAATAAATTAATCAAGAAGACTTTATTAATTTATTAAATCAAGATCTTATATTAAATTGAGTTTAATTTACTAAAATTTACTTTCAAAATATAAATTATTAGACATCAAATTCAATTTTTTTATTTTAATTGAATTTATTTATTTATTCTACATAGAAAGAAAAGCTGCTACAGACTTTCCTCCTTGTAAAAATTACGTCCTTGGAATTTCTTATAGTGAGACGTTGTATACAACTCATACCCTGACTTTCTTCGTATACACGATATTCTACCTAACTTAAACTACTCAATCCTCTATATGGCTCCAAATCCAATTCTCTTAACGTATGCAATTATTTTGAATATATTCAATAAATGACTATCTATTCTTCACATACGATATATTTTGTGAAAATATTCTAAGACTCGATCTTTTGGAAAATTTCAAACAGAGTCTCCTTTGAATGGAGAGCATTCTAAAAAACTAAAATGCAATATAATTACATGGTATACATCTTCGAAGAGGTATCCCAACACGAGACATCCCAAAACATGGGAAAACAAGATAGTATCATAATATATGTATATATATATGTATGTATATATATGTGTGTGTGTGTGTGTGTGTGTGTGTGTGTGTATCGATATATTATAAAAACGTACCTTTTAATTAGAATTCTAAGCATGTATACTTATTATTAAGTGAGAAACATCATTACAAGTAGCCCAAATAAGCATCTTCATTGCCTATCTTAACTCAAATTCGAATATTAGCTTCATATACAGAAGTATAATAAGTATGCACTATATTTTAACAACTTTCTGATATGTTTTCAAATGATAAAACCACTCAATTAAGTTATGACTACTAAAATTAAATTTTTTATATAGTATGTTAACTTTTCAAAACATCTTTTTGCAAAAATAAAAATTATAACTTAAATAATGAAGGATTTACTAAAAACATATAACTTAGATTTTTGGAAAATTACACAGACCCACCATTGAATTTTGCTTTTTTAGGCTAGAAAATGATGAAATTTTGCGAAACACTTAAAATGAAGTTGTACTTTATACTCTTAGCTTTTGAAAATGGGAAAAATCGTTGAAATCGAATAAGCTATTCAAAAGTTACATTTATATAAACACAATGCATGATATTCAGGGGTATACCCTAGAGGCAATTATTTAGTTTGTTATATATATATATATATATATATATATATATATATATATATATAAACTCATTGACAAACTTGTTAGTAAAAAGGTGTTTTTTCTATTATATACTTAATATAATGTGGTTATATTAATTAATTGATTTATTTAAAAGTATATTTAATATAAATCCATAAATGGTATATTTTGTGATAGTAGTAACAAAGTGTTATAACCGTGGATAATTTATCATAATAAAATTAAATATACCATTTTAAGTGTTCCTAGTCAAGATCATCGAGACTTGATATCGATGTATCCGTTGAGACTAGAGTGCAAACGTTCTCCAAATGTTACGCAGTGTATTACTCATGAATGTTGGGGGTACCGAGGGGTTACGTACTAATAGTTATTGGATAACTATGGAATGTCTTATTTGATAGTTTTCTGCTAGTTAATATAAATAAGGTCAAATAGAAAATATCGGTTCGAAATTTTTTAAATAGTTCTTTCAACTTAAGAATAGTGTGAATCTTTATTATGAAAGCTCCACTTTGATTATAGTCCAATCGTGGCACAATGTCCATCGAGTGACTATACTTGGGTCAAGTGGAAGTATTTGAAGTGAAGCATTATTCAAGAGAGGATTCGTCTCTTCAGTTATATGGGGTCAGCGTCACAGTCAACTCAAGTCAACCCAAAGTCAAAATATCTAGCCAGAGCAGTTCGATCAATAATAAATATTGAACCAAGGACTTTGTGCTTGGACTATAGGTTGAGTGTGGATGATGTTGAAATTTTGACCATTACCAAATTAAATAAGTCCAAACTGATACAGTTTTGATGAAGAGAATTGGTATAAATAATTGTCAAAATTGGGTAATGCTTATTAAATTAAAATGGGATCTTTCCAAAAATGAATAAGCAATAAATTTGGCCATATTATCACACTATGTGCTAAGTGGAGTGTGAACATTGAAATTCGAATAGATCGATGTTAATTGCTGACCGAAGTCACACCCAAGAGCCACACAACAAAAACGATGAATTCTCTTTAGACCAAACGATTTAATTAATTTTATAATTGTTATAAATTAAATAAATAAATATTTATTTATTAAATTTGAATTATTAAATTTGAACGTGATTCGAGAAATAAAATTATTGCATATATTTATAAAAGTTATGAATATATTTATCGATACGAGATATCGATAGCAAAATAGGTTAAATATGATTGTACATATTTAACTTGGATTAAATGGGTTCATAACACATGAGATTTGGAGAGGATAGGCATTGGTTTGAGATAGGTTGGAGATGGCTACAACATAGGATTGGGGTTTGAAGATGTGTGGCCAAGACCTAGTGAGAAACTTACATAGTTTGCTCTCTTATTCTACGCATAGAAATACTAATCTCGAAACTCTGACTTGGGCAAATCTCATTTTTTTGAGAAGCCACTTTCTTCTTCGTCCATTTCATTTTATTGGCATCAACTATCCTCTAAATATATCCTAAAATAATTCTCAAATTCAATTCAAATTAGAAAAATAATAATTTTATACTAGAAGGTCCTCAACCCAGATTAGCAATCTAACGGATTTGGAATTGTTCTAAGAAGAGAAATCATTGTTCAACGTGGACTCAACGGCTTCATCAAGGGGTGAAATTTCATTTATTGTAATTGTTTTGATACCAAGTTTGTCATATGAAGGATGATTTATATCCAAATCATCTATTTGTATTCAGATCCGTTTATTGTTTAGATTAGGTGAGATTTTTGTCGGTAATATGTTCGTTACAATTAGCTTGGTTATGTGGTTGTTGTAATATTTTATTTATTGATTTATTATCGAACTAAATTTCCAAAAAAATGAATTTATTAATTTTTATTTATATTAATACATACATACGCACACACCCACCAAATGTATAGAGATCTACAAATTGTCGATATATATAATTCTATATTTGAGTGTATATCATATATATTTGATCTGAAAATTTTCTTATGATGATTTATACTTGTTATAAATCATAAAATATAAAAATATTTTATTACATATGTTTATATATATATTACCATTATTTAATGATTTTGTGTGTTGTTTATTATGTATAAAATAAGTGACGGTTCAAATTTTCAGATTTATATTTTTTAATTTTGTTGCACCATACAAGAAAGTTACCGTAAAGTTTTCAGATTTTTAAAGCTTAATTTAATAGTTTTTAAAATTAATTTACTTTCGGCCTAGAATCAATTATTTAATTAAAAATATAATTTCATTTAGGAAAATTCTAGAAATTTTTTTAAGCCTAAAATATGTCTTAGGTACTTGTAGAATTTTTTTTTAGATTTTTATAACTTAGTTCAACAATTTTTATAATTAATTTTTTTATACTAGCAATCAACTATTTAATTAAAAATATAATTTCAATTGACAAAATTCCATAATTTTTTCCTATGCCTTAAATATGTATTAGGCACCTCTAGAAAAAAAATTAGAATTTTTCAACTTGATTCATATTTTTAAGAATTAATTTGATTTCGAGCTGCTATCAATTATTTGATGATAAATATTATTTTAGTTGAGAAAGTTCCATAATTTATTTTAAGCCCAAAATGTATTTCTAGATTTTCAAAAACTATAAATTTTGTAATTTTTCATATAATTATTCTGCATTAATTGATATCGATGTATCCGTTGAGATTAGAGTATTTAACACTCTCCAAATGTTGTGCAGTGTGTTACTCATAGCTGCTAAGGGCACCTAGGGTTACGTACTAATAGTTATTGGATAACTATGGAATGACTCATTTGATAGTTTTTATGTTGATTAATATAACTAAGGTCAAATGGAAAATATCGGTGTGAATAATGTACACAGTTCTTTCGACTTGAGAATACTGTGATTCTTTAATATGGAAGTTCCACTTTGATTATAATCAAATCATGGCACAAGGTTCATCGAGTGTAACGCCCCACCTCTATACCCACGTTATCCAAGAACACTACGGTGTAGTGCTGTCAACTAGCACGGAGAATAAGGCTGTTGAGGAGCGGCCATCAATAGTTGGCCTTACACTAGTATTGGTTATCTCGATAGGAGTGATATATATATATATATATATATATATATATATATTCTTTCATTTTTCATCTCTGATTTATTTTCTCCCATCGAAATACCCCAATTCCAGTATAAAACGAACTACGATGGTTCATAATAGTTTAGAACAGTAAATATAAAATAATAACACAGATAAATATAAATGCGGAACACAGATAAAACAGAAATTCTCATATATACAATAACTGATGTCAGTTACAATACATTTGACACGGTACATATGATACAACTACAACAGTCGACTCAGGAAGTTACATATACAAGTACAATAACGTATATAATATACATGAATACATATCTTCCTATACAATCATACAGACTACTACAAATAACGACGACTACTCCAAAAGATATGAATGAACTTCATAGCTCTAGCAGCAACCCAAAGCAGAATATCTACAACCTGAAATACTCGGTCTGACCCGAGTATTAAATTCAAAAGAAAATAATACTCGGGTCAGTCTAATTCAAACTCAGTTATTAGTGCACAGAAGCAATAATAATTAAATAATGCATAGATGATAGTCACAATAAATTTCGTCTATCCGATCCTCAAATAAAGAATCGGATAACGATAAATATAACACGTAGCGGTGTTAAACAACAAATCAGCAAATTCAACCAAATCAGAATGAAATTCAGAATATTGAATTGAATAAACGAAATAGTTCAAAGCATAGAAATATCAATTAAAATATTAAATCGAGTAGGGCTGCAGTACACGCACGCGTGCACTGCCTCGCCACTACAGAATATGGAATACTCAAAAAGATCCATAAGTCAAAACAAATAGAATATCATACACGCCATACCGTGTGGCTGCAGTTCATGCTTGCGTGCACTGCCTTGCCACTATAGTGATAATGTACCCAAAAACTCAATTCCGTATGGCTGCAGTTCACGCTTGCGTGCACTGCCTTGCCATAACAGTAACGATGTACACAACCGGGCACAAGGTCAAACCCAAAATAAAAGGACGGGTTCAACTCAGGTGAAATATATTTAAAATCATGACACGAGCACAAGGTCAAACCCGAGTTTTTAAAACTGGTTTCAACACAAGGCTACATGAAGAATGCAAAGCTTAGACAAATTCCAAATGCATCAGTTCATGAAGGCTGAAACATGCAAATGCATCAAAACAATGTCGAAGTTATTCCAGCAAAATGACAGTACAAACAAGTGCACATTGGAAGTACAAGATAATAGCAGCAATGTACATGCACAAAAGGCAGTGAAACAGACAGGTACAACCAAGCACATGCATATATAATATGCATAGCCACTAGCACATATAAATATACACAGTATAAACTACAGGGAATAAGAACTCAATGCAACTGAATCATTCAGTTTAAAAAATCAGTTCTATAAGGACATAATGCACGTACACAGTGCATAGAAAAGCAACTCAGAGTTTCAGATGAACAAGTGTGCACTACAACAAGATCAACCCATAATACATTGTTTCAGGCGACGGCAAGGTCAAACTGAAACAACACTCAACTGTGCACCAGAAACAAGAATGCAGAGGCACATACAAGTGATGGACATACTACCAACATGTACAGAATGAAGACAACTATAGTCATACCATCACCAAACCAGACACAATGAAGCAAGATGGTGATCGATATGCAATACTGTGAAGTACAAAAATAAGAACACAAGCATGACCACAAGAGTCACAGCAAGGAAACACAAATGAAACAAGCAACTGAGAGAACCAGCTTCAAGTCGAAGTGAAACAGAATGTACAAAGTCACTGCAGTGCGCATCAGTAAGCACAATGCAAATACAATGAGACAACACATAACTCGAACAGTGGTCAACCATACATGCATACACACATACGAATGTATGTATGCATATATATATAGATAAGTCAACCAAACAATTCGAACTACGTCAAGAGCCAAAGCCACAGTGAAACTCAAGTGTTTAATATTTCAACTCGAAATCAATTTTACTTAAATAGAACATGCGCATGAACGTTGTGGCAACAGTTCACGGCAACAGTAATAACTCGAATGCAAACTATGTCATATATGATACAATGGCAAATTGCACAAACAAGCACAAGCGAGTTACAGCAAATATGCAACATGATAGACATGAAGGCAGTAATTGCTGACTGGAAGCAAACTACAAAGACATCAACGAGTATGACATAAGGCAGTGCAACAAAGGGAACACAATGCAAACTGAATTGCACACAAATGATACTAGACAAAGTGCAGAAAATCAATGCACTGCATGTCCAACAGGTAGCAGGTTATATGTGCAACAGGTAAGGGACGAAGCACTGTCAAACATTTTTAAAAGCCGTGGTTATCAAAAATTCAAATCAATGCTTCAGGAATGATTACAAAGACGGCCAGCGACGAAGCTCACAGGGGCATAAAAATCAAAGGCCTAAGGATTGGTGATGCTAGAAATTCACAAAAATCAAAATTCAGTTTAACCAAAAAAATAAAAACTATGAGCATCAATTAGTTAACCATAGAAAAGCACGAACTGGAACAAAACAGAAATCAAATGTCACAAAAATGCCAAGGCCGACGTTTAAACAAGTCAGTGCCCAAAAATCAAGTGACTGAAGTCACAAAAACTCGAAGTCGTGGGTGAATTGAAACCATCAAAAATTATCGAAATTCAAACAAAACTAACTGTTGAAACACGAGATGAATTAGATGTGAGTGAAGGGGTTCACTCACCTTGTCGACGAATTGAAGCATCACAGAGACGAGCGAAGCCAGAACGAACGAAACCCTAATTTGGGAAGAAGGGGTAGGACGAGAGAGAGACCGCCATTTTTAATTTTCTTCGTTCGATTTTATTTTTAGGGTTAAAAACGAATGGGAAAAAATCAAAAGGGGGCGGGTTTAATTATTATCACGGCATCAAACAATCAAGTGGGCCGAGAATTCAAAGCCCAGAAATCCTTTAAACCATATTTACAAGAATTTCAACTAAAATTAAAAAAACTTCAAATGGAAATTTGCGACAATATAAATCGTTTAAATGTCTATTATTAATTGTTGCGAAGTACCGGGTTGTTACAGACTCCCCTCCTTAAAGAAATTGCGTCCTCGCAATCATAAGGAACAATTGGACAACTGGTAACAACCATAAAAGCATATCATCACAAGATGAAGAAATTTGAAAATAGGAAGTTCAACATAAAGAGCATGAAAGAGAAAGCCTGAACGTGTTTGCTCGATGAATTCTCTGGATTCCGGAGTGAAATCCCAAGAATTGGAGAATATTGAGAATTTGCATAAGAGAAACATCTTTATTTCGGAGGTGCTACACCCCCAAAGCAATGATGTGAATAGAAGGTTGCTCAAGAATAAAAATCAAAAATCCCTAAGGCATTTTCGTAATTGGAAGACGTGGAAAACGTCATGAATAGCAGAAAATTGAGCCGGTACACCGGCGTAGTACTATATAAACACCAAAGAAATCTTTTAATTTCATAAAAGAAATTCACAAATTCTCAACAAAATTTAATTATCAAATAGATAATCAGAATACAGAAATCACAAAACAGCAATATCTAATCACCGATTCGATAATTAGAAAACAGCAAAATCAGCAAATCTAATTATCAACAAAGATAATTAGAAAACACAAACATCTAACTATCAAAAACGATAATCAGGAATTACCACAACGGGAATAAAATTTCAAATCAGCAAATGTTCAATTATCAAAACGATAATCAAATCTTAAATCACAAATATTTAATTATCACAAACGATAATTAAATCTCAAATATCTAATTATCACAAGCGATAATCAGAAACAATAAATATCTGATTATCAAAAACGATAATCAGAAATCATAAATCAACGAATATTTAATTATCACAATTGATAATTAAATCTTAAATCGCAAATATTTAATTATCACAAACGATAATCAAATCACAAATATCTAATTATCACAAACGATAATTAAATCACAAATATCTAATTATCACAAACGATAATTAGAAACAATAAATATCTGATTATCAAAAATGATAAATCAGAAACCACCAACATCCGATTATCGAAACGATAATCAAACATCACAAATTATTCAATTAACGAGTCCGGAATTAACCGAAATAGCAAACGCACATGACCCATAACCACGAGTTTTACTAAATCGTTTAATTCACTTCATCGTTTTCTTGAAAGTGCATAATTGTGTATTTTAAAAATAACATTTCACATTCTCAAACGGACAAGTCCGGAATTATGCGAATCAGTAAAAGAAAGGGGTCATAGTCCTCGATTTTCCTGAAACGTTTAAATCGCTTCCTCATTCTTTTGAAAGCGTAAACTGTAAAAATTTTGAAAACAATTTTAATTTTTATTTTGAAACAATTTTGAAGAATAACAAATTTTTAAAACACGTGATATAAAATAGCAACGTCAGTAGCAACTTCGACATACGTCAAAATTTCATCGAAATAATTGGTATCAAAATATAATACCAATGAATTTTCATTCATCAAAAATGTCACAAGAATCTTCTCAAAGATAGGAAGGGGTATCATACCCTAAACTTGTATTCATAACAAGTCAATAACACACGAATTCACCAATGCACAAAAATTGATAAAACTTATCAATAGAGATCACAAAAATTGGTGAAGCTCAAATTCTAGAAATCATCACAAGAAATCCAAAAAACACAAATTCTAGAAATCTACACAAGAAATCCAGATATCACAAAATGAGAGTATGAAAACTCAAATAGGAGTACGGAAACTCAAATGAGAGTACGGAAACTCAAATGGGAGTACGAAAACTCGAATGGGAGTATGAAAACTCAAATGGGAGTATTAAAACTCACTTATACGTGAGCATGAAAAATCACCAACACATGTAACGCAAAGCGAGAACGGGAGCATGGAAACTCACCTACATGTGAGCATGAAAAATCACCAACACGTGCAACGCAAATCGAGACGCTATCTCCTGGTGGCTAACCAAAAAGCAAAAAGGTATGTGTGAATGGAATCACACAAGTGGTGTCCAGCCTATCCAGAAAGCAAAAAGATATGTGTGAATGGAATCACACAAATGGTGTCTAGGCTAACCAAAAAGCATAAAGGTATGTGTGAATGGAATCACACAAGTGGTGTCTAGCCTAACCAGAAAGCAAAAAGATATATGTGAATGGAATCACACAAATGGTGTCTAGGCTAACCAAAAAGCATAAAGGTATGTGTGAATGGAATCACACAAGTGGTGTCTAGCCTAACCAGAAAGCAAAAAGATATATGTGAATGGAATCACACAAATGGTGTCTAGGCTAACCAAAAAGCATAAAGGTATGTGTGAATGGAATCACACAAGTGGTGTCTAGCCTGACCAGAAAGCAAAGAAAGAGACATCACACAATTGCTAGTCTAAATCACAAAGATGATCGTCATAATCATCCAGAGATCAATCAATATCACAGAAAAAGGGAAAGAGGCCTATCACATGATGGTCCGAAGACCATGGGGAGCTACCCCGCATGAGTGAGTCTAAATCACCCAGATGAGGTCAAGGCTAACCAAAAAGCATAAAGGTATGTGTGAATGGAATCACACAAGTGGTGTCTAGCCTAATCTCGCAAACAAAAAGATATGTGTGAATGGAATCACACCAATGGTGTCTAGGCTAACCAAAAAGCAAAAAGGTATGTGTGAATGGAATCACACAAGTGGTGTCTAGCCTAACCTTGCAATGAAAGAGACATCGCGCAATTGCTAGTCAAATTCATAAAATGATCGTCAAGATCAACGAGAAGTGCCAATTACACTAAGCTAGTAAATATAAAAGTTTAGTTTCATGTCCCATAACCACTAGCTTAACTTAAATATTTACGAACAAACTGTAGATCTTCACTAGATAAATATCACAAGTGGTTCAATCGAACAAGTCCAAAAATTAACCGACGAAGTAAACGCAAGCGTTTCATACCACCTGTTTTGCTAAGCCGTTTAATTAGATTTCTCATACGAGTGAAATAAAGGTTAGTATATACTAATAGATTGGAAAACGGTTTAGGGAAAAAGTTTTGTAGTAAAATAGTTTTGAAATCGTTTGGAGAAAAGGGTTTTGATATTTACTACTAGTATAGAAAACCTTTATATTTTTAAAGTGACAAATCACAAAAATGATTGTAGGAACAATCAATCACAAGAATTCACATACAAAGATGTGAATAGAATCCAAAGAAATCGATACTGAATTCATCAAAAGGTATGTTCGCAAAAATCCCGAAGAAAATGTTATCAAAGTTGCTAATAAATGATAGCAACAAATCGGGGGATTAACAAGAATCGATTAAATTTGGAAACCAAATCAATTCACTAAAATTCACATTCGAAGACGTGAATAAAATCCAAAGAATTCGATTCTAAATCCATCAAAGTAGGAATATCCAAAAATTCCAGAAATAGAAGTTTTCAAAGTCGACAAAGATGACAACAACTAATCGGAAAAGAAGAATCGATTGACAAATGGAATAACGAATCAAAACGAGCATAAATGCATAAATGACTTCAACAAAAATAAAAATCAAGTCAATGCCGAAGTCAACAATTAATGGCCATAATAGAGTACAAAACGATTCAACATCATCATTAAAGGACTCGACGGCAAACAAAGTCAGAGTCTTGAAAATCAAGAATTCAGCAATTTCTCAAAAACAAAGTGACCGAAGTCGAATGGAAATCAAGCCGACGAAAACATAAAATATCAAGTTCAGAATCGCTGAGATTCGAACAAAATCAATCATCGGCTAAATCAAATCAAAGCTGAAAACACAAGAATCAAAATCAAATGCATATGAATAAACATTAGGAATTCATACCTAACAATCAAAGATAATCATATGCAAAAATGAGAGATAAAACATCGACAAATATTTGTAACATATGTACTATCTAAGTTATGTTTTATATTTGTTCTAAACCTCAAGCTCTGATACCAAGCTGTGACGCCCCACCTCTATACCCACGCTAGCCAAGAACACTACGGTGTAGTGCTGTCAACTAGCACGGAGAATAAGGCTGTTGAGGAGCGACCATCAATAGTTGGCCTTACACTAGTATTGGTTATCTCGATAGGAGTGATATATATATATATATATATATATATATATATATATATATAAATATTCTTTCATTTTTCATCTCTGATTTATTTTCTCCCATCGAAATACCCCAATTCCAGTATAAAACGAACTACGATGGTTCATAATAGTTTAGAACAGTAAATATAAAATAATAACACAGATAAATATAAATGCGGAACACAGATAAAACAGAAATTCTCATATATACAATAACTGATGTCAGTTACAATACATTTGACACGGTACATATGATACAACTACAACAGTCGACTCAAGAAGTTACATATACAAGTACATTAACGTATATAATATACATGAATACATATCTTCCTATACAATCATACAGACTACTACAAATAACGACGACTACTCCAAAAGATATGAAAGAACTTCATAGCTCTAGCAACAACCCAAAGCAGAATATCTACAACCTGAAATACTCGGTCTGACCCGAGTATTAAATTCAAAAGAAAATAATACTCGGGTTAGTCTAATTCAAACTCAGTTATTAGTGCACAGAAGCAATAATAATTAAATAATGCATAGATGATAGTCACAATAAATTTCGTCTATCTGATCCTCAAATAAAGAATCGGATAACGATAAATATAACACGTAGCAGTGTTAAACAACAAATCAGCAAATTCAACCAAATCAGAATGAAATTCAGAATATTGAATTGAATAAACGAAATAGTTCAAACCATAGAAATATCAATTAAAATATTAAATCGAGTAGGGCTGCAGTACACGCACGCGTGCACTGCCTCGCCACTACAGAATATGGAATACTCAAAAAGATCCATAAGTCAAAACAAATAGAATATCATACACGCCATACCGTGTGGCTGCAGTTCACGCTTGCGTGCACTGCCTTGCCACTATAGTGATAATGTACCCAAAAACTCAATTCCGTATGGCTGCAGT
Source organism: Allium cepa (assembly GCA_030765085.1). Classification (NCBI taxonomy): domain Eukaryota; kingdom Viridiplantae; phylum Streptophyta; class Magnoliopsida; order Asparagales; family Amaryllidaceae; genus Allium; species Allium cepa. The sequence continues at coordinate 807,395,169 of CM060938.1, forward strand.
TCACGCTTGCGTGCACTGCCTTGCCATAACAGTAACGATGTACACAACCGGGCACAAGGTCAAACCCAAAATAAAAGGACGGGTTCAACTCAGGTGAAATATATTTAAAATCACGACACGAGCACAAGGTCAAAACCGAGTTTTTAAAACTGGTTTCAACACAAGGCTACATGAAGAATGCAAAGCTTAGACAAATTCCAAATGCATCAGTTCATGAAGGCTGAAACATGCAAATGCATCAAAACAATGTCGAAGTTATTCCAGCAAAATGACAGTACAAACAAGTGCACATTGGAAGTACAAGATAATAGCAGCAATGTACATGCACAAAAGGCAGTGAAACAGACAGGTACAACCAAGACAGGTACAACCAAGCACATGCATATATAATATGCATAGCCACTAGCACATATAAATATACACAGTATGAACTACAGGGAATAAGAACTCAATGCAATTGAATCATTCAGTTTAAACAAATCAGTTCTATAAGGACATAATGCACGTACACAGTGCATAGAAAAGCAACTCAGAGTTTCAGTTGAACAAGTGTGCACTACAACAAGATCAACCCATAATACATTGTTTCAGGCGACGGCAAGGTCAAACTGAAACAACACTCAACTGTGCACCAGAAACAAGAATGCAGAGGCACATACAAGTGATGGACATACTACCAACATGTACAGAATGAAGGCAACTATAGTCATACCATCACCAAACCAGACACAATGAAGCAAGATGGTGATCGATATGCAATACTGTGAAGTACAAAAATAAGAACACAAGCATGACCACAAGAGTCACAGCAAGGAAACACAAATGAAACAAGCAACTGAGAGAACCAGCTTCAAGTCGAAGTGAAACAGAATGAACAAAGTCACTGCAGTGCGCATCAGTAAGCACAATGCAAATACAATGAGACAACACATAACTCGAACAGTGGTCAACCATACATGCATACACACATACGAATGTATGTATGCATATATATACAGATAAGTCAACCAAACAATTCGAACTACATCAAGAGCCAAAGCCACAGTGAAACTCAAGTGTTTAATATTTCAACTCGAAATCAATTTTACTTAAATAGAAAATGCGCATGAATGTTGTGGCAACAGTTCACGGCAACAGTAATAACTCGAATGCAAACTATGTCATATATGATACAATGGCAAATTGCACAAACAAGCACAAGTGAGTTACAGCAAATATGCAACATGATAGACATGAAGGCAGTAATTGCTGACTGGAAGCAAACTACAAAGACATCAACGAGTATGACATAAGGCAGTGCAACAAAGGGAACACAATGCAAACTGAATTGCACACAAATGATACTAGACAAAGTGCAGAAAATCAATGCGCTGCATGTCCAACAGGTAGCAGGTTATATGTGCAACAGGTAAGGGACGAAGCACTGTCAAACATTTTTAAAAGTCGTGGTTATCAAAAATTCAAATCAATGCTTCAGGAATGATTACAAAGACGGCCAGCGACAAAGCTCACAGGGGCATAAAAATCAAAGCCCTAAGGATTGGTGATGCTAGAAATTCACAAAAATCAAAATACAGTTTAACCAAAAAAATAAAAACTGTGAGCATCAATTAGTTAACCATAGAAAAGCACGAACTAGAACAAAACAGAAATCAAATGTCACAAAAAGGCCAAGGCCGACGTTTAAACAAGTCAGTGCCCAAAAATCAAGTGACTGAAGTCACAAAAACTCGAAGCCGTGGGTGAATTGAAACCATAAAAAATTATCGAAATTCAAACAAAACTAACTGTCGAAACACGAGATGAATTAGATGTGAGTGAAGGGGTTCACTCACCTTGTCGACGAATTGAAGCATCACAGAGACGAGCGAAGCCAGAACGAACGAAACCCTAATTTGGGAAGAAGGGGTAGGACGAGAGAGAGACCGCCATTTTTAATTTTCTTCGTTCGATTTTATTTTTAGGGTTAAAAACGAATGGGGAAAAAATCAAAATGAGGCGGGTTTAATTATTATCACGGCATCAAACAATCAAGTGGGCCGAGAATTCAAAGCCCAGAAATCCTTTAAACCATATTTAAAAGAATTTCAACTAAAATTAAAAAAACTTCAAATGGAAATTGGCGACAATATAAATCGTTTAAATGTCGATTATTAATTGTTGCGAAGTACTGGGTTGTTACATCGAGTGACTATAGTTGGGTCGAGTGAAAGCATTGGAAATGAATCTCTATTCAAGTGAGGATCCGTTGCCTCGATTATATGGGGTAAGTGTCATGGTCAACTCAAGTCAACCCAAAGACAAAATCTTCGGCCATAGTAGTTTGGTTAGTAATAATTGTTATTATTAAACCAAGGACTTTGTATTTGGACTATAGAACTGAATGTGGATGATGTTGGAATTTTAACCATTACCAAATTTAATAAGTCAAAAGTGATATAGTTTTGATGAAGAGAATTGGTGTAAATATTCATCACATTTGGGTCTTATTAAATTAAAATTATATGTTTCCTAAAATAAGTAAGCAATAAACTTAGCCATATCATCAATCCACTTTCTAATAGAAGTGTAGTGTTTACGTTCGAATAGTTCGACGTTAATTGCTGATCATATTTACACCAAAGAGTCATACAACCAAAATGATGAATTCTCTTTAGACCAAATGATTTAATTATTTTACAATTGTTATAAATGAATTAAATAAACATTTGTGAAATTTGAATTATGAAATTTGAATGTGATTTGAGAAATAAAACTATTGCATATATTTATAAAAGTAATGTATATATTGATCAATATGAGATATCGATAATAAAATAGGTTAGATATGATTGTACATATTTAATTTTGAATAATAGGCTCACAACCCATGAGATTTAGAGAGGATAAGCATTAGTTTAAGAGAGGATGGAGGTGGCTAGAACGTAGGATTATGGTTTCGAGATGTGTGGCTAAGATCTAGTGAGAAACTTACATAGTTTACTCTCTTATCTACGCATATAAATACTGATCCCAAAACCCTAATCTTCGGCTAATTTTATTTTTTTGAGCCACCCACCACTTTCTTTTTCTTCTACCACATTTTGTTAGCAGCAACTATCCTCTAAAAAAATAGCAAAAAATTCTCAAATCCAATTCAAATTAAAAATAATAATAATTTGTATTACAAGGTCTCCAATTCTGGATCAGCAATCTGATGAATTGGGAATTGTTCCAAGAGGAGAAATCATTGTTCAATGTGGACTCAAAGCCTTCAATAAGAGGTGAACTTTCAATTTTTTTCCGATATCAAGTTTATCATATAATAGTTGATTTATATCCAAATCACCTATTTGTATTCAGATCTATTTATTACTTAGATTATGTAAGAATTTTATGGGTGCATGTGTTTGTTACAATTGAATTGGTTATGTACTTGTTGTAATATATTTGTATTGATATACTATTGAATTATCTATCCAAAAAAGGTATTTTTTAATTTTGATTTGTATTATAACACACACACACATGTGTGTGTACACAGACTAAATGTATAGAGATCTATAAATTATCAATAGTGTAATTATATATATGATTGTATATCGTATATATTTGATCTTAAATTTTATATGATAATTTATACTTATTATGAATTATAAAATATATAAATATTTTATTAACTATGTATATACATATTTTATTATTATTTAATGATTTTATGTGTTGTTTATTAAAATAAACAATGGTTTAAAATTTTAGTTTTATATTTTTTTTAAATATGATGCACTATGAAGGAAGCTTACTATAAAATATTCATATTTTTAAAACTTAATTTAATATTTTTTAAAATTAATTTACTTTCGTCCTGCAATCAATTATTTAATTAAAAATAAAATATCAATTGAGAAAATTCTAGAAATTTTCTTTAAGTCAAAAATATGCCTGGGGTACCTTTAAAAAATAATTAAGATTTTTATAATTTAATTTATTAATTTTATAATTAACTTGTTTTGGCATACCATCAATTATTTAATTAAAATATAATTTCAATTGAAAACATTCTAGAAATTTTTCTTATGCCTAAAATATATCTCTGGTATCTTAAGAGAAATTATAAGAATTTTTCAACTTAATTTCATACTTTAAAAAATTAATTTGATTTCGGGCTGTTATCAATTATTTAATGATAAATATTATTGTAATTGAGAAAACACAATAAATTATTTTAAGCCCCAAATGCATTTCCAATTTAATAAAATAGTAAACTTTTAATTTTTCATATAATAATTTTACATTAATTTATTATGGGAAAAAAATTATTCAGTAATACGCACACATATTCATTTACATATATTAATATCTTATTTTGCTATATTGTAAAAGCATATATTTGGATAAATTATATTACATACAAAATGAGCTATAGTGTATGTTGCAATGTAAATCTCAGCATCTATATACTGGCACATTATACCCTTCATGGCTTATCATGTTACAGATGCACGCACGCACACTCATAGACATGTATGTATGTATGTATGTATTTGATACATACATATACATACACATACATACATACATATATATATAAATTAAATTTAATCAATCAATTCAAATTAAAAAGAGAAATGAAAGGTTCATCTTTCCATTTAATGCAATTAACGCTCTCAATTAATTACTTGTTTTAGGGAAAGAAATGAATGGTTTCATTCCCTTTATATACATTAAATCTTATTAATGCTCTCAATTAATTACTTATTTTAGGGAAAGAAATGAAATTTTTTCTTTCCTATATGTATTATTACTTATTTTAGGGAAAGTGATGAAAGGTTTCCTTTCCTATATCTACTAACCCGTATTAATAGACGCTAGGTATATTTGATACAATATACATTTAAAATTAAATTTATTTAAATTTCCCTTTAACTAACTTAAATAAAGTAATTAATTTTATTTAAAAACAAATTTAAAAATGTTCTAATTAAATTAGGCTTCATAGGCTCAACTAAGATCCAATGGGGCAAAAAAAATTAAAATTCATTCATTTCTTCCACTATGGGCTGGTCTAGTTCCTTCGATACAAATGCACAAACCTGAAGCAGCAATACACAAGCACAAACCACATTTGTACCAACAATACAAGAAAATCAATTTCAAGCACAAAAGCAAGGTTAGTAACATTGCAAAATTCGTCTATTGAAACAATATAACTTGCTCCTATTATATTGAAGCTATAATTTTCCCCTTTTTTTAACAAAAAATTTCACTGTTCTTGGCCAAAGACTCCAACTTGTGTTCATTGCCTGATACAACAATATGACCATCTCCAACATAAAAAAACTATAAATTGAAAATATGAATATATAAATAGTAGTGTTGTCCATCATGAGCTAATATTATGCATTCAGAAGTTTATCGGAACAAAACTCCTAAAATATTTAGGATACTAAGAACCTTGACTAAAGATAAATCTAAAGTTAAAATACTTATTGAACATAAAACAATTATTTGATGAAGGTACATTCATCTATATGACCGCATGATATATTTTGCTAGTAGTTATGGAAAATTGGTGAAAGAAATATGAATTCGAAGCGAGTTTGATCCGAATGGACCTTTATATGTAAAATATATTGCTGCGTAATGAAAAAGTATTTTGATCTTTTAAAATTCAGTGATCCATATAAAATGTAAGATTTAGCATAATTCATATTTGAATATATTAGAATACCTATAATTTTCCCTTGTTGATGACAATGACATAATGATATATTAGAAGTAACGACAACTAAAGCTCATAATATAAGAGTGAAGATAATGCATTTACATATATGAGATACAACTGCATTGCCTATAAGTTAACATACACCCATAGTCCCCATGCATGCATTCAAATGCTGAGTAATGTAAATATAGATGTAGTCCTGCAATAAAGTCAATTCGTTTTAATATATATATACAAGTCCATTTTTTTCCAACCCAAAATTTGTCTTCAAGTCAAAACAAATTTAATATATATTTACAAATATATTACATTACAATTTTTTTAATACTGTCGTAGAAAAATATTTATATTTATACACAATGTTTTATAAATTAATTTACATTGAAGTATACAACGCTGCAACACCATAAATTTTTAGTGATTCATTTCGCCAATGGGCTGCAATGTTGACCACCTAGGATTTTTATATCAACACCGCCCCGCTAGTAATCCCAACTTCGCATTAATATTCAAAGACTGCATACGTTGTTCAAAAATATTTATATTTGGAAAAATAATAGTTTACATTTTCTGAAATAATATATCGCTATATTAATTAATGCGCAGTTTTAAGTAAAAATATTTCTTATGTCATTTCCAAAATACCGCGTCAGACTGTCTCATATAAGAGTTTAGGAATCCTTATCTATAAAGCTGATCAAACGTATCAATCAGAATTCTTAAATCTCTAAATGGACAAACTAACACCGGAATACGTTACTGAAATATATTCCATCACTATATAAAACAATCCCCATTTTTTACTAATTCATTTGCTTGTTTGAATAAAAGTATTTATATTCAAAATTCGAATATAAATTCAATATAGCAACCATTTTAACAATTCAAATTGCCACACATCCATGATATCAATTGATCATCCCATCAATTTAATTTAATTTTCTTTCCATGTCTTTGATTGTATTATTTTTATTATTTCTTGAATGGATTTATTACCTCCTAGCAGTTCAGGTTCAAATAAACTGCTAGCTCCAATTAATATTGGCCCAGTCTAGATTCAAGTGGCTTTTTAATATTTGAGTGATAAATCCTACTTAATTCCACATTCTATACTTGGACATTTCAAAACAAAATTTAATACAAACAAGCACACAATATGCCGTCAAACAAACAAACAAACAAATAGCTTTAGCAGAAAGTTATTCATTAGTATCCTCTACACGCTCTGATCACTACTAGATCCAGCTACTCAATTCAAAGGCACATAAAGGTTTATTTACCATCATCAATGCCAATATTACTCGTCAGGCTAACTTCTTTTTACTTCACTACCTCCCTCAACACTTCTATTTCACATGAAGACAATTTCATACATAGGAGGCAATGATGAGGAAAATATGTATGTATGTATGTATGTATATCTCCATATGATTGCCCCAATAATAATCATATACTGCTGTTATCCCCTAAGTATAAACAACAACCTACCACACACCCATAGGTCAAGGACTCTAAGTCTTATCTAAGGCAAAGACTCGTGTCTCTTATATATAACTAGTGTGAACCCGTGCTTCGCACACGGAAGTGGAAAAAGTATATTTAAAATAATTTCTATTGGTATGGGATCGAAATATAAAGACTCATGTATGCATATTTCGTATATTGATGATTCTCACACACAGACTTGTAAAATGTAATTTAAAAAGTTTCCATATAAAGGCTCATGTATGCATATTTGCATAAAATCTGAAAGTACAAAACATATTCAAACATCATGCACAATTAGTGGGCCTTGGTCTAATAAACAGGTGGGCAGTATTTTTGAATGAAGTATATCTACGACCGTAATTTGATACAATTGGAGAAAACAGGATAATATAACATTATTTTGTATGCAGAATTATGATTATAAGTGCTGAATAACGGAAGAGGCAGAAGAAAAAGGATTATATGTGGATACTGATGACAATACGGTTGTACTGGTAGTTTAATTTCCTTAAAAAAGCATATTTATTGAATAATTTAGATGCTCCCATTGCAGACAGTACAAAATAATCAAAAAATCAGTGAAATTATTAATTATAAGAAGTAGAATCATAAGAAGGCATATGAATACATAAATTCATCGGTATATGAAGATGTACCCGTATTAATTCAGTTCAATTTTAAAATACGAAAGCTGCATCTGTCAGCAAGAATATAGTATAACATAAATTTATTGAACGGATAACGTAATCAGAACAGCAAATATCAGAAATAAAATAGAGAGTCCTACCGTATACAGTAAGGTAAAATTATAAATCTAACGAACACAATGGAGTCACAGTTAACTTAGGCAGAACATCAAATATTATAAATATCAAAAACATTGGAAATAAAATAGAGAGCCATAGTGTTAGAAAGCAAGAATAAATTTTTAATATGAGAAACACAGACTCACGGACATATTTGTAGGACAGTTGCTTCCTTGGTCATTTTTTCGCGTAGGGGCAAAATAGAAAAATGCAGCTTTATTTGCATAGTCGTATACAGGCACACTATTATACAGAAAATAGAGAGGCGTAGTGTTTTACAGGAAGATTAATTATAAATCTGTAAACACTTTGCATAGGAAAAAGCAGCTTATTTCAATAGTGCTGAATTTGTCTCAGCAACTGTTCTTATCCAGAAGATTTCAAAAGTTGCTACTGCTATTGGAGGTAGTCCTGCAAATAGACTTCTGGTTGTCATTATTAAATTCATGACTAATCTTCAACAAAATAAGGCAGAATAGGATTATTTAAAGCAACAACGGCTATTTCAATAACTTAGTTATAAAGCCGGGCTAATTCAAGCAGAGTAATGTTAATTTTGGTGTATTGTCTTACCTGGAGGTATGGTAGGGTGGATGAACGAAAATGTAGCTTATGCCACAGAGTTCACAGTCTTTTCCTTTCTGCATGTACATGGATCATTTTTTTCATCTACACAAATAAATTTAACAGCAGTGAATCACGGGTTCATTGGTTTGCAAAATGCATCTACATGCTAAGTTATTGATTTCACGACATCAACAAAATATACAACACTGATCTGTAAAATTTACAAAGCAGATACTACTTAAGTAAAAACTCTACAACTTTGAAGATGTTAACCAAAATTGAATATTACAACTGGGATCTATGGCATGGTTGTAAAGTTGGAGTAAATTTTGAGTATGACTGAACTGGATCATTATTTCAATATGTAACAAATGCTTAATTTATACTTTGATTGTATCACATGTATGTTACTATAAATTGAATATTATAGTTGATGAGTTATCTGATAACTCCATTTAAACAGGTAAAGTATCCAATCTAAAAAATATAGGTTTTAAAGCCATAAAATAACCAAGTTACTTACATATGATAATAAACTATTAAATATTCACTTTGATTAACTTCATTTCCATCAACAATAGCTTTTTTACCCATCTGCTCTACCTTTGCTTGAACTGGCATTACATGTCAACACACACACATATTCGTTCATGTTCCCCAAAACATTCGGTTAGCAATTTCAAAAAAAAAACATGCTTTAAACAGATGGTAATAAGATGAAGCCAGTACTCAAGAACGTGCAATAACTTCCATAGTTGAAAAACACAGCGGTTTTAATTTTTAATTTGAAGAAACTTATGTGAAATGACCACTGGTTGAAAATGTGACTCGTGCAATAAGAGCATGAAACTAATCTGCGGCATTGTCATGATTAAAAAGCAGTAGCTATACTGCAAATTTTCCCTCCATCAAAGGTCCCTCAAAAAGCATGCAGTAAAGAAACGTATATAACAGTACTAAAATATAAATATTGACCAACGTTGATTTTTTAGAAAAGTATCGAGTAATAAAGATATTGAATTTCCTGCCACATCAACTTAAATTGACACAATTTGAACTGAGCATTTGTCCGTGCACCTTCAGGGGATGTGTGAGTAGTCCCTGGAGTTTTCTTAAAATAGATTCTTTAATCCTAAGCATGTTTAGCATTTTTTATTATAGAGGTAGTATTCACATGACAATGCATTATCTTCTGACATAAAAGCAAGTAAAATTATCAATACCTAGGATAATCTTTATCGCCTAAAACAATTGGCACGAAAGCTTTATCAGTTGGCACGTAAGCTTTATTGATCACATTCTATTACATGAATGATACGAATATTAAGTTTACCATTAGGAAAGCATTGATGAATATTTTATAATTTTTAGATCTAGCTTAAGAGTCAATTATAAATTATATTTTCATTAGCCGATCTAAAATCCCACAAACATGTATTTTGTATACACACAAATATTTTTCCCATTTGCTCTTTCGAAATACGAACAAATTAATATCGTGTTTAGGTCAAGCAATTTCGTAATTATGAATTTAACTAATTGTGTGTACACACACATACATGTACAATCACGTGCTCGTAAACTTGTATTCATATTTACGTAAACATATAAACACGCACACATACTTATATGTAACAACCCAGAATTTTAAATAATTTATTTTGAGAATATTTAATTAATTTTAAATATTTAAATGATGATTTGACTTGAATTTCAAATTATCAGAATAAATTGGCGATTAAATTATAGAATTTAATCTATTGAAAGCTGAATAAAAATTAGAATCTTCAATTTTAAGCTGATTTAAAAATATTTCAAAGGCTTGTAAAATTCATATTGATAGTATTAAAGATAATAGAAGCTTCAGAATTGAATTTTAAAGTGAATTGTACAGTTTTGAAATTTAATCGTTCGAATCGATATTTAAAAATAGCCGTCCGAGGCACAGTCTCGGAATTCGACGAAACCAGTTCCATTGGGTCCGGAATATTTTGAATTATTGCCGGATTTCAAATTTCGTAATTTTTGGAGTTAATATGTGAGCACACGACACATAAACGCGTTGAAGATTTTAAACGAATTTAAATTTAAATTTAAATATTCAAGTCAACACACACCACGTTCTCCCTAAATCAACGCCTAGTATCACGCCTAAGATCACGACACTGAATCGTGCAGCCCATGTTCTTCTCAATATTAAATACGTCTCCCCCCCCCTCTCGTTCAAAATCAAAAATCACGAATCAAAAATTTAATGGCCGAAGCCTCGTTCAAATTAAAAAAAAAAAAAAAATCAAGGCCGAAGCCCTAAGTCGAGCGCGCGCGTGATTTCGTGGGGGAGGCGATGCAGTGGGCTCGCGCAAGGGGCTTTGCGATGGGGGTTGGGTCGCGGCGACTCCAGTCGAGCTGGGTAGACTCGCGGCAGCAACGCGATGTCTCGAATTGGGGCGCGCGCGTAGGAGGGTTCGCGAGGCGCAGAGGCGATGGGCGCGCGACTCGAGCAATGGCGGCGACGACAGAGCACGCGCGCGCGTATACCGAAGCGGCGGCGATGTCAGGGAGGCTCGAAGATGGCGACGGCGTCGCAACTGTTCGTGGATTAAGGCGAGATGATGGCGTTCGTTCCTTACTCGATGGCACGCGAATCAAGGAAGTCGAGGGGTCTTGGTGGAGGCCGCAGTTTCGTGTTCAGGTTGGAGGCGGCGACGTCGTGCTGGCGGTGAAGCATCGGCAACGACGAAGGCGACTGAGTCGCGTGAATCTAGGGCTTCGAGTGGATGCAGGCAGTAAGGTATTGAATTATGTTTTAATTTTGAATGTAATTAGTTGATATGGATATAAATATATTTGAAAAATATTATACAGATTAGAAAATTTTATACAGAAATTTGTGTTTTGGGAAGAAGTTGAAATTGGGAAATGGGTTTAAAAATAAATATTGATTTAAAGATATTAATTTAAAGTAAAAGAATTAGTTAAATAAATTATAAAAAGGAAAACTTGTTTTATATAAGGGATTTGTTTAAGAATTTATAAAGTTATATTAAAAGTAAATTTTAATTTTTAAAACCAAAATTTTAGTTAAACGAATTTATTAATGGATTGTTTGATTCGTTTAATTACTAAAAGAAATTTATATAAAAGGAATTGATTTAAAATAAAAGGATACATTGTTAGAAATGATTAAAGAGAAAATTTGATTTTAGAAACTTATAAATTAGTTTAAAATAACCTTTTGAGTTAATTGAATTTAATTTATAAAATAGAAATTAACTTGTTCAATTATTTCTTTTACTAAAAATAATTTGTTAAGATAACTTATGGGGTTAATAAGTTTATTTTAATTATTAGTGGCCAAATTTATTTTTAAAGGGAAAATTAGTTAAAAATATAATTTTGATAAGTAAAAGGAAATTTAATTTATTAAGTGAAATGATTTATTAAAGGAAATTTTGTTCAATTGGAAATTTCTAGTTAAAATTATTTTAAAAGTAAAATAATTAGTTAAAATAAAATCTTGGTTAAATAAATTTAATTTAAAAGGAAATTTTATTTTTAGTTAAAATAAATTTATTAAAGAAGAAACTGGTTTAAATAAAACCATCAGTTAATTAACTATTAAAATGAAATCACCAATGAATCAAAATTATCAAATGAAAATTAACAGTTCGATTAATTCAAATATTAACAAACTGTATAATTATTTATACAAGGTATAAATGAAGAAAACAAGTTGAATTGGAAGTGGATGGCAAACGGGAATAAAAGGTGAGAACTTCTCACTCAAAAGGATTTATTTAAAATTTTAAATAGTTAGATTTAAAAATTTGCTTGACTGTGTTGATTGAATGATTGAATGATGATTGTTATATATAGTTATTGGATGTGAATAGACCCTATACGCCGTTAGTAAGCGGAGGTTATTTATTACACACATATACCGCGATATTCCACCTTGAAGTGGAATTGGTATTATATTATATATAGCAATATATATATATTGGCATATGTATATATTGCAGTTGATTGATTTCCCGCATTTTCTTTTAGCGGATGAGACCCTATTGCGCCGTTAGTAAGCGGATATATATTTATAAAATCCCATGTACCGCGATATTCCGTCTTGAAACGGAATGGTATTGTGCTAATGTCTGTGGATGCAGGGAAACAGGTTGGAGGGATCCAACTGGATTCCTCACAAATATTTAGTTGATTTCATATATTGTGATATTTGATTGTTATCATGGATGATATATGATGTTTGAAAGTTGTGATTGAATATTGATGTGTTGCATCATCGGATCCAATTTTGAAGTTTAAAAAAATAACGATTTTGGTTTCTAAAGTGATTTTTGGAAATATACGTTTATAAAAAATATTTTTGAAATTGATTCATCTTAAATAAATAAACGTTATAATTTTAATATTATAAAAATTATGATTTTTGAGCAATACAGTTAAAAGTTGATTTTTGAAAATATGGGATTAGTGATTTTATAAAATAGTTTGAACTGGGAATTCTGAATTTATTATAAGAAGTTTAAAGATAGGATTTATAAAAAATTTATTTTATAAATCAGAATGATGAAAATTATGAAAGAGTTTAAAGATGTTTAAAGTAATAATATAAATTGATTTATATTAAAAGATTTATAAATTGATATTTATAAATTTAGAATATCTTGAATTATAAAACAAGCTTTTATAAGTGATAGAATGATCTGTAAATGGATTTCATAAAGGAATGAAATCTATAGAATTTATCAAATTTGATTATTTTATAAATCAAAATGATAAATTATAAAGGAGTTGAAAGACGTTTTAAAATAATAATATAAATTATTTTATATTAAAAGATTTATAAATTGATATTTATAAATTAAAAATATTGGAATTATAAAACGAGCTTTTATAAGTACTAGAAAGAATTGTGAATGAATTTCACTAATGAATGAAACTTATAGAATTATAACGGTGAAGTTCTAAATAGAATTTTATAAATAAAATTTATAAAGTTATTTAGGAAATAGACGTGGATAAATAAATGAATCTTAGAAGTTATAAGATTTATAGATTTGGGAAGTTTGAAGGAATGATTTTTATAAATAAATAAATTATAAGTATTTGACTTATAATATGAAATTTTAGTATATCATTGAGATATGAAATTGAATAGATTTATAAAGGAAATTTATAAAAGAAAGCTGTTATAAAATAAATAGAAATAGAATTTATAAACATTGTTTTATAAATCCGCAACGACTTATTTTGATAAGGAATTGTTGTAATTTATTTATGGAATTATATTCATGTTTTAGACAGTGAATAATTCTTTAAAATAAAATGAATAGAAGTAATGAAATTTATTAACAAGGTATATTCACGTTTTTGAATAGTGAATAATAAGTTAAAGAAATGGTTTTGAATGTGATGTTTTAAATAGAATTTAAAACGATCAAAAGATGTTTTAAAATGTATTGAGATTCGAAACCATAGATTTCAACATTTATTGTTGAAATAGATGCTTTCGAGAAATATAAGGAAATAATGGACTATAACACTGTTGTTATAGTAAATGATTTCCGAAAGGAAATGTTTGGTATAGTATTGGGATTTATATATCTATTTTAAATTTCGAATCCCTATACTAGTGATTTTGGGTTGTCGTAATGATGTTTTACGCAACATTCGTTTTGGCCCAAATAAATAGGATTAAGTGAATGATTTCCTTAAAAGAATGAAATATATACTTAATTTCGATTAGGGTATATTAAATATTTTCTCAGTATAGAAAATAAAAAGATCTGTGAATTACTTATTTTTAATAAGTATAGAAATGCTTTTCCAATATTAAGTGAATATTTGGAATTTATCTTTTTGAAGATAAATTGAAAATGAATATTAGAAATTGAATGAAAATCGTATATTCATAAATATTTTGGGAATGTAAATTCAATATGGAATTTATAAATGGAATTGGGAAATTTAGTTAAAAATAAATATTAATTTATTTTTAAAGAATGGAGAATGTATATCTTATAAAGATATTTTTGTGAAATAAATAATTTGGAAAATTATTTGGAATCTGGTGATGTTGGCATATCTATTGATAGTTCAATAACCGACTATTAATATTTACCTTTAAATAGGTATTTGTTGTGATTTGTTTGAAATTGAATGCCACACTTATTTTTTTAAATAAGCGCTCACTATTCGGGTTAACCAGGAAAGGACTTTGGGGTCGTATAACCCATTCTGAATATGTGATACGTCGTTATGAATTGCATTCAAAGATCGGTGTTGAAGACCGGATATTTTCGAAAGCGAAAGGATTTCTTGTTGATTGTCTCTGCACTGGCTGATCCCTGGTATTGAGATCTCCATATGTGATGGGAAATCCGAACGTGATTAGAGATTATTCGGATTGCAAGGACTTCTTTGTAAGTGCCTTCGGTTCTGTTCGAGCCCGGAACAGACTTGTATGGATTGTGTGTCTGACATTACAAGTTGAGAATGTAAAGCCGATTTCTTTCAAATATATTTCTGTGGTGGCGGAGAATTTATTCTTTTAGCTTAACACCCTTCTCTGAGACGTACGAGCTCAGAGGTTATATAGTTGAAGTTATCAGCAATATATTCCCAATTTGGTAATGTGATATGCTGAGTGATGCTGTAAATGATCATTGTGTTGATTATTGGAATAGGATCGTTTATTTGATTGTCTATCTTAGTGATCATTGTGTTGATCATTTGTTGACCCAAAGCATGGCTTTTGTATAAAGTATGTTTTTGTGGACGTGACTTCGTCGAACCTCACACCCCGGAAATGGTCAAAACAGGAAAGATGCGGCAAGGTTATGAGGGGTAGCACCCTTTAGGGTATGTACATTTCCTTCTGGATAGAGGTGGTATCATGGTATGGAGCCCAGATATTTAACCTATGTGGTTACTACGAATTTATTACTTTGTGGTTGTTGGTTTTCGGGATCCCGTGAGAAAGGTCGTTTACGATCGGGGAATGGCGTGCTCGTGTCAGTAGTTACCCAGTTAGGGGTAACCCGGCCTTGTGTTGGCAGAGTTCCGGTTTGGTTCTCGGGGATGTCTTTCCAGAGGCATTCTCATGTGGCAATGGGAAGTTCCTTGGCCTGACCATTTGTTGGAAATCCAAAGAAACAATACGAAACTTGTACGGTTTTAGTTGTAGAACCTGCTTCCTCAGGAAGTAGCTATAGTAGGCATAATATAATGGTACCTATGCTGGCTAAGATTTATATTCTACTTTCGAAATCGTTTTATACACTATGCACTAATAATAATATCAAAATTGATTTGACTTTAATGCGTATCAAGCATGTTTGGCTATCATAAGGAGAAATCTTCTCCAAGTCTGCGTTTGCATTGTGTGTGTGGCAGGAGGTCTTATGGTAGTCTCATTTTTAAAAGCATTGCGAATAGAATTTAAAAATATTCCTCTATTTTGATTTTAAAGATAAATAAACTGTTTTGAGTTCTCACACCAGTCACATGACTGACTCGGAGTTTATTGTTTTCCTTCCTAAACTCTGGGTGCCCACCAATTTTCCACACGGGCAGTTAAGAGTTAGGTTTATCAGGATATTCTGGAGTTGCTGGAGGCAAGCTGGATGGCATGGCGTATTACTAGTTTATATAGTATTTCTTTTTCCGCTGCATTGTTTGTTGTTGTACACTCTGATGATGATATGATGTAAAGTATAAAATGTAATAACTGATATAGTTCTTTGTTTAAAAATTATTCATTTATTTATTATATGTTGTTCCGCTGCGAATTGTGAGATTCTGTTATTGTTCTGTTGTTTTCTGTTCCGTTCTATTTTAAAATTTTGTTCTATTCTCTTCTTTTCTTCTCTTCTCTTTTCTTCTTTTCTATTTCTTAAACCCATAACAATTTCGGTTTTTCGGCCTTCGATTTCTCGGCAGTCGATAAAGTGAGTATCGATGTTGAATTTTCGGCAACGAAAAATCGCAAACGTTACATTTGGTATCAGAGTTTATGGTTAAGCGACAACCATGGTTCTGTTGGGTATTACTCGTTAGAGATAGAGTCAGCAGTACTCTAGAATGAGTTTGAGTGTAATAATAGATATGAGCGCGTATATGTTAGTGAATATAAAATTGTTTTGAATCAGGTAAATAAGATAATTTTGCCCAAAACTATTTTTGTATAGAAAAAAAATGGTTTTCTATGAATTATTATAGTATATGGTTGCATGATTGTTAAGAAGTGATAATATTGAATTATTATCATTAGTATATGGAATTAAATAAGATAGATTGGATTCAAGTAAATTAACTTGATAATTTATTCATTTGTGAAATAATTTCAAATGAAATTGAATTCAAATAGAATTGAAATTGTGAATTGAATTGAAGAGTAAAATTGAATGAAATGAATATGTAACTTCAATAGTGAAGTAAAATTATATAAGAAACATATATCGAAATTTTGCAATAGAATTGGCAAATTGGTTTGAATATTGTATTTGGATTTGTATGCTACTACTACTAGCAGGATATACAGGTGTATAAAGGAATTTGGATTTTGATTTCAAAGTTAAAATTGAATTGCTCGACAAAAAGGTACGTATTTCAATTTCAGTATGAGATTTGATGACTTTCTTCTCTAGCCACTTGGCTTTTCTCTTTTCTTTTTGATTCTGAGGGGCCGTGGTGCCATTTTGTAGTCGTACCGAGCTAGCCGCGCAAAGGAGACGCTGGCGAAATTTTTCGAAACGTTAGGGTGTTAGAAAAATTTTGAGAAAATTTGAATTTGAATTTAAATTTGAATTGTAAGGAAAACAATGTTGGTTGAAACTTATATTTGAAGTTGGAAAGTTAGTTGAAATGATAGTGAATCTCTAGTAAAAAGATTTAGGTTGGTAAGTTGATAAAACTATTTGGATTGTGAAAAAATGATAGACGGGATAAGGGCATTCTTCTTAACTTGTAATTTCGGGACGAAATTCTTTTAAGGGGGAAAGATTGTAACGACCCAGAATTTTAAATAATTTATTTTGAGAATATTTAATTAATTTTAAATATTTAAATGATGATTTGACTTGAATTTCAAATTATCAGAATAAATTGGCGATTAAATTATAGAATTTAATCTATTGAAAGCTGAATAAAAATTAGAATCTTCAATTTTAAGCTGATTTAAAAATATTTCAAAGGCTTGTAAAATTCATATTGATAGTATTAAAGATAATAGAAGCTTCAGAATTGAATTTTAAAGTGAATTGTACAGTTTTGAAATTTAATCGTTCGAATCGATATTTAAAAATAGCCGTCCGAGGCACAGTCTCGGAATTCGACGAAACAAGTTCCATTGGGTCCGGAATATTGAATTATTGCCGGATTTCAAATTTCGTAATTTTTGGAGTTAATATGTGAGCACACGACACATAAACGCGTTGAAGATTTTAAACGAATTTAAATTTAAATATTCAAGTCAACACACACCACGTTCTCCCTAAATCAACGCCTAGTATCACGCCTAAGATCACGACACTGAATCGTGCAGCCCATGTTCTTCTCAATATTAAATACGTCTCCCCCCCCCCTCTCGTTCAAAATCAAAAATCACGAATCAAAAATTTAATGGCCGAAGCCTCGTTCAAATTAAAAAAAAAAAGAAAAAGAAAAATCAAGGCCGAAGCCCTAAGTCGAGCGCGCGCGTGATTTCGTGGGGGAGGCGATGCAGTGGGCTCGCGCAAGGGGCTTTGCGATGGGGGTTGGGTCGCGGCGACTCCAATCGAGCTGGGTGGACTCGCGGCAGCAACGCGATGTCTCGAATTGGGGCGCGCACGTAGGAGGGTTCGCGAGGCGCAGAGGCGATGGGCGTGCGACTCGAGCAATGGCGGCGACGACAGAGCACGCGCGCGCGTATACCGAAGCGGCGGCGATGTCAGGGAGGCTCGAAGATGGCGACGGCGTCGCAACTGTTCGTGGATTAAGGCGAGATGATGGCGTTCGTTCCTTACTCGATGGCACGCGAATCAAGGAAGTCGAGGGGTCTTGGTGGAGGCCGCAGTTTCGTGTTCAGGTTGGAGGCGGCGACGTCGTGCTGGCGGTGAAGCATCGGCAACGACGAAGGCGATTGAGTCGCGTGAATCTAGGGCTTCGAGTGGATGCAGGCAGTAATGTATTGAATTATGTTTTAATTTTGAATGTAATTAATTGATATGGATATAAATATATTTGAAAAATATTATACAGATTAGAAAATTTTATACAGAAATTTGTGTTTTGGGAAGAAGTTGAAATTGGGAAATGGGTTTAAAAATAAATATTGATTTAAAGATATTAATTTAAAGTAAAAGAATTAGTTAAATAAATTATAAAAAGGAAAACTTGTTTTATATAAGGGATTTGTTTAAGAATTTATAAAGTTATATTAAAAGTAAATTTTAATTTTTAAAACCAAAATTTTAGTTAAACGAATTTATTAATGGATTGTTTGATTCGTTTAATTACTAAAAGAAATTTATATAAAAGGAATTGATTTAAAATAAAAGGATACATTGTTAGAAATGATTAAAGAGAAAATTTGATTTTAGAAACTTATAAATTAGTTTAAAATAACCTTTTGAGTTAATTGAATTTAATTTATAAAATAGAAATTAACTTGTTCAATTATTTCTTTTACTAAAAATAATTTATTAAGATAACTTATGGGGTTAATAAGTTTATTTTAATTATTAGTGGCCAAATTTATTTTTAAAGGGAAAATTAGTTAAAAATATAATTTTGATAAGTAAAAGGAAATTTAATTTATTAAGTGAAATGATTTATTAAAGGAAATTTTGTTCAATTGGAAATTTCTAGTTAAAATTATTTTAAAAGTAAAATAATTAGTTAAAATAAAATCTTGGTTAAATAAATTTAATTTAAAAGGAAATTTTATTTTTAGTTAAAATAAATTTATTAAAGAAGAAACTGGTTTAAATAAAACCATCAGTTAATTAACTATTAAAATGAAATCACCAATGAATCGAAATTATCAAATGAAAATTAACAGTTCGATTAATTCAAATATTAACAAACTGTATAATTATTTATACAAGGTATAAATGAAGAAAACAAGTTGAATTGAAAGTGGATGGCAAACGGGAATAAAAGGTGAGAACTTCTCACTCAAAAGGATTTATTTAAAATTTTAAATAGTTAGATTTAAAAATTTGCTTGACTGTGTTGATTGAATGATTGAATGATGATTGTTATATATAGTTATTGGATGTGAATAGACCCTATACGCCGTTAGTAAGCGGAGGTTATTTATTACACACATATACCGCGATATTCCACCTTGAAGTGGAATTGGTATTATATTATATATAGCAATATATATATATATATATTGGCATATGTATATATTGCAGTTGATTGATTTCCCGCATTTTCTTTTAGCGGATGAGACCCTATTGCGCCGTTAGTAAGCGAATATATGTTTATAAAATCCCATGTACCGCGATATTCCGTCTTGAAACGGAATGGTATTGTGCTAATGTCTGTGGATGCAGGGAAACAGGTTGGAGGGATCCAACTGGATTCCTCACAAATATTTAGTTGATTTCATATATTGTGATATTTGATTGTTATCATGGATGATATATGATGTTTGAAAGTTGTGATTGAATATTGATGTGTTGCATCATCGGATCCAATTTTGAAGTTTAAAAAAATAACGATTTTGGTTTCTAAAGTGATTTTTGGAAATATACGTTTATAAAAATATTTTTGAAATTGATTCATCTTAAATAAATAAACGTTATAATTTTAATATTATAAAAATTATGATTTTTGAGCAATACAGTTAAAAGTTGATTTTTGAAAATATGGGATTAGTGATTTTATAAAATAGTTTGAACTGGGAATTCTGAATTTATTATAAGAAGTTTAAAGATAGGATTTATAAAATTTTTATTTTATAAATCAGAATGATGAAAATTATGAAAGAGTTTAAAGATGTTTAAAGTAATAATATAAATTGATTTATATTAAAAGATTTATAAATTGATATTTATAAATTTAGAATATCTTGAATTATAAAACAAGCTTTTATAAGTGATAGAATGATTTGTAAATGGATTTCATAAAGGAATGAAATCTATAGAATTTATCAAATTTGATTATTTTATAAATCAAAATGATAAATTATAAAGGAGTTGAAAGACGTTTTAAAATAATAATATAAATTGTTTTATATTAAAAGATTTATAAATTGATATTTATAAATTAAAAATATTGGAATTATAAAACGAGCTTTTATAAGTACTAGAAAGAATTGTGAATGAATTTCACTAATGAATGAAACTTATAGAATTATAACGGTGAAGTTCTAAATAGAATTTTATAAATAAAATTTATAAAGTTATTTAGGAAATAGATGTGGATAAATAAATGAATCTTAGAAGTTATAAGATTTATAGATTTGGGAAGTTTGAAGGAATGATTTTTATAAATAAATAAATTATAAGTATTTGACTTATAATATGAAATTTTAGTATATCATTGAGATATGAAATTGAATAGATTTATAAAGGAAATTTATAAAAGAAAGCTGTTATAAAATAAATAGAAATAGAATTTATAAACATTGTTTTATAAATCCGCAACGACTTATTTTGATAAGGAATTGTTGTAATTTATTTATGGAATTATATTCATGTTTTAGACAGTGAATAATTCTTTAAAATAAAATGAATAGAAGTAATGAAATTTATTAACAAGGTATATTCACGTTTTTGAATAGTGAATAATAAGTTAAAGAAATGGTTTTGAATGTGATGTTTTAAATAGAATTTAAAACGATCTAAAGATGTTTTAAAATGTATTGAGATTCGAAACCATAGATTTCAACATTTATTGTTGAAATAGATGCTTTCGAGAAATATAAGGAAATAATGGACTATAACACTGTTGTTATAGTAAATGATTTCCGAAAGGAAATGTTTGGTATAGTATTGGGATTTATATATCTATTTTAAATTTCGAATCCCTATACTAGTGATTTTGGGTTGTCGTAACGATGTTTTACGCAACATTCGTTTTGGCCCAAATAAATAGGATTAAGTGAATGATTTCCTTAACAGAATGAAATATATACTTAATTTCGATTAGGGTATATTAAATATTTTCTCAGTATAGAAAATAAAAAGATCTGTGAATTACTTATTTTTAATAAGTATAGAAATGCTTTTCCAATATTAAGTGAATATTTGGAATTTATCTTTTTGAAGATAAATTGAAAATGAATATTAGAAATTGAATGAAAATCGTATATTCATAAATATTTTGGGAATGTAAATTCAATATGGAATTTATAAATGGAATTGGGAAATTTAGTTAAAAATAAATATTAATTTATTTTTAAAGAATGGAGAATGTATATCTTACAAAGATATTTTTGTGAAATAAATAATTTGGAAAATTATTTGGAATCTGGTGATGTTGGCATATCTATTGATAGTTCAATAACCGACTATCAATATTTACCTTTAAATAGGTATTTGTTGTGATTTGTTTGAAATTGAATGCCACGCTTATTTTTTTAAATAAGCGCTCACTATTCGGGTTAACCAGGAAAGGACCTTGGGGTCGTATAACCCATTCCGAATATGTGATACGTCATTATGAATTGCATTCGAAGATCGGTGTTGAAGACCGGATATTTTCGAAAGCGAAAGGATTTCTTGTTGATTGTCTCTGCACTGGCTGATCCTTGGTATTGAGATCTCCATATGTGATGGGAAATCCGAACGTGATTAGAGATTATTCGGATTGCAAGGACTTCTTTGTAAGTGCCTTCGGTTCTGTTCGAGCCCGGAACAGACTTGTATGGATTGTGTGTCTGACATTACAAGTTGAGAATGTAAAGCCGATTTCTTTCAAATATATTTCTATGGTGGCGGAGAATTTATTCTTTTAGCTTAACACCCTTCTCTGAGACGTACGAGCTCAGAGGTTATATAGTTGAAGTTATCAGCAATATATTCCCAATTTGGTAATGTGATATGCTGAGTGATGCTGTAAATGATCATTGTGTTGATTATTGGGATAGGATCGTTTATTTGATCGTCTATCTTAGTGATCATTGTGTTGATCATTTGTTGACCCAAAGCATGGCTTTTGTATAAAGTATGTTTTTGTGGACGTGACTTCGTCGAACCTCACACCCCGGAAATGGTCAAAACAGGAAAGATGCGGCAAGGTTATGAGGGGTAGCACCCTTTAGGGTATGTACATTTCCTTCTGGATAGAGGTGGTATCATGGTATGGAGCCCAGATATTTAACCTATGTGGTTACTACGAATTTATTACTTTGTGGTTGTTGGTTTTCGGGATCCCGTGAGAAAGGTCGTTTACGATCGGGGAATGGCGTGCTCGTGTCAGTAGTTACCCAGTTAGGGGTAACCCGGCCTTGTGTTGGCAGAGTTCCGGTTTGGTTCTCGGGGATGTCTTTCCAGAGGCATTCTCATGTGGCAATGGGAAGTTCCTTGGCCTGACCATTTGTTGGAAATCCAAAGAAACAATACGAAACTTGTACGGTTTTAGTTGTAGAACCTGCTTCCTCAGGAAGTAGCTATAGTAGGCATAATATAATGGTACCTATGCTGGCTAAGATTTACATTCTACTTTCAAAATCGTTTTATACACTATGCACTAATAATAATATCAAAATTGATTTGACTTTAATGCGTATCAAGCATGTTTGGCTATCATAAGGAGAAATCTTCTCCAAGTCTGCGTTTGCATTGTGTGTGTGGCAGGAGGTCTTATGGTAGTCTCATTTTTAAAAGCATTGCGAATAGAATTTAAAAATATTCCTCTATTTTGATTTTAAAGATAAATAAACTGTTTTGAGTTCTCACACCAGTCACATGACTGACTCGGAGTTTATTGTTTTCCTTCCTAAACTCTGGGTGCCCACCAATTTTCCACACGGGCAGTTAAGAGTTAGGTTTATCAGGATATTCTGGAGTTGCTGGAGGCAAGCTGGATGGCATGGCGTATTACTAGTTTATATAGTATTTCTTTTTCCGCTGCATTGTTTGTTGTTGTACACTCTGATGATGATATGATGTAAAGTATAAAATGTAATAACTGATATAGTTCTTTGTTTAAAGATTATTCATTTATTTATTATATGTTGTTACGCTGCGAATTGTGAGATTCTGTTATTGTTCTGTTGTTTTCTGTTCCGTTCTATTTTAAAATTTTGTTCTATTCTCTTCTTTTCTTCTCTTCTCTTTTCTTCTTTTCTTTTTCTTAAACCCATAACAATTTCGGTTTTTCGGCCTTCGATTTCTCGGCAGTCGATAAAGTGAGTATCGATGTTGAATTTTCGGCAACGAAAAATCGCAAACGTTACATATACGTGTACACATACATAAATGCATACTGTTATTTAAATCAGAACTTGTGGTGGAAATTATGGGGCCAATAAAGGTGCTTCTTGATAGGGGTGTTATTGAACACTTTCACACACACTTGTTCTTAAATAGAGAAGATGATACATATCAGAAGTCCATATATCTTTAGTGCAAGAAACATGCATGTAATGATCACATATTCATTGTACGAGGATATGCTATTGTATTAAGACCAAAACAAAAATTTCTAGTTCATTTCGATTGAAGGAGCAAGAACCTTTTCAGAGTCGAGTACTTGATTTTGCACCATGCTTTAAATCATTGATGAGCCTCTTCTCTGTAAAAATTTCCAGATATGATCCTACAGATATATCAACCTGCAAGCAGTGAACTAAGTTTGTTATACTGAATTCACTTTTTCCGTGCAGGTACTATGCCAAAGAAAACAAAAGAAATCATCAAACATAAGTGGAGGGTAAGAACAAACTACAATCAGAATGCCAAACTCAATAGTTGATTAAACATCCTCATTCTAAAATTGAGCTTCGGATATTGCTTCATTTCTTATTAAGACCAAAACAGAAATTTCTAATTCATTTCAATTGAAGGAGCTAGAACCTTTTCAAAGTCGAGTACCTAATTTTGCACCATGCTTTAAATCATTGATGAACGTCTTCTCTATAAAAATTTCCAGTTATGATCCTACATATATATTGACTTGCAAGCACAGAACTAAATTTGTTATACTGAATTCACTATTTTTGTGCAGGTACTATACCAAAGAAAACAAAAGAAACCGTCAAATATAAGTGGTTTGATAAGAACGAACTGCAATTAGAATGCGAAACCTTAATTGTTGATTATACATCCTCATTCTAAAATTGAGCTTCAGATATAGCTTAATTTCTTGCTCTTTAACATATTCCAGTTTCACTTGCTATGCCTTTTAGTGATCCATCCACTAACCATGCTAACAAACCAAGTAAACAAAATAATTAGGGAGTCGGTAAAAAGTATCACGTTTCACTTGAAACTTGGTTTAGTATGAGTGCGTCAATTATGCTTAACAGTAACGGTACATCAGTATATTAAATTTGAAGAATTCCTCACTATTTAATATTAACAAACTGAATTTGGATAGGATCCACAAAATTAAGAAAAAGTTTTAGATCAGAAGCAAAGTTCAATAAACAAAAATCCAAGACGTCAAATAAAAAAAAACTTCTAGCGAATTCAACAACACCTGCGGTTGATTTTAGAGTTTTATAGAGTAAATGAATTTACCATATGAATAAGTTTCAGTATATACTGGACTAGCTTAGGTCGCAATGGATTGTTAATGGAGAAAAATTGTACAGCAATTAGTGCGAGGATGATGAAGATTCTCCACAAAAATCATAATTTTTGATTCTGTAGTTTGAAATAAGGAAGGTAAAGGAAATGAAAAACTGGATGAAAATAAAACTGCAAAGTGAAAAAAGGGAAAGAAGCAGTCCTCGTGGAAACGCATAGAAAGAACACACCGCAAAAAGCGAGAAGCCAGGAATAAAAACTCACCACAGAACATTGAAAGACGATTTCATTTTGTTCGAAGTTAGCCTAATTCGTAGGGAGGTGTGAGGGGAGAACAGTGCGACCAAATCGCCTGTAAACTACAGCTATTCAATTCGCAGGGGCGGAATAATTTTGGCAGACGGTGGCATACCGGAGATTCAGCGAGCGGCCATTGCAAAACCCAAGCTTTTTTGTTCGTAGCAGAGAGATGGAAGGGGCAAGCGGAGATGTGGTAGGGAAATAGGAAAAGATAAAATGCGACTGTAACTTAGCAATAATATAATAATATAGATATATAATATTACAGATATAAACTTGATGACTGTTCAGTTGCCAAATTTCAAAGAGGCCTGTGTGAGCTTGAAATTGAACTCACTAATAATAGTATAGTATAGATGTATTGTTCTAAACTAGCTATAATACCAAATTGGAATGGTTTCTACTCTCATGTGGCCACCGCTAGTACCTCAGACATTAGTTTTCTGGCTCGCCTCTCTGCTGTTTCACAAAGTAACAGACCTATATGGGACTTGTAGGGGTAAGAGTCAATGCTTACCCACTGATCACAAAGCGAGAACCCATATCATCATGTACATAAAGCTAATTAGCTCTGATACCAAATTAAAACATCGTACCTCTAAACCCATACTATCCAAGAGTATTACAGAGTAATACTATTAGATGATACGAAGAAATGAGGCTATAAGGGGTACAGATGTGAATATTCCCTTAGACTAACATGGTACGTATTAAAACATCAAATAAATAAGTCATCTATATGCATATAGTATTGGTACAAAGCAATAAACATGTGTGTCTCTAGGACAAAACAATAAACAATATATAATAAATATCAGAGATCACAGAGTCAATCATAGCGATAATATATAATACTAATTATACAAGTTATATTGAATTATATGATGTCGTATAATACATAGATAATATACAGTAATATTATATCCTAATCTCCTCTATGCTCAGAATAATACAAGCTGGTCTTACTATCCCTGAACTTGAAATGTCTCGTACTGACCCGATTATTACATAAGTAACGCACGGGTAAGACTATATCTAAATCAAGGATCGATAATATATGGAATACAGTATAAACCATGGAATATATATCCTGGAATATATATGTGTGTGTATATATAATACCATGGATGTCATCCAAACATTTCATCACATGAATAACTCAAAACCATATGAAGCCACCAACCCGGATACCAAAAGTTGTCATTACCATATAGAAATACATCAAATCAGATATCATAGAATCAACACAAATAGATGAATCACACATATCCAAAAAATATCATTAAATGCGATATCACCAAGCATAATCAGGCTAGCATACAACTTTGCCCAAATATATCTCTCAATCTCAATAAATAAAACATAATCATCAATACACTTAAAATTGGGTAGGCTACCTATCAAATACTGAGATTCCACTATACACCGGACATATATCATAAGTACAATCTCATCTCCTCATATCTATACTATTAGAAAGTATCATGATGGGATATGACTGTCCGACCGATACGAAATCCTAAGTAGAGCCATACATATAACAATGTTTGGGTCACATATACCATATCTAAACTATAGTGAGGTGTATCGATAGTATATGCCAATCTACTACTCTATTGGTACCAAAAGGGAGACTGATAGCATTGAATAAGCTTCCAAGACATGAAGTCTCTACAACCTTAGTTACCACTATAGTCATCATGACACGTATCTACTAGTGTGCTAGTCAACACGAGAACTCATAAGTTATGACACTACACTTTCCCTATAGGTAAGACACCACTTGCCTTGGTGACACAAAAAATCAATCAAGTCCTAACCAAATTTTATTCATTTATAATTATACTTCAATTTAATTTTATAATACCAAAATAAATTATCAAAGATTTCAAAAATATTTAAAACCAGGAAATCGAACGTCCAAAAATAAGAATTAGGGAGCAAAATCCTCCAAAATCTTTAGTAGATCATCATTATAAAATTTTATAATGTGGCTGAGTCTAATTCCATCTAATTTCTACCATCGATAAACTGCACACTATATATATAAATTCCAAACATTAAAATTCGAACGGACAACATTTGCTTTGCATTTCGGATATCCAACAAACACAAAACTCCTCTATCAATCACCAAATTACATTCAACATCACAACAACCAATCTAATATTCCAATCACACAATTTATCCAAGCAATTCAATAATTATTCATAAACTATTCAATTAAGGAAATGAAATCAATGATCATGTTAATTATATATATAATAAGCGATAAAATATATATAATTATGAGTGAGAAAACTCACTAATTTGAAAAACTAAAGGCTGGTTGTTGCCATCAGTGAATTGCCACTGCCTCTCACCCAACTGTACCCTGCCATGCCTGAAATCCACTACTACATACATCAACATCACCACCCCCATGCCTCTACGTTATCATCTCTTCCTACTCATGTGAACCTTCGACCAAATCACAACCTCAAATCGCGTGCTTCCCTTCTTCATCATTATGTGCCGATATAATTGCACTCTTATATGTTGCCGACGAGAGCGTCTCCAGAATCGCGCCTTCACCCAGTCTCGAGCGCGACTTTTTTCTCTATCGATCTTCGTTTTCAAATTAGGGCTTCAAGTTCAAATTAATTAAGGGGGGGTTTGTGAACCAAGTCCGGCCAAAGAAGTATGTAGTGATAGAAAGAAAATAATTGAATTAGAAATGGACTTAAGCTTTAATTTATTTTGGGTCCAATTTTAGTTACCTAATTTTTCATTTAAATTTTACTTTTAATTCTCAATATTTATTCACATTTTAAAAATATATCATAATTAATTAAAACATTTTATCCAATTCAATAAATTATTCGAGAAGAATTTATCAATTCATTTCAATTTATTAAAACAAAATCTTATATTAACCAGAGTTTAATTAACTAAAATTTACTTTCAAAATATAAATTACCAAATATCAAATTCAAACAATTTTATTTTTAATTGAATTTATTTATTTATTCGACATAGAAAGTAGGGTTGTTAAAAGTTTACTCTATATACCAAAGGGAAGACGGGTGTGCCAAATGTATGGGATGGAGATGTTGTTATTGCATAAGCACTTTGTTTTAAATGTGGACAAAAGGGGCAATATACAACAAAATGTCTGGCACCAAAAAATCTTAGAAGAGTGAAGTGCTTCAAATGTGACAAGTTGGGCCATCTAAAGAAGGATTGGGTAGAGCTTATTGCATGTTTCTGCTTTAGAGGGACCCAAGGAAGGCCCGTCTACGGTTGAGAAAGGCAAGAACAACATTTTGGAAAGTATGGCTTTAGTTTTTGGTATTTCAGAGTATTTTTTTATATACTGGGGCTACACACTCATTTATAGCTAAATACTTGTTAGGTATACTTGGGTTGAGGGTTACTTATTTAGTCGCTTCCATACATGTTGTAAATTCGATAGGAGATATACCACTCTTGGATTGAGATGCACTAACTTAGAGATGGAATTAGGCAGTCGTAAGATTTTATGTGATCCTTACATGTTTGACTTCATATTGTTCAGAGTTATTCTAGAGGAGAATTGGTTAAAGAAATATTACGCTTGAATATACTGCATCGAGAGAATAATGCTCTTAAGTCACCCAGTCGAAATGAAATACTATTTGTATTTTTGAAAGAGTTTAAAGCTGAGCATAGAGGTGCTTTGTTTGCTTTAGATTTGGAGGAAGATCTTAGTGTAGTACATATAGTGAAGGAATTTTCTGATGTGTTTGAACTACTTTCAGTGTTACCACCCTTAATAGTAGTAGAGTTATGTATATAGTTGCTTTCGAGAGTCGAACCATTTAATCGACCTCCTTAGGAGAATGCCTCCTTAGGAGATAGACAAGTTAAAAAAGTAATTAGTGGAATTAGAAGGCAAGAGCTTTATGAGGCTAAGTACCTTAACTTGAGAAGCCGCAACAATATTTGTGAAGAAGTTCGATAGGTCTTTAAGGATTCGTATTTAATATCGGAAGCTAAATGAAAGAACAATAAAGAATATATACCCTTCATTGAAATTTGATGGTTTTTTTCGATCTTTGAATGGATGTAAGGTATTTTCATAGCTAGAATTAGATTTGGGTTCCATCAGTTGAGAGTTATGGAGGATAATATTTAGTTAAGTGCATTTAGGATGAGGTACGGTTCGTATGAATGGTTAGTAATGTCTTTTGGACTGGCCAACGAACCTGCGTTTTTTGTAAACACGATGAATAGAATTTTTCAAGATCAGCAGGATAAGTATGTGTTGGTGTTTATAAACGATGTCTTAGTATACTCAAAAGATGAAGGGGAGCACGCAATCACCTAAGCTTGTGTTGGAGATGTTGAGATAGCATAAGTTAAATGCAAAATTTTCTAAATGTTATTTTTAGAGAAGGGAAGTGAAGTTCCTAGGCCATGTAGTTTTGGGAAGGGGTTTGGTAGTGGCCTCTTCTATAGTAGACGCAGTAAATGGGTAGAAGAGACATGAGATGCGTAGTTTCCTAGGCTTGGCAAGCTACTATCGAAGATGCATTAAGGATTTCTCTCGTGTAAATAGGTCGATGAAAGAACCAACTCGGAAGGACAAGAAGTATGTTGTGAGGCATCATTTCAGGAATTGAAGCCTTTATTGATGAATTCCCATGTGCTTGTAATACATGAAGGGAATGATGATATGAATGTATATACATATGCTTTAGGTTCGTGGCAAGGAGAATTATTGATGTAGAGGGACAAGTTAATAGCCTACAATTCTAGACAGTTGTAGTTCCATGATGTTCAATACCATAATCATGAATTAGAATTATTTGTTGTTGTCTTTGCATTGAACATTTGAAGACATTATCTCCTAGGAGAGAGATTCAATCTATCTACTACCACAAGCCCTTGAAATACTTGCTCTCTCAAAAGGAGTTAAATGTGAGGCAACAAAGGTTGTTGTAGCATTTAGCATCTTATGTTTTCGGGACAGAGTATACCCCAAGATGGGTAATAATTATAAGGTAACTTATGCCTTAAGTCGAAAGCAACAGAATTTTGTTTTGGCAAAAAATGAAGAGTGGGATATGTTATAGAAACTATCCACGTGCAATGTACATGTGTGGTCTAGTGCAAGAATGATTAACACTTTTGAAATGCAATCATGCTTGGAAGTCCGGCTTATACTGATAGAGAAAATTATCGAACTACAAAAGGGAGATCAAATCTGTAGCCACAGAATACAAAGCATAGGGTTAGAAACTGAGATAGTTGAGCTAAAGGGGTTCAATGTTGATAGAGAAGGTAGAGTATGGAAGAATGGAATGTTGTATGTACCGATTATAGGAGGCCTCTGGACAAGTACCATCATTCAAAGCTCACCATTCACCCCAAAAGTACTACGAAGCACCAAGACATGAGAAGAATTTTCTTCTGGGAAGGAATGAAGAGAGTACGTGAGGAAATGTCTCACATGCCAACATGTCAAAGCAAAGCATCAGAAGTCGAATAGGATTTTGCAACATTTGGACGTTCCAGTTTGTAAATGGGATTCGATGTCTATGGATTTTGTTAATGGAATGCCAAGGTCTAGAACAAGGAATGAAAATATACAGGTCTTAGTTGA
This sequence comes from Allium cepa, assembly GCA_030765085.1. Lineage (NCBI taxonomy): Eukaryota > Viridiplantae > Streptophyta > Magnoliopsida > Asparagales > Amaryllidaceae > Allium > Allium cepa. The sequence goes on from CM060938.1 coordinate 807,426,366, forward strand.
CATACTATCTGAGTGTGCTCAATTCATTCCGATGTAGGCCGTAAGTATGAATATGAAGTTAGCAGATATACAAACATATTTATATAGACACACACACACACACATACATATATTAATGTAGTATTGAGACTGCATGGAGTATCTAGTTCTATTGTTAGTGACCAAGACCCACTGTTCGCTGGTGAGTTTCTGCGTAGTTTGCAGTGTGCTTTAAGGTCGAAGTTGCACATGAATACAGCGCACCATCCATGGGTGGATAGGCATATCGAAAGGTCAATAGGGTTCTAAAAGATCTATTGAAAGCCTGTATTTATATTTTATGGGATCTTAGGAAGATCACCTACGCTTAGTAGACTTTTCATATAAAAATAGCTATCGGAGATGTATTGGGATGACACGATTTGAAGCGTTGTATGGAAGGCCGTATAGATCACATACTTGTTGACTAGAGATAGGGGATAGGCTTGTATTAGGATCAGATGGGTAAGAGATGCTAACGAGAAAGTAGAATTGATTAGGTCTAAAATGATGGCAGGGTAGTCTAGTCAAAATAGTTATGCCAACACAAGTAGGAAAGAAATTGAGTTCGTAGTAGGTGACCATGTGTTCATGAATGTTTAACTAGTGCGGTGTGTGATGCGCTTTTGGAATGCTGGGAAGGTAGCATCCAAATATGTTGTCCTTTTTCGATTATAGAGAAGGTTGGAAAATTTTCTTATAAAGTAGAACTGCAGATGACTTTTGTAGGGATCCATTATGTGTATTAGATATCACATTTACGAAAGTGTATAAAGGATCTGGAGGCTATAGTTAATACAAGAGCAGTAGATGACTTGGTCATGGAGCCAAACATAACCTATAGGAGGAAACCAACTTAAATATCAAAATGGGATGAGAAGCAGCTTTGAAGCAGGGAAGCTAGTATGTGTGAATGGAGTAAGACCAAGAGGACTATACTTGGGAAATGGAAGACAAGATTAGAAGGGCTTCTCTAGAGTTATTTTTGGCTTAGCATATGTTTAAGCTATGAATTGTATTCAACCATGTATATGATTATCATGGTTGATGTTTTTATATTATTAGATGCAACAATACCTTTTTGTTATGACACATGGGTGGGGAACTTATGTGGATATGCTAGTGTAAGCATGAGACGAGTTAGCAATCACTATTGCACCTTAATTGAATTTTAGGGTTAAAATTCCTTTAATGGGGAAGCCTACAACACCTTGTAATTTAAAATTAATTAATTAGTGGAATGATGAATCGAAAAAGGAAAAGTTATAAAAATAAATAAGAAATATAGTTTGCATTTGAATGGACACTTGCTTACCATATGAGGCCGATTATAAAAGATAAATTAAATAAGAAAGAGGGTAATGAATAAATGGGGAGAAGGGTTTTAAGGGTCTAGGTCTATATTATTGTGGAATAATAAGCATGACTCTTTCCTCATTTCTTCATTTCATTTTCGTTCTACTTTGAACTAAAACAAAAGCTAGAGAAGGGAATTAATGGTGGTGGCCTTAATAAAACAAATAAGAATAAGGAGAAGAAAACACAAGGTAAAAGGGATCAAGAAGATTAAAAAAGATTATCCAAAGATCTGTGTGAGTAATACTAAACCTTTTTTACTATTTTCATTTTTGTTTGATTTTGATTTAGGTTTAATATGATGGAATTCATATGAGATAGGGTTTAAATGAGATATATGATATATTAATGAATGTTTTAAGGAGTATATAAAGATTATATTTCCCTATTCTAACGATTTCAAAATGCTATAAAATTCAATATGACGTTTGAATATTGATTCTAGAAATGTGTTTTTAATTTGAACAATTTCCAACGTCAAAATCAATAATTATGAATTGTTAAATGAAAAATTCCCAAAGAATATATAATAAAATATTTGGAAATAGAAATAAGAGTTAAACATGTTGAAAGAAACATTCACGATTTTTCTTTTGGAATTTTATATGGATTTTCTGTGCTAAAATCAATCTCCACCAAAGAAAACTTCATTGGCCAAAGGTGATTATGCAGCAAATCGAGGTTTATTAAACAAAATTAATGAAATTAATGTTAAATGATTAGAAGACAATATCCTACATAAATGATGAAAAGACAAATAAAAGACACTTTCATTAACAAAAGGTGGAGTCTGAACGTATTAGATGGTGACACATGGAATGGGTGGTAACAGCATGTCAGACTTTGTGCGATAGAGACAAAGTGTTAAGAAAATAAACTGAGTATCTAGAACCGAAGGTAGTCAATTACCATAGGAGTTATCGACTTTCAAGGAGGTTCAACACCATGTAGGATGTAATGCACTAAATAACTAAATGTTGGAAAAAGTCGAAAGCCAAAAAGTGTAGTTGAGTACTGCGCCAAAAATAAATGGGCATAGTAGGGAACTGTAGTGGAGCTGTTAGGTCATTTGAGCTAAAAGTATAGCTAGATATACTACAACAAGGTTGAAAGAAGGCAGAGAAGTACTACAATATAAGTAAGACATATTTCTTTGCAATACGTATGAGGACATGATTGTATTACACCAAAATGAAATGAAACTGCAAATTAAATTATAACAACTGGGTAAAGCTCAAGGAGCTTAAGTTGACTAAGTAGAAGAAGAACCAATATAAGAATATATATTCGAAAGGGCTATTGCTGCCGAGTGGGGATGCTCGTTCAAATGCATACCTTGGAAAGGCATGGAGAGGCATTAAACTTCTAAAGGGACGTGGGACGTTCGGGCAGGGCATACGCTCTCCTAACTACAAGCGGATGATTCTTTATAGTAAAACTAATGAAAGATGAAACCACATGTGGATGATTCTTTGCAGTACAAATTAAATAGAAATGAAATCGCATGTGGCTGACTCTTCACCGTGTAAATTAAATGAAGACGAAACTGCATATGATTGATCCTTTGCAGTGTAAGTCAAATAAATGCGAAACTACATATAGCCGGTTCTTTGTAGGATAAGTAAAATAAAACAAAATTGCATATGGCTGACTCTTTGCAGTATAAGTTAAATAAAGACGAAATTGCATATGGTTGATCCTTCATAGTGTAAATCAAATAAAGATGCAACTTCATGTGGCTGATCATTTACTATATGTGGCTTGTTATTTGCAGTGTAAATTAGGTAAGGATGAAAAATATATGTGGTTAGGTCTTTGATGTATAAACTAAAGAGAAAATCAACCTGCTTAGAATTGTGCTTCGTATTTAAATTAAGGAAAAGTTGAACTGCACTAAGGATACATTTCGAGGAATGGGTTTCGATGCCAAACTGCGCTGAGATGAACTACGCATATCTGAAGTGAGGAATACAAAAGGTGCACACGGCAGCCAAACCATATGGGAGGTACATTCGACAGTTAGGTTTTCACGTGCAGTTTTAAAAGGTGGGTTCGGTCAGGTATTGGCTAAGGGCGTAATGTGGGGGTTTTGGGGATAGCCTAAATTTTACTTAAATGTTGCTAATGTTGAATTTATGTTTAACATTTATACTAATGAGGGGAAAACCAATTCCATATGTAACAGCATGGTCTCACTATATGCTATGTTTTGGATAAGGTATTATACATGCTAGATTTTATGTCTAAGCCGTGTTTTTTATATTGTTTTCCCTATAAGCTCATAGGTACTCGAGTGAGTGGTTAAGTTTATGGGTTAAGGAGGGATATATTAAGAGCCGAAAGATGAAGATCGAAGACGAAGCAGGAGGCTTTGTCAGCTAATATAGATTGTTTATTTCTATTGTTTAAGAGTTTGGGACGACATTATTATATGTCAGCTTGACACTCTACTGTGTTATTTTCTACTGTAATTTGATTTTTACACAGAAATAACTATGGGGTTAATTTGAAAAATGTATGCGATGAGCATTACATTTTTTAAATGTAATGTACATATTTTAGTTGCTCTGTTTTCTTAGACTATTTTTCATATATACCGAACACACTCTAGTCAGTTGAAAATAATTCCGTGATGACTACAACACATCAACGTTCATTTTTAGGTCTCTAAATGGATGATGTTACATTTATGCTTAAAGGACCGATGTGCATTGTTGAGGGTATGGTCAAGAGACTTTAGAACAAGATAGTCAAACTTGTTAGGTCCAAAGGGATGAAAATTCCAAGAATTGCACATGGGAGTCAAAACTGAAAATGTGTACTTCCCATTTGTAAATTCTTATCGGTGCAATTCCATCTACTCCAAGTAAATTTTGTCTTAATATAGCAGATTAAAATGCCATGCTAGTATAGAAATTGCTTTATGTGTTATGATTGATTAGTAATTTTGGAATTTTGATGCTATGAGTTAGTTTTGTGGTGTACTTAGGGTAGAAACGATGCATTATTCTGCTTTTTGATGATTTAGATGTAATCCTATAAAGGGGAGAGAATATAACAACTTGTATTTATTACACTTGGTAACTAAGACAACATATCAATTTAATTGAATTGAATTACTTAACCAAAACTGAAAATTTAAAGATAAATGTGTTAGGACTGAAACCCTATTCCAATGCATTTGTAATGTTGTTTGCATATGAAAAGCATATAAACTTTTTTTAAATATGATAATGGTACCAAAAGATACAAAAAGAGGATCTAGTGGAAGTAAGGTAAATAAGTCAAAAAAATGCTTTCATAGCTCTAAAATAAACATTCTATCTCATTCCTCTATATTTCTTCTTCTTCTCCTCCTCCTCTTCAAAAGAGAAGACTGGGTTTTCTACTTTCTTTCATTCATACATATTTCAACATAAAAATCCAAACAAATACTCTAAATTCAAGTCATAAGATTTCTACTAATAAATATACTCAATTTGATAACTTGACTAGGTTGACTCCAAATTTCTAAGTTGAAATCTTCAAAAGCAGATTTAGAAACCTGAGCTTAGGATCTCTTTTTGTAATTGATGAGTGGGATTTTCTTGCTATGCTATATGATTACTAAATATGCTATATGTCTTGTTAAATGTACGTGGTTGGGTTAGATATTGATGAGCAAATTCAAGTTAGGATTTGGAGATGGGAATCATATTGAAAGAGTATATACTAATGTTTAACCACAAAATGATTGTACCTACTAGCCTTAAGAATAAATGCAGTACCTTGATGTTGATTTTGATTGTATTGATTGTGGTTAGGTTTGAGAATGGATTATATGGGTATAGACTGAGTTAGGACATTGGAAATGACTAGGTTAATGTATGTAGGGCTTTGAAATGGAAAAAGATTAATTATACTTGTAAGTTAATTAAAATGGATGTAAAGCCTGCATAGTTGTTCATTCAGTCCAGAAGGAGATAATACTTATCTGAATGATAAATAACTTATAACATGGCAAAAATCCGAGTAGAGAGACATAGACACAAACTGTCTCGATGACATAGAGTAAGACATCGGAAAGTAAATATTGAAAATAATTGAGAGAAAAATAAAAGGGTAAACTGAATTTTCTCTATGGAAAATTCTTCCATCAAGGTTCGGGTTTAGTTCATAATATGCATTCAATTTTTCGAAATCCAATTCAGACGTCTAAATTATTGGGATCTTGTTTCTCGCAAATTATAGTGTAAATAAGGAGTCATTATGCTGTCTGGATACCTATTCTAGAAGTCTAAAATCAAAACTAGATATGTGACTCCTTAGTTTAGATGCTTGGTAAGCTCTGTAATTAATTTTTGGGCCTAATATTGAGATATTGGGATCTTAGGAGTTCGGTATTGGTTTGTGGACCGGGGATGCTCGGAAGGTTGAGAATGACAAAAGAGCAATGGTATGAGTTTGAGGACGATACGCTAAGTCCAAGAAAGCATACTGTTGCTACTAAGCGATACAGAGATTGTGGTAATGGTTCGAGATGTGATCTGACTCGAATCATGGTTTTATGGTGTCGCCCAGTTATCATAGCATTAGACGACTAGGCTATTGTGATACACGATTCCATATGATATTCTGTATACGAAGTAAGTATGTATCCCTTGGCTATGGCTTTGATATTACAAATTTTTTGATCATTTGTTACATAAGTTGTGGTTGTCTTGATGACATATTATTGACTGTACATGTTCTAACTTGTTAGATATAGGAGAAGTTACAGGTTGAGACATAATTTCATTATCTCGTATTATACCATTTGTTATTAGACACAATATTTTAGAGTTATCAGTAATCATGAAGTTTATTGATATTTTATTTTCACTGGAATTAATATCCGACCCTCTCTGTGTTATCTCTTTTGTTATCTATTCCTTAAATGGGTTATTTAGTGGAGGGATTCTTCTAACTGAAAGCAAATTTTAGAGCTATATCCATTATCACTATTTTTGCATCTATTTAATATTTCAGGTTATAGATATGTAAGGCTATAAGTATTACGAGGTATGTTGTATATGTTTTAGATATACTATTTAAACTCCATTTGTTTGGAGTACGATATACTATGATATTGGGTTTTATGTCCATTTTGTCATATGATAAGCATTTAGTCTTATACAAGTTTATATTGATATTATATTTATTTCATCCGCTATGAGATAACTAGTGTGTGTGTATTATCATAAAAATGGTCTAATTTGTTTTACGTACCGCCTTTCGAACCGTTATTCGTGATACTTATGGAATTGGAATACCACTTTGTGTATGGATTATGAATTTCATAAATGGCCGATCATTACACCATAATACCAATTTATTTCAATAAAAACTAATAGAAGATGGTGACATAATATTATTAAATCAATTCAGTTGACGGAACGAAATTTCAAGAAAAACTAGAACTTAATACCCACTTTACTAATAACTATGGTGAAATTTACAACAATTAAAGTAGATGTAGAATCTCAACCGACCAAATTATTTTTTACTTAGAACTCATTCATTTCCTTCGGGAATTAGGTTACAATTTACCGTAGTGAAATTTTGGATTAAAATTAAGAGTATATCTAGTGGTAACTCTCCAAGACTTGATGGTGTTTCGATGATTATTTACACAAAATTTTGTCATACAATTAAACAAGATGTAATGTATTTTTTTTTGAAATCTATGACGACAACCTTTAGCTATGTTGACTTAGTTTTATTGATGTAATTCTAATTTTCAATAAAGGAAAAATATATCTAGGACACATGTTTTAAATTATAGATCGAATGCACTGATTTTTAGATATCTTTCCATTGGTCCTTGGATTATAGGATAGGACTTTAACGTCTTTACATTCATTTGCAATAGATAATGGCAAGAGGGATATTATTTTATGAAAGAATTTAATGATTTTATCGAGCTTAACAATTTATTAGATCTACCTCTCCTGGGTAGAAAATTTACTTAGTTGAACTGTGGAGAGATTCCCTTGATGGTTCTCTTGGATAGAATTTTTATTTGTGAGGAATGCGAGGATAAGTTTTCGTTGATTAACATGTAAGGATTGGCTTACGTTATTTCTAATCAAACTAGCCCATTTAAATAAACTCTCATGATCAAATGATTATTTCTAGCTCATTCAAATTGAAAAAATGTAGCTAAAAGAGGAGGATTTGATAATCCAGTTATAACTACATGGAAATATATGGATGAATACTATTTTGATAACACGATAAAATATGCATGTTAAAACTTCAAGAACTTAGAACATGTTTAAATAACTTGAATACAAATGTGTTTCTTAGTGTTAGATTAAAAAATGGGTGCTTAAATGACATTAAGCCTGGAATAAGTTAAATGAAAGAAGTACGAGTAAGAACAAAAATATTCTTTTTGCTAACCTTGAACGGGACTTATAAAAGATCGCTGACAAAAGAATTTTTATGGAAATAATTTTTAGAATAAAATGGCTCAAAAACCAAACAAAATGCCAAAAAAATTTCATTGAATGATTAACATTAGATGAAGAAATAACACTGTTAAATTAATTAAGATTAACGAAATGGAATTTCAAAAACAGTTCAAAATTAATGTCCACTTCTCAAAAATTTTAGAAATTAATGTTAACATAAGTAGCATAAAATCTCGATTGACTAGAGTAAACTATGCCAAAGCCTTTCTCCTTCCTTTGGGAAATAAATTATCAATTCCCTTAGAAAAATGTTTGGATGGTGATAAACAATATGTCTAGTGATAAGTCTCCTAACCTTGATGGTTTTTCGATAATTTTTTATCAAAATTTATGGCATATTATTAAACATGACATAATGTCTCTTTTCGACAAATTTTATGATGCAAATCTTCAATTTGTTGGATTAAATTTTACTGATGTATTTCTTACTCCTAAGAAAGATAAATTAAAGGAACTTGTAAGTTTTGGACCTAAATCATAATTAACTATTCATTTAAAATAATCACTAAATTGCTAGCTAATATATTAGAGCAAAATGGACAAGTTAATTGATGATTCACAAACGATATTGATTAGGGTAGGACCTTTATGTAAGAAATGGACATTGTAAAAATAATAATTAACTATTGTAATAAAAATAAAAAGACTTGTGCTCTTATTAAATTAGATTTTGTCAAAGCCTTCGATTCGATCGATTGTTGGATTTATTGGACACAATCAAAGCAAGAGGCTTTACTGAAAGATGAATTTCCTAGATCAATCTTATCCTAAAAACCAGTGGCTCTTCTATCCTAGTCAGTGAATTTAAAGGTAACAGAATTCACTCAACACAGTTTTACAAAGAAATCCCTCTCTGCCTTATTTTAAAATTGTAGCTGATGTTTTCACATTGGCAATGGACAATAACATTTCACCAAGACTTGGGATGATATCAACATTTTTTGTATCTCTACTTTTCAGTACGCCGATGGCACTCTTTTATCTTTCTCTCCTTTACCTCATCATATCGCCTTGCTAAAACTAATTTTATATAGTTTTGGTCTTTTTTCTTGACTTAGTATTAACTTTCGAAAATGTTCGCTCCTAGTTTTGAATAATAATACGTCTCACAAAAGATGTGGACAAAACTCCAACACTATGCAACATTCCATAAATTATTGAGGTATCTCTATATAACCTACCGAACCAAATAGAACGACTACTACACTATTGTTGTAATGGCCATTAAAAAGCTAACGCATTGGAAAAGAATTTTTCTCTCAAGAGCGAATAGAACCTTATTAGTTACTTCTGTTAATTTGTACTTCATTCCCATCTACTGGCTTTCCATTTATCAGTTCCTGACATGAGTGATATAGATAAATTTATAGAATTGGAATGACCTTTTTATGGAAGGGTGGAAGAGAGTGTTCTAATTTAAGTTGCCTAATTATATAGGACCAAGTTTGTAAATCTAAAAGTTGAGGTGGTTTAGGTATTATTAGTCTAAAAAACTTGAACATCACTTTACTATGCAAATGAATTTGAAACTCTTAGATAGCAAGAAAGTAATGGAAATATAAAATAGCAAACTATTATTATAATGGAATTATTGAATACGTATATCCCATTACCTCCATAATTCCTTTTCTGGAGCGATGCCATTAACTTTTTTTTTAAAATTTATTCAAACAAGGCCTTAATAGCATGTTACACTCAGGAGGTAAAAACCTCTTTTTTGCATGGTGCATGGTTATAACCTATGGAACCACACATTTAATAATAATTCAGTAGGACCTTCATTAAGAAAAATTGGAATAGTTATTTCAAGAACTGAGCATATAACGTAGATGGCAACATCAAGGTTCCACATTCCGTCCGGAGTGCCGGAACTCCGGCCATCTTGGCCCGGTTCCGGTGATGACCGGAACGGAATCGTCGAAAAAACCCATTCCGTCATCAGCAGCAAAAAAAAAACTGTCACCAAAAATCAAAAAATAAAAAACTGTCAAAAAAACTGTAAAAAGAATCATCAGTAAAAAAAACAGTAAAGTAAAAAACCGAACAAAACAAAGCAACTTTAAATCATATCATCCATAAATCAAGCATCTTAGCAGGCTTCAATCAATTCAAATTTAACATTTTGCTTAAAAAATCAGACAACAAATCACGGTCTCGACTTTCAATCTTGAAAAGGAATCAAATATTTAGCTATAAAAAAGCATAACAATCTCAGAAAAATACACAAAAACTCACCAATTCGAAGCCGTGAGCAACCGATACTCTGGAAGAAGGCATTTGATTTTGGAATTCGCAGCCGTGTGGAAAGCTTCGATCAAATTAAGCACGCGACTTGAAGCAGGTATTCATTTTTCTTTTTTCTTTTTCGCATCTGGTGTCTGGAAACGTGAATTGAATAGAAGGCTTCGAACGGTAAAAACTTAGGGCAAATGATTTGGGGATAAGTAATGAAGTGGGTTGGGCTTTAAAGTTTGATTAATTGGCTGTTGGATTAGTTAACTAAAATAATAAATGAATTTTAAGAATGCATTAGACAGCAAAGTTGCTCTTGTAGACTGGACACGTTTTCATATGAACATATGTTTTGGATACGTTTGCCAGCATGTTTACTTTTAATTCGAAGGTAAGTTTTGATGTGCATGTTTACGTTTGCCAGCATGTTTTGAATACGTAGCTCGGTTCTTCTAAATATGTTTGTATAATCTTTCTAAATTTGGATAGTTGCAAGGCTCTGCTCTTTTAAATATGTGCATTTGGATATGCCATACTAGTTCAGGCGTTGTCAATAATTTGCTTCAAATGATCCAAATGCAATGTGATATGCCATAGATTTATCTTTTCTAAATATGTTTGTATAATTTTTGTTTATTATTTAGGTGCTTGAATATGGCAAATCGTGATATTGTCTGGAATTACTGTACGGCAGTCGGTATCAATAAAAAGAAAACGAAGTGCAATTATTGTCATAAAGAAATTTCTGGTGGAGGTGTAACACGTATGAAAGAACATTTGGCAGCAATGGCTGGCGATGTTGCACCATGTCCAAACGTTCCTAAAGAAGTCAGAAAACTGATACGAGAACATCTAATCAAAAAGAGAAACGAACGAAGCCAGGGGAAGCTTGAAAAACAACGCGTGCAAGAAGAATTGATGAGCATGCCCGAACAACAAAATTCAGACGTTGGAAGTGATGGAAATGAAGATGATAGAGATATTCAACATGCCTTTCAAGCTAGCAAAGAATCTTATGTTAGTGATGAAAGACGACGTTCAGGCGTAGGATCCAGCGGAGTAAAGCGCACCGATCGTTCTAAATCCTTAAGAGTGGATAATGATTTTGAGATACGTGCAGCTTCCAGGATAGATTCATATGTTCAATCACGAGGAGGTAGATCTCAACCTTCAATTAAAACTGCAATAAAAGGAATTAAAGATGCCAAAAAACATATTGGATGTGCAATATCTAAATTTTTTTATTTTAACCATATTGCCCATAATGCTGCAAGTAGTCCTTATTATCAAACAATGGTTTATGCCATTGCAGAAGCTGGTCCTGGAGTCAAACCACCCACTCCAGGGGAACTTTCGAAAACTTATTTAGATTTAGAGTGCGTTAAAATCAAACAACATATTGATACTTACTCCAAATTTTGGGATGAGTATAGTTGCACATTGATGTGTGATGGTTGGAGCACACAAAATAGAAGAAAAATCATAAATTTTCATGTGTACCCACTCAAGGAACCGTCTTTCTTAAATCTGTAGACGCCACTGATAAATTTCAAAGTGCTCAGTATATTTGTGATCTAATGGATAATGTCGTTAATGTTATCGGAGAAGATAGAATTGTGCAAATAGTAACTGACAATGGAGCAAATTATAAAGCTGCTGGTCAATTACTAATGGAAAAAAGAAGACAACTATATTGGACACCATGTGCAGCACATTGCATCGATTTGATTTTAGAGGATATTTCAAAAGAAGCCGAGGTAAAAATTATTATATCAAATTGCCAGTCAATAACAGGATTCATATACAATCATGGTTGGCTACTTACAATAATGAGAAAAGAAACAAACAACAAAGAATTAATTCGGCCGGCGGTAATCAGGTTTGCTACTCACTTTATTGCATTAGAATCCATATACACACATAAAGAGAATTTGAGAAGGATGATCTATTCGAGGGAGTGGAGTGCAAAGATTCCAAAACTCGGTCCTAAAGACAAAAAAACAGCAATTCTTGTCTATAACTTGATTCATAGCGATAAATTTTGGGCTAACATTGCTGCCATTATTCTCGTATTTGGTCCACTTGTAAAAGTTTTAAGAATGGTGGACAATGATGATAAAGCAGAGATGGGATATTTGTACGAAGCAATGATCGAGCGAAGGAATTAATTAAGAAAAATGTTGGTTCAAGACAGTATCAAAGATGGTGGAATATAATCGATAAAAGATGGGAAAGACAGTTGCATCGACCTATTCATGCAGCAAGTAATTCTTTTAGCTATTACACAATTATACGAATGCATATCATGTCAATACCTTCTTTTAACCATTCAATTCTTTTAGGTTATTTTCTCAATCCCCAAATTCAATATGGAGATAAAGCAACAAATGATGATGAAGTTTTAAATGGATGGACAAACATCCTTGAAAGAATGGTACCGGATATTGCTATGCAAATTGAAATTTCGAAAGAGGTAATAAAACATAATACTCAACTACTTATGATTCTTTTTCAAATTATGACATGGCTATTAATAAATGCTGTGTAGGTTGAAAAATACAGAATGAAACTTGGTGTGTTTGGTTCTGCAAAAGCAAAACAAGCAGTTAATACATGTCTTCCCGCTATGTGGTGGTCAATAATTGGCAGAGAAGCTGCTCCAAATTTAACACATATAGCAATGCGCATTCTTAGCCAAACGGTTTCTTTTTCAAACTGTGAAAGAAACTGGACAACATTTGCAATGATTCATACAAAGCTGAGAAACAGAATAAAAATGGAGAACTTAGAAAAACTGGTATTCGTACATTATAACATGCGGTTAAGAGTACGACATGCTAAACGCCAACAAACAACTGACCAACTTATTGATTTGGATTACATCTTTCATGAGGAGGATCCACTTGCAGAATGGACTAGAGAAGCTGAGAATCCACTACTTGATAATGCAAGCGATAATCCTTGGTCGGACAATGATAATGTATCTGCAGAAAATACTGAAAATGATAGTTCATCAAATGATGATTCAGGTAATGCTGGTGGTGACGGTATTGGTTCTAGTGGTTATGGCGTTGGTTCCACTTTTGATGATTCTCAAAGACATATCCAAAATTATGAAGCAGATGACTATAGTCGACGAAGAGATAGAAATTTGAACGTTGTACATGAAGATCAAGGGGATTATGATGGCAGATATATTTCTAACAATGTCCCGAGTTTTAGGTATTCTACGTCTGACTATACCGGAGGTTATTCGTATTGTGGATTAAATCAACCGTATGCTGATGAGCCATCAAGTAGCCAAGATGAACCCTCACCTTTTGATAATATGATGACGACATTTTTAAGTTCGGATCAGATACAGCAGTATGCTTTTCCAACATATTATAATCCATCACAAGATGAAGAGAGCGATGAACAAAATTTACATGATGCTCAGAGAAATAGCTTTTGGTATTAAATTTTTATGTTGTATGTTTTGTAACTTCTATGTCACTTGAATGATTTAGTGTAATTGACTATCAGTGTTGCATACATATTTGCGTATTTATAACAAAAATGTACCGGAATTCACAAACCGGATTTAAACGGAATTTCCGAAAATCCCGAAACGGAACCGGAATTTTGAATTTTTCAATTGACCGGAACGGAAACGGAAATCGGGACTTCGAACCTTGGGCAACATAATATACTGAAACGGAGTTGGAATAAAATAAGGAATATACATCAAAATCATTGTATAGTTTTCTTAGTTTCTCTAGAGTTAAATTGGCACATGAATACATATATGGTCCTTCTAAAGCTAAAATTCATATATGGCTCATGACACATGAAAACTTAAAATACGACTAAATTGCTAAAATCCAAATTTTTCAATATTAACAATAATATTATGTGATTTTTGTAAGCTACGTTTGGAAACTACTAAATATGTCTATTAGGAGTGTCACTGCACAAGTTATCATACGCAAGCTACTTATCGAATCTGGGCTTCAATTGACTCATCATATTCCTTCTCCATATGATTATAGGATAACTTATTGTTGTAGCTGACACCCAATAAACATACGTCTTATGGATGTAATTTACACGACCATTAATTGGTGGTTATGGACTGAAAGAAATCGGTACATCTTTAACAATACACGTAGAAATAGTGCATTTTTTCACTACTTGATACATTTCTCTTTGGAAATGGTCTAGTGAAAGTAACATCAATGACAAGTCCAACGGATTGTGCACTATATCTATTCGCTCATGAGTCCTCCTCCACACAAGGCCAGAACTTGCCTCACTTGTTGATTTGAGGATTGCTCATCGATCCTACATATGCTTCAGTCATCTACTCGCCCTAGCACAACGCTTTATATCCTTAGTTCAGTCCTATGCTATAGCCTTCTCTCAGATAGGCAAAATGCTTCTGTCCTGAGATTTTCATTTACCCGTTATTATCTTCTTACATTCATATATGCATGTTATCCTTGAATATTGGATACTTGTCTTTATGTAGGAGATCGTTATTGTATCATAGAGAGTTATTTTTGACATATTCAAATCTTTGTACCTAGCTACCTACTATGCATGTTGGTAAAAAAATTCTACTTGCATGCATGTTGTTAAAAAAATTCTAAATTTTTATTATATTTTCTAAGTGCCCTCCTCTAATTGAGGATCGCTCTTACTCTAAAAAAATAGGTTTGCGGATAAAACTCACATACGTTTTTATCAATGTCTTCCTGCCTCCAAACCAAGAACTTATATTACTCTCACATCAATGCACCATCACTTGTTTTCAGCACCGCCTAGTCGCCTTGTCCCCATCTCCTCCATCACTACCACACCCCTATCATTGTCTCCTATACCTCCATCAAAAACCTAATCGTCACCCTAATTCACAAAACTGTAGAGATCACTAGTTCACCTCACTGCACCACACAACACTCCATCACCTCACACCAGAGCCCTGGCCTAGAAATCAACATCGATGGAAAAAAAATCAACAACAAAAACGCTAAACTAAACTGCCATAATATGAATATAATTCTATGTGCATTTTTATAGTTCAAAGAACGCTATGTGGCACTATTTGCATATAATGTTACATCCATTTTACAATTCAAAAATGATAAAATAAATTAGTAGTACACATATATAATGACGTACTTATCTTTCTTTTTTTTTTTGCAGATAAGAAAACTATTTCAATGGCTTCCGCTTGCAAATTGTGGCTCCCCTTCTTTTATTATCTTCATCGTCTAACCTCTTTCGTTCATCCCATTTTACTTCATTTCCTCTCGTTTCTGACCTTCATCTACTCTTATGCCTAAGAAGACGAAGAGCCAACATGGACTTTTAGACTCCCTAGATCTAGATCTAATAACTATCTCCTTCTACAGCCGGTCAGGTAGAAACTTTAACGTCCAACCGCCTTCCACTACCTCGCTAGTGCCTGATGCTCCCGACCATCGCTCACATTTTGCTTCCCCGCCTGTACCTCATCACTATGCTCCTTTGCTGCAGTCTGTGACTCTGAAACTCCATAATCCCCTCATGTTTGCACACAGCTCTTAGACATGCCTACTACAATGATTTGATTTAGTGCCCTTATATCTTAGGTTTAACAATTCCTTCACTTAAAGAAGCATTTGTTCCCAATTACTGGTCTTTAGATAATATCAAAAAAGTGAACCCAAGCTTTGATTTTGCAGTTACCGACCCTTCACCTAGTATTCCATTGGGCGGTGATATTACCTGTGATGGGTTCGAGGTCTCTGATGTTAGTTTGGCTGACGTCTTTATGCCTCTGGATGTTGACACGCAAAATAAGCGAAAAAGATAATGAATTGTTTAGCAGTCATCTGGGAATTGGCAATCCGCGTATATATGTTACAAGCTTTACATCTCAGCCATATATTATCTCAGAAGCATCACAACCATTGTTTTTTGCATTATTGTTTACATGGGCTGATTGCATAAAGCCCACTATTATGTATTTAAATACAAAGCTGTACGAGATGATTGTATTATTCATTTTCCATTCAGCAATAAAACATTTCTTGCTTACTGATTCAAATCTCCCCAACACAGAAAATAATCTCAATCAAAATCTTTCCTCAAACATGAATTATCTTAACATGGTATCAGAGCCAAAAGAGGCTTAACAACCATCTATTCAATTAATCAAAAATCCATCAGAAACTGTGTCATCATTTGGGTTAATCTTCATCAGAAGTTAAATTCATCATCTGAAGAGATTATTGAGTCAGTGATACAATCCAGTGCCGTGCCAAACAACAGTGGCTATATCTGGATTCATTCACATATTCTTATGGAAAATCAATCAAGAAAACCAGAAATCAAAGAAATCAAGAATCATCTCAAAACTAAAGAAGGTGCCCTCCTGCACAACATATCAGATCAAAGAAGAGATCATCATTTATGTCATACGGTTGCATCAAATTTACTGTGAGAAGTTCTTGACTCAGTACCTTATTTTTTGTATTGAATTGAATATTTTCCATTGCTCTGCATTTCCATTGTTTTTCTGTATTGGATCTTGTCTTTGAGATCATCATGGGTGATGAATCGAATAATCAAGCCAGCATGGCAAGCTCAGCTAATGAAAGCAACAATAGTCAGCCAAGTATTGCCGCGGAAAAACTTATCAAGACAGTGATTAGCCCACAAAGCAATCTTGTCACAGTCCAATTGAATGAAGATAACTTTCTTCTCTGTAGATTACAAATTGAGACTGCAGTTCAAGGATATGGACTTGAAGGCCACATTCTTGGAACTATCCCAATTCCTCCCAAATGTATAACTGATCAAGAGAACAAAATTGTCAGTAATGAGGATTATGTCAAATATCATAGGCAGGATAGATTAATTTGTTCCTATCTATTATCTTCAATAAGCACAAACTTGCTATCACATATCATTGGATGCAAAACTGCAAATGATGTATGGACAACTATTGAAAAAGTATTCAATACATAATCAGCAGCCAAGGTGATGTATTATAAAATACAATTGCACAGCATAAAGAAAGATAACAGCACTGTGAGAGAATACATCTTCAAAATCAAAGGAACATGTGATTCACTGGAGGCAGCAAATCACAAAGTCTTAGATTCAAAACACATTCTGACCATCCTCAATGGATTGAGTGAAGACTATGAATCATTTGTTGCTTTTATAGCATCACAGAAGGATTTACCATCACTTGATGATGTTTATTCCATATTACTTTCTCATGAAGCCAGAATTGATAACAAAGGCCACAAGAATCAGAATTTACAATCAACTACACAGCCACTTCAAGAAACAAAGCTCAAAATAACAACAAATCAGATCAGACTACACAAAAAGTAGGCACACAGAGAGGAGGTTATTCAAATAGATCAAGAGGAAGGGGCAGATACATCAATAACAACAGACCAAAGTGTCAAATTTGTGAAAAGATTGGACACACTGCTGTAAAGTGCTATTTTAGATACTCTAATCAGAACAACAATAAAAAAGGTGGAAATTACAGTGTCAACATGGCTCAAACTAGCTCAAGTAGTCAACCAGATAACAAAGATCATAATGCAAGTGAAAATAATCAATCCATGAATGATGATTGCTGATACCCAGACTCAGGAGCAACCAACCTCATAACAAATAATCTTGACAATTTAAATCTTGGCAATAGAGAATACAAAGGTAAAAGATCCATTTGCATGGGGAATGGTAAGTGTATCAATATCTCACATGTAGGAAATGCTACTATTAAAGGGAAGAAACAATTATTTTTATATAACTTGCTGAGAGTCCCAAAAATAAAAAAGAATCTCATAAGTGTATCTCAATTTGCTAATGATAATAATGTTTATTTTGAGTTTTACTCTAAGTACTGCCTTGTTAGAGATATACTAACTAAAGATGTTTTATTACAGGGTGATGTTGAAGGAGGACTATACAGATTTAAATCTGTCAACAGCAACCAACACACATATGAGAAAAACTGTTGTAATCACTGTGAAATAGAAAACAGTAATAGTATTTTTGATGTATGACATTATAGATTTGGTCATCCCAGTACTAAAGTTGTTAAGCAAGTTCTTTCTGAAAATAACATAGTATATAACAATATACCTCTTCCCTATGTATGTACCTACTGTCAAATGGGGAAAAGTCATAAACTACCATTTGGTGACTCTATAACAAAGTATTCTAAGCCACTTGAACTTATAACCACCGATCTTTGGGGGCCTGCCCCAATACAGTCAGATTATGGATTCAAATATTATATATCATTTGTTGATGCACACACAAGACACACTTGGATATACTTTCTGAAAAACAAATCTGACACATGCAATATTGTGATAAATTTCATTACAATGATTGAAAAACAGCTTGGTATGTATGTCAAAACCATACAATCAGATGGAGGGACTGAATATAAGCCACTTAAGGACTATTTTAAGGTAAAGGGAATAATTCATCGCCTTACCTGTTCCTATACTTCCGAACAAAATGGTTTAGTAGAGAGAAAACACATGCATATAGTAGAATCAGGGATTAGTTTACTTGCTCATGCAAATCTACCACTAAAGTTTTGGCCTGAAGCATTCATTACAGCTGTCTATCTCATTAATAGACTGCCAACCAAAACTTTAGATGGTATATCACCCATTGAAAAGTTGCAAGGAATAAAACCAGGTTATCATAGTTTAAAAGTCTTTGGATGCTTATGTTTTCCCTGTTTAAGACCCTATAACAACAATAAATTAAATTTAAGATCAAAATAATGTACCTTTCTGGGATATACCTCTAACCAGAAAGGGTACAAATGTATTGATAATACTGGAAAGATCTTTATAAGTAGGCATGTTATGTTTAATGAAAAAGTATTTCCTTTTAAAAGTTATGAAGTAAGAACCACAGGGAAAGTCCACGATCCATATGTGTTCATACCTGATTTACCATTGATATCTGAAAACAAGAGCTTAGTAGAAATGAGGAGGACTACTGCTGATCATCAATCACACTCCCCAATATCTGCTCAACAAAATCCAGAGTGGGAAGATGATCACAGTCATGCCATCCACTCACCTACACATCAAAGAAATGAGGAAGATCAAAACTATGATTCAGAGAGCAGTACTAATCACAATGAAAATACTGAGTTACCTCAAACTGAAGCTCCTGTCAGACCTAGTCACCCCATGATCACCAAAGCCAAAAGTGGGATATTCAAAACCAAGACATATATTGCCAAGATAAATACTGATGAGCCATGTACATTTGATCAAGCTGCAAAAAACAAAAACTAGAAGGCAGCAATGGATGAAGAGTATAATGCTCTTATGTGATCTAGTATGTCAACCTGCACACAAAAATATTATAGGTTGCAGGTGGACATACAAGATAAAAAGAAATCCTGATGGATCCATCAACAAATATAAGGCAAGATTAGTTGCCAAAGGGTACACTCAACAGTATGGGTTTGACTTCACTGAGACATTTTCCCCAGTAGTCAAGCCCACTACTATAAGGCTTATTATCACAATTGCCCTATATAAAGGTTGGAATATAAGGCAACTGGATGTCAATAATGTCTTTTTAAATGGTGTACTAGAAGAAGAAATTTACATGATGCAACCACCTGGCTATGAACAAAACTCGAGCCTTGTGTGTAAACTAAACAAGGCAATATATGGGCTAAAACAGGCCCCGATGGTACGGTTTGATAGATTAAGATCTACTTTAATGACAATAGGATATCAATCTATCAAATCAGACACCTCACTATCCATTAAAACTAATACATCCTCAATCATTTACATACTAATCTATGTTGATGATTTAATTGTTACAGGAAACAACTAGGATGAAATCAATCAAGTCATATGCTATCTGAACAAGCAGTTCTCAATCAAGGATCTGGGACATATCAACTATTTTCTGGGAATAGAAGTACACAAGATTTCAAATTCAGAAATCATTTTATATCAGAAAAAATACATAACAGAACTGCTTGTTAGAATAAAAATGGAAGATGCTAAACCTATGGCTACTCCCATGATCAACAATCAAAATTTATCAAAAAACAGGGGAGAAGCCATAAGCAACATTAAACAATATAGAAGTGTTATAGGTGCATTACAATATGTCACTATAACTTAACCTGATATCGCTTTCAGTGTTAACAAACTCTCTCAATTTATGCAGAATCCACTAGATGAGCACTAGAAGGCAGTAAAAAGAGTCCTGAGATATCTAAAAGGAACAATCAATCATGGACTGACATTCAAAGCAAGCAAAAGTCTTAATATAACAGGCTATGCAGACTCAGAATGGGGGACTGATCCTGATGACAGAAAATCAGTTACATGATACTGCATATTTGTTGGAGATAACCTAATATCATGGAGCTCAAAAAAACAATCAACCATTTCTAGATCCAGCACTGAAGCCGAATATAGAAACATAGCAAGTGCAACAGCAGAAGTAATGTGGCTACAGTCAATCATAAAGGAACTAAGACTGGATGCAAACATCAAAGCAACATTATAGTGCGATAATCAGAGTGTTATTTACATGACCGCAAATCCCATAATGCACTCAAGGACTAAACATATTGAAATAGACTTACATTTTGTCAGAGAACAAGTGCTCAAAAGAAACTTACAAGTAAATCACTTACCAGCCACTTACCAAATGGCGGATACACTGACAAAGGCACTATCGAAAAGAAGTTTTCTGCAATTCAAAAGTGACCTCAGAATTATAGAAAATCAATCTTCCATCAAGCAAAGCCAGCTACAATATGAGAAAGCTCAATCTTTTCTCAATCTGAAGCAAGACAGATCAAAGTCTCGAGGAAACAACTCAGATCTAATTGATTCAGAACTCAAAACTGATACGCCTTTCTTAAGCGAAGGTCGAGAGAAGAAAACACCACAAAGTCATCAACTTTCTCATGGCTCAACTCAGAAAACATTTTCCGCAACTCTAATCAACAAAGATCATTGCTAATTTGTATCGTAAGACAGTGATTTTACTCAAACCCTAACCCTAAGAGAGCTAGGGCTCGAAGGGGGGAAATAAGCGAAAAAGATAATGAAGTGTTTAGAAGTCATCTGGGAATTGGCAATCCGCGTATATATGTTACAAGCTTTACATCTCAGCCATATACCATCTCAGAAGCATCACAACCGTTGTTTTTTGCATTATTGTTTACATGGGCTGATTGCATAAAGCCCACTACTATGTATTTAAATACGAAGCTGTACAAGATGATTGTATTATTCATTTTCCATTCAGCAATAAAACATTTCTTGGTTACTGATTCAAATCTCCCCAACACAGAAAATAATCTCAAT
The DNA here is from genome assembly GCA_030765085.1 of Allium cepa. Classification (NCBI taxonomy): domain Eukaryota; kingdom Viridiplantae; phylum Streptophyta; class Magnoliopsida; order Asparagales; family Amaryllidaceae; genus Allium; species Allium cepa. The sequence goes on from CM060938.1 coordinate 807,447,838, forward strand.
CAAAATCTTTCCTCAAACAGGAATTATCTTAACAATGCATGATGTTATCCAATATTGCATAGATGTTCAATGGAATACCTAAACCAAGAATACCACTGCAGGCAACAAATCTTCTAATGTGCAACACCTTGACACCCACGGTTCAGTGCTCGAAACCACAATAAATAAGTCTAAAACTTTAGTGGAACTTGATCCAACAAAGCCCTTAATAACAATATAATATATACCCCTATTTAAATCCTTGCCTCCAAATGAGGGTGAGTACTCCCTTAAAACTTTTAAAATTCTTGGGATGGATGGAGTCATGATACGCCCTACTGAAGTTGTTTAAGCAGGCATTGAGTTTTGGTTGGAATATTTAGTGGGCTCTTTCCTTGACACAAATCCTCCTTACAACTTTGTCCGAGACCATTGCCGCCAAGTTCGGAAGCTTAAGGTTAAATTGCAAGTGCACTTTGATGACTCTGTGTTTTTCTTAAAATTTTCTAATTTTGATGAGCGTTAACGTATTGTTGAAGCAGTTCTGATCTTAATAGAAGGAAAGCCTTTCATCATTACTATGCGGAACCCATTGGTTGACAATGTAAGAGTATAGGTTCTTTCTATCCGTATATAGGCACACTTCTCTCATATTTCTTCAACTTTAGAACCCATAATTGGGTTTTATTAGCTTGCTAAATGCATTGACAACCTCAAGTACTTTACCACTAACACTGTTGCTAGGAAGAGACTAGTATATGCCAAGGTGTTGATCAAAATAACTCAAGATAAACCACTACCTTCAAAACTCAAGGTTAGGCAAGCAGAGGGCCATGTGGAAATTTTAAATGTTAATTATAGCTAGGCTCCCAATATATGCACCGACTATCAGTCCTTTAGGGATACCAAGGACACCTACAAATGAAATCCATATTCAGGTCCATGACAAAACCCCACTTCCTGTGCCTCCGGTCTAAAGGTGGATCCCCAAGGTCAAACCATCCCTTGAAGTTAATCCAATTGCTAACCCTTCTAGTCCGCGGCGGTAGTTACATGCATTGACCCTTCAGCTTTGCTTCATGGCTGCCCTTCAGACACTTTGCCCTCAATTAAACCTTCTTATAGTCATTTTTCTTAGAATTAAAGTGAGCAAGTATCGCAACAGGACAGGATCGAGATGAGATTCGACCTGAAATATGGAAGAATCTATAAGTACATAGGAGTTTAAGGATAGAAAAGATGTTCTATTATCATGTTATTGGGGAAAGACTTTCTCATGCATAACAACAGTAATTGGAACAATAGCATCTTAACCGACGACACTTGGGATAGGCAACATATTTTCTACAGTGACCCGATTGTCTTCGACCCTGGCATCTTTACTGGGTATCTTCATGTACTAGGACCTTTTACTTTTATAGATGGTAGTGATTCCTCCTCTTCCGAGGAGGAATAGTTTATCCTATTTTTATAGTTAGGACATATGTCGTCTCTCTCCAGTGCTGTATTGAGTTTCTTTGTTTAAGCTGTTAGCACTTTTGCCAAACACCTATTCTTAATTGATTTATAAAAGTTGACCGACCACTTTAAAAATAGGCTTGTACAGGAAAAAAAATGATGTATGGTACATAATGCTAGTTATATTTAGCACTTTTGGTTGTTACTTCACCAAAAAGAGCTGCCATCGCCATCGCCTTCTCTACTACCATTAATATCGAACCTTTCTCAGGTAAAACTAAAAAACCATCACCAACCATCTCCTCCATATTCAATGAAATTTTTTTGTTGATCCTCTTCAAATAGAAAAACCTAACTCTACATCACCTCCACATTGCACCTAAAGTCGCATCCGCCTGTAGTAGTCACTGCCAAAATGGCCTTGCGCATCGCAGCATCCAACCATTATAATGGTTTATGATGAACGATATTTGATCTTTTAGAGGTTATTTGAAAAAGGTTATATAAAAAGATTTTTTGAAGATTTTTTGTTTTCATTTACAAAATATTAACATTTATATTTAAAATACAACGAATATTGCAATCGAACATCAAAAAAAAGGGAGAGAGGGTGTAACGATTCGTTGTTTATATATCAACAGACTGTAAAATATTATTTTTTAATCAAAATTGGTCATACAAGGCGAAAACTTTAGGGATGTTGAGTAGTTACATTTTTGACCTTTAGTAATTTTTAGATGGTTTTGACCCATAGAACTTACAAGGTCCATAACTTTTTATAGGAGCCGAATTAGATTGGATGCTACTTCCAAATGAAAGATATTATTATTTTTCTTTCTTTATAGTGTTCAAAATAGATTTTTAGATTTATAGTTTAGGAGATATGACCATTTGAAATTAGATGGTTTTTGGGCAAATTCATCGGGATTAGTGAAGCTCAGATTAATTAGTCTATTTCAGGATTTGTGCCTAGTAGAGCTAATGGGACATCCATTTAATCATCTCTACACTTCCCAAAATCAATTCTACCCTCCATTAGTCTTCACCATAGTCAAAAGCAACCTTAATCCCTATTTTAATTAGATAAAATAAGTAATTAGTAGGTTAATTAGTGAGTTTAAGCATTGGATCTGGGAATTGCAACACAGGAGTTCGTGCTTTGCTGATTGGTTGACATCATCTTCCAATTTGTGCATTCGGTGATATAGGTAAGTGTTTTATCCTTCTCACTTTACTATGCTAGTTTATATAGTTGAAAATAACTTTTTAAATGGTTTTTGAATCATAAAACGATTTCTAACATAAATCTAACCTTAATAATAGTTTTAAAATGGTTTTAAAAAGATAATTGTAATTTGATTCATTTTTGGGTGTTAGACCATACCAATCATCATTTTCTATTTTGGTAGATCTAGGATGATATAAACGTTTTAATTATGTTTGAGTTGCTTGTATGTGATATTTGAATGATGTATAATACTTATATATAGTTATCTGATCGTATTTTGATTTGTTAGTGTAACATGTAAGCGGTCGTCATTTGAGTAAACCGACGAGAAAATTTGTTCGAAAATGCATATAATCGTTTTTGAGTGATATTAATGGCTTAAGAGCTTATAATTTTGGCCACATGGTGTTTGCGGTTGAGAAGATGGAATTTGGGTAAGATCAAGGTGTGGTTGGTAGTGGTGTGCAATAGTGCTCGGGGTGGCTACTTCAAGCATTTGGATGCATAACTTCAGCCAATTTGGCTATGTACACAACAAAAGTGGTCATGATCGACCACTAGAGTGATCAGCACACACCATTACAGAATTTGGTCAAAGATGATCATTTTTGGTAGAGGCAAAGAAGGTGCCTTTGGGAGCATGGGTGATTGTTTATGTGTTCATTCGATGCTTGGGATATTGTTGCATTATGATGAGCGGATTTGTAAGTGAAGCGATGACAAGATGCTTCGACTAACTGATTTATGGGACTTTAATGTGGGGATTCTATGACTTGAGATGGATGTCTAGAGATATTCCAAACTTTAATGTATTGATGTTGTGAATTGATTTGGTTGGGTATTTTGGATGAGAATTATATGTGGACTTGGTGATGGTCAAAGGAGGCATGTTTAATGAAGTGAAGCGATGTTGTGGGAAGTGGTGTGTTCTAATATCGAGTCGTGTGTATAAGGGATCGTTGATAACTCTTGTTGTGATAGGTGTTATACAGGGCAAGGGTATGTAAGGACGCTGACTTATGTACCTTGAACCTTGGTGATGGTCTTGCCAGCTTTAGAGATGGCAGTATCTTGATGATGGTACTTTGCTGAACACCGAATCAAATTTTGACATGGTATATCGTCGACCTTAGTGATGGTTGTACATATTAGATATCAAAAGGCATCTTGTGATGATATAGGACCTTGGTGATGGTCAGATGTAACATCCCATATTTTTGGTAACATTATTTATGATATTTATTTAGCTAAATTAAATAAAATAATATGTTGATTAGGGGATTGAGATTTGACTTTAATTAAGGTGTAGCCGTGCCATTTAAACAGTGAATTAAAAGAAGAGTTTAACATGAAATATGGGAGGGGTAAAATAGGAAAGAGGTCATTCCTATATCCCTAAAACATGGCCATGTATTCCTATATACGTTCACTTTTCATTTTCAATTTTTTTTAAAAACTAAGGCCGGCCACCATTAATAAGAGCAAGAGGAAGAAGATAAAGAAAATCTAAGGAAGAAGCTTAAGCAAATTAAACCCATTCACGTCTCAATCTCTTTAATCTCTAAAGCTAAGATGAATAATATTTAAATCTCATTTTTGATTATGTTTCGGTTTTAAGATGAATTCTGAATATTTTGTAATGATTTTCCATGTTTTTGAATGATGGAATGAACATATATACTTATTGATGAATTATGGTTATTCATATTGAATTTATGATATGTTTTAAGGTAAAAACCCTATAAAATAACATCGAAATGCCTTGTGAATTTTTATAGAGATCATAAATATTATTTTGGAAATAGGTTTAAATTTTCATAATTTTCAGAATTATTGTGGAATTTATATGAATTTTCTAGTAAAGAAGATGTTAATTTGGATTATAAATTATTTACAGTTAAATAATAAAGGAATTGGGTCTGAAATTTTAATACGTTGAATACCTGAGATGACCCACTCTCTTCAAAATTTTTTTTTTCAGTGATCATCTACTCAAGAGAACATCCCTTCCAGTTTCTCTTCTTTCCAGGATCTTCCAATCAATATAAAAATATTGATATACTCAAATTATTTGAACACTCATATATGAAAACATGTGTGAATAATATCTTGTGTTTTAAATCAGAGTAAAGGAATTTTGGAACCAAAGGAAAATCTACTTTGAAATTTCCTGTGTGGTTTTCCCCCATAGCAAAATCATTTCATAAATGGTTTTCAATCTTACTTGAATTCTTACAAGTTTCTAATGTAAAATTTTCTAATCTCAGCATTCATTTACACTCCTATGATTTTAGTTTCTTTTTTCTTTTTTATTTTGAAACTGTATTTAATTGCCTGTGCTTGTGTATACATGTAATCTGTGCATGTATATGTTTTTGCACATTTCAAGTACTCATTTTTCACTGTTACTAAAATAACTGAATCTTCCATAGCCTATGGGTTATTGAGTTTTAATTATTTAAAGATGGTTGAACCCAGGCTTGATAAAGTGGTCAGGTTAGCCTTACTGTTCTTATATGCATTTATGCACACATTATAATGTTTTCTGGGTTTTGTTTTTGTGCAATTTTATACTTCTGTTTAACAAACTTCTACTTCTTCTTATGACCTGAATTCCTCACATAGACTACTGAATTATTATTTTTCCTTTCAGTTTCATACATGGCTGGCATCTCAGATTTTTATATTTTTCAGTTAAATCATTCTATAAGCTAAGAAAAGAAGCTTCATTACTCGGCAAACCTTTTTTCAGAAGCAACATATAAGTTCTAACTGAAACACACAATTAAATCCAGTTCTTACAAACAAGAGACAACATCATTTCTTTCTAAATAATTTGAACAACATAACATGTCATACATTTGACTTAAACTTCTATTTTTAATATTAGAAAGCATGTAACTAATGCATCCCAATACTTAGCAGCCAACACATCCAGAGCTTGATCATTGAAGTGCTTATTTACCTGCACAATCACCATGGTCTGCCTCATAATTTTATGAGACACCCAATGGTGAATAAACACACAAAGGGTCAGACAACATTGTCTGGTATGAGCAATCTACTGAGATCATATCCTAATTCTAACTTTTTATTTATTATTTGGGTACTTTTCAGGGACAAAAGGTGGTATCAGTGTCCTCTCTGTGTCATTTCTGTGAGATCAATACTTCATGTTAATGCAAAACTGGTTAGATATGATTCAAGCAATCTAATTCAGAAAAACAATCTTAAGATTCAACAAATAAACATCCAATACCAACTCAAGTACAACCATCAAGTCACCTTCAAAAATTTTCTTTTACTAGCCATCAGGGTTGTACCAGGCCTCACTTGACCTTACTCCTATGGTTCTTCATACAATATCAGTTTAAGATCTGTAGCTACTTTCTCTTGTTAATACACACATTGCCTGGGACCAATCTCTGTTAACCCAGCACACTCAGGCCCCTGGGTATAAACATACCATGTGTGAGCTTGCAATATTCCCCTTGCCAAGCCATCTTTTGTAGCCCAAAGATCTTTAATCCTTAGTTATTTTACTAAGTGTTATTCCCTCTTTCCTTAATTATGCTAATCCCCTCTGTGCATCCCATTTCAATCAAAGAAAAATAAATAATGCAACCATCAAGCATGAACTCAAGGAATAATGGATCATGTTCCTATAAACATAGATTTAATTACACAAACTAGCATATATTCTCAATACACACATTATTCAGATCATGGGTTTAAGTAGATCATGTTTATAAATATATGGTCATACATAGTTTTTTTTTCTCTTTCTGTTGCATCCATTTGCCTTTGGTTTAATCAGATACTCACAGATTCATGAGATCTGGCTAAACCATAAGCCTTTAATCAAATCTGGATTCATTTGTAAATATGGAAGCTCAGCACATGTATAACATTGCACTTCTATATTTCATATTTTTTTCTTTCTTTTTTTCTTTTATCATCATGGGACATAAGCAACAACAACTCCATGCTGCAGTCCCATTTTTCCCTTTTCAGACCATAGATTCACAACATAATTACTGAGATCTTAAATAAATATTTATATGCAGAAAAACCCATAAGGGAAAACATTTCATTTCAAGGTTAATCCATACACAAATGATCATTTAAACAGGAGACCCACAAACCATATTTTTGTGGGTATCAATATGAAGAGTTAAATACTTAACAGATCAAGATAAACACAAATTATATAAATAAAATATAACACTATTTAGGCTGCCTTGATTTTTAGGACTTAATGCCAGGTTTTCCAGTGAGATTACTCACCTCACTTCCTTTCTTAAACCTTCCTTTTTCTTTGATCTTCTATTTCTTCTTATCCCTAATGATCAGTGTTCTTCATTCCATCTGGTTTGTATTTCCATTACTATATTTTTTTCTGTATTTTTTTTTTAAAATAATGACAGATCTCACCATCCCTTAAGCCCTCTTATACCAGACCCTGATTGGCACTAGGGTTTTAAATTTTACTTAATGTCAATTTTACCCTGTCACTATGACCAACCTCTGATTCTGTTTCAAGAGAAAATGGGTAAGTGGTCCCTATTCCTATTAACAGAAATTATTCCTCATTACCCCGGTCATCTTATTTGCATGATCTATGATTTTTTTTTTCTTTTTACTCTTTTTAAATATTCACCATCATCTGCATGTATTTACTCCAGCCTACCTATCTTTATTTCCTTTACACTAACTTGTTTTAAAGGTATAACCATGTCTGCAATATCTATGTTTACTTACCTATTTATTTGTAATTTATCCATTCCAACTCACAAATTAATTACTGCCTATATCATCTTGCAGAAAATTATGTGTATGTGTGTGTTCCATCTTGCATACATATTAATACTTTCTCAATGCATTTGTAGTCAATTTATTATATATTTTTTTTTTAGGCAACAAAAATTTTAAACAAGCATAACTAAATTAAATTATAAAACTTGTTCATAAAATTGCTTCATAAAAATCAGGGTTATCACATATACCCTTCCTTTTAGGAATTGTGTCCCACAATTCTTTTCATACTTAGATTAAGCATTATCAATCCAGAAATGCAATCATTTTCAAACCAAACAGTCAAAAATTTAATGCATACTTAATCAAAACATCTATCAGTATATATATAACATACCTTTCATTCAACCAAACAATTGTGGATAATCATTTCTGATTTTTTCTTCCACCTCCCATGTGCGATCATTTGGGTCAAGACTCCATTGCACTTTTACCAGTTTTATTTCTTTGTTTCTCAATTTCTTGATCTCCTTTGCAACTATGCCTACAGGCTTCTTCTCATATACCATTCTGGGGTCAATCTGCACTTTGTCAGAGGATTTTAAAATTGTTTCCTTATCATGAACCCATCTCCTTAACTGGGATACATGAAAAACATCATGTATTGCTCTCATTTCCTCGGGCAATTCTAATTTATAGGCTACATTTCCATTTCTTTCCAGAATTTTATATGGTCCTATATACCTTAGAATCAACTTTCCTTGTTTTCCAAATCTCAAAATCTTTTTCATGGGTGATATCTTAATAAACACATAATTTCCCACATCATACTGCACTTCTTTCCTCTTCTGATCTGCATATTTCTTTTGCCTATCTTGGGCAGAAGCAATTCTTTTTCTAATCAAAGCTATCTTTTCAGAAATTTCTTTTACATTTTCTGGTCCTAAGACCACCTTCTCTCCAGATTCAATCCAATTTGAAGGTGATAAACATGGTCTACCATAGAGTGCTTCAAAGGGTGCCATGCCTACACTACTGTGATAGCTGTTATTATATGCAAATTCTGCCAGAAATATGTGATCTTCCCAACTTCCTCCCCAATCCAATATACATGCTCTCAACATGTCTTCAAGTAATTTATTCACAATTTCTGTTTGACCATCAGATTGAGGGTGATATGCTGTGCTCAAGCATAAATCAGTCCCCATTGCCTTATGAAAACTTTGCCAAAATTTTGAAGTGAAGATGGTATCTCTATCACTTACTATAGTCTTTGGTATTCCATGCAATCTAACTATTTCTTTAATGAATAACTGAGCTAATGCGCACGCATTCCTATCTGATTTTACAGGTATAAAATGAGCTGATTTAGTTAGCCTATCCACTACAACCCAAATACTATCATTTCCCTTCCTAGTTTTGGGCAAACCATCAATGAAATCCATTGATATCTCCTCCCATTTCCACTATGGTATTTGTAAAGGTTGAAGCATTCCTGAAGGTCTTTGGTATTCAGCTTTTACCTGTTGACAAACCATGCATTTAGACACATATAATGCCACTGCCCTCCTCATACCACTCCACCAATAATTTCTCTTGAGGTTATGATACATTCGGGTGCTTCCTGGGTGTATGGTATACTTGCTTTTGTGATAAGCATCCAAAATTTCTTGCTTCAATTCTTCAATAGCAGGAACACATATTCTTTTTCCTTTCTCCAAATGGCCTTGCTTATTTAATTGAAATCCTTCCACTGCTTCACCATTTAGTATCTGAGTTTTCTTTTCAAGTAAAAATGGATCTTGATCTTGTAGCTTTACAATTTTATTTTTCAATTCTGATCCCAAAGTAACAAAACTTAACTTTCCTATTTCTTCCCTCTCACTGCATATGTTCATATTCTCCATACTGTCCCTTTCCACCTCTGAATCAATCAGTAATGATAAAGTATTAAATTCTTCTATCATCAATCCAGCTATCTTGGCATGTTGTCTACTCAAAGCATCTGCCACTTTATTAGCTTTGCCAGGTGTATACAATATTTCAAAATCATATGAGGCTAAGAGTTCAATCCATCTTTGCTGCCTCATGTTCAATTCTTTTTGTGAAAACAAATATTTGAGTGACTTATGATCTGTGTATACTTCAAATTTAGTCCCTAACAAATAATGTCTCCATAACTTAAGAGCATACACTATAGCAGCCAATTCAAGATCATGTGTAGCATACTTTATCTCACTGGGCTTCAACTGTCTAGAGGCATATGCTATCACTTGATGTTGTTGCATCAACACTGCCCCAAGTCCCTGACTACTTGCATCAGTATATATCACCAAATTCTCATTTCCTTCAGGCACCTTTAATATTGGGGCTTGTACTAGTGCTTCTTTTAACCTCTCAAAGGCTTTCTCACATTCCTCAGTCCAAACATAGGCCTGATTCTTTCTAGTTAATCTAGTCAATGGAATTAAATTTTTTGCAAAATCCTTTATAAACCTTCTGTAATACCCAGCCATTCCCATAAATGACCTGACCTCTGTGACACTAGTAGGCCTTTTCCATGCTTGCACTGCCACCACCTTATTGGGGTCTACTGATATGCCTTTTTCTGATATCACATGACCTAAAAAGTTTACTTCATTTTGCCAAAAAGTAAACTTTGAAAATTTTGCTTTCAAATTTTCTTGCCTTAATTTCTGTAGTACTATATGCAAATGATTCTCATGCTCTTCTACTGACTTAGAATAAATTAGTATATCATCAATAAATATCAATACAAATTTATCTAAGTATTTTCTAAAAATTCTATTCATCAAATCAACAAAGTAAGAGGGAGCATTTGTCAAACCAAAGGGCATCACTAAAAATTCATAAAGTCCATACCTAGTATTAAAAGCTGTGTACTTAATGCTTTCCTCATCTACTTTCATTTGATGAAACCCTGAAGCCAAATCAAGTCTAGAGAATATTTTTGCACCACTCAATTGATCAAAGAGATCATCAATTCTTGGTAAGGGGTATTTGTTTTTAACTGTGATTTTATTTAACTCTCTATAATCAATACATAACCTAAGAGATCCATCTTGCTTCTTAACAAAAACTACTGGTGCTCCCCATGATGAGCTACTAGGCCTGATGAAGCCTTTTTCTTCAAGTTCAACAAGTTGCTTTTTCAACTCTATTAATTCTTTAGGCCCCATTCTAGTTGGTCTTTTAACTATTGGGTTTGCTCCTGGAACAAGTTTAATAGAAAACTCCACTGGTCTATGATTGTCAACCCCCTTTACTTCACCAAACACATCAGCATAATGATTTACTATAGGGATTTCTTCTATTGCAGGAATGTACTTTTCACCAGACAAAGTATTAAGGGTGGCTATGTTCCTGTTCTTATTCACTTCACAAAGAACAACTGCTCTTTTCCCTTCAGAAGTTCTCAAAGATATAGTAGAAGTTTCCATGTTTATAACAGCCCTATATTTTCTTAACCAATCAACCCCTAAAATAACTCCTATACCTGGGTATTTCAATACATATAGGTCTGCACTAAACACATATCCCCCTATATTCAATTCTAGTTGCATACACATCATACCCAAAATACAGGAATTTCCTAAAGGACTTTTAATGAGTAATGGCTTATTAACAATCATACAATTCAATTTTAGTTGTTGTGCAATATCATGAGAAATTAAGGAGTGTGTAGCCCCAGTATCATACACTACTACAAAAGGTATGGAGTGAATAAGCAAAGTACCTTCAACTTGGCCATGCTTCTCCACATTTGGTCCCTCGGTTGCTTTGCTTTTCACCTCCAAAGTACTCATTTTTCCTTGCTTAAACTCTGGGCAGTTCCTCCTTATGTGGCATTCCTTTCCACACTGGTGGCATTTAAAGGATGCTGGTTTAGGATTTGTACACCTATTTTTCATGTGTCCCTCTTGTCCACAATTATAGCAAGTGATTTTCTTCTTAACTTCAGCAGTTTTGATTTCTTCTGACTTCTTGGTGGAAGCTACCTCTGCTTTCTTTTTGTCATAAGGGTGAAACTTTCCCTTTCCCTTCTTATTTTGGTTATTTTTAAATGCTCTGAAATTTTCTCTGGCTTTATCATGTTGTTCAAAGCTCAAAGCCAGATCCAAAACTTGATCAAAGGTCCTATCCTTACATGGTAGCATAGCTCTACTAATGTGGGCATTCAGTCCTTGGATATATCTGCCATTTTTAGCTTCTCTAGTTGTAATAAGCACTGCACCATATTTTGCTAGAGATTCAAACTTTTGTGTATATTCAGTTACACTCATAGTTCCCTGTCTTAGTTTAATAAATTCTTCTAACAAAGATTCTTTAGCTGATGCAGGTACAAATCTTCCTTCCAACATCTCTTTAAACTGGTTCCATGTCACCTCCCCTTCCGGTCTTCCAGCTATAATAACTTCCCACCAATCCAAAGCTGCTCCTCTCAGTTGTCTAGATGCTATTAACCTCTTCTTTTGGTCTTCAACTTGCATATCAGCAAATATTCTATCCAAAATTCTGAGCCAATTTTGAACTCCCATAATTCCTTCTGTTCCATCAAAAGTCTTGCCCCCAAGATTGGTAAAGGTCTTGAGAAGTTTGGAAAGCTCTTCATGTGGATTTTCTTGCCTGTTACCTACTCCATCTCTTATGGCTCTCATAAAGTCTTGCATATTCATCATAGGTGGTTCACTTGGTCCTACATCTGGTTGTCTAGGTCTCACCATAGTTCTATGGATACAATACTTGAGTTAGTCCATTGTTTATTCTTTTATAAATTAACCTATTCTAGCTTATTGCCATTTAATCATAACAGATATTATATTAGTATAAAACAAAGCATTCAAGACAGTCAATACTTTCATACATTCAAAACAAACAAGTTCATCCAAGATTTTTGCTATGTTATTTAACAACATAGCTCTGATACCAAATTGAGATGACCCACTCTCTTCAAATTTTTTTTCTTCAGTGATCATCTACTCAAGAGAACATCCCTTCCAGTTTCTCTTCTTTCCAGGATCTTCCAATCAATATAAAAATATTGATTTACTCAAATTATTTGAACACTCATATATGAAAACATGTGTGAATAATATCTTGTGTTTTAAATCAGAGTAAAGGAATTTTGGAACCAAAGGAAAATCTACTTTGAAATTTCCTGTGTGGTTTTCCCCCATAGCATAATCAATTCATAAATGGTTTTCAATCTTACTTGAATTCTTACAAGTTTCTAATGTAAAATTTTCTAATCTCAGCATTCATTTACACTCCTATGATTTTAGTTTTTTTTTTTTTTTGAAACTGTATTTAATTGCCTGTGCTTGTGTATACATATAATCTGTGCATGTATATGTTTTTGCACATTTCAAGTACTCATTTTTCACTGTTACTAAAATAACTGAATCTTCCATAGCCTATGGGTTATTGAGTTTTAATTATTTAAAGATGGTTGAACCCAGGCTTGATAAAGTGGTCAGGTTAGCCTTACTGTTCTTATATGCATTTATGCACACATTATAATGTTTTCTGGGTTTTGTTTTTGTGCAATTTTATACTTCTGTTTAACAAACTTCTACTTCTTCTTATGACCTGAATTCCTCACATAGACTACTGAATTATTATTTTTCCTTTCAGTTTCATACATGGCTGGCATCTCAGATTTTTATATTTTTCAGTTAAATCATTCTATAAGCTAAGAAAAGAAGCTTCATTACTCGGCAAACCTTTTTTCAGAAGCAACATATAAGTTCTAACTGAAACACAAAATTAAATCCAGTTCTTACAAACAAGAGACAACATCATTTCTTTCTAAATAATTTGAACAACATAACATGTCATACATTTGACTTAAACTTCTATTTTTAATATTAGAAAGCATGTAACTAATACATCCCAATACTTAGCAGCCAACACATCCAGAGCTTGATCATTGAAGTTCTTATTTACCTGCACAATCACCATGGTCTGCCTTATAATTTTATGAGACACCCAATGGTGAATAAACACACAAAGGGTCAGACAACATTGTCTGGTATGAGCAATCTACTGAGATCATATCCTAATTATAACTTTTTATTTATTATTTGGGTACTTTTCAGGGACAAAAGGTGGTATCAGTGTCCTCTCTGTGTCATTTCTGTGAGATCAATACTTCATGTTAATGCAAAACTGGTTAGATATGATTCAAGCAATCTAATTCAGAAAAACAATCTTAAGATTCAACAAATAAACATCCAATACCAACTCAAGTACAACCATCAAGTCACCTTCCAAATTTTTCTTTTACTAGCCATCAGGGTTGTACCAGGCCTCACTTGACCTTACTCCTATGGTTCTTCATACAATATCAGTTTAAGATCTGTAGCTACTTTCTCTTGTTAATACACACATTGCCTGGGACCAATCTCTGTTAACCCAGCACACTCAGGCCCCTGGGTATAAACATACCATGTGTGAGCTTGCAATATTCCCCTTGCCAAGCCATCTTTTGTAGCCCAAAGATCTTTAATCCTTAGTTATTTTACTAAGTGTTATTCCCTCTTTCCTTAATTATGCTAATCCCCTCTGTGCATCCCATTTCAATCAGAGAAAAATAAATAATGCAACCATCAAGCATGAACTCAAGGAATAATGGATCATGTTCCTATAAACATAGATTTAATTACACAAACTAGCATATATTCTCAATACACACATTATTCAGATCATGGGTTTAAGTAGATCATGTTTATAAATATATGGTCATACATAGTTTTTTTTCTCTCTTTCTGTTGCATCCATTTGCCTTTGGTTTAATCAGATACTCACAGATTCATGAGATCTGGCTAAACCATAAGCCTTTAATCAAATCTGGATTCATTTGTAAATATGGAAGCTCAGCACATGTATAACATTGCACTTCTATATTTCATATTTTTTTTATCTTTTTTTTTATCATCATGGGACATAAGCAACAACAACTCCATGCTGCAGTCCCATTTTTCCCTTTTCAGACCATAGATTCACAACATAATTACTGAGATCTTAAATAAATATTTATATGCAGAAAAACCCACAAGGGAAAACATTTCATTTCAAGGTTAATCCATACACAAATGATCATTTAAACAGGAGACCCACAAACCATATTTTTGTGGGTATCAATATGAAGAGTTAAATACTTAACAGATCAAGATAAACACAAATTATATAAATAAAATATAACACTATTTAGGCTGCCTTGATTTTTAGGACTTAATGCCAGGTTTTCCAGTGAGATTACTCACCTCACTTCCTTTCTTAAACCTTCCTTTTTCTTTGATCTTCTATTTCTTCTTATCCCTAATGATCAGTGTTCTTCATTCCATCTGGTTTGTATTTCCATTACTATATTTTTTTCTGTATTTTTTTTTTAAAATAATGACAGATCTCACCATCCCTTAAGCCCTCTTATACCAGACCCTGATTGGCACTAGGGTTTTAAATTTTACTTAATGTCAATTTTACCCTGTCACTATGACCAGCCTCTGATTCTGTTTCAAGAGAAAATGGTTAAGTGGTCCCTATTCCTATTAACAGAAATTATTCCTCATTACCCCGGTCATCTTATTTGCATGATCTATGATTTTTTTTCTTTTTACTCTTTTTAAATATTCACCATCATCTGCATGTATTTACTCCAGCCTACCTATCTTTATTTCCTTTACACTAACTTGTTTTAAAGGTATAACCATGTCTGCAATATCTATGTTTACTTACCTATTTATTTGTAATTTATCCATTCCAACTCACAAATTAATTACTGCCTATATCATCTTGCAGAAAATTATGTGTATGTGTGTGTTCCATCTTGCATACATATTAATACTTTCACAATGCATTTGTAGTCAATTTATTATATATATATATTTTTTTTTAGGCAACAAAAATTTTAAACAAGCATAACTAAATTAAATTATAAAACTT
This sequence comes from Allium cepa, assembly GCA_030765085.1. Taxonomy (NCBI): domain Eukaryota; kingdom Viridiplantae; phylum Streptophyta; class Magnoliopsida; order Asparagales; family Amaryllidaceae; genus Allium; species Allium cepa. The sequence continues at coordinate 807,463,223 of CM060938.1, forward strand.
GTTCATAAAATTGCTTCATAAAAATCAGGGTTATCACAATAGCATATTAAAAGAGATTTTTAGAAATTTTTGTAGAATTTTTCTAAGTGTTTTAATGGTTATATAAAATTATTTATGGTATCAGACTTAAATGTTTTATATAATTAAAAAAGGAAAAGGTTTTTTTTTGTAAAATAATTTGAATTTTTAAATATGGGAAGTCGGCAGCACTTTTGGAAAAGTACGTTGGGAACCAATCAAATTTAGACAAACAAGGCAGGTTAGGTACAAAAGAAATAGTTTAAAAGTACAAATAAACATGTTTTCACTGTTTCGACACCATCGGCACTAGGTTCTGCCTTCTTACCTTCGCCTCCGACACCAGCGAAACCAATGCACATGGTGACATTTCACATATAAGTAGTGAATTGGATGTGGTCAGAAGGTATAGAGTCAAAACCAGGAGTTCCGAAAGGGTTGGGGCTTTGCCTTGATTTTTGAAGGAAAATGTGCCTGCTTGCTTTTGACTAAGATGCTTTCGACTTGGTTAGCTTTTGAATGGGTCAAATGGTTTTAGAAGAATAGTTTCGATTGAGTTGCGCTTTTGCTTTAAATGACCGCTTTCGACTGAGTCGAAGCCTTTAACTGCCGCTTCCTACCTTTCGATCCAAATGGCTTCGAAAGGGTTGTTTTGTTTTCCAAAAAACTTGGCCACCTCTCTACTGCTTTCGAAGAGATGGTTTCGATACCATCACCTCATTACTTAGGAAATGGTTTCAAAGCAAATGCTTTTGACTTAAATGTTTTAAGGATCCTTTTTCTATGTTTGAAGTAAAACCCAAATTGGTTCGAAAGAGATGCTTTCAACTTTAATTGGTTTCTGATCCTTTTGCTCTACTTGAAGGCATAATCCAAATGGCTTCGACCGAGACGAATTTCAAAGGTTTCGAAGAGATGAAATTTTGAATGGTTTTGAAAGGTTTCCACATGTTTTAAATTGGACATAAAGTGCTTTCGAAAGAATTGAGTTTCAGCTGTTTCAAAAGGTTTTAATGAATGGTTTCGAAAAGGGTGGTTCCCTAGGGTTTCGAAAGAATTGTAAGGAAGGGTTTTTCCTATGTTTTCAAAAGGAAATATTTGTTGGTTTTAAAGAGGGATGTCTAATATTTTTAAGCTTTCGATGGAAAGACTTTTAATGGTTTCGAAAGGGTCGCTTTTAATGGTTTCGAAGGGGTTACCTTCAAGTGTTTCTAAAGGGTTGTTTAAAGGTTTTAAAAAAAGGTTTCGAATATATTAAATAGGCAATATAGCCTAAGTATTTTCAAGTTAAAAAGGATTTTAATTTGTTTTGGAAGGATAGTTAATCCTCGTTAAACCTCATCAACGTTATTTTGAGTAAAGTGTATATATCATGGGAAAATGGCTTAGAGTAAAGCCAAGAATTAATTTTCCTTATAAAGATATATGATTTAAAAGGTTAAATCATTTTGAAAAGGTTTTCAAGAAAAAAGATGAAGGGTAGTTAACCCTAAGAAAATGACTCAGATAGTTAGTCCATTTTGATTCAAACAGTTAGTCCTATTTGCAGGAAATCAGCTTGGTTTTATGGACAGATAGTTCATTTGTTAGCATACAGACCTTGTTATTATGTTTTGGACAAATAGTCCTTTTGTTAGCATAAATACCTTGCTATTATGTTATGGGTAGATAGTCCACTTATTATTTGTTTTATGAACAGATAGTCCATTTATTAGCATAAAGGATATTGCTATTTTGATATATTCAGTTTGATTAACCAGTTTGGTTGCAGGAAAGGAATTGTAAAATATACATTTTAAAGAGGATATTAGTGAGGGGAAACCCATTTCGCTAAGCAGCATGGTATCACTTAATATTAGTAAATCGTGATGTAACAGAATTATTCATACCAAGCTTTATCTCTAACTCGAAGTTTTTGTTTTCCCTTAAACTTTTGGGTACTTATTTCAGTTTTTAGGTTTTTGAAATTTGGATAATAAAGCTTCCAGAGATGAGTAGGTGGCTGACAGATAGATAATTAGGAGTATAGATCATTCTGTTTATTTTCCGCTGTGTATATTAACTCAGATATGACTATATTTCTCTGATCAACCAAGGGGGCATCGTCATATGTTTCTCTTGACATATTTTTGTAATGATTATAATTTATCTTTACCTAGGAAATAATTATTGGATTATGTAATTTGAATATAGATTTTTTTTGAAATGTAACAAGTAAATTTTTTTTGGAAATCTATGATTTTTTTGTCATATTCAAATATATTATGGATACTATTATCGTTAATGTATTTTGTCACGAGAAGTTAATACTATGGATGACTGCATCATCTGTAGCGCTTAACTTTTTGCCTCCAGATACAGGATGTTACAACTTGGTATCAGAGCATGGTTTATGAAAAACTTTAAACTAAAAATGGTTTTTAAAACATAATCCTAAGGAATTAGAGAAAGATTGGAGTATGCGATAACGCTATAGTAACGTACTTGTATTTGTTATGGTATGCGATAACGCTATGGTATGTTTCTCTAGTCTCCTATCATTGTTAGGTTATTTTTCTGTATCTTATGAGGTTTGAATACAGATATGGAAGGTAGAAGATGAAGGGATAACCCAGAAGGGGATGGCACCAAAGGAAATGCCAGACCTAGTACAAGGGGAACTCAAGGCCATACACGAATAGAGAAGGTAGGTGTTGGAGTCCCACCAGTGGACATGGGAGCTATGTATCAGTTTTTTGTGAACATGATGCAAGTTGGAATTGAAGCTGGAGAGGAAGGAGGAGATGCTACAGGAGCAGGAGTTCCAGAAGTTAACCATTATGTTAAGCAGAGCGGAGATTGCGCTAAGCTTGGATGGAAGCCTTTTCTGGGGATGGAGGATGTTATAGAGATGGAAAATTGGCTGCTACACTGTGAAAATCTTTGCCGACTTGGGCTCAATGATGGACAGAAGAGGAGGTTGGCATCCAGACAGCTTCAGGGAGCTGCTTTGTTTTGGTGGAACAGTGTAACAGCTGGTGTGGACGTGGAAACTTTGTCATGGGAAGATTTCAAGGGAAGGTTCCAAGAGATGTTTATCTCCATGATGGCACAGTCTGCTTTGATTTGAAAATTTGCTGAATTAGACCAGGGAAAGATGTCTGTTCTGGAGTATGCCAGAAAGTTTAAGGAGTTGGCCAGATATGGGTATGTTTAAGTAGATACAATGCTGAAAAGGAATGAGAAGTTTATCAAGGATTTGAAGCTTGAGTTAGCTAGGGCTTTACATTACCTCATATTAGAGATCCTTCTGATTTTGTAGTGGAGATGGCCTTAAGGCACAAGGAGTTGCTTGATTCTCTAGAGAAGAGTAAGGCTAAAGAAGATCGGGTCGGGCAAGATCAGAAGTGGAAGTTCTTTCCTAAGAAAGGTGCTCAGAAGGGTAGAGCGGTTAAGAAAGGGAAGTCTGAGATTGTTTGCTTCAAGTGCGATAAGAAGGGGCACTTTGTTAATGAGTATCGTGTCGGAAAGGCAAAGGAAGTGGCTGGGAGGAAGAATGTCAAGTGCTTCAACTACGACCAGATAGGCTAGTATAAAGCTTATGCAAGGACCCCCTAGAGATGGAAAGGACAATGTGTATGCATTGGAGCCTGCTACTTTGAAGCCAACAGCTCAGGAGAAGGGAAAGGTAGTTTTAGGAGGTACGCTTCAGATTTATAGTATGTCAGTTAGCGTTCTATTTGATACTGGTGCATCGCATTCTTTATATCTAGATGTTTGATAAATAAGATTAAACTAGAACCCACGTATTTAGATACCTCCTTACGGTTTGCGAATACAATGGGAGGGCATGCAACTCTAGGGTTGAAACGTGAGCAGTTAGAGTTTGACCTGCTAGGTCATACTTTTGTTTGCAGTTCGCATGTGTTTCATTTTGTGGGGTTCAGGATTATTCTTGGGATGGATTGGTTAAGTGAGTACGATGCTAGGATATTTTTCCAGGATAGGAAAATATCACTTAGACACCCAGATTATAGCAACATGATTGTTTACACCATAGAAGGTTCTTGCGGTGAGATGTATGCCTTGTTGGATGCTATGGAATGGAAAGATGAGTTGAGTCGAGTTTTCGTGGTTGGAGAATTCATGGATGTTTTTGAGTCTATAGTGGAATTACCACCGAAACGAGCCATTGGGTTTCAAATAGATTTGGTTCCGGAACAGAACTAGTAAGTAGGCCGCCAAGCAGGATGACTCCTATAGAGATGAGGGAGTTGAAAGTGAAGTTGGTGGATTTGGAAGGCAAGAGTTTTATCAGGCCGAGTAGTTCACATTGGGTAGAAACCGTAGTGTTTTCAAAGAAGCCAGACGGATCGTAAAGGCTATGTATCAATTATCTTAAGTTGAATCAGAGGACGATAAAGGATTGATATCCATTGCAGATGATTGAAGAGCTGTTCGACCAGTTGAGTGGAGCCAAGGTATTTTCCCAGTTGGATTTGGAAACAAGTTTCCATTAGCTCAGAGTAGCAGAGGATAGTTTACCTTTGACGATGTTCAGGACTAGATATGGGTCATACGAATGGTTAGTTATGCCATTTGGATTGACGATTGCGCCAACTTTCTTTGTGGATTTGATGAACCAAATTTTCCAAGAGCACTTGGATAGGTTCGTATTGATTTTCATATATGATATCTTGATATACGCTAAGGATGAAAGAGAACATGAAGTTCATCTTAGAGTGGTGCTTGAGATGCTACGGTAGCATCAGCTGAAAGCGAAGTTTTCAAATTGTCCCTTCTAGAAGAAAGAAGTGAAGTTTCTGGTCATGTAGTCTCAAAGAAAGGGTTATCAGTGGATCCGACTAAGATTGAAGATGTGAATAGTAGGAAGAGACCCGAGATAGTGACGGAGATAAAGAGTTTCCTTGGGTTGGCTGGTTTTTATCGAAGATTTGTTAAGGATTTTTCATGGATAGCGGCATCGATGACCAAGATAACAAGAAAGGATGTGAAGTTTGTGTGGATCGATAAGTGTGAGGAAGCATTCTAGAGTTTGAAACACTTATTAACCTATGCATCGGTTTTGATTATTCCAGAAGGAAATCAAGACTTGGTGGTTTATACTGATGCGTGTGAAACAGGATTAGGAGTTGCGCTGATGCAAAGAGGTAAAGTGATTGCCTACGCTTTTAGACAGCTTAGACCACATGAGGTCAGATATTCGACGCATGATTTGGAATTAGCTGTAGTTATTTTTGCTTTGAAGGTGTGGAGACATTACCTTTTGGGAGAGAGGTTTAAGTCATGCACAGATCATAAGTCGCTGAAATATTTGTTCTCTCAAAAGAAGCTGAACATGAGACAACAGAGGTAGTTATAGTTTATTGTCACTTATGATCTTGTGATTGAATACACACCGGGGAAAGACAAAAAGGTTGCAGATGCACTTAGCAGCAAACAACAGAAATGCAGTATTGGCGATAATGGCTGAATGGAAAGATTTGGAAGCAATGGCAGATTGCAAAGTGCAGATCTGAGGCTGGGTCTAGTAAAGAAATTGGAAGTTCGACCAATGATGATCGAAAGAATTGCTTCTAAATAGGAAGAGGGTCCGGTATTAGCTGAATGGATTAGGAAGTTAAGGAATGGAACCGAAACAAATGACTTGAAAGATTTCAGTCTTGACCGAAATGGGAAGTTGAGAAAGAAAGGAAGATTATGTGTTTCGAGTGCAGGAAACATAAGGAAAAAAGTCTTGGAGGAATGCCATCATTTGAAGTTCACTATTCATCCAGGAGGTACTAAGATGTATCAAGATATGAAGAGGAGTTTCTTCTGGGAAGGTATGAGGCGGGATATTGGTTTGTGTGTAAATCAGTGCTTGATTTGCCAGCAGGCAAAGGCCGAACATCAAAAGCCAAGTGGATTGCTTCAGTCATTGGATGTTTCGGTATGAAAGTGGGATTCTATTTCCATGGATTTTGTTGACGGATTGCCAGGGTCGAACAAAGAAAATGAAAGTATATGGGTTATAGTGGACAGATTGACCAAGAGTTCCCATTTCATTCCAGTTAGGTTAACAAGAACGGTACCTGTTCTGGAAAAGTTATTTATAAAGAATGTGGTTAGACTGCATGGAATTCCTAGTAGCATAGTTACTGATAGAGATCCTTTATTCACTAGTGAGTTTTGAAAGAGTCTGCAGGAAGTTTTGGAAACTAAGCTCAAGAAACTACCACTTACCATCTGTAGACAGATGGGCAAACGGAAAGAATTAACAAAATATTAAAAGATTTGTTAAGAGCTTGTGTTGTAGATTTTGAGGGATCATGAGAAGACCACCTGCATTTAGGTGAGTTTTTGTATAACAACAACAATTAGACTAGTATTAGGATGGCACCGTTTGAAGCTTTGTATGGAAGGCCATGCAAGTCTCCCGTATGTTGGTTAGAGACCGAGGATAGGTTGATTCTTGGTCCAGAATTAGTCAGAGAAGTGGCAGAAAAAATTAAGGTCATTCAGGCTAGAATGAAGGAGGCTCAGTCTAGGCAGAAAAGTTATTTTAGATAAAGGAAAGGAGATCGAGTTCTCAATTGGAGATCAAGTTTTCGTCAAAGCGTTACCGATGAAGGGGGTTATTAGGTTTGGAAAATTGGGAAAGTTGGCATCGAGATTTGTTGGACCTTTTCTTATTATTGAAAGGATTGAGAAACTCGCATATAGAGTTGAGTTACTGAGCAATTTGGTAGGAGTCCACGATGTTTTCCATGTTTCCCATCTCAGAAAGTGTGTTAGTGACCCGGAGACTACAGTTGCACCGACTATGCTAGAGGACGTAGTAGTAGGACTAGACATGACTATAGCGAGGAAGCCTATTCGTATTGTTACGAGAGATGAGAAGAGGCTTAGAACCAAGACAATCAGTTCAGTTAAAGTCCAGTGGAGCGATGATGACAAGGACTGTACTTGGGAGATCGAGAGCAGGATTAGAGATACTTATCCTGATTTATTTGATGGTAGTTTTACCTTTTTGTTTGATATGTTGTGTACCATATCATAATTTCGAGGGCGAAATTCTTTAAGGAGGGGAATCTGTAACACCCTAGATTTTTGATAAAATTATTTAGGATATTTGATTAGCTAAATAAAATAAAATAATGTGTTGATTTGGGGATTGAGATTTGATTTTAATTAAGGTATGGCTGTGCTATTTAAACAATGAATTAAAAGAAGAGTTAACATGAAATAAGGGAGGAGTAAAATAGGAAAGAAGCCATTCCTATATCCCTAAAACGTGGTCGTCTATTCCTATACACGTTCACTTTTCATTTTCAAAAATTAAAAGAAAAACTATGGTCGTCACCATTAACAAGTGCAAGAGGAAAAGATAGAGAAAAGCAAAGGAAGAAGCTTACGCAAATCAAATCCATTCACATCTCAATCTCTTTATTCTCTAAAGCTAAGGTGAATAATATTTATGTTATCCCGCCTTTTGGTCAATGCCGGGATATCAACAAATTAGCTGGAAAGGATGGATGTCAGGATTAGAGGTCGATTGAAAACAAGGCTATAATCGATGCCGTCAAAATTTGAACGGGCTCCAATCAAGACGTGATCGATTGGGAATGATTACCAAGGCTGGGAGAGGCTACGTTTCAAATTTCAGGTAATCGGAGTTCGTATGCTCAAGATATAATCGATGCAATTCAAGCGACCAACTGTTCATGTCCATCATTCCTCTACTGTTCGTATCCATCAATCCTCAATTGTTCGTATCCATCAATCCTCTACTGTTCGTATCCATCAATCCTCTACTGTTCGTATCCATCAATCCTTTACTATTCGTATCCATTATTCCTCTGTTGTTCGTATCCATCAAGTACAACAACTATCGATACGAACAATGCAACAGCGATCGAGTACGAATAGTGCAACATCGATCGAGTGCAAACAGTGCAAGAGCGATCGATACGAACAGTGCAAGAGCGATCGATACGAACAATGCAACAGCGATTGATACGAACAGTGCAACAGCGATCGATACGAACAGTGCAACAGCGGTCGAGTGCAAACAGTGCAACAGCGATCGAGTGCGAACAGTGCAACAACGATCGAGTACGAACAGTGCAACAACGATCGAGTGCGAACAATGCAACAACGATCGATACGAAGGAGACAACCTTCTAAAAACATGAACTTGCATCGATCATATCTCACAATCTACATGTCCAAATGCTACGAAATTTTCACTGGAGCTTACGTACAACCTAAAGAATGTTCATGCTCGATTTTGACTCGATGGGGAAAAATCTTAATCGATACGAAATTCATTCGTATCGATCACGGATCGAGTCAAATTACATGGGATCAATGGCGTGGGACTGCACACGTGCCATAAGAGGTCTCCCGAGATCTGAGCGAGATATTTGCAGCCTATGCCTATAAATAGCATCCTAGAGCCTATAGAGAAGGGACTTTTGGTTCTTCTATGTCCAGACTCCGTCGAAATCGTCATTGTACTCGAATTTTTCTATTATAATCAGTGGTAACTCGTTGTAATCGGCAAGAAAACTTCAATAAAATTATCAACTTCTAAGTGGACGTAGGCCGGATTGCCAAACCACTATAAACTCTGTGTTATTTACTGCTTTCATCTAAATTTTTTGAGTGTTCTTCATTTTTAAATCTCTACGAACTTGTTATCTGTGATTGTGAACTGGAGTTTTCATTGGCAATTGGGTGTTTGTGACCAATTTCGACGCAAATATTTTGGTGCTTTCATTGAGAGGGCTAGCACTCAGGAATTCTACAACTTGGACTTCGGATCTGAAAGTTTAAGGGCTTAGATCTGGAAAGCTATGGCAAGGAAATCAACAAAAAAACAAAGAGCTGAAAGGAGTCAACATGAAGGGAGTCAGGAGGCTTCCTCTAGAGCAAATCAAACCTCGGTCTTCATTACTCAGGACGAGATGGAGATGATGATGGAAGCTATGCAGGAGGGAATGCTGAAAAGACAAGAAGAGATGATGCAGAACCTACTCCAACAGGCTAGACGTGCTGGAGTGCAGAATCATGTTAACGCTACTGTAGGAGATGCTGGAGATAGAGATCAGGAGCATGGAACAACCAGAGTTCAGAATAGAGCAGGACCATCAGGAGCAACACCAGAACTTGGGGGCACTCACCCAGAAGATGTTGATCCATCCTCAGGCAGAATAACAGGCAGAGTTGTTCAACATGGCATTGGTAGAGGAATGGATGCTTGTCCAGGAAAGCAGATTCCAGGATTCCCTCGTGAACTCGAGGGGGGGGGAGATCGGAGGCAACAGACAAGGGCTACAGCTTGACGACAGTGACAGATTGGCGGAAATGGTCAGATGAGCCATGAGAGGCGGACTAGTGAATGGAGATCTGGAAGATGTCAATAGGAGTCCCTTCACTTCTACGATCAGGCAAGCTAGGAATCCACAATAATTCAAGCTACCAACATTAGAGATGTACGATGGAAGGACAGATCATGCTGTTTATTTGACTAGGTACATGCGGCATATTGAAGTACTGGGGGCATCGGAGGAGGTCAGCGCAATGCTTCCCTTTGTATCTAACAGACATAGCAGTGTCATGGTTCAGACAGCTGGAAAATGGCTCTATTGGTACATGGACGGAGTTGATTGAAAGGTTTATGAGACAGTTTCAGGTCCACATAGTCAGACCCAAAAATGTGATGACTTTAACATCAGTGAAACAATGGAAAGGAGAATCACTTAGAGATTTCTTGACCAGAATCAATGCGGCAGTGGCTTCGGTGGATCGACCTGATCCTTCGATGGTTTTGATGGCAGCGGTTTCAAGAATTGCAGACAATTCAGATTTCAAGATATCATTGGAACGAGACTCACCAGGGGATCTTAGGGAATTCTATCATGAGGCGGAAAGATTTCTAAGGAAGGAAGATGCGCAGGCTGAGAAAGAAGGAAGAGAGGCTGAAGCTTATGTAGTAAGGGATGGAGGTCCACTCAGAGAAAACCCAAACAAAGACGATAAAGGTAAAAGGAAAATGAATGACAGCGGTGACACTTCAAAAATTCCACGGAGGGATTCAAAGTTTTCTTCTTACACAGATTTAACCGAGACTCTGGAAAGGATTTACTTGGATACTCGAGGACGCCTCCAGTATCGAAGGCCAGCAAGAAGGGAACCTTCTGATTATAAACGGGCTTGGGAAGACACCGCCTATTCCATGAGCTGGATGGACATGACACAAACGATTGTAGGCATCTGAAGGACGTCATTAAGGAGCATGTTAGCTGGAAAGGATGGATGTCAGGATCAAGGGTCGATTGAAAACAAGGCTATGATCGATGTCGTCAAAATTTGACCGGGCTCCAATCAAGACGAGATTGATTGGGAATGATGACCAAGGCTGGAAGAGGCTACGTTTGAAATTTCAGATCAATCAAAGTTTGTATGCTCAAGATATGATCGATGCAATTCAAGCAACCAACTGTTCGTATCCATCATTCCTCTACTGTTCGTATCCATCAATCCTCAACTGTTCGTATCCATTAATCCTCTACTGTTCATATCCATCAATCATCTACTATTCGTATACATTAATCATCTACTGTTCGTATCCATCAATCATCTACTGTTCGTATCCATCATTCCTTTGTTGTTCGTATCCATCAAGTGCAACAGCGATCGATACGAACAGTGCAACAACTATCGAGTACAAACAGTGCAACAACGATCGAGTGCAAACAGTGCAACAGCGATCGAGTGCAAACAGTGCAACAGCGATCGATACGAATAGTGCAACAGCGATCGAGTGTAAACAGTGCAACAACGATCGATACGAACAGTGCAACAACGATCAAGTGCAAACACTGCAACAGCGATCGAGTGCAAATAGTGCAATAGCGATCGAGTACGAACAGTGAAACAGCGATCGAGTATGAATAGTGAAACAGCGATCGAGTGCAAAAAGTGCAACAGCGATCGATACGAAGGAGACAGCCTCCGAAAAACTTGAACTTGCATCGATCATATCTCACATTCTACAAGTCCAAATGTTACGAAATTTTCACTGGAGCTTATGTACAACCTAAAGAGTGTTCATGCTCGATTTCGACTCGATTGGGCAAAATCTTGATCGATAAGAAATTCGTTCATATCGATCACGAATCGAGTGAAAATTAAATGGGATCGATCGTATAGGCCCGCGCACGTGCCGAAAGAGGTCTCCCGAGATCTGAGCGAGATATTTGCAGCATATGCCTATAAATAGCATCCTAGAGCCTGCAAGAAGGGACTTTTTGTTTTTCTATGTCCAAACTCTGCCGGAATCATCATTGTACTTGGATTTTGCTGTTGTAATCAGCTGTAACTCGTTGTAATCAACAAGAAAACTTCAATAAAATTATTAACTTCAACGTGGACGTTGCCGGATTGTCGAACCACTATAAACTCTGTGTTCTTTACTGCTTTCACCTAAATTTTCTGAGTGTTCTTCATTTTTAATTCTCTGCATACTTGTTATCTGTGATTGCGAACTGGTGCTTTCATTGGCAATTGGGTGTTTGTGACCAATTTTGGCGCAAACAATTTACATCTCATTTTTTATTATGTTTCCGATTTTAAGATGAATTCTAAATATTTTTCAATGATTTGCCATGTTTTTTATGATGGAATGAACATATATACTTGTTGATGAATTATGGTTATTCATATTGAATTTATGATATGCTTTAAGGTAAAAACCCTATAAATTGACATCCAAATGCCTTGCAAATTTTTATGAAGATCATAAATATTATTTGGGAAATGGGTTTATATTTTCATGATTTTCCGAATTATTATGGAATTTACATGAATTTTCCAGTAAAGAAAATATTAATTTGGATTATCAATTATTTATGGTTGAATAATAAAGGAATTGGGTCTGAAATTTTTGTATGTTGAAGAACTTAATAAAAGAGATTTTCTAGAATTTATGTAGAATTTTACTAAATGTTTTAATGGTTATATAAAATTAGTTAAGGTATGAGACTTAAATTTTTTATATAATTAAAAGAGGAGAAGGGGATTTTTGTAAAATAATTTGAATTGTTAAATTTGGAAAGTCGACATCACTTGTTTTGGAAGGATAGCTAATCCTCATTAAATCTCATCAACATTATTTTGAGTAAAGTATATATATCATGACAAAATAGCTTGGAGTAAAGCTAAGAATAAATTTTCCTTGTAAGATATGATTTAAAAGGTTGAATCATTTTGAAAAGGTTTTCAAGGAAAAAGATGAAGGGTATTTAACCATAAGAAAATAATCCGGACAGTTTGTCCATTTTGATTCGGCTAGTTAGTCCAGTTTGCGGGCAATCAGCCTAGTTTTATGAACAGATAGTCCATTTGTTAGCATAACGCACCATGCTATTATGTTTCAGACAAATAGTCCTTTTGTTAGGATAATGAACCATGCAATTATGTTGTGGTTAGATAGTCCACTTATTATTTGTTTTATAGACAGATGGTCCATTTATTAGCATAAAGGATATTGCTATTTTGAAATAATCTATTTAATTGACCAGTTTGGTTGTAGAAAAGGGATTGCAAAACATACATTTTAAAGAGGATATTAGTGAGGGGAAACCCGTCCAGTAAGCGGCGTGGTCTCACTTAATACCAATAAACTGAGATGTAACAAAATTATTCATACCAGGCTTTATGTCTGACTCGAAGTTTTTGTTTCCCCTTAAACTCTCGAGTGCTCAAAATTGATTTGAGTAGGCGAGTGCTCAAAATTGATTTGTTTTGAAATGTAATCAGTAAAATGTTGTTTTGGAAATCTATGATTTTTTTCATATTCAAATGCTTCTGATATTATGGATACCATTATCATTACCGTATTTTGTCACCAGAAGTTAATATTATGGACGACTGTAGCATCTGTAGCGCTTAGCTTTTGTCCTCTAGATATGGGATGTTACATCACGGTAAAGTGAGATCTTGTTAATGATGCAAGACCTGGGTGATGGTCAGAACAAAGTGGGACCTAAGTGATGGTTGTTGTTGTTTGTGTTCCTACGTATTTACTACGATTGATAAGATTGGCGATTCTTGTGTGGTTTTGAAGGATGTCTAATGACATATGTACTATTGAGCTGGGTATCCTAGCACCTAATGTCATGCTTGGTGTAGTATACACTTATGATGATGTTGATGACGACGGCGACAATATAGTATATAGTGTTATGTGCTAACTTGTTGGATGTAGGGATACGTCAGACATGACTCTTTATATTTAGTGCTTCTATTTACTATATCGTCTTTTATAGTATCTTGAGATTGTCTATAGCTCACACCTGACTATTTCATGACTTGAGATTTTACGCTTTGCTTCTTATAACTTGGGTATTCTTAAATAAGTATATTAGGTAGCAGGTCTAAGATTATCGCATGGAGCTACTTAGTGCATGAGCAGGAGGCTAGCCCTTATATGTACCTATATTTCATAGCTTAGTACTATTCCTCTATGTAGCTCAGTGAAGCTCTATCGGTGATTTACTTGTATTTATAAGCATTACATTTGAGTTCATTATTTGATGTACAAACTCTGTGATTTGTATATATATCTTAATGAACCTAATATACTCTGATTATATGGTTTATTTAAGTCTTTACTGTCTTGGCTGCTTTATACCTGTGGTGCTTATTATATTTTATCACTGTGTTGTGAGGTGTACGATAGGTTTATCTATTGGAGTTTGACTGTTTTACCTAAGTGATCTTTCTACATCGGTCGAGTACTACTACAATGCACTTTACATTAGGTATAAGAGGTGTATGGCTATAGGATGGATCAAGGTTGTACCACAATAATGCACAATACAATGTACAAGAGGTGTAGGGCTGTAGGATAAATTGAGGTTGTAGGACGGATCAAGGGATGTAGAAGATGTACCGCTATAATATACTCTGCATCCTAGCTTGGGTTGCATAGTTTCTTAAGTTAATATGAGATATATTAGGGATATAGTATGAGTTATCACTGTAGCATATATTGAACTATATGCGAGAGAGCATATTTGTTATATATTGTGGTTTTCAAAACTATGTATTAGTAGTATATATAATACAGGTCGCATTGCACATGCAAGTACCATTGTTGCAGTTTTCCTTTACGAGTGATTGATCATTCTTATTAAAAATTTAAGAAGAATCTGGTATACAAGGATTGCTGCTAGAAACTCCATTTTAGGATTAAAGGAAGAGGGAGCGGGCTTATAATGGCTATCCTTGATATGCAGACCATGTTAGCTGAGACAACGAGGAACATGCTACAAAACGCTAAAGATGTTGCTTTTGTTGTTGCTGTTGGTCGTGCTGCTCAATTGCAAGCATCCAAAGCCAACCTTGCCTAGTTGAATAAGGCTTACTCTAGTGTTGGGGGTAAACAGTTCCTTGGAGCGTAATCAACTATGGAGGTGTAGAATTGGTTGGATGCCTTTGAGCTTATCTTTGAGAAATTAGAGCTAGAAGATGCAATGAAAAGAAAGTTGGCTTCTCGATAATTTAAAAGTTGGGCAATGAACTAGAGGAATGTGGCGAATATAGCTACTCTTAAGGAACAATTTACTTGAGACTAGTTTAAAACCAGATTTGAAGAGAATTTTAAATCGATTATCCAGAAGTCGGTAATATTTAATAGGTTTGCTAAGTTAAAAAGGAGAGAAGGCTATTTTTGAGTTTGTGAATAAGTTCGACATATTGTCAACGTACAATGTGTTATTTATCGACACTATGTTAAAAAAAGAACGACAAGTTCATAGTTGGCCTAAATGAGTAGTTGGATGAGAGGATGATCGACTCATTAATGAGACCTTAGAGAAGGTCAAGGAGAGGGCTTTGAGGCAAGAGTGTCTGTACTTGAAACTAAAAGTTGAATTTGTTGTTTCTAAAGAAGATCCAAAGCTGCAAGTGAAAGGGAAATGGAAATAGAATAATAAAAAAAGAAGCAGTCACTTGAAGATGATGACTAGAAGAGAGGCAAGTGGGAGCTGATATTTTTTAATTGTAATGCGATGGGTCATTTTAAGCAAGAATTATAGGGATCCAAAGAGTGGGGAGAGGAGGTGCTTCAACTATGATAGGACTAGACATATGTAGAAAGACTATCTAGAGCTACAGGGGAACAAGCAAACCGTGTATTCCTATGCATTGAGTGTCATTCCAACTTCATCGATTGCTCTAACAATAAAGGAGACAGGAAAAGACATCACTATTCGAGGTATGCTTCCATTTACAATATAATATACGTGTTTTATTTTATATCGAAATATTAGGCCATTTATATCCATTGACCTAGTGAACAGCTTAGGGTTGAGTCCTGATCTAGTAAGCAAACCTTTAATTGTTTCGAACTTGGTGGATGGTTTGGTCAACCTGGGTTTGGTTTGTTCAAGACTTAGTGTTGTCGAGCGATGGATGTTTTTTGATGTGATTGCTTTGTAAGGGCTTTGTTGAGTTCAATATTGTTTTAAGATGGAGTGACTGAAGGGATACAAGATCGTGTTGGATAATGGACACTGCATATAATAATTGGCATTGAAGAAGGAGAGTGGAAACTTGAATTGGACTGTGCACCTGACAGTACAATTATGATTAGCTTGGTATATTCTCTTGAGATCCCGTACAAGAAGTGGTCATCATTACCCATAATGAGGGAATATCCGAAGGTGATCGGACTACCACCACATAGAGGGATTGAGTTCCATACCGACTTGGTGGAGAATGCTAGACCAACGTTATATCTTTGAGAAGGTTGGTACTGAAAGAGCAAGGAAGGATAGAAAAGAAACTGAATGAGCTATGGAAGAGGGTTCATTCATATCAGTGTCGTCGGGTGATGACTGCTAATAGTGATCGTGTAGAGGGTGGATGATCATTTGAGATAGTGTGGAGCGGCAAGAGCTAGGTGAGCCTGTATTAGTGTTCGTAAGTGATATTCTTGTCTTCTAAGGGAAGAAAGCACAAGATACACTTTAGGATGTGCAAAAGGTGCTGAGGAGATAAACCAGCTTAGAAGTAGTATTCCTAATGTAGATTTGATTTGAGTATATGTCTAGTTATGATTACCAACCACTATGAGGGCTAGGGCCAGAAGTAATGACCATTACTAAGATAGAGAGAGGGTAGAGTTTGAGGAGTTGAGGCATTGCGGACTCGGCCAAGAAGGTTGGCTCCGTGAAGATGATAGATCTATTATACCTAAAATTGATGGATTTAGGAATGAGGTACCATAAGAGTACCATCATTTGAGATTGATTATACATCCCGGTGGCAATAAAATGAATAGTATAGACATTGGAACGAGATGAAGGTGGATGTCGCCAGTATTGGAAGCTGAGCATGAGAAGCTTAATGGGTTGCTACAACTGCTAAGGTTCGCCAGTGGAAGTAGGAATGGGCATGAATGGACTGCTAAGAACTAGAGGAGGGTAGGGTAGCATTTTATTCACATCTGATATATTGATGAAAAGTGCTAAGTTTACATGCATAATGTCAAGTGTAATGATAGTGAACTAGCCAGGTTATATATAAAGCGAATTATGTGATCATAGGGTGTACCAAAGAGTAGTTTAAGCGATAGATATCCGCTATCCATGAGTGGGTATTGGAAGGAGCATTCAAAAGGGGATGATACCAGATAAACTAGATGATATTGAGATTGAACCAGAAGCTTTGAGACCCCTTAGGCTCATTTGTATAATTGGATGTGATACGAAGCAACTTAGGAGGAAGATGACGTTGGTGAAGGTTCAATGGAGTGAAAGCGAGGGAAAGTACAGATAGGGGATCGGGGAGAGCATGATGATCACTTATTTAGAGCTCTTTACTTGGTGATACTTTCTATTTATCGCATTTTCTTTCACTTTCGATATCATATAGAGTAGTTTAATATTCTACATGCTAATATAGGCGTAAATATTGTTTGTTGCTTATGTGTGCATGTTTTATGTTTAATATGATTGCTTGTGGTTTTTAGGCATGCAGGGTAACTATGGTGATTGACCTTACCTTCTTCGATTGGGATTTCAAGGGTGAAATTCCTAAAGGGGGAGTGTAATAACCTGTATTTAATGTATCAAAGGATCGTAAAATATTTTTTTTAAATCCATATTGGATTGTATTAGGCTTAACTTTAGGGAATGTTGAGCAGTGACATTTATAACCCTTATTAGTCTATAGGATATTTTGACCCTGAAAATTTGTAAAGCCTATAACTTTTGATATGAGCCGAACAAGGGTCTGAACCACTTCCAAAAAGATACGATGGTTTCTCTTTCCCTGGGGTTAGGGGTATGCCTTGGGGGTAATTATGTAATTTGTTATATAAACCTAACTCGATAACTAATCTTGTTTAAAATAAAATGTGTTTTGTTTCTATTATATACCTATTATATTGTAATTAATTATCTAATTTAAGTGTATCAAATAGAAAATTCTCAAATGATATATTACATGACAATAATTACAGTGCGTTGTAATCATGAGAAATTTATTACAATAAAAATAACATATTATTTTTAAATATTCTTAGTTAAGATGTATCTGGATAGGGTATCCATCCGTTGAGACAAGAGTATGTAATGGTCATCAAGCGTTGGGCAGTGTATTACTCATGGCTGTTGGAGAGCACCAAATGGCTACGTATCGATAGTTATTGGATAATTACAGAATGACTCATTGGAGAGTTTTATATTGATTAATTAACTAAGGTCAAATAGAGAATCTTGAAGTAATGATATTACACAGTGCTCTCGACTTGAGAATATTATTGAACTTCAATGTGAACACACACCACTTTGATTATAGTTGAATCACATCATGACCTCCATCTAACAACTATAGCTGAGTGCGAGTTGAAGAATTGAAAGTAAAACACTATTCAATAGAGAGAATTCATCTCCTCATTTATGTGAGATTAGTATCATAGTCAATTGTAGTCTACTCAAAGTCAAAGCTTGTGGCTAGAGCAATATGGTTAACAATAATTATTATTAAAATTAAAATTTTGTGTTTGGAGTAACTAAGTTGAATGTGGATTGCATTGAAATTTTGACCAAAACCAGGTTACATAAGTCCTACGTGGTATGGTGTGGACGAAGAGAATTTGTGTAGATAATCATTAATTCTAGGTACCACTTTTGATAAAAAATTATTTTACTGAGAAGATGTATGAGGGATAAATTCAACCACAATTTCACACCACTAGCTAAGGTAATGTGTAAATGTTAATATTTAAATTATTCAATATTAATCGCCGATTGAATTTACTCTTTTGAGTCGCACAGTCGTAATGATGAATACTTTGAAAGGCCATATTATTTAATTAATTTATAATTATTATAAATTAATTTAATTAATTACTATTATGAAATATAAAATAATAAATGTTTTGTACGAATGCCATTAGTATGTTATAAAGTGCGTATATAAAAGTTAAATTTGCAAGTAACGATATACGATATTGATAGAATATTTAAATGGATTAATTGCTAAGTGGATTTATGAATTTTTTGAGGCCCATATTGTCTATCTTACGGTCGATCATACATGATGAGGGGAGAGTATTTGATTGAGATTTAATGAGGAATTAAAGAGAGAAGGTTTCAATGTTTCCTTTAAAAACCAATTTTCTTTCATTCATTAACTCTCCTAACAGATTTTTCCTACACTCCTCTGTCTTCCCCTCAAGGCTGAAAATCCGAGTATTCGTGGAAGAAAAATATTTTCAATACAAATTCAAATAAATAAATAAATAAGAAAGCGGTTCAGATTATTGCAATTTCTTGAGGTGATTCAATAGAATGCATATGTTTTATTCTTCATTCAAGGTGTGATTTTTGGCTTCATCTTAAGGTAATTTTCTTATGTTATTCCATGATTTAATCCATGGCGTTAATATAGTTTACCTCCCCTTATTCTACTTCTCTTTTGATTATATGCTTACCTCGTATGTATTGTTTAGGTCCCTAACTTTTCACAACAAACTTATATATGCCTGGGTTGTCGATCTACTTCCGTTATTAATTTGGATATTAATGACTAAATTTTTTTTAACATGGAAACTGATTTTAATTAGCTGATATAATTTTGTAGCCTTTCTTACACTTAATAATAAATAAGCTACATTGTTGATCAATTGAAAACATTTTGAAATTTGAATTCATGTCTTGTATGTTTGTTGATTTGTATGTAAATTCATTTGGTTACTATTTACATGATTCTAAAAGGTGTTTCAATTCAAAATTCAAAAGTGGTGTTTTGTGCAAAATTATAAACCTACTTTGAATCCTTCATAAGTGAGGGCTAGCTTTCTATTTGCTAATTTTAAGTTTTAAAATATACGCGTACGCACACATACTTATATATACATACACACACATATATATTTATATATATGTTGTATATATATACACACATATTTATAAACTAATGTTGTTTTAAATTCAAAATATTATTTGTAATTATTTATACAAGTCTATATATATATATGTTATTTCAATTCAAAGTTTATAAATGATACTACTGTGTAAGGTTATAGATGTAATTTTAAAATCTTCTTAGTTAAAGCTAGTTTTGAAATTATTAATTCTAGAAAATCATATAAATTAGTCATAGTAACGTTAACACACACACATATACATACATATATATACATATATATACATACATATATACATACATACATACATACATACATACATACATATACATACATACATATATATATTTGTATGTGTGTGCATGTGTATGCATCTATGTATAACTGTTTTACATGTATATTCAAAATTATCATTTTATATATAAAAATTAAGCACAACAAAATCACATATAAAGGGACAATTATATTCGTTGCAATGTAAATCCCAGCATCTACATACGGTCACATTAATCATGTACACTATATATTTATGTCACGTGCAATATACAAATATATGTGTATTTGATACTTATAAAATTATACATAAAAAGAAAAAGTGAAAAAAAATCATTTTATAAATAGATCAAATAAAATATTATCCTCCCTTTAGACTATATAAGCCCAAAAGATCTAAAATTAGGATTTCTTTTTGAAATCAACCTCTTTCACCAATTTTCTGTTGACCCGATTTCTTTAATGATATTGGAGTCGAATGATCTATATAGTTTAAGTTAGCAATGTTAAGGCAAACCGGTTGAAACCTACCCATTTAGTAGGGTGTCTAGAAAGGTAGTGTTTAAGGTTGGGTTTGAGTAACAAGTACTCTGCCCACCTGGCTACTGTCCTAGCCCGAAGGATGAAGTAAGCTCAAAGGTTATCCCTAATGTAAAGGTTCGAATTGATTTTGGGCATTGCGTTGATTTTCAAAATTTTCTTGAAAATTTAAAATCATATTTTAAATTCAAAAGTTAGGTTTAAAATACAGAAGGAAATTTTTAAAGAAGTTATAAAATACATTCAAATTTATAAAATATTTTTGAGAAGATAAATCATTAATTTAAATTTAAAATGTAATTAATATGATTAATTAAATTAAATAATTAATTAAAGTTTAATTGATTAAAACATTGTGTTGATAATGTATAACTATAATAATTGCAGTTATTTATTTATCTTAAACTTATTTATGGTAAATTTAAATTTAAATTTCAAATCAAATAAATTATTCAAATAAATTGTCTAATTAAATAAGTTTTATTTAACGAAGTAATTAAAACCAACTAATTAATATGTGCATATATATTGATATGTACATATAGAAAACTATAAATGTTATAGCTGATTAACTACCTTATACAATTTAAGATGGTAATATTAAATTCTAAAAATATTATATAAAATAAACTAAATATGATTTAATTAATAATGATTAAAATTAATTGAATAATATTTAATTAATACGATAAATGTATATTATATAAGTAAATTAAATCATAAAAGTTATAAATAAGTTAATACACATATAACAATATGTGTATAAAATTAAGTGCAACTAGAAAGAAATGCAAATGAGATTTAAGGAATAAGTGTACAGGTATAGTACATATACCATTGTTTCAAACGTGTTCGAGACCTGAATCACAAGAGTATTTCACAAGAACTCGAAATTGATATCACTCAATATGTGTTTATTAAAGATTATGAGTCCTTAATATATAAGTTATCCTCATTTATATACTAATAGATTAATTGCATACTCTTTAGTTGTTGTGCTTTCCTCAAGATAGAGATGTTATGTGTATTTCTATCAATATACTGATTAGATGAGGTAAGATAAATGCATGTACTTGCTGAGCTTTTCTTAAGGTACGTGCACTATATTAAAGCCATCACCAAATGGTGGGTACTCAAATTCAAGATGAGATTAGGACGTAGGCCATGGATTGGGAATTGAATATGATACAACTGATAAGGTATATCCATCACTTGTAGGTCTATGATTTATTGAGGTTTCCTCAAGGTTAAAATCCTAGGAAAATCATGACCTAACATCAACTAGAGAAATCGAAATATTTCTATTTTTTTAGCACTTTGAGAAAACATAAAGTCAAGTGGAAGCCTACTTAGAGAAATGAAACGGTAACATTTAACCTTTCTAATATTGTAAGAACGTTTTCTTTATAAAGTTAAATAATCTACATCGACAAATTTGTGCCACTAAAAAACTGATAAAATGTTTATCAGTTAAGATATACAAATGCACTTTTCTAAAGAGTTTGTTACGGTCTTTTAGTAGGGGTTCCTTTTGAATGTTTCAACCATTTGGAAAGTAAAACAAATATATAAGATTGGATGTAGATTAGGCATAATTTAGGTGAAGGGAGTGAATGGTCATCTCTGCTTCATGAAGAGAGATCAGAAATGAAAAATGTATAAAATACTAGTGGATAGTGAATATGGAATAAAAAACATGTATTTATCCCAATTGTGTTTTTCAAAAATAGAAAATTATTTTATATATAAGTCATTTCAATGATTTTTTAAGATATTTGAGCGAAAACTCTCGACCGTAAACTAGTTACAGTAAAAGAAATAAATAGCACATAATTAGTAATTGAATGGAGCTTCATATTTTATACACTATTATAGTAACATTAGAAATAGTGCAAGCATGTCATATAACAATTCTTAGTGGATGCATCAAGTTATAATTTTTTTTTCATAAATATACCAAGTGAAATGCTAACTGTTTTCAGTATTAACTGAAAATAAATCTAGTTTTATTTTAATATGAATATTATGAATATTCATTATAAGATAAAACTATAATTTTGGTATTTGTTTTCATAACAAAAGTGATGCGTAAGAAAATACGAAAGTATTCGAAATTTTTACAATTATTTCGAAATTAAGGACAAAGAACTCATTTAGTAGGAGTGACATAAGAGTTGGTGAACTCTTTGGATTGATATATAAAGATATATGCAGTCGAAAGTCTAATGATGCTAAAAAGGTTTCATATACTTTTTAATTTACATACGAAGTATCATAAAATAAACATGTGTATTTGATACACAAGCAGTATGTTTATGATAAGTTCGTAGAAAACAAAATGGAAGTTGAAAATATAACATGCAAATGTAATATTAGACTTTGATTTGATCAGGTATGCAAGTATATTGGAAAGGAGTTCCAAATATACCTAAAAACAAACACGATTCAATCTCAAAAGTCACTCCTCCCTGTGATACATAATAATGTATTGATAATGTGTAATAAAATTTTGTTGCATAAAGTATAATTAATGATGAGTAAAGTTGAATTGACTTCTTTATGTAAGAATGTGAACTTAAGACTAAGTACATAAGGTTAAATTTCAGTTTCCTTTAAATAATATTTACAATATTTTACAAAATTAGAGTTGGTGAAACAACCCCTATATATCCTAAGTCAAGGAGTTGACAGGTTATGTGTGTCGACAGACTATGTGTAATACTTATTTGTAAATGATCTTAGGTGGACCATCCCAAATGAGTTTGGGACTGATCATATTGATTGATAAGTTATGGTATGAGCATAAGTTTCATAAACTTAAAACCAAATCAATTATATATTTAAATATATATATGCAATTAAAAAATATTTATGAATGCCTGTTCCATTGCACTGAGAAACAATTATTATTTTAAGAAACACCAACTTCATGATAAAGAAATTTATTTTAGAAATTATTGGTAGCAAATTGGATTTAGATACGATCCGAAGATAAAACTAATTACAAAGGATGAAATGAAATTGACCAAACCAAATTGAAAAACTTAATTTGAATGTCTAATAAGAACTCTCGCACATTAAAAAGGAACTATGATTCACTTATTGATGTTGAGAAAAGAATTTCAATTATCAATAAACCATTAAGAGTGTTAAGTCTACCATATGGCATGATACACAAATCTGGAATTGATTCCAAATAAAGTAGAAAAATATGATTTCAATAGCTATACCCGAAGAGACATATCAATCAATGATAAATGTGTCTTCGAGAAGAAGAACAAAGCAGTTGGAATATAAGCTACATTGATAGAATACAATTATAATTAAACTATTACAATCGATTTAACAGATTAATTATTCAACATCTTGACTTAATTCGTATTTTTCTCAAAATATTTATTGTCTGGTATGACTTTGAGTTTCAATACATATACATTGACATAGAAATTCTAAATAATTATGTAGAATAAACCATTTTCTCACAACAACCAAATGTTATAAAGTCGATGGAGTGATAATGGAGTTTATGAGTATTGGATATGATCTAAGAAATGATAAGAAAGTATGATTCGATAAGCATTGAAGTTAAGCATGTATTGTGATGAAGAAATCAAATAGTTTGAATTTCAATCGAAATGTAATGGAAACGTCTCTATAAGAAATAACATTAAAGGTGCTTAAGATACTTTTGAAACTATAAATAAACAATAAACTTATGATTGTTAAGGATGTACTCGTGTTATTCTAAATTTAGTTGAATATTTTCGATATTGGATTTGAAATTGAAATCTTTTATAATCGGTAAAAGAGGATGTTGGGATTATCCCAAAATGATATACATGAACACCATATTAAAATCTTTAATACGGAGCATGTAAGAAGAATTTCTTATGCATTAGCAATAGGAATCATCGTACAAGTTGTATTGTCTATATTATTGGACCTCGCTTATGTATTCGATGCATAAGGAAAGTATTTAATATGAAAAATGTAACATCCCGCTATTTTAGACCATTCAAATCGACAATTAAACCATACGTGCCAGACTTGAATAATTCAAAACAACAGAATTTTAATAAAATTTGGAGCAAATAAAACCAATCATAGAATCACAGACACAAAATATGAGAAATAACTCGCATCGGAATAAAATAAACATAGTAGTTCATAAAGCTACTAGATGCACACTCTCAAAACAAATACATAATACCAGAGTCTGAAAGAAAATAACTATAAATACAAATACATAAGTCCACTGATACATAAGCAAAGCTGAATGGAAATAACTGAAATAGAAATATAGATAGATAGCTAAATCTCCAGCAGATCTCTAGCTCCAAAGATGAATCCAAAGTTGTGATACTCAGGCCGACCCGAGCGTAAGGCAAAACAGAAAACACTCGAGTCATGACATGCATACTTATAAAATGTAAATCAACTCAAGTGAACTGTATAAAAATGCATCAGTAACTTAAAGGATGCTTAGGATCGCTCATCCTTTAAGGATCCGTTAAACTATATACTATGTAGTAATATACGCTATTATAATAATGTTTAAAGTAAAATAAACTATTAAAACAGCGTTAAGACGTTACCCATATCTCCCTTAACACATTTTATATATTCCTATAGTCTATACAGTATCGTAATCTCCTCCGTACTGGGCGTCGTCATAGGGCACTCCATAGGTATGGTACAAAACAAACTCGTAGTGGTCTCGATAAGGTAGGTGACACGGCACAACTAGGCAATGCTAGGGTTGATATACCAATTACACTTCCGGGCTAGTGGTAACGCATAGACGGAGCTATTGCCCAACTCGATCCACACTCCCAAATCAAAGGTGCGCACCAAATCAATCACAAAGTAATAGAATGGCAATCGAAGAAGTGTGTCCGATCAGAGGAGCTACCTCACTTGGCCCATCAATTGCTCCTGTTTTAGCCACCTTATGCTAACTCATGGGAGTCGGGTCCACGTATATACGTCAAATAGAATGTCGCCGCCATCCTACTTC
This sequence comes from Allium cepa, assembly GCA_030765085.1. Taxonomy (NCBI): domain Eukaryota; kingdom Viridiplantae; phylum Streptophyta; class Magnoliopsida; order Asparagales; family Amaryllidaceae; genus Allium; species Allium cepa. The sequence goes on from CM060938.1 coordinate 807,488,500, forward strand.
ATTCTGGAATCTCCACTGCGTACACGGTTATTAAAGTGGTTCTCGGTATTGGTAGAGAGTGTGACAATATCTGATCCCGGTCTCTTTAATAACCAAACATTATTATAACACGTGGTTATTTATTTTCAAATGGTTTACATTTCATGTCGAAACATATTCATTTCAAACCATTTAAATTCGATACTATTATTCCTTTAAAGTAATATTCAATTAACACTTTAAAATTTATACACTTAATTATAACACTTTAAAATCATCATATTTTAGAAACTATAACACTTTGAAAACGTGACCTTTAAAATCATAGCATTTTAAAAACATTTTCTTTACCAGTAGTTTATATAAAATCAAGGTGTTATAAATACTTATGATTTTAACATAGTTATTATACAAAATCTATTTTTGTTATAATAAATTATTTATTTGGATATTAATTAAGCTATGATTTTAGTTAAATAAAATTATTACAATAATATCCAACTTAAGCAGTATTTCCTTACATTAAGTCAAAAGTACATTATTAACTTAACATTTATTATTATAGTAAAGAAAATTATTATTATTATTTAAAATATACTATTACATTAATTAAAATTATATTATTAGGTTAGATTTATAAATATTATTATTAAGTAAAATTGGATTATTAAATTAAATTAAATTTTATATTATAAATTAAATTCCAAAAATTACATTTTTAAAACATTATACCTATAAAAATCTTTATCACATATAAAATAAATATATAAATTTTAAAAATCATTAAATTAAATTAAAATTTCATATATTTAAAAAAAATCCAAAATACTTAATAATTTTTAGAAAAACATTTTAAAACCAACCATGGGTCTGTATAAAATTTTCTAGCCTATGGTCAAGTGATATGGATATGTATCATTTCAATCTGTTATTTATTAAATTCCCGGGTATATATCATTTCAACCCGCAATCTCAAGTCAAATAAAAATCGCTCGAGCCTATCATTTCAGGTCATAATGATTTTTTCTTATTCTAAAGATCGTTCGGGTATGTATCATTTCAACCCGAGTGAGGGAACTTGCAGTGTGAGAACAGAAATGAAATAAACAGGATAATATATCATATCATAACATATCATGGCATGTGATCATAACAGATATAACATCATGTGATAACATAACATAAGCATATATGAATTACTAACATCACATGCATATCAATACAAGTCAAGTGACATCAATTCACTAGTTATAAGTATGTGTGTCGAGAGTGATTAACTCACCTTCTTTGGCTAGAAAAGATGATTCAAACAAAACAAGACAGCCTCGAATAAGCACGACAATCACGAACAAACTCGAGTGGAAGGAGAACTCAAATCCAAATCTTAGAAAAACATAAACAAAAAATATGTAAATAATTAAGTCTACATAAATAAATAGATTATACAAAATATACTTATGAAAAAAAAATACATGAATAGGCTAGCCAACATGGAAATAGGCTCGGCCACATGATGCAAAGGCTCGACCAAAAGACAATGGGTTCGGCCACCATGGTTTTTGGTCAAGACAAGGCACGGCCATGGGATGGCAATGGTTGCTTGGGTTCCCAGCAAGGCAAGAGGAAGACAAGAGGTATTTGGGGAGGCAAAAGGTCACGACTAGGCAAGATAAAGGTGATGGTCATGATGATGTTTGACTCGGCTAGGTTCGGCCATGGATATGTTTTTCTTGTTCACGACAAGGACATGGGAAGTGGCGATGTCATGAGTTGTCATGGCCTAGATTATGTTTGTGGTTAGGCAATGGGAAGGCAAAAAGGTTCAGGTGGTTCGGCCTTGAGATGGTGGCCAAGCACGGTGATGATGATAAGGGGTTCGGCTATGGTTTTGTCAAGTGGTGATGGTGATGACATGAAGGTTCGACCTAGGGTTTTTGATGAGTAGGGGTGTGGCCGATCATATGATGGTGGTAGCAAGGAGAATAGGTCTGCTATTGGAGAGGAGTGATGTGATGATGGACGACCATGGATAAGAGGAGGTGAGGCAAGGGATGGCGGCCGAAATCATAAGGAAAAAAGGAGAAAAATTAGAGAAAAAATGGAAAAGAGAGGAAGATAGAAAACTTACTGTAAAATGAGCAGTGGAAAAGTGAGAAAGAGAAAGAATGAGAAGTCAGTAAAACAAAATGAACGTGTATTTCATATTAAAGAGATGACTTCTCACTTTCCTAACATCCATTCTTGTGACTCCTAGAATTCTAGCCCATTAGCCAAAGTCCATTTAAATAAACAAGAAAAATCTAATCAAATTCACGCCTAAAACCCAAATAAAAATATAAAAATAAAATACGAAAAATAATTGCTTGTAATACGCTGAAAAATTACATATTTGAAAAGTATAAATCAGATTTTAACAAAACAAAAAGCAGAAAGAATAACAGAATCAAATCCAGCTTCATAAAAAAAAAATCAAATTTAAAATCAAATTTAAAATTTTCAACAGGAAGTCAAACTTTGACCCAGTTTAACCAAAATTTGAAATTTCAGAATATTTTTAATTTTATTATACTTGGAAAAATAATTCACATCAAAACCCAAAAATACATTTTATAATTCTAAATTTATCAATTTTAAATGATTTAAATTTAAAGTTTCAAATAGAATTTCAATTAAAATATTTACCGAAATTGTAAATTGTTACAAATAAAGATCGCCAAATGACGGTTTAAAGTTTTCTCAAGCATTTATGAAATACTAGAGAATTTTTCAAAGAAATAATGAACTCCTTACGAAGGAGCACGGACTCGAAGTTCATAAGTGATATCGAGAGTAGTATGTCAATCCTAATTTCATGTTCAATATTAAGTCAAGAACTTCAAGTTGAATACGTTCCAAACAATAAGTAGTGGTTGATTTAACCAAAGGCTAAGTACATTGTCTTGAATAACACTGCAATAAATGAAGTATAAATAAATTCACAAATTTATAACTTAGCTACGGGGAGCTACAGGTGATTCCAAATGTTAAGAATCTCACGACATTGTTATATGATAACAACATTGCGATATAGATTGCGAAAAAACATGGAGCTCACTAGAAGTCAAGAAACATACTCCAAAAAGTTTCACATGATAAATGCAGTATATCAGCATCGGAGATAGTTAAATGACAAAGTAGAAAATTAAAACAATATAACATACCGTTTAGCTTTTGAGAAAACTGATCGAAGGAGTTGGAATAAGATTCAATGTTGAACTAAGTGCGAATGGGAGATCGATTGAATTAGGAGTATGCCCTAGGGGCAATTATGTAATTTGTTACATATATCAACCTCGATAACCATTCTTGTTCAAAATAAAAGGTGTTTTCTTTCTATTATACACTTGTCATATTGTGATACATTAGTTAATTATTTAATTTGAGTATATTAAATAGAAAATTCTTAAATGATATGTTATATGATAGTAATTATAGTGTGTTCTAATCAAGAGAAATTTACCACATTAAAAATTGCATTTTATTTTAAATATTCCTAGTCAAGATGTCTTGAGATAGAATATCGATACATTCATTGAGGCTAGATTTTCTTATGCTCTCCAAATGTTAGGAAGTTTATTACTCATGGCTACTTGGGGCATCAAGGAGTTATGTACCGATAGTTATTGGATAGCCATGGATGTCTCACCTAAGAGTTTTCTACTAGTTAATATAACTAATGTAACATGAAAAATCTAGAAGTGACGATATTACATAGTTCTCTCGATTTGAGAATATTGTTGAACTTCAATATGGACACTTCACTTTGATTAAATTTAAATCATGGCATGTCGTATATCATACGACTATAGTTGGGTCTGAGTTGAAGCATTGAAAGTGAAACGCTATTCAATAGAAAATTCGCTTTCTCAATTATATGAGGTTAGTTTCATGACCAACTGTAGTCAACTCAGACATAAAGTCTCTGGCTAAAGCAATACAGTTAATAATAATTGTTGTTTTGAACCAAAGCTTTTTTTAGACTTACTAGGTTAAATATTAATTAATATTTATGAAATATTGATTATTAAATTTTATTTGGTTTGTTTGAATACCATTAGTATTTAATAAAGTGTGCATATGAAAGTTATACATGTGCATATCAATATACGATATCGATTGAATATTCATATTAGGTATAAAATATTGATTACCAAGTGGGCTTGGGAATTTTTGAGACCTATATTTCCATTTTTATGTTGGACACAGATGATGAGGGGGAGAGAATTTTATTGATACTTATTGAGGAATTAAAGAACGAAGATTTTAATGGAGGAATTGGTAAGGTTTCAATGTTTCCTTTAAAAACAAATTTTCTTTTTTTCATTCATTTAACTCCCCTAGTGAATTTGTTTTCTCTTAATCTCTTCTATGTTTTCCTTATGGCTGAAAATCTATGTCTGCATGGAAGAAAAATATTCCTAAAATAAATCTAAATAAAATCAAATAAATAAATACAAAAGTGGCGCTTTAAATCGTCAAAATTTCTAGAGGCAATTCAATCGAATCTAGTAGTTGTATTCTTCACTCAAGGTGTGATTTTTGGCTTTATATTAAGGTAATTTTATAATTTTATTTCATTATGTAATCCATGGTGCTCATACAGTTTACATCCTTTTATTCAACTCCTCTTTTGTTTATATACTTATCTTTTATTTATTGCTCACATCCTAAACTTTTTAGAATGAACTTATATATGCTTGGATTGTCCGGTCTATAAGTTTGCGGAATAGGGATCAGAAGGCTAATTTAGCACTAGAGGGGGGATGAATAGTCTTTTCTAATGTTTATAAAACTTTTGAATCATTTGAGATTATAGTTTAAACAATGCAACTAACAATCACAGATTCAAACTCAGATAAATATAAATGCAGTAAAAGTAAAAAAGAAAAGACCGCACCATAATTTTATACTGACTCGATTTCAAGGCTACAAGACACACCCACCAGACTTTTAGAGCTTTGGGTAGATTCACTTGATTCACACGGGCCACAAGCGCACTCACCTGAAGTTTTGGGTCATCAAGCATGCCCAATTGATTTATACGGCTACAATTACATCCACAAGTATAATAGTATGATTTGATAGAGTTTACAGAATTAGATCTTCGACTTGGATACAAATGACCCTATAACCTTTGAATGGCACTTTGATTTTGTTTGAGTTAGAGAGATGAGAGAAATCTGAGAGTAATCAATAGAGAATCAAATCAATAGAGTTTGAATTTGATTCTAATTGAATTTGAGAATATTTTGAGTAGATTTTCATTTAGAAATCAAGAGAGTAAAAGAAGAGAGAGAAATATGAGAAAGAAGTTAATGAAAATTCATTGGTTCAAACCTTATTTATAGAGAAACAATAGTCATGTCCATCCATGAATTTGAATTTTGAAATTTTCGGTCTATATGTCGACATATATGTATAAGATATGTTGATATATCCCTTTATATTTTGAAAAACATTTTGTTTTAAAATCTTTTGAAAATTTTAAGTTTCGAAATATATTTTAATACTTTGTAAATTCATTTAATCATATTCTAATCATAATAAAAATTAAGAATATTTATAAAATAATTTTAAAATATTTTAATATATATATAAAGGATTAAAAATAATATAAAAAATATATATGATGTATAAGTGAATATATATCAAAATTAAAGTATTATTAAATGTCGAAGTTATACTTTGAAATATTATAATTATTTAGAAAACATAAGACTGAAAATATATCAAAGCTTAATAGAGTAAGGTATATAAAATACTTAAAAACTTATTTACTCAAAACGTTACATTCTTGTAAAAAGTTAGGAATCATTTGAAGGCTATTTTATCCTGTACAGTCTTTTTAATCAATACCTGTCTAATATCCTGCACTATATACTATATCTATATTGATAAAAATATTAATACCTATATTTTATCTAATGCCATTTAGTTGTTGCCATCAAAACCCATGCCTTAGGTACTAAAACAGTCTGGTTTTGTTATTGAATTGGATAATAATGGTTAAAAAGCATTTTGATTTGGAAACTAATTTTAATTAGTTGAAATAATTCTGTAATCTTACTTACACATAAACATAAATAAGCTAAATGTGTCGATCGTTTTGAAAACAATGTTGAGAATTGAATTCATGTTTCGTATGTTTGTTGATTTTGTACTTAAATTTATTTGGTTATTGTCTACATGATTCTAAAAGGTGTTTCAATTCAAAATTCATTAGGGGGATTTTGTGCAAAATTATAAGCCTACTTTGAATCCTTCATAAGTTAAGGCTACCCGTCTATTTTCTTACTTTAAATTTCAAAACACACACGCATGCACATACACACACAGATATTTATAATTTATTTTGTTTTAAATTAAATATATTATTTGTAATTATTTATACATGTGTGTGTATTATTTCAATTCAAATTTTATAGAAGTTACTTTTGTGTATCATAGGTTTAATTTTAAAACCTTCCTCTATATTTTAAATTATTAATTTTGGAATTCAAATCAAATAATATAGTCGTAGTAACATCAATAAACACACATACATATGTATGTATATATGTGTGTATTTATGTATGTACTTGTTTTATATGTATATTTACATTTGTTATTTCATATAAAATAACATACGTAAATAATAGCATATATATACAAGGACAAATGTGTCTGCTGCGATGAAAATCCCAACATCTACATACAGCCACATAACTATGTACACTTTATAGTTGTAGCACGTGCACTATACAATATTAGTGTATTTTATAGTCTTATAAAATTAAAACTCAAAATGGAAATAAAAAAACACTTTTTTTATAAAAAATAAAATTTTATTTAAAATATATTAGATTTGATCTAAAAACCCTTTAGACTTCATAGACCCAATAGATCTAAAATTAGATTTTTTTTTTATATAAAAAAGAACCTATTTAACCACTTTAAAATGGCCAAGTTCCTTCATATTTAAAGTTAGATAGTTTTGGGTAGATTCGTAGGTAATTGGTGAAGCTTGGATTAAGCCCATTTGCTTATTTTAGGATTTAGGCTTAGTGGAGCTGTTGGGATAGCCCCCAAATAATCTCTACACTTCCCAAAATCAGTTCTAACCTTAATTAATCTTCTCCATAGACAAAAGCAACCTTAATCCCTATTTTAATTAGAAAAATCAAGTAATTTGATGGATTAAATATTAGATCTAGGGATTGCTACATAGGAGTTTGTGTCTTTACTGATTGGTTGACTTTATCTTCGGATTTGTGTATTCGGTGATCTAGATGAGTGTTTTATCCTTCTCACTTTATTATGCTAGTTTATATAGTTAAAAACAACTTTTTAAAGCTTTAAAGGATTTATAACGTTTATTTGACCTTAATAATAGTTTTAAAATGATTTTACAAAGATAATTGTTGAATTAAATTCATTTTTGGGTGTTAGACCAAACCGATCGTCATTTTTTATTTTGGTAGATCTAGGATGACATAAATGTTTGTATTTCTTGTATATGATATTTGAATGATGTATAATACTTGAATGTAGTTATTTGATCATATTTTGATTTATTAGGGTAATATGTGAGTGGTCGTCATTTGAATGGACCGATGAGGAAAAGTGTATGAAAATGCATGCGATCGTTTTTGAGTGATATTGATGGACTTAAGAACTCATACTTTTGGCCACTTGGTGTTCGAGGTTGAGAAGATGGAATTTTGGTGAAATCAAGGAGTGGTCCTTAATGGTATGAAATAGTGGTCAGGGTGGCTACTTCGAGTTTTGGTTACACAACTTTGGGCTAGAGCTTTGAACACTTCTAGGAAATGAGTGTATGTCTTTGAGCATGGGGACCCCAAGAGGTATTGGGACTTAGGATATTTCAGCTTTGGAAGTGATCGAAACCTAGAATAATTGACTTTGGGGCATTGCACATGATCTCCAGGCGTAGGCATGGGTGACTTTGGGCTTTAGGAGAGGAGGCCGAGAGGATTTGCATTAGTTTGTACTTAGCCAAGTTTGGCTAAGTACCCAACCTAAGTGTCATGATTGGCCGCTTTAGAGTGGTCGGCACTGACCATTACAAAATCTGGTCAAAGATGACCATTTTTATAGAGGTAAAGAAGGGGTCTCTAGGAGTATCATCGGGTGTTGTTCGATGCTTGGTTTTCATGTTATGGCATTATAATAAACAGATTTGCAAGTGAAGCGATGATGTGATTCTTTGACTGGGTAATTCTGGGACATTAATGTGGCGACTCTGTTACTTTAGATAGACGTCTAAAAATGTTCCAGACTTTGATGTATCGATGTGTGAATTGATTTGGTCGAGTACTTTGGATGAGAAGTACATATGGACTTAGTGATAATCCGAGGAGGCACGTTCGATGATGTGAAGCGATGTGGTAGGACATCGTGTGTTCTGATATCGAATTGTGTACAGAAGGGATCGTTGATAACTCTCGATGTGATAGATGTTTTGTGAGACTAGGATATGTGAGGACGCTTGGCTATGTACTTTAGACCTTGGTGATGGTCTAGCCTGCCTTGGTGATGGTATGTTATCGAATATCGAATCCAATTGTGACATCATATGTCATCGACCTTAGTGATGGTCATACAAGTTATCAAATATTAGAAGGCATCTTGGTGATGATACAAGACCCTGGTGATAGTCAGGGTGAAGTGAGATCTTGGTATATTGCAAGACCTAGGTGATGGTCAAGACAAAGTTGGACCTATGTGATGGTTGTTGTTGTGTGTGTTCACTATGTGTTTGCTATAATTGCTAAGACGGGTGATTGTTGTATGGTTTTGATGGTTGTTATGTGACATAGGTACTATTGAGCAGGTACCCTAGCACCTGGTGTTATGCTTGGTGTAGTATACCATTATGATGATGATAGTATATAGAGTGTTACATGCTAACTTGCTGGATGCAAGGATAGATCAGATATGATGTTTCATACTTAGTGCTTCTGTTTTAATATGTCGACTTTTATAATATCTTGAGATTGGATATCACTCACACCAGATTGTTTCCTAATTCGTGGTTTTATGCTTTGCTTCTTATTATCTCGAGTATTTTTAAATGAGTAGCAGGTTTGGGATTACCGCATGGAGCTCTTTAGTGGATGAGCAGGAGGCTAGCTCTTATATATACCTATATTTCAAAGCTTATTACTATTCCGCTATGTGGCACAATGGAGCTTTATTAGTGCTTTACTTTTATTTATAAAAAGTAAATTCGAGTTCCTTATTTAATATATAAACACTGTGATCTGTGTATATATCTTTGATAAACCTGGTGTACTCTAATTGTTTTGTTTATATAAGTCTTTACTGTCTTGACTGTGTTATATATGTGATGATTATTATAATTTATCATTACTTTATTAGATGCACAATAGGTTTGTCTATTGGAGTTTGACCATTTTACCCCTAGCGATCGTCCTACATCGACTGGGTACCACTACAATGCACTCTACATATTACATTAGGTATAAGAGGTGCAAGGTTGTTCTCACATTTGGTACCATAGCTTTGGGTGTGTCGAACAATATGCAAGAGAGCGTACTTATTATGTATTATGGTTTTTAAAACTATATATTAGTAGTATATATAGTATAGGTCACAATGCACACACGAGTACCATCAATGCAGTTTTCCTTTACGAGTGGTTGATCATTCTTATTAAAAAATTTAAGAATGAACCGATATACAAGGAACGCCGCTACGAACTCCATTTCAAAATTAGAGGAAGTGGAAGTAGGCTCAGAGGCGGCGAATCCTGAATGCAGACCATGGTCACTGAGATGATGAGGAACATGCTGTGAAACGCCAAAGTTCTGCTCCAGTTGTTGCAATTGGTGGTGATGCTCATGTGCAAGCATCCAGAGCTAACTTTGCCTTGTTGAATAAGGACTACTCTTGCATTGCAGGTAAACCATTCCTTGGAATGGAATCAATTATGGAGGTGAAGAATTGGTAGACGCCTATAAGCTTATCCTGGAGGACTTCGAGCTAGAAGATGCAATGAAAAGAAAGCTGGCTTCTCAACAATTTCAAAGTCAAGTAATGAACTAGTGGAATGTTGAGAACAAAGCTACTCCCTAGGATCAATTTACTTAGGAACATTTCAATAAGATTTGAAGAGAAGTTTTATACCGACTATCTAGAAGTCAGTATTATTTAAGAGGTTTGCTAAGTTAAAATAGAGAAAGAAGGCTATTTCTAAGTTTCTGGATAAGTTTGACATGTTGTCAAAGTACGATTTGTCCTTTATCGACACTCTGTTAAAGAAGAATGAGAAGTTCATAGTTGGCCAGAATGAGTGCTTGGGTAAGAGGATGATTGGCCCATTAATGAGACCTTAGAGAACGTCATGGAGAGGGCTTTGTGGCGAGAAGGCCTGTATTCGAAACTAAAATCCGAAGTTGTTGTTTCTAAGTAAGAGACAAAGTTGCAAGTGAGCGGCGGAGGCAAGAGGAAACGAAATAAAAAGAAAAGATCTAGTCTCTTGAAGAAGATGACCATCAAAGAGGGAAGTGGGAACTAGTATGCTTTAATTGCAACGCGAGGGGTCATCTTAGCAAGAACTTTAGGGATTTGAAGAGATAAAAGAGGAGGTGCTTCGACTATGATAGGACTGATAACATGAAGAAGGACCATCAAGAGTTACAATGGAACAAGCAAAATGTGTATACCTATGCATTGAGTGTCGTTCCTTCTTCGTCGATACTTCGTCGACTGCACCATCGACGAAGAAGAAAGGGAAAGACGGCACTATTCGAGGTATGCTTTTCATTTACGATATACATATATGTGTTTTATTTGATATTGAAATATTAGGCCATTTATATCCAATGACCTAGTGATTAGGATAGGGTTGAATCCTGATCCAGTACATTAATATCTAATTGTTTCGAACTTGGTGAATGGTTCGGTCATCCTGGGTGTGGTTTGTCGAGACTTAGTGTTGTTGAGTTCGATATCGTTGGGGATGGATTGACCGAAGGGATATGGGGACGTGGTGGATTATAAGATGCTACAAATGATGAATGGGATTGAAAGAGAGTGAAAGCTAGAATTAGACTGTTCACTTAAGGGTACAGTTATGTTTAGCTTGGTGAATTCGCTTAAGATCCCGCATGAGAAGTGGTCATTATTACCCGTAATGAGGCAATATCCAAGGTGATCGAACTACCACCATGTAGAGAGATTTATTTCCATACGACTCAGTGGATAATGCTAGGCTAAAATTATATATTTGAGAAGGTTTGTACTAAAAGAGCGATGAAGGCTGGAAAAGTAGCTAAATGACCAGTGAAAGAGGGTTCATTCGTGTGAGTATACTCGGGTGAAAAGTATTTATAGTATTCGCATATTGGGACAATGATCATTTGAGATAGCATCGAGTTTTTGGAGCTAGGTGAGCTTGTATTAATATTTGTAAGTGATATTCTTGTCTTCCAGGGGAAGAGAAGCATGAGATACACTTTAAAAGTGCAAAAGGTGTTTAGGAGACAAACTAGCTTAGGAGTAGTGTCCTATTGTATATACGATTTGAGTATACGAATAATTATGATTTCTGATCAAGATGAGGGCTAGGGCCAAAAGTATTAGCGGGCTAGAATATTTGACCTAATCTAATAGAGCGTATCGGAGCTAGTTAAAGGCGAGGCGTTGGACTAGCAATGATCATTACTAAGGTAGAGAGAGGGTAGAGTTTGAGGAGATGAGGCAGTGAGGACTCGACCAAGAAGGTTGGGTCCGTGAAGATGATAGATTTATTATACTTGAAACCGATGGACTTAGGAATGGGGTACCATGAGAGCATCATCATTCAAGACTGATTATACGTCTCAGTGGCCATAAAATATATAGGATGGACGTCGGATTTGATTATACAACTGCTAGGGATTTGCCAGTGGAAGTAGAAACAAACATAGTTGGACTGCTAAGGACTAGAGGAGGGTAGGGTAGCATTTGATTCACAATAGATAGATTGATGAAAAGCGCTAATTTTATACCCATAAAGTCAAGTGGAATGACAATGAACTGGTCAGGTTGTATATGAAATGGATTATGCGATCATAAGGTGTACTAAAGAGAATTTCAAGTGATGGATTTCAGTTATCCATGAGTGGCTACTGGGAGGAGCTTACAAAGGCACTGAAAAGGATATTACTAGATAAATTAGATGATATCAAGATTGACCCAGAAGCTTTAAAACCTCTTAGGATCATTCGTATAGTTGGACGTGATACAAACTAGCATAGGAGGAAGATGACATTGGTGAAGGTTCAATGGAAAGAAAGAGAGGACTTGAGGGATCGAAGAAAGCGTGAGGACCACTTATCTGGAGCTCTTTACTTGGTGAGACTTTCCATTTATTGCATTGACTTTCACTTTCGATATCATATAGAGTATTGCAATGCTCAACATGCTAGGATAGGTGTAAATATTGTATGTTGCTTATGTGTGCATGTTAGATGTTTGATATGATTGCTTGTTATTGTTAGGCATACTTGGTAACTATGTTAATTGACCTTACCTTGTTTGATTGGGATATCGAGATTGAACTAGAAGTTTTGAGATCCCCTAGGCTCATTTGAATAGTTGGACATGATACGAAGTAGCTTGGGAGTAGACGACGTTGGTGAAGGTTCAATGTAGTAAATTTACTTAGTGAGGACCGAGCAGAGCATGAGGTCCATTTACACAAAGCTCTTTACTTAGTGAGACTTCCTATTTATTGTATTTACTTTCACCTTCAATATCATATATAGTAATGTAATACTCTACATGCTAGGATAGGTGAAAATATTGTTTGTTGCTAATGTGTGCATGTTTTATGTTTGGTATGATTGCTTGTGGTGGTTAAGCATGCATGGTAACTATGTTGATTGATCTTACTTGTTCGATTGGGATTTCAGGGGCGAAATTCCCAAAAGGGAGAGGGAGGAGAGCATAACAACCTTCATTTAATGTACCAGAGGATCATAAAATATTTTTTTTCAATCCAAATTGGATTGTATGAGGCTATAACTTTGGAGAATTTTGAGCAGTGACATTTATGAACTTAGTAATTATATTGGATGGTTTTGACTTTGAAAACTTGTAAGGACCATAACTTATTAAATGAGCCGAACTAGGGTCTAAAGCATGTCCAAATGAAAGATATTATGGTTTTTCTTTGCATAGAGAACAACATATTAGACTTATCGTTTGGGAGATATAACCATTTTCATAGAGTTAGGGGTACGCTCTAGCGGCAATTATGTAATTTTTGACATAAATCGAACTAGATAACAACCTTTTCAGAATAAAAGGTGTTTTCATTATAATATATATATATGTATATATATCATATTGTAATATGTTAATTAATTATCTAATTTAAGTATATCAAATAGAAAATCCTTAAACGATATGTTTACATCATAGTAATTACAATGTGTTGTAATCATGAGAAATTTATTAAAATAAAAATAACAGGTTATTTTAAATTTACTTTGAGGAATTAAAATCTGTTAGGATCCATCCGTTGAGACAAGAGTATGTAATGCTCTCCAAACGAGACAATGTATTACTCATGGATTTTGGGGGTACCATATGGTTATGTACCAATAGTTATTGGATAACTATAAAATGACTCACTTAAGAGTTTTCGGTTGATTAATATAACTAACGTCAAGAAGAGAATCTCGAAGTGACGATATTGCATAGTTTTCCCTATTTGAGAATATTGTTGCACTTCAATATGGATACACCACTTTGATTATAGTTGAATCATGTCATGCCATGCATTGAACGAATATATCTTGGTCTGAGTTAAAGCATTGGAAGTAAAATACTATTTAATGGAGAATTCATCTCCTCATTTATGTGAGATTAGTATCATGCTCAACTGTATTCTACTCAAAGTCAAAGTTTGTAACTAAAGTAATATAGTTAATAATAATTTTTATTGTTGAATTAAAGATTTAGTGTTTGGACTAATTTAAACGTGGACTATATTCGAATTTTTAACAAAACCAAATTCCATAAGTCCTACTGTGGTATAATATCGACGAAGAGAATTTGTGAACATAATCATTACTACCAAATATTGCTTTCAATAAACTTTTATTTACTAATAAGATTTGTAAGCGATAAATTCAGCCAAAATATCACAGCATTAGCTAAGGTGATGTGCGAATGTTAATATTCGAATGATTCGATATTAATTACTGATTGAATTTACACTTTTGAGTCGTACAACCATAATGGTGAATAGTTCGAAAGGCCATATGATTTAATTAATTTATAATTGTTATAAATTATTTAATTTATAAATATTTATGAAATATTAATTATTAGATATTAAATGATTTGCACGAATACCATTAGTATGTAATAAAGTGCATATATAAAAGTTAAATACGTGTGTATCCATATACGATATTAATAGAATATTCAAATTGGATTTAAATTGATTAATTGCTAAGTGGGTTTGAACTTTTGAGGCCCATATTGCTTATTTTATGGTTGGTCATACATGATCATGGGAGAGGAGCTGAATGAGATATAACGAGGAATTAAAAAGAGAAGGTTTTAAAGGAGAAAATTGGAAAGGTTTTAATGTTTCCATTAGAAACAAATTTTCTTTCTTTCATTCGTTAACTCTCCTGATAATTTTTTTCCTACACTCTTGTGATGACCCTCCTTTCTGACCCCTGGCAACAACATTTAATCCATGATATTCGTGTACTATCGCCCAAGCATCCGAAAAATGAATTGTCGTAGGGTAAAATAAAGAAAGGAACTGAAATCTTGCAACGAAACTGTTACATAGAACATAAAAGTAATATAGCACATAAGGCTACTTCATAACTTGGAGTTATTAGAGTTAAACAAAAGTACTACAATCAACTTACGTAGTTATAACAACCTGTCTTTACATATGCTGAAATAAAATACACTTACAAGAACTAAACTAATATCGGAAACATACGACTAATAAATAAAGGCCTCCTGCATGAACGTCGTCTTCAAAAGAGCCCATAAAAGACTTGCTACTCTCGGACTACTTAAATATAATTGAGTGCCCGAGTGTTTAGTGGAAACAAACAATTTGGGTCAGACAATATGTTTGGTATGAGTAAAACTCTAAATAATAAGTGTAATTAAACAGTAACATGTGAGACCACGCCGCCAAACATGGAATGGGTTTCATCTCATAAGAAAAACATCCAAATGTAAAGAATGGATGCAAATAATTAACATTGCAAAGAGTGCTATACTCTTCTCGATGCAATTAAGTTAAACAAATTTAAAGGTTCGATTCAAATGGAAAGGGAAATTTACCATCAATGAATAGGAAGGTGCACCCCCTTACCTAAAGTATACATCTGGAATATATACTTGAGAACTTCGATGGCTCTCGAAAACCATTAAGCCGGACCCCGCCAATTGTTAGCGAGAATCCGAGTATTTCACATCTCAACGTGCACAACCGAATCCAATCTAGAGTGGATATGAAAATACCTTAATCGGAGCAACCCCACATAGCTTGGCCCCCTCTTGCTTATTGGACTTAGTCATTTCCAACAAGGGATAACAAACCTCAAATGAGTAGCACTTCGTCTTAGAATGACGAAAAACAAAGAAGGCTGAGGTAATCAATAGTCGAAAAACCAACTATCGAAGATAATAAAATGACCGTATATGGACAGTAAACCTCTACTCGTCGATTTCAAACTTGTACTATTTCTTGGTAAAATAAAATCGGGCAAGTGAAGATAGTGTTACCTCTAGGAAATGCCTTGATGACAATTTTGACATTCGAGACAGTGACAAGTTTCCACACCTCAACGTTTAGCGCCAAGAGTATGAATAGATTCTTTCCATATAAGTGATGTTGTTTATGGAAACTTCTTTTCCATAACCGAATCAAACTTTTACTTTTAAAACCAAACTCGTGCTTGGGCTTCTCATTACAAGTTTTTAACTTTAAACAACTTTGTAAATGGTTCATTAACTTCAAAACACCCTTATAAAAAAGATTTAATCACTTAAAACATCCTTATTAAATAAATTAATTATCTTTAATTAATAATAATAAGAATGATTAATTATATTTAAACTTCGTTAATTAATTTGTTAATTAAAAAGGGTTAATCATTTTTAAACATCATTAATTAAATTAATTAATTAATTTTAAATCTCATTAGTTAATGTAACGACCCGATAATTTTTAATAATTTTATTCGTTTTATTTATTTAATTAGTTGAATTCTTATGAAATTTTAAATAATAAAATTTTGAAATAAAAATTTGATATTTGGAATACGTCTATTTAAACATAGCCACTGGTAAATTTTCATCAGAAAATATGGAAGTTTATTTTTCTAGTCTTATTTTATTTAAATTTATATCAGTTAATATTTGATGATAATTAAATGTTTACCAAACCTAAATATTTTTCAATAGAAAAATTGTAAATCATCTTCTGAGCAAGGACTCACATTTCGTTTCTCAAAATTTTTACTGTTATTGCTCCGTCGATCTTATTTTCGATGAAATAATAGTCGAATTTAAAAGTATTCCAAAACCTAAATATGTCAACATGAGAAGTTTTATTTAGAACACTCTGTATCAGACTGCGTAATTCGTTTAATTTTGGATGTTTCTAGCTCCATTTGGATTTTTACGTACGGAATAGCAACGCATATCAGTGTCCGTATTGATTTTTGATCGGATAATCGTGCCACTGATATCTGTATGCCATTTTGATCATCTCGTCGGGTTGATCTCTACAGTATATTCAATTCTGTGTTTTGAAGCCCGGTACACAGTGGAAACCGTGAAACGGTTGACCGGATCGGTACACGTTTTTGAACCTTTTGTTTCCTTGTGACCATTGATTATCTATCGCGAACTGAATGGCCACTTAGCTTTTATTATTGCTTAATCCAATGGACATGACTGTTGCTTTTTCTATGGGTTCACAATTTAATCTATTGGGACTTTTCCTTTCACTTTCGGTTTTGACACTATAGAAAACAATTTATACATATTCATATCTAGCTTTTCACATTTCCCTATAGCTTCCATTCAACTCCCCTGTATCCTACCCAATGTTTTCACGTTGCTTGCTAATGGTAGCAGCTTGCCTTCGTCCATATCCGTGCCCAACACATCGCCAGCGGCCGATCCCTCCCCCTCCGCAGCTTCACAGCCGAACATCTCCGACCCTCTGCCTGTAGCCCGCCACGGTTTCCTCCTTCCAAAACTTTTCCCCTCCGGCCATACCTACCGCAGCCTACCCAACTACCCATCTCACCATAGCAACCACTCGACAGCCAAGCACCCATGGCTCGACCACCATACGACCTACCTCAACCCGACCTTCATCCCTTCGAGACGTGAGCCACCTCAGCCAGCTCGGCCGAGCCGCCTCCTCCTTTGCATTTATATATGATATACAGAAGTATATATATTGCATCCTCTTCTCATCTTGCATTGGTTTAAATTGTTTTGGGTAAGTTATATATAATTATATTTATATGTTTTTTTAATATATATATATATATAGCATATGTTTACGAAAAATAATTTAGTCTAATACCTGTGTACATGCGAAGGTACACATATAAGTTTATATTTATATATAAGTTCTGTAGATGCAATTGTTATATTATTTTATACCAATCTACTATATCTATACCATGTATATATAGTATGTGTTAGATTTATATTTATATATACAGTGTTATGTTTATGTAATATGCAGAAAAGAATATATATGTTTAAGTATCAAGTAAAGTTTGTTAACAAGTTTTCATTTGCTGTTGTTTATAAAAAAATTCATATGGAACTGTTTGTTTTCATGACTGTATATTAATTGTAGACATGTCTATATATATAACTAAAGTTAGGCATGTTGCTATATATATTCTGTCAGAAGATAGATATGTATTTATATACATATATGTGTACTGAATGGTAGTATATATATAATATGTTTGAAAGGGGTTTGAATAAATATATTTTTTGTTCATATTAGTTTATGAACTTTTATTTACTGATTTTGCATAGGTTATATGGATTTATGTATATACCCTGTCAAACATATATTATCAAGTTGTGTTAGTATAATATTAGTATATATTATATATGTGAATTTATGCATTTGTTTATATATTTTATATGTAAGTTTGTTAATAAATAGTTGATTTATACATATGTCATACATAAGGTCTACATACGTATATAATATATATGATAGTTTGGAGAAGTGAGTTCATGTGCTGTAAATTTTAATATAATACATATGTTTAAATATAGGTGTTTTGAAATTTATCTGAGAAAACAAATAAAATGTATATATATATAATAATGTAGATATTATCAGTCTATATCAAAACTGACTAGATTTGTTTTCATCGATTTCTGTTATCAACTCTATCCATCGAATTCGTCCCAATCCAGCTTTGCTTTGGAAGTCGTGCTTGCATTTCGTAACTCATTTTATTCTCGTTCATCTCTAGCCTTGAAAGGTAAGCAATCACTCAGATTAACGTTCTTATATTTAGTAAATTTGATTTCAATTGAAACGACAATTGAAATATGCTGTTGTAGTTATTTACATTGCTATATATATGCCGCTATCTGTATCTTTTTTTTGGTAAGGCCAGCCGATTTTATAATGGACCGTCCACTTTTTATTACGAACGTAATAAAAATTTGAAGTACAGGAGTAAGGTAAGTGCACCTTAACTACTAAGAAAAAGAAAAATACAGCACAGGAGTGTGGCAGACATACCACAACTACAATAAGAATAACATAGACTACAACTCCTCCGAAGAGGAAGAATCACCTTCATCCTTTAAAACCTGGAAAGACACCAAAGGGACATTCCCAAGAAGACCAGCAAAGGGGCGGAAAAGGATAATTCGACCTCGCGTACTGACGGACCATATCGAGAACTAAGGAATCACCAGAAGGTCTGTAATGAACGCACCTAAGGTCAAGATGATCATCGGAAACAAATCTAAAGAAAGAATCATCCAAGGGGTTAAATCTCATAACAGATTTGAGATCAACCCAATACCTCTCAGTCTCAACCCAAAAAACAGTCAGACGAGGCGGAACAGGATCTGGATCAGCTACAGGAATAGCAGAAACATCATAAGGGACTACTGAAGCAGCAGGGGAGGCATGCCTAGCAACAGAAATGGGAGTCGGACCTGAGACAGATAAAGGAACTGCTGGAGGAGGGGCAAAATGAGAGACAGTGGAAGAAACCTTAGGAACCCATTTCCTGAGCGGGGGGCGAGGCAGAGTGATCTTATGAGCAGCTGTAGAGACAATAGAATGCTTGTAGGCGATAGAGAGGTGGCCAAAAGAGCAACATGTGGTACAAATATCTGGAACCCAGCCATAGCGAACACGGACTTCCACTACATGCCCAACAGCTAGGTGAACAAGAATAGAGGAAGCGGGGCTTATCAGGGGTAATCTCTATCAGAGCCTTAGCATACACCAATTTTTCACGCGCAACTGCATTTGAATCAAAACATTTCAATTTTCCTACGTTACAAGCAAGCCAATTCAATCCAAGTAGAGGTTGAAGAGCAGAGGGGATTTGCGAAAAGTAAACTCAAACGGGGATAGAAAGAACCTGCTCACGAGCACTAGCCACAGTAGGGGACCAAGGAGTAATAATAAAAGGTTGCCCATCAAAAAAAGAAGGCTCAGCTTCAAGAACTAGACGGCGTTCCTCGGGGGAGGAAAAATTAAAGAAATACATGGAGTCAACCATCTTAACACATAATTCACCATGAAGTTTCCAGGCCCTTCGACAAACCGAAGTTGCATCACTAAGGCGGTGATTTGGTTCTAAAAAGAAACCAACCAAATATTCAGACCAATAATCCATACCAGCTTGTAAAATAATTGGAGGAGGGATCATCACTCCATTTTCCTTAACAATTTCAAACACAATCGGTTTGTAGTCACCCGCATTACGGGACAGAGAAGAGAAAAGAGAGGACCACGATTTGGAGCCAGCCAGGGAAGGGGTCGCAGAAACAAGAATTGAAGTTCCGAGATGCACCACTTCATTGGGGTTACCAATAGAGTCAATACAGTTAGAATGTACTGAACACAAATTACTGTGAAATGGAACACAATTGTCACAGGCATTAACACAAACACCATATGAGCGTCGATCAAAGCTAGTAGAAACATTACTCTTATCACTACCAGACTGTCCAACCACCGCACCAATATCATCAGGGACAACAAGCACATCACTCGCGTCGAATACATCATTCACAGAACTTGATTTCCCCAAATCTCTATTCGATTTCTCAACTAATCCTGACTCAACACCGCGATTATTGTGAGAAAGGGGCACTTTACTGTTTGAAGACGAAGACAAAGCACTGACCACAGATCGAATGTCAGCAGCAGACACAAAATTCTTATCCAAGGGACTTGGGCTAGGGCTAGCAGCAAGAGAATGGGAAGAAGGAATAATTGCGGGCAGAGGAGGAAAGACAGAGACAGACAGGAGGAGAGGTAAGGGACGAAGGGGCGCTGCCGGCATGTCGTTGAAAATACGACCAGATCTAGTGGAAGAGCGGTAAGGAGAGGGAGCAGAGGGAAGGGGGAGATGAGGAGGGAAAGCAGGCATTGGTAGGAGGTGGAGCAGAGGGGAGGAGGGGCGGGGGGAAAGAAGGGGCGAGAAGGGAAATCAACGGGAAGCAAAACATGTCGTACGAGAGAAGAGCATACGAGATAAGGATGCCATTAGTAACCAAGGATACATTTTCTTTGTGAGCTATTTTTGTATCATGACGTTATCTATATCTGTTCACCTGTGACTTCTGACACCACTATTTGTTATTTATACTGATGATATATGCATGTTATATTATTATCATATCTGTTATCACTCTGCAAGTTCCCTGTTAGTATAAAATTCACTATCGGTTGAAATGATACATACCCTAACGGACTTTAGAATAGGAGGAAATCGTTATGGGTTGAAATGATAGACCCAAGCGATTTTCACTGAACTGAATTTGGGATTGAAGGTTGAAATGATATATACCCGTATCTATATTTAAATTACAGATTGAAATGATAAATATCTGTATCACTTGGCCATAGGATAGAAAATTATATACAGACACCGTTGGTGGATATATATAGATATTTCAAAATGATTTCTATGGTTTTGAAAAGAAATGTATGGTTTTATAAAAAATTGATTTTAGATTTTATATAAAGGTTATTTTATAAATAATAAAATTCTTGATTTTAAACTATGTATAAATTTGTTTAATATAAAATAAGTTTAATAATAAAGTTTGATTTTATTAAAATATAATATGGTTAATGTAACGACCTAACTTCCATACTCCAGGAAGTCGCATCGCTAAGAAGAAAGAAAAGGGATAGAAAAGAGAAAAGAAAGGAAAGAAAGAAACATCAAACATTAGAATCTCACAGTGGAACGAATAAATTATATTATATCACATAATACTTTACATAGTATCATATACATCAGAGTTTTACAGCCAACACAACACAAACTAGACAGTTATAAACATCTTTCTAGCGATTACAATTAATTATATCAGAGAAACAGATACAACTCAAACACAGCAGATCCACTATATATATCTACACGCTGAAGCCTCCTGCTCCATTATCTCCTCCAGAACTTGTCAAAGCAATCCTGAATCACTTGACTACTCATACGTAATATGAGTACCCAAGAGTTTAATAAAACAGAAAATAAATACTCGGGTCAGACAGGGGTCTGGTGTGAGTAAACGGGTTTAAAAGTTGCTTAACTTTTTAGAAAATCCTTTGAAAACAAAAGGTATCACGTATGACTTCCCACACATAAACATGGCAAAGTTTTTACCTTACGCTAACCAAAGCATTTGATAGGAAATCCAGTGATATTATAATAGTGTCTAGGGTTTTCAAAATAAAATACAGAAATAGCTGGAATGCTTACATCTCACGTTCCAACATAGTTGGGCACAATCAAAACCGTACCGGCACTTATTGGATTTTGAATTCCATCAATGGCAGGGCTACTGGGGTACCGCCCGTCATAGTACGTGGCCTAGATCAACGTACCGAGGAGTACGCCCGCTCCCCTGCAACACAAGGCCGGACCCATTCCTTACTGAATAGTTCTGAACAAGACCACCCCGACAGTTGGAGCTCACAACCGTCCACACAGCCGAAATAAAAGGGACCTCTAGACAGGGGTAAATCTCACTCTCCAGTGGGGGCTACCCACGAAGCCTTGCTGCACCTCCCCTGTTTTAGCCATTCCCGGTTGATGAGGCTTGAGGCTGCGATTACCTTAAGAGAACACATCTATCTTAGAATGCTCATCGTCCACCTGGCGATGTACTGAAAGCATTCAATCCATACAAGTTCGTTCCGGGTTCGAAGAAACTGAAGGCATTATCTCGTTACACTCATTTTGGAACCACCCTTAGAGTTAACGACGATAACCCTTGCACTCTAAACCACCATCTCGAACCTATAAGTACTATTTCGTCAAACTCATTACGGAATCACCCACAGAGTTATACTGACGTATAGCCCTTACACCTCGAGTCTTCACTTGCTCCACTTGAATTAACGACCTAACGTTTAATTGGAATCGATGTGGTTTTCGGATATCCAAATATGGAAACCCGATCCCGGTCTCACCGAAACCAAACGCCATTTTAATGTCCAAGTTATACTTAAGGGTTTTAACCAATTAACTCATTTCATTTTATCTATTTCACACAGATAGATAAACTACATATTCTCATCATAACAGATAACCCATAACATTATCACAACAGATAATCATCACAACAGTCAATCATCACAACCAAAATAATCCATCATACTATAACTAAGCATCCATATCCTATATATACTACCCATCTCATTTCTGAGATCACAACCATCCAAAGGTATATCAATGTCATCCATAACCAAAGATTTATTATCCATCATTTATAATTTAATTTAAAATGAATTAAATTAATTACTTCTATCTTTAATTAATTTAAAATAAATTAAATTAATTACTCACCTATTAATCCTGCTTATAAATCTATTGATTAATCAACCTAGTTAATTAATCATTCATTAAGTATTTAACTTGATTAAATATCTATGATTAATCACCCTCTAATTACCATATGTAATTAGTCTTTAATTAATTTTATAAAATAAGTTAACCTTAATCATAAGTAATTAACATTTAATTACTTCATTCATTAATTAACTATAATTAATTACATTTATCCTTAATTAATTACAATTAATTAATCACTTAATTAATTAATTATTACTTAATTAAACAATTCTTAATTACATCATTAATTATAATAATTAATGATCTCTATTTAATATTTAAATTACTTATTTAATATTAATTACATTTAGTAATTAATCTAAAATTAAAATACAATTATTAATCACCTTGATTAATATTTAAATCCAGTAATTAACTACTCTTAATAACTTATTAATAAATTAATTATCCAATAATTAATTATCTTTATTAATTAATCCTTGATTAATTACAAAAGTAATTATCCAAATTACTATATTAAAATAAATCACCTTTCCCTAATTACATTCCAGTAATTATCAATTAAAACTTCTCTAAGAAATCCTGCTCCATAAATTACATTAAATAATTATTATCATTAAATTATTAAATTATTTCTTAAATTAATTAAACTAAATTAATTAATTTAACAAAGCACATTATCAGAATTAATTATAATAAGTAATTAATCCCTTAATTACCTTTATAAAGTAATTATACTTAACCAATTACAAATGATAATATTAAATTAATTAATCTAATTAATTCATCAAAATTAATCTCATTAATTAATTATTAATTACCCTTAGATAATTAACAACATTTTCATTAATTCCTTACTTAAGTGAATTATCTTAGATTAATTATTCATTAATCATCTTTAATTATAAAATAGTCCAAAACATTAATTCAAATCAATTTAATAAGTAAATTTCTAAATTATCTTAATTATTTCCAAATTAATCCATTTACTTATTAATGACTTATTAATTATTCAAATGTATTTAAACAATACACTCCTAAAATTAAATTCAACTTCCATTTTAAAATTTAAGATTTAAAAATGTTTAACCATATAAACATTCCCAAATTTAAATAATTAATAACCTGAAGATAAAGAACTAACATTATTATTATATAACAAAAGTTTAAAAAATCTATATTACTTAATTTTACTAAAAATAAATCAAGTCTTTTAAAATAGATAGATTATTTTAACTTTCAATTTAAAGTTAAACATTTCATAATTTTATTTAAATACTTAAAGGAAAGAATTCTTTTAAATTTTTACCTTTATTTGAAATCATATTCATATTTAAATTCTACTTAAAAACATTTTCTGTCCAATATTTAAAAAAAATTCAAAACTGTTTTGAAGTCAAACTGGTTTCAAAGTAAAACTGAAATCATACTTAAAACTTGATTTCAAAACTAAATTTAAATCTTGCTTAAAATTTAAAAATTTCATTTTTAAACTTTGAATTCAAAAGTACTCTTGAATCTAAATCAAACTTACACTTAAATTTGAATCTTGTTTTAAAAATTGAATTCCCTTCAAAATTTAAAAAAAACAAAACTGGTTAAAATAAAAACCTGGATTCAAGAAACCTGAAACTAACATTTTTACACATGATTTCAAATTTGAATTTAAACCTTACTTAAATTTAAATTCATCATTTTTAAACTTTTTGAATTCATAAGCCTACTTGAATTTAATTCAAACCTACACTTGAATTTAAATCATAGTTTTAAAAATTGAATTTTCCCAGATTTTAAAAAAAACACAACACTCAGGTTTAACTCCTGCACTCAACAAACCCGAATCTACCATCTAAACACTTCGAGTTAATCCCTAGCCCACTTCGAGTCAAAATACAATCTACACGGGAGTGACTTCGAGTCACCAAAACCCTGCACACCAGAGTTCACCGGAGTCAACAAAACACTGTGCAAATGCACCACTGCTCCGGCGACTTCCAGCTACCTTCACCAACCTCTCCAAAACGCCATCCATCCTTTGACTTGATAACAATCATCAACAAAATTCTCTGTAGCTTGAAATCAGAATCAAGCAAAATTAAGCAACCTGGAAAACTTCACCAAGTACACACCAAACCTGTCAACTCTCACCACAACCCACTCCGACCATCTTATGACCTCCAACTCCGACCATTGCTCCACCTATACCCCCTCTGCCAAACCCTAAAATCTTAGACCACTCGAATCACCATAGAGTTTAGGAAGTTACAAGTCTTCCATCACTTTACAACTAGGGTTCAAACCTGAAAAAAACTCTCTTGCCATCACCACCACTCTCTGATCAACTATTAGGAATTTTTTTTCCCACTTCCCAGTCAACATCCCACCTCCAGGCAGAAATCCAGGTTCCAAAATCTATTTTATGATTTGATATTCCCAAAATCCCAAAATACTGCACAGTCCTCAATTTCTAACTCCTTGGAAGATTTAAAAACTTGATTCTTGTTTTAATAATCATGTTTTTAAACATGCATTCAAGTTTTAAACTTGATTGAATAATTAAAAATGTTGACAACCCTACTTTTGAAAATATTGTCTGTTGTGATTGATTTTCAGAAGTAATAGGTTTTATTTTTTTCTAAATTAAAATTTTACAAACCTAATCTATGCTAAACAACACAATTTGCTTACATAATAATTCCTAACTAAGATTCAGACATAAAGAAGTGGATTTGTATTTAAATCCTAGTAAGAATAGAGGCATGACTATTAAAACATTTTGCACCACACTTTTCTGCATATTCTATAAAGTACACAGAGCATCATCACACAGTAGTCAAACAAGCTTACTCAATTCAATCAGATCTCATGCACAGATAATTTAAAACAACCTATAAATTTTTGTGGTTACTTACTAAAAGAAAAACAGTGCAGTTATTTTTGTTTAATTTACCACTGTTTTGATTTTCTTAATTGAAAACATTTTGAATTAAACTTGATTTTCTGAGAACCTTATTAGCTTGATTTTAAAAAGAAGGAAACTGTTTTTAAACAGAGATTTACTCACATTCAAATGAAAAGCAGAAAAAAAAATCTAGATGCAATTCATTTCCCTGCAACCTGAATTTCATTTGCATTGATTGAATCTGCTTGCCCCTCATGAATTACTCTGTTAATGGTGAATCTGAGCTTGCATGCTAGTTGAAGTTGATTATAACATGTTGCTTGCAGGTTTTGAAATTGCATGCAGACCCAACTTCTATGCTTGAATTGATCTTTACAGGTTGAAGAAATTTGAATTTTGTTTGCAGGTTAAACAGAATTTCAATTGGGTTTTCTTTTGCAGGTTTTAAAACTTTGATTGCAGATTAAAAGAATTTGCAATTGGGTTGTAGATTTTAGAGTAAAATTGGATTTCAGTTTTCTTAAATCTGAATTTAGATTCTTCATAGAAGATAAAGTGTTTGAAACAAAAAGATTTGTTAAAGTTCTTATTTAAAATAATTAATTTCAATAATGTTTTAGTATTGCCACTTGTTACTTAAGTATGAAAATTAATTACAAGTGTCCACTTTCAAATATGAATGCTTAACACATGTATGATTTTAATATAAAGATAAATTTCTTTGTTTAAAAATGTTTTAATTTAAGATAAAACCATTCTAATTTTAACTTAAGATATTTTATATGTTTCATTTATATTTAGTCTTTAAATGATTACAAATGAATTACCTTTACATTTTTTAATGTTTGCTTGAATATTTTTAAAAATTACTTAAAATTAATTTTCAAAAGAGAAAATTTTAAAAAGAAAAGAATGTTGAATTATATTTTATCCCAAGTTTTCAAACCAAAATATTATACTCTAATATAAATAAACTAAGTTTATTTCAAAACAATTTTAAGATAAAACAAAATAAACTTTATTATAAAATACAATTTTTAACTATATATATATATATATTTATAACAAAATATTTACTATAATTTCTCTTTGAAAATATAAGATAGATTTATAAATTGACTTATGAAAAGTTCCAATACTAATTTTAATTCAATTTGATCAATTCATAAATTATATACCTATATATATTATAAATTTGAAAATATCCTTTATTAGATTTAAATTTAAAATAAAAATCAAAACACCTGTTTACAATGTATACACATATATACATTATAAATAAAAATATTTTTAAATCAGCTTAGAAAGAAAATTTTATCATTTGAATATTTTTAACATTTTAAAACAATAAGATTTTCAAACTATCATTATTAAATTTTTAAAAGAATATCATTTATCCAAACTAAATAATTATAAATTTTCAAAAGAAAATTATGTTTGAATCAAATTATCAATATTTCACATTTTAAAATAATTATAAATGAAATTATTAAATAAATATTGCCCAAATTTCTGGGACATCACATTCCTCCCCCCTTAAAAGAATTTCGTCCCCGAAATTTAAAGGCAAAGGTAATTTAATAATCTCATTAAAGATTTTATTTAAAACACTAAACATATGCTAACAATCAAAACAACCAATTCAACCAATCAAACAAATCTAATTATCCAGACAAATTCTGGATAAAATTTTATCGAGTTTTTCCCAAGTATATATATACCGGGATGCTCGCTCTAGAGAATCCAAACTATCAATACTAAGAAACTCCAAAACTCCTATTCACAATATCTACAACACTAGACAAGATATCAGACTGCAGACGAGTCTGACTTAACAACCAAAACTCCAGAACTGCTGGTTCCACAACCAGGGACAGACCATACACGTATTCCCTCAGAGATACGTAAAATTCATCGAATCCCAGTTATCCAAACTGGCAATCCAATCCTGTAGATCAATTACTCAACAGAAAGATCCAATCTCTTATCCTCAAATCTCTCCTATCGATCCTGGGGTTCCTTCAACCTTCTAGATCAATCCAATCCACCACACAAACTCTACTACAGATATCAGAAGACTTCAGACAAACTATACTTATTCGAAAAACAGAACAGATGCACAAGACATCCAAGTCTCCAGATTAAAATGAATTTCTCGTAGAAATCCTCTGATCCAAGACAAAACACAAATTCCCTATGAATCGGGTGTTGCTTCTATTCTGGAATAGCTGCCACCATGCTTCCACTGTGCAACTCTGATTTGAGAATGCTGTTGGTGAACACAAGTACAAACTTGATCAACTTATCCCGGAAACATTATTCATCAAATTCCATAAAATCTCCAAAAACCAAGTCGAAACAGAACTCAATCTCCTGATGCGGATGCAAAATTTAACTCCTTCGAAGACATCCAGAAAATATCAAACCACTTCGATAACTCAAACATCTTCTAGAGATGCTTCAATCCAAAAAAAGACTACTCAGAAAACTTCCGGATCATCGCAAATCACTTTTGCGATTCTACTCAGTTCAGATTCCAAGAAATCGTTCTCTCTTAAACAATCAGAACAGCTAAAGCCTTCAAATAAAAAGGGAAACTAGTGGTCCACCTTCAACCACAAACATCACACCCAGCTGAGCTTCCTGAAGAAATGGACAAGCTTCACCATCTGCCCGGCCCACTGACAAAAGAATCATAGAGACTTCAGAACCATCAAAGAAACAGGCCACTCACTGCCGCTACTGCTGCCAAAAACTTTCTTACCCAAAAGTTCATTGAACCTCAAAACTACACCAGCCACTTCCACAATAGAGCCTTCAGAAGACAGATATCCTTCAGGAAACCCAATCTCAAACCAAGCACAAAACACTCTGCCAAACTGAGTCTCAAACTCAAATACATACAGAACTCCTTCCTAAGGTTGCCTAAATTCTATTGCTGGCTTCAGTACTCCAAACTGATCCAGACTCAGGCAAATCCACTCACACGAGTGAAATCAAGCTTAAAATCCAAACATACACTCCGAATCCTGAAAAGATTTTCCTTCAGAGATCAGAAAAATCCTTCACACCAAACTGCCAAACTATTCAAGATGCCCAATACTGCCGTAGCAGATCACTTCCAACCTCAGACACTCGAACTCCAACCATTGGTAGTTGTGTTACACACACCACTACCCTATCTACCTTTATTACTTATATTGGAAAACCTGAACAGGTAACCCAACGGATATGTAGAATTAAATATATTTATATTTAAAATTACAAGTACGCCCTCTCAAGAAAGACACCACTACAGAGCCTAGGTATTCACTCAACCTAAAGCTCTGATACCACAATGTAACGACCCAACTTCCATACTCCAGGAAGTCAAATCGCTAAGAAGAAAGAAAAGGGATAGAAAAGAGAAAAGAAAGGAAAGAAACAGCAAACATCAGAATCTCACAGCGGAACGAATAAATTATATTATATCACATAATACTTTACATAGTATCATATACATCAGAGTTTTACAGCCAACACAACACAAACTAGACAGTTATAAACATCTGTCTAGCGATTACAATTAATTATATCAGAGAAACAGATACAACTCAAACACAGCGGATCCACTATATATATCTACACGCTGAAGCCTCCTGCTCCATTATCTCCTCCAGAACTTGTCAAAGAAATCCTGAATCACTTGACTACTCATACGTAATATGAGTACCCAAGAGTTTAATAAAACAGAAAATAAACACTCGGGTCAGACAGGGGTCTGGTGTGAGTAAACGGGTTTAAAAGTTGCTTAACTTTTCAGAAAATCCTTTGAAAACAAAAGGTATCACGTAAGACTTCCCACACATAAACATGGCAAAGTTTTTACCTTACACTAACCAAAGCATTTGATAGGAAATCCAGTGATATTATAATAGTGTCTAGGGTTTTCAAAATAAAATACAGAAATAGCTGGAATGCTTACATCTCACGTTCCAACACAGTTGGGCACAATCAAAACCGTACCGGCACTTATTGGATTTTGGATTCCATCAATGGCAGGGCTACTGGGGTACCGCCCGTCACAGTACGTGGCCTAGATCACCGTACCGAGGAGTACGCCCGCTCCCCTACAACACAAGGCCGGACCCATTCCTTACTGAACAGTTCCGAATAAGACCACCCCGACAGTTGGAGCTCACAACCGTCCATACAGCCGAAATAAAAGGGACCTCTAGACAGGGGTAAATCTCACTCTCCGGTGGGGGCTACCCACGAAGCCTTGCTGCACCTCCCCTGTTTTAGCCATTCCCGGTTGATGAGGCTTGAGGCTGCGATTACCTTAAGAGAACACATCTACCTTAGAATGCTCATCGTTCACCGACGATGTTCTGAAAACATTCAGTCCATACAAGTTCGTTTCGGGTTCGAACGAAACTGAAGGCATTATCTCGTTACACTCATTTTGGAATCACCCTCAGAGTTAACGACGATAACCCTTGCACTCTAAACCACCATCTCGAACCTATAAGTACTATTCCGTCAAACTCATTACGGAATCAACCCCAGAGTTATACTGACGTATAGCCCTTTCACCTCGAGTCTTCACTTGCTCCACTTGGATTAACGACCTAACGTTTAATTGGAATCGATGTGGTTTTCGGATATCCAAATATGGAAACCCGATCCCGGTCTCACCGAAACCAAATGCCATTTTAATGTCTAAGTTATACTTAAGGGTTTTAACCAATTAACTCATTTCATTTTATCTATTTCACACAGATAGATAAACTACATATTCTCATCATAACAGATAACCCATAACATTATCACAACAGATAATCATCACAACAGTCAATCATCACAACCAAAATAATCCATCATACTATAACTAAGCATCCATATCTTATAGATACTACTCATCTCATTTCTGAGATCACAACCATCCAAAGGTATATCAATATCATCCATAAGCAACGATTTATTATCCATCATTTATAATTTAATTTAAAATGAATTAAATTAATTACTTCTATCTTTAATTAATTTAAAATAAATTAAATTAATTACTCACCTATAAATCCTTCTTATAAATCTATTGATTAATCAACCTAGTTAATTAATCATTCATTAAGTATTTAACTTGATTAAATATCTATGATTAATCACCCTCTAATTACCATATGTAATTAGTCTTTAATTAATTTTATAAAATAAATTAACCTTAATCATAAGTAATTAACATTTAATTACTTCATTCATTAATTAACTATAACTAATTACCTTTATCCTTAATTAATTCAATTAATTAATCACTTAATTAATTAATTATTACTTAATTAAATAATTCTTAATTACATCATTAATTATAATAATTAATGATCTCTAATTAATATTTAAATTACTTATTTAATATTAATTACATTTAGTAATTAATCTAAAATTAAAATACAATTATTAATCACCTTGATTAATATTTAAATCCAGTAATTAACTACTCTTAATTACTTATTAATAAATTAATTATCCAATAATTAATTATCTTTATTAATTAATCCTTGATTAATTACAAAAGTAATTATCCAGATTACTATATTAAAATAAATCACCTTTCCCTAATTACATTCCAGTAATTATCAATTAAAACTTCTCTAAGAAATCCTGCTCCATAAATTACATTAAGTAATTATTATCATTAAATTACTAAATTATTTCTTAAATTAATTAAACTAAATTAATTAATTTAACAAAGCACATTATCAGAATTAATTACAATAAGTAATTAATCCCTTAATTACCTTTATAAAGTAATTATACTTAACCAATTACAAATGATAATCTTCAATTAATTAATCTAATTAATTCATCAAAATTAATCTCATTAATTAATTATTAATTACCCTTAGATAATTAACAACATTTTCATTAATTCCTTACTTAAGTGAATTATCTTAGATTAATTTTTCATTAATCATCTTTAAATATAAATTAATCCAAAACATTAATTAAAATCAATTTAATAAGTAAATTTCTAAATTATCTTAATTATTTCCAAATTAATCCATTTACTTATTAATGACTTATTAATTATTCAAATGTATTTAAACAATACACTCCTAAAATTAAATTCAACTTCCATTTTAAAATTTAAGATTTAAAAATGTTTAACCATATAAACATTCCCAAATTTAAATAATTAATAACCTAAAGGTAAAGAACTAACATTATTATATAAGAAAAGTTTAGAAAATCTACATTACTTAATTTTACTAAAAATAAATCAAGTCTTTTAAAATAGATAGATTATTTTAACTTTCAATTTAAAGTTAAACATTTCATAATTTTATTTAAATACTTAAAGGAAAGAATTCTTTTAAATTTTTACCTTTATTTGAAATCATATTCATATTTAAATTCTGCTTAAAAACATTTTCTGTCCAATATTTAAAAAAATTTAAAACTGTTTTGAAGTCAAACTGGTTTCAAAGTAAAACTGAAATCATACTTAAAACTTGATTTCAAAACTAAATTTAAATCTTGCTTAAAATTTAAAAGTTTCATTTTTAAACTTTGAATTCAAAAGTACTCTTGAATCTAAATCAAACTTACACTTAAATTTGAATCTTGTTTTAAAAATTGAATTCCCTTCAAAATTTAAAAAAACAAAACTGGTTAAAATAAAAACCTGGATTCAAGAAACCTGAAACTTACATTTTTACACATGATTTCAAATTTGAATTTAAACCTTACTTAAATTTAAATTCATCATTTTTGAACTTTTTGAATTCATAAGCCTACTTGAATTTAATTCAAACATACACTTGAATTTAAATCATAGTTTTAAAAATTGAATTCTCCCAGATTTTAAAAAAAAACACAACACTCAGGTTTAACTCCTGCACTCAACAAACCCGAAGCTACCATCTAAACACTTCGAGTTAATCCCTAGCCCACTTCGAGTCAAAATACAATCTACACGGGATTGACTTCGAGTCACCCAAACCCTGCACACCAGAGTTCACCAGAGTCAACAAAACACTGTGCAAATGCACCACTGCTCCGGCGACTTCCAGCTACCTTCACCAACCTCTCCAAAACGCCATCCATCCCTTGACTTGATAACAATCATCAACAAAATTCTCTGTAGCTTGAAATCAGAATCAAGCAAAATTAAGCAACCTGGAAAACTTCACCAAGTACACACCAAACCTGTCAACTCTCACCACAACCCACTCCGACCATCTTATGACCTCCAACTCCGACCATTGCTCCACCTATACCCCCTCTACCAAAACCCAAAATCTCAGACCACTCGAATCACCATAGAGTTCAGGAAGTTAAAAGGCTTCCATCACTTTACAACTAGGGTTCAAACCTGAAAAAAACTCTCTTGCCATCACCACCACTCTCTGATCAACTATTAGGAATTTTTTTTCCCACTTCCCAGTCAACATCCCACCTCCAGGCAGAAATCCAGGTTCCAAAATCTATTTTATGATTTGATATTCCCAAAATCCTAAAATACTGCACAGTCCTCAATTTCTAACTCCTCAGAAGATTTAAAAACTTGATTCTTGTTTTAATAATCATGTTTTTAAACATGCATTCAAGTTTTAAACTTGATTGAATAATTAAAAATGTTGACAACCCTACCTTTGAAAATATTGTCTGTTGTGATTGATTTTCAGAAGTAACAGGTTTAATTTTTTCTAAATTAAAATTTTACAAACCTAATCTATGCTAAACAACACAATTTGCTTACATAATAATTCCTAACTAAGATTCAGACATAAAGAAGTGGATTTGTATTTAGATCCTAGTAAGAACAGAGGCATGACTGTTAAAACATTTTGCACCACACTTTTCTGCATATTCTATTCAGTACACAGAGCATCATCACACAATAGTCAAACAAGCTTACTCAATTCAATCAGATCTCATGCACAAATAATTTAAAACAACCTACAAATTTTTGAGGTTACTTACTAAATGAAAAACAGTGCAGTTATTTTTGTTTAATTTACCGCTGTTTTGATTTTCTTATTTGAAAACATTTTGAATTAAACTTGATTTTCTGAGAACCTTATTAGCTTGATTTTAAAAAGAAGGAAACTGTTTTTAAACAGAGATTTACTCACATTCAAATGAAAAGCAGAAAAAAAAATCCAGATGCAATTCATTTCCTTGCAGCCTGAATTTCATTTGCATTGATTGAATCTGCTTGCCCCTCATGAATTACTCTGTTAATGGTGAATCTGAGCTTGCATGCTAGTTGAAGTTGATTATAACATGTTGCTTGCAGGTTTTGAAATTGCATGCAGACCCAACTTCTGTGCTTGAATTGATCTTTACAGGTTGAAGAAATTTGAATTTTGTCTGCAGGTTAAACAAAATTTCAATTGGGTTTTCTTTTGCAGGTTTTAAAACTTTGATTGTAGATTAAAAGAATTTGCAATTGGGTTGTAGATTTTAGAGTAAAATTGGATTTCAGTTTTCTTAAATCTGAATTTAGATTCTTCATAGAAGATAAAGTGTTTGAAACAAAAAGATTTGTTTAAGTTCTTATTTAAAATAATTAATTTCAATAATGTTTTAGTATTGCCACTTGTTACTTAAGTATGAAAATTAATTACAAGTGTCCACTTTCAAATATGAATGCTTAACACATGTATGATTTTAATATAAAGATAAATTTCTTTGTTTAAAAATGTTTTAATTAAAGATAAAACCATTCTAGTTTTAACTTAAGATGTTTTATATGTTTCATTTATATTTAGTCTTTAAATGATTACAAATGAATTACCTTTACATATTTTAATGTTTGCTTGAATATTTTTAAAAATTACTTAAAACTAATTTTCAAAAGAGAAAATTTTAAAAAGAAAAGAATGTTGAATTATATTTTATCCCAAGTTTTCAAACCAAAATATTATACTCTAATATAAATAAACTAAGTTTATTTCAAAACAATTTTAAGATAAAACAAAATAAACTTTATTATAAAATACAATTTTTAACTATATATATACATTTATAACATAATATTTACTATAATTTCTTTTTGAAAATATAAGATAGATTTATAAATTGACTTATGAAAAGTTCCAATACTAAATTTAATTCAATTTGATCAATTCATAAATTATATACCTATATATATTATAAATTTGAAAATATCCTTTATTAGATTTAAATTTAAAATAAAAATCAAAACACCTGTTTACAATGTATACACATATATACATTATAAATAAAAATATTTTTAAATCAGCTTAGAAAGAAAATTTTATCATTTGAATATTTTTAACATTTTAAAACAATAAGATTTTCAAACTATCATTATTAAATTTTTAAAAGAATATCATTTATCCAAACTAAATAATTATAAATTTTCAAAAGAAAATTATGTTTGAATTAGATTATCAATATTTCACATTTTAAAATAATTATAAATGAAATTATTAAATAAATATTGCCTAAATTTCCGGGACATCACAGTTAAGTATTTATTTAAATTATATTTTAATATAGAATTTATAATGATTTTTAATAAAATTAAGGTTGGGAAGATGGATTTGAAATTGATTTAAATTGGTACTTAATTAAGAATTTATTTAATTAAAAATCGATTTGGAACTTATTGAATGTGGGGTTTTAAACGATATGATCTTATAACTTGATTTGGTTTAAGGTGATTTAAATGAATATATCAAGTTCAAATAAAATCGAAGGAATATTCAATTATTTGAAATTTGGAGTTTTATTTAAATGATATTGGATTTATTAAGTAAACATTTCAAAACTAAATAATAGTAAATTGAATTTGATATATATATATATACATATATACATATACATATATATATATATATAAAGTTATCAAATTTTGTTTGAAATGTTTGAATATTTAAAGCTTTGAAATAATATTGAAATTGAAATGTTTTATTTTGTGGTTCAAATTTGTTTTTGAAATCGATATAATTTGAAATGATTTATTGAGAAACGGAATTGAACTGAAATGGATGATTTGAGATTTGATTAGATTTGAATTTTGGAATTCGAGTTGTTTTGGAATTATTTGGAAAATTGAAGAAGCTATTTTATTATATAAAGTATTTTAATCTCTAAATTGTTTAAGTGGCGAAAGCTATATTTTCAAAGTTATGAATTTCAAAGTATGTTGTTTCGAAAGTGTTATCACTTTGGAAATACTATGATTTTGGACAGGATATATTCGAAATGGAAATTATATCGTATTTGGTTTTGAAATGGAATGGATATCGTATTTATATGGTTTTGAAAGAGCAATGATATTTTGGTTTCGAAGTATAAACTATTTTGAAATGACCGCGGTGTTATAATAATGTTTGGTTGTTAAAGAGACCGGGATCGAAAGTTGTCGTACGCTCTGCCAACTTCGAAAACCACTTTAACACCGTGTACGCGGTAGAGATTCTAGAATGAAGTAGGATGGCGGCGGCGTTCCTTTGAGGTATATATGTGGACCCGACTCCCGTGAGTTGGCATAAGGTGGCTAAAACAGGAGTGATTGACGGGCTAATAAGGTAGCACCTTTTATCGAACACACTCCTTCGATACCATTCTATTACTTTGTGATTGATTTGTGGCCCTTTTGAATTTGGGGGTGTGGCTCGAGGTGGGCGGTAGTAGCTGCTACGCGTTACCACCGGTCCGGCAGCGTATTTGGTACATCTGCCCTGGCATTGCCTAGTTGTGCCGTGTCACCTACCCTATCACGCCTTGTACGAGTTTGAAATTCTCCCGTAGCCCATGGAGTATCCTTTGGTGGCTTCCCGATCAGGAGGAACCATGATACTGGATGGACTACTGGGACCATCACGTGTTAAGGGCTATATGGGTAGCCCCTTAACGCTATTTAAAAGTAAGTTTATTTTACTGTAGACATTATTATAATAGCGAAATATTACTACAGAGTAAATAGTTTAACGGATCCTTAGAGGATGGTTATCCCAAACATCCTTTGAGTTACTTGTATTTCAGTTGTTATTGCACTTGAGTTAGATTTACTGATATAAGAATGTTAATCCTGACTCGAGTGTTTTGTGTTTTGCTTTACGCTCGGGTCAGACTGAGTGATACAGCTTTTGAGATTCGCCTTTAGAGTTGGAGCTTCGCATGGAGATCCAGCTATCTATCTAGTTTTCAGATATTCAGTTGATTCTAGTGATGTATTCTGATCTTGTATTTGACTATTGTATTCGAGACTTCTGTTGTATCTTATTTAACTCTGATATGTATATAGTAGCTTCATGAACTACTATCTTCTTATTTCTGCTGCATTTATTACTCTGTATCTGTGATCCGTGATTAATTTATTTACTGTATGTTCTTAGTTTTGCCAAATTTAAATTACAATTCGGTATTTTGGACAATTCAAGTCCGACATGTGTGTATGCGAATGGTCCAAAATAGTGGGTCGTTACAGTTGGTATTAGAGCTTTGGCTCTAGGAAAACTTAGCATGTATGGTAAATTTAATTACGGAATCACTTTCATTCGAGCTTGAATTCTTTCCTCTTTGATTTGAACTTTCTTGAATTTTGGAACGTTCCTTCGG
This sequence comes from Allium cepa, assembly GCA_030765085.1. Lineage (NCBI taxonomy): Eukaryota > Viridiplantae > Streptophyta > Magnoliopsida > Asparagales > Amaryllidaceae > Allium > Allium cepa. The sequence goes on from CM060938.1 coordinate 807,526,099, forward strand.
TTCTGAAATCCATTCTTTCCCCTCACTATTCGTATACTTTGGAATTCTGGAGCATCCCATAGCTCTACGATATGACTTGTAAACGGGTGAAACTCCTTTAAAACAATCATTGATTCACCGAAGATTTCTGTATCCTCGGTTTACGATGCTACCTATCTCCTTTAGGCCTGAATTCTATCTTTCACGATCGAATGCCGATTTGCCTCAGAATACTGTATTGATCTTTTCATTGAAGTCACGGTTAACCCAGTTAAGGTTACCCATGATTTATATAGGCTTATCCGTCTCCCGATTATATTATTTAATCATCTTATCTTTGTTTTGAATTTATCTTCGAATCAGAATTCTCCCTGATTTGCATTCATCAAATTTGAATCTCTATCCTTGCTTCGAAAATCCATTCCTGTGTCGTCGAGCGAGGAAGTGTATTTGTAAATTAATATTAAAATGTTATATATATTGTGTTGTTTGAGTCGCTAATGTTGATTCGGGTTTCAATCGATTCATCTGATCAACGCTATCGATAGGATTTCCAAAACGCTTGAACAGAGCAAACTGACACATTATTGTTTTTAAATTTGGTAAATAAATTTTGTATGATTATATTATATATAAGTAAATTTTCTAAAAGATAATTGTTAAATGAATTGGTTAACAAAATGATAATATTTGATTTTCATTTATTGTTTCGTAAATGATTGACTATTGCAATATAAATAAATAAATTTATAAAACTTGGTTATAATTTGATTTGGAATATAAATGAATTTAAATCAAGAATTTGAGAATTTAATTTTCGAAAATTTCAAACTTTGGTTTTAAAGTTTTTAATGTATTATCTAATGTATTTTCAAATAGAAATCGTTTCCAAAATTTTTTAATAGTTATAAATCAGTGCTCTCCTCTTTTGTCATTGGAAAATAATTTCGGTGATGGCGGCCGCATCATCGACATTCATTTTTGAGTTTCGAAGTGGAGAGACTATTCTGTAGCTTCGCTACACTTTGTTTTGGACATTAAATTGGTTTGAGTTTCTAAAGTACAACTTGATTTATAATATATATATATATATGTGTGTGTGTGTGTGTGTGTGTGTGTGTGTGTGTGTGTGTGTGTGTGTGTGCGCGTGTTTATAAATTGATTTGATATATATAGTATATATATGTATATTTATCTCTAAACGATTTGATGTGAATCGGAAATTTTATTCTTAATTTTGATTTAAAGACGATTTCAATTATAAAATAAGGCCAAATTTTTGAATAAATATTTAAACTTAGATGATTGAACTAGGAAAATTTTACTTGTATAATATTCATGTAACAACCCGCATATTTATCGAGTTTGTATTTAAATATTTTATTTAAATATTAACTCGTTAATCGAATTTTGGTCCGAAAAGCTACTTTTTGCAAACGGTCAAATTAGGACTCGAGACCACTTCCATTGAGTTCGAAATGTCGTTTACAACTTTTTAAGTATAAACATCGATAGGTTTGGAGTTAGTGAAATTTCACTAACTTTTCCCGCTTTGGACTTTGGGTTAGTTTAGCCTATTAAGCCCAAGTTCCAACCCTCTTCTCCTCACTCTTCATAAATTTTCTAACTAATCAAGCTTTGGCATTAATGGTGGAGGGAATGGGAAATTAAAACTCCAAGCACAAATTCAATTGCAAATCCAACATTCAACTCCAAATTCAAGTAGAAGATATTGGATTCAAGCTTTGGATTGCTTCTCCTTGCTTTCAAGCTTCATCTTCATAAACTTTAGTGCAAAGGTGAGATTTTTATCTCACAATTCTAGCCTATAACTATATTGGACTGTTGGGAATGATTCCCTATCATTTTTGCATGCATGTTAGCATTTGGTTTGGATTGGCGAAAAACTCCAATTTTTAGCGTTTTGGTGAATTTTCTGCACTTAGGTCGTTCTGGCCATTTTTAGGTCGTTCGGAGTTAAGTCGTTCGTCCATGGGTCGTGAGTCGTTCACGAGTTAACTTTAGGTCGTTCTGGAAGAATTGGCACTTCGGAATTAGGTCGATCACGAGTTAAGCCTTAAGTCGTAGGTCGCTCACGAGTTAGGCCTTAAGCCGTAGGTCGCTCGCGAGTTAAGCTTTAAGTCTTAGGTCGTTTCCGACCTATAATCTCTAGGAAAACCTTAGGTCGCTCGTCCACTAAGTCGGCCTGGTTTATCTCGTAGGTCGTCTCCGACCTAAGCTCCTGATAAGTCGTTCGAGTTAGGTCGTTGGGCCATTTACCTTAGGTCGCTCGCCCACTAAGTCGGCCTGCTTTATCTCGTAGGTCGTCTCCGACCTAAGCTCCAGATAAGTCGTTCGAGTTAGGTCGTTGGACCATTTACCTTAGGTCGCTCGACTCTGTTAAGTCGTAGGTCGTTAGACCTTAGGTCGTTCGCCTTCCTTAAGTCGCTCGACCCCTCCACACTAGGTCGCTCGGCTTACTTGAGTTGTAGGTCGTTGGACCTTAAGTCGCTTGCCTCCCTTAACTCCAGTTAGGTCGCTCGGCCATTGTGTTAGGCCGCGTGAACCCTTAGGTCGTTAGACCTCATTTTGCTTTAGGTCGTAGGCCGCTTGTCTTCACTTAGGTCGTACCGTTTTGGACGGGGCGCTGCCCCGCACCCCGCCGGGGGCGCTGCCCCCTGGACCCCCGCGACCTGACCGGGCAGGTCGAACCCCGTAAGCGGTGGCGTTGCCCCCGCACCCCCACCTTGGGGGGTTGCCACCCCCTCTGGACCCCCCCTCCGTAGGGGATCTTATATGAAAAACATTGAGCTGATTTCCTTGGATTTTATTCGCATCTCCGTATGCGATCTTTGTGACTGATTGTTTCTACACTTGCTTATGTGTTTTGTCACTTTATAATATAAAGGTTTCAATACTAGTAGTAAATATCAAAACTCTTTTAACAAACAATTTCAACTCTATTTTTAATAACAAAGCTCTTTTCTTAAACCGTTTTCCAATCTATTAGTATATACAAGCCTTTACCTCACTCGGATGAGAAATCTAATTAAACGACTTAGTAAAACAAGTGGTAAGAAACGCTTGCGTTCACTTCGTCGGTTAATTCTTGGACTTGTTCGATTGAACCTCTTGTGACAATTTTATTAGTGAAGATTTACAGTTTGTTCGTAAATATTTAAGTTAAGCAAGTGGTTATGGGACATGAAGCTAAACTTCTATATTTACTAGCTTAGTGTAATTGACACTTCTCGTTGATCTTGATGATCGCTTTATGAATTAGACTAGCAATTGCGCGATGTCTCTTTCATTGGAAGGTTAGACTAGACACCACTTGTGTGATTCCATTCACACATACCTTTCTGCTTTTTGGTTAGTCTTGACCTCAATCTGTGTGATTCCATTCACACATGTGGGGTAGCTCCCCATGGTCTTCGGACCGTCATGTGATAGGCCTCTTTACCTTTTTATGATTTCTGGATTTCTCATGTTGATTTCTGGAATTTATGTCATTGACTTGTTATGAGTACAAGTTTAGGGTATGATGCCCTCTTCGAATCTTTGAGAAGATTCTTGTGATATTGATTATCTCTTATTGATTGATCTTCTGTTGATCATTATTTACATACTTATAGTGGTATGTCGTTATGGATATTTATGTTTATGCCATATCTTTTATGTTATATCATGTCATCTGATATTTATAGCTAGACTGATCCGTTTATTATTTTCTTAAATAATACTCGGGTCAGACCGAGATGTTACAGGTGCTTCTGCTTGACTTCTTCCCAGGGATTCATCACTCTGACTTTTGGCTAACTGTTTAGATTAGCAGTTTTTGTTGTATACACTTGAGATATAGACTCATAGTTGTATTCTTTTGTATAGCACGTGTTGCTATTCTTTTGTATTATCGTGGATCTTACTGACCACTACTCTGATGTACACTTTCATGTGTTAGTTATATATTCATATCTTCTTCCGCCTTTGTGATATGGATATCTGTGACTGATTTGTGATATGATTATTTCTATGTTTGTTTCCGAAGATTATTGATAGCCACCGTGTGATAAGCAATTACATGGATGGTCGCTCCTCAACAGCCTTATTCTCCGTGCTAGTTGACAGCACTACTCCGGAGTGTTCTTGGCTAGCGTGGGTATAGAGGTGGGGCGTCACAATTCAGTTTCATTCTAGTATAACTTACCAAAATTATTCAGAAGTTGACTATGTAATTGAATAATATACAGTATAAAATGAGGTTAGAGGAATTTATAAATAAGTTGGGGTAGTTATAATAAGTGTATATATTAAGTAGAATAAATTTAATAATAATTTGGAGTAAAGGAAAAAATTTAATTTGTTGAATTAAATTTGATTTTAATAAATGTTTAAATTTGACTTATGAATATAGAAATTGATAATTGAGATAAACTGAACAATAAGATAATGAATAAATGAATATGAAGTTAGGAATAGTTAGTGAAATTTATTTAAGAAAATCAAATGGATTAAATCAATTGTTGAATATAAATTAATTTAAATTTGAGATTATATGGTTTAAATAAATTGTTTTATTTGTTTTTCCAATCTATTTTCTTTTTGGTTATTCTATTCTCCTACCTCCTTCCTTTTCGGGGACGAAAAGTTTTGAGTGGGGGAGAGTGTAACAACCCGATAATTTTTAATAATTTTATTTGTTTTATTTATTTAATTAGTTGAATTCTTGTGAAATTTTAAATACTAAAATTTTGAAATAAAAATTTGATATTTGGAATATGTCTATTTAAACATAGCCACTGGTAAATTTTCATTAGAAAATATGGAATTTTATTTTTCTAGTGTTATTTTATTTAAATCTATGTCAGTTAATATTTGATGATAATTAAATGTTTTCCAAACCTGAATATTTTTCAATAGAAAAATTGTAAATCATCTTTTGAGCAAGGCGTCTCATTTCATTTCTCAAAATTTTGACTGTTATTGTTCCGTCGATCTTATTTTCGACAAAATAACAGTTGAATTTAAAAGTATTCTGAAACCTAAATATGTCAACATGATAAATTTTATTTAGAACACTCTGAATCAGACTGCGTAATTCGATTCACAAATTTTGGATGTTTCTAGCTCCATTTGGATTTTTCCATACAGAATAGCAACGCAGATCAATGTCCGTATCGACTTTTGATCGAATAATCGTACCACTAATATATGCATACCGTTTTGATCATCTCGTCGGGCTGATCTCTGCGGTATATTCAACTCTGTGTTTTGAAGCCCGGTACACAGTGGAAACCGTGATATGGTTAACCGGATCGGTACACGTTTTTGAACCTTTTGTTTCCTCGTGAACATTAGTTATCTATCGTGAACTGAATGGCCACTTAGCTTTTATTATTGCTTAATCTAGTAGACGTGACTGTTGCTTTTCCTGTCGGTTCACAATTTATTCTATTGGGACTTTTCCTTTCACTTTTGGTTTTGACACTATAGAAAACAATTTATACATATTCCTATCCAGCTTTTCACATTTCCCTATAGCTTCCATTCTACTTCCCCTGTTACCTACCCAATGTTTTCACGTTGCTTGCTAATGGTAACACCTGCCCTTCGTCTATATCTGTGCCCAACACATCTCCAGTGGCTGATCCCTCCCTATCCATAGCTTCACAGCCGAACATCTCCGACCCTCCGCCTGTAGCCCGCCACGGTTTCCTCCTTCCCAGACTTTTCCCCTCCGGCCTTGCCTGCCGCAGCCTACCCGACTACCCATCTCGTCACAGCAACCACTGGACATCCAAGCACCCACGGCTCGACCACCATACGGCCTACCTCAAGCCGACCTTCATCCCTTCGAGACGTGAGCCACCTCAGCCAGCTCGGTCGAGCCGTCTCCTCCTTTACATATATATATGATATACAGAAGTATATATGTTGCAGCATCTTCTCATCTTGCTTTGGTTTACATTGTTTTGGATAAGTTATATATAATTATATTTATATGTTTTTTAAATATATATATAGCATATGTTTACGAAAAATAATTTAGTCTAATTAACACCTATGTACATGTGAAGGTACACATATAAGTTTAGATTTATATATAAGTTCTGTAGATGCAATTGTTATATTAGTTTATACCAATCTATTATATCTATACCGTGTATATATATATAGTATGTGTTAGATTTATATTTATAAATATAGTGTTATGTTTATGTAATATGCAGAAAAGAATATATATGTTTAAGTATTAACTAAAGTTTGTTAACAAGTTTTCATTTGCTGTTGTTTATATAAAAAAATCATATGGAACTGTTTGTTTTCATGACTGTATATTAACTATAGATATGTCTATATATATAACTAAAGTTAGGCATGTTGCTATATATATTCTGTCAGAAGATAGATATGTATTTATATACATATGTGTTGTACGGAATGGTAGTATATATATAATATGTTTTAAAGGGTTTGAATAAATATATTTGTTATTCATATTAGTTTATAAACTTTTATTTACTTATTTTGTATGGGTTATATGGATTTATGTATTTACCCCGTCGAACATATATCATCATGTTGCGTTAGTATAATATTAGTATATATTATATATGTGAATTTATGCATTTGTTTATATATTTTATATGTAAGTTTGTTAATAAATAGTTGATTTATACATATGTCATACATAAGGTCTGCATACATATATAATATATATGATAGTTTGGAGAAATGAGTTCATGTGCTGTAAATTTTAATATACATATGTTTAAATATAGGTGTTTTGAAATTTATCCAAGAAAACAAATAAAATGTATATATATAATAATGTAGATATTATCAGTTTATATCAAAACTGACTAGATTTGTTTTCATCGATTTCTATTATCAGCTCTATCCATCAAATTCGTCCCAATCCAGCTTTGCTTTGGAAGTCGTGCTTGCATTTCGTAACTCATTTCATTCTCGTTCATCTCTAGCCTTGAAAGTTGAGCAATCACTCAGATTAACGTTCTTATATTTATTAAATTTGATTTCAATTGAAACGACTATTGAAATATGCCGCTGTAGTTATTTACATTGCTATATATATGTTGTTATCTGTATCTGTTCACCTGTGACTTCTGACACCACTATTTTTTATTTATATTGATGATATATGCCTGTTATATTATTATCGTATCTGTTATCATTCTGCAAGTTCCCTGTTAGTATAGAATTCACTATGGGTTGAAATGATACATACCCGAATGGACTTTAGAACAGGAGAAAATCATTATGGGTTGAAATGATAGACCCAAGCGATTTTCACTGAATCGAATTTGGGATTGCGGGTTGAAATGATATATACCCGTATTTATATTTAAATTACAGATTGAATGATAAATATCTGTATCACTTGGCCATAGGATAGAAAATTATAGACAGACACCTTTGGTCTCTCTCTCTCTCTCTATATATATATATATAAATATTTGAAAATGATTTCTACGGTTTTGGAAAGAAATGTATGGTTTTATAAAATATTGATTTTAGATATTATATAAAGGTTATTTTATATATAGTAAAATCCTTGATTTTAAACTATGTATAAATTTGTTTAATATAAAATAAGTTCAATAATAAAGTTTGATTTTATTAAAATATAATATGGTTAAGTATTTATTTAAATTATATTTTAATATAGAGTTTATAATGATTTTTAATAAAAATAAGGTTGGTAAGATAGATTTGAAATTGATTTGAAATGGTATTTAATTAAGAATTATTTAATTAAAAATCGATTTGGAACTTATTGAATTTAAGGTTTTAAAGGATATGATCTTATAACTTGATTTTGTTTAAGGTGATTTAAATGAATATATCAAGTTTAGATAAAATTGTAGGAATATTCAATTATTTGAAATTTGGATTTTTATTTAAATAATATTGGATTTATTAAGTAAACATTTCAAAACTAAATAATAGTAAATTGAATTTGATATATATATATATATATATAAAGTTATCAAATTTTGTTTGAAATGTTTGAATATTTAAGGCTTTGAAATAATATTGAAATTGAAATGTTTTATTCTATGGTTCAAATTTGCATTTGAAATCGATATAATGTGAAATGATTTATTGAGAGACTGAATTGAACTGAAATGGATGATTTGAGATTTGATTAGATTTGAATTTTGGAATTCGAGTTGTTTTGAAATTGATTTGTTAAATTGAAGAAGCTATTTTATTATATAAATTATTTTAATATCTATACCGTTTAAGTGGTGGAAGCTATATTTTCTGAGTTATGAATTTCAAAGTATGTTGTTTCGAAAGTGTTATCACTTTGAAAATACTATGATTTTGGAAAAAATATATTCGAAATGGAAATTATATCGTATTTGGTTTTGAAATAGAAAGGATATCTTATTTATATGGTTTTGAAAAGGCAATGATATTTTGGTTTCGAAGTATAAACTATTCTGAAATGACCGCGGTGTTATAATAATGTTTGGTTGTTAAAGAAACCGGGATTGGAAGTTGTCATACTCTCTGCCAACTTCGAAAACCACTTTAACAACCGTGTACGCAGTGGAGGTTCCAAAATAAAGTAGGATGGTGGTGGCGTTCCTTTGAGGTATATATGTGGACCCGACTCCCGTGAGTTTTGGCATATGGTGGCTAAAACAGGAGCGATTGACGGGCTAAGAAGGTAGCACCTTTTATCGGATACACTCCTTCGATACCATTCTATTACTTTGTGATTGATTTGGGGCCTTTTTTATTTTAGAGGTGTGGCTCGAGGTGGGCGGTAGTAGCTGCTACGCGTTACCACCGGTTTGGAAGCGTAATTGGTATATCTACCCTAGCATTTCCTAGTTATGCCGTGTCACCTACCCCTATCGCGCCTTGTACGAGTTTGGATTTCTCCCGTAGCCCGTGGAGTATCCTCTGGTGGCTTCCCGATCAAGAGGAACCATGATACTGGATGGACTACTGGGACTATTACGTGTTAAGGGCTATATGGGTAACCCCTTAACGTTGTTTAAAATAAGTTTATTTTACTGTAGACATTATTATAATAGCGAAATATTACTACATAGTAAATAGTTTAACAGATCCTTAGAGGAGAGTTATCCCAAACATCCATTGAGTTACTTGTATTTCAGTTGTTATTTCACTTGAGTTGGATTTATTGATATAAGAATGTTAATCCTGACTCGAGTGTTTTGGGTTTTTCTTTACGCTCGGGTCAGACTGAGTAATACTGTTTTTGAGACTCACCTTTGGTGTTGGAGCTTCGCGTGGAGTTCCAGCTATCTATCCAGCTTTTAGATATCCAGTTAATTCTAGAGACGTATTCTGATCTTGTATTTGAATATTGTATTCGAGACTTCTGTTGTATCTTATTTAACTCTGATATGTATATGGTAGCTTCATGAACTACTATCTTTTTGTTTCCGCTACATTTATTTCTCTGTGTCTGTGATCTGTGATTAATTTATTTATTGTATGTTCTGAGTTTTGCCAAATTTAAATTACGATTTAGTATTTTGAACAATTCAAGTCCGACATGTGTGGATGTGAATGGTCCAAAATAGTGGGTCGTTACATTTAAGTTGATTAATTAGTTTTAAAACATCATTTACTGAAAAGGATTAATTAATTTAAAATATCATTAATGGAGAAGATTAAATAAATGTAAACTAATTATTTAACATTAAAAGTAATTGATTAAAAATGATTAATTAATTTTAAACACCATTAATTAAAATAATTAATTAAATTTAATCAATTATTATTTAAGAGATTAATTAAACTTAACCACCATTAGATAAAATGGTTAATTAATTTTAAACATCATTAACAAAGTAATTAATTAATTTTAAACACATCGTTATTAAGATAATTAATTTCCTTAATCCTCATTAATTAAAATAATTAGTTAAATTTAAAATAATTATTAAATTGGTAAGCTAGTTTTAAATCCATCCTTATTCAAAAACTTAATCAACTTTGTAAAGTAAAATCCAAGCTCGAAAGTAAAACAAAAATGTCAAAGAGATAGTGTTTTCTGTAAGTGCCAATGTAGCGATGGTCACTATATGATCACTTCGAGAACTACTTTCATGTCATAGTGATTTTCATCTAGGCCTTACATCACATAACATAAACGTGACATATAAACAAAGTAAACAATATTTATGAATGTAAAGAAGGCATCACTGATACAAATTTACTTCGAACTACAAAACTAGTTTGGATTACTTACTAACTACTCAGGGTTTCGAATTTTTAACAAGCAAACAAAGTAATAAAAATACAATAAAACATCCATAAAAAAGTGATTTAAATAGTTACAATAATGTGAAGGAAATAAAATTCAAAACTTTAGTTAAAAAGGCGAGCTTTACTCACCTAAAAGCTAACCAAACAACGTAGAATTTAGTCATCTTCTCATGAATTTTTGGTCATGTTACTCTAGAAATTTGGAGAAGTTAACAAAAAATTTCTTGTAAATTATTTTCTCTATCATTTAAAATAAATAATTACTTAATTTGGATTAGTTTTGTAGGACATATAGTCAAAATAAAATGAGGTATTTTCGTACTTGAAAATCTGGGTCTGAAATGCTCTACAAAGAAATAAATTATTCTTCCAATATCACTCGAAAATTGAAGAAATGGTGTAAATAAAAATTCTTTCCAACTCGATTCTCTTAAATTTAAAAAAAATACTTTCTTTGTTTGGAGTATTTTCGAGGGAGTTATGACTAAGAGAATAAGCGGTAAAATATGGGAAGAAAATGAAAATGAGAGCATGGAGTTGCTATTTATAATCTCATCAAAGTGACTAATTCCACTTATGCCCTCATATCCTCCTATCAATGTTTGGCACATCATAATGCTTACCTCCACCCCTTGTCCTTGAGCCACCTTCTTGTCCCTCTCCCTTTCCTTTTCTCCAACATGCTATAAATGCTAATGTAGTTTATGGCTCTTAATGTATCACTTTACTTTTTAATTCCTTTAATTTTATTTTTAAATCTTACATACAAAAATAAAATACATATATATAATATTTTACTAGCATAAACTAATTTATTTATAAATTATGTGTATGCATTTACATTAGAGTTCACAATGTTTTTCGATAACTTTTAGCTGTGAAAAGTCGAAAAATCATAAAACGGTTTTCGATCACATTTTTGATTTTTCTTCAAACTAAATATTTTTAATAAATTTTGAAAACTCTTTCACCATTACATTAAAGAGTTTTTTTAGTTTTAAATACATTAATTAATTATTTAAAAATATATCAAATAACTATATTTTGAAGCGGACAAATTACGGGTCGTTACATCTCCTCCCTCTTCCACTCATAGTCAAATCCACATCTTCGTGGATGAAAAATATTATCAAAACAAATTCAAATAAACTCAAACAAATAAAAACAAAAGTGGTTCAGATTGTTGTAATTTGGAGGTCATTCAATAGAATCTAGGTTTTTTATTTTTCATTAAAGGTGTGATTTTTGGCTTCACCTTTAGATAATTTTCCAATTTTATTCCATGATTTAATCCATGGTGCTAATATAGTTTAACTCCCCATATTCTACTTCTCTTTTTATTACATGCTTACCTTCTATGTATTGTTTAGATCCCAAATATTTCATAACGAACTTATATATGCCCGGTTGGCCGATCTACTTTTGTTTTTGATTTGGATATTAATGATTAAAAAACATTTTGACTTTGAAACTAATTTTAATTAGTTGATATAACTTTATGACCTTTCTTACACTAAATAGTAAATGATCTATATTACTGATCAATTGAAAACATTTTGAAAATTAAATTCACATCTTGTATGTTTATTGATTTTGTATGTAAATTCATTTGGTTATTATTTACATTATTTAGGTGATCGACGTGAGTACTTTATCATTTTTACTTTATCATGTTAATTTATATAGTTTAAAAGAAGGTTTTTAAATAGTTTTTGAATTTTAAAATGATTTCTAACGTCGATCTAATCTTAATTACATTTTAAAATGGTTTATAAAAGATAAATATTGATTTAGATTTTTTTTGGGAGTTTGGCCGTACCAATCATTGTTTTCTATTTTGGTAGATCTAGGATTATATAAATATTTGAATTGTTTTTGAATTGCTTGTATATGATGTCTGGATGATGTCTAATGCTTGGATGTAGTTGTTTGATTGTATTTTGATTTCTTTGAGTGTAATTTGTGGGTAGTCATCTTTGAGTGGGTCGATGAGATTCGAAATTGCACGAGATCATTTTTGAGTGATGGTATGTCTTAGAGAACTTATACATTTGGTTGCATGGTGTTTGGGATTAGAAGATGGAGGTTTTTGGCAAGATCAAGGAGTGGTTGGTGGTGGTGTGCAATAGTGGTCGGGGATGGCTACCTCAAGGATTTGGATGCACGACTTTGCGATGGAACTTTGAACACTTTGGGGTAACGAGTGTAAATTTTCGAGCATGGGGACTGCGAGAGATTTTAGGACTTAAGATATTTTGGATCGGAAGTGATTGTCGCAGGGCATAATGACTTTGGGGCATTAGCAAGGGAACACCTGGAGAAGGCATGGGTGACTTTAAGATTTAATGTGGAGACCGAGAGGATTTGCATTGGTTTGTACTTAGCTAAATTTGGCTAAGTTCACATACAAAGTGGTTGAGATCGACCATTATGGAATTTGGTCAAAGATGACCATTTTTGATGGAGGCAAAGAAGGGGTCTTCGGAGCGTGTTTCGACTGTTTATGTGTTCTTTCGATGCATGTTTTTGATGTTATAGCTCTACCATGAGTATCTTTGTAAGTGAAGCCATGATGTGATGCTTTGACTGGGTGACTTTGGGACTTTGATGGAGGATTCTATAACTTGAGATGAATGTATAGAGATGTTCCAGACTTCAACGTACTGATGTTATGTACTGAGTACTTCAGGTGAGAAGTATATATGGATTTGGTGATGGTTCGGGGAGGCACATTCGATGATGTGAAGAATGTGGTGAGACGTGTTGTCTTCTGATATCGAGTTATGTGCAGAAGGGATCATTTCTAACTCTAGATTTGATAGGTGTTTCATGGGACATGGGTATGGAGGACGCTCACATGTGTACCAAGAACCTTGGTAATGGTCTAGCCTTCCATTGATTATGGAAATGCCTTGGTGATCAAGTGTAATCAAACACCGAATGCAATTGTGACGTGGTGTGTCACAAAACTTGTGATGGTCATTGTAACAACCCTGTATTTTTGTGATTTATTTTAATTGTTTATTTTGATTATTTTATTTGAATTCTTGATTTTAAAACTTTATTACATTTATTAAAATGAATAAATTTTGTTATTTTAAATATAAATTTTGATTTTTGTGTGAATTATAATTCCAAATCTGAATAAATAGAATATTTCCAGAAATGTGGATTTTGGTCAATTTGTTCAAACTTTGACTTTTAAATTTAAAATTTTAATATTTGAATTTTTGAATTTTATCTTTTATTATGAAAATAGATTAAATTTTGAGTATACTACTTTTTGTTTCATTGAAATCGGATTTATATTGTGAAAGTTATGCTTTTTACAATATTGTGTGAAAATTGATTTATTTAACAATAATGTTTATTTTAATTTATATAAATAAAAATTTTATTTGTCATATCTTATTCTAATTTGTATATATATGTGTGATATGTTATGTTATGTATATTTTATCTTCTAAATATTTTTAAAGTGATGTTTGAATTTTTCCAAAGCTTAGTGTATTTATTTTCAATTTTTATAACCTAGTTTCTATTTTTAAGCTATTTTCTTAATTATTTATATTTATTTAAAATTTATTTATTTTTACATTCGTTATTTTGTTGTGTTTTTATTTTATTTATATTCATTTTCATATGTAATTAAAAATTCAGAAAGAATAAAAAAATATGAAGAGTTTTAAACCTTTTATATGCCTTAGACTTTTCACCTTCTTTGCCTTTTCAAATTCAATCAACACATGCATTTACTTTGGCCGACCATAACATTTCCTTCAGCCGATTTCTTTTCATTTCTCATGCACATCATTTTGTTTCTCATCTCCAAAGTTTTGGCCGTCATCTTCTGAAGAAAAAGAAAATGGTAAATGTTTCATTTTTTTCCCCATTTTCTTCCTTGTTTTATGTATTGATCTTGCACTTGCTTTCACTATTAGTTCGGCCTCTATCCTCCACCATCACCACCACCTCCACCACCATCATTCTCATCTTTCATCACCTCCATCTCCTCTGACATTCATGGCCGTGGCCATCCTTGATGAGAATCTCCACAAAAATTAGCAAAACATCACCTTAAACATCCAAGCCGACCTCCACATGACTCCACCACCTCAACACACCCCTTGGCCGCCCTTTGTGCCACCTTCACGAGCCCCTACTTGACCCAAAGACCACTGCATCATCATTTCCTGACCCCACCAAGCCTGGCCATGCCAATATATGCCTATGGCCGAACCATATTTGCATAGAAAATCCACTTTGTTGCCTTGTACTTATATTGTTCATGCATATCCACTTCCATGCCTTCATTCCATAGCTAGACCGACCTTGGCTTGACCCATGCTTGACCAAATACACTCATGGTCGTGCCTTATCACTCTTTGGCTGAGCATTGTGATGGTGGAAGCAAGTGCAAGTCATTTTGATTTGATGTTGTGTATTATTTCTAGTTGTTTAAAATCATATTTTTGGGTTGAAATTCATGTTATATATATATATATATATATTGTTTTGTTTCATATGCACAAGACAAATAGCTTTGGCTCTCCCACACTTGAATCGTAGTCGTGCTTTCATGCCTTTTTGGATCTTTTTTGTGTGCTTGGTTCTATTATCTCCCGCTTGCAGAGGTGAGTATTTCTCACAAGGCATTCTGTACTTATATAAGTAGTAAATTGACACCCTGTGAATCTGTAAATATTATTATCATGTTATAACTGCCTATGCTATGATCATTTGATGTTCACCCTGTTTATACACCTGTCATATCATCTGTTACTGTTATATAATGCTATTTTGTTTATTTATATCAGTTTATCACGCTACAAGTTCCCTGTAGAATAGAATCACTATGGGTTGAAATGATACATACCGAACGGACTTTAGAATAGGAAAAAATCGTTATGGGCTGAAATGATAGGCCTAAATGATTTTTATTTATTTTTATTTATTTGGGATTGCGGGTTTGAAATAATAGAACTCAGATTTTTCCTTTGTAAATTACGCATTTTAAATGATATATTATCTGAATCATTTGACTAAGGTTAGAAAATTATATACAGACCGTGGTTAATATATATTTTCTAAAATTTTAAAATATTTAATAAAAATGTAAATATTATGATGTTTAGATTTTAAATAGAAAAGTGTTATTATTTTCTATAGAAATAGTTAAACAAATAAATGTTTAAAATTGAAATTTGAAATATAACTTAACTTGAAAAATGTGAAATGTGTTTTAAAAATAAAAGTTAAGTTAAGATAAATAAAATGGTATTTAAATATAATTTATGAAATGGTAAATCAAATTAAAATGTAAAGTACATGAGATGTTATAAAATTGTACATTAATTTTTATAGGTGAATTATTAAAAAATTTGATTTTTATATGAAAATTTCACCTTATAAAATCATAAATTTAAGGGTATTTAAATGATCACTTTGAAGTGTGGAAATATAAATTTTATAAGTTAAAATGGTTGAAATTAAAGTTTAGTTGTTTATAAAAATATACTGAATACTTGGAATTTAATTAACCGTATTTTTGAAATGCTATCATTTCTTAAGTAGAGGATATTACAGCATTTCTAAGTGTTGTAGTTGATTCTAATGAACTATAACTAAAAGATTAAAATTTTGAGAATTGAATATTTGATTATTAAATATAATGACTTCATTTTTAAATGATTTAAATGGAATATTTTGATTTGAAATATAAACCATTTTTAAATGTGATTTGAAATGGTATTTAAATTAAATTAAATGAATGTGGTTTAAGAAAGATAAGATATTTTGATATTTTGAAATGGATTTGAAATGATATTAGATTTAGAAGTATAAATTACCATTTTTGTAATTTTAACCACGGGATGTACTTAAATTTATGGTTTAACCGATCCTTAGAGGATGGGCGATCCCAAGCATCCTTTAAGTTATTGTGCATTGCTACAGTTCACTTGAGTTGGTTTACATTATATAAGTATGTATGTCCTGACTCGAGTGTTTTGTGTTTTACTTTACGCTCGGGTCAGCCTGAGTATTTACAGCTTAGCTTTGGATTTCTTTTCTGGAGCTAGGAATCGCTGGAGATTTTGCTTATCTAGTTATCTCTTCGTTTCAGTTCAGTTTTTCTATTTCAGCTCTGGTATTTATAAACTTCTATGCACTTGAGATTTCTATTGTATATGTTTTCAGACTGATATTATGTTTTTCATTTTGAGATTTTGTTATAGTAGCTTCATGAACTACTATGGTATTTTTATTCCGCTGCGAGTTATTCTGATATATCTGTGTCTGTGAGTCTGTGATTGTTTTCATTTGCTCCAAATTTATTTACAATGCGGTATTTTGAGCAATTCAAGTCCGGCATGTGTGGATGCGAATGGCTGAAAATATCGGGTTGTTACATTTGGTATCAGAGCTTTGGTTTTAGGCAAACCTTAGCCTACGAAGCAAAAACTTATTAGAGATAGCGTAGAAATACCCTAGAATGAGTGAAATCAATCTCAGAATCCTTTCTTTGTGAGAGAATGTATTTTCGAAGTATGAAATGATTTTCAAATGATTTTTAAAGAAGTTTCCAAGATTATTTTGGTATAAAAATTTTCTTATTTTGAAATCAATATTTTCTAAACTTCATCCCTTCGGTATCCACCTTGTTAGAAATCTCTTGGTTAGGATTCTTATCGATTAAGATTCCTTGAACTTTGGAACGCTCCCACTTGTTCTGATATCCAGTCTGGTCTACCCTATTTTATCCTTTTGATTTTGGGGCATTCCATAACTCCACTTTGAATGACCTCTATAAATATTAGTGATTTCGTAAACTTTTAAATGATTTGTAAAGGGGTGAAACTCCTTTACAATTGGCATTGATTCACCGGAGTTTTCTATATCCTCGTTTTACGATGCTATCTACCTTCTGCTATATCTGGATTCTATCTCTGGCGATTGAATGTCGATTTGCCTTAGATTTTCGCATTGATTATATTCCTAAAGTGACAGTTGACCGATTAAGGTCACCGGCAATTTATATAGGCTTATGCATCTTCTATTTGGTAATAAAAATTATTTCATCTTCTTTCGAGCTTATCTTCGAATCAGAATTCTATTTGATTAGAGTTCCTCTAAATTTGAATCTCTATTTGTTTGAAATCTATCCTTGAATCATTCTTTGAAAATTTGTGTTTGATTGTATTTTTAATTTGTACATACGTCGAAATTATTATTTTGATAAGGATGACCACTTTTTTTATAAGAGTGAAATGTTTTTGAGAATGATTATATATTTTCTTTCTTTGAAATTTTGAAATTTTGAAAGGAGTTGAAATTTTGAAAATTTATATGAAATTTTATTTATATAAAAATGATTTATAACTAAAGGGTTTTGAATTTGAATTTCGAGGAATTGAACTCCGGTGTTTTGAAATTGGTTTTAAGATTTTGGAAAATATATAATAGTAATATGATTTAAAGATATTTCTTCGAATAAGAAATGTTTCAAATGTATTTGAACGAATTCCAATGATTTCAAAGAGATTTCAAAGAGGTTTCAAGAAAATAAAAGTTCAAAACCCACTTATGTCGTTGGAAAATAATTTCGGTGATAAATGCATGCATCATCGACATTGATTTTCGAGTTTCTGAGTGAGGGAAAGGCCACTCTAGTAGCTTTGCTATGCGAGTGATTTTGTGAAACCAATTTTGATTTCAGATTTTGAAGTATGATTTGATTTTTGAAAGATATATATATATATATATATATATATATTTGAAATGTTTTAATGTAAGCCGGTGTTCAGTCCTCGATTTTCAGATTTGTTTTGGCATAACCTTATCTATTGGAATTGATTTACTGATTTGTTGGTGATTTCCAACTTTTGGATTTTTATATATGATTTCTTTGACTATATTTTAAAAGTTCGAGCACTTCCAAATCAAGGTTTGAATTTTTAAAAGCTAAGTAATTTTCAAAAGGTAAATTGGATTTTCCACATATGGAAATAAATAGTTTAAAAGTTTTAAAAGGACTAAACTTGGAAATCATTTTGGGTATAAATTGATTTTTGAAAAATTTGGTTTCGAAAATAGATTGAAATTTAAACCTAGTATTTATATAATGGTTTTGGAAATGAATTTGTTTGACCTAAATTTTGTCGATTTGGAAACCTGGATTATTTTCTAAACCTATTATTTTGAGTGACTTTGAAACTAAGTATATGTAATTTGGAAGAAATGATTTGGTGAAATCATATATTTTGAAACTGAAACGTTATTGAACGGTTTGAAATTGAGAACCTTGTTTTATTAAATACTTGATTTGGGATTTATCGAACTTATATAAATTGATTTGTATAAGTATGAAGTTGATTTGAAAACTGTTGATTTGAAAAGGTACTCAATTTGTAAAGTGAAATCTTATGTGATCGAAGTCTATATATTTATGATTTGATATATTATTGATTTTGGAAAGTATTTGATATGAAAATAAAATCTTATATATGATGGATTTTATATAAGTATGATATTTGAAAGTGATTTGGAAAGGTACTATATGATACATATTTTTCGAAGTAAAGATATGGAAAGTGCCTTCTGCTTGATATCCGCTTTGTGGCCACATTGTGGATTCATTCTATCGATATTATTCTCTCTGATTTGGGTTTTCCGGATATGATACTCGAGTGTCCATCGAATTCCATGGCAATCTCCATGGTCTTACGAGAGCGACTGCATAGCATCGTAGGGGCTGCGAGAGCCTACGGGTACAGATGTTTCCTAGGGGATCCAGGCGTAACCATTATGTATCTGCGATCTATGTAGGTCGTATTTGGTAGCGTAATCCGCAAGGGCTACGAGAGCCTATGGGTACGGATGTTTCCTAGGGATCCAGCTGTAATCATTGTGTATCTATGGTACTACCAGTCTTCATGGTGTAATCGCAGGGCTGCAGTAGTCAGCCTACGGGTACGGATGTTTCCTGGGGGATCCAGGCGTAACCATTGTGTATCCGCGATCCATGATCGACATGTTTTGGTTGGGTTATTTTGTTTGGATTGTACTTTCCATATCTGTTTTTAAGGGTTTTCCAGTATTTTCACTGGGTGTTGAAACAAGTCTACTAAGTATCTGGAGAATTCTAGCTTTGCGTCTGATCAACGCATGGCTAGAGTCTGCAGGAATGAAAGTAAACTTGTTAAGACATCGAGTTATAAAAGTATTTTGATAAAGTAATATATAAAGGATATTTTGATTATTTATTTTACCTTCCTGAACAATTTTAAAATGTTTTAAATATTATTTACTTCGAACTATCTGATTTGAATCAAATGACTATTCATCATATTATAGAATGTTTAAATGTTATAAAAATTTTAAATTGAATTTTATAGTTTTAAAATAATGGTTCATCCTTTTCTTTCAACCTACTTTCCCTTCTAGCTATTTCTACCTTCTTCCTCTTCGAGGGTCCTTTCTGCATTATGGAAAGAGTTGGTTCTTTGGCTTACCGTTTGGATTTGCCCGAGAAGCTTTCTGGAGTGCGTGATGTATTCCACGTCTCACATCTTCTCTGATATCTTCTTGAACCATCTCTTTTTGGTTTAGCCATCTGCTCTTGGTACTTGGATATTTAGCCTAATCTGACTGTCGAGAGGAAGCCACTTCGTATTGTCGACAGAGGTACGAAGCAGCTAAGAAGGAAATCTGTCGGTCGGGTCAAAGTACAGTGAAATACCGATGATCGAGATTGTACCTGGGAGACGGAGGAGAGCATTCGCGCTTCAAATACGGAATTGTTCGTTTCAGGTACTATTTTATTTTTCTATCTTGTTTCTTTATTTTCCTTGTTCGTTCTTTTCGAGGACGAAAAGATTTGAGTGGGGGAAAGTGTAACAACCCTATATTTTGTGATTTATTTTAATTGTTTATTTTGTTTATTTTATTTGAATTCCTGATTTTAAAATTTATTATTTTTATTAAAATGAATAAATTTTGTTATTTTAAATATAAATTTTGATTTTTGTGTGAATTATAATTCCAAACCTGAATAAATAGAATATTTCCAGAAATGTGGATTTTGTTCAATTTGGTCAAACTTTGACTTTTAAATTTAAAATTTTAATATTTGAAATTTTTAATTTTATCTTTTATTATGAAAAAGATCAAATTTTAAGTATATTGCTTTTGGTTTCGTTGAAATCGGATGTATATTGTGAAAGTTATGCTTTTCACAATATTGTGTGAAAATTAATTTATTTAACAATATAGTTTATTTTAATTTATATAAATACAATTTTTATTTATCATATCTTATTATAATTTGTATATATATGTGTAATATGTTATGTTATATATATTTTGTCCTTTAAATAATTTTTAAGTGATGTTTGAATTTTTCCAAAGCTTAGTGTATTTATTTTCAATTTTTATAACCTAGTTTCTATTTTTGAGCTATTTTCTTCATTTATTTATATTTATTTAAAATTTATTTATTCATTCATTCATTATTTAGTTGTTTTTTCATTTTATTTATATTCATTTTCATATGTATTTAAAAATGCAAAATGAATAAAAGAAATATGAAGAGTTTTAAACCTTTTATATGCCTTAGACTTTTCACCTTCTTTGCCTTTTCAAATTCAACCAACACATGCATTTACTTTGGCCGACCATAACATTTCCTTCAGCCGATTTCTTTTCATTTCTCATGCATGTCATTTTGTTTCTCATCTCCAAACTTTTGGCCATCATCTTCTGAAGAAAAAAAAAGGTAAATGTTTCATTTTTTTCATTTTCTTCCTTGTTTTATGTATTGATCTTGCACTTGCTTTCACTGTTGGTTCGGCCTCTATCCTCCACCATCAGCACCACCTCCACCACCATCATTCTCAGCTGTCATCACCTCCATCTCCTCTGACCTTCATGGCCATGGCCATCCTTGATGAGAAGCTCCACAAAAATTAGCAAAACATCACCTTAAACATCCAAGTCGACCTCCACATGACTCCACCACCTCAACACACCCCTTGGCCGCCCTTTGCACCACCTTCACCAGCCCCTACTTGAACCAAAGACCACTGCTACATCATTTCCTGACCCCACCAAGTCGGGCCATGCCAATATATGCCTATGGCCGAACCATATTTGCATAGAAAATCCAATTTGTTGCCTTGTACTTGTGTTGTACATGCATATCCACTTCCATTCCTTCATTCCATAACTAGGCCGACCTTGGCTTGACCCATGCTTGGCCAAATACACCCATGGCTGTGCCTAATCACTCTTTGGCCGAGCATAGTGATGGTGGAAGCAAGTGCAAGTCATTTTGATTTGAT
Organism: Allium cepa; assembly: GCA_030765085.1. Lineage (NCBI taxonomy): Eukaryota > Viridiplantae > Streptophyta > Magnoliopsida > Asparagales > Amaryllidaceae > Allium > Allium cepa. The sequence goes on from CM060938.1 coordinate 807,547,695, forward strand.
GTTGTGTATTATTTCTAGTTGTTTAAAATCATATTTTTGGGTTGAAATTCATGTTATATATATATATATATATATTGTTTTGTTTCATATGCACAAGACAAATAGCTTTGGCTCTCCCACACTTGAATCGTAGTCGTGCTTTCGTGCCTTTTTGGATCTTGTTTGTGTATTAGGTTCTATTATCTCTAGCTTGTAGAGGTGAGTATTTCTCACAAGGCATTCTGTACTTATATAAGTAGTAAATTGACACACAACTGTGAATCTATAGATATTATTATCATGTTATAACTGCCTATGCTATGGTCATATGATGTTCACCCTATTTATACACCTGTCATATCATTTGTTACTGTTATATAATGCTATTCTGTTTATTTATATCAGTTTATCACACTGCAAGTTCCCTGTAGAATAGAATCACTATGGGTTGAAATGATACATACTCGAACGGACTTTAGAATAGGGAAAAATCGTTATGGGCTGAAATGATAGGCCTGAACGATTTTTATTTATTTTTATTTACTTGGGATTGCGGGTTTGAAATAATAGAACTCAGATTTTTCCTTTGTAAATTACGGATTTGAAATGATATATTATCCAAATCATTTGACTTAGGTTAGAAAATTATATACATACCGTGGTTAATATATATTTTTATAAGTTTTTAAAATATTTTATAAAAATGTAAATATTATGATATTTTGATTTAAAATTGAAAAATGTTATTATTTTCTATAAATTAAAAATAGTTAAACAAATAAATGTTTAAAATTGAAATTTGAAATATAACTTAACTTGGAAAATGTGAAATGTGTTTTAAAAATAAAATTTAAGTTAAGATAAATAAAATGAAATTTAAATATAATTTATGAAATGGTAAATTAAATTAAAATGTAAAGTACATGAGATGTTATAAAATTGTACATTAATTTTTATAGGTGAATTATTAAAGAAATTTGATTTTTGTATGAAAATTTCACCTTATAAAATCATAAATTTAAGGTTATTTAAATGATCACTTTGAAGTGAGGAAATATAAATTTTATAAGTTAAAATGGTTGAAATTGAAGTTTAATTGTTTATGAAAATATATTGAATACTTGGAATTTAATTAACCGTATTTTTGAAATGCTATCATTTCTTAAGTAGAGGATATTACAGAATTTCTAAGTGTTGTAGTTGATTCTAATGAACTATAACTAAAAGACTAAAATTTTGAGAATTGAATATTAGATTATTAAATATAATAACTTCATTTTTAAATGATTTAAATGGAATATTTTGATTTGAAATATAAACCATTTTGAAATATGATTTGAAATGGTCTTTAAATTAAATAAAATGAATGTGGTTTTGGAAAGATATGATATTTTGATATTTTGAAATGGATTTGAAATGATATTGAATTTTAAAATGATATTAGATTTAGAAGTATAAATTACCAATTTTGTAATTTTAACCACGGGATGTATTTAAATTTATGGTTTAACTGATCCTTAGAGGATGGGCGATCCCAAGCATCCTTTAAGTTATTGTGCATTGCTACAGTTCACTTGAGTTGGTTTACATTATATAAGTATGTACATCCTGACTCGAGTGTTTTGTGTTTTACTTTACGCTCGGGTCAGCCTGAGTATTTACAGCTTAGCTTTGGATTTCTTTTCTGGAGCTAGGAATCGCTGGAGATTTTGCTTATCTAGTTATCTCTTCGTTTCAGTTCAGTTGTTCTATTTCAGCTCTGGTATTTATAGACTTCTATGTATTTGAGATTTCTATTGTATATTTTTTCAGACTGATATTATGTATTCCGTTTTGAGATTTTGTTATTGTAGCTTCATGAACTACTATGGTATTTTTATTCCACTGCGAGTTATTCTGATATATCTGTGCCTGTGATTTTGTGATTGTTTTCATTTTCTCTAAATTTATTTACAATGCGGTATTTTGAGCAATTCAAGTCCGGCATGTGTGGATGCGAATGGCTGAAAATATCGGGTTGTTACAGTCATAAGAGTTATCGGATATTATAAGGCATCTTGGTGATGATGCGAGACCTTGGTGATGGTTGGGGCAAAGTGGGACCTAAGTGATGGTTGTTATTACATGTGTTTGCTACGTTTTTGCTATGGTTGTTGTAATTGGTGATTGCTAGGTGGTTTCGATTGATGTCTTATGACAGAAATTCTTTTGAGCTAGGTTCCCCGGCAACCGATGTTGTACTTAGTGTAATATACCTTATGATGATACTGATAGTATAACATGTATAGTGTTATGTGCTAACTTATTAGACGTAGGGATATTGTAACGATCCCGGTTTAAAAATGAATTTGAATTTGTAATTAAATTAAATTTTTGGGTTTAATTGTGGATTTATTTGAATTTTTCAAATTTAATAAGATATATGTACTTATTTATTTTAAAATTTGGTTTTGGAACTCAAAAATAAATATTTTCAATTGAATTGGATTATAATAAAATTTTGATTTGGAAATTCAAAATGTATTCAAAATGAAATTTCTTTAAAAGGTTATACTTTGGAAAAATAATATGTATGATTATTTATTTAATGCACAAATTGTGTTTTACTCCATTTTCTTTATGAAGTTATAAGAAGTATAAAATAAAATTATCTTATCAATATTTAATGTAAAGTATAAAATAAAATATATGTTATAAATTTAGTACTTGATAGTTAAACTATAAAAATAAATACAAACTCAAGAATTTATGTTAATAATAAAATTTATATGGTCATATGGCAATATAAAATCAAACTATGAAATAATAACAAATGAAATACATCTAGAATTGTATGTGAGTTATATGAAGCACAAAGGCAAAGAAAAGAAACAAACAAATATGTACATATAAAGAACAAGAAGAAAGAAAAAAAAATCTAGGTAATAAAGCTTACAAAAGAAGATAATGCAACAAAAGAAAATTATCTACAAAATATAAACTGCACACATACAGTTCAAATGGATTAGTTTGTAAACAAAAATAGAGACACAAGCATTAAATGCTTTCTTCTCAAGCACACCATATATATCATCTCAGCCGAAATATAAATTACTTCATTTCAGTAATAAACAAAAATATCTTTAGTCAAACGAAAGAAAAATCTGACCCAAAGATAAAACTCATACTGGTTAATACCTTCCCCTATACAAACTATCCTCTTTATATATATATCAACTCTATTCTATTTCGTTCAGTGAAAAATTAAGCAAACCAGAAAAAAGAAGATAAGAAGCATCATTCAACCCAAAACATCCTTCAACAACAAACCAGGATTCAAAGGAAATCAATACTGCAGATTCAAAACATAGAGCTGCCCTCTGTTCTTCAAATTAATGTGAGTAAACTTCTGTTTTAAAATAGTTTATGATCTAATATTATGATGATACTAATAATAATTATTGAATTAGTAAAACAAATGATATTTATATGCATGGATTCATATGTGTATGTATGGTTGTGAGATGATTGGTTTGTGAATATCTGTGTTGAACACGTTCTGTATCTTACAGGCTCTACTTTCAAATAGAAAAAAAAATATTTGTACCTTTCCCTGTAATCAATTTTAGGCTAGAATATATAAATGAAAATTGGCAATTACAATGTGTTATGAATTTTAAGAACAATAACTTGTGTTTATATTTAGCAACTATCTTAAAAATGAACAATGTCAATGATGAGCTTAAAATTCATCAGTAATCAATCAAGCAAATTACAATTTTTGATTGTATAATCTGAATAGTAGCATCAAGTCATGATTTTAGGAATTGGAATGGTGATTTTTAGTGAAGTAAATTCTGAGGAAATCAGGGATGAAGATTTTTGGGTTTTTGGGGTGTTGCCGTTGAACGACGTCAATTGAAGCTTCGAGTTTTGGCATGAAAGAGGCTGGAGAAAGGTAGAGTGAAGGAAAAATGTTAAATAATTTTTCTATTGCAATCAATGATTGAACGAGAGCATTTTAGGGTTTAAAGGTCCATTTTGGTCGAGGGAGAAAATAAGGTCGCCGCGACGTCATCGTGGCATTGAGTGCTATAGGGGCTTGGGAGATGGTAGAGGGGATAACGACGAGTATTGGCCGGAGTTTGCGGGTTTATGGTGGTTGGGGTTGCGAGAATGGCGGCGTTCCTGGTTTTGATGACATCGGTGATAAAGTTTCCAGGTTTCAACGATCAGCTCGAATTTGATTTCGAGGGGATGGATGAGTTGTGGCGATTGGGGATTGATGCATGAAGCATCGTCGACTTGCTCGATGTGGTGGTGTCGCCTGGAGGCGATCAATGGCGACGTGCATGTGTACGCGATTCTATGTGGTGGTTGCGCGTGTTCGTACGCGAGTGGTAATGTGTTTCGGAAAAAAAGGGAGAAGAAGGAAACTCAAGTTCACTTTGAAAACAATTTTGTTAAAAATAGTTTTGAGTTTTTTTGGTAAAGATTAAATGTTAAACCAATTTTGAATTAGTTAAGAAATTCTTTTAAAGACAAATTTGTTTTAAATTACCAAGTTTCAAAATGATTTAAAATAAATACAACTTTTATTTTGAAAAGTTATTTTAACTTAGTAATATTAGAATGTTTTAATGATTAATAAAATTTATTTGTTTGGGTTAAATAATTAATGTTTTAATGGTTAATAGATTTTATTCGTTAAAAAGATTAAATACTTGAAGTAAATCACTTAGTGTAAGAAATTAAAGTAATTAATTAGTAATTCAAGTTAATTAAATCAAGTAATTAATGAATGATTTAAATGAAAAGAGTAATTACTTGGAGAAAGTGATTAAGAGAAGATAATTAAAGGTTAAAGATTGATTTATCAAATATTAAGGGTAATTACTTTAAAGAATAATTAATTTATGTGGTTAATTAATTAGGGTAATTAAATTAAGAATAATTAATTAAAGGCTAATCAACTTAAAATGATTAAGAAATCATCATTAATTAAGGAATAATTTATTAAGATTTAATTAATTAAAATTAAGGGTTAATTAATTTAGATAATTAATTAAGAAATGATTAATTGATGAAGGTGATCAAGACTCAATCAATTTTAGTTAATAATTAATCATTGATTTAAGACTACTAATGAAAGTAATTATGTGGTTGATAAATTTAAAAAAAACCACCCAATTTATTCGTCTTAGTTGTAGATGTTTGATTGCTATTGAATGTTGTGTACTAGATTGATATTTCTATTTGTGATTGTGATACTGTGTGATGCAATTTGCTTTGTGCTGAACTGTGATTTGTTTCCATATGTATGTGAAAACACTTTTGCCCGTAAAACGACATTTAAACTTCGATGCGACAGGGAGTCGGGTTCTAGTTGGTTATCCGGAACCCACATCGAATCATAATGATGAATCTTTGTGATTGATAAATTTACTTTATCTGTGAATTTATGAATGAAGATAAGCGTTATGGATTATATCGCTTATCGAGATTGATATGATTGAATCTCGAGTGATTGAATGATGTTAGACTATTGTGTTAAACCCCTGGACCACACTTATACACACACATAAATATGGGTTTCACACGGAAATCGATTTAGTCACAGATTTTTTAAATAGTTTTGAATTTGAATTTTAAATCCAAAGGGTTTTGGAAATGGATTGAGTTTAAAGTGAAAAGCTTTTGAAAAGGTTTTTTAAAAATGAAAGTTATTTTGAATAACTAAATAAAGATTTGAAATTTGATTAATTTGATTTAAATTGGAATTCAATATCTGGAATTGAATTCTATATTCGAAATTTATGATTTAAAAATGGTATACTAGTTTATATGGGTTTTAAACCATTTTTAAAGTGTTGTTTTGGGAATTTGAATTAACCCAAAGATTTTAACTTGTATAAATAAAATCGGATTTTTCCGAAATGAAAATTGTTTGTTTTCAAATGATAAAAGCTTTCATATAAGAAATGAATTTCCAATTTGTATTAAAGGAATTTCAAGTTTGAATGGAAAATGGTTTTCCAAGTTATGAATGAATTTCTGGAAACAGTTTTGAAAGATATGAGATAAATCTTTGATTTAAAGATTAAAAGAGTTAATCCAATTGAAATGGAAATTGTTTTGAAATCCGTGAATGGATCTTTGTGAAACTGGATGTACATTATGAAATGAATCTTTTTGTTTAAAAAGATTTGAAATGGTAATTGGTTTAAACCATTTGACAGAAAGTTTGGAGTTATTAAGTTATGACTTAATTGAAATCCCATATCCATATGTTTTTAAATATTGCGCTCATTATTCGGTTTAGCCAGGAGAGGACCTTGTGTCATATAACCCATTTCGATATGATACGTCGTTATGGATAGCATTTGAAGACCGGTGGTGAAGACCGGGTATTTGCGAGAACGATAGGATGACCTATCGATTGTCTCTGCACTGAGTAGCTACGGTATAGAGATTTCCTAAGTGATGGGAACCCAATCGGGATTGTGAATACCCGGATTGCAAGGGCTTCTTCGGAAGTGCTTTCGGTTCTGTTCGAACCCGGAACAGACTTGTATGGTTGTATGTCTGACACTACACTTTGAGATATAAAGCAGATTTCTTTCAAATATATATCTGTTGGTGGCGGAGAATTTATTCTCTTAGCTTAACACCCTTCTCTGAGACGTACAAGCTCAGAGGTTATGTAGTTGAAGGTTATCAGCGATATACTCCTAAATTGGTAGTGTGGCATGCTAAGTGCTGCTGTGTGATGATGATTATTTGTTGATCATTTGTGATCAAAGCATGGCTTTCGTGTAAAGCGTAGCTTTGTGGACGAAACCTCATCGAGCCTCACAAACCGGTAATGGTCAAAACAGGAAAGATGCGGCAAGGTTTCAGGGGTAGCTCCCATAGGGTATGACCATTCCTTCTGGAAAAGGGTAGCATCATGGTATGGAAACCAGATACTTACTCATGTGGGCACTGTAGTATATATTTATTACTGTGTGATGTTGTGGTGTTGAGAGCTCTTGGATAAAGGTCCCAAAGGACCGGGGGTGGCATATCTGAGGTTTTACAACCCGGGAAGGGGATAACCGGCCTTGTTTGGAACAGAGTAGGGTAGGTTCTCGGGGCGTCCCGCCAGAGGCATTCCCATGTGGTAATAGGAAGTTCCTTAGCCTGACCATTTGTTGGAAAAAAAATCCAAAGAAAAAATACGCACCCTGTACGGTTTTAGTTGTATAACCTTCCATGGAATGTGGCGGTAACCTTCTATTGAACATGGTAGCTATAGTAGGCATAAGTGTGGAATGCCTATGCTGGCTAAGATTAATATTATACTTTCGAAATGTTTTCCACTATGCACTAATAATAATAATATCAAAAATGGTTTTCGCGTATCAAGCATTTTTGACTTTCATAAGGAGAAATCTCCTCCAATTCTGCGTTTGCATGGTGTGTGTGGCGGGAGGCCTTATGGTAGTTTCATTTTCCAAAAAGCGTTATGAATTTCAAATTTACAATCTTTTGATTGTTTTAAAGACAAACCGTTTTGTTTGCTCATACCAGTCTTATGACTGACCCGGAGTTTATTGTTCCTTTACTAAACTCTGGGTGCCCACAATTTTCCGCACGGGCAGTCTACAGTTTGGTTTTTCAGATAGTCTAGTAGTAGATATCATTTGGTAGCTTCAGCTTTTTGTTTGATACATTTTGGAGTCTTTGGAGTGCAGGGGCTTACCTTGCTTAGCTTTATGCAACGTTGATGGTGGATCGAGCTTGAAGTTTTGGAGCTCTAGCTTTGGAGTTTTGGATTGAAGTTGCAGTATTTGATTCTGTGAAGACTTATCTCATATTGTATCGTGTTCCGCTGTATTTGTGTTGTATATTCTCTGATATTGATGATTATCATTGTACCAAATTGATGTATCAGATATTGTATTCATGTTGTATCAGTGATATCATCTTTTATTCCGCTGTGTTATTTATCATCTAATGGTGTTGCAAGCTCTGGCGATACGAATTTGATGTCGTTTGTCGGACATCGAGTTCGGGTCATCACAAATGGTATCAGAGCTAGAGGTTGAGTAAGAACTTTAGCTACGGAGTGTAACACATTAGATGGTTCATTAGAGATAGGTGAAGTATACCCTAGAATGAGTACGACTAGTGGAACCAAAACACAAATTTCTTAGTCTATTCTCTTTATCTTGTTATTCTCTAAGATATTTCGTCTGAAGGCCTAAATGGGTTTTCTTACTATTTACAGATAGTAGAATAAGTGAAAGAAGACGATGAGATAGGGGACAGGGAAGTACCACTTCAGCTGGTCAAAGCCCTACAACAACAGATATTCTCATTCAATCTCAAGCAAATTTGGCTGATTTATATCGAAGCTTTTCTAGACTTGGTGGAAAGCCGTTCACAAGTAAGGAAACCGTTATCGAAGCACAAGCCTGGATCCGATCGTGTGAAAGTATTTTCAAAGTACTAAAGTTAGAAGGTGATCTGATGCGATTAATAGCTTCCTGGCAACTCCAGGAAGAGGCTTTAGTTTGGCGGGAAACAGTTACATTGGATGAGCCGGCGGATGAATTTACTTGGAGTCGTTTTAAGGAAGTGTTCGAGCAGCGATATATGCCGTCTGCTGGTATCTCCCGCATGTACCAAGAGTTTATGGATTTGAAGTAAGGAGGCTTATCATTTGAGGAATATTTAAACAAATTTAATGAATTATCTCGATTTGGTCCAGAATTGGTGAATACACCGTTAAAGAAGAATGAAAAGTTTATTCGAGAAATGAACAAGGAGTTTCAGGAAAGGATGACTACTCACATCAAGGAGTCTTTTTCTGAATTAATCGATATGGGCTATCGATACGATACTTTGGATAAGCAAAAAGATCCGGAGGAGAATGGAGATACAAGTAATCTGAATTGGAGAAAAAGAAAGTTTGGCAGAAAGAAACCAAGGAAAGATAAAGGAAAGAAGAATACACAGAAGAAAAAGGTGAAGGATGTTACTTGTCTCAATTGCTTGGAGAAAGGTCACTACTAGGATAAATGCAAGAATCCTTGAAAGCCAGGAATGAGAGAGCCATTTATGAGGCCGGATCGGGAATCTACAGGATGCTATTACTGCCGCAAGACGGGACATAGGACAACAACTGTCCAGCTCATAAGCAAACTCTAGTAAAGAAGGTGTATGCAATCAGAGACGATTCTTCAACCTCAAAAAGCTGATTAAGGAAATGAAATTTTATAAGGTAACCATCTCGTTTACGATTAAATTTTTTTCGAGTTTTGTTCGACATAAGAACTATCTTTAGTTTTATTTCTCAGCAAATCGTAAATGAGTTAAATCTTGAATCAGAGATCGTAGTCGAATCTATTTCTGTCTATTTCATTGGGTTTCGATATATTCTACGAATGGTTAGTTATCTCTTTGAACTAACCAGTACCCCTGTATACTTCGTAGATCAGATAACCCAATTGTTTCGCAGTTGATTTAGTTTGTTCTCATACCTATTGCTGATATTCTGATTTGGTAAGCCAAATGCAGAATTAATGTCTAGTTTGATCTAAAAAGATATTTCTCTATCTTTCATCTATCTTTGTTATCTCCTTGGCAAATTTCGGGGACGAAATTTCTTAAGGGGGAATCTGTAACGATCCCGGTTTAAAAACGAATTTGAATTTGTAATTAAATTAATTTTTTGGGTTAAATTGTGGATTTATTTGAATTTTTCAAATTCAATAAGATATATATACTTATTTATTTTAAAATTTGGATTTGGAACTCAAAAATAAATATTTTCAATTGAATTGGATTATAAATAAAATTTTGATTTGGAAATTCAAAATGTATCCAAAATGAATTTTCTTTAAAAGGTTATACTTTGGAAAAATAATATGTATGATTATTTATTTAATGCACAAATTGTGTTTTACTCCATTTTCTTTATGAAGTTATAAAAAGTATAAAATAAAATTTATCTTATCAATATTTAATGTAAAGTATAAAATAAAATATATGTTATAAATTTAGTACTTGATAGTTACACTATAAAAAAAATACAAATTCAAGAATTTATGTTAATAATAAAATTTATATGGTCATATGGCAACATAAAATCATACTATAAAATAATAACAAATGAAATACATCTAGAATTGTATGTGAGTTATATGAAGCAAAAAGGCAAAGAAAAGAAACAAACAAATATGTACATATAAAGAACAAGAAGAAAGAAAAAAAATATCTAAGTAATAAAGCTTACAAAAGAAGATAATGCAACAAAAGAAAAATATCTACAAAATATAAACTGCACACATATAGTTCAAATGGAATAGTTTGTAAACAAAAATAGAGACATAAGCATTAAATGCTTTCTTCTCAAGCACACCATATATATCATCTCAGCCGAAATATAAATTACTTCATTTCGGTAATAAACAAAAATATCTTTAGTCAAATGAAAGAAAAATCTGGCCCAAAGATAAAACCCATACCAGTTAATACCTTCCCCTATACAAACTATCCTCTTTGTATATATCAACTCAATTCTATTTCGTTCAGCGAAAAATTAAGCAAACCAGAAAAAAAAATAAGAAGCATCATTCAACTCAAAACATCATTCAACAACAAACCAGGATTCAAAGGAAATCAATCATATTCAAAACACAGAGCTGCCCTCTGTTCTTCAAATTAATGTGAGTAAACTTCTATTTAAAAACAGTTTATGTTCTGATATTACGATGATACTCATAATAATTATTGAAGTAGTAAAACAAATGATATTTATATGCATGGATTCATATGTGTATGTATGGTTGTGAGATGATTGGTTTGTGAATATCTGTGTTGAACATGTTCTGTATCTTACAGGCTCTACTTTCAAATAGAATTTTTTTTTTTGTATACTTCCCTGTAATCAGTTTTAGGCTAGAATATATAAATGAAAATTGGCAATTACAATGTATTATGAATTTTAAGAACAATAACTTGTGTTTATATTTAGCAACTATCTTTAAAATGAACAATATCAGTGACGAGCTTAAAATTCGTCAATAATCAATCAAGCAAATTTCAATTTCTAATTATATAATCTGAATAGTAGTATCAATTCAAGATTTTAGGAATTGGAATGGTGATTTTTAGTGAAGTAAATACTGAGGAAATTAGGGATGAAGAGTTTTGGGTTTTTGGGGTGTTGCCGTTGAACGGCGTTGATTGAAGCTTCGAGTTTTGGCATGAAGGAGGCTGGAGAAAGGTGGAGTGAAGGAAAAATGTTAAATAATTTTTCTATTGCAATCAATGATTGAACGAGAGCATTTTAGGGTTTAAAGGTCCATTTTGATCGAGGGAGAAAATAATGTCGCCATGACGTCATCATGGCATCGAGTGCTACAGGGGCTTGGGAGATGGTAGAGGGGATATCGACGAGTAGTTGGCCGGAGTTTGAGGGTTTCTGGTGGTCGGGGTTGCGAGAATGGCGGCGTTCCAGGTTTTGATGACATCGGTGATAAAGTTTGCAGGTTTCAACGATGAGCTTGAATTTTATTTCGACGGGATGGATGAGTTCTGGCGATTGGGGATTGATGCGTGAAGCATCGTCAACTTGATCGACGTGGTGGTGTCGCCTGGAGGCGATCAATGGCGACGTGCACGTGCACGCAATTCTATCTGGTGGTTGCGCGTGTTCATACGCGAGTGGTAATGTGTTTCGGAAAAAAGGGAGAAGAAGGAAACTCAAGTTCACTTTGAAAACAATTTTGTTAAAAATAGTTTTGAGTTTTTTCGATAAAGATTAAATGTTAAACCAGTTTTGAATTAGTTAAGAAAGTTTTTTTAAAGACAAATTTGTTTTAAATTACCAAGTTTTAAAATGATTTAAAATAAATACAACTTTTATTTTGAAAAGTTATTTTAACTTAATAATATTGGAATGTTTTAATGATTAATAAACTTTATTTGTTTGGGTTAAATAATTAATGTTTTAATGGTTAATAGATTTTATTCTTTAAAAAGATTAAATACTTGAAGTAAATCACTTAGTGTAAGAAATTAAAGTAAATTAATTAGTAATTCAAGTTAATTAAATCAAGTAATTAATGAATGATTTAAATAGAAACAGTAATTACTTGGTGAAAGTGATTAAGAGAAGATAATTAAAGGTTAAAGATTAATTTATCAAATATTAAGGGTAATTACTTTAAAGAATAATTAATTAATATGATTAATTAATTAGGGTAATTAAATTAAGATAATTAATTAAAGGCTAATCAACTTAAAATGATTAAGAAATCATTATTAATTAAGGAATAATTTATTAAGATTTAATTAATTACAATTAAGGGTTAATTAATTTAGATAATTAATTAAGAAATGATTAATTTATGAAGGTGATTAAGACTCAATCAATTTTAGTTAATAATCAATCATTTATTTAAGACTACTAATGAAAGTAATCATGCGGTTGATAAATTTAAAAAAAACCACCCAATTTATTCATCTTAGTTGTAGATGTTTGATTGCTATTGAATGTTGTGTACTAGATTGATATTTCTATTTGTGATTGTGATACTGTGTGATGCAAATTGCTTTGTGATGAACTGTGATTTGTGATTTGTTTCTGTATGTATGAGAAAACACTTTTTCCCGTAAAACGACATTTAAACTTCGATGCGACAGGGAGTTGGATTCCTGTTGGTTATCCAGAACCCACATCGAATCGTAATGATGAATCTTTGTGATTGATAAATTTACTTTATCTGTGAATCTATGAATGAAGATAAGCGTTATGGATTATATCGCTTATCGAGATTGATATGATTGAATCTGTGGTGATTGAATGATGTTACACTATTGTGTTAAACCCCTGGACCACACTTATACACACACAAATATGGGTTTCACGTGGAAATCGATTTAGTCACAGATTTTTTAAATAGTTTTGAATTTGAATTTTAAATCCAAACGGTTTTGGAAATGGATTGAGTTTAAAGTGAAAAGCTTTTGAAAAGGTGTTTTAAAAATGAAAGTTATTTTGAATAACTAAATAAAGATTTGAATTTTGAATAATTTGATTTCAGTATCTGGAATTGAATTCTATATTCGAAATTTATGATTTAAAAATGTTATACAAGTTTATATTGGTTTTAAACCATTTTTAAAGTGTTGTTTTTGGAATTTGAATTAACCCAAAGATTTTAACTTGTATAAATAATATCGGATTTTTCCGAAATGAAAATTGTTTGTTTTCAAATGATAAAAGCTTTCATATAAGAAATGAATTTCCAATTTGTATTAAAGGAATTTCAAGTTTGAATTGAAAATGGTTTTCCAAGTTATGAATGAATTTCTGGAAACAGTTTTGAAAGCTATGAGATAAATCTTTGATTTAAAGATTAAAAGAGTTAAATCAATTGAAATGGAAATTGTTTTGAAATCCGTGAATGGATCTTTGTGAAACTGGGTGGACTTTGTGAAATGAATCTTTTTGTTTAAAAAGATTTGAAATGGTAATTGGTATAAACCATTTGATAGAAAGTTTGGAATTATTAAGTTGTGACTTAATTGAAATCCCATATCCATATATTTTTAAATATTGCGCTCATTATTCGGTTTAGCTGAGAGAGGACCTTATGTCATATAACCAATTCCAAATAATGATATGTCGTTATGGATAGCATTTAAAGACCGGTGGTGAAGACCAGGTATTTGCGATAACGATAGGATGACCTATCGATTGTCTCTGCACTGAGTAGCTACGGTATAGAGATTTCCTAAGTGATGGGAAGTCCAATCGGGATTGTGAATACTCGGATTGCAAGGGCTTCTTCGGAATTGCCTTCGGTTCTGTTCGAACCCGGAACAGACTTGTATGGTCATATGTCTGACACTACACTTTGAGATATAAAGCAGATTCCTTTCAAATACATATATGTTGGTGGCGGAGAATTTATTCTCTTAGCTTAACACCCTTTTCTGAGACGTACGAGCTCAGAGGTTAAGTAGTTGAAGGTTATCAGCGATATACTCCCAAATTGGTAGTGTGGCATGCTAAGTGCTGCTGTGTGGTGATGATCATTTGTTGATCATTTGTGATCAAAGCACGACTTTCGTGTAAAGCGTAGCTTTGTGGACGAAACCTCATCGAGCCTCACAAACCGGTAATGGTTAAAATAGGAATGATGCGGCAAGGTTTCAGGGGTAGCTCCCTTAGGGTATGACCATTCCTTCTGGAAAAGGGTAGTATCATGGTATGGAGCCCAGATACTTACTCATGTGGGAACTATAGTATATATTTATTACTGTGTGATGTTGTTGGTGTTGAGAGCTCTCGGATAAAGGTCCCAAAGGACCGAGGGTGGCATATTTGAGGTTTTACTACCCGGAAAGGGGGTAGTCGGCCTTGTTTAGCATAGAGCCGGGTAGGTTCTCGGGGCGTCCCATTAGAGGCATTCCCATGTGGCAATAGGAAGTTCCTTAGCCTGACCATTTGTTGGAAAAAAAATCCAAAGAAACAATACGTGCCCTGTACCATTTTAGTTGTATAACCGCCATGGAATGTGGCTGTAACATGTTGTTCGACATGGTAGCTATAGTAGGCATAAGTGCGGAATGCCTATGCTGGCTAAGATTAATATTATACTTTCGAAATGTTTTCCACTATGCACTAATAATAATAATATCAAAAATGGTTTTCGCGTATCAAGCATTTTTGACTATCATAAGGAGAAATCTCCTCCAATTCTGCGTTTGCATGGTGTGTGTGGCGGGAGGCCTTATGGTAGTTTCATTTTCTAAAAAGTATTGCGAATATCAAATTTAAAATCTTTTGATTATTTTAAAGAAAACCGTTTTGATGCTCATACCAGTCCCAAGACTGACTCAGAGTTTATTGTTCCTTTCCTAAACTCTGGGTGCCCATAATTTTCCGCACGGGCAGTCTAGAGTTTGGCTTTCAGATAGTCTGGTAGTAGATATCATTTGGTAGCTTCAGCTTTCTGTTTGATACATTTTGGAGTCTTTGGAGTGCACGGGCTTACCTTGCTTAGCTTTGTGCAACGTTGATGGTGGATCGAGCTTGAAGTTTTGGAACTCTAGCTTTGGAGTTTTGGGTTGAAGTTGCAATATTTGATTCTGTGAAGACTTATCTCATATTGTATCGTGTTCCGCTGTATCTGTGTTGTATATTCTCTGATATTGATGATTATCATTGTATCAAATTGATGTATCGGATATTGTATTCATGTTGTATCAGTGACATCGTCTTTTATTTTGCTATGTTATTTATCATCTAATGGTGTTGCAAGCTCCGGCGATACGAATTTGATGTCGTTTATCGGACATCGAGTTCGGATCATCACAGATATATCAGATATAACTCTTTATACTTCATGTCTCTATTTTACTATTTTGACTTTATAGTATCTTAAGATTGTTTATTGCTCACACTAGGTTGTTATCTGACTCGAGATTCTATTCTGTGCTTTTTTATTATCTTAGATATTCTTAAATGAGTAGACTAGATTGTAGGTCTAAGATTAGTGCATAAAACTACTGAATGGTTGAGCAAGAGGCTAATGCTTATCTATACTTATGTTTTAGAGCAGACCATCCTTCTATTGTGCAACGTTGTGGAGCTATCAGTGCTTTATTTTTATTTAATGATGGTACAATGGGTTTATTGTTTGATGTACAAACTCTATGATCTGTGCATCTAGCTACGATGAACCGTTGCACTTTGATTATGTGGTTCATTTTAGTCGTTACTATCTTGTTTGATTTATATCTCTAATGACTATTATATTTTATCCTTGCACTATGAGATATACTACAGGTTTACCTATTGGATTTTAGTTGATTTACCTCTAACAATCACCCTTCATTGATTGGGTACCGCTATGACGCATTCTATAGGTTACACTGGATATTTAAGGAAGGTGTAGGCTGGTAGTGATGACAGAAGCAGGTCATTCTTTAGAATGATATATTATATGTTATCCCAAAAAAAATTCAATAGTAAAAATGATGATTATCTTCTTATGGAAAGTCCAACACTCCATATCCACATGTATTGCAGGAGTTATAATACTTTGTTATATAAAGATCGAATGAACTAAGCTCGTCTCAAAATACCACATGCCAAAGGAAACATCCCATAAGCAGGATCGAAGTCTGAAGCGCCAATCTATAGCAATAAGAATCAACGGCTGAAACGGCAAGAGAATGTGCGGCTCAGTTGCAGGAGCCGTTTAGGCTGAAAGACTACTCATCAATGCATTTCCTAAGCAACAATGCTAGATGCTTAGAATATGCTTCAATCGTAACCACATGACAAGTAACCTCAGCAATCCAAGGAGAAGATTCTCCATCAATGATGCTATAGCTTGCTAGCAATAAATGGGTGGCAATCCCAAGGCATGAGGATCTTCTGGCATATCAAAAGAATAAAACTATATTGTACTTTCCTATATTAGAGCTCTACTTAGAAACTCATTATGGCAGAAATGCCTAGATTCAATGTAATTAGCCTCTCGGCTATATAAGAGTAATTAAATAAGGAAAAGATAGTGGACATAGGGACTTTTGGCCCGAATCACTACAAAACTTTTGGGGTTATTTTTCCTTTCAGCGCTTTACCTTCTTCTCATTTATCATCATGATTCTATAGTTCAACGTCCCACAACTCCAGCCTAGTTATATCATATCTCGGTAATCTCATAACTGAGACCTATAACTTAACCAGCTTTCGGAGCTATGCCTTCGGACCTTGAGGTGTTGGTGTAGACGAAATTCTGCACTAACATTTTTGGCACTAGAAGGAGTGCTTGAACCTCCGGCCTTTGTTATCTCTCGGAAAACCTAGAACATCATCACTCCAACCATGACTAACTTCGAGAAAAAGAAGCAAACCCCAAACTTACTCATTAACCTTCGCATTCAGCTCATCAAAGAAGACAACAATGAAAGATTGGTCACCCTCATTTTGGAAAAAGAGAATGGTAAAGAGTATGATCCTGTTTATGAACTTCAAGCATCTCAGATGAAGCAGCTTTCAAGATATCTCCATGAATCACTCCATGAGTCAGCCCAGATCCAAAATATTATTAAGGACTTAAATAGTGAAGTTTGGGATCTTTCCATCAAATTGTTAAAATATGAAGGTTTGGTTCCTTCCAACAAGAGAGCCCTCCTAAATACCCTGGACGATGGGTTTCGGAAAATGTTGAAGCGTGGTCAAGATCTTACCCTACTCAGTCAAAATTTGTCTCGGATATTCATAAAAACTCGTGATGACCTTTCTTACCCTAACTACCCCCCATTAAAGAAAGAAAACCCAAAGAGTGAAAAGTATTGCGTTTACCACTTGATGAATGGGCATGAAATAGACAATTGCCGAAAGCTGTCTTACGCGATTGAAAAATTC
Organism: Allium cepa; assembly: GCA_030765085.1. Lineage (NCBI taxonomy): Eukaryota > Viridiplantae > Streptophyta > Magnoliopsida > Asparagales > Amaryllidaceae > Allium > Allium cepa. Next base: position 807,565,093 of record CM060938.1, read on the forward strand.
GTACAAAAAGGGAAGTTAACAAAACTTATTAAATATTAGATAAAATACCCTAGTTTAGAATTATTCAATTTGTTTTTTATAATTCTAGGAGAACTCCATGTAACCCTTATCAAATGAATGTATAAAGTGTTTCTTTTTACAAGGATGAAGTTGAAAGAAGAATTCTTTTCATAAGTCAAACTCCCACGGAAAAATAAAGGACCCCAGTTCCATTGAAGTGCTTATCTTGTTTATAGCCTCGAAACTTTCAACTCCAAGAGGGAGCATCTCTAAGGGGGAACACCTCATAGTCTCAGATCTCCAAAAGTTTAATCGAGGGAACCTTTTCCTAAGTTCCAACTATGGGGAAATATTCAAGTCCTAGTATTTATGGTATCTCTTTCGATATGTTTTCTCTCTTTAAGAACTTTCTCATACCATGCTTGCATTTATAATTTAAGGACTGAAATTCTTCTATTGATCTGACAACATCAATGAAGAATTTAGAAGAATTTCACTTTTTATAAATCTACACATAATAATAACCTTTTTCAAACTTGGATTAAACTTTCTATTAAAAAGATAAGATCTGTAAGCTATATGATTCCAAAAGTATTTTGCAAAATAGTTTGAAAGCACCCTTTTTCAAAAATAATTGTGTATGTATATATATATTCCTCTTTGCAAAGTTACAACTAGCATTAGGTATGACTAATTAACTTAAATAGTGTTAGATTACCGACAACAGCCAAAAGTGGTTATAGATGGTCGACACCCATCAAAAGTGGTTGTAGATGGCCATGCCAGCCATAAGTGGTTACATATTAAGACCCAATGATAAGTTGGTAGACCTTGCCAAAAGAGCACCCCCATAGTGATGCATAACAAAGTATAAGGCTAATATCACATGGGTTTAAAAAGATGTCAAAACTAGAATGCATGCTAATAGTGAACCATGATCATGTAGTATCATGTATTGGTTAGATTCCCAATTAGATTAGAGTGTTGGGTAGATTCTCAATAATAGTAAACCATAGTCAAGTAGTATCACGCATTGGGTAGATACCTAATTAGATTAGAGAGTTGTATCGATTCCCAATAATAATGAGCCACAGTCAAATTAGTACCATGCACTAGGTAAGTTCCCAATTAGAATAGAATGTTGGGTAGATTCCTAATAATAATGAGCCATGTCAATTAGTACCATGCACTAGGTAGATTCCTAGTTAGGATTAGAATGCTGGATAGATTCCCAATAATAGTGAACCATAAATGGGAAGTGTCATGTGGCCTAGTTAGATTAGAATGTTAGGTAGATTTCAATGATGGTGAATCATGGCCAAGAAGTCTCATGTGTTGAGTAATTTTCTAATTATATTTGAATGTTGGGTAGATTCTAATGATAATGAACCATGGATGAGAAGTGCCATGTGTTGAGCAGATTCCTAGTTAAATTAGAATGTTACGAAGATTCCCAATGGTAGTGAACCATGGGCAGGTAATATTATGCATAAGATCAAAAATTGGAAGATTCCTAGTATGGATAGAATGCTAAGAAAATTCCTAAGTTAAGATATCGAGTAGATTCTCGGTAAGCCAAAAAGAAGTAAATGTGATCATCAGTCAAAACAAGGAAATACTCCTGATTATGCCTCTAGGATGGCTCCGGATGAGAATCCAGCAATAGAACTTGATTGGGTTCGAGATATAGTTCTGACAAAGATAGATCAAGGGCAAGAGATACCCCATAAAGAGAATATTCTAAGACATACATGAGCAAGTGATGACCCAAGAAGTAAAATTCCTTTAAATATAGCTCATTCAAGAAGATGTTACAAGGATTACGCCAAAAAATGCCTAATTTCATAAAGGAATGATAATACAAAACAGGATTATAAACCCAAGAGCATCCAAGGATGATAATATAAAAACGAAAGGAAGGGATCCCTCCTAACTAGGAAAATTGAAATGATAAATTGGAACTCTCCAAAACAATCTTAGTGTTCACAATCTCGTATGGAGCATGTTAGCAATATCATCCTCAGCCTCCTTTCCTCTTTTCATTTAAAAGGAATTGCAACACCATTTTGCGGGACCAGATATTGATTCGGGGATTGCTCTTCTACGAGCTAAGTTATTTCGACTCAATGAAATTGCATTTAATCTGTAAAGCCTTAAGGGTTACCTTAAATTTTGGAGATCTGCTACCTTATCCTCATAAGATTAGTAAAGAGAAGCATCGTCTTGCTGAGTCTTTGAATAGTTCAAGCAGGATACTTCCTAGGGAACATCGACTTAAGATTTGTAGAGAAAAGAGAAAGTAAATAAAAAAGGACTTCATATCGGCTACTCTAGTTTGAAACATTATGTGACAATCGCATCGGGTCGAATGGAAATTCAAATATAATTAAGTCATCAAGGAAGTTTCGTTCAAAAATTTATATAAGTCTAAAGTTACAAAAACGCATATTGTTACAAAGAAAAGTCATAATATATTTCCTTCATTAAGAGTATTATCGGGAGCATCTTCTTACACCTCCTCGTCAGTAGAAGAGGCTCCTTCCTCCTCCTCTACCATAGTTTCGGCTTCATGTTCTACATTAGCCTCTGTATCCTTTTCCTTCTGATTCTCCTTATACCTTTTATAAAAGCTGGCTTTACTATGGTGCATGGTTCCGGAGCTAAGCTGGAGAGAAAGTCATGTTTTGATCTCGATGGTGAGTATAAGCATCAAATAAAACTTGAAAATCCTGTCTGCTGGCCTCCCTCTCATACTTGTCTCCAGCAATATAATGTTCTTTGCCAACCACCCCAGCCTTGACTTTCTTCGACCTCTCATCCCTTTCCTTCAAGGCTTTCTCGAGTGTCTCGATCTTACGATGCCTCTCTTCAGTAGTTTGTCCTGATTCATCTACTTGAGCATTTACCTCCTAAATTTTGGCTTTTAGTTCCGCAAACTCCTTTTTCGTCGCTTCGGCAGCAGCCACCATCTCCTTCATTTTCTTCCACCCATGCTAGAGGGCAGAGATTTCTATCACGGTCTAAAACGAAATAAACAGAGTAAGGACACATATTATAATCATAAACTAACATTATAACTTTTACCTTGATGCTCTCCTGAAGGCTATACTCGATTTCTTTTCGGATTCCTGGGGCAGAAGTCGAAGATCTAACATGCACTATGGTAATGGCATTGATAAGGTCACCTTCAAAAGTAGCTCTAGCTATTTCTATTGCCTGCTTGCTCTTCTCAGCTAGCAAATCTGAATCTTTCCCCTTGGCGCTCTCAGCATTAGAGAATCAAGTAACCATTTGCTTCTTCAAGTCGAGAGTACTCTTATCAGAAAGCATCAACATAGAACTCTACTTGGTCTCTTTCCCTTTACTCGGAGGGACAATCTTCTTAGGAGAAGGAACCACTGCAACAAGGAGAGAGGGGTAAGGCTAAATTTAAAATCAAAACTAAGTTGTGCTAGGAAAAAGAAATATATTAATTCAAGGAATCAAGGGTGAAACCTTCAGTTTCGCTTTCCTCTGGACCAGATTCGGCTTCTTCTCCGCTATCAATGACTACAGTAAAAGATTTCTCTTACTTCCTAGAAGGATTAAGTCAAGTGAATTTAGTAGAAGGACATATCAGACCCGTGGCTTTCATTTGCCTTCGGTAAGAACCAAGTGTCGATATTGCCGTAAAGATGGAATTTTCATGACTTTTTTATACCTATCTTTAAAGTAATTAAAGATCGCTAGATCACTATTCTTCTCAAGTCTCACTATTTGGGATTTAATGAAATATGGAGACATAACTTCGAACACAGGTAAGATGTAACAACCCATTTTCCCGTACACTTTGAATCAACAATAAACCACACATGTCCAACTCAAATTGCACGAAAAGACGGATCATTAAGGATGATAAAGAAAAGTAGACAGAACAGAATCTCACACGAATGGAATAACATATAATATTGAACAAATATTTTTACAGCGGAAAACTTTTAAATACTTATATCAGAGTCTAACCTAACTTCAGCTTGGACAGTTATAAACATCCGCCCTTATAGTTGCTGACAAACATCAAACAAAATACACTAAACAAAGCGGATAACAGAATATGTCCATACATCAATGAATATCTCCAGCTCTCCTCTGGAAACTCCAACCGTCTTCGACTATCCTGAAACTACTCGGATCTGACCCGAGTATTGAAAATACCCGGATTAGGCTTGATAAACCAGCGTGAGAAAAACTCAATAATTAATGACAGTGTCATATATCAGCCTTTGTATAAATCCTTTGAAATAAAGAGTATCTCATAAGACCACACCCACACATAAACACAGACAGGTTTTTACCTTATGATAACTAAAACACTTTTATATCAAAACCTTTGATATTATTTCTAATGACATCTCCTTGAAAACATTTGCAAATAAACTTATTAATCTTAGCCGAAATTGTTACCATTATTAAATTCCAGCATACTAGGCTCTACAAACAAAACTGTAGGTTCTTATTGGAAAATGGATTTCCATACAAATGACCAGGCGTAGGATCTACCTTCCGAAATGGGTACACCTCTAGATGGATGTCCCGAGAAACCATCACTAAGCTTCTCTACCAACACAAGACCGGCCCACCTCTTAATTACATGGTACCGAATATGTCATCCCTCGGTCGTTACCGACCTTTAATCGAGAGCTCTCTTTCCATACACCACATTGATTAACATCCCGAACGTCATAGCGGGAAGAAATACATCTAGAAGGGGATGATCATACCCTAATTGGGAATGACCCACTTAGCCTTGCTGCATCTAATCCTGTTTCAATCATTTCCGGTTTGATGAGGCTTGAGGCAAACGATTACCTTTTCACATAGCACATATCACATCTTTGAATGCCATATTGCCATTTCCGTTTAACTACTAATTGCCTTCCATAAAAATACAACCCTTACGCTTGTATGTCTCAAGGAGGGTGTTAAGCTAAGAGAAGTTGCCTTCTCTGCCACCACTAATGTACGTTTGTAAAAACCAATGTACGTAATCATTAGAAATGCAATGTCAGACAAACGTCCATACAAGTTGTCCAGGAACAGGAAAACCGAAGGCACTTTCCTCGGCCATTACTAGGCGAGAAGCCCTAGCAATCCGCAAAATCTCCATCACGAGGAGACCACTGCTATATATAACTCTATAATGGGTGCGGCCCCAAGCAAATCAACAAGCAGTCCTCACGCTATGAAGATCCACGGTCTTCAATAATCATCGTCTTCAACATCACTTCACATTCGAAGTTATACATTGGTTTGAAGTGGTTTTCGGATAGGAATTAACCAAATCCGACTCCAGTTCCTTCAAAATCCAATTATCGATAAAAGTGAATATGAGTATACATGATTTATTAAGCCTCTTTTCACTTTAGTCCTTTTTGGATGATTTCGAAATCGTTTTCTTTTAACTTAGGATAATTCTAAGTAATTCATTCTTTTACTTTGGAAAATATCTCAGATTTCCTTACTAAATTCTTGATCCAAATTCCTTAACTTTTAAGCGGGTCAAAAAACTATGTTATTTAAGACATTGTTTACGATAAACCCTAAATCAATCTTACCAACATTTTGAAGTAAATAGGATCGTAGAAATCATTCATTTTGGAGACTGCTTAACTTTTGGATAATACCAATCTTCTTTTAAATTCAGAAACTTAACACAGAATCTTTTTATTTAAGAGCATCCGGACTTTCCTTTCGATCTGTTCCACCCCTCGCCTAAGAAAAGAAAACATAGGCCAGGTAAGTTCAGGGCACTGGTTGCGCCATCCCAAACCTTAGTTAAACACCTTGTTTTATCTTTCCAGATCTCACAGGAGGGACAAATGTACTAGTCGTTTCCGCATACTCAGTTATCAACTTTATTTTTGGAATTTCTTATAAATATTCTAAATTATATTCCAAAATGCTTAATTATCCTTTTTAAAACATTCACAATTGATTCTGGGAAACATCGTTACATTTAAACTCATATTCCAAAAGTTATAGAATTCACAGCATAGAAGTGCTGCGGAAAGTGCTATATAAGCTTATATTCATTAAACAACTTTTAAACATTCGATAATTCATATTTTCCAATCCAAATCTCTTTTAAATCATTTAATAGATTTATAAAATTTATTCCATATTTTTCCATAATTAAAAACATCCATTTAAACAAATTTCCTGTTATGGTCACTAAACAGCACTAGCGCGATTTTTCTGGAAAATTGATTTGGACTTATTTCAAAATCTACTCAATGAAACTTTGTTTTTCTTTCTCCGTTTAGAAGATATGGATATAATAGTCCGAAATTTTCTTATCTCGAAGGATTTCGAGCTATATTCCACTCTATACATTCATTTGAACTTTTCAGTGCGAAATCGCGAACTAACCGTTGCGCGACGCGCTTAGTTTTAACTTATTTTTCAATATTTGAAATAATCAATTCAAATTTGATTTAAACACTTATAAAATCATTAGAAACCATTTTAAATCAATATTTTCACATTTAAAGTATTTAAAACACATTTTCGCTATTACTATATTATAATATTATTATATTCCCATTATTCTAATATTAAATTTTAAATTCCAATTTCAACTCAATTTCAATTCTAATCTCAAATTAAACACATTTAAAACTTCGATTTCAAATCTAATTTCAATTTAAACTTCAATTCATTCTCAAACTAAACTTTACTTTTTCAAAATCGATTTCAATTTCACTATTCATCTTAATTTCAATTTCTAATTAGCTATCCTTTTCAAATCCGTTTCACTTTAAATTTCAAATTCTCTTTCATTTTAACTTTAATTTCACTTTTAAATGAAAAGAGACTTATTTTTCCATAATTTCTCATATTACTAAAATATGGTCTTACTAAACAAAGTGGTTACTTAACTAATAGGAATTTGATATCCAAATTATCATAACAACCATACAACATCCATATAACATCAATATTTTCCATACGGTAAATGTCATAATATTACTACGGATTATCCAACATATCCAAACAATCAACCAAACATCCATATCATCAAATAGTGATTATCTAACATAACAATTAAGCATGATAATCAATATAATTCAAAAAGAGGTGAGAATTTCTCACCTTCATATCCACTCCGTCAAACTTTAACGTAAGAATTCCGTCTCTCGCTAACGTGCTATTTCCAACGTCTCGCCTTTTGTCTTTTCCTTCCCGAACGCTTTTGTTTCCCTTTTCTTTTTCTTTTTCTTTTTTTGTATGGAGGAGGGTGTATATGGCTCGGCAAGGGGGTGCATGACCTAGGGAGGAGGGTACGGCCTAGGTGGAGGTGGGTAGGTGGTTGGAGGGCTCGGCCATGGTGCTTTTGGGCTCGGCCTTGGGCTTTGGGGGTAGGCCGTGGGTTTGGGAAGGGGTATGTGGGTGTAGGGGTGAGGAGCAGGTGGGTAGGTAGTAGTTTGACTTGGTTTTGGTGGTGTAAGGTGATGGTTTGGAGGTAGAAGGAAGAATGAAGGTGGAAGAGAGGTTGGATGCCATGGAAATGAAGGTGAAGAAGAAGGAGAAAGTGAAGAAGAAGGTAGAGAATGAAGTGTGAAAAATGAAAGGTATTGATGCATATTTATATTTGAGCTTTAGATGGCAAATGACTAAAATTTGCTTCTCTACTTTTTGACTTTTTTATTTACTTTTTTTACCCTTGATTTGATCTTTGCTTAATGGAGAAGAAATGGTTTGATTTGAATTTGTACTTAAGAAATGATGTTTGGATTTGATTTATGTACTTATGAAATGATTTTGCCTCTTTTTCTTAAAATTTTAAAATGTTAAAATAACATTTTGCTCCTTTTCCATGCATACACATCACATCTCATTAATGTGATTTGAATTTGTGAAATGATTACTCTCTTTTCTTTCTTAACGTTTGTGTTTTAAAGGGAAGACTTTTGCATTGATTTGACTAGCATTAAATGCATGAATGTATGTGTCATTAACTCCTTAAGTTAGCTTTCTTTTCACTTTTCATTTGCTTATTTTCTATGCATTTTAGTAACATCTCATTAATGATGATGGAAAGTATGTGTATGGAGATGAAAGGTGTAACGACCCGCCATCCGTCACCACAGAATGACGCATCATTAATAAGAAAGAAAGGGATAGAAAAGAGAAAAGAAAGAAGAGAAGAAGAACAACATCGGAATCTAAACAGCGGAACGAATAAATTATATTACTAACATAAATATTACACAGTTTATAACCATCATCAGAGTTACACAAATAATACAACACATACTAGACAGTTATAGACACCTGTCTGGTTATACAACTCAAACAATACACGCAGAAGCCTCCTGCTCCATTGCTCCTCCATAATTCGTCAAAGCTGACCTGAATCCCTTGGCTACTCGTAAAAATTCGAGTACCCAAGAGTTTAAGAAAAACAGAATAAACTCCGGGTCAGACATGGGTCTGGTGTGAGTAACAAGTTAAAGTTGCTTAACTTTTAAAAACCTTTTGAAAGAAAGGTATCACGTAAGACTTCCCACACATAAACATGGAAAAGTTTTTACCTTACGCTAACCAAAACATTTGATAGGAAATCCGATGATATTATAATAGGTCTAGGGTTTTCAAATAAACAAGAAATAGCCGAAATTGTTACATCTATTAAATTCCAGCTGTTAGCCACAAAAGTGGGTAATACAATCAAAACCGTAGGCACTTATTGGATTTTGGATTCCATACAATGGCAGGGCTACTGGGGTACCGTCTGTCACAGTACGTGACCTAGATCACCGTACCGAGGAGTACGCCCGCTCCCCTACAACACAAGGCCGGACCGATTCCTTACTGAACAGTTCTGAACAAGACAACCCCGACAGTTGGAGCTCAACAACTGTCCACACAGCCGAAATAAAAGGGACCTCTAGACAGGGGTAAATCTCACTCTCAAGTGGGGGCTACCCACGAAGCCTTGCTGCACCTCCCCTGTTTTAGCCATTCCCGGTTGATGAGGCTTGGGGCTACGATTACCTTTAGTGAACACATCACTTAGAATGCTCATCGTCCACCTGACGATGTTCTGAAAGCATTCGATCCATACAAGTTCGTTCCGGGTTCGAACGAAACCGAAGGCATTATCTCGTTACACTCATTTTGGAATCACCCTCAGAGTTAATGACGATAACCCTTGCACTCTGGATCTCCATCTCGAACCTATAAGTACTATTCCGTCAAACTCATTTCGGAATCACCCCCAGAGTTATACTGACGTATAGTCCTACACCTCGAGTCTTCACAAAGCTCCACTTTGATTCACGACCTAACGTTAATTTGGATCGATGTGGTTTTCGGATATCCAAATATGGAAACCCGATCCCGGTCTCATCGAAATCCAAAGCGTGTCTTTTAGGTCCAAGTTGTTTTAAAGTTTAAAACAAATTCAATTATCTATATTCACACAGATAGATAACTCATAAATCACAATTGATAATCAACATTATTAAATAACAGGTAATCCACATTATCAATACCAAAATAGATAATCCATATATTACCATCACAATAGATAATCTATGTTATCATCACAATGCAACCAAGCATTCATACCACACAATATTACCTATCTCATTACTGAGATCACAAAGCATCCAAGACAATCAATGTCATCCATTCATATAATAAGCAATGATTTATCTCATCACAATATAATTAATTTAAAATGAATTAAATTAACTATCTCCATCTCTAATTAATTTAAAGTGAATTAAATTAATTATTTCATCTTTAATTAATTTAAAATAAATTAAATTAATTACTTCACTAATATAAAACTTGCTTACTCAATCATTTAATTGATTACAATCAATTAATCATTCGTTATTAATCACCTTAATTTATCACCTTAATTAATTGCACTTAATTATATTCATGTAATTATCCTTAATTAATTTCACAAATTAATTATTTTCAACCAATAACAGTAATTAACCTTTAATTACTTTAATTAATTAATTAACTATAATTAATTGCCTTAATCCTTAATTAATTATATTAATTAATTTCCTTTAATTATTTATCATTGATTAATTAATCATAATTAATCATCTTTAATTACATCATTAATTATAATAATTAATGATCCTTAATTATATTTAATAAAATTATCTTCCTACATTAATTATCTTGAGTAATTAACTCATAATTATTAATCATCCTAGATTAATTACATTCAGTAATTAACTAACTTAATTAATTAAACCAAATTAATTATTCCTTAACTAATTTCTTAATTAATCCCTTGATTAATTATTAAGTAATTTAAATCCAAATTACTTCATTCTTAAAGATCTTCAATTAATTACAATTTGTAATTATCAATCAATTACTTCAACAAGTAATTTCCCAAATCATTTATTACATTCAGTAATTATCTTTAAAACCCAAGTGCTTAAAATTAATTAAACTTAATTAATTAAATTAAACAATCATATTAAACTAAATTAATTACATTAAGTAATTAATTTCTTAATTACTTCATCAAGTAATTATTCTTAAACCATTCACAAATGATCATTATTAAATTAACTAACCTAATTAATTATAAAAATTAATCACATTAATTAATTGTTAAATAATTTTAGTTAATGATCTTCATTAACCATTCTTTAATTATTTTTATTAAGTAATTAACTTGAATTAATTACAAATTAAATTAACTTTAATTATCCATTAATTAAAGTCTAATTATTTAATTAATTAACCTTGATTAAAGCTTAGTTACATAATTAATAACTCATTAATCATTAAATAATATTCTAATTAATGATCTTAACTTTAAATTGATTAGCCCCTAAATCAATATGCATTAAGCCTTAATAATTAATTTAATTAATTAATTAATTATTTCTTAATTACCCTTTTAATAAATTAATTCAAACATTAATTCTTAACTTGATTTTAAGTTAAAACATTCCTTAATTAGGTTTTATAAATAATTTATTTAAACAAGTACTTTAGAAATTACTTTTTAAATTCCATTCAAATACAAAATTTAAAAGGAATAAATTTTAAACTTAACCAAAGTTTCAACAAATTTAAAACTTTTTAAATTTCAAGACAAATAAGTGTTTGTTAAATATAAGAAATTCATAAGGTTTGAAACTAATTTCATTTTCATTTTTTTTAACTTAATAATTTAAATTTAAACTTTACATACAAATTTGTTTTAAGACCTTCAAATTTAAAACTTCTTTATTTCAAAACTGAAATAATTATTTTAAATCTTTGAATTTCAACTTTAACTTTAACTTAAAATCTTGCTCACACAATTTTAGAAGCTTCAATTTAAATTTCAACTACTTGTTTTTACAAAGTAATTTAACAAGTTAATTTTTTTTAAACAATGACTTAAAACTAGATATGAACTCTATTATTTAAACTTGAATTAGAACTAAGTTTAAATTTACTTTACATTTGAATGGTTCAGATTTTTAAAATAATATTTTGACAAAACAGGTTCAGGTTTATCAAAACCTGTAAAAATTCTTTTACCCGAGTCACCCCCCAAATTACTTGAGTAAAACCCACACTTGCTTCGAGTCAGAAACTCGAGTAACTCGAGTTAAATTCCGAGTTCAAAACTGCATCCTACAAAACAATTTCCCCTGAACTCAACTGCACGGTGCACGTGCACCGTGGCTCCGACCATCACCGGCCATCCACCATCGCCCCTCCCATCAATGGTCACCTCCACACTCGAACACAAACACCAGAAAACCACTACAGCAGCACAAATCAAAACGAGCTAATAACCCAACCTGGAAACAGCAAAAGTCAGGTTTTCTTCAAAACCTGTCAACGGCGAGAACGCGGCCCTCCGACCATCAGCAGGTCAACAACTTCGACCATAGATTCAACTACAATCATACTACCTATTTCCAAAATACCAAAGCACTCGGTCGCTTGAACAAATCGAAATGCTCGATTCATCAAACCATCCTAAAACTAGGGTTCCAACTCGAATTCCACTGCCGCACCTTCTCTGGTGAATTCCATCACCAAATAGCATTTTTCCCATCTTCTCCTACCTTTCCTCCATCACCAGGAAGAACCTCATTCACTCCAGATGTACGAATCACCCGAGCCACCCCAAAGTTTATATGTAGTTCATCCCTTAACTACTCCTAAACCCCTTCACTAAAAACTATAGTATTTGTTTTAAAAATCACATTATGATTTTAGTATTCAACCCATATTCAAGATTTCAGTAAACATGATGTTTAAATTTCTGGTTATTTTTGAACTTGCTCTCTTATTTGATTCTCCAGAGCCATTCCAGTTTATAAATATCTCAATTAAATTTTAACTTACTTAATATCTTTAAACAAACTGTTATTTTCTGTAATCTAGATTCTAAAGAGATTGAATCAAAAAAATATGTATTTAAAACAAAAAACAGGATTACTGGAAAACATTGCAGAGGAGATTCAAATAACATGCATATAAATTTACTTCACATTAAAAATCAACATGCAAAACTTATTTATTTCAATATCCAAGCATGCAACCATTTTTTTTAAATTTGAAAAAGTTACTCACCAACATAGAAGAATGCAGAGCCTTATATTTGAAAAACTTGAAGTTGAATTTATGAAAATATCTGCAAGTGACTTGATTCCAAATTCAACTTGTATTTGAATTTTAAACTTGGTTTTGCAGACTTTACATTTGCAGATGCTAAATTCCCAGGTGCATGCAAAAAAAATCCTATTTCTTCAGTTTGCATAAAAATGCAGCTGCTCTGGTTTCATTTTCTTGAAGGTGTGCAGATTTGCACTTGAACATGCACTACAAGTTTGAAAAGAAAAATGCCTTGCTTCCAGTTTGAAAATAGCAGGGCATTGATTTTGAAAAGGTGCAGGCTTGTTTGAAGATACAAGTTTGATGTTGAAGAGGCTTACTGATTTAGATAATGAGAGGTTTTAATCTTTTTATGGAACAGGATCTTGTTTGTAGGCTACAGAAATTTTTGAAGAGGGTTTGATTTTGAGGGGTTTACTGATTTGGTTTAAACATTTCAATTCTTGAATCTAAAAATGGGTTTCAGATTTGAGGAATAAGCAAGTTGAAGATTCCTTTGATTTAGGAAATGAGAAAAAAACAAAAATGAAAGATGTTCATTTAAATAGGTAAATTTCAGATTTTACTAAATAAAAGAAAACAAATTTTAAAAAAAGCCACTTGTAAAGATTTTCAACATTTGTCAATTTGGAATTGTTATCTTTTAACACTTGTCCCTTTATTTAAAAGTAATTTGTAATTAATTCATTAGTTAATATGTATATTTTAAGTCAAATTAATTTGTTAGTTAATATTTAAATATGTGTATAAATTTTAAAAGAAATAAAAACAAACTATACTCCAAATAAAGCTTATACATATGGAAATTAAAACAATTTAAAATTTATACTTTGGAATTTAAATTCAAATTAAATTCATAATCTAATATTAAAAATCAAATAATGAATACAAATCAAAGTTTAAAATAACAATAGCTATTTTAACCAAAAATCTATTTGTAAGACAGTACATTGTTAATATTGTATTTATAATGTCTCATTATTAAATTAAAACCATTCTAAAGGAAATTATATTTTTATTAATAAATATTCTATTTAATTAAGTTATAAAACTCTTTTGTCAATTAAATTAAATTTAAAACTCAAGCTAAAACTATTTTAAATTTTAAACATTTTTCTCTTAACAATTTAAAAATCATAAATTTATTTATTAAATAGCTTTGAAAACTTTATATTTAATCAAAATTAAAATTTCCAAATTATTATGGAAATATTAGAAATTTTTAAACGTGATTCATTTATTAAATTTAAACCAAAATCATTTATTTATCTTTGGAAAGCTATATTATATAAAAACAAATTTTCAAATTACTACAAATATTAAAACCAGAAAATATGCTTTACTTATTAAAATTAAAACAATGCTAATCTATTAAAATATAAACCATATATTTATATTGTAAATAGAAATCAATTTATTAATTTTAAAAGATAAAATAACTAATTGAATATTTATTAAAGAAGATTATTAAATCTATTTGAATTATTATTAACAAAATATCAATATCAATTTAATTTTTAATACAGATTATTAAATTGATATTGTTAAAAATTCCGGGATATTACAAAAGGTGATAGTAAGTTTGCTTTTTAATTACTTAACTTTTAAGTATGCTTATTTAATTATTTTATGAAAAGATCTTAGATATTTTCTTATCTTTTGATATAACTAATTGTAAAGTGTTCTAAATAGTTTGTAAACTTGTATTTGTAAGTTAGAAAATGTATCAAGTTGAAACAACTTGTCGACAACTTGTTTTGGTTAAAAACGGCGTTTTTGACGACAAACTTTACGGTTAAAATTTGACATTTTTATTAAGCTATATATTGAAGTAAACCAAACTTTAAAATGAAATTTTTACTTCTTTAAATAAAATAAAACAAGTCTCTTTATATTTAAAAATCATATTCAAATAATATCCAAATCTCTAATTTTACAGTGTATGTAAAAACTGACAAAATGCGACAAATTTTCGTTATTTTTGTAAAACGAATATTAACAAACTTTTAAATCTTTTAACATACTTTTATTATCTTTATTAAATGTTTTAAATAAGATTTACCTTTTTAAATAAATATTTGAATCTATTTATTTAAGCCTTAATTTATTAACTATAAGAATAGATAATTATTTATATATATAACATATTATTTAAAATTTAAGCTCCTTTTTAAATTTAAATCGAACGAAATCTCTCATTTCCGAAGTAGCAAAATTACCGGTCGTTACATAAGACTAAAAAAATATCCAAAGACATTCCAGCATTATCAAAAGAGGTGACGATTCAATCGAAAGAGCCTTTAACATGGGACCACTGATGTAGTGTTATCTTGTTGAATGGATCCTGTAGAGGAGGTGACCTTAGTAATTTGAGAAAATATGTGGGAAATCCCCCAATGGATTTGGACTCTAACAAGTTGAACATGTAATTAATCTCGATAATAGGTATATCCCGATAGCCTCATTCAGAATATAGGATCGCCATGGAAGATAAAGTTGTGTTGGAGGTAGCCAAGAGTTGGAAGGGATTAATGCAATAAAATTCTAGAACATCAACAAATAAGGGCGCTAAGGGCAGGAAAATTCCATGTCCTAAATGCTCCACGAACTACAGAAAATACAATTCTCAAGGATGCATCCCGGACCAAGGAGCGAGCATCCCGACTCCTGTGGTCCCATATGAAGACAAAGCCTTGTCGAGTTCCTGTCGAGTCTTAATAGGAGAAACCATTTCTAGTCAAAAAATATGGCATACGTCAAAAGAGGAATCAAAGAAAGTTTGAGATTGCTAATGAAGGTTTCACAATTTTAACAGGTGAAAAGAGGAGGAAAAGAAAAGAGGCTATTTATATTAAAAAGAGCGGTACAGATTGAAGAGAGAGAAGTCTTTCTCATTGTAGATCTCATCCAATAACTACCAATAAGTTGAATGTCAAAAGATTTCCATAGATGCCAGATCATCCTTCCACAAGAAAAGATAGGTGCTTTTTGAAGATAGCCAATCACAGTTAATGCAAGACCAAAACCTATCTCTTCAAAGTTCAATCCCGAATGATCACTTACGAATTCCTTACTAAAGTACAATTTTGATCTCATGGTCTCAGATCAGATTTTTGCTCTCAGCACCAACACCATTTTGCTTACTACTTAGCTTAGATGGCTTCAAGTAATGATCATAGTTTTCCAAAGTTTTGACCTCGCGGTCTCAAGTCAGATTTTTCTACTCGGCACAAAATCGTTTTGCTTACCACCTAGCTAAGTTGGCTTCAAGTGACGAGCATAGTTTTTAAAAGTTTTGACATCACAGTCTCAAGTTAGATTTTTCCTTTTGCTACCAAAACAATTTCGCTTACCACCTAGCCTAAATGGCTTCAAATGACAAGCATAGTTTGAAAAGTTTTGACCTCATGAGCTCAAGTTAGATTTTGCCTCTCGGCACCAAAACATTTCGCATACTACTTAGCCTAGATGGCTTCAAGTGACAAGCATAGTTTTCAAAATCTTTTCCCTCCCAGTCTCAAGTTAGATTTTGGCTCTCGGCATGAAAACCATTTCGCTTACCATTTAGCGTAGATCTAGATGGCTTCAAGTGACAAACATAGTTTTCAATAGTTTTTACCTCATGGCCTTAAGTTAGATTTTGCTTCTCGACACTAAAACCATTTCTCTTAACACTTAGCCAAGATGGCTTCAAGCGACAAGCATAGTTTTGAAAAGTTTTAAGCTTGCAGTCTCATGTTAGATTGTAGCATCCCCTATTTTGAGACTTGGAACTAAGCGTTGTAGATATTGTACTAATCTATAATATTAATTTTTGGTGATAAAATGCGGTAATGTTAATTGTGTCAATAACATCAAAGCATAAGAATATGAATTAATTTTAAATACCATTTCAAAAACAAACTTTCATATTTCATATCAATGTCATTATTTCATATCCAATGTGGATCCCAAACGTTGTCCAGGTTTAGATGATATATAATTATTACAAAATACTCCAAGAGTGACATATAAAGATATCCCCATGGTTGATCAGAGTTATTAAATGGACAGAGACATCTACTATCAATACATTCATACAACAACTGACATAACATAGTGGACAATAGTAATATATAGGCTGCTACATAGCTAGCTTTGCCTCCTACACGTCTTCGAAAGCTTTATTCATCAAAATCTACTTAACCTGAAAAGCCCCTACTCCCAACCTACTCAAATCAAGTTTTGAGCACCCGATAGTTTAAGAGGAACACATAAACATTGAGTTAGACAAAAAGCTTGGTGTGAATAATAATTTGCCATCTCGGTTTATAGATATTTAGTGAGACCACACCGCTGAGTGTAACAGGTTTTCCCTTAATAATATCCCTTTTACAATATATCCTTTGCAAATCAAATTACTATAACTAAACTGGTAAAAATAGACGAAATAATATGCATGCATGCTACAGGGGTAATCATGACTATGCATCAAAACAGCGGACTATCCATCTTAATGTTTAGTTTTCATAGGGTAACTTCCAACCTACATGGCTGACTCGGGCGTACCAGATATATCAAATTTCCTAACTGAATGGTAGAAGAAAACTGGATGGTCTGTCCAAATACACTTATCCTAGCGTTTACTTGACTATCTACCGATCCTATAGTTTTGTTGGGCTTTCAATGAACCTAAAGGTTTTACAGGCGAACCTATAACCTATCTTATCTTTATGTATTCCTTTATGTGCATAAACCGGCTTTTAGTCTTACCCTTGACAAAGCTCCACGCATTGGAATTTTGGACTTATATCAGCTAGAGGATAACACCTAAAGTTTAGAGCACTGCCCTACACTAGTCTCATCTGGTTATCTAATTTTCGAGTCAAATCTATCCTATCACAATCTATCCAAAGTGATAAAAACAATAATCTCTTTGGTAAAGATCTTGAGCTAAATATCCTTTTTATTTCCTTGAAAAATAAATACTTTCTTTATAAATTATTTAACCCTTGAAATCATTTTAATATAAGGAAAATTTTAGCAACTTACTTTATCCAAAATATTTATGTCTTGATATATGCTTTTATAAAATTATATTGATGAATCTTAACACTATTTAGAAGTAATCTCACTTCGAAACCATAGGATGTAGAGCCCAAAACAATATGAAACCTTTATATTGGTATAACATGGCAAACATATAGTCGATGAGTGTCTTCACCCCTTAAAACAGATTAAATCTTTTATTGGCAAAACATGGTATAAATTCGAAGTTAACTACTTCATATAGCATGCTATAAAATCTTAGATGATACTCGATGACATTGAGGAGTCTCGACATCTAGGCCTTAAAGAAATTAAGCGACGTCATTAGGGCCAATGTGATAACAGGCAACAACCTAGTCTTCTTCGAGAATAGGTGTAAAAGATTAAAGTCGACAATCATTAATGTTGAATTAATAAAACATGGCATCATTGCATTCTTTGAAACGTACGGCTTTGAATAAAAGCGGCATTGTTATCGTTGATGTCATTATATATATAAGCAGCATAATTGTCTATAGAGTTGAAGTTGGAATATGAAAACATGCGACATCAAAGCTTTTAAACGAGTCGGTGACGTTTTACCAACATATGCGGCACAATAATCACAACGTCATTATTATTGAAAACCATTAGCATTACTCACGTCGAAGTCATTAACATCGCCACCGCTGCCGCGATTCGTACTTCGACCAAGGTCGATCTATTACATACCAGCTGTAGTGAATATCATATACATTGCCCATGATTAATGACGAATACCTTAAGCATGACACAATGGATATCGGCGTCATTGACTTCGGCATGGAATTCTGGTAATTAATGTTAAAATTACAAATTAGCTATCAAAAGTGATTTATTTACCGACACCTTCTATTTTTCAATACCTTATTGGATAACTACTTTCTTTATCAAAATCTTTAACAAAAAACTGCCGTTGATCAGAGATTTCGGTTCCAAAGAATTTGCAAACTTTTAGTCTTACATTAATATCTTAATATAATAATTAAGCCCTTCTAGCTTAATAATCTTATAACCCTCCGTAAACACTTGGGGAAAATCCCCAAAATCATAATAAATCAACTTTATTATATCTTTTAACACAAAAAAATTTCGGGATCAAAAACAATGTTTAATTATTTTTTAATATATAAAGCCAAAATAATCCATTTTCTTCACTTAGAAAATTCATAATAACTTTTACTTGCTTGGAAAATTATGAAATTTAAACCACCTTCTAAAGTAAGATTTTTAACATCATATCAAAATCTCAAGTCATTTGGGTATCAGATGATAGGATTTATGACTTAAACATATGAATGAATTCTATAATAAATCATATAAATTCATCAAATATCATGTATTCATCCAATTATTTAAAATATGGCACAAGAACATTAACATATTCAGATTTATACTCAAAATGGATGATAACAATTAAAATATGAGATGGATTACTATTATTCACCATAAATGGTTTAAGAAGGTTGAGATTTGTATTTGATTAGATTTCTCTAAGCTTCGATCTTTCTTCCTAGATTTTCTTCTTCCTCTTTTGCTCTTAGTGATGGTCGGCCTTAGCTCTAATTTTCATTTTTATGAATAAAGTGAGGGAGGAGTAAAAGTGGGAATGCTTATGTTAAGAAAATATGTTCTTTTCCTATTTTGCCCTCGTCATATAACCTCCTTCTTATTAATGTTCTAAATAATCCCATATTGATTCATTAATTAAGGTTTAACCGGTATTAATTATCAAATCTCAATCTCCTTACCATTTCACGTTATTTTATTTATCCAAATAAATATCCTAAATAATGCTAACCAAATTAGGGTTGCTATAGCCTCCTCTCCTTAAAGAATTTCATCCTCGAAATTACGATAAGGTGCACACACTAAACATAACAGCATAAACGTAAAACTTACCATCAAATAAGTCAGGATAAGTGTCCCTAATCTTGTCCTCTGTCTCCCAAGTACAGTCTCTCTCGTCATCTTTCTACTAGACTCTAACTAATTTGGTTGTCTTATTGCTTAACTTCTCTCATCTCTCGCTACAACTCGAACCGGTTGTCCCACAAAAGTCAGACATGGCTCTACTACTTAATCTTCCAATTCAGTCAGAGTTATAAAAGTCTCTAGATCTCGAACACACTTCCTCATATGAGAAACATGAACATTGTGGACTCCTAACAAACTGCTCGGTAACTTTATCCTATAAGCGGTACTCATCTTAAGATTGGTACTTAATACATTCTATAGACTCTTGCAAAATTCAGTAGCAAACAAAGCATCTCTGTCACTGGCTCTACTAGTAAGAACTCCGTGTAGTCCAACAATATTCTTCATGAATAACTTAGCTAAAATCGGTGTCATCCTTGTTGGCTTAATGGTAATAAAGTGTGCACTTTCGGTCAGTATATCTATCAGGATCCAACTACTTTCATGTCCTATGTTCAACCTTCGCAACCCATCTATGAAATCCATAGATATTTCCATACTCGTATGTCTAAAGGCAGAAGCAATCCACTTGGCTTCTGATGCTGACTTTTACTTGCTGGCAATTTAAACATTGTTTTACTCATAAGCCTATAGCTCTTTTCATACCTTCTCGTAATAAACTCCTTTTCATGTCCTGATACATCATAGTCCCTCGAGGATGAATAGTAAACTTCGATCGATGACACTCCCTAAGGACTTTCTTTTCTTTGGTCTTCCACATCTAGAATGCACAATCGTTCCTTCTTTCTCAACCGTCCATTCTGGTCAAGATAAAAATCCTTCAAACCATCAATCTCAATTCCACCTTCCAATCTTCTAACTCTTTCAGCTAGCAGTGGATCATCTCTTTGCATAAGCAATTTTGTTGATCAACACCCGTCGAACTTCCAAACAAGATAATATTATGGTACTCTGACTAGAACTGGAAATCGATCTTAACCGCACACAAGTAGTCAATGTTTTCAAATCTTTCCACTTCGAAATTATTACTAACACTACATTTTGATGTTTCCTACGAATCGCATCCGCAACTTTGTTTCCTTTCCCCGATTTGTACTCATTTCCAAAATCATAAGCATCTAAGCACTCCAATCATATCTTATGTCCCATATTCAACTCCTTTTGAAAGAATAAGTACCTTAAAGACCTGTAATCCATATAAAACTCGAATCTCTCTCCCAAAAGGTAATATCTCCACACCTTCGAAGCAAATATTACGCAGACAACTCTAATCCATGAATCAGACATTTAACTTCG
Source organism: Allium cepa (assembly GCA_030765085.1). NCBI lineage: Eukaryota > Viridiplantae > Streptophyta > Magnoliopsida > Asparagales > Amaryllidaceae > Allium > Allium cepa. Next base: position 807,586,018 of record CM060938.1, read on the forward strand.
TTCGGCCTGAGCTGAAGCATAGACATTCGTTGTACCCCTCTGCATTAACACAACTCCTTATTCAGTTCCACACGCATCCTTATATGCGACTAAATCATAATTTCCATTCAGAACTACTAAGGCGGGCACGCTGGTGAATAAATGTTTCAGCTTTTGGAATGTCATGTCACATTTACCAGTCCAACTTCACATCCTTCTTGTTAGCTTAGTCATCGGTGCTGCTATACAAGAGAAATCCTTGATAAATCTCTAGTAATAGCCAGCTGATCCCAGAAAACTCTTTATCTCAATCACTGTCTCGAGTCTTTTCCAATTATTAACTGCTTCTATCTTAGCGGGATCTACGGACAAACACTTTTTCTAAGACTGCACGACCAAATAATTTCACCTCCTACTTCTAAAAATGACACTTCAAAAACTTCGCTTTTAACTGATGTTGCCTAAGTGTCTCAAGAACTATCCTAAGATGAACTTCATGGTCTCTTTCATCTTGTAATATATCAAAATGCCATCTATGAATACCAACATGAATCTATTCAAATGCTCTTGGAAGATTCAGTTCATTAAATCTATGAAGAAAGCAGGTGCATTTGTTAATACGAATGGCATTACTAACCACTCATGAACCATATCTTGTTCTAAACGCCGATAATGGAATACTGTCTTCCGCCACCCTTAGTTGATGGAACCATATTGCCAAATCTCCGAGAAAATACTTTTGCTCCACTCCACTTTTAACAATCCGCCTTTCATTCCATAGAAAGACGCATCATTAAATAAGAAAGAAAGGGATAGAAAAGAGAAAATATAGAAAAGATAGAACTAAACAATATCAGAATCTCACAGCGGAACGAATAAAATATATTAATCACATAATTATTACATAGTATCATATACATCACAGTTACACAGTTTATACATCACAATACATTAGACAGTTATGAAAATCTGTCTATCAAACAACTCAAGATACAACAAAGAGATTAACACAGTGGAACCACAATATATATATTCGTTGAAGCCTCCTGCTCCATATCTCCACCAGAATTCGTTAAAGCTAACCTGAATCCCTTGACTACTCATAAAAATTTGAGCACCTAAGAGTTTAAGAAAACAAAAAAATAAACTCTGGGTCAGACATAGGTCTACTTTGAGTAAACGGGTTAAAGTTGCTTAACTTTGAAAACCTTTGAAAACAAAGGGTATCTCGTAAGACCACGCCCCAAATAAACATGCCGGGTTTTTACCTTATGATAACCAAAACATTTGATAGGAAATCCAGTGATATTATAATAGTGCCTAGGGTTTTCAAATAAATATTCACATAGCCGAAATTGTTACATTCATTAAATTCCTGCATACAAGCCACAAAGTGGGTTCTATAATCAAAACCCTAAAGGGCGCATAGGGAGAATGGATTCCATACAATGGTAGGGCTACTGGGGTACCGCCCGTCACAGTACATGGCCTAGATCACCGTACCGAGGATCTACCCTTATCCCCTGCAACACAAGACCGGAACCATCCCTTACTGTATAATCCCGAATAAGACAACCCTGCGGTTGGCGCGACCAACCATCCACTAAGCCGAAATAAAAGGGACCTCTAGACAGGGGAAAATCTCGTCCTACTTGGGTGCTACCCACTTAGCCTTGCTGCACCTCCCCTATTTTTGCCATTCCCGGTTGATGAGGCTACGATTACCTTTTAGAACACATCTCTTGGAATGCTCATCTTTCTCTAATGACGATGTTCTGAAAGCATTCATCCATACAAGTCCGTTCCAGGTTCGAACGAAACCGAAGGCACTGTCTCTCTACACTCATCTTGGAATCACCCTCAGAGTAACGACAATAGCCCTTGCACTCTAAATCACCCTCTCCAACCTGAAAGCACTATCCCCGTTAAACTCGTTTTCGAACCACCCTCAGAGTTTAAACGAAAAATAGACCTCACACTTCGAGTCTTCATCTTGATTTCCATTTGAGATATCACGACCTATCGTTTAATTTGTATCGATATGGTTTTCGGATATCCAATTTGGAAATCCGATCCCGGTCTCACCGAAATCCAAACATTTCTTAAAGTCCAAGTTGTTTAAAGATAAACATTTTAATTATATTCAAAGTAACATATTCACAAAGCAAATCAATCCAGATAGATTATCCACAATATCAAAGATAGATAATCCATATTATCACAATTTAACCGAAACATCTCATATCACAGCATATCTTAATCACCCATCAGAGATATCAACAATACAAGTCATCCAATATTATTCAATCATTCATAAGCAAGATTGATTAATTCTTAATCAATTTAATTAATCTCCAATTAAATTAATTACCAACTTTAACAACCTGGATTACCATAATCCTGCCTACTTAAAACTAATTAATTACAATCCAATTAATTAATCATTCTTTAATTATCCATCTTAATTAATCATCCTTGATTAATTATCCTTTAATTACATTAAGTAATTAGCCTTTAATTAATTATACAAATTAATTATCCTTTGACCATTCACATTAATTAACCTTTATTTACTCTCATTAATTAGTTATTAATTAATTACATAAATAAATGATCCTTAATTAATTACTTCCATAAATTAATTATCTATAATTAATTACACTAATCCTTAATTAATTAAATTAATTAATTACACTTTAATTAATTACATTCATTAATTAACCTAAATTAATCACATTCAGTAATTAACTATCTTTTAATTACTTACATTAGTTAATTAACTCTTTAATTAATTATATTAATTAATCCCATAATTAATTAAACTAAGTAATTAATCCTTAATTACTTCCATAAGTAATTATTCTCTTTATTTAATTACATTCGGTAATTATCCATTAATTACCTATACTAAGTAATTATACTTACATAAATTAATTATACTTAATTAATTTCATAAGTGATTATCCTTAATTAATTAAACTAATTAGTTAACTTAAATTAATTACATTAATTAATTAATCCTTAAGACAAGCACCGTTGTCTAGGTGGTTAAGTGATTCGGCTTTGGTGCGAGAGGTCACAAGTTCGAAACTTGCATAACGTGATCCGAACGTTTATTGACATGTGTGGTATGTTATCCCAGTGATATGTTGTATACAAAGTACCATTTCAAAAAAAATTTAATTAATCCTTAATCACTAATTAATGATCCTTAAATTAATTACATTTATTAACTATCCATTAGTTAATTTTTACTAAGTAATTATCCGTTGATTAATAACATTAATTAACTAACCTTTATTAATTTCATTAAGTGATTAACTTTTAATTAATTTCACTAATTAATTATCTTTAATTAATCACAATCTTAATTAAAGATAAATTCTGTATCTTAATTAATTACTTAATTATATCATTAGAAAAACATTTAGGGATCAATTACATGACTAAAAATATATAATTAACTTTAAAACAAAATAATTTAAACATTTAATTTTAACATTTAAAATCTTTGAAAACCCTTTCAAACTTGTTTAATAAATTTAATAAATAGTTATTCTTGAAAACTTAATTATCATATCTCTTTAAAACTTAATTATCATAACTCTTTAAAACTTATTTCCTTAAATATATTTTAAAACTCGGTCAAAAATTTCTCGTTCGAAAACTAATTATTTTAATAACTTTAAAACTTGTTTAAACACTTTGTTTTGGAACTTTATATAATATTTAACTTAGAAAACTTGCTTTTATTTTGCTTTTAAACTTTGAAACTTTTGAAAAACTTGAGTTCTTTGTTTTTAATAAAATTTGATCATATTTTACTTTAAAACTCAAAATCTAGAAACAAAAGAAACGATAACGTCCCGAGCCCTTCAACACAATTCCCGAGACAACTACATCCTTTCCTCGAGCTATCCTCATTCCTGCCCGGCTTCGAGAAAATCACGCACTGCCTTCGAGATCAACTCGAACTACAACTCTTCTTCCCTAATGCGAAGGCAAAACCAGCACAGAAGTGCACACGTGCACGTACACCGTCGAATCCACCTTCTCCGACCATTCCTCCGATTCTCGCCAAGCTACCCACGACCTCGTCACTCAACGCGATCTCCCAGATCAGCAAATCCAACAAAAGATCAAAATCGAACAACCTCAACAAAACTAAAACCAAAACACTATTGACCAATCCTCTCGCCGACGATGATCTTCTTCACCAGAACTCACGCCGCCTTGACCAGAGCCGCTCCTCGACATCCAGCTTCGATTCCCCCTTACGCGATGACCTCCGATCCACCCTCGACGACGTGCGAACCCTGGCAACCCCGACGACTACAACTGGGTAAAAACCCTACTCCACCGTCCCCTGGCCACTACGGTCAACTATAAATATGGCGACCATTTTTCCAGTGACCACCTTGCTACCCTCTATCCTTAGACCAAATCCCGACGAAAATCTCGTCGATGTTCGTCAGCAATCGACGAAAACCCCAAAATTGATCAATTCTAGAATTCTCAACATATACAATATTAAAAATCACGAAACCTATATCAAAATTCATGAATTTCTATTACTAACCAGGTTTTATAATCAAATTCTGAAATTATGATGATTGATTTTTAAGTTATATTTAGATCATCACTGCATTTCTTATTTTGTAAAAATTACTAAATGTAAAATCTTGAAACCCTTTTTAAAATTAATATTACCCTGTAATAATCATCTTTCATTCAAAGATCGAAGCTTAAATCTGATCGTATGAGGAGATATGAATTTTTCAAAGGGTTGTTCTTGAGTTTGAGATTCAACAAAGACTAGTATCTATATACACACAGACATGCACATCCATATTCACAGAGCAATTCAGTCATATTCCAGAAAAAGAACATTCATGCAAACATAATTCAACATTCCATATAGATTTATCACATGCAATTGATTAAAACTTTTTGAAGGAAAAGTTTACTCACTGGATAGTGAAAACGGAGGGCAGGCTTTCAGATTTCAAATCTGGTACTTGATTGCCTGAGTTTGATTTTTTAAAATGAAATGCTTGCTGTTGATTTTGCTTAATCTACTACTTGATAGCTTGTTGTTGATCTTCATTATGTTTTCATGGTCTCAGGTTGAAAATTTTGAAAATGATGTTGTATATAGCTTTGATTTTCCTCTGATTTCTAGTTTTCAGGTTTTTTAGTTTAAAGAAGAGAAGAAAGATCGAGAAAGAAAAACTTTGAACTGGAAACAAAATAACCAAGTCTCTTCTTTAAAACATTTATTTATAAATTAATTTTAAAAGAGACAAATGTGGCCACTTGTTAATTCAAATTAGACAAATGTCATTGCAAATTTTACTTAGCTTACAAATGTTAAAACAATGTATTATTATGTTTAACCCCTTATTTCAAAAAGTGTTTATATTTTTATATTAGTTATGTAATATGTTTATTTTATTTATATATTTACAACCATATTTGTTCATATAAATTTTACAAGGAAGCATATAAAAACAAAAGAAATGAATCTTTTATTAAATCTTACTTTAAGCTTTCACATTTTTTAAAATAAATATTTATCTTATGTTTTGAAAATAATGATTAACTTTTAAATAGCCTTTGAAAAGAATTATATTAAGTTTAAACATAACTTCCAAATCACAATATATATATATATATATTATAATTTGAAAACATTTCTTTTATTAATTTAAAACCAAAGACTTCCTATTTACAATATATATACCAATATATATACATTATAAATAGAAAACATTTTTATTAGCTTTGAAAAAGATTAATTTTACCAATTAAATATTATTAGCTTTTGAAAAGTTTAATTTTTCCAAATAAGTATTTATAAAAGAAAATTATCAAACAAATATTTCCAAATTTAAATGATTATTAATGAAGATTATCAAATAAATATTGCTCAAAATTCCGAGACATCACATTCCTCCCCCTTAAAAGAATTTCGTCCTCGAAATTTAAAAGCAAAGATTTATTAATAATCCAGCCAAAGTTTTAATTTTCAAACAGCAAGCATACATATCAGCCTTACCCTAACAACCATAGAAACCAGTTCATCCAAACATACAAATCCAACTATCCAGAAAAAATTCTCGATAGGTCTTCCTAATACTATCTAGAGTTTCCCAGATACAATCACTGGGATACTCGCTCCATTGAACCTTAACTAGCTACACTACTCTGATCCAGAGCTCTTTCTCACCTCGATCTACAAATCTGAACAGGATATCTGACCAAGACCAACTCAACTTCCCATCTTCTTGAACTGCTGGTTCTAAAACCAGTGATGGATCATACACGTACTCCCTCAGAGATACGTGAAATACACTATGAATCCCAACCATCCGAACTGGCAATTCAACCCTGCAGGCTAAAATACTTATCCTCTCGAGAACACGGAAATGTCCAATATACCTCGGAGCTCACTTTCCAGTCTTACCAAATCTTATTGCTCCTTTGATCGGAGAAAACCTTATCCAAAATCCAAATCTCAAATCTTCGAATTCCAAATTCCTTTGTCTCTTATCCACATAACTCTTCTGACGATCCTGGGCTGCCTTCATTCTTTCTGAACAGCTCAACCTCGCAGTTGCCTCTTGAAAAAAATCTAGACCAAGAACAAGACACTCTTCGGATCCTACCCCACAAAATGGTCCTCCCAAGATCCGCCAAAATCTAGAACACAATCTCTACTTCACAAGCATCAGGAGACTTCGGACTTACTTCTCCAATCCGGAATAACCAGAACAGGTGCACTTGACAGCCTAGCCTTCAGATCTCGAATGAACTTTCTGCAGAAACCCTCTAATTCAAAACAAATGCAAATTTCCGTAGGAGTCCGAGGTTGTTTCCACTCTAGAACAGCTGCTACCTCGTTTCCACTGCGCAACTCTGATCTGGAGTAGATGAGAATGTTGCCGATGAACACGAGCACAAACTTGATCAACACATCCTGGAAAACACGGTTCAATAAATCCAAAAAATCTTAGTGACCCATTCGACCCGGTCATAAACACCTCAGCAGAACCCCCTACTAGAAAACTAGGTCTAAACAATCCTCTTTCCAAGAAATTCTGAGCTGCTTCACTAAATCCTCTCTCTAGGAGCCATCCTTCTACTAGGCTGAACCACCAGTATTGCTTTAGGAATTAAGTCGATACGGACTTAATCTTCCGATTGCGGCAAACCACTGACTTCCTCGAAGATATCCAAAAAATCTCTAACCACTTCAATAGCTCCTACTTTCTTATAAGATGCTTCAATTCCAAGCAAAAGATTACCCAAGAGAGCACTCAAACTATCGCAAGTCACTTTTGCAATCCTACCCAGAACAGTTTCAAAAACACTATTTTCTCTTCACAAATCAGAACAGCTTATGCTTATCCTATCAGAAGAAGCTGGCGGTCCACCTTCAATAACAAACATCCTGCTCTGCCGAGCTTCCAAAAGTCTGGGCTGCTGACAGTTGAAACACAAAGACTTCCGAACCATCGGAGAAACGGGTCCACTTTGCTGCTTCTGAACTCCACTTCCAGGATACTGTTAAACCAGATGACCTTCCTGCTGGCACACAAAACACTTCCAAGCTGCACTGCTACCACAAATGTCGAAGACTTCTTATCCAAAAACTCTTCTAACCTCAAAGCCAAATCGACCAATTCCACAAAAGAGCCTTTGAGATGGGCAGTCATCATCTCAAGAAACTAAGGCTTCAAACAAAACACAAACATTTTGCTCTTCTTAAACTTGCTCTAAGAGAAAACATCTTTGGGAACATCCATGGTTACTGCATCTCACCACGCAGCTGCTCCTTCCTGAAGTGGCCAAGATGCCATCACTCTCTTCTTCTTATCCGACATATCCAAACTCTATAAAATCCGCTCTCCCGAGCGCATCCAAACTTGCACAATGCTTACTTGAGGCAGTATTGGGTCTAAAGCCTCGATAGATACTCTTCCAACTCCAACATTCGGGCCTCTTCTATTAGTGGTAGTCGTGCTACACAATACCACTAGAACTCAAGCTACTAGCCTAACTCATGCGAGTAACCCGAATAGATAACCCAACAAAACAGGTGTATATATATACATATATATATACAAAAACGCTCTCTCAAGATAGAAATCACTCCAAAGCCTAGGTACTATCTCAACCTAGAGCTCTGATACCAACTGTAACGACCCACCTTTTATTCCATAGAAAGACGCATCATTAAATAAGAAAGAAAGGGAAAGAAAAGAGAAAAGATAGAAAATATAGAACTAAACAATATCAGAATCTCACAGCGGAACGAATAAAATATATTAATCACATAATTATTTCATAGTATCATATACATCATAGTCACATAGCTTATACATCATAACACATTAGACAGTTATGAAAACCTGTCTATCAAACAACTCAAGATACAACATAGATACTAACACAACGGAACCACAATATCTATATTCGCTGAAGCCTCCTGCTCCATATCTCCTCCAGAATTCGTCAAAGTTAACCGAATCCCTTGACTACTCAAAAAAAGTTGATTACCCAAGAGTTAAAGAAAATAGAAAAATAAACTCTGGATCAGACATGGGTCTGGTGTGAGTAAACGGGTTAAAGTTGCTTAACTTTGAAAACCTTTGAAAACAAAGGGTATCTCGTAAGACCACGCCACAAATAAACATGCCGGGTTTTTACCTTACGATAACCAAATTTTTTGATTGGAAATCCAGTGATATTATAATAGTGTCTAGGGTTTTCAAATAAATATTCACATAACTGAAATTGTTACATTTATTAAATTCCAGCATACTAGCCACAAAGTGGGTTCTACAACCAAAACTGTAAAGGGCGCGTAGGGAGAATGGATTCGATACAATGGCTGGGCTACTGGGGTACCGCCCATCACAGTACGTGGCCTAAATCACCGTACCGAGGATCCACCCTGATCCCCTACAACACAAGGCCAGAACCATCCCTTACTGGATAATCCCGAACAAGACAACCCCACGGTTGGCGCGACCAACCGCCCGCTAAGCCGAAATACAAGGGACCTCTAGACAGGGGAAAATCTCGTCCTACTTGGGTGCTACCCACTTAGCCTTGCTGTACCTCCCCTATTTTAGCCATTCTCGGTTGATGAGGCTTGAGGCTATGATTATCTTTTAGAACACATCTCTTGGAATGCTCGTCGTCCTCCAATAATGATGTTCTAAAAGCATTCGTCCATACAAGTCCATTCCGGGTTCGAACGAAACCGAAGGCACTATCTCGCTACACTCATCTTGGAATCGCCCTCAGAGTTAACGACAATAGACCTTGCACTCTAAATCTCCCTCTCGAACCTGAAAGCACTATCCCCGTTAAACTCATTTTGGAATCACCCTCAGAGTTTAAACGACAAATAGTCCTCGCACTTCGAGTCTTCATCTTGATTTCCATTTGAGATATCACGACCTATCGTTTAATTTGGATCGATGTAGTTTTCGGATATCCAATTTGGAAATCCGATCCCGGTCTCACCGAAATCCAAACATTTCTTAAAGTCCAAGTTGTTTAAAGATAAACATTTTAATTTATATTCAAAGTAACATATTGACAAAGCAAATCAATCCAGATAGATAATCCACAATATCACAGATAAATAATCCATATTATCACAATTCAACCAAAACATCTCATATCACAGCACATCTCAATCACCCATCAGAGATATCAACAATACAAGTCATCCAATATTATTCAATCATTCATAAGCAAAATTGATTAATTCTTAATCAATTTAATTAATCTCAAATTAAATTAATTACCAACTTTAACCACCTGGATTACCCTAATCCTGCCTACTTAACATTAATTAATTACAATCCAATTAATTAATCATTCTTAATTAATCATCCTTGATTAATTAACCTTTAATTACATTAAGTAATTAGGCTTTAATTAATTATACAAATTAATTATCCTTTAACCATTCACATTGATTAACCTTTAATTACTCTCATTAATTAATTATTAATTAATTACATAAATAAATGATCCATGATTAATTACTTCCATAAATTAATTAACTATAATTGATTACATTGATCCTTAATTAATTAATTATACTTTAATTAATCACGTTCATTAATTAACCTTAATTAATCACATTTGGTAATTAACTATCTTTTAATTACTTACATTAATTAATTAACTCTATAAATCCCTTAATTAATTACACTAAGTAATTAATTCTTAATTACTTCCATAAGTAATTATTCTCTTTATTTAATTACATTCGGTAATTATCCATTAATTACTTATACTAAGTAATTATACTTACATAAATTAATTATACTTACATAAATTAATTATACTTAATTAATTTCGTAAGTGATTATCCTTAATTAATTAAACTAATTAATTAACTTAAATTAATTACATTAATTAATTAAACCTTAACCACTAATTAATGATCCTTAAATTAGTTACATTTATTAACTATCCATTAGTTAATTTTTACTAAGTAATTATCCTTTGATTATTAACATTAATTAACTAACCTTTATTAATTTCATTAAGTGATTGACTTTTAATTAATTTCACTAATTAATTATCTTTAACAAATCACAATCTTAAATCAAGATAAATTCTCTATCTTAATTAATTACTTAATTATATCATTAGAAAAACTTTTAGGGATCAGTTACATGATTAAAAATATATAATTAACTTTAAAACAAAACAATTTAAACATTTAATTTTAACATTTAAAATCTTTGAAAACCCTTTCAAACTTGTTTAATAAATTTAATAAATAGTTACTCTTGAAAACTTAATTATCATATCTCTTTAAAACTTAATTATCATAACTCTTTAAAACTTATTTCCTTAAATATATTTTAAAACTTGGTCAAACATTTTTCTTTTGAAAACTAATTATTTTAATAACTTTAAAACTTGTTTAAACACTTTGTTTTGGAACTTTATATAATATTTAACTTAGAAAACTTGCTTTTATTTTTCCTTTAAACTTTGAAACTTTTGAAAAACTTGAGTTCTTTGTTTTTAATAAAATTTGTTCATATTTTACTTTAAAACTCACAATCTAGAAATAAAAGAAACAATAATGTCCCGAGCCCTTCAACGAAATTCCCGAGACAACTACACCCTTTCCCCGAGCTATCGTTCCTGCCCGGCTTCGAGAGAATCACGCACTGCCTTCGAGATCAACCTAAACTACCACTCTTCTTCCCCAATGTGAAGGCAAAACCAGCACAGACGTGCACATGTGCACGCATACCGTCGAATCCACCTTCTCCGACCATTCCTCTGATTCTCGCTAAGCTACCCACGACCTCGACACTCAACACGATCACCCAGATCAGCAAATCCAACAACAGATCGAAATCGAACAACCTCAAAAAAACTAGAACCAAAACACTATCGACCAATCCTCTCGCCGACGATGATCTTCTCCATCAGAACTCACGCCGCCTTGAGCAGAGCCGATCCTCAACTTCCAGCTTCGATTCCCCCTTACGCGATGACCTCCATTCCACCCTCGAAGACTTGCGAACCCAGGCAACCTTGACGACTACAACTGGGTAAAAACCCCTACTCCACCGTCCCTTGGCCACTACGGTCAACTATAAATCTGGCGACCATTTTTCCAGTGACCACTTTGCTACTCTCTACCCTCAGACCAAAGCCCGACGAAAATCTCGTCGCCATTCGTCAGCAATCAACAAAAGCCCCAAAATTGATCAATCCCAGAATTCTCAACATATACAATACTAAAAATCACGAAACCTATATCAAAATTCATGAATTTCTTATACTAAATAGGTTCTATAATCAAATTCTGAAATTATGATGATTGATTTTTAAGTTATATTTAGATCATCACTGCATTTCTTATTTTGTAAAAATTACTAAATATAAAATCTTGAAACCCTTTTTAAAATTAATGTTACCCTGTAATAATCATCTTTCATTAAAAGATCGAAGCTTAAATCTGATCGTATGAGGAGCTATGAATTTTTTAAAGGGTTGTTCTTGAGTCTGAGATTCAACACAGACTAGTATCTATATACACACAGACATGCACATCCATATTCATAGAGCAATTCAGTCACATTCCAGAAAAAGAACATTCATGCAAACATAATTCAACGTTTCCATATAGATTTATCACATGCAATTGATTAAAACTGTTTTTAAAGGAAAAGTTTACTCACTGGATAGTGAAAACAGAAGGCAGGCTTTGAGGTTTTAAATCTAGAACTTGACTGCCTGAGTTTGATTTTTTAAAACGAAATGCTTGCTGTTGATTTTGCTTAATCTACTGCTTGATAGCTTTTTGTTGATCTTCATTATGTTTGCATGATCTCAGGTTGAAAATTTTGAAACTGATGTTGTATATAGCTTTGATTTTCCTCTGATTTCTGGTTTTCAGTTTTTTTTAGTTTAAAGAAGAGAAGAAAGATTGAGAAAGAAAAACTTTGAACTGGAAACAAAATAACCAAGACTCTTCTTTAAAACATTTACTTATAAATTAATTTTAAAAGAGACAAATGTGGCCACTTATTAATTCAAATTAGACAAATGTCATTGCAAAATTTACTTAGTTTACAAATGTTAAAACAATGTATTATTATGTTTAACCCCTTATTTCAAAAAGTGTTCATATTTTTATATTAGTTATGTAATATGTTTATTTTTATTTATATATTTACAACCACATATATTCTTATAAATTTTAAAAGAAAGCATATAAAAACAAAAGAAATGAATCTTTTATTAAATCTTACTTTAAGATTTCGCATTTTTTAAAATAAATATTTATCTTATGTTTTGAAAATAATGATTAACTTTTAAATAGCCTTTGAAAAGAATTATATTAAGTTTAAACATAACTTCCAAATCACAATATATATATATTACAATTTTAAAACATTTCTTTTATTAATTTAAAACCAAAGACTTCCTATTTACAATATATACACACACCAATATATATACATTATAAATAGAAAACATTTTTATTAGCTTTGAAAAAGATTAATTTTACCAATTGAATATTATTAGCTTTTGAAAAGTTTAATTTTGCCAAATTAAATATTTATAAAAGAAAATTATCAAACAAATATTACCAAATTTAATTGATTATTAATGAACTTTATCAAATAAATATTGCTCAAAATTCCGAGACATTACACCACTGATCAAAAAATCATCTACTCTTGGTAAATGATATCGGTTCTTTATCATCTTTTCATTCAACTTACGATAGTCGATACACATCCTTAACTACCCACCCGATTTCTTCACAAATACCGTGGTCGCTTCCCATGGCAAACTGCTTGGTCTAATAAAAAGTTTTCCTTCTAAATCCACTAGCTACATCTTTATCTCTTTCATCTCGGTAGGTGTCATTCTACTAGGCGGTCTACTTACTGGTATAGCTCCAAGTACAACATCTATTCAAAACTTAATTGCTCATTTCAGCGATACTCCTGTAAAAGGCTCAGAAACATTTGCAAATTCTCTAACTACGAAACCCGATTCAACTCGTCTTCCTCCTTCATCACACCCAACAAAGCACAACCATCTAATCTTGAATTCTCTATTGAGTATACAATTCGGTTACCACACTTAGGGTGTCTTAGTGATATTTTCCTATCGTGGTAAAATATACTAGCATCTACTTACTTAACTCCATAAATCCTAAATCCCACGAAATTAAATAAATGCAAACAACAAGCACATATATGAACTAATTACGTAAACTCTAAATGGTCACATCTCATCCCCAGAGTTGCATATCCTCCTATTAGATTCGCAACGCTTAAGGTAGTAAGTGAGTATGAGGGTTCTAGTTTTAGCTTGTCTACAACACAATAAAATATAAAAGAATGCGATACACCAGTATCAGATAGTACTCTAATAGGTATACCATGAATCAAAAGCGTACCTCCATCAAAGCTTTTCCTTGCTTCTCAGCTGTTGGTCTTAAGGTAGCCGGTTCCAAAGTAAATACTTTTCCTTTTTCTATCTTGGTGACTTTCAAACATTTGTTCGTAATGTCCCACTTAGTTGCAGTTAAGCACTTAATGTTATTTCTCCCAATCACCTTTCTTCCATTATTAGAACGACATTCTTTTGCAAAATGCCATTTCTTTTTAATTTGTAACACACAACCTCGGACTTCCCTTTCTTGGGAGTGCCACCCTTTTGAGCTCCCTTCTTCTGGTAAAATTTTCTCTTCTGATTTAGTCTTCCCTGATTTTCTGCTGGCTTATTATTGCTGAACAAAGCAAGCATCTCTTCATTTCTCAAAGCCATCTCTACAACTTCATTACATGGATCCCTAAAATGTGATATGGTTGCCCCACTAAGCTCAGTTCTCAGTCCGTAGATAAAATTCTCATTCCTTTTAATCACTATATCTAGGGTAGCATTACCATATCGGGACAGCTCCTCTAATCTGGTTGCATGCTGAAGCACCATCATATCATCCTACACTAACTCAACAAACTTCCTTAACATAGTTGACTTAGTGATCTCAGAAATAAACCTCTCATCCAACCTCCTTTTGAATTCAGCTCAAGTCAAAGTTTCCACTGCTACCCCTAAGAGTCAAACTATTCCACCAGTATAATGCAACTTCTTGTAATCGCCTAGACGCCAACCTTCTCTTCTATTCGTCAATGGAACCAATATCAACAAAAATGCTTTCACAATGAAGCAAACAATTCTCCACTTCAGTTGTTTCCTCCACTAAGATTCACTCTTCCATTTCCTGCTTTCATATCCTACTTCCTTAAATCTGCATTTGAACCTTCGTAAGATATGGAAAACTAGTGTAAAAGAGAGGGAGAATAGAGATGAAGCGTATACTTATATAGAAAATACAAATACGTTACTATAGCGTTATTCCATACTCCAATCTTATTCTCCGATTAATTTGGATTATGTTTTCAAAACATTTTTAAGTTCAAAGTTCTTTTAGTTTTTACATAAATCTATGCCCTGTCGAGTTGTAACATCCCCAATTTTAAGGTCCGAAACTAAGCGCTACAGATGTTGTAGTCGTCTATAGTATTAATCTCCTGTGATAAAATACGGTAATGTTAATTGTATCAATAACATCAAAGCACTAAAATATGAAATAATTTTAAACACAATATCAAAACAAACTTTCCCCTTTCATTTCAAAGTCATAATTTTATATTAAGTACATAATCCCAATCGTTGCCTAGGCTCAGATGAAATATAATTTTACAAAATATTCCAAGAGTAGCATATGAAGATATCTCCTTGGTTGATCAGAGTTACCAAATAGACAGATACATCTAGTGTGAACACATTCATACAACAACTAATATAACATAGTGGATAATAGTAATGGATAGACTCCTATATAGCTAGCTTTGCCTTCTGCACATCGTTGGAAGCTTTATTCGCCAAAAACTACTTAAGTTGAAAAGCCCTTAATTTCAATCCACTCAAATCAAATTTTGAGCATCCAAGAGTTTAAGGTGAAAACATAAACTTCGGTCAGACAAAAAGCTTGGTGTGAATAATAATACGTTATCTTGGTTTATAGATATTCAATGAGACTACGCTGCTGAGCGAAACGGGTTTTCCCACACTAATATCCTTTTTAAAATATATCTTTTGCAATTCAAATTCCTACAACCAAACTGGTTAAAATAGACAATAAAAATAATAATGTGCATGCATGCTACACGGGTAATCATTAGTATCCGTTAATCCAGCGGACTATCTGCCCTAATGTTTAGTTTTCATAGGGTAACCACCAACCTATATAGCTGACTCGGGCCTATCAGATGTACCGAATTTCTTAACTGACTTTAGAAGAAAACTAAACGGTTTATCCAAATACACTTATCTTAGTATTTACATGACTATTTGTCAATCTCATAGTTTTGCTAGGCTTACTATGAACCTAAAGGTTTTGCAGGCCAACCTATAGCATAGCTTATCTTTATGTATCCCTTTCTATGCGTCAACCTAATTTTAGTCATACCCATGACAAAGCACTAGCACTAAAATTTTAGAATTATATCGGTTAGGGGCTAACAGTTAAAGTATAGGGCGCTACCTTACACCAATCTCATTCGGCTTTCTAATCTCCAAGGCAAATTTATCTCATCACAATCTATCCAAAAGTGATAAGAACAATAATCTCTTTAGTGAAAACCCGGGCTAAATACCCTTTTTTCTTTCCTTGAAAACACACTTTCTCTATAAATGATTTAACCCTTAAAATCATATTTAATACAAAGAAAATTTTAGCCTTTTACTTCATCTAAAATATTTATACCATGATATATGCTTTTATAAAATTAAACTAATAAATCTTGAAACTACTTGGAAGTTATCTCACTTCGAAACCATAGGCTATAGAGCCTAAAACAATATAAAACCTTTATATTGACATAACACGGAAAAGATATAGTCGACGAGGGTCTTTGCCCATCAAGACATATTAAAATCTTTTATTGGTAATACATAAGGTTATAAAGTCGAAGTTAATTACTTCTTATAACATGTTATAAAATCATAGATGATGCTCAATGACATTGATGAGTCTTGATATCAAGGCCTTAAAGAAAAAAAGCAGCGTCGTTAGGGCTGATGTTATAACAGGAGACAATCTAGCCTTCTTCAAAAACATGTGTTAAAGATTAAATTTGACAATCGCTAAGATCAAATTGATAAAATACGGCATCATTGCCTTCTTTGAAAATAATACGGCTTTGAATAAAAGAGGCATCACTATCGTCGATATCATTATATACATACATACATACATACATATGTATGTATGTATGTATATGTGTGTGTGCGTGTATGTATGTATGAATGTATAAGCTGCATAATTGCCTATAGAATCAGAGTTGGAATATGAAAAATGCAGCTTCAAAGCTTTTAAATGGGTCAGTGACATTATACCAACATATGTGGCACAATAATCACATCGTCATTACTATTGGAAACCATTAGCACTACTCACGTCGAGTCATTAACGTCGCCATCGTTGCTACGCTTGAACTTCGACCAAGATCGATCTATTACATACCAATTGCAATTGATATCCTATGGACCTATACATCGCCCATGATTAACGATGAAGACCCTAAACGCGAAACGATGGAAGGAGGTGTCATTGATTCGGTGTGAAATTCTGGTAATCAACGTTTGAACTGCAAATTTTCTATTAAAAGGGATTTCATTTTACGAACATCTTCTATTTGCCAAAACCTTATTGGATAACAACTACCTTTATCAAAATCTTTATCAAAAAACTGCAACCGATTAGAGATTTCGTTTCCAAACAATTTGCAAAAATTTGATCATATATTAATATCTTAATATAATAATTAAGTCCTTCTATCTTAATAATTTTATAACCCTTCATAAACACTTGGGAAAAATCCCCAAAAAACATAATAAATCCAATTTATTATATCTTTTAACATATAAAAATTTCAACGCCAAAAAAATGCTTAATTTATTTTTAATGATTAAAACCCAAAATAAATCCATTTTCTCGACTTAGAAATTCATAGTAAATTCTTACTTGCTTGAAAATTTATGAAATTAAAAAAACACTTCTAAAAGAATGCTTGTAACGTCATATCAAATCTCAAGTCATTTAAATAGTCTAAACATCATATGATAGATTTCCAATTTAAACATATCGATAAATTTCACAATAAATCATATACATTCATTAAATAGCAAATATTTATCATATCATTTAAAACATGGCATAGTAACATCAAAACATTCAGATTTATACTCAAAAACCAAAAAAGCAATTAAATATGAGATGCATAACTACTATTCACTTTGAATGGTTTAAAAAGATTGAGATTTGTATTTGATTTGATTTGATTTCCCCTAAGATTTGATGTTTCTTTCTTGCTTTTCTTCTTTCTCTTTTGCACTTAGTGATGGCTGACTTTATTTTTTAATTTTCGTTTATATGAAATATGCGCTTTTCCTATTTGGCCCTACTCATATAACCTCCTTCTTATTATGTTCTAAACAATCCTATTAATTCATTAATTAAGGCTCGACCCAGAATAATTATCAAATCTCAATCTCCTAACCATTCCATGTTATTTAATTAAATATCCTAACTAATGTTAACCAAAATTAGGTTTGTTACATAGATTTTGCCTCTCAGCACTAAAACCATTTCGCTAGCCTAGATGGCTTCAAGTGACAAGCTTAATTTCAAAAGTTTTGACCTTACGATCTCAGGTTAAATTTTGCATTTCAGCACCAAAATAGCTCCATTTACCAATTGACCTAAAAAAATTCAAATAGTAAGCAACAATTTCCATTAGTTTTGACCTTACGGTCCCATTTTAATTTTCGCCTATCAACATTCAAACATTTTTCACTCAACATCTAGCCTAAATGGCTTCACATAACAAAAATGATTTTGGAGTTTGTGACCTCTTGGTCCAAGATAAATCTCCAACCTTTGGTTGTCGAAATCTTTAAATACTCATCACTTGATCCAGTACTCCATTTAAAACTAAATAACGTGACCTCTTCCATGCATATAACGCAGAAAGTACTCGAAAGATAATCAAGAAAAGTAAACCAAACACACTTTGTTCAAAGTTCACTCCATATTTCACATATGAAGTAAACTTTAAGGGGGCATGTGTTATACCAAAAAAAAAATCAACAGTAAAAATGATGATTATCTTCCTAAGGAAAGTCCAACACTCCATATCCATATGTGTTGCAAAAGTTACGATACTTTGATATATAGAGATCGACTGGACTGAGCTCGTCTCAAAATAATAATACACAAGCCAAAAGAAACAGGCCATTATCGAGTCCGAAGCCGAAGCACTAATCTATAGCAATAAGAATCAATGGCCGAAATGGCTAATGAGAGAATGTGCGGCTAAGATGCAAGAGACCATTTAGGAAGGAAGACAGCTCATCAATCTGCACTTCTTAAGTAGCAAAGCTAAATACTAAAAAAATCCAATCGTAGTCGTACGACAAGCAACCTTAGCAATCCAAGGAGAAGATTCTCTACCAATGACACTACACTTAGCTGGCTATAAATAGGCAGTAATCCCAAAACATAAAGATCTTCTGGCATATCAAAGAATAAAACTATATTGTACTTTCCTATTAGAGCTCTACTCAGAAATCCATTAATGGTGGAAAACGCCTAGATTCAATGTAATAAACCTTTCGGCTATATAGGATTAACTAAATAAGGAAAAGACACTGGATGTAAGGACTTTCAGCCCGAACCACTGTAAAACTCTTGGTGTTATTTTTCCTTTCGGTACTTTACATTCATCTCATTTATCATCACGATTCTATAGTTCAATATCCCGCAACTCCAACCTAGATATATCACATCTTGGTAATCTCTTAACCGAGACCTATAATTCAACCAGCTTTCGTAGCTATACCTTCGAACCTTAAGATGTTGGTGTAGATGAAATTTTGCACTAACATCACCTTATATAAATAATGTATTAATGATCAAAATCAATGTTGGTTACTCATTATACAAATTGAATGAAAAACAAGTATGAAAAATTATATAACTGAGCCTAATCTTTATGGCCTCCCAAAACCCTAGCTGCCATCAACTGTGCCCTAATAATCCCTTCAATAATGATAGATTTAGCCAAAATCCACCTAATATTGATGATGAGGGCTTCAGTCAGGTCAAATCTAGGAGATGAAGAAGAACTCAAAGACTAATTCCTAGATCTTACGGTTTTCAAAGACAAAACAATGTTAATAATGAATAATCCAGTGCCAGAACTAACCGAATAAATGGCGCCCAAACAAGAAATGGATACCAAAACAATAATTTGGAGAGAAGCCCTGAGGGTTTGAAGCAACTTAAATGATCTAATAGCCAAACCGGTAATATGGTAGTCCACCCATGGGTTGAGGTAATCAAATGATAAAATCCCAACAATTGTTCCACTTAAATTTTTTCATCGAACTGATAAAGATAATCTTATACATGCTAAAATGCATAATAAAGTAGTTGTTAAAGCTAAGAAGCAATGGGATAATGTAATGGTAATATATGCAGTGATCCCTAAATCATCTTATGCTTATTTTAAAGCATATATTCAAAGAGTGTGGAAACCACTCAGTGACTCCACATTCTACTCTAAATATAATGGATTTTATGTTATCAAATTTAAAAAATAGAGGAATTGGTTAAAATTACGAAGGACGGCCCTTATTTTTATGACAAAAATTTAATGATCGATGATGAAAAATGGATGTTGGGCATCCATTTAAACAAAATCCCTATTTGGATTCGTCTAGATGGATTATCATTGTGGTATTAGACGGAAGAAGGAATTAGTTGAATTTTTTCAGTTGTTGGTAACCATATAAAAATGGACAAAGTTAGGGAGCAACTAATTAAAATCTTGCATGCGAGGGTATTTGTTAAAATTGATAGTTCTTATACGTTCCCAAAACATATCCCAATAATTAGTGAACATGATGAATTAATAATGTAATTAACTGAATATGAATGGAACCCATAATCCTGTCAAAACCGCGATAGCTTTAGGTATTCAAAAAACTTATGTCAATTTACCAAAGCTCGGGTCCCCAAACACAATCAGTCGAAAAGCCAAAATCAGACATATTAACATAGACAAGATGAGCACGTTTAGGAAAATATGGAAGCGAAGAATTCAACTAATAACAACTGCACAACTCAACAGCATACCAGCTCACACAATAATCCTAACAGTAACGATAGTGGTAACTTAATAGGCATTGAGAAAACAGGCAATCAGACCGATAGCAGTGCACAAGGAAATAAAGAAAAAATACAGTCCAGTGTAATATCTTACAGTCCAATTTAACAATACATGCTGAAACCCCCCAGCCTGGAAGTTCACAACGAATGAATATCTTAGAAAACTTATATTGCAATATAAATATAAACAAACTATAGAACAAAGTCGATGTCTCAAATGTTAATTCAGATCCTACCGCTCAAAGGGAGGATACAAGTCTAGAACAGAGAAGCAGAGTTTTAGTGATGTGGGATCCAAGCCAATGGTCTAATATTATAATGCACTCAAATGATAAATTTGTCATATATTTGCTCCACAATGGTGGAGGATTAAGTATGGTATGTACTATTTGAAACACCCCCACACCCTTTAGTATACCCAAAAGGACACACTAGAAGGCGTGGTGCGTTGTAGGTATAAACTAAAACTAGTAGAGACTAAGATTCACAAGTGAGGAATAGGTAAAAACAACGGAAACAATTTAAATAATAACTTATTTAGAACAGAACTTCACAATTGCTCTAAAAACCAAATAAGTCGGCAAATACCAAATACATCACTTGTCAAAATACCATACATATATGTCCTATGAAATCCAAGAAAACCATAGTCTCAAAAATCAAAGTACAACTATTCCCCAAGATGTGTCAGTACAAGTAAAGAACAAAAGGCTGAATAAAAAAAGTAGAAGTACATAGTGGAATCTCCTTCAAAGAAACCTCCAAGAAACTGCAACCAACTGTCCTCTTCCTTTATTGCCTATGGGGGAAAATAGAGGAGTGGGTCAAACTAAAAGTCTGATGAATGATAGTAATTACTAGAATCTTTAAGTAAAGTAAAGGTAATAGGCTTTACAATAGTTCTATTATATAAAAAGAAACAAAGGAAATAGAAGCAGGAATAAGATGGAAATGAATACGAATTCACTATTAAATATGGTTGATTAACTTTGACTGTTTGCACTTATCCTTGATTGCTGTTTTGATTAGGCCGAATCCCTAATCCTATAATTAGGATGAAATCCGAATTCTACCCTTTTGATCAGTCTGCTACTCCATAGTACCTATTGCGGACTAGACGCTATATAACTCCTTACACATAAGGTAATGACATCTACGAAAGACGCACAAAGTACAATGGTGTCTACGAAAGACGCACAAAGTATCTACTGTGGACTAGATGTTATATAGCTCCCTACACAGAAGGAAATGGTGTCTAAGAAAGATACACATACTTAAGCGCTTGGAACTCATAGTAATTACTGATCATTGAAATGGATGTCGCGTAACTGCCACCATGCTCATGCAACTTGTTGCTCCACCTATTGGGTCTTCTTATTACCTTTGCTCCAGCATAAGCATGCCCCTCGTCTCACTTCAGGATTATGTGAAACACCACGTCCATAGAAAAATAGGGGAAATGCTGTTGGTACTGGCCCATCATCCAAACAATATCTAGTTGCGTCCTATGTCCAAATCCCCCATGATTTGGACTTCTATTTGACCAGTTACTACCATTATTAGCATAAGCGTGCCCTCATCTCACTTCAGGCTAATGTGAGACCACCATATTGCCTAATAGGGAATGTTTTTGGTTCAGGTTCTACTTTCATCTTTGCTTATTAACTTAGATAAATTATTTAAATAAGCCTTTATTATTATCTTCACTATCTTTGCTTATTAATTTATCATAAGTCTTAAAATAAGCCTCATTCCGTTCTTTTTCTTGCTATAACCTACGTTACAATCATGCTTATTACTTAACCCAAGGTCTAAGTGTGAAAATAAGCCTCTTTTATCTTGTACTCTTTTCAGTTATAATTTTAAGTTATAACTAGGCCAATTATCTTTAATTAGTCCACATTAATATCATAATTAGGCTCAATTTCAGTCTTAATTCCATTTTCATTACAGTCTTTACAATTTACATCTTACCTTCCATTATTTTAGTATTCTTATAATTTTAATCCATATTCGCGTTTAATCTATTCTAATCCATATGTGAAGAAGAAGGAGAAATAAAAGAAAATTGAATATAGAAGGAAATCTAAAGCATAGGAAGAAGATGTAAATAACGCATAAATAATAGTAAATAAATTAAAATACTGTAATTAGCCGTAAATAAATGGAAAATCCATAGTTAACAAAAATAAACTAAAATTAACTGAAAAGAATAGCTAAAAGAAATAGACTGAAAATAAATTTAAAACCAAAAATAACTGATAAAAAGGTATTTCCAAAATCGTAGAAAAACTACAACTATTGGAAACCCTATTATTTTAAATTGCTTAAAAATCTAAAATAATCACAATCATTCACCTTTGGTCCTTAGCTCTTTCCTTTAGGTCTTCCCGTATCCACTTGGGGTTGTTAAATATTTTTATTTAAAACGATTTCCTCCTTGGAAAATTATTCCGTTTAGGGTCCTTCTGGAATAGATGAACCCAACTGGAGAAAATCTTAGAATGAGAAAAGGTGTTAGGCCTAGGGTCTTATTTATTGGGGTAGAAGTGGATCTCAAACGGTCAAATTTGGAGATTGGATACGATGCAACCACGTCATAGGCTGAATAAGAGCCATCAGATGGAAGCACGAAGGACCGGATGAGCTGAAAGAATGAAAATGACGTATAAAATTGGCCACGAACATTACCGGAATGAAGAAAAAATTCATTCATTCATTAGCCAAAGCAGGTCGACCGCCCCTCCTCATAGGTCGACCGGCCGGTCGAGCTAGGGCGCGGTTAGGTAGACCTAGTCCAATTTTTTTTTTCTTTCTTCGATTTCTTGTTCGTCTCGCATCTTGCTCATATTAGCTCGGATCCTGACGTTCTATATATGGAAATTGACCAGAAAATTACCACGGACACAATAGTGCAACTCTAGTGGCTCAATTCTGAAAATTTCACAAAGTTATTTTATTATTCATTAATTAACGAATTAATTATTATGAGTTAAATTTCTGGTTGTTACATTCTCCCCTCCTTAAGGGATTTTGTCCTCGAAATCTCTAAGGATAAAAGAATGAACTAAATGTTTTCATCCAAGTTCTACAATCAACTACTCAATCATCAACCATTCATCCATTGTCCTTAAGTTTTCTAACGTGATTTAAGTTACTTATGCAATTAGTGTAGTGTTAATGTTCCTTACTAATGCAAAAGATTAAGCAGTCCACTGATTCATTTGGCCTCCTTTTATGCAATCCTGTCCGTGCCATGTATCCAAATGAATGCAAGAATTCCCAATGATAACTGCTAGTTTTATATGTGTGTTACAGACATCATCCGAATGTAACAATCATGTGAAAATCATCCATTTATAGCAATCATGGATGCGCACAGATCCATATGCATATGCTTTAGTGTCCTAGTTAGATCGATCCCTAAAGAAAAATAGTGCTAGTGTAAGTATATGCGTACATAGCATACACTAGCAAACATTTACAACCACTAGCATACATCATTCATAACATGTTCTATGTTTACATCAAATCCTACCATCCATAGGATAAGTCCTAAGTTTTACCCTCCTAAAGGATAATAAAGGGAAGAACCTACTCAAAACTAAAGATAGAAAATAGGAAATTCCAAAAACTTACTACCAAAAAGATGAGGATAGGAAGTACGAATCTTCTCTTCAACTTTCTAAGTAGCGTATGCAACACCATCTCTCCATTGCACCTTCACTAATGAAACCTCCTTATTCCTAAGTCGTTTGGTGTCTCTTCCAACAATTTTCGTAGGGATACGACGAATAGATGCTTCCTTTTCTACCTCCACCTCTTCCAACTGACTAGGCTCTACAACTTCCGCTGAGTCATGTAAGCTCTTTCGCAAGTGCTAAACATGAAAAACATCGTGCACTCCTCCGAGCCTCTCCGGTAGCTTCACTCGGTATGTCATCTTCCCGACTCTCTCCATGATAGGAAATGGTCCAACTAACCTGAGCTAACTTTCCATTCGATCCATACCTTACCACATTCCTAAGTGGGGATGCTTTAACAAAAACTAAGTCTCTAACCTCAAACTCAAGCTCTCTCCTCCGCTTGTTCGCATAAGACTTCTACCTATCTTGAGCTGTCTTCATCCTTCGCTAAATCAAATCCACTCTGTCCGATGTCTCCCTCACCATATCAGGCCCAAGTAGCAATTTCTCCGTAGACTCCACCCAACATGAAGGGGACTTGCAAGGTTTACCATATAAAGCCTCGAATGGTGTCGTTCCTATGCTTGTTTGTTAACTGTTATTATACGAAAACTCAACCAACGGAAGATGCTGTGAGAAATGCAGGATACAGATCTTAAGGCTAGGATAAATACTAGAGGGGGGATTAATAGTGTTTTAAGGAATTACTTAATCTTTTTGAGTTTATATTAATTTGAAGACAAATGTATGCAATATTCAGATACAGATATGATCGCAGAATCAAATACAGATGCAAATATAAAGTAAAAGTAGTAAATGAAAGAACACACCGGATTTTATACTGGTTCGGAGTTACCCTACATCCAGTCCCGCACACAAGTACGGATTTCCTTTCAAAAGCAAATTTTACAATTACACCCTCGATTTCAAGGCCACGAGGTACACCACTTCAGATTCACAATCCTTTGGGTAGAGATACTTGATTTTACGGGCAACAAGTTCACCCAATTGATTTCCAAGGCTACAATCACACCTTTTCTCACTTGATTGATTTCTAAAGCTACAATCACACCTTTTCTCGCAAAATCGATTACAAAGAAGTCTATAACTATGAATAGCACTAGGATCTTGTTGATATAGTGATAGAGAATCAAATCAGAAATGATCTAGTTAGATTCCATGGTGATTTTGGTAGAGCAATGGTAAGCATATATATAAGGAAATGTGGAAGAAGAAGAGAAATAAATTCTGAGAAAATATGATATAAAATTCATTCAAAATAGCCCCTATTTATAGAAGAACAATAGCCATCTCCATTCGTAAAAGGTAATGACGAATAGACACTTCCTTTGAAATTCAAAATTTTGAAATAAACTACTACCATGTCGACATGGGGTACTTGAGGATGTCGACATGCCAAAGGAAATTTTGGTGATTTGTTTTTCTTTGAAAATAACTTCTATCTTATATTAAAACTATTTTGAACTTTATAAATATACTTAACTATAGTTAAAATACATAAGTAAATATAGAGAATAATATTTTGATGTGTGTGTGTATATATATATATATAATTTTACTATAATTTTATATTTAAATCTAAGTATAAATATTAAAAGTTAAATACATTATTATTTAAAGATAGTTTAAAACTAAGGATAATTTGAGTTTGAAAATAAAGATTATTTTAAGACTAAAAGTATTTAAAACCAGGATAGATGTTTTTGATTGTTTAAAGATATCTTTTTGAAAACAAGATATAATTTTGTAAAACATTTTGAATAAAAGTTAGTGGATACAAACCAATGTTCCGCTAGATTTTTCGTAAGTTCCATCCTACTCAGGGTTCCATCCCATTAACGGGCTCGAAGTAGATTTCATTCCACGAATAAATTGGATTTTAATATATCAGTGCTTTTCTAGGAGTTTTAACAAAATTCCTAATTAAATTACTTATTCTTGAAATCTTGAACTCTTGATAATCTTGATAATCATGAGTCTTCAATCTTG
Source organism: Allium cepa (assembly GCA_030765085.1). Classification (NCBI taxonomy): domain Eukaryota; kingdom Viridiplantae; phylum Streptophyta; class Magnoliopsida; order Asparagales; family Amaryllidaceae; genus Allium; species Allium cepa. The sequence continues at coordinate 807,612,508 of CM060938.1, forward strand.
ATATCTTGAATCTGTATACTGTACAGTCTTCATTCTTGATACCTACATGGTTAAATCCTGCATATACATATATATCTAAACTATAATGTTAGTATTTATATTTTATAATCTTAATTGTCATCAAAACCATCATCTCAAGGACTAACAATCTCCCCCTTTTTGATGATGACAACCTTTGTTTATAAAATATTACTTCTATCCTAATAACCCCCCCTAAAACTAATAACTCCCCCTTAATCTATGCCTAACTATCCTATTTTATATTTCTCCCCTTTGTCATAAAAAAAACTAATTCAAAACTATATAACTCACCCTTAATCTAATACTCAATGACATGTGATTATAATGATAGTGTTATCATAGATAATCAACCTTTAATTCTAAAACTAAAACTAACTGTCCTAACTATGAATCCATATAATAATACTTTTAATAGAACACAAATTATTTATTAATTATATATTGTTATATTTACAGTTTCGAAGAAAACATAAGTGAGAACATAACGATGAGAAAGAAAGAAAAAGAGTCTAATGTGTATCTTTGACAATGGGAGATCTATGAATCGAGCAATTTGGGTAGTGGAAACAGAAATTTCCATGTTGATCGACTAGATTCCCATCCTTGTCAAAACACACTTCGCCAACATAAACAACTTTGTCGTCATCTTCAGCGTGCTCTTCTTCCATTGGTGCTTCTTCTTCTTCTTCCTCGCTATCCTCTTGCACTTGATCTTTTGAAGATTCTTCATCAATCAAGATCGGATTTGCGTGATTGTCCATTAGAAACTTTTGCAAATTTCTAAGGATTTTTCCTTACCGTTCTTGCTCTTTGGCCATTCTAAGTTGCACTACTTGAATTTCAGTCATGAGTTGCAGTGCATCCTTCAAAGAATCCTCCATTTTCGTCACTCGTGCAAGCGTAGTTTGTTGAAAAGGTTCAGAAGAAGGATAAGGGAACGAAAAGGTTGAATTTTTGTTTGATTTGGAAGAGGAGGCCATTGTTTAACTTTTGTCAGAAGTTAGAACAGAGACAGACAAGAGAGAATGATCAAAATTTCGAAATAAGAAGAATATATGACCACTTATTTGAATTTTGGTGGGAAAATTTTCAAAAATAAAAATTCGTTATATGTCGACATGGGTAGAGGGGGAATGTCGACATGGTGCTTGATATTTTTACTATTTGATTTATTTTGATTTAATTTTTAATTATACTTTGTTATTTATATTTTATATTTCGGTTATTGAACAAATACCTAATTCTCTTCTTAATTTAGTAAATATAGATTCATTTATGGGTTTTATTAAGATATCAGCAATTTGATTCTCAGAATTGATATAATCGAGAGATATTTAAACCATAATCTTTTAAACTTTGTTGCATATATATTACTTGAGAACAAGCCAAAGCAGCAGAAATATACTCTGCTTCATTTTTTCATAAAGAAACTGTGTTTTGTTTTTTACTAAACCAGGAAATCAGAGAAATCCCCAAAAAGTGACAAGTTCCGCTTGTACTTTTTCGGTCTGACTTACAACCAGCATAATCAGCATCACAGTAAGATATTAAGTCAAAAGAATCATTTTTAGGATAAAATAAGCCATAATCAAAGTGTGTTTAGCATATCTTATGATACGTTTTACGGCTTTTAAGTGGGTCTCTTTAGGTTGGGATTGATATCTTGCACAGAGACAAACACTATGCATTATATCAGGTCTACTAGCAGTGATATAGAGTAGTGATCCAGTCATTCCTCTATATAACTTTTGATCTACATCTTTCGAGAGATCATCTTTACTTAGGTACTCATTAGTTGCCATAGGAGTGGGTTTTCCACATGCAGTAGTCAAACCAAATTTACTAATTAGGTCTTTAGCATATTTTTCTTGACTAATAAAGATACCGTTATCTAATTGTTTTATTTGTAATCCTAAAAAGAATTTTAATTCACCCATATGACCCATCTCAAACTCTTTTGTCATTATTTTAGAAAATTCTTTATTCATTTCAAAATTAGTTGATCCGAAAATGATATCATCTACGTAGACTTGTACTAGTTGAATATCATTTTTATTTATTTTAATAAAAAGAGTATTATCTACTTTACCAATTTCAAAGTCTGATTGTAATAAGTAAGATCTTAGTCTATCATACCAGGCTCTAGGAGCTTGTTTTAGACCATATAGAGCTTTCTTATGTTTGTAAACGTGATTTGGTAATTTTTCATTTTCAAAAACTGGTGGTTGTTCAACATATACTTTCTGTTTTACAAATCCATTTAAAAAGACACTTTTAATATCCATTTGAAATAATTTAAAATTATTATGATTTGCGAAAGCAAGTGGAATTCTAATGGCTTCTAATCTTGCTACGGGAGCAAAGGTTTCATCAAAATCTATTCCTTCTTCTTCACAATAACCTTGAGCGACTAATCGGGCTTTATTTCTAACAATCTCTCCTTGTTCATTCATTTTATTTTTATAAATCCATTTAGTTCCAATTATAGTTTAATTTTCAGGTCTAGGAACAAGTTCCCAAACATCATTTCCAGTGAATTGATTTAGTTCTTCTTGCATAGCCAAAAGCCATGAATCATCGGTTGATGCTTCTTTTGGATTTTTGGGTTCAATAGTTGATATAAAGGCTACATTGCTCATTTTACTTAGTTGATTTCTAGTTGTAACAACAAATTGCATATCTCCTAGTATATTTTCTATAGGATGATCTTTTAACAGTTTAATCTTTTTATTAGGATGATTAATTTCATTATTAGTTTCAGTCGACTCTTGATTTTGAGTGATTAAATCCTCTTCATCATTTGTATCTTCAAATTTTTTGAGATTTTCATCGAATGAAACATGCATTGTTTCTTCGATGGTGTTAGTTTTTAAATTAAACACTCTATATGCTTTACTTCTATTAGAATATCCGATAAAGATACCTTTGTCGGATTTAGGATCAAATTTATCTAAGTTATCTTTTGTATTTAAAATAAAACATTTACTTCCAAAAATTATAAACTAATAGGTTTCTTTGAGTGAAGAAGTTCATAAGATGTCTTATCAGTTAAAGGTCTAATTAAAATTCTATTTAAAATATAACAGGCGATAGCAACTACTTCTGCCCAAAAATACTTTGGTAATTTACTATCTCAAAGCATAGTTCTCGCATACTCTTGAATCATCCTATTTTTACGTTCTACTACTCCATTTTGTTGTGGAGTTCTTAGAAATGAAAAATTGTGAGTTATTCCCTTTTTATTGCGGAATTCCTCAAACTTTTCATTTTCAAATTCACCACTGTGATCACTATGAATGATTATAATTTTTAGAGAAAGTTGATTTTGAATCCTTTTTGTAAAGTTCTTAAGACATTCAAAAGTATCACTTTTATGTTTCAAAAATATTGTTCATGTAAATCTAGAATAATCATCTACAATTACAAAAACATATTTACTATAATTTATTGACTAAATTTGAGATGGACCAAATAAATCGAGATGAAGTAATCCGAGAGGTTTTCAAGTTGAAATCATATCTTTTAATTTAAAGGAACTTTTTCTAAGTTTTCCTAATTGACATGCATCACGTAAACTATCTACTTTAAAATTCATTTTAAGGAGACCTCTTACTAGTTCATGTTTTGACAGTCTAAATAAGAGTTTGAAATTCAAATGCCCAAATCTCTTATACCAAATCCAAGGGTCACTTGTATTTTCCATTAGACATAAGTTATCATTTGAAACTTTCATACATTGTTTTTCCTAATTCCCTCAAATATTATGGTTGAATTATTATCTTCAATGTGACACTTATCTTTTTCAAATTTAATTTTATATCCTTTATCGCAAAGTTGACTTATACTTAGCAGATTATGTTTCAGATTCTTAACTAGCAAAACATTAGTAATAATAGGAGTTTCAGAGTTACCGACTTTGCCTATGCCAATCACATATCCTTTTGAGTTGTCTCCAAAGTTAATCAGTCCTATCTTTGTATATTATATCATTCAGCATATCTGGATTACCAGTCATGTGTCTAGAGCATCCACTATCGAGTATCCATCTATTCTTTTTTATATGCACAATTTGTCCGTTGTGGATTGATTCCTCAACCCCCATAAAGCATGTTTCCTGCACATCAAACAATTTTGGTAGACAACTTGAATTTGAATATTGATTATATGCAGACTCATGAGACAATGATGATTTGAATATTTCTAAACTAGGATTAACAAATTCTTTAAACATAGCCATTTAAAAGACTTTTTCAAAAATCAGATTATGAAACTTTAAAAACCTTTCTCTGATACCAAATGTGATAAATGCGGAATACGGATCTTAAGGCTAGGATAAACACTAGAGGGGGGTGAATAGTGTTTTAAGGAATTGCTTAATCCTTTTGAGTTTATATTAATTTGAACACAAATGTATGCAATATTCAGACACAGATATGATCACAGAATCAAATACAGATGCAAATATAAAGCAAAAGCGGTAAAGGAAAGAACATAGCAGATTTTATACTGGTTCAGAGTTACCCTACATCTAGTCCCACACACAATTACGGATTTTCTTTCAAAAGCAATTTTTACAATTACACCCTCGATTTCAAGGCCATGAGGTACACCACTCCAGATTCACAATCCTGTGGGTAGAGATACTTGATTTTATGGGCAACAAGTTCACCCAATTGATTTCCAAGGCTATAGTCACACCTTTTCTCACTTGATTGATTTCCAAGGCTACAATCACACCTTTTCTTGCTAAATCGATTACAAAGAAGTCTATAACTCTGAATAGCACTAGGATCTTGTTGATATAGTGATAGAGAATCAAACGATAAATGATCTAGTTAGATTTAATGGTGATTTCGGCGGAGTAATGGTAAGAATATATATAAAGAAATGTGGAAGAAGAAGAGAAGTAAAATCTGAGAAAATATGATATAAAATTCATTCAAAACAGCCCCTATTTATAACAAAAGCCATATCCATTCGTAAAAGGTTATGACGAATAGAAACTTCCTTTGAAATTCAAAATTTTGAAATAAACTGCTACCATGTCGACATGGGGTACCTGAGGATGTCGACATGCCAAAGGAAATTTTGGTGATTTGTTTTTCTTTGAAAATAACTTCTATCTTATATTAAAACTATTTTGAACTTTATAAATATACTTAACTATAGTTAAAATACATAAGTAAATATAGAGAATAATATTTTGGTATATATATAATTTTAGTATAATTTTATATTTAAATCTAAGTATAAAAATTAAAAGTTAAATACATTATTATTAAAAGATAGTATAAAACTAAGGATAATTTGAGTTTGAAAATAAAGATTATTTTGAGACTAAAAGTATTTAAAACCAGGATAGATGTTTTTGATTCTTTTAAAAGGAAGGTTTTGAAATCATTTTGAATACAAGATATAATTTTGTAAAACATTTTGAATAAAAGTTAGTGGATACAAAACAATGTTCCACTAGATTTTTCGTAGGTTACATCCTACTTAGGGTTCCATCCCTTTAACGGGCTCGAAATGGATTCCATTCCACGAATAAATTGCATTTTAAGATGCTTGTGCTTTTCTAGGAGTTTTATCAAAATTCCTAATTAAATTACTTATTCTTGAAATCTTGAACTCTTGGTAATCTTGATACTCATGAGTCTTCAATCTTGATATCTTGAATCTTTATACTGTACAGTCTTCATTCTTGATACTTGCATGGTTAAATCCTGCATATACATATACATCTAAACTATAATGTTAGTATTTATATTTTATAATCTTATCTAACGTTGTTGTCATCAAAACCATCATCTCAAGGACTAACAGATGCTCCTCCTAAGTTCCTCCAAAGTCCAAAATGCATATTTGCAGTAAATCCTCAAGTACTCTATTCACTCTCTCCGTTGGCCATCCGTTTGTGGATAATAGGCTGTACTCAACCTAAGCTGCGTCCCTAAAGCCTCTTGCAAGCTTCTCCAAAACTCGCTAGTAAAAATAGGATCTTTATCACTCACTATACTAGAAAGAACTTCGTGCAGTCGGACTATCTAAAGATGCCAAATAAGATGTTGTACGCTTTCTTTTAACTGGAATGAAGTGGGCATTCTTGGTCAACCGATCAACAATCACCCAAATGCAAGTATTCCCCTTCCTAGAACGGGGTAAACCATCTATAAAATCCATCGAAATGTTGTCCTACTTCCACTCTGGCACATCTAAGGGCTGAAGTAATCCACCGGGCTTCTGCTGCTTTGCCTTAATCTTTTGGCAAGCAAGACATTTAGCTACGAACTCTGCCACATCCTTCTTCATGCCATTCCAATAAAACATCCAATTCATGTACCTGTACATTTTGTCACCACCTAGATGAATAGCCATATGAGTATGGTGTGCTTCCTCTAAAACCGCTCTCAACAAGTCACTGGTGTGGGAAACACAAAGCCTTCCATCCCTCCTAAGCCACCCTTTTCCATCAATGGAATAACATTGGAGATGTCTAGAGACCTCTCCTCGGCTAATCCTATCCATCACATCCATAAGTTCTGCATCTTCCTGCTGCCTCAAACCAATCTGATCCACAAGGGTAGGCCTCACCTCAAGCGTTTCTAACAATCAAGGGGTAATGTCCGTAGAGGGCTTAATATCAAAAGTGAAAATAAACTCCAAGCTCCTCCACTCTACGAACAAAGGACTAAGAGTTTCTTTCTTCCTACTCAACGCATCTGCAACCACATTGCCCTTGCCAAGGGTATAAGCTATCTCAAAATCATACGACGCCAAAAACTCCATCCACCGCTGCTGCCTCAAGTTCAAATCCTTCTGCGAAAATAGATACTTCAATGACTTATGGTCGGTGAAAAGCTCAAACCTCTCTCCAAGAAAATAGTGCTTCGGGGACTTGAGTGCAAAAACTATAGCAGCTAACTCCAAATCGTAGGTAGGGTAGTTCTTCTCATGCATCCTCAACTGCCTACTACCATAACATACCACCCTCCCTTCTTGCATCAACACCGCTCCTAGACCCGTTCCACATGCATCAGTGTATACAGTAAAAGGCTTAGCTCCATCGGGTAGAACTAACACTGGTGCACTAGTAAGGGCTCTCTTAAGCTTCGTGAAGGAATCCTCACAATCCTCGTCCCACACGAAAGCTTTGTTCCTCTTAGTAAGGCACGTGAGTGGTGCCGAAATCTTAGCAAAGTCTCTAATAAACTTCCTATAGCATCTCGCCAATCATAGGAAGCTCCTAACTTTGGTGACGTTCTTGGGGCCTTCCAATCTTGTATTGCAATCACCTTAGCGAGGTCAACAGCAAAACCTTCCTTTGAGACCACGTGCCCCAAGAAACGTACCTCCTCTCTCCAAAAAGTGACACTTTGAAAAATCTACTGTCAAATGGTGACTACGAAGTGCGCGAAGAACCTCCTCTAAATGAACAACATGCTCCTCCATATTCTTGGAAAATACCAAGATGCCATCCACGAATACCACCACAAAATTATTTAGGACCCCCTTAAAGACTCGGCTAATCAAATCAACAAAGTAGGCTGGGGCATTGGTTAGCCCAAAAGGCATAACCAACCACTCATAAAGTCCGTCTGGAGTCCTAAACAAAGTCTTATCTATGCTGTCATCGGCGACCCTAAGCTGATGGAATCCCGTGGCTAAATCAAGCTGGGAGAATACCGAATAACCAACTAACTGGTAGAAAAGATCATCAATCCTAGGGAGTGGATATCGGTTCTTCTTTGTGAGCTTATTTAATTCTCTATAATCAACGCAAAATCAAAGAGAACCATCCTCCTTAGTAGCAAATATGACTGGTGCTCCTCATTCCGATATGCTGATTCTTATGAAACCCTTCTCCAAAAGCTCACTGATTTGCTTGCCCAACTCCTTCCTCTCCCTAGGTGTTATGTGCCTCACATGCAATGCTACGGGCTTAGCATTCTCAGTCAAATATATCTGAAGTCAATCTCTCTCTTAAGGGGTAGTCCTCTAACCTCCTCAAAGACATCTGGAAAATCTCTAACGATAGGAACCGAATCTAGCACTGCTGAAGATAAATCGAGCGAATAAAGGAAACTCAACATGACTGACCCTTGTAGGTCGTAACAAAACTTGAAAGTCCTACCACTGCATGTCTCCAGTCTAACGACTCTCCTTTCGCAATCTAATATAGATCCATATGTGGATAGCCAATCCATCTACAAGATCATCCCATACACCGAGAATCTCAATACATAGGCATCGCAGTCAAATTCTACGCCTAAGATATAAATTTTCAAAACCCTACAAACCGTAGATAAATGTGCCGATCCTCCTATGGGGTTTGAAACAAGAATAGGGTCTGCTACTAATGATATGTCTTTGTGCAAACAATCCAAAGAGAACTAGAGATAAAACAGTGTGATGCTCCAGAATCGAATAGAGTCCGAATGGGAAAATCAAAAATAGAAATCAAACTTTCAACGGTGACTTTCCAACCTCTATCTGGAATGCTACCCCAGAGTGCCACGTCTAACGCCCGAATCTGCGCTGTTGGTGCACTCGTCCGTTTCCCTGCTATCTGGAGACAATTCCTACTCATATGACCAGGGTGTCCGTAAGCATAGCACTTTCCCTTCATCTTATCTTTCTTGCAATCCTTGGCGATATGTCCAACAATTCCACAGCTATTGCACTTTATAACCTTCTTGATTTTCTTTTGAGGGCCTCCACCTTTTTTCTTCTCTTTATTGTTATTCCACCATTTCTTCTTTGGACCTTCCGTATTAACAACAACCTCTTTGGACTCTCCCTCCTTGACTGTATCAGACATGAGCACCATCTCCACCAACGACTCATAAATAGCTCCCATCGGCACATGAGTCAGCAATAACCCTTGAAGGGGTTGATTCAGTCCTTTCGCAAGCCTTCTTGTGCGGTGTATTTACTAACTCCATTCCAAACCGCGACAATTCATTAAATTGATTGATGTGCTCCTTTACAAACGAGCTCCCTTGCTTCAAGCCAATAAATTGTTCCAGCTGAGCACTCTCTGCTGCTTGAGATAGAAACTTCCTCTTAAACCTTTGCCTAAACCCATTCCAACATACTTCTCTTCCTTCCAACTCAACGACCTCCCACCGATAAGAAGCCTCATCTTTCAGCTACCAAGAGGCTAGCTGAACCCGCTGCTGGTCCTCCAATCCCAATAAGCCAAACATCCTCTCGATGTCCATAAGCCAAGCCCTCGCCTCTACAAAAGTCTTTGTACCAGAAAAGGTCTTTCCGCCAAAACTTGCAAAATCCTTACAGAGCTTAGAGAAATTAACTACTGCAGGTGGGTTGATGGGATTCCCACCTACTGGTGCTGGGTTGGGCGCTTGACCGTGCATCTCTAGAGTCATGGCTTGTAGATACCTACGAAACCAGGCTGGTACTAGAATGTCCTCGGGAAGGTTTGGGGCATCCGTCATTCTATGAAAAGAAAGAGAGATAATTTAGGAAAGAGTTGAAAGGAGATTGTACTGAACCTTTGAGGGGATTTTTAAAGAAAACTATTCATTATTACTTGCAAACTATTTCTAAGAGTTTTTCTTCGAAAAATATTTTAAAACAAGTTATTTTGAAAAATACCTTTTTCTTCTAAAACAAAATTTTAGGAATCCTGTAACCTTAGGCTCTGATACCAAGTGAAACATCCCACACCCCTTAGTATACCCAAAAGGACACACTAGAATGCGTGGTGCGTTGTACGTATAAAATAAAACTAGCAGAGACTAAGATTCACAAGACATAAATAGGTAAAACAGCAGAAATAACTTAAATAATAATTTATTTAGAACAGAACTTCATAATTGCTATAAAAACCAAATAAGTCACCAAATATCAAATACATCACGTGTCAAAATACCATACATATATGTCTTATGAAATCAGAGAAAACCATAGTCTCAAAAATCAGAGTACAACTACTCCACAACATGTGCCGGTACAAGTAAAGAACAAAAAGCTAAAATAAAAGAAGTGGAAGTACATAGTGGAATCTCCTCCAAAGAAACCTCCAAGCAACTGCAACCTACTGTCCTCTTTCTTGATTGCCTATGGGGAAAAGGGAGAAAATAGAGGAGTGGGTCGGACTAAAAGTTTGGCGAATGATAGTAATTACTAGAATCTTTAAGTAAGTAGAGGTAATAGGCTTTACAACAGTTCTAGTATATAAAGAGAAACAAAGGAAATATAAGAAGGAATAAGCTGGAAAAAATACGAAATAACTATTAAATAGGATCGATTAACTTTGATTGTATGCACTTATCCTTGATTGCTGTTTTGATTAGGCCGAATCCCTAATCCTATAATTAGGATGAAATCCTAATTCTACCCTTTTGATCGATCTACTACTCCATAGTACCTACTGCGAACTCGACGCTATATAACTCCCTACACATAAGGTAATGGCATATACGAAAGACGCACAAAGTACACAATGGTGTCTACGAAAGATGCACAAAGTATCTACCGTGGATTAGACGTTATATAGCTCCCTACACAGAAGGCAATGGTGTCTACGAAAGACACACATACTTAAGCGCTTAGAACTCATAGCGAATACTGATCATCGAAATGGATGTCGCGTAACTGCCACCATGCTTATGCTACTTGTTGCTCCACCTATTGGGTCTTCTTATTACCTGTGCTCTAGCATAAGCATGCCCCTCGTCTCACTTCAGGATTATGTGAAACACCATGTCCATAGAAAAATAGGGGAAATACTGTTGGTACTGGCCCGTCATCCAAACAATATCTAGTTGCGTCTCTTGTCCAAATCCCTCATGATTTGGACTTCTATTTGACCAATTACTACCATTATTAGCATAAGTGTGCCCTCATCTCACTTCAGGCTAATGTGAGACCACCATTTTGTCTAATAGGTAATGCTTTTTGGTACAGGTCCTACTTTTAGCTTTGCTTATTAACTTAGATAAATTATTTAAATAAGCATTTATTATCTTCACTATCTTTGCTTATTAATTTATCCTAAGTCTCAAAATAACCCTCATTCCATTCTTTTTCTTATTATAACCTACGTTATAATCATGCTTATTACTTAACCCAAGGTCCAAGTTGTGAAAATAAGCCTCTTTTATCTTATACTCTTTTTAGTTATAATTCTAAGTTATAACTAGACTAGTTATCTTTAATTAGTCCAATTATAACACTAATATCATAATTAGGCTCAGTTTCAGTTTAATTCCATTTTTATTACAGTCTTTACAATTTACATCTTATCTTCCGTTATTTCAGTATTCTTATAATTTTAATCCATATTCGTATTTAATCAATTCTAATCCATACGCGAAGAAGAAGGATAAATAAAAGGAAACTGAAAATAGAAGGAAATCCAAAGCGTAGGAAGAAGATGTAAATAACGCATAAATAACAGTAAATAAATTAAAATACTGTAAAAAAACCGTACATAAATGAAAATTCTATAATTAACAGAAATAAACTAAAATTAACTGAAAAAATAGCTAAAAAGAAATAGACTGAAAATAAATTTAAAACTGAAAATACCTGATAAAAAGGTTTTTCCAAAATCGTAGAAAAACTACAACTATTGAAAACCCTATTATTTTAAATTGTTTAAAAATCTAAAATAATTACAATCACTCACCTCTGGTCCTTAGCTCTTCTCTTTAGGTCTTTCCGAAACGATTTCCTCCTTGGAAAATTATCCATTTAGGGTCCTTCCTAAAAAGGTGAACCCAATTGGAGAAAATCTTATAATGAGAAAAAGTGTTAGGCCTAGAGTCTTATTTATAGGGTAGAAGTAGATCTTAGACCGCTAGATTTGGGGATTGAATAGAATGCAACAACGTCATAGGCTGAATAGGAGCCATCGGATGGAAGCACGAAGGGACCAGATGAGTTGAAAGAATGAAAATGACGTATAAAATTAGCCACGAACGTTACAGGAACAAAGGAAAATTTCCTTCGTTCACTACCCAAGGCGGGTTGACTGGGCGGTCTACCGTCCCTCCTCCTAGGTCGACCGGCCGGTCGACCTAGGGCTTGGTTAGGTCGACCTAGCCCTACATATATATATATATATATATATATATATATATATATATATATATATTCGATTTCTTGTTCGTCTCGTATCTTGCTCATATTAGTTCGGACTTTGACGTTCTATTTACGGAAATTGACCAGAAAATTAACATAGACATAATGGTGCAAACTTCTGTAGCTCAATTCTGATAATTTCACAATGTTATTTTATTATTTCATTATTTAACGAATTAATTATTATCGGTTAAATTTCAGGTTGTTACACTGTTACTTACGCACATAACATTTCAGAATTTTTTTAACATTATCCTGAGAGCTTTTAAAATAACATGAAATAAACACAAATGGTGTTATCTAATCTTTGAAACATTTCCATAATCTGGCATGTTTGGATCGAAGAGACAAATTGATGATGTAAAAAAATATTGCAATCATTTTTTTAATGCAAACTTTGTTTGTGAACTGCAAACAGATACCAGACGATCACACAACGTAACGAAATATGAATTTTTCATTTGAAATTTTCTTTTACAACGCTCTTGATGTTTAAAAAGAAAATAGTCGGATGAAAGTTGAAGTGTGAATCGACATAAATATGTTTTTCTTTCATTCAAAAATTCATTTATTATGATCAAGCCTTCAAGATCTTCATAGTCGAAATCGCTACTTGTCATTGATTTGTAAGTAGTGCAGGAGAGAGGGTGAGAACATGAAGAAGTGAGTTGTAGTTAAGAAAATGAGCTAGATTAAATTCTCTATAGGAGGGAAATTGGACATTTGATCTTGGCAAGTCAGACGTCAAATGCGTTTAAACTCAAACGTTATGTGTGTGTGTGTGTATATATATATATATATATATATATATATATATATATATATATATAAACTGGCTAAAAATGGACTGGGTCCAGTTTAGAATTTCGAACGCATTTGACGCTACGTCCAATGTTTGAACCGGACAATTTCCTACTTGGTAACACGCCTATAGTAATAAAGGTTAACAGTGATACAATAAAATTGAAAAGCTTTTATGTATCCCTTAATTTTATCAAAGAAAATTCTTCAGTAAATTAACAAAAACATTCAACCTGGAAAGAAATGCCTTTTTTTGAAAAAGAAAAAAGAACATGATAATCAGTGGATTGAAATTTGTACCATACAGAAATATATGTAAGCCTTAAAGTTTGCTTCATTCATGTGGAATGGTCTTTAAGAGAGAAAAGTTATAAACCAATACTCGATTAGTTATTCAGTTTTCATTAAATACTGAACAGCTAACAGATTATTCTATTTGGAGTTATCAAAATATAAAAGATTCAAGAAACCCATGTCAATATGAATGAACCATGAAACAAAAAATCAAGAAGATTAAAGAAATGAATGATCGCAAAAAGTTCTACAATCTGCCCCGACTTCCCATCTGCACTACTGAATTTACAACTATCTATTTATCGGTCACAGTTTTTGCTAGTGTATCATGGTATGTGAGAGTACAAATTTGCAAAGGGAAAACGAAAAGAAAACAAGGCGTCATTATTTTTGGTGTCATGCATGGAATAGAAAAACGACTTTATCCTTTCTATTATTCATACGGAATCACAGTCCAAAATTTTCAACTGAATCATCAAATACGGAAGCAAATAGGTAAACGATAAATATGACACAATGCATGATACATTTCTGTTTGGCGGAGCTTATAAAATCAAGCTTAAGAGGTTGTATATATCTACAATTAGTCAATACACTGACATATATACACATATATATATACATTTGGTATATACCCTCAAGATAAAACATCGTAGGCATGGATATTATTACCTTACAAATTTTTTTACTCTTTCTTCCTGTTTTGCTTTTTCTTTCAGTAATTTTACAAAGAAAAATAACAAATGGATACAATTTCCCACCACGACCAATAAACCTTCCAATAATTGGCAACCTTCACAAATTAGGAGAACTTCCACATCGTTCTTTTTACAAATTCTCTCAAAAATATGGCCCTCTTGTGTACTTTAAACTTGGTAGCAAGGGTACCATTCTTGCTTCCTCATCTGAAATTGCAAAAGAATTATTGAAAACAAATGATCTCAAATGCTGCACTAGGCCATTTATGACTTCTTGGAAAAAACTATCTTATGGTTTTCATGATGTAGCATTTGCGCCATATGGTCAAGAATGGAAGCACATCCGTAAAATTTGTGTTCAAGAACTGTTCAATACAAAGAAGGTGGCGTCTTCCCAATCGATAAGGGAGGAAGAAGTAGATAGTATGATGAAAGGATAATTTCTTTACAAGGTTCAGAAGTGAATCTGAAGGAAGAGCTTATGCTGCTTGCGAATAATATCACATGTAGGACAGCCCTAGGAAAGAAATATGTTAATCATGAAGATGAGGGGAAGGTACAAGAAATTCTGAAAGAAACACAAGCATTGTTCATAGCTTTCTTTTATGGTGATTACGTACCATTGCTTGGGTGGCTTGATGTTGTTAGAGGGTTGCATGCTCGGTTACATAAGAATTTTCTTCAACATGATAACATATATCAACGTGTTATGAATGAACATATAAACAGTGAAAAATATTCAAAGAGTGATATGGATTCACTAACAAATTCGGCCAAAGATGTAGTTGATTCTCTTTTATATATCCAGAAGACTACACCTGATTTGACAACCGACCATATAAAAGGAGTCCTTATGGTAATAATCTTTATTTGGATCAGATTACTTTGTATTATAGACTACTATTGTTTTGTTCATGCTCCCTATCAAGATTTTCAAAATGGATTTTAAACCTTATACCGTGGAGTAAAATGGTTTGTTTTCCTGAAACTTTTATATTCATGTAGTGTAAATTTTATTGTTTTACATAGGTTATCAAATGACTTATGTAAAAGAAGCAATTCTTCTTTCTATACTAATAATTTTATTTATGTAGGGTTAAAAAAAAATTAAATGATCTGATGCTTGAACTTTTTTCTTCTTTCATTTTTATTTTATTTAGTAAACAATAAATTTTAAGATTTTTTATGGTACTGCTGTGTATAGTAGATATCTTACTCTCTTATTTATTTATTTTATATTTTTGGCTTTTGAATATTGGTTCTAATGTATGTCCATCAGTTCAAACCCAAGACTTTTATCAATTTCTCAAACTAGAAGCCTTAACACTTGAATGGTCATTTGGTCATGTGGAAATGAATAATCATTTAAAAATGTTGACATTCGACTAACATTTCCAAGGCAAATGATTATGCCCGCTTAGGCACAAGGCTCGACCTCCGCGCTTTCTACTTATAAAGGCTCATGTGTTGATAAAGATGTACAATAAAAATTTTTTTTTTGAAAGCGGTGGGATATTCTTGCTCAGGCTTTAAGAATAATGTGATCATATCAAACTTTTTTCAGTTTTTTTTATATATTTTTGTCTTTCTCTTCTACTTTTTGTTGTCTTCTTCTACAAATCCTTTTCTTTTGCCCAAGAGTATTATGATTAGAGAATAACTGCTCTTCCTTGTCATTGAACTATTTAAATTTTGCCAGGAAGTTTCTATCTGAAGCTGAAATTGATTGAAGTAACGACTTATCACGTTTTATACCTGATTTATTGATTCTTGTTTACATTTTACCTTTTTTAGGGTTTTTTTCCCCTTTAGAATATTATTAATCTACTGTAATGAAATTCAAGCTATATTGATTAGAAACTTACAAATTGCTACTTTATAATGTTATTAATCTATTTTAGTATATTTCAATATTTAAAGTTCTGGCATGCTCAGCGAAATAATCACACCAAATTAGTGAAAAAAAACTTCAAATTTTAATTAACTGTAATAGAATTAACAAATAGACATAACAATTTAATATTTACAGTTCTGCACAAAAAGGTGTGCATTTAGGTGCATAGTGCAAAAAAGCTCAAGGCAAAATATTGCATCTTTACTGTGCTTTTTTGTATTGACTAAATTGCATTCAACACAAAAAATACACAGGAACCCTTTAAAAAAACAGTTAAGCTTTTGTTTTAAAATGTATTTTTCAATAACATTGTTATTTTATTTTTCAATAACATTGATATTTTATTATGATGGTATCAATTATTATATGGACAAACTTAATCAAATTGAATTATTGATCACCAAAGCAAGAAAAATATTGTAATACTTCTTGAGTATACTTCCAAATTTTTTTGCCAAACAAGAAAAACATTATAGTGGATGTACACTTTACTTTTTTTATTATGGTGTATTATCAATTACTACATGATAAAGTTTGTTGTTTAGAAGTGGACCTTGAAACCAAAGAATCGAACACAAAACCTCATGAACAAACTATATTCTACACTAGGTTTACAATACCAAGTCAGTATAACATTTGGTTATAATTTGTTACTTGTCTTGTGTGTTCTATATATGTGCAAGAACAAATTCAAATTGATACATACCATGCATGTGTTATTTGAAAACCTCAAAACCAGGTCTATGTTCAATAAGTTTATATTGGAGCCTACACTTACTTTTAGTTTCTTTAGAGAGTTTACACACAAATTTATTATGAAGAAATTATTATCAGGTTTCAACTCTTGCAATAAATTAGTCTACTTTATGAAGAATTTCACGCTGTAAATTTAGGACGAGACTGTGAAGAATATGCCATGAAATAACAATAAAAGTCTAAAATAGGAAAAATGATCAGGAATTGGTTACAAGTTTGAGAGGGAGGGAGGGAGGGAGAAGGGGGTAAAAATTAAAACTAAAAATGATGACAAATCAGCTACAAGTTTGCAACGGTCTATTTTTTTAAATTAAAAAAGTGAAAAGGCTAAACAAAAGCGAACTGCAGCCGGTCAGAAGATCCCAACAGATTCGCAATGATTTATTTTTCTAAATTTATTAAAGGGTTAATAAAGCAACTACTAACCAGTGAAAATTTTGCAGCCGACTATTTTGTTTATGAACTAAAAAAAGTAGGAAAATAAATAACAAAAGATAGTCACAAATCACTCACAAGTTTGTAATTGAATTGGCCAAATCATTTAATTTGTGAAAGCAAGAATTAAATAAAATAAAAGTTTATGCATTGAACCAATTTATTTCATATAGGAATTGATATTAGAAACTGAAAGAAAGTGACTAAAAATAAAAATCTGGTCACAAATCTGTCAAATTATGGATATGCAATAAGTTTGTTTTATAAATTTTTAGAACATGATTGAAACATGGTTTAAAATTCTGGTGGAATTTCAGATATTTCGGTAATTGCGTTCCGGTTCCGGTCATTACCGGGACGAGATCTGATCTAAATTTCGGCTCTGATCCAAGTTTCTGATTTAGCCTTTTTAAATGCTGAAAAATAGTGAAAATAAGCAGAAACAATAAGATGTAAAAAATTAAAAAGATGACTAATCAAACAAGATAATAAAAAATTAGACAAATGATCAAACTATTTCATAAAAGATCGTTCTGAACTAAACCATCAAAAATAGCATGAAAAACAACAAAAATTATCTATTGATGTATTCAAATTAACTTTTCCATGTGCTGAATACACACATATATTAACAGGTATGAATTATCTATTGATGTATTCCTCTACTAAAAAAAAAAATCCAAAAAAGAATCATAACTAAAATTTCAAAATTGACCCAAAATTCAAAAAAATTAAATGAAATAAACGAAATCGAGAATCAAAATCTTGAATCTTGGTGTAGATTGATTAGTATAGCTATAAAGTGATGATATGAATGAGCTTAGGTTAATTATCTATATTAAAATTGTTATAGATTGTACACTTTTTCATCCAAACGTGTACCTTATATATAATCCGAAGAATATTACAAATTTATGTTAACACCAAATATGTATCAGCATATTTATATAACAAATTACCGGAATTTGCGAACCTGAATGAAAGCGAAATTTCCGTAACGGAATCGAAATTTCAAAATTCATCAATTATCGAATGGAAATTGAAAACGGAATTTTGAATCCTTTTGCATTGAAAATGAATGTAAATTTGGCTGCCAAATTTACAATGAGATTGTGACAGCTTATTTTTACTTATGAAATTATAAATATTACGATTTGATACATTATCATTCGATTATGTTTGTGTCATATCTAATTTTGATATAACAAATAAATTGAAAGAGATCGATTAGTTCAAAAATATATTAAAAAATCACAACAAACAAAGTGTGAATATCATTGTTATTTCCATTTACTAATTTTTCACAGTTAGTAACATGATTTTTCAAAAAAAATTATAAGATCCTTAATACGAAAGATTAAATGGATAAATTAATTCATATCAAATCCTTTCCTCAGCTTACTCTAAAACATTATGTTTCAAATTATATCTCTTTTTGTTTATTTTGTTCACTGCCTCTTCATCCTTGGTTCTCCACGTCCCAGCTTATGTTGAGAGGAGATGGACGAGTGAAAAGGAGGAAGAAAGCGACATAAATGAAGAAATGATGGTAAATAGAAACCTAATCTTTTTGGAGTGGTTTGAGAAAAGAAATACACTACTTAAATTAATTCTTCAGTTGTTAGGTACTTAAACTTTGGTGTGAGAAGTGTGAGAGGTCATAGGTTTGAAACTTGCGTAGCGCGATTCGAACATATATTGACATGTCGTATGGTATATACTACCTGAGATTTGCAGTACTAATATGTACTACCATGTAAATATCCAATTTCAAAGAGGAAACAAAAAAAAATTTCGGTTCATCCTTTTACATTAAGGATCATAGAATGATTGGACCATGTATTTATTAGTTACAAGAATTCTAGAATGATTGTAAGAATTGCTAAATCATGATTGTGAGAATTGCTAAATCCTTATTTAGTTACAAGAGCTTCTAGAACGATTGTAAGACTTGCTATGTATTTGATTGTAGGCAAACGAAATGACAGGCTGAAATTTGAAAATTTATTTCCACCCTCGAACTTCTCCAAAATTCTTATTTTCCTTCTCTTGTCTTGATCTAAAACTCTACAACATATTTATAGCCGTACAGTATCACATTATTTTCAATACTAAGTTGATTTATAAATTTATTCCACAAAGAAAACAAACGTAGCTAATTTATACCATATTTTTGCCCTGCCTTCACTATGATACCGAAAAATGTAAAGGAATATTCTGTGTTATACCATATTTGTCTTTTCGGTTTAGTATACATACTGATAAACTGTACACCTATGATAACATTAGCAATTTACTGTAAACAAATTCCTTAGAGGAAAGAAAAAGAAGAGGCAAAAATTTTGCCGAGACCTACAGAGTTAAGAATTTAGAAAATGGAAGTAAACTGCGTATATGTTAAACAAATGCCATTTACTGAAAGTACACTGATGATGATAGAAAGAATACTAGCGAAACCAAGTTATTGGTTAGAAAAAATATTTTGTAATAATAATAATTACAAATTTTATTAACATTCCTAAATTTGTTTGTGATTTAGTTTGATATTATTCAGTATTGTTATATTTATATATGTGTGTAGATATATGTATATATGTAAATGCATGTGTATCAAAGTTCGATTTTGACAACCACAATTGAATAATACATTGTCTAAAATCGTACAAAATAACATCATATATAAAATAAACCATCCTGAACATTTTAACTTTGTACCTGCTATGCATTCAATTTTCTCATTTTTCTATTTTTTCCCTTTTTCAGAAAAAAGTTACGAAACGAACAAATTGTTGCAATATTTTTGTTCTTTGTTTTTTTTTTCTATACTGTTTATGTTGTTTATTTTTCTTTTCCTTTAATACTTATAAATAGAACAGTCTGTCGCAAAATCAACCCAAACTTGTCAACGATCAATTAACTTTTTAATTCATCATTTTTATACTACGTACGTATGTACTGCGTGCGTGCGTGCGTGCGTATGTATGTGTATGTAACACAACCCGCTGCAATTTTGTGACCGATTTGCAATTTTTTTTTTTTTAATTTGCTTACTTTCGAAAAACTTATCGACCATAGACCTGTTGCGAACTTGTAGTCGATTTGCAATCGGTTTTTATTTATTTATTTATTTCCTTTTTCTAATCACAAAAATATATCACCTCAAAATTCCTCATGATCTTGTAATCTATTACAATGCCATGATATTTGATTTTTTTTTCTTATTATTTTATAGCATATTGTAATCTCCTCGCGTGTTGCAATCCACCTCTCATATGACAATAATTTTTTAGCTGTCCCAGAAGGAACACAATTTCATCGCAAATTCACAATCCTCAAATTCATCGGCGACCTTGATCGCTGATTGTTATTTACTGTAGTGGTTATAGTTTAAAGTTTGAACGTGTGCCTTTCCACAACAGTGATCAGTACTACGAATCATTCATTTTAAAACATTGCATAATGAATTGAGTGTAATCTATATCTTGCGAATAACATAAACCCTAAGATCTAGAATTACATGATTATCATATATGTAATGAATCAATAAAACATACCTCCAGACATCTCGTATATGAATCAGCAATAGTTGTTGTCGAAAGTCGTTTCAATGGATAAAGGAAATGATTTCTCTCTCTTTTCCTATATCTTTCTTTATGTGTTTTTTCTAAGTACTTTGTGATGGGCAAAGGTTAATATTTATAGGTAGAGAGATGACCAAATTTTCAGATTTGTTGACTTAGTCTTGATCGTCCATCAAGATCAAGATGAAAGAAATTAACGCTCTAGATTATAATTGTTTTATTGATTAGCATATTAATATGAAAACCCTTTATATTCTATTGACCACAAAATGGGGAAGGAAACGTTTGAGGAAGGAAATGGTCAAATTTCCTTAAAAAATAAGGAAGGAAAATCCATTAATGTTTTCGTATTAATTTCCTTACAAAACGGTCAAATTTCCTTACAGTCTCCCACTTGGTCAATAGTAAAATCCATTAATGTTTTCGTATTAAGGTCATAAGGCGAGCATGATATGTTAAACTTTTCTTTAGTCAGTTATCATAAATGTATTGGCTAATCTAGTGGTCAATGCAAGTCATGACGTGTACATGTTATTTTGCAACATGCTTACTTCCATGTACTATGACATTGACAACTTTCATAACTAGACCGTAGATGAGCATAACTTAATGGTCACATAATGTCTTGAAGCAAAAGACTGTTTCTGTTATCATTTATCTAAATATAAATGTGTCCACATTATAAAACAGAAATAAAAGATGTCCAAATTATTAAAAGCTCAATAATTGCTATGTCTAGCTAAGTACAAAATAAATGGCATAATAAGAAGATAATTATAAACTATCTGCAAGACCCATGCTATTAGTATGTCTCTGTAAGGTCTTTGGAGGTAGTCCTTTCGTGAATATGTCTGCCACTTGTAAGTCTGTACTTATCGATTCAACAACAATTTTCTTTAGTTTAACATCTTGCTTCAGTAGTAGGTATTTCAGGTCCAGTGTTTGAAACCTTTGGTTATCCTATCATGCTTAGAGAAAAAAGTTGCAGCTTCATTGTCGTAGTAGACAGTTAGTGGCTTAGAGATAAAACTTAAAGTGCCAAATTATGAGACAAAATTACGCAGCCATGTTCCCTGAGTTGAAGCCTCATAACATGCTACGTATTCAGCCATCATGGTGGATCCGAAAGGCATCTCAGATTTCTGGCTTCTCCATGATATTGCACCTCCACATAAGAGGTACACATAGCCAAGAGTGCAGATCCTAGTGTCAGGACATCCAGCAAGGTCTGAATCAGAATAACCAGTTACCTGTAGATAATTTGATTTTCTATATGTGAGCATGTAATTCCTTGTTCCCTTTAGGTATCTCAGTACCTTCTTTGCAGCTTTCCAATGAGCGATTCCTAAGTTACTTTGAAATCTACCCAGCATACCAACTGCATGACTGATATCAGGTCTTGTACAGACCTGTGAATACATCAAACTCCCTACAAGAGATGCATACAGATATTTGGTCATTTCTTCTCGTTCCATAGGAGTTTTTGGGCACTGCTCAAGAACAAGTTTATCTCCTTTCTGCAGTGGGACGGGACTAGAGGAACAATTCGTCATGCCAAATCTCTCAAGAATTTTGTCAATATATGTTTTTTTTGAGACAATCCTAAAATTCCTTGGGATCTATCACGGAATATTTCTATTCCTATCACATAGGAAGCCTCACCCATATCTTTCATTTCAAAGTTCGTTGAGAGATAATCCTTAGTTTCACGTAATAAACCAAGGTCGCTGCTAGCTAATAATATGTCATCAACATACAGAATCAAAAATATGAACTTTCTCCCACTAAACTTGAGGTATATACAAGGGTCAACTATGTTTTCTGTGAAATCGAAAGCGATAATGATTTCATGAAACTTTAGATATCATTGTCTAGAAGCGTGTTTCAGTCCATATATTGATTTCTTAAGTTTGCAGATCATGTCTTCCTGTCCTTCAATTATGAAGCCTTCAGGTTGACGCATGTAGACTTCTTCTTCCAAGTCTCCATTTAGAAAGGCCGTTTTCACATCCATTTGATGTAACTCGAGATCGTAATGAGCTACTAATGCCATGATAATTCTAAGAGAATCTTTCCTGAAAACAGGAGCAAAAGTTTCATTATAGTCAGTGTCTTCTTTCTGATTAAAACCTTTGAAAACAAGTCTGGCTTTATATCGTTCAATTTTACCATTGCGGTCACGTTTGGTCTTGAAGACCCACTTACAACCGACTGCTTTATGTCCTTGCGACAATTGAACGATTTTCCAAACTTGATTATTATCTATAGATTTTAGTTCATCTTTCATGGCATCAATCCTTTTAATAGAATTAACATCCTTAATGGCTTGTGAATAAGAAACTAGGTCCGTAGTTTCTTCAGATTCTATTAGATAAAGCATATAATCATCAGGAATAGCTGATCTTCTTTATCTTTGAGATCTTCTTAATGCTAGTTCCTGTGGTACTTCATCAACATTATGATTGGTGATAATTTCATTATGGAGTTGTTGATCATTTATTGGGTTTTCCTCATTGTGAACAGGTTCAACAATGGGATGATTTCCAATATCTTTCGAAATAGAGGGTAAGATAATGGGTACCCTTATTTCATGAATGACCACGTCTTGTTGTTTTGTACTCCCACTGATTTCACCATTCTCATAGAATTTGGCATTCCCAGTTTCAACAATTCTTGTACTATGGTTAGGACAATAAAATCTATATCCTTTAGATTTTTCTGGGTAACCTATAAAGTAACCACTGACTGCCTTAAAATCCAATTTCTTTTCATTTGAATTGTACAGTCTAGCTTCAGCTGGGCAACCCCAAATTTGGAGATGTCTTAAACTAGGTTTCCATCTTTTCCAAAGTTCAAAAGGAGTCTTTGGAACGGCCTTATTTGGAACTCTATTTAACATGTAGACAGATGTTCGTAATGCATCCATCCATAATGATATAAGTAAATTTGCGTGACTCATCATGGATCTAACCATTTCCATGTATGTACGATTTCGCCTTTCAGCTACACCATTCTGCCATGGAGATCTAAGCGTTGTGTATTGTGCAACAATTCCAAGTTTTTAAAGAAGTCTAGCAAAAGGTTCAGGATGTTGTCCCGTTTCATCATACCTTCCATAGAATTCACCACCCCTATCCGACCTAATGATTTTCACTTTTCTTTCTAATTGTCTTTCGACTTCAGTAATGAATACTTGTACAGTATCCACTGACTGAGATTTTTCATGCAACAGATAAAGATAGCAATAACGTGAAAAATCATCGATAAAAGTGATGAAATATTTCTCTCCTCTAAAAGTTGGAACATCAAAAGGTCCACAAATATCTTTATGTATTATTTCAAGAAGTTGTGTACTTCTTGTGGCTCCTTTCTTTGTGTTTTTTGTTGTTTTTCCTTTAATACAATCAACACATGTTGTAATGTTAGCGAAGTCTAGGTCCGGTAGGACACCATCTTTCACTAACCTCTTGATTCTTTCACTGGATATATGACCCAGTTTTTTATGCCACAAGAAGTAAGAATCATTCTTGGATGACTTTCCTTTAGTTTCTTTTCCATGCAAGGTGGGTTGGATTTCAGCATTTTGTTTAAGATGAAGTTTATAAAGTCCATCAATTAATATTCCAGAACCAATAAGACTAGAATTTTTA
This sequence comes from Allium cepa, assembly GCA_030765085.1. Classification (NCBI taxonomy): domain Eukaryota; kingdom Viridiplantae; phylum Streptophyta; class Magnoliopsida; order Asparagales; family Amaryllidaceae; genus Allium; species Allium cepa. The sequence continues at coordinate 807,636,749 of CM060938.1, forward strand.
AATAAACTAAAATTTCCATTTCCAACTTCAAAAGAATATCCAAATTTATCAAGTACACTTACAGAAATCAAATTACGGAAAATAGACGAAACATAAAGAGTTTGACATAAGTCTAATTGATAACCGCTATCTAAAATAAGACGAAAGTTTCAATAGCTTCAACTGGAGCTTTATCTTTATTCCCCATGAAAATGAAATTCTCACTTGGGTTTGTGGTTTGGATCGTAATGAATCTCTGCATAGAATTCGAAACATGAACGTTAGCAGCAGTATCAATCCACCAAGTAGAAGTAGGTACATTAGTAAGATTTGATTCGAAATGACTTACGAAACTCATTGGGTTACCTTTCTTTTCGAACCATGCTTTGCGCTTAATGCAATCTTTCTGGAAGTGTCCAGGTTTCTTGCAGAATTTGCAGACATCGTCCTTCTTTTTCTTCTTGGACGGTTGAGTGGCGTCATTAGATTTGGGTGGTGCTCTTTTATGTTGTGAGTTGTTCTTTTTTTTGCCGGCTTGTTTTCCAACCCTTTGAGTGAAATAAGCAACTTTAATGCCTTGAGAGCCTTGCCTAGACTCCTCTTGAACCAGTTTGTTAGTCAATTCATTTAGACTCCACTTTTCCAGTGCTGTAATGAATTTTGAATGGTTCATACTGAGGAGGTAAGCTAGTGAGAATGAATTGGACGAGAAAAGCATCGTCCATAACCAATCCCAAGTTCTTAAGTTTGGCAGCAAGGTTAATCATTTCAATGACATGAGCGCTCATTGAGCGAGAACCATCAAACTTCATGGTTACAAGATCTGCCATAAGTTTCTCAGCAAGGGATTTGTCTGCAGTCTTGAACCGATTTTCAATGGATTGCAAATATTCTTTTGCGCTTTCAATTTTGGGTAGGGAGGTTTTGATGTTGGTATCAATCACCATTCGCATAAACATCATACTGAGCCTATTAGATCGTTCCCAATCATCATGGAGTTTGTTTTCCTCAGGCGTACTTGTGTCAGTAAGTGGGGCTGGCTTTTCCTTAAGGAGAGCCATGTCCAGTTCAAGTACGCCCAAAGAAAACTCAACTTGCTCTTTCCATTCTGAGCAGTTGGTTCCATTGAGTCTAACGATAGACGTAGCGTACGAATTAAGGTTTGAGTGCGTTGCAACTGCAGATATAAAAGAAATGTGGGCTTCTTTATTATAATAAAACACATATCATAATAAGAGGTTAGGTTTAGCGCCCCCTGTGGCTAGGCAGTAGAACCATACTCATGGAAGAATGATAAACATTAATATTTCATGCGTTATTGTGCAAGCAGCAGCCGCCTGTGGAAGGGACTGAATGCATCAGACCAGAGGAAACAAGGAAATTAAGCGCGGAAGCGAAAACTAAAATAAAAGATAAAAGAGGGAAACCGGATCGAACCAGGTGGTCACCTCCTTTGATTTTTTTTTTCCGCATAAACATTTGCCATTCTTTCAAGTAATCCAAGTAAATTCCATACATGAATTTAACATATAAACAATTATTTTGCAAATCATATATACACAATTATCTTGCAAGTTATAGATCATGAATTCAATGTCAAACAAGGAAACAATTGTTTTCAATATGTATACTTTCTGAAAAGTATTCGCATACAATAAGTTGTTCCATATTATACAATAGGTCAAACATTAAAGTAGAAAAAAATTAACTTTTGCGGAAATATAAACTTTCGAGATCCAGATCTAAGCATACAGTAAATAAAACAATATTGATAATCATGATTACTATAGCAACTTAAATAATATGAATATTAAAATTGAATCATATTAACACTAATAATCATTATCATCATCATAGTAAAATTACAAACATCACATCATAGATCTATGCTAGTTTCGTTTTATATATTGATGGATAATCATGAATTCTAGAACCATGCTCCGATACCACATGTAATATATATCTTGCGAATAACATAAATCCTAAGATCTAGAATTACATGATTATCTCATATGTAATGAATCAATAAAACATACCTCCAGACATCTCGTATATGAATCAACAAGGGTTGTTTTCGAAAGCTGCTTCAATGGATAAAGGAAATTGTTTCTCTCTCTTTCCCTATATCTTTCTTTATGTGTTTTTTCTATGTACTTTGTGATGGGCACAGGTTAATATTTATAGGTAGAGAGATGACCAAATTTTCAGATTTGTAGACTTAGTCTTGATCGTCCATCAAGATCAAGATGAGAGAAACTAACGCTCTAGATTATAACCGTTTTATTGATTAGCATGTTAATATGAAAACCCTTTAGATTCTATTGACCACAAAATGAGGAAGGAAACATTTGAGGAAGGAAATGGTCAAATTTCCTTACAAAATAAGGAAGGAAAATCCATTAATGTTTTCGTATTAATTTCCTTACAAAACGGTCAAATTTCCTTACATTGAGTGTCTTAAGAATAATAATCGATCCTTAAATTGGATAACAAATTTGTTGCACAATCCTATGTCGACAATGAAACTTACATAATTGATATGCTAATAATCAAAACTTACCAAGTATTATATATTTGTCTAAAATTATCTTTTAAACATTTAATGTAATAAAACCAGCAAACAAATGAAGATTTTCAACCTACATTTATTAGTATAGTATCGATTACATGAAATTATACCATAATAATAAAGAAGTTAGCTTACAAATATGCTATATCCAAATGTTGATTCAGTTGAACTCCACAATTCTCAATATCCGCAATTCTCAATAAGCAGGAGCATGATAGACTATAATCGAGAAGCAATAAACTATTCAGACAAGCGAAGAGAATCGCATGATAGAGTACACATAACTAGTACTTTACAACATTGCAATAACTACTACTAATCAACATGGAAACACTTTCTTACCAGGTTCCTGTAAAGAAATTGACAAGTACAGCTAATATGCAAATCACCATATCAAAAGTATGCAGGAGCAATCAAATAGATTAGTAAATCGAAAACTAAACACTCATGCACTACAGAATGACTCAAAGAAACAATATTTCTAGTAGTGACAATCTTCATTATTATCATTATTGTCTTTTTCTCAAATAATTGGGGTCGACCAAATGAATCCTCATTTTTTTCATATATTATAGCTTTAGTTAATTTAAAATCCATTTCTAATACTTTGTCCCCATCTTAATTTAGTAATCATTTTTAGTTTTCCCCTCTGACGAAAATATTTTATCCTCTCTTCATTGATGTATCACTTTATCTTCTTTGCATATGTCCATATCATCCAAGTCTATTTTCCTAATTTTCCTATTTATAGGTGCTACTTCAAATTCTCTCTCGTGTCCTGTAACAACCCTGTATTTTGTGATTTTTTTTTAATTGTATATTTTAATTATTCTAATTGAATTTTGATCTAAAAACTTATTTTATTTATTTTTAATGATTAATTTTGTTATTTTAAATATAAACTTTAGTTTTGATATGAATTATCATTCCAAAGCATGACTAAAAAGAATATTTTCCAAAAAGTGAATTTTTGGTCAAAATAATCAAACTTTGACTTTTAATTTAAATTTTAAAAGTTTGAAATTTTAAATTTTATCTTTTATTATGAAAGTACATAAAATTTTAAGAACATTGCTTTTTGTTTCGTTGAAAACGGATTTAATTTGTGAAAGTTATACTGTTTTCAATATTGTGTGTACATTTAATTATTTAACAATTTTCTTTATGTTAAATTTTATAAATTATATTTTTAATTGTCAAATAATGTTCTATTATGTGTTATATGACATGTTAGATATATATATTATTTTTTTAAAACATTTTTTTTGTGATGTTATAATTTTTCCAAAGTTTACCGTGTTGATTTCTTTTTTTTGGTTGTTTTCTTATTTTCTGCTATTTTCTTCATTAAAATTTTATTTAAATTTAATTTTATATATTTATTTTGTGAATTCATTTTTATTTTGTGTACTTATCTTTATTTATAAATATTTTTCAAGTATATAAATTTTTTCCAAAGTGCATTGAATTTATTTCTAATTTTAAAGTCTACTTCGCAATTTTAAGCCATTTTCTTAATTTAAATTCTATTTAATTAAAATTTAATTATTTATTTTATTTTAGAAATGATAAATAAATTATTTTATTTCAAAATTTTGCTTTAGAATATTTTTAAAATGAAGTAGATATTTTTCCAAAGCCATTGATGTTTTAATTGTAATTTTTGAACTCTGTTTTCAATTTTTAAGCAATTTCCTTAATTCTTTTTATATTTTCTTTAAATTTAATTATATATTTTTATTTTATTTTCACTTTGTTTCGGTTTTAGATGTACTTGCTGAATTTTATTTTATTTTATTTGATTTAAAAGAAAAGGAAGTATGGAATTCATCGACGCAGTCTAGAATTGCAATATAAATGAGAAACGTAATTCAAAGTAATAAAATAGTGAACTTACTCATGATTTTTTCGTTGAAATTGAACGGACAAGGAAATCCACGATATCCGACTAATTGTAAACCAAGTGTCAAAGACGACTTCGACGGCTATACAAGCCGAGCAGCTATGGCGATGCAGCCAAAATGAAGAAAGAGAATATAAACCTCGATCTGGTGTGTGCGTGTGTGTGTATGCCTTGTTTTCTAAACGAACTACACAAATGGCCTAATGTTGACCAGCCCAGCGTGAGATGGGAAAAAAACACTGGCGTCCGAGTGTGTCTTAGTCCTTTTGTTTGGATACTTCCGGATGACTTTTCATAAATTGCTTGTGGAGGACTTTTGAAAAGTCCCCACAAAATCAGATCCCTTCTTTACACTTCATCATTTTACTCAAAATCTCAAAAACGAAAACCAATTTTTCATCATACTAAATTCAAAATAAAAAAAATTCTATTTTTGCAAATTTCTTCGCCAATAGCGTAGCTTGCTCTTCATCACAAGAAGCTTCCACAGGTATTGATTGTACGATCAATCTTCAATTTATTTTACAAATTAGGGTTTTGTTAAATTTGAAAAATTAATGTTTTGCAATTGCAGATGTAGTTATGTAATCCTGGAATGCAAAATTCGTTGCTTTTACCTTGTTTAAGTATATGTTTAACATTGTTAGTTTTTTAGTGGAAATAGGATTTGTGGTTATCAAATATTTGCATTATGCGTAGATTACTGAGATACTACCGAGGATAGATGGTAGCATATTATATTTGCAAGAACACCATCGAACAAGCAACGACGCTTGGATGCATGGAATACACTTTTATATGGAGTAGAAATATACATTGGTTATACGGAGCAGTTACATTTTGTTGTTTTTCTGACAGTGCAATACTCCAGACAGAACTATTGATCACTCGTCTAAATGGAAGAGAGTGATTTTTTCTCATCTCGGTGTACTAGAGCTGATAGATCGAGTCAGCTTCTCACTTGTCTTTCAGCCGGGTACACTCAATTGGATCATCATCTGATCACAGCTTTGGTGGACAGATGGAGGCCGGAGACATCTTCATTTCACTTATGGGTATGGGAGATGACCATCACGTTGGGTGATATTGTTGCCTTGCTTGGCTTACCCATAGATGGTACTCCATTGAGAAATCTAGAGCTGGTAGATTACACGGAGTTGTGTGAGCGGCTCTTTGGTATATCTCCTCATGCTGAACAGTGGTGGGGTAACAAGATGATAGTTTGTTACTACCTGGTTCAAGGAGGAGCTCGCCGACAACATTTTAGCAGACGCCTCGGACATTCAGATTGAGCAGCGTGCTCGAGCTATTATACTTCATATCATCACTTCACACTTGATTTGCGATAATTCAATGACCTATATCTGGCTTAGATAGCTTCCATTTATGGAGGACATCGATGTGTGCCGCCAGTGCAGTCCTAGCATATACATATACGGAGCTGACGAAACTTGCTTTATTAGAGAACACATCCATAGGTGGTTGTCGGAGTCTAGTGCAGGTATTAGCATTATAACCCTCCGAATGAATTTCTTCGTATGTTCTTATACAGTGCAATTATATGTGTGTACACCTTTGTAGTTATATTATTGGACATACTTTCCGGTCCGTAGAGTATCGATGAAGAGTGTTGTAATGAACGCCTTTTCGAACTTCAAACGTTGGCACTGATACATCCATAGTATTCATGTACCGAGCACCCAAGTGCCGGAGAGACCAAGCGTTAGGGTAAAATAAAAGAAGAAAAGAAAACGAACAAGAGAAAAGAGAACAAACATCAGAATCTCACATCAGAACGATAACATATGATATCAAAATGATACTTATACAAAGGAAAACAGATACAATAATAAGAGTAAACTAACATATCATCGACTTGGATAGTTATAACAACATGTCCCCATAATTGCTGATATAAAAATAAACAAAGTAATGTAGCGGAAATAAAACATATGATGGGGAACCATCCAGCTCCTCTCTCCAAGAGCTCCAATGATCACAAATGAAATATGAAAATCTACACGGGGCTAACCTGAGCATTATAAGAAGAATAATACTCGGATCAGTCTGGTAAATCAGCGTGAGAAAACTCAGGTAATTTGAATACTGCATTTATAAAAATCTTTAAAGAATAAAGATATCCCGTAAGACCACGCAGCAAATAGACACAGACGGGTTTTTACCTTACGATGACCAATCCATTTTTTTAATTTTAGTGGTATTATAATAATGTCTAGGGTGTTCATTATAAATATAAATCATAGCTGAAATGTTTACATTGGTTACATTTGATAGCATATTTAGGTATATAAACAAAACTGCTAAGGTACATTCACATAAATGGATTTACCACGGAGACCTCCCTAGTATACTCGTAAGCCATACCACCTATAACAAGGGTCGGAAACTACCTTTTCGAGCATCGTATATCTCTATATAAAATATACCATAAGGTAAACACAACTATCTCATGCCCTAATACGTGAACCATGTACCGTCAACTCCCCATGCGCAACATATCGATAAGTATACTCTAGATAATGGAGTTGATGTAACCCTATTTGGCTTAGCTGAACCCAGGATCATGCATCCTACTCTATCTTTAGTCTTTTTTCGATGCCGAGGCTACGTTCGACATCTTCACATGAGTTTTCAACTAAACTCGATCAAATAATGAATCCCACATAGATCCCATCATCTCAATAGATTTTGGAACCACACATGGTTTCCATCATTCCACTTCCAAATCATAGCACCCGTATAATAATTTTGGAGTGGTATTCGGTAAGTTAAACACTTACCAATCTCGGACTCTTCAAAAACAATCGATGAATTTCTGGTTAACTCAATTCTCGTTCTTTTAGAAGTAATCGAAAGCTAGAGGCGTTTCGTACCAATACTCCTTCCCCAAGGTTCTTATTGGTATAAATCCGCGAAGCATTCCATATACTTCCTACGTTAAGTTTGGTCAAGATCGGTAGTTGACTAATCAACTAGCAAGTCATGAACGCTTGCTTATGGGAATTAAGGTTCCACACTTTACACGTTTTCAACCTTTCTGCTTAACTATTCCTCGGCCCGGAAGAATGCTGATAGGGTAGAGCTTTATTAAACCGTCCGTACCTAAACATCAGTCATGACTCTCACAAATAGAAAAGCTTACTCGTTTGACTTTTAGTGTTATGCATATTAGTACTAACATCCCATAAACAATCAAATTAAGTTTATTACATAGTTGTTACTTATCATCCAATTTTAATCCATTTACAATTAATTTATCTTTATTAATTAAAACCTTTTTTATTAGTAAAACATCTTTTTATTTAATAAAAATTCTTTTATAAATCAAAACTTCCTTTATTAACTAATACCCTTTTATTAATTAAAACTTCCCTTATATAATTGTATAAATATATTTGATTTCTCTTTATAACAGATATATACTTATCTTTATAAATTTAACTATTCATTTATTCTTTTAATACTTAAAAACTATCCATATACTTACTCCAATGGTATAAGTGTATTCACTAATTGCTTAACAAGTTTTACTTACTTGAAATATAATTAAGGAGATTAAAAAAATTACTACCAAAACATTGTTATAGTAAACTCCCTTTCTTTTATAAATTAAACATATAACATTTTCTATCTCTTTATAAAATATTTCAATACTTGTTATTCTTTAAAATTATCTTTAAAATTCCATTGTTAATGATTTATAATATTTCTTCCAAAATATAATTCAAGGGTTCAAAACAAATATCACAATAGATCCAAACATTTTATAATTTGAAAACATTCCTTTTTAAAACTCCATTCCTAAAGATTTATATATATTTAAGGGTTAAAGACATGTGTTGCTCAAAACATTTGCCACACCAAACACAAAACCATTTACTTGTATTTTTCAACTAAATATCCATCAGTAAATATCTAATTATATTCCCAACTATAATTAATAATAAAGGTTAAAAACAAATGTTGCTAAAAACACTATTTACAGTAACCCAAAACTATTTACTTATTCATTAATAACTTAAACATTTATTTAAAGATCAAAGCATATCCACACTTACTAATTAAGGCACGCTTTTAGTTGATTCCATGAAACAATTTATACTTAAGTGTTAAAATCCAAACCCCTTTTATTATATTTTTTAAATACTTAATTTAATATATTTTTTTAGAAATGGGTAAGAGCATTATTAAGGCAATTCCAGCCTAGATCATTTGGCCCAAGATTTGGCCTAAGACAAACATACAAAATTTTGAACTGAAAATAGAACTACATTACACTCACACTTTCCAGAAATACACCGAAACATCTACTCCTACCCCATTCGAACTAAAAAAATTCATGGCGGCTGGAACGAGTGGCTCGTACTTGGGATTTCTACCGATGGATAGCGCAGATCCGCTCCTTCAGTTCGAGTTGCACCTCATCCCAACATGGTAAGTGTCCAGTTTCTGATTCTTATTTGAACCAGACGCATGTCACCTTTCGCTAGTTTACTGACCTCGAGATGATTTCTTTGTTTGTTTTGAAACATTTGGCGGTTCCTCTCTTTCCACATGCTCCATACAGCTACAGTAATAGCAATATCGCTCAGTTTAGCTTCTAGGTCCTTGCAATGACCCCTCTGAGTCAGGTAATTGACTTCTTCTTCTAGGAGAGTTGATTGAGATGAGTTAATTAAGTTTTTACACGATTTCCATACCCCTTTCGAGAAATTGCAGGCAAAGAAAAGGTGCTCATGTGTTTCTGCCTCCTGATTGCATAATACACAAACTGTATCTATTGTAATCCCCAATTTTGATAACCTATCTCTTGTGGGAAGTCTTCTGAGTATTGCTTGTAAGCTGTAAAGGCCATCTTTGGATTATTGACATGATTCTAAATAATTTTGCTCCATAGTACTTTGTTGTCTTTGTGTCTTATTTCATTCCACGTTGATTTAGTGGAAAATTCACTACCAGTAGGCTTTCGCACCCAAATTTCATTCTCTCTTCCATTGAAAATTGACATAAATTAAATTTTTTGCTTAATAACATGACTCACTGGTATTAAAGAAAAATTCCAGTCATTGTTGTTTATCACTTTTTTGTCTAGGCAACCATAATCAGAGAAAGTATTAGGCCCTAAAAAAATCAATCAGGGATTCACCTTGAATCCAAGGGTCTCTCTACAAATCAGTCTCCCTACCTGTGGCAATTTTGCGAGTGCAACAAGAGGATAATGTACTTCTTATTCTCATAATTGCTTTCCAATTAGAAGATGCATTGTTATCAATAGGAATTTGCCAGAAATTTCCTTTGATGTATATTTTCCTCATCCAATTCCCCCACAGACCCCTTCCCTTGATAATCCCCCAAGTTGGTTTCAGGGTGTAAACCAACCTCATTTCTTTAAGTCTTCTAAGACCCACTCCTCCTTCCTCTTTTGGTCTGCATAAGTTCTCAAAATTAATCTTGTGAAGACCACCTTACATAAAAAGTCTACACATACTTTTTCTATTTTCTATATGGAAGCGTCAGGTAATTGGAAAGTTGTAGCCAAAAGTTGACTTTGGAGTGGATAACCGTATGCATCACTTCAATTTTGCTAGGTAGCGATAGGAGTCTGGAGCTCCATCCCTGTAATCTGTCCTTTATAGAGGAAATCAAAACTACACATTCTCTAATCTTATTGGAGGAAAGAGAAACACCTAGGTATTTTACAGGGAGTATGCCTTCTTTCACGTTTAAAGTGTCCAAAATTTCATTCCTCCTATTGCGTGTTTTATTAAAATAACATTTGGTCTTTTGCTCATTCATTTTAAGACCAGTATATCTCTCTAGATTAAGAAAGATGTCTTTAACCGCTTCAGCTGATGTATAGCTGGATTTTATACAGATGAGCAAGTCATCTGCATAGAGTAAGTGGCTCACAATAGACTGGTAGTTATAAATAGGCTAAATTAGCTTGTGGTGTATTACTAGCTCTATTTGTAGCGAAAAATATTCCATGGCAATTGCAAACAAGTAAGGGGAAAAAGGATCACCCTACCTGATGCCCCTATTGGAACCTATAAATCCTTTTGTTATTCCATTGATCAGGATAGAAAAGGTTGGGGTAGAATTACATTCTTTTACAATATTCACAAACTTTATTGGGAACCCCATAGATATAAGCATATGGATGATAAATTGTCTATTTATTTTATCATATGCTTTGCGGAGATCCACCTTAAGACAGAATTTGTCAGCACTTGGTTTGTTGAAGTTTCTAACCAATTCGTGTTCCATAAGAGAGTTTTCATAAATGCTTCTGCCTTTGATGAATGCACTTTGACATTCTAAGATGAGGTCGGGTAAAACGAGCTTCATTCTATTGCATAAGATCTTGCTTAGAATTTTGTTTATCACATTGCAGCAAGCAATAGGTCGGTAGACTTCAATTTTTGATGGGTTGTCCTTTTTAGGAATAAGGAAAATGAAGGTGTGATTGATTTCTTTTACAAATTTACCACTTTGGAAAATGTCTTTCATTGCTGATATGATAACATCTTTTAGGCCAGCCTAGTGTACGAGGAAGAATTTGGATCCGTGGCCGTTTGGCCCTGGGCTGGAATCAATGTGGATGGATCTCAAGGACTCCCAAACCTCTTTTTCAAGTGATCTGCCTGGACATCATACGTCGACCTTTGGAGCTCACCAGCCTTCTACATTGAATGTCTGGTAAGTTAGTGTTGACTTCTCCATTAAACATGTCACTGTAGTATTTTATTGCTTGTCCCTTTATATCTGCAGTATTGATTAGTGCATTTCCATCCTGATCAATAAGGTGACAGTTATTATTAGTATTGCTTCGAATTGCCATTTTAGTATAAAAGAATTTAGTGCACTCATCCCCTTCAGTAATCCATTTTTCCTTGGCTTTTGGCTTAAGGTTGTCCTGAGTTTGGTAGTATTGTTTCCAACATCAGTAGCATCACCTTTATCTATTATTGACAGTATATCCTCACATTGTTTCTGTACGGTAGAGATTTGATCTCCTTCTTTAACCCTTCTTTTGTTCCACTCTCTTAATTTATTCTTAGCAATCTCGAGAATCTGTACTAATTTGTAGCATTGAGTACCCTCCTCCAGAAGAATATTATTAATGTGAATGACCTCCTTACATCCTTATATTTCATGCCAATGATTGGAGTATCTAAATGGCGTGCCTTCCTCGGTTTGGTTCTTTTCCATTAAATTTACAAGTATAGGGCAGTGATCACTGGTGGTGGGAGGAAGTATATTAACTCTAATATTAGAAAATCTGTTTATACAGTTCACATTGACAAGTGCTCTATCAAGCTTGTGGGATATTTTCTTACATTCCCCGCTTCTCCATGTGAATTTCAGGCCATAATGGATAGGTTCGAGTAGTCCAGTGCCCATGATGCAGTTGATAAATTCTTCAAGTTGGGATACTCTCATGGTAAGACCCCTTTTTTCTCTTCAGCCCTGAGTACGGAGTTGAAGTCCCCCATGACAATCCAAGAGTCATTGACATTTCTACTAATGTTTGTAATGACTTTCCAGAGCTGAGAACGATGAGAGGCCAGGTTACTAGCATAAATACAACTTAGAATTAATTTAATACCTCCTATATTGGTAGAGCTTACAGTAATTTGTTGGTCATCCTTAACCAGGAGATTGAAATTCCAAATTTTGTTATTCCATAAAAGAAGAACTCGACCCTTGCCTCCAACATCATTGTTAAGTATGTAGTTCCAGTCATTGTCTAGTGAGTCAGTAAAGAAGTTTAAGTTATCAATGCTAAATTTATTTTCTAGAATACTCAAAATAGAAGAAGAATAAATTCTCCTAATATTTAAGAGGCCTAAACGTCTACTGTCATTATTTAGACCTCTTACATTCTAGCTAATTATAGACATTTCGACTGGGGAGGTCGAATCCTCAGTTTCATAGGAGACACCTCACGACTTATACTCGCCTTGTCTTTAGTTTCTATTTTCTTAAATTGACTTGTATAATCTTGATTGGGATTTGTGAATTTGTTTATGCTACTATCTTCAGATTTGGAGTCTAAGTCAAGTTTATCCAGAATAACATTATTAATTTCACTCTCTTCTTTTGGTGTTGCAGATGTATTCTTTATTGTATTCTCAGTTGGGCTATGGACCAATACAATATCCACTTTCTCCTTACTTTGTGAATGGGCAGCAGCCATGACTTCATCCTTTGGGAAAACATTTTTTCCTTTTGGTCATTAGTCTTTGTAGCTATTTGTTCTGTGTTTATATTTATGTCATCAGTGCTAGACTCAGACCTTGCCTTATTTTGTTGTTGTAGAGGAATAGTATGACTAGCGTCAGTTGTAGGTTTTTGCCTCCATACTTGTTTGAGGGGGAGGGGGGACCACAGTCGCACATTGGTCCAAGGAGTGACCAAAGCACTTACAGTTGTTACAAATAGGTGGGATATGCTCATATTATACCTCCTGAATATAAATGTTTCCGCTTCTATCATTAGCCCTCACCTGCTTTTTAATAGTGTCACTTGCTTTGATTTCTACAAGGACTCTAACATACTTTAGTCTTTTAACATGTCTAGTATAATCATCCATGGTAATAGTACTACCAATTAGACTAGCAATTTGACTACTCCCACGTGCATTCCATAAAGATAAGTCTAGATTCATCAATTTAACCCAGATTGGATGCGATTCTAGCATGTCTCTCTCAAGTCTTAGGTTTGGTTCCTATTTTTTGGTGAAAATAAGTTTACTGTCAATGAACCAAGGACCCCCATCCAAAAATTTCTTAGAATCTAATTCATTGCTAAATTTGATAAGATAAAAACCATTTTCCCTAGGGAAAACATCCCATTTACCTGAAGGTTTCCACTCTCTTTTAATATATGCATTAAGATGTATATAATAAGGTTTTTTACCAGCAACATATATGTAGATCGAAGTGCCCCACATATTTTTGCGGAACTGAAGACCTCTTCATCTAAGTCAGCAAAGGCTCCTTCATCATCTTCCAGGGTATCAAATTTATTGACCCCACCATCAATACACGTGTTACCAGCCATCGCATCAGCCCATGATCTGATACCTTTCCTAAATCCTGGTATCTTAAGATTAGGTTCCACCTGAGCTTGATTTGGAACCCTAGATTTAGGTCCCACCTATGCATGATTTGGAACCCTAGACTAGTACTGCAGATGATTCCTGATTTGATTCTTGCCTTTATTTTTATACCTTACCTCTCGCCAACCCGTGTCTTTAGCCTCATTTTCCATGGAGATAGGTTTGATTGAAGGATTTTCTATAGCAGCCTTGTCCGCCCTTTTAGTTTGTATTTTCTTTTTAATATTTATATATATATTTAATTTAATATTTAAAACTTATATATATCCGTAAAACACTTATTGATATTTTAAAATAACTTTTATAACTACTTAAAATATATGATAATTATTTATATAGAATATTATGTAAAAATAAGGAATTTTGGAATAAATAGAAAACAAATTTTAATGTTAAAAGCTACTTAGTTTAGAAATTCATAATTAACTGTTAAAGATATATTTAAACTTGAAAACAAATTTAAAACACTCTTTTATAAGTTAGAAAATAACCTTAAAAAGACTAGAGAAAAATACATATTTTAAATATCATTTTTAAACAATTTGTAGTTCAAAATAGAAAAAGATGCATTTCTGCAAGTGCCTCCAAAAAAATTCGCAACAGCCAAAAAAAGTGTTTCAGAAGCAAAGACAACACTTCAGAAGTGCTTCCAAAGGCAAGATGAATTTGCTATAACTTTAGGCCTAGTTTTCGATACCCTTATAAATGATTTTATATCCATTCTTTTTACAATAGTCAGTATGCTTTGGGTACTTGAAAATCATGAAGATAAATCCTGAAGAATATGTTTTAATTATTTTATAGAAATTTGAGAAAACAAGGTATTTTACAAGAATGCTTAGATAAGCGACTATTTCGCTATAAATTTTCTTCTTCGTTCAACTAGCTATCGAATGAATAAGCTTCATAACTTTTTTTGGCAAGGCCGACGGGGTTAAATGGACCCTGATCATTTATTGCTACACCAGACAGAACATCACACATACAACAGAGGAAAGAAAGGAAAACAGGGGGCACTTGGCGTAGCAAGCACAGGGGAAAAAACAAAAAACAACAAAAAGAAAGAAAGACAACAACTAATTGATTAGAAGAAAGGAAGCACATATCCCTGGCTCAATTGCAAACGTCAGCTGGCCCAAGGAATCTCTAATCTCACTCATAATCCACCTTTTGAAATTAACATCTGTTTTAGCATTTTCAACATCAAATAGCCTAGCATTTCTCTCCCTCCAAACTGTGGTAATAAAGCTTTTTAGTACAACATTGAAGGTTTGTTCACTTTCGTTTTTGAATCCAGCAAGAGCATAAATTCTACCCCATTCAATTCGGTTATCGTCGGAAACATTCCGCCTATGTAGCCTCGCCATCACAGTAATCCAGATTTGTTTTATAAGGGAACACTCAAAGTACAAGTGTTCAACAGTTTCAGGCATGTCACTGCAAAACTTACATAAGAGATTGTTGCCCATACCCATGCATGCAAGCTTCGCACTAGTTAGCATCGCACGATTCAGAACTTTCCAAAGCATAAAGTCATGTCTCATACTGCTATCTCTTCCCCACGTACGCTTCCACCATCTCCATTTTGGACGAGTCCTGTTCTTCATCATGAATTCATACGTGTCTCCGATTTTGAAGGTAGCCCTTTTGTCCCCCCACAGTATACACATAGCAGCATTGGAAACCGGAGCGTAACTACAAATTTTGCTCCAGAAATGTTGAATCCTCGGGTTTGACGAAGTAGTACGTGTAGTTTGTAGGTTGTATAGAGTGTCTCTAACTTTGGCAGCCTTATGTATACCAGCCTGATGCATTTCACAGTGATTAAATTGATGACTAAGGATGAGACCCGCCTCCAACGAAGGGTCATCCCAAAAGTTCACACTATACATTGGATTCGTGTTCATTTGGATGAGGGGAAGTACCTTTTCTTTGAGTTTAAATAAGCACTGCCACATCCAACTCAAATTTTGAGGCTTGGTCATGCTCCACATACTCCTTCCCTTGATCACATTCTTATCAGACCAGATAGCCCAAAGGCTATCAGTGCTATTAAAAAATGTATCAATATGCTTAGCAAAGGCAGCCATGTTCCAATGCATTAAGTTGAGAATACCCAACCCCCCCTTGTCCATTGGCGTTTCAACTAAACTAAATTTGATCGGGGCAATATATCTACCTGTCATTCTGCCCTTCCATAGGTATCTCATGAAAGCACCTCTGATCATTTTGATCAATTTAAAGGGAAGAATATAGGTTCTTGCCCAGTACACTTGTAATGAGAAGATCACTGATTTAATAAGAGTTAATCTTCCAGCTTGACTAAGCAACTTGGAAGTCCAACAGCTTAACCTGGCAGTAATCCTATCGAATAGAGGAAGACATTGGTTTGTAGTGATTCTAGATGTTGTTAATGGGAGACCTAAGTAAGTAATTGTGTCGTAATTTAGAGTCAACCCAGTGGTTTGAGAAATAAGTATACATTGTTCAGTACTAACACCAGCAACGGTGATGTCAGATTTTCGAAGATTCACTTTCAACCCCGTCATATCGTAGAATTCGTCAAGAGTGTGCATAATATTAGTAAGAGTATAGGTCTCAGGAGTACAAAACACGACAAGATCATCTGCAAACATCAGAGCAGAGATCCTTGGTTCAGAGCATGCAGGGTGAAGCTTGAATTTACCTTGTGTTATTATCCTATTGATAATTCTCGTTAAAAGCTCCATGACAAGAATAAAAATATAAGCTGATAGGGGGTCCCCCTGTCTAATCCCTTGTTTACTGACGAAAAAACCCTCATTCCTACCGTTCATACTAACTGAAAATGTTGGAGAAGAGATGCATTCGTAAATCCAAGCAATGAAATGAGGTGGGAAGTCCATGTACCCCATGACTCTGACAATACTATTCCATTGCAGCATATCGAAAGCCTTCATAATATCCAGTTTCATCATAGCTCTAGGAGTAACATTCCTGCGCTTATATCCCTTAATGAGTTCATGTGATAGAAGAACATGATCCAAGATGTTCCTACCAGGTAAATAAGCAGCCTGATTTTTAGACACAATGGTAGGAAGCACGTTCTTAAGTCTGGTAGCTATGACCTTGGCGATACATTTATAAATAGTGTTACAACAGGAGATGGGACGATATTCATTAACACTGTGAGCATTCTTGATCTTGGGGATTAGTGCTATGTTAGTGTAGTTGAATGATCTGAAGAGTTTACCTTTTTTTGAAAAAGAGGAGAATAGCATTTGTAACGTCATCAGAGACGATTGACCAACAGGTAGTATAGAATAGAGCATTTAGTCCATCCGGACCACCACAAGATTCTGTGTTTAAAGAAAACATAGCTTGCTTTATTTCTTCAGGGGTAACTTCATTGCAGAGATAAGCATTATCAGCTGTATTTAGTCTCGGTTGTATGTCACTGGGTATTCGATCAATTTGCGGCAAGAAGTCGTTCACATTGCCGTATAAGTCAGAGAAATGATTGACAACAACATCCTTGACCTCATCAGGTGTAGTGTGTAGATTTCCATACGTGTCATAAATTGTTGTGAAATTTTGTCTTGTTTGCTTATTCTTTAGGCTAGCATGGAAGTAAGCACTGTTTCTATCCCCTTTTTCTCGCCATTTGATTCTCGACTTCTGCCTAATCATATCACTCTCTTTACTTAAAGCTTGATAGTATTGCAAAGAGAGAATACTCTCCTCTTCAGATAGGTTTGCATTATTTACAGAGGCCATCATAGCAGTCTGGACATCAGTTAGTCTTGCCTTAATCATAGCGCTCAACTTGTCGCCTTGACCATACTTATTGTGCCCCCATTGCTTCAAGAATTTCTTCGTCTCCTTGATTTTTTCCTGCAAAACAAACATATGATTTCCTTTTTTAGGCATTTTCCATGTAGATAACATGGTATTTTTAAAGTCTGGTTCAGTAACCCAAGTGTTAAAAAATTTGAAATTTGTTTTCCCTCTCAAATCCGCTTCACGAAGGTGTATTATTTGGGGTGAGTGGTCAGATAGGAGAGGAGGGGGAAGGAGGTTGAAGAGGAGAGGCCATTTAGATAATGCAAAATGGTTCGTGAATGTGTGGTCAATGGTAGAGAAAGTCCTGCGGCCAAGCCTTCTTTTGTTATTCCACGTATATTGCATGCCCACGGTCCTAACCTTAACAAGGTCAGCATCAGAGAGAGCATCAGCAAGGGGTTTGATTTCACTTAGTGTGAGAGGATTTCCTCCAATCCTATCAGAGAGAGAGTAGCAGCAGTTAAAGTCACCAAGAATTAGCCATGGGTGAGTGGATTGTCTAAGAGAAGGGATGAGCGAAAGCAAGGGATCTCTGGTGTTGACTGAGTTAAAAGCGTACACAAAGGAGACATATAATGATGTTTGGTCAGAGAGGTCAATGGCATGACAATGAATCATTTGGGAAGTGGATAGAATGGGGGTGAGTTGGATCAGATTGGGATTGAATAGAATCAAAATCCTTCCATACGAAGCTTCATTCAGGTTGTGAATATGTTTCCACCTAGGGTTAATGTATTCTGCAGCCTTGAAGGACAAGGCAAGATTCAACTTTGTTTCGAGAATTGCTATGACTGCTAGCTGATGAGTTGAGATTAGTTGCTTGCATTGGTCCTGCTTGATCACATGATGTGCACCGCGTATATTCCATGCTCCAATGCATAACATCATTGGGCAACATGTGCATTAAGAAACTCAATCTTCATACTCCTAGTCACAGCTTGCTTCGAGGACAAGTAATTAGGAATGGTGGCTGATAGTGGTGTCACTGCTTGCTTAGTAGATTCCTCATGTAATAGGAAGCTGGTCTGAGGCGGAGATTGTGGGTTGGTTGAAAGAGGGGGGACTTCGGAAGGAGGTGGGGCTTTGTATGCCTGAGGAGGTATGATCTTGGTGTAAATGTGTTGAGGTGGGGAATTTGGGGATGTGTCTTTGCCTTGGGGTGATGATTTGTTTGTTTGCAGTGTGTGATACGCTGTGCATGCATGGTGCACATCCTCTTTTCCTTGAGATTTTGTACTGGGGTTTATATGCTTGGTGTTATTCTTTTTATTTTTCCTTCCTTTCTGTTGTTTGCATTCACTTACTTCACCGTCACAACCCTGTCACTCTCCTTTGTCTACGTCTACAACTTCTTCCTGACTATAAGTATTGTTCATTGTATGCTCGACCTTGTCCCTTCCTTTTTTATCTTTGTTACTGCCTTCTTCTTTGTGAGGATTTTGAATATTGGTTTCCTTTTGCTTTTCAACTACTTTACTTTGAGCAACTTGACATTTATCACTGATGTTCATGCTTTCTTCATACAAGTCGTTCACATTTTCCTCATCATCCATAGAAAGTAGCACTGAAAACTTGTTGTAGGTAAGCAGGTTGCGTTCAATCTCAGTTTCACTTAATTCCACTTCTTTTTCCTTTTCTTTCTCAATATTGGCTGCGTCAACTTGCAGTATGTTTTTATTTATGTCAACTTCTCTTGTGTCTAGGTTATTTTCTTCTTTATCTCCTCTGTGCCCATGCTCACTGTTTGTCTTAATTTCGCTTTCATTTTTTTTCATTTCTTTAAAACTTCCTCTTTTCTCCTCTTCCTTTTTTCTTTTGTCCTCTGATTCCACTTTCTTCCTACTTACACGTTGCCATACTTTAAAGTTCTGTTTTTGAATTTTCCTTACATTTCTTTTCACATGGTTTGAGTTGGCAGTTACCACTACTTTATCTCAGTTGACTTTACTGTTGGTTTCCTCTTTGTTCTCAATCATCTTTTCTTTCATGTTATCACAACACTCGGTTTTGTGACCAAATCCTTTGCATATCACACATACATCAGGTTTCCACAAGTGCTGCACGTATATTTTTTGTTGCCCTCCTTCAACCAACTTCACCGTAAACTCATCAGGAAGTTCCTTATCTGGTTTTATTTCCACTAAGCATTTTGCATAGCTCAGTCTTTCCTGCTTTTCTGTCATTTCATCCATACATAACATCTTCCCCAAATGGCTACATAGCCAGTTAATTCCTAGTGGAGACCAGGCGTAAATTGGTAGGTTATACAAATGAACCCAAACTGGAACCGCTGTTATCGTGCCAGTAACGTTACTGATAGCTGAATCGTATGGCTTAATAATAAACAACTTATTGTTCATGATTATAGGATCACACTGTAGGATCTTGTTTTTGTCTTCAGTACAGGTAAAGTTAAATAAGAATAATATACCATCTGACTTAACTGTCACCGATCCTTTTAGCTTCCATATTTTCTTAAGTTTGGATATCACCGCTGTATATGACAGTGGTTTGTCCAGAAAGAAACCCACCAAAGTTTCCTTCCAAATCGTTGCTCCTGCATCAATTACTTCAGATGGTGGAACCATAACTTCATCTTCATAAACTGGAGACAGTTGAACGGGGATGTACTTCCCAGCATTCTTGGGAATGTGCCTGAACAACGAAGTCCATGACCATTCACTAGGAAGGGGAGCAGGTGGATCGAAAGTTAAGGGCAGGGATGGAGACGTGGTGGGGTCAGGGGGGACATGGGGTGGATAAACTGTGTGAGAAAGGGATGAGGAGGTTTTGGTTGGGGCATGAGAAGGAGGGGACGCTGAAGTGGCAGAGGAAAGGACTAGGCTGTTGGAGAGGTACAGGGTAGGATCTACGGTGTTGTCAGTAGGGATGGAGGGGGGGGGGGGGGGTACTACTGAGGTGACAAGGGAGGGAAGGTTGGGAGCTCCATGCGCAATAAGAATAATATATCTTTAACTCGTTAAAAAGGTAAAGAAAAACCTAAGAAAGTTTCTACAAAAAAATGTTATTTTTTAAAAACAAGTTATTTAAAAGTATCGATATGGCGATCTTTTTACTTCAAACTTTCTTAGCTTTGTTTATATTTTCTATAAATTTTTAAAACATATACTTTACTTTTCCAAACACTTATATAAGTGTATAAATCAACCAAAATAAATTCATCAAAATATGTTCTTAAATCACCACTTTTCACAAATCAAAGTTAAGGGATTTCAAAGTGCATTATAGCGGCTATCGCCATATGGACAATTCCACATTCAATTCAATATTTAGTGTCATTCCATTTTATACACATATATGATTCTAAACTCAAAACATATTTTATTGACATATGTACTAAATCATGTCCATTTTAGATGTTTAAATGCGCTTAATTTAAACAACATAATTCCATTCTCTTTAAAGCAACTACTTTAACAAATCATATGCTTTTGGAAGCATATAATAAAAGGTTATAAATTTAAGTAGTTAGTGCCTACTTATATATAATAGCAAGCAATTTCAATAAGCATTAATATCAAGTAATTAACTTCATTCAAAGTGAGAATAAATCACTTTTATTCAACCCATACACTTCCTACCAACATTTAATCATCTAACACTTCATACTTCCACCAAAACTCATGTCCATGGCCTCCTCCTTCCACTTTATGCACACGACCATCATCTTCCTCCCTCCTCATCATGCTCACGACCATGGGCCTTACTCCCCCTTGCATCATTCTTCGAATTTTTATAGGCTAAACCATGTTCTAATGATGATATAATAACTATGGCAAAGTTTGGTGGTGATTAGATATGATTTGCATAGTTTTCTAGAAAGTTAGAGAGGAGATAAGAAATCGAAGACATTAGCTTAGATATGGATTTTGTGTAGAAACAAAGTGAAAGTGTGTGTGGATTATAGAGTTAGAAAATGTATGGAAATTATCTCAAAACCCCTTCCTTAACCATGAACCAAAAGGACTTTCAACATGACAAAGCCATACTCATACACAAACATACCTTCCTTAAATCACTCTTTGATTTAAGGCTTGATTTCAGGGTCCTTTTGCATTCTTTTCCCTTTAATTAATACATGCTTACTTTAATTGTCTTGATCCTTATAAGAGAGGTTTTAATACTTGTCATATATTTACATATGATAAGTATTTAAGTTGCAAAATGTTTACACAACATGTATTGTATAAAAAGTTGATTTTAACAAAACTTTTTCCGGTCATATTTTCAGTATTTATCCAAAGTGTATATTTTTGTAAAAACATTTCAGAAATATTTTGTTAATTTATTTATTAATTAAATAGTGCTTAATAAGGTTATAAAATCATATTTAATCACATTAAATCTTGGATTCAAGTATTTAAATAATTCAGATATTTAAATACGAAGTGTTCAACATTTTAAGTCGTTACATTCTCCTCCCTTAGAATATTTCATCCTCGAACTGCTATAATGCATACCTTGCACCACCTTTAGAGATCGGTAAGGAACCGATAATATATATGCTATACATGGCAAATGGTCAGGGACCGACCATTTGTGTAATTTTCGTCGACGGAGCTCTCGGAACTTTTGCATACATCTGACACTTATCGCATCGCTTAGCATAATCAGTGGCATCTCGATTGACAATTGGATACCCATAACAGAGTATTTTCTTTGCTAGGGTTCGTCTCTAGTGTGATCACCGCATTTTCCTTCATGAACTTCCCTTAGGACTCCTTTTATTTCATCATGAGTGATATATCAGAGCAAGGGAACGGAAAAACCCTTTCTATACATGACTCCTTCCTAAATGATATACCATGAAGTTTTTTAGAGGATTTGTCATCTTCCATTCCTTCGTTCAGTAAGGACTCCCCGTAGTAAATAAGCTTTAATCGGAACCATCCACAACTCCTTCTCAGGTTATGTCTCTAGCACCTAGTCGATTTCTATCTGGTTTATGCTCAAAGCATTTAATACTTTGGCTAGAACCAAGCCTATTTGTTGTGTATCCCCGGTGCTAGCAAACTTTGCCAATGAGTTAGCCTCTACGTTTTAATCTGGGGAATGTGTGTGATGTCATCATATTCAAAGTCAGTTAATAACTCTTGGACACATATAAGGTATGAAGCGACTTGTTGTCCTTTAGCTTGGTGACCTCCCGTGATTTGGTATACTACTATCTGAGAATTGCAAAAGATTTCAAGAGATTTTATTTCCAGTTCTCTGGCAAGTTTTAGTCCATCAATCAGAGCTTTATATTCAGCTTCGTTATTCGTTGCAGGAAAGTCAAGCTTCAAAGCATAGAAAATTGATCGATCCTCCAAAATTACTAGTACAACTCCGGCTCTAGAACAACGATCATTGGAGGCTCCATCTATATACATTTTCAATTGAATGGTAGGAGCTTCACTGCTCTCTGGGAGATCATCCTGCACAGTGAACTCAGCTATAAAGGCCACCAGTGCCTGTCCCTGGATGGCTCTTCGAGGGAGATAGGTAATGTCAAATTGGCTTAGCTCGATGTTCTGCTTGAGTAACCTTCCAATCGTTTCAGGTTTCTATAAGACCTGTTGTAATGATTGGTCGGTGTAGACGTTAATGGGATGAGCCTGAAAATAAGGTGGAGCTTGCATGATGCAATCAAAAGGCAATATGCTAATTTCTCTATTTTGGATTTTTCAGCTCCATTTAATCGCTTGCTAACAAAATAAACCGGTCTTGGATTCAACTCTCCTCGCAAAGAAGTGCGGCACTTATAACGTGTATCAACATGACTAAGTAGATATACAAGTCTTCGTGATCCACCGACTTTGACAAGATGTGGGATCTCTCTAAGTTGTTCACCAGAGCTTGGAATGCATCTTCATAGTCTTGTATCCATTCAAAGTTCCTTCTTCCTCTTCTAATCAAGTCGAAGAAAGAAATGCATTTATTGGTAGGTCTGGAAACAAGCCAACTTAGGGCGGCAACCTTCCCATCTAGGCTCTGTACTTGTTTGATGGTCTATGACGCTTGGATATTGCGAATTGTTCTAATCTTCTTAGGATTAGCTGTGATTCCATAAGCATTAATAATGAAACCCGAGAACTTTCCTGATGCAATGCCAAAATGACATACTAAAGGATTGATCTTCAGCTTGAAATATCGAAGGATATCGAATTTTTTTGCTAAGTCTCTAATGTGTTTGCTTGATGGTCAGGACTTCATGAGCATATCATCCACATATACCTCCATCTTCTTTCTAGTCTGATCATTAAACATTTGGTTGACCAAGCGCTGATAAGTTGCTTTAGCATTCTTCAATCCGAATGGCATTACCATATAGCAATACAATCCAACATCGGCAATAAAATAGGTATGCTCTTAGTCGGGTATGTGCATTGGGATTTAATTATATCCAGAGTACGCATCCATGAAACATAGCAACTCATGTC
This sequence comes from Allium cepa, assembly GCA_030765085.1. Taxonomy (NCBI): domain Eukaryota; kingdom Viridiplantae; phylum Streptophyta; class Magnoliopsida; order Asparagales; family Amaryllidaceae; genus Allium; species Allium cepa. The sequence continues at coordinate 807,660,610 of CM060938.1, forward strand.
CTGCAGTTGAGTCCACCAATTGATCGATCCTCGAAAGGGGAAAGCTGCCTTTAGGGCATGCCTTATTTAGGTCTGAATAGTCAATGCATGTCCACCATTTTCCATTTGCTACAAGTACAGGATTTGATACACGTTTCGGGTTGAGGGAGTCATGAATAAACCCATTGTTGTTGAGTCTATCTACCTCATCTTTAAGGGCAGGAGATCTTTCTAGATCCATGCCGTGCCTTTTCTATTTCAACAAGATATGCCTCGGTCAATATTTAAGGCGTGGCTTGTAATGGCAGGTGTGATCCCACAAATGTCAGAATGGTTCCAAGAGAACACATCGAGATTCACTCGAAGAAAACCAGCAAGTTCCTTCATCATCAGAGGGCTGAGTCGTGATATGATCTTTAAGACCTATGATGGGTCGTCGTGAATGACCGTGATGTCAATCATTAGCTCACTCGGTGCACCCTTAGATTCTTTGGGCTCCTCCTCACCATTCCTCAAATCTATATCTTTGTAAAACCGATTGTGGCGCCCGAGTTAAGGCCTAGATACTGATTATCAACCTTCGATGGCTTAGAGTCAGAGAGACTTGTCAACACCCTTACCTTACTCCTTTAATTGAGCGTCCCTCAACTCAGCCACACAGAAAGCATGTCCAGTTGCATAATCACCATATACAACCCCGACACTGTTATCAATTAGGAACTGCAAAGTCTAACACCAAGAGGCAAGGGCTGCCGGGAATTTAGCTTGGGCTGATCGGCCCAAAAAAGCATTGTATGAAGAGTCAACTTCCAAGATGACAAATGACAACGTCCACACTCTTATGCAGTCACCTTCTTCCAACTCCATGGGCAATTCAATATAATCGACAGCTTCGATCGTAGCATCGTTAAAGCCATGAATGCAGGATTTAGAAGGTTTCAAGTCCTTGGATTTCATCGTCATCTAACTAGCCTTTTTGAAAATTATATTCACGAAACTGCGATAGTCAATCAAGATCTTCCTCACAAAGATGGGGCCGATCATGGCCGAAATGACCATTAGGTCGATCATCGATGCCTCTACCTTATCTTCATCTTTGTTTCTGAATACAACGTCGCCTTCCATTGTATGTTGTTGTTTGGCTGAAGCCCCTTCTTTTGTATTTGAACATCACTCAAAACTTATATGCTTGATTGTGCTAGCATAGTGCTCCATCTCATGCTAGCTCTTATCAGCTGGATGTGGTCCTCCAACTATTATATTAATCACTAATCTTCCCCCAGTCCACGCAGGCTCCTCAGCCATATGTCGTGCTTGTCCTCAATTAGGGTTGGATGTCTCTTGCCCACCATCCTGTAGGGATTTAACGAACTGCTGTAGTTTTCTTTCCTAAATTAGTTTCTCGATAACATCCTGAAGATTCCTACATTCAGTTGTGTTATGACCATACCATTCATGGAACCAGCAATATTTTCTAGTATGCTTTTGTTTCTCCACCGATTCTTTTGGAGGTGGCTTCCTGTACTACATGGTATTGCATGTAGACAAATAGATGTTGTCTAGAGATCTATTTAGTGGTGCGTAGGTATCATACATCGGAATCCTAGACTTTCCTCTTCTAAAATCCTTCTTTCATTCATGGTTCCTATTATCACCTTTCTTTTGCTGATTCGTTTTATTTTGGACATTTACTTGAACTTTTACGGAACTCTCCCCATATTATTTCACTGCAATGTTACTCTGCACTCCTTTTCCACTCAGTTCCATAATGTTCTTCTTCCTAGAGCTCCTAGCTCCTCTTCCCTCAAATACTGAGCTACTTTTGCATAGAAATGCTCCAACGTTACAGGTGGTTTTCCAGTTAACCAATCGGAAAAGTCAGATTCTAGGTCAAACCCTCTTGTTATGCCATCAGTATCGAATGGACATTTACTAACCGTTGTGACGGCTGTATGGAATCTCTCCAATTAGTATTTCGGTGATTATCCCAGAGCTTGGATCACGCTTGATAGTGACATTACATCTTTGAGGTGAGTTGCGTGCATATGATAGTGCTCCACAAATATTATTGTCAAATCATGAAATTTAGATATTGACCATAGGGATAATCTCATAAACCACATCATCGATCACTATGCCAGATAGAGTAATAGGAAAACATCTGCATTTTGTAGCATCATCAGCTCATGCAGAGTCCATCAACCATTCATATATCACGATGTGCTGTACGAGATCGGTTTTTCCCTCATAGGCAGGCACTGGTGGCATGTTAAATCTCCTTGGATACTCTGTGTGTAGGATGTTGTCGATGGACAGGGTATAGCTTCTCCAGATCCTTCAATCATCATTGGTCAAGTCTTGACTCTCCCTTACTAGCTGCTTGATCGTAGCCATCAAGTCCAGCGTTTCGATAGTTGGGCTAAGCGGTCTTATGTGAATGGTCCAATCGATGTCTATGGGTCTTTCCATGGCTTCTTTGCTCAACATCCTCTTGATGCACGTCTTGTGCATTCACATCATCGTCACTCCAAAGAGGTAACTGATCGGCATCAATTTGAACTCTAGAATCCAGATCAACCGCGACGGCTCTAGTTCAAGTTCCATCAGAAAAAGGTAAGGTTCCTCCTCTAGAGGAGGGATAGGCCCTAGTCCCTATAGAGGGATCGGGTTTGATTGGTCTTGGCGCACCCGGGAATGGTTGTATGTTGATGTCCAGATGCTTCTACGTGATATCCATCGATTCTACGATGTTAGCATATAGGATGGTCATTTGATGAAGCTAAGCTCTCCGATGTAGAATATGGAGCTGGCTCTCTCCTATTTTTCCCGCGTTGTTGATCCTTGAGTTAATTCATTAGATCGATATTGGCTTAATTTTCTAGTTTAACTATCGGTAACTATCCATAACTCTCTCATCGGGTTCTGGAAATCAACTCTTGTAATGGAATCAATTGGATCCTGGACATCAAATGGATTGGTAGCATTAACCTCTACTGGTAGATTTCTCTGGTCTCCTTGTTGGATGCTGGCATTCTCATTTCCTTCTACATTTTAAGAGGTGGATATGGTGTTCCTAACCATTGTTGATAGTTTTTCTTAGACTTTTGCTAATATAAATAGAATGAACAAACTATTTGAGGATAATTTTGGATCACGTCCTTCAATTTGTGCAATCCAACAACTGCAAAAGGATCCAAATAGAGTTGAGAATTTTGGTTCCCAGTGAAAGCACCAAAATGTATGCACCAAAAATTAGCACAAACACCCAAGAGATTTGTAGTATAGAAAATAAAGAATTATAAATATAAACAAAAAGAATATAGCAATAAGGAAATAAGAAATGAGCAAAAAATAGAGGCACGACAATTTATAGTGGTTCAACGTTGTTTGCCTATATTCACTTTGAAGAGATAACTTTATTAATCACTTTGTAAACTTAGTACAATAGGAACCATGTTAGAATCCTTAGTTACAAAAGAGTACAAAGCAACAAGCAATGTAAAGATCCCAAAAATGAAAAACCAAGCCTATATTTATAGAGAAAGATGGTGAAATATCTCTTAGAAAATTTGGCAGAAGGATCTCTAGAACCATAGGAGTCCACAGAAGGGATCGCATGGTCCAAATCCCAAGGAGGAGGGATTGGGGCCAATCCTTATCTTCGTGGATATAGGGGTTATGATCCCTATGAGAGTTTCTTTAAGCTGTGATGCACTTTTCCTCCAAGTTTTATGTTAATTGAACTAGTAGATGTTAGGTTATTAATCGATCATTGTTATAGTTGTTGTTTGATTTTGGCCGATTCTTAGAGGGCCAATCCATTTTTCTTGCTCCTTTTGGGGTGTGATCCCTAGGGTCCTCACTTTTTTTCCTAAAGTTTCATCTATATCTGACTTCTGTATTTTGAGATATAGATTGTTTTACATTGAGTTTCACTTGTTTAGCCAAAAATTTGATCCCTTTGATAAAGAGGGATCATAACCAATCCTTTTTCTTAACCAGAGTATATTCCATAGACAGAACATTCTATATAGCATATCTTTCAATAATGTTCGACCATGGCTTTATATTATTATTTGTACTTAATTTTTAGACTCCACAATCATCTCTTTGGATTTCTGGCCTTGATGACAATCGGGTCTAACTTCTCCAGTCAGTTCAGATATAGCCGGGTCAAAATGGTGAATAACATAGATCATAATATACCTAAGTGTGTTGGTGGAAAAAGAAAATGATCAAAAATTAAGAAATATTGTAAGTTTGAAGAGATTAAGAAATAGGTTTTCGATATGATAGAAATAAATCCTTGTGAGTTTGATATGAACCTAGTAATAAAATAGGTTAGAGACGATCATTCATCGATAGTTGATGTATGGGATGATGAAGATACATCTTTGATGTTTTTTGTTGGAATGAAAGTGATTGAACTCTAGGTAAAAAAATCAAAAAAATTTAGTGTTAAAGAGCCACAATATTCAACGGCAGACTCGATATCTGTAATAAATTTTCAAGAGGCACAACGTTCAATACCTTTTCCTTATATGGGCAGTCATGTTGGAGAGTTTACTAATCCTTTTAATAGATGTAGCACATTTGTTGAAGGATCACTTGGTCAAGAACAAACCATGGATCCTACTTTGAGTTATCCGAATGGTAGTATTCCAACTCATTCTCAAACAACCACTAGGTTGGTATTATTTCTAATCATGTGTATTACCTTTGACTATATTGTATTGCATATTCTCATCATTTTTTAGCTTTATAATATATTAAGTTTGAGAAGCATTAAATTATCATATGAAAGATGTAGATGATCTTGTTCACAATGTATCATTAGTGAATTGTAATTAGATAATATGCAAGTTGCATGTACGATAGAGGAAGCTAGAATGCAGATTGATAATATTGAAATTAATAACAAGACAACCATATATGATGATAATCAACCCCTTAAAGAGCTAAATGATGATGAAAATATAATAATGGAAGATCATTTAGCTAATGGAATCATACCTTTACTCAGTATTCATGCATTCATAAATGTGCATTTTTTTGTCTATTTATACGCATTCTATAAATGCGCATATGTTTTTTCTCCACGAACTGAAACAAAGAGCTGTATTAACCATTCCATATATACATATTCAAGCAAAGACCCGTAACTACCATTCCATTCATGCATATCAAATATATATATGCAAGAACAATAAAGTTTGAGACATACCCAAATAATATCAACATACATTCATAGTTCAATACATACCAAAATACAAGCCTAAGCTAATACAGACATTCATAATTCCTAATTAATCTATGCATGCCAAAGCCTTTGAACTTCTAGTGGTGTGTTTCTTTTATTTCTTCCCCTCCTTTTATAAGTTAAAGTTTATGACAATAACGGTTGAAAAGGCTCGATTTGATCTCGAGTAAAAGAAGGTGTCTTGGAGACTATCTGTATACAATTTCCTCATATGCTTGAAATGTTGAGTCTTCCATATATCCAAAGGTTTGGGTATAGCTTATCGTTTTGGACATTGTCGTTCATGCTTGGAAGGTGGTTCGACATTAGCTTCCCATCGTGGCCACTGTTATTCGTTTATAGAATATCATCCTCAACCCGATGCGCAGAGGGTTAATGTGAGTTGTTTTTACCTTAAGTTGTATGGACTAAATTTTTAGGTCCAATACATTTTATTTTCATATTATTGGGCTAAAAAAAGATTGAGTTCAATATAATCCACAATCTCCATAGCACTATGAATCCCACTAACCTTAAAAAAATATTACTAGTATATTGAATAACAAGGACAAGAATTAGCAAATTTAAATTACTAACCACGTCACGCTCTAAAAGGCTTTAGTAATGTAAGCAACTAGATTTCTTGAAGATTTTTTCAATATAAAGCGACGATTTATTTGTCAACATAATATCATTCATCCAAGGAAATGGGAGGATTTCACTCGATAACCATGTATGCACGTCACGTATTCCATAAATTTAAGTTTCATTTATCAACTCTCCTCATTATTTAGAATTTGATCTATTGGAACAACAGATAGAGAATATGTTGAAAAAGATACCCAAACTGTTTCTTACACGATCCAGATAGCCAACCTATATACTGATCACACGTTTTTCCAAGAGATAAGGCACATGGATCCTAAGTTACACATACCTACAACCATAAGGAAGGTTGAGGTCCAAATTACATGGGATTGATAAATTTAGTCATCAGATCGTCGAGTATTCCATGACCAGAGCTGTAGAATTTAATCGAATATTTTAATACAATATCAAGCAATAGAAAATCGTAAAAAAATAAGAAAGCGGCATACCCATAATAAAGACATACAATCACCTAATGATTTGGTCTTCTATAGCATAACATATGACAACTCCTTATATAAATAGGAAAGCACCACACTACTCCAAGATTAATGATCGCATTCCTATAAATCCACTTAAGTTGGAAAATACTTCAAACTACGTCATCCATTCGAATGATCCGCAAGAAGTTAAGAGTTTAAATATATTGAAAACCATCAACGCCAAGACCAATTAGTTTCTCAACATTAACTAAAATTATAGTCGTCTCCTTAACTCTAAAATGAAATGTATTTGTCTTCGGCCTCCGCCTATCCACAAAGCGATAATAAGAAGTCGGTCTAATCTAAATTACTCAAGTTGGAACATTATCTAAAAAAGCCATTCTTAAGTTATCTTCGAGTTGAGGATCTTTATAATCTATAATTTTAAGCTTGCTTGAACGATCAATAACAGAAACAGTGTAAGTTGTCTATTCTATAAAATTCATTATAAAACAAAATTATATAAATTTGATTTTCAAATTTTAATTGATAATGAATTAAGGCTATGAAATAATATACATACATAAATGATTTGTTTTCACTCATATGCTCATATTGGAGATAAAGAACACTTCTATCAATTTGTCATGGTTCCAACTCTAATCATAAAATTTATTCCATTCAACAATTATACAAAATTCCAATGCATACACACACTATTTCACATATTAATATGAATTATAATATCAAAAATTCAAATCAATACAATACATGTATACAATAACACAAAATATATTACAAGATAAAACTACAAATCGTAGTTTAATTTTTAGGTTTTTTTAACGAAATTTTTAGGCAATTACCTTGAGAAGACATCAATGTTCCTTCCATCTATTTAGGATTAAGAGATTAGAAAAGATAGAAATGTGATGTTTTGAGCAGTAAAGGATCCAAGATTAGGGATTTGGGTTTGGTCTTTTGTTTAAAAGCGGTGAGAAGTAGGAACGAAGAAGAAGCAACTCTCTTCGTTACTTTAGACTCAATTCCTACTTGCGCATTTAAGGAATGCACAAGAATTAATCATTTTAAAAAGATAAATAAAGTAACAGGCACATTCTGTAAATGCCCGTATAATAAATAACACATGTGCACTTACTAAATACATTTGTGTATTGGTCATGGAAAAGAACATGCCTATTTTCATAATTATTTTGAACATAAACCTAATGCTGTAATATATTGTTTCATAAACGTATTCAAAAAAATTTCCTATTTCAAACTTGTGTATTTTTAAATAGGTGTTCTAAAATTATAATAAAATTATTCTGTTTTTCGCTACCTGTTTATTTTACAAAATTGTATATACATACATATGGATATATGTATATACATACACACACATTGCATATTTAAAATTTCTTTAATATTTTGTAGTTTTCAATTCGATACTTAAAATTATTTACTTAGCAAAATTAGATATTTTAGATTTTAAGCATTAACATAATTTATTGACTTAGTCAAATCTATTTAAATAATTTAAACATTTATTACATAAGTTAATTTGATACGTGCATACATGCACGCGCGCACACACATATACACATATATATAAATTTAAATTTAAAATGTTTTCTAAACAAGCTGAAGAAACCATAAATGAAGGCTAAAAGATCTTCACCCTCTCCTTAGTTACCACTTAAATGTCTTTTACTCTTTCTTTAATGCCACCGAAATGCACCACTACATATTCAGATTTGAATTTATTTTGTTGACTATATCAAATCTGTTCAAATATTTTAAATTATTTATTTATTTAATAGATAAATTGATTTTGTATACATATTTGTCTATTTGTCTGTATATGTGTGTGTGTGTATCAAAGAATCGGTAGGGTCGCAATAAGATAAATATATGAATTTAAAAAAGATTCATTTGTAGATATTATTGGGTCTATGAAGTCTAATTAGTTTTAGATCCAATCTAAAATATTTAAAATAGATTCTTTATTTTATTTTTGCAAAGCAAGCCGGTTTTACAGTGGTTTGTCCACTTTTATTAATACTTAAAAAATACTAAAAACATTACAAGAAAATTACATATAACAACACACATATAAAAACAAAACAGTAGCCCAATTGGGTCCAGCTCAAGCTAATAAATTCACATAATACCTTAAGAAATGAAAAATTATACCGAATTTAAAACCCTAATCCAAAACTCAACCTTGCATGACTTTACAAAAGGCATTGCAACTGAGCTTTAATACCCTTAAATAATCTTGCATCCCACTTCTCCCAATTAAGCATTATCATCTTCTTCACTAATTTAAGTAGCTGGGTTGAATTAGCATATCTCCATCTAGTGGCTTGGAAAATTGTAATCCATTAATCATATGATTTCTGGCTAGTGAATGGAAGTTGTATTGAGCTAGGATACTTTACCATTATTTGAGTGCATACAAACAACTTAAAAAAAGTGAGGAGTATTTTCAGAGCTCGGGGGCATAAAAAATAGTTGGAGGAGTTGATAATTTACCTATGATTAAGCTATCTTGGGAATAAACAACATTATTAATAACTTTCCATATCAATAAATTCTTCTTTGGTTTGGAGCCAGATTTCCAATTTGTTTATACCATGGGAAGATGGTTGTGTGATGATTTATAATCAAAACTCTGAAGACGGAAGCAAATGAGTGTTATCCTTATTATTCCAACGTATATTCATACTATCTATGGGGATGAAAGTACTTTGTATATTGTTCCACAAAACTATAACATTTGGAGAACTAGTATGAGGAAGCATGACAGTCTTATCATGAATATAATCACTAGTTCTAGCAGCTTCAAGTATTCCAGTAAGAGCACGTAAGTTATAATTAATTAGAGTTGAAAGAATTATGCTAGAGTCAATCCAAGGAGAATGCCAAAATGACTCATGATAGCTGCATTTGATCATAGGGATAAAAATGTTCCTGAGTTTAAGGATGCTATGCCAAAACCAACTTGTGTCCTGAAATAGATATTTGACATAATCTGTGAAAATTAAGATGTACCAAAGGTAATGGATGATTTCATAAAAGTACAAAATAAACCTATCTTTGATAGTCTTGATCAGAATGGAGACTCTTCCTCCTCCATCTCTCCCTCCTTCATCGTCTATCTCTATTTCTCTTTCACAGCAAATCAAATTCAAAGATAACCCTCCCAATTTGAGCAATGCAATAGTGGACGAAGATGGGTTTCAGAAAGTAATCTACAACAGAAAGGCAAGTAGAAAGGACTCTGCTTCTGATTTTCAGAGAAACATTCAAAGAAAACCAGAAAATGTATATCAAAATCCTCTCAATATAGGGAAAATAGATTCAAGATAATACAATACAAAATCAAGAAATGTGCATAGGCATCTGTTGAACCCAAGAAATCGAATTCCTAATGCTCCAGTTAATGTAGACATTGCTCAGAAGATGCAGAAAGCCTCTTCGTGGGCTGACCTTCTTAAGCAAGAAGGGTTAGATTTTGAGTTTGATTTGCATTATGTTGCTCCTATCAATATCAATAATAAAAATTTGTTATTGTGAAAGAAGAAATTGATAAACGCACAGAGAATAAGTGGAGTTTATCTTTTATTGCTTATGTATATGGTCCTTGTGACGACCCAGAATTTTAAGCAATTTAAATTGGAATATTTAATTAATTTTAAATATTTGAAAGGTTAATATTAACTTGAATTCCAGATATCACTATTTAATTGTTAATTAAATTATTGAATTTAATAATTTGAAATTGGATAAATTATTGAATCTGGAGTTTTAAGCCTGTTAAAAATAATTTGAAGGCTTATAAAATTTATATTGATAATACTGAAGATAATAGAAGTGTTAAAATTGAATTTAACAGTGATTTGTTCAGTTTTGAAATTTTATTGTTTTAAATTGAATTTAAAATAGCCTTCCGAGGCACAGTCTCGGAATTCAATGAAACAAGTTCCATTAGAACCGGAATATTATATTATTATTGGATTTCAATTTTCTTAACATTTGGAGTCACCTTTTGGCCGTACGATAAGTAAACGTGCTGAAACTAAATCGAAATTCAATTTTTAAAACTGGGTTCAAAAAGTTATATTCTCCATACGATCGAATTAGGACTCGAAACATTTTCTGTTGCGTTCGAAATAGGGGTATAATATTATAAATGTCTGGCGGCATGCCACGATAAGAGGTCAAGATTTTAAGCTGCGAATCCAAGACGATTTAAATTTAAAATACTTTGACTGGTCAAATAGAACTTAACATCGATGCTTTTTGGTTTCACCTCACAACTACTGTAGCCTTTTTTCTCCAACATGCCACCCTTTTCCCTTTTATTTCTTGCCGTTCCATACATTTTCTTTAAGAAAAAAAAAATACTTCTTCAAAAATTCAATATAAATTCAAATGCTTAAATAAAATTCAAAAGCTTATATCTTTTAACTTGGGAAGCCTAGATCTATGTCCAGATGTGTTTTGGAGGGTAGCGGTCGAAGTTTCGGGTGCTCGATAGTTTGTACAGTGATGGGTTGTGAGATAGGGTTGGGATTCTTGTGGAAATAAGCTGACGTGAGGCTAATTCGAGGGTAGATTTGGATTCATGGTGGGAAGTAGCACCTACATGCCGAATTCTGTAGGGTGCAGCCTTGAATTGGGAAATGCGACCTTTGCTTGTCACGTTCCAGACCTACAGGTCGTGTTTCACATGATGGCGGCAGACGTGGTGGCTTTGACGTCGATAGGTCGGTTGTTCGTCATAGATTGCAATGGCATAAACGGTGTGCGATTTTATAAAGTGCATCTCCGTATCTCTGGACAATGGTGCTGGCCATGGAGGTTTGAAGATGCTGGAGCGGGAATTGAATTGAGATGGGGAAGAACATGTTTTGGGCCGGTGGGTTTTGACGCAACGGGCTTTGTATTTCAAATAAAAAAAAGAAATTTAATTTTTCTTGTTTTAACTGAAGTTATATTCTATTTCAGTTTAATTGTGTTAAGCTGGAGGAAATATAGATAGGATGCATGAAAACATGGGTTTTAGATATTTTAAATTAGGAAATTATATAAAAATTTGATTTTTGGGAATTATATAGATCATTTATTATATAACACATGTGGTTTTAAAGGGAAGGTATAATTAGTTATAATAATTTAAAAATTGTAAGTCAACTCTAATTTAAAACAAAATTTAATTGTCTCGGTGATTAATAAAATTATGTAATTTGCTTGTACAAGGTCTAAAATCGTGAAGAAAATAAGTCGAGATGGATGAGACGGCAAATTAAAAATCAAAGGCGAGTTAATCTCATTCATTTGGTTGATATTTAAATTTAAATAGTTAAATTTAAATATTTGGTTAAATGATTGAATTGTTTTGGATATGCTATACTATAGTATATAATACATCTTGGAATGATTGATTTCCTGCATTATATAGCGGAGGAGACCCTATACGCCGCATAATAGCGGATGATAATATAATTCAAATCCATATACTGCGATATTCCACCTCGAAGTGGAATTGGTATTTTATATTGTGCTAACATCTGTGGATGTAGGGAAACAGGTTAGAGGGATCCAACTGGATTCCTTAAAATTATTCATATTGTTTAATATTCTCTGTTATGAATATTCGATATTCTATTATGAATATTATTGATAATTGGAATATTGAATGTTATGGTTTACTCGAATATATTTAGGTACACTGAGATATTAAAATATATAGAATTGGATTTTTGAAAAGAAAATAGAAGAGTGAACTTTTAAGTAAAATAATCACAGAGGATTTGAATAAATTAAAGAATGAATTGGATAAGAATAAAAGTGATTATTAAAATTCTAATAAATAACTCCGAGTATGGAAAAAAAGGGATTTGAATAAACAGAAAAATAATAATAGAAAAATTAATTATAAAACTTAAATGACATTATTTAAAGAAATAAAAGAATTTACTTTAAATCTAAGGTTTAGATTTATTTGAAAGGATAAAGAAGAAATTTATAAACTGGGTTTGTAAAAGTGAAGCAATTTATCAGTGGATATTTGGAAAATAAATTCACAGTAGGGATTTATTAAAGAAAGGGAAAATTTGTTTAAAAATAAACAGTGATTTATTTTTAAAGGATGTGAAGAGAAGAATATTTCCCTGGATAGCCAAGTACGTTTTTAACGTAAATTTTTAAATATAAGTTCTGTTGTTTTAAAAAGCATGTTTTAGAAAATTTATTATTTCTGAATGTTTAAATTCTAAAGTAAGTATTTTTTTCAAATCTATTATCGTAGTAATTATTTAAAGGTGACTTAGTATTTTGTTTCAAAGGGGAAAATCTAGTTTATATTTTATGAAATAACCTTATTTTAAATATTCCTAAAGTATTATCTTTAATTAAGTATTAAAGTAGTTTTCTAAATTTAAATGTTAAAGCATATTTTACAATAAAATGTTTTTAAATTATTTTAAAAATCTAAAGTTCTATGGTTGGTGATTTCAGTGGAAATAAAAATACTTGGGAAATTTATTCTGTAAAAGGAAGACAGTTTGAAACTGTTTTCAAAAGGGTTGAAATGGAAATATCTTGCGAAGATATTTTGAGATAAATAAATAATTTGGGAAATTATTTATTGTTTGATGGATGTTTGTGAATATTAATTGATTAAATAACTGACTATCAATATTGGCCAAATACGTTGATCGTTTCAAAGAGACTGGGATCAGGATTTATTTCTCGAAAACCACTTCAATCCAGTTTGTACATTTTCGTGGAAAAACGAGTTTGGATTTGAAGTTGGAGCAATGAAGTGCAAGGGCTAGTCGCTACTAATCCTGAGGATGTTTCCAAAATGGATGTAGTAGGAATAGTGCCTTCGGTTCCGTTCGAACCCGGGACGGACTTGTATGGATGAATGCTTTTGGAACATCGTTAGGTGGACGATGGGCATTCTAAGGGATATGTTCTAAAAAGGTAATGCTTTGCCTCAAGCCTCATCAACCGGGAATGACTGAAAATCAGGGGTTATGCAGCAAGGCTTGCTAGGCAGCACCCATTTTCGGGTAAGGTCATCCCTGTCTAGATGTCCGTTTTTATTTTGGCTTAGTGGTGTGGTCGCTGATCCCAACCGTGGGGTGATCTTACTTGGGATTATCCAGTAAGGGATAGTCCGAGTCTTGTGTTGCAGGGGGTCGGGAGTGATCCTCGGTACTGTGATCTAGGCCACGCACCGTGACAGGTGGTACCCCAATGCCTAGTCATTAGTTGGAAATCCATTCTCCCTACGCGCCTTTTACGAGTTTTGTTTGTATTACCCACTCTGTGGCTAATAGCTGGAATTTAATCATGTAACAATTTCGGCTATTTTATTAAGTATTCGTATATAGACCCTATTATAATATCGGAGGATTTTATAATAAAGTGTTTTAGCTATCGTAAGGTAAAAACCCGACATGTTTATTTGTGGTGTGCTCTTACGAGATGCTTTTGTTTTCAAAAGAATTTTTGAAACTTTAATAATCAATTTGAGTGTGATTTCTCACGCTGGTTTTCCAGACCGACTTGGGTATTATTTAACTATAATGCTCGGGTCAGACCGAGTATTATAGGATCCAGGATATGATGCTGTGGAGCTCAGGAGATGAACTGGATGACGATACATACTTCCGTATTTGGTTATTATTCTATTGTGTATATAGTTGTATGTTATTGATGTGGAACTCTGATGATGTATTTTGATGATGTATGTATAAGACAGATATAGTTTTCTTTTGTGTAAAGATCTGTTATTATATATCATATTTTATTCCGCTGCGTTGGTTAGATTCTGTTGTTTTTTCTGTTTTCTCTTCTTCTACCTCTTCTTTAACCCAAATGGTTCGTATTTCCGTTCATCTTGAATTGATTGATGTAGAATAGTGTTGACTCAAGGGGTACGGATTTGCGGGTCGTTACACTTTGTATCAGAGCTTAGGTTGGTGATAACCTTGGCTCTGGTAGGAATTACTCATTTAGTAGAGTCTGTAGTACTCTAGAATGAGTTTGAAAGTATTAACAGATATGAGCGCGTATTTGTTAGAGAATATAAAATTGTTTTTATATTGCGTTGACTTATCTGTTGAGTGTTTATAGATTCTAGTCAATATGTGGGACGCCATGTTATCGATAGGGATTTCTAAACTCTTAAACAAGGTAAACCGACACAGTATTGTTTTAAATAGGGTAAATGAAATAATTTTACCCAAATTATTTTTGTATATAAAATAAATGATTATTCGTAAGTTTTTATAGTTAGTATGGATGCTTGGTTGTTAGAAAGTGATAATATTTAATTATTATCATTAATGTGTAAAATTGAATAAGATATTATAATCATAATTAAAAACTAGAAACAAATCCATATACAAATGAAATTTGTAAATGTAAACAATAAATATGATTTATAGTTTGATTAATAATTAAAATATGATAAAATTCCAAAGTAATGTTTGAATATAAATTTAAAGGATTTGGAATTTGAAAATTTGGAAATTTAGATTCCTTTGAATTTGAAAATGATTCTCAAAAAGTTAGGAAAAATAAAATATATTTGAGAAATATTTTGAATCGGATTTGAAATCTAGAGAAATTTGGAATTTAAAAATATTTGAAGGGTATTAAAAGAGATAAAAGCATTGAACTCTTTACGGTCATTGGAAAATAATTCCGATGATGATCGCGACATCGTCGGCGTTCATTTTCGAGTTTCTAAAATAGAGATTGCTACCGGGATGTTTTGGATTAATGTTTGTTGGTGAAATTTGGTTTGACTTTGGAAATGCAAAGGAATAGTTTGATTTAGATATATATGCTTTTAAAATTGAATTGAATTAAAATTCAGTGAGTTATAGAGAATATTAATAAAATTGAATTCTTATTCAAATGAAATTAAAAGAATATAAGTGTGTCTTATAAAGATTAAAAAGTGAATATATTTGAGCTAAAATGAAAGGAAGTATGGGAATATAAGTGTATGACTTATAAGAGAGAAAAAGAGAGAAATAAAGGCCAAAATAGAATTGTTTAATATTTTGGTGGACAAAATGAAAATCCAATCTTGAATTATAAAATAGAATTGAATTCAAGTTAAGTAATAAAGTGATTTTTGAAGATAAAAGTCAAATATTGAATTAAAAGAGAGAAATAAACTAAATTTGGAATAAATTAGTTAATGAAATATGGAAATGGAACTCGAAATTATTAATTAGAATTGAATTGTGAATAGATAATAGAGTTTGGAAATGAAGCTTGAGTTATAAATAAAAATTCAATTTAGAATTGAAGTGAATTAACTTAAGTTTAAAGTCAATAGGAGCATGGGATGATGTCGAGTATAACAAAATGGCTTTGAACAAAACCAATGTGAAATTGGATGGAATGCAACTATACGGTTTGTAAATAAGTTAGATCAGAATGGAATTTATATACATTGAGTTAGAATTTGAATAAATAAGCTTTGGAAACTTATAAAAGAATCAAAAAGCATTGAAAGAAAAAAAAATCCAAACTTGGGATATAAAGTAAGATTGAACTCAAGAAAATTAAATAAAATGGTTTTGAAGATATAATTAAAAAAAAATCAAGCATGGGATTTTAAATTGAAAGTTGGTTGAATAAAATAAACTTAATTTATTGGGTGGAATAGTTTGAAGAAAATAAATAACTTAAGTAAATTGTGAGATGGTTATTTAATATATTGGTTGTCGAGTTTAATAAAATGGTTTGGGATCAAACTTTTTGGATATGAAGGAAAATGCAATGAAAGTTTGTGAATAAATTAAAACGGGATGGAATCAATTTAAATGGTTATAAAGCTTAAGCAATTATTTATTCACATTAATATTGTCGAGTTGCATAAGAAAATGGATCGTTTGATGTAAAGGAGATTAGATAAAATCCTATGAGTTATTAGAAGTGAAATAGGATGATTTTGAAATCAATTAGAATGAATATGAGTTTGTTTTGCTTAGAATGAATTAAATGTAAGCGAGTAAGTTGTAAATCACTTAAATTGAATGGAATGGTTTGAGAATTGGTTGTAAGCAACTGTAATGAGTGTCGGGACTTTATATGTGCTTATGGAAATTATATAACATGCATTATATGTGAAATTTATGTGTTTGATTTTGAAAGTAAGAGAAATGTTAATAAATTTGCATGTATTTAGTACTTATATGTTTAAATTGAGTAAGTACAGGTACCGGGAAGCCGTTTTGTTGGATTTGATCGTGCAAAATGCTAAAATAATAAGCCGCTTGCTTAAAAATGCTAAATAAAGGTACGCCTACGCAATAAAAATAGGAAATATGAATTGTTTTTGTTTTTTCGACCGTGTGGGTCGATGTATATATATTTATATCTTTTGTCAAATTGCAAAAGCTGCTCCGTACAATGGAAACTCTGCCAAAAATTTTCGGGAATTTTGCGAGTTAAAAATTTTTGAAATTTTTTTAGTGAAATTTTAGTTAACGACAAAACGATTTCAAATTTGAAATTGAAATAAATTTGAGAATGAAACTAATTTAAATAATGATATGAATCAATTATAAATGGAAGATAAAAATTCAATATTCTGAATTGAAGATAAATTGAATTCATATGAAAATGGGAAAACCAATTTGAATAAAAGTAGATATAAACTAAAGTGGTGAAGTGAAAATAAATAAAGAAGCATATTAAATGCTTATACTAAACTTAAAAAGGGAATGGTGAATTCTTAAGTGGAAATTGATACTACAAATATATTCTAAGTTAATATTTGAAGGAATAAATATTGACATTTTGTAAGGAAGTCAATAAAATGTTTTGAATGTTGTGATTGGATATTATTGCTATGTAGGATATACAGGTATTATAAAGGAAAAGAAAATTGGTTTTGATTTCAGAAGATAAATTTGAATTGCTCGACAAAAAGGTATGTGTTTAAATTTCTGTATGAAATTTGATTGGGTTTCTGATCGAGCCACTTGGCTTTTTGTTTTCTTTTGGAATTTAGGAGCCCGTAGAGGCATTTTGTAGTTGTACCGAGCTAGCTGCGTAAAGGAGACGCTGGCGAAATTTTTCAAAAATTTAGGGAGTTAGAAATTTTTTTGAGAAAATTTGAAAACTTAAAACTTAGTTTTGAATTGTAATTTGAATGATTGAATAAATAAAGATGTTTGGGAACTATGGAAAAGTTTTGAGGGTTAGTTAGATGGATAGTGTGTTTTTAATAAAGATTGCTTGGTTGTTATTAAAAACTGTTGGGTTTTAGGGAAGATAGTTAATGGGTATTGGACCATTCTTCCTAACTAGTAACTTTGGGGACGAAATTCTTTTAAGGGGGGAGGAATGTGACGACCCGGTAGCATTTGAAATTGGAATATTTAATTAATTTTAAATATTTGAAAGGTTAATATTAACTTGAATTCCAAATATCACTATTTAATTGTTAATTAAATTATTGAATTTAATAATTTGAAATTGGATAAATTATTGAATCTGGAGTTTTAAGCCTGTTAAAAATAATTTGAAGGCTTATAAAATTTATATTGATAATACTGAAGTTAATATAAGCGTTAAAATTGAATTTAACAGTGATTTGTTCAGTTTTGAAATTTTATTGTTTTAAATTGCATTTAAAATAGCCTTCCGAGGCACAGTCTCGGAATTCAACGAAACCAGTTCCATTGGATCCGGAATATTATATTATTATCGGATTTCAATTTTTGTAACATTTGAAGTGACCGTTTGGCCGTACAATATGTAAACGCGTTGAAATTAAATTGAAATTCGATTTTTAAAACTGGGTTCAAAAAGTTATCTTCTCCATACGATCGAATTAGGACTCGAAACCTTTTCCATTGCGTTCGAAATAGGGGTATAATATTATAAACGTCTGGCGGCACGCCATGATAAGAGGTCAAGATTTTAAGCTGCGAATCCGAGACGATTTAAATTTAAATTTAAAATACTTTGACTGGTCAAATAGAACTTAACATCGATGCTTTTTGGTTTCACCTCACAACTACTGTAGCCTTTTTTCTCCAACACGCCACCCTTTTCCCTTTTATTTCTTGCCATTCCATACATTTGCTTTAAGAAAAAAATTACTTCTTCAAAAATTCAATATAAATTCAAATGCTTAAATAAAATTCAAAAGCTTATATCTTTTAACTTGGGAAGCCTAGATCTATGTCCAGATGTGTTTTGGGGGGTAGCGGTCGAAGTTTCGGGTGCTCGATAGTTTGTACAGTGATGGGTTGTGAGCTAGGGCTTGGATTCTTATGGAAATAAGCTGACGTGAGGCTAATTCGAGGGTAGATTTGTATTCATAGTGGGAAGTAGCACCTGTAGGCCGAATTCTGTAGGGTGCGGCCTTGAATTGGGAAATGCGACCTTTGCTTGTCGCGTTCTAGACCTACAGGTCGTGTTTCACACGGTGGCGGCAGACGTGATGGCTTTGACGTCGATAGGTCGGTTGTTCGTCATAGATTGCAATGGCATAAACGGTTTGCGATTTTATAAAATGCAGCTCCGTATCTCATGATAATGGTGCACGACCATGGATGTTTGAAGATGCTGGAGCGGGAATTGAATTGAGTTGGGGAAGAACATGTTTTGGCCGAGTGGGTTTTGAGGTAACGGGCTTTGTGTTTCAAATAAAAAAAAGATTTTTTTTTGTTTTAACTGAAGTTATATTCTGTTTCTGTTTAATCATGTTAAGCTGGAGGAAATATAGATAAGATGCATGAAAACAGAGATTTTAGATATTTTAAATTGGGAAGTTATATAAAAATTTGATTTTTGGGAATTATATAGATCATTTATCATATAACACATGTGTAAAGGGAAAGTTTAATTAGTTATAATAATTTAAAAATTGTAAGTCAAATCTAATTTAAAACAAAATTTAATTGCCTCGGTGATTAATAAAATTATGTAATTTGCTTGTACAAGGTCTAAAATCGTGAAGAAAATAAGTCGAGATGGATCGGACGGCAAATTAAAAATCAAAGGTGAGTTAATCTCACTCATCTGGTTGATATTTAAATTTGAATAGTTAGATTTAAATATTTGGTTGAATGATTGAATTGTTTTGGATATGCTATACTATAATATATAATACATCTTGGAATGGTTGATTTCCCGCATTATATAGCGGATGAGACCCTATACGCCGCATAATAGCGGATGATAATATAATTAAAACCCATGTACAATGATATTCCACCTCGAAGTGGAATTGGTATTTTATATTGTGCTAACGTCTGTGGATGTAGGGAAACGGGTTGGAGGGATCCAACTGGATTCCTCAAAATTATTCATATTGTTTAATATTCTCTTTTATGAATATTCGATATTCTGTGATGAATATTATTGATAATTAGAATATTGAATGTTATGGTTTACTTGAATATATTTAGGTACACTAAGATATTAAAATATATAGAATTGGATTTTTGAAAAGAAAATAAAAGAGTGAATTTTTAAGTAAAATAATCATAGAGGATTTGAATAAATTAAAGAATGAATTGGATAAGAATAAAAGTGATTTTTAAAATTCTAATAAATAACTCCGAGTATGGAAAAAAGGGATTTGAATAAACAAAAAAATAATAATACAATAATGAATTATAAAACTTAAATGATATTATTTAAAGAAATAAAAGAATTTACTTTAAATCTAAGGTTTAGATTTATTTGAAAGGATAAAGAAGAAATTTATAAACCGGGTTTATAAAAGTGAAGAAATTTATCAGTGGATATTTGGAAAATAAATTCACAGTGGGAATTTATTAAAGAAAGGGAAAATTTGTTTAAAAATAAACAGTGATTTATTTTTAAAGGATGTGAAGAGAAGTATATTTCCCTGGATAGCCAAGTATATTTTCAACGTAAATTTTTAAATATAAGTTATGTTGTTTTAAAAAGCATGTTTTAGAAAAGTTATTATTTCTGAATGTTTAAATTCTAAAGTAAGTATTTTTTTCAAATCTATTATCGTAGTAATTATTTAAAGGTGACTTAGTATTTTGTTTCAAAGGGGAAAATCTAGTTTATATTTTATGAAATAACCTTATTTTAAATATTCCTAAAGTATTATCTTTAATTAAGTATTAAAGTAGTTTTCTAAATTTAAATGTTAAAGCATATTTTACAACAAAGTGTTTTTAAATTATTTTAAAAATCTAAAGTTTTGTGCTTGGTGATTTCAGTGAGAATAGAAATATTTGGGAAATTTATTCTGTAAAAGGAAGATAGTTTGAAAATGTTTTCAAAAGGGTTGAAATGGGAATATCTTGCGAAGATATTTTGAGATAAATAAATAATTTGGGAAATTATTTATTGTTTGATGGATGTTTGTGAATATTAATTGATAGTTAAATAATCGACTATCAATATTGGCCAAATACATTGATCGTTTCGAAGAGACCGGGATCGGGATTTATTTCTCGAAAACCACTTCGATCTGGTTTGTATGTTTTCGTCGAAAAACGAGTTTGGATTCGAAGTTGGAGTAGTGAAGTGCAAGGGCTAGTCGCTACTAATTCTGAGGATGTTTCCAAAATGGATGTAGTAGAAATAGCGCCTTCGGTTCCGTTCGGACCCGGGACGGACTTGTATGGATGAATGCTTTCGGAACATCGTCAGGTCGATGATGGGCATTCTAAGGGATATGTTCTAAAAAGGTAATGCTTAGCCTCAAGCCTCATCAACCGGGAATAACTGAAAATCAGGGGTTATACAGCAAGGCTTGGTGGGCAGCACCCATTTCCGGGTAGGGTCATCCATGTCTAGATATCCCTTTTTATTTCGCCTTAGTGGTGCAGTTGCTGATCCCAACCGTGGGGGTGGTCCTACTCGGGATTATACAGTAAGGGATAGTCCGGGTCTTGTGTTGCAGGGGGTCGGGAGTGATCCACGGTACTGTGATCTAGGCCACGTACCGTGACAGGTGGTACCCCAGTGTCTAGTCATTAGTTGGAAATCCATTCTCCCTACGCGCCTTTTACGAGTTTTGTTTGTATTACCCACTCTGTGGCTAGTAGCTGGAATTTAATCATATAACAATTTCGGCTATTTTAATAAGTATTTGTATATAGACCCTATTATAATATTAGAGGATTTTATAATAAAGTGTTTCAGCTATCGTAAGGTAAAAACCAGATATGTTTATTTGTGGCGTGGTCTTACGAGATGCTTTTATTTTCAAAAGGAATTTTGAAACTTTAATAATCAATTTGAGTGTGATTTACCACGCTGGTTTTCCAGACCGACTCGGGTATTATTTAACTATAATGCTCGGGTTAGACCGAGTATTATAGGATCCGGGATATGATACTGTGGAGCTCAAGAGACGAGCTGGATGGTGATACGCACTTCCGTATTTGGTTATTATTCTGTTGTGTATACAGTTGTATGATATTGATGTGGAACTCTGATGATGTACTCTGTTGATGTATGTATAAGATAGATACAGTTTTCTTTTGTGTAAAGATCTGTTATTATATATTATATTTTATTCCGCTGCGCTGGATAGATTCTATTGTTGTTTTCTGTTTTCTATTCTTCTACCTCTTCTTCTTTAACCCAAATGGTTCGTATATCCATTCATCTTGAGTTGATTGATGTAGAATAGTGTTGACTCAAGGGGTACGGATTTGCGGGTCGTTACAGTCCTCGTCCTCCATATCACATTTCAAGACCTATATTACCCGAAACTGGAACCCCACAGGAAGCTTTGAGATTTATATTAGAAATAATGGTTTTTTCATAATAAGGTTTTTGAAGCTTGAAGATTGTGAAAAAATTCTAAGTGAGGGCCATATTTTATAAATGGAAAATTGATTATTCTAAGAAAAATGGAGCAAGAAATTTGATTTTGATAGGGATCTTTTGTCTACTATGCCAATCTGGATTAGGCTACCTGAATTAAGTCTAAGATTATGGGATAAAGATGCTTTTAGTGCTATTGCAAGTTTGGTGGGTATGCCACTAAAGTTGAATGAACCAACTGTTAAAGAAACAAGATTGAGTTATGCAAGAATTCTTGTTGAAATAAAAGTTGATGTAGGGTAACCTGATGAAGCTAACATCACAATGCATGATGGTGGCAGTATAGTGTGAAAAATTGATTATGAGTGGATCCCACCAAGTTGTAAATCTTGTAAATGCTATGGAGATTCAAATGAAAATTGCACTGTTAAAAAAGTCTGGAAAGAAAAGTGTAGAGAGAATGATACCGCAGTTGAGATTAATTCAGAGGAAAACATTAATGTAGAAATAAATATAAATGAGCAGAATTCTTATGATGGAATTCAAAGAGAATTGGTGCCTCAATTTAAGAATACTCTAAATTCAAGTTCTTTTAATGATTTGGAAACTCATGATGTAGTTATGGATGCTGGCAATATCTCTTATGCAGACAACCAAGAAAATATGTAGCGTAAAAATAGTTACCCCCCTCAGAGAGATAATGTAAATGTGATAGATCCTCCGAATGAGTCGGTGAAAGAAACTACAAATTTTAGGACCTCTGTTCAGGAAAATGTTGAAGAGAATAGCATGAATGTTGATAAAATTCCTCCAAAAATAATCCTTGCAGATTTAGTTGATCCTCAAAAAAAAATTCCATATCTTTCCTTCCAGATTCACTCACTCCACTAAAGAAAAAAACCTTTATCTGGAAAAGCTATTCAAGCAGCTGTAAATGATGTTTCATCTTTAACATCTGCAGACAATAATAAGAAAAAGAGAAAGAAAGCTAGAACTAGAATTAAAAGCTTAAGTGATATCACATCTGCAGAGCAAGTAGAGGATGCTACAGAAAAATAATTAAGAGAAAAATACATCTCCAAAAATGATAAATGGGAATAGCTTCTAAAAGTTAAAAATGACTCTGCATGCAAAAAAAGGAAAGACGCTAGAAGTACAAAAGGATGAACATAGTTACAGTGATTCATTATAACTATCCACATGTCCTTTGAGTATCCTTATTATTCACACTTCATATTTTTATCAATGTCGATATTCTCTTGGAATGTTAGAGGTCTTAATTCTTCAATTAGAAAATTATATGTTTCTAATTTAATTATGTCTTAAAAACCTAGTATAATAAGTCTATTAGAACATAAATTAGATAATGATAAAATTGCAGATTATCATATCAGACATCTCCCTAATTGGAGAAGTATTAAAAATAATCGAATAAGGGGTAATGGTTGAATTTTAATTTTATGGGATGATAATACTCGGAATTTGGGTAGTCACATATTAAACTTTCAATATATCCACTACTTATTTTCTAATAAAGGTTCGACCCAATACTAGGAGCAACCAGGGTGGACATGCAAATGCAAACCCAGATGCAAATGCAATGTTAGTGCTAATGTATCAGTTCTTCGTGAATATGATGCAAGCTGGAGCAGCTATGGGAGTGGCTGTACGAAATGCTAGAGGAGCTAATCCGATGGCCCCAGTTGGCAATAATTATGCCAAGATAAGTAGGGATTACGCTAGTCTTGGAGGAAAGCCTTTCCTATGAACCAAGGATGCAGTAGGAGTAGAGAGCTGGGCGTTGCATTGTGAAAGGATATTTGTAGATATCGGCTTGATAGATATGAAGAAGAGGAGACTTTCTTCAAGGAAATTGTAAAAAGCAGCATTGTTTGGTGAAACGGAGTTATCGTAGGAGAGCCAGAGGAAGACCTGACTTGGGCTGAATTTCAAAGGAGGTTCGAAGAAAGATTTCTATCAGAGGTTGCTAAGTCAGCGTTGCTGAGGAAATTTGCAGATTTAGTTCAGGGGATAGATCAGTGATTGAGTATGCTATAGAGTTTGATGAGCTGTCCCATTATGTAAATGCTACTATTAACACTGTCATTCGAAGGAATGATAAGTTTATCAAGGGATTGAATCCTGAGATCACTAGAGCAACCTTGCCAAGCTTTCGGGTTCCGTGTCATATTGTTGTTGAGATGGCTATTCGGAACGAAGAGATATTTTCTACTTTTGGAAAAGGGAAACCCGTTGAGGTTCAGAATTTTCTGGGTAAGAAGTGGAAGTTCTTCAAGAATAAAGGTGCCCAGTCGAGGGTAATAACTAAGAAGAGCAAGAATGATATTGTTTGTTACAAGTGTGACAAGAAGGGGCACTATGCTAATGAGTGTCGCTCGGGTGATGGAAGAGAAGTTGTAGTGAGGTCGAATGTGAAGTGCTACAACTGTGTCCAGATGGGGCATTGCAAGGACAAGTGTCCCAAGGCGGCTAAGGCTGGAAAGGGAAAGGTCTTTACGTTGGAACCATCATCCTCTAGGCCAAGGCTGCTGAGAAAGGAAAAGTTGTGATGGAAGGTATGCTTATGATTCATGGTACTCCAGTTAGGATATTATTTTGATACTGGTGCATCACACTCATTTATATTCCAGTATTTGGTAGATTACTTATGTTTTGAACCTTTATACCTTATTGCTCCTTTAAGGGCTGCGAATCCTATAGGAGGGTAGCAACTCTTGGAACGAGATATAACCAGATAAAACTTGATTTTTTAGGTCATATGTTTGCATGTAATTTATCTGTTTTTGATTTTATGGTTTTCGAGATCATATTGGGTATGGATTGGTTAGATAGATTTGATGCTAGGATATTTGCCAAGGTGGGAAATATCATCGTGACACCCTAATAGCCGTAACCGAGTCATTTATTCAGTAAGGAGTTCGAACGGAAATGCTTATGCGTTATTGGGTGCTATGGGAGCGGAAGTAGAGTTGAATTAGGTTTATGTTGTAAGAGAGTTTGTGGATGCGTTAGAACCAGTTTCGGGCTTGCCGTCGAAAAGAGCTATAGAGTTTCGGATAAATCTCGTATCCGGAGCTAAACCTGTAAGTAAACCACCTAGCAAGATGTCACCAACCGAGATGAAGAATTGAAAGTGCGGTTACTGGAATTGGAAGGAAAGAATTTCATCCGGCCAAGCATTTCGCCTTGGAGAACAGCCACGGTATTCGTGAAGAAGCCAGATGGGTCGTTTAAGATGTGTATCGACTATCGTATTTTGAATGAGAGGGCGATCAGGAATATGTATCCTTTGCTAAGATTCGATGACTTATTCAGTTAGTTGAGTGGAGCCAGAGTGTTTTCCCAACTGGATTTGGCTATAAGTTTCTATCAGCTAAGAGTGGCAAAGGACGATATTCCTTTGGCGGTGTTTAGGACCAAATATGGATCTTACGAGTGGTCGGTTATGCCATTTGGGCTTACTAATGCTCCAGCTTTATTCATGGATTTGATGAATCGGGTTTTCCGAGAGCACTTGGATAGATTCGCGTTCGTTTTCATTGATGACATTTTTGTATATTTTAAGAATGAGAAGGATCGTGCAAATCATTTTAGAATAGTGTTGGAGATGTTAAGGCAACATCAACTGAAGGCGAAGTTCTCCAAGTGTCATATCTGCAAGAAGGAAGTGAAGTTCCTTGGTCATGTAGCTTCCGAGGAAGGGTTAGTAGTTGATCCAGATAGGATTGAAGCTGTTAACCATTGGAAAAGACCAGAGACGGTAAGCGAGATTAGACGTTTTCTTGGACTTGTTGGATGCTACCGAAGGTTCATTAAGTATTTCTCGCGGATAGCGGCATTCTTG
Organism: Allium cepa; assembly: GCA_030765085.1. NCBI lineage: Eukaryota > Viridiplantae > Streptophyta > Magnoliopsida > Asparagales > Amaryllidaceae > Allium > Allium cepa. The sequence goes on from CM060938.1 coordinate 807,686,582, forward strand.
ACTATTCTAACTAGGAAGGACGTGAAGTTTGTTTGGTTTGACAAATGTGAGGAGGCATTTCTTAAGTTGAAATATTTGTCGGCCAATGCGCCTGTGTTAGTAGTTCTTGATGGGAATCATGGGTTGGTAGTTTACACAGATGCATGTGGTGTTGGGTTAGGTACTGTGCTAATTCAGATAGGAAAGTTTATTGCTTATGCTTCTAGACAGCTTAGACCGCATGAAGTGAGATACCCGACTCATGATTTGAAGTTGGCAGCGGTAATCTTCACATTAAAGGTGTGGAGACATTATATTTTGGGAGAAAGGTTTGAGCTATTTACAAATCATAAGTCTCTACGGTACTTATTCTCTCAGAAGGAGCTAAACATGAGACAGCAGAGATAGCCGAAGTTTGTTCCAGCTTATGATTTTAGCATCGAGTATACACCAAGGAAATGAAATAAGGTGGCGGATGCGCTTATCAGGAAACATTAGAATGTGGTGTTAGCTATATTGATGAAATGGAAAGACTTGGGAGCACTGGCTGCTTGTAGTGTGCAGTTGAGGTCGACTGCTAGATCTAGTTGGAATATCGCCATGATGTCTTGTTTGGAAGTTTGACCAGTTCTGATCGAACAAATTACTTCTAGGCAAAAAGAGGATTAGAAGGTTAGATACAGGAACCGAGTTGATGACTTAAAGGATTTTAGTCTTGACCATAGGGGTTGGTTGAGAAAGAAGGAACGGTTTTATGTTCTGATTGTTGGAACCTTAGGACGGAAGTTCTTAGAGAATGTCATCGATCAAAGTTTACGATTCATCCTGAGGGAACCAAGATGTATCAGGAAATGAAGAGAAGTTTCTTCTGGGAAGGAATGAAGTGAGATGTTGGTTTATGGGTAAAATCATGTTTGAACCGTAGCAAGTAAAAGTCGTACAACAGAAGCCAAGTGGTTTGCTTTAGCCTTTGGATGTTCCAGTTTGGAAGTGGGAGTCCATATCCATTGATTTTATTGATGGGTTGTCAAGATCAAACTGGGGTAATGAAAGTATATGGGTCATAGTGGACAGATTGACCAAGAGTGCCATTTCATTCTGGTAAGGTCAATCAGGATGGCACATGTTTTGGCTAAGTTGTTCATGAAAAACATCGTTAGACTGCATGGAATTCCTAGTAGCATCGTTAGTGATAGAGATGCCTTGTTTACTAGCGAGTTCTGGAAGAGCCTGCAGAGTGTGTTAGGCGCTAAGCTCAATATGAGTAACGCATATCATCCTCAGACAGATGGACAGACAGAGAGAGTCAACAAGGTCCTGGAAGATCTGTTGAGTGCTTGTGTGCTGGATTTTAGTGGTTCTTGGGAAGATCACTTACACTTAGTGGAGTTTTCCTATAATAATAGTTATCAGACTACTAGAGGAATGGCTCCTTTTGAAGCTTTGTATGGAAGGCCATGCAAATCATCAGTATGTTGGTTAGAGACCGAAGACAAGTTGGTCCTTTGTCTAGATTTGGTGAAAGAGGAGATGGATAAGATCGAGTTGATATGGGGAAGAATGAAGGAAGCTCAGTCTAGGTAGAAGAGATACGTAGACAAAAAGCATAAAGACCTTGAGTTCTCAGTTGGAGATAGAGTTTTCATTAAGGCATCACCAATGAAAGGTGTGGTTCGGTTCGAGAAAACCGAGAAGCTAGCACCGAGATATGTTGGACCATTTCCTATATCAAAGAGGATTGGGAGACTCACATACCGAGTAGAATTGCCGAGCAGTTTGGTTGGGGTCCGTAATGTGTTTTGTATTTCTCATCTTAGAGAGTGTGTTCATGATCCAGAAACTACTATCGCTCTAATCACATTGGAGGACTTAGTGGTGGAACTGGATATGACTTTGGTGAGGCAACCAGTTCGTTTTGTGGCAAAAGATGAGAATAGGTTATGGAACAAGATAGTCAAGTTGGTAAAAGTTCAGTGGAGCGACAACGTGAAGGACTGTAATTGGGAGTCAGAAGATAGGGTTAGGGCTACTTTTCCTAGGCTATTTTAGATGGTAAGTTCTATATAGGGTTTATATAGAATTTGGCTGGTAGATTATACTAGCTTTGTTTGCATGGGCTAAATGCTTGTTGTTTTGTCCTTAATGAAATTTCGGGGACGAAATTCTTTATAGGGGGAATCTATAATGCCCCTGGATTTTAATTAACATTATTTGGGATATTTAATTGGGTAAATTAAATAGAATAATGTGAATAATTAGGGAAATGAGATTAATAAATACAATGGTCGTGTCTTAATGAATGAACTAAAATAAGACTTAACTAAATTAAGAAGGAGGAATTTCCTAAGGGGTAAACTTGGAATGTGGCAATATTTCTTAGTATAAATCTCTTCCTCCACTTAAATAAGTTTTCACTCTCTCATTCATAACTCCTTACCTATATTTCGGCCGGCCATTAAAAGCTCTAAGAAGAGCATAAACTGAAGAAAAGGCTAAGGAATTAAAGATAGGAAATTATCTCATTCTCCAATCAACTAATCAGGGTGAATAATCATGTTTATCATCTCATTTTTCTATGTTTGGGTCGGTTATGGGTTATAATCAATTTATGTTTGTGATTTTGGTTAGGATATAACCATTTAAACCGTTGTTCGGATAAGACATAGGTGTTGTAAATGTTAATTGACTAAGTAACATGTTTTTATTCGATTTTGGTTAAATTTCGAGTTGTTTTGATCTTCATATTCTTTGACATTTTAGTATGTTCAAGTATATAAATTATCAGATTTTTGGGGATTTTACTAAGGTAATTAAATTATTTAAGCCTAAGGGCTAAACTGTAAAATTGCCTTCGAATTAGTCAATTCAGAGGGTTGTGATTTGAAAATTTAATTGGGGAAGAAGAATAGTGTTTTTAGAAAAAGGATAACTTTTGTATACATTTTACTATTTGGAAGTACAGGAAAAGGCTCCTCAACCAATCAAAATTAGACAAGCAAGATAAAACATCACTTCGGTAGGCCCAGTTCTGCCTTCGACCCTAACAAGCCTGCTTTTACCATTTTGATGAAGCCCAAAGGAACCTTTTGTCTAAGATGGAAGGTAAACAATTACCATCCGCCTAAGTCAAAAGGTAGGCATGGTGTCGAGGGAAAAAAGGGCGAAGGGCTGGGGAGGCTGCTTTTTTGTTTTTGAATAGAAACATAATTGCTTTTGAATAAGTTGAAGGGGGATCCTTCGACTCTATCATTTTATAAAATACTAATTTTTTTATATATTCAAGAAGAGGTTCGAAGGGGATCTTCGAAATTTAAACCTTCAAGAGAATTGATTTAAAATGTTTTCTAAAAAGGTGTTTTAATCCATTCTACTAACTCGAAGGGATGCCTTCGACAAAGCCGAAGGGAAAGAAGGGGAAGAAGAAGGGGTTACTTTTGAACCTCCCATTGTTTTTAAAGTAAAAGTATTAACACCTTTCCACAAAGTCGAAGGGTAAACCTTCCGACAAGGTCGGAAGTATACTTTCGAAGGGTTGGTTCCAACACCAACACTTCATTGTTTTTGAATGGTTTCGAGAGGTTTGATTTCGAAAGGTTTTGAAGAGGTTACCTTCAACGATCGCGAAAGGTTTTGAGTTTCATTACTTTCGAAATGTTTATAAATGGTGTTATAAGTGGGGATACCCCAGGCTTTCGACGAGGTCGAAGGGTAGAACCTTTTGACTAGGTCGAAAAGAAACCTTCCGACAAGGTCGAAGGTATGATTTTGTGATGCTTTCAAAAGAAAGGTTTCTGAAAGGGTTAACTTTAGATGTTTATTTGCTTTCGAATGAGACTTCATTTGAAGGGCTTTAAAGGGCTGTTTTTAGCCATTTTTTAAGTAAAATTTTGCTAATTCGAAGGGGTTACTTCAGAGGGTTATAGCATAAAATACTTGTCTTTGTTTGAATATGCAAGGGGGAACCTTATATAAAATGAATGTTAATAAACCTTGGGGGCACCCGGGTGGTTTAATGTTTTCGATACATAGTTTAGGGTTACAAATAAAAATATGCTTTCGAAAGTATACATTGGGGCAATGTGTTTGTATTTAATTTAACCTAATTGGGGCTACCAATGGGAATAGGTTAAACAGGTGGTATACGTGGGAAAAATAAATAATCATGGGGATCATGATGTTTTAATTGGCCAAGTGATGGGTTCTTGGTTAATGTAAGAAAACCATGGAATGTACGGTGGATAGCCCACATCAAATTTATAAAGTAAAGAATGTTTTGCCAAAGTTGGTTAACCTTAGGATTCGGCACCCAAGGGTTCATAGCCAACATAGGAAAACTATGGAGTGTGCGGTGGATAGCCCACACTATCTTTTATAAAACAAGGTACGATGGATAATCTGCATTTATTTTAAACAGATTTAGGATGGATAGTCCTATTAAATTATGATGGATAGTCATTTTAAAGGTTTTAGAGGGAGATTATAATAAATTGATTTTGGATGGGAATCTATTAAATTGCGTTTAGATGGGATATCTAATAAATGAGTGGATGGGATATCCAATATATATGATTTATGGATTTATTTCATATTATATTAAGACGAATCATTTTGGGTGTAGGGGCATAGTAAATGATTTGCATGTTTTGTTTTGGGTACTAGTGAGGGGTGAACCCGTCCCACTAAGTGGCGTGGTCTCACTAGATAATTATTTATGATAAGAGATGATAGGGGGTAATTCATACCGGACTTATTGTCTGACTCGAAGTTTGTGTTTCTCCACAAGCCTCGGGTACTCAAAATTAACTTGAGTAGTCTGAGAGACAGAGACTTTCAGGTTATTGGATGAATAAGCTTCCGGAAACGTGCATGAGGTAGTGTTAGCTATATAGGAGCTATTTTGTGTTTTCCGCTGTGATGTACTAAGAACTGTAAAGTTCATATTATTAGTTCTCTGATCATCATAAGGGGACTTCTTCATCTGTCGCTCTTATCGGATTTTGTACATATATATGTGATATGAATGTGGTTAACGTCTGGGATTATGTAATTAAAATTAAAATTGTAATTTGCATGAAATGAGAAATTATGTTATTGGAATTTCAAAACTTTTCATATTCATGTGTTCCTGTGTATCAATATTAACTATGCTGCATTCGGTTGCTAAGAAATAACAACTACGGACGACCACAACATCAGGAGCAATTAGTTTTGAGCCTTAGAAGGCGGATGTTACATGTTAACAGCATATACAGATACACAAGGAATCTCTAGGTCTAGAACAGCAGATGAAAGGGAAGGTTGCACTTCATTTGAAATATATCAATTTATTTTTTTGGGGTTTTGGAAGCAGAATTCAAAGCAACATGACAGGAGGTATTGATAAAAGATTGGAGTTTGTTAAGATGTATAGAAATATCATTTTCCTAAGAGACGGAAAGGTAGGTTTTATTATTCTTGTTAGAAATCATGTGGTTATGCTCATGTGCTGGTGGAACATCAAAAGGAATTGTGGACTTCTCTTCTTCTAGTTTCTCTAAGACAACAAATGGATTAGAAGAATTAGTAATCAGATTAAGATAAGATGATAGATTTGCATCATCATTATTCTAAATGATAGTTGCACTTTCAAATTCTCTGAGAAAATGAGTTGCTTCATCAGCACAATTTTCTACAGTTGCTTCATAATGTGTTAGTTGATCAGCTGCTTTAGAAACTTAATTCACTTCTGTTCTTTTGCTAAGTTTTCTTGTTAACTTTCATTTTGATATGTTTTACTGGTTTAGCATGTAGGTATTGCAGTTTTTGAGAAGGGGCATTAGCTTGTATTGTGTTTTATTAACCATTTTTGTTTGAATAGGTTGTTCAACCATAGTCTTTGTGCATTTTTCATGTGAGTGCATATCACAGTCTATTGAAGCATGGCCAAAAGTGTTACAATGCACACAAATAAGAGGCTTCCATGCATAATCAATATAAATTTCTAGAAATAACCATCTCCAGCATAAATGAAACCAGTTTGTTCTTTATTTGGCATAATTTCTATCAAACATTTAACATATTCAAGTCTCTCTTGCTTTTCAATAGCTTCATTGAAACAAATTAATCTTCAAGGTGGCAGGCAAGCCAATTTAGATCAAGAATCATCCAAGTTAAGTGAGGAATGTTATAAATATGCACCCATACAGGGACATTTTTAACTTGAGGTTGGACAGCTCTAGAAGCAGATTTCCATATGGTAATCACGAACGTTTGGCTTATATAAAGATCAGGTCAGAGTGCAAAATTTTTAGCCAATCCTCATCACAGTTGAATTTGAAAAGGTAATTTGCACCATCACATTTGACATCATACAGTCCTTCGAACTTCCAAAATCGCTTAACATAAGAAACAATAACCACGTAGTTGATTTTCTCACCAAGAAGGAAACCAACTAAGTAATCCTGCCAATAAGTTATACCTTCATTAATGACATCTTGAGGTGGAGTGAGAGAGTGGTGCCAGCATAGTTTAAGTCAAAATCTCATGGCGTATATGAGCCAACATTGTCGGGAAGAGATTTAAATAAATATAACCAAGGTTTAGAAGAAAGAGCACATTGAGAATCCATATCAAACTAAACATGACCTATTGAATAACCATCAAAAGTAGAAGGAAGAGGTGGAAAAAGTGGGTGAAGAGAGGGGAAAAGGGATAGTGGATCAAGAGGACATGAAGGAGGGAGGAGATGATGGGGCAAAAAGAAGGAGAAGGAATGGGAGGAACGATAGAAGGTGAGGGAAAGGCAAAAGAGAGGGATGGGACTGAAGACTTGGAAACCATTAAAGGACGTTGACTATTTTATGAATCTTTATTTTATTTTATTTATTTATAAAAAGCCTTGTTAAATTTATATAAATTATGTTTGATAAATGTATCAAATACACTTATGTGTGTATAGTGACGTGCACCATATATACAAGTGTACATGGTTAATTGTTCTGTGTATAGATGCTACGTTTTACACTGCAACAAATGCATTTATCACTTTGTATAAGCCTTCATTCTCCACAGTTTTAAATGAAGATTATATATATGTGCATACACACGCACATATATATATATATAATACAATAACAGTGGATATTTATTTAAATAATTTAATCAATTCAAACGTTTTGAATTAATATCTTTAAAATACCATGTGTTAGTAAATATCTTTGACCAATTCAGAGTATGTTGAATTAATATCTTAAAATATCTTATGGTAGTTTAAAATTCAACGCTAGACCCAGATTAAAGTAAATATTTAAATTCAAATTTACTTATGTATATATGCATATGTATGTATGTATATTCTTAAATAAAGTATTTTAAATATACACATGCAATTGTTTTATATTTTAATTTAATGTATAAACACACATAAGCTATTAGTATATATGTATATGTATATGTATATGTATATGTATATGTATATGTATATGTATATGTATATGTATATGTATATGTATATGTATATGTATGTATATGTATATGTATATGTATATGTATATGTATATGTGTGTATTAAATTTTTTTCAACCAGAAAGAATTTAAATACAAAAATCATTTTTTATTCATTTAATTTTACAAACGTTAGTCTATATAAAGATAATATATGTATGTATGTATTTATGTATTAAATTATAATATAATTTTCATTTAAAAATCCAAAAATACATATGTTTTAAATAAATTACTATGTAATATACTCATTATATATATAATTACATATATTACATTATAAAACTATTATAAAATAAAATGAATTTTGAAGATATAATTAAATATATATGATGTGGGCGAAATGAAATAACGGTTTAATGACGTTATCATTTGAGGTTTTTTTAAACTTTAATTTAAATATATAGACAATACAAGCTATAAACACATTCATTATAACAACAGTAATCTAAGTAGTATGAATAAGATAATTAACATATATAATAACAAATATTATCGAAATTGAAATGCTATCGGATTAATAGCCTAAAACTAGCACGTTGAACGAAGAAATGGTTCCTAGATCCAATCGAATCACCCTTAGAAAATGCTACAATCTAGATTACCACCTTAGATTTGGTTTATTTGATTTTGTCCCCAAATTTAGGCTAAACCTCCCTAGAACTCACAACTATAATTTGTGAAAATATGCAAAAGAAAATATGGTTTGATGGTCTTAAGAAGGGGCAAAAGAGGACATATTTTCTCCTTTCTTCTACTCGATCCTTTTTTGCCAATTCAAATCCATATTGAACCCTTTAAAGCACTCACCTACCAAGCTATGGTCGGCCATGTATAGGACTAGATAGGCCTTCAACAGTCCATAAGCCCATTAAGAAAATAATGAATTAAATCAAATTTAAATTCCTTCAATATCGTAAAGATCAATACATATATAATTTTATATAAGCACTAAATTAAGTATTATGGTACTTAAAAAATCTTATAAAATTTAACAATTATTAATTAGTTTGACTAATTTATAACAATTATAATTCAATTTAATCATGTTGTATTTCAAAGTAATTCAGCCAGCGATTAATATCGAACAATTCAAAAATTAACGTTCACCCGTCACCTTAGTAAGTAGTGTGACTATATGGTAGAATTTATTGCTTACACTTTTTTGGTAAAATTCAATTTCACTATTTTAGGCAGTACCTAGCAGTAACGATTATATACACCAATTCTCTTCTTCAAAACCCTATTGCATTTGGACTTGTACCCAACTATAGTCCTTATAATGCTTCCAATGTTTCAAATCATACCCAAGTATAGTCATTCGGTAGACGCTGTGCAATGATTTAACTAGAATCGAAGTGGAGTGTCCACATTGAAATCCAATAGTATTCTCAAATCGAGAGAACTATGTGATATCATCACTTCGAAATTCTCTATTTGACCTTAGTTATATTAACCAATAGAAAACTCTCAAGTGATTCATTTCATAATCATCTAATAACTATCAATACGTAACCCTTCGGCGTAACCCAACAACCATGAGTAATACACTACCGAACATTTGGAGAGCGTTACATACTCTAGCCCCAATGAATGTATCGATATTTTGTCTTGAAACGTCTTGACTGGGAATATTTTAGTTAATATGTTATTTTTAATGTGATGAATTTCTCATTATTACAACGTATTGTAATTAAATAACAAATTAACATATCCCTACATGACAAGTATATCATAGAAATTAAAAACTTTTTATTTCAAGTAAGATTTTCTTACAAGGCTAATAATTTATGGTAAATTACATAATTGCCCCCAAGGAGTACCTTTAAATTTATCGATCTTCTACTTAATTATGACTAATTATGGAACCTCAATCCTATCCTTTTATTCGGTTGTTTAAGTATCGACCGAGCAAGTCCCTTCTTGAATAGATCTGCTATGTTAATCAACTCTCTCCGATGTTGCTAAACTACCTTTATTATATAGAAATATTATGAGTATATGTCTCGACTTCAAGTGAGCTTTTAGGTTCTTTTATGATCTATATCACAACATTATTATCATATAACATTAACATAGGGCTATTAACGATTAGAATTACCCAAAGCTTAGTTATATATTTTTTCATTTACATTTGTGCATTGCTTTTATTGTGGCATTATTCAAGGCAATGCACTCATTTAAAAAATGGCCCAATATCCCAAATCTAACAAAAATGAGAGTAGATAATCAAAAATGAAAATTGAACAAAATAAACACAAATATTTTTACAGTGATTTGTTCTCAAATGATTGCCTATGTGCACTTAATTATATTACTTTTGGATTTATCACGAATACAAATGATTTTGCAAAGTTTTCAGATCTAGAAAACATGGTAATCTTAGGTTTAACAACACTTCATGGAAATGTTGGAGTAGGGAAAGAGAGTGATGAGTATGAGCCAAAAAGTCCTTTTCATGTTGTTTTAATTTCTATACTTATAGTGGAAATCGTCTGCCATAGTCGCTAAATCATGAAAGATCAGATAAGAGCTCGGATCCAAGTAAGTAGGAAGGAAGAACTAGTCAAATCTATGTATGGAAATCTTATCAATACCGACCCCAATCAAGTCAGTGCCGACCATATTTTTTTGGTGATGGACTACTCTTTTCTCATACTTTTGGTACACATGGTTTCCAAGCTTTGGTCCAAACATTGCTCCATCAAATCATGTCAGTATGGACATAATTTTTCCTATCTTAGACTTGTCATTTTTCTATGAAGTAATAGAGAAGTTTACTTAATTGATTAGAAATTAACCCCTTAAAAATCAAATCAGTACAAATCAAATCATGTCGGTACCAACATGATTATGGTCAATATCGACCATTTTTGAACTTGTCCAAATCTCCTCAAACTCTTGTGTTTTCCCCATTTCATCATTACTAACATTGCCTTAAGTTTCTAATCTCTTTCATCTTCATCTTGACATCTAAATTCACTTAGAAGTTGCTTTGTTCAAATGTTAGATAATGCTTTTCCCCCCAAAGTATGCTTTTGTGGAAATAAAGCACGCTTTGGATCAAGACAGGCGATATAGTCTCAATAGCGCAGGATTCATTGGTTGACGAACCATCACCTTTGAAGCATTGCATCTATTCCAAGAACAGTCATTCATCACTTCAATTTATTTGTATTCCGTTATTTATATAGCAAAGTTAAACCTTTAAATTGTCTGGAACCCATATCGTATTTTGATCAGGTAGGCCTTCTCTCTTTTCTCTCTCTTTCCACCTCTTCCTCTCTTTTTTATGCAATGACCACTCGGTACAGACCGGTACTGAAATGATTTCTAAAGAAGTCCTATAAATATAAGCATTTAGGAATTTTCTCCCTACCTTGATTCATTTTCGGACATATTACTTTTCTTCGTAAATTTTGATTTTGTGTTGCCACCGATATTCCACAACTTCTGTTACTTTCCTTATCATCAGTTTCTATGCCGCTGCAGCCTGAACATTGCCATTATGGACTTTATTGCCATTAGTTTCAAGTTGGCACTGATTTTTTTCAACTCTACATTTCATTTTTAAATCTTGAATATGTGGGTTGTTGATCAAAACCTTGGCTCTATGAATGCCGATATTACCGTTGTTTCCACTGTCGGCACTAACACACTAGAGTCAATCTATAGCTAACCTAATGTCAAAGTTTCTTATGATAAGCTCAAGTTGTAATGGTGATTTTGGGGATGGTTGAGATTGGCACTAAGAAAATGCCAAGCATTCCCAAGTTTTCATCTAAATTATTTCAAGGTTACCCACTTGGTGTTGGTCCTTAGTTCCTAAAGCCTCCGCCTTGAGTTCTTTCTTAGGCCTCTTTTTTACTTTACATGCACAACAAATATTTAAACAAAAGTGGTGTGATTACCCTTCATCAAACCTTTTGTCGACTATGGATTAATAGCTCGGTTTCGATGAGATGGTTTTGAGAAACGGTTGCATCGAATGCACCTCGATATCTGAATAGAACATACGTGTAAACATTTCAAGGAAAATGCACATCATTTTGGACAACCATTCCATTATCATCCACTCTGCGATAATGGGTAAAATCAAACACGCTTCCATCGTGCGATGGAGTTTGTTTGCCAGCATGAGCTGGCTATCTACACACAGTGTTCGCGTACATTGTGCTCAACACAAGACACACGTTACATAGACTAAAACTTCACACAGCCCCAATCAATGTGTAGAATCCGATTAGTCAATACACATCGACATCTTTGGATTTTGTACATCGACACACAGGTTTTAATTAAAGTAATTTATTAAAATAAAATGTACCTGACTCGCATTTGCCTTCAAGCTTTTCAGTTCAAAATAACCAAACGATCTCCTTGCTTAAAGGTTAGCACAAATCCTTCAACTCCTCTAGAAGTGGGTTCTTTTAGCATTCAAGCCATCATGTCTATTCCATTTGAATTTCGTCGTTCCCTAACAAGAGAACTTCAACTTCAGGCTATTCCAGCCGCATAACCTCATGGTCAAGCTTCTTGAATGGGTGAACGGCCCCTCTTATGGTCCTAAACAATCCTTAAGACCAGACACCATCCAAATTGATAGTATAGTCACTCCATTCAATATGTCTCAAACATGGGATTCTCAAGAAGGAGGTCTTCCTTCTAATACTTGACCAATGGGATCGTCTTCTCCTTTTGTCTATATAATATGCAATAAGTATACGTGTCTATCTAAAGCTGTACTGCCCTTCAATGACATCCTCAAGTTATTTCTATAAGAGATTGGGTTGGCTCCCACACAATTTCATCCTAATGGCTATGCCATGCACAACCCTTTATATGTTAAACCACCTTCCATGATTCGAGGAGCTCACATATCTTTTGAGCTTCAAGAAGAGGCCAAACTCGCCTTCACTGCTGATAGTTGAGGCCTCAACAATTGTAAGGTCATCGAGGAGCATCATAACAAGTATATTAACTTCAAGAATGATTATTTCTTCGTTCATTGTCCTCATGGATTCAACTGCTTTTAGTTAACCGGTCATAAGTCTTCTTCTCCAATTTACTTTCCATGCTTGGATTTTCTTCACCTATGTATCTAACTTCCTTTTTCTATCCTGCACAAATTTTCTCAAACATGAATTCAATGATGAACACACTCGGACTTTAGAGTTTTTGAAGGGAGTTTCTTATAAGTTTCGCACAACCTCCTATCTTCTTACAAATGTCCAACTTTGTAATATTAAATCCTATACAATGGACAAAGCGTTATTCCAAACAAGCTTCTTACCAAACGATCTCAAGTTGATATCGGTCCCTCTGCCCTCGATCATGATTTCGATAATGAATATCAAAGAGATAAAGAGGGTCAAGAAGGTGAAGCAAACACGGGTAACAAATAGAGAAGAGAAGAAGAGAATGTTGTAGAATAAGGAGATAAAGGAATAGAAGAAGGAGGAGAAGGGGAAGACGGTGAAGGGAAAAATGAAAGAGATGATGATGATGATGAAGAGTATAATCATGGTAAGGACGAATCATATGGAGGGACATCTCCTAAGGATACTATAGTCTCAGTATAGAGCTATTTAAAGCAATTAATAATCAAGTTGTCTCATTTTTTCCCCCAGTCCAAATTTTGAATAATTGAAGAGGCAACTCCTCCTATGGGCTCTTTTAGAATATCTTTAGTTCGCTAGGCGATCTTGGAAATCTTTCAGCCTTCGGCCCTAGGGGAGTTGGCTTTGAAGATATACTTTGAACACTGGCCTCCATGAATTTAGTTTCCCTTTTGGGTATATTCTTTCCAAGGGTGATAAAACTCCATCTTTGCAACCTTCCGAGCACAGTCCATGATTATTTAGGGAAATACTAGCACTTCACACACTTCTAGGATCACGAGCACAAGATACTTAGCATTTGTTCTCAATTTAGTGCCTTGGTTCTAATATATTCCTTTTTTTCAAGTACAGTGGGTAGAGATCATTTAGGTCACCTTTACTCGAGCATAGATTAACGCTGCTCCTCAACTCCAAAGAGGCATTATCAACGTCCCAACACCCATCAAGAGACCAACTTTAAATTGAGCAGGAAAGATAAGGAATACCAGTATAAGGAAGAATGGAACTGTCACCATGAAGAGAAAGAGCACCATAATGTTGAAAGAAAACAGTGCCACATAGATGAATAAAAGGAAACGTGTAATCATTTTGATCATGATTCTAACCATAATCATCCATATTCTCACTCTTTGTCGTCATAGCAACAACTCCCATCATCTCAACCTTCTTCCACCCCACCTCCTATCACTCGCATATCCAAAGGAACTTCTAGTCATATTGCTCTACCTCCACCCCCTGTAGACTAATCCCTAATAATCACTACAAAAATGTAAGTTGCTTTGCCTAGTTATTTCCCTAGAGGGGAAATTGTTTGACAGTAATGTCAAGGATATCACTCGATAATAAACAGGACATTGATAGAGCCAAAGAGATCATGGATCAACTTTTTGAATGGAAAAGGCTTGCTAAGGCCCTCTGTAGTGTCAATCAGGTCAATTAACTACTTATTCGTTCATTTGCAAAGAGAGCCAACCTGGTAAGATAATAGGAGGCTATAAACAAGAATTGGCTTACGTCACAAAAGAAAAAGATGAAGCACTAAAGCCAGCCAAGGACTCCAAATGTCTAACGGTTGAGCTATCAAAAAACCCAAATGCAAGTTACGATAGTTATAAAAGACCAGATTAAGTCCATACATGTTGAAAATGCCAAGCTTGAAGAGAATATCAAATCCTAAGAACAACAACTTACGATTGTTAGGTAGACATGAAGAGATTGAAAGTGAAATTAAAAGCTAAGAAGGACTCAAAAGTCAGACCCAAGTTGAACTTTTTGGCATCAGAGAAGAGATTGCAGAGCTCAAAGTGAAGGCCACCCAAACAAAAAAAGATATGGAAGCCAATCTTCAGCAATTCTTTACCATTGTTATAGAGATAGAAAATTTGAAACGGCTTGGAAAGCGCTGCCCACTCACACTGGCCTATGCTTATTTAGAGATCCTCCGCAGAGCTGACAAAGCTGGAGAAGACATCTTTAAAGACAATCTGAAGTCAATCTTTCTAGATGATGATGATGATATTGTAGCTCTAGAGGAAGGAAATGATATCTTGAAGGCACAAGATGTAGATGTAGGGAAGGCAATTGTTGAGGCTCTCGCTAGTCCCAATGCATTAGATCAGGCGGAAAAATCCACTCCTACTTCAAAAGAGCCTACAATAGACATGTCACTTCTATGGTGGCAACTTCTAAGGCTGTCCTTATTTAGACTTCTGTCCCTACTACGTCAAGTTTTGAAGATCCTTATCCCCTTCCTTTAGCTATTTAACTGACTTAATCTTCCGTTAAGGAGGGTGAGATCGGTTAATCCCCATCCGAGGATATTTAATTCAGCCAAGTTTTATCTCTTGTCTCTTCGGTCTTTGAGAAACTTCTGTTCCCATTAGAGGACGTTACTAACTTATACATTTATATTTATCAAATTACATATCACCCATTGCTCCACCATCACCATTGAGTTAAGGCTTGGGCAAAGTGCCATTATAACCAGGTCAACCTCCATCCCCATAATGTCAATCACCCTAGTTCCTCCTTCCATCTCTGGCCTCAGCATAGACTAAGTGAAAACAGGATAATAGAAGGATTAGAGGATGTTAATCTATCTCAAGAAGTAGAGGTGACAATCGTAAGCATGAAGGACCCTAGATTCCATTACAATGGCGAAGATGTTTAAGCATGACTTTGACAAGATTAAGATCAAACAAGAGCCTAAAATCAAAAAGCCTACAGTCAATTCTAGAAAATCTACTTCTACTCCCAAAGTCCCTTCATTGATGATAAAGCCTCTAAAAGGTCACAGTGCTGGTAATGGCACAAAATCCTCCAATCATGTTTCCATAGAATCATTGGATCTATTATATTGGACGACCAAAGAAAAAGCCTCTCCTTCTAAAAAGAGCTCCATAGGAAAAGAGAAGGAGGAAGCTGAAGCGATGTTTATGAAGAAGCATTGCTCCAATCTTGCTATCAATAGCTCTAAATGGGGAAGGAAGTATGTAATCTTCTTAGTTTTTTGAAAGATGGTTTCTTTTCATTCTTGTTATACTATGTTCTTTTTTTATTTCCAGTACATAGGCTATTTTTACACAGGAGCAGCCCCAACAATGTTTGAACAAAAGATTCATGTAAACAAAAAATTGCTTCTCTTTTCAATCTTTTGTTTGCTTACATTTCTACATCTTCTTTTTTACTTGCCTATATAATTGCCAATATATAACATGATCACCTGTAATTCAATCACATTTATATTATACATGCCTACATCTATGCAATTCCATTGTTTACTATAACCTATACATATAAATAACTCTCTACGATTTCTTAGTAGTATTTCATTATTTAGTTACGTTTATTACTGCCACAGTATTTCTTTCTTGTCTAACAAGACTATATTTGTTCGGCTAACTTAGTGGCCTATATTGTTTATCTTCATTCGATTGTATATAAGATTTTGTCACAGAAGCTTCTAGCTCCACACCACATCCTATTTCTAAGAAACATCATTTTATTGGTCTATCTTTCGACATTCATTCTTGATCCCGCCTATCTCTGGGCGGTGATCAAAATTATTCATAGATCTCATCACTTATATTATATGGCTTTTGGACTAGGTTGCTTTCAAACGAACCTAAATGTCAAGATGAAGATGAGATGGTTCTGGGACTTGGAAACACACTTAAAAGGATGGTGGAACAAGCTTTAAATGGTTAGACTTTCCAGAATAGGCCAAGTAACAGTTTGGTACATACCGCATTTAGGTTGGTACCGACCTGTTTCCAAGCACTACAGGGCACTCTAGAGCTGTGGCCTATGGATGGCTGGTTAAAGTGATTGTCCTAGGGCCCATTTCTGAAGAAGTAGGCGAACAACTCCAAAGAGCTCTAAAGAAAAGAAAAAGAACTAGACATGTTAGAATCTCTCCGTTACAACTTAATTTCTAAGGCAAAAGTGCTCGAAACTCGATTAATCGAAGCAAAAGAGTAGAGTAGAAGAAGATAACATAGCCAGTAGTCAACAAATCAGATTAGTATCGATTATTTCTAATCAGCACTGATATGATTTTATGACCATAGGGATTTCATCTCCCTTCTACTTTCTTGGATCTACAGGTTGAACTGCTATTTCATGACCCGAATAACCTTTTTGGGTGATTTCTCTATAAATAACAAGCATATAACAACTTAAAGAGGACTTTTGGCACATCATCTTCACCTTCTCTCTCCACTCAACCTTTTCACAAAGGAAGCTACTATTTGCTATTCTAGGCTATTAGAATTGTAAATCCTTTATTACAAAAAACTCTAAATAATGATATTAAAGTGGATGTAGGCCTCACATTGCCAAATCATTATAAAAATTCCCATGTCTCTTGCTTGTTTTATTTCTTAAAGCTAGACCTCTCCACTTTAATTCAAATTGGGGGTATTGTGCCACTTTTTAGCCAAATATTTTTATGCTTTCACCGAGAACGAGCTTCTCAGGAGTAGATGTAGCTATATATTATGGATTAGAGCATCCAAAGGTTTGATCTAGAAGTTTTTTCTAAAAGCTTGAAGAAATTTAATATTGGAAGTAATAACACCAATAAGAACATCTATAGCATTTGGAGCAATTGCTGGTGGAGATGAAGGGGATTCCCATGTGGATAAGGTGACTAACCATCTACTCCTCATGAGATGATGACTAAGGCGTAGTTTGACAAGTTGATGGCGGAGCTGAATCAAAGGATGAAATATAGGCATAAGGCTCTTTTCAAGAAGATGGATGCTAGCATAGCCTTGCCGACCTAGTAGTCTCAAAGACCCAAGAGGAATAGGAGAATAGCATCACCTACTGGATCCAGGAAATGAAATTCATCAATTTCTGGTAGAATAAAAGGAATCGAAAGCAAAAGTAGAAGGAACAGACTATTGGAGCAGCATGGAGGAATGCTAGAGGAAGTGGAAGGGCCATTGCTAAGCGAATTCAGATCAATATTGATCAGAATTAGGTCAGTACCGACCTGAATTTGAGGATCCTAGAGGGAAAGAGGCCCGAGGCCATTAACTTATCTAATTCTGATAATGATTTATAGGACGCTGGTAACAAAGTTGAACCAGATGATGGATTTTAGGATTCTAGTGTTCAAGCAGCCCATATAGAGCTAAATAGACATCAAAGAATAATTGAAGGGATGATTCTCTCAGAGACTGGAGAAACCAAGACATCAATGAGAAAACCAGGACCATTTGTGGAGTCAAACACTCGGTGCAACTCTTAATAATCGCCCTTCGAATAACCAAGCTAGTAAGGAACATATAGCGGATATGAATAAGCGGCTGCTGGAGGAAAATATCGGGTGAAGAGTGAAGATTGGGATTCTTCGCCTATTCCAACTTCATTCATGAAGAACATTTTAAGGGAAGAGTATCCTAAGAATTTTATGATGCCTTCAATGTCATCGTATAATGGGATGATCGATCCCAAAGAACGCTTGTTCAAGTATGTGTGGCACATGGATGGTGCCATAGCTATAGATGCGGTTGGATGTAGGTGCATCTCTATCTTTTTTGATGGGGTTGCATCATTGTGGTTTATCGACTCATGCTGAAATCCATTTCGCCTTTCGAAGAGTTAGCTAAGAAGTTCTTGGAGCAATTCAGGCTCCACGTTACTCAACCCAAGCATGTAATGTCCTTATCAGGCATTTCTCAAGGATGTGACAAGTCATTAAAGGGTTTCTGGGAAATGTTTAATGTTGTGCTTGCTGAGGTAAATATTCCAAATAAAACATGGTTTTAATAACTTTAGTACGGGATATACATCCGAACATGGATTCTGGGAAATGGTTGAGGATAAAGTAAGAAGGAGTTTCATAGAAAAGATTACCGCTTCTTACGTTTGGAAGAGGCAAGTAGAGTTGCTATAAAGACTGACGACGGATAGTTGAAGGAGGTATTTGAAGTAATGTAGCTATCAGACAGACTGGTGAGAGCATCTGCAATGTAGCGGTGAATGCTGATAATTCTAGTAATCGAAGAAAAAGGAACCGTAACACCTCGTAAAATAAACAATAAATAAATTAAAAGGAATTAATAAATAATTAAATAAGTCTCAAAATAGAGTTTGAGCAAACGTTAGAGTTTAGTTATGAAACTTGTACCATTACGTTCTTGGCACTTTTCTGAGCAACTTTCATATATAAAGCTTCGTGGTCGAAGTTCAAATGAAGAAGTTACCAGCGTTTGAAATTTTTGAATCGAAAATAATTCAAAGATTTAAAATAATAATAAATTCAACGGCTTTATATAATGTTAACAGCTAAACAATGCAGAACCGTGGGCCAATAATTCAATTGAGCTAGTCGATGACTAGCGGTCGACTCTTATTAATAGGGCGTTCATCCGGTCGGTTTAGGGCCAATTTACCTTGAACCTCGGCCAAATGACCCGGATTTAATAAAATTTAATTAAACCTTATCGAACAGAGAGAATTTATTTGAGCGTCTTTAAATAAAGGCCTAGCCCCTCACTTGTCTTCTCCTATTTTCTTAATAAAGTAGTGAAGCATAACCATTTCTCTTCTCCACCTATTTCTATAAATTATAAAAATAAGATATTTTGTAGGTGTGTGCCTATTGGAGAAGGCATAAAATAAATGAAAAGCAAAGAAGGGGTAATTCATCTCTACAAAAGAGGTGAAATCTAAAGTTTTAATATAAGATCCCCTCAATTCAAATCTCCTATTAGATTTATAATTCTCACATGTGTATAACTTACATACATACATTTTGGATTGGAAAGGAAAAAGGAGTCAATTAAAGGAATGGATTCAGATTTGGAAATGTTGAAAGCTAGAAAGGCGAGTGTTATGATTTATATATGACATTAAAATTTATACGGTTGAATTTTATTTGGTTATTATTCCTATGCAATCCCGTTGAATTTACGCATAAAATGAATATGTCTAATTAAAATTTCGTCTACTATTCTGTAAGTTATATAATTTTTATGAAATGACATATACACCCTAACTTGGAAATTTTGAATTATTATTCTCTAAAGAATTTAAAGTATGATGTTGATAAGATCATGACGTTTATTCTAGATTTATGTTGATTGGGTCGCGATTGTTTAACATTCATTTGAAATGACCTGATGTGATTTTGAATGTAAATTTCTATATTTAGTTTATTGGAAGGGTTAATTTCACAATTTAGTTGTATCTATTCTGTGTCAATTTTCACAGGCTGTCTGACTTCACAACTATGTATGAAAAGTGCATCGTTTGAAATAATAAGAAATATGCCTAAATGAAAGTGATGTGTAAAATAGGGATGACCTTCTCCGTACTTTGCACTGTTTATTTCAATAAAAATGAAAAGAGATAATTTCTTGTAATTACAAATGGGGCAGAAGTCCCACTTTTAGGTAGTTCATGGAAATTTATAATTGTAACGATTTCATTTCTAGGGAAGGACAGCTCCAATATGTTAAAAGGTGGGAACAAATATTCTTTGTAAAATTTACAGATAAGTGTAAATTCTAAAAATCCTAAATGTAGAAATTAAAGAGTTAAAAATAAAAATATGTATAGTCTGGTTTACTAATTAAATGTATATGAACAAAGTAAAAGATGAATTTAATAAATAAATATATGTATGTTATCATATTAGTTGAAATAAAATGTCAAAATAAAAAATAAAGTTATGAACTAAAGGACTATGGGGTTGTAATGAAAAATGGGCAGTAAATACAGTATTAATGGGAAATAAATGCTCAGTTAATAGGAAGTTACATAAATCAAATATGAATATAATTGTGTTTAATAGGATTAATTATAAAATTAAATATGATATTTATGAGGAAAACGGAATACACATAATAAATTAGATTTGAAACAAATAATAAATGTTATTAGTGATTGTCCAATTCGAATAATAACGGCCATTTATAAAGGATAATTAATTGTAAATAAAGAAATAAATGACATTTAAATGACATAAACGGAAACGAAAAATAAAGGTAATAAATGAATAAAATAAGAACAAGTTTAAGTAAGTAAGTGAAGAAATATCAATAATCGACTTGAGAGGTGAAATAATATCCATGGTTGAAATTATATGACCTCAATAATACGTTTTTGGCGGGTGTGAATTAGATACTTAGATTAATTATATAACTTAGGATGAGTTGGATATGTGAGGTCACCAGAGTTACACAACGAAAGTTTACCCTCTACGAGAGGCTACCCACAGTAATGTATACGTAATACTAACGTGGGACATCTCCAATTATAGGACCCATGGGGAAGATATACGTTCGCATATAGGTGTGGGAATATACCAAGGGGTTTGCCTCGGATTTGAAGTATTCAATGGCTTAGTACCTTTATGGAGGTCAAGGGGTTTACTTCGAGGATTAAGGTATTAAATAGCCATTGGGTCTGCCTCTTCCCTATTAAAGAATTCTTAAATAGCCTAGCTACGGTAGTGCCTAATTGGGAAATTAGGTCTGCTTCATTTTCAAACCAGAAATATTAAGTAACTGGAATGATCGTTTTCCTTGACTTGTATTA
Source organism: Allium cepa (assembly GCA_030765085.1). Taxonomy (NCBI): domain Eukaryota; kingdom Viridiplantae; phylum Streptophyta; class Magnoliopsida; order Asparagales; family Amaryllidaceae; genus Allium; species Allium cepa. The sequence continues at coordinate 807,707,716 of CM060938.1, forward strand.
GGTAACTCTAAACGGGATTTCGGCTGTGGGGGTTGGCAGACTATGTCAGTGTTGTTGATAAATTGGTATTTTAAAGTAGGGCCGGCATATGGGCTTTGACTACCATCGGTCTTGGGCTGTCGTTGGCAATGAGTTAGGTTATTCCCTAACAGATTTTGATTTCTAATAGTGTAAAATCCACATGGGATACGCAAGGACCTCAAAGTTTAATAGATTATTTATTTGTCAAAGGTGGGCTAGTTAACCCTTAGAAAAGCCTTTGGGATGTGTTAGTAATACAGCTAACTAAATTATGAAGTTGTATTTAGGAATCATCGGCCTTCGTAGTTTAGGTTGGTTGGTAACAATTACATTATGGAGGACCCACTTTTAGGTTAATGTGTTAAATGATGCAGACCCACCTTCTCCCTATTTAAGAAGTATTAAGTGGCAGAGTTTCCTTTTTAAGGAATATAGTGATGTTTATATATGTATATATATGCGTAAATATGGTTACACATTAGGGAGGTTGAATATATCGTATGAGGCATGCATGTAGACTTAAACGGACAAAATGCCAGTAATAAACATAACACTTAAATAGAAATCAATCGGCTAAACTAGTGTTACGAACAAAGTATGTAATTTACCAATCACAAGAACGTAGTTCTGATCCCTTTCTGATTACATCCCATATGATAAATTTAGAGGGACAAGATATCGTGCAAGATGGGAACAGTCGGTAGATAGGTCTTCTCATTCATGCTTGGCACTGGTAAGGCAATTAGGTATCCAAGGAATAATGTTGATTCCAAGGTATTAGCCATAGTCATTCAATATGTTTTGTTATATTTTTCTACTCTGTTATGAGTTTATGTAGATAGCTCTCTGATATACTTATATACACCATCAACACCAATGATCCATACCTTAGTGGATTCGGGTTTTTGATTTAATCGAAAATCAGATCTACTATGGTGTGGGTTGCTACATTTGGTATCAGAGCCTAGGTTAACTGATCATAAGAATTAGAACATGTTGAGTGAACATATTTGTACTTTTACATATATATATATATATATATATATATATATATGTATTGCATGCCATACTCTATAAATCTCGATTATAGAGGTAGTTGCAACCTTATTCTGAAAAGATAGATAAGATGGAATAAAAATTGAGTTAAATTTATACCGTACCCTGATTATCCTAAGGGATGTAGGTTGTACCATAAGGTGTTGACTTAAGAAGAGCACGAGCATGATATAATTGAAGATGCATGGTACTTGACTTCTTTACGGGGACTAATAGACCTACGATTGTAGATTTCGTTAGATTGTCGATTGAAGATGTATATTTCATCTAGATAGATGGAAAGTAAGAAGCTACGCGTTGCAAGCATCTGGAAGTAAGGTATAAAAAGAAATGAATGAGTTCCCACAAGAAGGTATGCATTAATCACCATAAGACGATAGCCAGATTTTCATGTCTTAATGAAGACAAGTTAAGAATAATTGGAAAAGAAGAAAAGCCTAAAAGGAAGGGCAAATAAAATCCATTTTCGAGTTCGACCCGATATAAAAAAATTAATAAAAAAATTAAATTTTCTTAAAATATTTGAAATTACTTTCAAAGAATTCATTAAAAACAAAAGAACCTTATCCCCTAAAAAGTTGTTGTTTTTGAAAAGTAGGTAAATACTAAATTTTTCGCCATATAAAATATCCTTTAAAAATAGATTCTTTAAAATCTAGAAAATTTAGGAAATTTAAAGTAAATAAGCTATTTAGAAATTTCTAGGTGAAACTTAAATTGACTAGATTAAAATATCAATTAAAGGTTTTTTTTTATAATGGAGCCTTTTCCTTCTAAAATAAATGGAAAATAGAGCGTACGTTCAGCTCGATGATTTTTCTATTTTTGTAAATTTAGATGTTTAAAATTCATTTTAAGGGATGGATAAATAGAAATTGTACTTGATTTAAATTGGATAAAGAGAATGAAAAGGTAAAAATGCCTAATAATGAAGGTAGGGAAATAATCTCGTATAAGGAAAATACAAAGAAAATATTACTAAAATAGATTTATACACAAAAAGCAAATTGTTTCACGTTAATGAAGAAAACGATCAAATAAAAGAGCTATATAAGGAGAAGTAATTTAAATAATAGCAATATAAGTAGAAGGATTTGAATAGTGGCGCCATTGGAAAATTTAAACAGAAACAACATTAGGAATTTAGAATAAAATAATATCACTAATCTAATTAGAAAAACAAAGGAAAAATAAGGAAAACATCGATTATCTCCATAAATATGTGCAGCAATTGCACATATCTTTTAGTAGTCTCCCTCATGTGCTATTATAGTCTTTGCTAAGGTTGAAAAGTGGAAATATCATGAGTAACAGGAAAATAATAGACTCAAATTGTCTTTTTCTACTTTAACTTTTATTATTAAACTTATAAAAGATGTTTTAGAAACACTATAACAGTGCATTTTTGAAAAATGGTTTGGTATAACAATTTTTGAATGCAAAACTGATTAAATGGTTCAAGTTAAAAATCCTATCTTTTTAGAAGTAAATATCCATTGTGAAATGACCTTAAGGGGAAAATTGATTTAATGACAATTCATGCAATAAAAACTTGGATCTTACAATTTTAAAAGAAAGAAATAATGTGTTGTTTAAAGGAAATGATCTTTTTTATTGCTAACATTGACTTTTCAACTTTACATATAAACTTACTTTATAAATCCTAAATTATAGTTTTAAAAGTTATGACACCTATAGTTAAATTTGATTAAAATATGGAGTTTTTCATGGCTTCTTTTAGAAACCAAGCAATTGTTGAATTTAATAAAAAGTTTCTAAGTTTATATTTTTACAGAAAAAGTTTTCGGTTAAGTACTTAATGACTGTGAAGTTTAATAATTTTTTAAGGAGTGGTTAAAACCAAATCAGCTTTGATATGAAGTAGATATGGATGACTGCCTAGGTAAGATGAGATAAAAGTTAAGGCTATGAATAAAATAGCTACGAATGCTCGTAAAGTAGCAACAAGGAATCCTTATAGAATATAAGGAATGTTAGTATGAATCTAAGAATGTTATGTTAGATATGTGTGAAAGCCATAAGAAGAAACCACAAATGAACAGAGAATGGTATCAAAGTACAATTTTGCGAATCCTAGATTAAAGACTAAGGATAAAGAAAATAAATAACGAAATTTGCATACCATCAAGAAAGTTGGATTAAAAGAAGATAGCAATATAATTGGAGAAGAGGGTAATGAGATAGCAAACACACAAAGAAGATATCGGGTGACTCAGGATTAAAGAAGGCAAGATTGGTAGTAAGGAAGTTATTCTGCTAAACCAATTCTCCGATGAGTTATTCTAAATGTGCATAGTCTATTTTTCTTACTAACTATAGTGTAGAGATGCGCAATTTATCCTATTATTGGTTTTATTAGTTGAAGTAATGGATGGACCTTATTTATTAGAAACCAAAAGCTAAGAAGTGATGGGGTCACAACGTCATTAATATCAATTGATGTTGAAGGGCCGCTTCCGTCACTTGTTTCTTTGAAGTTAATTAAGCTGTAATCCCTAGTTATCTCCTTTCAGGTATTGGAAATGAGTATGATATGATATGAGATAAGTTGACTTTTTGGATGAGTTTTGACCGCTACGTACTGAAAAATAGTACAAATAAGGAAATCCTATAAGAATGCTTAAACAGCTATGAATGTATAGTAAGGATGGAAGTTTATAAAATATATTATAAGAAATTAATTAAGTTAGCAACCAAAAATAAAAATGATTATGTCCCAATAACTTTAGAATTCTATAAGAAATACATTTTAGCAAGCGAATGACAGGAAAGAGTAGTTTGGAAACTCAAGTGTCACTACCTCTATGGCTTAAACGTTAAAATTTATAAATATATTTGTGTGTTGTTTGTTGTTATGAAATAAAATAAAAAGTTTTCAACAATTTAATACTAACTATGTAATATCTTACGATCAATCATATGTGTTGACTCATTGATTGAATCATGATTATGTTAAGACGTGGCTTGATTTGTTTTAAAGATGTAAAGGCAAATCTTTTAAAAAATTATGTTCGGATAAAGGTATTTTAGAAACCTCAAACTATTTTATAAATTTAATTGAAAGAAAATGATTTTAAATGAAAAATGAGAATTTTTTTGATTTTCAAATGCCATAAGCTTAGCGTATGGAGGGTTGTGTGATAGTAAATATGAATTTTATTATTAATATGAAAGTATACAAAACATGGATGATAACAAGGTAAGAAGATGTTTTATAATTTATATTTCCATACCTTGTTGATCATAATCAAAACTAATTTAAAAATAATTCTATTTTAATATTTGAAAATAAACCTCTTTATGCGAATTGTACTTAGAAAAGTTGGAAAAGATTTAGGATCAAAGGAGAAAGTTCCAAGGTGCAATGGAATTGGTACAGAAAAGAAGGGTAGAAATATAAAATTCTTCATCTAAATTCCTTTTCTGACATAAGAGTTTAGATTTAGAAAAATTGGATTTTCAAAATTTTGGATGTTAGAAATTATGTATTAGATATTGGATGGTAGGGATTGGATGCAAAATTGGTTGAACTACACTTCTATTCGTAGAAGTGCGGAAATTGTTGTGTGAAAATAAGGATTTTGATTTTTGAAAACTTGCATACATATAGAACTGCCAATACATATAGGTTGTTTGCACCATATTTCAAAGTTGTTTTAAAGAATACATTCATACAGGAGGCGTTTATTTAGTGTTTCAGCATACATACCATATATATTGTGACATACCATGTACTTGTAGTCTATTGGCTGCAAAATTGGTTATACATAAATTGATTGAATGGTTTAAAATGGTTGCAGTTATGTTACATTGCCTTGTCCTTGAGGAATTTCGGGGACAAAATTCATTTAAAGGGGGAGGAGTGTAACACCCTATAAAATAAATAAATTAAAAGGAATTAATAAATTATTAAATAAGGGTCAAAAATGGAGTTTGAGCAAACGTCAGAATTTGGCCACAAAATTGGATTATTACTTTTATGGCATTCTTTTGAGCAGCTTTCATATATAAAGATTCACGATCGAAGCTCAAATGAAGAAGTTATCAGTGTTTAAAAATTTTGAATCATAAAAAAGTTGAAGATTTACAATAATAATAATTCAACGGCGCTATATAATGTTAACCACTAAACAGTTCAAAGACCGTGCGTTGACAATTTAATAAAGTCAATCGACCGCTATTAATAAGGTAGTCGACTGGTCGATCTAGGGCCGACGTACCCTGAACCTCGGCCAAACGGCCCAGATTTAATAAAATCAAATAAAATCTAATCGAATAGTTTGAATTGATTCGAGCACCTGTAAATAAGGGCCTAGCCCCTCACTTGTCTTCTCATATTTTTTGAATAGAGCAGCGAAGCTCTACCATTTCTCTTCTCCGCCTGTTTCTAGAAATTATAAAAATTAGACATTGTTAATGTATCTATATATATATATATATGTATGTATGTATGTATGTATATATCTATGTATGTGTATATCTATGTATGTGTATGTATGTATGCATATGTATATTGGAGAAGACAAACAATAAAAGAGAAGCAAAGGTAAGGTAAATCTATTCTACAAAAGAGGTCATATCTGAAATTTTAGTATAATCTCCTTTCAAATCTTCTATCAGATTTGTAATTCTAATGGGTATGTATATACCTTATATGTATTTTTGGGTGGAAAGTAAAAGGGAGTTAATTAAACGAGTGAATTTTGATTTGGAGATTTGCAAAGCTAGAAAGGCGAGTGAAAATTACATGATTTATATATAACATTGAAATTTATATCATTGAATTTTATTTGATTATTATGTTTATGTAAGACCCATGGAATTATAGGCTTAAAATGAATGTATCTAATTAAAATATCGCCTACATATATTGTAATTTATGTAATTGTGATGGAATAGCTTGTACACCCTAATTTGAAATTTTAGGAAATTAGTCCCTTAAAATTTTAAAGTATGATGTCAGCAACATCATGTAGTTTATTCCAGAGTTAGGTTAACTGTGTTGCGAATTGTTTAACATTCATTTGAAATGACTAATTTGACTTGGAACGTAAATTTCTATATTTTAATTAATTGGAAGTGTTAAATTTACAATTTATTTTGTGTAAATTTCCATACACTGTCTAACTTCACAACTGTGTATAAAAAGTGCATCGTTTTGCAATAATACGGCATATTCATAAATGGAAAAATGTATGAAATACGGATGTCTTTTTCGTTGTTTGCGCTATCTATTTCAATAAAAATGAAAAGAGAAAAGTCCTTGTAATTTCAAACGGAGAAAAAGTCCCACTTTAGATAGTTTATGGAAAGTTATAACAGTAATAATTTCCTTTTAAGAACAACTCCAATGTATTAAAATATGGAAACAAATATTCGGTGTAGAATTTACATATAAGTCTACATTCTAAAATACCTAAACGTATAAATTAAAGAGTTAAAAATTGAAATATATAGTCTGGCTTACCAATTAAATATATACATGCAAAGTAAAAGTTGAATTTAATAAAAATGTCTATTAAGGTAATGGTTACAATAAAATGCTAAAATATAAATAAATCAATTAACTAAAGGACTATAGGGTTATAATGAAAAAGGGGCTATAATTACAATATTAATGGGCAATAAATGCACAGTTAATAGAAAGTTAAAAAATCGAATAGGGACATAAAAATGCGTTTAATGGGTACATAGTGAAATATGGCATTTATGGGGAAAACGAAATAGGCATAGTAAGTTAGACTCTGATTATCCAATTTGAATAATAATGGCCATTTACAAAGGATAATTAATTGGAAGTAAAGAAATAAATGACGTTGAAATGACATAAATGGAAATGAAAAATAAAAGCAATAAACATATGAAATAAGAATAAGTTCATAATAAATAAGTGAATAAATATTAATAAATGGATCTAAAAGGTGGAATAATTTCCATTATTGAAATTATATGGCCTCTATAATACATTTTTGATGAGTGTGAATTAGATACTTATATTAAATATATAACTTAGGGTGGGTTGGAGATTTGAGATCAATAGAGTTACACAACGAAAGTCTACCCTCTATGAGAGATTGCCTGCACTTTTGTATACGTACTACTGATGTGGAACATCTCCAACAATAGGACCCGTGGGGGTATGAATTCGCATATAGGTATGGAAAAATATACTAAGGGGTTCACCTTAGATTTGAAGTATCAAATGGCTCAGAACTTTTAGGGAGGTCAAGGGGTTTACTACGGGGATTGAGGTATTAAATAGAAGTTGGGTCTGCCTCCTCCTTATATAAGAAGTCTTAAATACGACAATGCCTAATTGGGAAATAGGGTCTACTTATTAAGTAATTGGAGTGGGATTTTCCATGACTTGTATTAGGTAAGTCTAAATGGGATTTAGGCTATTGGGGTCACTGGGCAATGTCAGCATTGTTGATATACAATTATTTTGTAGTAGGGCAGATATATAGGCTTTGACTACCAGAGGTCCAAAGTGGTCATTAGCAAAGACTTGGGTTACGCCCTAATGGATTTCGCTTCCTACGAGTGTAGAATCCATATATGATGCACAAGGATCTCAAAGTTTAATTAATTATTTGTTTATCGGAGGCTGGCTAGTTAACTCTTAGAATAGTCTTTGAGATGCATTAGTAATACGACTAACTAAATTACAATGTCATGTCTAGGAGTCATCGGCCTTCATAGTTATGGCCGATTGACTATTGATTATGTTATGAAGGGCCCGCTTCCGGGTTAATGTATTAAATGGCGTGGACATACCTTCTCCCTATTTAAGAAGTATTAAGTTTCAGCATTTCCCTTTTAGAGAATATACCGATGCTTATATATATATATAATTACACATTGGGTAGGTTGAATATCTCATGCGGCATGTATATGGACATAAACAGATAAATCGTGAATAATAGACATAGCACTTAACTAGAAATTAATCGGCATAAACTAGTGTTATAGATAAAGTATGTAATTTGTCGATCACCGGAATGTTGTTTTGACCTCTCCTCATTCTAACCTACATTATAGATTTAGAGGGACAAGATACTGGTGCAAGATGGAATATCAGGTGGACAGGTCTTCTCATTTATGTTTAGTACTGGCAAGACAGTTAGGTATCTAAGGAATAATGTTGATTTAATGTATTAGCCTTAGTCAATATATATATGTTCAATTATATTTTTCTATTTCATTGTGAGTTTATGTAGATAGTTCTCTGATTATTTCTGTTTATTTCAAGTTACCAATACCAATGATTCATACCCTAATGGACTTGGATTTTCGATTTAGTCGAAAATTGGGCCAACTAAGGTGCAGGTTACTTCAGGAATCAGGATGCTAGGGGTAGGTGGAATGATGCCAAAAAGCATCCAAAGAATATTAGGCCAGATGAGCACATGCCTCTATATTATACACCTGAAAACAAATACCTTGCCATACAAGGCATGGAAAAGTATAAGAAACAGCATAAGAGAGAGGAGACCGAGGCATAAAATCATCCTAGGAAGTTTTGTAGATTCCATAAAACTCATGGACATTATACAAATGAGTGCAAGCATCTTTGGGATTTCATTAAAGAATTGATACAAAATAAGAATTTGCAATAGTATGTTAGAAAGCTGCATGATGTCAGGCAGAATGATAGACCACAAGGGTCGGACATCCAGGGGAACTGGCCTCAACCCAGTAGAGAAGGGCCTAGGCAACAAAATGGAAGAATTTTTATAAACATGATAACCAGAGGACCTTATACATAGAGAAAAGTTGGAATGAGATTAAATGGTATGCGAGTTCGATGAGGCGTGTAACATGGAAAGTTGCTTTGCGGTTGAGGACGAAGCTCCAACTAAGTAACAAATGTTGATGACATATGACATTGTCTTCCCTAATCAGGATTCTGAATGGATTGAAGTCACAACTTTGATCTCATGGTTATAACGACTGTTATAGGCCTTGCTACTGTGCACCTAGTTTTAGTGGATTATAGGAGCTCGATAAATATTCTATTAAGGAGACCTTTGATCTGATGAAAACGAGTTTAAAATATGTTAAGTCCTGTAAATCCAATATTCATAAATTAACTATGTAGCAACCGAACCTATCGAAATTATTGATTTGTTCGTGGAATTGGGAGATGGAGACCACAAGATTGTGCAAGTTTAGAAGTTTGTGATTGTTTATGAGTATCCAGCGTATAATGCCTTTTTGGGCTGATCGGCCCTTGCTATTTCAAAATAGCACTAAAATTCCCTATGGAAAATGGGGCTGGATCGGTTCGAGGAGACCATAGCGCTAGCCTGGAGTGTTACGTCGTCGAGCTCAGAGAGGCAAAGCGGCTGGCAAAAAGAAAGAATGCAGAGAAAGCTTTCTGCATTAATAACATAGATGCATAACAATTAATGCCCACACCCTTTGTTGGGAACCATAACAAATTTTATAAGTATATGGATCCCAGGAAGCAGCCAGGGGAAGTGTGGGCAGCACCAGCTGAGTTGACAAACAACGTTCCGATCGAAATGGATGATCCTACTTGGGTCCCAAAGAACGGATATTTACTCAGTGCGGGATTTGGAAGGAATTAGTTAGTCTTATCCTAACAAACCTAGATGTATTTGCTTGGACACATTTGGATATATGTGGGATATCGCTAGAGATAATGTGTCATGCACTTAATGTGGACCTGAAGTATCCCTTGGTAAAACATAAGAGATGCGGTCTAGGTCCAGAGCGATTTGTCGCGTTGAAGGAGGAAGTGGATTAGCTGAAGGAAAACAGTTTTATCCATGGTGCTTTGTATCCATAATGGGTATCAAACCCTATGTTAATCAAGAAAGAAAATGGGAAATTGCAAACATGTATAGATTACTCGGACTTGAATAAAGCATGCTTGAAGCATAACTTCCCGCTGCCGAGAATAGACCAGCCAGTGGACGAGACCATCAGACATGAGTTACTTTCTTTTACGGATGCTTACTCTAAATATAACCAGATATTGATACATGTCACAGATCGGGAGCACACAATTTTTATGACGGATCAGCGATTATATTGTTGCTGAGTAATGTCATTCTATTTGAAGAACACCAAAGCCACTTACTGAAGATTGGTGAATTCCATGCTCAAGGAACAAATCGGAAGGACGATGGAAATATATGTTTATGATATGCATACGAAGTCACAACTATTTATGAACCATATAGATGACCTTTTAGAGATGTTTAAAGTATTATGGAAATATGGGATGAAGTTAAATCCATTGAGATGTTCCTTTGGAGTTGCATCTGGTAAGTTACTAGGATTTATCATGAATTCAAGGAGTTTTGAGGCCAATTCAAAGTAGATTGATTCCCTAAAGAATGTAACTGCCCCAACCTTGAGAAGGGCGATGTAAACCTTGAACAGGAAGGTTACCTCACCGAGTTGGTTCATCTCAAAGGCAATTGATAAGTGTATGCCATTCGTCGATACCCTCAAAAAGGAGAAAGGAAAATTTATATGGGTAAAGCATGTCAGGACGCCTTTGTGGAATTACCAAGGTGCATGGAAACGCCACTGATCTTATCCAAATCTTTGGATGAAGAGGATTTGTTCATCTATTTGGCAGTTTCTGCTCAAGCACTAAGCGTAACATTGGCATGTGAGAAGGAAAAGATTTAGAGACCATGTTTTTAGATCAGCAAGAGATTTACACGAGCTAAAAGGAACTATCCAAAGTTGAAAAACTCCCTTTCTGCTTGCTGATAGCATTAAGGAAATTGTGGCCATGCTTCCAAGCTCACCTCGGTAAAGGTGCTTACGAATCTTCCTTTAAAGTAAGTACTGCACTGACTCGAGAGTTCGAGAAGGTTATTGAAATGGAACAATGAAATGAGACAATATGACATTACTTACCATTTAAGAAGGGCGATGAGTGGACAAGCATTGGCCGATTACATCGTTGAATTTACAGCCTAGGACGGAGAAGTGAAAGATGATATGGTCATACTTTCTCAATGGAAACTATCCGTAGATGGAGTTTTGAATGAACACAATTCTGGGGAAGGAGTGGTACTCATGAATCCAGAAAGACGATCGATTTGCTATGAATTGAAGTTGGAGCTTCCCAAGACAAACAACAAGGCTGAGCACGAAGCATTGGTAGCGGGACTTAAGATAGCAAAGGAATTAGGGGTAAGGATGCAACACGTATTCAATGACTCCCGATTGTTGGTTTGCTAGGTAAAGAAGAAATTCCAGGCCAAGGGTAGGAGACATGGCTCTTACTTTATGAAGACACTGAAACTACTAAATGGTATAAAGCGTTGCAAGATTATGCACGTCCTCGGTGAAGATACGAAAGCGGATTCACTAGCCAAGTTTGCGAGCTCTGTAGAAGCGTAGTTGATGGAATTAGTTCCAGTAGAGTTTTTATCGGCTTCGAGTATCGACCAGATGGATGTTGACTAGATTTTGGAAACGTGAAGGAAAAGGAGTCATGAATGACTCTAATCAATGGTTATTTTCTTAGGGAACTCAGAAATAAATGAATGATGAAAACTCACTTGAAAGGTTCCATAAATTATAATGTAAGGAGTACTGTACAAGAGAGGTCTCTCAACCCCTTGCTCTGATGTATAACCATGGATAAGCCTAGGAAAATCCTTATGGAAATCCATGAAGGTAGCTGTGGTGACCACACCAGGTGCATACGTTTGCAAAGAAGAACTTCGTTATAGATCCTTCTGGCTAACAATAAATCAAGACACTGATTACAGAAAATGATGCGACCAGTGCTAGAGGTTTTCAAAAATTCAAAGAGCTCCATCCACAAAGCTTATGCAAATGGATCCCATATCTATTTGAGGTTTGGGGAACTGATATAGTCGATGTGCTACCGATGTTGAAAGGAGAAGCTAAGTAGCTATTATTAGGGTGGATTACTTAACAAATTGGGCTGAGGTGGAATTGCTTGCCATGACCACAACAAGAAAGGTGATCTGCTTTGTGACGAAGAATATAACTTGAACATTTGGAGCTCCCTAAAAAATTATAACTGACTATGAAACTCAGTTCGAAAGTATCAAGTTCAAGGATTTCTGCTATTGATACGAGATTGATAACATCATTTTGGTAGTAGCATACCTATAGGAAATGGATAGATGGAGGCAGAGAATAAAATCATCAAATCCATTTTTAAGAAACGATTAACTAAAGCAAAAGGCAACTGGGTCGATAAGCTTCCACCTATATTGTAGGCATATCGGATGACTCATTAGTCTATGATTGGACATACTCCACTCACTTTAACCAACAGATTAGAGCCCGTGATTCCGATTGAATTGAATGTCATTTCACACCAAAAAAAGCACTACGAACCCAAAGTAAATGTGGAATTCTTGCTTGAGTCCCTCGATGTGATTGATGAAAAGTGAGAAGAGGCGAATTAAATGTAGCTACTCACCAAAAAAGAGTAGTATGTCATTTCATAACCAAAGTCAGAAGTCATACCTTTGAGGTAGGGGATATCATTTTGAGATGAGTTCTCTAGGTACATGGGCACTTGGTCCGAATTGGGAAGGCCCTCATCTAAGTAAACAAAAGCTTAGAGATGGAACTTTCAAGTTGGCCACTATAGACAGAATCCAAACCCCACAGACATCGAAAACTTACTTGTTGTGGTGTTTATACTTAGATTTATTTAGTTTTTTTGCAAATAATCCACCTTAGTGAATTGGGGGCAATGTAATAAGGCAGACTTTCCATTTATTTTGTTTACAAATAAAGTAGCTTCTTAAATCAATGGAACCGTGTCCTTGTTAGCAATATCTTATGCTACATGATTAAGAGCATAATCAAGTACCCAGAGTTAGATACTGACTCCTTTGATCTAGGATCAGGATAAAGGAGTATAATCGTAAAGGTCGATCAAATATTTCGACCCTATCCCTCCGGTGTTGCCTAATACGCAGAGATAGGAAAATCAACGAGGGATGCCTATGATTAGGCAACTTAAATGCTAGTTTCCAAAGGTAGAAACCAATGCAATGTTAAAATAATTAATGACCGCACTTGCAGTATGGCATGATATGGTTGGCCAAGGATAAGTGAGCATGGTCAGAAGATACTCCTAGTTGATGCCCGAAGATAGGTGAGACCGAGAGCGGATATCCAGAAATAGGCATTCAAATCAGGGTCTCGAAGATAGGAAATATTGTAAAGTTAGGATTTTCATGACTATGCATGCCTCCTTGTAGGACATGATTGGCTGAGGATAAGTAAGGGTCGTCGATTAATGCTTTAAATCAGCGCTCGAAAATAGGTGAAAGAAATGTGTGCCTAGAAATAGGTACGATCGGACTCATCCAGTCTAGGATTAGGGACAAGAGAGTACAAACAGATGGGGGCAATCGGATAATTTGTCTCATGTTATTAGCCTTAGACCAATGCTTGGATATAGGTAAGGTCGAAGGGTGATACTAGAATCTTGGCATTTGGAATGCCAAGTCTTGGAGACAGGACTCGATGTGTAATGGAATTAAAAAAGTACGACTCCACTCATGTCCCAGTAGGACATGCTTGACCGAGGTCGAATGGTAGAAATCAATGGATAATATTGACCACACCCCAAGGTCAAGATGTCAAGATATAAATGCCCAAACCAATGTTTTTCGAAGATGGGAAATAAGCGAACTCGATTTATTTATAGTGTTTTAATGGACGAAAGAAATTCGACCGAGGGTAAACAGGAACAACTGCAGAGTTGGTTATATATTAGTTTTTTTGGCCAAATGGAAACACTTTAGCAGTAATAAACTTAGGTGAATAATGGAATATAGTTAAAGCAGTTGTAGAAATCTTACTAATGTGTACAGAGATGTAGTAAGCAAATGCAGTGCACAGACACATGCATGTATAATATGGATGAATTCCAGTTCAAGCGATTGTATTATATATGCAAGCAGGTGTATATAGGTAGGAAAAATATATGAAATGCAAATGAAGCAGAGATTAAACACTAAAATAATCTTTTATTACATTCGATTATATGTACTTCAGTTGCAGGGACTGGTCCCATACGTTCAAAACCTATTTACAAAAGAAAAACAAATGGTGCAATAAAAGGATAAAAAGAAATCATCTATTCATCATCAAAGGCCTAGTGGAATGCCTACTTGTTCTGCTTCTTCTCACCCTTGCCGATTTTGGTGCCCAAACCATTATATGGTCTCTTTTGGCCCTTATCATCCTTGGATTTTCCTCTGGGAGTGCTAGCTTTAGAGGGAGTGGTCTCTTCTTCGGTAATTGTAATGGCCGGATCTTGGGGCTTGCCAAGGGAGGCATCAGATATGTCTGTAGAGGCATCAACAATGCTACCCTTAGGAGGCCTAAAGGTAAAAGGAAGAATTCTCAAAGTAGGAATTGGTTTTTCGGCATCAGGGGGCTTTTCTAGTCCATGCTCAATCTTGATTTTCACCTTGAACATGTCAATCTTCAACCTCTCATCCATAGAAAAAGGATCGGTTAGGCTCATAGGTAGGTAAGGTGACGTTCTCCCCAAGGACTATGTTGTGTCGTCCAATCCCTCCAAAGCCACGGTTTTCTCTGAACCAGTACTAGGAATGGAACTGAAGGGAAGGATTGGAGTGACCAGGCCCGTGAAAATAGTGGTTGACTTGATAGAAATAGGAAGGGGACCCAAGCCTTGCGTGATTGGCAACGAAGAAGGAGGAAGAGACAGATGATTTGTAAGTTCACAAACAGAGAAGTAAAGATTAGTAATGGTCTCAGACGAGAATTGAAGTTTCTTGACACTATAGAAACAAGAGATATACCTTCTCCATGAGAAGTTTGTTGAGCATGATTCTTATCAATTTCGCCCTCTTCAAATGTTGGTTTATCGGTTGGTCTACAAAAAGGGGATATAGGGTTCCATGTAGTTAACTGCGGTAGAAATCAAAGTTGAAGTAAGAATAGCCTCAAAGTTGACCTCCTCGGATGTTGGAACATCCACCGTAAGCCTTGGGTTTTTGGAGAGGACGATTCTGCATGGCTCGATGCACTTGGACCACACGGAGCTTCGGTAGTGGCTTCAGCAGCAACGACATCTTGCACAGCTAGGATAGCCTTTTCGTCTTCCAGCTTTCAATGCCATCGGCATCAAGCTACTTTGCTTTTGATTATACTTCGGTAAGGCCATAACTGGATAAAGCCATGCAATGTACCACCTCTTCCCAGGCATCAGCAGAAGTGGCAGAATAATTATTTCATAACTACTTCGGGTTCTTGAATTGGACGACGTTAGCAAAGAACTACTAAAGGATGGAATTCAGGTGTTCTTTTTCCTTGGTCACTTTCTCTTTTATGTCAATTAGCTCACTCATGACCCCAGCATGATCAACCTTAGCCTCCAGTTTCTCTATTTTTCTAGCAGCAAGGTGGATTTAAGCTTCTCAACATTGGTACGAAGCATATAAATATCAGCTTCTTAGCCTGAACAGCCTTGTCTTTTTCCAGGAAGGGTAGTTTTGGACTTGATATGCGTCTTTAAATGGGCATTTTCTTTATGAGCAATTTTAAGGTTTTTCTTCATAATAATGAGCTGATTGGGGGATTTTATCATCTCATCGACTAGTTTTTTAGAGTTCTTTGCTAATGTTTAGGCTTCATCTCTTTCTTCTATAGCTTTGGCTAATTCCTTCTTGTACTCCTCTATGGTTCTGTCAATTCTCTTCCTCTTTGACTCAAAAATTGGATGTTGGTTTGGTGGGTTCCATTAACATCAATAAGGACGAATGTGAGTTTCTTCCATTCAAACCCTTGGTCTATCAGCTCTTGGATGCCTTCAATCCTACAGTTGGCCTCTTCCTTTGGAATATCTTTGAGGCCACGGTCAAATTTTACCCTCGTTGGACAAAGATTAGGAAAGGTAGTTTGCACTCTGCTTGGCGGGGGTGGAGGTAGAGCTAGATGGATAGAGACCTCTTTTGTTTGATGGGGTAAAGGAACAGTGGTGGACAGAGAGCGATTTTGGTGGTTGTTATGAGAAAGCAGCAATTGAGCTTGAGGTAGGGGAGGCCAAAAGAAGAATCATTAGGGTCATGCAAGCCCTTATGCATTTTACCTTGGTCATGGGAATCTTTCTCCTTCGCGTGTCTCTTCTTTCTTTCTCTTTCTGCCTAGTGGTCTGCTTCTGCTTCGCGTTCCTTGCCTTTCCTATGTGCCCTCTCTCCATCCATTTCTCTTTTTCTATACGAACTAACAACAAATGGGTATGGATCGAGTGTTTGTCTCCAATTTTTGAAAATGCCCTAGTGGAGATAGATGAAATGGTCCCTTCCCATCATACCTAAAATGAGAGAAAGGATCATATCGATAATGGAATATTGGAATAAGGTCGAATCAAGGTGTCGGTGTTCATGATCCTAAAAGTGTACGGAGTGGTGGTAGTGCCCTAAGTATTCTATGGACTGTGTTCAAAAGGAAGTAAAGATGGAGTCCCACCTACCTCGCCTAGGAAGCCCTCGAATAGAAAGCTGAAGCATGAAGGACACTCCTTGAGATGGTCGCCTTAATTGTTGGCATTACACTTCATTCTACAGACTATTGGGAGGTCTTGACGGAATTTCAGTGCTTTCTGGAGACGTCTCTTTATACGTCTTGTCTCCTTCTTAATCGAAGTCCTTGTCATCATCGTCCCCCTTATCGCCCTCTTTTTCTTTCTCTTCTTCTCCTCCTCCTATTCCCTCTCTTCCCTCGTATATTATTTCCATCTTGACTTTTCTTCTCCTTCCCTTTGCATTTCACTAATTATCTTTGCTTTCTCCGCTTATCTACATTTCATCAATGTTCACTGTGCCCAATGGGCCTTCAACACTCCCTTGAATATCTTTGTTGTAGCTGCAAATGTGGGCAAAAGACCTAGTAGTCACTCTGGGTCCTCTTGATGGAAGCTCAACTGGAACTATGAAGCATTCAAGATATAGAAGGCCAGTCTGAATAGTCTTGGAATGCACTTTGCCAATATCTCATGTGGTGATATTTGTGAAGAAAGTGGGTAACAATTTAAACAATTAGATGGTGAAAATCCAAGTATGGGGAAGAATGGAAAGGAAGAAGTCTTACTTTCGGATATCTACAACCATTTGAAGTCATATGGATGTAGAAGTATTCATTCTTGAAGTATGATCATTTATTGTGAAGTGCCTCAACCACTTTGCATCAGCATCAGGCTTCAATGATTATTAAAAATGGCGACGTGCTCCGTTATTTAAAGCTCATGACTTGTCTTAGATCCTCAAAATTTAGAGACTGTTAAAATTGATTCATATTTAGGGCGTATAAGGATCTCAACAATGTGTAACCGTTGGGTTGGACTGAGTAGGAGCGAGCCTGAGCTCTTGAGGGAATATACGAAGGAATGGATTAAAGGCTGCTGTAGTGCCACCTGGGCACATGTGCTTGTTGTAAGCCATGTAGCCCAGTGGAGGATTGTGCGCCCACTTGTTAATTATTGGGAGTAGGATGTCACTCTCTAGTATTCCATGTTGGAAGCATATAGTTCGGAGTGACTTGGTAGTTAGTGTTGGAACTGAGCCAGCCCGCAGCAAAAGATATGGAATGGATTTCAATTTTCTATCTTATTGGATCTTTATTGAGCCTATGAAGTCTAATTTATTTAGAACATTTCTAAAGTCAATTTGAAAAAAATCACGATTTTGTTTAAATTTACAAATTGTTGTTTGAAATTTATTTGATTTATTTTCACTTTATATATAAGAATACATATGTACCATATACATATTGTGCATATGTAACATGATATTATGTGCAAGGCATAACATGCCAGTATATAGATGTTGGTATTTACATCGCAATAGACACATTAGCTTATCCTACATATATTGTATGTTATCCAAACATGTGCATATACTTATAGTTAATATATATAAATTTCTACGTAATTACATATGTGTGTGTGTATTATGAATACTTTTATAGATTTATATGTGTATATATATAATATATTATAAATGTCAAATAAATATATACATATATGTATATAAAGTTATAAGTTTAAAGAAATATATTTAACATATATATACATACAAATAAAATAAAATAATTATATGCGTGTGTGTGTATATATATAAATGTGTGTGTGTATATAAAATTAAATGTAAATTTGTATTATATATATATACATAATTTTTTTTATTTTAACATTCCAGACCAAAATACACTACAGATTCATCTTCCTTTGGAAACCTCCTCGATTCGTCAGATTTCTAATCCTTGAACCGCATATACTTTGCTATTAAATAACTATTGATTGGGATTTGATTTTATTTGAGATTTTAATTAGGTATATGCATGTATAGATCAACCATTAGAAGGAAGGAGGAGTTAGCTAAAAACAAAAATTATTTAGATTAGGGCTAGAGATGCTTTTATAACGGTTGAAAGAGAAAAGAGAGTATCTTGCCTTATCTTACCCAATCTCCACCATCCGTCTTAAACCCTAACTGCCCTTATTTCTGGTCGCCCCATCACATAATTGCAGCCAAAAATTACCTTCCAAATATATGGTAATTCCCCCTTTAAGCCCAAGCCAATATGGTAATTAGATCAATTTAATTTCATTATCGGTATCTCATATCGATCGATATATTTATAACTATTATAAATATATACAACGATACTTATTTCTCGAATCATATTCAACATTTATAAATTAATAGTCATAATATTAATTAACTTGTAATAATTATGAACTAATATAATTGTTCGGCTTAAAGGGAATTCATTGTTTCGGTTGTGTAACTCCTAGGTGTAAATTCGATCTGCGACTAACATCAAATTATTCTAGTGTTAACGTTCACACGTCACTTAGCAGCAGGTGTGATATTATGGCCAAATTCATCGCTTAATTAAATTCGATAAAATTCAATTTCACTTTATCAAGCGTCACCCAGCTATGACATTTATTTACATCAATTCTCTTGGTCAAAAGTATATCACTTTGGACTTATAGAATTTGGTAATGGTCAAAATTCCAATATCATCCATATTCAACTCTATAATCCAAACACAAAGTCGTTAGTTCAATAATAACAACTATTGCTAACAAAAGTGCTCTAGCTAGAGACTTTGACTTTGAGATGACTTGAGTTGACCGTGATATTAACCCCATAAAATTGAGGAGACGAATCCTCTCTTGAATAGTACTTCACTTTCAATACTTCTGGTCGATCCAACTATAGTCACTCGACGGAACGTCATGCCATGATTTGACTATAATAAAAGTGGAGCCTTCTTATTTAAAATCCATAGTATTCTCAAGTCGAGAGAACTGTGTAAATCAGCCGCATCAATATTTTCTGTTTGACCGTAGTTATATTAACCAATGAAAAACTGTCGAGTGAGTCAATCCATAGTTATCCAATAAGTATTAGTATGTAACCTCCAAGTGTCCCTAACGGACATGAGTAATAAACTGTCCAATATTAGGAGAGCATTACATACTCTATTCTCCAAGGATACGTCGATATCCAATCTCGATGTATCTTGACTAGGAACATTTAAAATGGTATATTTATTCTTACTCACTGTTATAACACTTTGTAACTACTATCACAAAATGTATCATTGTTGGATTTTCTATTATATATATTTTTAATTAAATTTATTAATAATATATTATATTATATCAAGTATATAATAAAAAGAAAACACATTTTGTTTTGGACAAGATTGGTTATCGAGTTAGATATATGTAATAAATAACATATTGCCCCTAGGGTATACCCATAACTCTATCAATTTCCTACTTGTACTTAGGGTCAATTATGGAATCTTATTTCAACTTCTCCAATTGGTTTCCTCAAAACCGATCAGACCTCAGTGAATGGTTATGCTATTATATTTCAATTATATACTATGTCAATCAACTCTCTCTTATGCTAATAAACTACATTTATCATCGGAGTATGTCTCTCGATTTCCAGTGAGCTCTAAGTTCTGTTATGAACTATATGCTGACATTGTTATCATATAATAATATTGATGGATTCTCAATATTTGGAATAACCTTTGACTCAGTTGTAAAGTTGTGCATTTATACCCATATACATTACTTTATTGGTGCCTATTCAAGGTGATGTACTTAGCCTTTTCCATTGAATCAGCACAGTCTTTTATTTGGAACATTTATAATTTAAAGATTCTTAATTTGAATTTATTATTGACATATTATACACAATATCACTTATGAAGTTTGAGTCTAAACACTCCTTCATAAGGAGTTTTTGAATATGTAAACAATTCTTCGGTATTTTATAAATACACGAGAACATTTCAAATAACCATTTAGTGATATCAATTTGGATTTGATATTTGCTTCATTTATCAAACACATAAACAAATCACGATATTATAGACCAGATAACATGTATGGTAATTCCTATTGCTATGCATAAGGAATTCATCTCACATGTACCGTATTAAACAATTTAATAGGGTGTCTTTGCATGCTGATTTGGGACATTCGGAATATCTTTTATATTCACTATAAAAGACGTCATTTACAATCCAATATTTAGTATTAAAACAATTAAGGTTGATTTTAACACAAGTACATAGTTAAAATCAACAACGCGTTCTTTACTTATAGTTTAGAAATATCAATGTACCTTTTAACGTTCTTTTTCATGAACATATCTTTCCTTTGCATTTTGATGGGTAATCATACTATTTGATATTTTTGTCAATTTTTTTTTGAATTTCGATGCTTATAAAATTATACTTTATATCATTTCTTAGATCATATCTAAAGACTCGCAAACTCAATATCGCTCCCCTGACTTCTTGAGATATTTTGGTTATTATGTGTCAAAAGCTTACTCTAAATCATTATTTAGAAGTTTATGTTTCATTATATACGTACCAAACATAAACTCATACTAAGTGATAAATTTATGAGTAAATCCGAATTAACTTGAGCATGTTGAATACCGAATTTATTATGCTAATTTCAACAATTGAAATTTGCGATGTTGTTCTTATCAATGTTGCTCATTATATTCTAACTGCATTCATCTTGCTCTCAAAGACACATTCACGGTCAATGGATCATATCCTTTTTGGATACATCTACCAAGATCATATTTTGATAATGTACTTGGAATCTATTTTGGATCTACGCATCATACCATATCATAGAGTCAACACAATTAATGATTTATTTAAACAACCGAGGACTATATATTTTTGACATTGATACGAAAATCGTAGTTTCTCTTTAATGTATGAGAATACTTATTAGACATTTTAATACTATGGTTCATTTAGGTTAGTTAATTTCATTTCATATCATATAATCGGTTCTATCATTAGATTGCATCCAATTCTGTTTAACTACTAATAATTTCTCAAAGAAATTCCTTCATTATGAAGTTGGTATTTCTTGAAACTACAATTTTCTGCAACTGAATAGGTATTCATAAACACTTTATGAATTATCCTTTATATTAAACTGATCCACTTTTAGTTTACAAAACATATGTTCAAAACATAAATATTTCATCCAATGACAGTCCTTCCCAAACTCATTTTGAGGAGATTTATACAAAATCTCTCACAAACAATTATTACGTGTACACTTTCGACTTGCAGAACCTTTCAGCTCCTTGGCCTAGGATATGTTGGGGTTTCTTATAAACCTTTATCATGTATGATTTTGTAAACTATTATTCATATGAAATAATATTAACCTTGTGTAGTATTCTCAAGTACACGACTTTGTAGAAAGAAATTAACTCAACTTCACCATAATTAATTGTACTTTGTCCAACAAAATTCGATCACTCATTAATGATGCATCAGTATGTATCACATGGAGGGGTGATTTTGGGATTGAATCTTTATTCCTTTTAGGTATGTTTCGAACTCCTTCTAACATACTCACTCATTCAATCAAATCGAATTATTTCTATCGCATGTTATATTATTTACTTTCATTTTACACTCTATGAGTCTATCTTAGATTAACTACATATGTATTTAATACCCACGTCCATATCAATGATAACTCGTCGGTGAATATGACGAAGTATGTGGAAATATTTTGGTATTAATAGTCTTATGATTGCATAAATTTACATGTATCAATCAAAAGAGTTCATCAACTCTTATGATTCTCCCACTAAATGGGTGTATATCCTTTAGTCGTTTTAGATATCATCAACCAACATCATATGATTCATAATCATATAGTAAATTATTTCTCAAAACTACGACTTAGTCTATAATTCCAAAATAGTTGTAAATAATATTAGATACTTTTGTATTTACCAGTGCATCACTTTTGTTATGAAAACAGATACCATATTATAGTTTTATTTCATAATGAATGTTCACAATATTCAGACTGAAATATAGCTATGTCTATATTTCAGTCGATACCAAAATATAGTCATTATTTCACAAATAATTTTCGGTATGTTTTATGAAAACAATTTTTGTAATTTGATGCAATCAATAAGCATTATATGGCATACTATCATTATTTCCACCATTACTATAACTGCACACTAAATTTAGAGGTCCATAATTCACTTTTATAGTTTATTTATTTCATATACCATAACTATTTTAGAGAGGAGAGTTCTTTGATTAAATATGTTGAACTCAAAGAAATAAGTTTCATAGAAAATAATTTTCTATACGTAAATACATTTTGATATAGGAATCATATTTTTTATTCCAATGTTAAGTATCAATCACTATTATTACAATTCTCATTTTCATTGTTTCTTTATGAAGCAGAAGTGACTATTCGCTCTCTTCATCCCAACTGTACCTTAAATTACATCTACTCTTATACATTTGTTTTCCTGTCAAATGGTCAAACCATTCAAATGAAAACTCTTGCTGCAATATCATAGCTAATTATTTACAAAACACATTTGATGATTTTAACCTTTAAGGACATCAAATATGTTGCACTTTGCTTACACTGATCAAATCGACATTTCAGTGGTCAAGTTCTTAGATCATTCTTGTAGTTTTGGTCTAGTGTTACAGTTAACATAATATGATCCTTTCTATAATCAATCAAATTGAACACTCCATCTCACAGTACTGTTTATTGTATTATTTTCGAATGAACTAACTTTACCGAAGTATCATACATTACGAACTATTACTGTTCCCCATATAACATTTATATGCGATAGTATATGGATCAAATATCCATAGCCTCATATTGCTTTTAGAGTTCGAAACTCATAGAATACAATACACGATCTAGACCAAATAAAAACATAAGCTACCAAATTACGAACGTATTAAGTAGTTGTAAAATTAGGCACTTACATGGGTATGCAAACATTCATATCAATGGTCGTTTATTAGTAGCTATATTTTATATTTTTTATTTGTCAATTTTCAGTTCAGTTTAATTATATATCATAACTGATAAACATTTATCAATAATTTTAAATGGACAAATTTATCAATATGGATTATTATTAACATTATATAACATATGTTATTATGATATTAGAAAGCTTAAATTTTTTAATTTCACTTTTCTAATAAGGCTCCCACTAGTATTTTGTGTTTCATCAAACACTAAGTGAAGCATAGAAGTCTTTCTACTTGACTAGTGGGTGTTAGGACTCATCCATCATGGAATTCTGACCTTGATTTTTCTTAACAAATCAAAACTCCATTGATAATGGATAACCCCTTATCAGTTGTATCATATATAGCTCCTAACCCATGGTTCCTTATCCTAATCTAATTTCAACCTTTAGTTTACTCAACAAATCGAAAGAGATTATTCACTCATACCTGCCATATCACGATGGCCTAAGTATAGTATATGTACCTTGAGTTTACTTAACAAATACATATAGTTATTTTACTTCGCCTATTCAATATATTAACAATACTACATGTAACATTCCTAGCTTGAGTTTGCTCAATAACTAAAAAGTATGCAAGTAATTTATTTAGTGGTCGACTTATGGAAATTAGCCCAATGCCCAATTCAAATTTGGATGTTTTTAGTAAAGACACTTTTAGGGTGTGAGCTTAATAATTAACCCTAATATTATTATTTTAGACTGCTTAGGCTATTATGTTTCAATACCATTGTTGGAACCGGGCTAACCCGTAGTGGAAGATATGAGTGGATTTCAATTTTTTTTATTTTATTGGATCTTCATTAGGCCTATGAAGTCTAATTATTCAGAATATTTCTAAATTTAATTTCATAAAATCATATATTTTATTAAATTTATAAATTGTTGTTTGAAATTTATTTGAATTATCTTCACTTTATATATATAAGTACACATGTATCATATACATATGCATATGTATATGTATATGAATGTGTAATATGATATTCCATGTGAGGTATAACATGCCCATATGTAGATATTGGGATTTACATCGTAATGGACATATTGGCTCATCCTATATGTATTATATGTTGTCTATATATGTTCATATACATGTAGTTAATAAATATAAATATCCAAGTAATTACGTATGTGTGTGTATGCGTGTGTGTGTTACGAATACTTATATATATATATATATATATATATATATATTACGAATTCTTTTGTATACGTATGTATGTATGTATGTATGTATGTTTATATAATATATTATAAATATAAAATAAATAATTATGTACATATAACATTATTGGTTTAAAAATAATTTTTTATATACATACATATAAATTAAAGTAAAATAATTATGTGTGTATATATATTTATAAAAATATAAATACAATAATTAAATGTAAATTTATACTATATATATATAATTTTATTTTTTATTTTAGCATTTTAGAACGAAATACACCACATATCCAAAATTATTATAATTTATATAAATATATGTTTGTTATGAATTAATTAGTCAAACTGTCATAAATAGATAATATAAAATAACTATATAATAAAACTCCTATATAATAAAATATCAAAATTTAAATTTCAAAAAAAATAAAGAATAGTATTATAAGGGCTGCGAAATTTTTCTAGATGTTTTGGAGCAAAAATTATAATTTTTATTAATTGAATACTATTTGTCCAATTTTAAATTAATTTTAAAAATTATAAAAATATGTTTAAAAAGTCAAAATTTTTGATCAAGAGCTTCTGTGGTGATAAGATACTTTATAAAAATTTAAAATTGAATTTTTGAAACAATATTTATTTTATATGAATTTATTATATCTTATAGTGATTAAATAATAATAAAAATATCAAATAATTAAAAAAAAATTCAATCACTAAAATTCATTATTAATATAACCATACATTGGAAAATTATTAGATAAAATTTTATATAATATAGATGTATATATACTTTGATATAAATTATATAAATAAATTAATTTACATATCGATATATAAATATTAATATAATATTAAAATAAAATACATTTTTCGACATGGAACTTCATATTATTACTAATATATATATATATATATATATATATATATATATTAAATTTATGTACATAACTAATCATTATTGTGACAACACATTACCTATAGAAATCTCACCTAACTAATAATGCAGTAATAATATGTATAAATGTATATGAGCAATAAGCTATTATACAATGATCACACATCTCATATGAAACTAAAAATTTGCCTAAAACTGATGCCCTTTAATCCAACTTGAAAGGACGAGTCCTCTTCATTTGGAAACCTCCTCAATTCGTCAAATTGCTAGTCTATGAGCCATAGACTCTTTGCTATCAAATAGCCATTGATTTGGATTTGAGATTTTATTGGGGTATATGCATGTATAGGTCAACAATGAGAAGGAAGGAGGATGCAGCTAAAAAGAAAAACTTATTTAGATCAAGGTTAGAGATGCTTTTATAATGTTTGAGGTAGAAAAGAGGATCATATCTTGTCTTTTCTTACCCAATCTCCACCATTCATCTTAAACCCTAATCTCCCTATTTCTGGCCACCCCTATCCGAAAATTACCTTCATAATCTATGAGTTAATCCCCATTTAAGCCCAAGCAAGTATGGTAATTAAATCTAATTTAATTTCATTATTGGTATGTCATATCGATCAATATATTTATTATTATTATAAATATATATAACTATTTGTTTCTCAAATTATATTCAAATTTTATAATTGATATTTCATAAATTTTAATTAATTTATAATAATTATAAATTAATTAAATCATTTGATCGAAAGAGAATTCATCATTTCAGTTGTGTAACTCTTAGGTGCAAATTCGAGTACCTATTAACATTAAACTATTTGAATGTTAACTTTCACATGTCACTTAGCAGGTGTTGTGATATTATGGCTAAATTTATCGCTCACTTAGTATAAGTAAAATCCAATTTCACTTTTAAGCGTTACTAGATTGTGATATTTATTACACCAATTCTCTTCGTTAAAACCGTATCTCTTTGGACTTGTGGAATTTGGTAACGGTTAAAATTCCATTATCATACATATTCAACTCTGTTGTCTAAACACAAAGTCTTTTGTTCAACAACAACAACAATAATAATAATAATTAACCAAAATATTTTAGCCAGAGACTTTGACTTTGAAGTGTCTTGACTTGGCTGTGATACTGACCCCATATAATTAAGGAGACAAATCCTCTCTTGAATAGTGCTTCACCTCAAATACTTCGAGTTGACCCAACTATTGCCACTCAATGGAACGCCATGCCATGATTTAACTA
Organism: Allium cepa; assembly: GCA_030765085.1. Taxonomy (NCBI): domain Eukaryota; kingdom Viridiplantae; phylum Streptophyta; class Magnoliopsida; order Asparagales; family Amaryllidaceae; genus Allium; species Allium cepa. The sequence continues at coordinate 807,734,563 of CM060938.1, forward strand.
TAATCAAAGTGGAACTTTCATATTGAAGATCCACAGTATTCTCAAGTCCAGAAAACTTTATAAATCAGTCACATCGATATTTTCTATTTGAACTTAGTTATATTAGCTAACAAAAACTATCGAGTGAGTTGTTCCGTAGTTATCCAATAACTATCGGCACGTAACCACCAAGTGCCCCTAGCAGCCATGAGTAATACACCATCCAACATTTGGAGAGCATTACGTACTCTATTCTTAACCGGTACATTGATATCCTGTCCTGATGTATCTTAACTAGGAACATTTTAAACGATATATTTATTTCCATTGTGATAAATTACTCACGGTTCATCACTTTGTAACTACTATCACAAAATGTATCACTTATGAATTTTCTATTAACTATACTTTTAATTAAATTAATTAATGATTATAACACATTATATTAGTATATAATAGAAAGAAAATACCTTTTATTTCGAACAAGATTGGTTGTCAAGTTAGATAAATGTAACAGATTACATAATTTCCCCTAGGGTATACCCCTAACTCTATCAGTTAGAATCATACGCATTTATTCGGTGGGATCATCTAGAACTCTTAGGCTAACTCATTCATTCATAGGAGGAGGTTGCTTTTGGATTGGAGCTATTGGAACTATCATACTCTGTAGCTATGCAATAATCGAGCATCTAGTTCTAAAGGGTATGGATGTCGATGCTTGAGCCGTAGTAGGCCCGGCTTTGGGGGGGGTTGATGGCCCAGTGCTAATGTTAAAGTGAGGTGAATGGGAGGTCATTCTGAACTAGAAATCTCAATGTTGAACACAGTCATGTATGTTTTATTTTGGAATTCTATTTTAAATGTGAACCCATATGACCGGCACTCAAATCCAATGTATGTTGACATGTGTTGACCAATCGAATTCTGAACATCGACCAGGGCAATTAGGATTTTCAATCTATATCTTCTGTGTCATGTGTACTAAATGCAACGAACATACCATTCTATGTAGATAGCCCGCTAGTGCTACAAAACGAGCCACATCGCATGATAGAACTGTGTGTCGGATCTTACCTGTTATCGTCAAATAATGGATCATGAAATCTTTGTCCAAAGTGGCACGAAGCTTTCTTTTGCAAGCACAAGGGATTGTGCAGTGACTGGAAATGTTGCATGATGGAATTGTTAGAACGATGGAGTGCGTATGATGCTATCCTTCTTTAGAAAAGAACGGTCATATTGGGACTTGAACTAACGATTAATGATTGACCAACTTTAGTAGTAACCAGTTCGAGCATTTTTAGAAGAAAAAATATTTAATTGCAACAAGGTTTTCGGTCCTTTTGTTCGACCCAAAAAGGAATGAGTGACGACACCAAGTCGACTTGAAGCATGTGAATTTTCAAGGAGTGTGTGCGCGCACTTTAGGTAAAGCATGTGTTTGACCTAGGAAAAACTTAGTGTAGGTAGCTACCAACGGAAAGTGGGGGGATCGGTCACTAAGTCGAAGTTCAAACCACCCATCAACCACAGCAACCTTTGGCCATGGCCGTCGAGGGACTCCACTACCATGAAATGACGACAATCCACCTCTTAATATTGGATCTAGATCTGAAGGCGAAAAGAATTCAAGACGAATTCTTTTGAGAAGGCAACGACGGTCGAGATAGGTAGTAGGTGGCGACAATGACAAGGAAGCAAGCGGTGGCAATTCTAGTTTGTCAATAATGGATAATTTTGAATAAGGAATTGAAATCACAAATTTTCAGCATCGATAGGTAAAAGTGGCAAGGAAATGAAGATAAGGTAAATCCTCTAAGTGCACAAGCCATTTATAGTGTCCAGATGACTGGATATTCATGTCAGTGCTGACATGAACAGTTCAGTACCAACATGATTATTTTTTAAAAATGAGATGATAATGAATGATAAAGGAAAGGTTCCCTCACTTGGCTAGAGCATGAAACGATCTTCAGACTATGGATCTTGACCTTAGTAGGGAGAATGGAACTACTGCTATTTAACACAGTGAAACATATATCCCTGGAGTTTGAATTGGTATTTCATGACCCATCGAATTCGTTGGGTGATTTCTCCATAAATAGCAAACATATGTCAACTTAGAGAGGATTTTCGACATTTTATCTTCTTCGCCTTCTCTCTCTATTTATCCTTATCACAAAAAGAAGCCAATTTTACTATTCTAAGCTATTAAATTGGATGTAGGCCTCATATTTGTCAAACGGCTATAAAAATTCTTGTCTCTCTTGCTTCGTTTTATTACATATAGCTAGATCTCTCTACTTTAATTCAAATTTAGGTGTTGTGCGACTTTTGGGACCAACACTTATCATCGGCCGAAAGTGTCTCGACGAGCGATAAGCAAGGACGTGCTAGCAAAAGATTCAATTATACACTAGTTCCTATCTCTGGGATCCAGTGTCCCAGATGCCTATCTCTGAGCAACAATCTTTGACTTTGCCTATCTCCAGGCATCACTGGAAGATCGAATGTGTAAGGCAAACCTTTTGATCGACACCAGTGCTATTATACTCCTTAATGATCATAGATCGAAGGAGTTTATCCGTACCTATCTCCAGATACCTAGACATAGCTAATCACTCGAAAAAAAGTTAGACTTTTAAGAACACGTTTCCATTGATTCCAAAATCTAACTTTATTTATAAATGAAAATATGGTAGACTGCCACAATGCATCCAGTTAATCAAAATGACTAATTTAAAAAAAGTAAATAAATCTAAGTAAAATAATATCGCATTTGATCGCTATTCCATGCCCGTGAATTTTGGGTCCAAACAATAGTTGATAACTTGAAAGTTCCATCTTCAATTTTATGTCCAATCGCATAGGGGCCTTCCCAATTTAGACTAAGTACCCCAATGCCAAGTAGGAGCCATTTCGGAATGAGGTCACCTATCTCAAAGGTAAGGTTCCTGACCTTGGTGTTGAAATACCTTGCTACATTTTTCTGGTAAGCAGATATCCTTAGTTTGACCTCTTCTTGTTTTTCGTCAACCAAGTCGAGGGGTTGAAGTAGGAGTTCCTCATTCATCCTAGGATCATAATGCTTTCTTCAATGAGAAGGGATTTCCAATTCCATCGGAATCATGGAGTATGCCTAGTCGTAGACTTGTGGGTCGTCCTATAACCCTATAGTGCTAGTGGTAACTCATCAATCAAGTTGCCCTTAGCTTTCATCAATTGCTTATACATGATGAATTTGATGATCTCATTCACCATTCTTACCTATCCATTTGCTTACAGATCTGCTACTTTCGAAAAGCTTTTTTTAATTCGGTATTGGTTGTTTAAGTCTTTGAACTCGGCACTCTTGAACTGAGTTCCATTGTCAGTAATAATTTTCTATGAAATTCCAAACCTATGTATGATGTTCTTCACCATAAAATTGATCACTTTATTTATAGTGACCATGGATAGCAGTTTTACTCTAGCCTACCTTATGAAGTAGTCCACAGCTACGATTTCATATTTCGCTTTGTCTTTCGACATTAGTAGCACGTCAATATATCAATTCCCAAATTACAAACGACCACAGGATAACTATTTGCATGAGCTTCATGGATAAGGCTTTTGGTATCATCACAAATTTCTAGCGTTTATCACATCGTCTGGTGTAATCAACTAATTGTTGGCCAGAAGCATCCATAGTGAAGTATCTTTTTTACAAAGTTTGCCCTAATTGTGCTTATTACAGCTTTCTTTATGCACATTCACAAGGAATTTCTTAGACTTCATCTTTGGCGACACACCACAATAGGGGGGGTTGAGAATCCTCTCTTATGAAATACTTCTTCTTGCATAATAAATTATGGCATTTCAAACAAGAGTTTTCGCCATTCTTTTCGTCCGCTCAGTCAAGTTCCCTTTGACAAATAATCTTTAGTTGGAGTCACCCACGATTCCTTTTCATCTTTCGCCTCCAAATTTTAATCACCATCCATTTGGTCGATGCTTGGAGTTAACAAAACTTCTACTGGAATGAGTCCCATAATCTGCGCATCCCAAAGCTAGCTAGTTTGGTCAGTGAATCAGCCTTCGTATTCTCTTTTTTGGCAATGTACGTAATTGTGTAAGGTGCAACATCATTTGGTAGTTCTAGTTCTTTCGTTGGATAAGGGCCAAGTCTCGCTCCTTTAGATTGATATTCCCATTTAGCCTGGTTCCCAGTTCTTTCATTATCTTGAGTGCTAAAACCAATGCTTCATATTAAGATTCATTGTTTATCGCTAGAACTTTAGCTTTTGAAGTAGTATAACTTTCATCTTTTTGTGGTTACGATAATCACTCCTGCTTAGAATTTCATTCATTGGAAGCTTTGTCCGTATACAATTTACACTGGGAAAGATGGACCATACCCTCTTCCACTTAACCATCCAAGATAGTAAAGTTGGAAAATAAACAAACTAATATTTGTCCTCTTATTCCTTAGGATGTTATATTAAATCATATTAGCTCACTAAGTATTGCACTTCAATAATCTCTCAGAAGTATTAGGTTGATGCAGTACTTACTTCAACGACTGATCAGTTAGCACCTTATCGAGTGAGCCAAGAAGTATGGTCGCAACTTCCTTAAAGAAATCGACAAGCAATACGTCGGGTTCTCCAGCTTTAAATAATTATTATTTTCTTTGGTGAACCATTTGCTGATATAGCATATGACTGTTGGATTCTAGGACCCTCATGTACCAAGGTTTCACTCAGCGCATGACTAGATAATGCCAAGCAAATGAATAGAACTTCTCTATCTAAAGGCTTCGATAAGACTGGTGGTCTTTCCATATGCTCCAAAAAATACTAGAAATCTTCTTTGCATTCCTTTGTCTAGACAAACTTCCTTTTTTTTAAAGGGCATCAACGAATGGTATACATTTCTACGCTGCTTTCAAAATAAATTGGCTTAGTGCGACGACCTTCCCATTTGAACTCTGCATTTCTCCCCTTGTCTTTAGAGCGGTAACATCTTTCAATACCTGAATCTGCTCCAGATTAGCTTTGATGCCCCTTAAATTTACAATAAAAACCAAAATTTGTCTGATGTAACTCCGAAAGAACACTTCAATGGATTAAGCTTCATTACGTGCTTCCAAAGCACATCGAACATCTCTATGAGGTCATCCATGTTATTCATTGATAGTTGTGGCTTCACAAACATATCGTCCACATATACCTCCATCGTCCATTCAATTTGATCTTTGAACATGGTAATCACCCATTTTTAGTAAGTGCTTTAGCATTCTTCGAACCAAATGACATCACTTCGTAATAATACAACCCCTAGATCTGTAATGAAAATCGTGAGCTCTTGGTCTAGAATATGCATTACTATCTAGTCGTATCCGAAGTATACATACATAAAGGATAACAGTTCATGCCCGATTATTCCATCAACAAGCCGGTCAATTCCAGGTTATGGAAAATTGTCCTTCAGGCATGCTTTATTCAAGTTTGAATTATCGATGCATGATCGCCATTTTCCATTCGGCTTCTTGACCAACACAAGATTTGATACCCATTCAAGGTATAATGTATCGTGGAAATGAAACTTTTCTTTAGCATGTCCACTTCTTTCTTCAATGCAACGGATTGTTCTAGACCTAGATTGTGTCATTTTGCTTCACAGGAGGGTATCTCGGGTCCACATTCAATGCATGACATCGTATCTCCAACGATATTCCACATATATCAGAATGTGCTTAGGAAAACACACCTAGATTTGCCTAGGGAACTCTGCCAACTCCTTTCTCATCTTTATGCTGACCTAGGATCCAACTTTGAGATCCCGAGTAGGACCACCCTCGTCGATCGGGATGTTGATCCTCATCTCCGTCGACACTATCTTTACATTTCTAACTCTTTTAAGGGTCCATGGGCTTGTAAAATTTGCTATGGCATCGTAGTAAGGGCTTAGGCAGTAGTTGATGTGTATTAATTGAGAGGGTTAAATGTATGCCCTTAGGACAATTCTATAAGAAGATTTCAAATTCTCCTTTTCAATTTTTTGATGGCAGCAGTCCATCCCGCACAGTCTAATCCCCTATCCTCTCCTTTTCGTACCACTACCGTCGCTCCCCCCATACCTCCCACTTCTCTACCGCCTCCCATCAGACCGCTTGATCCAACCCATACCATTACCTCCTCCTCTGCCCTCCCGCACCAAGTTTCCCATGACCAAACTATTTCCACCTCTCCTCTTGCTCCTCCTCTAATGGTTCCAGTGCCTGATTCTCTTGCTTGGTCCTCTCTGTTTAAAAATCTTCCTCATAATGCAGGCAAATACTGTTAGTCCGTGAGATGATGATTTTGATGACAACAACCTTAGAATTGATTATAAAATATAAATACTAATATTATAGTTTAGAAATATATGTATATGCAGGATTTAGCCATGCAGGTACCAAGAATGAAGAGTGTACAGTATAGAGATTCAAGATATCAAGATTGAAGACTCATGAGTATCAAGATTATCAAGAGCTCAAGAGTTCAAGTAATTTATCTTTTATTTAGAAATTTTGTTAAAACTTCTGGAAAAGCACTGGAATCTTAAAATCCAATTTATTCGTGAAATGGAATCCACTTCGAGCCTGTTAAAGGAATGGAACCCTAAGTAGGATGGAACCTATGAAAAATCTAGTGGAACATTGTTTTGTTTCCGCTGATTTTTATCCAAAAAGATTTTTGCAAAATTATATCTTGTTTTCAAAATGTTTTCAAAACCTTCCTTTTAAAAGCATCAAAAACATATATCCTGATTTCAAAATACTTTTAGCCTCAAAATAATCTTTATTTTCAAAATCAAATTATCCGTGGTTTTAACTATCTTTAATAATATATTTAATTTTTAAATATTTATCCTTATATTTAAATATAAAATTATAGTAAAATTTTGTACATATTATTCTATATATTTACTTATGTATTTTAACTATAGTCAAGTATATTTATAAAGTTAAAAATTGTTTTAATATAAGATAGAAGTTATTTTCAAAGAAAATTAAATCACCAAAATATCTTTTGGGATGTCGACATGCCCTTGTACCCTATATCGACATAGTGTCAGTTGAATTCAAAATTTAAATTTCAAAAGAAGTGTCTATTCTTCATATCTCTTTACGAATGGACATGGCTGTTATTCTTCTATAAATAGGGGATGTTTTCAACGAATTTAAAAATAAATTTTTCTGATTTTTCACTCCTCTTCTTCTTCCACATTTCTATGTACATATTCTTACCATTACTCTACCGAAATCAACATTGAATCTAACTAGATTACCTCTGGTTTGATTCTCTATCACTATCTCAACAAGATCCACAGTGCTATTCAGAGTTATAGGCTTTTTGTAATCAACTTTGCGAGAAAAGGTGTGATTGTGGCCTTGGAAATCAATCAAGCGAGATAAGGTGTGATTGTAGCCTTGGAAATCAATTTGGTGAACTTGTTGCCTGGGAAATCAAGTATCTCTACCCAGAGGATTGTGAATCGGGAGGGTGTACCTCGTTTCCTTGAAATCGAGGGTGTAATTGTAAAGATTGTTTTTTGAAAGGAAATCCGTACTTGTGTGTGGGACTGGATGTAGGGTAACCCCAAACCAGTATAAAATCCGGTGTGTTCTTTCCTTTACTGCTTTTACTTTATATTTGCATCTGTGTTTGATTCTGTGATCATATCTGTGTCTGAATATTGCATACATTTGTCTTCAAATTAACAAAAACTCAAAAAGATTTAATAATCCTTTAAAACACAATTCACCCCCCTCTAGTGTTTATCCTAGCCTTAAGATCCTTAATCCGCATTTCTCACATTTGGTATCACAGCAAGGTTTTCCAAGTTTCATAATATGATTTTTGAAATTTTTTAAAAATGGCTATGTTTGTTAATACTAGTTTAGAAATATTCAGATCAACATTGTCTCATGAGTCTGCATATAATCAATATTCAAATTCAAGTTGTCTACCAAAATTGTTTGATGTGCATGAAACATGCTTTATGGAATTGAGGAATCAATCCACAATGGACAAATTGTGCAGATCAAAAAGAACAAATGGATACTCGATAGTGGATGTTCTAGACCATGACTGGGAATCCAGAAATGTTGAATGATATAATATACAAAGACGGAGGACTGGTTAACTTTGAAGACAATTCAAAAGGATATGTGATTGGCATCGGCAAAGTCGGTAACTCTAAAATTCCTATTATTACTAATGTTTTGCTAGTTAAGAACTTGAAACATAACCTGCTAAGTATAAGTCAACTTTGCGATAAAGGATATAAAATTAAATTTGAAAAAGATAAATGTCACATTAAAGATAATAATTCAACCATAATATTTGAGGGAATTAGGAAAAAGAATATTTACATTCATATGAAAGTTTTAAATGATAACTTGTGTCTTTTGGAAAATAGAAGTGACTCTTGGATTTGGCACAAGAGATTTGGGCATTTGAATTTCAAACTCTTATCTAGACTGTCAAAACATGATCTAGTAAGAGGTCTCCCTAAAATGAATTTTAAAGTAGATATTCTATGTGATGCATGTCAATTAGGAAAACTTAGAAAAAGTTCTTTTAATTAAAAGATATGATTTCAACTTCAAAACCTCTTGAATTACTTCACCTTAATTTATTTGGTCCATCTCAAATTCTGTCAATAAACCATAGTAAATATGTTTTTGTAATTGTAGATGATTATTCTAAATTTACATGGATAATATTTTTGAAACATAAAAGTGATACTTTTGAATGTTTTAAGAACTTTACAAAAAGGATTCAAAATCAACTTTCTCTAAAAATTATAACCATTCGTAGTGATCAGGTGGTGAATTTGAAAATGAAAAGTTTGAGGAATTCTGCAATAAAAAGGGAATAACTCACAAATTTTCATTTCCAAGAACTCCACAACAAAACGGAGTAGTAGAACGTAAAAATACGACGATTCAAGAGTGTGCAAGAACCATGTTTTCAGATAGTAAATTACCAAAGTATTTTTGGGCAGAAGCAGTTGCTATCGCATGTTATATTTTAAATAGAATTTTAATTAGACCTTTAACTGATAAGACATCTTATGAACTTCTTCATAGAAAGAAACCTAAAGTATCTTATTTTAGAATTTTTGAAAGTAAATGTTTTATTTTAAATACCAAAGATAACTTAGATAAATTTGATCCTAAATCTGACAAAGGTATCTTTATCGGATATTCTAATAAAAGTAAAGCGTACAGAGTATTTAATTTAAGAACTAACAATATCGAAGAAACAATGCATGTTTCGCTCGTTGAAAATTTCAAAAATTTTGAAGATACAAATGATGAAGAGAATTTAATCACACAAAATCAAGGGTCGACTGAAACTTATAATGAAATTAATCATCATAATAAAAAGACTAAACTTTTAAAAGATCACTCTATTGAAAATATACTAGGAAATATGCAATCTATTGTTAAAGCTAGAAATCAACTAAGTCAAATGAGTAATGTAGCTTATATATCAACTATTGAACCCAAAAATCCAAAAGAAGCATCAACTGATGATTCATGGATTTTGGCTATGCAAGAAGAATTAAATCAATTCACTAGAAATAATGTTTGGGAACTTGTTCCTAGACCTGAGAATAAAACTATAATTGAAACTAAATGGATTTATAAAAATAAAATGAATGAACAAGAAGAGGTAGTTAGAAATAAAGCCCGATTAGTCGCTCAAGGTTTTTGTCTAGAAGAAGGAATAGATTTTGATGAAATCTTTGCTTCCGTAGCAAGATTAGAAGCCATTAGGATTCTACTTGCTTTCGCAAATCATAATAATTTTAAACTATATCAAATGGATGTTAAACGTGCCTTTTTAAATGGATTTGTAAAAGAAGAAGTATATGTTGAACAATCACCACTTTTTGAAAATGAAAAATTACCAAATCATGTTTACAAACTTAAGAAAGCTTTATATGGTCTAGAACAAGCTCCTAGAGCCTGATATGATAGACTAAGATCTTACTTATTACAATCAAATTTCGAAATTGGTAAAGTAGATAATACTCTTTTTATTAAAAGAAATAAAAATGATATTCAACTAGTACAAGTTTACGTAGATGATATCATTTTTGGATCAACTAACTTTGAAACGAATAAAGAATTTTCTGAAATAATGACAAAAGAGTTTGAGATGAGTCATATGGGTGAATTAAACTTCTTTTTAGGATTACAAATAAAACAATTAGATAATGGTATCTTTATTAGTCAAGAAAAATATGCTAAAGACATAATTAATAAATTTGGTTTGACTACTGCTAATGGAAAATCCACTCCCATGGCAACCAATGAGTACCTTAGTATAGAAGATCTCTCGAAAGATATAGATCAAAAGTTATATAGAGTAATGATTGGATCACTACTCTATATTACTGCTAGTTGACCTGATATCATGCATAGTGTTTGTCTCTGTGTAAGATATCAATCCCAACCTAAAGAGACCCACTTAAAAGACGTAAAACGTATCATAAGATATGTTAAACATACTTCTGACTATGACTTATTTTACCCAAAAAATGATTCCTTTGACTTAATATCTTACTGTGATGCTGATTATGCTGGTTGTAAATCAGACCGAAAAAGTGCAAGTGGAACTTGTCACTTTTTGGGGTATTCTCTGATGGCTTAGTAAAAAGCAAAACACAGTTTCTTTATCAACAACTAAAGCAGAATATATTTCAGCTGCTTTGGCTTGTTCTCAAGTAATATATATGCAACAAACTTTAAAAGATTATGGTTTAAAATTTTCAAAATCACCAATTTATTGTGATAATACTAGTGCGATAAATTTATCCAAAAATACTCTCAACATGCTCGAACTAAACATATTGATATAAGACATCATTTTCTCAGAGATAATATAAATAAGGAAGTAATTACTCTAGATTATATTAATTCCGAGAATCAAATTGCTAATATATTAACAAAACCATTAAATGAATCTGTATTTACTAAATTAAGAAGAGAATTAGGTATTTGTTCAATAATTGAAATATAAAATATAAATAAACAAAGTATAATTACAATTAAATCAAAATAAATCAATTAATAAAAAATTTAAATGACCATGTCGACATAACCCCCCACCCCATGTCGACATATAATTTTTTTTATTTTTAAACTTTTTCCACCAAAATTCAAAATAATTGGTCATATATTCTTCTCATTTTCGAAATTTTATTCATCCTTTCTGTTATTTCTCTGTTCTTCCTCTGAAATCAAATATTCAATAGCCTCCTCTTCAAAACCAAACAAAAATTCTACCTTTTCGTTTCCTTCTTCCACTTCTGGTCCATTTCAACGTACTACTCTCGCTCGTGTGACAAAAATAGAGGATTCTCTAAAGGATGCACTTCAGTTAATGACTAAAATCCAAGTAGTGCAACTTCAAATGGCCAAGGAACAAGAGAGGCAAGGCAAAATCCTTAGGAATTTGCAAAAATTTCTAATGGACAATCATGCTAACCCAATCTTGATTGACGAAGACTCTTCAGGAGATCAAATACTAGAAGCCAGTAAAGAAGAAGAAGAAGAAGAAATCCACATGGAAGAAGTGCATGCGGAAGATGACGACAAAGTCGTTTGCATTGGAGAAGTGTGCTTTGACAAAGATGGACATCTTGTCGAACAACGTGGAAATTTCTGTTTCCACTATCCAAACTATTCGATTCATAGATCTTCCATTTTCAAAGACACTCACCAGTTTTTTTTCTCTTTTTCCTTTTGGTGTATATTCCTTCTTACGTTTTCCACGAAAATGTAAATACAACAATATAATTAACGCATAATTTGTGTTCTTATTATATGAATACTAAGTTACGATAATTAGTAGTTTAGGACTAAGTTCTGGTTTTAGATCTAAGTGTTGATTATTTATGATAATACTATCATTATAATCACATGTCATAGAGTATTAGATTTAGGAGGAGTGATATATTTTTTGTTGATATATTTGGAGTTAGTTTTTGTTGATGACAAAGGGGGAGAAATATAAAATAGGGTAGTTATGCATAGATTAAAGGGGAGTTATTAGGATAGAAGTAATATTTTATAAACAAAGGTTGTCATCATCAAAAAGGGGGAGATTGTTAGTTCGTGAGATGATGATTTTGATGACAACAACCTTAGAATAGATTATAAAATATAAATACTAACATTATAGTTTAGAAATATATGTATATGCAGGATTTAACCATGCAGGTACCAAGAATGAAGACTGTATAGTATAGAGATTCAAGATATCAAGATTGAAGACTCATGAGTATCAAGATTATCAAGAGCTCAAGAGTTCAAGTAATTTATCTTTTAATTAGAAATTTTGTTAAAACTCCTAAAAAAGCACTGGCATCATAAAATCCAATTTATTCGTGGAATGGAATCCACTTCGAGTCTGTTAAATGGATGGAACCCTAAGTAGGATGGAACCTACGAAATATCTAGTGGAATATTGTTTTGTATCCGCTAATTTTTATTCAAAATAATTTTTACAAAATTATATCTTGTTATCAAAATGTTTTCAAAACCTTCTTTTTAAAAGCATCAAAAACATCTATCCTGATTTCAAAATACTTTTAGCCTCAAAATAATCTTTAATTTCAAAATCAAATTGTCCGTGGTTTTAACCATCTTTAATAATATATTTAATTTTTAAATATTTATACTTAGATTTGAATATAAAATTATAGTAAAATTTTGTATATATCATTCTATATATTTACTTATGTATTTTAACTATAGTCAACTATATTTATAAAGTTTAAAATTGTTTTAATATAAGATAAAAGTTATTTTTAAAGAAAATCAAATCACCAAAATATCCTTTGGGATGTCGACATGCCCATGTACCCTATGTCGATATAATGTCAGTTGAATTCAAAATTTAAATTTCAAAAGAAGTGCATATTCATTATATCTCTTCACGAATGGACATGGCTGTAATTCTTCTATAAATAGGGGATGTTTTCAATGAATTTAAAAACAGATTTTTCTGGTTTTTCACTCCTCTTCTTCTTCCACATTTTTATATACATATTCTTACCATTACTCTACCGAAATCAACATTGAATCTAACTAGATTATCTCTGATTTGATTCTCTATCACTATCTCAACAAGATCCTCAGTGCTATTCAGAGTTATAGGCTTTTTGTAATCAACTTAGTGAGAAAATATGTGATTGTGGCCTTAAAAATTAATCAAGCGAGATAAGGTGTGATTGTAGCCTTGAAAATTAATTCGGTGAACTTGTTTCTCGGGAAATCAAGTATCCATATCCAGAGGATTATGAATATGGAGGGTGTACCTCGTTTCCTTGAAATCGAGGGTGTAATTGTAAAGATTGTTTTTTGAAAGGAAATCCGTACTTGTTTGTGGGACTGGATGTAGGGTAACCCCGAACCAGTATAAAATCCGGTGTGTTCTTTCCTTTACTGCTTTTACTTTATATTTGCATCTGTGTTTGATTTTGTGATCATATCTGTGTCTGAATATTGCATACATTTGTGTTCAAATTAACAAAAACTCAAAAAGATTTAATAATTCTTTAAAACGCTATTCACCGCCCCCCTCTAGTGTTTATTCTAGCCTTAAGATCTTTAATCCGCATTTCTCACAAATACCCCTGTTCAGTTGGAAATTTCTTTTGATGGTGATGCAATGGTTGTGCCTTCTCATGTTATTGAAGCAGGAGTAAAAATATGGAAAGACTATGTGGTAGGATTCTTCCTTGATAAACCCCTATCTTTCACTTATGTTATTGAAAGCCTGAAACGTATATGGGGACTTAAAGGAGATGTATAAGTAAAATCAAATGGAACTATATTTCTTTTTCTTCTCTCTGATGACAGAGAAAGAATAATAAGAAATGATCCCATAGTCATGAAAACAAGCTATTCATTCTAAAAAAGCAGGATCCTACTATAAGTAATATGTGTGGAACTATAAAGAAAGTTCCAGTTTAGGTCCAACTATCGAATATCCCATTATACTTATGGTTTTCACTAGGAATTAATTGGTTAGCAAACAGATTGGGGAAGCTAGTATGTTTAATGAAGCAACTGAGTCGGTGTATAGATTGCAATATGCTAAATGCCTTGTAGAAATTTCACCAGACCATGAATTAGTTGATTCATTCCCAGTGATGAATGCTGATGGAACAAGGCAATATGTACAAGTAAAATATTTATGGAAGCCAGACACATGTACAAAATGCAAAGTGTTTGGTCACAATAAAAATAACTACCACCTGAGCTCAGTAGAAATAGAAAATGAAACAAATGTCAAAGGAAATGAAATGCCAACAAAGCCTCAAATGAATGTTGAGAGGAAGAGTACGAACAGAATGTTTCCTGCTTTGAAAGAAAAACCAGGATGGAAAAAGGTTGTAAGGAAGAACAAGACTCAAATTGATGGGATTGAACAAGCATCTGTTGTGTGCAAAGAAAAAAACTCGACCCTTGGTAATAATGACATGTACCAGGAACAAAGTGAGAAGGAAAATACAAACAGTTTCAGGGAAAAAGGAAAAAGTCAAAAAAAGAAACAACAAAAGATACTGCAGTATTCATGAACAACAAATTCTTTATGTTGATTATGCAAGAAAATGAAGAAATAGATGAAAGTGTAATGGAAGAGTGTAATGAAATAGAACTTGAAGAAAAAGCTGAAGAAACAAGCAAAAAATCAAATGCAAATGGGACAAAAAACAAACTGGGCAAAAACAAGAGGAAAAATACAACACGCAAAAATTTCACACAAAATCCTCAAAGTGAAACAATAACTGACCAAGGACGGACTCGAAGCAACCCAAATGAGAATGGATTTGCACATGAAACAAATGTGCATGGTACTGTTCATGCACAGAACAATCAAATGCTCTCATATCACACGGAGACTCAACCCAATGCATGCAATCTGATCTAGCTCATACATCCATTGAGCCTTGCCCACAACCACATGCCTCCTCCCCCTATCAAACCCCATATACCACTATCAACCCAACCTCCAGTGCTTTCTATTCCACCACCCAACCAAATTCATTTATGATCCCCTGCTTGTGCTCATGTGCATGTTTCTCCTCACTTACCAACCTCCTCTCATCAAAATCAGTCTGATCTTCTCAAAATTGCTGGAAAATGCATCTTCACACCATCTGACTCCTTTTCCAACCTCTCTCCATCATCAATGGTAAACCATCACTCCTTCCCTATACCAACTTCCATTGTTACCTCCCCTCCAGCCATCATTATCCACAGCCCCATCAGTAATCATCCCACCAACATAAACCAACCTCTGAAGGAAAAAAAGAAAAAAAAGAAAGGAATAACAAGAAAAAATACCACCACTCCAACCACCATCACTCTGTCTCCTATTCAATCAGAGTCAGAAACAAGAACACACTTGTATCACATACCAGAAAACATGCTAACTTCTAATGCTAGAAGAACAAGTAGCTTCAACAAAAAACCCTCTAAAGTTAGTCAATGATGCACACCATTGCAGCATGGAATGTCAGAGGGGCACATCAACAACCAAAGCTCGACCAAAACAAAGCTCTCATTCAAAACCATAAGCTATCACTAATTTCCATATCTAAAACCAAACTAGACTCTGCTTAATCACTCAAAGCTACCAAATATATAAATAAAAACCGAGCTTACATAAGTAATCTACCACATATGGTAGACTACTTGTCATGTATGATCTAGTAATATACAAGTTGACTCCAATCCAGATTGACAACCAATAGATACATACCCATGCATTCCACATAGCCTCAATACTTCATTATACTTCACTTGCCTCCAACTCACCTCAAACCAGACAAAGTTTGCATGACATCATACCCCACTACAGAGAATCGACTTACCCATGGATACTAAAAGGAGATTTCAACTGTTGTTACTCACCTACTCATCATAGTGGAGGAAGACCATTATCCTTGTCAGAACTCTCTCCCTTAAATAACACTATTCAAAATGCATCTCTCATTGAAACCCCTTATTCAGGATCCTCCTTCATCTGGTCTAATAAAAGCAGCTCTTCCCCACTTACCTTGTCCAAAATTGACCATGGGTAATGGACCTTTCCACCCCTCTCCACTGGCCAAAAATCAACATTCACATCTCCATGCCCCTACTCTCTGACCACTGCCCTTTAATTCTAACCCTAGGAACAGCTGCCATGCAAAAGCAGGCGAACTTTAAATTTTATGATGAATGGACTAACAATATTGAATTGAAACAGGTGGTCTCTCATGCTTGGAGAAACATACATAGGGCAATCCTATGGTCTCCATGTAGAAAAAATTGAAAAACACAAAAGATGCAATCAGAATATGGGCCAGAAATATATATGCAAATGGAAGCAAGCTCTCTGCAAAAATTGCAGCTGAACTGGAAAAGTACAAAAGCTTATCATGAACTCTAACTCTACAGCTGCCCTACTTAAAGAAGAGAGAAATTTGATTGTTATTCTTGGTAAAGCTTACTCTACTGAAGCCAACATGATAAAGAAAAAGAATAAAGAGTAGTGGTCTACCCATGGCAATAGAAATTCAAAGCTCTTTCATGCATCTCTAAAGATAAAGCAAGCAAAGTCCACAATTCATCAAATAACTGATATGCATGGTGCAACTCATTCCACCCCAGACCAGATTGATCATGCCTTCCTTAAATACTATACTGATTTACTTGGTGGCCAACCCTTTCCTTCTGACACATCTATCCAAAACAACCTTTCCCTCTCAAAACTCAACATGAAATGCAGAGTAGCTTGATAAGACCTATATCAAATGAATAAATAAAAGACTCAATCTTCACAATGAAAAAAGAAGCTTCTCCTGACCCTGATGGTTTCACTGTCTCATTTTTCACACACTGCTGGGACATAGTATCACATGATGTGTACAATGTAATTTCTTCAATAAAAGTGTTATGCATGCTGCAATAAACTCAACAAATCTCTGGTCCTCATACTTAAAATTGTTAGCATATTGATCTATTTCCTGTCTGGGTTGGGCTTTTTAGTCTTTTTTTGTTTATGTTTTCTATCTACATAAACCTATCTCTGTAACGCTAATGTAATCAATCTTTGTTTGCTCAGCCATTTTGCTGAATAATATTAATTATCCTTTTCATTTTACAAACGTTTACATGGTATCGGAGCCTCGTTCTTGTTTCTGCCTGCTGCCTCGTCGCTGTCTTGTCTTCCTGCCTCAACCCGAAACCCTAGCCTGGTATCATCACCTGCTCCAAACCCTAGCACCCACCGAAACCCTAGCATGTCGTCTATCTTGTCCCAAAACCCCAGAGCCCCGTCCTCTCCCTGCCGAAACCCTAGAACCCCGAAACCCTAGCCTGCCGATCTCCCTATCTTGAAACCCTAGCCTACTGATCAACCCGAAACCCTCTTGCAGAACAATTTCAGAAGTTCCTTACTAGCCAGTTTTTGTCTCAAAACATGACTGCTCCTCAATCTCAGCACTTTGCCATGTCAGCTCCCTCCATATCAGGTTTGAATTCTCCTTTGTGGATTTTGGATTCTGCTGTCTCATATCATATGTCGCATGATTGTTCATCATTTATATCTATGTCTTTTGATTCTCGCTTACCTTCTATTTTGACTGCTGATTGCACACCTTTGCCATTAACAGAAATCAGTACAATTTAAACCACATATGTTTCCCTCCCAAATGTTTATTGTATTCCTAAATTAACTATGAATCTTGTGTCGGTCGGACAACTTTGTGATCTTGGATATCTTGTTCATTTTTCTTCTACCACTTACTCTATGCAGGATCCCAACTCCAAGAAGTTGATTGGGACAGGCCGTAGGCAGGGCGGTCTCTATGTTTTGGATGACTTGCACATTCCAAGTCATGCCGCTGCCGCTAGTATTGACCTTTCTTCTTTTCATTTAACTCCATTGTCTTCTAAGTTTTACTTGTGGCATTCTACACTTGGTCATATTTCAAGCTCTCGTCTTAAATTCTTGTGTAATTTTGGTGTTTTGGGAGATTTACGTTCTCATGATATTTCAGATTGTAGTGGTTGTAAACTTGAAAAATTTTCTGCTTTGACCTTTAATCAAAGTGTTTCTACTTCCACTGCACCTTTTGATTTAGTTCATTCTGATGTTTAGGGTCCAGCACCCATCCCCACAAAAGGTGGGTGCAGATATTATGTCTCTTTTATCGATGACTATACTCGTTATTGTTGGGTTTATCTGATGAAACGTCGTTCTGAGTTTATTGATATATATACTGCCTTTCAAGCATATGTTAAAACACAACACTCTGCTATTGTTAAATGTTTTCGTTCTGATTTAGGGGGGAATACACTAAGGGAGACCTTTCTAACATATTCACGGTTGATGGTACTTTACATCAGACTTCCTGCACTGATACCACGCAACAAAATGGTGTTGCTGAAAGAAAACATAGACACATTGTTGAAACTGCCCGTTCTATGATTCTTTCAGCTAGCGTTTCAAAAGAATTTTGGAGAGAAGCTGTTCTCACTTCCGTTTATCTTATTAATAAGATCCTGATTTCTCATAACTCTGGTATTTCTTCTCATGCCAAGTTGTTTGGTCAAACTCCTGATTACTCTCACCTAAAAGTGTTTAGTTCCACTTGTTTTGTTCTTCGTCCACACGTAGAACGTACAAAATTATCTTCACGTGTTGCTATATGTGTTTTTCTTGGGTATGGTATTGGACAAAAAGGCTATCGTTGTTATGATCCTTCTTCAAATAAACTATATGTTTCTCGTCATGTTTCCTTTATTGAACATATTCCCTTCTACTCTATTCCATCTAGTCCTCATAGTATGACTAAGTCTGATATTATTCACATTGATCCATTTCCTGCTGATAACTCCTCTGATTCACCGCCTCTTATCATTGATACTCCGCCATCCATACACTCTGTTCCTCCTCCTTCTGCAGGTGACACTTTATCCCCTGCTACTACGACTGTTCAAACACCTTCTGTGATGACTGATCCTGTTCAACCTCGCTATCCCACTCGCACACGTAAATCTACTCAATTATCTGATTTTTCTTATTCTTGTTACTCTCGGGCTTTTGCGTCATTTCTTGTTTCCATTGACACTTTCTATGAGCCTTCTTCTTAATCGGAGGCTGTTCGTTGTCCTGTGTGGCAACGTGCTATGTCTGAGGAAATGTCCGCTTTAGACAAAACTAGTACCTGGGATCTTGTATACCTTCCTACTGGGAAGAAAACTATTGGTTGTCGATGGGTGTATAAGATTGAAACCAAGTCAGATGGTTCTATTGAGCGATACAAAGCTCGTTTAGTTGCTAAAGGATTTGCCCAAAAGTATGGCATGGATTATGATGAAACATTTGCTCCTGTGGCTAAGATGACATCTGTTCGGGTTCTTATTGATGTTGCGTTCAGTCGTAAGTGGGATATCTCTCAAATGGATGTTAAAAATGCTTTTCTTAATGGAGATCTTAAGGAAGAAGTTTACATCGTTGCTCCACCTGGTGTTTCTCATGCTCCAGGTCAGGTTTGTAAGCTTAAGAAAGCTCTATATGGCCTTAAGCAAGCACCACGTGCTTGGTATGAGAGATTTTCGAATGTAGTTACATCACTTGGTTTTACCTCTAGTCCGCATGATTCAGAACTTTTTGTCAGATTGACTTCTGCAGGCCGTATTCTTCTTCTACTATATGTAGATGATATGGTCATTACGGGTGATGACAGTAATGGTATTGTGAGTATTAAAGCCACATTGTCTCGTTGTTTTGATATGAATGATTTGGGTCATCTACGTTATTTCTTAGGGATTGAAATAGCTTCCTCAGGAAAAGGCTATCTTCTTTTCCAGTCCAAATACACTACTGACATTATTCATCGTGTTGGTCTTACTGATACACGTCATGTTGATTCACCACTTGAGGTAAATGCCCGATATACTCCGACCGATCGGAGTCCTCTTTCTGATCCTACTTTATATCGTTCTATTGTTGGTTGCCTTGTATATCTGACCATCACTCGTCCAGATATTGCCTATGCTGTTCACATTGTTAGTCAGTTCGTATCTTCCCCTACCTCTATTCATTGGGCTGCTGTTATGCGCATTATTCGTTACTTGCAAAGAACACTTTATCAGAGTCTTTTGTTCTCATCGACCTCATCTTTGGAGCTTCGTGCCTTCTCTGATGCAGATTGGGCTGGTGATTCAACGGATAGAAAATCCACAACTGGTTTTTGTATATTTTTAGGTGATTCCCTTATTTCATGGAAGAGCAAGAAACAGGATGTTGTTTCTCGGTCTTCCACTAAGGCAGAGTATCGTGCTATGGCCTCCACTACATCTGAGATTATTTGGTTACGTTGGATGTTGGAGGATATGGGTGTTTCGATTTCTTCTCCCACTCCTATGTATTGTGACAATAAGAGCGCTATTCAAATTGCTCACAATACTATTTTTCATGAGCGCACTAAACATATTGAGATTGACTGTCATTTCACTCGGTATCACTTGCTGCATGTAACTATTTCTCTGCCTTTTACTTCGTCATCGACGCAACTTGCTGATTTCTTCACGAAGGCTCACACTATTGAACGTCATAGATTTTTCATTGGCAAACTCTCGATGCTTCTTGCCTACCATCGCGTGTTTGAGGGGGGATGTTAGCATATTGATCCATTTCCTGTCTGGGTTGGGCTTTTTAGCCTTTTTATTGTTTATGTTTTCTATCTATATAAACTTATCTCTGTAACCCTAATGTAATCAATCTTTGTTTACTCAGCTGTCTTGCTGAATAATATGAATTATCTTTTTCTTCTTATTTGATTTTATAAACGTTGTACAAACGTTTACAAAAATCTCTACTCCAACAATTGTCTCCCACTTTAGACCTATTGCTAGCTGCAATGTAGTATACAAAAGCATTTCTAGAATTCTTGCATCACGCCTCAAAAATGTCCTTCAACAAATTATATCCCCTAATCAGGCTGCTTTCCCCCCCAACAGAAGCATATTAGATAATGTCTTGCTGTCTCCTGAGCTACTAAATAGATATACATCTTCATACATCTCCCCTAGAGCCATGCTAAAAATTGACATAAGAAAAGCCTTTGATACAAGTAGCTGGTCAGCTATAATGACTGTACTTGATATAATGCATTTTCCTCCTCCATTTTCTAAGTGGATTCATACTTGCATATCAACCGTGAGATATTCATTAGTCTTCAATGCTCACACTATTGGATACTTCAAAGGAAAAAATTGGTTATGGCAAGGAGATCCAATTTCTAAATATTTATTTATACTGATAATGGAAATATTTACACTGGCTATTCAAAAGCAAGTGGACATGAAAAAATTTGATCTACATCCAAAGTGTAAAAACCCAATGGTCACCACCCTTCCATTTATGACTTGATGATCTTCACCAAACCCACACCTAAATCCCTACAAACCATAATGGAGACTCTCATATCCTTTTACAACTTCTCCAAGCTTCAAACAAACCAAGAAAAATCTCATATTCTTCTTGGAGGACTCTCTAGTCATCACAAAGCGATGTGTTACTCCATAACAAAAATGCAACCTCTACCGTCTGACATGTCTTACCTAGGCATTCCTCTGGCAACCAAAAGAATAACAACTGCTCAATGTACTCCTCTATATTGAAAAATAACTTTTGTGACGAATGATGGGAGAACAGGTACATAGCACAATCAGGAAGAATCGTTACAATCAATGCAGTAATTCTCTCCATGGTAGTGTGCTGGAGTAGGGCATTTCTGCTACCCTCCAAGTTAATATCAATGATACGAACTGCTTTAATAAAATTCCTCTGGACTAGATCAGTACCCACTTCAAAACTCTCTCCTATAGCTTTTAGCAAGCTAGAAAATCCAAAAAAGGAAGGTGGCTTGGGAATAAAAAAATATTAGACTATGTAATATTGCAGCCTTGTCTAATCAGTATCATAATCTAATATCCAACGCTGATACTCTCTGGGTACGATGGTATATCAAGAACAACTTCAAGGGAGATGAAATCTGAATAGCTAAAAGTAAACCAGCACAAAGCTGGGTCTTTAAGACAATGATCAAATTGAGAGATATATTAAAGCCACACACCAAACTACAACTGGCAACAGACAGTGCCCAGAGATTCTAGACCACTCTGTGGATTAAAAATGGCATAATACTGCAAAAGGAACTATCATATGACAACATAATGCAGACATGCATCTCTCTAAATGCCAATGCAACAAACTGCATATGTAATGGCAGAATCAACCTGAAACTCACTAGTAATCCCAGTATTAATGCTCTATGGAATAGATACAATAACTTATCATACTCCTACAGTGATGCTGACCAATATTTATGGACAAAAAAATTAAAAGAACACACAACCAACTCTGTCTACAATGCTCTAATGGAGGATAGGGGAAATAGATGCCTCCCATGGTACAAGAGAATTTGGAACATAAATGCAGAAGAAAAATATAATCATATGTTGTGGAAAGTCTTTTGTAATGCTCTGCATACTAAGGGAAATCTATATCATAGAGGGCTGTCGGTATCTTCATCTTGCATCCTATGCTCCTCAGCTTCAGAAACTGTTCATCACCTTTTTTTAACTGCCCATACACGCATTTCTTATGGTTCAAAATTAAGCAGAGATGGGGATTCCTCTGCGCTAGGAGAAATAGCAAGCATGAATGGTTAAAACTGCACTGAAACGAAGTGGAAGCACCAGGCGACATACAAACTATTAGTTATCCTCATAGTAAGTGTAATGGTGATTTGGGAGGAGCGAAATAGTGTATTATTCAATGGGAGAAGAAGAAACCGAATGCAAATTTATTATGAAATATATGCAGAAGAATATATAGCATGCTGGTTTGCTCTGCTTTCCCTTTTGACCAATCACCAATAGACAGATGGACGTGACTATTTGGAGCACTGACATTTGGTTGTGTTTCATTTCTTTTTGAAGTGTTCTATTCATTTTTTATTCCTACTTATTTTTATCTTCTACTACTAATATTACTTGTATCTCCTCCTATTTATATTATAACTCTTCTTTCAATATAAATAAATAGTAAGGGTCATTCAACCCTGCTGCCTTTGTCAAAAAAATTAAAAAAAAAAAAAACCAACTCTATAAGAGTTATTTGAAATAAAAGGTGTTTTCTTTCTCTAATATACTTGTTATAATCTGTTATAAATAATTGATTATTCAATTTAAGTATATTTAATAGAAAATCTATAAATTGTGCATTTCCTTATAGTAATTACAAGGTGTTGAAATCATGAGTAATTTATCACGATATAATAAATACACCGTTTTAAATATTTCTGGTCAAGATATATTGAGATTGGATACCAATACATCCTTTGAGACTGGTGTATGCAACGTGCTCCAAATATTAGGAATTGTGTGTTACTCATGACTATTGGGGGTGCCAAGGAGTTATGTACTGATAATTATTGGATAACTATGGAATAACTTAATCGATACTTTTATTTTGGTTAATATAAATAAGGTTAAATAAAGAATATCGAAGTGACAATAATACATAGTTTCCTCGACTTAAGAATACCATCGAGCTGCAATGTGGAAACACCACTTTAATTATAGTTGAATCATGGCACTATGTCCATTGACCAACTAGGTTAAGTTGAGTGGAAGCATTAGAAGTGACATACTGTTGGAGAGAGAATTCATCCCCTTGGTTACATGGGTTCAGTATCACGGGACGACTAAAGTCAACTTATAGTCAAAGTCTCTAGTCAAAACGGCTTGGTTAATAATAATTGTTATTATTGAACCAAGGACTTAGTGTTCGGACTATAAAGTTGTTGATATTGAAACATTGACCATTACCCAATCCCGTAAGTCCTAATGTGATATGGCTTTGACGATGAAAATTAATGTAAATAACTGTCACTTCTGGGTAGCACTTAAATAAGTAAAATTGGATATTTACCAAAGCTATGTAAGAAATATTGATCATAATATCACATCACTAGCTAAGATGAAGTGTGAACTTTAATATTCGAATTGTTCGATATTATTTGCCAGTAGAATCTGTACCTAAAGAGTCAACACAAATGCAATGTTGAATCCTCCGTCTACTACAAGATTTAATTAAATTACAATTGTTATAAATCGGTTAAATTAATTAATACTTATGAAATATTAATTATGAATTTTTTATTCGATGTCTGTTGATCGGCATTCAAAAAGAATGTGTATATAAAAGTTATATACACACTTATCGATAAGGGATATCGATTTATATGTAAATTTTTTATAAATGTAAATGATCTAATCTAGCTTGAATTGGATTGAGAACCATATTTAGGGTATGTATAGCCAGTCATAGTTGAGGAGAATTAGGGTTGGAATTTGATTCCAGAAGGGTTTGAAATGGCATAGGAAAGAAACCTTTAACCATTCTCTCTTCTTTGTTATTTAAACAACCTTAGCCCTACTTATCTCCTAATTCTATTCTAGGTTTTGAGGCACCATTTCCCTCCTCTAGATCCGATTGAAAATCCCCCTCTCTCCATTGGTTCAAGCAACAAAAACCATAAATTAAATTAAAATCTAAACAACAATATGTATCTTTCTCAACCAGATTGCGCTTTTTCGATGTGTTGAATGGAGATTCAAGCAATGTTCCTAGATTCAATTCAAGATGTATTCTCTAGGAAATTATAAGGTATTATTTATATTTATAATTTATATATGTTGAAAGTGACTAAGGATCATGTAGTATGGATATCAACTAAATTCTATATTTGTGCGTAATATAAATATAAGAGTAAAAGCAGTAAAGTAGAATGACATCACAGATTTTTGTACTAGTTCGAAATTCTCATTCTACGTCCAGTCCCAGATGCCTTCTAGATTTAATCGAAATCCTCATTTAACATGGAGGAATAGGTATAGCATCGTCTGAGCAACCGAACATGACTTCAACCGCCTAGAAAACCGAATAGGACTTCAACTGCCTGGGGATACTACAACCGAACTTCCAACACAAATAATAGAAATGTTCCGACCGAGTATGCTCTTGAATAGAACCGACAAGTCGATAAAGTACACCCTTCCTATAATCTTCTCCTTTGTGGTATATTGTGTAGTTTGTGAAGAAAGGAAATTTATTTGATCACACAAGTAGTAAACTTGAATATACAAGTGATTAAAATAGGTTTTCTATATATATAATGCTTCATATTAAAATAGCAAGGGTAAATAGAATTAAGAATCATAAAATTGATTTACAAGATGTTGAAATCTTTGCTATTGATAGAGATTAAAATTTGTATACATTCGTGAAGAGTATCCATGAAGAGATATGCAAGATACTCTTGAATCAGGATTTGTTTCTGTTCATGAAAGAGAAGCAACTTTTTAAAAACTAGCCATAAAAAAAATATTCAACCGTCTGAAATAAATGTTTCAGCCAGCTGAATCGAGTGAAAATCAAGACAGCTTGAAAATGGTGCAAAATAGCCCTTAATAAGCCGTCTGAATATTATACTTCAACCGCCTGAATATTATGAATTTCTTGTGCAAGTGCACATCATTCAAACAGCTAAATGTGTTGTTTTGAGCAGGATTCTTCGTTTTGATGAATCTTATATATTTTTTTGTATGTGTATACCACTTAAGATGTAACGACCCAGAAATTTTATTAATTTAAATTTGAATATTTAATTTATTTTAAATATTAATTAGTAAATTTATAAGTCGAATAAATTTTATTTCGAATAATTGGATTTAATTGAATAATTAAATCAATAATTTAATATGTGAAAATACAGAAATAATTAAAAATTGAGTTAAATATGATTGAAAATGATTTGTAAAATTTTATTTTATCATGTTGAAGTTAGAACGATATTTTAGAACTTTTAAAATCGAATTAAAAGTTAATTTGTGAAAATTGAATATTTTAATATTTAAACCGACTAGTGAAATTAGTCAATTTTTGAACAGTCTCAGAATTGGACGAAACCAGTTCCATTGGATCCGTAATAGTTAGTTATTATCGGATTTCAATTTTCGTAGCAATCGGAGTTATCGTTTGATCGTGGCAGCTCGAAACGCATCGAATTGTTTTTAATATTAATTTGGCGAGTTAAAATAGCCATTTTTCAAAAAGTCTCGGATTTCGACGAAACCAGTTTCATCGGATCCGTAATGTGATATTATTGTATGGTTTAAAATTTCGTGTCAATTGGATTTACCGTTTGTCCGGTGCAAGCTAAAACGCCTAGAAAATCGTTTAAATCGGTTTAATTTAATTTGAACGTTTATTGCCATAACTCGCACAGATGTCCGAATTAGCATCCGAAACCTGTTCCATTGTGTCCGGAACGTGGGGTAAACCCTAGAAACGCTGGTTACGGCGCGTAAATCGGAGTTCGGAATTCCCGGATGAATAGTGTTCAAAAATTTCCTATAAATAGCCCATAAATTCACAAAAATAAAAGAAAAAAAAAAACAAAACCCTAATTCTATATGCACAGCTTCCACTCTCTTGCGTCCAATGGCTGAGAAGCTCCATCGATTCCCTTCGATTATCGATCAATCCACACAATATTTCCCAAAACTTCCTAAACGAATATTGTAGAGCGTGAAGAGATCCACAAGTTCAACGGTTAAGATCGCGAATGGTGTTATGGATCAACGGATATTTGCGTTCAAAGGCCATAGGGTCGGCCTCGAAATGCGCGCCAAGATGGAGGCCGAGTTCTCCAAGCTTGCAGCCGAGTGTTGCTCGTGTCGTGCTCTTCGAGATGGAAGTCCCTGATCGAGCTAGAAGTCAGCGAGGTGGTTGCGAAATTAAACCCTAGATGGGCGTGTGTTGGGTTCCTGCGTGTTTTGGTTTGCTGGGAGTAACGCGCGTGAGGGAAGGAGAAAACACGCACGGTTCAGATTGCAGTGGCTAGAGATCTACGGTAGATAATAGTTTAGGTTTAAATTATAAAGTTTTGTTGTAAATTATTATATAAAAAATTCGTGTAACTTTGAAATTGCATATCTTTTTCATACGAGGTCGAAAACGCGCGAAACTAGTTGCGTTGGAATCGTATGGACGAGCACTACGCGATGAAATTGGATTGGAGTCGTTTGGAGTTAGTGAAAATTTCGGGTAAAATTAAACGTCCGTTTAATTTTATTCGAAATAAATCGCTAAAACGAAATTGAAATCAAGGTGAGAACTTCTCACTCAATCGAATCAGTTTCGATTTTATTTTAAATAGTTAGATTTAAAATATTTGAATGCATGTTTGAATGATGATTATTATCTATTGATTGTTAAAATAGACATTATGCGCCGTTAGTAAGCGGATGTTATTTATTAAAAACATATACCGCGAATATTTCATAAACAGTGAAATTGGTATTATATATAATAGCAATATATATATATATATTGGCATATGTATATATTGGACTTATTGATTTCCCGCATTTGTATAGCGGATGAGACCCTATTGCGCCGTCTATTAAGCGGATAATATTTTAAATTCCATATACCGCGATAATTCCGTACTGGAGCGGAATTGGTATTGTGCTAATGTTTGTGGATGCAGGAAAACAGGTTGGAGGGATCCAACTGGATTCCTCAACAGTATTTATTTGAATTCAGATATTTTGATATTTGATGGATTATCATATCGATATATGATATCGTTGTTGTCGTGATTGACTATTTGGTATGTAGCATCATTGGACCAAACTTTGGAATTTTAAAATGATTTTTAAAGTGATTTTTGAAAATATACTATATGTTTGGAAATTGATTCATTTTAAATAAATAAACGATATAATTTTTAATGTTATAAAAATTATATTTTTGAGAAATATAGTTAAAAACTGATTTTTGAAAATATGAGGCTAATGATTTTATAAAATAGTTAAATCGGGATTTTTGAAATTATTGTGAAAAGTTTAAATATAGGATTTATGAAATTTAATTATTTTATAAATCAGAATGATGAAATTATAAAGGAGATTAAAGATGTTTTAAAAGAATAATATAAATTGATTTATATAAAAAGATTTATAAATTGATAATTTATAAATGAAAATATTTGAATTATAAAACGAGTTTTTATAAGCGTTTGAATGAAGTGAAAATGGATTGCATAAGGAAATGGAATTTTACAAGCAGTAGGTTTATAAAATTTATAAAGTTATTAAAAGAATGGTTTTGGATAAATAATTGAATCTTATAAGTTATAAGATTTATAATTATGAAGTTCAAAGGAACGATTTTGCAAACAAATAAATTATAAGTATTTAACTTATAATATGAACATTTGGTATGTAATTGAGTTATGAATTGAATATAGGGTAATAAAGGAATTTATAAACGTTGTTATATAAATTCGCAAACGACTTATTTTGATAAGTAAATTGTTGAAACCTATTAATGGAGTTATATTCACGTTTTTGACTGTGAATAAATCCTTTAAAATGAAATGTATAGAAATGACGAAATTTGTTAACGTAGTATATTCATGTTTTGAATAGTGAATATTATGTTAAAGAAAATGTTTTAGATGTGATGTTTTAAATAGAATTAAAACGATCTAACGATGTTTTCAAAAGGTGTTGAGATTCGAAACCATAGATTTCAACATTTATTGTTGAAATAGATGTTTTCGAGAAATAGAAGGAAATGGTGGACTATAACACTGTTGTTATAGTAAATGATTTCCGAAAGGAAATGTTTTGTATAGTATTGGGATTTATATATCTATTTTAAATTTCGAATCCCTATACTAGAGATTTTGGGACGTCGTAACGATGTTTTACGCAACATTCGTTTTGGCCCAAATAAATATGTTTAAGAGCATGTTTACCTTAAAGAATGAAATATATACTTAATCTCGATTTAAGTATATTGAATATTTTCTAAGTTTTGAAAATGAATAAAATTTGTGAATTACTTATGAATAAATAAGTATGGAAATGTTTTCCAATATTTCATTGAATATTATGAGAATTTATCTTTTTGAAGATAAATTGAAATGAATAATTGAAATCGTATATGCATGGATATTGTGAAATATAAATTCACTATGGAATTTATGAATGAAAAGGAGAATTTGTTTAAAAATAAATATTGATTTATTTTTGAAGTGTGAAATTATATATCTAGTAAAGATATTTTTGGAAAATAAATAATTTGGAAAATTATTTGGAATCTGGTGATGTTGTGCATATCCATTGATAGTTCAATAACCGACTATCAATATTTACCTTTGAAAGGTATTTGTTGTGATTTGCTAAATTTGAATGCTACACTTATTTTTAAATTATTGCGCTCGTTATTCGGATTACCCATTCCGAATAGTGATACGACGTAATGGATAGCATTGATGACCGGTGTTGAAGACCGGGTATTTGCGAAAGCGATAGGATGACCTATCGATTGTCTCTGCACTGGGTAGCTCCTGGTATAGAGATTCCCTAAGTGATGGGAAATTCGATCGGGATTGTGAATACTCGGATTGCAAGGGCTTCGTAAGAAGTGCCTTCGGTTCTGTTCGAGCCCGGAACAGACTTGTATGGATTGTATGTCTGACATTACAAATTGAGATATAAAGCCGATTTCTTTCAAATATATTTCTGTTGGTGGCGAAGAATTTATTCTTTTAGCTTAGCACCCTTCTCTGAGACGTACGAGCTCAGATGTTATGTAGTTGAAGGTTATCAGTGATATATTCCCAATTTGGTAATGTGACATGCTGAGTGTTGCTGTGAAATGATCATTGTGTTGATTATTTGTGATATGATCATTTATTTGATCGTCTATCCTGGTGATCATTTCTATGATCATTTGTTGACCCAAAGCATGGCTTTTGTATAAAGTATGTTTTTGTGGACGTGACTTCGTCGAGCCTCACACCTAGGGAATGGTCAAAACAGGAAAGATGCAGCAAGGTTATGAGGGGTAGCGCCCTTTAGGGTATGTGCATTTCCTTCTGGAAAAGGGTGGTATCATGGTATGGAGCCCAGATACTTACTCATGTTGAAAACACTTTATGATTGTGTGAATTGATTACGAGCGCTCGGTGAAAGGTCCCAAAGGACCGGGGGATGGCATATTCGGTCAGTTGTTACTTAGTTAGGGGTAAGCCGGCCTTGTGTTGGCAGAGATCCGGTTTGGTTCTCGGGGACGTCCATCCAGAGGCGTTCTCATGTGGCAATGGGAAGTTCCTTGGCCTGATCATTCGTTGGAAATCCAAAGAAACAATACGATCTTGTACGGTATTAGTTGTAGAACCTATCATTCACTTATGGTGGCGCCCCACTGTTTGGATGGTAGCTATAGTAGGCATAGTTCGGAATGTCTATGCTGGCTAAGATTTATATTCTACTTTCGAAATGAATTTTTTTCTACACTATGCACTAGTAATAATATCAAATGTCTTTTTAATGCGTATCAAACATCTTTGACTATCATAAGGAGAAATCTCCTCCGATTCTGCGTTTTCATTATGTGTGTGTGCGGGAGGCCTTATGGTAGTCTCATTTTTAAAAGCATTGCGAATTGACTTTAAAATATTCCTCTATTTTGATTTTAAAGATAAATAAACTGTTTTGAGTTCTCACACCAGTCACATGACTGACTCGAAGTTTATTGTTTTCCTTCCTAAACTCTGCGTGCCCACCAATTTCTACACGGGCAGTTAAGAGTTAGGTTTATCAGGATATTCTGGAGTTGCTGGAAGCAAGCTGGATGGCATGGCGTATTACTAGTATATAGTATTTCTTTTTCGCTGTATGTTGTTTGTTGTTGTACACTCTGATGATATGATGTAATATAATGTGATGTAATGTAATAACTGATATAGTTCTTTGTTTAAAGATTATTCATTTATTTATTATATGTTGTTCCGCTGCGAATTGTGAGATTCTGTTATTGTTCTGCTTTCTTCTGCTCCGTTCTATTTTCTATTTTCTTTTCTCGCTAGTTTCTATCTTCTTCTCTCTTCGTCTTCTCTTTCCTTTTCTTAAAACCCTAAGTGTTCGGTTTTTCGGCAACCGATTACTCAGCAGTTGATACAGTGAACGTATTGATGTCAGTTTTCGGAAGACGAAGAATCGGGTCCTTACAGGTGGTATCGGAGCATATGGTTAAGCGACAACCATGGTTCTGTTGGGTATTACTCATTAGAGATAGAGTCAGTAGTACTCTAGAATGAGTTTGAGTGTAATAATAGCTATGAGAGCGTATTTGTTAGTGAATATAAAATTGTTTTATATTGTGATGATTGGTTTGTTGAGTGGTATATAGATTCTAGTTAATACGAGTAATTAACGTTGTTGATAGGGATCTCTAAACACTTGTACAGAACAATTCGACACGATATTGTTTTAAAATTGGGTAAATGAAATAATTTTGCCTTGATTATATTTTTATATATAAAGGGATAATTTTTCAAAATTATTAAAGTATATAAGTTGATTGTTTGGTTGTTTGAATAATCTAAATAAAGGGATAATTGTATAAGCAAAAAAATTATAAGAATTGAATTATAATTAAAGTGATTTACAATTGTGAAATAAACTTATATATATAAGAAGTGAAACTATATGAATATATTTATAAATATGAGTTATAAATAAAAATGAATTTAAAGTTACATGGAAATTTACTTTAGAATTGGAAGCTAAATTGATTTATAAGTGGGAATTTAGGTTATGTAAATGAAATTCAACTTTTGTAATTGAATTGAATGGATGGATTGAATGTAAATCAATTGAATGTGAATTGTTGATATGAAATAATGAATATAAGTGTTAATTCATAAAAATCTAATGTTATTGAAAGTTGAATAGTTG
This sequence comes from Allium cepa, assembly GCA_030765085.1. Classification (NCBI taxonomy): domain Eukaryota; kingdom Viridiplantae; phylum Streptophyta; class Magnoliopsida; order Asparagales; family Amaryllidaceae; genus Allium; species Allium cepa. The sequence goes on from CM060938.1 coordinate 807,766,484, forward strand.
AATAAAAATCAATTAATTAAACCAATTGATAAGCAAAGGAATTTGGTTGTAATTAATATACTATGGTTGTTAGTTGATTGTATATAATTCATTAAGTGTTAATGAAATTGAGTTAATGAAATTGGAAGCTAAAGTAATTGGAATTCAATTGGAAGTTAAGTGAATCTTAAATAGAATTGAATTTGATTTGGAAGTGAACCATCTTGAATATGAATTAGTGAATATAAACTAATTGAAAATGAATGTTAGTAAGAACATCCACTGTTAATGAATCAAATGTGATTAAACTGAAAACCCATTTCATTGAATATTAATGAGAATATGAATGAATATTTATTGGTTATGGATGTTAGTTGGTTGATGGTTGAACATATTGCTTTTGTTTCATTTGCTATGTTGGCATATATAGTTATTATGTTGCTATATGTTGTATATTGATACTATTGTCTATATACATGATTCTCATGTTGTTTGTTGAGTGTTTAGTAGGTGCGGATCGCGTTTGTTTCGCATTTGGAGCTCGCTTTCGCGCTATATTAGCCGTATATGCTCGCTAATAAAATATAAGGTACATATCTCGAATTACATATCGTACTTTTATACTTTTTCCCTTCGGGATGCCTCATTACTTGATGAGATGTATATTTGTGATATATATACTGTCATTTTTTTTCCGGATCGAGCCGCGCAAATGAGACTATGGCGAATTTTTTCGGAAATTTAAGGCGTTAGAAAAATTTGAGAAAATTGAAATTTTTTGAAAACTTTAACTTTGATTTGGAATTGAAAGTTAAACAATAGTAATTGTTTTTGAAAAGATAACTAAGTATGATTGGAAAACTTAGTAAAGTATTATAAGAAGTTTGACTATGGATTTTGGAAAGTTAATAAATTCTGTAACTTTTCTTACTTGTTAATTTCGAGGACGAAATTCTTTTAAGGGGGGAAGATTGTAACGACCCAGAAATTTTATTAATTTAAATTTGAATATTTAATTTATTTTAAATATTAATTAGTGAATTTATAAGTCGAATAAATTTTATTTCGAATAATTGGATTTAATTGAATAATTAAATCAATAATTTAATATGTGAAAATACAGAAATAATTGAAAATTGAGTTAAATATGATTGAAAATGATTTGTAAAATTTTATTTTATCATGTTGAAGTTAGAACGATATTTTAGAACTTTTAAAATCGAATTAAAAGTTAATTTGTAAAAATTGAATATTTTAATATTTAAATCGACTAGTGAAATTAGTCATTTTTTGAACAGTCTCAGAATTGGACGAAACCAGTTCCATTGGATCCGTAATAGTTAGTTATTATCGGATTTCAATTTTCGTAGCAATCGGAGTTATCGTTTGATCGTGGCAGCTCGAAACGCATAGAATTGTTTTTAATATTAATTTGGCGAGTTAAAATAGCCATTTTTCAAAAAGTCTCGGATTTCGACGAAACTAGTTTCATCGGATCCGTAATGTGATATTATTGTATGGTTTAAAATTTCGTGTCAATTGGATTTACCGTTTGTCCGGTGCAAGCTAAAACGCCTAGAAAATCGTTTAAATCGGTTTAATTTAAATTGAACGTTTATTGCCATTACTCGCACAGATGTCCGAATTAGCTTCCGAAACCTGTTCCATTGTGTCCGGAACACGGGGTAAACCCTAGAAACGCTGGTTACGGCACGTAAATCGGAGTTCGGAATTCCCGGATGAATAGTGTTCAAAAATTTCCTATAAATAGCCCATAAATTCACAAAAATAAAAGAAAAAAAAAACAAAACCCTAATTCTATATGCACAGCCGCCACTCTCTTGCATCCAATGGCTGAGAAGCTCCATCGATTCCCTTCGATTATCGATCAATCCACACAATATTTCCCAAAACTTCCTAAACGAATATTGTAGAGGGTGAAGAGATCCACAAGTTCAACGGTTAAGATCGCGAATGGTGTTATGGATCAACGGATATTTGCGTTCAAAGGCCATAGGGTCGGCCTCGAAATGCGCGCCAAGATGGAGGCCGAGTTCTCCAAGCTTGCAGCCGAGTGTTGCTCGTGTCGTGCTCTTCGAGATGGAAGTCCCTGATCGAGCTAGAAGTCAGCGAGGTGGTTGCGAAATTAAACCCTAGATGGGCGTGTGTTGGGTTCCTGCATGTTTTGGATTGCTGGGAGTAACGCGCGTGAGGGAAGGAGAAAACACGCACGGTTCAGATTGCAGTGGCTAGAGATCTACGGTAGATAATAGTTTAGGTTTAAATTATAAAGTTTTGTTGTAAATTATTATACAAAAAATTCGTGTAACTTTGAAATTGCATATCTTTTTCATACGAGGTCGAAAACGCGCGAAACTAGTTGCGTTGGAATCGTATGGACGAGCACTACGCGATGAAATTGGATTGGAGTCGTTTGGAGTTAGTGAGAATTTCGGGTAAAATTAAACGTCCGTTTAATTTTATTCGAAATAAATCGCTAAAACGAAATTGAAATCAAGGTGAGAACTTCTCACTCAAACGAATCAGTTTCGATTTTATTTTAAATAGTTAGATTTAAAATATTTGAATGCATGTTTGAATGATGATTATTATCTATTGATTGTTAAAATAGACATTATGCGCCGTTAGTAAGCGGATGTTATTTATTAAAAACATATACCGCGAATATTTCATAAACAGTGAAATTGGTATTATATATAATAGCAATATATATATATATTGGCATATGTATATATTGGAGTTATTGATTTCCCGCATTTGTATAGCGGATGAGACCCTATTGCGCCGTCTATTAAGCGGATAATATTTTAAATCCCATATACCGCGATAATTCCGTACTGGAGCGGAATTGGTATTGTGCTAATGTTTGTGGATGCAGGAAAACAGGTTGGAGGGATCCAACTGGATTCCTCAACAGTATTTATTTGAATTCAGATATTTTGATATTTGATGGATTATCATATCGATATATGATGTCGTTGTTGTCGTGATTGACTATTTGGTATGTAGCATCATTGGACCAAACTTTGGAATTTTAAAATGATTTTTAAAGTGATTTTTGAAAATATACTATATGTTTGGAAATTGATTCATTTTAAATAAATAAACGATATAATTTTTAATGTTATAAAAATTATATTTTTGAGAAATATAGTTAAATACTGATTTTTGAAAATATGAGGCTAATGATTTTATAAAATAGTTAAATCGGGATTTTTGAAATTATTGTGAAAAGTTTAAATATAGGATTTATGAAATTTAATTATTTTATAAATCAGAATGATGAAATTATAAAGGAGATTAACGATGTTTTAAAAGAATAATATAAATTGATTTATATAAAAAGATTTATAAATTGATAATTTATAAATGAAAATATTTGAATTATAAAACGAGTTTTTATAAGCGTTTGAATGAAGTGAAAATGGATTGCATAAGGAAATGGAATTTTATAAGCAGTAGGTTTATAAAATTTATAAAGTTATTAAAAGAATGGTTTTGGATAAATAATTGAATCTTATAAGTTATAAGATTTATAATTATGAAGTTCAATGGAACGATTTTGCAAACAAATAAATTATAAGTATTTAACTTATAATATGAACCTTTGGTATATAATTGAGTTATGAATTGAATATAGGGTAATAAAGGAATTTATAAACGTTGTTTTATAAATTCGCAAACGACTTATTTTGATAAGTAAATTGTTGAAACCTATTAATGGAGTTATATTCACGTTTTTGACTGTGAATAAATCCTTTAAAATGAAATGTATAGAAATGACGAAATTTGTTAACGTAGTATATTCACGTTTTGAATAGTGAATATTATGTTAAAGAAAATGTTTTAGATGTGATGTTTTAAATAGAATTAAAACGATCTAACGATGTTTTCAAATGGTGTTGAGATTCGAAACCATAGATTTCAACATTTATTATTGAAATAGATGTTTTCGAGAAATAGAAGGAAATGGTGGACTATAACACTATTGTTATAGTAAATGATTTCCGAAAGGAAATGTTTTGTATAGTATTGGGATTTATATATCTATTTTAAATTTCGAATCCCTATACTAGAGATTTTGGGACGTCGTAACGATGTTTTACGCAACATTCGTTTTGGCCCAAATAAATATGTTTAAGAGCATGTTTACCTTAAAGAATGAAATATATACTTAATCTCGATTTAAGTATATTGAATATTTTCTAAGTTTTGAAAATGAATAAAATTTGTGAATTACTTATGAATAAATAAGTATGGAAATGTTTTCCAATATTTCATTGAATATTATGAGAATTTATCTTTTTGAAGATAAATTGAAATGAATAATTGAAATCGTATATGCATGGATATTGTGAAATATAAATTCACTATGGAATTTATGAATGAAAAGGAGAATTTGTTTAAAAATAAATATTGATTTATTTTTGAAGTGTGAAATTATATATCTAGTAAAGATATTTTTGGAAAATAAATAATTTGGAAAATTATTTGGAATCTGGTGATGTTGTGCATATCCATTGATAGTTCAATAACCGACTATCAATATTTACCTTTGAAAGGTATTTGTTGTGATTTGCTGAATTTGAATGCTACACTTATTTTTAAATTATTGCGCTCGTTATTCGGATTACCCATTCCGAATAGTGATACGACGTAATGGATAGCATTGATGACCAGTGTTGAAGACCGGGTATTTGCGAAAGCGATAGGATGACCTATCGATTGTCTCTACACTGGGTAGCTCCTGGTATAGAGAATCCCTAAGTGATGGGAAATTCGATCGGGATTGTGAATACCCGGATTGCAAGGGCTTCGTAAGAAGTGCCTTCGGTTCTGTTCGAGCCCGGAACAGACTTGTATGGATTGTATGTCTGACATTACAAATTGAGATATAAAGCCGATTTCTTTCAAATATATTTCTGTTGGTGGCGAAGAATTTATTCTTTTAGCTTAACACCCTTCTCTGAGACGTACGAGCTCAGAGGTTATGTAGTTGAAGGTTATCAGTGATATATTCCCAATTTGGTAATGTGACATGCTGAGTGTTGCTGTGAAATGATCATTGTGTTGATTATTTGTGATATGATCATTTATTTGATCGTCTATCCTGGTGATCATTTCTATGATCATTTGTTGACTCAAAGCATGGCTTTTTTATAAAGTATGTTTTTGTGGACGTGACTTCGTCGAGCCTCACACCCAGGGAATGGTCAAAACAGGAAAGATGCAGCAAGGTTATGAGGGGTAGCGCCCTTTAGGGTATGTGCATTTCCTTCTGGAAAAGGGTGGTATCATGGTATGGAGCCCAGATACTTACTCATGTTGAAAACACTTTATGATTGTGTGAATTGATTACGAGCGCTCGGTGAAAGGTCCCAAAGGACCGGGGGATGGCATATTCGGTCAGTTGTTACTCAGTTAAGGGTAACCCGGCCTTGTGTTGGCAGAGATCCGGTTTGGTTCTCGGGGACGTCCATCCAGAGGCGTTCTCATGTGGCAATGGGAAGTTCCTTGGCCTGATCATTCGTTGGAAATCCAAAGAAACAATACGATCTTGTACGGTATTAGTTGTAGAACCTATCATTCACTTATGGTGGCGCCCCACTGTTTGGATGGTAGCTATAGTAGGCATAGTTCGGAATGTCTATGCTGGCTAAGATTTATATTCTATTTTCGAAATGAATTTTTTTCTACACTATGCACTAGTAATAATATCAAATGTCTTTTTAATGCGTATCAAGCATCTTTGACTATCATAAGGAGAAATCTCCTCCGATTCTGCGTTTGCATTATGTGTGTGTGCGGGAGGCCTTATGGTAGTCTCATTTTTAAAAGCATTGCGAATTGACTTTAAAATATTCCTCTATTTTGATTTTAAAGATAAATAAACTGTTTTGAGTTCTCACACCAGTCACATGACTGACTCGGAGTTTATTGTTTTCCTTCCTAAACTCTGCGTGCCCACCAATTTCTACACGGGCAGTTAAGAGTTAGGTTTATCAGGATATTCTGGAGTTGCTGGAAGCAAGCTGGATGGCATGGCATATTACTAGTATATAGTATTTCTTTTTCGCTGTATGTTGTTTGTTGTTGTACACTCTGATGATATGATGTAATATAATGTGATGTAATGCAATAACTGATATAGTTCTTTGTTTAAAGATTATTCATTTATTTATTATATGTTGTTCCGCTGCGAATTGTGAGATTCTGTTATTGTTCTGCTTTCTTCTGTTCCGTTCTATTTTCTATTTTCTTTTCTCGCTAGTTTCTATCTTCTTCTCTCTTCTTCTTCTCTTTCCTTTTCTTAAAACCCTAAGTGTTCGGTTTTTCGGCAACCGATTACTCGACAGTTGATACAGTGAACATATTGATGTCAGTTTTCGGAAGACGAAGAATCGGGTCCTTACAGGTGGTATCGGAGCATATGGTTAAGCGACAACCATGGTTCTGTTGGGTATTACTCATTAGAGATAGAGTCAGTAGTACTCTAGAATGAGTTTGAGTGTAATAATAGCTATGAGAGCGTATTTGTTAGTGAATATAAAATTGTTTTATATTGTGATGATTGGTTTGTTGAGTGGTATATAGATTCTGGTTAATACGAGTAATTAACGTTGTTGATAGGGATCTCTAAACACTTGTACAGAACAATTCGACACGGTATTGTTTTAAAATTGGGTAAATGAAATAATTTTGCCTTGATTATATTTTTATATATAAAGGGATAATTTTTCAAAATTATTAAAGTATATAAGTTGATTGTTTGGTTGTTTGAATAATCTAAATAAAGGGATAATTGTATAAGCAAAAGAATTATAAGAATTGAATTATAATTAAAGTGATTTACAATTGTGAAATAAACTTATATATATAAGAAGTGAAACTATATGAATATATTTATAAATATGAGTTATAAATAAAAATGAATTTAAAGTTACATGGAAATTTACTTTAGAATTGGAAGCTAAATTGATTTATAAGTGGGAATTTAGGTTATGTAAATGAAATTCAACTTTTGTAATTGAATTGAATGGATGGATTGAATGTAAATCAATTGAATGTGAATTAAGTTGATATGAAATAATGAATATAAGTGTTAATTCATAAAAATCTAATGTTATTGAAAGTTGAATAGTTGAATAAAAATCAATTAATTAAACCAATTGATAAGCAAAGGAATTTGGTTGTAATTAATATACTATGGTTGTTAGTTGATTGTATATAATTCATTAAGTGTTAATGAAATTGAGTTAATGAAATTGGAAGCTAAAGTAATTGGAATTCAATTGGAAGTTAAGTGAATCTTAAATAGAATTGAATTTGATTTGGAAGTGAACCAACTTGAATATGAATTAGTGAATATAAACTAATTGAAAATGAATGTTAGTAAGAACATCCACTGTTAATGAATCAAATGTGATTAAACTGAAAACCCATTTCATTGAATATTAATGAGAATATGAATGAATATTTATTGGTTATGGATGTTAGTTGGTTGATGGTTGAACATATTGCTTTTGTTTCATTTGCTATGTTGGCATATATAGTTATTATGTTGCTATATGTTGTATATTGATACTATTGTCTATATACATGATTCTCATGTTGTTTGTTGAGTGTTTAGTAGGTGCGGATCGCGTTTGTTTCGCATTTGGAGCTCGCTTTCGCGCTATATTAGCCGTATATGCTCGCTAATAAAATATAAGGTACATATCTCGGATTACATATCGTACTTTTATACTTTTTCCCTTCGGGATGCCTCATTACTTGATGAGATGTATATTTGTGATATATATACTGTCATTTTTTTTTCGGATCGAGCCGCGCAAAGGAGACTATGGCGAATTTTTTCGGAAATTTAAGGCGTTAGAAAAATTTGAGAAAATTGAAACTTTTTGAAAACTTTAACTTTGATTTGGAATTGAAAGTTAAACAATAGTAATTGTTTTTGAAAAGATAACTAAGTATGATTGGAAAACTTAGTAAAGTATTATAAGAAGTTTGACTATGGATTTTGGAAAGTTAATAAATTCTGTAACTTTTCTTACTTGTTAATTTCGAGGACGAAATTCTTTTAAGGGGGGAAGGTTGTAACGACCCAGAAATTTTATTAATTTAAATTTGAATATTTAATTTATTTTAAATATTAATTAGTGAATTTATAAGTCGAATAAATTTTATTTCGAATAATTGGATTTAATTGAATAATTAAATCAATAATTTAATATGTGAAAATACAGAAATAATTGAAAATTGAGTTAAATATGATTGAAAATGATTTGTAAAATTTTATTTTATCATGTTGAAGTTAGAACGATATTTTAGAACTTTTAAAATCGAATTAAAAGTTAATTTGTGAAAATTGAATATTTTAATATTTAAATCGACTAGTGAAATTAGTCAATTTTTGAACAGTCTCAGAATTGGACGAAACTAGTTCCATTGGATCTATAATAGTTAGTTATTATCGGATTTCAATTTTCGTAGCAATCGGAGTTATCGTTTGATCGTGGCAGGTCGAAACGCATCGAATTGTTTTTAATATTAATTTGGCGAGTTAAAATAGCCATTTTTCAAAAAGTCTCGGATTTCGACGAAACCAGTTTCATCGGATCCGTAATGTGATATTATTATATGGTTTAAAATTTCGTGTCAATTGGATTTACCGTTTGTCCGGTGCAAGCTAAAATGCCTAGGAAATCGTTTAAATCGGTTTAATTTAAATTGAACGTTTATTGCCATAACTCGCACAGATGTCCGAATTAGCTTCCGAAACCTGTTCCATTGTGTCCGGAACGCGGGGTAAACCCTAGAAACGCTGGTTACGGCACGTAAATCGGAGTTTGGAATTCCCGGATGAATAGTGTTCAAAAATTTCCTTTAAATAGCCCATAAATTCACAAAAATAAAAGAAAAAAAAACAAAACCCTAATTCTATATGCACAGCCGCCACTCTCTTGCGTCCAATGGCTGAGAAGCTCCATCGATTCCCTTCGATTATCGATCAATCCACACAATATTTCCCAAAACTTCCTAAACGAATATTGTAGAGCGTGAAGAGATCCACAAGTTCAACGGTTAAGATCGCGAATGGTGTTATGGATCAACGGATATTTGCGTTCAAAGGCCATAGGGTCGGCCTCGAAATGCGCGCCAAGATGGAGGCCGAGTTCTCCAAGCTTGCAGCCGAGTGTTGCTCGTGTCGTGCTCTTCGAGATGGAAGTCCCTGATCGAGCTAGAAGTCAGCGAGGTGGTTGCGAAATTAAACCCTAGATGGGCGTGTGTTGGGTTCCTGCGTGTTTTGGTTTGCTGGGAGTAACGCGCATGAGGGAAGGAGAAAACACGCACGGTTCAGATTGCAGTGGCTAGAGATCTACGGTAGATAATAGTTTAGGTTTAAATTATAAAGTTTTGTTGTAAATTATTATATAAAAAATTCGTGTAACTTTGAAATTGCATATCTTTTTCATACGAGGTCGAAAACGCGCGAAACCAGTTGCGTTGGAATCGTATGGACGAGCACTACGCGATGAAATTAGATTGGAGTCGTTTGGATTTAGTGAGAATTTCGGGTAAAATTAAACGTCCGTTTAATTTTATTCGAAATAAATCGCTAAAACGAAATTGAAATCAAGGTGAGAACTTCTCACTCAATCGAATCAGTTTCGATTTTATTTTAAATAGTTAGATTTAAAATATTTGAATGCATGTTTGAATGATGATTATTATCTATTGATTGTTAAAATAGACATTATGCGCCGTTAGTAAGCGGATGTTATTTATTAAAAACATATACCGCGAATATTTCATAAACAGTGAAATTGGTATTATATATAATAGCAATATATATATATATTGGCATATGTATATATTGGAGTTATTGATTTCCCGCATTTGTATAGCGGATGAGACCCTATTGCGCCGTCTATTAAGCGAATAATATTTTAAATCCCATATACCGCGATAATTCCGTACTGGAGCGGAATTGGTATTGTGCTAATGTTTGTGGATGCAGGAAAACAGGTTGGAGGGATCCAACTGGATTCCTCAACAGTATTTATTTGAATTCAGATATTTTGATATTTGATGGATTATCATATCGATATATGATGTCGTTGTTGTCGTGATTGACTATTTGGTATGTAGCATCATTGGACCAAACTTTGGAATTTTAAAATGATTTTTAAAGTGATTTTTGAAAATATACTATATGTTTGGAAATTGATTCATTTTAAATAAATAAATGATATAATTTTTAATGTTATAAAAATTATATTTTTGAGAAATATAGTTAAAAACTGATTTTTGAAAATATGAGGCTAATGATTTTATAAAATAGTTAAATCGGGATTTTTGAAATTATTGTGAAAAGTTTAAATATAGGATTTATGAAATTTAATTATTTTATAAATCAGAATGATGAAATTATAAAGGAGATTAACGATGTTTTAAAAGAATAATATAAATTGATTTATATAAAAAGATTTATAAATTGATAATTTATAAATGAAAATATTTGAATTATAAAACGAGTTTTTATAAGCGTTTGAATGAAGTGAAAATGGATTGCATAAGGAAATAGAATTTTATAAGCAGTAGGTTTGTAAAATTTATAAAGTTATTAAAAGAATGGTTTTGGATAAATAATTGAATCTTATAAGTTATAAGATTTATAATTATGAAGTTCAAAGGAACGATTTTGCAAACAAATAAATTATAAGTATTTAACTTATAATATGAACCTTTGGTATATAATTGAGTTATGAATTGAATATAGGGTAATAAAGGAATTTATAAACGTTGTTTTATAAATTCGCAAACGACTTATTTTGATAAGTAAATTGTTGAAACCTATTAATGGAGTTATATTCACGTTTTTGACTGTGAATAAATCCTTTAAAATGAAATGTATAGAAATGACGAAATTTGTTAACGTAGTATATTCACGTTTTGAATAGTGAATATTATGTTAAAGAAAATGTTTTAGATGTGATGTTTTAAATAGAATTAAAACGATCTAACGATGTTTTCAAAAGGTGTTGAGATTCGAAACCATAGATTTCAACATTTATTATTGAAATAGATGTTTTCGAGAAATAGAAGGAAATGGTGGACTATAACACTGTTGTTATAGTAAATGATTTCCGAAAGGAAATGTTTTGTATAGTATTGGGATTTATATATCTATTTTAAATTTCGAATCCCTATACTAGAGATTTTGGGACGCCGTAACGATGTTTTACGCAACATTCGTTTTGGCCCAAATAAATATGTTTAAGAGCATGTTTACCTTAAAGAATGAAATATATACTTAATCTCGATTTAAATATATTGAATATTTTCTAAGTTTTGAAAATGAATAAAATTTGTGAATTACTTATGAATAAATAAGTATGGAAATATTTTCCAATATTTCATTGAATATTATGAGAATTTATCTTTTTGAAGATAAATTGAAATGAATAATTGAAATCGTATATGCATGGATATTGTGAAATATAAATTCACTATGGAATTTATGAATGAAAAGGAGAATTTGTTTAAAAATAAATATTGATTTATTTTTGAAGTGTGAAATTATATATCTAGTAAAGATATTTTTGGAAAATAAATAATTTGGAAAATTATTTGGAATCTGGTGATGTTGTGCATATCCATTGATAGTTCAATAACCGACTATCAATATTTACCTTTGAAAGGTATTTGTTGTGATTTGCTGAATTTGAATGCTACACTTATTTTTAAATTATTGCGCTCGTTATTCGGATTACCCATTCCGAATAGTGATACGACGTAATGGATAGCATTGATGACCGGTGTTGAAGACCGGGTATTTGCGAAAGCGATAGGATGACCTATCGATTATCTCTACACTGGGTAGCTCCTGGTATAGAGAATCCCTAAGTGATGGGAAATTCGATCGGGATTGTGAATACCCGGATTGCAAGGGCTTCGTAAGAAGTGCCTTCGGTTCTGTTCGAGCCCGGAACAGACTTGTATGGATTGTATGTCTGACATTACAAATTGAGATATAAAGCCGATTTCTTTCAAATATATTTCTGTTGGTGGCGAAGAATTTATTCTTTTAGCTTAACACCCTTCTCTGAGACGTACGAGCTCAGAGGTTATGTAGTTGAAGGTTATCAGCGATATATTCCCAATTTGGTAATGTGACATGCTGAGTGTTGCTGTGAAATGATCATTGTGTTGATTATTTGTGATAGGATCATTTATTTGATCGTCTATCCTGGCGATCATTTCTATGATCATTTGTTGACCCAAAGCATGGCTTTTGTATAAAGTATGTTTTTGTGGACGTGACTTCGTCGAGCCTCACACCCAGGGAATGGTCAAAACAGGAAAGATGCAGCAAGGTTATGAGGGGTAGCGCCCTTTAGGGTATGTGCATTTCCTTCTGGAAAAGGGTGGTATCATGGTATGGAGCCCAGATACTTACTCATGTTGAAAACACTTTATGATTGTGTGAATTGATTACGAGCGCTCGGTGAAAGGTCCCAAAGGACCGGGGGATGGCATATTCGGTCAGTTGTTACTCAGTTAGGGGTAACCCAGCCTTGTGTTGGCAGAGATACGGTTTGGTTCTCGGGGACGTCCATCCAGAGGCGTTCTCATGTGGCAATGGGAAGTTCCTTGGCCTGATCATTCGTTGGAAATCCAAAGAAACAATACGATCTTGTACGGTATTAGTTGTAGAACCTATCATTCACTTATGGTGGCGCCCCACTGTTTGGATGGTAGCTATAGTAGGCATAGTTCGGAATGTCTATGCTGGCTAAGATTTATATTCTACTTTCGAAATGGATTTTTTTTACACTATGCACTAGTAATAATATCAAATGTCTTTTTAATGCGTATCAAGCATCTTTGACTATCATAAGGAGAAATCTCCTCCGATTCCGCGTTTGCATTGTGTGTGTGTGCGGGAGGCCTTATGGTAGTCTCATTTTTAAAAGCATTGCGAATTGACTTTAAAAATATTCCTCTATTTTGATTTTAAAGATAAATAAACTATTTTGAGTTCTCACACCAGTCAAATGACTGACTCGGAGTTTATTGTTTTCCTTCCTAAACTCTGGGTGCCCACCAATTTCTACACGGGCAGTTAAGAGTTAGGTTTATCAGGATATTCTGGAGTTGCTGGAAGCAAGCTGGATGGCATGGCGTATTACTAGTATATAGTATTTCTTTTTCGCTGTATGTTGTTTGTTGTTGTACACTCTGATGATATGATGTAATATAATGTGATGTAATGCAATAACTGATATAGTTCTTTGTTTAAAGATTATTCATTTATTTATTATATGTTGTTCCTGTAGGATCTAGATTAACCCTAGAGGGGGGGTGAATAGGGTTATAGCAAATTTTTTCGAATTAAACACAGAAACTAACTGCAAAAATAAATATGCTGAAAAGTAAATCACACACAAAATTTACCCAGCTTCGGCAACCCCTGCCTACTGCTGCATTCCCAGATTTCTATTAGAATTGAACAGTTTCCCACTTACAAACACTCTAACAGACTTGCAAACCCTGCTACCGCCTATAGAGTTTTGCAAACTCGCAAACCCTGCTAACTGGATTTACTCTAACTAGACAATCTGACTACACCTAAACCCTAGGTGGTGATTTACAAATTCTTTTGACTCCAAAAGAAAAGAAACAACTTCAAAATTAAAAAACAGGAGCAAAAATTAAATTATAAACTATAATCCCTGAAAAAAAAAATTCAAATAAAAATAAGAAAAACCCCTTTATTTTTAAACCCTAAACTACAACCCCCTCTTTATAATAAAATCTTCTTTGTAATAAACAAGGCCGGCCCCTTGTTAAATTCCACCCGATCCATTGTGAAAAAGAAAGAGAAAAAAAATGCGGCCGATCCTTTTCTTTTTCAATTTAGGGCTTCGGTTCTTCTGTGAGATTTGGGGCTTTGTTCTGATGATTGATTCTTTGACTTGTGTTGATCTTTCTCACGCTCGTTCTCTGATGATTTGATGCTTGTTGCTAGCTCGTTCTCTGATAATCGAGTTTACTGTTGCGGTACGTAACCTTTTTGCTTGTTTGTGGTTTTGTGATTTTCGAACTCGATTGTTCTGTTGTCTATGATGATTTCTTGGTGGATTATTTGGTGGATTCATGACTCTAGAGTTAAAGTAAAATACCTAGCTCTGATACCACTTGTAGGATCTAGATTAACCCTAGAGGGGGGGTGAATAGGGTTATAGCAAATTTTTTCGAATTAAACACAGAAACTAACTGCAAAAATAAATATGCTGAAAAGTAAATCACACACAAAATTTACCCAGCTTCGGCAACCCCTGCCTACTGCTGCATTCCCAGATTTCTATTAGAATTGAACAGTTTCCCGCTTACAAACACTCTAACAGACTTGCAAACCCTGCTACCGCCTATAGAGTTTTGCAAACTCGCAAACCCTGCTAACTGGACTTACTCTAACTAGACAATCTGACTACACCTAAACCCTAGGTGGTGATTTACAAATTCTTTTGACTCCAAAAGAAAAGAAACAACTTCAAAATTAAAAAACAGGAGCAAAAATTAAATTATAAACTATAATCCCTGAAAAAAAAATTTCAAATAAAAATAAGAAAAACCCCTTTATTTTTAAACCCTAAACTACAACCCCCTCTTTATAATAAAGTCTTCTTTGTAATAAACAAGGCCGGCCCCTTGTTAATTTCTACCCGATCCATTGTGAAAAAGAAAGAGAAAATAAATGCGGCCGATCCTTTTCTTTTTCAATTTAGGGCTTCGGTTCTTCTGTGAGATTTGGGGCTTTGTTCTGATGATTGATTCTTTGACTTGTGTTGATCTTTCTCACGCTCGTTCTCTGATGATTTGATGCTTGTTGCAAGCTCGTTCTCTGATAATCGAGTTTACTGTTGCGGTACGTAACCTTTTTGCTTGTTTGTGGTTTTGTGATTTTCGAACTCGATTGTTCTGTTGTCTATGATGATTTCTTGGGGTGTATTTATAGGGTTGAAACCCTAATTAACACTGTCAGATTTGATTTCTTCATGTCGTTGATTTTCCTGAATTTGTTCTGGATTTGGAGTATTCCTTTCTTGATTCAATTTCGAATAATTGCTGACCATATTTGGATTCGAATTAATTAATTCGAAAATTTCTTGCTGTATTTGTTGTCTCGGTCCTCATTTGAATTAATACTGACCATATATGAATTCGAGAAATTTGCTGCAGAGATTTCTTTCCAAATTAGAAATCTTTGACTTAATCAAAGACTTAATCAAAAGATACGAATTTGTTCTTTAACTTCGGCTTGATTTCTGCACTGCCTTGTACTTGCCACCGTCTTGTGTTCCCTACTGCACATTCACCAGTTTACTTTATATGTGCATATATACATTTGTATGTGTGTGTGCATATATTTTTGGGTTTGTACTTTCATTGTGACTTGATTTTGCTATGGGATTAAATCAGAACTTTATTTGATCTGCATGTAGTTGTGATCTGATTCTTGATAGCTTGCTGGTGCATGTCATTTGTTTCTAGCTCGAATTCGTCTTTGAGGAACACTGTACTTGTTGTTATGATGTTTTGAACTTGATTCACTTCATGTTGCATTAGTCACTTGCATTGGTGCATTGCCTTGTACATCCATGTTCTTTACTTGGTTGTTGTCACTGGTCTGCTGCCATGTTCACGTGCACTTGAGTTTGTTTCCACTGCTTCATCATGTTGTATTCATCCCTGTACTTGTAGTTGTGCAATTCTTCTGGCTTCACATGTGCACAGAGTTGTTTGCTGTGTTGTACTCGGTTTGCTTTTGATACAGATGCTACACTTGTTCATGTTGCCTTTGTACACTTGTTCATATGAGCTGTTGTTCCATTGTTGTAGTTGCAGTATTTATGTTCCTTGTTTCATTTGCCGGTTAGCTTACTCGTTCGGTCTTTACTGCATTGCTTCTGATCATGTTGCACAATTTCTGTTGTTTCCAGTTGCACTTGCTTACTGCTTGATGGTCTTGTGACTCTTGCCATGTCTTTGTGCATTTTAACCTGTAACTTGAACTTGAATCTGCAACCTTCCTCATGTATACACATGCGTATGTATGTGTGTGTGTATGCTTGTGTTGTGGTGCACTTGCCTTGTGATTCTGTTCATTCCTAGTTGGTGCAGTATTCAAGTTTTTGTTGGTCTGGACATTTGTGGGATATTTGACTGTTTCTGGCTCGATGTTGTTAATGCATTCATGACCACTGTCTTGCATATTTTTGATAAAGTGTGACTGATGCTGCACTTGGTCTTTGTTCTTCTCTGTTATGTTGCTTTGAATGAATTTGTGTTTTGTTGTAGTTTGTGCACACGAGTTGGCGTGGCAGTGCACACGTATACGAATGTACACGTGTGTACTGCAGCCACTTATAATTGCCTGTCCCTGATAAAAATTACTGATATGCATAGATATTGCACAATCAAAGATGATGACAATACCCCATGTATCTGAGACACAAACAAATTTTATTTTTGCAAATTTAAATTTGTTTGTTTTCAGATTACCGTTGTAGTTGCTAATTATACAGGTACACAGGAGACAGGACGAGAAGTGGAGCTGGACAATGCAGATAGATGCAGATGTGCAGACAGAGTGAAAAACTGAGTGTTGAGTGTTCTAGTGAGAAAGGTAAAATGTATGAACTGATGTATGTATATATATATATAGAGAGCTGAAAACTTTGTATTGTTTAAGTGTTGTAATAAAATATTATATTGAATAAAAAATACTAGTTGAATTATATAGATTCTGTGCAATAGTATAATTATTCAATATGAATATTTCTTCCTTTCTGTATATAGTCCAAACTGCAAACACATATATATATATTGATATATATATATGTTTGTTATCATCAAACAAAAAATCACATCAAACAATCTCCCCCTTTTGATGATGACAAACATATATATTAAAGATTTTGAAATGCTAATACATGTGTTTGAACATGAAATTTTTAGCTCCCCCTAATTGAACATGAAATTTTTAGCTCCCCCTATTTGAATGCTCCCCCTACAACCAAGACCACTCCCTATTTAGAAGATAACAAAAAATTACAAAAGAATAAAAGAACTAAAGAAAAATTAACTAACAACATTTAACCAAATTTGTTGAAATAGGTCACAAAATATTTGCTTTCTCATCAAAATCTTGTTCTTCTCCCCCTTTTGTCATTATCAAAAGACTGACAAAAAACAATGGAACAGTAGGAACAAAAAATAATATATCATAACGAGATAAAAACTTCCATATTGTAGAGGATGGATCGATGATCAGTTTTAATAAGAAGAGAGATATTTTAACATTAATTTGACATTTAAGCACAAAAACAAAAAAAATAAGCACTTACTAACCACGCATAACCATAAGGACTTTTAAATGGGATTAGCAGTTACTTATTAGTCTAAGCATCCAGACTATTAAGTGAGACCAGAATACTTAGTTACCATACTCCATCCATGCATAACCATAAGGACTTTTAAATGAGAATGGAGTAATGATAAAAATAATTCACTCATATGTTCCATCCATGCATAACCATAAGGACTTTTAAATGAGAATGGATGTATGAGAGTTATTATTATTTATTATTAAAATAATTTTTTTTATTTTTTTTTTATTTTTTAATTTAAAAATAATCCACTCTTCTTATTTTATCAAACCATTATGAATGATAGAAAGATGGTAGAAATAGAAATGATCGTGGAATAAGTTACCAAGTTAATTATATTATGTAATATCCAGTACTGAATACCATATTCGAATCAATCTTTGGAAAATATCCAAAACTTGTTTGAATCCTAGAAATTGAAGTTGAAAGTATATATCCAAGAATATTTCAACCTAACAATGAAAAAATGGTTAGTCAATTTCTATAATCCCCAAATCCAAACGTAATCTAGAAAATCTGTCTTCGGGGAGGGGTTTTGTGAAAATATCAGCAAGTTGAGCCTCAGTTGAAATATATTCAATGCAAATGTCTTCCTTAGCAATGTGATCTCTAAGAAAGTGGTGTCTCACATCAATGTGTTTTGTGCGTGAATGATGAACAGGATTATTTGATAAGTCTATTGCACTTTTACTGTCACATTTTAATGGAACTTGTTTATAAACTAAGCCAAAATCAGAAAGGGTTTGCATCATCCATAAAATTTGAGCACAGCAACTTCCTAAAGCAATATATTCTGCTTCAGTGGTGGATAATGCAACACAATTCTGTTTTCGACTTGATCATGAAACTAATGAATGTCCTAGCATGAAACATGTCCCACTGGTGCTTTTCCTGTCAACCAATGAACCGGCATAATCAGCATCAGAATAACCAACTAAATCAAAGTTTTCACAAGAAGGGTACCATAATCCAAATTTGTGTGTGTGTGAAAGATATCTCAAAATTCGTTTAGTGGCTTTCAAATGAGATTCTTTAGGATTAGATTGAAAACGTGCACACAAACACACAGAAAACATAATATCAGGTCTAGAAGCAGTAAGATAGAGAAGTGAACCAATTATCCCTCGATATTTTTTCTGATCAACAGCACTTCCTTTCTCGTCTTTGTCCAACTTTGTTGATGGGCTCATAGGAGTTCTCAATGGTTTGGAGTTCTCAACTCCAAATTTCTTCAACAGTTCCAACACATACTTGGATTGCGAAATGAAAATGCCATCACTGCTTTGCTTGATTTGAAATCCAAGAAAATATTTCAATTCTCCATCCAAGCTCATCTCGAATTTAGCCTGCATGACTTGTTCAAATTTCTCGCACAAGAGTTCATTAGTAGCACCATAAATGATATCATCCACATAAATCTGAACAATCAAAAAATCACTTCCTTTATGTAATAGAAACAGTGTCGTGTCAGCACTCCCCTTTTCAAAGCCATTTTCCAGAAGATATGTACAAAGGCAGTCATACCAAGCTCTAGGGGCTTGCTTAAGACCATATAATGCTTTTTCAAGTTTATACACATGATTTGGAAAATCGTGATTTTCAAAACCAGGGGGTTGTTCAACAAAAACTTCTTCTTTCAAATCACCATTTAGAAAAGCACATTTTACATCCATTTGTTTAAGTTTGAAACCTTTATAACAAGCAAAGCTTAGCAAAATCCTAATGGCTTCTAACCTAGCAACTGGAGAAAATGTTTCATCAAAATCTATGCCTTCTATTTGGTTGTATCCTTTTGCGACCAACCCAGCTTTGTTTCTAATTACATTTCCTGATTCATCAAGTTTGTTTTTGAACACCCATTTAGTTCCTACAATTGGATAGTCATTTGGCCTAGGAACTAATTTCCAAACTTTATTTCTCTCAAATTGATTAAGTTCATCTTGCATTGCTAGAATCCAACTTTCATCATTAAGAGCCATTTCAACAGAATCAGGTTCAATTTCAGAAATAAAACCACTATGACAACAAAACGCACACAAATTTTTATCAAATGAAGAGCGAGTGCGTATACCTTCCGTAGGATCTCCTATAACCAATTCAGGAGGATGATTGGTTTTGAACTTCAATCTATCAGCATCAACAGTCCTACTTTCACCTTGCTCACTAGATATTCCTTCTTTAATGCCTTCATGATCTACCCCATCATCAATCGTTTTTTCAGTCGTCCTTTCCAGATCAGATTCATCAAATTTCACATTGATTGATTCAACAATTGTCTTTGTTCGTTTGTTGTATATCCTGTAAGCCTTGCTCCTGGTTGAATAGCCTATGAAAATTCCCTCATCGGCCTTTGATTCAAATTTTCCAAGTTGATCACCTGTGTTAAGAATGAAACAAGGGCATCCAAAAACACGAAAGTAAGAGATGTTAGGTTTCCTTTCATGCCAAACTTCATAAGACGTTTTGCCAAGTATTGGTCTAATCATTACTCTATTCATTACGTAGCATGAAGTATTCACCGCCTCTACCCAAAAAGTTAGAGGTAGTTTATACTCACTTAACATGGATCTAGCCAATTCTCGCAATGTACGATTTTTCCTTTCAACCACCCCATTTTGTTGAGGTGTTCGTGGAGCAGAAAATTCATGTTTTAAACCATTTTCTTCACAAAAGTTTTCAAATTCCGAATTTTCAAATTCGCCTCCATGATCACTTCTTAAAGTTTTAATTGAAACTCCTTTCTCATTTTGAACAAGTTTAGCAAATTTTGAAAAAAAATCAAAAGATTCAGACTTTTTGGCTAAGAAATAAACCCATGTGAATCTAGAATAATCGTCAACCAATACATAACAATAACGTTTTCCATTCAAGCTTGCAATTTCATTTGGTCCAAATAAGTCCATGTGAATTAATTCGAGGACCCTTGATGTGCTAACAATGTTTTTAGGGCGAAATGATGATCGACTAAGCTTGCCCAAGGAACATGCTTTACACACTTTGTTATCTTTAAATTTCTGATGTGGTAACCCTCTGACTAATTCTTTCATTTCAAGATTTTTTAAGAGACTCATGCTAGCATGTCCAAGTCCCCTATGCCACAAAGATGCCTCTTCGTCAGTGGCTACCAAACATCTGGAAAGATTTAGATTGTCAAACGAAAGTGAGTAGACATTTCCTTTTCTTTTGCCCATAAAAACTATGTTATTAGAAGTTTTATCAATGATCTTGCAAGTATCACTATCAAAAACCACATTCATACCTTTGTCACATAGTTGGCTAATAGAAATGAGATTGTGATGCAAATTATCAACGTATAAAACATTAGTCAATGAAAAAGTACCATTACTTACTTCACCTTTCCCAATAATCTTACACTTGCTATTATCTCCCATGATCACATTTCCACCTCTAAACTTCTCTAGGCTAAGGAACTTAGATTTATCACCTGTCATATGTCTAGAACAACCTGAATCTAGAAACCATTCTTGTTGCTCCTTAGCCCGCCAACAGACCTACATAAAGAGAGAGGAGGATGACCTAGAGAAACTCTTAGGTCCAATGATATTAGTAACTGAAGCATTGTGAACAAACAATCCCTTTGGAACCCAAACTTGTTTTGTCCTTTTATTTTTGTTCCTATAGACATGAAATTTGTTTGTAGAATTCTTAGGAACCCAAACTTGTATAAATTTTGTGTTCTTGTTCCTATGACTACAATTTTCAACACGATGTCCAATTTCACTTCTAACAAAGACACTCTTACCTTTTGCATGATCATCAACTTGTGTTTTCCCAAAACCTAGTCCTTTTCTGTTGTTAGCAAAGAGTTGATTTCCCAATAACATGTTAAACGATTTTTCTCCTCTTGAAAAGTTATTCAGAGATTTCTCAAGATTTTGGACTTTGGTTTTTAGTGTTGTGTTTTCAGTCACAAGTGTGGTGCATCTATTTATAAAATCCTTTTTCCTAGTGTCAATGGTTTCCTTAAGACTCGAGTTTTCTTTTTCAAGATTATCGAAGCTATTCTTAAGTCTTGATATTTCTGAATCTAAAATTTTACATTTTTTACAGTCTAGGTTTTGAATATTTTCAAGTTCAGTTTCTAACCTAGTATTCTCATGAACGAGTTCTCTCCTGTCAGACTTCAATTTTTCAATTTTAGTTTCAAGAGTAAAAATTGTATTAGTAAAATCATAACACATCAAAACAAGTTCTTTATAAGAATAGTTACGTACCTCACTGGATTCCTCTGAACTTGTTTCTGAATTTGATTTTGCCATAAGGCACAAGTTAGCCTCTTCTGAGCTATTATCCGAAACTTCTTCTCCTTCTTCATCATCCCATGTTGCTGCAAATGCCTTCTTCTTCTTTTTCTTTCCTTTGTTGTTTTTGAGAAGTGGGCATTTCTGTTTGAAGTGGCCAGGCTTCTTGCACTTAAAGCATGTCAATTCATTATCGGAATTGTCAGAATCTTTTAACCTATTACCACTTGTTTTCTTCTTGCGTGGCCTGAATTTTGACCATTTTCTAAGATTATTGACAGCCATCGCAAGCTCTTCAATTGGATCTTCTTCTTCTTCATCGCTTTCTTCTTTGCTCTTCAAGGCAATTGTCTTAATTTTTGATTCGGAGTTGTTACGTTCCTCTGCCTTTAGCTCAAGCTCATATGTCATCAAGTTTCCGATCAACTCCTCCATGCTTAGTTTTCTCAGATCTTTCGATTCTTGTATTGCCGTGACTTTTGCCTCAAAGTTCATTGGTAAGACTCGCAGTATCTTCCGCACAAGCTCTACTTCAGTGAAGACCTTCCCAAGCGCTCTAGCATTGTACACCAAAGTTGAAAATCGTCCAAACATATCCTTTATGCTCTCGCCCTTTTCCATCACAAAGTTTTCGTATTCATTGCTAAATAGAGCTAGACGTGACTCCTTGACTTGAGAAGTTCCTTCGTGTGTCACCTCCAAAGTGTGCCAAATTTCCTGTGCTGTTGTACAATGGGAAATTCTATTAAACTCATTTTTATCAAGAGCACAGATCAAAGCGTTCATTGCTTTGGCATTTGTAGTTTTTAGTTTCTTATCGTTAGCATCCCACCTATCCTTAGGTTTAGGAATCTCAGTATCACCAATAACTATAGTGGGAGATTTATAGCCAGTTTCAATAATATCCCAAACATCATAATCGACAGAACTAAGATAAATACTCATCCTAACTTTCCAATAAGCATAATCATTCCCATTAAACATGGGTGGTCTAGCAATGGATTGCCCCTCAGAAAAAGCATTATTTGGTGGATTCATGACTCTAGAGTTAAAGTAAAATACCTAGCTCTGATACCACTTGTAGGATCTAGATTAACCCTAGAAGGGGGGGGGGGTGAATAGGGTTATAGCAAATTTTTTCGAATTAAACACAGAAACTAACTGCAAAAATAAATATGCTGAAAAGTAAATCACACACAAAATTTACCCAGCTTCGGCAACCCCTGCCTACTGCTGCATTCCCAGATTTCTATTAGAATTGAACAGTTTCCCGCTTACAAACACTCTAACAAACTTGCAAACCCTGCTACCGCCTATAGAGTTTTGCAAACTCGCAAACCCTGCTAACTGGACTTACTCTAACTAGACAATCTGACTACACCTAAACCCTAGGTGGTGATTTACAAATTCTTTTGACTCCAAAAGAAAAGAAAAAACTTCAAAATTAAAAAACAGGAGCAAAATTTAAATTATAAACTATAATCCCTGAAAAAAAATTTTCAAATAAAAATAAGAAAAACCCCTTTATTTTTAAACCCTAAACTACAACCCCCTCTTTATAATAAAGTCTTCTTTGTAATAAACAAGGCCGGCCCCTTGTTAATTTCCACCCGATCCATTGTGAAAAAGAAAGAGAAAAAAAATGCGGCCGATCCTTTTCTTTTTCAATGTAGGGCTTCGGTTCTTCTGTGAGATTTGGGGCTTTGTTCTGATGATTGATTCTTTGACTTGTGTTGATCTTTCTCACGCTCGTTCTCTGATGATTTGATGCTTGTTGCTAGCTCGTTCTCTGATAATCGAGTTTACTGTTGCGGTATGTAACCTTTTTGCTTGTTTGTGGTTTTGTGATTTTCGAACTCGATTGTTCTGTTGTCTATGATGATTTCTTGGGGTGTATTTATAGGGTTGAAACCCTAATTAACACTGTCAGATTTGATTTCTTCATGTCGTTGATTTTCCTGAATTTGTTCTGGATTTGGAGTATTCCTTTCTTGATTCAATTTCGAATAATTGCTGACCATATTTGGATTCGAATTAATTAATTCGAAAATTTCTTGCTGTATTTGTTGTCTCGGTCCTCATTTGAATTAATACTGACCATATATGAATTCGAGAAATTTGCTGCAGAGATTTCTTTCCAAATTAGAAATCTTTGACTTAATCAAAGACTTAATCAAAAGATACGAATTTGTTCTTTAACTTCGGCTTGATTTCTGCACTGCCTTGTACTTGCCACCGTCTTGTGTTCCCTACTGCACATTCACCAGTTTACTTTATATGTGCATATATACATTTGTATGTGTGTGTGCATATATTTTTGGGTTTGTACTTTCATTGTGACTTGATTTTGCTATGGGATTAAATCAGAACTTTATTTGATCTGCATGTAGTTGTGATCTGATTCTTGATAGCTTGCTGGTGCATGTCATTTGTTTCTAGCTCGAATTCGTCTTTGAGGAACACTGTACTTGTTGTTATGATGTTTTGAACTTGATTCACTTCATGTTGCATTAGTCACTTGCATTGGTGCATTGCCTTGTACATCCATGTTCTTTACTTGGTTGTTGTCACTGGTCTGCTGCCATGTTCACGTGCACTTGAGTTTGTTTCCACTGCTTCATCATGTTGTATTCATCCCTGTACTTGTAGTTGTGCAATTCTTCTGGCTTCACATGTGCACAGAGTTGTTTGCTGTGTTGTACTCGGTTTGCTTTTGATACAGATGCTACACTTGTTCATGTTGCCTTTGTACACTTGTTCATATGAGCTGTTGTTCCATTGTTGTAGTTGCAGTATTTATGTTCCTTGTTTCATTTGCCGGTTAGCTTACTCGTTCGGTCTTTACTGCATTGCTTCTGATCATGTTGCACAATTTCTGTTGTTTCCAGTTGCACTTGCTTACTGCTTGATGGTCTTGTGACTCTTGCCATGTCTTTGTGCATTTTAACCTGTAACTTGAACTTGAATCTGCAACCTTCCTCATGTATACACATGCGTATGTATGTGTGTGTGTATGCTTGTGTTGTGGTGCACTTGCCTTGTGATTCTGTTCATTCCTAGTTGGTGCAGTATTCAAGTTTTTGTTGGTCTGGACATTTGTGGGATATTTGACTGTTTCTGGCTCGATGTTGTTAATGCATTCATGACCACTGTCTTGCATATTTTTGATAAAGTGTGACTGATGCTGCACTTGGTCTTTGTTCTTCTCTGTTATGTTGCTTTGAATGAATTTGTGTTTTGTTGTAGTTTGTGCACACGAGTTGGCGTGGCAGTGCACACGTATACGAATGTACACGTGTGTACTGCAGCCACTTATAATTGCCTGTCCCTGATAAAAATTACTGATATGCATAGATATTGCACAATCAAAGATGATGACAATACCCCATGTATCTGAGACACAAACAAATTTTATTTTTGCAAATTTAAATTTGTTTGTTTTCAGATTACCGTTGTAGTTGCTAATTATACAGGTACACAGGAGACAGGACGAGAAGTGGAGCTGGACAATGCAGATAGATGCAGATGTGCAGACAGAGTGAAAAACTGAGTGTTGAGTGTTGTAGTGAGAAAGGTAAAATGTATGAACTGATGTATGTATATATATATATAGAGAGCTGAAAACTTTGTATTGTTTAAGTGTTGTAATAAAATATTATATTGAATAAAAAATACTAGTTGAATTATATAGATTCTGTGCAATAGTATAATTATTCAATATGAATATTTCTTCCTTTCTGTATATAGTCCAAACTGCAAACACATATATATATTGATATATATATATGTTTGTTATCATCAAACAAAAAATCACATCAAACAATCTCCCCCTTTTGATGATGACAAACATATATATTAAAGATTTTGAAATGCTAATACATGTGTTTGAACATGAAATTTTTAGCTCCCCCTAATTGAACATGAAATTTTTAGCTCCCCCTATTTGAATGCTCCCCCTACAACCAAGACCACTCCCTATTTAGAAGATAACAAAAAATTACAAAAGAATAAAAGAACTAAAGAAAAATTAACTAACAACATTTAACCAAATTTGTTGAAATAGGTCACAAAATATTTGCTTTCTCATCAAAATCTTGTTCTTCTCCCCCTTTTGTCATTATCAAAAGACTGACAAAAAACAATGGAACAGTAGGAACAAAAAATAATATATCATAACGAGATAAAAACTTCCATATTGTAGAGGATGGATCGATGATCAGTTTTAATAAGAAGAGAGATATTTTAACATTAATTTGACATTTAAGCACAAAAACAAAAAAAATAAGCACTTACTAACCACGCATAACCATAAGGACTTTTAAATGCGATTAGCAGTTACTTATTAGTCTAAGCATCCAGACTATTAAGTGAGACCAGAATACTTAGTTACCATACTCCATCCATGCATAACCATAAGGACTTTTAAATGAGAATGGAGTAATGATAAAAATAATTCACTCATATGTTCCATCCATGCATAACCATAAGGACTTTTAAATGAGAATGGATGTATGAGAGTTATTATTATTTATTATTAAAATAATTTTTTTTATTTTTTTTTTATTTTTTAATTTAAAAATAATCCACTCTTCTTATTTTATCAAACCATTATGAATGATAGAAAGATGGTAGAAATAGAAATGATCGTGGAATAAGTTACCAAGTTAATTATATTATGTAATATCCAGTACTGAATACCATATTCGAATCAATCTTTGGAAAATATCCAAAACTTGTTTGAATCCTAGAAATTGAAGTTGAAAGTATATATCCAAGAATATTTCAACCTAACAATGAAAAAATGGTTAGTCAATTTCTATAATCCCCAAATCCAAACGTAATCTAGAAAATCTGTCTTCGGGGAGGGGTTTTGTGAAAATATCAGCAAGTTGAGCCTCAGTTGAAATATATTCAATGCAAATGTCTTCCTTAGCAATGTGATCTCTAAGAAAGTGGTGTCTCACATCAATGTGTTTTGTGCGTGAATGATGAACAGGATTATTTGATAAGTCTATTGCACTTTTACTGTCACATTTTAATGGAACTTGTTTATAAACTAAGCCAAAATCAGAAAGGGTTTGCATCATCCATAAAATTTGAGCACAGCAACTTCCTAAAGCAATATATTCTGCTTCAGTGGTGGATAATGCAACACAATTCTGTTTTCGACTTGATCATGAAACTAATGAATGTCCTAGCATGAAACATGTCCCACTGGTGCTTTTCCTGTCAACCAATGAACCGGCATAATCAGCATCAGAATAACCAACTAAATCAAAGTTTTCACAAGAAGGGTACCATAATCCAAATTTGTGTGTGTGTGAAAGATATCTCAAAATTCGTTTAGTGGCTTTCAAATGAGATTCTTTAGGATTAGATTGAAAACGTGCACACAAACACACAGAAAACATAATATCAGGTCTAGAAGCAGTAAGATAGAGAAGTGAACCAATTATCCCTCGATATTTTTTCTGATCAACAGCACTTCCTTTCTCGTCTTTGTCCAACTTTGTTGATGGGCTCATAGGAGTTCTCAATGGTTTGGAGTTCTCAACTCCAAATTTCTTCAACAGTTCCAACACATACTTGGATTGCGAAATGAAAATGCCATCACTGCTTTGCTTGATTTGAAATCCAAGAAAATATTTCAATTCTCCATCCAAGCTCATCTCGAATTTAGCCTGCATGACTTGTTCAAATTTCTCGCACAAGAGTTCATTAGTAGCACCATAAATGATATCATCCACATAAATCTGAACAATCAAAAAATCACTTCCTTTATGTAATAGAAACAGTGTCGTGTCAGCACTCCCCTTTTCAAAGCCATTTTCCAGAAGATATGTACAAAGGCAGTCATACCAAGCTCTAGGGGCTTGCTTAAGACCATATAATGCTTTTTCAAGTTTATACACATGATTTGGAAAATCGTGATTTTCAAAACCAGGGGGTTGTTCAACAAAAACTTCTTCTTTCAAATCACCATTTAGAAAAGCACATTTTACATCCATTTGTTTAAGTTTGAAACCTTTATAACAAGCAAAGCTTAGCAAAATCCTAATGGCTTCTAACCTAGCAACTGGAGAAAATGTTTCATCAAAATCTATGCCTTCTATTTGGTTGTATCCTTTTGCGACCAACCCAGCTTTGTTTCTAATTACATTTCCTGATTCATCAAGTTTGTTTTTGAACACCCATTTAGTTCCTACAATTGGATAGTCATTTGGCCTAGGAACTAATTTCCAAACTTTATTTCTCTCAAATTGATTAAGTTCATCTTGCATTGCTAGAATCCAACTTTCATCATTAAGAGCCATTTCAACAGAATCAGGTTCAATTTCAGAAATAAAACCACTATGACAACAAAACGCACACAAATTTTTATCAAATGAAGAGCGAGTGCGTATACCTTCCGTAGGATCTCCTATAACCAATTCAGGAGGATGATTGGTTTTGAACTTCAATCTATCAGCATCAACAGTCCTACTTTCACCTTGCTCACTAGATATTCCTTCTTTAATGCCTTCATGATCTACCCCATCATCAATCGTTTTTTCAGTCGTCCTTTCCAGATCAGATTCATCAAATTTCACATTGATTGATTCAACAATTGTCTTTGTTCGTTTGTTGTATATCCTGTAAGCCTTGCTCCTGGTTGAATAGCCTATGAAAATTCCCTCATCGGCCTTTGATTCAAATTTTCCAAGTTGATCACCTGTGTTAAGAATGAAACAAGGGCATCCAAAAACACGAAAGTAAGAGATGTTAGGTTTCCTTTCATGCCAAACTTCATAAGACGTTTTGCCAAGTATTGGTCTAATCATTACTCTATTCATTACGTAGCATGAAGTATTCACCGCCTCTACCCAAAAAGTTAGAGGTAGTTTATACTCACTTAACATGGATCTAGCCAATTCTCGCAATGTACGATTTTTCCTTTCAACCACCCCATTTTGTTGAGGTGTTCGTGGAGCAGAAAATTCATGTTTTAAACCATTTTCTTCACAAAAGTTTTCAAATTCCGAATTTTCAAATTCGCCTCCATGATCACTTCTTAAAGTTTTAATTGAAACTCCTTTCTCATTTTGAACAAGTTTAGCAAATTTTGAAAAAAAATCAAAAGATTCAGACTTTTTGGCTAAGAAATAAACCCATGTGAATCTAGAATAATCGTCAACCAATACATAACAATAACGTTTTCCATTCAAGCTTGCAATTTCATTTGGTCCAAATAAGTCCATGTGAATTAATTCGAGGACCCTTGATGTGCTAACAATGTTTTTAGGGCGAAATGATGATCGACTAAGCTTGCCCAAGGAACATGCTTTACACACTTTGTTATCTTTAAATTTCTGATGTGGTAACCCTCTGACTAATTCTTTCATTTCAAGATTTTTTAAGAGACTCATGCTAGCATGTCCAAGTCCCCTATGCCACAAAGATGCCTCTTCGTCAGTGGCTACCAAACATCTGGAAAGATTTAGATTGTCAAACGAAAGTGAGTAGACATTTCCTTTTCTTTTGCCCATAAAAACTATGTTATTAGAAGTTTTATCAATGATCTTGCAAGTATCACTATCAAAAACCACATTCATACCTTTGTCACATAGTTGGCTAATAGAAATGAGATTGTGATGCAAATTATCAACGTATAAAACATTAGTCAATGAAAAAGTACCATTACTTACTTCACCTTTCCCAATAATCTTACACTTGCTATTATCTCCCATGATCACATTTCCACCTCTAAACTTCTCTAGGCTAAGGAACTTAGATTTATCACCTGTCATATGTCTAGAACAACCTGAATCTAGAAACCATTCTTGTTGCTCCTTAGCCCGCCAACAGACCTACATAAAGAGAGAGGAGGATGACCTAGAGAAACTCTTAGGTCCAATGATATTAGTAACTGAAGCATTGTGAACAAACAATCCCTTTGGAACCCAAACTTGTTTTGTCCTTTTATTTTTGTTCCTATAGACATGAAATTTGTTTGTAGAATTCTTAGGAACCCAAACTTGTATAAATTTTGTGTTCTTGTTCCTATGACTACAATTTTCAACACGATGTCCAATTTCACTTCTAACAAAGACACTCTTACCTTTTGCATGATCATCAACTTGTGTTTTCCCAAAACCTAGTCCTTTTCTGTTGTTAGCAAAGAGTTGATTTCCCAATAACATGTTAAACGATTTTTCTCCTCTTGAAAAGTTATTCAGAGATTTCTCAAGATTTTGGACTTTGGTTTTTAGTGTTGTGTTTTCAGTCACAAGTGTGGTGCATCTATTTATAAAATCCTTTTTCCTAGTGTCAATGGTTTCCTTAAGACTCGAGTTTTCTTTTTCAAGATTATCGAAGCTATTCTTAAGTCTTGATATTTCTGAATCTAAAATTTTACATTTTTTACAGTCTAGGTTTTGAATATTTTCAAGTTCAGTTTCTAACCTAGTATTCTCATGAACGAGTTCTCTCCTGTCAGACTTCAATTTTTCAATTTTAGTTTCAAGAGTAAAAATTGTATTAGTAAAATCATAACACATCAAAACAAGTTCTTTATAAGAATAGTTACGTACCTCACTGGATTCCTCTGAACTTGTTTCTGAATTTGATTTTGCCATAAGGCACAAGTTAGCCTCTTCTGAGCTATTATCCGAAACTTCTTCTCCTTCTTCATCATCCCATGTTGCTGCAAATGCCTTCTTCTTCTTTTTCTTTCCTTTGTTGTTTTTGAGAAGTGGGCATTTCTGTTTGAAGTGGCCAGGCTTCTTGCAGTTAAAGCATGTCAATTCATTATCGGAATTGTCAGAATCTTTTAACCTATTACCACTTGTTTTCTTCTTGCGTGGCCTGAATTTTGACCATTTTCTAAGATTATTGACAGCCATCGCAAGCTCTTCAATTGGATCTTCTTCTTCTTCATCGCTTTCTTCTTTGCTCTTCAAGGCAATTGTCTTAATTTTTGATTCGGAGTTGTTACGTTCCTCCTTTGCCTTTAGCTCAAGCTCATATGTCATCAAGTTTCCGATCAACTCCTCCATGCTTAGTTTACTCAGATCTTTCGATTCTTGTATTGCCGTGACTTTTGCCTCAAAGTTCATTGGTAAGACTCGCAGTATCTTCCGCACAAGCTCTACTTCAGTGAAGACCTTCCCAAGCGCTCTAGCATTGTACACCAAAGTTGAAAATCGTCCAAACATATCCTTTATGCTCTCGCGCTTTTCCATCACAAAGTTTTCGTATTCATTGCTAAATAGAGCTAGACGTGACTCCTTGACTTGAGAAGTTCCTTCGTGTGTCACCTCCAAAGTGTGCCAAATTTCCTGTGCTGTTGTACAATGGGAAATTCTATTAAACTCATTTTTATCAAGAGCACAGATCAAAGCGTTCATTGCTTTGGCATTTGTAGTTTTTAGTTTCTTATCGTTAGCATCCCACCTATCCTTAGGTTTAGGAATCTCAGTATCACCAATAACTATAGTGGGAGATTTATAGTCAGTTTCAATAATATCCCAAACATCATAATCGACAGAACTAAGATAAATACTCATCCTAACTTTCCAATAATCATAATCATTCCCATTAAACATGGGTGGTCTAGCAATGGATTGCCCCTCAGAAAAAGCATTATTTGGTGGATTCATGACTCTAGAGTTAAAGTAAAATACCTAGCTCTGATACCACTTGTAGGATCTAGATTAACCCTAGAGGGGGGGTGAATAGGGTTATAGCAAATTTTTTCGAATTAAACACAGAAACTAACTGCAAAAATAAATATGCTGAAAAGTAAATCACACACAAAATTTACCCAGCTTCGGCAACCCCTGCCTACTGCTGCATTCCCAGATTTCTATTAGAATTGAACAGTTTCCCGCTTACAAACACTCTAACAGACTTGCAAACCCTGCTACCGCCTATAGAGTTTTGCAAACTCGCAAACCCTGCTAACTGGACTTACTCTAACAAGACAATCTGACTACACCTAAACCCTAGGTGGTGATTTACAAATTCTTTTGACTCCAAAAGAAAAGAAACAACTTCAAAATTAAAAAACAGGAGCAAAAATTAAATTATAAACTATAATCCCTGAAAAAAAAATTTCAAATAAAAATAAGAAAAACCCCTTTATTTTTAAACCCTAAACTACAACCCCCTCTTTATAATAAAGTCTTCTTTGTAATAAACAAGGCCGGCCCCTTGTTAACTTCTACCCGATCCATTGTGAAAAAGAAAGAGAAAATAAATGCGGCCGATCCTTTTCTTTTTCAATTTAGGGCTTCGGTTCTTCTGTGAGATTTGGGGCTTTGTTCTGATGATTGATTCTTTGACTTGTGTTGATCTTTCTCACGCTCGTTCTCTGATGATTTGATGCTTGTTGCAAGCTCGTTCTCTGATAATCGAGTTTACTGTTGCGGTACGTAACCTTTTTGCTTGTTTGTGGTTTTGTGATTTTCGAACTCGATTGTTCTGTTGTCTATGATGATTTCTTGGGGTGTATTTATAGGGTTGAAACCCTAATTAACACTGTCAGATTTGATTTCTTCATGTCGTTGATTTTCCTGAATTTGTTCTGGATTTGGAGTATTCCTTTCTTGATTCAATTTCGAATAATTGCTGACCATATTTGGATTCGAATTAATTAATTCGAAAATTTCTTGCTGTATTTGTTGTCTCGGTCCTCATTTGAATTAATACTGACCATATATGAATTCAAGAAATTTGCTGCAGAGATTTCTTTCCAAATTAGAAATCTTTGACTTAATCAAAGACTTAATCAAAAGATACGAATTTGTTCTTTAACTTCGGCTTGATTTCTGCACTGCCTTGTACTTGCCACCGTCTTGTGTTCCCTACTGCACATTCACCAGTTTACTTTATATGTGCATATATACATTTGTATGTGTGTGTGCATATATTTTTGGGTTTGTACTTTCATTGTGACTTGATTTTGCTATGGGATTAAATCAGAACTTTATTTGATCTGTATGTAGTTGTGATCTGATTCTTGATAGCTTGCTGGTGCATGTCATTTGTTTCTAGCTCGAATTCGTCTTTGAGGAACACTGTACTTGTTGTTATGATGTTTTGAACTTGATTCACTTCATGTTGCATTAGTCACTTGCATTGGTGCATTGCCTTGTACATCCATGTTCTTTACTTGGTTGTTGTCACTGGTCTGCTGCCATGTTCACGTGCACTTGAGTTTGTTTCCACTGCTTCATCATGTTGTATTCATCCCTGTACTTGTAGTTGTGCAATTCTTCTGGCTTCACATGTGCACAGAGTTGTTTGCTGTGTTGTACTCGGTTTGCTTTTGATACAGATGCTACACTTGTTCATGTTGCCTTTGTACACTTGTTCATATGAGCTGTTGTTCCATTGTTGTAGTTGCAGTATTTATGTTCCTTGTTTCATTTGCCGGTTAGCTTACTCGTTCGGTCTTTACTGCATTGCTTCTGATCATGTTGCACAATTTCTGTTGTTTCCAGTTGCACTTGCTTACTGCTTGATGGTCTTGTGACTCTTGCCATGTCTTTGTGCATTTTAACCTGTAACTTGAACTTGAATCTGCAACCTTCCTCATGTATACACATGCGTATGTATGTGTGTGTGTATGCTTGTGTTGTGGTGCACTTGCCTTGTGATTCTGTTCATTCCTAGTTGGTGCAGTATTCAAGTTTTTGTTGGTCTGGACATTTGTGGGATATTTGACTGTTTCTGGCTCGATGTTGTTAATGCATTCATGACCACTGTCTTGCATATTTTTGATAAAGTGTGACTGATGCTGCACTTGGTTTTTGTTCTTCTCTGTTATGTTGCTTTGAATGAATTTGTGTTTTGTTGTAGTTTGTGCACACGAGTTGGCGTGGCAGTGCACACGTATACGAATGTACACGTGTGTACTGCAGCCACTTATAATTGCCTGTCCCTGATAAAAATTACTGATATGCATAGATATTGCACAATCAAAGATGATGACAATACCCCATGTATCTGAGACACAAACAAATTTTATTTTTGCAAATTTAAATTTGTTTGTTTTCAGATTACTGTTGTAGTTGCTAATTATACAGGTACACAGGAGACAGGACGAGAAGTGGAGCTGGACAATGCAGATAGATGCAGATGTGCAGACAGAGTGAAAAACTGAGTGTTGAGTGTTGTAGTGAGAAAGGTAAAATGTATGAACTGATGTATGTATATATATATAGAGAGAGCTGAAAACTTTGTATTGTTTAAGTGTTGTAATAAAATATTATATTGAATAAAAAATACTAGTTGAATTATATAGATTCTGTGCAATAGTATAATTATTCAATATGAATATTTCTTCCTTTCTGTATATAGTCCAAACTGCAAACACATATATATATATTGATATATATATATATGTTTGTTATCATCAAACAAAAAATCACATCAAACAATCTCCCCCTTTTGATGATGACAAACATATATATTAAAGATTTTGAAATGCTAATACATGTGTTTGAACATGAAATTTTTAGCTCCCCCTATTTGAACATGAAATTTTTAGCTCCCTCTGTTTGAATGCTCCCCCTACAACCAAGACCACTCCCTATTTAGAAGATAACAAAAAATTACAAAAGAATAAAAGAACTAAAGAAAAATTAACTAACAACATTTAACCAAATTTGTTGAAATAGGTCACAAAATATTTGCTTTCTCATCAAAATCTTGTTCTTCTCCCCCTTTTGTCATTATCAAAAGACTGACAAAAAACAATGGAACAGTAGGAACAAAAAATAATATATCATAACGAGATAAAAACTTCCATATTGTAGAGGATGGATCGATGATCAGTTTTAATAAGAAGAGAGATATTTTAACATTAATTTGACATTTAAGCACAAAAACAAAAAAAATAAGCACTTACTAACCACGCATAACCATAAGGACTTTTAAATGGGATTAGCAGTTACTTATTAGTCTAAGCATCCAGACTATTAAGTGAGACCAGAATACTTAGTTACCATACTCCATCCATGCATAACCATAAGGACTTTTAAATGAGAATGGAGTAATGATAAAAATAATTCACTCATATGTTCCATCCATGCATAACCATAAGGACTTTTAAATGAGAATGGATGTATGAGAGTTATTATTATTTATTATTAAAATATTTTTTTTTATTTTTTTATTTTTTAATTTAAAAATAATTCACTCTTCTTATTTTATCAAACCATTATGAATGATAGAAAGATGGTAGAAATAGAAATGATCGTGGAATAAGTTACCAAGTTAATTATATTATGTAATATCCAGTACTGAATACCATATTCGAATCAATCTTTGGAAAATATCCAAAACTTGTTTGAATCCTAGAAATTGAAGTTGAAAGTATATATCCAAGAATATTTCAACCTAACAATGAAAAAATGGTTAGTCAATTTCTATAATCCCCAAATCCAAACGTAATCTAGAAAATCTGTCTTCGGGGAGGGGTTTTGTGAAAATATCAGCAAGTTGAGCCTCAGTTGAAATATATTCAATGCAAATGTCTTCCTTAGCAATGTGATCTCTAAGAAAGTGGTGTCTCACATCAATGTGTTTTGTGCGTGAATGATGAACAGGATTATTTGATAAGTCTATTGCACTTTTACTGTCACATTTTAATGGAACTTGTTTATAAACTAAGCCAAAATCAGAAAGGGTTTGCATCATCCATAAAATTTGAGCACAACAACTTCCTAAAGCAATATATTCTGCTTCAGTGGTGGATAATGCAACACAATTCTGTTTTCGACTTGATCATGAAACTAATGAATGTCCTAGCATGAAACATGTCCCACTGGTGCTTTTCCTGTCAACCAATGAACCGGCATAATCAGCATCAGAATAACCAACTAAATCAAAGTTTTCACAAGAAGGGTACCATAATCCAAATTTGTGTGTGTGTGTGTGAAAGAAATCTCAAAATTCGTTTAGTGGCTTTCAAATGAGATTCTTTAGGATTAGATTGAAAACGTGCACACAAATACACAGAAAACATAATATCAGGTCTAGAAGCAGTAAGATAGAGAAGTGAACCAATTATCCCTCGATATTTTTTCTGATCAACAGCACTTCCTTTCTCGTCTTTGTCCAACTTTGTTGATGGGCTCATAGGAGTTCTCAATGGTTTGGAGTTCTCACCTCCAAATTTCTTCAACAGTTCCAACACATACTTGGATTGCGAAATGAAAATGCCATCACTGCTTTGCTTGATTTGAAATCCAAGAAAATATTTCAATTCTCCATCCAAGCTCATCTCGAATTTAGCCTGCATGACTTGTTCAAATTTCTCGCACAAGAGTTCATTAGTAGCACCATAAATGATATCATCCACATAAATCTGAACAATCAAAAAATCACTTCCTTTATGTAATAGAAACAGTGTCGTGTCAGCACTCCCCTTTTCAAAGCCATTTTCCAAAAGATATGTACAAAGGCAGTCATACCAAGCTCTAGGGGCTTGCTTAAGACCATATAATGCTTTTTCAAGTTTATACACATGATTTGGAAAATCGTGATTTTCAAAACCGGGGGGTTGTTCAACAAAAACTTCTTCTTTCAAATCACCATTTAGAAAAGCACATTTTACATCCATTTGTTTAAGTTTGAAACCTTTATAACAAGCAAAGCTTAGCAAAATCCTAATGGCTTCTAACCTAGCAACTGGAGCAAATGTTTCATCAAAATCTATGCCTTCTATTTGTTTGTATCCTTTTGCGACCAACCCAGCTTTGTTTTTAATTACATTTCCTGATTCATCAAGTTTGTTTTTGAACACCCATTTAGTTCCTACAATTGGATAGTCATTTGGCCTAGGAACTAATTTCCAAACTTTATTTCTCTCAAATTGATTAAGTTCATCTTGCATTGCTAGAATCCAACTTTCATCATTAAGAGCCATTTCAACAGAATCAGGTTCAATTTCAGAAATAAAACCACTATGACAACAAAACGCACACAAATTTTTATCAAATGAAGAGCGAGTGCGTATACCTTCCGTAGGATCTCCTATAACCAATTCAGGAGGATGATTGGTTTTGAACTTCAATCTATCAGCATCAACAGTCCTACTTTCACCTTGCTCACTAGATATTCCTTCTTTAATGCCTTCATGATCTACCCCATCATCAATCGTTTTTTCAGTCGTCCTTTCCAGATCAGATTCATCAAATTTCACATTGATTGATTCAACAATTGTCTTTGTTCGTTTGTTGTATATCCTGTAAGCCTTGCTCCTGGTTGAATAGCCTATGAAAATTCCCTCATCGGCCTTTGATTCAAATTTTCCAAGTTGATCACCTGTGTTAAGAATGAAACAAGGGCATCCAAAAACACGAAAGTAAGAGATGTTAGGTTTCCTTTTATGCCAAACTTCATAAGACGTTTTGCCAAGTATTGGTCTAATCATTACTCTATTCATTACGTAGCATGAAGTATTCACCGCCTCTGCCCAAAAAGTTAGAGGTAGTTTATACTCACTTAACATGGATCTAGCCAATTCTCGCAATGTACGATTTTTCCTTTCAACCACCCCATTTTGTTGAGGTGTTCGTGGAGCAGAAAATTCATGTTTTAAACCATTTTCTTCACAAAAGTTTTCAAATTCCAAATTTTCAAATTCGCCTCCATGATCACTTCTTAAAGTTTTAATTGAAACTCCTTTCTCATTTTGAACAAGTTTAGCAAATTTTGAAAAAAAATCAAAAGATTCAGACTTTTTGGCTAAGAAATAAACCCATGTGAATCTAGAATAATCGTCAACCAATACATAACAATAACATTTTCCATTCAAGCTTGCAATTTCATTTGGTCCAAATAAGTCCATGTGAATTAATTCGAGGACCCTTGATGTGCTAACAATGTTTTTAGGGCGAAATGATGATCGACTAAGCTTGCCCAAGGAACATGCTTTACACACTTTGTTATCTTTAAATTTCTGATGTGGTAACCCTCTGACTAATTCTTTCATTTCAAGATTTTTTAAGAGACTCATGCTAGCATGTCCAAGTCCCCTATGCCACAAAGATGCCTCTTCGTCAGTGGCTACCAAACATCTGGAAAGATTTAGATTGTCAAACGAAAGTGAGTAGACATTTCCTTTTCTTTTGCCCATAAAAACTATGTTATTAGAAGTTTTATCAATGATCTTGCAAGTATCACTATCAAAAACCACATTCATACCTTTGTCACATAGTTGGCTAATAGAAATGAGATTGTGATGCAAATTATCAACGTATAAAACATTAGTCAATGAAAAAGTACCATTACTTACTTCACCTTTCCCAATAATCTTACACTTGCTATTATCTCCCATGATCACATTTCCACCTCTAAACTTCTCTAGGCTAAGGAACTTAGATTTATCACCTGTCATATGTCTAGAACAACCTGAATCTAGAAACCATTCTTGTTGCTCCTTAGCCCGCCAACAGACCTACATAAAGAGAGAGGAGGATGACCTAGAGAAACTCTTAGGTCCAATGATATTAGTAACTGAAGCATTGTGAACAAACAATCCCTTTGGAACCCAAACTTGTTTTGTCCTTTTATTTTTGTTCCTATAGACATGAAATTTGTTTGTAGAATTCTTAGGAACCCAAACTTGTATAAATTTTGTGTTCTTGTTCCTATGACTACAATTTTCAACACGATGTCCAATTTCACTTCTAACAAAGACACTCTTACCTTTTGCA
The DNA here is from genome assembly GCA_030765085.1 of Allium cepa. Lineage (NCBI taxonomy): Eukaryota > Viridiplantae > Streptophyta > Magnoliopsida > Asparagales > Amaryllidaceae > Allium > Allium cepa. The sequence goes on from CM060938.1 coordinate 807,804,911, forward strand.
TGATCATCAACTTGTGTTTTCCCAAAACCTAGTCCTTTTCTGTTGTTAGCAAAGAGTTGATTTCCCAATAACATGTTAAACGATTTTTCTCCTCTTGAAAAGTTATTCAGAGATTTCTCAAGATTTTGGACTTTGGTTTTTAGTGTTGTGTTTTCAGTCACAAGTGTGGTGCATCTATTTATAAAATCCTTTTTCCTAGTGTCAATGGTTTCCTTAAGACTCGAGTTTTCTTTTTCAAGATTATCGAAGCTATTCTTAAGTCTTGATATTTCTGAATCTAAAATTTTACATTTTTTACAGTCTAGGTTTTGAATATTTTCAAGTTCAGTTTCTAACCTAGTATTCTCATGAACGAGTTCTCTCCTGTCAGACTTCAATTTTTCAATTTTAGTTTCAAGAGTATCAATTGTATTAGTAAAATCATAACACATCAAAACAAGTTCTTTATAAGAATAGTTACGTACCTCACTGGATTCCTCTGAACTTGTTTCTGAATTTGATTTTGCCATAAGGCACAAGTTAGCCTCTTCTGAGCTATTATCCGAAACTTCTTCTCCTTCTTCATCATCCCATGTTGCTGCAAATGCCTTCTTCTTCTTTTTCTTTCCTTTGTTGTTTTTGAGAAGTGGGCATTTCGGTTTGAAGTGGCCAGGCTTCTTGCAGTTAAAGCATGTCGATTCATTATCGGAATTGTCAGAATCTTTTAACCTATTACCACTTGTTTTCTTCTTGCGTGGCCTGAATTTTGACCATTTTCTAAGATTATTGACAGCCATCGCAAGCTCTTCAATTGGATCTTCTTCTTCTTCATCGCTTTCTTCTTTGCTCTTCAAGGCAATTGTCTTAATTTTTGATTCGGAGTTGTTACGTTCCTCCTTTGCCTTTAGCTCAAGCTCATATGTCATCAAGTTTCCGATCAACTCCTCCATGCTTAGTTTACTCAGATCTTTCGATTCTTGTATTGCCGTGACTTTTGCCTCAAAGTTCATTGGTAAGACTCGCAGTATCTTCCGCACAAGCTCTACTTCAGTGAAGACCTTCCCCAGCGCTCTAGCATTGTACACCAAAGTTGAAAATCGTCCAAACATATCCTTTATGCTCTCGCGCTTTTCCATCACAAAGTTTTCGTATTCATTGCTAAATAGAGCTAGACGTGACTCCTTGACTTGAGAAGTTCCTTCGTGTGTCACCTCCAAAGTGTGCCAAATTTCCTGTGCTGTTGTACAATGGGAAATTCTATTAAACTCATTTTTATCAAGAGCACAGATCAAAGCGTTCATTGCTTTGGCATTTGTAGTTTTTAGTTTCTTATCGTTAGCATCCCACCTATCCTTAGGTTTAGGAATCTCAGTATCACCAATAACTATAGTGGGAGATTTATAGTCAGTTTCAATAATATCCCAAACATCATAATCGACAGAACTAAGATAAATACTCATCCTAACTTTCCAATAAGCATAATCATTCCCATTAAACATGGGTGGTCTAGCAATGGATTGCCCCTCAGAAAAAGCATTATTTGGTGGATTCATGACTCTAGAGTTAAAGTAAAATACCTAGCTCTGATACCACTTGTAGGATCTAGATTAACCCTAGAGGGGGGGTGAATAGGGTTATAGCAAATTTTTTCGAATTAAACACAGAAACTAACTGCAAAAATAAATATGCTGAAAAGTAAATCACACACAAAATTTACCCAGCTTCGGAAACCCCTGCCTACTGCTGCATTCCCAGATTTCTATTAGAATTGAACAGTTTCCCGCTTACAAACACTCTAACAGACTTGCAAACCCTACTACCGCCTATAGAGTTTTGCAAACTCGCAAACCCTGCTAACTGGACTTACTCTAACTAGACAATCTGACTACACCTAAACCCTAGGTGGTGATTTACAAATTCTTTTGACTCCAAAAGAAAAGAAACAACTTCAAAATTAAAAAACAGGAGCAAAAATTAAATTATAAACTATAATCCCTGAAAAAAAAATTTCAAATAAAAATAAGAAAAACCCCTTTATTTTTAAACCCTAAACTACAACCCCCTCTTTATAATAAAGTCTTCTTTGTAATAAACAAGGCCGGCCCCTTGTTAATTTCTACCCGATCCATTGTGAAAAAGAAAGAGAAAATAAATGCGGCCGATCCTTTTCTTTTTCAATTTAGGGCTTCGGTTCTTCTGTGAGATTTGGGGCTTTGTTCTGATGATTGATTCTTTGACTTGTGTTGATCTTTCTCACGCTCGTTCTCTGATGATTTGATGCTTGTTGCAAGCTCGTTCTCTGATAATCGAGTTTACTGTTGCGGTACGTAACCTTTTTGCTTGTTTGTGGTTTTGTGATTTTCGAACTCGATTGTTCTGTTGTCTATGATGATTTCTTGGGGTGTATTTATAGGGTTGAAACCCTAATTAACACTGTCAGATTTGATTTCTTCATGTCGTTGATTTTCCTGAATTTGTTCTGGATTTGGAGTATTCCTTTCTTGATTCAATTTCGAATAATTGCTGACCATATTTGGATTCGAATTAATTAATTCGAAAATTTCTTGCTGTATTTGTTGTCTCGGTCCTCATTTGAATTAATACTGACCATATATGAATTCGAGAAATTTGCTGCAGAGATTTCTTTCCAAATTAGAAATCTTTGACTTAATCAAAGACTTAATCAAAAGATACGAATTTGTTCTTTAACTTCGGCTTGATTTCTGCACTGCCTTGTACTTGCCACCGTCTTGTGTTCCCTACTGCACATTCACCAGTTTACTTTATATGTGCATATATACATTTGTATGTGTGTGTGCATATATTTTTGGGTTTGTACTTTCATTGTGACTTGATTTTGCTATGGGATTAAATCAGAACTTTATTTGATCTGCATGTAGTTGTGATCTGATTCTTGATAGCTTGCTGGTGCATGTCATTTGTTTCTAGCTCGAATTCGTCTTTGAGGAACACTGTACTTGTTGTTATGATGTTTTGAACTTGATTCACTTCATGTTGCATTAGTCACTTGCATTGGTGCATTGCCTTGTACATCCATGTTCTTTACTTGGTTGTTGTCACTGGTCTGCTGCCATGTTCACGTGCACTTGAGTTTGTTTCCACTGCTTCATCATGTTGTATTCATCCCTGTACTTGTAGTTGTGCAATTCTTCTGGCTTCACATGTGCACAGAGTTGTTTGCTGTGTTGTACTCGGTTTGCTTTTGATACAGATGCTACACTTGTTCATGTTGCCTTTGTACACTTGTTCATATGAGCTGTTGTTCCATTGTTGTAGTTGCAGTATTTATGTTCCTTGTTTCATTTGCCGGTTAGCTTACTCGTTCGGTCTTTACTGCATTGCTTCTGATCATGTTGCACAATTTCTGTTGTTTCCAGTTGCACTTGCTTACTGCTTGATGGTCTTGTGACTCTTGCCATGTCTTTGTGCATTTTAACCTGTAACTTGAACTTGAATCTGCAACCTTCCTCATGTATACACATGCGTATGTATGTGTGTGTGTATGCTTGTGTTGTGGTGCACTTGCCTTGTGATTCTGTTCATTCCTAGTTGGTGCAGTATTCAAGTTTTTGTTGGTCTGGACATTTGTGGGATATTTGACTGTTTCTGGCTCGATGTTGTTAATGCATTCATGACCACTGTCTTGCATATTTTTGATAAAGTGTGACTGATGCTGCACTTGGTCTTTGTTCTTCTCTGTTATGTTGCTTTGAATGAATTTGTGTTTTGTTGTAGTTTGTGCACACGAGTTGGCGTGGCAGTGCACACGTATACGAATGTACACGTGTGTACTGCAGCCACTTATAATTGCCTGTCCCTGATAAAAATTACTGATATGCATAGATATTGCACAATCAAAGATGATGACAATACCCCATGTATCTGAGACACAAACAAATTTTATTTTTGCAAATTTAAATTTGTTTGTTTTCAGATTACCGTTGTAGTTGCTAATTATACAGGTACACAGGAGACAGGACGAGAAGTGGAGCTGGACAATGCAGATAGATGCAGATGTGCAGACAGAGTGAAAAACTGAGTGTTGAGTGTTGTAGTGAGAAAGGTAAAATGTATGAACTGATGTATGTATATATATATATAGAGAGCTGAAAACTTTGTATTGTTTAAGTGTTGTAATAAAATATTATATTGAATAAAAAATACTAGTTGAATTATATAGATTCTGTGCAATAGTATAATTATTCAATATGAATATTTCTTCCTTTCTGTATATAGTCCAAACTGCAAACACATATATATATTGATATATATATATATGTTTGTTATCATCAAACAAAAAATCACATCAAACAGTTCCGCTGCGAATTGTGAGATTCTGTTATTGTTCTGCTTTCTTCTGTTTAGTTCTATTTTCTATTTTCTTTTCTCTCTAGTTTCTATCTTCTTCTCTCTTCTTCTTCTCTTTCCTTTTCTTAAAACCCTAAGTGTTCGGTTTTTCGGCATCCGATTACTCGGCAGTTGATACAGTGAACGTATTGATGTCAGTTTTCGGAAGACGAAGAATCGGGTCCTTACATAAGAGATATTTTAACATATTTCTACTTCTAGACTCAGACTCTATACTTAACAATACAACGTAGGTACAATCTGGAACTCGGTCTTCATATGTTTATGATTGGCACTCTAACGATTTCTTCTTCTGCAAATTTGGTTAGTTCCTATAATATTTACTTATGTAATTGTTGCGATCAAAACATCAAAATTCGAGATTCTAACATTTTCCCCCTTTTTATGATGACAGCTATATAAGAATTAAATATAAGGATTCAATTATTCTCCCCTTGACTCGATACTCTCCCCAACGATATAACTACCTTACTCCCCCTTCTCATCGACAAAAGGGAAACTATTATTTAACAAGAGAACTATCATAAATAAGTAGTAGAAAAGATATTACATAGATATGTTCTTGAAATATTACATAAATATTACATAGATATGTTCTTAAAATAATAAATAAAAACATACCAAATCAATCTTCCCTTCCTTCTTCTTCTTTTTCTCTTCTTGTTTCTCAAAAGATGTCCACGTAAATGGTGCTGGAGTTTCAAGAATTTCCATTGATGTGAATGCATAGAAAGACAATTTTTCCCAAAATTATGTTCAAGAAACTTTTTATTGAGTTTAGCCTTTTGCTTGTCTTGGAAACATGTTTCTCAACGTTAGCTAAACGACGATTGATCTTATTTTGATTTTGGGATAAAGTGACGAGAGCTTGTTTATGAGGCACATCAACATTTAATTCTTGGATTTCGTCGTCATCTTCTTTTTTTGTTGGTGAGAGGAAGATGCAAAATTTATTTCTCGAGGTTGTGGAATGCCTTGATTATGATTGTGGCCCATTCTTGAAAACTAATAATTTGTTGATTCGCGAGACGCTTCGAAAGACCCATGAGACTGAGGGTTTTGGAGTTAAGTTCACTTATTGTCATGAATCCAGAATCGAGCAAAGCAACTCCAAATTTTTGTAATATCCTTATTATATAAGCTCCATAATGAATGGTTTTTAACTCCTCCTATTGTTAACACTTTGAAATTCATCCAATATAATCTTTCCCCAATTAACACATTAAGATGAATAAATAGCACATAGGGCTTGGAAATAATGCTTATAAACTTTTTTATAGCTATCGTTTCTTGGTCGAAGAGAGCAAATGAGAGAACAGTGAATAATTCTTTCCTTAGGACGCAAGGCACTAGATTTTAGTTCGGCTAGATCGTTCGACAAAAATCTATGTGACACTTCGTCACGTTAGTATATATCAACGTCAACCATATCAATGTCCAAGCCATTGGATGCACATCTTAAAAATATGCCCTAATCTTTGTAAAAGTAAATAAATTTTAACTCCACATACCAACGTCCAAACGTAATCAGTTTTATTTTTAGGATTTTGGTGTACTATATTTTCATAAAAAAGCTTAATGAAGAGAGGATAAATCTTAACGTTATTTGCATCATACCTAATAATAGAGTCGAATCCATGTGCTTCTGCTAATTCTCTAATTACATATCCATTAAAATCTGAAAACTTAATGAAAGCCCCTTTAAAAAGCTTGAAGTTCTTCATGCTATTAATATATTAATAGTCGTGTCATTGTGGAGCCATGCCCTAATTTGGCTTTAAGTTGGGCCGGTAGAGGATTCTCTTGTTCTTTTTGATCTAGGAGGCATTTTTATTCTGAGGAATGAAGAAAGATTGGTTTTTTTATTAAGAAAATTTAGGTTTTCTTTTGTTATTTAAAGAGAGTGTAGCGGTAGGTAATGAATGAATAGGTAGGTTTTGAGAATAAGTATTAGTTTGAATTTTGATTTGGACTTAGAGAAACGTGTAAGTATATTTTTAAAAAACAGAATTTTGACCAAGCAGCCGGCTGAATCTAGCAAGACACCAGCTAAATTGAAAATTTTGCAGCCAGTAAGTAAACAGTTCATTTTTTCCATGATTCTACCGTCTAAATTTGGGGTTCAACTGAATGAAATCTGAGTGGAACAAATTTGTATTTTGAAGGTTAAGCCATCTGGATGGGGTGTTTCAGCCAGTTGAATTTGTTGATTTTGTACAAGTTAGCCTTTTCTCGGTATATTTTAAATTTGTTTAAACACTATACTTCATACATGTGTTAATATATGAGCTTTATTCTCATATTAAATAACTTGTTTAATTTTTATTTTGACAAACTTATTATATATGTAAATTACAACATCAATATAAGCATAATTTTATGAAAATATAAAATTTATTTGTTTTCAAAGGTCTTGGATTCGTTAGAAAAAATCTCAATTGAGTTTGGTACATTTTGTTATCTTCCTATAATGGATTAATGGGGGACCAAGTATTACTTAGGAGATATATTTGTAGCACCTTAATCACAAGAATTTAGAGATACATGAGGTCGTTGAGGAGATGGATTATGCACACCCTCTTTAGGGGTAGTTCCATAGAATTTTAGAGCAAATTGTTCGAGAAGATTTAGACGTCTTCCATGATGCTTTTGCTCCTAATACATCTTACGTTGTTTATTAAAATTTTCATGCTAGTAGTGATGAACGTCATCGATTTTCTCCTTGGTAGAAGGTGATCGAAATTCTAAGTTTCTTCTAGTTCCTTTGCCTTTTCGTGTATATCTGATACGGTGATTTAGAGATGGAGTAATATTCGTAGGGACATAAATTGGAGTAGATTTGTTAGACAAATTTAAAATCAGTGTGCTGTATATAATTGTCGAGTAGTCGGAATTTTCTGGAGATGGAATTTTTATAAGAATTTAAGTAGTTGTTTGTTTGTTTAATAAAAACCTTTTTGTTTATGTGTGTGTGTGTGTGTATATATTTCATTTAGTTATTTCTGAATTAGAGTTTCCTGTTTATTATTAATCTATTGGCCCGACTTTAAATTACCTCTATGCTATAAATAATAATTTGATTCTAAGGTAAGAATAAAAGTTATGAATATAGCCATATATAAAATAGAAAGGAGGAGAGGTTCTATTGTGAAAATTGAAAAAAAATGGAAAGTCATGTGCCTATCTCCTAAGAGTGCAAAGTTATAGTGCTAGCTACTCCATTTTTTTGTTCAACTTTTATTATTTAGACACTTTTAATTATATATACTTTATTATAAACTTATAAATAATGTAACGACATAATTTCGAGTTCACGTCCTAATTTTAGAAAAATATTTTCATTCAACGGTTTTGTAAATATGTCAGCTATTTGATTTTCAGAAGAGATGAAATCTAGCGAAATCAAATTATTTTCTATGCTATCTCATAGAAAATGATGCCGAATGTCAAATGTTTCGTTCTTGAATGGTTTATAAAATTCTTAAATAAATTTATAGCACTTGTATTATCACAATAAATTTTTAATTTAGTCAAATTTATACCAAAATCTTAAAGTGTTTGCTACATGTAGATTACTTAAGCACATGCAAGAGCAGTAGAGATGTACTCTACTTCACATGTCGAAGTGGAATCCAATTTTATTTCTTACTAAACCATGATACTAAAGAATGTCCAATAAAGTGACATGTACCACTTGTACTTTTTTGATTCGGCCGACATCCACCAAAGTCAGCGCCATTATATGACAACAACTCAAGAGGACATTCTTTCGGGTGAAAAAGTTTGCATTCTTTAGTTTTGCTTAAGTAATGCAAAATCTATTTCGCAGCTCGCAAATGTTATTTTTTGGGGTTAGCTTGAAATCATGTTAAAAAACAAACACTCAGCATAATATTTGGACGACCAACAGTTAAATATAATAGAGAACCAATATACTTCTGTAAAGTGTTTGGTCAATACTTTTGCCATGTTCATCTCAACCTAGATGAATAGCAGTACTCATAGGAGTCGGTTTAGCAGAAGTATTTTCCATACCAAAACGTTTTATTAAATCATTACAATATTTTTCTTGATTGATAAAAATCATATTTTTTAATTGTTTAATTTGTAATAGGCGAAAGTATGAGAGTTCTCCCATATGTGACATCTCGAATTCACTTTTCATAATATTTGAAAATTCTTTACATAGTTTCTCATTTGTAGATCCAAAAATGATATCATCGACATACATTTAAACAAGTAAAATGCTCTTTTTATCTTGCTTAATAAATTATTTGTAATCTACTTTACCAATTTCAAATCCCTAATTTATAAGATATTTTTTAAGATGATTATACCAAGCATGAGGTGCTTATTTCGAACCGTACAAAGCTTTCTTTAATTTGTAGACATGGTCGGGAAATTTTTCATGTGTAAATAAAGGTAGTTGTTCTACATATACATTTTCTTTTATAAAACCATTTAAAAAATCACTTTTTATATCCATTTGATATAACTTAAAGTTATGAAAACATGCAGAAGCTAATAAAATACATATTGCTTCTTGCGGGCGATAGGAGAAATTTTTTCTTCATAGTCTATTCCTTCTTCTTGATTGTAACCTTGAGTGACTAATCTAGCTTTGTTTCGATATTTCCTTGCTCGTCAACTTTATACTTGTAAACCCATTTAGTACCAATGGTTGTTTGATCACTTGGTCTAGGAACTAAGTCCTAAACTTTGTTTCGTTCAAATTGCTTTAGCTCTTCTTGCATAGCTATAATTCAATAGTCATCAGTTGAGGCTCCTTTAGCATTTTTTTAGGTTCAGTTTTAGATAGGAAGCTACATGACCCATTTGATTTAATTGATTTCATGTTCTTACATTAGAATTTATTTCCCCAGTATTATTTTCAATTCAGTGATTTCTTAATAATCTAGGTGGAGATCGTATTTCATTTTCATTAGATAAGTTGTTTTAAATTTCAATACTATTTTCAATATCATCATCTTCTATGATATTTGATTTTTAAATTATGTCTTCATCTTCATTTTTATTATTAAGTTTGAAATTTTCATTGAATGACATATGTAGTGTTTCTTCGATTGATTTAGTTCTTTTATTATAAATTATATATGCCTTTTTTTGCACCGACTATCCTATGAATATTCCTTCATCAGATTTTGGATCGAATTTACCAGGTTGGTCTTTTATATTTAGTAAAAAAACAATCTGAACCGAAAATTTGAAAATATGATATGTTAGGTTTTCTTCTATTGAAAATTTCATATGGAGTATGTTTTGTTAATGGTCATAATAAGCGGTTACTACAGCATCTGCCCAGAAATTTTTATGTATAGTTCTTCCATTTTAATAAGGTTCTAGCGCATTCTTGAAGTGTTCTATTTTTCCTTTCTACAACTCTGTTTTGTTGTGGAGTTCTAGGAAATGAAAATTTGTGAAAAAAATCCTTTTTTTACAATATTTTTCAAAAATATCATTATCGTATTCACCACCATGATCGCTTCTAAATTTTTTTAATTTTTACATTTTTAATATTTTGTATCCTTTTAGAAAAGTTTTTAAAATTTTCAAAACTATCACTTTTATTTTTCATAAATATTGTCCACTTATATCTCGAAAAATTATCTACAATTACAAAATCATATTATTATGATTTATAGATTGAACTTGAGTTGGTCCAAATAGATCTAAATGTAATAACTCAAGTGGTTGTATATAGAAATATTTTTCTTTGATTTAAATGATGATTTAGTTAATTTTCCTAACTTACAAGCATCACAAATACTATTTACTTTAAAGTTCCTCTTTGGTAAACATTTTGTTAAATTATTTTTAGATAATTTTCTTATACCTTTGAAATTTATGTGACAAAATCTCTTATGCCATAACCAAGGATCATTTCCTTTGGCTATTAGACACATGTTTATGTTATGATTAATTTTCATTTTTAACATATATATTTCTTTCTCTAATCCCTTCAAAAATAAGATTTTTATTTTGATCAAATATATTGCATTTATTTTCTTAAAACGATATATTAAATTCTTTATTACAAAGTTGATATATATACCAAGAAAATTATGCTTTAAGTTTTTAACTAATAAAACATTTGTAATAAGAGGTAAGTTAGATGCACCGTCATTGCTCACATCGCCTTTGCTGATGATATATCTTTTGGATTTATCTCCCAATGTGATAGATCCTCTATTTGAGTTGATAATGTTATTCAGCATGTCTTTGTTTCCTATCATGTGTATTGAGCAATTACCATAAAGTATCCACTTTCCTCTTTTCGTCATTGTTACCTGTGAAAAATATAGAAATGATGTTGGTACCCACTTTTTGTTAGGGTCCTAAGAGTTAAGTCTTAGGAAGCCAAACCCAAGAGGGTTTAGAATTCCTTTATAAGTAATTTATTTTTATTTTTATGAACTGTATGTATAAAATCTTTATATACTTATTTATAATTAAATGATCATTTGACTTTGAAACACAAATTTTAATAGATTTTGGTTGCATAATACTTTTTAAAACTGGTTTCACAAAAGTATTTTCATTCTTTTTAAAGTTAATATATAAAGAATCATGTTTAGGATTAGTTTTTGTCATTTCCTTGTATCTTAAACCCGTTTTATTTGAGATCGCCTATGAATTTTCTATAATTCTATAAAGAATTCCTCTTCCTTTATTAATATTAGAAACGTTTTTTGTAATATTTTATAATTTTATTTTAAGAATAAAATTACCTAATTCTAAATTTTAACAGTAGATTTTAACTCATGATTCTCAATTGATAGAATGTCATTCTTTTCTTTTTGAGTGTCTATTTCACTACTTAACATATCAAGCTAAGAAGTAATATTAGCTCATGATTCTTGTATATTTACAAGTTCTTCTTCTAAAATTTTCTTCTCATCTTTTAGCATATCAACTTCAATTTCTGTTATTTTTAACTTTTCTAGAGAATCTTTATATTTTATTTTGATTTTTTTTGTTTATCTAGTAATTCTGAGTTTATCATCAAAAGAGAGATCACTTATATTATCATTTGTGGCCATAAAGCGTACGTTGGCTTTTTAAGTGTTAGTGTCACTGTCATTTTCACTGTCCGACGAGGAGGATGAATCTGAAACTCCCCGTGTAACAGAAAATGCTTACTTCTTCTTATATCCATCTCTTTTTTTCTTGCAGTTGCATTTATCTTTCTTACAGCCAGGTAAATCTTTCTTCATGTGACCCTTTTTGTGACATTCATAACATTCGAAAGTTGAAGCTGATGGTTTGTTGTTGTACTTATTATTTACAAACTTATTTCTAAATTTCAAAAACTTTTTGAAATTTTTAAACATAAGATCTTCATCTGAATCTCACTATTCTTTTTTACCCTGGAGTGCAATTGTCTTTTTTTCTTATGCCCGAATACGTTTTTCATGCAAATTAACTTCATATGACATTAAATTTCCTATCAACTCTTCTGATTTTAAAGTTGAAATGTTATTAGCTTCTTCAGTTGCTAATACTTTTCGTTCCCATTCATCCGTTAAAGAGTTGAGGATTTTTGAAACGGTATCAAAATCCGTGTATTTTTCTGCTAATGACAAAAGCGAATGATGTATCTTGAAACCTAGAATAGATTTCATTCATTATTTCATCTTACTTCCTTATAAAAGTTTTGAACTTGATCTTTAAGCATGTAAATCATGCTTTTTTTAACGTTGTTAGTACCTTCACGTGTAACTTTAAGTGTATGCCAAATTTCATATGCCGAATTACACATACTAACTCTGTTAAACTCATTTTTGTCTAGTGAACAAAATGACATATTCATGGATTTATCATTTGCAGTAGCATATAATTTTTGTGAATTAGACCATTGTGAATATGGTATAGTAGGTACAATGTATTCATCCTGAGTGATATTCCAAATATCATATCCATTTGCTTACATGTAAAGTCTCACTATAGTTTACCAATAATTATAGTTTAATCAATTAGACAGTACTGGTCGTGTAGTAGATTGACCTTCAATAAAACTTGTGCTAGTGTTATTATCCATATTATTTGAATATCAAACAACTATGTTACGATTATATGATGACCCGCTCAGATACCAAATGAAAGTGGCAACGGATCGTGTAATATGGATAGCAACTAAATTATTTATTTTCGCATAATATAAATAAAATAGTAAAAGTAGTAAAATTAAACAACACCAGAGATTTTTATACTCGTTCGAACTTCTCGTTCTACGTCCGGTCTCAGACTCCTTTTGGATTTAATCGAATCTCTCACTTAACCCACAGAAATAGGTATTACACTGTTTGAGTAACCGAACAGGACTTCAATCGCCTAGATAACCAAATATGACTTCAACTTACTGAGGATACTGCAACAGGTTTCCAATACAAATATTAGAAATGTTTCTGATTGAGTATCAATGACATATAGTATATGTAGTTTAGATTAATTATGCTAGTCGAATTTCTTCTATGGTATCAGAAACATATAGTCTATGTGGTTTAAATTAGTTATGTTGTTGCTAACTAGTTAAACCTACCAATTTAGTAGGATGTCTAGAAAAAGTCATGTCTTGGCTTGGATTTTGGTAATCAAGTATCCCGCATTCCCTTGCTATTAGCCTGGCTTGTAAGGTGAAACAAGCCCAAAGGTTGTGCATAATAGAAAAGGCGCAATTTTTATTACACATTGGGGTGATTTTCAAAATTGTTTTGAAAATTGAAATAACATTCTTAATTCAAAAGTTAATTTTAAAATAACAACCACCTTATAGATGTAATTTTTGAAATTGTTTGAAATTTTATAATTATTAATTAAATTAATGAATCGAATATAAGTTAATTAAATAGTTAATTAATTAAAGTATGTACATGTATACTATATAATGATATATAATTATTAATAAGTTAATCAGCTCCCCACCAGTTAGAAGACAAGGTTGACCAGCCACCAAAACTTCCAGCTCAGACAGAGGATAAGAAACAGTAGCAGGAGGATCTGGAGGGTGAGGTAGTACAGTCATTGGAAGACAAGGAGACACCTGAAACATTGAAAGATATTCAAAAGTTGGACTTCCAAACTGTGGATTCGGAGGAGGAATTTATGCCAGGATCAGATGATAAATGTCCCTTGACTAAATTAAATCAAGCTTATACTGAGCTGTTTGATAAAGTTAAGCAGTGTAAGAGAATAGATCAGTCTGCCCCAGGACCTACAACTCGGGGGCAAAAGTCCCAACTTTCTTAATGTCATTAGTAAGTTGGAATGTAAGGGGGCTGAACAATGATACTAGAAAACTCAACCTCCTTAATTTTAGAAAGAAGCATAATCCTACGTTGTTTGGAGTGCTTGAGAAGAAAATGCAGAATAATAATGCTGACTATTTTAAACTGACATTGGGCTAGGACTGGGATTTGATTCACAATAATAACAATAATATTAAGGGTCGAATCATGATAGTATGGGATGCAATAGTGTGGTCAGTTCAAGTCCTACAATCGGAAGCTCGGGTTATAATTGTGGAAGTTTGTAACATAGGAGGCTGAAAATGTTCATAACATTTGCGTATGACCATAACCTTGCATCAGAGAGAAAGGCTTTATGAAATCAAATTATTAATATCACAAAAAGCATCAACAAACAATGGATTGTTTTGGGGGACTTTAATGCGGTTCTTAAAAGTTCGGATAAGGAATGGGGCCTTACCCTCAGGATCTCCCAACTGGTAGAATTCAATGGTTGCATCCTCGGTGCTGAGCTGCTAGAGACTTGCCAAATAGGCCTACATTATACATGGCGTAGTGGTCAGGTAAAGAAAAAATCTATTAAAATTGAAAGAATTCTTGTGAATGCTGACTATATTAATTTATTTCGTAACATGAAAGTCTCAGTACTATCGAGTTCTACCAATGACCATTGCCATTTATTTGTTGAACTAAGTGAAACCCTCTAATGTTAGAGGTAAACCGTTTCGTTATGCTAACCATTGGTGTGAGTGTGAAGGTTACCAAAATATAGTGGATTTTTGAGGGGTTCACAACATAGAAGGGAACTTCATGTTTTGACTTGTGATGACTGTTAAGACTATCAAAAATTATTTGAAGGAATGGAATAAAACTAGATGCAAAGAAGATCAACTGCAACTGGCTCAGATTGGATGCGAAGAAGCTCTGAAAAAACTTGATGCAGAACCCATAAACAATCAGTTGTTTGAACATTACTACCAAATGCAACAATGCCTAAAAGAAACCATGCAGACTCAAGCTTTGGAATTGAAACAGAAAGCAAAAGAAAAATGGCCAGTGGAAGGAGATGCTTGTTCCAAATTCTTCTACACTAAGATGTCAATCAGAACCAATCACAACAACATTACAAATAGCATAGAAAAAGAAGGGAAACCAACATGCAACTTAAAAGATCCTGAAGACAAGGCTATCAGGTATTTAATTGAAATTTTCAATGGTGAATATTATACTGAACTACCTGCAATTCATTGCAGAAGGGTTGTCGGTCTGGTGGGAAGGGGAATGCTAAGCTGCAGTGTACAAACTAGTGAAGTTGAAGTCGCTCTAAACTCCATTCATTTGGACTTGAGCCCAGGACCAGACAACATAGGAGCAAGATTCTTTCGAATCCACTAGGAGCACCTGAAAGATAAGACAGTTAGAGCCATTCAAGAAGCTTTTGATTTAGGAAAAATTCTGAAAGAAATCAAGCATACTTTTATTCGTCTAATACCTAAGGTTGAAAAGCCTACTAGAGTTGAAGAATACAGACCAATATCTTGTTGTAATGTTATCTACAAAAACCTTAGCAAAGTATTATGCAACAGAGTGGTTCAAGTCCTACCAGACTTAAATGCTGACTAGCAAAGTGCTTTTATAAAGGGAAGAAGTATTGCTGAAAACTCTCTACTAGCCCATGAGCTGGTGAGAAATTTCAATAAAAAAGGGTGTGACAAAATATGCCTTAAAGTGGATCTTCAAAAGGCATATGATAAGGTAAATAGGGAGTTTATCATACATATGCTTAGACTCATGCAATTCCCTAATAAATTTGTAGACTTAATAGAAGAATGCATCAACACCCTTACCTTCTCTATCCTTATTAATGGGGTTCCTAAAGGGTTTATTAACAGCAATCGTGGGCTAAGACAAGGCGATCTCCTTTCTCTATATCTTTTCGCTATAGCTATGGAATACTTTACTCTTTAGATGGAACTAGCAATATGTTAACCCCGTTTAGTCAACAAGGTAAGGCCTGGGACGATCCACGACTTAAGGTTCTTAACGGTTCAAGAGGGATCTACGACTTAGGAAACCTCACGACTTAGGGTGTGTGACGACTTAACAAGTTAAGGCATGAACGACTTACGACTTAAGGTCACCACGATCTAACAACTCAAAGTACTCCACGGCTTAACAACTTAAGAATTAAACGACTTAACGAGTTGAAAGACTCGGCGACTTACGACATAGAGAAGTCTACGACTTAACGGTTTAAAAGAGAAGGGATGGTTCACGACCTAAGGCCTCCACGACTTAAGGTTTCTACGACTTAAGGAAGTATACAGTCTAAGACTTAAGGAAGCCCACGGCTCAAGGACAGGATGACTTAACGATTCAAGAGATGACACGACTTAAGAAGGAAATGAGTTAACGACTTAAAGCTATCCGCGACTTACGACCTAGCACGTGTCGTGAGTGACTTAAACAAATGAAGCGCTACTTCTTATTTAACACGGTGGCCTCTTAACTCGTACACGACTCACGACCTAGCTTGAGTCGTCCACGACCTAAAGCTACTGAGTAAAAGTCCGATGCCGCGTTACTTATACAAGAGGATGTTGACTCGTGGGCGACTTAGGACTTGTAATATAAATTCTGATAGATGAGTGAACCTTTGTGAGACCATGGGCTTGGCCAGATAAGTCGGCCACGACCTACCATAAGTCGATCACGACTTATGACCCAAGGGGGAAATTTCCTTATAAATACCAACCTACCTCAAGCATGGAGGGGACTTTTGGACAATCTCTTCAAGCGCCGATACTCTGCCAGTTTCTAAACCGACTTTATACTTGAAATTTCAAAGAACACTACAAGCTACTTTGAAAGACTATCACACATCCGACATGGATTCGAAGACTTTCATCTACGTCGAAGCTTAAGCTACTTGCTCAAAGTGTTTTGTAACTAAAGAGATTTGTACTTGAAGAGCATTGTATCGTTTTGTAACAAGATCAGTAATAAAGATACTTAAAGTGGACGTAGGCTACTCCTTAAGCCGAACCACTATAAAATCGCTGTCTCTTACTGTATTTTCTATTATTTTAGCTGATATTCTGTTCCCGAACCGTCGGGTGGTGCTTTCACATTCACACTTCACACATCGGGGTGTTAGCGTTCGATTTTAAGCGTTAACATTTTTGGTGCTTTCATTGAGAGTTGAACTCAAGTTGGTCTCACCATTGCTTCTCAAAAAGTTATCGAAAGGAATTCTTTTAAAACCAGAAGTTTATTGGAAATAATGGCTCCTGGGAGAAAACGAAGTTCTGTAAGATCTGACAATGTTCAAGAGAATACCGCTACCTCTCCTCCTTCAAGTCAAGCAGCTCCAACTGTTGGAGTTACACGAGCAGAATTGGACGCCGTAGTTTTGGGGTTGAATCAACAATTGAATGCCCAGAATGCACAGTTGGAGGCTCAGAATGCCTAGAACGCCCTGATCTTAAGTAAGTTGAATGATCTACTTGGGGCTAACCGTCAACCGGTTAATAATGATGGAAACCCTACTGCGGGAGTTCAAGATGGTGTAGGAGGGAACGTTTCTCAAAGAGCCGCAGACCCTGTGGAAAAGACACCCCTCCAGGCTGGAGGATCAGGACCGCAGCCGACCCTCCGTGAACGGTTGTCAAGACAGAATTCAGAAAGAATGGCTGATGTGTGCCCTCCAGAGCCTTTAGATGATGAAGAGTATTTCTCAGGCATGGTTCGTCAGATCATGAAGGAAAGTATGCGAAGGGATGAAGATGAGAAAGAATGGGGTTTTGCTCCAAGAAAAACTCCGTTTACTGAGAAAATCTTGAAGGCAGAATTCCCAAGAAAATTCGTTCCTCCTACTATTCCGGCATACAAAGGGACAAGCGATCCTAATGAGTTTCTGTATAAGTACGATTGGCATATGACGGGTGCCAGAGCGTCTGATGAAATCAAATGTCGATATTTCTCGGTATATCTGGAAGGTGTGGCTCTATTGCGGTTTACAAAGCTGCCGGTTAGGTCCATTGATCAGTTCTCCGATTTGACCAGGAAATTCAAGGAGCAATTTCGATTGTATGCTTCAAAAGCAAAGGATAAAATGTCGCTGTCAAGTCTAGAGCAAAATCCAGGAGAATCCATTAGATCATTTTTGAATCGTTTTAACATAGCATTGGCTGAGGTAGATAATGCTGAGCCACGCATGGTCCTAACATACTTGATGAGGGCGATTGACAAATTGAGTGAATTTGGAAAATGGTTGAAAATGAAAGAACCAAACTCGTTGACAAATTCTATAAGAAAGCGGATGAATTCATGCGCTTGGAGAGCCTCCAAGCATCGGCTAAGGTGGTATCAGCAGAAGCCGGGAACAATAGTGCTCCTTCGAACAAGAAAGAACCTAACACTCAGAAAAGGGGAAATGATGGTGGAAAGAAACAGGGAGATGCTAAGAAAGGCCGTCCTTTCAATTTCACACCTTTGACTGATACCCCTGAGAACATCTTCTTTGCGACCAAGGATGATGTCAATTATCCGACGCCACCTAAAATGAGAGTTGGAAGTAAGATGGAAAAAAGTGGAAGGTTCTGCCGGTTCCACAACCAACCCGGCCATGACACCAACGAATGCCATTATTTGAAAGAGGTAATTGAACAACTCTTGAAAGAGAATAAGCTCCAACAGTATGTGAAAAGGAATAGAAATGCCCCAGCCTCGTCGACTCAAGGACAACAAGTTCCCACTCACCGTCCTGGCTCAAGTGAGAAAGCCGTAGAGCATGATTTGGAAAGACCTGTCATCAATATAATAACTGGAGGGCCTCACCCAGCAGGCAAAAACTGGGGCGAGATGGAAAGGTATGCCCGGGCCTTGAGGCATGTACCGGCTGAAGAGAATGTTTTTGTATTAGAAAATGATGCACCTTTAAAGCAACAAAAGATTTCCACTGATGATATTGTATTCAGTGCCAGAGATTCTTTGGGTATCGAGGCTCCTACCATAGATCCTTTGGTCATATCTGCTGGTATTAGGCCGGCTACTGTGAGAGGAGTTCTAGTTGATTGTGGAGCTTCATGCAACATTCTCTTCAAGAAGACTTTTGATCAGATGAAAATTCCAATGGCTGACGTTCAAGCTTCATCACTAAAGATTGCTGGGTTTGCTGGAGAACCCAAACAGCCGATTGGGACCATAGATTTGTTTGTAGAACTTGGAAAAGGGCTGAGGAAGGTGGATCGAAAGCAAACCTTTATAATTGTTGAAGAATCCTCTGCCTACAATGCCTTTTTAGGCCGACCAACTCTTGCTGCATTCAAAGCTGTTCTTGCCCCATGGTATCTGACTATAAAATTCCCTACAGATAATGGAGTTAGTGTGATTAAAGGAGACCAAGATGCGGGAAGAGAATGTTATCTTACAGAGTTGCGTGAATCAAGGAAAAGAGAAACGGGAAAAGGTGCGGCGGCTCCAGTCCGCATCAAAGAACCAACCTTGTAGCAATTACAGGGTGGACCCTGCACTGGTGAATATAGTGGCGCACGAAGAGAGATGTATCCAAGGAAAGCTGGTGCAGGGGAGAATAGGGTAGTGCCGGTAGAAGTAACAGTGCCGGTACCCGTTGACCCAAAGGACCCAAACAAAGTGCTGAATGTGGGTTCACAACTCAACACAACAGTTCAGAATGTTCTGATTTCATTTTTGAAGGCAAATTTGAATGTATTCGCTTGGACTCATGCTGACATGTGTGGAATATCCCCAGAGATTGCAGTACACACTCTGAACATTGATCCAAAGTTTACACCCGTGAAACATAAAAGAAGAACTCAGGGTCTAGAAAGGTCAGCAGCATTGAAAGAAGAAGTGGATCGGCTCATGGAGAACGGTTTCATCAGAGAATCTACTTATCCAAATTGGGTATCAAATCCAGTGCTGGTTAAAAAAGCTAATGGAAAATGGAGAGTATGCATTGACTTTTCAGATTTGAACAAAGCCTGCCCCAAAGACTGCTTCCCGCTGGCCAGGATTGATCGGTTGGTGGATGGGACGGCGGGGCATGAATTATTATCTTTTTTGGATGCATACTCCGGATATAACCAGATTATGATGCATGAGCCATATCAAGAGGATATGAGCTTCATCACAGATGTTGGACTCTACTGCTACAAGGTCATGCCATTCGGACTCAAGAATGCAGGGGCAACTTACCAAAGGCTTGTTAATGCCATGTTTAAACCGCAGATTGGCAAGACAATGGAAGTTTATGTTGATGATATGCTAGTGAAGTCTAAGAAAGCAATGGACCACATGGATCACTTGGTAGAGATGTTCGTAGTACTCCGAAAGTACAGAATGAAGCTTAATCCCTTGAAATGTTCATTTGGAGTGGAGTCCGGAAAGTTTTTGGGTTTCGTTGTGAGCGCTAGGGGCATTGAAGCTAATCCTGCTCAGATCACTGCCTTGAGAGAGGTCAAAGCTCGTAGAATGAAGAAGGAATTGCAAAGTCTCAATGGAAAGGTTGCTGCCTTGAGTCGGTTCATTTCAAAAGCTACTGACAAATGCATTCCATTCTTTGATGCTCTGAAGAAAGGAAGAAAAAACTTTGAGTGGACTCCTGAATGTCAGAAAGCATTTGATGAGTTGGTTCGTCATATGGAAGTACCTCCGATACTTTCAAAGCCTGACAATGGTGAAGATCTCTTCATATATTTGGCAATTTCATCTCATGCTCTCAGTGCAGTGTTGGTACGGGAAGACGCAAGGATTCAACGCCCAGTCTATTATATCAGCAAAAGATTCACTGGGGCAGAGATGAACTATTCAAGGCTGGAAAAGCTCGCCTATTGTTTGTTGATCGCATCGAGAAAATTAAGGCCGTATTTCCAAGCTCATCCCATCCAAATCCTCACTGATCAACCTCTAAAGCAAGTCCTATTCCGTCCTGAGACTTCGGGCCGTCTTTTGAAATGGAACATTGAACTCAGCCAATATGACATCACTTATCATCCCCGGAAAGCAATCAATGGACAAGCCTTAGCAGATTTCATCACAGAATGTACGGATAAAGGTGATAGTGAGGAAGAAGCCACTGATAACATCCCAATCCAATGGAAATTGTATGTCGATGGCGCAAGGAATGATTACTGTTCTGGAGCAGGGGTTGTCCTTGAAACCCCAGAAGGGCGATCACTATGTTATGCACTGACACTAGAATTTCCTTCGACAAATAATGAAGCAGAATATGAAGCTCTCATCGCTGGTTTAAGGATCGCTAAAGAACTAAACATCAAGGCATTGCAGATCTTCAGTGATTCTCAGCTTATTGTCTGCCAAGTCAAGAAGGAATTTCAAGCTAAAGGAGGGAATCTACCCGCCTATTTATCAAAATCCTGGGAGCTTCTTGAAGATTTTGACCGTTATTCAATAAGCCATATACCCCGAGAAGAGAACATGAAGACGGATTCTCTCGCAAAGTATTCAAGTACTGGTGAAGCTCAACTATTAGGATTAGTTCCCGTCGAAGTCTTGTCAGCTCTGAGCACAGATGAAATGGATGTTGATTGGATTATGAATGTATCCCAAGAGCAAGAATCATGGATGACTCCGATATTTGAATATTTGCTCAATGGTTCTTTGCCACAAAGTTCAAAAGAACGACAGAAGCTGCTAAGGAAAGCCTCTAGATATATGATCCAGGATGGCCGATTGTACAGACGGGGATTTTCAATGCCACTACTCCGCTGTGTAACTAAAGAAGAAGCCAAGACAATTCTAACTGAAGTACACGGAGGGGAGTGTGGAGATCATACAGGAGGTCAAACTTTAGCAAAGAAAATTCTCCGTTATGGATATTTTTGGCCAGAGATTAATCGAGATGCTGCTGACTATTCCCAAAAGTGTGATAAATGCCAGAGATTTGCCAAAATTCCTAGAGCACCTTCCACTGAGCTAACACAAATGGTCAGTCCATGGCCGTTTGCCATCTGGGGAATAGATCTCATTGGGCCTTTGCCGACTGCCAAATTGGGGATTAAATATGCTATCGTTGCTGTTGATTATTTCACTAAATGGGCTGAAGTTGAACCAATGGCTATCGTTACCTCTAAGAAAATGATAAGTTTTGTGACTAAAAATATCATTTGCAGGTATGGTGTGCCCCAAAAGATAATCACAGACAATGGTACGCAGTTCGAAAGTGAGGAATTCCAAGATTTCTGCAAACGATTCAAGATCCGAAAAAGCTTCTCAGCAGTGGCTCATCCGCAGGCAAATGGGCAAGTGGAAGCAGTAAACAAAATCATCAAATCAACCATCAAAAAGCAGTTGGAAAAAGTAAAAGGTGGTTGGGTCGATAGTTACCACTTGCACTATGGGCATACAGAACTACCCACAAAACTGCGACTAGGCATACTCGATTATCATTGGCATACAGATCAGAAGCGATGATTCCAGTGAAAACGGAAGTTCCCTCACACAGAAGAATCCATTTTGATCAAGATGAGAATGAAAAACTGCAACCGGAAGCGCTTGACCTCCTTGATGAAAGAAGAGGAGAGGCTAAGCTTAGAATTGCAGCCCATCAGCAAAGGATAGCCAGGCACTTCAATTCCAAAGTTCGTCAGCGCAGCTTTGAAGTTGGGGACCTAGTCCTGAAGAGAATTATGACAGCCACAGGTGTGTTTGGGCCAAACTAGGAGGGGCCGTATGTCATAGGCACGAAACTTCTTGATGGCACATTCAAACTCACAACTGTCGAAGGAGAACCAATTCCAAGAGCTTGGAACAGCAATCATTTGCGTCCATATTTTACTTAAAAGCTTTGCTGAAATGTTGTAAAAGAATTACGAATATATGATTCGTGTATTGAAAGCAATTGTAAAGCAAATGAATAATGAAAAGCTATAAAGTGGATGTAGGCCCAGCTTTTGGCCGAACCAGTATAAATCTTGTGTTCTCTACTACTATAAACTGCTTTGTTTTATTTCGACACATAAAATACGTTAATTGTGTTACTAAAAATGTTGATTTAATAATGCAGGCCATAAAAACAAAGCTTATCCATCGCAAGACCAAGCGATCTCCGACATCATCCAGCAAGAAAACGCTAAACCATTCAAAATTTCCATACTCAAATCCTACGAAAGAAGTGCTTCGAACAAAAGTTAGCGATGTGGCTGGAAGTGGACCATTTCTAACTAACTGCGAATGTTTGTACAAATGAGCATCCAGTTAAATAGTCTGTATCTACCACCACCAACTCGCTTAACTATGAAGTATATTTCTTTGGATAAGGAAAATTATTGGCAACTAAAAAGGGATGATACTTGGAAAAGATAACGGGGATCGCCGATATGAATAGACATGAAAAGATGGCAAAGAGACATGGGCGAGCAAGCATCAAACAGCAAAAGACCTCTTCGGAGGCACAAGCCCTCTTCAGAGGCACAACTCTTCGGAGGATGAAGACCTCAAACGGGGCATGCCAGAAGACTTTATCAACATGGTATGGAATGATCGGAAGCACCTTCCCAACAGGAAGGCAAAGCGCTTATTTACTAGTTGAGACAGTTTGCGTAGACAAGCGTCCAAGTAACTTGCGTCCGCCCCGTGAGTCCATGAGACGACCGGAGGCACCTTCCCAAGTGGAAGGCAAGGCACTCGTTCACTAGTTGAGACAATCTACGTAAACAAACGTCCAAGTAACTTGCGCTCGCCCCGTGAATCCGGCCAACCATGAGAAAGAAACTTCTAGGTAGACTCGAAGGCCCATTTCACCATAGTTGAAATGCTAAAAGACCTCGAGCGGGCCTCTCTAGAAAAAGAGAGTTCTTTCTCGACATAAAGTTGTGGACTGATCGGTGATACACTCCCGTGAATCCATCCACTAAGAGAAAGAAGCTCCAAACTTCCAGGCAAGAGCCCTACTCCGAGGCACACATTTCACTGTGATCTGAAATAAAACTTCACACGAGTTGAAATGTGAAAAGCCCTCTTCGGAGGCCCATTTCACCATAGTTGAAATGCTAAAAGACCTCGAGCGGGCCTCACCATAAAAAGAGAGTTCTTTCTCGACATAAAGTTGTGGACTGATCGGTGATACACTCCCGTGAATCCATCCAACTAAGAGAAAGAAGCTCCAAACTTCCAGGAAAAAGCCCTACTCAGAGGCACACATTTCACCGTGATCTGAAATAAAACTTCACACGAGTCGAAATGTGAAAAGCCCTCTTCGGAGGCCCGCTTCCCAGTGAACAGGGAAAAGATAAAAGCCTCTCCCAAGAGGCAGAAACAAAAGACCTCTTCCCAGAGGCACAATCAAACAAAAAGACCTCTTCCCAGAGGCACAATCAAACCAAAAGACCTCTTCCCAGAGGCACAATCAAAAACTCTCATCAGAGGCTCGAGCAGGTTGAAACCCCTTTTTCTTTTCGAAAGGCCCACTGCACTATGAAGTGAAATTCACTAGCCAAAGCAAAAGTGACTTTTTTCAGAAAAAAGAAAAAGAGGAGCGCAAAAACTTTGCAATAAAAAAAAGCCCTCTTTAAAGGCACACTTTAGCTTTCAGAGGAAGATTGGTTCATCTATTCTTAAAAATACTCTTCCTCGAAAAAGTTAAAGTGCCCTTCGGAGGCTCGCTCTACCACATAGGAGAATTCACTTTGTAAAAATGTATATATGCACAAAAGAAAAAGTGATATCTCCGAAGGTTGAAGCGTAAAAACTCATATGAAACGAGGTGTACTCTATTTTGAGCAGAATAATATTCCTCCAAGTATGGAATAATTATTCTCCAGAAAATAGGAGTACAAGTCCCCTCAAAGTTGAAAATATTGCAACGAGCTTATGGCATATGGGCAACATGGTATAGCTACATTGGTAAAAATAACGCTCGAACAGCATACCACAAACTCACTGCAATATCATATAAAGAAACTTGTACAAAAACGAAGAGTAAATGCATTCTCAAATACAGAACGAAGTTTGAATAAACAGAAAGAATCATTTTATTCAATACTATCAAAATTTTGTACAGGTACAGGTTTCAAAATAAAAAGAAAAGCGGAGGCCGGTACCTGCACAATCACCCGCCAGTACATGCATAAAGCGAAAAGTAAAAATAAGGGGAAGCATGGCCCGTTACTTCTTCTTGCCACCACCTTTAGAGCCTTCACCTGACCTAATAGGTAGTTTTTCAGGACGGCTTGGGAGAGTTGGGGATGAAGGAGAGAGGGTTACTGCTGGATCAACCTTCGCTTCCTCTTCAGAAACAAGAATGCTTTTCCTTTTCTTCTTGGAAGTGGTACGCTTCCTCCTCCTCCTTGAAGAAGACTCACTTCCCGGGGTAACAAGAGCAGCCGGTTTTACGTCATCAGAAATAGTATGCTCCGGGGATTTGTTGACTCCTTCAAGTCCTTCGTCCTTCTGCTCCTGCGAAGCAATTGGATCGTCCAAGCCTTGAAGGGCTCCTATTAATTCTTCCTGTGATCCCGGCAGGGAAACAGGAGTGATTTGAGGGAATGGAGGAGGGACGGCTGGAGGAGGAGAAGTCTGTGTGGCACTTGGCGTTTTTGCTATAGAAGAAGAAAAGCCAAAAATATTAGTATCTCCCGCGAAGAAAAGAGATAGCGGCTCATTGAGATTTAAGAAATAATCAAAAAGTTCGTCAAACTCATGAGGAGAAAACAAACAGTCCACTTGGGCAAGATTAACAGTAGAGTTACCTGGAGAAGTCGGCTTCCTAATGTCAACCTCATAAGCCTGTGTTTCGGCGCTCTCTTCGCTTTCATCTCCATCCTGCGTGCTTGTGATCTCAGTTATAACTTTAACAGGGGACGGAGAATGAGAACCGGAGCCTGTGATGTCAACATCGGCCGAAACCGAAGGAGGAACGAGGGCAGTTAATGGTGCTTCTTTCATAAAGTGCTGCTCCCCTGCCTCAGCTCGTGCTTTGGCAAGCTGCTCTTTTCCGCGCGCTAGAGCAGCTATGGCGTCCTCATCCAGAAAGTGTTCTGCAAGAGATGCTTCAGCATAGACGGCGCCTACACCTCCAAGCATGTCAAGAATTGATTCCCAAACCTCGGCCAGGGTAATCTCATACTTTGGTCCTAAGAATGAAAGGCTCCCATGCCCCATAACGATATGCACGTAGAAGTCAAATAAAGTGGAGTTGACATTGGCTTTAGTCGCCTCATGCGACTGTTCGGCAGCCTGCCTTCCAGCAAGAGCTTCATCACGTTCCTTCTCGGTCTTTAATAATTGGGCCTTTAGCCTCATAATCTCCAAATCCTGGGAGTTGACCTTCTCCCGTAACTCTGCAACGTCAGCACGATACCTTTCCGTTGTTTTCTGCTCAGCCTCAAGTTGTGCCTCGGCATGTCGCTGAGCAGCATGAGCATCGCGAACATGCTTTTGAAGTACTTCTTCTTTTTGAGTATATGAGGTAGAAGAAGTAGCAAGCTCTTGCTTAAGTTTTTCAACTTCCTCTTCAAGCTTCTCGTTGTAATCAGCGATGTTCCTCATTTCGGTATCATGCTAGCTTAAAGCTTTCTGCCACTCGGCCGGCCTTATCATTTTTCATGGTCAGCATGGCCTCTAAATTCACGCGGTTGACCCTCTGAAGCTCATCAACAAGCTTTTGCCACCCTGACATCCGCTCGATATTAAGTCTAACAGCATCAAGATTTTGCAGCATTGCTTGTTTGTCAATAAGGACCAAGTCAAGATCGAACCGCACTCTCTTTAGGCACCAGTGCGGGAACCGGCTTTGCAGAGTAGCCGGGCCTGGTCCAATTTGGAATTTAGGCCTGTTGACTATTGTCTGAATGTCTGTCTTCCCGAGAGCAGGAGAGCCGGAAGGGATGTCAAGTGAGACGGGGGCAGCAGCCTTTTCAGAAGTTGTAGATGCATGCTTTTCACCGTGCCTGGCACGCTTGCTTGGGTCCTCAACTATATCACTTTTTCCCCGGTCGTCATGCGACTTTCTTTTGTGAGAGTCGTCACCTCTCTGGGAAGAATCATGGTGCTCCTCCCTTTCTCTCCTCTCATAACGCTCTTCTTGAGCCCTCCTCTCCTGAGCCTTTCGAGCGACTCTCTCTTCGTTAGTTTCTCTGTAAACGGGAAGGTAGCGCCTATAGTCATATTGATTACGCCTCCCGTAGCGCTGAAAGTCGTCGTAATAAGAGCCGCTGCGTCCCATCAGAGAATCTGAAATTAAAAAAAGACAAGTCTTAAAAGTCTTCAGAGAAAAGAAGTTAAGTACGAATAAGTGCTGAAAATCCTATGTGTGTGTGGTGTGCAAACTACACGCGTCAGGCTACAAACCACTCTTCGGCACAGGGGTGGTAGTGACTTGAGTGGCAGGCGTCAGAATATGCTGAAAAGTGGATGTCGCCTCGACAACAGGAGAAGAAGCTTTAGGGACATCATCTTTAAAAAGTTCCTGTGAAGTTATGATCAGGTCGCTTAGCCCCTCAAAAGTATCATCACCGCCATGCCCGGAGGGAGTTTCTTTTTCGGCTTCCAGATCGGCCGCATCTTCAGAGCAACGAAGAGTTTCTTCCTCCTCAATAACTGGGGCAAGTGCCGATTTGCTGGATGGACCCGCAACATCGGTAAGTGTGGGGCACTTCACCAGTGAGGTTTCAGTAGAGGGCTCCTTCGGCATAAGCTTTTCAGCAGGGGTTGAGACATCTGGTGCCTCCGCTGGAGAATTGGGGACTTCATGAGGCTGAGTGGAGCGAGAAGGGTGAAGAAGTCCGAACTGGCGAAGGAATTCGTCGTTCAACAAAAATTTCATGTCCCGCTCTTCAACCGGTACAGCCACGAGCCTCTCCAGAGTTGGCTTGTGGCTGGGATCTCTAGAAGGAGGGGGAGCGCTGAAATGAAAAAACGAAGTTAACACTTGGCAATTCGGACTTCGCAAAACTCAGAGAATAGAAGAAGTAAAGGTAGATGATCTTACTTCCTTCCCTCCACACAGCATAAAACCCCGGGGGGCAGCGGACAAAGAAGAACTGAGTTAAGAACCCATGAGTAGTGTCGGGAAGGCCAACGATCAATTTGCGATTTCGGGCGCTTCTCACGACGGTGATAGAAGGGTGATCCTTAGTCCTGGTAAAGGAGCATAAGAAGCAAATCTCGTCGAAGCTTGGTAGTCGATCAAATGTTCTCCTAAATAGCACACACAGCCCCATCAGAATGGCGTAGCCATTGGGGTGTAGCTGGAATGGGGAGATGGCTAGTTGACGAAGAAGATTCTGGAGAAAGTTGTTGAAAGGGGGAATGGCCCCGCACAAGCACATTTGACGATTAACCGCTACAAAGCCAGGAGGTGCCACATCAGCAGTGTTAGTTTTCTCAGGAAGAATGGCATCTTCTTCAGCAATGCCAAACTGAGTGCATAACTGACGAAAAACTTTGTATGATAAAGTGGTAGAGGCTCTCTCTGGAGGATTAACTAGGGGAGCCGGAATAAGAGTAGCTTCTCCAGTCTGGACTGTTATCTCTTCTTGTTGAGAAGTCATTCTACACAAGCAACTGGATATTCAAATGTGAAGGTGCACGTTTCCTAAGAGTGTGAAGTGTTGTGCAGAACTAATAAAAATAACAAGTAAATATAACTGGAATTAAACTAGTCGACAATTGATCGATTACCAAATTTCAGGACTTGTTAATTTAAAGTTCAGGTATAGTATTAGTGCAAACTGGGCAGTTTCAGTTGATTATTTCAATGTTGCTTTAATACTTTACTTGAATTTGATGATTTAAAAGCACTTCATTCACGCAATCTATTTAAGTTGATTATCTGTTGTTAACTAATCTGTCATTTGATGTGGGCAGTCAGTGGCAGTATATTCGTCCCAATTTTCTGTAAATGATGTATTGAATAGATTGTTAGCTTGCAAGTCAAAAGTGATATGTAAAAGAATGCAACAAAGTTTAACAGTTTAAAAACTAAACAGTTCAAGGTTCAAGCAATCCAAAGTTCAGAAAGATCAAGTGCAAACTCGCTGACGAGTTAAGAATTTTTCCTACGGGTTAAGGTAAGTCGTTGGTTCTCTGGCTAACTCGTCCACGACCTAAGGATTATGAGGCGAGTCAGGTTAGGTCGCTTCAATTTTGAGTCGTTCATGTTTTAAGTCGGCAGCGCTTTGAGTCGTAAGTCGTGGAAAAAAGGAAAAGCTTCAGTTCAAAGCAATGAGGAATTCTTCAAGTCCTAACGCGACCATGACTCAAGGCTTAAGTCTTAAAGGTTGCTAGGTCGGTTCATAGTTAAATCGCAAAGATCACCGGGCCGCATAAAGTTGCTAGGTCATACCCGAGGCGATGTCCCATTCTATTTGGCCAACTCACATTCTCATCTAACACCTAACCCATTAACCTTCTAACTCCTAACCCGTTAACCCAATAACATCTCAAACAACAACAAACCTAGTTCTATCACACCACTGAATCGCCACCAAATCGCGAGTCGTCTTAGGTCAAATCAAACAGCCCTAAATCCATCGATGACCAATGCAACAATACTCGCACGGCTAAAGGGGTGAATCGGAGACGAAGGACGGGGCTCATAGATTGACGATGTTCGGCGATTGAAAAAGAAGCAGGATCGCTTACGTAGTGTGATGCTAGAGAGAATCGGAAACGAATGAGGAAGGAATCGCCGTAGGGAGCTCAGAGAAATGCTAATGGCATATGCGACTTAGGAGATAGGTAATGAGCAGAAAGAAGTAGGAGAAATGACTCAAGTCTTTTATATCTCGGGGCAGTGGAACTTGAATCGGCACACGAGTTAAGATAAGTCGAAGCACACGACCTACGACTTAGGCGTGTACTTCGAGGGGCAAATGTTAACCCTGTTTAGTCAACGAGGTAAGGCCTGGGACGATCCACGACTTAAGGTGCTTAACGGTTCAAGAGGGATCTACGACTTAGGAAACCTCACGACTTAGGGTGTGTGACGACTTAACAAGTTAAGGCATGAACGACTTACGACTTAAGGTCACCACGATCTAACAACTCAAAGTACTCCACGGCTTAACAACTTAAGAATTGAACGACTTAACGAGTTGAAAGACTCGGCGACTTACGACATAGAGAAGTCTACGACTTAACGGTTTAAAAGAGAAGGGATGGTTCATAACCTAAGGCCTTCACGACTTAAGGTTTCTACGACTTAAGGAAGTATACAGTCTACGACTTAAGGAAGTCCATGACTCAAGGACAGGATGACTTAACGATTCAAGAGATGGCACGACTTAAGAAGGAAATGAGTTAACGACTTAAAGCTATCCGCGACTTACGACCTAGCATGTGTCGTGAACAACTTAAACAAATGAAGCGCTGCTTCTTATTTAACACGGTGGCCTCTTAACTCGTACATGACTCACGACCTAGCTTGAGTCGTCCACGACCTAAAGCTACTGAGTAAAAGTCCGATGCCGCGTTACTTATACAAGAGGATGTTGACTCGTGGGCGACTTAGGACTTGTAACATAAATTCTGATAGATGAGTGAACCTTTGTGAGACCATGGGCTTGGCCAGATAAGTCGGCCACGACCTACCGTAAGTTGATCACGACTTACGACCCAAGGAGAAAATTTCCCTATAAATACCAACCTACCTCAAGCATGGAGGGGACTTTTGGACAATCTCTTCAAGCGCCGATACTCTGCCAGTTTCTAAACCGACTTTATACTTGAAATTTCGAAGAACACTACAAGCTACTTTGAAAGACTATCATACATCCGACATGGATTCGAAGACTTTCATCTACGTCGAAGCTTAAGCTACTTGCTCAAAGTGTTTTGTAACCAAAGAGATTTGTACTTGAAGATCGTTTTGTAACAAGATCAGTAATAAAGATACTTAAAGTGGACGTAGGCTACTCCTTAAGTCGAACCACTATAAAATCGCTGTCTCTTACTGTATTTTCTGTTATTTTAGCTGATATTTTGTTCCCGAACCATCGGGTGGTGCTTTCACATTCACACTTCACACACCGGTGTGTTAGCGTTCGATTTTAAGCGTTAACACAATACACAACAAGCAAATAGACCAAATCTACAAAATCAACCCTCAATTATCCCACCTTTTATATGCTGATGACTTGCTTATTTATAGAAAGGTATATAGTATAGCAACTCAAAGTCTAAGTCGGATTTTTAAAAACCTTTAAAATGTTGATGGATTAAAAGTGAACGAGATGAAAACAAAATGCTATTTCAACAAATACATGGAAAGTAAAGAGGATATCCTTTAAATACTTAAAGTAAAGGAAGATCACCTCCTAGTCAAATACCTTAGTGTCCCTTTATCATCAAACAAGATAACAGATAGAGAATGTGGAGAACTTATAGATAAGATTAGACATAAACTCTAGGGATAGAGATCCAATCTACCGTCATTCTTTGGTAGAATTGAACTGGTTCATACTGTCATAACATCTAAGGTCAAATTTTGGTTATAAACATTCCATATTCCAGAGGCATCTATACAAAAAATTAATAGTGTGTGTGCTAACTTTATTTAGAAGGAAGGTCTCCCAAAGTGAGCTATGAGTTGCTATGTAGACCTAAACAAGAAGGAGGGGTGGGACTGAATAACCTTACTGACCTCAAAAAGACTGCTGCTATTAAACTGGCCTGGAAAGCTATAACATAAAATAACCTATGGGCCACATGAATGAGAAGAAAGTACATTAAAGGCAAATTTTGGTAGACGAGGATTAATAACAATGCCTCGGTCACATGGAAGTCAATTTTAAAATGCAGAGATGGCCTTTCCAATCTAATTGAAAGGAAATTTGCTAATGGGGAAAACACCAGCCTTTGATTCGACCCAAGGCTGGATGGGAAATGTCTAGTCCATAGACTAGGCTGGGATACCTTCTCTGGTATGGGGGCAAGGGATACTCAAGTCAGTGAAATTTTACAAAAATCCCAGTGGCATACACATGATTTGCATCTACCTTATCAACTAAAATAACAAATCCATAACATACCTATCTATAATGGATAGCAAAATGACGTTTGGAGTTGGAAGCCTACTGTTAAAGATTTTACCTTTAAATCTGCATGGGGCGAACTGAGGAAGACTGACCCTATTCTTGAATGGGCTAAGATTCATCTGGAACAAAGCCAATGTACCTAAGATGTCCTTCACTACATACAAAGATGCACTAGGTCGCCTAGCTATGATGGACCATCTGAAAAAGTAGGGCATTGTTACTGACTCGAACTTTGTTTTCTGTGAACAACACAAAGAAAGTCGTAACCATCTTTTCTTTGACTATCGGTTTAGCAAACAAATTTGGAGCCAAATCAAAATAAACTAACCAACAACAACAGTGTTAATAACTTAAGCATGGACGTTCATTACCTTAATTAGCACTAGGACAAGGCAAGTCTTCTTGCCTCTGTTGCTAACATAGCCATGACTACTGTTGTTTGGCATGTTTGGAAGGAACACAACCAGATAAGGTTCAAGCAAGTGAAGAAAAGTGAGGACTTGGTCAGTAAATTGATTAAAACTGACATGCAAATCACAATTTAAAGAATTAAGTTGAAGACACTTACCACAGCAAAGAAAGAAGAGGAGGAGATAGTGAAGAGTTTGGGTTTATCGATAGCAAGCAGGGGAATTTCATGCTCAGACAAAGCCGCCATGATCTTGCTTCATTTCTCCATTTGCATATGATAGGTTTCTGTAAAGACAAGAATGTTCTTTTATGGTATATTCGAGTTGTAAAGATTTTTATGTCGGTTAGTGGTTCTATGTAGCTGCTACTAGTCAACCAATGGTTATGCTTGGGCCGCAAAGCCCATAATAAAAACGTTTAACCAGTTTCAATTTTTTTTAATGAAATATGTATAATTCATAAGATATTTTCAAATTTAGTATTGAACTAATTTATTTTTAACTAAATGAGTAAATTAAAAGGTTAATTAAAAACTAATAGTATACACATATAAAGATATATGCGTATGACCATAAATTGTATAGTATGCATATTCAATTAAATTAAAATGTTAATTGGTTAAATTAATTCAATAAGACTTAATTAATATACTATACATAGACAATTATGTAACGTAATTAAATATATAAGTTATCTAATAATTAAAATTTATATAATATGAATGTTTAATTAAAGGTGAAACAAAAGGAAACCTTAAATAGACTTAAGAGATAAAACATACGAATAATATGTATAGCTTGATTTTTGATGTGTATGACACTTGAATCACGATATTATTTCATAAGAGATACATTATTACATAAGTCGATGCCATTCTAGATAAATACATTAGAGGTTATGAACCTTAAATAAAAAATTGACATCTACCATTCATATATTAATAAGTACTTGCACACTCTTTGGTTGTTGAGAAAACTAAAGTTAGAGATATTTGTGCAGTAATATTAATATATCAAACAAACGAGGTAAGATAACTATAAGTATTTGTTAAGCAAACCCAAGATACATATACTATATTTAGGTCGTCATGAAATGGTAAGTACAAGCAAATAATATCTTTTGATTTGTTGAGCAAACTCAAGGTTGAATGAGATTAGGACAAGGAACCATAGGTTAAGAGACATATATGTATAACCAATAAGGAATTATACATCATTTGTGGAGCTATGAGTAATTGATCAAACTAAAGGACAGAATCCTAAGAAAAATGAGTCCTAACACCTATTAGTTAAGTCAAAAGACTTCTATGTTTCATCTTAGCTTTTGGAGAAACATAAAAGATCAATAGAATCCAAAACGTATTTTTAAGGCCAAGTTGTTTTAGAGTTTAGAACAATTTCAATTCATTATCTATATACACACAGATAGATAATTCACAACATCACAATAGATAATCAACATTATCATCATAAACAGATAATCCATATCATCATTATAAACAGATAATCCATATTATCATCCCAATGCAACCAAAGCATCCATATCACAAAGCATTACTCGTCTCATAGTTGAGATTTCAGACCATTCAAGGCAATCAATATCATCCATTCATACATAAGCAATGATTTACTTAATCATATCATCTATAATTAATTTAAAATGAATTAAATTAATTACTTCATCTCTAATTAATTTAAAGTGAATTAAATTAATTACATTATTTTTAATTAATTTAAAATAAATTAAATTAATTACTTCATCATTTTAAGTCTTGCTTACTTAACCATTAATTGATTACAAATCAATTAATTAAACATCCTTTAATTAATCACCTTAATTAATCACTCTTGATTAATAATCCTTTAATTACATTCAAGTAATTATCCTTTGATTAATTTCACAAATTAATTACTCTTAACCACTTATAGTAATTAACCTATAATTACTTACTTAGTTAACTATAATTAATTATACTAATCCTTAATTAATTACATAAATTAATTACCCTTTATTTACTTATCATTGATTAGTTAATCTTAATTAATCAACCCTTAATTACATCATTAATTATAATAATTAATGATGCCTAATAACATTTTAATTAATTACTTTATTTAAATTAATCACATTAAGTAATTAATCTTAATTAAACCATAATTATCAATCACTCTTAATTAATTACATTCAATAATTAACAACCCTTAATTACTTCATTTCATAAATTAATTACCCTTAATTAATTATCTCAATTAATCCCTTGATTAATTACAAAGTAATTTAATCCAAATCACTTCCATTATTAAAACATCTTTAATTAATTACATCCAATAATTATCAATTAATTACTTCACTAAGTAATTACACTTCCATTAATTACATTAAGTAATTATTTATCAAATCATCAAGTGTTTAAATTAATTAAACTTAATTAATTAATCTAAACTAATCACATTAAACTCAATTAATTACATTAAGTAATTAATTACATTAAGTAATTAATTAATTAATTACTTCTATTAAGTAATTAAACTTAAATAATTTCACCAATGATTATCATTAATTAATTAATCTAATTAATTATTAAAATTAATCACATTAATTAATTGTTAAATAATCTTAAGTTAATGACCTTCATTTACAATTTATTTTAATTTCTTTCTTAAGAAATTAACTTAGATCAACCATTATTAATTACAAATTAAGGAATATTTAATTACCAATTAATTAACCTCTAATTATTTAATTAATCAAGTGTTAACTGCAACTTAATTAATCCTTAATTATTTGATTAATTAATCTTTAATCATTAATTAAAATCTAATTAATAATCCTTAATTACAAATTAATTAACCTTAATTAATTAATCTTAAGTCTTA
This sequence comes from Allium cepa, assembly GCA_030765085.1. Lineage (NCBI taxonomy): Eukaryota > Viridiplantae > Streptophyta > Magnoliopsida > Asparagales > Amaryllidaceae > Allium > Allium cepa. The sequence continues at coordinate 807,839,852 of CM060938.1, forward strand.
ATTAATCAATTTAAAAACTCTTAATTACTTAATTAATCATCCATTTTAATTAACTTAATAATCTAATGAATTACAAATCATTAAATTCTAATTTAATTTCTTACTTAATCAAAGCATTTAAAAGCAATTTGTTTTCAAATTTACCTTAAATTTAATTTTAAATTTAAGATTTTAAAATGAATACAAATTTAACTTAAACAAAGTTTTAAAAAAACAATTCAAAACCTTTTTATCTCACGAGTTAAAGAAATATCCATTTTATAAAGAAGTTTTAAGAATTTAAAACCAAATTAATTTCTAAATTCAAATCAAAAAATACACTTTAACAAACAAGATTGTTTAAGTCATTTTAAATTTTAAAAATTTCCATTTATTTCAAACTGGAATAGATATTAAATTTGATTCCAGATTACTTAGATTCAAAACTTACTTACATTTTAAACTTCGTTTTAAATTTTAAATCATTTAACCATTTTTTTAAAGTAGGTAAAACAATTTAAATTTAAGACTTTATTTTATTTTAAAGACAGAAATTCAAACCCAAATTCCAGATTTTAAAACTTATATTTAAACCTACTTAAAATTTCTATTTACAATTTAAACATTCAGTTTAAATTCAAAACCAAATATACTTTTACACCTAAAATTTGTTAAAACCAAATATAAATTTCAAAATTTAAATCATTTCAAAATAGGATTCAAACTACTTGAATTCAGATTCAAACTTTGGTTTAAATCTTAGTTTAAAGTTTTGATTTACAAATTTAAACTTTATTTTAAAAAAATTACAAACAGTACAGGTTTTAGTTGTTAAAACCTGTAACCAAACTTGTACTCGAGCCAAGCCTTGATGACTTCGAGTCAAAAACCTAATCCACTTCGAGTTAAAACTCGAATCACTCGATAACAACTCGAGTCAACTAAATCCCAACCCATAAATTCACCAGAATATTCCCAGTACACTGTGCACATGCACAGTGCCTCCGGCCACCTTTGATCAACTTCGCGACCTCACTACAGTCAACGATCATCCTCTTAGATCATCCAAACAACAACCCAACCGACTCATGCTCGAAATCAAAATCGAGATTAAATCCCAAACCTGGAACAAAAACTGGAACAGGCAGTAACCACTTCATCCAAAACCTGTCAACGCCTCGCCTTTGAAGCTCCGATCTCCGTTGCCTCTGAAACTCCGGCGAAGACCTCTTCAACCCACCAACTTCCAGTACCTAAGTCGTCGATGGACTCGATCCACTGAGGAAGTTGAACCAAAACAAAAACTCAAACCCATAAAAACTAGGGTTCCACACTTCAAATCACAACCACCATCTCCAAAATGAAATACACCATAATCAGATAATTTTCCCATCATCCGTGATAACTCCCCCACCTCCAGGAGCAAACTCGACACCTCTAATCATTTGTATCAACAAAGGTACCCCAAAATACACCATACAGATAATATAGAACTGCTCTTTGATTCTAGCACTAAAAATTGTAATTTTAGGTCTAAAATTCATGATTTCAGATAGGAATTCAAGTTATAAACCTGAATTGATGTTTTAAGATGATTGAGATTTTGCTTATTTTAAACAATTACTGTTCTTGTAGTTATACAGAGACAACCAAATTTTATTTTATCTTAATTATAATTTATAAACATAAATCCATATTAAACAAACAACTTTTGTTTAAATCATAATTCCTAACTAAGATCAGATCAAGTGGTATAGGATTTTTTATCAAAATCTTAGTTTTTAAAAAAAACAGAACAAATAAACAGGTACATAGCAACACATAAATACACACACAGAAGATTTCATCACAATATAAACATTCAAAGCATACTCATTTCTATTTATCCACATGCAAACAGATATTTCATACTTAAGCTTTTTAAAATAAAAAGTTACTCACGGATTTGAAGATGAAGAACAGGGCACATCTATGAAATAGCATTGATACCTTTATACTTGTTTTCACTGAAATGATTTTGTTATTGATTTATAAACCTTAAACTTGAATTGCTGATGTTTTCAACTTGCATTAGTACCCAGGTTTGCATGCAGTAGCCTGATTTCCAGATTTTGAAGAAATGAATGCAGGCTTTTGTTTGGAAATGTGCAGGTTTGCTTTAGATTGTTGCATGTGCTTCCAGATTGAATATAATGCAGACCTTTTGAAAATGCTTTGCATTTTGAAAATGAGTTACAGGGATTGACATGCATGTTTGAAGATGGTTATGGGGTAAATGGTCTACAGGGATTTTAAGTTTTGAAGAGTGATTTGCAACTTGTTTACAGGTTGATGAAAAACTGGTTTTAGAGGAAATAAAGAAAAATTACATTTTGAAATGAAGAGTTTGATTACTGATTTTTGTAGTTTGCAGATTTTCTTTTTCTTTTCTCTGTTTTTAGAGTAACAAGTTTTCAACTGAAAATTTCTTGGTTTAGAATTGAAAATGAGAAAAAGATTAGGATGGAAGAAGGCAAGTGTTTATAAACTAAATTCATGATTAATTAAAAATCAAAGAAAAATAAAAATACAATTTGACACTTGTCTTAAATATTAACACTTGTTAATTCCCTTAGTTTATTAAATAACATTTGTTGTCATGTGTCTTAATATTCATACACTTGTCCCTTAAGTAATTTTATTTAATTTTAAATGTTAATAAAGGGTTTTATACTTACTTTATTATTTTTAAATGCTTATCTATATGTGTATATGAATTTCCTTAGAGGAAATAAAATAAAATAAAACAAATTACACACATATTTTAAATCCAAAATATTTTAAAATATATAAATTTTGAATTTAAATTTTAAATCCAAATTCAAATTCAAATTAAATTCAAAAACCCAATTTAAAATTGACAATATGTTAAATTTGAAAATAACAACTCAATTTTCTTTACAAATCTATTTAAAAAAATTACACATATTTATTATTATTTGAAAATAATTAATTGCTAATTTTTTTAAAACAATTTAAAAAAAAAATTATTTCTTTACTTATAAACTACTTATTCTATCAAGCTATATTTTTAAAAGAAAACAAAAAAAAACCTTTTTGTTAATTAATTCAAATTTAAAACTTAAGCCAAAATCATTTTAAACATTTAAACATCTATCTTAACAATTTAAAATCATATATTTATTTATTTACTAACTTTGAAAAGCTTAATAAAAAATATTAGAATTAGAAAATATACCTTATTAATTAAATTTAAAACAAAGCTAATCTATTTACCATATAAACCATATATTTACATTATAAATAGAAACCAATTTATTAGCTTTAAAGATAAAATCTACCAATTAAATATTTATTAAAGTAAGATTATTAAATCAATTCAAATTTATTTACAAAAATTATCAAATTAATTTAACTTTTAAATAGAGATTATTAAATTGATATTGCCAAAAATTCCAGGATGTCACATTCCTCCCCCCTTAAAAGAATTTCGTCTCCGAAATTTAAAACAAAGGTAATTTAATCTATTTAAGATTTAATTTTAAATCACAAGCATATATTATCAACCATATGCAAACCATAGCAACCAATTCATCCAATCAAAACAAATCTAACTATCAAGAAAAATTCTGGATAGAATTTTCTCGAGTTTCCCCGGTATAAATATCGCGATACTCGCTCTATAGAATCCAAACAATCAATACTACTAAGCTACAGAGCTCTTATCTCATCTAGATCTACAAAACTAACAGGATATCAAACTACAGACGAGTCTGACTCAACAACCAAACCTTCTGAACTGATGGTTCCAAAACCAAATATATATCAAAGACGTACTCTCTCCGAGATACATGAAACATACTGAATCCCAGTTATCCAAATTGGCAATTCAACTCTTGAAAACCAAAGCACTTATCTTACCAAAACATAGAAGAGATCCAAAACACCTCAGAGCTAGCTTCCCAGACTTACCAAACTTATAGCTCCTTGGATTGGAGAAATCTTATCCAAAACCAAATCTTCGATTACGGAATCCAAATTCCTCTGTCCCTTATTCTCAAAATCCTTCGAACGATCCTGGTCTACCAACATCCTTCCTGATCAGCTCAACCCTCGCTGATTTCACTAGCAACAAACTAGACCAAAACAACCCAACACAATGATCTTCTCAAGATCCACCAAAACCAAGAATACAAACTCTACTCCATAAACAACAGAAGATTGAATTTACTTCTCCTTATCCGGAAAAGAAAAGCAGATGCATTCCTAAACCGCTTCCGCTGCACAACTCTGATCCGAAGTAAAAGAAAATGCTGATGAAGAACACGAGCATAGACTAGACAACACATCCTAGAAATATGGTTCAACAGATCCATAAAAGAAAACTCAGAAATTCCTTCGAAAACTGAGTTGCTTCACCAAACTCTATCTCAAGGAACAATCCTTCTAATAACTGAACCACCAGTACCAATCCTAGAATCCAAGTTGATAAGAAAACTCGATCACCAGATTCAAACAAACCTCTGACTATCCTGAAGACATCCGAAAAATCTCCAATAACCTAAAAGAACACTCAAACTATCGCAAGTCACTTTTGCGATCAACCCAGCCTAATATCCAAAGAAACTGCTCTCTCTTTACCAATCAGAACAGCTTACACTTGCCTAGCCAATTCACTGAAGAAATGGATCCATTCTGCTACTTCTGAACTCCACTTCAAAAAAACTACTCAGCCAGAAGACTTCCTGCCAACACAGAACACTCCGAGCTGCACTGCTAACACCAATGCCAAAGAATTCCTAATCCAAAGCTCTGCGAGAAACTCGGACCTCAAAGCAAATAGAACATCCTGCTGAACTCAGCCATAACACCGAAACAGACACACTACCCAAAACTTGTTCCAAAGAAACATCTTCGAAAACATCCATAGTCACTGCATCTCATCACGCAGCTACTACTTCCTGAGGTATCAAGATACCATCACTCACTTTTGCCAAACTGACAGACCCAAACTCTACTCATCCAACTTCAAAGATAGACTCCAAACCTTAACAGGTTTCCTTCAGAGATCGATGAAATCCCTACACCAAGCAAAGCTCATTTGAGACGGTATTAGGTCTACAGTCTCGACAGATCCACTTCCAACCTCATCACTCAATACTCCAACCATTGGTAGTTGTGTTACACACACCACTACCTCATCTACCTTTATAACTTATATTGGAAAAACCCGAACAGGTAACCTAAATAGGTAGAAATAATTATATATATATATATATTAAAAATAAAAATACGCTCTCTCAAGATAGACAACACTCCAGAGCCTAGGTATTCGCTCAACCGTGCGCTCTGATACTAACTGAGACGACCCGACTTTTTCTCCATAGAAAGTCGTATCATCTTAAAGAAAGAAAGGGATGGAAAAATGAAAAGAAAGAAGAGAAAGAAGAAACAGCACCAGAATCTCAACAGCGGAACGAATAAATTATATTAATAACATAAATATTACATAGTATACAATAACTATCAGAGTTACACAGACAATACATCACATACTAGACAGTTATAAACACCTGTCTAGTTAGTACAACTCAATACAATACAAAGAAAACACAGAGGTATCAAACACAGCGAAACTCTAAACATAATTATAACGCAGAAGCCTCCATCTCCATTGCTCCTCCAGAATACGTCAAAAGCTAACTTGAATCCCTTGGCTACTCGTAAAAATTTGAGTATCCAAGAGTTTAAGAAAACAGAAATAAACTCCGGGTTAGACATGGGTCTGGTGTGAGTAACAGGTTAAGGTTGCTTAACTTTGAAAAACCATTGAAAACAAAATGTACCACGTAAGACTTCCCACACATAAACATGGAAAAAATTTTACCTTACGCTAACCAAAACATTTGATAGGAAATCCGATGATATTATAATAGGTCTAGGGTTTTCAAGTAAATATGAAATAGCCGAAATTGTTACATGATTAAATTCAAGCTACTAGCCATTAAAGTGGATAATACAATCAAAACCGAGGGCACTTATTGGCTTTTAGATTCCATACAATGGCAGGGCTACCAGGGTATCACCCGTCACAGTACGTAGACTAAATCAACGTACCGAGGAGCCACCCTAACTCCCCTGCAACACAAAGCCAGAACCATTCCTTACCGAACAGTTCCGAACAAGACTACCCTGTAGTTGTGATCAGCAACCGCGCCACACAGCCGAAATAAAAGGGACATCTAGACAGGGGTAAATCTCGTCCTACTTGGGCATGACCCACTTAGCCTTGCTGCATTTCCCCTGTTTTAGTCATTCCCGGTTGATGAGGCTTGAGGCTACGATTACCTTTATAGAACACATCTATCTTAGAATGCTCATCGTCCGCCTGACGATGTTCTGAAAGCATTCAATCCATACAAGTTCGTTCCGGGTTCGAACGAAACCGAAGGCATTATCTCGTTACACTCATTTTGGAATCACTCTCAGAATTAATGATGATAACCCTTGCACTCTGATCTTCATCTTCACTTGAGATTCACGACCTATCGTTAATTTGGATCGATGTGGTTTTCGGATATCCAAATCTGGAAACCCGATCCTGGTCTCACCGAATCCAAAACGTATCTTTTAAGGTCAAGTTGTTTTAGAGTTTAGAATAATTTCAATTCATTATCTATATACACACAGATAGATAATTCACAACATCACAATAGATAATCAACATTATCATCATAAACAGATAATCCGTATCATCAAACAGATAATCCATATTATCATCCCAATGTAACCAAAGCATCCATATCACACAGCATTACTCATCTCATAGCTGAGATTTCAAACCATTCAAGGCAATCAATATCATCCATTCATACATAAGCAATGATTTACTTAATCATATTATCTATAATTAATTTAAAATGAATTAAATTAATTACTTCATCTCTAATTAATTTAAAGTGAATTAAATTAATTACATCATCTTTAATTAATTTAAAATAAAGTAAATTAATTACTTCATCATTTTAAATCTTGCTTACTTAACCATTAATTGATTACAAATCAATTAATTAAACATCCTTTAATTAATCACCTTAATTAATCACTCTTGATTAATTATCCTTTAATTACATTCAAGTAATTATCCTTTGATTAATTTCACAAATTAATTACTCTTAACCACTTATAGTAATTAACCTATAATTACTTCCTTAATTAACTATAATTAATTATACTAATCCTTAATTAATTACATAAATTAATTACCCTTTAATTACTTAGCATTGATTAATTAATCTTAATTAATTAACTCTTAATTACATTATTAATTATATTAATTAATGATGTCTAATAACATTTTAATTAATCAGTTTATTTAAATTAATTACATTAGGTAATTAATCTTAATTAAACCATAATTATCAATCACTCTTGATTAATTACATTCAGTAATTAACTGCCCTTAATTACTTCAATTCACAAATTAATTACCCTTAATTAATTATCTCAATTAATCCCTTGATTAATTACAAAGTAATTTAATCCAAATCACTTCCATTATTAAAACATCTTTAATTAATTACATCCAGTAATTATCAATTAATTACTTCATTAAGTAATTACACTTCCATTAATTACATTAAGTAATTATATATCAAATCATCAAGTGTTTAAATAAATTAAACTTAATTAATTAATCTAAACTAATCATATTAAACTCAATTAATACAATAAGTACTTAATTAATTAATTACTTCTATTAAGTAATTAAACTTAAACAATTTCACCAATGATTATCATTAATTAATTAATCTAATTAATTATTAAAATTAATCACATAAATTAATTGTTAAATAATCTTAATTTAATGACCTTCATTAACAATTATTTTAATTTCTTTCTTAAGAAATTAACTTAGATTAACCATTATTAATTACAAATTAAGGAATATTTAATTACCAATTAATTAACTTCTAATTATTTAATTAATTAAGTGTTAACTGCAACTTAATTAATCCTTAATTATTTGATTAATTAATCTTTAATCATTAACTAAAATCTAATTGATAATCCTTAATTACAAGTTAATTAACCTTAATTAATCAATTTAAAAACTCTTAATTACTTAATTAATCATCCATTTTAATTAACTTAATAATCTAATGAATTACAAATCATTAAATTCTAATTTAATTTCTTACTTAATCAAAGCATTTGAAAACAATTTGTTTTCAAATTTACCTTAAATTTCACTTTAAATTTCATTTTAAATTTAAGATTTTAAAATGAATACAAATTTAACTTAAACAAAGTTTTTAAAAAAAAACAATTCAAAACCTTTTTATCTCACAAGTTAAAGAAGTATCCATTTTATAAAGAAGTTTTAAGAATTTAAAACCAAATTCATTTTTAAATTCAAATCAAAAAATACACTTAAACAAACAAGATTGTTTAAATAATTTTAAATTTTAAAAATTTCCATTTATTTCAAACTGGAATACATATTAAATTTGATTCTAGATTACTTAGATTCAAAACTTACATACATTTTAAACTTCATTTTAAATTTCAAATCATTTAACCATTTTTTTAAAGTAGTAAAACAATTTAAATTTAAGACTTTATTTATTTTAAAGACTGAAATTCAAACTCAAATTCCAGATTTTAAAACTTATATTTAAACTTACTTAAAATTTCTATTTATAATTTAAACTTTCAGTTTGAATTCAAAACCAAATATACTTTTACACTTAAAAGTTGTTAAAACCAAATTTAAATTTCAAAATTTAAATCATTTCAAAATAGGATTCAAACTACTTGAATTCAGATTCAAACTCAGGTTTAAATCTTAGTTTAAAGTTTTGATTTACAAATTTAAACTTTTTTTTCAAAAAAATTACAAACAGTACAGGTTTTAGTTGTTAAAACCTGTAACCAAACTTATACTCGAGCCAAGCCTTGATGACTTCGAGTCAAAACCTAATCTACTTCGAGTTAAAACTCGAATCACTCGAGAACAACTCGAGTCAACTAAATCCCAACCCATAATTTCGCCAGAATATTCCCAATACACTGTGCACTTGCACAGTGCCTCCGGATACCCTTGATCAACTTCGCGACCTCCCTACAGTCGACGATCATCCTCTCAGATCATCCAAACAACAACCCAATCGACTCATGCTCGAAATCAAAATCGAGATTAAATCCCAAACCTGGAACAAAACTGGAACAGGCAGTAACCATTTCATCCAAAACTTGTCAACGCCTCACCTTTGAAGCTCCGATCACCGTTGCCTTTGAAACTCCAGTGAAGTCCTCGTCAACCCACCAACTTCCAATACCCAAGTCCTCGATGCACTCGATCCACTGAGGAAGTCGAACCAAAACAAAAACTCAAACCCATAAAAACTAGGGTTCCACACTTCAAATCACAACCACCATCTCCAAATGAAATACACCATAATCAGATAATTTTCCCATCATCCATGATAACTCCTCCACATCCAGGACCAAACTCGACACCTCCAATCATTTGTATCAACAGAGATACCCCAAAACACACCATACAGTTAATATAGAACTGCTCTTTGATTCTAGCACTAAAAATTGTAATTTTAGGTCTAAAATTCATGATTTCAGATAAGAATTCAAGTTATAAACCTGAATTGATGTTTTAAGATGATTGAGATTTTGCTTATTTTAAAAAATTGCTGTTCTCGTAGTTATACAAAGACAGCCGGATTTTATTTTATCTTAATTATAATTTATAAACATAAATACATATTAAACAAACAACTTTTGTTTAAATCATAATTCCTCACTAAGATCAGATCAAGTGGTAAAGGATTTTTTTTATCGAAATCTTAGTTTTTAAAAAAACAGAACAGATAAACAGGTACATAGCAACACATAAATATACACAGAAGATTTCATCACAATATAAACATTCAAAGCATACTCATTTCTATTTATCCACATGCAAACAGATATTTCATACTTAGCTTTTTAAAATAAAAAGTTACTCACAGATTTGAAGATGCAGAATAGGGCACATCTATGAAATAGCATTGAAACCTTTATACTTGTTTTTGTTGAAATGCTTTTTTATTGATTTATAAACCTTAAACTTGAATTGCTAATGTTTTTAACTTGTATTAGTTCCCAGGTTTGCATGCAGTAGCCTGATTTCCAGATTTTGAAGAAATGAATGCAGGCTTTTGTTTGGAAATGTGCAGGTTAGCTTTAGATTGTTGCATGTGCTTCCAGATTGAATATAATGCAGACTTGCATGATATTTTTTGAAAATGCTTTGCATTTTCAAAATGAGTTACAGGGAATGACATGCATTTTGAAGATGGTTTTGGGGTAAATGGTTTACAGGGATTTTAAGTTTTGAAGAGTGATTTGCAACTTGTTTACAGGTTGATGAAAAACTGGTTTTAGAGGAAATAAAAAAAATTTACATTTTGAAATGAAGAGTTCGATTACTGATTTGTGTAGTTTGCAGATTTTCTTTTTCTTTTCTCTGTTTTTAGAGTAACAAGTTTTCAGCTGAAAATTTCTTGGTTTAGATTGAAAATGAGAAAAAGAATAGGATGGAAGAAGGCAAGTGTTTATAAACTAAATTCACGATTAATTAAAAATCAAAGAAAAATAAAAATACAATTTGACACTTATCTTAAATATTAACACTTGTTAATTCCCTTAGTTTATTAAATAACATTTGTTGTCATGTGTCTTAATATTCATACACTTGTCCCTTAAGTAATTTTATTTAATTTTAAATGTTAAATAAGGGTTTTATACTTACTTTATTATTTATAAATGCTTATCTATATGTGTATATGAAATTCCTTATAGGAAATAAAATAAAATAAAACAAATTACACACATATTTTTAAATCCAAAATATTTTAAAATATATAATTTTTGAATTTAAATTTTAAATCCAAATTCAAATTCAAATTGAATTCAAAAACGCAATTTAAAATTAACAATATACTAAATTTGAAAATAACAACTCAATTTTCTTTAAAAATCTATTTAAAAAAATTACACATATTTATTATTGTTTGAAAATAATTAATTGCTAATTTTTTTTAAACAATTTATAAAAGAAATTATTTCTTTACTTATAAACTACTTATTTTATCAAGCTATATTTTTAAAAGAAAACAAAACAAACTTTTTGTTAATTAATTTAAATTTAAAACTTAAGCCAAATTCATTTTAAACATTAAACATCTATCTTAACAATTTAAAATCATATATTTATTTATTTAATAACTTTGAAAAGCTTAATAAAAGATCGAAGCAAATAAAAAGAAATAAAACGAATTTCATAAACCCAAGAATAAGGGTTTATCATCATCTCAGAGCATTTCTAGGGACCGCATCGATCCTGTAATGCATGGTTCCTTCCTTCGGGCACTTCATGTGTAAGTGATTTAGCCATATTACTGCAGAGTTTATTATTTATTATGTGCCATCGCAATCAGTTGATGACAGTTTGATGATGATGCCTTGATCCAGTGCCATTTTCGTTCGAGGTGGACGGTGGCTACTCCGTTCCACCGCCGCAGCCCAAGTCCTTATGTATTGTTGTAAAAGACCATTCCTCACGTGTTCCTCAATGATATCCTTTAAATGCATGTAGTCATTTGTATTGTGCTCATCCAGCTCATGGGATAGGCAATGCTTTCTTGATGCCCGCTCGTGTTCGGAGGGTTCCTCCTTACTGGCCTCCTCGAGTATCCAAATAAATCCTTTCCAAAGATTCGATTAAATCAGTATAAAAATATAATTTTGGTTCTCTCTATTGCCTCTTCAATACATTAATGCCATCATTCATTTTTCGTTTTCCTTTATCATTCTTGTTTACATCTCTTGACGATCCTCCACTTTGCACAACATTCACCTCCGGTTTGTTTGCTCTTGCGCCTTTCAGCCACAGGAAACTTTCTGCTTCATAATAAAACACCTCGAGATCCATAGATGGATCCCACGCTAGTGAATCCTTGAACTTCTTGCCATCAGCACTTCCAGATACAGCTGCTATTAAAACCATGGATGGACCAGGACGATCTACCGATGACACTGCGGCATTAATCCGTGTTAGGAAACTCCTTAAGGACTCTCCGGTCCTCTATTTGATTGTTGCAAAACTCATCATATATTGGGTTTTCGAGATGTGAAACCTAAACTGCCTCATAAACCTTTCGATCAATTGTCTGTGTGCTAATAGAGCCACTTTCCAACTGTCTAAACCATAGTGCGGTTATATCCATTAAGTACAAGGGGAAGCAACGTGCCATGACTTCTCTGATGCCCCCAATACTATAATATGTCTTATATATCTCATCAAATGAAGAGCGGGATCCGTTTTTCCATCATATGTCTCAAGCATTGATAGTTTGAACTTCGGTGGATTCCTAGCTTGCCCGATATTTGGAGCGAATGGAGTTCTGTTTACATCCTCTAAATCCCGTTCACTAATCCTCCACGCATAGCTCGCTTTATCATCTCCACAAACCTGTCATTGTCTTCCAATGGCAGTCTCCTATCATCATGCCCAAGCTGCCCCCAAGTCTACGAGGGAATTTCGAAACGTACTCCTTCTGATAAGCATTCAAATTTCGATTCGTACCAATCTTCATAGGATCGATCGCGGTTCCACTAGCACGATGACCAACAAGATGCGGGGGCATGCCCCCAGGTCTTTGGGGATCAGTATTGATCCCTCAGGAGGGATCGGTGCTGATCCCTCTAGGATAGTAGGGGACAGCCCTCGGCTGCTCTGTTCTATTCCTTTATCCATTGGCTCCATTTTCATGTTCCCCATTCTGATTTCCAGTGAATCTTATTGCTTCAACTCCTTGATTCTATGCTCCAGCTTGTCTAACCTGTTGGCTTAAATTTTGCGTCATCTTCTCCTGTCTTTATAGCATCCTCTCTTAGCATCCATCATTGTTTCCATTTCATCCCTGGTGATGTAGATTGATGTTTGGTTAGCTCCAGCTCCTTAGGAAGCCTCCAGACTCCCTCCACAATGCCTACTTTTAGGTAGTGCTCTCCTTGTAGATTGCCTAGACATTACTTCCTATCTCCAAGTATTTAAACTTCAAAATCCAAGCTCCTAGCTTCCAAATCCACTTAGGCAAGAATTCTCAACGAAAGCACCAAAAAGTTGGTGATGAAATTGACCATCAACACCCAGTGATATGAAAGCAATAATAACCAATCCAAACACAGAGGTATGGAGAGAAATAAAAGAATAACAAAATCAAAACTATTAGAAAGAATAAATAGAGACACAGGTTTATAGTGGCTCGACGAACTCCAGCCTATGTGCACTTTAAAGATTTTCCTTTTATTAGTTTATAATGTTGATTACAATTACAAATCCATGAAATTCTATAATAAAATCACAAAGTGTAGCCCGGGTAGAAGATGAAGAGAAGCAGAATGAAGATCCTATTTTCTAAAGTTGTGCCTATTGTATTTATAGGTGGAGACGACCCCCAATCTCCTTGAAAGTTCAACTAAAGGACCTTCTTATCCATATAGGCCACCATAGGGTTCGCTAGGCCAAACTCCCAATGAGGAGGGAATGGTACCAATCCCTTCATTGGTTGATTTTTCAACAGTGATCCCTATGATGGCTTCTAAATGCTAAAATGTGTTTAATCTCCAATTTTCAAGTCATTTGGAATAATGGATCACCTGATTTTGATTGATCTTTGATTCCAATCCCCTTGCAAGCTACTTTCAACTGAACCCTCCCAAGGGTTTCATGCCGAATCCCATTCATTGAAGTGTGAAGTCCTATAGAAGAATGCCAATCCCTCTCTTTCATATGATATGTCGAACCCTTCAAGTAGGCCCATGCTGATCCCTCCTTAGTAAAATGCTGACCCATCTGCTCTCACCTACACCAATCCCTCTTTTGCTTTGACCATGCCAACCCCTTGCCTATCCAATCATTTCATTCCCTTATCTGTGAATGGATGTATGCCGAGCTATCTTAACTAACTATGCCTAGCCTTCTTATATGGAATGAGGTATGTCGAACCTTCTTAATCGAGTATGCTGATCTCTCTTCAATGAAGCCAACTCATACCAACCCTCTATAATGAAGCATACCGATCCACTCTTTATAACCTCCAAGCAAATAAAATATGTCGATCCCTCTTCCTTCATCTATGCCGAGCCTTATGATACTTCCATTCCATGTTGATCCCTCACTTATCCAAGCTAAAATCCATATTTTAAGCATCCTGCATCGTTTATCTACCAACTCCATCTAACCATGACTTTATATAACCATTTGTACTTACATTCGGGTCCTACAATCGTCGCTCCGCACTCACCGGCCTTGATAATTGTGAAGTCTGTTGGGTCAAATTCGCCTATGTGCTACCTTACCAAAAGGCGAGCTAACACTAATTAAAAGGATCTTCTGAGTAAAGGACTCGCTAATGGCATAGACTAGAATTCTTGCACATTCCAACGAGCCTTGATATGGTCCACTAACCAACCCCTTTGATGTGGCAATGCATAAAATTACTATAGTTGCGAATTGATCCTTAGGTTGCTGAGATCATAATGCAAAACAGCTAAGAAGCACGCCTGTTCATTCATCTGGTTGTACGGGCTCGATAGAAGATAGCTGGAAAAATGAAGGGAATGTGTGGCCGAGATTAAAATTGAAAAGAGAGCTATACAAGGGGAATGCTCTGCCTTGTTTTGCATCTAGCGCATTTGTACTTGTGGTATGTTGTGGGAAATGGAACATGCTTCTTGTCAAAGGCGAATACGTCTGGTAGTTCTCTTGATGCTTTGCTCCAGTATGCCTAGGTGGCGTGATGGGCTAAGCTGGTCTGTTCGCTACTGAGGCCAAAAGGAGGATAGGGAATTGCAGAGAGCCAAGGACATGTCGAGTTGGATGTGAAAAGACAAGACAAGCTGTCGACTGCAGGTGGCAATGTTGAAGCAATCAATGATGGGCCACTCTGGGGCTAGCCTTAAACTATGCCGATCATAAAATAACTAGGAGAGACACTTGAGCGGGTGGGATGGCTTGGACCCGAGTTGAAAGTGGGCCAGTAAGATAGAATCGATCGATCAATGAGAGATGGGTCGAGCTATGTTTATGTCCTTTGTTGATGGATGAGCTGACTGTCGGAGATGATGTGGGGTGACTCGACCAACAATTAGCTTGACGTGCATTAGAGTATAGGGGTCGATGTAGGCCTAAGCTAGATTTGGATCGGCATTAAAACTAAAGGCCCAATCGACCTGCCCTTGGCATTGGTTGGCTTGCAAGCTAACTTGGACCTAGTTGGCTTGGACCTAACCAGGCCAGGCTGAGATATATTTATTAATCTTTATTTTACTCACAAAAAATGGAGTAACACCGTCCTTCTCAATGCAGAAAGACTCACCTGTGAGGGCTGGGGGAATCAAACACTCTTTGACTCGAGCAAAAACGTCTATATTGATCGAGCATGCTATTTAACACATGATTTATAGGTTGGAAAATGTGACTTGGAAGAAAGTTTTGGAGAAGATGATGATCCTCTCTGTCTTCAAACGGGATATTCCAGCCACGATGGCAGGCCAATCATGCCACTTGAGGAAGTATCAATTGACAACGATGACCACAGTAAGGTCGCACATATAAAAAAGGGTCGAGTCCAAAAGTAAAAGATGAGTTGATTTGTTTCTCGAAGAAGAGAAAAGATGTGTTTTCCTAGGGACATGTCAACATAGATTCCTCAATTATATGCCACACCTTCAACATTGACCCGGTGGCTTGTCCAGTCCGGCAAAAGAGGCGACGGCTCAACCTCGAGCAATGCAAAGCACTCAGGGAGGAAAAAGAGAAACTTTTGGCAAATGGCTTCATCCATGAAGAAGCATACCTTTTCTGGGTAGCCAACCCAGTACTCATCTGAAAAACTAGTAGGGCCTAAAGGACTTGCATCAATTTCTTAAACTTTAACAAGGCCTGCCCTAAAGATAGTTTCTCTCCACCCCACATTTACTAGCTTGTAGACGCAACTAACAGGCATAAGCTACTCATTTTCATGGATGCCTACTCTAGGTATAATCAAATTTCCATTCCCGACCCAGGTCAAAAGTATTCTTCTTTCATCTCCAATGCTGTACATTACCATTATTGGGCTATGCATTTCAGGCTTTGCAAGGAGTTGCATATCAACAACTCGTCAGTCGAATTTTTTCTTAGAAAATCAACAATTTGATGGAATTCTATATGGATGACATGTCAGTCAAGTCTGAAATGACTAAGGACGTCTGAAGAATTTGGCTGAGACCATTAGAGTCTTCCGTAGGTACAATATGAAGCTCAATCCAAGGAAATGTTCTTTTACATTATAATTTGGAATATCAATTAGTTTTGTAGTAAGCTCCAATCTAATCAAGGTGAATCCTAATAAGATTCGGGCAATTCAAGAGATACAGATTCCCCTCATAGTCAAATAAGTGCAAAGTGAATGGAATGATCATGGTGCTCAACCGCTTTGCACCAAAAGCCATGGACTGTTTGGTACCCTTCTTCAACCTCATTAAGAAAAGGAAGTCATTTGTGTGGATTGAATATCGTAATAAATCTTTTGAGGAATTTAAAAGTCATTTGGCTACACCTCTCTTGCTTTTAAAGCCTATTAACGTGGAAGACTTATACTTATATCTTGCAGTGACTGCCCATGCGATCAGTGTCGCCTTCATTAACAATGAAGAGAAATTATAGTGCCCCTTCTACTACACGAGTGAGAGATTAGTAACCCTTGAAAAAGATAGTCGAGATTGGAGAAGCTAACCTACTGCCTATTGAGGGCCGGCCAACATCTACAATTGTATTTCCCTACTCACCCTATAAAGGTTCTCACTAATCAACCATTAAAACAAGTACTAATCCGACTGGACATAGTAGGGTGAATATTTTAGTGATTCGTAGAGCTCGAACAACATCACATCACTTTCCACCCTCGCACCTCAACCAAAGGCCAAGATGTGGCTGGCTTTATAGTAGAATGCACTAGTGTGGATGGTGGCGAAGAGGGGGCAACATCCAATTTGCCTTCTTGGCAACTCTATGTTGATGGTGCGTTTAATGAGAAGGGAGCAAGGGCAAGAGTGGTTTTAAACACACTTGATGACAAAGAACTTTGCTTCACTGTTCGTTTGGTTTTAATGCCGTAAATAGTGAAGTTGAATACGAAGCAGTCATAGTTTGCCTTGGGATGGCTAAAGACCTACGAGTGGAATCTTTCCATGTGTTCAATGAAGTGTCACTAGTTGTCAATCGTATTGAAGAGCATTTTCAGGTCAAGGACAAGACGTTGGCCTTCTACGTTGTAGAAGCCAAGAAACTCATCTATATCTTTGTAAATTTCAAGATAGAACAGATCCCCCATGATAGATATGCTAAAGCCGACCAATTGGCTAAGGCAGCCAGTAAACCTGAAGAAAGCATCCTTGGAGTTCTAATGGAGGTGCAGCTGGTCCCTTGCATTGAACCGGGGAAAATTACCATGGAAATTGATGAATCCACCCCCAACTTTGATGACTCCATTGATGAAGTATCTAACAAGTGGTAATCTGCTCAATGAAAGGAAAGTGGCCCAACTAATTCTATACTAAGCACCCTATAGCATCCTGGATTCAAAGCTATATGAACTCCACCTCCTTCCAAAGATGCATGACTAGAGAAGAGGCCAACCACATACTAGGAATTGCATGAAGGCTTCTTTAGAGATCACACTATGGGGAAATGCATGGAAAAGAAAATTTCCCTTCAAGGCTATTATTGGCCAACCGTGATCAAGGATACAACGAGTTATGTTAAAAAGTGCGACCACTGCTAGAGGGTCACATAAATATGAGAGCCCCCTTATCTTGACCCATATGGCATCGCCCTAACCAATTGACATTTAAGGGATAGACTTAATTTACAAGCTCCTTAATGCCAAAGGAGGATACAACCATGATATAGTAGCTATCGACTATTTTATGAAGTGGATTGAGGTGGAGCCTCTCACTGAGATCGCCACACCTAAAATCCTCAATTTTATGATCAAGAATGTCGTATGTCAATTCAAACTTTCTAAAAAGATCGTAATTAACATCAACGCCTAGTTTAAGAGTGGATACTTCTAAGGATTTTATGAGTGGAACAGAATAGAGAAATCCTTCTCCTCAACCACCCATCAATAGGAAAATAGGCAGATTGAGGCTGTAAAAAAAATAACCACAGCAACATTAAAGAAGCACCTCACAAAGAGCAAGGGAAACTAGGTCGAGGACCTACCACTCATACTCTGGTCATCTGCATAACCACCCACATGTCAATTGGGCACTCACCTTACTTCTTGGCCTATGGGCATGAAGTAATGCTACCCATTTAAGTCGACGTACCATCTCCAGGACGTCTCATTCACAACCCCAAATAAAAAAGGGAATTGCTCAAGCTTGGGCATGATTTTTTAGAAGAAAAAAGAGCATTGGTCGAACTATGCATGGACGCTAAAAAAAAGAAAATTAGCCCACTACAATTTGGGAATAAAGCTCTTTCGGTTCTAGGTTAAGGTCTTGGTGCCGCGCCACAAGTTTACCAACACCAAGAACCCGCCCAAGGGAGTCCTGGTGCATAAATAGGAAAGCCCATATATAATCATCGTCACACTCACCTATGATGTCATTGCATTTAACATCTCGATGGTACCATCTTGTCCCGCACATAGAACCTAGAGTGCTTATTATATTATATATAAAAATTATATGAGCCGCTGTTATAAGGCTGTGAAAGATTACCACAATTACAAGGCAAAGGGACTTGTATGAAATTTTTGGTGTGTGGAATGTAAAATAAGATGTCCTTGAAACGTTATCAGTCTGAGTAACAACAAGGCTAAGCAATTAGAATCAACTTATTGGAGCCCCCACCATTGTTGGGGGACTCACAATCACTGTAATCCAGAGGGGCCGGGAAGAAAACTCACCTCTACGACTGAGCAACGCCCAAAACACGGCTCGTGAGGATGCACAGGCCACTCAACACTTCCTTCGAGGCATCACGAACCAATGACGAGATCACCCTATAGTGGTCCCGATTCGTTCACCCATGATGCTTCTCATCCCCCTAATGGGATGAGGGATTGATGCCTTGGCAGCGTAGTTACCTATGACATAACTCCGAACTAAGCATCTATAGTGTTGCTCCGTATGGACACTTAGGCCACTCAACGCTTCCTCCTTAACAGGAAGTATCAATGAACTGATGGCAAAACCACCCTCGTAGTGGTCCTGATTCGTTCTCTCGTGATGTTGTAGGATCGAGTAATATACCCTAGAGGGGCAGTGAATATGATATTTAAAATTATTTCACATGGTTACTGACAAAATATAAAATAGAGTACTGAAAACGTAAATGTAGAAAATAAAGAACACAAAATATATCCAGCTTAGTCATAATGCCTGTTGAAGCCCCAAAAGCTAGTACTAGAATTAAATATTCAAACACTTAAAAACAGTAAACTCATAGAAACTACCAATTAATATTCAATAAAAATTCTAACTCTATGCCTAATAACTATATCTAAACTCAATGCCCCGATATTAGAAACCACAAACTACAACACGTAGCTCCAAAAACAAATTCTAGAGTTCAAAACGAAAAAAGAAACAAAAAAATAAAAAATTAGCTAAAAAGAGATACTCCCGTGTCACGTGCTTTCCTTTTTTTTGAAAATGGGTAAAAGGACCCAGCCCAAGTATAATTACAAGTAATCGGGTAGATATAAACCACAACCCGAAAGCAACTTACAAAGAAAACCCTAACTAGGGTTGCCAACAAATTCATTCAATACAGAAACATAAAGGAGCGATATTCAAAAATGGCGGAAGGCAATTCAGTAACCCTAAGCCATCTCACCACCTTTCTTCACTCTACTCGCTTCACCACGTTCCCAATATGATAAGATCTCATTAAATTCTTCTCTCATACCCCTACGCCTTCCATCGTTGCTCGAATTATTGAAGCTGTTGAATAAGAAAGTAGGATTGTTAGATCTGGCATCATCGCGACCTAGATCTAACACTGCCTTCTTTAAATCGCAGTTACCAACCATGTCAACTCTAAGGTTCAAATTATTAGCATTTGGAGCTTGTTTGAAGTGAGAATTACTGCTATCAGCAATTATATTTCAAGAAATGTTTAAATTTAGAGAAGGCTACATACCAATAATGATTTGGAGATGGGAATTCTAAAGAGAGGAAACATAGCTGGCCGAAAAGTGGTGGTTCAGGTAGAAAATGGTGAATTGATGAGCGATTCATCATTTTTCCTTCGCATAATACAATCATGATGATATAACTATGATATTATGGCTATAATAGCGTAGATATATATATATATATATATATATATATATATATATATATATATATAACTGGATTAAATGGGGATTTAGGAGGGATTCGATTATAAATAGTAAATATAAATTAGGTTTACAATAAGTTACACAAATCTGATGAATATATGCATAATTGGTGTAATAACATGTTAACCCAGACCTAGAAACTTAAGGCTAGGTACTAGGGATGTTATCAGGTGACCAGAGGTTGAGAAAAGGCGGTTGGAGGTGGAAAGGATGAAAAAAATGATAAAAATCCACAACTTGGCAACTACCAAGAAAATACGTACACTGACCCACCGACTGGTCCGAACGGGGCATCGGTAGCCTAGGTTAGGCTTAGGGTGAACCTGGAACCATAAGGACCTATATAATAATAATAATAATCTATTCAAATCAAGTTCCTATTGTTTTATGACGGTGATTGGAGGCCATTGACAAGAAAAAAAATGACGTTATGAATTGAGTGAATGTATGTGATGATTGGTTGCTATTTGAAATGGACATGTATGTTCTTGTGATACGAAAATGTGATATGATGGTGAACGTGAACATGAGTGTGAACGAGCCTATAGTGCAAGTAGGCAGACCATGGATACAAATACGGATGTGGACTTATGACACAAGTAGGTGGCCCAGGTATTGTGAAACAACCCTAGCTTTGGAGATTACCTGTAAATATTAAATTATAATGGTAGTCATGATTTAATATTATGAATTAAATAAATTTGAAGAAATTAAATTTTTTATTTGGATAAACAATTAATTTTGAAAATAAAATGTGAAAATAAAGTTTGAAAACTTTATTTTGTTTGTTTGGGTTAATAATAAATGGAAAATAGTTTTTATTTAGAGAAAATACAATAATTGTATTAACTATTGCCAATTACACTTCTAATAATTGGAATTTGATAAAGTAATTTGATTTATAGATTGATTACCTGACTAAATTGACTTAATTTGGCAAATTAACAACAAAGATTTTGATTAAATTGGAGATTTTGCAATTTTTGTTGAGAAAGAAGAAGTGGGTTCTATTTTCTGTTTACTGGTGGAAGAAGAAAATGATAGTAGAAATATACGTACAGGTTGATTTCTGTTTTCTCACTTCCTTAATCAGGCTAAGGTGGCTAATAGACCCAAAAATAAAAGAAATAAAAAGGTTAAGGTTAATTAATTCACACTTAACTAAAATATGAACCTATGTCACATATATACAAAACAAAGATGCATTTTTCTTCATATATTTTCTCATGAAATAGACAAGCTACTTTTAGCGCTTTATGGGTTATTTTATCTCTTTTGAGATTATATGTTTGTGTAGTGATACCTTATTATCACTTGATGTAATCATACACTCTAATTGTCTCTTATCACTTGAGAATATTATCACATTATCCACATCATTGCAGGTCTTCTATCAATTTGAGTTGAGAGGAAGAATTTTAAACTCGAGCTTGTCTATCTTTCTTTTAATTGATGAAATAATTGAGTTAAATATAAACTCCTCTAGAAATTGCAAGGATGCAATTTTGTTAAGGGTGGGAGTCTGTAACAAACTTGGTTTTGGAGATTACTTGTAAATATTAAATTATAACAGTGGTTATAATTTAATATTGTGAATTAAAACAAAATTGGAGATTTTAAATTGTTTATTTAGAATGAACAATGAATTTTTGGAAATAAAATATGAAAATAAAATTTGGAAACTTTATTTTGTTTGTTTGAGTTAATAATGAATGGAAAATGATTTTTATTTAGTGTAAATGCAATAATTTTATTAATCATTGCCAATTACTTCTTTTAATAATTTTTAAAGAAAGTGTTTGATTTTTAAATGTTGTTTATTTAATCAAAAGATGAAATTTGGTTTAAAAATGTGTTTTGTCTATAAAATTGAGTTTGAAATGGTTTGTCCTATTTTTCTATCGAAGAAGATAATTTTTGTAAAATTAAGTTAAAAATAAGGATTTATGCATTTGTTATGAAAATTGTGTATTTTTGTAAAATAAAGGATTTTAATAATAAAAATATTTTTAAAATTAAAATTAATCTTTTTATATAGTCCAAATATTTTATTTCATAAATATGTAAATTTACATACTTTTTTGTGTGAAATTTTGAAAGAAAATGACATTTGTTTATTTATGTAGTGTAAATATGAATACATTAGGCTTTCTGTTAATTATATTAGCTTAAAATAAATTGTTTCCTTTTAATTTTGAGTCCATTTGGCCCATTAGTGCTCATTACCTAAGAGAGGAAGTGAGAAAAGTTATAGTACATATGTTTTTACCTCACCAACTTCTTCTTCTTTCTAGAAAATAAGAAAAAGAAACTCCACCATTTTCAACCTAAAGCTTTTACATCTCCAAATTTCTTCAAACAAGTTGCTATTTTTATCAAATTTAAAGAGAAATCAAAAGGTAATCCATTCCAAAACACAAATATTTCATGAAAATCCGAATTTAAGAATTTAGTTTTGTTTTAATTGCTTTTCCTCTTTTGCATGTTCCTATTTCAAGCTTTTATAGGTTCTTGAAGACCAAGTTAGCTCAAAGATTCAATCTTTCAGCTCAAAATTCGATTTGTGCACTTCAAAACAAGGTAAGATAGTGCTCACAAAATTTTTAGCTGAGGCAAAGCTTCAAAAATCAAAATTTGAGCTTTTGTAATCATTTTTTTTGTTGATAGTTTCTTTCTATAAATCTAGTTTGGGTTGCTTCTTTGCATGCTTATATCTTTTGATTCCAATAATGAAATGCTGCCGGATTTCTTGCATTTGGTAGCTTGCATATTGAACTTCATTTTGAAAATTTTGGTTGAAAATATTATAATTTTGATGTTCAAAACAGTAGTATAAAATCGACTCGAAAGAAGATTTTTGCCTATAGAAACTATTTGTTGAGTTGCTGCAAACATGGCATGAGTTCATGTTTGAGATAGCATAACTCTTTCATTCCTTATTAAAATTATGTGACTCTTCTTTTGTTTGAAAGATAAAGTTTTCTACTATAAGCATATCAAATTTTAGGTCATTTCGACCTATATAGCTTATAGAAATGTGCTGCCGAACTTTGATCCGGAGCATGATTTTGTCCAGAGTTTTACAGTGAAAACACTGCTTTGGTTCAACTTTGAGATATCAAAACTTTCTCATACTTTATCCAAATTGCATGCTTCTTTTTTTTTCTGAAAGCTGAAGATTTCTATTATATGCCTACCAATTTTCAGCTCAATCTGAATTAATTTGGTCCTCTATTTCATGCTGGGAAGTTGAACTCAAGTTGGTTTTGAGGCCTGGGGATATTTTGTTTCTGAACTGTTGCAAACATAGTCTGAGTCCATGTTTGAGACAGTGTAACTTTTTATTTCTAGTCAAAATTCATAGATTCTTTTTTTCTTCGAAAGATGAAGTTTTATAATATGTTCATACCAAATTTCAACTCAATATAAGGTCATTTGGTTCTATGTTTTATGCCTGGAAGTTGAACCCAAAATGGATTTTCGTGCTTGGGCACATTCTTGTTGAACTGTTACAAGCATGATCTGATACCATGTTTGAGACAACATAACTTTTTCATTTTCTATTGGAAATCATTGATTATTTTTTTTGAAAGATAAAGTTTTGTACTTTTCGCACCCAAATTTTTAGTTCAATCAAAGGTCGTTCTGCCACCTGTTTTATGCCCGAAAGTTGAACTCAGAGAAGATTTTAGACCTGGGTATTATTTTTCCTAAGTGTTTTTATGTTCTTTTTTCCGTCCGATTTTTGACTTTTACTTCATGTTTTTGTGATATTTCTGAAACATGTTGAGGGCTATGATGCCTATCAATAGGCTAGCCAAGTTTTGATGAATTTGATATTCAAATTTGAGTTGAATTTGAGTGACGGTTTTGAGTAATTTCTTTGATTTCAAGCATGGATTTTTCCAAAAAAATTTGAAATAATTTTTAAAATAAATGGCATTTAAAATAATTATTATGTGACATTTTTAAATTGTTTTAAGCTATAAAATCTATTTATTCTCTATAATAAGGGAATTTTCAAATATTGTCTTCAAAAGTGATTTCGGAAAATGATTTTAAAAGCTTGTTTTCTCAAATAAATTATTTTTTATATAAAATACACATTTTTGCACTATTCGAGCGAGTGAGAAGGAGAATTAAATGGTTTGGTAAAACACGTGGTGTGGGACATGTGCTTTATCTTATCTGTTAATTCCCGACTTATCTGTTTGATCGTTTTGACCTTCAGGTCGAGTTTATCGATGAGATAAGATAAAAATTTTACTGCTATGAATGTGAAATTTACTGACGATTAGTAAACCTTTTAGTGCAAACGAGTGGTATGGGACATATGTTAACACTTTTCAGGTTCCTTTCTGAGAGTTTATGACACATTTGCCTATTGACTTGCCAGTACTAGACCTTCGGGTCATTTGTCATTGCGGCGTATTTATCTTTGGACGTTTTCCATTGCGGCGTATTTGTCTTCGGACGTTTTCCATTGCGAAGTATTTGCCGTTGCGGCGTATTTGTTCTTTGACGTTTGCCTTTGGGCGAGATACCTATTATGTGAAACAATACTCAGCAAAAATAGCACGTGTAAAACCTTTTTGAGATGATTTTTACCCTTGTGTGTCGTCATTTTGGTATCGGTCCTTTGAACCATTCGGTGGCGACTACCTTGGGATTTTTGGACTCATGGTAGTTCTTTCTTAGTATATCGATCATTTTGGAATTGGTCCTTTGAACCATTCAATGGCGATTCCTTCGGGATTTCGGATTCTTGAGAATTCTTTTGAGATTTTCATTTCCTACACTGGCGTGTTGAGATTTGCATATATATATATATATATATATATATATATATATATATATATATATATATATATAGAGATTTCATATTGGCGTTATTTATGGGATTTGCCTTTTGGCATTGTATGAGATTTTTATCCCTTTGTTGTTATTTGCCTTATGCCTTATGTCGAGATGGATTTTGCTTATGTTTTCCTTGGAGTTGCCGATATGGTGGGTTTGGGAATTACTCTTTTAGGAGTTTACATTATACTATTCCCCAAACCATTCTTATTTGATTTTTGATTTCCGATGATATGAGGCATGCTACATTTTAGCAATTCACGAGATTTTTTCTCCTTTGTGTTTTATGCTCATTGAAGCAATAGTGTTCTATCACCAAGTGTAACCATATATGTCATACATGATGTGTATCCTCCATATGTTTATGGTTAGATTTCTTATTATTTCTTCTTGTTTAAGAAGAATATCACTATGCTCTTATGCTGTATTATTCTGCTACCACCTTTTACTGATATGTTTAGCTAGAGTGACCCGTGTATTCATTACTCGGGTCAGGCCAAGATGTTTCAGGTTAGGTACTTATGGACTTAGCCTATTTTGCTTCCGCTTGGATCCCTATTGCTATGGTTTTTGGGTTTAGCTTTGAGAGTCTGTTTTGTTGCTACTCTGATATATATCTATATGCTGATTCATTTTGACATGTATATGTATATAGTGGTCGTCATACCACTTGACTTGTATTATTTTGTGTAATGCTGATGTTGTACTTGTGCATGGGTATGTATGGATATGTGATAGATTGACTGTTCTGTGATGTATTTACATTTGAGTTGTTGTGTTTTGTTCTGTTTGATCCTAAACCACCTATGGCATTGGATTAAGTATTTATTGGATATGTCAACCCACTTGAGTTGAGGAAAAAATATATAGCATTTTTCAATGTATTCAGTAGATATTTAAGACAAGACTATAGTTGGTCACTCCCAACAAACCCTATTCTCCGCTTTGGTAGATGGAATCACTTGCTAATTCTCTTTACTAAGATGGGTCTTGGGGTGGGGCGTCACAGTTTGCACGTTCACACTAAACTGTTTACTAATCGTCAGTAAATTTCACACTCAAAGTAGTAAAAGGTTTACCTAATCTCATCGGTAAATTCGGCCCGAAGGTCAAAACGATCAAACGGACAAGTAAGGAATTAACCGATAAGATAAACGCATGTGTCCCATACCACATGTTTTATCAAACCGTTTAATTCTCATTCTCATTCGCTCAAATAGTGCAAAAATGTGTGTTTTATAAATAAAATAATTTATTTGAGAAAACAAGCGTTTAAAGCCATTTTTCGAATTCAATTTCGAAATAATATTCCAACCTGTAATCCCTCACCCTGAGACCCACATTAAGAAAGAGTATTACTGGGAAATATTGTCTGTTAATGCAGAGAATATGGCTGGATAGGAGCGACCATCTATAGCCTTGTCTCAATTATCTATTGAATAAGTCGACAATGCCATATTTTTTTGGATCGACATATCCAATAAATACTTATTACAAAGCCATAGGTGGCCATAGGATCTATCAGAACAAAATACAACATCTCAAATACAAAACACATCACAAAACAACAGATAATCCCATATATACACACATATACAAATACATCACAGAGTATACAAAATGCTACATCACATATGTGGTATGATGACCACAATACAAACACGAGTCAAAAGAATATACATATCAGAGTAGAAGACCAAAAGGACTGCACAAAAAGCTATAACAAAAAGAGCTAGCAGAATAGTCCATGCAGAAGCAGAATAGGCTAAGTCCAAATGTAGCTAACCTAAAACACCTCGGTCTGACTCGAATATAAAATACATGGGTTAGTCTAGTTAAACAAATCAGTTAACAAGGATAAACGATAATATGAGCATAATGATAATGTGATAATATTCTCGAGTAGGAAGGAACAACCTAAAGTGTATGATTACATCGAGTGATAATATGGAATCACTACATAAATATATAATCTCAAAAGAGATAAAATAACCCATAAAACGCTAAAAGTAGCGAGCCTCGTATCATCGACATTCATAAAACATCAAAATGGTTTAGGGGAAAAACTTAAACCCGCCATCTTGGCAAACCCAAAACATGCATAAAGAGATCCCATCTCAAATATGCCATAAGGCAAATATATCTCCAAAGAGGAGAATAAAATCTCAAGTAAACGCCAAAAGGCAAATCTCATATAATGCTAGTGTAGGCAATTCAAATCTCAAAAATGGAATTTCCAAAAGTTCAAATTCCCAAAAGGTGATCGGCACAAATATATATCGAATGGTTCACAGGACCGATTCCGGATAAGGCAATATACTAGGGGAAAATAGTCAAAGAAACCATCTCATAAGTGTTTGTACGTGCATGTGGCCGAAGCCTTGCCAAGTACTGTTATCTCAAATAGGTACCTTGCCCAAAGGAAAAACGTCATAATGACAAATACGCCGCAATGGAAAATACGCCGCAATGGAAAATATGCGCAATGGGAAACGTCTCGAATACAAATACGCCGCAATGGCAAATGCCGCAATGGCAAAGACCCGAAGGTCTAGTACTGGCACGCCGCAATGGCAAATGTGTCACAAACTCTCGAATAAGAACCAAAATAGTGTTAACGTGTGTCTCATACCACACGTTCGCACTAAATGATTACTAATCTCCGGTAAATTTCACACTCAAAGCAGTAAAAAGTTTACCTCATCTCATCGGTAAACTCGACCCGAAGGTCAAAACGATTGAATGGACAAGTCAGGAATTAACAGATAAGATAAAAGCATGTGTCCCATAACACATGTTTTTCCAAACCGTTTAATTCTCCTTCTCATTCGCTCGATTGGTGCAAAAACATGTATTTTATATATAAAATAATTTATTTGAGAAAACAAGCTTTTAAAACCATTTTTCGAAATCAATTTTGAAGACAATATTTGAAAATTCCCTTATTATAGAGAATATATAGATTTTATAGCTTAAAATAATTTAAAAATATTACATGATAATTATTTTAAATGCTAATTTATTTTCAAAATTATTTTAAATTGTTTAGAAAAATCTGTGCTCGAAATCAAAGAAATCGCTTAAAACTGTCATTCAAATTCAGTTTAAATTCAATTCAAATTTGAATTTCAAATTCATCAAAACTTGGCTAGCCTATTGATAGGCATCATAGCCCTCAAAACATTATAGAAATATCACAAAAAATGAAGTAAAAGTCAAAAATTAGATGGAAAAAGAACATAAAAACAGTTGGGTAAAATAATAATGAGGTCTGAAATCTTCTCTGGGTTCAACTTTCGGATATAAAACAGGTGCTCGAACGACCTTTGATTGAACTAAAAATTGGTGTGCACAAAGTAGAAAACTTCATCTTTCTAACAAAAAAGAATCAATGAATTCCGACAGAAATGAAAAAGTTATGTTGTCTCAAACATAGACTCGGGCCATGTTTGTAACAGTTCAAAAACAAATAGGCCCAGGCCTGAAAATCATCTTGGGTTCAATTTCTAGGTATGAAACACAGGACCAAATGATCTCATATTGAGTTGAAATTTGGTATGTACATAGAATAAAACTTCATATTTCGAGCAAAACAAGGATCATGTAATTTGGATAAAGTATGAGAAAGTTATGATATCTCAAAGTTGAACCCAAGCAGTGTTTTCACTGTAAAAATCTAGGCAAAAACATGCTCTGGATCAAAGTTCGGCAGCATAATTCTATAAGCTATATAGGTTGAAGTGACATAAAATTTGGTTTTCTTATAGTACAAAACTTTATCTTTCAAACAAAAAAATAATCATGCAATGTCAGTAAGAAATGAAAGAGTTGTGTTATCTTAAACATGAACTCAGGCCATGTTTGCAGTAACTTAGAGAATACAATTTCTAAAGGTAGAAAAACTGTGTTTTGTTTATTTGCAACAACGGTTTGAACACTCAAATGACAATATTTTTGAACAAAAATTTGCAGAAATAAAGTTTAACATGCATGCTACCAAATGCAAGAAATCCGACAGCATTTCGTTGCTGGAATATAAAGTTACAAGCATTCAAAGAGGCAACATGAAACAGATTTCAGGCAGAAAAACTACACAAATTTATCAACAAAAGCTAATTCTTTTCTATAATTTCTTGCAATTTTGAGCTTGGCTCAGCTAGGATTTGTGAGTATTACAACTCACCTTGCTGATGTTGAAGATTAAACTCGGATTTGCAGCTGAAAGATGAGTGCTTGGAGCTCGAATTTGCTTCAAATACCTGTAAAAACTCAAAATAAAAGCATGCAAGCCCAAAAAAAAGAAATTACATACAAACCCTATATCGTAAATTAGATTTGATGAAATGGTTCAGTTTTGGAGTAGATTACCTGTAGAATATGTTTTAGTTTGAAAGAAAAAAGAAAGATTTTAATTTGGTTTGGAGATTTGGCTTGGATTTTGAAGTCTGTGAAGTGGGTTTCTTTTTATTATTTACTGGAACACTAAACCAAATGCATGTATACATTAAGTTATAAAACAAACTACACATTTTCTTCATGTTTCTACCCAAATAAAATATGTAAATTACATACATATTAAATAAAATGTTTACATCATACAAAAAGATAATTTTAATTTCTTTAAAAACCTTTTTACTATTAAAAACCTTCATTTTACAAAAAAAACACAATTTACACAAATAAATGCACAAATCCTTATTTTTAACTTCAAAAATTCCACAAAAATATTTTTCTTTCTTAGAAAAATATAACTAACCATTCTAAACTCAAATTTATAATTAAAACTCATTTTTAAACCAATTTCCACCTTTTTATTTGATTAAACAACCTTTAAAAATCAAATACTTCTTTTAAAAAATTATTATAAGAAGTAATTGGCAATAATTAATACAATTATTGTATTGTCTCTAAATAAAAACTTTTTTTCATTTATATTAACCTAATCAAGCAAAATAAAGTTTTCAAACTTTATTTTCACATTTTATTTTCAAACTCATTGTTTATCCAAATAACAATTTAATTTCTCCAATTTTATTTAATTCACAATATTAAATCATGACTACCATTATGATTTAATATTTACAGGTAATCTCCAAAACTAGGGTTGTTGCATATTACGTGGCTCCCTTGAAGGCTTTAGAGGACTAGTGCGAAGGCAGATGATAAGCAACCCTATAGGCTATGGGCGGTTTAGAACATGAGTTTGATTAATAAGAGGACAACGGGCGACCTTATAAAACATGAAGCAGGTCCAAGGAAGCGGGTTCACTTAGTGATGATATGGTGTGACTAGATGTATATGAGGACTAGGTAAGACGTGATCAGCAGGACACAAAGTGACCAAGCATTAAACTTATATCATGTTATAGTATTATTTTTGTAGTATATGTATAGTAAAATATGGCTCTGACACCAAACTTATGTCTAACCCATTCCCACTTTTTTTTATATATCTCAGTTGATGGGTTTTGGAGATGAAATGGTATGAGAGGCAGAGAGTCATTTTATATATAGTATATGATGTATGTAAGTGTTACAGCCTGAATTTGACTACTTGTATGGATTGGGTTGTAGTTGTATTGTTCGAACATATGTGTTTGACAGTGTAGGCATGTTATGGTTGATACAACTATAGTTATTATTGATGTATTATATTTTGTCTCCTTCTACTGTGAGGCTCTGAAAGTATATAGTTAGAAACTGTATCTAATATTTATTTTATCTTACCTCCAACGACTTGTCCTTTCGGTTCTCAGGTTGTTGTCATTGGTTCAGTCATCGGACTCGAGGTCAGAAATGGAGGGTTGTTACATTCGTCTTATATACTTGTGTTATCTTGTGCATAAAAAGCTAAGTCTATGTGTTTGCTTAAAGAACACTGGGGGGCACCTAAGCCGCGTGGCTTTGAATCATAATAAGTAAGCATGGGGGACTTACAAGTATACATTCCCACATGCATAATGTTAGCATAGAAAATGCAAGAAAAACATTGAAAATTCGAAAGAATGAACTAATCAACAATGGCAATTTTCAACATGAAACAGAATATTCATAATATTCAATATTTACAAAAACGGGTCATAACCCGAGCTGTACATCATATCTAAAATATAAAAATAGACCTACTCAGTTGCCTGTGGGGATGAGAAGGGTCTTTTGACCTGGAAATTACCATCATAAACTAAGTCCTTGTCCATCAACGGAGGTTTGGAAGTAGTAGGCTCACATGGTCCTTCCGTCGTGAAGGCAATTTGCTCTAGGGTCAGGATTGCCGGGGGAACTGTCCTGACTGCCACCATCTCTACCGCAACCTTGGCACAGACTTCTACACACTGCTGTAGCGTAAGGAAGGAGACCAACAAGAGGATGAGGTAACTGAATGAAAAAATAAGCTTTAACATCTTGGTCACCATACCCTTCATTGGGCATCCAAGGCTCTCGTCTCCCTCATGAGCTCCTCATAGATTGTGTGGTCCATATGTTGCTGCGGTGTTTCCCTCAACTCATCTGCATACTTGCGACTCACATCCTAGTCTGCCCTTACCTATTCACCTTGGTCCGCTCATTAATGGTAGCGTCCCTGGCCTTCTTAGTCATGTGTCGAGCGCCCTCCACTGCAAGTCCCTTCTCTCACAAGCCTCAGCCCTCCCCTAGGCATCCAGGGACCTCTTCTCTAGCCTTACTTTCACCTCCTCCACCTATTGGCATGTGGCCTTCGCCTCGTCTATTGTCTTAATTAGTTCTATTGTACCCAAATGTATTCAAAGGGCCCGCGGCATGGCCTGCGCAATAAGTGATTCAAGTTTTAGTCATGGAAAGAAAGAAAAATTACTAAATATAAAGATTCTTACCAAGTAAGCCTCCATCAGCTGGAATTCAAAGACTGCCTCCAGGGAGTGGATCTTCCAGCCTGACTTGGCCCGATGCTTATTGTGCAGGGCCTTAGATGCTACTAGGCCAACGTATGAGCCAACATCTATAAGCCATTATCCTTTCTCAACTGCCTTCAAGATGGTCGACCCCATCACCTTGAATTTATTCTCTTTGGTAAAGGCTTGACTGCCTCCACCTCCTTCGAATACCTATACATAGAGCCATTCCTAAATCCCTCTAACTCAGCAACCTAAAGCCACTTGGACAACCCCTCTGCTCTGCCCTCTACACCATTTAGTCCCCTTCGACTTGCAGCTCATCATGCAATGTTAGGGCATTGGGGTCTGGTTGTTACGGTTGAGAAATGGTGTCGCTGCAGGGTTGCAAGGCAAGACTTCTTGATTAGGTTCCCCAATGGAATTTGCGTCAAGAGTAGCCCCTAGGCTTAACTAGGCCACTGCTATACACAAACATGAAATATTTATAAAAAGGTAAGATGTAAAATGAGAGAGAAATGATAAAAAGCTAGCTGCCCTCATAAAATCGTTCCCTTGTTTCCTCCTGGTTAAAGGCAGGCAGGGAGACCCCATGCTACTACTGCTTGACTATGCCCCCTCGAAATTTCATGTATCAGTGGGCAGGTTGTGAGTTACTTCTACTAGAGAGCCATAGGCGAAGGGGTTCCTCGAAGAGGAGCCCTTTCTTGTTAGCGATTAATCGCTTGTCCTCTTTGTCATAGGCATCTCTAATGAACTAGAATATTCAAATGACCAATCAATTACAAGATCATGATGGGGGAGCATGATGTCCTCCAAAAGGGTCGAGTCATAAGGTGACCACTCACACTAATCACCCACTTGTCCCTAGCCAGGATCTGACTAGGTAGTCTCATCGCCATCGTTGGCTTCAATCCTCATAGCCCCCTCTACCGCCTCCTTAATCACAACCCCAATACGCCTTGTTGGTTGCATGTTGGGGGTCATCACTATGGAAGTTCCTTCGGCCATGGTTTATCTCATGCCTAAAAGTTTGTTCGACAAAGGTTCTCATCATTCGAAATCATTGCCAAGTACCTGACATTAGACTTGGTTATTAGTACCTTAGGTATTGGTTTGATAATAACAACTACATGGCATTGTATAAAATATAGATATTAATATTTTATCAAGATATATATAGTATATAGTGTAGAATATTAGACAGGTATTCATTAAGAAGACTATACAACATCAAGATGCTGATATCAAGAGTGGATTCAATGTGCTGATATAAAGTTTCAAGAGTTCAATAATGAAGGCTCGTGAGTATTGAAGAGTTCAAGATTTTAAGATATTCCAGATAAGTTATAGATTCATAGAGTTTATGTTCAAACCTTGATAGCACTTTCTCGATCTCTCTCACCTTCTCTAATTTCGTTTTATAATTGTTTTTCAAATATTCTATTTTTAAAATAATATTTTCAAAATATTTCCCAAAATGATTTCTAAATCTCTTATACTTATACGATTTTATTTTAGTATTATTTAATTTATATATATATATATTGATTTTTTGTTTATACTTTAATAATTTATAACTATTTTGATTCTATATATATTATTTACATTATATTGGTTATTATTTAAATATTTCAAAATTATTTTATTAAGTTATATTTTGATTAAAATTTGTATAAACTATATTTAAATGATTCAACAAAGTATCAAATTATTTTTCACAGCAACGAATTTTTAAAATAATTTTTATGAAGTGTTTTTCAATTTTGTAAAGGATATGTCGACATATCCATTTCCTATATGTTGACATGCTAGCCGTAAACTTCAAAATTCAAATTTTGAGAGGAAGTATCTTTTCATTATATCTCTTCACGAATGGACATGACCATTGTTTCCCTATGTATACTAGACTTCCAAACGAATTTTCATTAACTACTTTCTTATTTTTCTCTCCTCCTTTCACTCTCTTGATTTCTAAACCAATTTCTATCGAAATTATGTCGAAATTCAAGCATAATCAAATTCAATCATTACTAATTTGATCCTCTTTCATGTACTCTCTAGTTTCTCTCATCTCTCTCAAGATCAAAGTGCTATTTAAGATTTATGTGATCTATCGTAATCAAGATCGAAGATCTGGGCCTGTAAACTCTATCAAATCATACTCTTATACTCTGTGGTGTGCTTGGTATCCCTGAAATCCAAGTAGGTGTGATTGTATCCTGTTTAAATCTATGGGTGTGCTTAGTAGCCCGTAAGTCTTGTGGTTGTAGCCCGAAAATCAAGTGGCTCTCTCCAGAGATCGGGATTCTGGAGGGTGTGTCTCGTAGCCTTGAGATCGAGATTGTATTTGCATTTACTAGTTGATAGGAAATCCATACAAGGAATTATGCGAGATGGAATGTAGGGTAACTCCAAACCAGTATAAAACCCTAGCGTGCTCTTTTCTTTTTACTTTTACTCATTTACTTTAATCTGTACCTTGATTCTATGATTGTTTCGGTGATTTTTAATTCCATCATTCTAAGTAAAATCTTGCATAATTTGAATAGTATTCATATAATCCATTAAACACTATTTACCCCATCCCCTCTAATGTCAATTTAGCCTTAAGATTCCTATGATGCTGACTCACATTTGGTATCAGAGCATTGGTTTTCAAAGTACTCGTAATCTGACTTCTGAAAATTTTCAATGGAAATTTTTGATAATATTTCTAACGCTATTTTTGAAAAGATAAGTAGCAAAATCATCATAATGTTATTTCATAAATTTGCATCTGTTCATTATAAAAAGTCACGTGATCTTTTGAAAAGGCATGAATTGCAGGAACAGATATGTTACAGAACCTTTGATGAATGGACACCTGATGATCAAACTCTATAGATCAAAAAGGACAAATGGATATTGGATAATGGATGCTCAAGACACATGACTAGAAATGCAGAGATTTTGAAATATATAGTTTACAAAGTTGGTGGATCAGTAAATTTTGGAGACAACTCTAAAGGATACGTGATTGCCATTGGAAATGTCTGTAATTCTGAAACTTCTACAATTTTTAATGTTTTTCTAGTTAGGAATTTAAAGCATCATCTATTGAGTGTTACTCAATTGTGTGATATGGATTTCAAAGTTAAATTCATAAAAGATAAATGCCATATTGAAGATACTGAGTCAAACATTATCTTTGATAGCATTAGGAAATGAAACATCTATATACTATGTATGAGAATCACAAATAATAACTTTTTTCTTTTGACTGAATCAAGTGACCCTTGGATTTGGCATAAAAGATTTGATCACTTCAATTTCAAACTAATATATAAAAATGCTAAAAATGATCTAGTTGTCTTTCCAAAATGAATTTTAAATTTGATTATTTAT
The DNA here is from genome assembly GCA_030765085.1 of Allium cepa. Lineage (NCBI taxonomy): Eukaryota > Viridiplantae > Streptophyta > Magnoliopsida > Asparagales > Amaryllidaceae > Allium > Allium cepa. The sequence continues at coordinate 807,875,409 of CM060938.1, forward strand.
GCGATGTATGTCAGTTAGGAAAACTTAGAAAAAGTTCTTTTAAATCAAAAATATGATTTCTGCCTCTCAAACCTTGAAATTCTTGGGTTAGAACTTTTTGGTCCCATACAGATACAGTCTAAAGATATGTATTTGTAATCGTAGATGATTACCCTAGGTTCACCTGGATGATTTTCTTAAAAATTAAAAGTGATGCTTTTGTAATGTTTAAAATCTTTGTTTAACGAATTCAAAATCAAATTACTAGTAAAATTAAAAATATTCAGAGTGATTATGGCGGAGAATTCAAAAATGAAAATTTTGAAAATTTCTGTAATAAGAAAGGTGTAACTCATAATTTTTCATTTCCAAGAACACTACAAAAAGATTGGAGTAGTAGAACATAAAATTAGGACGATTCAAGAATGCACTAGAACTATGCTAAATATTAGTAATTTACTTAAAAAAATTGGGCTAAAGCAGTTGGTAGTGCATGTAATATATTAAATAGAATTTTAGTAAGACCATTAACTAAGAAAACACTATATAAATTATTTTGTAATAAAATGAATAAAGTATCATACTTTATAAATTTTGGTAGTGTATGTTTTATTTTAAATACTATGATAATTTTGACAAATTTGATTCTGAGTTAGATAAATGAATCTATATTGGATATTCAAATAGAAACAAAGCTTATGGAGTTTTCAATATTAGAACTAGTACAACTGAATAGACGTTACATGTCTCATTTGACGAAAATTTTAAGGTTCATAATCATTATATTGATGAAGAAGAAAACATTGATAACCCAAATGAAATTAATAACAATGATATTAACGAAAAAAAACAATAATAATTCAGAAAATTCACATTTATATAAAAGAACAAAATACTTGAAATATCATCCTGTAGAAAATATACTTGGAAATACTGAATATGTTGTTAAAACTAGAAATCAACCAATAAAAAGAGTAAAGTTGCTTTTATTGAACCTAAAAATCCAAAGAAAGCATCAACTGATGATTCATGGATTTTTGTTATGCAAGAGGAATTGAATCAATTCACAGGAAACGGCGCAAGACGATTAGTTCCAAGACTTGAGAATAAATCCATAATAGGAACTAAATAGGTATATAGAAAAAAATTAATAAAGAAGGAGAGTTTGTGAGAAATAAAGCTTGATTAGTTGCACAAGGTTACTGTCAAGAAAAAGAATAGATTTTGATGAAACCTTTGCACCTATAGCAAGATTAGAAGCTACAAGAATTTTACTTGCTTTTGCTAATCATAATAATTTAAAGTTATATCAAATAGATGTTAAAAGTACATTTTTAAACGGTACAAATAGAAGCTACAAATATGCTAGTAACAATAAATTAGAAATTTACAACCACCATGTAATTTACATATATATATATATTGAATTGATTGGCATTTAACCTTTTAAATACGATAAGAGGAAACAAATTAATATTGCATGATTGATATTGCATTTTTTAATTAAGATAAAGAGAAACAAATTAGAAGTGAATTAATTTACATTAAAATGAATTAATGTTGCCAATATTCAATTTGTAAATTTAATACTGAATTTATAGACATCAAATCTTTTAATGAAGGGAAATAGATGGTAATGGATTCGGTCGATTTTAAATCATATTATTCTGAATTAGATTGAGTTTTTAAAATTCAAATAACAAATTTTTGATATTGAGTATTTTATTTAACCAAATTTAATAGAATAAAAAAATTTGTGAAATTTCAAATTATGGTCAAACTTAATCAAAATTTGACCTTTGGTTGAAAATTTTAAATTTGAATTTTCAAATTTTATTCTTTTTATGTGATACAAGACTGAATTCTAATCTCCTCTCCACTTTGCGTTTCGTCAAAATCAATTTCTTGTTACTCTAAAAATATGAATTACTATGAAAAATTGACATGAATTTGTTGTGTTTAGTTGTGTTTAATTTGGCTAAGGCATATTGGATTAGTTTGGTCTAATAGGCCTTGGTTAACCAAGAGACTCTAGTCATACTAAGAGTCATGTGACCATTTTTTTACCTACGACCTTATGTTTCTTATCTGACTAAACATCTATGTACATAAATTTTTTTTCTGAGAAACTTTCTTTTCAAAATTCTTCTTCCTCCTCAAAATCTATAGAGAACTCTAGATCTAAAAACTCCAAAATATACCTCACAAATCAAAACTCATTTCTCCCTCTCCTTCAACCCTTCCTTCCTCCCCAAAAGCCGCCACCCTCTCCACCATCTCTAAGGCCATCTCCTTCCACCTTCATCTCAGCCATCATCCACCAAAGCAAGAGTGAAATCCTAGCCCCTTTCCTAGCCATAGCCGAACCCAAAACCACCACCAAACCCATCCATTTTTCCATCATCTCCTCCCCTTGCATAGTCGCACCCAAACCTCCACCTAACTCCCCTAGGCCGCACCCAAACCCACCCAGAAAGCGCTTGACCGAGCCCTATTTCAACCCTAGGCCGAACCCCCTTTATCCCTCTTCTTCTCTTTTTATCAAAAAAAAAAATTTATATATTTATATATATAATTTGCGGTTCTTCAATTTAAGTTCGCTTTGATTTTCTTTGGAATTCGTGATTCAAATTCAAGGTTTTGTGTTGTCAAAATTCTCTAACCTCGAAAGGTGAGCCATACACTCACGATTGATAATCTTATGCTAAGTGAATGAATATCAATTGATATGTTATTGCAATGTTGCAATAGTTTGGATTTTGCGTAGTTTATATATGATTTTGGTGACGTATTTTCATGTATGTTCACTTATAATTTTGACATGATATGGTATTTGATAATATGTTGTTTATTATAAAACTAGATGTAATGATTTGCATAGGATATATGCTTCATGATGTTAGTATGGAATTTCTATGTTGAAAAGAAAAATGTGTTATACTTATTAAAGGTTGTCACACATGTTATGAAAAATGTCACTATTACTGTATGTAAATAAAATAATATGTGAAAGAAAAAAAGGAAAAAAAAGAATAAAAATTATGTGTTATGTTTGTAATATAAGAAAACACCTAAATGCTATATTAGAAGTGATTGTTGTAGAATATGCTAGTATATGATTTTTGTTTGATGATAATAAACATAAATATATTCTTTCAACGTATTTGTTATTTTACTATTTTATTTTTAACACAATTAAATAAATATTTTTTGAATAAAATAAATAATACAGAATTTAAATTCAAACAAATATTTTATTTAAACAAATATTTTATTACAATTTTGAATAGTATAAATTTGAGCTCTCACTATATATACACAATTTCAATTACATTACAATTTTGATTACATCACAAATTTCAGTTTAAAATGTTGACCTCACTACATATCACATAAACACTCGTATTTATCTTCAACTCTGTTCCAGCTTGAATCCAGCTTCTAACTTATCTGCAAAATAAACACTCATGCAGTAAAATTGAAAAAGAAAATATTTTGCAGTGCAAATTAAAGTGTGTGATTTTGAAAATGTTATTTGCCTCGGTTATTTAGGTTATTTGTCATTTATTTCATTTTAATCCATTCATACATGAACAACTTGTGTCATGCATAATGTATCACCGTACATGCCACAAGGCCGTGCATACCGATATACACTTGATAAAATTGTAGGGGCATGTAAGCACAAGGTCAAACCCATGGCTAAGCTGGATTCAACTCAGGTGCAATTGGAAAACAAGTCATAATGTTTCAAATACACTAGAACCTTCATATAAACATGTGTACACGTACACATTTGCACCGCCTCAGCATCTCGAATTTCAGCCAAGAGACATCAGTACATGTGAATATAAAATGAAACCAGACTATAAGATAGGTTCAAACACAAGTGCATAAAGACAGCAGCTCGAATGAGGAAATGTAGACAAGAGTTCAATGGAATAAGACTGCAACATATCAACATAACACAGCCTGGATGTGCAGAACCAAGTGCAACATAAACACCACCACACTGAAACACAAGCCAATGCATAAGGAAGCATGAACACATACAACACTCAAATGAAACAAGACAGAATAAAGTGCACAGGGACTTGAAGCACGTGCATACAACAGAATACATGTCAACATGAAGTGCACAAGTGAAAATGGAGCCTCAACAAAATGTACACACATGAAGACTCCAAATGGGCTAACATACTTTAATGCATATGTGCATGAGTGCAAAGCACAAGACCAAGCAGTGCAGTTAAATCAAAGTGGTGAACTGAATGGTTATAGCAAAGTGAAGCACGAGGCATGTACCAAATAGCAACTCAGAGGAACCATATAACAACATGCGGTGCAACATGAAGACCAATATGAACCAGACCATTCTAACTCAAGGCCAACAAGATAACTCTTCAAAGGAGACATGATAGCTGCCTTTCAACAAGACTACAATGAAATGGAGCAACCAACAATAAAATAGTACATATGAAAGCAAGCAGAGGCAAGAATCACAGACCAGAAGTAACATACATTAAGACACACATGTATACATAGATATGTAGTGCTCAGCAAATACATGAAGACACAATGCAGCAGAGGTGACAACAGAGCATCAAGCAAAACAAGGCATCACAACATACATATATACATGCATGAATACACATGTATATATATATATATATGTATGCAGTGGAAACCAGACTAGACTTCACACCATAGTATATGAAGTATACAAGCATTCAAATGGTACCGGTCATCATCAACAAAAATGAATACAACATAAACTCAATGACAGCATGCAAGTGGAACAACTATAGATATGTCACAAGATCAGACTCGAGTAAATCACAACTAGAGGAAACAACAAATCAAGGTGGACAACAGTATGTACATGTACAAGCTAAAGGCAAGCTACATACAGATGAGATACAAGTACACACATCAAACAACAAGTGATCCGAAAGGAACCACATTGAAACAAGTCTCGACCAAGTGGATAGGCACAATAATTATACACATACATACATACATACATACATACATACGTACGTACATACATACATACATACATACATATATATATACATGTTTATATGTTCACTATTACTAACAGTAGAAATAAGTTCTCAGCCAAGACACAGTGCAGATCAACATAACTCAAAGTATATAAAACAGAAGCAGTTCGATGAGTCGCAGTCGAGATAAAAATCAACAGGGGTCAACTATACTCAAAGGCAGTTCAAATTCGTACGTATACCAACATGAAGAGCAAGTCAAAGCAGAAAGGAATCAAACAAGTCAGACTTCTGGAAATCAGCAAATAAAAGTTTTCACAAATTCAAATGCCACAGTCATAGGGAGAAAAGAACGGACCTAACAATTCAAACAAATTAAAGTATCAGAGATGAAAAAATCAAAGATCATAAAAACCGTTCAAACTAGGATCGAAGGGCCGAGCATAGTAAAGCAACGCAAGTTATAAAATCATTGAAGAATTCAAACGTAAATTATACGAACGTACATTTAGGGACTTCATCCCTATATAACCCGGTTACATCATCGGCAATTAAATATTCGAGTTCAAGCAAAAAATCACAGAGCCAAGTTTCAAATCGAATCCTAAATCAATAACTCGAATCGAGTTCGAACTAAAGCAATCAACAGAGAAATTAAAGTAAAAATCTCATACTAATTTGTATACTACTCGAACTCGTAATTGAAGTGATCGTATGCAATCAAAGCCACTAGTCGATTGATGAAGCAAATCACTTCAGTATCTTATCTTCAATTGATTGATTTTCGAGCGGAGCCTTTAATTCACAAAGCCCTAATTACTAGAATGAGGAATGAAGAAAGAAAAGGTCGACCAAAGTTTTACACAGAAAAAATAAATAAAGGGGAGCGGTCATTTATGTTGGGCCGGCCTTTATTTTTTTTTTGTTTGGGCTTAAATATATAAATAGGGTTTTGTTTAGATTTTATTTTTTAATTGTAAATTTCTTTTCTAAACGGTGTAACTTTCTAGTCGTGTGACTAGGTTACGAACTACGATGGTGTAGTCCGAGAATTCGCAACTCGATGGCTGAGTTGTGGTAGAGTTTTGAGCGTAGAGTTAGGTTAGTCGATAGTGAGTGTCATAAGTTTACGTGTGTAAGCATCTAACTACTTAATTTTAGTAGAAACCTTGATGGAAGCACGTAGGTAGGGTTTTGCCGAAGCTAGGTAAATCTGTGTTGTTCTATATCTACTTTTATTATTCTGCTATTATCTATGCTACAGTTACTTTATATATTTTCGTATTAATTTTTATTATTATTGGTATCACCCTATTCATCCCTCTTCCTTCTAGGGTGAAATCGATCCTACAAGTGGTATCAGTGCTAGGAACAAAAACCATTTTTTTTAAAAAAATTGATTTTTTCAATAACCAAGTTTTGTTTTAAAAATTTAATTTTTTTTTAAATGGCTTATTTTAATAATGCTTTTGCCAAGGGGCAGTCCATAGTTAGCCGACCCATGTCCATGGTGAATATGCTTATTGGAAAAATAGAATGATTTTTTTTCTAAAAACCATTTATACTTAGAATATTGTTGAAACGGGATATAGGACACCAACTATAGTGATAACTAATCAAGAAATTGAAAAACCGACGGATCAATGGATAGATCTTGAAAATAAACTGCATAATGCTAATGCTAAAGCTATGAATTCTATTATACGTTCATTGGATCAAATTGAATTTAATCTTATCTGACATTGTCTAACTACGCAGGAAATTTGCACACACTTGAAGTGACTCACGAAGGAACCTCCTAAGTCAAAGAATCTCACCTTGCCATGCTTAGTAGCAAACACGAGAACTTCATAATGGCCAAGGATGAAAATGTCAAAGAGACGTATGGACGACTTTCTAATCTTGTATACTAATCAAAAGCTCTTGGAAAACCATTCATAGAATTGGAAATAGTCTGAAAAATACTCAAAGTCCTCACGGTTATGCATGGGTGAATTACTTGGAATATTTGTTTATGTACTTTTATGCTTATTTAAAAGTTCTCATGGTTATGCATGTATGAAACACATATCAAAATTGATTATTAAATAGACAAGTTGATTCTAATCCCATTTAAAAGTCCTCCCGGTTATGCGTGGTTAGAATATGTTTGAAATTCATTTTTTTATAAAAATTGAGAATACTACTAATCTTATTTAAAAGTCCTAACGATTATGCATGGTTAGTAGATATTCAAATTCCTGATATAAATATACCACAAATAGACGCAACTATATGGTTTTATATGCCGACATCACCCCTATCATTCTAAAGTGGAATATGCATCTAACAGAGTATTTATGATTTTTGTTTGATTTTTTATTGAAATTTAATATTTATACTCGATTGGGTATTAATGTTGTATTAATGTCTATCACTTTATCTCTATTTTTCTTACACTACTACTCTTTTGCTGATAACAAAAGAGGGAGAGAGAAGTTAAGATTTTGGCAAATAAATTCAAATGTTTTTATTTTGCATATTCTCATCTACTTGCATAACATATTCTCATATAGGCTCATTGCAATTTTTTATTTGCATATTTTTTATGTACATGTAAAGGGGGAGCTTTGTTATAGGGAAGCATTTAAATAGGGGGAGCAAAATTTCATCAATGACCAAATACATTTAATACATTCAAAATCTTAATATATGTTTGTTATCATCAAAAGTGGGAGAATGTTGAATATGCTCATATATGATTTTTGTTTGATGATAATAAACATATATATTCATTTAAATGTATTTTTTATTTTACTATTTTATTTTTTTATATAATTAAATAAATATTTGTCGAATAAAATAAATAACACAGAATTTAAAGTCAAACAAATATTTTATTCAAACAAATATTTTATCACAATTTTGAATAGTACAATTTGAGCTCTCACTATATATACACAATTTCAAGTACATTACAATTTCGATTAAGTCACAAATTTCAATTTACAATATTGACCTCATTGCATATCACTCAAACACTCGTATTTATCTTCAGCTCTGTTCCAGCTTGAATCCAGCATTTGAGTTATCTGCAAAATAAACACTGAAGCAGTAAGATTGAAAAAGAAAATATTTTGCAGTGCAAAATAAATTGTGTGATTTTGAAAATATTATTTGCCTCAGTTATTTGGGTTTATTCGTCATTTACTTCGTTTGAATCCATTCATACACAAACAACATGTGGCATGCACAGTGTATCACTGTATATGCCACAAGGCCGTGCATACCGGTGTACACTTGATAAAATTGCAGGGACATGTGAGCACAAGGTCAAACCCAAAGCTAAGTTGGATTCAACTCAGGTGCAATATGAAAACAAGTCACAAAGTTTCAAATACACTAGAGCCTGAATATACACATGTGTACACGTACACATGTGCACTGCCTCAGTATCTCGAATTTCAACCAAGAGACATCAGTACATATGAATATAAAATGAAACCAGACTATAAGATAGCTTCAGACACAAGTGCATAGAGATAGCAGCTCAAATGAGCAAATGCAGACTAGAATTCAATGGAACAAGACTGCATCACGTCAACATAACACAGCCTGGATGTGTAGAACCAAGTGTAGCATAAACACCACCACAATGAAACACAAGCCAATGCATAAGGAAGCATGAACACATACAACACTCAAATGAAACTAGATAGAGTAAAGTGCACAAGGACTTGAAGCACATGCATACAACAGACCACATGTCAACATGAAGTGCACAAGTGAACATGGAGCCTCAAAAAAATGTACACACATGAAGACTCCAAATGAGCTACCATACTTCAATGCATATGTACATGCGTGCAAAGCACAAGACCAGGCCAGTGCAGTTAAATCAAAGTGGTGAACAGAATGGTTATAGCAAAATGAAGCACGAGGCATGTACAAGACAGCAACTCAGAGGAACCACATAACAACATGCAGTGCAACATGAATACCAATATGAACCAAATCATTATAACACGAGGCTAGCAAGATAAAAGTTCAAAGGCAACATGATAGCTGCCTTTCAACAAGACTACATTGAAATGGAGCAACCAGCAATAAAACAGTACATACGAAAGCAAGCAGAGGACAGAATCATAGACCAGAAGCAACATACATTAAGACACACATGTATACATAGATATGTAGTGCTCAGCAAACACATGAAGACACAATGCAACAGAGGTGACAACAGAGCATCAAGTAGAACAAGGCATCATAACATACATATATACATGCATAAGTACACATGTAGATATATGTGTGTGTGTGTGTGTGTGTGTGTGTGTGTGTGTGTTGTTTTGGAAACCAGACTAGACTTCACACCAGAATATATGAAGTATACAAGCTTTCAAATGTTACCAGTCATCATCAACAAAAATGAATACAACATGAAATCAATGACAGCATGCAAGTGGAACAACAATAGATATGTCATAAGATTAGACTCGACTAAATCACAACTGGAGGAAACGGCAAATCAAAGTGGACAACAGTATGTACATGTAAAAGCTAAAGGCAAGCTACATACAGATGAGATACAAGTACACTCATCAAACAACAAGTGATCCAAGACGAACCACATTTTATCTCGACTAGGTGGATATGCACAATAATTATACACATATATACATACATATGTATGTATGTATATACATGTTTATATGTGCACTGTTACTAACAGTAGAAACAAGTTCTCAGCCAAGACATAGTGTTGATCAACATAATTCAAAGTATATAAAACAGAAGCAGTTCGATGAGTCGCGGCCGAGATAAAAATCAACAGGGGTCAACTATACTCAAAGATAGTTCAAATTCGTATGTATACTAACACGATGAACAAGTCAGAGCAGAAAGGAATCGAACAAGTCAGACTTCTGGAAATCAGCAAATCAAAGTTTTCACAAATTCAAATGCCACAGTCATAGGAGAGCAAAGAACGGAGCTAACAATTCAAACAAATTAAAGTATCACAGATGAAAAAATCAAAGATCATCAAAATCGTTCGAATCAGGATCAAAGGGCTGAGCACAGTAAATCAACGCAAGTTGTAAAATCATGAAGAATTCAAACATAAATTATACGAACGTACATTTAAGGATTTCATTCCTATATAACCCGGTTACATCATCGGCAATTAAGTATTTGAGTTCAAGCTAAAAATTACAAAACCAAGTTTCAAATTATATCCCAAATCAATAATTCGAATCGAGTTCAAACCAAAGCAATCAATAGAGAAATTAATGCAAAAATCACATACCAATTTGTATGCTACTCAAACTCGCAATTGAAGCGACCAAATGCAATCAAAGCCACTAGTCGATTGAAGAAGCAAATCATTTCGGTATCTTATTTTTAATCAACTGATTTTCGAGTGGAGTCTTCAATTCACAAAGCCCTAATTACTAGAAAGAGGAACGAAGAAAGAAAGGATCGGCCAAAGTTTTACGCAGAGAAAAGAAATAAAGGGAAATGGTCTTTTATGTTGGGTCGGCCTTTACTATTTTGTATTTGGGCCTAAATACATAAATAGGGTTTTGTTTAGCTTTTATTTTTTAGTTGTAAATTTCTTTTTCAAACTGTGTAACTTTCTAGTTACGTAACTAGGTTACGAACTACGGTCGTGTAGTTCGAGAATTCGCAACTAGCTGAGTTGTGGCAGGATTTTGAGCGTAGAGTTAGGTTAGTCGATAGTGGGAGTCGCAAGTTTACGTGTGTAAGCATCTGACTACTTAATTTCTTGTAGAAACTTTGAGGGCAGCACATAGGCGGGGTTTGCCGAAGCTGGATAAATCTGTGTTGTTCTATTTCTGCTTTTATTATTTTGCTACTATCTATGCTGCAATTTTTTATATATTTCCACACTAATTTTTGTTATTATTAGTATCACCCTATTCACCCACCCTTTAGGGTGAAATCGATTTTATAATTGCATATTATGCCATGTTATGATAAGAAATCTTATGTCACCGGTTATGTTAAAAATGAGTATGTGTTATATTATGTAATACGTCATGCAAGTTATGTGTTATTGTATGTATTTAGTTATGTAGTTACAAGCTATGTTATGTAATTTGTTATGTATGTTACATGCTATGTTATGTAATTTGTTATGTAAGTTACATGCTATGTTATGCTATTTGTAATGTAAGTTATGTGTTGTCTTATGTAATATGTCATCTACGAATATGTGTTGTTACTTATTTAGTGCAAATCATGCTGCAAATTCCCTTAGCTTTGGGAAATCCCTATGGGTCGAAATGATTCATACGCGAATGATCTTTTAGATTAGGGAAAATCGTTATAGGTTGAAATGATAAACCCAAGCGATTTATGTGACGACCCGGAATTTTTGCATGTTTACAATTGGAATATTTAAATTGATTTTAAATATTCAAAGTTAATTTTTAACTTAAATTCAAATATCACTATTTATTCGATAATTAAATTATTGAATTAAATAATTTGAAGTTGGGTAAAATGTTGAAACTGGAGTTTTAAGCCTGTTAAAAATAACTTGATGGCTTTTAAAATTTATATTGATAGTTCTGAAGATAATAAAAGCTTTTAAATTGAAATTGGAAGTGATTTGTTCGGTTTTAAAAATATATCGTTTAAAATTGATATTTAAATAGCCTTCCGAGGCACAGTTTCAGAATTCGACGAAACCAGTTCCATTGGATCTGTAATATTGTATTATTATCGGATTTCAATTTTCGTAGTGTTTTGTGTGATCGTTTGGCCGTACGATAAGTAAACGCTGAAAATTAAATCGAAATTTAACATAATAACCGAGTTCAAAAAGCTATCTTCTCCATACGATCGAATTAGGACTTGAAACCTTTTCCATTGCGTTCAAATTAGGGGTATAACATTATAAACGCCTGGCAGCACACCTCGATAGGAGGTCTAAATTTTAAATTGTGAAAACAAGATATTTTAGAAAGAAAATTTTAAAATACTATAATGGAAAAGAAAAATTAAAACCCTATGCCCAATCTTCTAAAGCACGCCATACCCTACCCTTCACGTATAACTCACACATCCCCCTCTTTCTTAGAAAATCGAAATCAAATCGTGAGTTCTTCCCCATTCCCTATCTTCAATTCTTACGAACGAAACCAAATCAAAAAAAGGTATTAATTCGCGATTCTGGGCGGCGACTCTGTGGCATCGTCATCGCGATAGCGGCACGACGCTTGAACTCGATTCGAGTGGGATGGGGCAGCACTGGTGTGTGTTCGAAGTCGAAATAGGACTGGCGATGGGGGTTTCGCAAGGCGGTCGAGCTCGATAAGGATTCGCAGCAGCATATGTCGCACGCGCGTGCATGCAAACTGGCGTCGATGCGCCGATCGAACTTGGTTTGGATGAAGGCACAGCATGGCGATGGAGTGTAGTTCGTGTGCGTGTGGGACTGAGGAGATGCGATCGTAGGTGCAGGCGATGGTCGACTTAGGGTTCGATGAAGGTGGGAGGTAGGCGCAGTCACAGGTCGAGGAAGGTGCAGTAGAAGGTCGAGGACCCACATTCAATTTTTGGTGCTCTCACGGCTATTTTGGGAACGCTAGTGCAGGTGGTCAAGGGTTGCGGATTGTCGTTTGGGTATGGCAGAGGCGAGAAGTGATTGCCATTCAAGACGTGTTGTTCAGCGAAGAAGAGGTATATAGTTTCTTATTTTATTTTAATAAAAGTAATTAGTAAGTGTGAAAAAAATGAATATATATGGATAAGATTTTAACTTACAGTAAGGTATAACCCTATTCTAATTTTGATTCTGTGTATATGGATATTTATATACAATAAAGATAAATAATGATATAAATATAATTACATATACATATTTTTATCTTATTAGTTTAAATTTAATTATTTGTTTAAATTAAATGATTTGTTAAAATAAGAACTATTAAAATAAAATTTCTAATTAATTAAATTTATCAAATGGAAATTTAATTATTCGATTTGATTCGAATATTAATGAAAATCATCCAATGTTTTTACAAGGTCAAATTCTAAAGCCAGAATCGAAAATGGTTGCAAACAGCAAAATAAAAGGTGAGTTAATCTCACTCATCTGGTTATAATTTAAATTTAAATGGTTAAATTTAAACAATTGGTTGATTGATTGATTTGATTGGATATGCTATATTATATATATAGTAGTATATATTATATATTAGAATGATTGATTTCCTGCATTATATAGCAGATGAGACCCTATGCGCTGCATAATAGCGGATGATATTATATAAATCCCATATACCGCGATATTCCACCTCGAAGTGGAATTGGTATTTTATATTGTGCTAACATCTGTGGATGCAGGGAAACAGGTTGGAGAGATCCAACTGGATTCCTCAAAATTATTTAGATCGTTTAATATTCTGTGTTATGAATATTTAATATTCTGTGATGAATATTATTGATAATTGGAATATTGAATGTTATGATTTACTTGAATATATTTTGGTACACTGAGTTATCCAAATATATAGAATTGGATTTTTGAAAAGAAAATAAAAGAAGAGAATTCGTAAGTGAAATAATTAAAGAGAAATTAAATAAATTAAGAATGAACTGGATAAGAATAATAGTGGTTTTAAAATTTTAATAAATAAATTCCGTGTATGAAAAGGGGATTATGAATAAACAGGAAGATAATGAATTTTAAACTTAAGTGTTATTATTTTAAAGAATAAAGCATTTATTTTAAATTTAAGATTTAAATTATTGAAAAGAATAAAGAAGAAATTTGGAAACTCTCAAATTGGTATGTTTCAGTTAAAAAAATTAAAATCAAAACGAAGAAATAAAATCTGAAGTTAATGGATTTAAAAAAAAAGAGTAAGTAAAGGAATTTATGTCAAAATGAAGTAAATTGGAAATCAATTTGGAAATTGATTTAAATGTTTGAAATTGGAAATTTGAAGGAGAATGTGACTATGAAATTTATAAACTAGGTTTATAAAAGTAAACTAATATATCAGTGGATATTTGGAAGAATAAATTCACAATGGGAATTTATTCAAGGAATGGGAAAAAATTTAAAAATAAATAGTGATTATTTTTAAAGATAGAAAGAGAAGAGTATTTCCCTGGATAGCCAAGTGCGTTTTCAACGTAAATTTCTAAATACAAGTTATGTAGTTTTAAAAAAAACATGTTTTAGAAAATTTATTATTTCTAATTGTTTAAATTCCAAAGTAAGTATTTTCAAATCTATTATCGTAGTAATTATTTAAAGGTGACTCGGTATTTTGTTTTAAAGAAGAAAATCTAATTTCATATTTTATAAAGTAACCTCATTTTAAATATTCCTAAAGTATATATTTTGAATAAGCATTAAAGTAATTTTTAATTTAAATGTTTTAAAGGATATTTTATAATAAAGTGTTTTAAATTATTTTAAAAATCTAAAGTCTTTGTACTTGGTGATTTCAGTGGAGATAGAAAATATTTGGGAAATTTATTCTGTAAAAGGGAGATGGTTTGAAAACTGTTTTCAAAAAGGTTTGAAAGCGAAATTATATCTTGCAAAGATATTTTGAGGTTAATAAATAATTTGGTGAAATTATTTATGGTTGATGGTTGTTATGAATGTTAATTGATAGTTAAATAGCCGACTATCAATATTGGACAATGCGTTGATCGTTTCGAAGAGACCAGGATCGGGATTAATTTCTCGAAAACTACTTCGATCCCGTTTGTACGTTTTCATGAGGAGACGAGTTCGAAGTCGAAGATGGAGCAGTGAAGTGCAAGGGCTAGTCGCTACTAATCCTGAGGTGATTCCAAAATGGATGTAGTAGGAGTAGTGCCTTCGGTTCCGTTCGAACCCGGGACGGACTTGTATGGATGAATGTTTTCTAAACATCGTCAGGTGGGCGATGAGCATTCCAAGGGATATGTTCTAAAAAGGTAACGCTTAGCCTCAAGCCTCATCAAGAAGGAATGGCTGAAAATCAGGGGTTATGCAGCAAGGCTAGGTGGGTAGCTCCCATTAGGGTGAGGTCATCCCTGTCTAGATGTCCCTTTTATTTCAGCTTAGTGGTGCGGTTGCTGATCCCAACCGTGGGGTAATCTTACTCGAGATTATCCAGTAAGGGGTAGTCCCGGTCTTGTGTTGTAGGGGGTCGGGAGTGATCCTCGGTACGGTGATCTAGGTCACGTACTATGATAGGTGGTGCCCCAGTGCCTAGTCATTAGTTGGAAATCTATTCTCCCTACGTGCCTTTACGGTTTTCTTTGTATACCTGTTAGCTGGAATTTAATAAATGTAACAATTTCAGCTATTTGAATAAGTATTTTTATATAGACACTATTATAATATCAGAGGATTTTATAAGAAATGTTTTAGCTATCGTAAGGTAAAAACCCGACATGTTTATTTGTGTCGTGGTATTACGAGATGCTTTTATTTTCAATGGATTGTGAAACTTTAATAATCAATTTTGAGTGTGGTTTTCTCACGTTGGTATTCCAGACTGACTCAGGTGTTATTTAACTATAATGCTCGGGTCAGACCGAGTATTATAGAATACAGGATATGATGCCGTGGAGCTCAGGAGACGAGCTGGATGGCGATATGTACTTCCGTACTTGATTATTATTCCGCTATGTATTCAGTTTTGTAAGGACAAGTTGTGATAACTGTCCAGTGGTGTGTATTGTGGTTATTGAACTCTGATGATGTATTCTGGTGATATAGTGTATAAACAGATATACTTGATTTTGTGTAAAGATTAGTTATTATCTATTATATTTATTCCGCTGCGATGGTTAGATTCTGATGTTGTTTTCTATTTTCTTCTTCTACCTCTTCTTCTTTAACCCAAATGGTTCGTATTTCCGTTCATCTTGAGTTGATTGATGTAAAATAGTGTTGGCTCAAAGGGTACGGATTTGCGGGTCGTCACATTTGATATCAGAGCTTGGGTTGGTGATAACCTTGGCTCTGGTGGGAATTACTCATTGAAAATAGAGTAAGTAATACTCTAGAATGAGTTTGAGCATATTAATAGATATGAGCGCGTATTTGTTAGTGAATATAAATTGTTTTAATATTGTGTTGACTTATTGGTTGAGTGGAATATGAATTCTGATCGAGTAAGTCAGCCGCTATTTGAGAAGAGTTTATAAACACCTGACACGATAAATTGAAACAGTATTGTTTTAAAGGTGGGTGAATGAAATAATTTTGCCAAAATTTATATTTTGATATAAAAGAAATATTTTCTTAAATCGATATATAACTTGGATGTTTGGATGATAATATTTTAAACAAATAAGATTATAAAAAAATTTGAAATGACTTGGATAATCAAATGGGAATTTGTATAAGCATAAACTATACAAATGAATTATAGCTAAAATTTGATTTAAGTCAAAATTTGAAAATTTAAAATCCCGGAAATTTTGGAAGTGTTTTGAAGACAAATAATAGCATTATTATTTTAAAAGTACTTCTGAAAGGAATTTGTTTCAAATAAATTTTGGGAAGGGATATAGCATTGAACTCACTTCAGTCGCTAGAAAATAACTTCGGTGATGACTGCAGCATCATCGATGTCCATTTTCGAGTTTCTAAGTGACGGATTGCTTCCAAATTGATTTGTTCAGAAGAGCTAGTTTCATTTTTGAAATTTCAAAGGAATTTGTTGGAGAAAAAAACCAGGATTGGTTTAAAATATGAAGAATGTGATTTTGGGATAATGGTGGTTTTAAAATGATTTGAACCAAAAGCTAGGTGTTTGAAATCCTGAATCCTTATTTGATTCGAAAATCCTGATGGGGTAAGTTATAAACTTGTAAAGTTGAGACGATTTTTAAATAAGGAAGAAAAATATGAGCTTCGAATGTTGGAATTAAAATTTAAAGTGAAAAGTTAAAAATGAAATTAACTTGGATTGAGGAAGAAAATTAAATCGAATTGAATTAAATAATGGGTTAAAATAGAATTGAATTGGAATAAAATTCAGTTGAGTTATGGGTGATATTGAATGGAATTAGATCCTTACTTAAATGGAAGTAAGTTGGATAAGAAATAAATTGGATAAGAATTGGATTGGAATAAATGAATTAGAATAGCTTATAAAAGAATTAAAAATCCATGGAATAGAAAACCTAAAATAAATATTATTTGATGTTTTGTAAATTGAAATAAAAATCAAAACTTGAATTATAAAATAAATTGAACTTAAGAAAATTAAATGAAGTGATTTTTGAGATTAAAAATCAAGTATTGAATTATAAATAGGGGAGAACTAATTAGATAATAAATTAGTTAATGAAATATGTAAATGGAACCTAATGTAGTTAAATAGAAGCTGAATTGGGAGTTAATAATGAAGTTTGGAAATTAAACTCAAGTTATAAATCAAATTCGACTTGAATCGTTAGTGAAGTAAATATAATTGAAAATGTTGCCAAATAAAATGAAATTGGATTAAAATAGGGATGGTTTTAGTTGCAAATAAAACCCAGATGAGTGGGAATAAATTGAAAATGGCCTTGTAATTAATCAAATGAATTGAGAATGAATTGAATCTGGAAATTTAAAATTTATACGAAACAGATGAGCTAATCAAATAAATTTGTAGTTTGAAATGAGATTTGATTGAAATAGAATCAAGTTAAATCGAAAAGGGAAATTTATTTGCAAAATGAAAATGAGCTTATGCTTGAAATTTGAATTATTTGAAGTAAATTAATTTAAGTTTAAAATTAGTGGAAGCTTGGCATCGAGTAAGGGTAAGGGTCCATTAAATAAAAGCTTGGGTAAATTTAAATTGGGAAATGGTTATTAATATATAAGCATGGAATGGTTCAAGCTTAATAAAATGGTCTCAAATGAAATGAAGGCGAATATGGAATGAAATGCGAATGTATGATTGGTGAATAAAACTAGAAATAAGATGAAATTTAAAATAAATTGAGTCGGAATCAATTTAAATTGGTTATAAAACTTAAGTAATTATTTATTCACATGGATACCATCAAATTCCATAGAATGAATTGTCGTTTGACGTAAACGAAGGTAATTAAAATTCTATGAGTTGATAGAGATTAAATAAATTGATCTTAAGATCAGTTGAAGTGAATATGAGTTTGTTTTGCTTAAAAATGAATTGAATGTTAGCAATTGAGTGGTAAACCATTTAAGTTGAATGAAGTTGTATACGAATTGTTTGTAAACCATTAAGATTAATATCAGAACCCTATAAGTTGCTTATAAATATTGTTTAACCTGCATTGCTTACAGAAACTCGTATGTTTACTAGTTAATATGTAGAATGTTGTTAAGTTACATGATTTTGGCACTTACATATTTGAACTGAGTAAGTACAGATTCAGGGAAGGCGTTGGGCTGGATTTGATCGTGCAAATTGCTAAAATAATAAGCCGCTTGCTTAAAAATGCTAAATAAAGTTATGCCTATGCAATAAAAATAGGAAATATGAGATGTTTCTGTTTTTTCGACCATGTGGATCGATGTATATATATTTATATCTCTTGTCAAATTGCAAAAGCTCCTCCGTACAAAGGGGACTCTGCCAAAAATTTTCGAAAATTTTGTAAGTTAGAAATTTTTTGGGAAAATTTTTGTTAGCAACAAAACGATTTCAAATTGGAAATTGAAATAAATTAGTGAATGAAACTAATTTAAAATAATAACATGAATCGGTTATAAACGGAAGATAAAATTCAATATTCAGAGTTGAAGATAAATTGAATTCATATGGAAATGGGAGAGCTAATTCTAATAGAAGTAGGTACGAAACTTTTATAAGGAAATGTATAAAATGATTTTAAAAGCTATGATTGGATATTATTGCTAAGTAGGATATGCAGGTATTATAAAGGGAAAGGAAAATTGGTTTTGATTTCAGAAGATAAATTTGAATTGCTCGACAAAAAGGTATGTGTTTAAATTTCTGTATGAAATTTGATTGGGTTTTTGATCTAGCCACTTGGCGTTTTGTTTTATTTTGGAATTTGGAAGCCCGTAGAGGCATTTTGTAGTTGTACCGAGCTAGCCGTGCAAAGGAGATGCTGGCAAAAAAATTCGGAAATTTAGAGAGTTAGAAAATTTTTAAGAAAATTTTGATTATTCAAAAATTGGTTTTAAATTGAAATTTGAATGATTGAGCAAGTCATATTATTTGAAAACTATGGGAGAGTTTGGGAAGTTAGTAAGAATGATAATGGGTCTGTTATAAAAGATTGTTGGTAGGATGTTGAATTGATTGGTTTTGGGAAAGGTAAACGGGGATTGGACCATTCTTCCTAACTAGTAATTTCGGGGACGAAATTCTTTTAAGGGGGGAGAATGTGACGACCTGGAATTTTTGGACGTTTGCAATTGGAATGTTTAAATTGATTTTAAATATTTAAAAGTTAATTTTTAACTTGAATTCACTATTTATTGGATAATTAAATTACTGAATTAAATAATTTAAAGTTGGGTAAAAGGTTGAATCTGGAGTATTAAGCTTGTTAAAAATAATTTGAAGGCTTGTAAAATTTATACTGATAGTTCTGAAGATATAAAAAGCTTTTAAATTGAAATTGAAAGTTCGTTCGGTTTTAAAAATATATCGTTTAAAATTGATATTTAAATAGCCTTCCGAGGCACAGTCTCGGAATTCGGCGAAACCAGTTCCATTGGATCCGTAATATTGTATTATTATCGGATTTCAATTTTCATAGTGTTTTGTATGATCGTTTGGCCGTACGATAAGTAAACGCGCTGAAAATTAAATCGAAATTTAATATAATAACTGAGTTCAAAAATCTATCTTCTCCATACGATCGAATTAGGACTCGAAACCTTTTTCATTGCATTCAAATTAGGGGTATAACATTATAAAAGCCGGGCAGCACACCTCGATAGGAGGTCTAAATTTCAAATTGTGAAAACGATATATTTTAGAAAGAAAATTTTAAAATATTATAATGGAAAAGAAAAATTAAAACCCTATGCCCAATCTTCTAAAGCACACCATACCTTACCCTTCACGTATAACTCGCGCATCCCCCCTCTTTCTTAGAAAATTGAAATCAAATTGTGAGTTCTTCCCCTTTCCCTATCTTCAATTCGTAAGAACGAAACCAAATCAAAATAAAAAAGGGGATTAATTCGCGATTCTAGGCGGCGACTCGTGTGGCATCGGCATCGCGATAGCGGCACGGCGCTCGAACATGATTCGAGTGGGATGGGGTGGCACTGGCGTATGCTCGAAGTCGAGATAGGGCTGGCGGTGGGGGTTTCACAAGGCGGTCGAGCTCGATAAGGATTCGCAGTAGCATATGTCGCGCACGCGTGAATGCGAACTGGCGTCGATGCACCGATCGACGCCAGTTGGATGAAGGCGGGGCATGGCGATGGAGTGTAGTTCGTGTGCGCGTGGGACCGAGGAGACGCGATCGTAGGTGCAGGCGATGGTCGATTTAGGGTTCGATGAAGGTGGAAGGTAGGCACAGTCACAAGTCGAGGAAGGTGCAGTAGAAGGTCAAGGACCCACATTCGATTTTTGGTGCTCTCATGGCTATTTTGGGAACGCTAGTGCAGGTGGTCGAGGACTGCGGATTATCGTTTGGGTATGGAAAAGGCAAGAAGCGATTGTCATTCAAGACGTGTTGTTCAGCGAGGAAGAGGTATATAGCGTCTTATTTTATTTTAATAAAAGTAATTAGTAAGTGTGAAAAAAGATGAATATATATGGATAAGATTTTAACTTACAGTAAGGTATAACCCTATTCTAATTTTGATTCTATGTATATGGATATTTATATACAGTAAAGATAAATAATGATATAAATATAAATACATATACATATTTTTATCTTATTAGTTTAAATTTAATTATTTGTTTAAATTAAATGATTTGTGAAAATGAGAACTATTAAAATAAAATCACTAATTAATTAAATTTATCAAATGAAAATTTAATTATTCGATTTGATTCGAATATTAATGAAAATCATCCAATGTTTATACAAGGTCAAATTCTGAAAGGAAGCAAACCGGAATCGAAAATGGTTGCAAACAGCAAAATAAAAGGTGAGGTAATCCCAATCATCTGGTTATAATTTAAATTTAAATGGTTAAATTTAAACAATTGGTTGATTGATTGATTTGATTGGATGTGCTATATTATATATATTGTAGTATATAGTATATATCTGAATGATTGATTTCCCACATTATATAGCGGATGAGACCCTATACGCCGCATAATAGCGGATGATATTATATAAATCCCATATACCACGATATTGCACCTCAACTTGGAATTGGTATTTTATATTGTGCTAAGATCTGTGGATGCAGAGAAACAGGTTGGAGGGATCCAACTGGATTCCTCAAAATTATTTAGATCGTTTAATATTCTGTTTTATGAATATTTGATATTTTGTGATGAATATTATTGATAATTGGAACATTGAATGCTATGGTTTACTTGAATATATTTTGATACACTGAGTTATCCAAATATATAGAATTGGATTTTTGAAAAGAACATAAAAGAAGAGAATTAGTAAGTGAAATAATTATAGAGAATTTAAATAAATTAAGAATGAACTGGATAAGAATAATAGTGGTTTTAAAATTTTAATAAATAAATTCCGTGTAGGAAAAGGGGATTTTGAATAAACAGGAAGATAATGAATTTTAAACTTAAGTGTTATTATTTTAAAGAATAAATCATTTATTTTAAATTTAAGATTTAAATTATTGAAAAGAATAAAGAAGAAATTTGGAAAATCTGAAATTGGTATGTTTCAGTTAAAAAAATTAAAATCAAAACGAAGAAATAAAATCTAAAGTTAAGGGATTTTGAAAAAAAATGAGTAAGTAAAGGAATTTATTTCAAAATGGAGTAAATTGGAAATCAATTTGGAAATTGATTTAAATGTTTGAAATTGGAAATTTAAAGGAGAATGTGACTACGAAATTTATATATTGGGTTTATAAAAGTAAAGTAATATATCAATGGATATTTGGAAGAATAAATTCACAACGAGATTTTTTTAAAGGAATGGGAAAATTTGTTTAAAAATAAATAGTGATTTATTTTTAAAGATAGAAAGAGAAAAGTATTTCCCCGGATAGCCAAGTGCGTTTTCAACGTAAATTTTTAAATATATGTTATGTTGTTTTAAAAAAAGCATGTTTTAGAAAATTTATTATTTCTAAATGTTTAAATTCCAAAGTAAGTAGTTCAAATCTATTATCGTAGTAATTATGTAAAGGTGACTCGGTATTTTGTTTTAAAGAAGAAAATCTAATTTTATATTTTATAAAGTAACCTCATTTTAAATATTCTTAAAGTATATATTTTGAATAAGCATTAAAGTAATTTTTAATTTATATGTTTTAAAGGATATTTTATAATAAAGTGTTTTAAATTATTTTAAAAATCTAAAGTCTTTGTACTTGGTGATTTCAGTGGAAATAGAAAATATTTGGGAAATTTATTCTGTAAAAGGGAGATGGTTTGAAAACTGTTTCCAAAAAGGTTTGAAAGCGAAAATATATCTTGCAAAGATATTTTGAGGTTAATAAATAATTTGGTGAAATTATTTATGGTTGATGGTTGTTGTGAATGTTAATTGATAGTTAAATAGCCGACTATCAATATTGGACAATGCGCTGATCGTTTCGAAGAGACCAGGATCGGGATTAATTTCTCGAAAACCACTTCGATCTCGTTTGTACGTTTTCATGAGGAGACGAGTTCGAAGTCCAAGATGGAGCAGTGAAGTGCAAGGTCTAGTCGCTACTAATCTTGAGGTGATTCCAAAATGGATGTAGTAGGAGTAGTGCCTTCGGTTCCGTTCGAACCCGGGACGGACTTGTATGGATGAATGTTTTCAGAACATCGTCAAGTGGGCGATGAGCATTCCAAGGGATATGTTCCAGAAAGGTAACGCTTAGCCTCAAGCCTCATCAACCGGGAATGACTGAAAACCAGGGGTTATGCAGCAAGGCTAGGTGGGTAGCGCCCATCAGGGTGAGGTCATCCCTGTCTAGATGTCCCTTTTATTTCGGCTTAGTGGTGCGGTTGCTGATCCCAACCGTGGGGTGATCTTACTCGGGATTATACAGTAAGGGGTAGTCCCGTCTTGTGTTGCAGGGGGTCGGGAGTAATAATCGGTACGGTGATCTAGGACACATGTTGTGACAGGTGGTACCCTAATGCCTAGTCATTAGTTGGAAATCCATTCTCCCTACGTGCCTTTACGGTTTTGTTTGTATACCTATTTGCTAGAATTTAATAAATGTAACAATTTCGGCTATTTGAATAAGTATTTTTATATAGACACTATTATAATATCAGAGGATTTTATAAGAAATGTTTTAGCTATCGTAAGGTGAAAGCCAGACATGTTTATTTATGGCGTGGTCTTACGAGATGCTTTTGTTTTCAAAGGATTTTGAAACTTTAATAATAAATTTGAGTGTCGTTTTCTCACGCTGGTATTCCAGACGGACTCGGGTGTTATTTAACTATAATGCTCGGGTCAGACCGTGTATTATAGAATACATGATATGATGCTGCGGAGCTCAGGAGACGAGCTGGATGGCGATACGTACTTCCGTACATGATTATTATTCCGCTGTGTATTCAGTTTTGTAAGGTCAAGTTGTGATAACTGTCCAGTGGTGTGTATTATGGTTATTGAACTCTGATGATGTATTCTGATGATATAGTGTATAAACAAATATACTTGTTTTTGTGTAAAGATTAGTTATTATCTATTATATTTATTCCGCTGTGATGGTTAGATTCTGATGTTGTTTTCTAATTTCTTCTTCTACCTCTTCTTATTTAACCCAAATGGTTCGTATTTCTGTTCATCCTGAGTTGATTGATGTAGAATAATATTGACTCAAGGGGTACGGATTTGTGGATCGTCATATTTTATTTATTTTGAAAATTTGGGATTGCGGTTTGAAATGATATATACCCATAAATTTTAAATTATTACGGATTGAAATGATAAACATCTGTATCACTTGACCATAGGATAGAAAACTACATATAGGCACCGTTGGTCTGTTTTTTATTGTGATTTCTGGAGTTCTGAAAATATGTGTTTTAATAAAAATTGATTTTTTTTTAAATTTAATACAAAGATTTTTATTTTAGTGTATAACTTATTTTAAGATATGTAAACTATTTCTAGTATATAAACTATTATAATCTATCACCTATTTTTAAAATATAAACTATTTTAATATACATTATTTTAAATTTTGAAACAACTTTTAATACATATATTTTAATATATAACCTGTTTTAATATATAAACTATTTCTAATATATAAACTATTATAATCTATAGCCTATTTTTAAAGTATAAACCATTTTCTTGTATAATTATTCCAATATATAAACTACTTTCAATTCAAACTGTTTAAAGTTGGAACTGTTATGATTTAGACATAACTGATTTAAACGCGAATGTTTTGATATAATGGTTTAACATATTTTGCGGTTTTGATTTTGAAAATGAATATGATTTAAAGTGAATAATGATTTCGGAAGTGATATGATTTAATGTGAAAAATGATTCCGAAAGTGAATATGATTTTGAAAGTGATATGATTTTGAAGTGAATATGATTTCTAAGGTGATATAATTTGAAGGGAATATGATATTTTGATATCAATTATGAATCGGTTTTGAAAATGTAAAAGAACCAACCGATGTGAGATAAGCATTTGGTTGTTAAAGAGACCGGGATCGGATATTGTCTTGCTCTTTTTCCGATACCGAAAACCACTTTAACAACTGTGCACGTGGTGGAGAATCCAGAATAATGTAGGATGGTTTGGCGAACGCTACTAGAAAGAAGTAAAAGAATGATGATGGATAGCCTTGACTTTTGGGTCATAATTAAAATGGCTAAAATGAAAGCTATTTTGAGCCAAGCGGGGTCGCTCCCCCTATCGGGCACATTCCTTCGATACCATATTATTACTTTGTGATTGATTTGATGGCCACCCCTCAATTTGATTTTGGGAGTGTGTTCCAGGTGGGCGGTAGTAGCCGCTATGTGTTACCACCAGTTCGGGTGTGCAAAACGGTAGTGTCCTACCCTGTGCATTGCCTCGTGTGCCTTATCATATTTATCTTGATCGTGCCCACTACTAGTTTGGTTTGTATCATCTTATGGAGTCCTCACTGAGTAAACCACCGGTTTGGTGGAGCTTATAGTATCTATATAGACTATGGTATTTATATAAAAATGTGTTAAGGGGGATATGATAACGCCTTAATGCTACTTTAATATTTTACTTTACTATAGACATTATCTATGTAGTGTACTTTATTAAGTATGTAGATAGTTCCATGGATCCTAAAAGGATGGAAATGCCAAACATCCTTTAAGTTATATTGCATTTCATTTGGACATTTCACTTGAGTTGATTTACTTACATAAGAATGTTAATTCTGACTTGAGTGTTTTATGTTTTTCTTTATGCCCGGGTCAGCCTGAGCATCACAGCATTCGAGACTAACCTTTGGATCTTGGAGACTGGTTGGAGATTTATCTTTATCTATTCAGCTTTCAGTCATCTTGTTATTTCAGTTATTTCCAGTTATTTTTGTCGGTTGCTTATGTATTAGCATACTTCTATGTATTTAGGATTTCTGTTGTATTTTCTTTAGACTCTAATATTGTAGTAGCTTCATGAACTACCATTTATCTATTCCACTACGTATTGTTGTATTATTTTGTGTCTGTGATTCTGTTATTGCTTCATTTATTATATATGCTATGTTTTGCCGAATATAAAATCCGTTGTTTTGAGCAATTCGATTCAGACATGTGGTTTATTGTCGATTTGAATGGTTCAAAATAGTCGGTCGTTACAGTTGGTATCAAAGCTTTGGTTTAGGCAAAACTTAGCTTATGGAGTAAAACCTCATTAGAAATACCCTAAAATGACTAGAATCAATTATGAAACCATCCTTCCTTTCGAGCCTATCTTCTTTGTTAGGATTCTCTTTGATTAGGGTTCCTCTAAATTTGAATTTCTATTTTTGTTCTAAAATCCATTCTTGAATCATCCTAAAAGAGAGCGTATTTGTAGTGTCATAAAAATTGTTTTATATCGTACTGTTTATCTTGTTAAGTATGATTATATTTTATATATAAAAGTATAATTTACTAAAATTAGATAGTTAAATGATTTGGTTATTGGAAATGATAATGCTAGATTATCATTTATTTTTATGTTAACATTCCTAAACCGATAACTATTGTTGTATGTTATAAGGAGATGAAATTTTATAAACATGGTTTATAAATCTGATTTGCAAATGAAATAGAATTAAATTGTGGATTTGAGAATTTAATTTTCGATGCTTTTCAAAATTTGGTTTTCAAAGTTTAGAAAATAAATAAATAATATTAATATTATTTAAAAGTATTTTCAAGTAGAAATTATTTCCAAAAGAATTTTAAAAGAAGCAAGTCAGTATTCTCCTCTTATGTCGTCGGAAAATAATTTCGGTGATGACTGCAGCATCATGGACATTCATTTTCAAGTCTCAAAGTGGGGGAGACCACTTAGTAACTTTGTTACACTTTTGTTTTGATAATTGGATTTTGATTTGAATTTCTTAAGTATGATTTGATATACAAAAATATATATGCATATATTTATTTCAAAATGGTTCGAAGTGAAATCAGAAATTAAACTTTTAAGTTTATGTTAAGTAATGATTTTCAATTATTGAAATGAAGTAAAATTTATGAATAATTGGAGTGTCTAAAATGAGAAATGAAATTGAAACAACATGAAATAGTTGAACTAGCATAAAATTAATTTATATAATACTCAATTGCTTTCTAAAACATATATAACTTATCTGAATTGTTTAAAAAGTTAAAATGTTTACATGAATACGTAATTGAAGGGTATACAAGAGGAAACTTAAGTAATAAAATATTTAAACTAAATTTTGCTTAATAAAAATATTGTAAATAAAAGGTAAATTGTATAATGCTCAATTACATTTTGAAACATTTATAAAAACATACTAGGAAAAAACTGTGAATGTTAATGTGAACGTGTAATTAAATAGTATACAATATAAAATGTAAGTAATAAAATGTTCAAAATGAAATTTGTTAAGGAAAGTTATAAATAAAATTGAGTTGATGAATGTTATATACTTAATTTATGTTATAAGAAATGTTAAGTGAAATAAACTGAATGATAAAAAGAGAATACTATTTAAGTAAATGAATATGAACTTAAGAAACTAAACAAGTAATACATAAATTTATATTTTGTAAACTGTTTGTGATACAAAGGTAAATTACAAAGAATGGTTGAAACAGAATTATGAAGTGGAATTAACTTAAGTGAAGTCAAATGGATTAAATGAAATAAGTTGATTAAAATAGGATTTGTTTTGAAAAGTAAATGAATGAACTTAAGTTATAAAGAAAAGGCGAAGGTAAATAAATTATGAATGAAAATTAATTAAGTAGAGATGTAAGAACTATGGAATATATAAGTTATATAACTTGAAGCTTGAGAAAATAGGAAGTAAAAACTGAACAAGAATGTGGTTAAACATTTTGGATAGGCAAAAGAAAATATGGAATGTTGATATTAAACTTAAGTAAATTTGTAGAATGGTTAATTAAGTGATATTGACATTAAAGGAAATATACTATGTGAATAAAACAAAATAAAATAAAGGATCATGAATAAATTCGAATGTGAAAGAGAATAACAAAGATGATTGTAAATGAATGTAAATAAATAGGGTGAACATAATGAAAATTAATAATTGAATATAAGTTAATTGGACATAATAGAACGGAAATTAATGGAATGAAAATTCATTGAATATGAATAAGTAAGCATGAAAAAAAAATTGTAACGAATGTTAATAATTAGAAAGTAAATTAATTGAATGTAAACCAATTAAACGTGTATGAAACAAATGTAAATAATTGAAAAAATCAATTGAATGTAAATACATTAAATTGGAATCAATCAAATGCGAATACAGTGAATATTGATTGATTAAATAAAAATGGATTGAAGCTAAATTAGTTGAATGTAGATCAATTAAAATCGAATGAATTGAACATAAATCCATTGAATTATTAACAAGATGAATAATAATAAGTGAGTGTTAATCAATTAAGAAGTAAATAAGGTGAATGCAAATAAATTGGATATGTATGTAAATTAATTGAAAGTGAGTTAATTAGAATAATAATAATAAATAGAAGTTAATAAGTAATAAAAATGTATAATGTTGATACTCGAAAATGAAATTTATGTGGTTTTGAATTAGTTGTTGTATCTGGTACTATGCATTTCGAATCTATCTTATCTTTCTGTTTACTTCTATTCTCCTATCTTCGTTCCTTTTTTAGGATGAAAAGTTTTTTAGTGGGGGAGAGCGTAACGACTCGTAAATTCAAACAATTTTTAAAAGAAATATTAATTATAATTGTTGAATATAATTTGGTTAGGAATAAAAATTTGATGTTTTATTTATGAAATTTATTGATATGAACTGGAATAAATTTATTAAATAACGAATTCCGATAAGTTATATAAAGATGATAACATAGGTTTGAATGTAAATGGATGAGATTGTATGCGTACTTAATGGCATGAATTTGATAATAAAGGAAATTGTAAACGACGATAAAAGGGCATATTTATTTAAGGAAAATAAAATGCATGATTTAAATGGTATCGTACTAAGTTAAATTCAAATAACGGAATGAGGTAAAACAATTAATTGGTAAGTGATGAATATCTTTTGTCAATGCAATGAACGTTACAACTGTTTAATAATGACAGTAGAAGTTACAGATATATTAGTACCAATAAATTAGAAATTTATAACCACCATGTAATTTGAAATATATATATATTAAATTGATGGGCATTTAACCTTTTAAATACGATAAGGTGAAACAAATTAATATTGCATTAATTGATATTGCATCATTTAATTAAGATAAAGAGAAACAAATTAGAAGTGAATTAATTTACATTAAACTGAATTAATTGACATTAATTTACCAACATTCAATTTGGAAATTTAATATTGAATTTATGGACATTAAATCTTGTAATAAAGGAAAACAGATGGTAAGTGATTCATTCGATTTTAAATTATGTTATTTTGAATTAAATTGAGTTTTTAAAATTTGAATTTAAATAACAAATTTGTGATGTTGAGTGTTTTATTTAACCAAATTTAATAGAATAATTTTTTAAGAAATTTCAAATTTTGGTCAAACTTAGTCAAAATTTAATCTTTGTTTGAAAATTTTAAATTTTAATTTTAAAATTTTATTCTTTTGGTATGATATTAAACTGAATTCTAATCTCCTCTCCACTTTTCGTTTGGTCAAAATCAATTTTTTATTGCTATAAAAATATGAATTACTATGAAAAATTGACATGAATTTTCAGTGTTTAGTTGTGTTTTATTTGGCTAAGGCATGTTGGGTTTGTTTGGTCTAATGGGCCTCGGTTAACCAAAAGACTCTACTTATACTAAGGTTATGTGACCATTCTTTTGCCTATGAACTTATGTTTTTTATCTGGCTGAACATCTATGTATATAATTATTCTCCTGAGAAACGTTCTCTTCACACTTCTTCCTCCTCAAAATCTACAGAGAACTCTAGATATAAAAACTCCAAAAAAAACCTCACAAATCGAAACTCCTTTCCTACTCTCCTTCTACCCTTCCTTCCTCCACTATAGCCGCCGCCCTCTCCACCATCTCCAAGGCCGTCTCTTCGGTCATCATCCACCAATGCAAGGCCGAAAACCTTGCCTTTTTCCTAGACATAGCCGAACCCAAAACCACCACCAAACCCATCCATTTTTCCACCAT
This sequence comes from Allium cepa, assembly GCA_030765085.1. Taxonomy (NCBI): domain Eukaryota; kingdom Viridiplantae; phylum Streptophyta; class Magnoliopsida; order Asparagales; family Amaryllidaceae; genus Allium; species Allium cepa. The sequence goes on from CM060938.1 coordinate 807,905,332, forward strand.
CTCCTCCTCTTGCATAGTCGTACACAATCCTCCACCTAACTCCTATAGGCCGCACCCGAACCCATCCAAAACGCATTTGGCCGAACTCTATTTTAACCCTAGGCCAAGCCCCCTTTAGCCCATCTTCTTCTCTTATTATAAAAAAAGCAAAAGTTATATATTTAGATATATAATTTGTGGCCAATTCAAGTCCGCTTTGTTTTGCTTTGGATTTCGTGATTCAAATCCATAGTTTTGTGTTGTCAAAATTCTTTAACCTCGAAAGGTGAGCTATTCACTCAGATTGATATTCTTATGCTAAGTGAATGAATATCAATTGATATGTTATCGGAATGTTGCAATAGTTTGGATTTTGCGTAGTTTATATATGATTTTAATATGATATATGTTAACATATGTTCACTTATGATTTTGACATGATATGGTATTTGATAATATGTTGTTCATTTATAAAACTAGATGTGATGATTTGCATTGTTGAAAAGAAAAAAAAGTTATACTGATTAAAGGTTGTCACGCATGTTATGAAAAATATCACTTTTATTGTATGTTAATAAAACAATATGTCAAAGAGAAAAAGAAAAAAATAAAATAAAAAAGAATAAAATTTATATGCATGTATGTGTTATGTTTATAATATACGAAATCGCCAAGTGTTATGCTAGAAATGATTGAATATTATGTCATGTTATGATAATATATAAACTACTTTCAATATTCCAATATATTATGTCATGAAATGATTGTATAACTATTCCAATATATAAACTACTTTCAATATTCAACTGTTTAAAGTTGAAACTATTACGATTTAGATATAATTGATTTAAACGCGAATATTTTGATATGATGGTTTAACCTATTTTGCGGTTTTGGTTTTGAAAATGAATATGATTTAATGTGAATAATGAGTCATATGATTTAAAGTGAAAAATGATTTCGAAAGCGAATATGTTTTCGAAAATGGCATGATTTTGAAGTGAATAAGATATTTTGATATCAATTATGAATCAGTTTTGAAAATGTAATAGAACCAACCGGTGTGACATAAGCGTTTGGTTGTTAAAGAAACTGGGATAGGATATTATCATATTATCTGTCAATACCGGAAACCACTTTAACAACTGTACACGGTGTGGAGAATCCAGAATGAAGTAGGATGGCTTGGCTAACGCTGCTGGAATAAAATAAAAGAGCGATAACGGATAGCCTTGACTTTCGGATCATAATCAAAATTACTAAAACAGAAGCTATATCGGGTCATGTGGGGTTGCTTTCCCTATCGGACACATTTCTTCGATACCATATTATTACTTTGTGATTGATTTGGTGGCTCCTCCTCGATTTGATTTTGGGAGTGTGTTCCGAGATAGGCGGTAGTAACTGTTATGCATTACTACCAATCGGGAGTGCAAAACGATAGTATCCTACCCTGAGCATTGTCTCGCGTGCCTTGTCATATTTATCTTGATCACGCACACTACAAGTTTGGTTTGTATCGTCCTATGAAGTGCTCATTGAGTAAACCACCGGTTTGGTGGAGCTTACAGTATCTGTATAGACTACGGTATTTATATAAAAATATGTTAAGAGGGATATGTGTAACGCCTTAAATCTACTTTAATATTTTACATTACTGTAGACATTATATATGTAGCGTACTTTATTATGTATGTGGATAGTTCCACAGATCCTTAAAGAATGGAAGTCCCAAACATCTTTTAAGTTATATTGCATTTCGTTTAGACATTTCACTTGAGTTGATTTACTTACATAAAAATGTTAATCCTGACTCGAGTGTTTTGTGTTTCGCTTTATGCTCAGGTCAGCCTGAGTATCACAGCATTCGAGACTAACCTTTGGAGCTTGGAGAATAGTTGGAGATTTATCTTTATCTATTCAGCTTTCAGTCATCTTGTTATTTCAGTTATTTATGTTCAGACTTTGTCGATTGCTTATGTATTAGCATACTTCTATGTATTTAGGATTTCTGTTGTATTTGTGTTAGTCTATGATGTTTTAGTAGCTTAGTGAACTACTATTTATTTATTCCGTCGTGTATTGTTGTATTACTCTGTATTTATGATTCTGTGATTGATATATATACTGTATTTCTAAGTTTTGCCAAATATAAATAACAATTTGTTGTTTTGAGCAATTCAAGTATGACATATGTAGTATATTGTCGATTTGAATGGTTCAAATTAGATGGCGTTACAGGTTTTGTCAAATAAGTTGTATATGTAAAACAACCACACTTTTTGAAGATGAAAAACTACCGCTATAACAAAAAGACCATATGCTAGGGCCAAAAAAACGCTATTAAGCCTATAATAGCCGTTTGACAAATGTCATATATTGACATGTTATTAAAAACAGTGGATAATTTATAGCGTCAAAAAAGCGCTAAAAAGTTTGTAGATCATAGTGTAGACAATCCACTATATTAAATATAGTATAGCGACAAAATGTGTTATTGATTACTAACATAGTGCCATAAGTCCGCTATAAATAACATTAATAGCCGCAAATATATATCGTTTTTCTTTAATATAGTACTAATAATCCCCACTAAAAAAATTAATAGCAAATTATAAGCGCTATATATGGGCATGTTAATGTAGATGCTAACTTTTCACAGCACCAATATGCTGCATAAATATTTAGGTACAAAGCGCTTATACTCTGTTATGATATGTTCTGTTATAGCGGTTATAGACCTATGATTCAACATTATTTATAGCGCTTATTATAATACAGTAGCGCTTTTTATATTATGGACTTGTAATACTGATAGAATTAATAGCGGTCATTTGACGCTATTAAATATTTATAGCAGTTTTCAAGCGTGATGGTTTCTTCTCACGGTTCTAATGTTTTCTGCATTCTATTTATAAACTACAGCATTCAATACCAATATCAAAATGCACAATAATAATCTTTTTAAACATAAAATCATTTAAATAACGCAAGAATCATAAAAGATAATAAACATAGAGATGCAACACTTACATTAAATATATCAAATATTCATACACATAATATCTTATAGTTTAAACCACATAAACCAAAACGTAGTAGCAAATGTTTTAAGCATGTCCTAAAATTAGTAGCAAAATTTCACAAAAAACAAGCACATACTTTGTTATTTACGTTAAAAAAAGCATCCCATAACTTTTAGATCCTTCTTCTTTCGTACACCCGCAAATGAGATAAATATTTACATTAGGAACAAATATGAATAAAACACTGATAAAATTTTAGTTTTAAACAACACAGTGCACTGTGTGTGTGTTTGATAAACATTTGATTAACCTTTGCTGATTACAAATCATGAGCAGGTGAACATGTATTGAGCAAGAGTGGTGTCGATCATGTATTGAGCAAAATAAACATCAAATACTAAACATAGAAACCTACAAGGATAAAATATGAGCAACATTTCAAGTTGGATCAAACTACCGTGCAGAAGAATGAACAACATTACAAGACTGGAATGTGAGTAACATAAACACAAGACTGAATTGCAGAGCAACATAATATACACACGCGCGCTTTTACAGATACACACACACACATACATACATACATACATACATATACATACATACATACATATACATATATACATATATAGGCCAAAATGTTGTTAGGAAACCTGGCTTCGTTGAACAAGTCCTTTTGCTTATGTGTTTGTTTGTTTTATGTTAAATAAGCCCTGGTCTGTAGGGTGTAACTTTGATTTATTCTTTCCCTAAACTTAGCCATGTATTATGTACTAGTGGTTGCATGTGTTGCATTCCTTTCTGTTTTGTACCAGCTCTATATAAGCCTTCTTTTAAGTTGATGAATGATCAAGCTTTAAAGCTATTAGCAGGCTACTCTATTTCAGATTTAACAGTGGTATCAGAGCCACATAACAAGGCTTGATCTGAGTGAAAAAAAAGGGAAAGGAAGAGAGATGGCTGAAGGAAACAACCTTTTAAGCATTCCAAGGTTTGATGGCGACTATGATCACTGGTCGATGTTAATGGAAAACTTGTTGCGATCAAAGGAGTACTGGAGCATTATCGAGAATAGTTATACCGAGCCAGCTGCTGCAGAAGTGCTAACTGCTGCTCAACGGAAATTTTTGGAAGATCAGAAGCTGAAGGATTTGAAAGCAAAAAATTATCTATTTCAGTCTATTGACAAATCTATTTTGAAGACCATCATTCAGAAAGATACCTCCAAACAGCTATGGGACTCCATGAAGAGAAAATATCAAGGGAGTGTTCGAGTTAAACGAGCTCAACTTCAGACACTTCGTAGAGAATTTGAACTCTTGGAAATGAAGATTGGTGAGTCTGTGAATGATTACTTCTCTAGAGTGATGATGGTAGCAAATGATATGAGAAATGCCGGAGAAAACATGCAAGATGTGAAAATAGTTGAAAAAATCTTGCGCACTCTTACTGAAAGGTTCAATTACATAGTGTGCTCTATAGAGGAGTCGAAAGACATTGATAGTCTTTCAGTGGATGAGTTGTAGAGCTCATTATTGGTTCATGAACAGAAATTTCGGAAAAACAGCATGGAAGACCAAGTTCTAAAAGTGACGGGAGGTGAAAAGCATGAAACAAAGGAAGAAGGAAGATTTGGTGAAAGAGGCAGAGGACGTGGAAATTTCAAAGGAAGAGGAAGGGGTCGAGGAAGAACTTTCAACAAAGCTATGGTGGAATGCTACAAATGCCACAAGTTGGGTCATTTTCAATACGAATGTCCTAGTCATGCCCAGTATGCTGAGCTAGAAGAAGATCAAGAGATGGTACTCATGTCTTACATTGAGACACAGAATTGCAAAAGAGGAGAAGTGTGGTTCTTAGATTCGGGTTGTAGTAACCACATGACTGGAGACAAGAAATGGTTCATTAAGCTCGATCAGTCTTTCAAGCACTCTGTAAAGTTAGGAAACAACTCAAAGATGGCTGTCATGGGAAAAGGAAATGTTAGAATACATGTTGAAGGTAGAACTCATGTGATCACTGAGGTATCTTACATTCCCGATCTCAAGAACAATTTGCTTAGCATTGGGCAACTTCAAGAGAAAAGTTTATCAATTTTGATTCAGCATAATGTTTGCAAAGTCTATCATCCAATAACGGGGCTGATTATGGAAACAAATATGTCTGTAAATAGAATGTTTATGTTGTTTGCTTCTATGCCTACTAATGCTCAGAGTTCAACTTGCTTTCAAGCATCATCAGATGATTTAACAAACTTATGGCACCAGAGATTCGTCCATCTTAACATGAAAGGGCTGCGGACATTGGCATATAGAAAGATGGTCAGAGGCTTACCAATCTTGAAGGCTAGTCCCAAGTTATGTACTTATTGTGTAGTAGGGAAGCAAAATCGTGATCCTTTTCCCAAGAAAACTTCGTGGAGAGCTTCTCAACCATTAGAACTCGTGCATTCAGACATTTGTGGCCCGATTACTCCAGAATCTAATAGCCATAAAAGGTACGTAATTACATTTATTGATGATTATAGTCGAAAAATGTGGACATATCTCTTGCATGATAAGTCAGAAGCATTCACTGTTTTTAAAAGTTTTAAAAGCATGGTAGAAAAGGAGACAGGGAATTATATTTGCTGTCTACGTACTGATCGAGGTGGGGAGTTCACTTCATCCGAGTTCAACAATTTTTGTAGTTCAAATGGGATCGTTAGACAACTCACTACAGCTTATTCTCCACAACAAAATGGAGTCGCAGAGAGAAGAAATCGTACCTTAATGAACATGGTACGATGTATGTTGGTTGCAAGCGAGGTTCCAAAAGAATACTGGCCAGAAGCAGTAAATTGGGCAGTGCATGTGCTCAATAGATGTCCTACATCAGCAGTACAAGATAAAACACCACAAGAAGCATGGAATGGAATCAAACCATCGGTGGAGTACTTCAAAGTATTCGGATGTATAGGACACGTCCACATACCCGAAGTCAAAAGAAAAAAACTTGATGATAAAAGCTTCAAATGTGTGTTTTTGGGGGTCAGTGAAGAATCTAAAGCCTTTCGAATGTATAACCCAGTTTCCAAAAAGATTGTTATAAGTCGAGATGTGGTTTTTGCAGAAGAAGAAAAATGAAACTGGGATAGACCAAGTAAAGAAGCTGATTGTGATGTTCTTAAATTAGGAAATGAAGAAGAAGAAAATAAGGAAGAAACTAAGGATAAAGAAGACAATGAAACAAATAGTATAACTCAATCAGCAACAACTAATATGAGAAGTCCAGTTCAAGGGAGGACAAGGAAAATACCAGCATGGATGGAGGACTATGTAAGCGGGGAAGGATTATCTGAAGAAGAAGATGAAGTGCAGCAGCTAGCTATGGAAATGCAGCAACTTGCTATGTTTACATCAAGTGATCCAACAACTTTTGATGAGGCTGCTGAGAGTCCAACATGGAGAGCAGCTATGGATCAAGAAATTCAAGCTATTGAGAAGAATGGTACGTGGGAACTAACCGAACTGCCGAAAGGAGCAAAGAAAATTGGTGTTAAATGGATTTTTAAGACCAAGTTGAACGAGAAAGGAGAAGTGGATAAATGCAAGGCACGACTCGTAGCAAAGGGATATACACAGCAAGTTGGCATCGATTACACTGAAGTGTTTGCTCCTGTAGCACGTTGGGACACTATTCGACTGATACTTGCACTTGCAGCTAATCAAGGCTGGAAAGTATACCAACTCGATGTCAAAAGTGCATTCCTGCACGGTGAGATCAACGAAGAAGTATTTGTGGAGCAACCACAAGGTTATGAGGTGAAAGGTGAAGAAAACAAAGTATACAAGTTAAAGAAAGCACTATATGGGCTTAAACAAGCTCCGCGAGCCTGGTTTAGTAAGATTGAGTCCTATTTCATCAATGAGGGGTTTGAAAGGTGCCAAAGTGACTACACGCTTTTCACAAAACGAAGTGCAAATGCAGATATTCTTATAATAAGTTTATATGTAGACGATCTTATTTTCACAGGAAATAATCAGCAAATGTTCACAAAGTTCAAGCGTTCGATGATGGAAGAGTTCGACATGTCCGATCTCGGATGCATGAAGTATTTTCTTGGAGTGGAGGTGGTGCAAAATTCTGTTGGGATTTTTATAAATCAAAGGAAATATGCAAATCAGGTACTTGAAAGATTCAAAATGGAGAATTGTAAACCCGTAAAGAATCCTATTGTTCCTGGATGTAGACTTGCTAAAGATGAAGTTGGGACAAAAGTTGATTCCACCAAGCAAATGGTGGGCAGTCTCATGTACTTGACTGTCACCAGACCAGACCTTAAGTATGTAGTGAGCTTGATAGCTCGTTTCATGGAGGCACCGACTGTGATACATCAACAAGCTTTGAAAAGAGTGTTTCGATACTTGAAGGGAACAACTGAGCTTGGAATATTCTACAAGAAAGGAGGAGAAAAACTGATTGCTTATTCAGACAGCGACTATGCTGGGGATCTTGATGGTCGTAGAAGCACCTCTGGCTACGTCTTTACAATGAGCTCAGGAGCTGTAGCATGGAGTTCTAAGAAGCAACAGATCGTGTCACTTTCCACCACCGAAGCAGAGTTCATTGCTGCTGCTACTTGTGCTTGCCAAAGTGTGTGGATGCAGCGAGTTCTTGAAAGACTTGGGCTTGAGAGATGTAAGTGCACTATATTCTGTGATAACAATTCAACCATTAAACTCTCAAAAAATCCGGTTATGCATGGTAGAAGTAAACATATCGATATCCGATTCCATTTTCTTCGAGATCTAGTTAATGATGGAGTGGTGGAGCTGGTGCATTGTGGCTCAAAGGATCAGTTGGCTGACATTATGACAAAACCTTTGAAGTTGGAGCTGTTCTTGAAGATGAGAGAGAGACTTGGAGTGTGCAGTGCTAAAGAGTAAACTGACTGTATGAATACAACTCAGTTTAAGGGAGGAGTTGTTAGGAAACCTGGCTTCGTTGAACAAGTCCTTTTGCTTATGTGTTTGTTTGTTTTATGTTAAATAAGCCCTGGTCTGTAGGGTGTAACTTTGATTTATTCTTTCCCTAAACTTAGCCACGTATTATGTACTAGTGGTTGCATGTGTTGCATTCCTTTCTGTTTTGTACCGGCTCTATATAAGCCTTCTTTTAAGTTGATGAATGATCAAGCTTTAAAGCTATTAGCAGGCTACTCTATTTCAGATTTAACAAATGTTATCATAAAAGAATGAAAAATGATGCAAAAAGCAACAAATGAAGATTGATCCATCCACATAAGACTTTTTTTGGGGCCATTTTTGGATCATCCCAGTATTGCACTTTCAACTTTCCTTTCTCTATTAATTTTCGCCTGTATTATTGAATATCAAAGTTGAATATTAAAATCAAGTGATGATACTTTTATTCAAACAAATTTAATGACCAGTTAAGTTGTTTCAATTTTGTTTCATAGTGAATGATTATGTGATCATTTGATGTACATTTCTCCAACTAAAACTGGTCTGGAACACAGTAATAGAATCATTTGATTCCATCTTTGATGACTATTAAGATGATGTGATAATCAATTCTAGTTTTAGAAAGATGGTTTCATTAAGTAACATGCTTATTAATTTTTTATATCTATCTTTTGTCAGTAAGTTTGAATAAGACGTACATTGTGTACATATGTAGATTGAGTTCCCACTCAAGTCGTAAGAAAATGATGTAAATATAAGTTGACTATGACTAAAAAAGACAAATGATCACGTATTTGTAGTTAATTTACAAGAACAACACATTTAGTTCCGAGCTGCTGAGTTGGGCCAGCATTCAGCAATATAGGTTTCACCAATATTTAAGTTCTAATTATAATTCAAACTCAGAGGTAATTTATGAATATAATTTTAAACATTGACTTAATGCTTTATAGACTTATATTTTTGTTTTTAGTTTCTGTTTTAATTTTCTAGCTTAAAATCTATTCTATGAAACCGAAACCTGTAAATATTGAAACCTTGAACGTTTTAATAATTTATGAGCCCTTCCCATGCTCCTAAATTTCGATGAAAACTTCCAGATGATATTACATTTTATAAGATTGAAATGCTCCCGCCTTGGTTATAGCATCAAATGGTAATTTATGGAACTATGCATCTTCTCTAAACTAGAAAACGTTTATACCAGGTATTTACTCTACTTATTTTCGATCAAACATGTCCAGTTTCAGTAAACGATTAAAAGGGGTCTCCATATTTGAAGTTTTAAAAGTCTAAACTCCAACCCACAACAACGGTCAAGCACTGCAAATTCCAAACTCCAACCCACAACCCTCCATCTATAATGAACTTGAACTATTCGCACTTAGTCTAAAGAGACATGCTAGTACTATTGGGTCTTATTTGATTTTATTTCCACGTTTTGTCGCCGAACGATGCTGGTTTTATTATTTCCTTGGTTCCATAAAACAATAAGACTATTCAGAACCAGATAGTAGACCATCAGTTCTAAAAGCAAAATAATTTTCCAAACGTTCTTTTAATACTTAGTCCAACATGTTAGAGAGAGGTTGTCAGGTTAGGGACAGAACAATATGTTAAAAAGTAAAAATTCAAGGGTTTCGGTATTTGTTAATTTTCCGCTTGACAAAATGCCTTAACACCCAACCAGCATGTGGGTACTTCTTCATCACTATCCAACTTGCAATCGCAGAACCAGCCCATCACTACCCACACACCCAAAAATCTTCAACGGACCACAATCAATACCACCAACAACCACCACGTGGAAACACCTATCACCGCCTTCCCGAACCACCAACTGCCATCCCGACATCAGGCCATGCACTCGTGTGTGTACATTAACTAAAGGATTATACTTATCCAAGGTAGATATATAAGTTTGGAAACAAAGTAGATTATGCTTACTGAAAATTCATGTCATTACAACGCACGAAGCAGGCCAAGCTACTATAGAACCAATGGCGTCTTCCATGTACTATAATTCAGATGTTTGTCTCCAAAGCATTGCAGTTGGCTCTTTGACAATCTCTACCCAAACTTTAACTACATTTGTTCCTAGCGGTTTAATATGGACCAGTGCTTTTGGATCAATTGACTTTACACGTCCTAAAACAACTATTTCCCCCTTTTTCGATAAATCCATCAGCTTGCATATATTGTTAGTTCTTAAATTTGTCGTATGCATATTAACAAAAGGGATATGTTGTAGTTGGTTTATGTTGACAAAATATATTGATTAATCATTGTCAAATCATAATTTAAAAGATATGCCAGTGCATAAAAATCAATTACCATAAATGTTTGCACTATCGCCTGAGGCGTAGGAAATACTGGAAAGTTAACATTCTCAACAACTACTTGGGACTCAGGCCATGTTACCGTCCTACTGACAGCTTCTTCAACACGTATCATACCAGGGGCCAGCCTCCACAAAAAAACATTTTTTTTCATTGGATTATCTATCCAAACAATCATGGCAAATGGTCCTAAAGGAAGATCATTAATAATTTCATTTGAGTCACTCGAGTGTAATCGCCCTTCAGCCACTAATTCTTTGCTCCCTCTCCAATCATAAGTCTTGCATTTGCATTCTAAGTTGCCACTTTTATTCTATTAGAGACAAAATTATTTATCAATAAAATAGTATATTTTAAAATAGTATGTTAATTACTAAAGAAAAATGTTTACCACGTCCTCCTCTTCTTCAAGGTGATCACTTGGATGTAAAACAACTTTATTCGTTGGCCATGACACTATATCATCCTTTGCTTCACCAATAAGCACAAAACTAGATGTAGGCCTCCACAAAAGAAATCTGGCTATTTTAGTAAGTCTATTAGAATTACCATCGCATCCGATCCTATTGACAAGCTTGTTTGGATCCTTCGACAAGACTCTTCCTTCGGCAATAATTTGTTCATTCCCTCGCCAGTCCAATAAATCATATTTTTGAAGTTTTTTATCATACTTGCAATATAATTAATCAAAGGAATAATATATTAATTACAGAAAAAATAAAAATAAAAATGATTGAGGCCAACAATACAACGTACATGAAGTGTGTTTACTTCTGTCCAACTGCCTCTACTCTGCAAAACCAACAAAATAAATTGCTATAACATTAGTTTACCATTCAAAGCTCAATTATAATAACATGAACACAATCTTAAGAACAATTAGCAAATATTGGCTTCAACCCTTAGTAGACAAGAGACATCTTACCTGATTTTTCATCATCACGAGAAAATTCTGCTCCAACTCCAAAAAAATTCTTTCAAGTTGCATTGTTTACTTATCCTTAACCTGTGCTAAAGTAGCCCTGGTGATGTTCATATTCCTTCTCATTGCTCCTAATCGACCTGGTCTATCTTGTCCCAGTACTTGAGGAAGTGCATCTTCTTTGAAATTGGTTGTCGAGCTCGATTGTGAAACACTTTCAACTTGTTTAACCTTGCCTGCAACATTTTCATAACAAGTGTTAATATTCTTAGAAATAAGAACACAATATTATCGTATCATTGATATCTTTTAAAAAAATAAAACGATAAATTTAGATGGTGCAATGGAACTTTTAAATTTCAATCATGGAATAAGGATTTCCTTTTTCTTTTTATGATTCATATTCATCGATGATGTGTACTGACACCACATATGGACAAGCTTTTCCGCTTTTCACACAAAATCCTACAAAATTTTCATAGGCTGAAAAGTCATTTATTGTCTATAGTAAAATTGCTCCTAAATTGAAAATGATTCTACTAACCGCATCATAAATATCAATTCCAATATTCCACAAATGATTGAAGTCTTCTATCAATGGCACCAAATATACACAATATCGTTTCTGGGTTGTTTTGAACTAGGAATTAGTAACGTTATCATAATATTTTCTTTTTTCATACACAACATATGTGAGAGATTATATGTCATAAGCATGACTGGCCAGCAACTATATTTGAAGCTCATCGAACCAAATGGATTGACACCGTCTATAGCAAGACCAAGTATGAGATTGCGTGGATTGAATGAAAATGATTTCCACCTCTCATCCACTACATTCCATATTCCATGTTGCAGAATCTACAGGGTGATGCATTTTTTCATCACTACTTTTATTATTGAAATGCCACCTTAGATCTTCTGCTATTTTTGAGATCTATACATTCTTCTAATTCTTGAAATGATTGAAAAGTATCTCAATACTTTGCTGAAACTCCATGCATAATCACCTTTGAGTCCTCATTTATCTTCAATCTTGAAGAGTTACATTTTGAACAACTATCTAAATCTTGGTTCTCATTTCTAAAAAGGCAATACTCATTATTACAAGCATGAATTTTTCGAATCCCGTGTCGAATACTTTGAGGAATTTCTTTACATCATATAAAGTCTTAGAAAGTACATTATTCTTTGGCAACAACAACTGTAACAAGACCAAAAGCTTATCAAAACCATTATCGGATAATCAAGTCTCACGTTTAGATTGTACAAAGCAATTATGCCAAATGGCTTAGTTTGATCTATACAATCCAGATACAAGGGGGTTTCTGCATCTTCCAAATTTTTAACTAAATCATCCTCCCGTTTTTTCACATCCTCCTCTTTACCATTAAGGAAAAAAGTAGTATTCTAAAAATCTCCATCTTCATACTGAATGGCTTTAAGTAAGTCATATGTATTATCCAACTTGATTCCGTTGCCTATTGACTTGTTTACCGCAATTATACCACCTACTGCTCTTGTACTTCAGATCCGTCCCTCTTATAATCAAATGTTCAACGATAATGTCATCATGATGTTGACTAAGATTCCGACAATCTACACAAGGGCATAAAAGTTTCTCTACATTTTTTAACTTTCTCATTACAGCATTAACAAAACACATAGACCCTTGCTCGTACTCCTTAGTTGCTCTTTAATGAAAAAATATAAAAAAAACATAAATATTAATATTTAATATCAAATATTTTTTATTTTTGAAATTAAACATGATTTAAAATATTGTATTACCTATTTACCTGTGTAAATGAACCCAACCGTTTTCTGTCGGCGTATATAATACGGAAAAAAGCAAGTTCTAGAATACGAAGCATATGCATCAATAATCAAATAAAATATTAAAATAATACATGTTGATAAAGCAGAACAAGGAATTAGTTGGTAGGATTAGTCCAGAGCAAGGAAAAATGCTTCTAGATGAAACCGGAATATAAACTGCAATGTTTTGTGATAAGTAAAAAAAAATGAAGAAACCAACCAACGGTTAAATAATAGAAAGTTTATATCGCTACCGCTATTCCCCTGAGAGAATAATTCAAATGTATAATCATTAAATATAAAACATACAATCATATAATTTTAATCATGAACATATAATCATTCGATGTAATTAAATGCATTTTAATTCTAATTATTAAAATATAGCAAAACACCCTTGTTAGAAGGTTCTTAATTTGCTTCCGCAGGTACACAAGTAGCATATCTATCCACTAGGTTTGAACTACATCAGTGATGCAGCGCTCACCTTAGGTCGCGTACGACCTAACTCCAAAATCGTCGAAGAATTGAATCGCGAACGATCTATGCCATCTCCAGTATCCTCCTCCTCCTTAGGTCGCGTACGACCTAGCCCCAAGGTCGCGAACGAGCAGAGCTCCGACCTATTCCTAAGCCGCGAACTCCAAAGTCGTGAATTCCAAAGTCGCGAACTCCGGCATCTCTTCCTTAGGTCGCTCCACCTCCTAGGTCGTCTCGCTATTCCAGATCCAACCCGCGAACGACCTATTCCCCACCGCATCAAAGCCCTAGGTCGCGAGCGAGCAGCGACTCCCATTATGTCGCAAAGTCTCCCAGTAGGTCGCGAAGCTACCTTTCTAGGTCGCTGCCGTACTTCTCTTAGCTCGCGTGAAGATTATTAGCTCACGTGAAGATTATAGGTCGCTGCCTTTTGATTTGGGAGCTGCTACTTTGAAGTGAATATGTCGTTTGAGTCGTGTTTTGTATTCTTAGGTCGTACTGTGTATTTTAGGTCGTGCTGAAGTATGTAATGTTAGGTCGAGATATTTTTAGGTCGTGTACGACCTATGCTATGTTGTAGCGTGTGTGGTTGCAAACATCTATAAATATCGGGTCGAGTGCTCATTTGTAGGTGGTTGAATTTTGAATAAAATTTGGTTTGTGATTTGTCCCTCCATTTAAATTGGTAGTTGAGTGTTATCTCCTATCTCCACTTTCGGTATTCGAGTGTGCTCTAATCAACGATTGCTGAAGCCAATTCACGGAATCAAGTGCGCTTGATCAAAGTTCGAAGAATTGTAGATCTTCTTTCATGGTATCGTGCACGATCAACGTGTCGAAGATTGCTAGAACCCGGTATCTTCGTGATCAACGGATTTGGGCATTTGGGTATTCTTAAATCCATCGATTTATCATCGATTCACCGATTATTTCCGCTAATCGTGTGAGATCCTGGACGGATTCGATTTACATCGTCGAATTCGCTTCCTACGCTGCGTCAATCAGTCAACAGTTGGAAAAAAGAAGGCGTATAGATTGTTGAATTTGTGATTACAAAATGATGAAAATAGGTGGCAGGGAGAAAAATCTGAAGTAAGAATGGAAACTAGTTATCTTGTGCATGTGCTGTTTGTATTTTAGGTTTTCTGATTTTGTTTTGTCATGTGTATTTTCATATTAATTTGTCTATAAGAAGATTAAGCTCTTAGTTTGATTGAGTGAGTTATATATGTTTATAACTATTTCTTGCAATTTCATATTATGTCAATGATGTTGGAGACAAAGTTCTTGCAGTCTTCTATCAGCCTCATCAATTCCATCTACTTTGCATCGTAAATCACATTCATGCAAAAAGATGCTAAGTAGTCTATAAGCATTACATTTTTGGGTAGTGAAACATATTTTAAAATTGAAACATATAGCCATTAACACAGAGTTGCAGATGTTGCATGATAAATAGTAACATACGTATTCGGTTCTAACATCAATAATTTCACATACGAAACAAAATTCCTTTCTTTATAAAGTGCATATTTTTATTATTTAAGTCAGTCCTATGATGTGTAGCTATGTTTCTAAACTGACATTTGGGGTTAATAGTGTTTGAATTAAAATAATAACCTCATATTTGCAAAAAAATATGAAATATGGAATAAGAAAAAGTCAATAGTCCAATCTTCTGCACATATACAAAGAAGCACTTAATGTAAACCATGTTCTGAATAGAATTTTTCAAGTGACGTTTGTTACTAGTGAGATAGTTAATCAAACTTGCTTCAAAATTATCCATAAGCATAAGTTTCATGTGCATCTATATTTGAATCAAATTAAAAATGCTTAACAAGATGATTGGTTTCAAGAAGTTCAAGAACAAAAAAATTAAAAATGACTCGAAGTAATAACAAGGAAGCTGCAGGGTTTGCTCGAAGATGACATGGTTATTAAATCATATGTATTTGGCACAGACTTGATCAAGAAGCAACAGTTTATAATAAGAAATAATTGCAATGATTTACAATTTCACCAGAATTTGACAATATGATTCAGCAAGAATTTACTAGGAATAGTTTAAAAGGTCCTAAACTTCTTAAACTGTAAAATTAGTAAAAGAAATTGAACTTACAAGCTACTGATTTATTACAGACAAATCAATGAACCAAGATTATCAACTAAACTTTAAGAATTATCCAGAATAGAAAAAAGGAAAAATCAAGAACTGAACTAATTTGCAAGATTGAACTAAGTTGGGTAAAATCAGAGACATTATATCAGTCAATTGAATCAACAAGAAGGATTGATTAACAGTACTAAACTTGATAGGAAATAAGAAAATAAGTGGGAATTTGAACTTAAAGAAAATGAAAACTGAAGTTAATCTGCTAACTAAAGGAATGAAAATGCAGCAAGAATTAGATTGCAAATAAAGATAAAGAACAGCGAATTACAAAATGAACAATTATAAGGAAACTGGAACAACTATAAGCAAGAATTGGTACTAACAGAGCAATGTAACTCATCAATATCATAACATGAAGGAGTGAGCAGCAGAATGTAGAAGACAATTAATCATAAGATGAACATAAATGCAATATTATTTAGAATTCTTCACACTGTTACAAACCCTTATCATCAGTATTTATAGACATTTACAACATATAACTTGGCCCAATTACAATCTAAACTCTTATGATACAAGCAACACAGTGCTATGCCAAGCACTACTAAAATTACAAAGCCCATTAACATATACACACTGATATGCTTCCCAGGTTTTTTCCATGCTTCCTTCTGATGCACCATTATTACTCTTCTATCACTGTTGCCTTATTCCGTGAACAAAATTCAGTTGCAACCTCTTCTCCTCTCTTAACCTTCTCACAGCAGCCTTCGTTTAGCATAGTGATCAGGCTATGGTTGTTACATCTCCCTTGCACTTTAAGAACAGACCTTGTCTCAAGGTCTAGCGTAGGAAATCTCTCTATCATTGGCTAATAATCTTCCCAAGTAGCTTCTTCTTCAGGCCTGTCCTTCCACTTAACTAAAATTTGTACCACCACAGTATTATTTCGAGGAACCATTCTTTCGATCAAGTATCTTCTCCAGTTGTTCAACTATCTCTTCTGTAAAACTGGGTATGCCATCCTGGAAGACCACCGTATCTCCTACCTTCTTTTTCAATTGCGAGATATGAAACACAGGAATTCGAGTATTCTCAGGGAGTTGAAGTCTATAAGCTACAGATCCTATCTTTTCTATGATCTGATAAGGACCATAAAATTTAGGAGAAAGCTTGTGTGTCTTATAATCTCTAGCTGTGATCTGTTTATAGGGCTGCAATTTAAGATATACCCAATCTCCTACTTCAAACTGTCGATCAGTCCTTCTAAGATCTGCATATCTCTTCATTCTGTCTTGAGCTACCTTCAAACTGTCTTTAAGAAATTGTATCATAATGTCTCTAGTGAATAGCTCTTCTTCAACTTGCTCAACCTTGGCAATAGCAGACACATAAGAAAGTAAGGTGGGTGGATCAATGCCACACACAATTTTATATGGAGTAGTTTTTGTAGGGGACTTCCAAGTAGTGTTATACCAGTACTCAGCTAAAGGCAGCCACTTAAACCACTCACTAGGCTTGTGACATACATAACATCTTAGATAACATTCAAGAATTTTATTTACTACTTCGGTTTTACCATCACTTTGGGGTTGATATGCCGGGCTGAATTTGAGTGAACTTCCTTGGAGTTTGAAAAGTTCTTGCCAAAAGAGACTTGTGAAGATAGGGTCTCTGTCACTTACAATAGTTTTAGGCAGGCCATGCAATTTAAAGACTCCGTGGAAAAAAATCAAGGCCACATCCTTTGCAGTATATGGATGTTGAAACGGGAAGAAGTGAGCATATTTACTCAACCTATCTACTACTTCAAATATGACTGTACACTTGTGACTCTTGGGAAGGCAGGTAATAAAATCCATCGAAATTTCAGTCCAAATATTATCAGGTATGGGAAGAGGCTGAAGTATTCCCGGCACTAGAATGTTCTCATGCTTATTTCTTTGACATTACTTACAAGCTTTGACAAATTCTTCAACACTAGATTTTAACCTTTTTCCAGTGAAAAACCTGCCTTAACCTATGCAAAGTCGCTTTAATGACAGAGTGACCTCCTAAAGGAGATGAGTGATATTCCTTAATAAGAAATTGTGTCAAGGAGGTTAAGTGATGATCCACTAAAAAATTTCCTTTTCTGAAAATATAATCTTCAACTCTCCTGTATTTACTTTCTGGTAATTCTTTGGCTTGTACTTTTGCCAATAGCTGTTGATACCATGAAGATTTGTGCAGAGCCTCTTTGAGTTTCTGTAACCAAGGAGTTTGCACAGTGGATATGGCTTGGACAGTCGCTTCAGTTGCTTCAATCTCACCTCTGCTGGATAGTGCATCGGCCACCTTATTTTCCTCTCCACTTTTATACTCCACCTTATAGTCAAATGCATGGAGTTTAGCCAACCATTTTCCTTGCACCCCAGTGTGTATTTTTTGTGTTAACAAATATTTCAAACTTTGATGATCAGTTTTTATTACAAATTGTCTACCCATCAAGTATTGTGACCATTTTTTTGTAGCAATGATAATAGCAAGAAGTTCCTTCTCATAAGTTGATAATGCGAGATTTCTTCCATGGAGAGCTTTACTTAAGTAAGCTATAGGTCTTTTGTTTTGAAGGAGGACTGCACCTACCCCTTGACCACTGGCATCACACCCTAAAATGAAAGGTTGAGTGAAATCAGGCATGGCTAGTATTGGTGGTGAAATTAAGCATTGTTTCAATTGTTCAAAGGCTTCCTTTGCTTCAACACTCCATTTAAAGGCATTTTTTTCAACATTGAAGTTAAAGGTTTAGCAATTATACCATAGCTCTTAATGAATTTATGGTAATATCCAGTAAGACCTAAAAAACCTCTCAAAGCCTTCAAATTTTGAGGAAGTGGCCAAGTAAGGACTGCTTGTACTTTGCTGGGATCAACAGAGAGACCCTAAACAGATATAACATGACCCAAATAATCAATAGCTTGCTTGGCAAATCTGCATTTGGATAGCTTGATTACCAAAGTATTTTTTTTTGCAAAAGTTGAAATGTTACTTCCAGATGTCTGATGTGATCAGCCCAGGTTGGACTATATACAAGTATATCATCAAAGAATACTAAAATAAACTTTCTCAAATAGGCTCTGAATATATCATTCATGAGAGATTGAAAGGTGGAGGGGGCATTTGCTAATCCAAAGGGCATCACCACAACCTCATAATGGCCATCATGGGTTCTAAAGGCGGTTTTGTGAATATCTTCTTCAAGCATCCTGATCTGATGATATCTAGATCTTAAGTCTAACTTGGAATAATACTGAGAACCATGCAACTCATCAAAAAGTTCTTCAATTAGTGGTATAGGAAACTTGTCTTTAATAGTTTGTGTATTCAATCTCCGGTAATCAATACATAATCTCCATGACCCATCTTTCTTTCTCACCATAACAACAGGAGATGAGTAGGAACTGTGGCTAGGCCTAAAAATACCAGAGTCTAGCATGTCTTGAATTATTTTTTCCAATTCATTTTTTACTTGATGTGAATGCCTGTAAGGCTTGAGACATATAGGTCTAGTATTGGGCAAGAGGGGTATTTGGTGGTCATGGGGTCTACAAGGTGGTAAACTATAAGAGGGATTAGTAATTAGAGGGAATTGTCTGAGAATGGTATCAATTTCTGATGGAATATGGTTGATGTCATTTTCTAATTGCATAGATTGGCAGCAAACCATCATAGCTAGCTGGCCATGCACACATTCCTTATTTAATTTCTTATTATTAACAAACTTCAACTCATCTTGCTTCAGACCCTGCCATACATACTGCTTATCATTATAAACAAACTTCGCCCGCAACTGATCTAGGTTAAGTGTTATTTCACCTAAGCTTTTCATCCACTGTGCCCCGAGCACCACTTGACAGCCATCTAATGGAAACAAAAGTAAATCTACTGTCATGACACAGCCTTGGCATTTCAACACCACATCATTACATACTCCTGAACCAGTTAACCTCTCTCCATTAGCCACCATTACTTCAAACAATTTAGTTTCATCAATCTTTAAATCCAGCTTCTTAGCAAGTTTGTCATTAATGAAGCTATGGGTAGAACCCAAGTCAATTAGGATGTGAACTGGCTTGCCTTGAATACTGCCTTTTACTTTTATGGTGGATAATGCAGGAAATCCACATAAAGCTTGTAAGGTGATTGCTAAGGTCTCTTCTATATGTACTTCAGACTCAGTTGTGAATAATTCACTTTCATTAGTGTCTGTCCAGTTATGTAGTGGCATTATGCCTTTCAAAACATAGACTTGAGAATTTTTACATATATGGTCTCTTGACCATTTTTCTTTGCAACCGTAACACAAATTTTGCCTCCTCATCTCAATGATTTGATTAGGGGTGAGTCCTTTACTTTTTGCCAGAGACTCAAGTTGGGTATCCTTAGAGTTATTGGTATGACTAAATTGGGAAGGAGTGGTTGATTCTTGGATTGACTTGGGTTATAGAAACTCAAAGAGGCTCTGCACAAATCTTCATGGTATCAACAGCTATTGGCAAAAGTACAAGCCAAAGAATTACCAGAAAGTAAATACAGGAGAGTTGAAGATTTGATTTTCAGAAAAGAAATTTTTTTAGTGGATCATCACTTAACCTCCTTGACACAATTTCTTGTTAAGGAATACCACTCATCTCCTTTAGAAGGTCACTCTGGCATTAAAGTGACTTTTCATAGGTTAAGGCAGGTTTTTCACTGGAAAAAGTTAAAATCTAGTGTTGAAGAATTTGTCAAAGCTTGTGATGAATGTCAAAGAAACAAGCATGAGAACATTCTAGTGCCGGGAATACTTCAGCCTCTTCCCATACCTGACAATATTTGGACTGAAATTTCGATGGATTTTATTACCTGCCTTCCCAAGAGTCACAAGTGTACAGTCATATTTGTAGTAGTAGATAGGTTGAGTAAATATGCTAACTTCTTCCCGCTTCAACATCCATATACTGTAAAGGATGTGGCCTTTATTTTTTTCCAGGGAGTCTTTAAATTGCATGGCCTGCCTAAAACTATTGTAAGTGACATAGACCCTATCTTTACAAGTCTCTTTTGGCAAGAACTTTTCAAACTCCAAGGAAGTTCACTCAAACTCAGCTCGGCATATCATCCCCAAAGTGATGGTCAAACCGAAGTAGTAAATAAAATTCTTGAATGTTATCTAAGATGTTATGTATGTCACAAGCCTAGTGAGTGGTTTAAGTGGCTGCCTTTAGCTGAGTACTGGTATAACACTACTTGGAAGACCCCTACAAAAACAACTCCATATAAAATTGTGTGTGGCATTGATCCACCCACCTTACTTTCTTATGTGTCTGCTACTGCCAAGGTTGAGAAAGTTGAAGAAGAGCTATTCACTAGAGACATTATGATACAATTTCTTAAAGACAGTTTGAAGGTAGCTCAAGATAGAATGAAGAGATATGCAGATCTTAGAAGGACTGATCGACAGTTTGAAGTAGGAGATTGGTTATATCTTAAATTACAGCCCTATAAACAGATCACAGCTAGAGATTATAAGACACACAAGCTTTCTCCTAAATTTTATGGTCCTTATCAGATCATAGAAAAGATAGGATCTGTAGCTTATAGACTTCAACTCCTTGACAATACTCGAATTCATAATGTGTTTCATGTCTCGCAATTGAAAAAGAAGGTAGGAGATACGGTGGTCATCCAGGATGGCATACCCAGTTTTACAGAAGAGATAGTTGAACAACCAGAGAAGATACTTGATCGAAGAATGGTTCCTCGAAATAATACCACGGTGGCACAAATTTTGGTTAACTGGAAGGACAGGCCTGAAGAAGAAGCTACTTGAGAAGATTATTGGCCAATGACAGAGAGATTTCCTACGCTAGACCTTGAGACAAGTTCTGTTCTTAAAGTGCAAGGGAGATGTAACAACCATAGCCTAATCACTATGCTAAACAAAGGCTGGTGTGAGAAGGTTAAGAGAGGGGAAGAGGTTGCAACTGAATTTTGTTCACAAAATAAGGCAACAGTGATAGAAGAGTAATAATGGTGCCTCAGAAGGAAGCATGGAAAAAACCTGGGAAGCATATCAGTGTGTATATGTTAATGGGCTTTGTAATTTCATTAGTGCTTGGCATAACACTGTGTTGCTTGTATCATAAGAGTTTAGATTGTAATTGGGCCGAGTTATATGTTGTAAATGTCTATAAATACTGATGATAAGGGTTTGTAACAGTGTGAAGAATTCTGAATAATATTGCATTTCTGTTCATCTTATGATTAATTATCTTCTACATTCTGCTGCTCACTCCTTCATGTTATGATATTGATGAGTTACATTGCTCTGTTAGTACCAATTCTTGCTTATAGTTGTTCCAGTTTCCTTATAATTGTTCATTTTGCAATTCGCTATTCTTTATCTTTATTTGCAATCTAATTATTGCTGCATTTTCATTCCTTTAGTTAGCAGATTAACTTCAGTTTTCATTTTCTTCTAAGTTCAAATTCCCACTTATTTTCTTATTTCTTGTCAAGTTTAGTACTGTTAATCGATCCTTCTTCTTGATTCAATTGACTGATATAATGTCTCTGATTTTACCCAACTTAGTTCAATCTTGCAAATTGGTTCAGTTCTTGATTTTGCCTTTTTTCTATTCTTGATAATTCTTAAATTTTAGTTGATAATCTTGGTTCATTGATTTGTATGTAATAAATCAGTAGCTTGTAAGTTCAATTTCTTTTACTAATTTTACAATTTAAGAAGTTTAGGACCTTTTAAACTATTCCTAGTAAATTCTTGCTGAATCATATTGTCAAATTCTGGTGAAATTGTAAATCATTGCAATTGTTTCTTTTTATAAACTGTTGCTTCTTGATCAAGTCTGTGCCAAATACATATGATTTAATAACCATGTCATCTTCGAGCAAACCCTGCAGCTTCCTTGTTATTACTTCGAGTCATTTTTAATTTTTTTGTTCTTGAACTTCTTGAAATCAGTCATCTTGTTAAGCATTTTTCTTTGACTTCTGAATTCTATCAACCACTTGTGCACGTGCACAGAACAGTACCATCACCTTCTCAATCGTCTTCTTCCCCAACTCAGTTCATTCTTTCCAGTTTTCTAATCAATTGCCATGGCCAGCAAGAATGACCAACTGAGCCCTTCCAATTTGGTATCAGAGCAAACCTCGGCATTCAACAACCATTCCACACTTGAGCCTGATCAAGATCAAGATCCAAACCCAACCCTAATTTCCAATCCTGATGAGCCATGGCTGCGGCAAGAGGAGATTATCAATCGTACGACTTATACTTTAAGAAATTTGGAAATCACGACTAGAAACTTGAAGTTTACCGTTCAGAATTTAGATAAAAAATTCGATCAATCTACCAAAGATTTGCATACAAAGTTCGAAGGTGTACATAATATGCTAACCACACTTGTTAATGAAAATCGCCATGACAGAAACCCTTTTCGACCACCCTCAACCACTCATCCACCTCACGCAACTTTCCAACCTTATCCTCCTCCAGTGCAAACTGTACAACCAACGCAGCCACCGCCACCTAGAACTTACCCGCAACATCACCGAACACCTATGGTACCACCTAGGAATGTATCTCTCTTTAATACTCCTCCAAGATATCCTCAAGAACCACTATTTCCTCATCCACCCAGAAACCCACCCCCTGATTATCATAACCATCTGCAATACCCTATCATTAAACTTGATTTTCCTACATACTCCGGAGAAGAAGGAGTAGCAGATTGGTTGAGACAAGTAGAACAATATTTCAAATTTCATCGTACTGAAGAATATCAGTGGGTCGAAATTTGTTCTTTTGCCTTGAAAAAAGAGGCCTTGTAATGGTATCATTGGTATGTAAACACTGTAAACAATAATGAATCATGGGCAGTTTCTAAAGAAGAGATATTGGTCAGGTTTAATTCAGAGGAAATAGAAATACCATTTGAAACCTTGTCTAAACTCAAGCAACATACAACAGTAAGAGCATACTTGAGCAAGTTTGAGCAATTACAAGCCGTAGTGGAAGCTCTTCCCCAAAAGTATTTACTTGATAGGTTTATTGGAGGATTAAAAGAAGAAATTAGATGTGATGTTCTTACTTCAAGACGGTTGGTTTCAGAGAAGCAGTTTCTCTTGCCAAAATGTTTGAAAGTAAATGTCTTCAGGCTAAAAAACTTACGTATCCATCATCCAATACTTCAACTACCAGCTCCAAAACAAATCAGCTTCCACTGTCCAAATCAACGAACCAAGATTACCAACTAAAATTTAAGAATTATCAAGAATAGAAAAAAGGCAAAATCAAGAACTGAACCAATTTGCAAGATTGAACTAAGTTGGGTAAAATCAGAGACATTATATCAGTCAATTGAATCAACAAGAAGGATTGATTAACAGTACTAAACTTGACAGGAAATAAGAAAATAAGTGGGAATTTGAACTTAAAAGAAAATGAAAGCTGAAGTTAATCTGCTAACTAAAGGAAGGAAAATGCAACAAGAATTAGATTGCAAATAAAGATAAAGAACATCGAATTGCAAAATGAACAATTATAAGGAAAATGGAACAACTATAAGCAAGAATTGGTACTAACAGAGCAATGTAACTCATCAATATCATAACATGAAGGAGTGAGCAGCAGAATGTAGAAGACAATTAATCATAAGATGAACAGAAATGCAATATTATTCAGAATTCTTCACACTGTTACAAACCCTTATCATCAGTATTTATAGACATTTACAACATATAACTCGGCCCGATTACAATCTAAACTCTTATGATACAAGCAACACAGTGTTATGCCAAGCACTACTGAAATTACAAAGCCCATTAACATATACACACTGATATGCTTCCCAGGTTTTTTCCATGCTTCCTTATGATGCACTATTATTACTCTTCTATCACTGTTGCCTTATTCCGTGAACAAAATTCAGTTGCACCTCTTCTCCTCTCTTAACCTTCTCACAGCAGCCTTTGTTTAGCATAGTGATCATGTTATGGTTGTTACACGGCATAACTTCTATTGATATACATATGATAGAGTGCAAAATTTTAAGCAAATCAGACACGAGAACAAAATGGGTTTGAAACAAATGGAACAAGATTGAACAACATGACAACAAATCAAATAACATCGTACAAAATAAGAACAAAATCAGAAATAAAATCGAGCGCTCACCTCAAATCCAATTACGCGGCACTTCTTCGAATAGTTGTCGGTTTATGGGAAAAATCGAATAAAATCGAACGCCGTTGGTTGAAGAAGAAAATTAAACGCCAGTAGCAGCGCGGCGATTGAACCAACAGAGTGCGATGTCGATCGAAATAGCAGAGCAGCGTGTCACGAACTTTCTTCTTGTGGGAGGCTTATTTTATGTAGGGTTAAATGAAAATGGAGGGGCGTTATTGTGTGAGAGGAGGGAAGTGAAATATTTAGAGCGGCGTTTATTTTTTTTCAAGCGCGAAGCGTTATTTATGTGTCATATGGAAGTTAAGTATAATAATAAAGAGTTAGAACTAAGTTAATAACTCTTTACAGCATCGAGCTATCTATTGGTGTAATGAATGGCAAACTTTGTTATAGTGTATTTAATCATGTTTACAAATTAAAAAAGAAACAGGCTTCAACTTCATGGTATGAGACTTAAATCCTATCTATTACGATCAAAATTTGAAATAGGCGAAGTAGATAGTACATTTTTTAGTAAAAGAGATAAAAATGATATTCAGATAATACAAATATATGTAGATGGTATCATTTTTGGATATACCAACCATAAACTAAATAACGAGTGTTCAAAAATAATGAATAAGGAAGTTAAAATGAGTCATATGGGAGAACCAAAATTATTTTCCAAGATTACCAATAAAACAAACTAAGTATATAATTTTTAGGGTACTTTTGGCACAGGTCCCTGGTAGGTTTCAAAATACACGAAAAATCCCAGTCTTAAAACTTTATAAATTAGGTCCCTGTTTTTCGAAAATCAACGGAAAAACAACAAAAAACATCGTAAAAAATTGTCAAACTTCAAAACTTATTTCAACGTATAATCATCTTCATATTAATGCCAAAAAAAAAATTCATCAACACCCAAAAAAATAATAAAATTCACGCTTCAGGAAATTCTGCAATTTTTTTTGAAATTGCCGATATTTCAGCAACTTTAGTAAAAAAAATTGCGTTGTTTCAGGCAATTTTTTCTGTTTAGTTCAATCTTCCAAATTTACTATCTACATTTATTCAAACAACACATTATTGCACAACAATCAAGGAAAAAATGATGAAATTGCATATAATTGAAAAATAATCAATATTGCATAGAACATACAGCTTATTCCCAATAATTGTAGCGAAAAAAGCAATAATTCATAAAAGTTGCATACAAATCAGCAATAATAAGCCAAAAGTACCTTATTTTATGGAATAGATGCGCATATATCAGCAACAATATGGAATAATTGCTTATATTGTTGCACTAATATAAATTAGTTGATATATAATTATTCAGCAACAATTGCATGATTATCGACAATAATATTCAATTGTTGCTGACATTTTAGCAAAAATATTTACTATCAACAAGTATTCTTGAATAGTTGCTGAAATGTTAGCAATTATTCTACAGCAAAAGCAGGAACCCGCTTTATAATGAAACTTACATAAGGATCCGCTTTGCAATATTCTTCCGTTTTAAGGATGCGGTCTAAATTTTCACTAATTTTTATTTGTCAACAAAATATGCTAAAGATTTAGTTAAGAAATTTGGTATTTCAAACACCAATGGTAAACCAACTCCTATGGAAAATAATGAAAAATTAAATAAAAAGAAAATTCAAAAGATGTAGATTAAAATTATATAAATGAATGATTGGATCACTATTTTATATGACTATTGGTAGAACCTGATATAATGCACGGTGTTTGTCTCTGTGCAAAATATCAATCTCAACCTAAAGAAACTCATTTAAAATGCGTAAAACGAATTTTGAGACATGTAATACATTAGACTACGGATCTTTTATCCAAAAGAAGACTCCTTTAAATTAAATTCATATAGTGATGTTGGCTATGCTGGTTGCAAATCAAATTGAAAAAGTACAAGTGGAACCTGTCACTTTTTGGGACATTCTCTATTTTCCTGGTTTAGTAAGAAGCAAAAATCGGTATCTCTATCTACGACAGAAGCAGAATATATTTCAGTAGCATTAGTATGTTTACATATTATCTATATGCAATAAACTTTATAAGATTTTGGTTTAAATCACAAATACACTGATAATACATGTGTTAGCGCCAAAATTGGTCACTAACACCCGAGTGTAAATGAAAGCACCAATTAACAGTTACTAATAACAGATAGAGTGTGTGTAGAGAGTAATAATATGAAGAACAGTTAAAATTAAAATGAAAGCAGTAAAGAACAATAGATTTTATAGTGGTTCGGCTAACTCTGGCCTACGTCCACTCCAATAATTTCCTTGTTATTGATATGAGAATCAGTTACAGTTACAAAGTGGTAGGCTAGCCTTAGCCTTAGAAAATAGAAAGTCCGAAAGCAGAGGAGAAGAAGAAGAAGATAAAAATGAAGTCTTGAATGTGGTTTGGATGAGGCAGAGTCTCCCCTCTGTTCTCTGAAATCTGATCCCTTTTTTCTGTACCCCTGCCCCTCTATTTATAGACGAATGTGGGTTGGACTTCCCTGGTAGGCCAGATGGCTAGACAGCTCGGTCCAGATAGGACACGCCCTGCATGCCGAGTGAAACAGGCCGAACGGTCGGCATGCCGAGCCTTCCTTTCCAAGTCGATGGATCTCTCTGTTGAATGGAGGAAGCGGGCTGAACGATGTTGGGATGAGGTGTGCCGAGCGCATCTTAATGTTGAGTTTAAATGCCGAGTGGAAGATGCCGAGTGAAAGAATGCCGGACGTACTTCAATGCCGAGTACAAATGCCGAACACTCTGAATGTTGTGGAATGTATTCGTGCCGAACGATACCTAATGTCGAACGATCCATCCAATGCCGAACGATCTCTAATGCCGAGCGCTCCTAAATGCCGAACCATACGCCGATCCCGAATGAGGTCCAATGTCGAACGCTCGTCCAATGTTGAACGATCCTTCTATGCTGAACGTTCATCCAATGCCGAACGATCTCTAATGCCGAGCGACAACCAATGCCGAGGCATCCCTTATGCCGAGCATACTCGTATGCCGAACGATCCATCCAGTGCCGAGTCATCCCTTATGCCGAGCGTCGACCAATGCCGAGCCATCCCTTATGCTGAGCATACTCGCATGCCGAACGAAGCAACTAAGCCGAACACACTTGTAGGCCGAACGAGGCAACTATGCCGAACGTACTCGTAGGCCGAACGAAGTACTTGTGCCATGTATTCCCTTCATTTCTTGACCAAATTACATATCCAAGTAAACTTCATCCTTCAAAACCAAATCCATCATACTTTAGTCTCGATAGTTGTGAAGTTGTTTAAGTTAAATCCGCCTATCTGTGGCCTTGTAAAAAGGCGGGTTAACACTTGCCCCCCAAAACATGCCTTGTGATAACAAGGCGTGTTTTGAATAGTTCCGAATCCAATATCCAATGTCCATAGCCATATTGCCAGAGTATATCATCTTTGACTGCTCCGAGTCGATATCCAATTCCAAATCCAATAACCAAAGCTTGAGCCAATTCCATGTCCATCCGAACTCGACAACCGAGTCCCAAACCATCATTATCCATTAGCCAAAAACCGAATGCAGGACCTCTCTGGGTCGATATCCAAATCCATAACCTCTCCAGGCTCTTGCCAAGCGCAATCTACACCTGACGGCCATGATCCAGCGTCCCTGGATGTTAAGCTAACCTCACCGGGTTCTTGTCGAGCGTAATCCACACATGACGGCCTTGGTCCAGTGTCCCTGGATGTTGAACTAACCTCTCCGGGCTTAATCTTGATTTTGTAGACCTCGTCGGGTCGTGTTATCCTGTTCCAGCCTTGACTTTTCCATCACGGCTTGTATGTTCTCCGGCCTCGACTCTCCGGTCAAAGACTTTGATATTCACCGGCCTCAGCAATCCGGCTAAGGATTTTGATATTCTCCGACCTCGACTCTCCGGTCAAGGACTTTTTATATTCTCCGGCCTCGACTCTCCGGTCAAGGACTTTGATATTCACCGGCCTCAGCAATCCGGCTGAGGATTTTGATATTCTTCGGCCTCGACTCTCCGGTCAAGGACTTTTTATATTCTCCGGCATCGACTCTTCGGCCAAGGACTTTTTATATTCTCCGGCCTCGACTCTCCGGTCAAGGAATTTTTATGTTCTCCGGCCTTGACTCTCAGGTCAAGGACTTTTTATATTCTTCGGCCTTGACTCTCCGGTCAAGGACTTTTTATATTCTCCCCGAGTCCATTTCTTCGCTCTCCGGCGAAGGGACTCGTAACTTGTTTTCATTGCCCCGTCTCTCCGGTCAGGGCAGTAATTATAAAACCTGAACTGTTTATTATATTGATCCAAAACCAAATATAAAACCAGAAATCCGTATCAAAAATCAAACATCCAAACCAAAATGGGAAACCAAGAAAAAACCAACCAAATCGAGAGTTCAATCCAAACTCCAAAACCATACCAAAGAAAAGTAAATGTCCGAAATACGAAAGAGAGAACCAAAGTTTGCATAAAACCAAAAAGAAAACATAATTTCATAGACTCAAGTAGTACGGTTTTCAGTTATCTCAGAGCACGCCTAGGGACCGTCCTCAATCCCGTACGTGTGTAAGTGACCTAGCCGTATTACTTTGAGTTCTATTACTTATTCAAAACCATGAACCTGTTTAGTTGATAGTAAACCGGCGTTGACCAGACCCAATGCCGCCATTGCTAGAGGTAGGTGGTGGCTGCTCTTGCTCCCCTGCCGTAGTTTGATTCCTGACATATTGCTGTAGGTGACCATTCCTTACATGCTCCTCAATGATATCCTTCAAATGCCTACATTCGTTTGTGTTGTGCCCATCCAGCTCATGGAATAGGCAATGCTTCCCCGATGTCCGTTCGTATTCTGAAGGCTCTCTCTTTTCTGGCCTTCGGTATTGGAGCCGCCCTCGAGTGTCCAAGTAAATCCTTTCTAGAGTCTCAGTTAAATCTGCGTAAGAAGAAAACTTTGACTCCCTCCGAGGTTTCTTCGAAGTGCCACCATTTCCATTCGTTTTCCTTTTTCCTTTATCATCTTTTCGTAGATCCTCCCTGGACGGACCTCCACCCCTCACTGCATAAGCTTCAGCCTCTCTCCCTACTCTCTCGGCCTGCGCATCCTCCTGTCTCAAGAACCTTTCTGCCTCATGATAGAACTCCCCCAGATTCCTCGGTGGGTCCCGTTCCAATGATATTTTGAAATCCAAGTTATCCGCAATTCCCGAGACGGCTTCCATCAAAACCATTGACGGATCGGGTCGATCCACTGAGGCTACTGCTGCGTTGAATCTGGTTAAGAAGTCCCTGAGCGATTCCCCTTTCCATTGTTTCATAGATGTCAGAGTCATCACGTTCTTGGGTCTAACTATGTGGACCCGAAAATGTCTCATAAACCTCTCAATTAGCTCCGTCCATGTGCCGATAGAACCATTCTCCAGCTGTTTAAACCACATAGCTGCAATATCTGTCAAATACAATGGGAAGCATCGAGCCATGACCTCATCCGATGCCCCCAGTACCTCCATATGCCTTATGTATTTCGTCAGATGAACCGTTGGATCCGCCTTCCCATTATACATTTCCAAATTTGGTAGCTTAAATTCGGGTGGGTTCCTAGCTTGCCTGATAGTAGGAGTAAAGGGACTCCTATTTACATCCTCCAAGTCTCTATTTACCAATCCACCTCTCATAGCCCGTCTAACCATCTCTGCTAGTCTGTCGTTCCCCCAAGATGTAATCCTTGTCCATCGCCTCTGGTCTGCCCCCCGAGTTTATGAGGGAATTCTGGCACATACTCCTCATCTCGCACTCCTGCACTCCTGTTGGTGTCGGGTTGCACAACATCGTCTGGTATGCCCCCAAGTCTAGATCCATCTGGATTGATAGCTGTTTGCTGATTGGGGGATGCCCCCTGCCGAGCTATTCCCTCTGCTTGCTGGTTGAGTGCTTCTGATCCAGCTCCATGGACCTGAGCTCCTGCATTTTTTGTTTGAGCAAATTGTCTGAGAAGAGTCTGCATCATCTCCTCTTGTCTTTTCATAATCGCCTCCATTTCCTCTCTAGTGATGTAAATGGATGCTCCACCTACTCCATCTCCAGAGGAAGCCTCTTGGCTTCCCTCCTGATTGCTCCTTTCCATTACTTGCTTCCTTACTGATGGTCTAGCCATTGCTCTTTTAAGTCCAAGTTTCTAACTCCAAAATTCCTGAGTTCAATTCTCGGTGAAAGCACCAAAATGTTAGCGCCAAAATTGGTCACTAACACCCGAGTGTAAATGAAAGCACCAATTAACAGTTACTAATAACAGATAGAGTGTGTGTAGAGAGTAATAATATGAAGAACAGTTAAAATTAAAATGAAAGCAGTAAAGAACAACAGATTTTATAGTGGTTCGGCTAACTCTGGCCTACGTCCACTCCAATAATTTCCTTGTTATTGATATGAGAATCAGTTACAGTTACAAAGTGGTAGGCTAGCCTTAGCCTTAGAAAATAGAAAGTCCGAAAGCAGAGGAGAAGAAGAAGAAGATAAAAATGAAGTCTTGAATGAGGTTTGGATGAGGCAGAGTCTCCCCTCTGTTCTCTGAAATCTGATCCATTTTTTCTGTGTCCCTGCCCCTCTATTTATAGACGAATGTGGGTTGGACTTCCCTGGTGGGCCAGATGGCTAGACAGCTCGGTCCAGATAGGACACGCCCTGCATGCCGAGTGAAACAGGCCGAACGGTCGGCATGCCGAGCCTTCCTTTCCAAGTCGATGGATCTCTCTGTTGAATGGAGGAAGCGGGCTAAACGATGTTGGGATGAGGTGTGCCGAGCGCACCTTAATGCTGAGTTTAAATGCCGAGTGGAAGATGCCGAGTGAAAGAATGCCGGACGTACTTCAATGCCGAGTACAAATGTCGAACACTCTGAATGTTGTGGAATGTATTCGTGCCGAACGATACCTGATGTCGAACGATCCATCCAATGCCGAACGATCTCTAATGTCGAGCGCTCCTAAATGCCGAACCATACACCGATGCCGAATGAGGTCCAATGCCGAACGCTCGTCCAATGTCGAACGATCCTTCTATGCCGAACGTTCGTCCAATGCCGAACGATCTCTAATGCCGAGCGACAACCAATGCCGAAGCATCCTTTATGCCGAGCATACTCGTATGCCGAACGATCCATCCAGTGCCGAGTCATCCCTTATGCCGAGCGTCGACCAATGCCGAGCCATCCCTTATGCCGAGCATACTCGTATGCCGAACGAAGCAACTAAGCCGAACACACTTGTAGGCCGAACGAGGCAACTATGCCGAACGTACTCGTAGGCCAAACGAAGTACTTGTGCCATGTATTCCCTTCATTTCTTGACCAAATGACATATCCAAGTAAACTTTATCCTTCAAAACCAAATCCATCATACTTTAGTCTCGATAGTTGTGAAGTTGTTTAAGTTAAATCCGCCTATCCGTGGCCTTGTAAAAAGGAGGGTTAACAACAAATGTGATCAATCTATCTAAAAATCCAACTCATTATGCTAGAACTAAACATATTGATGTAAGACACCATTTTTTAAAAGATAATGTAAACAAAGAAATAATATCACTTGAATTTATGAACATTGAAAATCAAATAGCCGATATGTTAACAAAACCATTAAATCAAACAGCACTTGCTAAGTTAAGAAAATATTTTGAAATTTGTTCTCTGTTGGAAATATAAAAATAATGAAGTAAAAAATTTAAAATATGAAAAAAAACAAAATAATTAAAATAATACTATGTATGTCGACATACTCTATCCTTATATAGCGACTTGTAACGATAATTTTTATTTTTTTAAATTTCTCTTTAAAATTCAAATGGGTGGTTATATAATAACTAAAATTTGACTTTCCTCTTCACTTTTCTGTATTCTCTCTATTTTAAAATTCTGAAACAAATAAGTCATGGCCGCCTTCAATCAAATGTTCTAGAGAAGAAAATCCACCGTTTTCCTTTCTTTCTCCTACCCAAGGCCCCATCCAAACCACTGTTATGGCCAAGATCACTAAAATGGAGGATATGATGAAGAATATTCTACAAATGCTCACTGAAATTCAAGTGGCGCAGTTTTATATGACCGAAGAACAAGAGAAGCAAAGCAGAATTCTTCACAATTTGCAAAAATATCTATCGGATAATCCTATAAATCTAATCTTTATTGAAGATGAGTCTGCAAATTTGGCTATTCACACTACAAGAAAATATATTATTAATAACGTCATTCAATAATGCGTTATTTTGAAGCATTATTGTTTACACTTAATCATTTGTTTTTTAACTCATTTTGTTTTGTGTCGTGCTGTGTAACGCTCTTGGCTTCAAAATTTTCATCTGCTCTCTAGAAAAACAATTAACCAGTTTCATCTCCCTCCCAAAAATACTTAACCATTTTCATATCTCTCCCAAAATAACACTAATAATTTTTGTCTCCAACGAAATAAGCCTAATCCGAACTGTTCGCTCCATCTTGGATTTTCGCAGCCGTTCTCCTCCACTTCAGTAGTTTGCTCCTCACTAGTCAACTCGACGACGTATGGAACCATAATCTCCGATCGTCGATTTCGCCCTTCATCAATATTTTCCAGATTCGAAATCCAAAAATATACATTCAAAGGTATGTTATAAAACATGATAACTTATAAATGATTTCGCTCTTTATCTGTCTCCGACCATAGTGTAGAAAAATTCTTTTGATATTTTTGTTTATGAATTGCATGTTCTTTTTTGCAGAAAATGTCTAGTAATTTGTTTTAGATGGCTTCTATGCGAATAGATAACTATAATTGATATTTTTGTTTGACTTGCTTAAATGGTTTAGTAGGAAAAGTGATAAAAATAATAATCGTATTTCAATATATTTAAATGGATATTTGTTGCAGCAATAGTGAGTGATTTTCTGATTGATTGTAGTATAAGTTTGATTATGTCTGCTTTTAGATATGGATAATTTAGTGGGAAAAGTTACGAATGTATAATTTAGGAGGATGAATACAAGTACGCATCAAAAATTGCATAATTTATGTCTGCTTTTAGATATGCATAACTTATGTATGTTTTTAGATATGCATAAGAGTTTTTCTGCTTATATAACGAGTGTCCTGAGAAATAGAGTGAACAGACTGACTAATAGCTCTAAAGAATATCAAATGAATTAGAAAAGGCGCATACATGACAACCATAATTTAAACTCTTGTCTTTTAATCAATTCATTATGTGCTTCTTTAGGCTTAAAGAAGCAAAATTCAATATAATAAGAACATTTATATGCCATCCATCCACGTATTCTAATAAATGACATAAGGAAGTCAATTCTCAAGATGGCTAAATAAATAAGTCGTATTTTCATGAGAATGCAGCAACATAGACTACCAATAGATTCCCTGCTCACTTCAAATATAACTTGATTTAAGAAGTGAATCATCAGGGATTATGAAAAACTAATGTTACCTTAGGGACCATGCAATTGTTTTCAACAATAGATTCAAATCATTTCCTTTGTACCCACCATTTAAAGGTCTTCAAAATGAATTCATGAACAAAAATACGTTGCGATTTTTGTCCTATGTCATAGCCACTTTGGTACTAATTAATTATTATACCACAATCTAGACTCCAAGTGTACTAAGAAGTTGATATACTTTTACGTGTAAGTATATTTTTCATTTTCTCAATATACTAATGAAAAATCCAAATGCACTTTTTTTGATTTTGAGATAGGAATTTGATTATTATATTAAAGAATGAAGATGGCACTTTTTTTATTGTTGGCTGCTTCAAACATTTATTTATTAGTTTAACCGATATATCTTTCGGATACAACCTAAAGCAAATATTCGGCTGATAATGGTTTATATTACAAGCACTTCAAAAAACAAAATCAAGGCTAAATTCTCATCAAAATATGATGTAGTCTCATTCATTTAACTTGCTTTATGAAACTAATGCGTTTCCTTTTTATTGTATTATATCAACAATTTATAGAGTAGTACAAATTTATGTTTTGTTGAATGCAAGTCGGCTGGCATGGCTGAGAAGAAGAAAGGATAAACCACATATCCAAGTTTCCCAATAAAATTTCAAGAGGGAATTTTTTCATTTCACCTGTATGCTTTCATGAGGTAGATAATATAATATTCCATTAACCATATGAGTATCTGCTTATAATTTACCGTCTACTGCCATAAGTTGACTTTGTAAGCCTATATGTTTCAATGCTTAGTTTGTTTCCAATTATATAAGTTTTTTTGTAACAGCTTGTTTTTCATTCAACGATCCATGAGAATGGTTGTTTTGATGTTGTATTTACTAAATGGCTATGCTTATGTTTGGTTTGACGAATTATATCCTATGTTTGGAATTTAAAGGATTATCAGTGAGTTGTTGAATAAGGATTTTAAACAATAATGTTTATAACATTAGCAAGAATCACAATATGATTTTCTTGGTTGCAATAGCAAGGTAATGTTGAGATTTACGTTAAAATGCTGGCTTTTTAGTTGCATTACCACTATATGGTTCTCTTTTATTTACCAAAGCCCTTATTGGTTTTATTTATCAAAGTTGGTGGTGTTGGAATTTCATACCTAATTCATCGCTTGAAGTCGTAGAAGCAAAGTCGCTCGGTGGAGTAGGAAGACTGGACGAGATCTTTCGTCCAGTGGTAGCTGTTGCCGCTCCAGTTGCAGCGGTAGTGATGGAGAGGTGACCGAACCAAATATTCGGTTTGGTGGAGGAGATGTCGGACCAAAGATTTGGTACGGTAGAGTTCGTTCGGTAAAGAAGAGAAGTGGAGCGGCATTGGTTTGGAGCCGTAAAGAAAGACCGAACCAAATTTGTCGTTCGATGATTTACTGATGCCGAACGAAATATTTCGTTCAGTATTTTCCGAACCAAGTAGGTGAAGAGGAAGAACGATCCAGATTTATCGTTTGGTAATTGGGAGATGCCGGTCCAGACTTGAAGTGTATTATGCCAAACCAAATGCCAAGTGCCATATGCTTGACCAAACATGCCGAACCAAGATGTCGAACCAAATCCTGAGCTTCCATATAGCAGCTGCCCCTCCTCACTTCTTCACTCTATAAATAATGGAGCTTCTAGATAACAATGGTAGTAGAAACCATCCAAGAGAGCTAAAACTCTACAGAATTTGACTGTATAGTTAATTCTTCTTATATATAGCCTCCAAAAGCGAATCAATATTGTAACTCTAATCTTTCAGTGATTAATAAAATCTCATCTCCCCAAGTGGACGTACACTGCCTTGCGGTAATGGAACCACCATAAATACTGGTGTTATCTATTTTTCTACATTGCATAGATCTGTGACTATCTGTTCTGCTGTTTATCTCTGTTTGTATCGTCTCACTACAATCACGATCCAATTGTTTTCCACTACATTGGGTTTTTTATTCCTTTAGACTGATCATTTGAAGGGATTTTCTCCAACATTCTGGTATCAGAGCTACAAGGTTGATTGAGGAGTGTTAGACGCTATGGCAGGAGATGAAGCGACTCTAGTTGTTACAAGACCCTATACTAGAGGGATGTATATTGCGTTAGGATCGCGAAACTGAGAAATGGAATGGGGATAAAGACTTCGAGAAGTGGCAATGGAGGATGAAGGCTGTTCTAATGAGGAATGAAGTCCATCCAGTAATGTTTGCCACTAAGGAATTGACGGCTGATATCTCAGTTGCGGAAAGGAAGGAGATGGAGAAATGAGCGTTTACTACTTTACAGCTTGCTATGGAAGAGAATGTTATCTCAAAGATTAGCAGTGAGACCACTACTAAGGGCATTTTGACCAAGCTGGATAATCTTTACTTGAAGAAATCTTCGGCTAATTGTCTGATATTGCTGAAGACATTTTTCACCATGCGGATGAGAGAGAGTACTTCAGTGATGGAATATCTTAACTTCTTTGATGATCTCATGATGAAGATGAAGACTGTTGACTTAAAGATGGACGAGGAGCAAATGGAAATGATCCTTTTGTGTTCTCTTCCATAGCATTACATAGGTTTCGCTAACAGTCTTATCTTCGTTAGAGACACATTGACAGTGGAAGATGTGAAGTCCGGCCTTCTATCTGTGGGCTTGGGAGATCAGATGAAGGAGATATGTGAAGGAAGTAGAGATGGAAGTAGCAGTCACGGCCTATTTGTTGAAAGAGATAGAGAAGATAAGAAGAACTGAAACTCTAGAGGACATTCCAAGTCCAGGAAGCCTGGTAATGGACGGAGAGGAAAGTCTAAGAACGAGAAGTGCTTTATCTGCAAGAAACCTGGTCACTGAAAAAAGGATTGTCCAGATTTAAAGAAGAAGTAAGAAGATGGATCTCCATCATTTTCGGTAGAGAAGTCTCTATCTGACGATGTATTGTCTACAACAGTATTAGATGTCTTATACCATTGGGTGCTGGACTAGGAGGCATTTTTCTATATGACTCCTAATAAGGATTACTCCAGTTCTTTCATTGGATGAGAGGAAGCTCTATTTTTATGAGTAATGATGCTAGCTGTAGAGCAATGGGTAAAGGTAGGTGAGGATTAGGATGTTTGACAGAGTAATACGCACTTTGACAGGTGTCCGGTATGTTCCAGGTCTTCCGAAATCCTTAATTTCTTTAGGACAATTGGCATCTTTAGGATGTAAGGTAACTATCGAGAAGGATAGTCTGGAGGTTTCGAGAGGTGCACTAGTTCTTATGAAAGGATATGTGTTTCGAAATCTGTATTTGCTGAAAAGAATCACAATTCTTGGAGAGTCGTGTGTTGGAGTAGATAGTTCTCATGCATTGGATGCCACAAAGCTTTGGCATCTCAAGTTGGGTCATATTTCAGAGAAGAGCTTAGAGTTGCATCGGAGACGGAAGAGATCAAAGGAGAAAACTTCGAAAATATGGACTTTTTCCAGGAGTATGTGTTAGACAAGCAAACTAAAGTATCTTTTGGAGTTGGACTCTATAGATCGAGGCGAGTACTTGAGTACGTGCATATAGATGTTTGGGGACTGGTTGCTACTCCTTCTCTTGGAGGAGTAAAGTATTTTATCTCTTTCATTGATGACTTTTCTCGAAAAATATAGGTGTATGTGATGAAGGCCAAATTAGAGAGTTTTGAGAAGTTCAAAGATTGGAAAGCGCTTGTTGAGAACCAATCTGGTTCTAGGTTGAAGGTGCTGAGATTTGATAATGGCGATGAATTTGTCTCTATGGAGTTCCTCGACTTTTGTAGATAACATGGCATTCAGAGACGTTTTACTACACCGGGCGATCTGCAATTCGATAGGGTTGCAGAAAGGATGAACATGAGTATATTAGAGAAGGCTCTTTGCTTGATATAGACGGTGGGCTTGTCTAGAGGCTTTTGGGCTGAGGCATTATCAAATGCAGCATATATCATACATTGAATTCCATGCTCAGCCATAGATGGAAAGATTCCAAAGGAGAAGTGGAGAGGTAAAGCAATGTATCTTAGTTACTTTCAAATTTTTGGTTGTCCTGTGTACGTTCACCATACAGGTGATGACAAGTTGGAGGCTAGAGCATAAAATGGCATACTAATGGGATACACCGTTGGTATCAAAGGGCATCGAATTTGGAACCATGTTGATCGAAAGACTGTTCATTCCAGATATGTTACTTTTGATGAGTCTGCTATGTTCAATCCAATGAAGAAGCTACCTACCACATCAAAAGATTCTGATAGGCCTAAGGAGATAGAAGAAATTCCCGTGTTCTAGCCAAATAGTAGATTTGTTGTGATGTTGTCAAGGAAAACACAGTTGATGAAACATCATAGGATAGTCCACAGGCACCTTCTAGTAGTGCTGGTGATGTGCATGAATCTAGAAGAAGTTCAGTGCAAGATGGAGCCGAAAGGAGTTTAGGAAAAACCGTACCTACCCAGGTCAGTCGTAGGACTATTAGACCGCTCGAAAGGTATGGTGATTGGCAGTTTACGAACCTTAGCATTGGTGATCAGTTTGACTCGGCCCTACATGTGGTTCATGAGGAGCCGCTTGACCTTGATGAAGCTTTGAAGTCATGTGACAGTTCGAAGTGGATGTGCACTATAAAATGTTGAGACTTGGTTTTGATTCATGATACAAAGCTATCACTACGACATATAGATTTGACGACTACTGCGACAAAAGGAGAATATATACTAAAAGGAGACAAGATTTCAAAAACGATGCATCAATTATAATATTTTGTTCTTGAGTCTTAGGTCAATTCTGTTAAAATCTCTCCTCGTTTAAAGTATATATTAGCTTATATATTTAACCGTATTATTTCTAAATAATTTATACATATATAAGCATATATAAGCATATATAAGCATATATATATATATATATATATATATTATAAAAAGTGTTTAAAGTTATATATATTATTATACCGGTGTAAACTGTGCTAATTGCACAGATATTACCAAGTCAGTCGACTGACCCAGAGGTTCAGTCGACTGACCTTGGAAAATCTGTGCAACATGCACAGGTGCATAGATATACAGATATATATTTAAAAATTTGTTTGAATATTCAGTCGACTGACCCAGAGGTTTAGTTGACTGAATTTCTACAACGGCTACTTTTTGAAAAGACACGACTATTTGTAAAGAGTTACGAACTTCTACGAAAAGATTTGGACGTAACACTTCAATCGAAACTCTTAACCAACAGTCGCAACTCTTTAACCTCTATAAATATATACTCTAACTTGATTCCAAATCACCGAATTTACTTATCTTTCTAATCTAACTCTCTGGAATCTGTTTGCTATTATACTTTCAATTATTCTGCATTAAAGCAATATTATACCTTTCTATTTTTCATGAACATCAAATATAAATATTTATACTCGAGGAGAAGATTACAGAAGGATGTACTACAAGTGACAAATTTGTGTTATTATAACACACAAAGTCAAAACAACCTTCTGTATTTGTTGAAGTCATGTTCTGCTGCTCAGGCGTGTGAAGTCCTATTCGGCTGCTGAAGCGAAATCTTGTTCTGCTACTCAGGTCCCTGTTCGGCTACTCAGAGGTTGTATAGACCTATTCCTCCAGGTTAAGTTAGGGTTGTTGTTTTAGTGAAATTCTAGATGGAGTCTGGGACTAGACGTAGGACGGTGATCCGAACCAGTATTAAAATTCCTGGTGTTATTTTATTTTACTACTTTTATATTTTGCATTATTTACCGTATAACTATCATCACTATACCCTGTATCATTGTATATCTATATTGCACGATCCATAACACACTTTCATTTGGTATCGGGGCATAGCGACTTTCATTTGGTATCAGAGCCTGGAATTCTATCGATCGTCACGACATCATAGTATAATGACTAGAAAACAATCTAGTCGAAATACAACAGGAAAAATCCCTGTCAAAGCCACCAGTGAGGACTACAAAAAGGTACTTTCCGATTTACAAATTTCAGTAAAAGTTAATAATGAATTAGTTAGTATAAGAAATAAGATTTCAAAGCTTAATTTTATTATTTTAGAAAAGATGAAATCTGTTGAACTTGAAAATAAGAAATTGAAAAATGAGAAGTTAGATTTAGAAAATCAACTTGGTATTTTAAAGAACAATTTTGAGGCTCTTACAGATTTTCTAGATGAACAAAACACCATATTTGAAAAAGAGAGAAAAATTTTCAAAAGGAAATTTTGATTTAAAAGGACAAAGTGATTTATTACAATCCCCTGATAATTTAGAATCTCAAAATTTCCTTCTCAAAAATGAGAACGATACATTAAAAAACGAGAATTTTGAATTAAATGAGAAAATTGATACTTTAAACAACAATAATATTTCTTTTGAAAATAATAATTGTGACTTTAAAGATAAATTTGATAAACTTAACACTGAAATAACAAAATTTAATAAAGGTCAAAATGATATAAACATGATTTTATCCTGTTCAAGACCTTTGCATGATAAAAGTGGTTTAGGATATAATAAAATTGATCGTAGAAATAGCACTAGATACGCTTTCATGTATACTAAATATATTAGTGCTAGTACTAGATTATGAGTAAAGTCTAAATCAATTTTTTCTAGAAATTCAAATACTACTATGACTGATAATGTTTATATTTTCTTTAGAAATACAAAATCGTAAACAGGAAATATGAATAAAAATTATCTACATATTTGGGTTACTATTAATTGGAAAAATAGAGAAAAATATATTGATGATTATTTTGATATGGAAGTTAATATTGAAAATTATATGTTTAAAGGTTCAACCACACCCAAATGGGCATGGTTTCCTAAAAATTAGGAAATTATAAGAACCTTGGGTATCGCATGCTTTAAATATTAATTTTTTTCTGATACATTACATTATAAGAAGTAGTTATTTTGTTCTATATTGTTTATATTCCTTATTCTTTTTTGTCGATGACAAAGGGGGAGAAATATTATTACTAACGTTAAGAATGCAGGATATAGAGTGTCAAAGATTCAAGGGGAGTAAGTATTTATACAATATATCCAGTCGAAATCTATATCTATTTACAGGTTGTCATCAATCAAAAAGGAGGAGAATGTTGAGACTTGGTTTTGATTCATGACACAAAGCTATCACTACGACATACAGATTTGAAAACTGCTGCGACAAAAAGAAATATATACTACAAGTAGACAAGACTTCAAAAACGGTGCATCAATTATAATATTTTGTTTTCGAGTCTTAGGTCAATTTTGTCAAAATCTCTCCTCGTTTAAAGTATACATTAGCTTATATATTTAACCGTCTTATTTCCAAATAATTTATACATATATAAGCATATAATATATATATATATATATATATTATAAAAAGTGTTTAAAGTTATATATACTATTATACCTGTGTAAACTGTGCTAATTGCACAGATATTACCAGGTCAGTCGATTGACCTAGAGGTTAAATCAAACGACCCTGGAAAATCTGTGCAACATGCACAGGTGCACAGATATATAGATATATATTTAAAATTCATTTGAATATTCAGTCGACTGACCCATAGGTTTAGTTGATTGAATTTCTACAACGGCTACTTTTGAAAAGACACGACTATTTGTGAAGAGTTACGAACTTCTACGAAAAGATTTGGACGTAACACTTCAATCGAAACTCTTCACCAACAGTCGCTGCTCTTTAACCTCTATAAATATATACTCTGATTTGATCCAAGTCATTGAATTTTCTTATCTTTCTAATCTGACTCTCTGGAATCTATTTGCTGCTATACTTTCAATTATTAT
This sequence comes from Allium cepa, assembly GCA_030765085.1. Lineage (NCBI taxonomy): Eukaryota > Viridiplantae > Streptophyta > Magnoliopsida > Asparagales > Amaryllidaceae > Allium > Allium cepa. Next base: position 807,947,526 of record CM060938.1, read on the forward strand.
ACATTAAAGCAATATTATACCTTTCTATTCTTCATGAACATCAAATATACTTATTTATACTCGAGGAGAAGATTATAGAAAGGGTGTACTACAAGTGACAAATCCGTGTTATTAGAACAAACAAAGTCAAATAATCTTCTGTATTTGTTGAAGTCCTGTTCTGCCGCTCAGGTGTGTGAAGTCCTCTTCGGCTGCCGACGCGAAATCCTGTTCTGCAGCTCAGGTCCTTGTTCGGCTGGTTAGAGGTTGTATAGACCCGTTCCTCCGGGTTAAGTGAGGGTTATTGTTTAAGTGAAATTCCAGAAGGAGTTTAGGATTGGACGTAGGACAATACTTCGAACCAGTATTAATGTAACGACCCGTTAAATTTTGATAATTTTTAATGGTTTTATTTAGCGTATTTAATTTGATTTTTGAGAAATTTTAAATAATAAAATTTTGAAATAAAATTTTACAATTGGATTACGTATAGTTAAATGTGGCAAACGATAAATTTTCATCAAAAATTAAGAAAGTATATTTTAGGGTGTGATTCTGTTCAATTTAAGTCAGTAATAATTGATGTTCATAAAATAATTTATTTTGGGAAATTCAAGGCACAGCTGTTTTATTTGCCATCATATCTTTTATTTATTTTTAAACGGTTCATTTTGCCTTTATAACGTGTCCTTCCATATTTATTCTTGCTGTCCAATCAAGCTATTAATTGCTTTGATTGTTTCTAAAACAGTGTGTAGCTGTTACTTTTTCTACCGTTAAAATTTCAATTGCTTAATAATTTTTTCAATTCACAAATAGACTTCCCCATTCCTAGCCATTAATAAACTTTGAAATCATCGTCCTTGCCTTTTGTTATTCCCCGTTTTATAATAATAATTGAAATTTATAGCCGTTTCAGTATATAACTTTTACACGTTTTATACTCATTTAATTTTAGCAGTCCATTGCCTTTAGTTTTTAAACTGTTCCATTTTCTTCCCAGGCAATAGCTCACATTCCATTTCGCTTATAAATCAGTTTCCACTTTTACTCACCTGCTCACCTTTTCTTCCATCTAAATATATAAGTTATAATATGTTTACCTGATTCATCTCCTTTCCTTTTTCATTGACATATTAATTCTGGGAAGTGATTAATTTAAAAACCCATCTTACCCTCATTTCTTTAAACTTTCAGCTAAATTTTAGCTTGTGACCGTTGCTGTACATTTCATTAAAGAGGTACGTTACCTTATTAATCTCCGGAATTTAAGGGTGAAAATTTTATTTTTCTAACCTTTCCTTTCCTACGCTCCCTGCTTCCACTTCTTTCATTATGACCGTTCATCATATATACACTGCAGCTGGAAAGTTATAAACGTATAAACATAGATACGTTTTGTATTTATTAAAAATTTAAAGCTCACCTTAAATTGTGCAAAGCGTTTTCTTCTGCCTTTATAACTTTGGGTTTATACCTACTGTTGCTTCCTCTTCCTCCCTGAAGCCTATTTTCTTTCTTTCCCAAGTTGTTACAACGCCTCTTCAAGGCCATAACCGCATACCCACGCCACATCTCACCACGTGCTTCCAGTCCAGGCGACACCCGCCATGGTGGCCGAGTACAATGCTTCCTTCTCTCCTGTTCCATTTTGCCTTCCCTAGGCATAGCCGATACCCCTATCGCCATCACCCATCAAACACTCATCACCACTAGCTTGCGTACTTTCGCATATATTAGGTGTAGTACTTCTGTCTGTTAGCATATATATACATATACATACATACATACATACATATATATATATCAGTAAATTTGTTGCATGGGTTATATTATCTTGGGTTTCCCAGTTTCCAGTTTAATAATATATTATACAAATTTTGCAGCGTCTATTATATGCTTTATATATATATATATATATATATATATATATATATATATATATATATATATGTCAAAGTTATTCTTTTATATATATAAATGTATTTGTGTATATATGTATATATGCTGTTATATTAGTTTACAAATAAAAAAATTCCTTTTTCAGCTGTTGTATGTAAAGATGCTTTTTGATCTAATTTGTTTAAGCTTAGTATTTTGTTTTTTTTATATATAATATTTTTAATGTGAATTTGATTTAAGTGAAGCTTTTCGTATCATGTTATTAAATGAAATAATATAAGGTGATTTAAAAATATATATACTTTTTTTTTTGAATCTTTTTGGGGTTTTGTTGGTTTTGTTATATATTACTCTTTCTTAATGCAATGTACTGGAAACAACAAAATAGGTGAGTGAGAAAAAGAATGAAAACCATATATATATCTAAGCATTCGAGTTTATACATTTGGTCGGTAAGTATATGGTATTCATAACGGTTTTGAAAGTAAATTTTAAGCATGTCTAAGCGGTTTATGTCGCAATGGTTATATTATTATTTAAATATAAGTATCACATGCGCAGGTTTTAAGTGTATATAGTATATTTATAATATAAAGTTTATTAAGTTATAAAAGTTTATACAGTTTATATTTTATAAGATAAAGTTTAAAAGTTATATATGCGGCAGTTGATATGCTGCAATGAACATACATTATATATAAGTTTTTATTTTAATAAGTATTATTTCAACATATATATTGCATATATGTTTGATTTTTTTTATTGTATATGTGTTTGGTTTAAAAATAATGATTGAAATGTATGTATATTAAATTTAGAATATGTTTTATATATGTAAATAGTTATATATAATTATATATATAATTGTAAGTTCACTTATATTATTCATCTTCATCGATCTAGTTCTAATTTGAATTCGATTTTTTTCTCTCTTCCATTTATCAGCTTTGTTCGTCGTGCCTGTTTTCTTCGTCGAATCGTGTCTATCTAGCGTTGCTTTGGACTTCGTAACTAAACTTCATTGTCTATTCTCTTTAGCCTCGAAAGGTGAGCAATCACCCACGATTAACGTTCTTATATTTATTAAATTTGATTTCAATTGAAACAACAATTGAAGTATGCTGCTGTAATTATTTAAATTGTTATATTTATGCTATTATCTATAACTGTTCACTTGTGGGATATGACACCATATCCTATTGTTTATATTATACAGTTATTGATGATATATGCATGTTGTTATATTATTATCATATCTGTTATCACTCTGTAAGTGCCCTGTTAGTATAGTATTCACTAGGGGTTGAAATGATACATACCCGAACGGACTTTAGAATAGGAGAATTTCGTTATGGGTTTAAATGATAGACCCAAGCGATTTTCATTAAATTGAATTTGGGATTACGAGTTGAAATGCTATCCACCCGTATATATTTAGTGTACGGATTGAAATGATAAATATCCATGTCACTTGACCATATGATAAGAAATATATACAGACACCGTTGGTCCATATATAAATATTTTGAAAATAATTTCTATGGCTTTGGAAAAAATATATGTTTAAGAAATATAGACTCTTAAGACATTAGATAAATGATAAATTTTATATATAAATTTAGTAGAAATGTTTGATTTAAATTAGATGGATTTAATACGTAGAATATGGTTAAGTATATATGTAAATCTATATTTCAAAAGATTTTCTTGTAATAAATTGAATAAGTAAGGTTGGGAAGGTAAATTTGGGTTTGTTGGAAATGGTATTTAAATAAGGATGTTAGTTAATCGATTTGGAATTATTGAATGGGAAATTTAAAGGTATGATTTTTTAACTGGATTTTGATTTAAGTGATTTAATGAATATTTCACATCTAAATTAAAAAAAATGTTTACTAAAATGTAAGTTAAGGTTACTTAAATGATACTGAATCTAATGAGGGAATATTTCAAGACTAAATAATAATGGGGTTAAATCGAGATCTATATGAAACTGTCAATTGAACTTTGAATTGTAAAATATTTAAGCTTTGAACTATACTGGAATTTAATTGGTTTATTTGTGATTCAGATCTATATTTGAAATCAATATAATTCGAATTTATTATTTAGAAAATTTAATTGAATAAAAATTTAGTTTGAAACATTGAATATTTAAAGTTTTGAAAAAATATTGAAATGCAAAAGGGTATTTTGTGATTTCAAATCCGGATTTGAGATCGATAAAATATGAAATGGTTATTTAGGAATAGAGTTGAATTTTAAATTAATAAATTGAGATTGGACTAAAATTTGAATTTGGAATTTGAATAGATTTGAATCGCAACTTTGAAAGTGATAAAATTTAAATATATATATATATATATATATATATATATATATATATATATATTAGATGAAATGATATTTTGGTTTTGAAGTATAAATTAAATTGAAATGACCACGGTGTTATAGTGTATATTTCTACATAGTAAATTGTTCCACGGATACTTAGAGAATGGTTTTCCCATATATCCTCTAAGTTACTTGTATTTCAGTTGATATTTCACTTGAGTTGGATTCATTGACATAAGAATGTTAATCCTGACTCGAGTGTTTTGTGTTTTGCTTTACGCTCGGTCAGACTGAGTGATACAGCATTTGAGACTCACCTTCGAAGTTGGAGCTTTGCTTGAAGATCCAGCTATCTATCCTTTCAGTCATCCAGTCGATTGGTTCAGAGAAGTCATCTGCCGTACTGGAGACTTCACTGCATCTGGGATATTCTGATGTATTTGTTTTCTAACTTTGTTTATATAGTAGCTTCATGAACTACTATTCATTTATTCCGTTGTGTATTATTGTACTACTCTGTATCTATGATTCTGTGATTGATTTATTTACTGTATATGTTTTGCCAAATTTAAATTAACAATTCGGTATTTCGAGTTATTCAAGTCGGACTTGTATGGTTTTATTGTCGATTTGAATGGTCCAAAATAGCGGGTCATTACAGTTGGTATCAAAGCTTTGGCTCTAGGCAAAACTTAGCATATATGGTAAATTTATTTACAAAATCACTTTCATTCGAGTTGAATCTCTTCCTTTTGACTCGATTTCGTTTGAACTTTGGAACGTTCCCCGTGGTTCAAAAATTCATTCTTGTCTCTCTCTATTTATATTCTTTTGATTCTGGAGTATCCAATGACTCTACTGAATGATTTGTAAAGGGGGGAAACTCCTTTACAATTGGCATTGATTCACCAGAGATTTATGTATCCCTCGGTTTAGATGCTGCTATCTCTGGTTATGCCGAATTTTATATCTAGGGATCGAATGTCGATTTGCCTTGGAATTCCGCATCGATCATATTCATGAAGTCACGGTTGATCAGGTTACGGTCGCCCGCGATTTATAGAAGTATATCCATCTTCTATTTTGTAATTTAATTATCTCATCTTCGATCGAGTCTATCTTCGAATCAGGATTCTATTGATTGGAGTTTCTCTAAATTAAATCTCTATCTTTGTTTTAAAATCCATTCTTGAATTATCCTTTGAAAATCGGGTTTTGTTTGTATTTTAAAATTGTTTTATATACCGAAATTTTTATTTGGGTAACTATGATTTTATTCTATATATAAAAGAGAAAATATTTTCGATAAGGATTGTATACCTAAAAAAACAAGAATTTGAAGTTTCGAAAAGATTTGAAATTTTGAAAATATTATAAGAAAATTTATTTATATAAAAATGATTTATAACTGAAAGGTTTTGAATTTGAAATTCAAGAGATTGGACTCTGGTATTTTTGAAAATTGGTTTAAGTTTTGAAATATATAATAATAAGATTAGGAAGTATTTTCTGAATAAGAAATGCTTCAAATGAGTTCCAAGGATTTCGAGAAAAAAAATTCAAAGAGGTTTTCAAGAAAATAGAAGTCCAGAACTCACTTATGTCGTTGGAAAATAAATTTCGGTGATGAGTGCACGCATCATCGACATTGATTTTCGAGTTTCAGAGTGGGGATAGGCCACTTTAATAGCTTTGCTATGCGAGTGACTTTGTGAAACCATTGTTGATTTCAAATTCCGATGTATAATTTGATATTTTCGAAAGATATATGTATATATTTAAAACAATTTAAAGTGAGACCAGTGTTCAGTCCTCGAGTTTCGGATTTAATTTGGTATAATCCTACCTATTGAAATTGATTTATTGTTAATTTTCAACTCTTAAATTGGAAATTTGATTTCCCTAACTATTTTGAATGTTCGAACACTTCCAAATCGAGGTTAAATTTTCAAAGCTAAGAAATTTCGTAGAGGATAAAGTATTTGATAAAGCATATAAATTTAGTTCTGTATGTTTAAGTTTGAAACCTTTTGTTAAGTAAATGAATATGAATATATTGAATTATACTAATATGGAATTTAGTTTTGAAATGTTTTGAAAAAAATTTAGTTTTAAATAATGGTTTTCAGAAAGGTAAATTGAATATTTCAAATAGAAATAAATAGTTTAAGGGTTTTAAAAGGATAATTATAAATTTGGAAACCGTTTTGAGTATAATTGATTTAGAGAAAAGTATTTGGTTTTGAAATTTGATTGGAATTAAAACCAGTACCTATATGGTGATTTTGGAAATTAAATTGTTTTGACCTAAATTTTGTTGATTTGGAAATTTGGATTATTTTCTAAACCTATTGTTTAAGAAACTTTGAAACTAAATTGATATTGAAATATTTTGAAATTGAGAACCTTATATTAGTAAGTACTTGATTTGGGAGTGGTCAAACTTATATAAAATGGATTTGTATAAGTATGAAGTTGATTTGAAATCTATTGATTTGAAAGATACACAATTTGGAAAGAGAATTTTTTATAATCCAAGTCTATATAAGTATGATTTGATATACTATTGATTTGGAAAGTATTCGATTTGGAAAAGGAATCCTATATATAATGGACTTTATATAAGTATGATATTTGAAAGTATTTGGAAAGGTACTATATGATATATATTTTTTCGAAGTAAAGATATGGAAAGTGCCTTCTGCTTGATATCCGCTTTGTGGCCACATTGTGGATTCATTCTATCGATATTATTCTCTTTGATTTTTGGTTTTCCGGATGTGATACTCGAGTATCCCACCGTGGCATAACCCATGGTTTTTTTTTCTTGCGACTGCATAGCGCAACTACCTGGCTGAGACTGGCCTAGGGGTACGGAGTGTTTCCTGGAGGACCCAGGCGTAACCATTGTGTATCCTGCAATCTATGTAGGTCGCATTAGTAGCGAAACTGCCTGGCTGAGACAGCCTAGGGGTACGGATTGTTTCCTGGGGGACCCAGGCGTAACCATTGTGTATCCTGCACCCTACTAGTGATCATGGCGTAACTCGCAAGGCTGAGAAAGCTTACGGATATGGATTGTTTCCTGAAGGATCCAGGCATAACCATTATGTATCTGTGAACCATGGTTGGACAAAGGTTTTGGTTTGATTGTTTTGTTTGGATTGTACTTTCCATATCTGTTTTTTTAAAGGTTTTTCAAGTATTTTCACTGGGTGTTGAAACAGATCTACTAAGTACTTGAAGAATTCTAGCTTTACGCCTTATCAACGCATGGCCAAAGTCTGCAAGAACGGGGATAAACTTGTTGAAACATCGAGTTATAAAAGTATTTTTGAAAGGAAAAATTCGTTTCGATATAAAAGTATTTTATTATAAAGGTATTTCCAACAAAGAAATTTTGTATTAATATTTGAGATTAAAATTTTATGGTTTGATTTAATTATTCAAGCCCGATACTATCCCTTTGAACCTACCTTATCTGCTCAGCTTTATTTATTCACCTATATTCCGTTTTTCCGAATCTACCCTCCTTTCCTTTTTGAATATAATCTTTAAAATATTGTTTATTTATATACTACATGGTTTAATAGTAAATCATTAGTGTCATTAATATTTCAGAAGTTATTAATTTAATATAACATATTTAAGAAATGAGTATTAATTTATCTATAATGTTGAAAGTGTCTTAAGATAATTAGTAAATTTATAAACTATGGATTTAATGTGGTCAAATAACTTCCTTGAAAATATAACCAAGGATGTGAATACTATTTCCAAATAGTTTTCATATATATTTATAAAGGTGTTATTTAAACATATAAATGTTATTTATAAGGGAAGCAGGAAATTTTGCAAATGGGTTTTGAAAAGTTTTAAAGCATTAAAGATAATTGAACTGCAAATGAAGTTTTCAAATGAATATTCCTAGAAAAATTTATATGGTCTTAAATTAATTGTTTATCCTTGTCTTTCAATCTATTTATCTTTCTGGTTGTTTCTATTCTCCTACCTTCTTCCTTTTTGGGGACGAAAAGTTTTGAGTGAGGGAGAGTGTAACGACCCGTAAAATTTTGATAATTTTTAATGGTTTTATTTAGCGTATTTAATTTAATTTTTGAGAAATTTTAAATAATAATATTTTGAAATAAAATTTTACATTTGGATTACGTATAGTTAAATGTGGCAAATGATAAATTTTCATCAAAAATTAAGAAAGTATATTTTAGGGTGTGATTCTGTTCAATTTAAGTCAGTAATAATTGATGTTCATAAAATAATTTATTTTGGGAAATTCAAGGCACAACTGTTTTATTTGCCATCATTTCTTTTATTTATTTTCAAACGTTTCATTTTGCCTTTATAACGTGGTCTTCCATATTTATTCTTGCTGTCCAATCAAGCTATTAATTGCTTTGATTGTTTCTAAAACAGTGTGTAGCTATTACTTTTTCTACCGTTAAAATTTCAATTGCTTAATAATTTTTCCAATTCACAGATAGACTTCCCCATTCCTAGCCATTAATAAACTTTGAAATCATTGTCCTTGCCTTTCGTTATTCCCATTTTATAATAATAATTGAAATTTATAGCCGTTTCAGTATATAACTTTTACACGTTTTATACTCATTTAATTTCAGCAGTCCATTGCCTTTAATTTTTAAACTGTTCCATTTTCTTCCCAGGCAACAGCTCACATTCCATTTCGTTTATAAATCAATTTCCACTTTTACTCACTTGCTCACCTTTTCTTCCATCTATCCGTTTAATAGTTATATATAAGTTATAATACGTTTCCCTGATTCATCTCCTTTCCTTTTTCATTGACATATTAATTCTGGGAAGTGATTAATTTAAAAAACCATCTTTCCCTCATTTCTTTAAACTTTCAGCTAAATTTTAGCTTGTGACCGCTGCTGTACATTTCACTAAAGAGGTACGTTACCTTATTAATCTCCGGAATTTAAGGGTGAAAAATTTATTTTTCTAACCTTTCCTTTCCTACGCTCCCTGTTTCCACTTCTTTCATTATGATTGTTCATTATATATATACACTACAGTTGGAAAGTTGTAAACGTATAAACTTAGATACGTTTTGTATTTATTAAAAATTTAAAGCTCACCTTAAATTGTGCAAAGCATTTTTCCTCTGCCTTTATAACTTTGGGTTTAGACCTACTGTTGCTTCCTCTTCCTCCCTGAAGCCTATTTTCTTTCTTTTCCAAGTTGTTACAGCGCCTCTTCAAGGCCATAACCGCATACCCACGCCACATCTCACCACATGCTTCCAGTCTAGGCGACAGCCGCCATGATGGCCGAGCACAATGCTTCCTTCTCTCCTGTTCCATTTTGCCTTCCCTAGGCACAGCCGATACCCCTATCGCCACCACCCATCAGACACTCATCACCACTAGCTTGCATACGTTCGCATATATTACGTTTAGTACTTCTGTCTGTTAGCATATATATATCAGTGAATTTGTTACATGGGTTATATTATCTTGGATTTCCCTGTTTCCAGTTTAATAATATATTATACAAATTTTGCAGCGTCTATTATATGGTTTATATATATATATGTCAAAGTTATTCTTTTATATATATAAATGTATTTGTGTATATATGTATATATGCTGTTATATTTGTTTATAAAATAAAATTTTCCTTTTTCGGCTGCTGTATGTAAAGATGCTTTTTGATCTAATTTTTTTGAGCTTAGTATTTTGTTTTTTTTTAATATATAATATTTTAAACGTGAATTTGATTTAAGTGAAGCTTTTCGTATCATGTTATTAAGTGAAAAAAATAAGGTGATTTAAAAATATATATACTTTTTTTTGAATCTTTTTGGGGTTTTGTCGGCTTTGTTATATATTACTCTTTCTTAATGCAATGTATTGGAAACAACAAAATAGGTGAGTGAGAAAAAGAACGAAAACTATATATATATATATATATATATATATCTAAGCATTCGAGTTTATACATTTCGTCGGTAAGTTTACGGTATTTATAACGGTTTTGAAAGTAAATTTTAAGCATGTCTAAGCGGTTTATGTCGTAATGGTTATATTATTATTTAAATATAAGTATCACATGCGTAGGTTTTAAGTGTATATAGTATATTTATAATATAAAGTTTATTAAGTTATAAAAGTTTATACAGTTTATATTTTATATGATAAAGTTTAAAAGTTATATACGCGGCAGTTGATATGTTGCAATGAACATACATTATATATAAGTTTTTATTTTAATAAGTATTATTTCAACATATATATTGCATATATGTTTGATTTTTTTATTGTATATGTGTTTGGTTTAAAAACAATTATTGAAATGTATGTATATTAAATTTAGAATATGTTTTATATATGTAAATAGTTATATATAATTATATATATATAATTGTAAGTTCACTTATATGTAAATACTTTGAAAATAATGTCTATGGCTTTGGAACAAATATATGGTTTAATAAATATAGATTCTTAAGACATTAGATAAATGATAAATTATATATATAAATTTAGTAGTAATATTTGATTTAAATTAAATGGATTTAATACGTAGAATATGGTTAAGCATATATGTAAATCTATATTTCAATAGATTTTCTTGTAATAAATTGAATAAGTAAGGTTGGGAAGGTAAATTTAGGTTTATTGGAAATGGTATTTAAATAAGGATTTTAGTTAATCGATTTGGAATTATTGAATGGGAAATTTAAAGGTATGATTTTTTAACTCGATTTTGATTTAAGTGATTTAATGAATATTTCACATCTAAATATATAAAAAATGTTTACTAAAATGTAAGTTAAGGTTACTTAAATGATATTGAATCTAATGAGGGAATATTTCAAGACTAGATAATAATGGGGTTAAATCGAGATCTATACGAAACTGTCAATTGAATTTGAATTGTAGAATATTAAAGCTTTGAACTATGCTGGAATTTAATTGGTTTATTTGTGATTCAGATCTGTATATGAAATCAATATAATTCGAATTTATTATTTAGAAAATTTAATTGAATAAAAATTTAGTTTGAAACATTGAATATTTAAAGTTTTGAAAAAATATTGAAATGTAAAAGGGTATTTTGTGATTTCAAATCCGGATTTGAGATCGATAAAATGTGAAATGGTTATTTAGGAATTGAGTTGAATTTTAAATTAATAAATTGAGATTGGACTAAAATTTGAATTTGAATTTGAATAGATTTGAATCGCAACTTTGAAAGTGATAAAATTTGAATATATATGTATATATATAGATAGATAGATATATATATATTTTAGATGAAATGATATTTTGGTTTTGAAGTATGAATTAAATTGAAATGACCATGGTGTTATAGTGTATATTTCTACATGGTAGATAGTTCCACGGATCCTTAGAGAATGGTTATCCCATACATCCTCTAAGTTACTTGTATTTCAGTTGATATTTCACTTGAGTTTGATTTATTTATATAAGAATGTTAATCCTGACTCGAGTGTTTTGTGTTTTGCTTTACGCTCGGGTCAGACTGAGTGATACAGCATTTGAAACTCGCCTTCGAAGTTGGAGCTTTGCTTGAAGATCCAGCTATCTATCCTTTCAGTCATCCAGTCGATTGGTTCAGAGAAGTCATCTGCCCATACTGGAGACTTCACTGCATCTGATATTCTGATGTATTTTATTTCTAACTTTGTTTATATAGTAGCTTCATGAACTACTATTCATTTATTCCGCTGTGTATTATTGTACTACTCTGTATCTGTGATTCTGTGATTGATTAATTTACTGTATATGTTTTGCCAAATTTAAATTAACAATTCGGTATTTTGAATTATTCAAGTCGGACTTGTATGGTTTTATTGTCGATTTGAATGGTCCAAAATAGCGGGTCATTACAATTAAAATTCCTGGTGTCATTTTACTTTACTACTTTTATATTTCGCATTATTTACCATATAACTATCATCACTATACTCTGTATCATTGTATATCCATATTACACGATCCATAGCACACTTTCATAAAAGAGGTGTTAGAGTCGTTGAAAAAGAACAAGAATTGGGATTTGGTACCACCTCCTCAAGGAAGCTGAGCCAAAGGTTGCAAATGGGTATTCAAGGTGAAGAATGATGGGAGATACAAGGCTAGACTGGTTGCTAAAAGGTTCTCACAAAGAAAGGGATTGGAGTATGATGATATATTTTCACCAGTATTGAGGAATACATCCATCCGTATTTTGCTCGCTATCGTCGCAGCTCATGACTTAGAGCCGAAGCAAGTGGACGCGAAAACCGCTTTCTTGCACGGTGACTTGGATGAGCCTATCTACATGAAGCAGCTGGAAGGATTTGTTGTAGATGGGAAAGAAAATTGGGTTTGCAAATTGAAGAGGTCATTGTACGGACTTAGGGCCTGGACAATGGTACAAGAGGTTTGACTCTTTTATGCTTTCACTGGGTTTTGATCGTAGCATCAAAGACGCTTGTGTGCACTTCAAGCATTTAAAGAATGGTAGATGGGTGTACCTACTCTTGTACGTAGATGATATGTTGATTGCTTCCAAGGATAAAGCTGAAATTGATAGTTTGAAGCTGAAATTGATAGTTTGAAGCTGAAATTAATAGTTTGAAGCTAAAGTAAAAGTTGAATTTGAAATGAAATACCTTGGAGAAGCAAAGAAAATTTTGGGTATGCAAATCCAAAGGGATAGAAAGTTAGGACTTTTGGGCCTCACTCAAAAGAAATACATTCGAAAGGTGCTTGCTCAGTTTAGCATGGAAGGGGCAAAGGTAATCAGCATACTCATGCCTTTGAATATACAACTTTCTAGTAAAGGCTCTCCGATCTCGAAAATGGACAAGGATTTTATGATGAAGGTCCCATATGCAAGTGCAGTTGGTAATTTGATGTATGTCACGGTCTGTACTAGGCCTGACACTGCACATGCGGTTGGATTGGTGAGTAGATTCATGGCGAACCCTGGAAAGAGGCATTGGGAAGCAGTGAAGTGTATCTTCAGATACCTTATAGAAACTTCAAATCATGGACTTGTCTTTGGCGGCAGAGGAAGAGATTTCAGCTTGGTTGGATTTTACGATTTCGACTATGCCGGCGATAGAGATCGAAGGAAGTCAATTTTCGGATATGTGTTCACCATTGGTGGCACAACGATCAGTTGGAGAGCGAGGTTGTAGACGATTATAGCTTTATCTACTACAGAGACAGAGCTCATAGCTATAGTTGAAGCAGCTAAGGAGGTGCTATATTTGAGGCGACTATTGTGTGATTTGGGCTTCGTATACGAAGGAGTGATAGTGTATTGTGATAGTTAGAGTGCAATTCACTTAGCTAAAAATCTGGCGTTCAGCTCAAGACGAAGAATATTGAGGTGAGAGAGTCGTTCCTTGTCTTGATGAGTGAAGAGAATTTAGTTCGTTTTCAGAAAGTTCACGTAAAGGAGAATGCAGCAGACATGTTTACCAAGTCATTGCCTGTTGCTAAGTTCGAGCATTGCTCGGACTTGATTCGCTAAATGAAGTGCTAGGTGTCATGGGGTGGTTGGCAAGGGGGGAAAGTTGAGATGGTTAATGTAGAAGTTTGTTTTCATGGTGAAGATTGATAGATTCTACATAGACTGGGTACTTCGAACGCTTTGTTGATGGACGGTGGCCTTACCGAAGTTCGTTGACAGAGTGCAATGGGAGGTGGCATTCCCGAAGCTCATAGGGCAAGTATTCATTGCTTGGAGCATGAAAGTATAGATGGAGTTGGAAGACTTGTTTGGAATTCGGTATCAAGGTGGAGATTGTTGGAATTTGATACCTAATTCATCGCTTGAAATCGCAGAAGCAAAGGTCGCTGGGTGTAGTGGGAAGATCGAACGAGGGATCTCGTCTGGTGGTAGCTGCTGCTGCTCCAGTTGGAGCAGTAGTGATGGAGAGGTGACCGAACCAAATATTTGGTTTGGTGGAGGAGATACAGGACCAAAGATTTGGTCCAGTAGAGTTCGTTCGGTAAAGAAGAAAAGTGGAGTGGCATTGGTTTAGAGCGGTGAAGGAAGACTAAACCAAATTTATCGTTCGCTGATTTGGTGATGCCAAACGAAATATTTCGTTCGGTATTTGCCGAATCAAGTAGGTGAAGAGGAAGACCGGTCCAGATTTCTCATTCGGCAATTGGGAGATGCCGATCCAGACTTGAAGTGTATTATGCCGAACCAAATGCCAAGTGCCATATGCCGTACCAAACATGCCGAACCAAATCCCGAGCTTCCATATAGCAGCTGCCCCACCTCACTTCTTCACTCTATAAATAGTGGAGCTTCTGGACAACAATGTCAACCAAAATTGAGAGCTAATTTCATCCAATTTCAAAGCCATCCTAGAGAGCCGAAACTCTGCAGAATTTTGACTATATAGTTAATTCTTATTATGTATAACCTCCAGAAGTGAATCAATCTTGTAACTCTAACCTTTTAGTGAATAATAAAATCTCCTCTTTTCAAGTGGACGTACACTGCCTCGCGGTAGTAGAACCACTATAAATACTGATATTATTTATTTTTCTGCATTACATAGATTTATGACTATCTGTTATGCTATTTATCTTTGTTTGTATCGTCTCACTGCAATCACGATCTAGTTGTTTTCCACTGCATTGGGTTTTTTTTCTCTTAGACTGATCATTTGAAGGGATTTTCCCCAATAGGTAGATCGTTGTAATTTCTTTGATCGAAGGTAACCTCGTATTTTCTTTGATCAAGGGTAACCGAATAAATTGCTTGATTCCATTGAATTTTAGTTTAGAATGAAGTCACTCAGATTTGTATCATATTTTATCAAAAACCAGAGTTTTCCCTAACAATCCCTTAAATTATGAGTACATCGGAGTTAGGTTGGTTGTTTCTAGTTATTGTTTCTTATTATTTATACATCAGAAAAATCTATGCTGAATCATGTTACTATTGATTTATGTATTTACAGATTCATTTTGTTGGACGTGTATTTCGTTTTATTATTTGATACTTTTTTTTTGTCAATATTTGCTGACGAAATTATCTTTTGTTAACAGAGTGAGTACAAAATTAGTATACGGCTTGCGCTTTAGTTATCCTTTTTCTCTTTGGTTTTGGAGCTTGAGTATTCTTTCTTCCTGTGTTTCTCCTTAATCATATGTTGGCGGAAAAAGATTGGGTTCATTTACACGGGTAAACAGATAATCCAGTATTCTCAACCATGTTTAATTTTAAAAAATAAAAATATTTGATGCTAAAACTCAATTATTATGTTGAATTTTTTTCATTATAGAACTTCGAAGGAGTATGCCCAAGAAGCAAGATGTTTTGTAGATGTTGTAAAGAGAATATAAGAAATGTAGAGAAGCTTTTATGCCCTTATTTAGATTTTCGAAATCTTAGTCGACAACATGATGACATTATCGTTGAACATTTTATTATAAGGGGGATGGTGTGACGCCCCACCTTTATACTCACACTAGCCAAGGACGCTATGGAGTAATGCCGTCAACTAGCACAAAGAATAAGGCTATTGAGGAGCGACCATCCGCGTAAATAGATTTGTGCAAGTACCGATATGCCAGATAGAAGGTCACATATTTCATTTAAAGAGGAAATCCGACTATCAAGTACAAACTCAAAGCTACTACATAGTGGCTAAGTGGTCTTTGGAATCAAATATAAAATAAACATAACATAAATCAGTCATAGATATTCATATCACTAAGGCGGAAACAGATATGAATATAACACATAGAAGTGTACATCAAAGTATTGGTTATACAAGATCCACTACAACACAAAAGAATAGGTACAAGTGCTGGACAAAAGAATATGTATACATCAAGGAGTCTCTATCTCGAATGTATAAAACAAAAACTACTAAGCTAAGTAGTTAGCCAAAGTCAGATGACGGACCCTGATAAGAAGTCAAGTAAAAGCACCTGAAATACCCCCGTCTGACCCGAGTATTATTTAAGAAGAAAATAATAAACGGATCAGTCTAGCTATAAATATCTTATAAGATGAGATAGGATAAGAGATATGACAAAAACATATGATATCAATAATGCCATACTATGACAAGTATACATTAAATAACAAAAAAAATCATACAATATCTCAAGAATCTCAAAACGCCTAAAAGAATGTCATATTCTTTATTTTATTCATCAAACCACAAATATTGATAAAGCTTATCAATATAAATCACAAAAATAGGTGAAACACAAATTAGAAATCATCAATTAGAAATCCAGAAAACATTAAGGGGGAGGCCTATCACAAACGGGAGCATGAAAACTCACCAACACGTGTATCACAAATGGAACGCTATTCCATAAATCGAACATCGACGCACCTAAAAAGATACGCCCCATGCACAGTTGAACATCAACGCATCTAAAAAGATACGAGAACATCATATAAAACAAGGTTTTATATGATGTTCTCTCTAGAGAGAACATCATATAAAACCTTGTTTTATATGATGTTCTCTCTATAAAATATCCAAAAAGTTTGAAACAATTGGGACTTTTTAGAGAGAACATCGTATAAAACCTTGTTTTATATGATGTTCTCTCAGAGAGAACATCATATGTTTTATATGATGTTCTCTCGGAGAGAACATCATATAAAACAAGGTTTTATATGATGTTCTCTAATTGTTTATATTTCTAAATACAAAAATGTAAATAGGTAATATAATACAATAATTTATATGATGTTCTCTCTACATCATATAAAACCTTGTTTTATATGATGTTCTCTTTAATTGTTTATAGTTCTAAATACTAAAATGTAAATAGGTAATATAATGCAATAATTTATATGATGTTCTAGAGAGAACATCATATAAAACCTTGTTTTATATGATGTAGAGAGAACATCATATAAATTATTGTAGTATATTACCTATTTACATTTTAGTATTTAGAAATATAAACAATACGCCCCATGCATAAACAAACATCGACGCACCTAAAAAGATACGCCCCATGCATAATCAAACATCGATGCACCTAGAAAGATACGCCCCACGCATAAACGAACATCGACACACCTAGAAAGATACGCCCCATGCATAAACAAACATCGACGCACCTAAAAAGATACGTCCCATGCATAAACGAATATCGACGCACCTAGAAGATACGCCCCATGCTCCGACTTATCGTGACGATTGCTCCATGAACGATCCAAAGACCATGGGTCGCTAGCCATAAAAGTGAGTCGAAACTCCAAAGAACCCATAGGTCGTTAGCCTATAAAAGAAATGAGACGAAGCTCAATAAAACACGGTACAGTCCCCCACGTGGACAAAGAAACATCGCATATCGCTATTCTACACCATAAAATGATCGCCATTGATCAATAAAAAGTGGGAATTACACTAAGCTAGTAAATAAATAAGTTTAGCTTCATGTCCCATAACCACTAGCCGAAGTTAAATATTTACGAACAAATTGTAGATCACCATTCGAAAATTATCACAAGATTTCAATTGAACAAGTCCAAGAATTAACCGACAAAGTAAACATAAGTGTTTCATACCACTTGTTTTGCTAAGTCTTTTAATTAGGATACTCAAACGAATGAGGTAAAGGTTTGTATATACTAATAGATTACAAAACGGATTTGAAAACGAGTTCTGAATTAAGTGTAACGTTGAAGTCATTTTTGTGCAAGAGTTTGAATATTTACTACTAGTATAGAAACCTTAGTATTTTAAAGTGATAAATCATAGAAAACGATTGTAAAAACAATCGATCACTGAAAATTCACATTCGAAGACGTGAATCAGATCCAAAGAAATCAATACCAAATCCGTCAAAATGGATATTCCCAAAAAGCCAGAAAAAGAAGTTAACAAAGCTGATAAAAGTGATGACAACTAATCAGATCAACAAAAATCGATAACCCTTGGAAATTACTCAAAAATAAGCAAATGGAAAAAATGAACAGTTCCACACGTCTGGTTGAAAATCCAGACGTCTAGATTTAGGTTCTGGTAATTTTCAGAAACCTTCTAGACGTCTGAAAGGTTGTATCAGACGTCTAACAAGTTGTATCAGACGTCTGAAAGGGTGTACCAGTCGTCTGACAGGGAGCACCAAATGTTTGACAAGTTGTATCAGACGTACGATTCTGTTCTCTGCCATTTTTCTTTCTCTACCGTATATTTTTCTTTTCTCCAAGGTCTATAACCAGACGTCTAGACTTGATAACCATACGTCTGGTCACCTGGTCTGGACAACAGTTTGCCTTGGCCTTGATGGGCAAAACGATTCGGAAACGATCGGACGAGCAACGAAGACTAGGGATTTATGCCAAGCGACAATCCATCCTTATTGGCTCTTCGATACACCCCAAATAACATGTCCAAACATCCATAGTAGGATTTTCATAAAATTGGACTTCAAAACCAAAAATTGGAAAATTCACCAAATCGATTCAAATCAAAAGCAAATGAACATGAATAGATTTTATAAATTCATACCTGACAACAAAGAAAGTTATTGACATAGATGTGAATTCAAGAACTCACCGCTAAACCCAAAAACAACGAATGAGAGGCTTTAAAATGAAGCAAGACCAATTCCTCTTCAATACACCTCTAGAATCTTCAATCTATTATCAAAGGTGAAGCTTTTCCTAAGTTAGGGTTTAGGAATTTTTGAAAATTGAAGAGAGATTGAGATGGAGAAGATGAAGAGGATGCTTACCTAAGCTTCTCTTTGATTTTGGAGCTAGAACTTGAATTTCCTAGCAAAACTAGGGCTTAGGAATTTCTAATCTCCTCTTCTTTCCCCCATTTTTAATTTACCTTGAGAGTTAGGAAATAATAGAATGATTGGAGAGGAGTATGAAGGAGGAGTTAGGATATTAGATGAGTTAGTAGGATGAAACCCAAACCTAAATCCCAGTAGAAAAATTGCGAAATTCTACTCAACTCCAAACATATCGATGTTTATACTCAAAATGGTCGAAAACGCCGTTTTGAACTCTATGAAAGTAGAATCAAGTCCTAATTCAACAGTTTAAAAAGTAGCATTTAGGACTTTAATCCGACTAATGATGCTATATTTAAATATACAATCGTAAAATATGTGGATTGTTACAGACTCCCCTCCTTAAAGAAATTGCGTCCTCGCAATTCTTAAGAAGAAAACAAAGAGTAACAACCATAAAAGCATATCAACACAAAAGAAAATTTGAAATAAGAAGTTCACCTTAAAGAGCACGAGCGATTAAGTCTGGATGTGTTCGCTCGATGAATTCTCTGGATTTCCAAGAGCAATACTTAGGCATGCGGACTATAGAACTTTCACAAGCGGAACATCTTTATTTCGAAGGCATTTAACCTCCTTAGCAAAGATACGAATAGGATGTTGCTCATAAGTCAAATTAGGTGAAACTTCAATGTCATCAATAACACCGGGCTCAAGAATAGAATCGGAATCCGTAAGGCATTTTCGTTGTTGAGGGACGTGGAATACGTCATGAAAAGAAGAAAACTGAGCCGGTAATAAAAGACGATAAGCCACGGCACCAATACATTCGGTGATGGGAAATGAACCAACATATCGAGGTGCTAATTTTCTCGATCCACTGAAACGCACAACACCCTTCATAGGTGAAACACTAATGAACAACAAATTTCTAAGGGTGGAAACAATGGCCGCGAGCAGTAGATCATGAGTGGCATATCCAGTCTCAGTGGGCTTTAATTGTATAGAAGTATAAGCAATAACACGTTCCCTTTTTGCATGAGAATGACACCCAAACCAATACGACTAGCATCGGTAAAAACGGTGAAGTATTGGTTCCCTTCGGGAATCACAAGAATATGAGCATCGGAAAGGAGTTCTTTTAATTCTCTTTTTCGAAAAGCTAAGACTTTCAAAATTATAATTAACTTCATGTAATCATCTTTTTATAAAAATTAACAATTTACCGTGTCTGACTGTCCCATCATAGCATTTAGGAGATTCCTATCGATAACGTTGATCAGGCGCATCGATCAGAATTCTTAAAGCACTCAATGGGCAATACAGCACAAAATCATCTTCTATATGATAAACATGCCTCTTAAAATTTTTACGAATATTCTTTGCTCGTTTTAAGAACAAAATCCAATTATACTTATAAATGTATCTTATTAAAAAGATTTGCAAATTTTAAATTGTTGTTTTCATCCATAATTAATGAATACTCATCGAGATATTCATAGAATACTCGATTCATAAGATGGATGAAATAAGCTGGACAAACCGAATGACATCATGAGTCAGTCATAAGAATCATAACGAGTGCGGAGTGCGGTAAGGTGAACGCTATCCTCCGCAACTCGTAGCAGATGAAAACCGGTGGCAAGGTCTAGCCGAAAAGACCTTAGCTCCACTTAAAAGATTGCTTAGGTGATAATCCTAAGACAAGCTCAAAGATACCAGGAAATTCTCGAACTACTTGAATGAGGGAAATAACATTTTCTTCAACAAGTGGGTTTGAACGCTTTCGTTAGGAAGACAAGAGCTGGGAGTCGAAGATGGTACAGTGAGGTGCAAGGGCTAATCGTTACTAATCCTAGGGGTGATTCCAAAATGGATGTAGTAGGAGCAGTGCCTTCGGTTCCGTTCGAACCCGGAATAGACTTGTATGGATGAATGCTTTCAGAACAACGTCAGGAGGACGATAAGCATTCTAAGTGAATGTGTGCTAAAAAGGTAACGCTTAACCTCGAGCCTCATCAACCGGGAATGATTGAAAATCAGGGGTTATGCAGCAAGGCTAAGTGGGTCGCGCCCATTAGGGTAAGGTCATCCCTGTCTAGATGTCCCTTTTTATTTCGACCGTGTGGTGCGGTTGCTAATCCCAACCGCGGGGTGACTTACTCGGGATTATCTAGTAAGGGGCAGTCCCGGTCTTGTGTTGCAGGGGATTTAGGGTGGATCCTCGGTACGCTGATCTAGACAAGGTACTGTGACAGGTGGTACCCCGGTGCCCAGTCATTCGTTGAAAATCCATTCTCCCTACGTACCTTGTACGGTTTTGATTGTTTAACCCACTTTGTGGCTAGTATGCTGGAATTTAATCATGTAACAATTTCATCTATTTGAATAAGTATTTGTATATAGACCCTGTTATAATATCAGAGGATTTTATAAGAAATGTTTTGGTTATCGTAAGGTAAAAACCCGACATGTTTATTTGTGGTGTGGTCTTACGAGATAACTTTGATTTCAAAGGATTTTGAAAACTTTAATTATCCAATTGAGTGTATTATCTCACGCTGGTTTTCATGACTGACTCGGGTGTTATTTAACTATAATGCTCGGGTCAGACTGAGTATTATAAATACATGATAGGATGCTTGGAAGCTCAAGAAAGGAGCTGGAGTCCGAGACGTATTACCCATACTTGTTCATTTCCGCTGCTGTGAATATTGAATTGCCAGTAAGTTGTGAGGCAGGCTGTTATAACTGCCAGGCTGGTAATTGTTCTTTTGTCAGTGTGTTACTCTGATGTATATAAAACAGTTACAGTTTCTTTTTTGTAAAGATCTGTTATCATCTATTATATTTTGTTCCGCTGCGATTGTGAGATTCTGTTATGTTGTTTCTCTTCTTCTACCTTCTTCTTTTAACCCTAATGGTTCGATTTTTCGAGCGTCGAACAATCGGGTCGTTTCACTTGGAATCGAAAATATTAATAAAAATAGAATCTACTTAACAGATTGAGGATGTCGAAGATGGATAGTCTTTTTGGGACATAGGATATGGCTTCATAATGATTAAGCCAATCCTTACCCAAAAAAATCAAATCCGAAGCCTAAGTAACGCATAACATGAAAATCGGCTCGGAAAACATAATCACATAAAATAATCTCGACATCTTTACAAAGTAAACTGAGTTTTGCGGATCCACCAACCGGATTCGCAATTCTCAATGAAGTCATCAAACCCAAAATGTTTAAAGGAAAAGTACCAAGAAGTTCTTTTGATATAAAAGAATGAGATGCACCCGCGCCAAAAAGAACTCGAATAAGAAAATCACGAAACAAATTAATGCCATCAAGGATAGAAGGAGAATTACCTTGACCAAGAGAAGTGTCACTAGGAGCTTATACAACATTTCGCTTTCCCTCCTTCTTGCTTTGAAGTATGGGACATGCAGATATACGATGACTCAAACTTTTGCAATAGCGACAATAAAGGGGTTTCAGACACTCATTTGCATAGTGGTCCGTAGAACCACAATTGTAGCATTGCCCATGACTAGAGGTAGGAGTCTTTTCTACCGAAGTTTCTTGCTTTCCTTTCTTGTTGGGATTAGGGCCTTTTATCTTAATAGTCCTCTTCATGTTATTGTTGAAGTTCTGTTTGGCACCCACAACTACAACATCACTTTCTTTATCGGCCCCTTCAAGTCGAAGAGCGATATCAACAAGTTGATCGAAAGAAACTTCTAGTTTCAAAAGTAAAGGCTTTTTGAGGTTCTTATTCAACCCATAGACAAACCTTTAATTTTTCTTCAATTGGGTATTAATATAATCGACCTTGTATTTAGAGAGAGATTCAAAAGATGCAATGTAATCTGTCATAGAAGATTCACCTTGAACAAGGTCAATAAAGCGCCGAGCCAAAGTTACTTTTTCAGCTTCCGGCACAAACTTCAACTAAAACTTTTCTCGGAATTGCTCCCAAGTAAGATCCGCTTCGATAATCCCCGAAATCAAAAGCTCATACCAATCTAATGCTCTTTCTTGGAGCATGCTAGAAGCCACTTGGACTCGATGGAGATCAACAAGTTTCATGCAAGAAAAGATGCAATCGCATGATTTAAGCCAAGCTTGGATTTCTATTACACCTTTGGATCCCCGAAATGGCCTTCCACCCAAATCAGTATAATCTGTGCAAAAGCGTGCAAACCCGATCTAGGATGAATAGGATTTGGAATGGGTTCGACAGCTTGAGCATTCTTTACAAGATCTAAAAGCTGCTGGGTAGACATAAATACTCCATCCTGAGGAGTAGCACTGGATTGACCGGCTCTGGGATGGCCTGGTCTAACCATTTCTCTTCTTTAAGAAAGAAAGAAAGAAAGAAAGAAGAAGAAAAAGGTTATTTTCAAAATGAATATCAAATAATCATGATTGATAAAATAAGGCATCATAAAAGAAAATAGGATAGAACGGGTCCAATGACTCGAATTAAATCCTAAGGCATGACTCCTAAGAGAGACTTAGGACAACGATCCTTGCTATAATATTCTATATTGTTCCGAAGTTTGGCTTTGATACCATGCTGTGATGCCCCACCTCTATACTCACACTAGCCAATGACACTATGGAGTAATGTCATCAATTAGCACGAAGACTAAGGCTGTTGAGGAGTGACCATTTGTGTAATTGCTTTGTACGAGTACCGATATGCCAGATAGAAGGTCACATATTTCATTTAAAGAGAAAATCCGACATATCAAGTACAAATTCAAAGCTACTACACATTGGCTAAGTGGTCTTCCGAAACAAATATAAAATAAACATAACATAAATCGGTCATAGATACTCATATCGCTAAGGTAGAAACAGATATGAGTATAACATATAGAAGTGTACATCAAAGTAGTAGTTATGCAAGATCCACTACAACACAAAAGAATATGTACAAGTGCTGGACAAAAGAATATGTATACATTAAGGAGTCTCTATCTCGAATGTATAAAACAAAAATTACTAAGCTAAGTAGTTAGCCAAAGTCAGATGACAGACCCTGATAAGAAGTCAAATAGAAGCACCTTAAATACCCCGGTCTGACCCGAGTATTATTTAAGAAGAAAATAATAAAAGGATCAATCTAGCTATAAATATCTTATAAGATAAGATAAGATAAGAGATATGACAAAAACGTATGATAACAATAATGTCATATTGTGACAAGTATACATTAAATAACAATAAAAATCATATAATATGTCAAAAATCTCAAAATGCCAAAATGAATGTCATATTCTTTATTTTACAAACCACAAATATTGATAAAGCTTATCAATATAAATCACAAAAATAGGTGAAACACAAATTCTAGAAATCATCAATTAGAAATCCAAAAAACACAAAAGGAAAGACCTATCACAAACGGGAGCATGAAAACTCACCAACACATGTATCACAAACGGAACACTATTCCATAAACCGAACATCACCTAAAAAGATACGCCCCATGCACAGTCGAACATCGACGCACCTAAAAAGATACGCCCCATGCATAAACAAACATCGACGCACCTAAAAAGATACGCCCCATACATAATCAAACATTGACGCACCTAGAAAGATACGCCCCATGCATAAACGAACATCGACGCACCTAGAAAGATACGCCCCATGCATAAACGAACATCGATACACCTAGTAAAATTCGCGCCATGCTCTGACTTATCGAGCCGATTGCTCCATGAACAGTCCAAAGACCATGGGTCGCTAGCCCATAAAAGTGAGTCGAAACTCCAAAGAACCCATAGGTCGTTAACCTATAAAAGAAATGAGACGAAGCTCGATAAAACGAGGTACAGTTCCCCACGTGGACAAGATACATCACATATCGTTAGTCTAAACCATAAATGATCGCCATTGATCAATAAAAAGTGTGAATTACACTAAGCTAGTAAATAAATGAGTTTAGCTTCATGTCCCATAACCACTGGCTTAACTTAAATATTTATGAAAAAATTGTGGATCACCACTCGAAAATTATCACAAGATTTCAATCAAACAAGTCCAAGAATTAACCGACAAAGTAAACGCAAGCGTATCATACCACTTGTTTTGCTAAGTCATTTAATTAGATTTCTCGAACGAATGAGGTAAAGGTTTGTATATACTAATAGATTAGAAAACGGATTTGAAAACGAGTTCTGAATTAAAAGTAACGTTGAAATCATTTTTGTGAAAGAGTTTGAATATTTACTACTAGTATAGAAACCTTTGCATTTTAAAGTGACAAATCATAGAAAATGATTGTAAAAACAATCGATCACCAAAAATTCACATTCATAGACGTGAATTAGGTCCAAATAAATCGATACCAAAAACATCAAAATGGATATTCCCAAAAAGCCATAAAAAGAAGTCGTCAAAGTCGATAGAAGTGATAACAAATAATCGGATCAACAAAAATCAATAACTATTAAAATTCACTCAAAATTAGAAAAAAATGAACATTTCCAAACGTCTAGTTGAAAATCTAGACGTCCGGATTTAGGTTCTAGAAATTTTCAAAAACCTTCCGACGTCTGAAAGGTTGTATCAGACGTCTGAAAGGGTGTACCAGATGTCTGACAGGGAGCACCAGACGTCTGACAAGTTGTATCAGACGTTTGATTTTGTTCTTTGCCATTTTCCTTTTTCTACCGTATATTTTTCTTTTCTCCAAGGTCTATAACCAGACATCCGGACTTGATAACCAGACGTCTGGTCACCTGGTCTGGGCAATAGTTTGCCTAGGCCTTGATGGCGAAAATGATCCGGAAGCGATCAGGCGAGCAATGAAGACTAGGGATTTATACCAAGTGACAACCCAGCCTTATAGGCTCTTCGATACACCCCAAATAACATGTCCAAACATCCATAGTAGGATTTTCATAAAATTGGACTTTAAAGTCAAAAATTGAAAAATTCACCAAATCAATTCAAACCAAAAGCAAATGAACATGGATAGATGTTAGGAATTCATACCTAACAACAAAGAAAGTTATAGACATAGATGTGAGTTCAAGAACTCACCATTCAACCCAAAAACAATGAATGAGAGGCTTTAAAACAAAGCAAGACCAATTCTTTTTCAATACACCTCTAGAATCTTCAATCTATTATCAAAGATGAAGTTTTTCCTAAGTTAGGGTTTAGCAATTTCTGAAAACTGAAGAGAGATTGAGATGGAGAAGATGAAGAGATTGCTTACCTAAGATTCTCTTTGATTTTGGAGCTAGAACTTGAATTTCCTAGCAACTAGGGCTTAGGAATTTCTAGTCTCCTCTTCTTTCCCCCATTTTTACTTTACCTTGAGAATTAGGAAATAATAGAATGAATGGAGAGAAGTAAGGAGGAGGAGTTAGGATATTGGATGTGTTAGTGGGCTGAACCCAAACCCAAAGCCCAATAGAAAAATAGCGAAATTTTATTAAACTCCAAACATATCGATGTTTATACTCAAAAAGGTCGCAAATGCCGGTTTGAACTCAATGGAAGTAGTATCAAGTCCTAATTCGACAGTTTACAAAAAGTAGCATTTCGGACTTTAATCCGACTAACGATGCTATATTTAAATAAAATATTTAAATATACAATCGTCAAATATACGGGTTGTTACAGATAGATCCTCAGTATAGGAGCAGTAATAAATGGTATCATCATGGTGAACAAATAAATGTGGGCGTAGAAATGAAGTTCGATAATACATTTGACCTACTTAATGCCCTTCATTTTAAAGATGAAGATTTTTGGAATCGTGCTTCTTTTACTGATGTTAAAGAAAACGACGATGTTCGAAAACGGGGGATGATTTACTTAAGAATTTGGAAGATGCAGAAACCCCCTTGTATCCTGACTATGTAGATCACACTAAACTATCTTCCATCACTACTTTGTATAATCTTAAATGTGAGGTTGGATTATCCGATAATGATTTTGATAAGCTTTTAAACTTGTTATAGTTGTTGCTACCGAAGAATAATGTACTTCCTAAGACTTTGTATGATGTAAAAAAATTTCTCAAAGTATTTGACATGGGGATTGAAAAGATTCATAATTGTAGGAATAATTATTTTCTTTTTAGAAAAGAGTTTCAAGATTTAGAAAGTTGTCCGAAATATTGCCCTTCGAGATGGAAGATAAATGATTACAGTAAGGATATTATACGAGGTGTTCCAGCCAAAGCGTTGAGATACTTTCCAATCATTCCAAGATTTAGGAGAATGTATAGATCTCAAAAATGGTAGAATACCTAAGATGGCATTTCAACAATAAAAGCAGCAATGGAAAAATACGACATCCTGTAGATTCTATAACATGGAATGCAGTGGATGAGAGGTGGAAATCATTTTCGTCTGATCCGCGCAATCTCAAGCTTGGTCTTACTACAAATGGTGTCAATCCATTTGCCTCGATGAGCACCAAATATAGTTGTTGGCCAGTATTGCTTGTGATATATAATCTCTCGCCTATGTTATGTATGAAAAAGAAAAATATTATGCTAATATTAATAGTTCTTGGTACAAAGCAACCTAAAAATAATATTGATGTATATTTGGCGACGTTGGTGGAAGACTTAAAATATTTGTGGAATGATGGAATTGATACATATGATGCATTCAGTAGATCAGTTTTTAATTTAAGAGCAATTTTACTATGGACAATAAATGACTTTCAAGCCTATGAAAGTCTTGCAGGATGTTGTGTAAAAGGCGAAAAAGCTTGTCCATTATGCGGTGTCAACACTCATCAGAAGTGGTTGAATCATTGTCGAAAAAGTGTTTATATGGGACATAGAGGGTTTCTAGATCCTTCACATCCATGGAGGAAACAAAAAACTTGGTTTGATAACACTGCAGAGGAAGGTAATAAATCTGGAATTCTAACGAGAAGAAATATTTCTGTTACTTTGAAAAAATTTCCAATTTTTTTTGGAAAAGATAGGAATGAAGAAACAAAAAGGAGAAAGAGTAAGAAGAAGTTAAAGACGGAGTTGAGTAAGAAAATAAAAAGTAAAAAGCGGAAGAGTAACCACAACAGAAAAGATGAAGATGATGAAAAAAAGAGCTATTAAGGTTGAAAAAAAGATTAATCTTTTTTGATTTTCCATATTGGAAGGTTCGTTTTAAAATTATATTTTATTTCACTGACCTAAAAATAATAAAGTTAATAAAGTGTTGTATTATTGATATTTTGTAGGAACTTCCTTGCGGCATAATTTAGATGTGATGCACGTTGAGAAAAATGTCGCTGAAAGCCTACTAAGCATGAAGTTGCATGACAGTAAATCGAAAGATGGAATTAATTCTAGGAAGGATTTGGAGGATTGGAGGATTCGATAAAGTCTTTATGCACAACCTCGTGGGAATAGAACATATCTACCACCGGCTCCATATACGTTGCCATTGTTCGGATTTTTTTTTTGCAAGAGGTTACATGATTTTAAAGGTCCTGATGATTATTATTAAAATTTCAAAAGATTTGTATTATTAGAAGATTGCAAAGTTAGTGGTATGAAGTCGCATGATTATCATGTCCTAATGAAACAATTATTACCTATTGCGGTTAAAGGATTATTAGAATAATAATAATTCATTTATGTTCTTCGATAAAATATGTCAACGTGTTCTTGAAAGAGAGACATTGCGACAACTTAATGATGAAACTATTGAAATTTTGTGCGGATTTGAAAGATATTTTCCACCTTTCTTTTATGATATAATGGTATATTTGACAATTCATCTTGAAAGAGAAGCGCAATTGTGTGGTCCTATTCATTTTCGTTGGATGTAAAGTTATATGAAAAAACTTATAGACTATATAAAGAATTATGCACGACCTGAAGGATGTATTGCGGAATCTTATCTTGCAGAAGAATCGATGAGATTATTTAGTGAATTTCTACAAAGGAAAGTACAATTGGAGGATAAAGAAGCCCGAAACGAAGAGTATGAAAATAATGCGATACTCAAAGGACGTCCAATTTTAAAACCGAAGACAATTACATTGTCATCGAATAAAAAAGATATTGCTCATTTTGTCGTGCTAATGAATATGGCTATGGTGGAACCATATTTAGAGTAAGTACATATTGTATTTTTTATACCCTTTTTTAATGTTGAATATAACTTGTTTAAAATTATTTAAACACCAGTATGTATTTGGAGGAGTTACAAATTTTGATAAGCGTTTGGAAAAAATGCGACATTGCCATGGAAACAACATACAGATAATTTCTCATATTGGATAAAAAAAAAGGTTAGTTTAATTTTAATGTATCCTTCCGTTGAAGAAAAAGAATTCTTTTTTCATCAAAATTTACGCAAAATGATTTGTTTGCAGATACCTTTTCAATCAACAAGTTATTGTTAGGGATGCGGATTAAGGATCTTAAGGCAGAAATAACACTAGAGGGGGGTGAATAGTGTTTTAAAGAATATATGAACTATATGACTAAATTAAAACTTTCAACACAAATCTAAACTGAATTCTAACACAGAATAATCACAGAACATATAACAAATGCAAATAGTAAAGTAAAGCAAGTAAAAGGAAAGAACACACCGTATTTTATACTGGTTCGGAATCCTCCTACATCCAGTCCTGCACCAAGGCAATATCCTTGTACATATTTTTATAAGCCAATATCCAAATTACAACCCTCATTTTCTAAGGCCTTGAGGAACCCTCCTATCTCCGAGTCTGGGGTAAACTCTCTTGATTTTCGGGACACAACATCACCCTAATACTTCTTAATAACAATCCTTTTGAATGGGTAGACTCTATGGACTTTTTGAATACAAATTGATCCTATAACTCTGAATAGCACTTTGATCTTTAGTAGAATGATGGATAATCAAATAGAGAGAGTGTCTAAATGATCTCCTATTGAGAATTTGGCAGAACGATGGCACGATCTTGAAAATATGAAGTTTTATGGATATGGAATGGTGGAGAAGAAAGAGTGAAGAAAATAAGAAAGTAGTTGTTAAAAAAATTCGTTTTGGAAGCCTTTATATAGATGCACAACAGTCATAACCATTGGCGAAAGGTTTTCAAACGAATGGACACTTCTTTTGAAAATTGAATTTTGAATCCAATTGTCACCATGTCGACATGGGGTATCCCCTTATGTCGACATCCCTTAGTTCAAAATTATAGAGATGTTGTTTTGTAAAGACAATTGAATTTAAAACAAGTTGAAACTTCTCTGAAGCAAAGTAAAGTGTTTAAACAATATTTTGAGATAGAGAATGAATATCAAACATTATTTTAAATATATATATATATATATATAATTGATATAGACCGTCAATTATATAAGTAATATTTAAAATCAGAATAAGTTTTGATGTTTTAAAAGTAGAAGTTTTTAAAATCAGAATAGAGGAATATTTCAAGGCTAAAACAAAGTCTGAAAACATTTTTGAAAACATGATTTTGAAAGCTAAAACATTTTGAAAAATCTATTCAAACTGAAATTGCAAGAACGTTCCTACAGAGCTCCTCCATAGGACTCGAGAACTTGTACAAAGTAGTTTAAATGATTTTGATTTTCGTGGGTTTGTAAGCCACTTGTCGTAGGTTTGTAAGCTACTTGTCGTGAGTTTATAAGCCACTGGTTTCAATAGAAATTGGGTTTCATCCCAAAAGAAAATTGGAAGACAGATGAGAGTGCTATTACGAAGGTTTAACAAAATACTAGACACTTATCTTGAGATCTTGAAATCTTGATTCTCTAGAGTCTTGAATCTTGAATCTCTAATCTTCATCTTGATGCTTGAGTCTTTATACTGATCAGTCTTCGATGATACCTGCATATACTTCCTATATACATACATACATACATACATACATATATATATATATATATGGAAATGTTAGTATATATTTCATAAAGTAAAGTATAATAACTATATAAGGTTGTTGTCATCAAAACATCATCAACTCAGTTCCTAACAATCTCCCCCTTTTTGATGATGACAACTTTATTTATAAAATATTCTTACCATACCATAACTCTCCATAACTCCCCCTTACTCCGTGATTTCTTCTTAAAACTACAACTCCCCCTTACTCCATGACTCCCTCTTACACCAAGCACATATATTTTTATAACTTTCTCCCCCTTTGTCATCAACAAAAACTATTAACTACTTAAGAATTCAAGAATGATCAGTATGAACAAATAATATGTATAGAACATGCATGAAACAATGAGTATAATTGAACACATTTTAGTTATTACAACATATATAAGAACATTCATAAACACGAACAAAAAAAACAATTTAAAACAAAGAATAAAATGAAAGTACGCTTTAATGGCGATCCTTAACTATAGGAGACTTATGAATCGAACAATTGGGATAGTGGAGACAAAAGTTTCCACGTTGTTCAATTATGTTTCCATTAGTATTAACAAGGATCTCACCAACGCAAATAACGCTCTCCTCCGTATTCATAGGGACTTCGGGTTGAGGTAAAGGTTGATCTTCCTCTTGGTCTTCTTGTGGTTCTTCCATAGGTTCTTCTTCCTCGGATTCCATGGCTTGTGAAGAATCTTCAATATTAATAGGATTTGTACGGTTATCCACAGGTAATTTTTGTACATTCCTAATAATATTCCCTTGCCTTTGTTGTAAGGACCTGATTCTTCGTCTTTCGAAAATTCAACATCGATACTCACTTTATCGACTGCCGAGCAATCGAACGACAGAAAACCGAACACTTAGGGTTTTAAGAAAAAGAAAAAGACAGAAGCAGAGAGAGAAAAGATAGAAAATAGAGAGGAAAGAAGATAGAAAGAACAGAAAGAAAACAACAGAACTATAACAGAATCTCACAATTCGCAGCGGAACAACATATAATAATAAATGAATAATCTTTAAACAAAGAACTATATTAGTTATTACATTTTATACATTACATTACATCATATCATCAGAGTGTACAACAATACAACAACAAACAGCGGAAAAGAGATACTATATACAAGTAATACACCATGCTATCCAGCTTGCCTCCTGCAACTCCTGAATATCCAGAATATCCTGATAAACCTTAACTCTCGACTGCCCGTGTGAAAATTGGTGGGCACCCAGAGTTTAGGAAGGAAAACAATAAACTCCGAGTCAGTCATGTGACTGGTGTGAGAACTCAAAACAGTTTATTTATCTTTAAAATCAAAATAGAGGAATATTTTTAAAGTCAATTCGCAATGCTTTTTAAAATGAGACTACCATAAGACCTCCCGCACACACACACAATGCAAACGCAGAATCGGAGGAGATTTCTCCTTATGATAGTCAAAGATGCTTGGTACGCATTAAAAAGAACATTTGATATTATTATTAGTGCATAGTGTAGGAAAAATTTATTTCGAAAATAAAGATATAAATCTTAGCCAGCATAGACATTCCGCACTTATGCCTACTATAGCTACCATGTTCAATAGCAGGTTACCGCCACATCCCGTAGCAGGTTATACAACTAAAACCGTACAAGTCTCGTATTGTTTCTTTGGATTTCCAACGAATGATCAGGCCAAGGAACTTCCCATTGCCACATGGAAACGCCTCTGGATGGACGTCCCGAGAACTTAACCAGCTCTCTGCCAACACAAGGCCGGGTTACCTTTATCACTATGTAACTACTACACGAGTATGCCATCCCCCGGTCCTTTGGGACCTTTCACCGAGCGCTCGTAATCAATTCACACAATCATAAAGTGTTTTCAACATGAGTAAGTATCTGGGCTCCATACCATGATACCACCCTTTTCCAGAAGGAAATGCACATATCCTAAAGGGAGCTACCCCTCATAACCTTGCCGCATCTTTCCTGTTTTGACCATTCCGGGGTGTGAGGCTCGACGAAGTCACGTCCACAAAAACATACTTTATACAAAAGCCATGCTTTGGGTCAACAAATGATCATAGAAATGATCACCAAGATAGACGATCAAACAAATGATCCTATCACAAATAATCAACACAATGATCATTTCACAGCAACACTCAGCATGTCACATTACCAAATTGGGAATATATCGCTGATAACCTTCAACTACATAACCTCTAAGCTCGTACGTCTCAGAGAAGGGTGTTAAGCTAAAAGAATAAATTCTCCGCCACCAAACAGAAATATATTTGAAAGAAATCGGCTTTATATCTCAATTTGTAATGTCAGACATACAATCCATACAAGTCTGTTCCGGGATCGAACAAAACCGAAGGCACTTACAAAGAAGTCCTTGCAATCCGGATAATCTCTAATCACGTCCGGACTTCCCATCACATAGGGAGTCTCTATACCATAGCTACTCGGTGCAAAGACAATCGACGAGTTGTCCTTTCGCTTTCAAAAAGATCCGGTCTTCAACACCGGTCTTCAAATGCAATTCATAACAACGTATCACATATTCAGAATGGGTTATACGACCCCATGGTCCTTTCCCGGTGAACCCGAATAGTGAGCGCTTATTCAAAAATAAGTGTGGCATTCAAATTCAAACAAATCACATCAATTACCCATTCAAAGGTAAATATTGATAGTCGGTTATTGAACTATCAATGGATATGCACAACATCACCAGATTCCAAATAATTTTCCAAATTATTTATTTTCCAAAATATCTTTACAAGACATAAAATTTCGATACCTCAAAAATAAATCAATATTTATCTTTAAACAATTTCCCCTTTCTATTCATAAATTCCATAGTGAATTTATATTTCAAAATATCCATGCATATACGATTTCAATTATTCATTTCAATTTATCTTCAAAAGGATAAATTCTCAAAATATTCACTTTATATTGGAAAACATTTCCATACTTATTTATTCATAAGTAATTCACAAATTTTATTTATTTTCAACCTTTGGAAAATATTCAATATACTTAAATCGAAATTAAGTATATATTTCATTCTTTAAGGAAATCATGCTCTTAAACATATTTATTTGGGCCAAAACGAATGTTGCGTAAAACATCGTTACAACGTCCCAAAATCACTAGTATAGGGATTCGAATTTAAGATAGATATATAAATCCCAATACTAAACAAAACATTTCCTTTCGGAAATCATTTACTATAACAACAGTGTTATAGGCCACCATTTCCTTTTATTTCTCGAAAACGTCTATTTCAACAATAAATGTTGAAGTCTATGGTTTCGAATCTCAACACATTTTAAAACATCGTTACATCGTTTTAATTCTATTTAAAACATCAAATCTAAACATTTTTTTTAACATATTATTCACTATTCAAAAACGTGAATATACTACGTTAACACATTTCATCCTTTTATACATTTCGTTTTAAAGGATTATTCACAATCAAAAATGTGAATATAACTCCATTAATAGGTTTCAACAATTTACTTATCAAAATAAGTCATTTGCGAATTTATAAAACAACGTTTATAAATTCCATTTCTTTTTATTTTACCACAACTTCCTTTATAAATTCCTTTATTAACCTATCTCAATTCATATCTCAATGATATACTAAAAGTTCATATTATAAGTGAAATACTTATAATTTATTTGTTTGCAAAAATCGTTCCTTTGAACATCATAATTATAAATCTTATAACTTATAAGATTCAATTATTTATCCAAAACCATTCTTTAATAACTTCACGAAATTTATAAATCTTATTATTTATAAATTTCACTTATAACTTCACCATTTATAATTTTATAAATTCCATTCACTTATGCAATCCATTTTCACTTCATTCAAACACTTATAAAAACTCGTTTTATAATTTCAAAAATTTCATTTATAAATATCAATTTATAAATCCTTTATAAAATCAATTTATACTATTATTTTAAAACATCTTTAATCTCCTTTATAATTTCATCATTCTGATTTATAAAATAATTAAATTTTATAAATCCTATGTTTAAACTTTTCACAATAAATTCAGAAATCCCGTTTTAACAATTTTATAAAATCATTAAACCCATATTTTCAAAAATCAACCTTTAACTATATTTCTCAAACACCATAATTTTTATAACATTAAAATTATAAAGTTTATTTATTTATAATGGATCAATTCCAAACATATAGTACATTTTCAAAAATCACTTTAAAAATCATTTTAAAATTTCAAAATTGGTCCAATGATGCTACACAGCAAATAGTCAATCACGACAACAACGATATCATATATCGATATGATAATCCATCAAATATCAAAATATCTGAATTCAAATAAAAACTGTTAAGGAATCCAGTTGGATCCCTCCAACCTGTTTTCCTGCATCCACAAACATTAGCACAATACCAATTTCGCTCAAGTACGAAATTATCGCGGTATATGGGATTTAAAATATTATCCGCTTAATAGACGGCGCAATAGGGTCTCATCCGCTAAAAAATGTGGGAAATCAATAACTCTAATATACACATATGCCAATATATATATATTGCTATTATATATAATACCAATTTCACTGTTTATGAAATATTCGCGGTATATGTTTTTAATAAATAACATCCGCTTACTAACGGCGCATAATGTCTATTTTAACAATCAATAGATAACAATCATCATTCAAACAGGCATTCAAATATTTTAAATCTAACTATTTAAAATAAAAATCGAAACTGATTCGATTGAGTGAGAAGTTCTCACCTTAATTTCAATTTCGTTTTAGCGATTTATTTCGAATAAAATTAAACGGACGTTTAATTTTACCCAAAATTCTCACTAACTCCAAAGGACTCCAATCCAATTGCATCGCGTAGTGCTCGTCCATACGATTCCAACGCAACTAGTTTCGCGCATTTTCGATCTCGTATGAAAAAGTTATGAATTTATGAAGTTACACGATTTTTATATAAACTAATTACAACATAACTTTTATAATTTTTAACCTAGCCAATCCTAGCCACAAGATCCAGCACCCCACCATCGTGACCGTCCAACAACTTCATCTTCCTCTTGCGTTCCTTCTACAGGTAAGAGCCGAAACATATGAAACCCATAGCATACTTTAGGGTTTGAAAATTCGGCCTCCTTGACGAACTATAGCACGATCAACTACCTCCATTCGAAAGCCCATGACAAGAGCAACTCACGGCCACCACCACCTGCAACTCGGCCACCCACAGCCCCTATATTCACGTGCGCAACCTGTAGATGTCGGCCCCCACTTGCTCCCTCCACGTCGCTCCAAACACGATCATCACCGTATGGATTGAAAGCTCTCATCGAGCTCTACAAGTTTCATGTTGAACACTTCGCGTAATTCTTGATGGATTGAGAGTGATTGAGGAGAGAAGATGGTGAATTTCTGGCCATTGAATTGTAAGTGGCGGCTGCAGTTCAAAACCCTAGGGTTTGGGCCTTTGTTTGCAAATGAGAGAAGAGAGGTGCTTATATAGAAATCGCCCAATTTACTATTCATCGAAATTTTTCGAACTCCAAACGAAGCGTGCCGGTTGGCGTTTCTAAGGTTTACCCCGCGTTCCGAACACAATAGAACGTGTTTCGGGAGCTAATTCGGTCATCTGTGCGAGTTATGGCAATAAACGTTCGATTTAAAATTAAACCGATTAAACGATTTTCTAGGCGTTTTAGCTTGCACCGGACAAACGGTAAATCCGATTGACACGAAATTTCAAACCATACAATAATATCACATTACGGATCCGATGGAACTAGTTTCGTCCAATTCTGAGACTGTTCAAAAATTGACTATTTTCACTAGTCGATTTAATATTAATATATTCAATTTTCACAAATTAACTTTTAATTCGATTTTAAAAGTTCTAAAATATCATTCTAACTTCAACATGATAAAATAAAATTTTACAAATCATTTTCAATCATATTTAACTTGATTTTCAATTATTTCCATAATTTCACATATTAAATTATCGATTTAATTATCCAATTAAATCCAATAATTCAAAATAAAATTTATTCGGCTTATAAACTCACTTCTTAATATTTAAAATTAATTAAATATTCAAATTTTAAATAATAAAAATTCTGGGTCGTTACAATCTTCCCCCTTAAAAGAATTTCGTCCTCGAAATTAACAAGTAAGAAAAATTACAGAATTTATTAACTTTCCAAAATTCATAGTTAAACTTCTTACAATAACTTTACTAAGTTTTCAAATCATACTTAGTTATCTTTTCAAAAACAACTACTAATGTTTAACTTTCAATTCCAAATCAAAGTTTATAGTTTTCAAAATTTTCCAATTTTCTCAAATTTTTTCTAACGCCTTAAATTTCCGGAAAAATTCACCATAGTCTCCTTTGCGCGGCTCGATCCGAAAAAAAAAATGACAGTATATATATCACAAATATACATCTCATCAAGTAATGAGGCATCCCGGAGGGAAAAAGGTATAAAAGTACGGTATGTAATCCGAGATATGTACCTTATATTTTATTAGCGAGCATATACGGCTAATATAGCGCGAAAGCGAGCTCCAAATGCGAAGCAAACGCGATCCGCACCTACTAATCACTCAACAAACAACATGAGAAACATGTATATAGACAATAGTATCGATATACAACATATAGCAACATAATAACTATATATGTTAACATAGCAAATGCAGTAAAAGCAATATATTCAACCATCAACCAACTAACCAAATCAATATTCATTTATATTCTCATTAATATTCAATGAATTTGGGTTTTCAATTTAAATCACATTTGATTCATTAACTGTGGATTTTACTAACATTCATTTTCAATTTGTTTATATTCACTAATTTATATTCAAGTTGGTTCACTTCCAAATCAAATTCAATTTTACTTAAGATTCACTTAACTTTCAATTGAATTTCCAATTACTTTAGCTTCCAATTTCATTAATTCAATTTCATTAACACTTAATGAATTATATACAATCAACTAACAACTACATAACAACCAATGTATATTAATTTCAACCAAATTCCTTTGCTTTCAATTGGTTTAATTAAATTGATTTTCATTCAATTATTCAACTTCCAATAACATTAGATTTTTAATGAATTAACACTTATATTCATTATTCCATATCAACTTCATTCACATTCAATTGATTAACATTCAATCCATTCATTAATCTAGTTGCTAATTCATTTCAGCATTTCAATTCTAAGTAAATTTTCATTTAACTTTAAATTCATTTTTATTTACAACTCATATTCATAAATATATTCATATAGTTTCACTTCTTATATATATATAAGTTTATTTCACAATTGTAAATCACTTTAATTATAATTCCATTCTTATAATTCATTTGCTTATACAATAATTCTTTTATTTAGATTATTCAAACAACTTATTCAACAACCAACAATCTACTTATATACACTTTAATAATTCTGAAAAATTATTTCTTTATATATAAAATTTAATCAAGGTAAAATTATTTCATTTACCCAATTTAAAACAATACTGTGTCGAATTGTTCTATTCAAGTGTTTAGAAACCCCTTCGGCATAGTTGTCGAGACCACGCTGACGAAGGTTCATATGCCACTCAACAAACCAATCATCACAATATAAAACAATTTTATATTCACTAACAAATGCGCTCTCATAGCTATTATTACACTCTAACTCATTCTAGAGTACTACTGACTCTATCTCTAATGAGTAATACCCAACAGAACCATGGTTGTCGCTTAACCATAAGCTCCGATACCACATTGTAAGGACCCGTTTCTTCGTCTTTCGAAAATTCAACATCGATACTCACTTTATCGACTACCGAGCAATCGAACGACGGAAAACCGAACACTTAGGGTTCTAAGAAAAAGAAAAAGACAGAAGCAGAGAGAGAAAAGATAGAAAATAGAGAGGAAAGAAGATAGAAAGAACAGAAAGAAAACAACAGAACTATAACAGAATCTCACAATTCGCAGCGGAACAACATATAATAATAAATGAATAATCTTTAAACAAAGAACTATATCAGTTATTACATTTTATACATTACATTACATCATATCATCAGAGTGTACAACAATACAACAACAAACAGCGAAAAAGAGATACTATATACAAGTAATACGCCATGCTATCCAGCTTGCCTCCTGCAACTCCTGAATATCCAGAATATCCTGATAAACCTTAACTCTCGACTGCCCGTGTGAAAATTGGTGGGCACCCAGAGTTTAGGAAGGAAAACAATAAACTCCGAGTCAGTCATGTGACTGGTGTGAGAACTCAAAACAGTTTATTTATCTTTAAAATCAAAATAGAGGAATATTTTTAAAGTCAATTCGCAATGCTTTTTAAAATGAGACTACCATAAGACCTCCCGCACACACACACACAATGCAAACGCAGAATCGGAGGAGATTGCTCCTTATGATAGTCAAAGATGCTTGGTACGCATTAAAAATAACATTTGATATTATTATTAGTGCATAGTGTAGGAAAAATTTATTTCGAAAATAAAGATATAAATCTTAGCCAGCATAGACATTCCGCACTTATGCCTACTATAGCTACCATGTTCAATAGCAGGTTACCGCCACATTCCGTAGCAGGTTATACAACTAAAACCGTACAAGTCTCGTATTGTTTCTTTGGATTTCCAACGAATGATCAGGCCAAGGAACTTCCCATTGCCACATGGAAACGCCTCTGGATGGACGTCCCGAGAACTTAACCAGCTCTCTGCCAACACAAGGTCGGGTTACCTTTATCACTAGGTAACTACTACACGAGTATGCCATCCCCCGGTCCTTTGGGACCTTTCACCGAGCGCTCGTAATCAATTCACACAATCATAAAGTGTTTTCAACATGAGTAAGTATCTGGGCTCCATACCATGATACCACCCTTTTCCAGAAGGAAATGCACATATCGTAAAGGGAGCTACCCCTCATAACCTTGCCGCATCTTTCCTGTTTTGACCATTCCAGGGTGTGAGGCTCGACGAAGTCACGTCCACAAAAACATACTTTATACAAAAGCCATGCTTTGGGTCAACAAATGATCATAGAAATGATCACCAAGATAGACGATCAAACAAATGATCCTATCACAAATAATCAACACAATGATCATTTCACAGCAACACTCAGCATGTCACATTACCAAATTGGGAATATATCGCTGATAACCTTCAACTACATAACCTCTAAGCTCGTACGTCTCAGAGAAGGATGTTAAGCTAAAAGAATAAATTCTCCGCCACCAAACAGAAATATATTTGAAAGAAATCGGCTTTATATCTCAATTTGTAATGTCAGACATACAATACATACAAGTCTGTTCCGGGATCGAACAAAACCGAAGGCACTTACAAAGAAGTCCTTGCAATCCGGATATTCTCTAATCACGTCCGGACTTCCCATCACATAGGGAGACTCTATACCGTAGCTACTCGGTGCAAAGACAATCGACGAGTTGTCCTTTCGCTTTCAAAAAGATCCGGTCTTCAACACCGGTCTTCAAATGCAATTCATAACGACGTATCACATATTCGGAATGGGTTATACGACCCCATGGTCCTTTCCCGGTTAACCCGAATAGTGAGCGCTTATTCAAAAATAAGTGTGGCATTCAAATTCAAACAAATCACATCAATTACCCATTTAAAGGTAAATATTGATAGTCGGTTATTGAACTATCAATGGATATGCACAACATCACCAGATTCCAAATAATTTTCCAAATTATTTATTTTCCAAAATATCTTTACAAGACATAAAATTTCGATACCTCAAAAATAAATCAATATTTATCTTTAAACAATTTCCCCTTTCTATTCATAAATTCCATAGTGAATTTATATTTCAAAATATCCATGCATATACGATTTCAATTATTCATTTCAATTTATCTTCAAAAAGATAAATTCTCAAAATATTCACTTTATATTGGAAAACATTTCCATACTTATTTATTCATAAGTAATTCACAAAATTTATTTATTTTCAACCTTTGGAAAATATTCAATATACTTAAATCGAAATTAAGTATATATTTCATTCTTTAAGGAAATCATGCTCTTAAACATATTTATTTGGGCCAAAACGAATGTTGCGTAAAACATCGTTACAACGTCCCAAAATCACTAGTATAGGGATTCGAATTTAAGATAGATATATAAATCCCAATACTAAACAAAACATTTCCTTTCGGAAATCATTTACTATAACAACAGTGTTATAGTCCACCATTTCCTTTTATTTCTCGAAAACGTCTATTTCAACAATAAATGTTGAAATCTATGGTTTCGAATCTCAACACATTTTAAAACATCGTTAGATCATTTTAATTCTATTTAAAACATCAAATCTAAACATTTTCTTTAACATATTATTCACTATTCAAAAACGTGAATATACTACGTTAACACATTTCATCCTTTTATACATTTCGTTTTAAAGGATTATTCACAATCAAAAATGTGAATATAACTCCATTAATAGGTTTCAACAATTTACTTATCAAAATAAGTTGTTCGCGAATTTATAAAACAACTTTTATAAATTCCATTTCTATTTATTTTACCACAACTTCCTTTATAAATTCCTTTATTAACCTATCTCAATTCATATCTCAATGATATACTAAAAGTTCATATTATAAGTGAAATACTTATAATTTATTTGTTTGCAAAAATCATTCCTTTGAACTTCATAATTATAAATCTTATAACTTATAAGATTCAATTATTTATCCAAAACCATTCTTTAATAACTTCACGAAATTTATAAATCTTATTATTTATAAATTTCACTTATAACTTCACCATTTATAATTTTATAAATTCCATTCACTTATGCAATCCATTTTCACTTCATTCAAACACTTATAAAAACTCGTTTTATAATTTCAAATATTTTCATTTATAAATATCAATTTATAAATCCTTTATAAAATCAATTTATACTATTATTTTAAAACATCTTTAAACTCCTTTATAATTTCATCATTCTGATTTATAAAATAATTAAATTTTATAAATCCTATATTTAAACTTTTCACAATAAATTCAGAAATCCCGTTTTAACTATTTTATAAAATCATTAAACCCATATTTTCAAAAATCAACCTTTAACTATATTTCTCAAAAACCATAATTTTTATAACATTAAAATTATAACGTTTATTTATTTATAATGGATCAATTCCAAACATATAGTACATTTTCAAAAATCACTTTAAAAATCATTTTAAAGTTTCAAAATTGGTCCAATGATGCTACACACCAAATAGTCAATCACGACAACAACGATATCATATATCGATATGATAATCCATCAAATATCAAAATATCTGAATTCAAATAAAAACTGTTGAGGAATCCAGTTGGATCCCTCCAACCCGTTTTCCTGCATCCACAAACATTAGCACAATACCAATTTCGCTCCAGTACGAAATTATCGCGGTATATGGGATTTAAAATATTATCCGCTTAATAGACGGCGCAATAGGGTCTCATCCGCTAAAAAATGCGGGAAATCAATAACTCCAATATTTACATATGCCAATATATATATATTGCTATTATATATAATACCAATTTCACTGTTTATGAAATATTCGCGGTATATGTTTTTAATAAATAACATCCGCTTACTAACGGCGCATAATGTCTATTTTAACAATCAATAGATAACAATCATCATTCAAACATGCATTCAAATATTTTAAATCTAACTATTTAAAATAAAAATCGAAACTGATTCGATTGAGTGAGAAGTTCTCACCTTGATTTCAATTTCGTTTTAGCGATTTATTTCGAATAAAATTAAACGGACGTTTAATTTTACCCAAAATTCTCACTAACTCCAAACGACTCCAATCCAATTGCATCGCGTAGTGCTCGTCCATACGATTCCAACGCAACTAGTTTCGCGCGTTTTCGACCTCGTATGAAAAAGTTATGAATTTATGAAGTTACACGATTTTTATATAAACTAATTACAACATAACTTTTATAATTTTTAACCTAGCCAATCCTAGCCACAAGATCCAGCACCCCACCATCATGACCGTCCAACATCTTCATCTTCCCCTTGCGTTCCTTCTACAGGTAAGAGCCGAAACATATGAAACCCATAGCATACTTTAGGGTTTGAAAATTCGGCCTCCTTGACGAACTATAGCACGATCAACTACCTCCATTCGAAAGCCCATGACAAGAGCAACTCACGGCCACCACCACCTGCAACTCGGCCACCCACAGCCCTATATTCACGTGCGCAACCTGTAGGTGTCGGCCCCCACTTGCTCCCTCCACGTCGCTCCAAACACGATCATCACCGTATGGATTGAAAGCTCTCGTCGAGCTCTACAAGTTTCACGTTGAGCACTTCGCGTAATTCTTGATGGATTGAGAGTGATTGAGGAGAGAAGATGGTGAATTTCTGGCCATTGAATTATAAGTGGCGGCTGCAGTTCAAAACCCTAGGGTTTGGGCCTTTGTTTGCAAATGAGAGAAGAGAGGTGCTTATATAGAAAATCGCCCAATTTACTATTCATCGAAATTTTTCGAACTCCAAACGAAGCGTGCTGGTTGGCGTTTCTAAGGTTTACCCCACGTTCCGAACACAATGAAATGTGTTTCGGGAGCTAATTCGGTCATCTGTGCGAGTTATGGCAATAAACGTTCGATTTAAAATTAAACCGATTAAACGATTTTCTAGGCGTTTTAGCTTGCACCGGACAAACGGTAAATCCGATTGACACGAAATTTGAAACCATACAATAATATCACATTATGGATCCGATGGAACTAGTTTCGTCCAATTCTGAGACTGTTCAAAAATTGACTATTTTCACTAGTCGATTTAATATTAAAATATTCAATTTTCACAAATTAACTTTTAATTCGATTTTAAAAGTTCTAAAATATCATTCTAACTTCAACATGATAAAATAAAATTTTACAAATCATTTTCAATCATATTTAACTCGATTTCAATTATTTCCATAATTTCACATATTAAATTATCGATTTAATTATCCAGTTAAATCCAATAATTCAAAATAAAATTTATTCGACTTATAAATTCACTTCTTAATATTTAAAATTAATTAAATATTCAAATTTTAAATAATAAAAATTCTGGGTCGTTACAATTGTTGTTCTCTAGCCATCCTAAGTTGA
Organism: Allium cepa; assembly: GCA_030765085.1. Classification (NCBI taxonomy): domain Eukaryota; kingdom Viridiplantae; phylum Streptophyta; class Magnoliopsida; order Asparagales; family Amaryllidaceae; genus Allium; species Allium cepa. The sequence continues at coordinate 807,991,634 of CM060938.1, forward strand.
CTTACTTGAATTTCAGTCGTCAATTGAAGGATATCTTTCATCTTCTCTTGCAATTTGATCACTCGAGCGTGCGTAGTTCGTTGAAATGGACCAGAATGAGGAGATGTGGGTGAAGTGGGTTCATTAGTAGAAGAGGATGCCATTATTTTATTGTTTCAAAAGTTATTTACAGAGAATATAGTGAAGAAAGAGGAGAGAAAACGAAATAAATAGATAAATAACCAAATAACTAGCTTTGGAGGGAAATTCAATTTTCAAATTTTTGTTGGGTATGTCGACTTCATGATATGGGGCATGTCGACATGTTCTTCAAAAAAAGTGTAATTTTTATTTTGAATTTTTATTGCTTATTATATTATATTATTTTATATTTCAGATTTTGAACAAATACCTAATTCTCTTCTAAATTTAGTAAAATTCTGTTCGGTTAATGGTTTAGTTAATATATCAGCAATTTGTTTTTCAGTATTTATATAATCTAGAGTTATTATTTCTTTAGTTATGTTATCTCTAAGAAAATGATGTCTTATATCAATATGTTTAATTCTAGCATGATGAGTTGGATTTTTAGATAGATTTATTGCACTAGTATTATCACAATATATTGGTGATTTACTTATGTTAATTCCCAAATCTTTTAAAGTTTGTTGCACATATATGACTTGCGAACAGGCCAGAGTAGCAGATATATACTCTGCTTCAGTTGTTGACAAGGAAACAGTATTTTGTTTCTTGCTGAACCAGGAAACCAGTGAATGTCCTAGAAAGTGACAAGTTCCACTTGTACTCTTTCGGTCTGATTTACAACCAGCATACTCAGCATCACAATATGATATTAAATCAAAAGTATTATTTTTAGAATAAAATAAACCATAATCTAAAGTGTATTTTACATATCTTAAAATTCTTTTAACAGCTTTTAAGTGAGTTTCTTTAGGTTGTGATTGGTACCTTGCACATAGACAAACACTATGCATAATATCAGGACGACTCGTTGTTATATAGAGCAGCGAACCAATCATTCCCCTATATAAAGTTTGATCAATATCTTTTGATTTATCTTCTTTGCTTAAACCTACATTTGTTGACATTGGAGTTGGTTTCCCACTAGAGGTGCTTAAACCAAATTTATTGATTAAGTCTTTAGCATATTTTTCTTGACTTATGAAGATTCCATTTTCTAGTTGTTTAATTCGAAGCCCTAAGAAGAAACTTAATTCTCCCATGTGAATCATTTCAAATTCTTTAGTCATTATATCTGAAAATTCTTTATTCATTATGTTATTAATTGATCCAAAGATTATATCATCTACATATATTTGAACCAGTTGAATATCTTGATTATTTCTTTTAATAAAAAGTGTTGTATCTAGTTTACCAATTTCAAAACCAGATTGAAGTAAATAAGATCTTAGTCTTTCATACTAGGCTCTAGGAGCTTGGTTTAGACCATATAGAGCTTTCTTTAACTTGTATACATGGTTTGGAAATTTATTATCTTCAAAAAGTGGAGGTTGTTCAACATAAACATCTTCTTTTACAAAACCATTTAGAAAAGCACTTTTAACATCCATTTGATATAATTTGAAATTATTATAATTAGCGAAAGCAAGTAGAATTCTATAGCTTCTAATCTTGCTACGGGGGCAAAGGTTTCATCATAGTCAATTCCTTCTTCTTGACAATAACCTTGCGCGACTAAACGAGCTTTATTTCTTACGACCTCACCGAGTTCATTCATTTTATTCTTATAAACCCATTTAGTTACAATTATACTTTTATCCTCAGGTTTAGGAACAAGTTCTCATACATCATTTCTGGTAAATTGATTCAATTCTTCTTGCATAGCAAGAATCCATGAATCATCAGACGATGCTTCCTTTGGATTTTTAGGCTCAATTGTTGATATAAAGGCTACATCACTCATACTACTTAATTGATTTCTAGTTCTTACTACAGATTCAATATTTCCTAAAACATTTTCTATAGGATGATCTTTTGATATTTTAAATCTCTTATTAGGTTGATTTATTTCACTAATAGTTTCATTAGAGTGATTTAAATTTATAAAATCTTCTTCATCATCTACTTGTACAATATCTTTAAGATTTTCATCAAAAGACACATGCATAGTTTCTTCAATAGTATTAGTTTTTAAATTAAAAACTCTAAATGCTTTGCTTCTATTAGAATAACCAATAAAGAATCCTTTATCAGCTTTTGGTTCAAATTTATCTAAATTATCTTTTGTATCAAGTATAAAACATTTACTCCCAAAGACTTTAAAATAAGCAAGTATAGGTTTCTTATTAAAGTAATTCATATGGAGTTTTGTTTGTTAATGGTCTAATTAAAATTCTATTTAATATATAACAAGCTGTAGCATCTGCTTCAGCCTAAAAATGTTTAGGTAAATTACTATCAGAAAGCATTATACGAGCACACTCTTGAATCGTTCTATTCTTACGTTCTACTACTCCGTTTTGTTGTGGAGTTCTTGAAAATGAAAAGTTATGAGTAATTCCCTTTTGAGTACAGAAATTCTCAAAATTTTCATTTTCAAATTCACCACCGTGATCACTTCGAAAAGTTTTAATTTTGAAAGAATGTTGTTTTTGAATTCTTTTAGAAAAGCTTTTAAATATTTCAAAAGCATCACTTTTATGTTTTAAAAAGATTGTCCAAGTATATCTTGAATAATCATCTACTATAACAAAAACATATTTACTATGGTTAATTGATTGAACTTGAGATGGACCAAATAAATCTAAATGAAGTAATTCTAGAGGACTAGAGGTAGAAATAGCATCTTTTAATTTAAATGAACTTTCTTAAGTTTTCCTAATTGACAAGCATAAAAAATACTATCTACTTTAAAGTTTTACTTGGTTAGACCTCTAACTAAGTCAAGTTTTGATATCCTAGATAATAATTTGAAATTCAAATGGCCAAATCTTTTATGCCAAATCCAAGGGTCACTTGTATTAGCCAAAAGACATAGATTATCATTTGAAATTTTCATACTAAGGATATAAATATTTTTCTTCCTAATACCTTCAAAAATTATATTAGACTTATCATCTTCAATGTGACATTTATCTTTTCCAAATTTAATTTTAAAACCTTTATCGCAAAGTTGACTTATACTAAGCAGATCATGTTTTAAGTTCCTAACTAATAAAACATCAGAAATAAGTAAAGTTTTAGAGTTACCGACATTGCCGAAACCAACCACATATCCTTTAGAGTTGTCACCAAAATTGACTAATCCACCATCTTGATAAGTAATGTCCTTGAGTATCTCGGGATTTCCAGTAGTGTGCCTCGAACAGCCACTATCAAGTATCCATTTATCTTTCTCAATTTGCACAGTTTGTCCATTGGGTGTTGATTTGTCAATAGCCATATAACATGTCTGTCCCTGCATAACACACCAATTCGGTAGATAACTTGATTTTTTCAAAATAACTATATGCAGACTTATGAAACTTTGATGAAATGCATAGATTCAAAACAGATTTAACACAATTTTCCAAAAATGCCATTTTTATATTTTTCAAGTTTCAGATTATGAAAACAATGAAAACCAATGCTCTGATACCAATTGTTAGGGATGCGGATTAAGGATCTTAAGGCAGAAATAACACTAGAGGGGGGGTGAATAGTGTTTTAAAGAATATATGAACTATATGACTAAATTAAAACTTTCAACACAAATCTAAACAGAATTCTAACACAGAATGATCACAGAACATATAACAAATGCAAATAGTAAAGTAAAGCAAGTAAAAGGAAAGAACACACCGGATTTTATACTGGTTCGGAATCCTCCTACATCCAGTCCTGCACCAAGGCAACATCCTTGTACAGATTTTTATAAGCCAATATCCAAATTACAACCCTCAATTTCTAAGGCTTTGAGGAACCCTCCTATCTCCTAGTCTGGGGTAAACTCTCTTGATTTTCGGGACACAACATCACCCTAATACTTCTTAATAACAATCCTTTTGAATGGGTAGACTCTATGGACTTTTTGAACACAAATTGATCCAATAACTCTGAATAGCACTTTGATCTTTAGTAGAATGATGGAGAATCAAATAGAGAGAGTATCTAAAAGATTTTCTATTGAGAATTTGGCAGAATGATGGCACGATCTTGAAAAAATGAAGTTTTATGGATATGGAATGGTGGAGAAGAAAGAGTGAAGAAAATAAGAAAGTAGTTGTTAAAAAAATTCGTTTTGGAAGCCTTTATATAGATGCACAACAGTCATAACCATTGGTGAAAGGTTTTCGAACGAATGGACACTTCTTTTGAAAATTGAATTTTGAATCCAATTGTCACCATGTCGACATGGGGTATCCCCTTATGTCGACATCACTTAGTTCAAAATTATAGAGATGTTGTTATGTAAAGACAATTGAATTTAAAACAAGTTGAAACTTCTCTGAAGCAAAGTAAAGTGCTTAAATAATATTTTAAGATAGAGAATGAATATAAAACATTATTTTAAATATATATATATATTTGATATAGACCGTCAATTATATAAGTAATATTTAAAATCAGAATAAGTTTTGATGTTTTAAAAATAGAAGTTTTTAAAATCAGAATAAAGGAATATTTCAAGGCTAAAACAAAGTTTGAAAACATTTTTGAAAACATGATTTTGAAAGCTAAAACATTTTGAAAACAGATTTAAAAAAACATTTTGAAAAATCTATTCAAACTGAAATTGCAAGAACCTTCCTACAGAGCTCCTCCATAGGACTCGAGAACTTGTACAAAGTAGTTTAAATGATTTTGATTTTCGTGGGTTTGTAATCCACTTGTCGTAGGTTTGTAAGCTACTTGTCGTGGGTTTGTAAGCCACTGGTTTCGATAGAAATTGGGTTCCATCCCAAAAGAAAATTGGAAGAAAGATGAGAGTGCTATTATGAAGTTTTAACAAAATACTAGACACTTATCTTGAGATCTTGAAATCTTGATTCTCTAGAGTCTTGAATCTTGAATCTCTAATATTCATCTTGATGCTTGAGTCTTTATACTGATCAGTCTTCGATGATAACTGCATATACTTCCTATATACATATATATATATATATATACGTAAATATATACTAATATTTTATAAAGTAAAATATAATAACCATATAAGGTTGTTGTCATCAAAACATCATCAACTCAGTTCCTAACAATCTCCCCCTTTTTGATGATGACAACCTTTATTTATAAAATATTCTTACCATACCATAACTCTCCATAACTCCCCCTTACTCCGTGATTTCTTCTTAAAACTACAACTCCCCTTACTCCATGACTCCCTCTTACACCAAACACATATATTTTTATAACTTTCTCCCCCTTTGTCATCAACAAAAACTATTAACTACTTAAGAATTCAAGAATGATTAGTATGAACAAATAATATGTATAGAACAAGCATGAAACAATGAGTATAAGTGAACACATTTTAGTTATTACAACATATATAAGAACATTCATAAACACGAACAAACAAAACAATTTAAAACAAAGAATAAAATGAAAGTACGCTTTAATGGCGATCCTTAACTATAGGAGACTTATGAATCGAACAATTGGGATAGTAGAGACAAAACTTTCCACGTTGTTCAATTATGTTTCCATTAGTATTAACAAGGATCTCACCAACTCAAATAACGCTCTCGTCCGTATTCATAGGAACTTCGGGTTGAGGTAAAGGTTGATCTTCCTCTTGGTCTTCTTGTGGTTCTTCCATAGGTTCTTCTTCGTCGGATTCCATGGCTTGTGAAGAGTCTTCAATATTAGTAGGATTTGTACGGTTATCCATAAGGAATTTTTGTACATTCCTAATAATATTCCCTTGCCTTTGTTGTTCTCTAGCCATCCTAAGTTGACTTACTTGAATTTCAGTCATCAATTGAAGGATATCTTTCATCTTCTCTTGAAATTTGATCACTCGAGCGTGCGTAGTTCGTTGAAATGGACCAGAATGAGGAGATGTAGGTGAAGTGGGTTCATTAGTAGAAGAGGTGGCCATTATTTTATTGTTTCAGAAGTTATTTACAGAGAATATAGTGAAGAAAGAGGAGAGAAAACGAAATAAATAGATAAATAACCAAATAACTAGCTTTGGAGGGAAATTCAATTTTCAAATTTTTGTTGGGTATGTCGACATCATGATATGGGGCGTGTCGACATGTTCTTCAAAAAAAGTGTAATTTTTATTTTGAATTTTTATTGTTTATTATATTATATTATTTTATATTTCAGATTTTGAACAAATACCTAATTCTCTTCTAAATTTAGTAAAATTCTGTTCGGTTAATGGTTTAGTTAATATATCAGCAATTTGTTTTTCAGTATTTATATAATCTAGAGTTATTATTTCTTTAGTTATATTATCTCTAAGAAAATGATGTCGTATATCAATATGTTTAGTTCTAGCATGATGAGTTGGATTTTTAAATAGATTTATTGCACTAGTATTATCACAATATATTGGTGATTTACTTATGTTAATTCCAAAATCTTTTAAAGTTTGTTGCATATACATGACTTGTGAACAGGCCAGAGCAGCAGATATATACTCTACTTCAGTTGTTGACAAGGAAACAGTATTTTGTTTCTTGCTAAACCAGGAAACCAGTGAATGTCCTGGAAAGTGACAAGTTCCACTTATACTCTTTCGGTCTGAATTACAACCAGCATAATCAGCATCACGGTATGGTATTAAATCAAAAGTATTATTTTTAGAATAAAATAAACCATAACTTAAAATTCTTTTAACATCTTTTAAGTGAGTTTCTTTAGGTTGTGATTGGTATCTTGCACAGAAACAAACACTACGCATAATATCAGGACGACTCACTGTTATATAGAGTAGTGAACCAATCATTCCCTTATATAAAGTTTGATCAATATCTTTTGATTTATCTTCTTTACTTAAACCTAAAATTGTTGACATTGGAGTTTGTTTCCCACTAGAGGTGCTTAAACAAAATTTATTGATTAAGTCTTTAGCATATTTTTCTTGACTTATGAAGATTCCATTTTCTATTTGTTTAATTTTAAGCCCTAAGAAGAAACTTAATTCTCCCATGTGAATCATTTCAAATTCTTTAGTCATTATATCCGAAAATTCTTTATTCATTATGTTATTAGTTGATCCAAAGATTATATCATCTACATATATTTGAACCAGCTGAATATCTTGATTATTTCTTTTAATAAAAAGTGTTGTATCTACTTTACCAATTTCAAAACCAGATTGAAGTAAATAAGATCTTAGTCTTTCGTACTAGGCTCTAGGAGCTTGCTTTAGACCATATAGAGCTTTCTTTAACTTGTATACATGGTTTGGAAATTTATTATCTTCAAAAAGTGGAGGTTGTTCAACATAAACATCTTCTTTTACAAAACCATTTAGAAAAGCACTTTTAACATCCATTTGATACAATTTGAAATTATTATAATTAGCGAAAGCAAGTAAAATTCTTATAGCTTCTAATCTTTCTACGGAGGCAAAGGTTTCATCATAGTCAATTCCTTCTTCTTGACAATAACCTTGCGCGACTAAACGAGCTTTATTTCTTACGACCTCACCGAGTTCATTCATTTTATTTTTATAAACCCATTTAGTTCCAATTATACTTTTATCCTCAGGTTTAGGAACAAGTTTCCATACATCATTTCTGCTAAATTGATTCAATTCTTCTTGCATAGCAAGAATCCATGAATCATGAGACGATGCTTCCTTTGGATTTTTAGGTTCAATTGTTGATATAAACGCTACATTACTCATACTACTTAATTGATTTCTAGTTCTTACTACAGATTCAATATTTCCTAAAACATTTTCTATAGGATGATCTTTTGATATTTTAAATCTCTTATTAGGTTGATTTATTTCACTAATAGTTTCATTAGATTGATTTAAATTTATAAAATCTTCTTCATCATCTATTTGTACAATATCTTTAAGATTTTCATCAAAAGATACATGCATAGTTTCTTCAATAGTATTAGTTTTTAAATTAAAAACTCTAAATGCTTTTCTTCTATTAGAATAACCAATAAAGAATCCTTTATCAGATTTTGGTTCAAATTTATTTAAATTATCTTTTGTATTAAATATAAAACATTTACTCCCAAAGACTTTAAAATAAGCAAGTATAGGTTTCTTATTATAAAGTAATTCATATGGAGTTTTATTTGTTAATGGTCTAATTAAAATTCTATTTAATATATAACAGGCTGTAGCAACTGCTTCAGCCCAAAAATGTTTAGGTAAATTACTATCAGAAAGCATTGTACAAGCACACTCTTGAATCGTTCTATTCTTACGTTCTACTACTCTGTTTTGTTGTGGAGTTCTTTGAAATGAAAAGTTGTGAATAATTCCCTTTTGAGTACAGAAATTCTCAAAATTTTCATTTTCAAATTCACCACCGTGAGCACTTCGAACAGTTTTAATTTTGAAAGAATGTTGTTTTTGAATTCTTTTAGAAAAGTTTTTAAATATTTTAAAAGCATCACTTTTATTTTTTTAAAAGATTGTCTAAGTATATCTTGAATAATCATCTACTATAACAAAAACATATTTACTATGGTTAATTGATTGAACTTGAGATGGACCAAATAAATCTAAATGAAGTAATTCTAGAGGACTAGAGGTAGAAATAGCATCTTTTAATTTAAATGAACTTTTCTTAAGTTTTCCTAATTGACAAGCATCAAAAATACTATCTACTTTAAAGTTTAACTTGGGTAGACCTCTAACTAATCAAGTTTTGATATCCTAGATAATAATTTGAAATTCAAATGGCCAAATCTTTTGTGCCAAATCCAAGGGTCACTTGTATTAGCCAAAAGACATAGATTATCATTTGAAATTTTCATACTAAGGATATAAATATTTTTCTTCCTAATACCTTCAAAAATTATATTAGACTTATCATCTTCAATGTGACATTTATCTTTTCCAAATTTAATTTTAAAACCTTTATCGCAAAGTTGACTTATACTAAGCAGATTATGTTTTAAGGTCCTAACTAATGAAACATCAGAAATAAGTAAAGTTTTAGAGTTACCGACATTGCCGACGCCAACCACATATCCTTTAGAGTTGTCACCAAAATTGACTAATCTACCATCTTGATAAGTAATGTCCTTGAGTATCTCGGGATTTCCAGTCATGTGCCTCGAACAGCCACTATCAAGTATCCATTTATTTTTCTCAATTTGCACAGTTTGTCCATTGGGTGTTGATTCGTCAAAAGCCATATAACATGTCTGTCCCTACATAACACACCAATTCGGTAGATAACTTGATTTTTTCAAAATAACTATATGCAGACTTATGAAACTTTGATGAAATGCATAGATTCAAAATAGTTTTAACACAATTTTCCAAAAATGCCATTTTTATATTTTTCAAGTTTCAGATTTTGAAAACAATGAAAACCAATGTTCTAATACCAATTGTTAGGGATGCAGATTAAGGATCTTAAGGCAGAAATAACACTAGAGTGGGGGGGGTGAAAAGTGTTTTAAAAAATATATGAACTATATGACTAAATTAAAACTTTCAACACAAATCTAAACAGAATTCTAACACAAAATGATCACAGAACATATAACAAATGCAAATAGTAAAGTAAAGCAAGTAAAAGGAAAGAACACACCGGATTTTATACTGGTTCAGAATCCTCCTACATCCAGTCCTGCACCAAGGCAATATCCTTGTACAGATTTTTATAAGCCAATATCCAACTTACAACCCTCAATTTATAAGGCCTTGAGGAACCCTCCTATCTCCGAGTCTGGGGTAAACTCTCTTGATTTTCGGGACACAAGATCACCCTAGTACTTCTTAATAACAATCCTTTTGAATGGGTAGACTCTATGGACTTTTTGAATACAAATTGATCCTATAACTCTGAATAGCACTTTGATCTTTAGTAGAATGATTGAGAATCAAATAGAGAGAGTATCTAAATGATTTCCTATTGAGAATTTGGCAGAACGATGGCACGATCTTACAAATATGAAGTTTTATGGATATGGAATGGTGGAGAAGAAAGAGTGAAGAAAATAAGAAAGTAGTTGTTAAAAAAATTTGTTTTGGAAGCCTTTATATAAATGCACAATAGTCATAACCATTGGCGAAAGGTTTTCGAACGAATGGACACTTCTTTTGAAAATTGAATTTTGAATCCAATTGTCACCATGTCGACATTGGGTATCCCCTTATGTCGACATCCCTTAGTTCAAAATTATAGAGATGTTGTTTTGTAAAGACAATTGAATTTAAAACAAGTTGAAACTTCTCTGAAGCAAAGTAAAGTGTTTAAACAATATTTTTAGATAGAGAATGAATATAAAATATTATTTTAAATATATATATAATTGATATAGACCGTCAATTATATAAGTAATATTTAAAATCAGAATAAGTTTTGATGTTTTAAAAATAGAAGTTTCAAAAATCAGAATAGAGGAATATTTCAAGGCTAAAATAAAGTTTGAAAACATTTTTGAAAACATGATTTTGAAAGCTAAAACATTTTGAAAACAGATTTAAAAAAACATTTTGAAAAATCTATTCAAACTGAAATTGCAAGAACCTTCCTACAGAGCTCCTCCATAGGACTCGAGAACTTGTACAAAGTAGTTTAAATGATTTTGATTTTCGTGGGTTTGTAAGCCACTTGTCGTAGGTTTGTAAGCTACTTGTCGTGGGTTTGTAAGCCACTGGTTTCGATAGAAATTGGGTTCCATCCCAAAAGAAAATTGGAAGAAAGATGAGAGTGCTATTATGAAGTTTTAACAAAATACTAGACACTTATCTTGAGATCTTGAAATCTTGATTCTCTAGAGTCTTGAATCTTGAATCTCTAATATTCATCTTGATGCTTGAGTCTTTATACTGATCAGTCTTCGATGATAACTGCATATACTTCCTATATACATACATATATATATATATATATATATGGAAATGTTAGTATATATTTTATAAAGTAAAGTATAATAACTATATAAGGTTGTTGTCATCAAAACATCATCAACTCAGTTCCTAACAGCGATGAAATATTAAAATGGTTTGCCTTTGGCCCAGTAGTAATGCATTGTCCTATAAAGGACATACAATTAATGGACAGCGTTTTCATATAAAAGATGTTGAAAGAGACACTCAAAACTACGGAGTCACTTATGATGCGACTACCATGTGTACTGCAAGTGCCAGAGATATTTCTCAAAGAGTTGATGTGGTCACTTATATGGGGTAGTGACAGACATAATCTTCCTAGACTATCATGCTTTTTATATTCTCGTATTTAAGTGTCACTGGGCAAATATAGAAATTGGAGTGAAGGTCGAAGACGGATTCACTCTCGCCAATTTACAACAAAATCAATTTTCATTTGTAAAAGATCCATACATCCTTCCATCTTAAGCGAAATAAGTTTTTATTCAAGAGAGAATGATCACTCTAATTGGTATGTTGTAATGAAAGCACCACCAAGAGGTTATCATGAATTAGAGTCAGATGATCCTGTTATGGAAGTTAGCATTGTTAGGAAAGACCGTGAAGAAACCGATATGGATATTGAATCCATGGAGAATGTTAGGTATGTTAGAGAAGATTGTGAAGACATATTTAAGTAGATTTCCTTTCTTATTTACTTATGAGGTTTGTTTATTTCATTTAGAATTTAGAAACATCCTATATACATACACGCATTCGAAGTGCTTAAATTGTTGTTCAAACCATTTACAAAAAACATTTACTCCTTTATTTTCCATGATACTTGATCCTATACATTAATTAGTTTTGTGTACTCAAGTACATAATCATAATGAAATTGTGTGCGCTTCTGTATTTTTTTTTACATTTTCAATTCAGCATGCTTAAAGCTTTGCTTGGTAGTTTAAGACCAAAAATCCCGGTTTGCAGAAATTATGAAATGAATTTTTAGTGTTCTTTTATCTGGTAAATAATCCACAAGCGTTCTATAAATAGACCAGTATTCGGCAAATTTATTTCAAATATATTTGATTTTAATTAGCCATGTAAATAATCCACAAGAATTTTGAATTTGTTTCTCCCTCCTGCAGGCACAATAATTTTTTTATGCATCAATTGTTCATGTTGCAGTTTAACTTGTTTTATTAATTCTAAGTAAATTTGCATCATGTTTCATATAAGCTTACATCTTCATGATTTGCATCAATTTGTGCAGATACTTGATTATATGTTTCATGCAGCCCTTTTACCACATCAGATTCCTTGAGATTAATGTTCTAGACTTGTAGATTTTCCTTTAATTTTTTAAGATTTGCAATAAGATTATGAGTGAAATCTCCTCATGTTATAGCTTTATGCCCCTCTAATACACATTGCTGATATCCTTCAATATTACACCACGTATTGATATATCTGAAAGACACATTCTTTATTTTATTTTATATAAAATATATCCAAACTAATGCATTATATTTGTTTTCTTGTTTTAACTATGCAGGTAAATGAAAATTTATTTCCATGCTTTATGTTAATTGAGTAAAGGACTAGGAAGGAGAGGGAGAAAGTTGGCTTCAGAAATTCAGGTATAATTCCACCTCAGTGCTTTCACAAAATTAGCTACTTTTTGATAGTCTGTTAAAAACTAAAATTGTTATTTACTGTGATGTTTTTACCATTTACTGTGATGTTCATAAAAGCCGGGTTTAACTAACATTCCATTAGTTTTACGATCCATGCTGATCTGATAGTTTACTGTGAACTGTAAAGTATTGAGATCAGCATGGACTTTCAAGCGTCAATTGAAAAGCTACTATTTACTATAAAGTACTCTAGTTTTATAATTTTCAACTTTGTAGCTAGCTTAGTTGGATTCTCAGTTCGTTTCATGCTTTAGTCAAGACACAATTTGAACGTAATATTAAGACTTTTCAGTGTGACAATGGTACGGAATACATTAATGGCATTTTAAGGATTTTTTTAGCAACATGGCATGCTTTTCCGTCTCTCATGTCCTCATACATCTCCTCAAAACGAGAAGGCCGAAAGACACATAAAATCCATAAATAATATCATCCGGACTATTCTTGCTCATACATCTATGCCACTCTCATTTTGGCATCATGCTCTCTCCATGACTACGTATCATCTCAATATCCTTCCTTCCAAGGTATTGAATTACCAATCTCCCTCTCAAATCCTTTATCAAAGTGATCCGGATTATTCGGGCTTGCGTTTTTTTTGTTTGCTTATGTTTCCTATTATCCCCCTCTTCTACTATTCATAAATTACAAGAAAGATCGACTCCTTGTGCTTATGTAGGTCCGGCTCCTAATCATCATGGCTCCAAATGCTATGACATATCTAATGGTAAAATCATAATTTGTCGTCATGTTCGGTTTGTTGAAACAGAATTTCCATTTTCCAAACTTCACAAAACAAAACCTTCGAATTATGATTTTTTAAGTGACAATATTAATCCTCAATTAATACATCATTTATCTCAAAATACCACACCACAAAATATGCAGCTTGACCCAACAACACAGCCCAACGACTCGTCCTCTCTTCCTCAATCTGGGCCATAGTCTCACACAGGTCCAGATTCCACACCTCCCACTGCTGCCCACACTCGGTCCTCTATTTCCTCCTCTGACCCATCCTCTCTTCCCCACAGCCCAACCCCGTCTATGAGCTCCCCCGTTTTGACCATTCCTCACACCACCCTTAGGCCTTCCAACCCCATTTCAACCCGCATGGCATTTTTAAACCCAACCCCAAATACTCTTGTAATTACCACATTACCACCACTACAGATATTTCTCCTATTCCGAAAAATCCTATTAGTGCGCTTAGTGACAATAATTGGAAAAGTGCAATGTTGGATGAATTTAATGCTTTAGTTGACAATAAGACTTGGGAATTAGTGCCTAGGCCCTCTAATGTTAATATTATTCGGTCTATGTGGATTTTTTGTCATAAGTATAAATCAGACGGTTCTTTTGAGCGTTATAAAGCTCATCTTGTAGGTGATGGAAATACACAACAACAGAGCATTGATTGTGATGAAACGTTTAGCCCCGTGGTCAAACCGGTCACCATTAGAGCGGTTCCCAGCATTACTCTATCTAAATCTTGACCCATTCATCAAATGGATGTCAAGAATGCTTTCTTGCATGGTCATCTCAATGAAGCATTTTATATGCATCAACCCATGAGTTTTCGTAACAAAAATTATCTGAATCATGTTTGCCTTTTGAAGAAATCTTTGTACGGATTAAAACAGGCTCCTCGAGCTCACCAAAGATTTGCTGATTTTGTTGCTACCATTGGCTTCTCTCATAGTACGTCAGATCATTCTTTATTCATCTACAAGAATGGTTCTGATATTGCTTATGTTCTGTTATATGTGGATGACATTATACTTACAGCTTCTTCTGATCATCTTCGTAAGTATATTATGATTCTCTTAGCTTTTGATTTGCTATGAAGGATGTAACAGCCCGCAAATCCGTACCCCTTGAGTTAACCCTATTCTACAACAATCAACTCAAGTTGCACAGAAATACGAACCATTTGGGTTAAAGAAGAAGAGGTAGAAGAAGAAAATAGAAATCAATAACAGAATCTAACCATCGCAGCGGAATAAAATATAATAGATAAATAATAATCTTACTCAAAATCAAATATATCTGTTTACATATATTACATCATCTGAGTACATCAATCACAGATCACATCAATAACATACAAGTGGATACATAGCAACTCAATACAGCGGAATATATATATAAACAAGTACGAGAGTACGTGTCGTCATCCAGCTCGTCTCCTGAGCTCCATAGCATCATCCTGTATCCTATAATACTCGGCCTGACCCGAGCATTACAGTTAAATAACACCCGAGTCAGTCTGGAATACCAGCGTGAGAAAATCACACCCAATTGATTATTAAAGTTTCAAAAATCCTTTGAAAACAAAAGCATCTCGTAAGACCACGCCACAAATAAACATGTCGGGTTTTTACCTTACGATAGCTAAAACAAATTTTTTTTATAGAAATCCTCTGATATTATAATAGTGTCTATAGAAAGTAAATAGAATCTAGCTGAAATGCTTGCATCTCACGTTTCAGCAATAGTTGGGCACAATCAAAACCGTACGGGCGCGTAGGAAAAATGGATTCCAACTAATGGCTAGGCACTGGGGTACCACCTGTCACAGTACCTGGTCTAGATCAGCGTACCGAGGAGCCACCCTAACTCCCCTGCAACACAAGACCGGAACCATCCCTTACTGGACAGTCCCGAGCAAGATCACCCCGCGGTTGGGATCAGCAACCGCCCACACAGCCGAAATAAAGGGACATCTAGACAGGGATGACCTCACCCTCCAGTGGGGGCTACCCACGAAGCCTTGCTGCATATCCCCTGATTTTCAGCCATTCCCATTTGATGAGGCTTGAGGCTAAGCGTTACCTTTATAGAACTTATCTCTTAGAATGCCCATCGTCCACCTGACGATGTTTTCGCAAGCATTCATCCATACAAGTCCGTCCCGGGTTCGAACGGAACCGAAGGCACTATTCCTACTACATCCATTTTGGAAATATCCTCAGGATTAGTAGCGACTGGCCCTTGCTCTTCACTGCTCCATCTTCGAATCCAAAATCGTTTTCACGAAACGTACAAACCGGATCGAAGTGGTTTTCGAGAAATAAATCTCGATCCCGGTCTCTTCGAAACGATCAACGCATTGTCCAATATTGATAGTCGGTTATTTAACTATCAATTAATATTCACAAACAACCATCCAACCAATAAATAATTTCCCACATTATTTATTTATCTCAAAATATCTTTACAAAGTATATCCTCATTTTCAAATCCTTTTGAAAACAGTTTTCAAACTACCTTCCTTTTTCTCAGAATAAATTCCGAGTATTTCATTTCCACTAGAATCACCAAGCACAAGATTTTAGAATTTAAAATAATTTCGAAACACCTTAATTGTAAAGTATGGTTAATATTTAACTTAGAAAATCTTTCTTTAGTACTTGATTTAAAATAATGCTTTTAACAAAATACCAAATCATTCTTTATATAATTATTTCAATAATAGATAAAACAAAAATTCTTACTTTGGGATTTACCTTTAAATACTTAAGTTACGACTACTTTAATAATTCATTAAAATACATACTATATAAACATTTGAAAATAAAGCTACTTAATAAAATGTAAAACTAGATTTCTACTTTTAAAAACCAAAATACTAAGTTACTTCTTAAAAATTACTGTTAGAATAGATTAAAGGAAATACTTACTTTAAATATTAGAAATAATAAATTTTACAAAACTTGCTTCTTTAAACAACTTTAAAACATTTAATTTATATTTGCAAATTTACTTTTAAAACATGTACTTGGCCATCCAGAGAAAATCCAAACTTCGATCACTTAAATCAATTTTCCCCAAATTGATTTCAAATCTATTTTATTTGGAACAAATTCTTTTACTTAACAGTTCATTTCTAAATTCAGTAGTTATGGTCTTTATTATTATCATTATTATCTTCTTCAGTTTCTTCTTTACTCTTTCAATAATTCAAATCTTAAATTCTAAATAAATGTTTGTTCCTTTTTAATTAATAATACTGCATTTTAAACTTCATTAATTTTCTGTTTATTCAAATTTCCCTTCCATTCTCAGGATTCATTTATTAAAATTTAAAGTCACTTTATATGTTTTTCCAAGTTATTCTTGAATATATTCTATAATTATTTTACTTGCAATTTCACTTCTTTTATTTTTATTTCCAAAATCAAATTTATATCTTTAATAATTCATTATACCCAATTATAACAACCAAGCCATAGCATTCAATATTTGCACATAATTCATTATAGAATATCAAATAATCAGAACAGAGGATATTAAATAATTTACATGAAAGTTGAGGGGTCCAGTTGGATCCCTCCAACCTGTTTTCCCTGCATCCACAGATGTTAGCACGATATAGATTATCTTCACTATAAGATGAGGGAAATCAATCATTTCAAGGCGTGGTATATACTACTATATAACACAACAATCAATTCAACCATTCAAACAACTATTTAAATTTAATCATTTAAATAATTTAAGTTTAAACTGAGTGAGATTAACTCACCTTTCCCTTTAAATTTGCAATCCACTTCATTCTCGATTTGATTCCATGATTTCAGACCTTGTAAACATATTTATACAGTTTATTAATATTTGAATTGATTGAACCATTACCTACTATCTATTCATTTTATTGAAACTAATAATTTGGTTTTAAACTAATTTCCTATAACAAATTATTTTTAGTAACTAATTATGTAAACAAGCTTATTAAATAAATTAATCTTCCTACATACAAAATTTTAAAATAAACTGGTAAGTTAAAGACGTGTACTTATTTTATATATATTTTTCATTTGAAACTACATATATTTATAAAAGTCTGTAGAGTTTCAAAATCAAATTAATTTTAATTTTTTTTTTCTTTTTATAATCCCTCAAAACTCATTTCATTTCTGTATAGATCTCTGTAACCAGCAAAACCACAATCTGTTTTACCATAAAGCTTCCCTTCTGATTTATATATATTTGTTAAATTAAATGTTGAAAAAGGAGGATAAAAATTATTATTCAGATTAAAACTTACCATATATATATATATTCCTATATCTGTTCCTATTATCATATATTTTTCCCAATCTTTAAATACTGAATTAAAGATAAAATTCGTACCTTACTGCTCTGAACCCCCTCCCTCAAGTTTGCTCGAATCCAAAAAAAAACACGACTAGAACCGCCGCAGTAACCCTAGAACCCCACCTGAGTTCCTCGGCGCCACCCTAAACCCTCGAAGCCACCTTCACCGTTCGCCGCATAGCCCTAACGTGAATCCACACGCGCGTTACACCATCGAGTCCTCACCCAACTCGCGAGCGCGACCATCCTTTGCAGCCACCTAGTCTCGAGTGCGAACAACTTCAAAATAGAAGCCTTCGAGTCGTCGATTGTCGAATGGGCAGGAGGAGAAAGACGCGCGATTTGAATTTCCAGAGCCGTGATATTGACGAAGAAAAGAGGGGATGGGGTGTCTGCCATTTTCGTTTCCCCTCTTCTTTTTTTTTTTTACGAGATTAAAACGAAATGAAAAGGCTCGGCCCCCTTTTTCTCTTTTTTTTTTTTATACGAGAGGGTAGACTAAGCTTACAAACGAAGGCATATGATATGTATCTATTATATATATATATATTTTAATTAGTGAATCTTCCAGTGGAAGGTTTGTTTGATCATGATTTGTCCTTAAGAACGGTTGTAAATATTTAAAAAGAAAACGTGTTTAAGAAGGTACCGATGGTATCGATTTGATAAATTAAAGTTTTATTTAATTTTCAATGCGTTTACTCATCGTACGCTCACACAACAACCCCGACTCAAACGGAATTTAAAATCCAATAATAACTAAATATTACAGATCTAATGGAACTGGTTTCGTGGAATTCCGAGATTGTGCCTCGGAAGGCTATTTTTAAATTCAGTTTAAACGATTTAAATTTCAAAACTGAACAAACAACTTCCAAATTCAATTTTAACACTTTTATTGTCTTCACTATTATCAATATAAATTTTATAAGCCTTCAAATTATTTTTAATCGGCTTAAAATTCCAGATTCAACATTTTATTCAAATTCAAGTTATTTAATTTAATAATTTAATTATCAAATAAATTGTGATATTCGAAATTCAAGTTAAAATTATTCTATTGAATATTCAAAATCAATTAAATATTCCGATTTTACAAACTCAAAATTCTGGGTCGTCACATTCTTCCCCCCTTAAAAGAATTTCGTCCCCGAAATTACTAGTTAGGAAGAATGATCCATGACCCATTAACTATCTTCTCAACTCCAAATAGTTTTTATCAATTTACTAACAAATCTTTTTATTAATGATACACTAATTCCTTTCTTAACTTTTCAACTTATCCATAAGTCCCAAACCATATTACTTACTTAACAATTCAAATTCAATTTTAAAATCGAATTTGAATTGTCAAAATTTCTCAAAATTTTCTAACACCTTAAATTTACGAAAAATTTCGCCAGCGTCTCCTTTGCGCGGCTAGCTCGGTACAACTACAAAATGGCTCTACGGCCTCCCAAATCCAAAAAGAAAACAAAAAGCCAAGTGGCTCAATCCAAATCCAAATCCCAATCAAATTCCATACCAAATTTAAACACATACCTTTTTGTCGAGCATTTCAAATTTTATCTTTTCATATCAAACCCAAATTTCTTTTTCCTTTATAATACCTGCATACCTGCTTAGCACCAATATCCAAACACAATATTCCACAACATTTTATCGACTTTCTCACAAAATGTCAACATCTATTCATTCCAATATTGACTTAAATTACATTGTTCGTATCAATTTCCATTTAAGACTTCACCATTCCTTCTTAAATTTAGTATAAGCATTTTATATACTTCTTTATTTATTTTCATCTTACCATTTTAGTTTATATCCATTTCTATCCACAACGATTGTTTCATTTCCATACGAATTCAATTTATTTTCAACTCTAAACTTTAAATTTTATTTTTCATTTATAACTAATTCACGTCATTATTTTAATTAGCTCCATTTACCAACTTATTTCAATTCTTAGTTTCCAATTTGAATTTGTTTGTCGTTAACAAAATTTTCCAAAATTTTCTAACTCCCAAAATTTACGGAAAATTTTGGCAGAGTCTCCCTTGTACGGAGGGACTTCTGCGATATCGCAGGATGCACAAAAACATATATACATCGGCCTCAGGCCGGAAATCAATATACATCGACCCACACGGTCGGAAAACAGAAAAACGGTTCATATTTCCTATTTGTATTGCGTAGGCGTACCTTATTTAGCATTTTAAGCAAGCAGCTTATTTTTTTTTTTTTTAGCGAATAGCACAACCAAATCCAGCCACACGGCTTCCAGGTACCTGTACTTACTCAATTTAAACATGTAAGTATCAAATATATGCAGTTTAACTATATTTCACTTATTTATAATAGTTAAAACATATGAATTCTTAAAAGAAACTCATACCAAACATTTTTCTGTAAGCAATTTATATAGTTTCCATGCTAATTCAACTGTTTCAATTTATTTGTAACCATTTTCATTCAATTCGAATGATTTTCAATCCATTCGTATACATCTTCATCAAATTTGAATGGTTTAAAACACAATAGCTTATCTTTAATTTATTCTTAAGCAAACTGAACTCACATTTAATTCAATTGCTTTCAAAATCAATTTATTTTACCCTTATCAACACATAGAATTTTAATTACTTCCATTTACATCCAAACGACAATTTATTCCATGCAATTTGACGAGATTTATGTGAATAATTAAGCACTTGAGTTTTATAATCAATTTAAATTGACTCCACTCAACTTACACTTAATTCTATTCCATTTCGGATTTATTCACAATCCATATATTCTTAGTTTCATTGCATTTCAGATTTGAACACATCCACTTACATTTCCTTCTATTAACATTTTTGGTTCGTCTTCATTACCAATTTAAATTTCCCTTTATTTTAATCCATTTACAAGCGTTTATTTAGCTCGACTCACTTCATCTAAATTTCATTTACAATCCATTTATTTACATTTCATTCCATATTTGTTTATTCCAAACTATTTTATTTAGCTCGGAAACAATCCAAGCTATTTCATTCCATAACCATTTCTCAACCTATTTAAACCAACACTTCATTTGATACTTATTTATTCCATCATTTATTTATTCAACATAATTAGTTTATCCACATTTACTTAAACCATTTCTAATAAACTCGAAACATTTTATTTCCTTATTGTCTCAAATTATTTCAATTCCTTAATAATTCAAATATTTTACAATTATTTACTCTAGAATTCATTCCATTAATATTATTTATAACTCACCGAATTTTATTTCGGTTTAAAAAATTTATTTTCACTTAATTTAAAATCAATCCAATATTATTAAACTTTGTTTAAGTTGAAACAAATTCAACTCACTTCCATCTTTTCAGCTTAAGTCAACTTACTTTAATTTATTCAAATTTTACACTTAAGCTCATTCTGATTTTGCAAACAAAGTTCTCTTTCAATTTATCTTGATTCTATTTTAATTTAATCTCATTTCCAACTACAAATTATTTGATCAATTACTATACATTTTAGCTTCTAGATTCAGCTCATTCAATTTATTACCTGGCTATTTCCAAATTATCTTCACTCATGGATTTTTTTTCCACACTCAAATCATTGCTATTTTAATCCATTTACATTTTTATCCTATATACTTCAATTATCTTTAATTTATTAACACTTCAAGCTAAATTTTCAATTTATAACTCAAGTTCTAAATCTATTATCCATTTACCATCCAATTTAATTAACTCACAATTCAACTTCATCCTCAATTACTTTCACTTCATCCACAATTTAAGTCAAATTTAATTTATAACTTGAGTTCATTTCCAAACTTCATCATAAACTCACCATTCAATTTCATTAACTAATTTATTATCTAATTAGTTCTTCCCTTATTTATAATCCAACACTTGAATTTTTATTCCAAATATCACTTCATTTTATTTCCAATTTAATAAGTCACAACCTATTGTTTTATACAATTCCATTCATCATAAGCTTGAATATATTCATCTTTTATTTTTAACTCAAACCTTCTATTTATTTATAACCCAAGCATATTTTTATTTCATGGATTTCTAATTCTTTTACAAGTCATTCTGATTTATTTAACTTAATCTAATTCTTATCCAACTTATTTCCCAGTTATCTAGGTAAAAATTTAATTCCATTTAATAACTTAATTGAATTCTTATTCCAATTCAATTTTATTTTAACTCAGATTTATTTAACTCAATTCGATTTCAACTTAATTCGAATACAACTGGATATTATTTCAGATTATTCAATTTATTTTAATCCAGTTAAATTTTATTCTCCAATCCAAGTTAATTTCATTCTTAACTTTTCTCTTTAAATTTAAATTTCAACATTCAAAGCTTATTTATCCTTCCTGATTTAAAAGAACATCCTAACTTATAAGCTTATAACCCATCTTATCAGGATTTTTTTAAAATACCGGCTTTTGGTTTCAAAACAATTTGAAATCTCCAACATCTCAAATCACACTTCTCAAAATTTAAATCAATCCTGGTTTTATTCCCAGCAAATTTCCTTAGAAATTTTCAAAAACAACTAGCTTTCTGAACAAGTCAATTTGGTAGCAATCCGTCACTTAGGAATTCGAAAATGAATACTGATGATGCGGCCGTCATCATCGGAATTATTTTCCAATAATCCAAGTGATTTCAATGCTATATCACTTTCAAAATCCATTTAAAACAGATTTCTTTTCAGAAACATCACCAAAACAATTGTGCTATTATTTATCTTCAAAACACTTCCAAAATCTCCGGGTTTTAAATTTCCAAATCCTGCTTAAATCAATTTTACTATAATTCATTTGAATATCTTATGCTCATACAAATTCTTATTTGATTATATTTCAATTTATAAATTTCATTTATGACTCATACTTACGAATTTCATTTTATAATGAATTTATTCCCTTCAACTTTGGTTATACTTTCAATTTCTAGTTAAATTCACTTAACAATGATAATACTTTAATATTATCATTTCTAACATCCAAGCAACCATATAATAGCTATATAGTTTTCCAAAAACTTTCTTTATATCAAAAATATATTTTTGGGTAAAATTATTTCATTTACCCATATTTAAAACAATACCGTGTCGATTGTTCTATTCAAGTGTTTAGAAATCCCTTCGATACAGTTGTCCAGACTGTGCCGACGAAGGTTCATATGCCACTCAATAAACCAATCAACACAATATTAAAACAATTTATATTCACTAACAAATACGCGCTCATATTTATTTATACGCTCAAGCTCATTATAGAGTACTACGGACTCTATTTTAAATGAGTAATTCCCACCAGAGCCAAGGTTATCGCCAACCTAAGCTCTGATACCAAGTGTAACAGCCCGCAAATCCGTACCCCTTGAGTTAACCCTATTCTACAACAATCAACTCAAGTTGCACAGAAATACGAACCATTTGGGTTAAAGAAGAAGAGGTAGAAGAAGAAAATAGAAATCAATAACAGAATCTAACCATCGCAGCGAAATAAAATATAATAGATAAATAATAATCTTACTCAAAATCAAATATATCTGTTTACATATATTACATCATCTGAGTACATCAATCACAGATCACATCAATAACATACAAGTGGATACATAGCAACTCAATACAGCGGAATATATATATAAACAAGTACGAGAGTACGTGTCGTCATCCAGCTCGTCTCCTGAGCTCCATAGCATCATCCTGTATCCTATAATACTCGGCCTGACCCGAGCATTACAGTTAAATAACACCCGAGTCAGTCTGGAATACCAGCGTGAGAAAATCACACCCAATTGATTATTAAAGTTTCAAAAATCCTTTGAAAACAAAAGCATCTCGTAAGACCACGCCACAAATAAACATGTCGGGTTTTTACCTTACGATAGCTAAAACAAATTTTTTTTTATAGAAATCCTCTGATATTATAATAGTGTCTATAGAAAGTAAATAGAATCTAGCTGAAATGCTTGCATCTCACGTTTCAGCAATAGTTGGGCACAATCAAAACCGTACGGGCGCGTAGGAAAAATGGATTCCAACTAATGGCTAGGCACTGGGGTACCACCTGTCACAGTACCTGGTCTAGATCAGCGTACCGAGGAGACACCCTAACTCCCCTGCAACACAAGACCGGATCCATCCCTTACTGGACAGTCCCGAGCAAGATCACCCCGCGGTTGGGATCAGCAACCGCCCACACAGCCGAAATAAAGGGACATCTAGACAGGGATGACCTCACCCTCCAGTGGGGGCTACCCACGAAGCCTTGCTGCATATCCCCTGATTTTCCGCCATTCCCATTTGATGAGGCTTGAGGCTAAGCGTTACCTTTATAGAACTTATCTCTTAGAATGCCCATCGTCCACCTGACGATGTTTTCGCAAGCATTCATCCATACAAGTCCGTCCCGGGTTCGAACGGAACCGAAGGCACTATTCCTACTACATCCATTTTGGAAATATCCTCAGGATTAGTAGCGACTGGCCCTTGCTCTTCACTGCTCCATCTTCGAATCCAAAATCGTTTTCACGAAACGTACAAACCGGATCGAAGTGGTTTTCGAGAAATAAATCTCGATCCCGGTCTCTTCGAAACGATCAACGCATTGTCCAATATTGATAGTCGGTTATTTAACTATCAATTAATATTCACAAACAACCATCCAACCAATAAATAATTTCCCACATTATTTATTTATCTCAAAATATCTTTACAAAGTATATCCTCATTTTCAAATCCTTTTGAAAACAGTTTTCAAACTACCTTCCTTTTTCTCAGAATAAATTCCGAGTATTTCATTTCCACTAGAATCACCAAGCACAAGATTTTAGAATTTAAAATAATTTTGAAACACCTTAATTGTAAAGTATGGTTAATATTTAACTTAGAAAATCTTTCTTTAGTACTTGATTTAAAATAATGCTTTTAACAAAATACCAAATCATTCTTTATATAATTATTTCAATAATAGATAAAACAAAAATTCTTACTTTGGGATTTACCTTTAAATACTTAAGTTACGACTACTTTAATAATTCATTAAAATACATACTATATAAACATTTGAAAATAAAGCTACTTAATAAAATGTAAAACTAGATTTCTACTTTTAAAAACCAAAATACTAAGTTACTTCTTATAAATTACTGTTAGCATAGATTAAAGGAAATACTTACTTTAAATATTAGAAATAATAAATTTTACAAAACTTGCTTCTTTAAACAACTTTAAAACATTTAATTTATATTTGCAAATTTACTTTTAAAACATGTACTTGGCCATCCAGAGAAAATCCAAACTTCGATCACTTAAATCAATTTTCCCCAAATTGATTTCGAATCTATTTTATTTGGAATAAATTCTTTTACTTATCAGTTCATTTCTAAATTCAGTAGTTATGGTCTTTATTATTATCATTATTATCTTCTTCAGTTTCTTCTTTACTCTTTCAATAATTCAAATCTTAAATTCTAAATAAATGTTTATTCCTTTTTAATTAATAATACTGCATTTTAAACTTCATTAATTTTCTGTTTATTCAAATTTCCCTTCCATTCTCAGGATTCATTTATTAAAATTTAAAGTCACTTTATATGTTTTTCCAAGTTATTCTTGAATATATTCTATAATTATTTTACTTGCAATTTCACTTCTTTTATTTTTATTTCCAAAATCAAATTTATATCTTTAATAATTCATTATACCCAATTATAACAACCAAGCCATAGCATTCAATATTTCCACATAATTTATTATAGAATATCAAATAATCAGAACAGAGGATATTAAATAATTTACATGAAAGTTGAGGGGTCCAGTTGGATCCCTCCAACCTGTTTTCCCTGCATCCACAAATGTTAGCACGATATAGATTATCTTCACTATAAGATGAGGGAAATCAATCATTTCAAGGCGTGGTATATACTACTATATAACACAACAATCAATTCAACCATTCAAACAACTATTTAAATTTAATCATTTAAATAATTTAAGTTTAAACTGAGTGAGATTAACTCACCTTTCCCTTTAAATTTGCAATCCACTTCATTCTCGATTTGATTCCATGATTTCAGACCTTGTAAACATATTTATACAGTTTATTAATATTTGAATTGATTGAACCATTACCTACTATCTATTCATTTTATTGAAACTAATAATTTAGTTTTAAACTAATTTCCTATAATAAATTATTTTTAGTAACTAATTATGTAAACAAGCTTATTAAATAAATTAATCTTCCTACATACAAAATTTTAAAATAAACTGGTAAGTTAAAGACGTGTACTTATTTTATATATATTTTTCATTTGAAACTACATATATTTATAAAAGTCTGTAGAGTTTCAAAATCAAATTAATTTTAATTTTTTTTTCTTTTTATAATCCCTCAAAACTCATTTCATTTCTGTATAGATCTCTGTAACCAGCAAAACCACAATCTGCTTTACCATAAAGCTTCCCTTCTGATTTATATATATTTGTTAAATTAAATGTTGAAAAAGGAGGATAAAAATTATTATTCAGATTAAAACTTACCATATATATATATATATATATATATATATATATTCCTATATCTGTTCCTATTATCATATTTTTTTCCCAATCTTTAAATACTGAATTAAAGATAAAATTCGTACCTTACTGCTCTGAACCCCCTCCCTCAAGTTTGCTCGAATCCAAAAAAAAACACAACTAGAACCGCCGCAGTAACCCTAGAACCCCACCTGAGTTCCTCGGCGCCACCCTAAACCCTCGAAGCCACCTTCACCGTTCGCCGCATAGCCCTAACGTGAATCCACACGCGCGTTACACCATCGAGTCCTCACCCAACTCGCGAGCGCGACCATCCTTTGCAGCCACCTAGTCTCGAGTGCGAACAACTTCAAAATAGAAGCCTTCGAGTCGTCGATTGTCGAATGGGCAGGAGGAGAAAGACGCGCGATTTGAATTTCCAGAGCCGTGATATTGACGAAGAAAAGAGGGGATGGGGTGTCTGCCATTTTCGTTTCCCCTCTTTTTTTTTTCTTTTTTTTTTTTTACGAGATTAAAACGAAATGAAAAGGCTCGGCCCCCTTTTTCTCTTTTTTTTTTATACGAGAGGGTAGACTAAGCTTACAAACGAAGCCATATGATATGTATCTATTATATATATATATATATATATTTTAATTAGTGAATCTTCCAGTGGAAGGTTTGTTTGATCATGATTTGTCCTTAAGAACGGTTGTAAATATTTAAAAAGAAAACGTGTTTAAGAAGGTACCGATGGTATCGATTTGATAAATTAAAGTTTTATTTAATTTTCAATGCGTTTACTCATCGTACGCTCACACAACAACCCCGACTCAAACGGAATTTAAAATCCAATAATAACTAAATATTACAGATCTAATGGAACTGGTTTTGTGGAATTCCGAGATTGTGCCTCGGAAGGCTATTTTTAAATTCAGTTTAAACGATTTAAATTTCAAAACTGAACAAACAACTTCCAAATTCAATTTTAACACTTTTATTGTCTTCACTATTATCAATATAAATTTTATAAGCCTTCAAATTATTTTTAATCGGCTTAAAATTCCAGATTCAACATTTTATTCAGATTCAAGTTATTTAATTTAATAATTTAATTATCAAATAAATTGTGATATTCGAAATTCAAGTTAAAATTATTCTATTGAATATTCAAAATCAATTAAATATTCCGATTTTACAAACTCAAAATTCTGGGTCGTCACATTCTTCCCCCCTTAAAAGAATTTCGTCCCCGAAATTACTAGTTAGGAAGAATGATCCATGACCCATTAACTATCTTCTCAACTCCAAATAGTTTTTATCAATTTACTAACAAATCTTTTTATTAATGATACACTAATTCCTTTCTTAACTTTTCAACTTATCCATAAGTCCCAAACCATATTACTTACTTAACAATTCAAATTCAATTTTAAAATCGAATTTGAATTGTCAAAATTTCTCAAAATTTTCTAACACCTTAAATTTACGAAAAATTTCGCCAGCGTCTCCTTTGCGCGGCTAGCTCGGTACAACTACAAAATGGCTCTACGGCCTCCCAAATCCAAAAAGAAAACAAAAAGCCAAGTGGCTCAATCCAAATCCAAATCCCAATCAAATTCCATACCAAATTTAAACACATACCTTTTTGTCGAGCATTTCAAATTTTATCTTTTCATATCAAACCCAAATTTCTTTTTCCTTTATAATACCTGCATACCTGCTTAGCACCAATATCCAAACACAATATTCCACAACATTTTATCGACTTTCTCACAAAATGTCAACATCTATTCATTCCAATATTGACTTAAATTACATTGTTCGTATCAATTTCCATTTAAGACTTCACCATTCCTTCTTAAATTTAGTATAAGCATTTTATATACTTCTTTATTTATTTTCATCTTACCATTTTAGTTTATATCCATTTCTATCCACAACGATTCTTTCATTT
This sequence comes from Allium cepa, assembly GCA_030765085.1. Lineage (NCBI taxonomy): Eukaryota > Viridiplantae > Streptophyta > Magnoliopsida > Asparagales > Amaryllidaceae > Allium > Allium cepa. The sequence continues at coordinate 808,019,928 of CM060938.1, forward strand.
CCATACGAATTCAATTTATTTTCAACTCTAAACTTTAAATTTTATTTTTCATTTATAACTAATTCACGTCATTATTTTAATTAGCTCCATTTACCAACTTATTTCAATTCTTAGTTTCCAATTTGAATTTGTTTGTCGTTAACAAAATTTTCCAAAATTTTCTAACTCCCAAAATTTACGGAAAATTTTGGCAGAGTCTCCCTTGTACGGAGGGACTTCTGCGATATCGCAGGATGCACAAAAACATATATACATCGGCCTCAGGCCGGAAATCAATATACATCGACCCACACGGTCGGAAAACAGAAAAACGGTTCATATTTCCTATTTGTATTGCGTAGGCGTACCTTATTTAGCATTTTAAGCAAGCAGCTTATTTTTTTTTTTTTAGCGAATAGCACAACCAAATCCAGCCACACGGCTTCCAGGTACCTGTACTTACTCAATTTAAACATGTAAGTATCAAATATATGCAGTTTAACTATATTTCACTTATTTATAATAGTTAAAACATATGAATTCTTAAAAGAAACTCATACCAAACATTTTTCTGTAAGCAATTTATATAGTTTCCATGCTAATTCAACTGTTTCAATTTATTTATAACCATTTTCATTCAATTCGAATGATTTTCAATCCATTCGTATACATCTTCATCAAATTTGAATGGTTTAAAACACAATAGCTTATCTTTAATTTATTCTTAAGCAAACTGAACTCACATTTAATTCAATTGCTTTCAAAATCAATTTATTTTACCCTTATCAACACATAGAATTTTAATTACTTCCATTTACATCCAAACGACAATTTATTCCATGCAATTTGACGAGATTTATGTGAATAATTAAGCACTTGAGTTTTATAATCAATTTAAATTGACTCCACTCAACTTACACTTAATTCTATTCCATTTCGGATTTATTCACAATCCATATATTCTTAGTTTCATTGCATTTCAGATTTGAACACATCCACTTACATTTCCTTCTATTAACATTTTTGGTTCGTCTTCATTACCAATTTAAATTTCCCTTTATTTTAATCCATTTACAAGCGTTTATTTAGCTCGACTCACTTCATCTAAATTTCATTTACAATCCATTTATTTACATTTCATTCCATATTTGTTTATTCCAAACTATTTTATTTAGCTCGGAAACAATCCAAGCTATTTCATTCCATAACCATTTCTCAACCTATTTAAACCAACACTTCATTTGATACTTATTTATTCCATCATTTATTTATTCAACATAATTAGTTTATCCACATTTACTTAAACCATTTCTAATAAACTCGAAACATTTTATTTCCTTATTGTCTCAAATTATTTCAATTCCTTAATAATTCAAATATTTTACAATTATTTATTCTAGAATTTCATTCCATTAATATTATTTATAACTCACCGAATTTTATTTCGGTTTAAAAAATTTATTTTCACTTAATTTAAAATCAATCCAATATTATTAAACTTTGTTTAAGTTGAAGCAAATTCAACTCTCTTCCATCTTTTCAGCTTAAGTCAACTTACTTTAATTTATTCAAATTTTACACTTAAGCTCATTCTGATTTTGCAAACAAAGTTCTCTTTCAATTTATCTTGATTCTATTTTAATTTAATCTCATTTCCAACTACAAATTATTTGATCAATTATTATACATTTTAGCTTCTAGATTCAGCTCATTCAATTTATTACCTAGCTATTTCCAAATTATCTTCACTCATGGATTTTTTTTCCACACTCAAATCATTGCTATTTTAATCCATTTACATTTTTATCCTATATACTTCAATTATCTTTAATTTATTAACACTTCAAGCTAAATTTTCAATTTATAACTCAAGTTCTAAATCTATTATCCATTTACCATCCAATTTAATTAACTCACAATTCAACTTCATCCTCAATTACTTTCACTTCATCCACAATTTAAGTCAAATTTAATTTATAACTTGAGTTCATTTCCAAACTTCATCATAAACTCACCATTCAATTTCATTAACTAATTTATTATCTAATTAGTTCTTCCCTTATTTATAATCCAACACTTGAATTTTTATTCCAAATATCACTTCATTTTATTTCCAATTTAATAAGTCACAACCTATTGTTTTATACAATTCCATTCATCATAAGCTTGAATATATTCATCTTTTATTTTTAACTCAAACCTTCTATTTATTTATAACCCAAGCATATTTTTATTTCATGGATTTCTAATTCTTTTACAAGTCATTCTGATTTATTTAACTTAATCTAATTCTTATTTAACTTATTTCCCAGTTATCTAGGTAAAAATTTAATTCCATTTAATAACTTAATTGAATTCTTATTCCAATTCAATTTTATTTTAACTCAGATTTATTTAACTCAATTCGATTTCAACTTAATTCGAATACAACTGGATATTATTTCAGATTATTCAATTTATTTTAATCCAGTTAAATTTTATTCTCCAATCCAAGTTAATTTCATTCTTAACTTTTCTCTTTAAATTTAAATTTCAACATTCAAAGCTTATTTATCCTTCCTGATTTAAAAGAACATCCTAACTTATAAGCTTATAACCCATCTTATCAGGATTTTTTTAAAATACCGGCTTTTGGTTTCAAAACAATTTGAAATCTCCAACATCTCAAATCACACTTCTCAAAATTTAAATCAATCCTGGTTTTATTCCCAGCAAATTTCCTTAGAAATTTTCAAAAACAACTAGCTTTCTGAACAAGTCAATTTGGTAGCAATCCGTCACTTAGGAATTCGAAAATGAATACTGATGATGCGGCCGTCATCATCGGAATTATTTTCCAATAATCCAAGTGATTTCAATGCTATATCACTTTCAAAATCCATTTAAAACAGATTTCTTTTCAGAAACATCACCAAAACAATTGTGCTATTATTTATCTTCAAAACACTTCCAAAATCTCCGGGTTTTAAATTTCCAAATCCTGCTTAAATCAATTTTACTATAATTCATTTGCATATCTTATGCTCATACAAATTCTTATTTGATTATATTTCAATTTATAAATTTCATTTATGACTCATACTTACGAATTTCATTTTATAATGAATTTATTCCCTTCAACTTTGGTTATACTTTCAATTTCTAGTTAAATTCACTTAACAATGATAATACTTTAATATTATCATTTCTAACATCCAAGCAACCATATAATAGCTATATAGTTTTCCAAAAACTTTCTTTATATCAAAAATATATTTTTGGGTAAAATTATTTCATTTACCCATATTTAAAACAATACCGTGTCGATTGTTCTATTCAAGTGTTTAGAAATCCCTTCGATACAGTTGTCCAGACTGTGTCGACGAAGGTTCATATGCCACTCAATAAACCAATCAACACAATATTAAAACAATTTATATTCACTAACAAATACGCGCTCATATTTATTTATACGCTCAAGCTCATTATAGAGTACTACGGACTCTATTTTAAATGAGTAATTCCCACCAGAGCCAAGGTTATCGCCAACCTAAGCTCTGATACCAAGTGTAACAGCCCGCAAATCCGTACCCCTTGAGTTAACCCTATTCTACAACAATCAACTCAAGTTGCACAGAAATACGAACCATTTGGGTTAAAGAAGAAGAGGTAGAAGAAGAAAATAGAAATCAATAACAGAATCTAACCATCGCAGCGAAATAAAATATAATAGATAAATAATAATCTTACTCAAAATCAAATATATCTGTTTACATATATTACATCATCTGAGTACATCAATCACAGATCACATCAATAACATACAAGTGGATACATAGCAACTCAATACAGCGGAATATATATATAAACAAGTACGAGAGTACGTGTCGTCATCCAGCTCGTCTCCTGAGCTCCATAGCATCATCCTGTATCCTATAATACTCGGCCTGACCCGAGCATTACAGTTAAATAACACCCGAGTCAGTCTGGAATACCAGCGTGAGAAAATCACACCCAATTGATTATTAAAGTTTCAAAAATCCTTTGAAAACAAAAGCATCTCGTAAGACCACGCCACAAATAAACATGTCGGGTATTTACCTTACGATAGCTAAAACAATTTTTTTTTTATAGAAATCCTCTGATATTATAATAGTGTCTATAGAAAGTAAATAGAATCTAGCTGAAATGCTTGCATCTCACGTTTCAGCAATAGTTGGGCACAATCAAAACCGTACGGGCGCGTAGGAAAAATGGATTCCAACTAATGGCTAGGCACTGGGGTACCACCTGTCACAGTACCTGGTCTAGATCAGCGTACCGAGGAGCCACCCTAACTCCCCTGCAACACAAGACCGGAACCATCCCTTACTGGACAGTCACGAGCAAGATCACCCCGCGGTTGGGATCAGCAACCGCCCACACAGCCGAAATAAAGGGACATCTAGACAGGGATGACCTCACCCTCCAGTGGGGGCTACCCACGAAGCCTTGCTGCATATCCCCTGATTTTCAGCCATTCCCATTTGATGAGGCTTGAGGCTAAGCGTTACCTTTATAGAACTTATCTCTTAGAATGCCCATCGTCCACCTGACGATGTTTTCGCAAGCATTCATCCATACAAGTCCGTCCCGGGTTCGAACGGAACCGAAGGCACTATTCCTACTACATCCATTTTGGAAATATCCTCAGGATTAGTAGCGACTAGCCCTTGCTCTTCACTGCTCCATCTTCGAATCCAAAATCGTTTTCACGAAACGTACAAACCGGATCGAAGTGGTTTTCGAGAAATAAATCTCGATCCCGGTCTCTTCGAAACGATCAACGCATTGTCCAATATTGATAGTCGGTTATTTAACTATCAATTAATATTCACAAACAACCATCCAACCAATAAATAATTTCCCACATTATTTATTTATCTCAAAATATCTTTACAAAGTATATCCTCATTTTCAAATCCTTTTGAAAACAGTTTTCAAACTACCTTCCTTTTTCTCAGAATAAATTCCGAGTATTTCATTTCCACTAGAATCACCAAGCACAAGATTTTAGAATTTAAAATAATTTCGAAACACCTTAATTGTAAAGTATGGTTAATATTTAACTTAGAAAATCTTTCTTTAGTACTTGATTTAAAATAATGCTTTTAACAAAATACCAAATCATTCTTTATATAATTATTTCAATAATAGATAAAACAAAAATTCTTACTTTGGGATTTACCTTTAAATACTTAAGTTACGACTACTTTAATAATTCATTAAAATACATACTATATAAACATTTGAAAATAAAGCTACTTAATAAAATGTAAAACTAGATTTCTACTTTTAAAAACCAAAATACTAAGTTACTTCTTAAAAATTACTGTTAGCATAGATTAAAGGAAATACTTACTTTAAATATTAGAAATAATAAATTTTACAAAACTTGCTTCTTTAAACAACTTTAAAACATTTAATTTATATTTGCAAATTTACTTTTAAAACATGTACTTGGCCATCCAGAGAAAATCCAAACTTCGATCACTTAAATCAATTTTCCCCAAATTGATTTCGAATCTATTTTATTTGGAATAAATTCTTTTACTTATCAGTTCATTTCTAAATTCAGTAGTTATGGTCTTTATTATTATCATTATTATCTTCTTCAGTTTCTTCTTTACTCTTTCAATAATTCAAATCTTAAATTCTAAATAAATGTTTGTTCCTTTTTAATTAATAATACTGCATTTTAAACTTCATTAATTTTCTGTTTATTCAAATTTCCCTTCCATTCTCAGGATTCATCTATTAAAATTTAAAGTCACTTTATATGTTTTTCCAAGTTATTCTTGAATATATTCTATAATTATTTTACTTGCAATTTCACTTCTTTTATTTTTATTTCCAAAATCAAATTTATATCTTTAATAATTCATTATACCCAATTATAACAATCAAGCCATAGCATTCAATATTTCCACATAATTCATTATAGAATATCAAATAATCAGAACAGAGGATATTAAATAATTTACATGAAAGTTGAGGGGTCCAGTTGGATCCCTCCAACCTGTTTTCCCTGCATCCACAGATGTTAGCACGATATAGATTATCTTCACTATAAGATGAGGGAAATCAATCATTTCAAGGCGTGGTATATACTACTATATAACACAACAATCAATTCAACCATTCAAACAACTATTTAAATTTAATCATTTAAATAATTTAAGTTTAAACTGAGTGAGATTAACTCACCTTTCCCTTTAAATTTGCAATCCACTTCATTCTCGATTTGATTCCATGATTTCAGACCTTGTAAACATATTTATACAGTTTATTAATATTTGAATTGATTGAACCATTACCTACTATATATTCATTTTATTGAAACTAATAATTTGGTTTTAAACTAATTTCCTATAATAAATTATTTTTAGTAACTAATTATGTAAACAAGCTTATTAAATAAATTAATCTTCCTACATACAAAATTTTAAAATAAACTGGTAAGTTAAAGACGTGTACTTATTTTATATATATTTTTCATTTGAAACTACATATATTTATAAAAGTCTGTAGAGTTTCAAAATCAAATTAATTTTAATTTTTTTTTCTTTTTATAATCCCTCAAAACTCATTTCATTTCTGTATAGATCTCTGTAACCAGCAAAACCACAATCTGCTTTACCATAAAGCTTCCCTTCTGATTTATATATATTTGTTAAATTAAATGTTGAAAAAGGAGGATAAAAATTATTATTCAGATTAAAACTTACCATATATATATATATATATATATATATATTCCTATATCTGTTCCTATTATCATATTTTTTTCCCAATCTTTAAATACTGAATTAAAGATAAAATTCGTACCTTACTGCTCTGAACCCCCTCCCTCAAGTTTGCTCGAATCCAAAAAAAAACACGACTAGAACCGCCGCAGTAACCCTAGAACCCCACCTGAGTTCCTCGGCGCCACCCTAAACCCTCGAAGCCACCTTCACCGTTCGCCGCATAGCCCTAACGTGAATCCACATGCGCGTTACACCATCGAGTCCTCACCCAACTCGCGAGCGCGACCATCCTTTGCAGCCACCTAGTCTCGAGTGCGAACAACTTCAAAATAGAAGCCTTCGAGTCGTCGATTGTCGAATGGGCAGGAGGAGAAAGACGCGCGATTTGAATTTCCAGAGCCGTGATATTGACGAAGAAAAGAGGGGATGGGGTGTCTGCCATTTTCGTTTCCCCTCTTTTTTTTTTTTTTTTTTTTTTTTTTTAGGAGATTAAAACGAAATGAAAAGGCTCGGCCCCCTTTTTCTTTTTTTTTCTTTTTTATACGAGAGGGTAGACTAAGCTTACAAACGAAGCCATATGATATGTATCTATTATATATATATATATATTTTAATTAGTGAATCTTCCAGTGGAAGGTTTGTTTGATCATGATTTGTCCTTAAGAACGGTTGTAAATATTTAAAAAGAAAACGTGTTTAAGAAGGTACCGATGGTATCGATTTGATAAATTAAAGTTTTATTTAATTTTCAATGCGTTTACTCATCGTACGCTCACGCAACAACCCCGACTCAAACGGAATTTAAAATCCAATAATAACTAAATATTACAGATCTAATGGAACTGGTTTCGTGGAATTCCGAGATTGTGCCTCGGAAGGCTATTTTTAAATTCAGTTTAAACGATTTAAATTTCAAAACTGAACAAACAACTTCCAAATTCAATTTTAACACTTTTATTGTCTTCACTATTATCAATATAAATTTTATAAGCCTTCAAATTATTTTTAATCGGCTTAAAATTCCAGATTCAACATTTTATTCAGATTCAAGTTATTTAATTTAATAATTTAATTATCAAATAAATTGTGATATTCGAAATTCAAGTTAAAATTATTCTATTGAATATTCAAAATCAATTAAATATTCCGATTTTACAAACTCAAAATTCTGGGTCGTCATAAAGGATCTAGGTCCTCTGAGTTTCTTTTTGGGTATTGTCGTCACTCGTCACACTCATGGTCTTTTCTTATCTCAGACGCATTATGCTGCAAAAATTATTGAACGTACCGAAATGTCTAACTGCATTTCATGTCCAACTCCTGTTGACACTAAGTCCAAACTAAGTGCCATCATAGACACCCCTTATGATGATCCGACTAAATATCGTAGTCTTGTAGGTGATCTTCAGTATCTTACATTCACTCGACCAGATAGTTCCTAAGCCGTGCAGCAGATTTGCCTTCATATGCATGTCCCAACTAATGAGCATATGAAAGTTCTTAAGCGTATCATGCGCTATCTCCAGGTTACCATTTCCTTTGGTCTCCACTTGTACAAATCCAATATTAATCGTATTATCTCACATACATATGCAGATTGGGGTGGTTGTCCTAACACCCATCGTTCTACCTTTGGTTATTGTGTATTCCTTGGAGATAATTTGATTTGTTGGTCTTCGAAACGACAACCTACTCTTTTCCGTAGTAGTGCTGAGATGGAGTACGTGCGTGTTGCTAGTGTTGTTTCTGATTCGTGCTAGATCAGAAATTTGCTTCTAGAGTTGCATTGTCCTATTCAAAAGGCTACTCTAGTTTATTGTGACAATGTGAGTGCTATATACTTATCCGGCAATTCTGTTCAGCATTAACGCACTAAACACATTGAGATAGATATTCATTTTGTCCGTGAGAAAGTAGCTTGTGGCGAAGTGCGTGCGCTTCATGTACCGTCCCGTTATCAAATTGCTGATGTTTTTACAAAAGGGCTTCCGCGTGTATTATTTAATGATTTCATGAACAATCTAAACATATGAGAACCTCCCGCTTCGACTGAGGGGATGTGATAGAATATATTTTACATATAATTTAGGCGTTAGAATATTTCCTGCATTTATTCTCTGATTTGACGATATCTTTATTTGGGAAGTATTTATTTAGTTACCTTTGTTTTAGTAAATCAGTTGACTAATTTGTAGCCTCTTTATTTGGTTAGTATTTATTTAGTTACCTTTATTTTAGCAAATCGGTTGGCTAATTTGTAGCCTATCTTGACTCTTGTAACTATATATATTATTGGACGTTGAATACAATGGGTAAGCAAATTGATTTCTATCAACACATTTGATGCTCCGGATCTAGTTCAAGTATTTTTGGTTTGAATGACAATAAATTGCCTTTCCAGATCCAAGCGTTCAACGACATTTAGGTAGAAATCTTAGGTGGACTCAGGTGGAAAGTTGTGGTTTTGGTTGGAAGTAGAAGTGATATAGACTTTAACGACATGATAACATGTTATGGTCGTAACTTAACATATTAATAGGCTGTTCTCTATGTTCCCTAAAGCAATTTCATATGTTGATCAAATGTATATAGGTTGGATACTATGTTGCACAGTGCTGCTTAAAGCGTCTTTGGCTTCAGGAAATTTTTTCAAGTTTTAAGATACAATTGACTTTGAAACAATCCGTATGCATTTTTCCCCATAGTTAACAAATTCCATATAACTTAAATTTGAAATACATTTGTGGTTCAGGTCCAATATTTGGTTACTTCAACTTAAAATTTATCAAAACCTACAAGTGCAAAAGGTTTAATTGACTATTTTTCTTTTTTTAAAAGTATGGTTTGGACAGTGCTTTAGTGGAATGTGTGAGGCATTTGAAATTTTTCTTGCTATGTCAAAGGCTATTCAATCTGATAGTTAATAAATTTTGTTTGGAGATAGCTTTATTTACATTAGTCTTATTGTCGCGGAGTTGATTGTTCAAAGGTTTTCATGAACCTGGTAATATATTTGCACTACAGTTAACATTCATTATTTGAGACCTGAAATTATAATAGTTAAGGTACTTTATCATCAAACTGTATACTATGTCCAAATTTTATGCTACCCCTGCTTTTTCTTTAGACTACCGCTACAGCTTTTTGCAAAACAACTGTATACTTCATCGCTCCAATATTTGGCTGCAAATATGCATGTTAAGGCTTTTTGCAAACTAAATATATATACAAGGACATGTGAGGTAACTTGGTATTTTGGACTTTCAACCTCTATCGTATTGTTGGTTGACAGAGTCTTTATAAAATTAAGAAAGTCTACCTTTTTCCCTTATTACTATTTTTGTCACGTTACTTTGTTTACATGCCTGGAAGTTTTCACCTGTTGAAATTTGTTCATTTTTATGCCACCATTTAGCGTAATAGTAACTTTACAGTAAGTTAATTATAACTCTACCTCAGTACTGAAATTAGAACAAAATTGCTGAAATAAGGAATTCAAATATCGATCCATGCTGATCTGATAGTTCCCAAGCATTTTGTTATTGATGGCCATGTTGTAAAATTTTCATAAAATATTGGTTTGGGTTTTAATTTGAAGAGAAGTAGAAAAAAAGGAAAAAAAAGAAAGTCCCGCATACTAGAAAAATGAAGACTATATTTGTATAAATATAGTTTCCTCATGTAGATGTTGGGGTCTTGAGGCTTTCACATGTTTGGTTTGTTGTGAGGAGAGAAGTCATGCAACAACACGCGCGCCGTCGTCCGTTCATCCGAACCGGACCGGTACGGGTTTCGGGTTTGAATCCAAAAATATTTTTGAATCATATATGAACAGTTACGGGCCAGATTTCAGCCCGCTAAGGACCCAGAACTGAAAATTCTGAATTTGAATTAAGGGCGGGAATTTGTAACGTTTTCTGAACGTTGCAAAATATGAATGGACACGATGTTTGAATTGAATCTGTTCGTAACTGTTGCAAACAGTCGTGACGCTTCGCGAATGAACAACTCTTCACGTCTATAAATAGCAACGCCTAGAAATGTTGCAAACAGTTTTTCTGCACTCTTCTTCTTGCACAAATCTGCGACACCAAGGAAGTGTTGTTAATCGCTGCACTTCCAATTACTCTATATTTTGTAACATCTGAAGGTGTTACAAACGCTGAATCATTGCAGATTTGTTTCTTCTTCTTCTTCATCTCTTTTACTACAAATTGCATCATCAGAAATCATTACTAAAGTGTTCTTGGTCGGATTAAAGTCGTACAAATTTTGAATCAGATTACGCTGTTATATGGCTTTATTAAATCATGAAAGTCAATGGTTTGATAACCCGTTTGTACTTGGTGGGTTGAACTATCGGCTGAAAGAATCTATTCCATACATCCTTGAAGTCGGAAGCACAACATTGTCTTCATCGTCATCGCCATCAAATTCGTTTCTAATCTCAAACTCCCCAACAAATTTCAGACAATACTTTAACCATAGAAGGTTCGAGAGCTTTACAAGTTATGAATCAGCATCTAACTCGATTGGAGCATTTTGATGGCGACAATTTCACTCGTTGGCAAGAGAAAATGAAATTTTTCCTGATCGCCGTCAAGTTGTTCTACATTTTGGAAGATAACTTCGAAGAAATCCCGGAGGAAACTGATAAAGATGATGATGCTCTAAAAGCTAAACGTGCAAAGCGCAAAGAGGACGATGTCCTATGCGGAGGCCATATTCTGAAGGTGCTATCTACCTCATTCTACAATGCTCATAGGACACTGGAAACATCGAAGACACTCTGGACTGCCCTGGAGAATAAGTACCGCATATCCGAGGCAAGTAATAAAAAGTTTCTTATTTTTAATTTTATGGATTTCAAAATGGTCACCAATAAGTCCATAATTGGACAAGTAAGCAAAATCTTACTATTGGTGAATCCACTTAAAGATGCTGGAATTGATCTCCCTGAATCTTTTGTTGTTGGAGTTATAATTTTTAGACTTCCGCACAGTTGGAATGATTATAAGAAAAAGATGAAACATGCGGAAACGGAGTATAATTTAGACGGTTTGCAATGTCATCCTCGTATTGAAGAAGACTCTCGTAAACGCGATCTAGATGATAATCCGCAAACTGAGTCTCATTCTAAGGAAAATAATGTTGAACTTACTGATAAATTTAAGCCAAAGAATGATACACAGTTTAAGAAGAAAAATCATTCCAAAACCAACAAAAAAAAGAAAGGTGCTTGTTATTTTTGTAACAAGCCCGGCCACTATGCCTGAGACTGCCGTCAGCGGAAGAAACAATAAAAAGTGAATGTGGTCGAAGATTCGCTTGTGGCTGTAGTGAAAGAGGCGAACTCCGTTAGTGGCTATGATAATGATTGGTGGTTCGATACTGGAGCAACCATTCACATTTGCAAAGACCATAATCTTTTCAAGAGTTACGAAGAAAATAAAGGAGAAGCCGACGAAGTTAATGGAGCAAATAAGATTCCAAGCAAAGTTCTGGAAAAAGGCACTATAGAACTCAATCTCACATCTAGAAAAGTTCTTGCATTAGTCAATGTATTTTATGTACCTGATATGTGTAAGAATTTGGTCTCTGGATACCTTCTTAACAAAGGAGGATTCAAGATGGTGTATGAGTCTGATAAACTAGTGTTGTGTAAGAAAGGTAAATTCATTTGACAGGGATACTCTTGTAACGACAAGATTAATTTGAATCTAATAAAGAAATCTTCTGTTTATATTGTTGATTATGGCATGGTAGATTAGGACATGTTAATTATAACTCAATTAGAAATATGAATAAATTACGATTAATTTCTGATTATGATTTCGATATCATCTCTAAATGTGAAATATGTGTTCAAGCAAAAATACACCGAAAATTCTTTAAATCCGTAGAAAGGAAAACTGGTTTGCTTGATTTGGCATAAAGTGATGTGGGTGACTTAAAAAGTCATATCACCTATGGTGGTAACCAATACTGTATAACGTTCATTGATGATTATACTAGATATGCATATGTATATCTAATGAAAACTAAAGATGAGGCTTTTGATAAAATTCAAAATTTACAAAGCAGAGGTCGAAACACAATTAGGAGTTAAAATTAAAATATTACATTCAGATCGTGGTGGTGAATATTTCTCAATTGAATTCACCTTGTTTTGTAAACAACAAGGTATAGTTCACCAATGTACTGCTCCATATACACCACAACAAAATGGTGTTGCTGAAAGGAAGAATAGAATTTTAGTAGAAATGGTTAATGCCATGCTCGTAAGTTCTAATTTACCTTATAACCTATGGGGTGATGCTACGTTATCTGCATGTTATATTTTAAATAGAGTACCACTTAAAAGGAATAATATTTCCCCTTATGAATTATGGTTTAATAGGAAACCTAACCTAACTAGACTTAAAGTTCGGGGTTGCTTAGCATATGTTAGAAAACCAGGCCCTAAACGACCAAAGTTAGGAAATAGAGCATTTAAATGTGTTTTCATAGGATATTCACTTAATAGTATAACTTATAGATTTCTTATTCTTGACACACTAGCAGTTATAGAATCTGTAGATGTAGAATTTTTTGAAAATCAAACTGTTGAGATCCCATTGAGATCATCTAGTCTAGAACCTAGTATGACTAATGATATCAATGACGATGATTATGCTCCTGCTCAAAACAGCAAGGAAGTGTAATAGTACTGAACAACGGAGAAGTAAAAGAGCAAGAATCGAGAAGGACTATGGTCCTGACGTCATTACATATCTTGTAGAAGGCTGTAAGGATGAAGTCCTTAATGTGACTAAATATGTAATGAACGTCGATGACGATCCCAAAACTTATTCTGAGGCTATGAGTTCCAGAGATTCCAATTTCTAGAAAAAAGCTATCAATGATGAAATGAATTCCGTACTGTTAAACCAACTTGGGTTTTAACTGATTTACCTCCTCGTGCTAAACCTATAGGATGTAAATGGATATTCAAGAAAAGGTTGAATACAAATGGATCCATTGATAAGTTTAAAGACAGATTAGTTGCTAAAGGATATAAGCAAAGACATGGAGTAGATTATTTTGATACATATGCTCTAGTTGCTCACATATCTTCTATACGCTGTTTAATTGCACTTGCATCAATTCATAAATTAGTCATACATCAAATGGACGTAAAGACTGCTTTTCTAAATGGAGATTTAGAAGAAGAGATATATATGGAACAACCTGAAGGTTTCAAAACCGCAGGCCAAGAAAAGAAAGTTTGCAAATTAGTGAAATCTCTTTACGGCCTGAAGCAAGCTTCCATGCAGTGGCATGAGAAATTTGATAAAGTTGCACTGTCATATTGATTCATTGTTAATGATGCTGATAAATATATTTATAGCAAATCAGATAACAACGGTATTGTTATAATATGTTTATACGTTGATGACATGCTAATATTTGGTTCCAATATATCCTGTGTGAATGAATCTAAAAAGTTTCTGTCTTCTAAATTCGATACGAAAGATCTAGGAAAGGCTGATGTAATTTTGGGAATTAAAATTATTAGGAAAGAGGCGGAGTTATTGCTAACTTAATCTAATTACATAGAGAAATTCCTACAAAAGTATTGTCATTACAATGACAAATCAGCACTAACTCCTTTAGATTCTAGTATTAAATTAGAAAAGAACACTGAACGTACTATCTCTCAACTAGAGTATTCCAGTGTTATTGGGAGTCTTATGTATGCTATGCATTGTACTAGACCAGACATCGCACATGCTATAAGTGTATTGTGTCGATTTACGAGTAATCCAGGTTTCGAACATTGGAACGCTATTTCCAGAGTTTTAGCTTATTTGAAAGGAACCATTGAATATGGTTTATCTTATAAAGGATATCCCGCTGTAATAGAAGGATATAGTGATGCAACTTGGAACAATGTAGAATCCAAAATCCAAGACTACGACTCGATGGATCTTTACATTAGGAGGCGCTGCTGTGTCTTGGACTTCCAAGAAGCAGACCTGTATTTCTGATTCAACAATGTTGTCAGAATTGATTGCATTAGCAGATGCTTGTAAAGAAGCGGAATGGCTTAGGAATTTATTAATGGAAATCCCTTTATGGAAGAAGCCATCTCCAGCAGTCTTGATTAACTGTGACAATCAAGCAACGATATTCAATGTGTCTAATAAGACATATAATGGAAAGTCTAGACATGTGAGTCTAAGACATCAAATGGTGAGACAGATACCCAAAAGAAGAGTTATAACTGTTGACTACATAGAAACGAAGAAAAACATGGCGGACCCACTTACAAAGAGTCTTCCAAAGGCAATGGTTTCTATAAAGTCACAAGAAATGGGACTAAGGTCTGTGAATGAAGGTTGATCATCCTTGACAGAAACCCAACTTATGTCTTGAAATGGATAGACAAAGTTCAATGGGTACCAACAAGTTAAGAGAATGATTATGGAATGCTAAATCGATGATCCCATAATATTTAGTGTTGGATTCTGTAAGAACAAAAGATGGATATATATCCTTAATAAGTCTAGAAACCTTAAAAGGTGTAACGCAGAAACACCTTAAGAGACTTACCTATATGAGTATGGAAATCAGGCTGTTTCCTAGGAAAGTAAGACCGCTTTCTAAGTAGTCTCATGAACCAGGATTTAATCACATGGTCATAAACGTGCTGAGCAATACAGAACACTTTACCTAAGGAAATCAACATGTGTGATCGTTCCGGTTTTATCATTAGGGATACTTGGTTCAAGATTCGTTCACCATAGAATCTCGATAAGGCTTTGAATGGTTTACACTAAGTAAAGGTCCAAATCCAAAAGATAGCTTTTATTTATGTGTTGGTTTTCACGATGATGCAAAACTTGATCTTAGAACTACATAGGCTTGATCCCACTTGGGTATGTAGGAAGTCACTCTAGTGATTCAGCCATCCTATTTATTTATTTTGAAAATTGGGGGAGATTGTTGTAAAATTTTCATAAAATATTGATTTGGGTTTTGGGTTTTAATTTGAAGAGAAGTAGAAAAGAATGAAAAAGAAGAAAGTCCCACATGCTATAAAAATGAAGACCATATTTGTATAAATATAGTTTCCTCATGTGGATGTTGGGGCCTTGAGGCTTCCACATGTTTGCGTTATTGTGAGGAGAGAAGTCATGCAACAACAGACGCGCACCGCCGTCGTCCGTCCGACCGAACCAAACCGGGCCGGTTCGGGTACGGGTTTCGAGTTCGAATTTGAAAATATTTTTAGATCATATATGAATAGTAACAGGCCAGATTTCAGCCCGTTAAGGACCCAGAATTGAAAATTCTGAATTTGAATTAAGGGCGGGAATTTGTAACATTTTCTAAACGTTGCAAAATAAGAATGGACGTGACATTTGAATTGAATCCGTTCGTAACAGTTGCAAACCGTTTCAAACGGTCGTGACGCTTCGCGAGTGGACACCTCTTCACGTCTATAAATAGCAACTCCCAGAAACGTTGCAAACAGTTTTTCTGCACCCTTCTTCTTCTTCTTCTTGCACAAATCTGCGACTCCAAGGAAGTGTTGCTAATCGCTGCACTTCCAATTACTCTATATTTTGTAACATTTGAAGGTGTTGCAAACGTTGAATCGTTGCAGATTTGTTTCTTCTTCTTCATCATCTCTTTCTCTACAAGTTGCATCATCAGAAATCATTACTAAAGCGTTCTTGGTCGGATCAAAGTCGTACAAATTTTGAATCCGATTACGCTGTTATAGGGCTTTATTGAATCCTGAAAGTCGATAGTTCGATAACCCATTTGTACCTGGTGGGTTGAACTATTGTCTGAAAGAATCTATCCCATAGATCCTTGAAGTCGGAAGTACAACATTGTCTTCATCGCCATCACCATCAAATTCGTTTCGAACCGCAAAATCCCCAACAGGCCATAATGATATTTATGTACATCATAAACATAGTATAAACAGAAGCAGCACAACCACACGATTCATTAATATTCTTTAATATATTCAAAATGTTGACATTCTTTCAGTGCAATTTCCGTGTGTTTCATTGATTCATTGCAAATTTTGTTTCATGCTTTGTTGTTTTTGTGATCAAGTTTTAGGCTATTTTCCGTATTCTATTTCATGTGATTACTATTATTTTTACAGAAAATGTCTTGCTTTGCTCTACTCATGTGAAAATATATTTGAACACTTTACCAATTTTTTTGCACTTTTATCTAATTTGTATTTTCTTTGCACTTACTTTTACAGAAAATGAGCAAAAGTGGGAATGTTAAAACGAGAGCCCGCATGCAAAAAGAAATCGACGAACAAAAAAACAGAAATGTGCAAGAAAAAAGCGGCTTGAAGACAATCAAGTAGATGATCAGATTCATAATGAAGACAACCCACAAGCATTAAAAAAAAAAATCAAGTACAAAATTTTCACCATTCTTCAATTTTCATTTATAATTGTGTATTACCGTAAAGTTTTTTGTATCATTCAACGAATATTAAAAAAAAATACAGAAAATGGGTAAGAAGAGTAAGGCTGTGAAAAAGAGAGATTGCATGCAAAAAGAATTCGACGAACACGGAAAGAAACATGCAAGAGAAGAGCTGTTTAAAGACAATCAAATAGAAGACGAGGTTCATAATGAAGACAAACCACAGGCTTTAGAAAAAAAATCAATTACGAATCAAAGCATAAAACAATGTTGAAATACAACACAACCCATAAATAGTTGAAGACAATGTAGTTCAGTCGGAAAGAAATTCTGAAGGTCCAATAGATAGTGAGATACATATGCAAGATACCAATGCAAATATAAATACGAGAAGAAAGCCCAGAGGGCCAACTAAAGTTAGAAGACTTACATTCAATTCTTTGGAGAAAATAAAAGTTGAATTTAATAGTGCAGGCGAAACAATAGGACTTGGGTCGATCAAATTATCTTCTTATTTGGGACCGCTTGTACGAGAAATTATTCCAGTTACACTAAATGACTGGAGACAACTTAGTACTAAATTGAAATGTGTTTTATGGGCATTCAGGTGACACTCTCTCTTTTTCTTTGAGATCAAATCTTATATTCATTGCTTACCTCAAAAACTCTTTACGTTGAATTTTGATTATTGTAGGCGAGGTTTAAATTGGAATTAGATTGGCACAAAACATTAGCTTTTCAACAAATGAGTGGTATTTGGAAGGTTGTCAAAATGTAGATTAGTTCGGCAACTGTACAAGCAAAGCCTATGGAGGAAAGGCTTCATTTGAAACCAGCTAACATCAAATGTATGAACGAAACAAGTTTGGAATTTAAGGTATTTTTTTATAAACAACACTCGTTTATGTATCATATCGAAGAGATAATATTACATTAAAATTATGGATAATATTATAAAATCTCTTATTTTAGGCTTTGAGCGAAAAGAACAAAGCTAGTAGACAGAAGCAATTGCCACACACATGCAGTTATAAAGGAATGGCTTGACTGGCTGAAGATTTGGTAAGAAAAGAGTAGTTTACTTAATGTAATATTTATGTACTTTTTAACTGCAAATTTTGTTGACTTGCTTCAGTTACAGTGTAGTTTTAGTTGACTAAATTAGAAATTCATGGATTAAAAACGAATATAAAAAACAGTGGACTAAAGTAGTAACAACTATAAAAAAATCTTGAGGTTTTGGAACAAAGGTTCCTATTCTCAAAGCTCATCTACAAAAAGTCTCTACTCATAAACCCATGTAAATTAGGTCTCCTTTTTGTTATTTTTATAAAACTGTCCCCCTCTCAAAAAATCTTCCCTGCATTGAAATCAGGGGTAAAAGTGGCATAAATTAGCCAAAAATTAAGAATAGAGAACTAATTTTCATAACTTTTCTGAAAGAGACTTTTCTTCCATCATCTTTCAATTCTGGGGAGTTAGTAGTCATTCTTTGAAAAAATCTTAGTGTGATACTTTACGGAAATTATTTGTAATTTAGGCACTATTTAGTAGTATATCTTAAGTAAAATGTTACAGACAACTCTGTTGATTGTTCAAAACATCCAATCAATTGTTTACTAGTGCTGAATAACTAAAATATTTATGAATGAGCTGCTTGCTTCTCCCTTAACATTTACATAAACAAACAAATATACATTTCGTTAATATTAAATGACACTGTATATTCTTTCTGATTTTGCTCCAATGTACTTGTAGTTCCTATGACAACTGATTAGGTCCTTTGAATAAAAATTTATTGACAGAATTGTCAAAGTCTATTTTATATTCCTATATGTTTGAAATTTCCTATTTGGTCCTTTTAACATGGTGATCTAACATACATGCATATGCAACCAGTGTTCACAGCAAAGAACTGCCATCTTAATCGTTCCTTGTTATTTTCCTGACTATGTCGACAAAAATGAAATGTTGGTTCCTTGTTTCTAGAAAAAATAAATGTTTTTCTTTTGAATGTAGAAAAACGAAAGTGACGGTCACTCTTCCATCTCTAGAAGTGTAGTTTGAATCAAATCTCGCACTAAGAAACATGGTGAACTGGTGAATATGATTGCTGTAGATGCTATAGTAAGTCCATACTTTGTAGATAATCTTAAATTTGTCATGTTTGATATTGGTCATCTTAACTCATTTTACCTCATTTTTTAATAACATTGTAACTCATTTCAATATTGGGCACAAGTATAATTATTTTTGTATCACTATTAGATTTGATTTATATCCGTTGATGTTTTCATACTGGCAGTCTAAGAATTTATTTTTCAGATCATTGTTAACTAGCAAATGAATGTGCCGATTGTCTAAAAGGACATGTTTGCTAAGCCATTGTTCTCAGCCCAGTTTTAGTCTGAACTCCAGAAGAACATGATATCCTTATGTTTTCAAAATCATCACCTTTTTTGTACTGCTAGGTACTTTGCTGAAATTAATTCAGTGGAAATAGAAACATCGTCTTAAAATGTAAGGCCACTGTGTATTATAACAATTGATGATCATAGTTTACCGGTTGAATTAGTATGCGAAAATTGTTAAAGCAGTGTGAATCCTACTATGTTTACTAAACCAATGATTATACTACGATCCTTGTTACAATTAAATTTTGATATATTAAAACCCGAAAATCACAACATAGTTTAGTTTTGTATGGATGCTTCAAGGACCAAATTTATAGTCATTAATGCTCACTATCAGATATGAGACGAGGAACCATTAAACAGTTAAATATTATAATACAAAGCTACTAATAAGCAGTGCTCAAAGTTAATTTCGATTGCATTATTGAAAATCAAAGTTGAAATTCGTTCTTAGGTCATCTGTCACGACCCGAAGTTCAGCGTTCAAAAAACCGACATTAAATACCTCACTTGTATTCGACTGCCGGAGATTCAAACGTCGAATTTCAGTTCGGACGGAGCTTATAACAATAATTAGATGAATAATAAACAGTGGAAAATATAACCGCCAACATCAATATCCCAGATACAACATCACAAACAACAGAGTATTTATATACATATATAACACAACTCCAAAAATAGACCATCACAAAAGGACAACATGTGGTCACCCCAAGAAAGTCTTCAAAGAGATGAAGCAATAATGAACTTCCAAACTGAGAACCTCGAGATCCAAAAGTTTCCAAAATATCTCCAAGATAACCCTTCAAAACTAGTAGTCTCCAAACCATACAACTCCAAGATCCAACTAGTACCAAAACACAGAAGACCTGGTACTAGGCTGCCCGTGTGGAAATTATGGGCACCCAGAGTTTAGAAAGGAAACAATAAACTCCGGGTCAGTCATGGGACTGGTATGAGTAAAAAAAACAATTGCTTTGAAAATAGAAGAATTTTATTTTAAAATTAAAAACAAACAAAAGAATTTGAAAGAAGTTCGCAATGCTTTTTGAAAATGAAACTGGCATAAGGCCTCCCGCCTCACACACAATGCAAACGCAAACTTGGGGAAGATTTCCCCTTATGACAGTCAAAAATGCTTGATACAGGAAAACATTTTTTTATACTATTATTAGTGCGTAGTGTGAAAACATTTTCAAAAAATATAATATTAATCTTAGCCAGCATACGTACCATTATATTATGCCTACTATAGCTACCATATTAGATGGCAGGTTCTACAACTAAAACCGTACTGGGTTCGTATTGGTAATTGGATTTCCAACAAATGGTCAGGCTAAGGAACTTCCTGGACCACATGTGTACGTCTCTGGACGGACGTCCCGAGAACCTAACCGGATCTCTGCCAACACAAGGTCGGGTTACCTCTATAACTAAGTAACTACTGACACGAGTATGCCATTCCCCGGTTGTAACCAACCTTTATCCGGGGCCCCAACATCAATCACAAAGGAATATATATATATATTTGCGATATCCACATAAGTTAAGTATCTGGGCTCCATACCACGATACCACTTCTATCCATAAGAAAATGCACATACCCTAAAGGGTGCTACCCCCAATAACCTTATTGCATCTTTCATGTTTCGACCATTACCGGGTTGTGAGGTACGACGAAGACTCGTCCACAAGGCTACGCTTTTTACCAAAGCCATGCTTTGATCATCTAATGATCAACAAATGATCATCAATACACAGCAGCACTTAGCGTGCCACACTACCAAATTGGGAGTATATCGCTGATAACTTCAACTACATAACCTCTGAGCTCTTATGTCTCAGAGACGGGTGTTAAGCTAAGAGAATAAATTCTCCGCCACCAACAGATATGTATTTGAAAGAAATTGGCTTTATATCTCAAAGTGTAGTGTCAGACACACGACCATACAAGTATGTTCCGGGTTCGAACAGAACGGAAGGTACTTCGTCCAATAAGGGAAGAAGTCCTTGCAAATCCGAGCGTCTACAATCCCGATTGGACTTCCCATCACTTAAGAAATCCCTATACCGGAGTAACTCAGTGCAGGGACAATCGATAAGTTATGCTATCGTTTTCGAAGACACCTGGTCTTCACCACCGGTCTTCAAATGCAATCCATTCGTCGAATCACTATTCAGAATGGGTTATATGACACAAAGTTCCTCTCCCGGCTAATCCGAATAGCGAGCGCTCAAATTTAAAACATGTGGGTATATCAATCACAAAGGTTCACTTTCAAGGTTCGATGTGGGTTTCGGATAACAAACTGAAATCCGACTCCCTGTCGCATCGAAGTTTAAATGTCGTTTTACGGGCAAAAAGGGTTTCACAAACATATAGGAACAAATCACAAATCACAGTTCATCGCAAAGCAATCACAGCATCGCAACAAAAAAAAATATAAAAAAATAAATCAAGTATAGAGTATTTGATGATGGTCAATCATCTCCAATTAGGGCGAATATGATTAAGTGAATTAACCACACAATTATTTTGTTAACTTTAAATCAATGATTAATTATTCTTAACTATTCATTGATTCAATCTTAATTAACTTTATCAATTAATTATTCTTAATTTACTTATCTTAATCCATTAATTCTTAATCATAAATTAATCAACTTTTAATTATAAGGTAATTACAAATTTTAATCGTTTAAATCTTTATTAAATCATTTTCAAGAGATTTGTTTTTAAGTTAAAATTTGAATATTTGATTTATCCCTCAAATATTTTATCAAGTCAAATTTTAAATGATTTTATTTTTAAAATCTAAGTTTTAAAATACTTTATTTATTTCAAATAACTATTTAAAAAAACAAATTTTAAAATCATGTTTTCAAAATTTTCAAACTTGAATCTTTACTGTTTTTAAGCTTGACCCGAGACCTTCCCCGAGTTGCCCCCGAGAACAACATTTCCCCTCTTCGAGTTTCTACTTGAAACGACCCGAGAGAGAAATTTTTTTCACCAATTTGCTTAAGTCTAGAAATCTACTCGATACAGCTCCATAACGTCACGAACTCGACTTCGAGTTTTTCACTCAATTTCCCGTGCCATGCTTCGAGCTTACTCCTCGTCCTTCCCAACCCATCACACTGACATACCACTATAGCCACGTGCACATGCACCGGCACCTGAGGTGACTCCGACCACAGGCGAACATTCTCGCACGTCAACCATCAACCCAGCAACCATCACCAGTCATCGACATGCCCTATCTCCCCTCAAATCAAAATTTAGCTATCAGAGGTCGAACTGGAAATCCACTGCTCAACTAAAACCACTTCGACCACGCGACGCCGACCACCTGGTCTCGCACCACCGTGTCTACACCATCTCTAATCACCCACCAAGCTATCCCTAGAATCTCCTCGAACTCGATGAAATCGAGAATCATTAGTGACCCATTATTCAACCGAGACTAAAACTAGGTTTAGGAACCTAAACCTATTCGCCACCGACGCCACGATGGTCAAGCACCTTTCCGACCATTTTTCCCTGTCTTTCCGGTCACTCACCCATCTCCAGCTGAAGCCAAGATGCCCCCGATCACATAGGTCGAACAAAATTGCCCAAAAACGAATTTACAGTTATTTCCAAATTTCTAATTCAATACTGTAAAGAAAATTCTGATTCTAGTCTTAAAAATCATGGTTTCTAAAACGAGTTCAAGTGATAATCCTGAATCAATAAATTTTGATACTGGAATTTTATTATATTTGAGCCTTTTCCTGTAACTTCCAGATTTCTTGAAGTCTTTGCTATGGTTTAACTTTAAATTATTTTTAGGGGTTGAATACTGTTAAAACGAACATCTTTTGTTTAGAAGAAATTGTCTGATATGATTCAGAGAGATGGGGAAAGATTTTTTAAACAAATGAAATGGCCTGTGAGCCTGGAAAATCAGTATTTCCTGATTTTCATCAAGACCCAGCCTCTTCACTCATGTAAGTATGTTCCACAATTTTAAGCAATCATACAAACATAATTTGGAGCATGCAGAACTAGTTGAATTCATCCATATTCCATAGGTATCAGATTTTGGGATATTTGTTTTCCAGGAAAAAAAACAGAGGGGTTGAACTAAGAACTAAGGTTTTAAAAACTAATAACAGGAAGGTACAAACCCTATATACATACAGATAGGCAAAGCAACGTCAACAAAGTGATTTATTTGCATCATATATTTGTTGCTTAAGGAGAGGAATTTTTCACTGTAACTAAAGTGTTACAGGAAGACAGAGACAGAAAACAATGTTTTCCAGGGAAATCAAAACACAATCATACCATTCACTCAGTTCAAAACTATCACCTTCATGCAGGAGTTCAAGGCACAAAAAAGTTTAAACAACATAGGTTTACTCACAACAACATATGATTAAAAGAAAACAGAGTTTACTCAATTTTTTCAAAAGAGTTCCCTAATGTTCTTACAAACAGAGATGATGCTGGCAATTCTTTTCTACTTGATTTTGAAATTTAAATCTGCAACTTGAAGTTATAACTTTTTGTTTAATCACTGTTGCATGCTCTAGTTTATTTACTTATTAATATCAAAATAAGGATTTGAATTTACTTACAGTTTTGAATTTGTAACAGAGCAG
Organism: Allium cepa; assembly: GCA_030765085.1. Lineage (NCBI taxonomy): Eukaryota > Viridiplantae > Streptophyta > Magnoliopsida > Asparagales > Amaryllidaceae > Allium > Allium cepa. Next base: position 808,044,190 of record CM060938.1, read on the forward strand.
TCTTTTCTTTTTATTTCTGCAACTAGAAACCTAAAGTAGATTTAAAGCTTTGATTTTTTTTTCTTTACTATTGATAGAAAGTTATTGTATAAGTTTGTTTGCTTAAATAAAAAATGTACTAAAGAAAAGAAAGGACACTTGTTACTTTTCTTCTTTTATTGAATTACACTTGTCACTATGTTAATTCTCAATTCAACACTTGTAACAAATTTTTTCTTCTTTTATTAACCAAGTATTTTACACCATTTAACTTGTATTTGTACTTACACCTTTTTTTATTTAAGACATTAGTTTTTATGTTAATACATATTATTAAAAGAAAGTGTCTTGAATTTTTAATACATATTAAATAATTCCTATAGATATGTGTATATAAATGCAAATTATTTTACTAAACACTTCATTTTAAAATTCAAATTCAAATTGAAAATCAATTCAATATATAAATTCAAATCTACCTACGTATGCACACATACACATGTATATTTATATATATGAATAAAAGTTAGATTCAATGATTAAAAACTTTTAATGATTCAAAATTTTCAAACTTAAAAGAAATTTGAAATTCTTATTCATTTACATCATCATCTATTTATTTATTCTTTATTTTATATTTTGAATTTTCAAATATTTTATCATAAAAGTTCTACATTTGTAATTTATAAATTGTTGAATTTTGGTATGTTACAGATTTCCCCCCTTAAGAAAATTTCGTCCTCGAAATTTGAAAGAGAGAGAAAAGCAAACAAAGAATACACGAATTCAGAAAAGAATAGAGAAACGGCTTACCAATTTAAGCCGAGATATCCACCCTGCATTTGGGATAAGACTTCTGCATACTGTCTTCTGTCTCCCAAGTACAGCCCTTTGGATCTCCGCTCCATTGCACTTTAACTAGCTTCACAATTTTGTTCCTTAATTGCTTGTCGTCTCGATCCACAATCTTAATTGGTTTTCTTTTAACTGATAAATTTTGTGTGATCTCTAGATCTTGTTGTGCTGCTTCTTCGATAATACTATCTGGATCGGGTACGTACTTTCGAAGATGCGAAACGTGAAATACATCGTGTACGCCGGATAACCAGTTAGGTAGTTGCACTCGATATGCTAGAGGACCAATCCTTTCCAAAATAGGAAAAAGGACCAATGTATCGCGGTGCCAACTTACCAGTTTTCCCAAATCTTAGCACACCCCGCATTGGAGATACTTTCAAGAAAACAAAATCTCCAACTTGAAATTCCAAAGCTCTCCTTCTACGGTCGTAATAACTCTTCTGGCGACTCTGAGCAGTTATTAACTTTTTCCGGATAAAATTGACCTTTTTAGTGGCTTCCTTAATCATGTCCGGTCCAAGAACCAGTCTATCACCGGATTCAATCCAGCATGCCGGTGATCGACACGGTCGACCATATAGAGCCTCAAAAGGAGCCATTTCGATACTGGCTTGATAGCTATTATTATATGAAAATTCGACCAAATGTAGATAGTCTTCCCAAGAACCACCAAAGTTGAGAATACAAGCTCGCAAAAGATCCTCTAATATTCGATTTATCCTTCCAGTCTGCCCATCCGATTGTGGATGATAAGAAGTACTAAAATTTAGCTTTGTACCCAACATGTCCTGAAATGCTTCCCAAAATCTAATAGTAAAGATCGGGTCACGATCACTTACTATACTACTCGGTATACCATGGAGATGGACAATCTCTTTGATATATAGCTCAGCTAAACTTGCTGCTGTCCGAGGGGGTTTTACTAGAATGAAGTGGGCAGTTTTGGTTAGACGGTCCACTATAACCCAAATTGCTTCATTTCCCTTCTTGATTCGTGGCAATCCGTCAATAAAATCCATTGATACCTGATCCCATTTCCATTTTGGCACTTCCAAAGGCTGGAGTAAACCTGCCATCTTCTTTTGGTCGCTTTTAATTTGCTGACAGGTAGCACATCGACTCACATATATGGATATATCTCTCTTCATTGTCTTCCGCCATAAGGTTCTTTTAATATCTTTATACATTTTTCTTGTCACGACCCGAAGTTCAGCGTTCAAAAAATCGACATCAAATACCTTACTTGTATTCGACTGCCGGAGATTCAAACGTCGAATTTCAGTTCGGATGGAGCTTATAACAACAATTAGATGAATAATAAACAGTGGAAAATGTAACCGCCAACATCAATATCCCAGATACAACATCACAAACATCAGAGTATTTATATACATATACAACACAACTCCGAAAATAGACCATCACAAAAGGACAACATGTGGTCACCCCAAGAAAGTCTTCAAAGATATGAAGCAATAATGAACTTCCAAACTGAGAACCTCGAGATCCAAAAGTTCCCAAAATATCTCCAAGATAACCCTTCAAAACTAGTAGTCTCCAAACCATACAACTCCAAGATCCAGCTAGTACCAAAACACAGAAGACCTGCTACTAGGCTGCCCGTGTGGAAATTATGAGCACCCAGAGTTTAGAAAGGAAACAATAAACTCCGGGTCAGTCATGGGACTGGTATGAGTAAACAAAACAATTGCTTTGAAAATAGAAGAAGTTTATTTTAAAATTAAAAACAAACAAAAGAATTTGAAAGAAGTTCGCAATGCTTTTTGAAAATGAAACTGCCATAAGGCCTCCCGCCTCACACACAATACAAACGCAAACTTGGGGAAGATTTCCCCTTATGACAGTCAAAAATGCTTGATACGGGAAACTTTTTTTTATACTATTATCAGTGCGTAGTGTGAAAACATTTTCAAAAAATATAATATTAATCTTAGCCAGCATACGTACCATTATATTATGCCTACTATAGCTACCATATTAGATGGCAGGTTCTACAACTAAAACCGTACTGGGTTCGTATTGGTAATTGGATTTCCAACAAATGGTCAGGCTAAGGAACTTCCTGGACCACATGTGTACGTCTCTGGATGGACGTCCCGAGAACCTAACCGGATCTCTGCCAACACAAGGCCGGGTTACCTCTATAACTATGTAACTACTGACACGAGTATGCCATTCCCCGGTTGTAACCAACCTTTATCCGAGGCCCCAACATCAATCACAAAGGAATATATATATTTGCGATATCCACATAAGTTAAGTATCTGGGCTCCATACCATGATACCACTTCTATCCAGAAGGAAATGCACATACCATAAAGGGCGCTATCCCCAATAACCTTGCTGCATGTCTGTTTCGACCATTACCGGGTTGTGAGGTACGACGAAGACTCGTCCACAAGGCTACGCTTTTTACCAAATCCATGCTTTGATCATCTAATGATCAACAAATGATCATCAATACACAACAGCACTTAGCGTGCCACACTACCAAATTGGGAGTATATCGCTGATAACTTCAACTACATAACCTCTAAGCTCTTATGTCTCAGAGAAGGGTGTTAAGCTAAGAGAATAAATTCTCCGCCACCAACAGAAATGTATTTGAAATAAATTGGCTTTATATCTCAAAGTGTAGTGTCAGACACACGACCATACAAGTCTGTTCCGAGTTCGAACAGAACGGAAGGTACTTCGTCCAATAAGGGAAGAAGTCCTTGCAAATCCGGGCGTCTACAATCCCGATCGGACTTCCCATCACTTAAGAAATCCCTATACTAGAGCAACTCAGTGCAGGGACAATCGATAAGTTATCCTATCGTTTTCGAAGACACCCGGTCTTCACCACCGGTCTTCAAATGCAATCCATTCGTCGAATCACTATTCGGAATGGGTTATATGACACAAAGGTCCTCTCCCAGCTAATCCGAATAGTGAGCGCTCAAATTTAAAACATGTGGGTATATCAATCACAAAGGTTCACTTTCAAGGTTCGATGTGGGTTTCGGATAACAAACTGAAATCCGACTCCCTGTCGCATCGAAGTTTAAGTGTCGTTTTACGGGCAAAAGGGGTTTCACAAACATATAGGAACAAATCACAAATCACAGTTCATCGCAAAGCAATCACAGCATCGCAACAACAAAAAATATAAAAAAATATATCCAGTATAGAGTATTTGATGATGGTCAATCATCTCCAATTGGGGCGAATATGATTAAGTGAATTAACCACACAATTATTTTATTAACTTTAAATCAATGATTAATTATTCTTAACTATTCATTGATTCAATCTTAATTAACTTTATCAATTAATTATTCTTAATTTACTTATCTTAATCTATTAATTCTTAATCATAAATTAATCAACTTTTAATTATAAGGTAATTGCAAATTTTAATCGTTTAAATCTTTATTAAATCATTATCAAGAGATTTGGTTTTAATTTAAAATTTGAATATTTGATTTATCCCTCAAATATTTTATCAAGTCAAATTTTAAATGATTTTATTTTTAAAATCTAAGTTTTAAAATACTTCATTTATTTCAGATAATTATTTCAAAAAAAAAACAAATTTTAAAATCATGTTTTCAAAATTTTCAAACTTGAATCTTTACTGTTTTTAAGCTTGACCCGAGACCTTCCCCGAGTAGCCCCCGAGAACAACGTTTCCCCGCTTCGAGTTTCTACTTGAAACGACCCGAGAGAGAAATTTTTTTCACCAATTTGCTTAAGTACGAAAATCTACTCGATACAGCTCCATAACGTCATGAACTCGACTACGAGTTTTTCACTCAATTTCCCGTGCCATGCTTCGAGCTTACTCCTCGTCCTTCCCAACCCATCACACTGACATACCACTATAGCCACGTGCACATGCACCGGCACCTGAGGTGACTCCGACCACTGGCGAACATTCTCGCACGTCAACCATCAACCCAACAACCATCACCAGTCATCGACATGCCCTATCTCCCCTCAAATCAAAATTTAGCTATCAGAGGTCGAACTGGAAATCCACTGCTCAACTAAAACCACTCCGACCACGCGACGCCGACCACCTGGTCTCGCACCACCGTGTCTACACCATCTCCAATCACCCACCAAACTATCCCTAGAATCTCCTCGAACTCGATGCAACCGAGAATCATTAGTGACCTATTATTCAACCGAGACTAAAACTAGGTTTAGGAACCTAAACCTATTCGCCACCGACGCCACGATGGTCAAGCACCTTTCCGACCATTTTTCCCTGTCTTTCCGGTCACTCACCTATCTCCAGCTGAAGCCAAGATGCCCCCGATCACATAGGTCGAACGAAATTGCCCGAAAACGAATTTACATTTATTTCCAAATTTCTAATTCAATACGGTAAAGAAAATTCTGATTCTAGTCTTAAAAATCATGGTTTCTAAAATGAGTTCAAGTGATAATCCTGAATCAATAAATTTTGATACTGGAATTTTATTATATTTGAGCCTTTTCCTGTAACTTCCAGATTTCTTGAAGTCTTTGCTATGGTTTAGTTTTAAATTATTTTTAGGGGTTGAATACTGTTAAAACGAACACTTTTGTTTAGAAGAAATTGTCTGGTATGATTCAGAGAGATGGGGAAAGATTTTTTAAACAAATGAAATGGCCTGTGAGCCTGGAAAATCAGTATTTCCTGATTTTCATCAAGACCCAGCCTCTTCACTCATGTAAGTATGTTCCACAATTTTAATCAATCATACAAACATAATAAGGAGCATGCAGAACTAGTTGAATTCATCCATATTCCATAGGTATCAGATTTTGGGATATTTGTTTTCCAGGAAAAAAAACAGAGGGGTTGAACTAAGAACTAAGGTTTTATAAACTAATAACAGGAAGGTACAAACCCTATATACATACAGATAGGCAAAGCAACATCAACAAAGTGATTTATTTGCATCATATATTTGTTGCTTAAGGAGTGGAATTTTTCACTGTAACTAAAGTGTTACAGGAAGACAGAGACAGAAAACAATGTTTTCAAGGGAAATCAAAACACAATCATACCATTCACTCAGTTCAAAACTATCACCTTCATGCAGGAGTTCAAGGCACAAAAAAGTTTAAACAACATAGGTTTACTCACAACAACATATGATTAAAAGAAAACAGAGTTTACTCACTTTTTTCAAAAGAGTTCCCTGATGTTCTTACAAAACAGAGATGATGCTGGCAATTCTTTTCTACTTGATTTTGAAATTTAAATCTGCAACTTGAAGTTATAACTTTTTGTTTAATCACTGTTGCATGCTCTAGTTTATTTACTTATTAATATCAAAACAAGGATTTGAATTTACTTACAGTTTTGAATTTGTAACTGAGCAGTCTTTTCTTTTTATTTCTGCAACTAGAAACCTAAAGTAGATTTAAAGCTTTGATTTTTTTTTCTTTACTATTGATAGAAAGTTATTGTATAAGTGTGTTTGCTTAAATAAAAAAAATACTTAAGAAAAGAAAGGACACTTGTTACTTTTCTTCTTTTATTGAATTACACTTGTCACTATGTTAATTCTCAATTCAACACTTGTAACAAATTTTTTCTTCTTTTATTAACCAAGTATTTTACACCATTTAACTTGTATTTGTACTTACACCTTTTTTTATTTAAGACATTAGTTTTTATGTTAATACATACTATTAAAAGAAAGTGTCTTGAATTTTTAATACATATTAAATAATTCCTATAGATATGTTTATATAAATGCAAATTATTTTACTAAACACTTCATTTTAAAATTCAAATTCAAATTGAAAATCAATTCAATATATAAATTCAAATCTACCTACGTATGCACACATACACATGTATATTTATATATATGAATAAAAGTTAGATTCAATGATTAAAAACTTTTAATGATTCAAAATTTTCAAACTTAAAAGAAATTTGAAATTCTTATTCATTTACATCATCATCTATTTATTTATTCTTTATTTTATAATTTGAACTTTTCAAATATTTTATCATAAAAGTTCTACATTTGTAATTTATAAATTGTTGAAGTTTGGTATGTTACATCATCAGAACATGACATTTATAAATATTAAGATCAACTGATGATACTTTTACTTAAACAAGTTTATGACCAATTAAGCTGTTTGAATTTTGTATCATACTAAAAAAAATCAAGGTTGATTAATCTGAAGTTGATGAATGATTATTTAAAACAAAATTTAAAATTTCTTTACAGTTTAAGTTGTTTGATAACATCACCTTTACACACTTACATGGTGGATGGATAAATACTTTTAATGGTTATATATAGTGTTACTTAGTGAAGTTTGATGACAGATTTAGCATTTACCAAAGCTGAAATTATCATCATCTTTCTCAGAAATATATGCATTTCCTTCTTCTGTAACAATTTTCCCTATTTCTTTTGATTCCATAATATATATGTATGTATGTTTGTATGTATGTATGTATGTATATGTGTGTATGTACGTGTGTGTATGTAGATAGAGATATATCAATAATCTGTTATTGACCACGTTTTGTAGGAAAAGATTAAACAAATTGAAGGTGTTTCACAATCGATCTCGCTAATAAACTACAAAGAAGATGCACTTGCACAAGTGTTGGGGCAAGAAAGACTGGGTCAACTATGAGCGATGGGAAGGGGAATGAGTCTTAGTAGAGCAGCTTTAGCGCAAGTTTGGGATAAACTAACATTGCAACTTGAAAACAAAATGTTAGAATTAGAGAATAAATTTCTACAGCTGGAGAAACAGGTAAGATACATCTTTTATCTATCGAGTTTGAATGCTATATTTGCTAGTTGTTATATGGCTGTATTCCATGTTATTATGGTTGATTGCTAAATGTAAAACTAACGTTAAATTTTCTTTGGTTTTGTAAAGTAGGCACAGTTGGACAGAAGTAAACAAACCTTAATTATTATTTTTTATTGGTTTGACATCATTTGTATTTTAACTTTTATTCAATAATTAATATAATATTCCTATGTTTAATTGTTATGCAACTATGATAAAAATATGAAGAAGTGTGATTTATTGGATTCGCGAAGGGTTGAAGAGATCGTTGCTGAAGGAAGAGTTGTGTTGGACTATCCTAACAAGCTTATCAATGATGTTCCTTTAGGACCAGATGCAATGATAATTTTGGTTGACTGTCCGAAAAAGCCGAATGCTTTTCTATGGAGGCCTACAACTACTTTCACACTTATTGGGGAAACAAAGGATAACATTGTGGTGTGACCAACGAATAGAGTTGTTTTAAGTTCAAGTGATCACATTGAAGAAGAAGAAGAGGACATGGTAAGCATTTTTCTTCACAGTGAACATGCAATTTTAATATATACATTTTTTACTAAATAAGTATCCTTACCTCAAATAGAGTAGATCTAGCAACCTAGAATGCAAATGCAAGATTTTTGATTGGGGAGGGAGAAAACAATTAATAGCTTTAGGACGATTACATTCGAGCATCCTACAGGAAATTGTTAACGATGTTCCTCTTGGACCATCAGCCAAGATTGTTTGGATAAATAATCCACTAAATCCAGAAGCTTTTTTGTGGAGGCTAGCCCCTGATTTGATTCGAATTGCGGATGTTGTCGGTAAGAAGGTTGCGTGGCCTGAATTGCAAGTAGTTGTTGAGAAGGTTGATGTTACAACCCCTGTTACGCCTATGACTATACTGGAAACATTTATGGTACTTGATTTTTATTTTGTATTTTTATTTTTCAATGATTAGAAATTTCATTATTTTTCTCTTTTTTCAACTTACAGACTGCAAATTCAAGAATAAACGATAAATGCAAGTTGATGGATTTATCAAAAAAGGGGAAAGTAGTTTCTTTAGGATACGTGGAGTCAACGAATACTAATGCAAGGGTCCATTTCAAACCACTAGGAAACAATGCAGTTAAAGTTTGGATAGAGACCGTAAAAGAGCCGACCAAAAAGTTTGGAGACAAACATCCGAATTACAGTATGTGGAAGATGCACTCTCTTCTGTTATAGCTTGGCCTGCTATGCATGTCGTAATGGAATGAAGAGTAAGTCTTTATCGTTTCATTTTTGTTTTTGGTTAGTTTGCACGATGATGAATGTTGAAAGGTTCTCAACCCAGATCCCACAAACTTAATTAACATAACGATGATGAATGTTGGAAAGTCTCTCCATATTGAAGATGCCTAATATTAATATCTATTGTCCCACTACGCTGCTTAAATCAATGTGCTTGGTGTTTAATTTAGAAACGATAATTTTTTTATTAAGGAGTTGAAATAAAATAACAAGTTTTGTTTGTGAGCGTTAGTTTATCTTCAAAAGAGAATGAGTTACATATGATACAGGATGAAGAGAAGAAGGGTTAAAACTTAAAATGCGATATGAACATACATTTTTATAGAAGTGCATTCAGTTTACTTTTCATAACATGCCTCCCCTTGAAATTGAGAACAATTGTTGAAGAATAGATGCTTATCTGATTTTCGAGCTACTGAGTTTCATTTATCTTTTCCAAGGTGCATTAATTTTGTTTATGGTTTTAAAAATAAGTAATTTCGAAGACGTTAAAGATTTCTCCTGATTATGAGTTATCGTACGTATAATGGTTTCTGAAAATAAAAAGGGATCTCAATGTACTTGTGTGTAAGATTCAAGTATTAAGATAAAAGATATTTCCATACTTTTTAGTTTTGGCAAGTAGTGAATTTCATGATATCTTGCTTTAAATATAAAGCAAAAAGATTCAAATATTCATGTGCACCGGGTTCCAGAGTATAGACTCTTAAAGCAGGGGCAATTTCATATATATAGATTTTATAGATTAATCTTGTGTGTGTAATAAAATTTTGCAAGTTTCAAAGATATATCAATTCTGACAGTATATGAGGTTTCATTCTATAATATATTTTATTGTTTTGACTAAATGAATGTCAACTGGTGTTGTAAAATGTAATCTAACCTTTTCTATTTATCACGTCTTTATGTATTGTGGGGTTGACAAAAAGGATGAGGGAGAACGTAAGTTTCTATTCAACTACTTTTCTGTGATTACCATATTACCTTTTTTTATAGGAGTGAAAATTTTGAAATGGCATTTAACAATTATATTTTAGGTTTTGTGTGTTGGAAACTGGAATGAAGATTCTTTATCCATTTTGTGACGATAGTTTGCTGAATGAGGAATATTTGGTTCTGTTTTAAATGAAGTTTCTAACATTTACATGTAATGTTTTTCAAAAAGTAAAATAGTTGGAATGTACGAACCTTTTAGAAATGTGTGTATAATTTCGTTTCTAGATGAGCTTTTGAGTAAAACATAGCTCTGATATATGCAAGTTTTATATATTTACTTATTTAGTATCGAGGGTACATGGTGTCATACATGTTTGATAAATCATACTTATAGAAATGCATTCCTTGTTATCATATTACTACTCTATTTTCTGTATTGATTAGCTGATTCTGCACCTGATGCTTAATCTTTACTTCCAAAACTATTAATTCAGTTGATTTTATTCTTATATTTGATAATCTATAAAGTAAGTACTCTTTTTGGCATACGTGACAACCTATTTTCCTTTTGATTATAAACCATCCAGATGTTATAATTTGGATTTACTCCCGTTGGACTAGAACTCACTGTTGATCAAGAAATCCAATGCTGGTAAATTCTTTTTGGTGTATCTGATATCCTAGTATTAAATTCTGTGTGAGTATTTTTATTTCAAGTGTTAACTGATTGCTAGCGATTACTATATGCATTGATTGAAATATGTGTATTTTAATAAATTCAAGATACTTTAGTCCCTCGCTCGATGAATGAATAATTTGACTAAGACTGAATCTCAGGCATATATTAATCACTCTCATTGGTCTCCTAGAGATTGATATAATGTATGACAAACATCTTCTCGGACAAACACACGAAATTAGTGCATATATAATCACTCTTCAAACGAAATTAGTTTTATAATGTATGACAAACACACAAAATTAGTTTCAGACAAATGAAAATAACATATCAATCACTCTCACTGGTCTCCTGGAAAAGTCTTAATGATGTCCGAATCACCTGCACCATTTTTCCATGTAAAAAATATTAATAACAACTTACACTAGTACACACTATAAAGTACACAACTAGTACAACTTATAATGTTCAAACAAAGTGTGTGTATATGTGTACACCCGTCCAGTTAAAGCGCTCGACAGATTCAATGCGATGAAGGTGCAAAAAGTCATAGCAGGGATACAGGGATGATATAGCGGAATATGGCGGATGACTTTAAAATAGCATATAAAGCTCGTACTTAATGGTTTTTCAAATATATAAATGGTAATTTAATGAAAAATTAACATTAAATTTAAATATAATTAATACATAAATAATTTCAAATAAAAATATGTGCGAATATACTAGAAATAAACATAAAACTGTTATATAATATAATTGAATTTAGTAGAATATTAGAGTATTTTCATTTTTGAAAATATATTTAAAATTCAATTAAATAGTTTAATTTCATAATTTTGTAATGCATGAATATCATTTTTTAATTCATTTCTTTTAAAGAAGGTATAGCAGAAATAGCGAAATATAGCGGGAATAATGGAATATAGCGGAAATAGCGGGGCTTAAAGCAGAAAGACTATATTTGGGGCTATATGGAAAAATCGTAATGGTAGAAATCCGCTATGAGATACAGTAAGGTTATAGCGGAGTAATAACGAGGCATTAGCTGCATAGATGTACACACACGACTATTAAATCAGATGTTTTATACATGGTACTGTAATTATAGTGTAGCAATATTACGTTACGGAAGTAAATTTTATCCATGGAAAGCACTCACTTGGATCAATAATGCTCAGGCAGCAAACACGGAAATACTTTCCACATGCAGTTCCAAATTTACCTTCTCTATTTTTCTAAAATAAAGGTGTTCTCTTTATAATACACCAGGTTTTAGATAAACTTCAAGTAGCACCAAATTAAAAGAGTCTAAGACGCATGCCTGAGATTCAGTCTTAGTAAAATAAAAGACAAGTAAATTCTAGATTCAGGTTAATCTCTCCATGGCCTTTCTCATCAACATCCTCTGTTTTTTTCTTCACTAAACCCTTTTGCCTAAGTGTACTGCCATCCATCTAATAACAGAAGGTACTACCAATAACCTGTAATTTTCATCATAGTTTTATATAATTATTTTGAAATTGTTCTGAATTTTCAAGAAAAACTACCAATGACCGAAGACATGTATGAAGAAAGGCTTTGAGCAGTTCAAGTTCTTAGTGATGCATTTGGTATTTGTAGACGTTAACTTTGAACTATATTGTCTTTTGTTATCATGAATATTTATTGAATTTGGTAACTGATGTATTGAACTTATTTTTTTAGTTGATATTTTATTTGGTTATCATGAATATGCGTTACATTTGCTGATTATTATATTTTTTTGTTCATACATTTTTCAAATTGTTATCTAATTTAAAGAAGATTCATTTTGATTGTTATTATTAAACTATAATGGTGGGGTGCATCAAATATATAGTAAAATAAAGCATAGCTCTTAAAATGCGTTATAACTACATGACGTAAGTGTTATAAAAAGATAATGCAATTTATGAGGTTACTGTCAAAGGATAGCAGCAAATAGGCGTTATTGTATACACATTTTATAGCGGTATATATATGCGTAAATGAATGTAGAATATACTACAAACAACTTGATATATAACGCGAAATAGACGCTATAGAATAACAATTATATAGCGGTTATACTTTGCTATAAGTAATCTGTTATTTTCATTAAGATTGAGATGTCTATAGCGGTAGTAGTGAGCTACAGTCTTTATGTAACATAGCGGCAAATTTATGCTAAGAAATCACGCTCTTTTATAGCGGTTTTTTTGTGATAAACGAGCAATTCTTTTAACATGTCGATATACAGCGTTTATCAAACCGCTACAGTCGTATTTAATAGTGGCTATATGCCGCTATAAAAGACCATTTTTCTTGTAGTGTCATAACTCCATTCAAGGTAGTGATGACGAGGAAGAAGAGAAAGAAGAAGAAGAAGAAGAACACATAAAGGAAGATGATGAAGCTCATTGCATCGGGAATATGTTTCGATCGAGTTGGAAATCTCATTGAACAAAAAAGGAACTTTTGCCTTTATTATTCTCATTACCCTATTCATAAATCTCCGATCATTAGGAAATCATGTTAGGATAATAGTTGTCTTGCTTTGATCGTTTGAAATGTGTGGTATGTATGTTTGATTTGATTTGACAATTTTACTTTGTACATATATGTGTAGTTTAGGTTTGATTGGATTGTGATTACTTTGTATTGTGATATTGAATGAATATATAGTTTGTATGGTTATTATTAATGATTTGTGTTATCACTCATCATTTTTTAAATATCATTGTTATCATTATTACTATAGTATCTTAGTTAAGGGGTTATAGTTTTAGTTAGTTATTTTTCATAATGACAAAGGGGAAGAACTATATGAAATCCAGGCATAGATTAAGGGAGAGTTTTGTAACTCAGGGGAATTATAATATATTTTATATACAAAGGTGTCATCATCAAAAAGGAGGAGATTGTTACTAACTTAGGTATTAGTTTTGATGATAACTACCATAGGACTATATATAGTATATAGTGGCTTTACTCGATCAAGCCCGAAAATTCTCTTAATCGGGTCATAGTGAGGTGGAGGTGCCCCGCCTTGTTGTTATTTTCTTACCTCGGAGAAAAACTCTTGTTCATTCACAACAAAATATTTTCTTTGTGCGTCGGTAAAAAAAACATATTTTTGGAGAGAGAGACTATTTCACGTCCGTTTGGTTGCTTAAAAATAAGCACCTGGCTCGTCGGGTTATTAGATAGGTATTAATTAAGAAGACTATACAGTATGAAGATGCCGATCTCAAGGGTATTCAAGATGCTATAAAGTTTCAAGAGTTTAAAAATGAAGGCGCGTGATTATTGAAAAGTTTAAGATTTCAAGATATTTTAGATAGGATACAGTGTCATAGAATTTGTGTTACAGCCCTGATAGCACTTTCCTGATCTCTCTTACCTTCTATAATTTTGTTTTAAATTATTTTTCATTCTATTTTTAAAATATTATTTTCAAAATATTTTCCAAAATAATTTTCAAATCTCTTATGTATACTTATAAAGATATTGTTTTAGCGTTTTTTAGTTTATATATACCGAATTTTTGTTTGTACTTTAATAATTTACGACTATATTGATTTTATATGCATTATTTAGAATATATTGAATATTCTTATTAAATCTTTCAAAATTATTTTATAAAGTTTTATTAAGTTATATTTTGATTAAAATTTGTATAAACTATATTTAAATGTTCTATAAAGTATCAAATTATTTTATAAAGCATCGAATTTTCAAAATAATTTTTCTAAAGTGTTATTCAATTTTGTGAAGCATATGCCGACATATCTAGTACCTACATATTGATATACTAGCCGTAAGTTTCAAAATTCAAATTTTGACATGACTGTTGTTTTCCTATATATATCATACTTCCAAATGAATTTTCATTAACTGCTTTCTTATTTTTCTCTCCTCTTTTCACTCTCTTGATTTCTAAATCAATTTCTGTCGAAACTCTACTGAAATTTAACCAAAATCAAATTCAATCATTAATAGTTTGATTCTCTTTCATCTACTATCTGATTTCCCCCATCTCTCTCAGGATCAAATCAAAAGTTATACGATCAATTGTAATCAGGATCGAGGATCTAAGTCTGTAAACTATATCAAATCATACTCTTATCTCTATGGTATACTTGGTATCCCTAAAATCCAAGTTGGTGTGATTGTAATCTGGTTAAATCAGTTAGGTGTGCTTAGTAGCCCATAAATATCATGGGTGAACTTATAGTCCGAAAATCAAGCGATTATACCCAGAGTTCGGAATTCCGGAAGGTGTGTCCCATAGCCTTGAAACTGAGATTGTATTTTCGTTTGCTAATTGATCCATATAAGGAATTATGAGGGACTAGATGTTGGGTAACTCTGAATTAGTATAAAATCCTGGCCTGTTCTTCCCTTTACTTTACTACATTTACTTTTATATGTACTTTGATTCTGTGATTGTTTGTTCCATCGTTCTAAGTAAAATCTTGAAGAATTTAAATAACATTCGTATAATCAGTTAAACACTATTCACACCCATTCTCTAGTGTTTAGCCTTAAAATTCCTATTATGCTGACTCACATCAGTCACCTTGATGCGGAAAATATAATCCTCATACAACGTATCACCTACCTCGGTCCCAGTTGGGGTCGCTGCAGTGAAAGAATACATGATTACTAAGAGAAATCATAGTCAAAAAATTCCCTAATGAGAAAAGTTAAGGAAATTTATAAGGCATGTTTAAGGCCCAAGTGGTAAGTTTCTTGTTAGTGATTGCAGCAATGAAGAAGAAATGGCCTTTGTAGGCCTGCATCTTGCTCGAAAGACAAAAATATAGAGGCGGCTCCTTGATGCCCTTAAGATAGCAGTGGCTGGCCAGGTCAGATTTTTCCTGCCGGTAGTCTTAAAAACCAGGTAGATCAAAGTAGGATCGGGCTCGGAGATGTTCAAATTAGAGCAAACCATGAAGTCCAGGCCAGAGCTTATAGCTATTTGGGGCTAATGACCCAGTGCTAACCGGTGTGCATTTAGGAACCTAATAAAGAATGAGTGGATGAGGGGAGTCGCCCCAGCCTTCATATAAGCAAGAATCTAGGAAAAGTATCCCGTCCGGGGTTGGTTTGCCTGGTCCATGACTAGTGGGTAAAGAGCGAAAATGTTCTTGCATCCAAAATCAGCCAAAGAACATGCAGGAGTGATCCTGCCCTCTCATATTTTATAGGACCTAGGTAGGAGGGGCTGCCGGCCACTTGTAGAAGCAACTTCGACCATCTTCAATCAATAGCAAGTCATGTAGATTATTGAAATACCTCCAACCTATTAAGAAAGTAGTCTAACTAGGCCATCTGGGAAAGTTAAACCTCCACACTAGTACGACAACCAACCAACCCCTCAAAGTCATGCTCATTCATCTGCCTATGATAGACCGAGTGGCCTATGCCCATTCTGGCCCCCATCTAGCCCTCTCTATAAAACCAAGATTACTTTTTTCTAACTTCTAATAAAATGAGGGCCGTTTTGTAATGTTGATACTTAAGGCCTTAGGCTATTCTCTATGGTGTTTGTGTAATAACCCTGCTTTCTACATCGTATAAATAAATAAATTTGATTAAAATAAAAGTGTTAAAATTCGATTTGTGGTGGTTTATTGTAACAACCCTAGATTTTTATGTATATTTAAATTTTGACTTTATTTCATTTTGAAATTATTTTAAACTTGTTTCATTTCAAACATTCCATTTTTAAATATAAACTTTGATTATTATGTGAATTATAATTCCAACTGGTATAAATTTAATATTTTACTAAAAAGTGGATTTTTGGTCAAACTGGTCAAACTTTGACTTATTAAATTTCAAATTTAAATATGTAAATTCTTAAATTTTATCTTTTATTATGAAAATAGATTTAATAACTTGAATACTGCTTTTCGTTTCGTTGAAAACGGATATAAACTGTGAAAGTTATGTATATTTCAATATTGAGCGCAATTTGTTTTATTTAGCAATTTTGTCTATTTTAAATTATATAAATTATATTTTCTTTGTCATATTTTTTTTAATATGTGTCAATATTTTATTTTATGTATATTTTGTCTTTTAATATTTTTAAAGAGATAATATAATTTTCTAAAGTTCATTTGAATTTATTTCAATTTATAGAGCCTAGTTATATGTATATTGTTATTCTCTTTATTTAATCGATTTTATTTAAAATTTAATTATTTATTTTTCTTATTTACTTTATTTCTGAGTTTACTTATCTCTATTATCAGCTATTTTCATGTATATATAAATTAAAAATAAATTAGTGAAATTTGAAAGGTTTTAAACTTTTTATATTCCAAAGTCCTTTTATCTTCCGCCTTTTCATTTTCTCAAACTTACATCTTATTTATTTTTGGCCGTGCATCTCCTACTTTCTTTCAGCCGCCTCCTTCATTTTTTCACGTAAACTAAAATATTTCTCAACCTAAAATACACGGTCACCATTTCTGATCAAAGGAGTTTGGGTAAATTCTTCTTTTCTTCTCTTGTTTCTATGTTTTTCTACTTGATTTTTGCAATTGTTCTCAACTAGATTTGATTGGCTCCTCCTCCTCCAGGCCTAGGACGACCTCCACCACCTCCTTCTTTGATCAACCACCCTCTAGTCCACCACCATGGCCAGGCCGAGTCCATCTAGGCAAGCTTCAACACCAAAATCCACTTAAACCATCACTTTATACATAAACCAAGCTATCTCCTGTTCCATCACCTTCTACCACCTCTAGCCACCACTTCCTCCACCACCACCACCTCTGACCTGACCTCCAACCTCTGCCACGTCACTCACCACCATCTGGACATCAGGCCTTGATCTTAGAACCTCTGGCCGAGCCCATTTGTAGCCAAGATATGTTGTATATTGCCTAGTTGTTGAAGATTTATGCACCTAGATCTATGCACCATCAAAACCATCATAGGCCGACCCTGTTTGAACCCAAACCGGACCCAATTTCATGTCATGGCCGAGCTTATACCATGCCTAGCGGAAGCATATGAAGTTGAGAACAAATGCAATGCATTTGTCTTTGTTTTGGGTATTGATTCATAGCATTGATTGGTGTTGAATTGTTTTGAAACTTATATGTATTCTATTGTTTTGTTTAAATGTTTGTTCAAGGCTTTTTTTAGCTTTGTCTCTCCACTCTCAAGTCATTTCCGTATTGTCGTGCCTTCGTAGTATCTGTATTGTTTGCTTTGGTAGCTATCTCCATCTCTGAACAGATGAGTTATTCTCACCAGACAGTTTTGTACTTATATAACTAGTAAACCGATCACATTTGAATCTATAAAATGCATCACCATATTATATCCGTTATGTTATGATCATATGATGTTCACCTATGCTTAAAAACCTGTTATATCATAGGTTACTGTTATATTATGTTATTCTGTTACTTATATCAGTTTATCACACTGCAAGTTCCCTTTAGATTAGAATCACTATGGGTTGAAATGATACATACCCGAACGGACTTTAGAATAGGGAAAAATCGTTATGGGCTGAAATGATAGGCCTGAGTGGTTTTTAATTATTTTATTTTACTTGCGATTGCGGTTTTTGAAATAATAAACCTGGATTTTTCCTTTTGTAAATTACGGATTGAAATGATATATTATCCGTATCATTGAGCTTAGGTTAGAAAATTTTATACAGACTGTGTTAAAATATATTTTTCTAAAATTTTAAAGTATTTTAGAAATGTAAATATTATAATATTTTTGATCTTTAAACTTAATTAAATTGATTTTTGAAAAGTATTATTGATTTTCTAAAAATTTGTAAGTGAAATAAATTAATGGTAAAGTTAGAAATTTTAAATATAAGTTATTTTGGAAATTATGATCTCGTTATAAATGAAATTTAAATTAAGTAGGAAATATGAAAAATATACTAAAAATTTGAATTAAAATGAATTTAAAATGATTTTATAAAGTGTTAATGATTTTTGAATAAGTTAAAGGTTAAATAAATGAATATTTAAGTTGACTTTTGAAATATAATTTAGATTGGAAATTTATGAATTTTGTTTAAAAATGAATTTAAGTTAAGTAAATAAAATGAAATATAAGTTATATTTGGAAATTTGAAATTAAGTGTTAGGAAAAAAATTAATTATAAAGAATTAAAATTGAATGTTGAATTATATAAGTAAATTATTACTAAATTGATTTTTGAATGAAATTTAACTTTATAAAATCATGAATATAAGGGTATTTTAAATGATTGTTTTAAAGGTGAAAATATATGATATTATAAGTTTAAAATGACTTAAATAAAAATTTAATTGTTTGTGAAATTATATTGAATATTTAGAATTTAACTAACAGAATTTTTGAAATGTTATTATTTCTAATGTAAAGGATATTACAGCATTTGTAAATGTTGTAGTTGATAATAATGAACCAAATGACTAAGTTTAATTAAAGGCTATTATAGCTTTTTCCTAAATTTTATAATTGTTGAATTTAACTAAGTTTTATTTGAAACTGGTGTAACCCTATTACAGCATTTTAAATGCTATCTTTTGTTAAATTGAACTGTTTTGAATGTAACTTTCTGTAGTAATTTCTAAATGTTGCAAAAGTTGAATTTTCATCCGTTTCAATAAATTAAGTGAATAAATGAACTTTGAAAGACTAATATTTTGAAAATTTAATAATTTAATTATTAAATATAATAACTTCATTTTATGATTTAAAATGAAGTAATTTGTTTCGATATAAACTATTTTGAAATGTGTTTTGTAATGGTATTTAAATTAAATAATAATGAATGTGGTTTGGAAGATATGATATTTTGATATTTTGAAATGGATTTTGAATGATACTGAATTTTGAAATGATATTTGATTTTAAAGTATAAAATACCATTTTGAAATTTTAACCACGGGATGTATTCAATTTATAGTTTAACTGATTCTTAAAGGATGGGCGATCCCAAGCATCCTTTAAATTATATTGCATTACTGCTACAATTTACTTGAGTTGGTTACATTATATAAGTATATTTATCCTGATTCGAGTGTTTTCTGTTTTACTTTACACTCGGGTTAGCCTGAGTATTCAAAGCTTTGGATTCTCTTTCTAGAGTTGGTCTTTGCTGGAGTTTCTGCTTATCTACATTTATATCTACTTTCTGTTTCAGCTATTCTAGTTTATCTCATGTATTAGTGAACTTCTATGTATTTAGGATTTCTATTATGTTGTTTTCAGACTGTATTATGTATTTGGTTTGAGACTCTGCCGTAGTAGCTTCATGAACTACTATGTATTTTATATTCCGCTGCGAGTTATTCTGATATTTCTGTGTCTGTGATTCTGTGATTGTATTTCATTTGCTCCAAATTTATTTACAATGCGATATTTTGAGCAATTCAAGTCCGGCATATGTGTCTACCTATGCACTTACAATGGATACGAATGGCTGAAAATATCGGGTTGTTACAGTTGGTATCAGAGCTTTGGTTTTTAGACAAACCTTAGCCTGTGGAACAAAAAAAAATTAGAGATAGGGTAGAAATACTCTAAAATGAGTGAAATAAGCTCAGAATCCTTTCTTTGTGAGAGAACATATTTTCAAAGTATAAAATAATTTCCAAATGATTTTCAAAGATTATTTTGGTATAAAAATTTTCTTATTTTTTTGAAACCAAGATTTTCTAAACTTCATTCCTTCTGTATCCACCTTGTTAGAAATCTTTTGGTTAGGATTCTTATCGGTTTGGATTCCTTGAACTTTGGAATGCTTCCACTTGTTCTGAAATCCAGTCTTGTCTTCCCTATTTTATCCATTTTGATTTTGGAGCATTCCATAACTCCACTTTGGAATGACCTCTCTCAAGATCGGTGATTCAGTAAATCTTCGAATGATTTGTAAAATGGTAAAACTCCTTTACAACTAGCATCGATTCACCAGATATTTTTGTATCCTCGGTTTACGATGCTATCTATCTCCTGCTCTACTCGGATTTTATCTCTAGTGATCGAATGTCGATTTGCCTTAGATTTCCGCATTGGTTATATTACATGTAGTCACGATTGACCCAGTTAAGGTCGCCGGCGATTCATAAAGGCTTATCCATCTTCTATTTGGTAATTAATTATCTCATCTTCGTTCGAGCTTATCTTCGAATCAGAATTCTATTTGATCAGAGTTCCTCTAAATTTGAATCTCTGTTTTGGTTTGAAATCCTTCCATGAATCATTCTTTGGGAATTTGTGTTTGGTTGTATTTTGGAATTTGTGCATACATCGAAATTATTATTTTGATAAGGACGACCTTATTTTCTATATAAAAGTAAAATGTTTTCGATAAAGATTTTATATCTTTTAAATGGAAATTTAAAGTTTCGAAAGGATTTGAAATTTTGAAAATTTATAAGAAAATTAATTTATATAAAAGTGATTTATAACTGAAGGGTTTTGAATTTTGAGGAATCGAACTCCGGTGTTTTGAAATCGGTTTTAAGATTTTGGAAAATATATAATAATAATATGATTTAAAGATATTTTTTGAATAAGAAATATTTCAAATGTATTCGAATGAATTCCAAAGATTTCGAAGATATTTTAAAGAAGTTTCAAGAAAATAAAAGTCCAGAACTCACTTATGTCGCTGGAAAATAATTTCGGTGATGAATGCATGCATCATCGACATTGATTTTCGAGTTTTTGAGTGGGGGAGAGGCCACTCTAGTAGCTTTGCTATGCAAGTGATTTTGTGAAACCACATTTCGAAGTATGATTTGATATTCGAAAGATAGATCTGTATATATATATTTGGAAAAATTTAAAGTAAGCCGGTGTTCATTCCTCGAGTTTTGGATTTGAAACCTAACTTTTGAAATTGATTTACTGATTTAGTGTTGATTTCCAACTCTTAGATTGAAAATATGATTTCTTCGACTATTTTGTAGGTTCGAGCACTTCCAAATCAAGGTTAACTTTTCAAAGCCAAGAAATTTTGAAAGGTATAAGGTATTTGGTAAAGAATATAAGTTTAGTCTTGTATGATTTAAAGTATAAAGTAGTATGATTTAATCTTTATTTTGATAAAGAATGTGAATTTGAAATGATAATTGATTTTGATAAATGAATATTTGAAGTTTATATTTGTATGAAAGGATATTTGGTTTACTTGTAATTTGAGTTTATATAAAATATTAAGATTTATGAAATGAATATTTCAAAACTAAGTAAGAATGGAGTAACATCTTAGTAACATCAGTTTCGAAATGTTTTGAAAAAAAATTAGTCTTCAAATGTTTGAGAAAAATTTGGTTTCAAATGTTTTAATTTAGTAACATCTTTATGAAACTATATATTTAACAAGTTGGAATAGATACATAAGTTGTACGTATGCTGTTTTATTCGCATAATTAATTTGATCCAAGTTTGAGTACACAAGTTCGGGGCGAATCACACCATTTCGTGTTAGGATTTTTCATTTGATTCTTTATGGCGAATATTTGATATGGATTTTGGGCTTGATTCTAGAATTCTCTATCATAAAATATGGCTATGCAAGGAGACTGGTGGCTTCTAGTCGAGAATCCATACCGAAGTCCGCATTAGGAAAGTCCAATGGACAATACTAGTTCGAAAGCGAACTTGTGTGACCAAGCGAGCGATCGAATGTAATGTTGCGAAATGATGACATATGTAAGTAATAATGAAGTAAAATTTGAGATATATGAAATTTTAAAATTTATTTTGGAATATGGTATATAAGCTTTGAAAATATTAGAGATTGAATAGTTTATTTTGTGGATCAAATCTTTATTTGAAATTTTATAATATTTGAAATGGCTTTGTTGGAAAACTAAATTGAACTGAAACTGATGGTTTGAATTTAATTAAAATTGGAAATTTTAGATTTGGGTTTAATTGAATTAATTTGTGAAATGTAAAAGACTAAAGGAATGTTTTATGATTTCAAATGTATGATTACGAAATGTTATGATTTTTCAAAGTGTAATGATTTCAAGTATTTTGGTTTCAAAAGATTTATAACTTTGAAAGTATTATGATTTTTGAAGGTGAATATATGTTTGAAATGGAAATGAATTTGTTTGACCTAAATTTTGTTGATCTGGAAATTTGGATTATTTTCTAAATCTATTGTTTTAAGAAACTTTGAAACTGAATATATGTAATTTGGAAGAAATGATTGGTGAAATCATATATGATTTTGAAACTGAATTGATATTGAATAGTTTGAAATTGAGAACCTTGATTTACTAAATACTTGATTTGGGAGTTATCGAACGTATATAAATTGATTTGTAAGTATGAAGTTGATTTGAAAATGTTGAATTGAAAAGGTAATCAATTTGTAAGTTGAAATCTTATATAATCGAAGTCTATATAAGTATGATTTGATATACTATGGATTTGGAAAATATTCGATTTGAAATGGAATCTTATATATAATGGACTTTATATAAGTATGATATTTGAAAGTGATTTTGAAAGGTACCGTATGATACATATTTTCGAAGTAAAGATATGGAAAGTGCCTTTTGCTTGATATTCGATTTGTGGCCACATCTTGGATTCATCCTATCGATATTATTCTCTCTGATTTGGGTTTTCCGGATATGATACTCGAGTGTCCATCGATTTTTCTTCGAGCGACTGCATAGCGCAACTGCCTGGCTGAGCTAGCCTGGGGGTACGGATTGTTTTCTGGGGGATCCAGGCGCAACCATTGTGTATCCTACACTCTATGTAGGTCGCGTTAGTAGCGAAACTGCCTAGCTGAGACGACCTAGGGGTACAGATTGTTTCTTGGGGGATCCAGGCGTAACCATTGTGTATCCTGCACTCTACTAGTCATCATGGCGTAACTCGTAAGGCTGAGAAAGCTTACGGATACAGATTGTTTCCTGGGGGATACAGGCGTAACCATTGTGTATCTACGATCCATGGTCAGACAACTATTTTGGTTTGGTTGATTTGTTTGGATTGTAATTTCCATATCTGTTTTTAAAAGTGTTTTCCAGTATTTTCACTGGGTGTTGAAACAAGTTTGCCAAGAACCTGGAGAATTCTAGCTTTACGCCTGATCAACGTATGGCCAGAGTCTGCAGGAACAAAAGTAAACCTGTTAAGACATCGAGTTATAAAAGTATTTTGATAAAAGTATCTTGATAAAGTACTATATAAGATCAGTTATTTTCCCTTTTAAAAATTTAAGTTTTTTTAAATATTGTTTACTTTGAACCATCAGATTTGAATCAAATGACTATTCATTATACTAAAAAAATTTAAATTGAAATGTATAATGGTTTAAATAATGGTTCATCCTTGTCTTTCAACCTACTTTCCCTCCTAGCTACTTTCTCCCTACCTTCCTTTGGGATGTCTTCCAACCTATTGTTCTTTCTAGTTGTTTCTCCGCTTCCTTCCTTTTCGAGGACGAAAAGATTTGAGTGGGGAGAGTGTAACAACCCTAGATTTTTATGTATATTTTAATTTTGACTTTATTTCATCTTGAAATTATTTTAAACTTGTTTCATTTCAAACATTTCATTTTTAAATAAAAACTTTGATTATTATGTGAATTATAATTCCAACTGGTATAAATTGAATATTTTACTGAAAAGTGGATTGCAGGTCAAACTGGTCAAACTTTGACTTTTTAAATTTCAAATTTAAATATTTAAATTCTTAAATTTTATCTTTTATTATGAAAATAAATTTAATAACTTGAATACTGCTTTTCATTTCATTGAAAACGGATATAAACTATGGAAGTTATGTATATTTCAATATTGAGTGCAATTTGTTTTATTTAGCGATTTTGTCTATTTTAAATTATATAAATTATATTTTCTTTGTCATATTTTTTTTAATATGTGTCAATATTTTATTTTATGTATATTTTGTCTTTTAATATTTTTAAAGAGATAATATAATTTTCTAAAGTTCATTTGAATTTATTTCAATTTATAGAGCCTAGTTATATGTATATTGTTATTCTCTTTATTTAATCGATTTTATTTAAAATTTATTTATTTATTTTTCTTATTTACTTTATTTCTGAGTTTACTTATCTCTGTTATCAGTTATTTTCATGTATATATAAATTAAAAATAAATTAGTGAAATTTGAAAGGTTTTAAACTTTTTATATTCTAAAGTCCTTTTATCTTCCGCCTTTTCATTTTCTCAAACTTACATCTTATTTATTTTTGGCCGTGCATCTTCTACTTTCTTACAGCCACCTCCTTCATTTTTTTTCATGTAAACTAAAATACTTCTCAACCTAAAATACACGGCCACCATTTCTGATCAAAGGAGTTTGGGTAAATTCTTCTTTTCTTCTCTTGTTTCTATGTTTTTCTACTTGATTTTTGCATTTGTTCTCAACTAGATTTGATCGACTCCTCCTCCTCCAGGCCTAGGCCGACCTCCACCACCTCCTTCTCTGATCAACCACCTCTCTAGTCCACCACCATGGCCAGGCCGAGTCCATCTAGGCAAGCTTCAACACCAAAATCCACGTAAACCATCACTTTATACATAAACCAAGCTATCTCTTGTTCCATCACCTTCTACCACCTCTAGCCGCCACTTCCTCCACCACCACCACCTCTGACCTGACCTCCAACCTCTGCCACGTCACTCACCACCATCTGGACATCAGGCCTTGACCTTAGAACCTCTGGCCGACCCATTTATAGCCAAGATATGTTGTATATTGCCTAGTTGTTGAAGATTTATGCACCTAGATCTATGCACCATCAAAACCATCATAGGCCGACCCTGCTTGAACCCAAACCGGACCTAATTTCATGCCATGGCCGAGCTTATACCATGCCTAGCGGAAGCATATGAAGTTGAG
The DNA here is from genome assembly GCA_030765085.1 of Allium cepa. NCBI lineage: Eukaryota > Viridiplantae > Streptophyta > Magnoliopsida > Asparagales > Amaryllidaceae > Allium > Allium cepa. Next base: position 808,069,637 of record CM060938.1, read on the forward strand.
AACAAATGCAATGCATTTGTCTTTGTTTTGGGTATTGATTCATAGCATTGATTGGTGCTGAATTGTTTTGAAACTTATATGTATTCTATTGTTTTGTTTAAATGTTTGTTCAAGGCTTTTTTTAGCTTTGGCTCTCCACTCTCAAGTCATTTTCGTATTGTCGTGCCTTCGTAGTTGTTTGTATTGTTTGCTTTGGTAGCTATCTCCAGCTCTGAACAGGTGAGTTATTCTCACCAGACAGTTTTGTACTTATATAACTAGTAAACCGATCACATTTGAACCTGTAAATGCATCACCATATTATATCTGTTATGTTATGATCATATGATGTTCACCCATGCTTAAACACCTGTTATATCATAGGTTACTGTTATATTATGCTATTCTGTTATTTATATCAGTTTATCACACTACAAGTTCCCTTTAGATTAGAATCACTATGGGTTGAAATGATACATACCCGAACGGACTTTAGAATAGGGAAAAATCATTATGGGCTGAAATGATAGGCCTGAGCGATTTTTAATCATTTCATTTTACTTGGGATTGCGGGTTTTGAAATAATAAACCCGAATTTTTCCTTTTGTAAATTACGGATTGAAATGATATATTATCTGTTTCATTGAACTTAGGTTAGAAAATTTTATACATATTGTGGTTAAAATATATTTTTCTAAAATTTTAAAGTATTTTAGAAATGTAAATATTATAATATTTTTTATTTTTAAACTTAATTAAAATTATTTTTGAAAAGTATTATTGATTTTCTAAATATTTGTAAGTGAAATAAATTAATGGTAAAGTTAGAAATTTGAAATATAAGTTATTTTGGAAATTATGATCTGGTTATAAATGGAATTTAAATTAAGTAGGAAATATGATAAATATACTTAAAATTTGAATTAAAATGAATTTAAAATGATTTTATAAAGTGTTAATGATTTTTGAATAAGTTAAAGGTTAAGTAAATCAATATTTAAGTTGGCTTTTGAAATATATCTTAGATTGGAAATTTGTTAATTTTGTTTAAAAATGAATTTAAGTTAAGTAAATAAAATGAAATATAAGTTATATTTGGAAATTTAAACTTAAGTGTTAAGAAAAAAATAATAATTATAAAGAATTAAAATTGAATGTTGAATTATATAAGTAAATTATTATTAAATTGATTTTTGAATGAAATTTAACTTTATAAAATCATGAATATAAGGGTATTTTAAATGATTGTTTTAAAGGTGAAAATATATGATTTTATAAGTTTAAAATGACTTAATAAAAATTTAATTGTTTGTGAAATTATATTGAATATTTAGAATTTAACTAACAGCATTTTTGAAATGTTATTATTTCTAATGTAAAGGATATTACAGCATTTGTAAATTCTGTAGTTGATAGTAATGAACCAAATGGCTAAGTTTAATTAAAGGCTATTATAGCATTTTTGTAAATGTTATAATTGTTGAATTTAACTAAGTTTATTTGAAATTGATGTAACCCTATTACAACATTTTTAAATGATATCTTTTGTTAAATTGAACTGTTTTGAATGTAACTTTATGTAGCAATTTCTAAATGCCGCGAAAGTTGAATTTTCATCTGTTTCAATAAATTAAGTGAATAAATGAATTTTGAAAGACTAAAATTTTAGAAATTTAATAATTTAATTCTTAAATATAATAACTTCATTTTATGATTTAAAATGAAGTAATTTGTTTCGAAATATAAACTATTTTGAAATGTGTTTTGTAATGGTATTTAAATTAAATAAAAATGAATGTGGTTTGGAAGATATGATATTTTGAAATGGATTTTGAATGATATTGAATTTTGAAATGATATTTGATTTTTAAGTATAAAATACCATTTTGAATTTTAACCACGGGATGTATTTAATTTATAGTTTAACTGATTCTTAAAGGATGGGCGATCGCAAGCATCCTTTAAGTTATAGTGCATTACTACTACAGTTCACTTGAGTTGGTTTACATTATATAAGTATATATGTCCTGACTTGAGTGTTTTCTGTTTTACTTTACGCTCGGCCAGCCTGAGTATTCACAGCTTTGGATTCTCTTTCTGGAGCTGGTCTTTGCTGGAGTTTCTGCTTATCTACATTTATATCTACTTTCTGTTTCAGCTGTTCTAGTTTATCTCATATATTAGTGAACTTCTATGTATTTGAGATTTCTATTATGTTGTTTTCAGACTGTATTATGTATTTGATTTGAGACTCTGCCGTAGTAGCTTCATGAACTACTATGTATTTTATATTCTGCTGCGAGTTATTCTGATATTTCTGTGGCTGTGATTCTGTGATTGTATTTCATTTGCTCCAAATTTATTTACAATGCGGTATTTTGAGCAATTCAAGTCTGGCGTGTTTGTCTACCTATGCACTTACAATGGATACGAATGGCTGAAAATATCGGGTTGTTACATTTATATTTTGAAAATAAATTTTAATTAGTTAAATTATTTTTAATAAAATATTTGTTTTAATAAATTTAATATAATTATGCAATTCTCGGTTTAAATATTTTATAGAGTGAAATGTAAATTAATTAAATTAGAAATTTAATTACAGACTAGTATAGGGCCCGTGCCGGTGGCACAAATGATACTATCATTATCCAATAATTTATGTTATTATATGTTGCACGGATGTAAAGTTGGGTTGTGTTAATAGTTTTTCTACTAAAACAAATTGTGTACTTAACTTATAATGTCTACTTTGCAGAAACTCAAAAAATTCTGCAATTATCAAGCTATACAGCTTCATTGTATAATAATACTCGCTTCAAATATACTTTTAAAAATAATAAAATAAAATACAATCCAAGTGAAAACCTAGGAAAGTAATTTTACGTTACATTTATTGTTTATCATTATTTTACGTACACATTTCAAGTTATACTATACATATATAATATCATATGGTACGCAGTGCCAGCAAAGAATATACTGATTACCATGTATGTCAGCCTTGGTGAGCAATTGGTCGGAGAGCTAACGATTTCTTCAGTAAAGCATTTCCTTGTAGTTTGACTCTTAGGGCTGATTATATGAGGTCCACATTGGCTCACCAGCACACAAAAAAGACGCTTCCTTTAAATATATGTCATTGTCAAGAGTAGATCCAAGATAAAGTACATTTGGTAACACAATGATTCCAGCTTTCTTAGCGGCCACCAAACCCATCAGTTGTGATAGTCTCACATCAAGCTAATTTTCTTCAAGGCAGTAGCATGCTTATTTAGCAATGTGTAAATGCTCACTGAGAACTGAAAGGAAAGCTTACATAAAAGGCAGTGTCAAAATCTAAATGATGACACTGAGAGCCAATATAACATTTTTTACATGAATAGATCCCATGGAAACCTAGCTGGCTATTTTAGGAATTCCAAATGAGCACATAAATTTGAGTCAATAAAATTCCAAAGCAAAGACATTGATGGAAAGAAATCAACTTCATTCCCATAATCGAGCCTACTGAATAATAACATATTCAAATGCAATTATTGGTATTGGTATTGTAGATCATTTAGATCTTTGATTTTGGTAGTAATCATTAAAAATAAGTAAAATCGTTTAAACACAATTAGGAATGCATACCAAATTCCACTGAAAGAATTTTACCTTCTAATTAAGTGGGGAAAACCTTAATAAAACATACATCTTTCAAAAAGGAAAATTAGAATCAATTACTGGCATAGCGAAGTAGGAAAAATGGGAGATCTAATCTCTTACAAATGATGAATATAAGAATGAAATCATTTCATTTAAATATAAAAAGTATGGTATTAGAAAAAAAAATTCAATGGATATTGTTACATATCTAAGAAAAGGTGCAGTATTTCTACCACACACATACAACTTGACGCTCACAATTTGGTAATCATTGTTAAAAAGGATTTTAGACCCTTTAAAGCTGTAAGAGCATTTACATTTCAATAATCATCATCGATTTGAGTTTTCACCAAGAAAACAAGATGGAGAAGTTAGCGAAACGTTAAGAATATTAAACTCCCATCGGAAAAATAGTTCAATGAATGAAAACACAGAAAAAAATTAGTAAAAGTCGATGTATAACATATTTTGTTTATACATATCTAGATTAAGTAAGCTAATTAAATAAAATTATAATAGGATACAAAATCATAGTAATGCCTCTTTAACAGCAGTATATATTGTGTGTGTACATCTAGACTAAGAAAGTTAATTAAATAAAATTAGAATAGGAAAGAAAATAAAATCATAGTAGTACCTCTTTAATAGATGATGGCAATTTGGTTTGTTATCGTAGAATAATTCAAAACAATGAACATTTTATGGATTATGGATTAGTTTAATACATGGAGGTATATAAACAAAAGGTATGTAATTAGTGTTAAGACCTGTACACCTTTCCAAAATTAATTGTAAGTTTGGAATACAAACGATTTATTAGTTTTTTTGTACTGTAACTACTTGACAAAAAAATGATTAGAAGAATAAAATAAATTAAAAATATATTTCCATTAGTTGAAATGAAATCTAGAATACAAATGACAACAATAAGGTTAAAATATGAAAATAACAAAACTCAAATAAAAAGCTGATAGCTTTAGTTGTACAGTTGATGAAGCGAAGAACTTAAAATATTTTCATTTGTGTGTGCTGTGTTATATACCAATTTGAATAAAGGGGCCACCTCCACTCATCCAACTAAAGTACAACAAATTTAAATAAGGGAAGTAATTGCAGCCAGAATAAATTACATTATTATGGTAACCAAGCAAATTAATGCTCGCAAATTTAGCTGGTGTGATATTCATTTATTTTATAGCAGTAAAAAGAATATCTGTATTTTTCTAAAAGAGCAAAAGTATCAGTATTTAGCTGGTGACACCAAACATTATATGAACAGTCTAATAAGACAAAACATGAATCATGGTAAAAACTGCACCATTACTTTCGGTTTTCATCTAATGATTTATATTTCATATAAGTTAACATAATGAATTTGATATTTCCTTATTATTCCACGAAAAGGAAGCGACCTGAACTATTGAAACGAATGAATACAAAAAAAGCTTCAAAATATCAGTATGAAAATACTTAAGTAAAAAAACACGTGATTTTTTTAATAAAAATTGAATAGATTGCTCAAAGTCAATGCTACAATGCAATGTGTAATGTATGTAAGTATATAAAGTAGAGTTAAAATGCAACGTGTAACAAATAATTACGGTAATTATTGTACACAATTTATCAATGGGTAGAACAAACATAAGAACATCGGTAATAAATAATAAAAAACACTAAAAGAAAAATGAAAACATGCTATTTGTTTGGCAAACGATTGCCTAAGTCAAAGAGGACAGCTGATTGATAGCATGAAAAACCAAACCCAACGACAAATGTTTTGGTTATTCTTTACATAGGGTAAGCAAGGAAACCAAATTAAGAACTATATTCAATCGATTTTGAATACTTACACATCAGGATTGTAAGGAAGGAATAACCAAATCTAATTGGTGTATCCAGCATAGAAAAGCGAAGGTGACGAAATAAATTCATCGAATCACAGATGCAACGATGGAGAAGATGTGGAGGCAGGGGAGCGATAACTTCTATATAATTTTTGACCGTCATTCATCTATATACATTATATATATACTATACATTTAAGCTTCTATTGCTCTATACTATTTAAAAAGAAATCATACTTTATCATGATATTCAAACAATCATTCTTCTTAATAATTTTTGCTGCCATTTCGGTAAACACATCACCTACAATAGAAAAGAAGGTAATAAAGCACTAATTATTGCATTCTAATGGTTCATACAAGTAAAAATAGCATGGAAGTTGAATTTAATGCTCGTTGTCAAATTGATACGAAAATAATATGAATTGATTTATCATACCTGATGAATCACAACCGCATTTAATATCATTGACGACATGCTTGCTTTTGACATAAAATGCATATAAATGGCCTTTTTTTAATTAAACTTGATTGTAAAACTGAAGTTTATGTTGATCAACCTCGATTACGGCAAAAAGGTTAAAAAAATAGAGAAAGTCAAAGCAATTTAGAGTACAACTATTAAAACAGAATATTTTAGAGATATCAAATAATGGCAGGAGATAGTCAATTAATTACCAGTTTTTAAGTTTTTAGTTTCTGAACCAAAATATTTGATCACCATTATTGTTTGAGGTCACCGTCTAAAGGAAAGAAAATGGGGTTATTGGCATGAGGAGGAAGCTGGTAAGTGTTGGAACGTGGTATGATAAATGTAGCAGCTGAGAAAATACCATATCATGTGATCTAGGCAAATCGGAGTTACCGAGATCTTTTCTTGAATCTCATCATCCTTCATTTCAGTCAGTCCAATAATCGCCTCTAAACTCCTACATCTCTATTATCTCCACTACTAAATATTCACTCAATTCTACTCTGTCTATCAACCATCCGTTATTAAGATTGAAACATTAAATAAACTTATCAAATAAAACGAATGCCAACTACAAGCACATATGCTTTTAACATTCAACAGAAGTTATTACATTAATAGATTAAATCCAAATGAGAATAAGAGGTAATAAAGTGATCAGTAAATGCGATAAATCATGCATACTGATTCTTTAGCATGTGCATGTAATTATTATTTTGTTAAAAAGCAATAAACTTTGATAAATGCTCAAGAAAATGGAATAAAAACACTCCAGTGGAACTATTTTTATCTATCTACTGCCATGAGTGTTTATAAGCTTTTGAAGCATGCTTAAAATGAGCAAATAACAATAAAGATCAATGTTGGCATGATGTTCTTCAACCTCGTTTTCTAGATTCAATAGGGAATAGAATCTTGAGTGAAGAAATGTACATTGGTACCTCAGATTTTGTGGCTCGGGCATTGTTTCAAACATGTTGTTCGCATGTATATGACTAAAATTATAAACAACAATATATTAGCTACATATATCACGGTTAGTTGAAAATCTAAATCTAAAGAATAACATAAAACCTTAACAGTGAATATATCATAGTCTGTTTACAAACAAAATAACAATGAAGAAAATACCGTTAACTTCAAATAACACTTACTGTATTTTTCTTGCGATGGTGAGGTCCAGCTGTTGTTTGTTGGACCGTACACCACGATCTCCTACCTAAGCGCAATTCACCAATTGATAAAGCACCTCAACCTATCGTGACATCATCCCTGAATCCCTGCCCGAATCTCGTCAGCATTGTAAACTCACCTCAACCTAGATCCAGTTCATGGAAATCTCTACTCACCCAAGTTCGACGTCAAACCATCTTGTGCAATATAAGTTCTACTAACAATAGATTAGGTTTTCTAGAGTAGGATTAGGAATGGTGGCTATGTTTATTAGAGGTTTGAGGAAGAGAATTTGGAATTGAGGTTGATTTCAAGGAGAAACAATAGATTAGGTTTCATGAAGCGCAAGGATAAACGGAGCGAGATGGTATTTTGGGTAATTCCAAAAGACATATGGAAATTAGTGGAATGAATTTTCATTATTAGTGGTGGAAATTATTGAGTGCATTTTCCGAAGTAATACATATAATTTGTCTTGGATTATCAATGTATTTTGGAAATATATTATATGAGGTAGAATTTGAGTCTGATGGATACATCTCAATAGTAATGGTTTTATAGAGGTTTGGAAAATAAATGAGGATTTTAAATGATGATTTTGAAATTATATTCTTGAGTTTGAAAATAATTATGGACTGAGAATGTTCTTTTAGTTCAAATTTTTTAAAGGTATTTGAAAATGTAAACTTTTTCATGATATTTCTATAATATGTTATTATTGAAGTAGAAGTTTGAGACAAAAGGATTTTGGTGGTTTTAAATTTATTGTTGGGTTTGAATAAAATTTCTTTAAAATAAATGCATGATTTTAAGATATGGTGTTTTGAGAATTAATATTTATTTTACAAAGAGTCGGAAATAAGAAAAAAGGTATTTGTTAGAATGATTGAAGTGGTTTTATAAAAAAAATGATGTTTTGTAGTTAAACTATTTGAAGTGTTTTTATAAAAAGAAGGAAAAATAAAGTGAAACATATTTAAATAATACCCTTCGTCTTGTTATCATTAATTGAATATTATATTTATGTGTGGGTGAATGTTGATTCGTTGACTACGAATGAGATGAAGTTGAATTACCATCCTGTTAAATTATGAATTAATGAAATGAAAGTAAGGAATTTAAGAAAAAATTAAGCCAGAGTGAAATAATAAGCGAATCAGAAGTTTATTTAATGTTGATTAATTGAGAGTGTTGTTATATAATTGTATTTCATCGGGCAATATGGGATGTCCATGTGGGGTATATTTATTTACTTAACATAAGTATATTGTTAGGTAATTCATTGAAGACCGAGTATTTGATATTTGGATATTGGTGAATTATTTTATACATGAATTTTAGTCGATATTATTTGGATGTCTGATTTAATGTGTGAGATAAATTATATTATTCCTTATTTTATTTTAAAGTGATAATAGGATTATATCCGCTTTTGAATGGATCGATGTGTATGAAATCCCTTACGTAGATGCGATGCCTAGAAGTTTTGCTAGCGCCATCATAGCTTGACCAACCATGGGGTTTCTCCCCGATGGTTGTGGCAACATAGCCCCCTCATCAAATTACCACAGTCCACTGCACGGGCCAACATGAAAAATACTGAACGAAGTGAGGTGGTTGATGATGGGAAGCGAGGAAGCGACATGCATTTATTGTGCAGCTAAAAACTGGTAAGGACGCTCATAAAAATTTACGAGTAGGTTCTCCCTTTGCATCTGGAAAGTATAGAGGCTTAGGCGTCGACTCGGCGTTTGGCAATAGCATTAATAACAGCAGTGGTTCTAATAGTGGCTGTAATGAAAATACAAATGAAGAATGAGATGAATAAATCTGATACTGCTAAATAAATACGAATGGATTGGTGTGTGATGTATAAGGCGTACGCCGTGTGAAATGTGTGTGTTATGTGATGAGTGTAGATGCATAACATGTGTGGTGTATGATGTGTGTGTTGTGTGTTGTGTGCTATGTGTGTTGTGTGCGACGTGTGCTATGCATGTTCGATGTGTGTGGTATGATGTTTGCGATGGATGCTTGATGTGCATTGTGTGATTTATGTGCTGGTGTTCGATGTTTTATGGATGTTTTAATGTATGTTGTGGTATTCGATGTGTTATGGATATTTTATTATTCGTTTGACTAGATTTCTTTATTATGCTATGAATATCTTATTCCTTGAAATATCATTTATGTACTCACCATTGAATCTAGACATATCTAACTCATTATTTATATAATACTTGTGTTTGTCCAAGACATTTTAGGTTCAGTGACAAACAGACTAGCATGTGATTGATGGGCTTAGGTGGAGGTTAGATTATTATAAGTATGGAGCACTATTTTGTATATTTGAAGCTATATGAGTTTATGTGAGGTTGAGAGGTATATGTTAGATATGCGTGGTAAATGTTGTTGGATTAGATGTATTGGATCTATATTTATGTATATTTGAGACTTAATGGAAGTTTAACTTATTTTTGTATCCCATTCGGATTTATTTGATGTATTGTTATATCTTGTATCGCTGCTTTGATGACTTTCTGATTTCTATTCTTTTATATTGTGTATTGTTCTATCTTTGAAAACCACACATGTTTATTGCTTTGTATCGAAACTATTAAGTTGAGGTGAGAGATTTTTATATTATGTGACGTATTCAATATTGGTCAAGGGAATATTCACGTGTGTATCACCCACATCGCCTCATTCTCCATGTTACTCAACAGTATTACTTTGCAGTACTCTTGTGTAATATGGGTATAGAGTTGGGGTGTTGCATTTTCGGTATCTGACTAGATTTGGAGCAATACAAAGTATAAGAGATCCGAGTTTGGCATTAGATGAGACTTAGGTTCCCTCTCCCCATGGCATAAGGAAGATTATTGTTTATACTTAAATGATGGTAGGAGTATACAATGATTTTCGTGGAAATTATTTGGGGATGTATTTATATTTTTCTTCGAGCAGGCATCGATTGGAGCTCCTATTTGCCTTGCACTGCGGTATCGCTTCCCATCAAATAATCCCCTCACTTCTTATATTGTCCACAATTTCATCTCTCTGATCCTTGATTTTCATTAACCTCGATTACAGAATCGATCCTGTTGCTCGTTCAATGAATCCTTATTTTTGTAGACTGGTTATCTTCTTGAGGCTTTAGTTTTGGATCTACCATCTTATGTTGTAGTTTCAGTCTGACCTCCTTGACTGTTTGAAGATTTGTTTCTTAATCATATTACAACTGATTTATTTTGAATTATTAAGGTATTTTTGATAATTGATAACTGTGATTAGGCCAGCTTCTTTTATTCTTTTTAACATATTCAATCATTCACTTGCATATTATCTATTGCTAACATTCATCACAAATTAAGGAGTTGTCTGTGCAATAGATTTAGTTTTTTTATTTTTGGTTTCTTAATCAGTTTATGTCCTTCGATTGATGCAAAAAACGTGAGTCAAGGTACTCATGCATTGTGACTTAAACTGACATTTGAGTCTATAATACTCTGACCTTGTCTGGAATAAATATTACACTACATTTTGGAGATAATACATATCAGAAGTATTGATTGTGTTTACCTTTATATATTAATACATATCACAAGTATGTTTCCATTTGTCTACAAGATTTAGTATATATAGAGAATGATTTGTCTTTCTCTTAACCCTTCAATTTGTTAGAGCAAGGAATAAATATACACCCGAGTATATAAAGTTAGTATAATGATTAAATTTTTGAATCAATAAAAATTTGTAGGCATTTTTTTCATTGGTTTCATACTACTTTAGTTTTTTAGTTTCTTCTTAGACTTGACAAAATGGATCGCTTCCATTATTTTATATAACAATAATTTTTCTATGGTAAACAGGGCATAGAATCTATTTACTTATGCTATTTCAATGCGTTTTCTTAGCTACAGTTAGTCTACAACTTTACAACAGATGCTATTGGATATTGCTTAGATTATTTAGGTATGTTGTAAAAGGACTAACCTTTCATAAATACCATACCTAATTGTTGTTATTATACTTCATCAAAAAGGTTGCATGGTTCTATTAGAGTCATACAATTAAGAAATTTTATTTTGAATTGTATATGCATTTTACCTTGGATTGTATAAGCTAACAAATTTTAAATGAGATATTACACTATCATGCAAGATTGGCCAATATGATTTGGAATTTGAAGTAACAATTTCCCACGTTCCGGTGAATCAACGAGGGTAAGTATGGTGCCACGGAGAAATTTTGAAGTGTTGGGCTAGATAATCAGGTGCCATCAATTTTTTGATCTCAACCCATCTATTACTAGCATAGATAAAACAGTAATAGACTCTTAAATTCATAGAACTGGTTATAAACAATACATTGATTGTGTAGATACATGTAGTTCATCAATTCAACATCACAGTTTCGCACATTACACAATTTCGCATATTTTAATTGGTATCTAAGTCGGTCATACTAGCATTATTATATTACGAGCGTTACGGCACATGCTTCGCACGTGATGTGGTACACACTTCGTGCATAAATTATTTTTTTATAAATTATATATGTTTAACTTGTTTTTAAAAAAAATATGATTTGCATGATAAATATTTAGTCATTTTCTACATTGAAATTATATGTAGTTAGTTTTAACTTCTTTCTAAATTGCAACATCTAATTTTTTGTTAGTTTAAATTTTCATTTTTATTTAATTAATAAAGAATGAATTTAATTTTTTATTAGTTTGAATTTTTATTTCTATTATAATTAATAAAGAACGACTTTGAAAAGAAAGTTTATTTGTTAGATCCTATTAAGTGATATTGAGATTTCAATAATATTTGTAGATGAGCCTTTTAAATTGATAAAGGTAGTAGATCTTTTTTTTTAAGTTATATTAATATTTAATCATATTTATAAAGGGACATTTTTGGTAGTTCACGTTGATACCAAAAAAGTGTGACACCAAATATATTACAACTATTAATAAAGATTATATGATGACCCACCATTTCCAAATTTTCCTACTTTTCCTCCAGCCTCCTCCTACCACATGTAGTTTCATTTCTACTTCAGTTCGCCCTTGATAGTTTTCTCTATTTTCCAGAAGCTACCGTCCTCATCCCCTATTTTAGCATTAGAAAAATTCTTTCTTCCGACGATTTGTCCTACCCTTTAAGCCATTACCTTATTCCACCGCTCTTCGATCACCGCATCATAAAATCGGCCTTAGGTTTGCTCTTCCTCCCTCAGCATGAACACTTGCTGCTATATCACCTCATTCATCCCATACAACATCAATTTCTTTTACCAAACAATTAAAATTCCACTGAACTGCTGTGTTGGGCTACCATTTTAGCTTTACAAATTTTAATATTAAACAATCGTCTTCCATGCTATTATTCTCTTATTAGATTATGCTTTGTGGTTAATACACTTCCAAGTTGTGGAGATCCTCTTTTGAGTTGAAATTGAAATTTTCAGTTGAAAATTAAAATCATATGTTTAATCTAATTTATTATTAACAAAAAAAATAGTTATGCTATGGCCATTTCATCCAAATCCGAAGGGAGAGAACCTACAAATATAATTCATCATTAAAATTGCTCTTTTTTATCAGGTTGCATTTATTTTGGACTCTTTAGATTCAAGTTTAAAGCATGGATTTTATTGCAGGTATTATGGATTTTAAACACTTAAATAAATTCCATATTTAAAACATGGATTGTTGATTTTTTTAGATACTGAAAATTTTGGATTAAAATTTATTTTATAGATATCTTAAGTGTTAAATTTATGTTAAACAGGCTTTATGATTTCTTAAGTTTTATTTTTACGTTTCTTTTACTATAATTTTTTTACACTATTCACTCATGGGTTTTATTTCAAGCATCATCTTATGTAAATTTTACTCAAATCTAAACGACATGATACAATTTAAATGCAAGTGGATATAACAAATATTACTCTATGATTGGTGGCACATAAACTTTTATTTCTAATTTTAAATTTTCAAAGTTTATAGGGATATTTTGATTCGGTTTATATTGGAACTCTAATTAACCATTTTGAATGAATGTTAATGATTTATTCTAGTTGCTCACACAGTTTTTTCTTGGTGTAAAAATATTTGTCATCTTATAATAATTTTAATGCTTTATGCACTGAATCAAACATATTTTTATCGAGATATGCATTGACATATGTCCATGACCCATTCACTTGAATGAAATTTTCTCAACACCTGTATATCTATGCATGTATTTTGAGTAGGATAAGTGGTATGCAGATGCACATACTTATAGGAATTGAATGCAAATAGTTTGATTGATAGTTATAGCTATTTTGAGTCCAATTGTGTTGATTGCTTTAAAATAGGCCATGAGAGAAAGATGGTTGAATAGCATGCAGGCATTAAATAATAGGTAGATGTATTTTGCTACAAATCCTACCTTTGGTTGAAGAAGATTAGGATGAAGAAAAGATTTTGTGAGTTTAAAAATATTTTTGTTATGCATGATTATCAAGATTAGGATGAATGACTAATTTTCCATCTTCACATAAGTAGTACATTAGAAGGATAGACCATTGAGAATAAATGTATCAAACTAGCCTGAATGAATAAGTGACAAGTCAAGAAATAAAAAAAATGTTGTAAATAAAATTTGTAGTTAAAACATTATATTTGTGTATTTCTAAAGTTTTTGGTGCAACAACTATTTGATATTTACGATGAAAATTTACTATTTCATCGGTTCTGCATGATGTTTGAATTTTTGTTGTTCTTTAATCGTACTAAATTTAGATAATGATCATGGAAAATTAAACGGTGAGGATTCTGTTGCATACTTTCAAAATGCAAGGAGCTGCGATGCCAAATTGTTAAAACAGGAAAATGTTGTGTACTATTTTTTTTCTATGCCTATCTGGAGTTTATATATAGAAAAGTTATTTTATGCTGTTGAAACATCATCTCTTCTACTATTATATTTCGACTATGTTACTAATAATTATTTATTAATACTTCGTTATATGCAGACACCATGAATAGTAATTTATCTTTTCTAAAAGCACCCACTAAGTATGAATTTGAAATTATACCAAATTGCAACATACTAAATATTAAGTAACCTGTGTCATAAGTGCATTTCTATCATATTTGTATGCATGTGTATATTAGAAGTTTATACCAAAATTTGATCTATAGTGTTCATTAGTTTTATTCGTATTATCAATGATTTCCATCATGATGGATAGTTTTAGGTGCATGTACTCTCATAGCAGTCAGAATGAACTTAGATGCAAACAAACTTTTGAAATGGATCAAGGTTTAATAAGCTCACATGCTTAATTATGAGAATTTGAGTGATGAATATGAAAATTGAATATTGTATTTCTAAATGATGATTATACAGAGAGTTTTTTCTTGCAAGAATGATAATGTGATATCACACATTTTGTTACAGCTGATATTACAATATATATATAATTGTTATGATGGGCCTTTTGGGCCAGAACGATACAAGTCCAGATTTGCTTTAACAATAAGGGAATATATACTAAGCATCAGATATTTGATCAACGGCTTCAGATTGGTTTCTCACTCCCTTATGCTTCGTGTTTCCTGGAGATTTGACTAAGCAACTAAGTAATCGGCATTAGCAAACTTCTCGACAATTTATGGATCGTTCGGCATTCTGAACGCTCGGCGCAAATGGTACGAATATCACTCGTGAGTACTCGGCATTGGGAAGTGTTCGACAGTCAGGGTCGTTCAGCATTTGGAAGCGCTCGGCATCAGAAGAACGCTCGGCATGAAGGAACACTCGGCAAGAAAGAGCGCTCGGCGTCCATGAGCATTCGGCATCCATGAACATTTGCATCCCTGAACGTTCGGCATACCAAGGACGTTCGGTATACGAGGTACGTTCGGCATGCCAAGGACGTTCGGCATACGAGGTACATTCGACATGCCAAGGATGTTCGACACACAAGGTACGTTGGCATACCAAGGACGTTTGGCATACGAGGTACGTTCGGCATCCATGAACATTCGGCATTCCTGGACTGTTCGGCATTGTAGCCTCGTTCGGCATTTTCCTCGTTCGACATCGGTTCTCGTTCAGTCTGCACACCTCACTCCATACATCGTATCGTTTGGCGTGAAGATAATGGCTCGACATTTGGCCGTTCAGCATATTAGGGTTGGCATAAAGAGCCTACTCCATTTGGGCCAAATTGTTCAGCTGCTAGGCCCACCAGGGAAGTCCAACCCACCTTCATCTATAAATAGAGAGGCAGGGGAACAGTGAAAAGGAATCCGTTTTTTCGAGAACATTGGGGAAACTCTGCCGCATTCAACACTCATTCAAGACTTAATCTTTTACTTTTCAATTGTATTCAAGTAATTGGAAACGGATTGTATCTGTAATCAACTATCAAGGAAAGCAATAGAAATCAACTTTAAAGTGGATGTAGGCAATCACGCCGAACCACTATAAATTTGGTGTTCTTGTTCTTTGCATTTAAATTTACATACCGTCTTTAGTTTTAATTTTCTATCTTCATTAATCTCTCTACACAATCTTTTTCAAGGGTGTTAGTGGCCAATTTTGGTGCTAATGTTTTGGTGCTTTCACTGAGAATCAAATTCTCAGGCTATTAGGATCTTCTTTGTAGCTACTGGATTGCATAAATCCCCCAGAGGAGATCCAAGATCATTCACAAGGCATCTGTTGATTCTATTCAGAGTTACAACCAATAACTCTACCATGGGGAGACCACGAACTAGATCGGCCTCTCACAATGTAGATGTCCATGAGACTGCTAGCGTGTAACAAGTTGGACCTAGAAATCAACAAGCAACTCAAGGTGCAAGGCCCTCCACCTAAAACCAAGCAGAAATTGTTTCCCAAACAGAGTTCAACGACTTGATAAGATAACTCAAGGAAACTAGAAGGCAACTTGCTGAGCAGATTCAAGCCAACACTAACCTCATGACGCAGCTCACTCAGCAGCAGCATCAAAATGCTGGAGGTAACCCTGCCCCTTATTCTGAATCTGATAGTTCAACCTCAGCCGATGAACCTCCTAGGCGTAGGCGCCGTAAGGACGAAGGTGCACATGCAGGTGTCACAGATCGATCGACTAGGGAAGCCCGTGAGGAGATCGGGTGTCCGAATCTCCAAGACCCGAATCAGGCGGGACATTAACCCGCATGGTCCCGTGGAACAGAACTAACCTTCCATCCTCCATACAAACTCCGGATTTAAAAGCTATGGTCAGGCAGTTGATGAGAGAGAACCAAGGATTGACCAATGAAGATTGGGGAGTGTCCCGAAGTCATACTCCCTTTATAGATGGTATCCTACAGGCTGAGTACCCCAAGAAGTTCAATATGCCGACTATCCCAGCCTACGAAGGGAAGACTGATCCCAGGCAGCATGTGATGAGGTACGGATGGATGATGGATTCTGCAAGAGTTAATGATGCAACCAAGTGTTGGTGCTTTCCAATCACTCTTTCCAGAATTATCACCATGTGGTTTACTCGACTTCCCCCACGATCTATATCCAGCTTTGACGAATTGGCAATGAATTTCATAGAACAATTCAGGATACACACCATTCGCCCAAAGGATGTGATGTCCTTATCGAGCGTAATCCAAGATCCAGGAGAGTCATTGAAAGCATATTTGCAAAGATTTCATGTTGCTGCTACTGAAGTGAGTAATCCTAAAGACCATACAATTTTAATGGTGGTAATGCGTGGAGTGGATCCAGATTCTGAATTTGGAGATTGGTTGGCGGGAAAGCCCCCAGCCACGCTGAAGCGTTTTTATTCGAAAGCTCATCAGTTCATAAGAAGGGAAGAAACCAGATGGACAAGATGGGACAAGGCACCAGGGCCTGCTCAGGAGACTGTGAAAAGTACTGTCGCCATGAAGCAAACCGGTGAAAATTCGAGAAAAGCTCAAGTCAACGTCCAAAACAAGCCTGAGCAGTCTAAAGGATCCGGAGGTGGAAATCCCGGAAAGGAAAGAGAGACGGGGAAATGGAAGTCAAGGATCCCGACCTACAGTGAATATACCCCGCTGAACGTATCTCTTGAGAACATCTATTTGTCAACTTGCAACACTTTTCAATATAGAAAACCACGCCCAAAGGAATCAACAGAGGAACAGAAGCGGACTGGGAAGTATTGCCGCTTTCACGAGTCTTATGGGCACAACACAGAGAAGCGTAGACACCTCCATGACGACACTGAAAAGTTGATTAGACAGAAGAAGCTGCAGGAGTTTGTAAAAGAACCACAAGGCAGAAGTCAAGAGACATCGGACCTCGGATGTGGGCCAGCTCCACACCAACCAGAACAACCTGCTCGAACTGTGGGTAGATTGGTTATCAACACGATTGCTGGCGGACCTCATCCTGTGGATAAGAATTGGCAGAAGATTGAGCAATATGCTAACTCTTTAAGACATGCGGAGTATGAGTGTTGTTCGAATGTTGAAGATGGGACCCCTGCAAAGCAGTAACGCACGATGAATGATGATATTGTATTCAGGAGCAGAGATGCGAATAAGGTCGAGGCTCCTACCATCGACCCGATGGTCATATCTGCGACAATCGGGTCGGCGTTCGTGAAGAGAATTCTAATTGATTGCGTAAGTTCCGTTAACATCATCTTTAAGAAGGCATACGACCAAATGAAGCTGGAGACTAAGGATTTGAAACCATCTAAAGCTAGAATCCATGGCTTTAACGGCGCAGCAACGAATGCAGTGGGATATGTGGAGTTAGTAGTTGAACTGGGGCAAGGTGAGCGTAGGAGGGTGCGAATCCTACCATTCATAGTGTTGGATGTTGACTCTTCATATAACGTATTTCTAGGACGTCCATCCCTGGTAGAATTTAGGGCAGCACTGCCCCTTGGTGTCTGACGTTAAAATTTCCAACAGACGGAGGTGTTGGAGTGGTACACGGTGATCAGGCGACCGGTCGTGCATGCTATGTGGCTGAGCTGAGAGAGGCTCGGCGTAGAGAGAAGGAAAGGTTACGGACAGCTCTGTCCGCATCCAAAATTCTGATGTTTGACAAGTAGCGCCCGAGCCCTGAATCGGGCAACATTCTCGGATCTATAGAGACATAGATCCGAGGGATGATGATGGGGGACCCAGGGAAACAAATGCAGCACCGGCTGAACTAACAATTGACACCAGTCAGCCGGGATGACCCGTCATGAATTCTTAAAATTGGATCACAACTCGACCCAGTGGTGGCTGAGAACCTCACTGACTTCCTCTGAGCGAACCTTAATGTTTTCGCTTGGACACACTCTGATATGTGCGGGATTTCTCCAACAATTGCGAGTCATATGTTGAACATAGACCCAAAGTACGCTCCCGTAAAACAGAAAAGGAGAGGTATGGACCCGAAGAGGTCTGCGGCTCTCAAAGAGGAGGTGGACAAAATCAAAGCCAATGGGTTCGTCCGTGATGCCCTCTATCCTGAATGGGTATCTAACCCGATGCTAGTGAAGAAAGCGAATGGAAAATGGAGAACTTGTATTGATTATTCTGATTTAAACAAAGCATGCCCGAAGGATATTTTCCCGTTGCCTAGGATTGACCAACTGGTCGATTCAACTGCCGGACATGAGTTACTATCATTTACGGATGCATACTCTAGATATAATCAAATCCTGATGCACCTCCCGGACCAAGAATACACTAGTTTTGTCACAAACGTTGGGTTGTATTGCTATGTAGTGATGCCTTTTGGATTGAAGAATTCGAGAGCAACTTATCAGCGTCTGGTGAATCAGATGTTCAAAGATCAGATTGGTAGAACAATGGAAGTCTATGTGGATGACATGCTCGTGAAGTCACGGCAGTCAACAGACCACATCCGAGATTTAGCGGAGATGTTTGACATACTCAGGCATTATGGAATGAAGATCAATCCTTTGAAGTGTTCATTCGGCGTTGCATCAGGAAAGTTTCTGGGTTTCATTGTGAATGCGTGGGGAATCGAGGCTAACCTGGAGAAGATTCAGGCTATCCGAGATATACAAGTGCCCAGAACTATAAAAAAGGTGCAAAGCTTGAATGGAAAGGTGGTCGCGCCGAGCCGATTCATATCCAGGGCCATAGATAAGTGTATTCCTTTCTTTGATGTCATAAAGAAAGGAAAGAGGAATTTCAAATGGACGTCTGACTATGAGGAAGCATACCGAGCTCTTGTAAGGCATTTAGAAAGTCCCTCGGTATTGGCGAAACCAATAGAACACGAAATGTTGTACATATACTTGGCTGTATCCCAACACACTATCAGTACAGCCTTGGTTCACGAGGAAGACCGGGTTCAAAAGCCAGTTTCAATATTAGTAAACGCTTGACGGGGGTAGAAAGAAATTATCCAAAGATTGAAAAATTAGCTTATTGCTTAGTGATTGCATCACGAAAGCTTCGTCCGTACTTCCAGGCACACTCAGTCAGTGTTTACACTGATCAACCCTTGCGACAGATACTCCAACGACCGGAGACTTCCGGAAGGATGTTAAAGTGGAATATCGAATTAAGTCAATTCGATATTACCTACCTACCGCGAAGGGCCATACAAGGACAAGCATTAGCTGACTTCATTGCTGAATTTACTGTGTCAGACGAATCAAACGACCACAATGTCATACCTCCCGTTTGATGGAAGATGTACACCGATGGGGCATCTAATGATCGTTGTTCGGGGGTTGGCATAGTTCTTGTAACTCCTAGGAACCGTTCAGTTTGATACGCTTTGAAGCTCGAATTCACAGCAACGAATAACGAAGCCGAATATGAAGCGTTGATTACCGGCTTAAGACTTATCAAAGAACTGGGAGTAAAATCGATTGAAATCTTTAGCGACTCGCAGTTGGTGGTGTACCAAGTGCGAGGAGACTGCCAAGTAAGGGGGCAGAGACTTGCCCCATATTTGGTGAGCTGCTAGCGAATCTCGAGTATTATGATATTTCACATGTCCCGCGTGAGCAAAACAGAGCAGCCGATTCATTGGCAAAGTTCACAAGCACTGGCGATGCACAGCAAATGAGATTATTTCCTGTTGAGACCCTCTATGCTCCGAGAATAGATATGATGGAGATAGATTTCACATTCGAAACCGAAATCGAGAAGGAATCGTGGATGACCCCAATCAAGCAGTACTTGCTATTCGAGATCTTATCCGAAGAAAGAAGCGAAAGACGACAAGTCCTTCGTAAGGCTTCACGATATATAATACAGGATGGGGTATTGTATCGAAGGGGATTCTTGACCCACTTACTCCAGTGCATGGCTCACGATGAGATAAAACGAGTATTAAAGGAAGTCCATGAGGGAGAGTGCGGTGACCATACTGGAGGGCAGACATTAGCAAAGAAAATCCTCCGTTATGGATACTATTGGCCTACTGCGAATTAGGATGCTGCAAACCATGTGAGAAGATGCGATAAATGCCAGATATACGCAAAAATCCCGAGAGCTCCGTAGACGGAACTCGCGCAAATGGTTAGTCCCTGGCCATTCGCAATGTGGGGGATCGACCTAGTTGGTTCTTTACCCTTAGCCAAAGGTGGAGCAAAATATGCAATAGTTGCGGTCGACTACTTTACCGAATGGGCAGAAGCAGAGCCTCTGGCCACAATAACCACCAAGAAGGTCATTAATTTCGTCGTACGAAATATCATATGCCGTTTTGGCCTTCCACGGACCATCATTACGGACAATGGGACTCAATTCGAAAGCAAGGAGTTCAAAGAATTTTGTCAAAAACATGGCATTGAGAAGAAGTTTGCAGCGGTTGCTCAACCGAATGCCAACGAACAAGTGGAAGCCGTAAACAAGATAATCAAATCCATATTGAAAAAGCGTCTGGAAAAGGCTAGATGCAAGTGGGTGGATGAACTTCCTACGGCGCTTTGGGCCTACAAGACCACCCACAAGACCACGACTGGCCACACTCCATTCGCATTGACATATGGCACGGAAGCTGTCATGCCCGTGGAACTTGAAGTCCCATCACATCAGGTAACTTATTACGACCCCGAGTTGAACCAGAATCTTTTATTGGAATCGTTGGACTTCATTGACGAAAAACGCAAAGAAGCCAATTTGAGAGCGGCCGTATACAGACATAGGGTCGCTAAATATTATAACGAAAAGGTCCGACCGAGAATTTTTGGTGTGGGAGACCTCGTTTTTAAATGAGTTTTTTTGATCCCATCTCATATGAATCCCGCATGGGAAGGTCCATACATCATCGAACGAAAGCTTGGAGAAGGAACTTTCAAGTTAGCGACCGTCGATGGTGCGACACTCCCCCGAGCATGGAACAGCGAGCACTTGCGGCATTATTATACTTAGTCTATTTCTTTCATGTATTAGTTGCATTTGTTTCCAGTACGCTTTTATTTCTAGTTATTGGTATGTAGTAAGACAATTTAGCTTGCTTTCATTAATAAAGGCTTGAATCCATCTTTTCCATGAATTACTAATGTTTCTGCGTATGATGATCCTGTGAAGGCAAATGAAACTATATTATTCTGACTGGCGTACGAACACGTGCAGACACTCAAAATCTCCAAGTCTCCAGAGTGCGGACTGGAGTACTCTAAACCCCCGGAGCGTGAACTCGAGTATAAACAACTCAAATCTCCAAGTCCCCAGAGTGTGGACTGGAGTACTCTAAGTCCCCGGAGCGCGGACTCTAGTATAAGCCACTCAATTCTCCAAGTCCCCAGAGTGCGGACTGGAGTACTCTAAGTCCCCGGAGTGCGGACTCGAGTATAAATGACTTAAATCTCCAAGTCCCCAGAGTGCGGACTAGAGTACTCTAAGTCCCCGGAGTGCGGGCTCGAGTATAAACGACTTGAAACTCCAAGTCCCCAAAGTGCGGACTAGAGTACCCTAAGTCTCCGGAGTGCGGACTCGAGTATAAACGTATCAAATCTCCAAGTCCCCAAAGTGCGGACTGGAGTACTCTAAGTCCCCGATGTGTAGACTAAAAAATATTCTAAGTACTTGAAGCGTGGAAGGAAAGATGAACAACTCTCAAAGAATCTCCGAGCTATATGAAGGTAAACTGAGAAGTCCATGTTATTCACAACAGCTTGGATTTAAATCACAATCATACAAAAATTAAACGACAAGAGCCTTTTGAAAGACAGAAAAAGGACTAAGCTTTATTCAAAATAAGTTTCTACTACAAGTCCTCCAAAGTTCGGAGTCGAAAATTTATTTACAAAGACTACGGAAGTAGATGAAAATAATTACATAACTTAAACTAACTCTCGTTGCACGAGAGTAATGACCACTTCTTATGCTTCTTCGACTTCTTCACCTCCGTTGTCTTATCGGACGGCTCCTCTCATGTGAATTTACCCTTGGTTCTCTTCTTTGATGAAGGGGTAGCAACTGAAGAAGTACAGGGAACCTCCATGGGCTTGGACCCGCCAGGAAGGATAACCTTCAACGGCTTATTCAAAGGGTCGTCCAGGTCCACAACTCGAGGCTCGACCTTGATCTTGGCTGTTTTTCTCTTCTCCTCCTCAAGCCGCTCCTTTATACTCAGCTCAGATGTGTGTTCAGAGGCGCCTGTAATTTCTAATTCATAACTCCCATCGATGGAAGAAGAAGTCTCAGATTTTTCCTCCTCTAGCGCTCCAATCACCTGAGCATCTGGCCCGGGAGCCTCTCCTGCATGAGTGGCCTCACTTATCTTTCCCTCCACCTCCTTGGTGGAATCTCTCCTCGGAGTGGGCCCAGGATTAGAACGGCCTACGCAAAATCATGAAAAACAAGCATTAGAATACAATAGTCCTTCATAAAGAACGACGACTTTTGAAATCTTAAAGTGAAGGGTTATCTACCAGGTTTCGACAGACTCTCAGCCGTCAAGGGGGTCTCACCCTCCGGAATGGGAGACAGAATATGGACGCCAAGGCCGAGGTCCTCCGAATTATAGCCGATATGCTGCTCAAATGGATCGAGTATCGGCCGATCGGTCGATTGAGTAGGCACATGAGCTAGTGGCATGACCCCGGACGGACCGGTGATAACTTCTTTCCCTTTATTTGAGGGGGAGCCTTTGCCATAAATAGCTTTAGCTGCAGACAAGTCTGAAGGCTCATTTCCCTTGAGGAATTCTTTTATCAAGGCCCCCTCATCAATCTCTTCAGTACCATGCTCGGCCTTCCTGATTTCAAGGCCTCCTATGCCTCGACTAAAGATTCAAGATAACCCTCGCCCAGGAAAGTCAAGTCTCGATGCATGCGGACGGGGGCATTGAATTCAGCGATTAGCGGGTCAAACATGCTCTTGACCTCTTCCCTACCTTCTTCTCTAGCCGCCTCAAGACGGGAGTCGATGTCCGCAGACGCTATCTTCTTGCCCTCTTCACGGGCTTCACTCCTTATCGCCTCAACTTTGGAAAGCTCGACCTCAAGTTTTTCTTTTAAGAGTCGAGTAGTAACGATTTCGTCACAGTATCGTTGTGACTCTTCTTGGGCAGCCGTTTTCTCTTCTTTCTCTCTGCGGAGCTGCTCCTCAAGTTCCTTGACTCGGAGGCCAAATGCGTCCCTCTCTTTTTGGACTGAGTCCTTCTCTAGTGCTAAGGCCCCACAGCGTTGTACTGCCTCGTCGATCTCTTTTTTATGTGTCGATTCCAGATGAGTCACGGCTTCGGCAGTGTCTTGAGCGCTCTGCCGGGCGGTCTCAAGTTGAGATCTATAAGTTTCGATCTCTTCGTCCTGAGCTTTAATGATATCTTTGTCGTGGATAGCCTCAAGCTTCAAGCGGTCGATCTCGTGTTGGCGGTCCATGGAGACTTCAGAAAGTTTTTCAGCCAAATGAACAAACGCATCATGTTGAACATAGACGTCGTTGATACAGGCGATGGCGCTCTGCTTGACATGTCCAAGAATAGGATGAATCGCTGGAAGGAATTTTAGGCCATCAAAGCAGATTTTTGGAAATTTATCTTTAAGCTCGGCCAACCTCTCCGATACGGTTGGATCTGTTGCAGGAGCAGGAGGAGACAACTTTGAAAGTTCGGCTCTCTTGTGAGGATCTCGAGACTGTCGAGTGGAAGAGGAATCGGAGTGTTGGTCCCGGGGGACATCAGATTGCAACCTCTTATGGCCACACTTATCTTTGCTTTGATGCGGGTGAGAAGAGGTATCCTGGTGGTATTTCGGCCGATAGTAAGTTTTCTTCCGAGATGACGAGTCCCGGGAATGATAATCTCTATCGCCGTCATCATCCCTGTCTCGACGTCTTCCGAAGCCCGAGTCCCATCCATGTTGATAAAAGATAGACGAACCACGAAGGCGATCAAATCCATGTGAACAACCCATGTCACCTGCACAGAATTTAAACAACAACGAATTAGCAAAGAGTAGCGTGACAACGAAAATCTAAGTGCAAATTGAAGTGTAAGTGTTTGTGCGTGTCCTAGTGTTTTCCCCCGACGGACCATTTTCTTTACTGATGGGAGTTTTTTCTCCCTGACTTTGGGTTAGAGTGCCCGCATCGCCTCTGATGGGTGAGGGAAGTTTAAATGCTTCCGGGTTGTCAAAGTCATAATTGGGCAGACCATCGGGAATGGAGAGGTTCGAGAGGCCCTTTAAAGAACTTTCTATGTGCTGTGAAGAAGCCTCTTTCTCCGTTGGAATGAGCGTAACTTTTGGAGTTCCGCCAACCTTCTCCTTCCTAATCTTGTACGTCAATCCCTTTTTCCTCTTCGAAGGGGAAGATGACGTTTCGATGTCGTACACTTCGACTATGGGATCCTGAGTGGGACCCAAGTTCTCACCTTGTGTCTCGGGTGTTTCATCCCCTTTAATTTCCCCCTCTTCTGGTGCGACAGGAGTATGACATGCTAACGACTCGGCTAATCTTTTCCCTTTGCCAGAGGCAGGCCTGGGTACGGTAGCGCCTTGAGGAAGGCTTATCTGACGACCTGCTGCTAACAGCCCAAACCTTGTAAGCGACTCATTCGAAATGAGCATCCGGATGTCCCTTTCTTCGGCAGGAAGGGCTTGAATAGCCTCGACAGCCTCAGAGTATCCGCAACCATCAGGACGCGGGTTGATACCTGAAAAGATGAATCAAGAGTTAGAAAAGGCATAGGCCCGACCAAGCACAAACATCGATCCACAGAAAATACTTACTTCCTTCAACCCATCTCCTCGCGAAACCAGAAGGGCAGCGCACATAGAACCATTCCTGTTTGTTCAAGGCAAATTTGCTCCACGCCTTGGTTAAATTCTGGCATTTGTGGTGCGGCTCGAGGAACACAAAAGAGGGGCTATATTTTCGCTCCTTGATCATATATATATCTAATGTCGCCCGGAGTTGGGGGCATAGAGAGGACGGTCATGAAGAGGATGAAGGTACCATAGATAAATGCGTGGTCATTCGGGTGCAGTTGCGATGGGGAAATGTCAATGTATTGCAGCACATCCCGAAGAAATAAATTGAACGGTGGCACCTGCCAACCCAGCACATGAACTTATTATACGCCGTGTATCTAACCGGGGGCAAGTGTGGACGATTGTGCCCCGATGGAACCAGCACGTCGTCGAAAGGGATTCCATGGATAGAGCATATTCGCTGGAGCGCAACTTCATTGACCTTTGAAGCCTGAGAATTGACGGGATTGTCCAAGAAAATTGCTGCCTCTAAAGCGTCGGGAGCTAAGTTATGTGCAGGGGAGGTTGATGGATTTGAAATATCTGCGACTTCTTGTCGGGAGGACGGTCTCGATCTATCTGAAATCGTGGCTGAGCTAGACCTCTTAGACATTTCCAATAAATATTGAGTTTGGCAGAGCACCTATTTGAACTATACTTGAAAAATGATCGACGTTAGACTTAACAACGTAAATATTACCCCCGTGTGGTGTGTGAACTAGTGCGATCATTCATGTGTAGGTGCTGAGAAATTATAAGTCACAAAATTATTGATATAAAGTTGAACTTTGGACTGTCATTCTCAAAGACCGTCATCGCTGACCGTCTCCGAAAGCCAGCCTGGCAATGTTTTCAATTTTGGACTCGGACATCGACATTGTATGTCAAAATCTTTTATCTGTTTTTATCGACTTCAGATCAGGCTTATGAGTAATTGGAACTAGGAAGTTATCAGTTCAGATCAGTTCGATATGCTAGTATGCTGGGGTCCTTGTCCTTGTTTTGTTATATCACTAGGCAGGGTGAATAAGTGTTTGGCCTAAGTATTGGTTCGGCTAAATATGGTTCGACATTCATGATTGGTCGGCCTAAGTATTGTTCGGCCTAAATATGGTTCGGCGTTCATATCGCTCAGTCAAAAAATTGTTCGGCTTAGGTCACGTTCGGTAAAGAAATTGTTCGGCCTAGGTCACGTCCGGCCAAGACATTGTTCGGCCTAAGTATCGTTCGGCCAAAGCATTGTTCGACCTAAGTGTCGTTCGGTCTAAGTATCGTCCAGCCTAAATCCTATTTGGCCAAAATAACGTTCGGCATCCTACCTAACTCATACTTCTTTCCTATCCTTCCATTCCACCATCCGGCATGTGGCGAATCCTGCCGAACCCAAGTTACGCCGAGCCTCAACGCTCGGCACTCCGTCCCTAACAACGGCTTCATTTTTCTTTCCTTCCTCCATCCATACCGAACAATGAGGTCGAATCGTTCGGCGAGTCATGCCAAATCATACTGTTCGGCATTCTAGCCAGCTCCTGCTTCTCCATTATTTTTTCCCTCTAATCTCGTTCGGCACGAGAGAACTATGCCGAACCACAGTAAATTTCCCAACAACTCCCTCATGTGCTCATCTCTGGCCACCTCTCCTTTCCTCCATGTTTTTTAGCCCTAAAAATATCTTAATCGAAGTTCGACTCTTTCATCCACGCGACCCCTATCGGCTATGGTTCTATTTTACGAACTTAAGTTTGAAAATTTTTAGTCAAGGAATGGATTTAGATAGAGGAATCGATACCTAGTTAGTAGATCGAGACTTGGGAAGGATTATTAAGTCTTTGGAGTTTGTTGACAAGCGTGGTTCACGAGTATGAAGTGGCAGAAGTGAAAGGGAAGAAGAGAATAAGACGGAGAATGCCAGGTTTTAAAGAGAAGAAGGGAAGTCGAAGAGATTCTGACCGGTGGAACCGGTCAAGGTGATATCGTTCGACATTGGCTATATTGGTTCGTTCGGCATCCCGGGTGCTCGTCTTCAGCAAGTTGTTCGGCATTCGCATTACGTTCGGCACACACCACCTTACCTGGTGTTCGCAATAAAACGCCTTCGAAGAAAGTAAACCAGGGATCGAAGAGGAGCACAAAGGACATGTAATTCAAAGTGCATCACGTTCGGTCACGCGATACACTTTGGAAGGCAAGTGTTTCCTGGAGATTTGACCAGGCAACTAAGTACTCAGCATTAGCACACTGGTCGGCAATTTATGGATCGTTCGACATTCTGAACGTTCAGCACAAATGTTACAAATAGCACTCGTGAGTACTCGGCACTGGGAAGTGTTCGGCAGTCAGGGTCGTTCGGCATTTGGGAGCGCTCGGCATCCAAGAGCACTCGGCATTAGAAGAACGCTCGGCATGAAGGAACGCTCGAAATGAAAGAGCGCTCGGCGTCCATGAGCGTTCGGCATCCATGAACGTTCGACATCCATAAACGTTCGGCATACCAAGGGCATTCAGCATACGAGGTACGTTCGACATGCCAAGGACGTTCAGCAAACGAGGTACGTTCGGCATGCCAAGGACGTTCAACATACGAGGTACGTTTGGCATACCAAGGGCGTTCGGCATATGAGGTACGTTCGACATCCATGAACATTCGGCATTCCTGGACTGTTCGACATTCCATCCTCGTTCGGCATTTTCCTCGTTTGACATCGATTCTCATTCGGCCTGCACACCTCGCTCCACACATCGTATCGTTCGGCATGAAGATAATGGCTCGGCATTTGGCCGTTCGGCATATTAGGGTTGGCACACAGAGCCTGCTCCATTTGGGCCGAGGTGTTCAGCTGTCAGGCCCACCAGGGAAGTCCAACCCACCTTTGTCTATAAATAGAGAGGCAAGGGCATAGTGAAGGGGATCGGTTTTTTCGAGAACACTGGGGAAACTCTGCCGTATTCAACACTCATTAAAGACTTAATCTTTTACTTTGCAATTGTATTCAAGTAATTGGAAACGGATTGTATCTGTAATCAGCTATCAAGGAAAGCAATAGAAATCAACTTCAAAGTGGATGTTGGCAATCATGCCGGACCACTATAAATTTGAAGTTCTTGTTCTTTGCTTTTAAATTTACGTACTGTCTTCAGTTTTAATTTGCTATCTTCATTAATCTCTCTACGCAATCTTCCTCAAGGGTGTTAATGGCCAATTTTGGTGCCAACACTTCGATATTGTCTCTCTGAAGACATAATCTATTACGCCCCTCAAACCCTAGAGCGATTAGGGTTTGCGGCGATTTCAATCAGAAAGCACTTATGTGAATATTCATGAGAAATTGAGTTAGATCTGAGATCCAGATGAAATACTAATCAATTGTCATCTGATGATGACAATTGATTAGAGATTCAGCAGCAGCTTCCCTCAGATTCAGCAACCATGGCTTTCGATTGCATGAGAAAGAATAAAGTTGACGCCTTTGTAGCTTGACTGCTCTCTCTGATATGCAAGTGACTACATAGTTGCTTCAGTGGCTTTGACTAATGAGTTGAGGCTTGCTCGAAAAACAAGCATGGTTGTTCATATTCTTCTGGCATGTGAATTGTCATAAGTGTTTCTAACCTTCAGTCTTTCTCTGAATCGATTGAAATTATTTCTTGAGAGAGGCTTTGTTAATATATTGGTTGTCTGGTAAGTAGAAGGTACGTGATTTACATGTAGTTTTCCTCTTGCTACTTGTTCACGAACAAAATAAATGTCCAGTTCTACATATTCTGTTCTTGAATGTTGTATTGGATTGGCTGTAAGATGCACTGCACTCTGATTATCGATCACACAAAATGGTTGCCTTTTTTTCAGTTTTAACTTGTAACTCTCCAAGTAGTGATTCAATCCGCATGACCTCTGCTATAGCATTTGCTACGCTTCTAAACTCGGCTTCAGCAATTTATCTTGATACAGTAGATTGTTTTTTTGAGCACCATGATATTGGATTGTTACCTAAGTATATACAGTATCCAGTTGTGGATTTTCTGTCATCTGGGTCATTAGCCCAATTAGCATCTGCATATCCATTGATGCTAATTGACTTGCTTGCATCTAGTATTAACCCATAATTGAGTGTTCCTTTAAGGTATCTTAATATCCTCTTAACTGCTTTCCCGTGGATATCTGTTGGGTTCTGCGTAAGTTCTGCATAAACTTACTTACTTTATTCACACTGTATGCAATGTCTGGTCTAGTAATAGTAGCATATTGAAGTGCTCCAACTATACTTCTATATTGCCCGTCATAAAGTAATGCTTCTCCTTTGTACTTGGATAGCTGCAAATTACTAACCATAGGTGTTGAAATAGAATTAGCTTCATGCATTTTTGCTTTGTGTAGAATCTCTATTATGTATTTCCTTTGACTTAAGTGGATTCTTGCATTTATAGGTCTTTTGACTTCTATTCCCAGAAAATAAGTTAAATTTCCAAGATCTTTAATGCTAACTCTAGATTGAGACGCTTTATTAGATTGTTAATCTCCTACTCACTGTTACCTGTAATAATAAAGTCATCAACATATATTAGTACAAATATTGTTATGTCTTTACTAAATTTTGTAAATAAGGAGCTATTAGACTTGGTTAAATTATAACCAAGTTTGGTAATTGTTTCTTTTAATTTCTCAAACCACTCTCTTGGTGCTTGCTTCAAGCCATAAATTGCTTTGTGTAATTTGCACACATAATTTTCATTTCCACTCTGTTTAAAGCCTTAGGGCTGCTCCATGTACACCTGTTTCTGCAAAATACCATTCAAAAAGGCATTATTTACATCAAGTTGTCTAATGGTCCAATTTCTATGTAAGGCTACAGTAATAACAATTCTTATAGTAGCAGGTTTCACAACAAGTGAAAATGTTTCAGTGAAATCAAAATCACTATGTTGTGAATAACCCTTAGCTACCAATCTTGCCTTGTACTTAGAAATTGTACCATCAGCATTCCTTTTTCACTTGTAGTCCATTTACACCCAACTATATTTTTATCCTTTAGCTTAAGAACAAGATCCCATGTCATGTTCTTCATTAGTGCCTGATATTCTTCATCCATAGCATTTTTCCAATTTTTATTTTTTATGGCTTGATCATATGTAGTTGGCTCCTTAGCATTTAGGAAAGTATGATAAACTTTTGGCTTAAAAATACCACTCTTGGATCTGGTTATCATATGATGACTTGGTCTGCCAGTATTTTGCTTTTGCTGTTGAGTAGATCTTTCACTTTCAGATTGAATGTTTGATTCTGTGCTCTGCATACTGCTTTGAATATGATGTGGAGTTAGTTGCTTAGTAGTTCTTTGTTGAGAATCTTGATCAGATGCACTAGTTGAACTTGTTTGATCATTTGCTAAATCAGACCCAATGATGGGATCTGTTCTTTGAGAATCTGAGCATACTGCTTCATGATTAATGTTGTCTTGAGTTGTCTTTGCTTCACCCTGAATTATCTCAACAGGTGGAATGGATACAGAAGATATAGATTCTTTTGCATTATACACTTTACTATTTGCTTCTTTAAATGGAAAAATTGTTTCATTGAATACTACATGTCTAGAGATGAATATTCTTCCATTACTGTCTAGACATTTATAACCCTTTTTATTATTGGCATATATCCTATAAAAGTACAGGGAGATGATCTAAAATCTAACTTATGATTATTATAAGGTCTAATGTATGGATAACATAGACAACCAAATACTTTGAGACATGATATTACGGACTAGTGTTTGTTAATATTTCTAAAGGACTTTTTAATTTTAGAGCCTTTGAGGGTAGTCTATTAATCAAATAGACTGCTGTAGCAAAGGCACCTGGCCAAAATTTCTTTGGCATGGATGCTTGTGCTAGAAGAGTAAGACCAGTTTCAACAATCTGTTTATGTCTTCTTTCAACTAGCACATTTTATTCTGAAGTGTATGGACATGTTGTTCTATGATTGATTCCTCTTTTCTGAAAACATTCCTTTAATGGCAGATATTCAGTTCCACCATCAGTTTGCATGATTTTAACTCTGCAGTTTGTTTGATTCTCTACTTGTGCTATAAAATGCACTACTGCATTGTGAGTTTCATTCTTTGATTTCAGAAAATATATCCACACATATCTAGAAAATGCATCCACAAAAGATATATAGTATTTATATCCATAATCAGTATGAATAGGGGTAGGTCCCCATAAGTCAGTAGCAACTAATTTGAGCGGTTTACTATAACAAGTTTCGGAATCTGAGAAGGGCAATTTATGACTCTTACCCATTTGACAATAGGTACAGATGTATGGTAATGATATGTCATTAAAAGAAATACTATTTTTATTCATTACATTCTTGACAATGTGGGCATTTGGGTGCCTAACTTTACAACGCCATTTGTCAAATATCTCATTTATTTCTTGCTGTTTGAATTCAGAGTTATTACACCACTTCCTTTTAATGACTGAGTTTCTTAAGTTATCCACTTTGAACTTGTACAGTCCTTTACACTGTTTACCCTGCAAAAGTACTTTCTTAGTTGGAATGTCCCTAACTAAGCAGTTATGTGGATAAAACTCAAAATATACACTGTTATCTCTTGCAAATTGTGACATACTTAGTAAGTTTTTCTTAATATGTGGGACTCTTAACAGATTGTTCAAGTATAATTGCTTTCTTCCCATGATATATGACTTACCAGTGTGTGTAATTGCAATAGATTTTCCATTACCCATGAAAATAGAATTCATACCTCTGTATTCCTTGCTTCCAAGATTTAAATTGCTCAAGTTATTTGTAATGTGATTAGTTGCACCCGAGTCACGATACCAATCTTCATCTTGAATGTGATCTGACCTTGTGCTTCAGTTTGAGAATTCTTCATCTCTGATTGGTTGATTGATTCAGGCTGCATATGTACCATATTTGCACTGTAGTTTGCATTTCTTTGTGTGTTTTGTCCTTGTCCTGGAACATAATTGAGATTTAACCTGAAGTAACACTTTGCTGCTGTATGACCAATTTTCTCACATATTCGGCATTTTGGCCCGTTGCTATTATTCCATTTGCCTCTTCCCTTTGATCTATTAGAATGACTACCTCTTTGAGTAAATTGTTCACCTCTATTATTGTTTTGAGTTTTGCCTTTGTGATTGACTGCAAAGTTGATAGATATATCTGATTCTTGAGGCTTCTTAATGTCAATTCTTACTTCATGTGATAGTAGAATAGAATGAACATCTTCAGTAGATGGCAGATTTCTCTGAGATGTTAGAACTGCTACTACTGCTTCATATTCTTCACTGAGTCCATTGAGTATTGTCATAATCTATTTTGAATCTGATACCTTTTGATTTGCAGCCTCTAATGCATCACAGATTGACTTGATTTTGAACAGATACTCTCTCATATTATGACTTTCCTTTTTAATATTTTGAAGTTGTCTTTTTTAGAACAACACCTTTGTTGTTGACTGAGAGTTAAACACTCTTTCTATTGTAGACCATATCTCCTAGGCTGTTTTGCAGCCTATTACACGAGTAAGAAGATTTGCATTTATAGATGACAATAGCCATGAACATGTTGACCTGTCTTGTCTGTGATGATTGACATATTCTTCATTACTGATCATTTTGTTTTTTTGATCAGCAATGAACATTATGTATTCTTCAAGACCATATCCTTGAAGAGCTGTTTCAGCCTGTAGTTTCCACATAATATAATTATCCTCACTGAGATGAACTGTGACAAGTTGACTTTGAGGGCTGATAGTGGTTTTGAGCAATTTCTCAACGTTTGATGCAGTGTGTTGCAGATCATTGCCATTAGTGGGTGTTGTAGAGTTTGCTTCATCCCCATGATGATCTTGAGATCTCAGAAACAAGAGTTGCGAGAAAAACAAAGTAAGAGACAGTAAATCTTTAATCAGAAATGCAAAATCAAGATTTGGTCGAGATCCTCTCAGGTAAGTTGCAACTAGAAAAGAAAATCAAATGATGATGATGATCTAATGATTTCTTTCGCTTAGGATGGCACTTTCCTTGATTTCAATTGATTGATGCCTTTAACTTCTTGATTCTATTTTTTTCTTCTGAATTGTGGTTGCTGTTTCTTCTTGACTCAATGAAAATTCCTTTTGCAGCCAGAACTTTAAAAGGACTGGCAATGCAGATATGGTTGTCATGAGTTTTCTTCTCAGATGATGATATTTGATCTGATGAGAAGAAAAATATGAAACTCAAATGATGATTCTGATTGATTTTCTAATGGGTTTCCTTTTTCTATAGGATCTTTTAGTGCTGTTAAGCACTATGCTCCGATACCATATGAGAATTTGAGTGATGAATATGAAAATTGAATATTGTATTTCTAAATGATGATTATACAGAGAGTTTTTTTCTTGCAAGAATGATAATGTGACATCACACATTTTGTTACAGCTGATATTACAATATATATAATTGTTATGATGGGCCTTTTGGGCCAGAATGATACAAGTCCATATTTGCTTTAATAATGAGGGAATAGATACTAAGCGTCAGATCTTTGATCAACGGCTTCAGATTTTTTTCTCACTCCCTTATGCTTCGATACTGTCTCTCGGAAGACATAATCTTATATTAATAAAAGATAAATTCATGTGATTTGATGTTGTTGCTTACTTAATAAATCATGAACTTATTTCCAATAATGTTGTATTGATTACAAATCAAAATATGCATGACACGGAGTCGTTTAGATCCTGCCCTTTTATCAACAGATGTTGTCAATTGGAGATAATTTATTTTAGTTTTTCTACAAAGGCATTTGGAAATGTTATCGCCAGGTTTTAAAAAACATTATATCTAGGTATTTGCAAACGTTAGAGCTTTTCACTTGACTAAAGAAAAAACTTACTGTACAACAAAAAGAAAAAAACGGTAACTTCTGAACAATTTAAGGTATCATACATAATTTATATGGACTATTCATTTTTTTTCTGTAAACATAGATGCGGTACATTTTCACATGGACTTTCAAACATTACATTAACTGAAAATGCGACATAAGATGATTTTTTAAAATCTAAGATGAAATTTTTTGTGTAGACATACCATTGTGAATGGTTAATGTACCACACAAATGTTAAGTGTTTCTCCTTAATCCATTTTACAAAAATGTAATTATATTAAATTTTAAACTAAAACCTAAAAGTAACTTATGTATAGCGTCTAACTTTCTATAATGTTGGTATATCTAATGTAGTAGATTATGTTAAAAGCGCATGTGTGTCGATGGCAAAGAGGGCTGTAAATCATTTGACATTGACCAAAATAAAGAGTAATATAATTTTTGTTATTAAATTACTGAATGTTACATAAGAGGTTTAGCTCAAGATTTTTCAAATGAGATTTAAATCGAAAATCGCAAGTTTAAATTTTAGATCGAAACGATATTTAAACCGTAAATCATAAATTCAAAATATCCATATTTAAAGGTTTGTATCAACTTTGATGTTAATTTTGATGTTTAAACTTCTACAATTAAATTTAAAACTTAATTTTATCCTATTTCCATTTTTATTTTGTTTTAGAAACTTTATAATAGGAACTATGAATTTAAATAAGCATATTGAATATGTTAGTATGGCTAGATGTGTTTTTGATTGTGGTTTTCACTAAGTTTGAATCGGAATGTAAATTGAATCGTATAGAGAGGGATCTGATTTGAATCGGAATTTAAATCAAAGGATTTTAAGATTTTCGACAACATTGGTTTAGCTTATGTGCTTCTTCTGTAATGGTTTTAACATTACCATTTATTGTTACGAACTTCTTATAATACTATGATTTGTGCCCCTTTTTCAAATGAAATCTTTTCAATTATGATTTGATTCACCGAAAGTGATTTAGAACTCAAGTTAAAATTAATGTTGAAAAAATACTATACGGTTGCATCAAAATTAATTTTATAAATAAAAAATACTACGCAAATAAAGAAAAAAGGTTTCTTTTACATATTTAAATCTTATCTAATAACCTAGATAAAAAAATTATTAAATTATGAATACTTTGAATCTATGCTTCATGATTTAATCCATTTTCAATTTAATGTTTGAAATTTTCGATTTATAATGAATGATTTATCCCATTTTGAAAATGTTGACGCCATTGTTGACGTTTAAAACATCAGCCCTGCTATTCTTCTTCAACATAAAATTGCATTAGTTTCGCATGAAATTGTGTATATCAACTTAGAATTTTACTATTTTCATATTGCAGTGAGTAATAAAATGACTTTGATTTATGTGCAATAAAAAGCTATTAAAATGGTAGATTTTTAGGGAAATAATGCTAATCAAATATTAGGCTGGCACGCCTTCTCCGTATTCAATTATCTGACCATCTTATTTACAGGCTATGACGCTGTCAATAATCTTTTCTAGAAAGCATCTTGTAAAATCAAGCCCCGCCATTTTCATATCTTTGGATTTGTAGTCTGGTGTAAATGTGATGTCCTTCAAAATTATAGTGATGTTGGCTATGAGTTATTAGCTTTATTGCGTTCATAATGCATAAGATTAGATAAGGGTTATGTTGTAAAAAGTTCCATTATGTTGTCCAGTGGGCTTTGATAATTCATTGTTCTATGTTTCATTACTTACTAAACATACATATATGAAAGTTTAGACAGTTATTTTATTAGTTAGATTTTTGTACATAAAATTAAATACTGCATTCTGATAATACAAGTATGTCACAAAAGTTAAATACTGCATTCTGATAATACAAGTATGTGGATATTTCGATAAAGCGGTATAATTTCGTAAGTTTTTATTACTAAATAAGTAATGGAAGTTGTAAAACATTTTTCCCATTGTTGTTTACTAACATGCAATAGTTATTTTATTGCCCATGTGAGCTTGCTCAATGCATATGAATCAACCTTCTATTACCATATATATTCACCAAACTCTATAATGACAATAATAATTTGATATTCAATACTATCAACAATTCGACGATAACAAAAGACAATTTCATAACAATATAAATACCGAACAAATCGTTTGCGAAGCATGGGTTCACACTAGTACTTTCATATAGTTGACAAACAAAGCTTGGTTCTCTAGGTGTGTCTGTGTATGTGTATGTACACGCATGCACGCACACATACACATGTGCGTGCCCGCAAGCTTTGGCCAACCTTTTTTAACATTTCCCCCTACATATCTTTGACTTCTAGGCCTGTTATTGGCAAGATTGGTTTAAATGGAAAATAAAGCAACAAAATTCAGAATATTTCTGCATTAAGAGTAGCATTATATTCTTCCAAAAATGCTCTATTTTGTTTTCTAATTTCTAGATTCGTAAAATACTTCCCTATACTACACTATCATGTATTTGTCCTAAGTTTGGACCACAGGAAGAAAAGTATAGTGCAACTTTAACAATGGATGTTGCACCTTGTTGTAATACTGAGCCATTGTCCCGTGTTTTATAAGATACTTAAACTGTTTTCTTATTACTATTTACTAGTGTGCAATCCGTGTGATGCATGTAATAATTTTGTTAAAAAATAGTGTTTACGTTTTAATTATTTATAAAATTATATCTTATTATACAATATACGATAAAATTTATTATGATATATTAATCATAACTAAAATAACTTACGAAACTCAAATATAATGGACATTAAATCAAAAAATTTACAAATTAAAATTGTTAATACTATATATA
Source organism: Allium cepa (assembly GCA_030765085.1). Taxonomy (NCBI): domain Eukaryota; kingdom Viridiplantae; phylum Streptophyta; class Magnoliopsida; order Asparagales; family Amaryllidaceae; genus Allium; species Allium cepa. Next base: position 808,106,705 of record CM060938.1, read on the forward strand.
TGTAAATAGCATATCACATGTATTTTTTATATGTATGAGTGAATAAGTAACTTCACCATTTTGTTAATATGATTGTTATATATATTATTAAATTGTTATCTTTTTTAAGGATTTACATATGGATTAATGAATATTAAATAATTGAATTTATTTAAATAATTTTGAATTAATGATCAGCATAACTAATTAAATATAAGAAGACGGATGTAAAAAAGTTGAAGAAAATTGAGAAGTTTTTTATATAGATTTTGTAACAGAGAAGAACATAGATCTTATGGTTAGCTTATATATCTGTGATTTTTTTCTTCAAATTAGGCATTTGAAATTTTAATTATCGTTAAGTTGTCATTTTAAAACAATTTTATCCTTATAGTTAACAGTAGATTTCATGTTCTTTTAGGAGGGTTATACTTTAAATTTTGATAATTGCAAAATAATGGTATATAGCATTTAGTTGAGTTATAAGTTGGTTATGGTTTGATAACACGTAGAAAATGAGAATGCTTATATAATCTAATTTTTATCGGTGTAGCCAATGCGTGGACATTTTAATGTTGTAAAATCTAAATTTATTTTTTAAAGTTTGTCAAAATAAAATTATGTTATGTATATGTATGATAACTTTTTTAAGATAAATTAACTAGAAATTAAAAAAAACTATTCTTTATGTATATACATTTTATGTTGTATGATTTAATATCTTTATACATCTGAATAAAGAAGAAATAATTTAATCATTTTTCTTGCATATACATGAATATTGTATATAATAGATAATTAGTAAATATTAGTTGATCATATTTATTTAAAGGATAATTTTTTTATTTAGGACAAATTCTCGAACTAATTACAAAAATAGGCTAAGTTCGAAACATTTTACAAAAATATGCCACTTTCTACCACGTAAGCTTACACGTGTACCGATGGCATTTGAAATACAACAGGTACACGTATTATTTCTAAAATATACTGATGACATTTGGGATGCTGTAACGACCCGTAATTTTCGATAATTCAAAATATTTAATTTAATAAGATGGTGTTAATATTCAAAGAAATATAAAGATTTGATTTATTAATAAGAGAAATAACTAGAATGAAATGTAATAATGTTAATGTAAGTTAATGGATAACTACTTTGATGCAGTTTCAATTAATTGAAATGATTGTAAACATAAAATTTAGTAATAAAGTGTAAATAAGGAAATAAACCAAATGTTGTACTAATTGGTGAAATAATGTGTAATTAATTGTAATTGGATAAAATTAGTGTTATGTAAGTGGTTATAACATTTGTTTGTAGATAATAAACTTATAACTGTGATTAAATTAAGTAAAATGTGGCAATTGTTATTTGTTAATATTTATTTAATCTATTGAATTTAATTGAAAATCAATTGCAATTAACCTATTTAAATATTGCAATCAATGTGGAATAAGATGATGATTGTAGAATATTGATGAAACAAATGGTAAACCAATGTTAACTATGTCCATAAAGTAACGATTGATTGAATTAAAAGGTTGAAATCAAAATAAACTAATTTATTGGGATTTAAATTATAATGAATGAATTTATTGCAATTGAAATTGGAACGTCGTAATTAGTGCAATATTAATAATTGAATTGACATGGAAAGTTTATTTTTAAAGTTTTTAAATTACTAGTTAACCAAAAATGATAAAATTTGTTAGTTATAAAATTTGAATTTGAAAAGTGAAAAGTTTAATAATAATTTTTTTAATTAATGTGAAAATAGTCATTGGCCACTATCTCGGATTTCAACGAACCCGTTTCATCGGATCCGTAATGGTGAATTATTGCAGGATTTCAAGTTTCGTGGCGATCACACTTGTCGTTTGATCGTACGGACTCAATTTAATGAAATCAATTTGAAACAAGCTGATTTTAAAAGCTAACTTCTTCAGACAATGGAATTAGGACTTAAACCTGTTCCATTAAGTTTAAAACTATCGAAAACATATATTTTGATATATGGGATGACCTGCTTTCGTTCTGAAAGCAGAACGGGCTTTTCGGATCGTTATTGTCGTTTCGAACTAATTCGATATGCTATTCTTTCTTATCTGGCATTGTCCATATAAATAGTCTTTTTTCCAAACCCTAGCAGTTATTTTCTTATTTCTGTACGTACTGAAATTTCTACCGTTCCTCTCTTCTCAACGGCTGAAAACCTAAATCCCCAAATCCCAATTCAAATCAAAATCAATTTCAAAAATTCAAACTCCTCGAAACCATGACATATTATATACCATTTCAAAGTCTCGACGAGCGTAATCCATTGGTGTAATTCATTTTTACAATCGAATCACTATTTGTCCTTAAATCAGTGATTTATTTTCAGCCTTTCATTTGTGGTGGTTGAGATTCAACGGCGGATCTGCGATTATAGGACGATCGGGCAGCGCCATTGGGCAGAGGGAGTCAAGCAGGTCTTATTGGTGGCCTTTTTTGTTTTAGGGAGGCCAAGAATCACCTAGATCTGGCAGTTAACATTGGCGGCGGCGGAGCATCTAAGGGTGATCGGAGTAGCCGCGGTGGTGGCCAGAGGGGCGGTGTGGAGAGGCTAGTGCAGTGGTAGCCTCTGATCTAGGTGCAAGGCGACATAGGCGACGACAAAATTGGCCTAGGGTTGGCGACGGTTGGTCTATAGGGCTTCGAACAGGATGTTGTTGCGATGATTTGAGTATGGATGAAAGTGACATGTAGGGGTTAGTGACGTGTTACATTCTGTTTTATTTAATTTTTGAATTTCAAACTTCTAACGATCATATCTTTTGCATACGAGCTCGATTTCACGCGCGGTTTGCTCCATTGGGATCCTATCAAAATTCCAAATATTTTGGCATTGGTTTGGATGAATTTGGAGGTTGTTGAATATTGTGTCTTATTTTGATTTGAAATCAAAGGTGAGTGTTCTACAACTACTAAATTATCTTATGTTAGTTAAATTAAATTTATATTGTGTTTAGAAATTGATTGGTTGATGTTTGGTATATTTAAAAAGTCATTCCATTTAAATATGAATTTTATTGCATTTAATCGTCGTTTAATTTAATATTGAATTTAATTATCAAATGAATACCTATTGATGATAACCAGTTAATTGATGTTATTTATTGGTTGATTGAATGGTGGTTGTGATGCATGTTTGATTGTTGATATTGGATGACTGCATGTTATATTTCTATATTGTTACGACACTGCAAGTTCCCTATGGGTTATGGGTTGAAATGACATATACCCGAATGATCTAATTGATTAGGGAGAAATCATTATAGATTGAAATGATAGACTTGAGCGATTTCATGGATTTGAAGTAAAATTTGGGATTGTGGGTTTAAATGTATACCGTAAATTTTAGAATTATTACGGATTGAAATGATATTTCTTTGTATCACTTGACCATATGGTAGAAAATTATACACGGACAATGGATTGGTTTAATTAAACGATTTTAAACCCTCAAATTTTGAATTTAGTCAAACGATATTTTGAAGAAAATTTGATTTATATAAGCTGAATTATTCTTGAAAATACGAGTTTTAAATGTAAAAATTGGAAATTGGTTTAAATTGAATTTTAAAGTTGAATTTGAAGTGTAACTGAAATTTTTCAGAATTGAGTTATTCAAAACATTTGAAATTGTAACTTTGAATCTATAGAAATTGGAGTAGCTTAAATTGTTATTTCAAGATTTAAAATTAGGTTTTGATTTGAAATTTGGACATTGTCCAGATTTGTTGGAATGAAAGAAATAGTTAAAATTGATGTTAATTTCAAATTTATTATTTTAATATAAACTATTTGAAGATATATTATTTTAAAAATTCAAATTACTAAGAGCCTATTTCGTTTCATTTTGTATTTTGAGTTTTGCGTTTTCAACTTGTACTAAGAATTACCAAGAAATAAGAGAAGAAGATTTATAATTCTTAGCCATTGCGACGATCAACGGACAACGAAAAAGTTGGAATGTTCTTCCTGCTTTTATTATCTCTCGATACACGAAAAACAAAATAAATATGTTCTCTATTTTACATGTTAATTTTATTTTTCAAAATTGTTTGTTTTTCAACAATACATACGACGGAGTGCTTTTGTATAGACGAAAACACAAAACTAAAAACGACAAGCCAAATGGGGCCTAAGATTTTCAAACTATTAAACTATTCTAGACTAATTATCCTATTTTAAACCCTTTAAACTACTTAAAAATATATTAATCTACTTTAATCTACTTTCAACCAAATTTAAACTAATTTATTCTATTTTACACAATATTAATCTATTTTAATCTATTTTAAACTATTTTAATCTATTTAAACTATTTAAACTATTTTTTAAAACTATTAAATCTATTTCAATCTATTTTAAACCATTTGTAACGTTTTCGATTTTTAGTCCACGAAAATCGACATCAATACGTCCACTGTATCAACTGCCGAGCAATCGAAGGCCGGAAAACCGTACCGTTAGGTTTAAAGAAGAAGAAAAAGTAGAAGAAGATAGAACAGAACAGAACAGAAAGAAATAACAGAACAACAACAGAATCTCACAATTCGCAGCGGAACAACATATAATAAATAAATGAATAATCTTTAAACAAAGAACTATATCAGTTATTACATTTTATACATTACATTACATCATCATCAAAGTGTACAACATCAAACAACAACAAACAATGCAGCGGAAAAAGAAATACTATATACTAGTAATACGCCATGCCATCCAGCTTGCCTCCAGCAACTCCTGAATTCCAGAATATCCTGATAAACCTTACTCTTGACTGCCCGTGTGGAAATTGGTGGGCACCCAGAGTTTAGGAAGGAAAACAATAAACTCCGAGTCAGTCATGTGACTGGTGTGAGAACTCAAAACAGTTTATTTATTTTTAAAATCAAAATAGAAGAATATTTTTAAAGTCAATTCGCAATGCTTTTAAAAATGAGACTACCATAAGGCCTCCCGCACACACACACAATGCAAACACAGAATCGGAGGAGATTTCTCCTTATGATAGTCAAAGATGCTCGATACGCATTAAAAGAAACATTTGATATTATTACTAGTGCATAGTGTAGGCAAAATTAATTTCGAAAATAGAATATAAATCTTAGCCAACATACGACCATTATCGTATGCCTACTATAGCTATCATCCAAATAGTGGGGCGCCACCATAAGTGAATGATAGGTTCTACAACTAATACCGTACAAGATCGTATTGTTTCTTTGGATTTCCAATGAATGGTCGGGCCAAGGAACTTCCCATTGCACATGAGAATGCCTCTGGAAGGACGTCTCCGAGAACCAAACCGGATCTCTGCCAACACAAGGCCGGGTTACCCCTAACTGGGTAACTACTGACATGAATATGTCATCCCCCGATCGTAACCGATCTATCCGAGGATCCTCGATTTCCAACAACCACAAAATATGCAGCAACAACATAGGTTAAATATCTGGGCTCTATACCATGATACCACCTCTATCCAGAAGGAATGACATACACTAAAGGGGCGCTACCCCCTAATAACCTTGCTGCATCCTTCCTGTTTTGACCATTTCCGGGATGTGAGGTCCGACGAAGTCTCGTCCACAAAGCCACACTTTATACAAAAGCCATGCTTTAGGTCAACAAATGATCATAGAAATGATCACCAAGATAAAATAAATGATCAAATAAATGATCCTATCACAAAGGATCAAACAATGATCATTTCATAGCAACACTCAGCATACCACACTACCAAATTGGGAGTATATCACTAATAACCTTCAACTATATAACCTCAGAGCTCGTACGTCTCAGAGAAGGGTGTTAAGCTAAGAGAATAAATTCCCCGCCACCAACAGAAATATATTTGAAAGAAATCATCTTTATATCTCAATTTGTAATGTCAGACATACAATCCATACAAGTCTGTTTCGGGATCGAACAGAACCGAAGGCACTTACAAAGAAGTCCTTGCAATCCGGATATTCACTAATCACGACCGGACTTTCCGTCACTAAGGGTGATAAAACCTCTATATCGGAGATCAGCCGATGTAGAGTAACTCGACGGTAATCCTTCCGTTTTCACAAACATCCGGTCTTCAACACCGGTCATCAAATGCAATCCATAACGACGTATCACATACTCGGAATGGGTTATACGACCCCAAGGTCCTTTCCCGGCTAACCCAAATAGTGAGCGCTTATTCAAAAATAAGTGTGGCATTCAAATTCAAACAATCACAACAAATACCTATTTAAAGGTAAATATTGATAGTTGGATATTTAACTATCAATAGGCGTGTTCAACATCACCAAATCCAAATAATTTCCCAAATTATTTACTTTCCAAAATATCTTTACTATATATATAATTTTCCACACTTCAACCATTTGAAAACAAATTTTCAAATCACTTTTCCTTACGCGGAATTTCTTTCATTTCAACATGGTTCATTTAAACCAATTAAATAAATCCGTACCGATTTATTTTATATATTTACGTTCCAAATTCGTAAATTTATTCCCACACTTTAAAAATAAATCAACGTTTATTTTTAAACTAATTCCCCTTTCTTTTATAAATTCCTTAGTGAATTTATAATCCCAAAATATTTATGATATACGATTTTCAATCGATTTCAAATATTCACTTTCAATTTATCTTTACAAGGATAAATTCTAAAACGTTCATTTCACATTGGAAAAATATTTTCATACTTATTTAAAAAATAAGTACATCACAAATCCATTTATTTTCAATACTTAGAAAATATTCAATATACTTAAATCGAAAATTAAGTATATATTTCATTCTTTAAGAAATCATTCTCTTAAACACATTTGTTTGGGCCAAAACGAATGTTACGTAAAACATCGTTACGACGACCCAAAATCACTAGTATAGGGATTCAAAGTTTAAATAGATATATAATCCCAATGCTATACAAAACATTTCCTTTCGGAAACCATTTACTATAACAACAGTGTTATAGTCCACCATTTCCTTCTATTTCTCGAAAACGTCTATTTCAACAATGAATGTTGAAATCTATGTATTCGATACTTAATGCATTTTAAAACGTCTTTAAAATCATTAACTTCATTTCATAATATTCCTTCCCCAAAACATATCCATTTCATTTAATAATATATTCACTGTCCAAAATCGTGAATATAATTCCTTTCATATATTCCTATATCCAACTTATCAAATTCAATTGATTTCGGATTTATAAACAATGTTTATAAACTCCATTTATATTTTTATAAACTTCTATTTATAAAAATCCTTTTTATATCTCATTTTAAATGCCAAAATCCGATTTATAAGTTGATCACTTATAAATCTTATATTTTACAAAATCTATCCATTTTATATCTTCTATTTCATAAATTTTATAAATTTCAATTCACTTATGGAATCCATTTTTATTTCACTTTATTACTTATAAAAACTCGTTTTATAATTCCAGTATTTTTAATTTATAAATCTTTTATATAAACCGTTTATAATAATTCAAAATTCCCAATTAAACCATTTTATAAATTAATCACTATTTATTTCAAAAACCTTAATTTGGTTACATTTTACAAAAATTATAACTTTTATAACATTAAACTTATAACGTTACTTTATTTAAAATAAATCAATTCAAAATTTTAATAAAACGTATACTTTCAAAAATCACTTTAAAAATTCCTTTAAAACCAAAATCATTATTTTAAAACTTCAAAAATGGATCCGATGATGCAGCAGCACCAAATAGTAAATCACAACATCCAACTATCATATATCGATATGATAATCAACAAATATCAAAATATCTGTGAATAAATCAATACAGTTGAGGAATCCAGTTGGATCCCTCCAACCTGTTTCTCAGCATCCACAAACATTAGCACAATACCAATTCCGCTCCAGTACAGAATTATCGCGGTATATGGGATTTATAAAATATTATCCGCTTAATAGGCGGCGCAATAGGGTCTCATCCGCTATACAATGCGGGAAATCAACAACTGTAATATATACATATGCCAATATATATATATATATATTGCTATTATATATAATACCAATTTCACTGTTTATGAAATATTCGCGGTATATGTTTTTAATAAATAACATCCGCTTACTAACGGCGCATAATGTCTATTTTAACAATCAATAGATAACAAACATCATTTAACATACATTCAAGAATTTAAATCTAACTATTTATAATAAATATCGAAACCGATTCGATTGAGTGAGAAGTTCTCACCTTGATTTCAATTTCGTTTTAGCGATTTATTTCGAATAAAATTAAACGGACGTTTAATTTTACCCAAAATTCTCACTAACTCCAAATGACTCCAATCCAATTCCATAGCGTAGTGCTCGTCTATACGATTCCAACGCAACTGGTTTCGCGCGTTTTCGACCTCGTATGAAAAAGATATGATTTTCCAAAGTTTTACGAATTTATATAAACTAATTTACAACATTTATTTTCTATTTTAACCTACATGAAATCATAGCCCTTAGATCTCCATCCCCTGCATCATGACAGCACCTACCCTTCTTCCCTCTCACGTAAATTCTACAGGTAAACACGCACAAGAACCCACCAAAGGCCGCCTCCTAGGGTTCCATTTTGCGACCACTGCACCAACCTCCAGGACGATCAACTAACATCACGACGAAGCCCTTCATCTCCTCTATGCTCGGCATGAATAGGGTGGAGCTCAGCCCTGCCACCTCCTAGATTTGTGTGCATGAAACGTGGCCGTTTGTTCTTGATTTTCTGACAATCCACCGCATCGATTTAGATCACAACCGTTGATAATGTTGCTCTCGACGAGCTCTACAAGTTTCATGTTGGAAGATTCTTGAATTGGTTGATGGATTTGGAGGAAATGGAGGATGAATATAGGAAGATTTCGGCCATTCATAATAGGGGAGGCGGCGGCTGTAAGTTTTTGACCTAGGTTTTAATAATTTTGCAAAAATGAAGAGGGGGGGTTTTATAGAAAATTTTCCAATTTACTATTCACCCGGAATTTACGAGCTCCAAACGAAGCGTGTCGGTTGGTGTTTCTAAGGTTTACCCCGCATTCCGGACACAATGGAACGTGTTTCGAAAGCTAATTCAGTCATCTGTGTGAGTTATGGCAATAAACGTTCAATTTAAATTAAACCGATTTAAACTATTTTCTAGGCGTTTTAGCTTGCACCGGACAAACGATAAATCCGATTGACATGAAATTTGAAACCATACAATAATATCACATTACGGATCCGATGAAACTGGTTTCGTCGAAATCCGAGACTTTTTGAAAAATGGCTATTTTAACTCGCCAAATTAATATTAAAAACAATTTCGATGCGTTTCGAGCTGCCACGATCAAACGATAACTCCGATTGCTACGAAAATTGAAATCAGGTAATAACAAACTATTACGGATCCAATGGAACTAGTTTCGTCCAATTCTGAGACCGTTCGAATTGGCTATTTTCACTAGTCGATTTAATATTAAAATATTCAATTTTCACAAATTAACTTTTAATTTGATTTTAAAAGTTCTAAAATATCGTTCTAACTTCAATATGATAAAATAAAATTTTACAAATCATTTTCAATCATATTTAACTCAATTTTCAATTATTTCTGTAATTTAACATATTAAATTATCGATTTAATTATTCAATTAAATCCAATTATTCGAATTAATATTTATTCGACTTATAATTTCACTTATTAATATTTAAAATCAATTAAATATTCAATTTTAAATTAATAAAAATCCTGGGTCGTTACACCATTTAAACTATCTTTAAAGTTTTTTTAAAGTATTTTAAACTATTTAAAACCATTTAAACTATTTTTAAAATATTTTAAACTATTTAAAACCATTTAAGCTATTTTGAACTATTTTAAACTATTTAAAACCATTTAAACTATTTTAAAGTATCTTCAACCCATTAAACAATTTAAAACCATTTTAAACTATTTTAAAACTACATAAACTATATTTTAAATTTCAGACGATGCAAGGTTGAATTAGTTATATGTAAATCCTTGATTTAAAAGCGAATCTGGATTAAATGATGTTATAATCTATGTTGGGATTTGAAATGATATTTTCTAGTGAAATAACATATTCTGAGTAAATATGATGATTTTGAAAAGAGGATTTGATTAACCAATTTTATCGATATGATTTCGAATGTGAATATGATTTTAAAAGTGATATGGTTTGAATTGAATATGATATTTTGATATCAATTATGAATCGGTTTCGGAAATTTAAAAGAACCATCCGGTGTGAAATAAGCGTTTGGTTGTTAAAAAGACCGGAATTGGATATTGTCATACTCTCTGCCAATATCGAAAACTACTAACAACTGTGTACATGATGGAGATTTCAGAATGAAGTAGGATGGTTTGGCGGACGATTCTGTATGAGGTACTTACGTAGCCCTGACTCCCGTGAGTCAGCTTGATGTGACTAAAACAGGAGCCATGCTAGGCTAAGTGAGGTTGCATCTCTGATCGGGCATGCTTCTTCAATACCATATTATGACTTTGTGAATTGATTGGTGCCATCCCTCGATTTTGATTATTAGACTTTATTCCGAGGTGGGCGGTAGTAGCTGCTATGCGTTACCACCGGTCCGGATTACCGTAAAACGGTAATATCTTACCCTAGACATTGCCTCGCGTGCCTTGTCACATGCCTTATCGCGCCTTCTACGAGTTTGATTTGTGTCGTACCTATGGAGTGCTCCCTGATAGCTCATCAATTTATGGTGGATTTTACAGTACTGTATAGACTACGCTATTATATGAAATGTGTTAAAAGGGGTATGGGTAACGTCTTAACGCTATTTTATTACTTTACTTTAAGACACTATTATAATAGTGTATTGTACTATGTATGTAGGTAGTTTAACAGATCCTTACGAGATGGAAATTCCGAACATCTTTTAAGTTATTGCATGCACGTTAGACATTGGATAGGAGATGTCAAAACCCGTAAACAACTCTGATGCCGTTACACTCATATTTATTTACTGTTGATTTAACTTACATAAGATCTTTTCGTTCTGACTCGAGTGTTTTGTCCTTTCATTACGCTTGGGTCATTATGAGCTTTTCGGTATATCGAAGACTGTTTTTTTGGAGGTCAAAGACGGAGATTTTTATACTATTACTATTTTATATTTATTCCACCGTGTCATGTAGTTCCGCTGCATTTATTTATTTATTCCTGTTGTATGTAACTCTGATATGTATTGTAAAAATGTAATCAAATGTTATTTGTAAAACAACTTCATGAACTGTTTATTTGATTATTATATTTTCATTCCGCTATGAGATTCTGTGTTTGTTTTATTTTTTTCTCTGCTTTTCTTATTTACCTCATAACAATCCTCACTTTTGAATGGTTTGAGTCTGACATGTGTGGTTTATCATCGATTTAAACCATCCAAAAAGACGGGTACTTACAGGTGCCGCCAGTATGCGATATTTTGGATGCCACCCATATTCTATAGCTTTTTAAGGCAGCCACCTCTATAATTTTTTGCTTCTCCTCCAAATTTCAGATCAATAAAAATCCTAAAAGCCAAAATCGCTAAAATATTTCCAAAGTGTATTTAAATCTTGATTGAAAGTAGTTATAACCGGGGAGCAACACCTAATTCTGTAGTTTGAACAATTTCGGTATGTTATTTTGAAAACCCTAGTTCATTAATTTATTTTGTTATCGTTTGTTGTCCGGTATTTTATATAAGTAGTTAACTAGTTGATTAATTGAAATGTAAAATGGCTCCTAAATGTGTACCAACAGTCTATTATTTTGATGATGAATTGGTTATTGACGAACTTAATTATAGAAAATATGTGGGTGGATCATGTAAACTGGCAAAAGTATTAAAAGATTGTAATTTGCTTCAGTTAAAAGAATTGATTTAAAAAGAGATCAAGATAAAATCAGATGAATTTGGCATAGAGTTAGTGTGAAACTAGCCGACAGATTCATGATCGAAAGCCATTAAAATAACCAATGATGGCAATGTCTAGCTAACGTTTTCAATAATATCGAAATCAATAGAGCTATTTGTTGGAAAAAGTAGGCGGTTGCGAGTATAAGAGCCCGTATGAGAATAAGTAGTTAACAATGTAATTAAGGACCACCAAAGAATGGTTGAGGCAGTAAGCATCAGTCGTGGAACCGCATCTCCTAGTTTTAGTAATCCACCTATGACAGCGATGTACGGTCATACAACTAATAATATTTTACCTCGATCCATATGGTCTTGAATTTTCGATTATTTGTCTCTTCGTATATATACGACCGACCGTAAGGTATGTCCATGACCATAGCGACAAGAGTGTAACTTGTATTTAATTAATGTTTACGATATTCTCAAGTATGCATTAAAGAATAACTATGCCCGTACCTGAACTAGAGTCATACAGCCTCCGGTAGACTGTTGTTTTACTAACGCCACTCTCGTAAGCTCTGTATACGTGAAAGCTAGCAACGCACTATTGCATGAATATTGCCGACAAGAATCAAAGTCTTCTAACAATGGAAGCACTGAAGGACCGCTCTAGTCTTCGATCGATCGCAGAATAGACGTTGCGTGATGATGTGTAACATAATAGCGCAGGCACGCTATGCTATCTGCACTGAAGAGGCACGACGGAGAATATCACTGGTCAACTGCTCCCTAAACTGTGTGGCCACTATCGACTCATTTCTCCATTTCATGTCTTCTAGAGGAGACAGGCCAAGGAAGGAGTCACGCAAATCCATATAATTGCTTGGGAAATTTGGTTTTAGGATGAGAATCCTGCTAATCGACAATCGGAGCAACACAGCTGCATCTTTTAATGTGATGGTCATCTCACCTACTTTGAGATGAAATGTAGATGTCTCAGGTTTCTGTCTACCGATCAATGCCGTCAGAAGATTACGATCGAGCTGCATCTATTCCAACTTATTAATAACACCGAATCCAGCTCTTTCTAAAAGTTCCAACACGCCAGGATGTGCTGACGTGACAAGCTTTAAAGTCGAAGAATAGTCAATGAAGTCATTCGACTCAACCGCCTGTCGAAAAATAACAACAAATGCAAGTTATTATGCCATTTACCAACACTTTGCAAAATGCATGACAAATTATATCAACATGTGCCGCCATCAAATCGTTGTTGCTTGTGCGGCGTTGAGCTTGTAGGTAAAGCACGCTATCATCAATCGGTCCAGGTTTCATTTCTTCGTATTCTACCACAATAATATAATCAGATCAAATTTATACCCTAATCCATCTTTATATCAAATCAACAACAACCAATTAAACATTTGTTCTATGCGCACAATCTACTTCGTTATAGTATATAAACATAGATTTACAACTGTAAAACAATTTTTTTTCCAAAACCCTACATTCATAAAATCAAAATTAGAGAAACAATTGGAAGATTACAAACCTATAGGAAGTGCTTGAGAGGATGAGGAAGCCATTTTTCAATTTTTAGCATGATTTAACGAGTTTTTTAGTCAAAATATTGATTTTCTTTTTTGATTTGGAGGGTTAGGTTTGGAATTTTATTTTTTAACTTTTGAGAGAGAGGGGGGGGGGGGGGGTTTAAAAAATGGAGGCGATAGAGGATCTGAAGTTAAACGTTAAGCTAAAACCGTGGCGGCATTTTGGATGCCGCAAACTGGCGGCATTAAAAACCCCGCATAGTGCGGCATCCCAAATGCCGTCGGTATGGTTTACAAATAATACGCGTACCGCGGCATTTCAATTGTCGCCAGTACAAGTGGAAAGATACGTGACAGAAAGTTGTCTAGTTTTGTAATTAGTTTCGAACTTTAGCCTTTTTGTAATTAGTTCAAGAATTTGGTCTAAATAAAAAAGTTATCCCTATTTAAATAGATTAAATTTAAGATTACACAATTAGTTAAATAAATATATGGACTTGAATGTAAACTATTAGAAGATAATTGAAAAAGGATTTTTAGTAATTGTAAAAAATGCTTCTGCTTTACTAGTATTTAATAGATAAGCCAACACCAGCTTTTAAATCAATGGTCTTTGGAAGGAAAAACTTGAATAAGCAGGATGCATTGAGAAGGTTTAGGTAGCCAACTCTCAAATCACTACCATTAAAACTTGAATAAAGATGATTGCATTATCAACACAAATCCTGCCACTAGGAGCTGAAGTAGTGTGTTTTTTTGTACTTTGTTTGTCATTTTATAGAGTAATGTATGTCAAGTTATCAAGCAGAGAGAGAGGTAGATGCACAATACATGCAACATTAAATATACCTCAAGGGTGGAGGGTTTCATTTGTATAACCGTTGGAGATAATATTTAAATTATATGTTATATAAAATAAATAAGAAAGGAATAGAAAAGGGCAAAAAAAAAGCCAATGCTTGCAGAATCTTCATTGGGCATTATTTGTATAACCGTTGGAGATGAAATTTAAATTATTTGTTAAACCATCATACAATAAAGTACAGCCTTCACTCAAAAAAAATTAGAAAATAAATTAGCAAACAGTCAAGCAGTATCTTCTAAACTTGACACAATCCATCTAACTGAAAAAAAAAAGAAACCGAACATAATCAGCTATGATTTAACAAATAGCTTAATTTGTAATTATAAATAGCTGGCATCTATACGGCTATGTAATGTAATAGCACTACAGTATGGATCAATTCTGAATGCAATAGTGATAGTTGTCGAAATCAGATATTATTATATTTTTAAATGCATATTTTTCATAAATTATTTTTCCACACATATGTCAAAATGTAGCATTGTTATAAATTGTCTTAGCTGGAAAATAAAACAAAATTAATTCAATGAATGCCTTAAACGAAAATTACCATCAAATCCTTCATCCCTCTCCCTATAGATAACACCATCCTCCATTTTGTCTTAACCCCATCACTAAACCCCATGGCCATAAAGAAACTAGTCCTGCAATACATCGTCAATGACGCCTCTAGGAGAGCAACTTTCAAAAAGAGGCGAAAAGGACTTGCCAAAAAAACCTACGAGCTGGCCACACTATGCGACGTTAAAACATGTCTCGTATTGTACGGGGAGAACGAGTCTGAACCTGTAACCTGGCCATCCATTCCAGAATCTGCACGTATTTTAGCAGAGCTGAAGTGAATGCCTGAAATGGACCAAAGCAAGAACATGATCAATCAGGAGGCCTTTTCTAGGAATCGCGCTAGTAAAATGCAAGATCAGGTATGTACCATTTATAGTTATAACTTTGTACCATCATTATCTGATTTGAAATGTTTATAATTTTTCATTTTTCATTTTTTGTTGTTATTGAAGCTGATGAAGATGGATAGGGAGAATAGGATGATGGAGACAAGGACCTTGATAAACGATTGTTTGCTGGGAAGGAAGAAGTTGGACGCAGTGGATGAAGAGAAGGAGATGACGAGTATAGGATGGGTGGTTGAGATGAAGCTAAATGATTTGAAGAGGGAGAAAGAGGAGGAGAATGAGATGAAGGCTAAGGAGGATAAAGGCAAAGTTGTGGTGACTGCCATGGAAGAGGTTCCTAAGTGGATTCCTGACTACATGACTCCTCTCAGTGGTACTGATCACGTGGCTACCAATCCATGCATGAATTACTTTTCAAAGAACTAGAGGGGATTATGGTTTTTCTATCTTTATTCTGTTTTGATTTGTGTTCTTTTGTTTTAAATGACATGTTGTGCTTCTTTACTGCAGAATTAATATTATGTATTCGAATCTTGTTGAAGAATAATATCTATTTTTATTTCTTCCCAGTATTTTTCTATTCTACTGTTGTTTCATTAAGTTCTGTTTTGTAATAGATATATCAGCGCAGGGTTATGAAGAAAGGTGATTTGACTGTCACTGCAATTTTAATGCCTAGTTATCAAACATGAACCCAACCAAATCCGACATTTTCTAGAAAAGAAAATTTGGTTTCTGAAATGACATTCTATTGTAGAAACAACCGACGTTTTCTAGAAAAAAAAATTGGTTTCAGAAATGACATTCTATTGTAGAAACAACACAACCCTGATATATTTGGGCTATCATTAACTTTAAATAATGCATTGCACAACGTTTTGAAATTCAACTTTGGAAACGTATTCTTATGAACTATCGTTAACTCACATACTCAAATTTTTAACCATCAAAAACGCCCTTTCCGCTTAACACAAAATTTGCGTTTTTTAATCAAATCTATTAATTGCAGTCAACATTTTCTTTTCTTTTAATTGAAATATTTCAATTACGTTAATTGCAATTGATTATAAATTTAAATTTCAAAACAGACAAACTAAAATGGAATAAAGACGGAATAATTGTTTCTTTTAGTTATTTAACACATTCATAAATTTGTTGTCCATACAGCATAATAATAAATAACTTACTTAAATAAATGTAATAAAATATTCTTGTAATCAATCTGTATCCTAAAACACAACAAATAAATATATGTGTCTTCCTTTAATCATATTCTTCGTTTTAATGAAATTAAACTTATATTCACAAATAATATTCATTTATTTGATAAAAATGGTGTTATCATTAAATCAAACTTTTCCTTTTATTTTCATAAAACATATGCTACGTTTAATTACACATATTAATTTATAATTTAATGTCATCTCCTCTATTTATTGAAATGATTCAATTACATTAATTTCAATTGATTACAAAGGCGAATTTCAAAATGGAGTAATTAAATGTAATGAGAAATAGAAGATTATTTCCTAATAGTAATTTAAACATATTTATATACTATTGCATACAAACAAGAGTTATACATTTCTTACTAAATAATAATTTCTCATTTTTGTAATCAATTTGTAAACTAAAACATATTTCAAATAAATAAACATACGATTTCTTTTTAATAAAGAAATATTTATTGTTCTTTATTTACATTTATTATTCCAATCAATTGAAATTTACATTCAGGCAGTTATTAATTTCATTCAAACCTATGTCATTAAAATACACAATAACATATGTTATCATTCTTACATTATTGCAAGCATACGTCATTAATAGAATTTTAAATTAAGCTCATAACTTGTATTATAATTTAATTTGTATAAATAAAATTTTAATTTTGTTTGTTCCTAACAATTTTATTCAAAAATATTATTTAATTTAATATTTTTAAATGGTTAACAATGCAGGTCATTACAATCTCCTCCACTTAAAACTTACCATCCCCGAAAAGGAGAATCTAACATTTGATATATATTTTACCAAAATAATCTACTTTTAACATTTAAACATACATATTTAAGTTTGCTATAAACTTAGAATAATCCAAACCTTTTTCCAACTACCCTTTTAAAATAATTTTAAATAAGCTCGATGCCTTAACAGGTTTATTATTGATTTCTCACTTTCGAGGACTAAAAATGAATGCCGATGATGTATCAATCATCACCAAAATTATTTTCATTCGACTAGAGTGGAGTTCAATAATATTAATAGTCTCTTGAGAGATATTGCATCTGTCTATATTCTTACATAATTTAATCCATACGTTGGCTAGATGCAGGCCTAAAATCTCTAAGTTCTTGTAGATCAGTTTTAACACCAAGTAAAATATTTAAAAATCTTCCTTTCAGAATAAATATTCAAATTTCAAACATATCAAATAATAACCTTTCAAATCACTTCTTCCATACTATGACTTTAAGCGGCAAAATTTATGTACATTCTTTTTTTTATAGTATCTTCCAAATTTTATACTTGAAGAAAACTAACATAAGTTCCATTTATGTCAACATCAATAATCTTTCAAATTTGAATACTTCACCAAATTTCCTTACTTCATGTAAAGTAAATTTCATTTATAAATACCATTTAAATGTTCACCATAGTCATCCTTATAAATATATGTAAATATTTGAAAATAATTATTAACATCATTACTATATTTAGTAAAAAGGCTATTTAAGTTATTAAATCCATTGTTTTAAAATTTGGGAAAAATTCCATTAGAAGAGTGGAAGAGCATAACAACTCAGAGTTTATAACAAACAACAAACCTATACTTAACATCATTTTATTTAAATAAACCATTTCCTATTATAGCTACCATTTTTCCATATAGATACACACAAATATATATATATATATATATATATATATATATATATATATATATATATATATAGACACACACACACACACACACATACATACACATATATATATCCTCGTTTTATTCTTGAATTAACTTATAATAAAATAATAAATTATACAAGTAATGTCAACAAAATATAGGTTCATAGGGTTTTCTTAACAACTTAACTTAGGTTACATTCTAATTTCATTCTTTAAATTAACACCTTTAATTTTATTCTTTAAATTTACACCTTTAATTTTATTCTTAAAGTTTGTACTTTAAATTTTCCTTTTACATCTACCATTTAAATCTTAACATCCATTGTTAAATAAATTATTTAAGTTGTCAATATAAATAATCTTTCAATTCAACATCCATATTTAATTTATATTCAATTCAACATCATTAATTAGTATTCAAATCAATATTATCCCTAATTATCATCAACGTTATCAATATTTTAAATAATTTTCAACTGTATTTACAACAATGTTCCATAAACTATACTAATATGGATTACATTTATCAAATTTGTTTAACTTTCATAGATGAATCTCTATATACATTTCTTAATTTCATCAATCTTTTCTTACAATTTTAATAAACTTCCTCTTTTTGTAATTTTTATTATATAAATTTCATATTAAACAAAGTCTATATATCCTTGTTCCAAATACCTTTCCTCTAAAATAAGATTCTTTTATTTATAAATTTCATTTATAAATCATATTTATATAAATTTCCTTTATATAATACCATCAAATTTCACAAAGAAATGCCTAAAATCCTTTGTAAATAATATAAAATATCCTATATGAAAACTATTCCATAAATGCATATCCAAAATATTTCATTTAGAATCAGTAGTTAATAAAAGACAAGTGATATTAACAATTGTTATTAAAACATTCTTATTTCTAAATTTATTCTTCATTTATTCTTAATTATTTTTTTGTACTTATTTTTAACTTCCAAATACTTTTCATTAAAGATAAAAGTATCTTCATGAATTACTAAGCTAAGATTATTTGCTTAAAGATATATTTAAGAGGGAGTAAAATAAATGTGTGTAAACATATATCACAATAAATCCTTCTTCTTTTTATCATGTTTATATTATATGTTACAAATACAAATTAGAAAATATTCTCAATCAAATACAAGTATTTCCATAGATTTTCATATTAAAACAAGTTTCACAAATTTGAAGTATGGAGAGTTTTAAATAAATATTATTGATGGTATTTACTTTAAATAACTCTTTAAATATTAACTTATAGCTTATATCATTTTAAATTCAAATTCAAATTTAGAATAAGCTTATATGTGATTCAGATATTTTTACAATATTGTTAAAGGGGTTCTAGACTTGGAATTTTTTCAGAAGGTTTTTAAAATAACATCATACAATAATGACATTAGAAAAGTGCTATCATCCTATCCACCACCTAAGAATACAGCTAAAGATCAAACTTCTAAACTATATTTATATAAGTCACTTTCTTATATACAACCATTACATTAATTTTTATCTTAAGGAAATATATATTAGTCATTTACTAACAGCAAACATACCAAAAAATAAAAAAAATACTATATCAATTTATGAAAAATTATTCTTTTATATACAAAATATAATACTAGGTAAGATTATTTCATTTACCTATTTCTAAATCAATATCATGTCTAATCTTGTTTAAGTATTTAGAAATCCCCATTGATACCATGGCGTCCTATGTTTCGATCAGAATTTATAAATTTCTCAGCAGAAAAATTAACATAATATAAAACATTTTTATAACACTAACAAATATGCACTCTAGTATATATACTCTCAACTCATAATAGAGCATTCCATTACCCAATCTCTTAATAAGTTTACTCCTAATAGGCTAAGTTTTCTCTAAACCAAAGCTCCGGTACGTACAGAGACGATCCGCCATTTTAGATAATTTAAGTCGACAATAAACCACACATGTGGTGCTCAAACAGTCTCAAACACAGATAATCAATGAGGTTAATTAAGAAAATAAGAAGAAGAAAACAATAATCAGAATCTCATAACGAAAGGACAAATTATAATAATCACATAAACAATTCATGAAGCTGTATTACGATATACATTTAACTTTCATTTTAAACATAATCAGAGTATGATAAACAAACATACCAAATAATGCAGCTGAATAACACTAATAAATATGGTCACTAATCTCCATCTTCATCTTCAAGGAATAACGTCTTCAAACACTGAAAAACTCAGACTGATCCAAGCATAATGGAAATACAAAGCACTCTAAGTCGTAACTAAATTTTTTTACGTACGTTAAATAATTATCATGTAAAATACGAGTGCAAATAACTTAAGAAATGTTGTGGGATTTTCCATCTCCTAAGGATCCGTTAAACTATCTATATGTAGTAAGATACGCTTTATATTTAGTGCCTATCAATAAAGTAAAGTTTTAAAATAGCGTTAAGGCTTTACGTTGATCCCCCTTAACACATTTTTAAGAAGGTAGCCTATGCAGATCCTTAACACAATGAGTAATATCGGTAGCCAGCGAGTCTCTTATAAGTACGGTACTAGAACAAACCAATTTAATACTCACATGTTTCTCAAGATGAGGCTTTAGGCAAGGATGGAAGAACATACTATGATGAGGGTAGAACATGTAGAAAAAATAGAAAATTAAAACTCGTGTTTCATAAATGAAAGCTTTTGAATTTGCAAAAATGAGAGCTTTTGAATTTTCAAGCTCGCGTTAGAATGATCTAGGGAAAGAAAGATTTGAAATGGAGATCTTAACATTAGAAATGAGGTGGCGAAAGAAAGCAAAAAAATGAAGGAACAATTTTAAAAATCTGAACAATGTGATGTTGAGAATATAACTTCAGCAAAGAACAATTTGAACTGAACAAACACGAGGTGTTAGGAGAAACAAAACATAAATGAAGAAGTAAAGTGGAAGGTTATTTAGTAATAAGGAAATGAAGGTGGAGGGACAAAAATGAATGCCACGTTTTGTTTTGAAAACTTTAGCATTAATAATGCATTAGGAAATGCATGTAGGAATGAGAAAGTTTGCTAACCAAAGAAAAGTGAAATTTTATACAACCGAAAATGAGAAGGCAAGAATTAAAAATGCCCTTTTTGTTTAACACAAAACATGCTTTTCTTTTATTAAATCTATTATTTGCAATCAATATTTTCTTTCCTTTTAATTGAAATATTTCAATTACATTATTTGCTATTAATTACAAAGTAAAATTTCAAAATAAACTAAAATGGATGAAAAACAGAATGCTTATTTTCTTTAGTCATTTAAACACATTTATAAATTTGTTATTTATACACCAGAGTAATAAATAACTTACATAAATAAATGAGTTTCCTACTCTTATAATCAATTTGTATGCTAAATCGTAGTTCAACTTGTCATATGTTACTTCCTTTAATCAAATCATTCTATTCTTTTTAACGAAATTAAATACATTCACAAATGAAACATTCATTTATGTGATAAAAATGTTCTTTCATTAAATCAAACTTTTCCTTCTATTTTCATAAAACATAAGCTACGTTTAATTACATCTATTAATTTATAATTTCGTATCCTCTCTCCTATTAATTGAAATGATTCAAATACATTGATGTCAATTGATTATAAAGGTAAATTTCAAACTTGATTAAATAAATGTAATGAAAATAGAATGATTATTTCCCACTAGTAATTTAAACATATTTATATACTATTGGATACAAATAGGAGTTAAACATTTCTTACTAAATAATAATTACTCATCTCTAATCAATCTTTAAACTAAAACATATTTCAAATAAATAAACATATGCTTTCTTTTTTAATAAACAAATATTTATTATTCTTTATTTACATTTACTATTCCAATCAATTGGAAATTTACATAAAGATAATTGTTAATTTCATTCAAACCGATGTCACTAAAACACATAATAACATATGTTATTATTCTTACCTTATCGCAAACATATGTCATTGATAGAAATCTAAATTAAGCTCATAACATGTATTACAATTTAATTTATATCAATAAAATCTTAATTATATTTATTCCTAACAATTTTATTTAAAAATCTAATTTAATTTAATATTTTTAAATGGTTAAAAATATGGGTCGTTACAATCTTCTTCACTTAAAACTTCCTATCACCGAAAAGGAAAATATAGCATTTGATATATATTTTACCAAAATAATCGACTCACAACACTTAAACTTACATATTTAAGTTTGCTATAAAGTTAAAATAATCCAAACCTTTTTCCAATTACCCATATAAATACTTATATAAAAGCTTGATTCCTTAACTTAAGTTACACTTTAATTTCATTCTTCAAAGTAATACCTTTAATTTTATTCTTTAAATTTACACCTTTAGTTTTGTTCTTAAAGTTTGTACTTTAAATTTTCCTTTTACATTTACCATTTAAATCTTAACATCCATTGTGAAATATACTATTTAAGTTGTCAATAGAAATAATCTTTCAAATCAACATCCATATCTAATTTATATTCAATTCAACATCATTAATTAGTATTCAAATCAATATTATCCTAAATTATCATTAACGTTATCAATGTTTTAAATTATTATCATTAGTTATTAATTATTATCATTTATTTCAAACCATTCAAAGCTATTTAAAATTACCGGTACTTAAGTTTAGGTAAATAACAGCTTAAGATTTATTTTCGACTGAATTTACAACAATGTTTCATAAACTATACTAATATGGATTAAATTTATCAAAATTATTTAACTTTCATTGATAAATTTTTATATACATTTCTTAATTTCATCGATCTTTTCTTACAATTTTAATGAACTTCCTCCATGTGTAATTTTTATTATATAAAGTTCTTACAAAAGAAAGTCTATAAATCCTTATTCTAAATATCTTTACTTTAAAATAAGATTCTTTTATTTATAAATTTCCTTTACAAATTAGTTTATATAAATTTCTTTTATATAGTACCATCAAATTTCATAAATAAATACCTACAAATTCTTTGTAAAATTATTTAACGAACAATAAAAAATACCCTTTATGAAAACTATTCCATAAGTGCATATCCAAAATATTCCATTTAGAATCAGCAGCTAATAAAAGACAAGTGATATTAATAATTGTTATTAAACATTCTTATTTCTAAACTTCTTCTTCATGTTTTCTCAATTATTTTTCTGTACTTATTTCTAACTTCCAAACACTTTTCATTAAAGACAAAAGTATCTTCATGAATTACTAAGCTAAGATTATTTGCTTGAAAATATATTTAAGAGGGAGTTAAAACAATGCGTATAAACATATGTTATAATAAATCCATCTTCTTTTTATCATATTTATATTATATGTTACAAATACAAATTAGAAAATATTCCCAATTAAATATAAGTATTTCCGTAGATTGTTATATTATAAAACAAGTTTCACAAATTTGAAATTTGGGAATTTCAAAATAAATATCATTGAAGGTATTTACTATAAATAAATCTTTAAATGTGAACTTATAATTTATATCATTTTATATTGAAATTTGCATTCAAAATAAGCTTATATATGATTCAAATTCTTTCACAATATTGTAAATGGGGTTCTAGACATGGAAATCTCTTTCAGAAGGTTTATAAAATACCATCTTACAATAATGATGTTAGAAAAGTGTCATCATCCTATCTATCACCTAAGAATACAATTAAATATCATATTTTAAACTATATTTATATAAGTCACTTTCTTATATACAATCATTACACTAATGTTTCTCTTAAGAAAATATATATTATTCATTTCCAAACAACACACCAAAAAAATAAAAAATACTATATTAATTTATGAAAAATTATTCTTTTATATCCAAAATATAATACTAGGTAAAATTATTTCATTTTTCTGTTTCTAAAACAATATGTCCATTCTTGTTTAAGTATTTAGAAATCCCTATTGATACCACGACGTCTCATGTTTTGACCAGAATTTATAAATTTCTCAATAAAAAAATTAACATAATATAAAACATTTTTGTAACATTAATAAATACACACTCTAGTATATATACTCTTACCATCTAATAGGGCATTCCATCACCCTATCTCTTAATAAGTTTACCCCCAACAGGCTAAGGTATCTCAAACCAAAGCTCTGGTACCTACAGAGACGACCTGCCATTTTAAATGGTTTAAGTCCACAGTAAAGCAAACATATGGTGCTCAAATAGTCTAAAAGAAAGATAATCAATGAGGTTAATAAAGAAAATAAGAAGAAGAAAACAATAATCAAAACCTTGCAGTAGAAGGACAAAATATAATAATCACATAAACAGTTCATTAAGCTATTTTTACGATATACATTTAGCTTTCATTTTAAAGCTATTTTTACGATATACATTTAGCTTTCATTTTACAACATAATCAGAGTATAATATAATCGGAGTAAAATTAACAAACATACCAAATAATGCAGTGAAATAACACTAATAAATATGATCACCGATCTCCATCTTCATCCTCAAGGAATAACGTCTTTAAACACTAAAATACTTAGGCTAACCCAAGCGTAATGGAAAGACGAAGCACTCTGAGTCATAACTAAAAATACCAATGTAAGTTAAATAATTATCATGCAAAATATGGGTGCAAATAACTTAAGAGATGTTTTGGGATTTTCCATCTCCTAAGGATCCATTAAACTATCTTTATATAGTAAGATACGTTATATATGTAGTGTCTATCAATAAAGTAAAGTATTAAAATAGCGTTATGGTTTTACGCTGATCCTTCTTAACACATTTTGAAGCAGGTAGCCTATGTAGATCCTTAACACAACGAGTGACATCAGTAGCCAATGAGTCTCCTATAGGTACCATACTAAAACAAACCAGTTTAATACTCACATTTTTCTCAAAATGAGGCTTTAGGAAAGGATGGAAGAAAAAACCAAGACGAGGGTAGGATATGTAGAACAAAACTCATGTTTCATAAAAGAAAGCTTTTGAATTTGAAAAAGAAAGCTTGTGAATTTGCAAGCTCATGTTCGTATGGTTCGAGGAAAGGAGATTTGAAATTGAGATATGAACATAGGAAATGAGATGGTGAAAGAAAGCAAAAAAAAAAAAGATTAAGGAACAAGGTTAAAAGCATGAACAATTTGATGATGAGAATATTTCAGCAAAGAACAATTTAAACTAAATGAACATGAGGTAACAGGAGAAACAAAACGCAAACGAAGAAATAAAGTGGAAGGTTGTTCAATAATAAGGAAATGAAGGTGGTGGGACAAAAATGAATGTCACGTTTTGTTTTGAAAACTTCAGGCATTAATAATGCATAGGGAAATGTAAGTAGGACTAACAAAGTTTGCAAGCTAAAAAAGTGAAATTTTATACAACCAAAAATGAGAAGGCAAGAATTAAAATTGCCCTTTTTTAAACACAAAACGTGCGTTTCTTTTATTAAATATGTTAATTGCAATCAATGTTTTCATTCCTTTTAATTCAAATATTTCAATTAATTAATTGTTATTTTTGATTACAAAGTAAAATTTCAAAACAGAAAAACTAAAATGGATGAAAAGCAGAACAATTGTTTTCTTTAGTCATTTAAACATGTTTATCAATTTGTTGTTTATACACTAGAGTAATAAATAATTTACTTAAATAAATGATTTTTCTATTCTTGTAATCAATCTGTGTGCTAAAACACACTTCGAATAGTCATATGTTACTTTCTTTAATCAAATCATTCTATTCTTTGTTTTAATGTAACTAAACTTATATTCACAAATAAAACATTCATTTATTTGATTGAAATGTTCTTTTCATTAAATCATTCTTTTCCTTTTATTCTCACAAAACATAACAACATTTATTTACACCTATTATTTTACAATTTAGTGCCCTCTCTCCTATTAATGAAATTATTCAATTATATTAATTTCAGTTGATCACAAATGTGAATTTCAAAATGAACTAAATAAATGTAGTGAGAAATAGAATAATTTTTTTCTATCAACAGTAGTTTAAACAAATTTATACATTATTGGATACAAACAGAAGTTATACATTTTTTTGTTAAATAATAGGTTCTTATCTCTATAATCAATATGTAAGCTATAACATATTTCAAATAAATAATCATATGATTTCTTCTATAATAAAGAAACATTTATTATTCTTTATTAACATTTATTATTCCAATCAATTGGATATTTACATCTAGACAGTTATTAATTTCTTTCATACCAATGTCACTAACATATGTTATAATTCTTACCTTATTGCAAACATATGCCATTAATAGAAATCTAAATTAAGCTCATAACTTGTATTATAATTTAGTTCGTATCAATAAAATCTTAACTTTTTTATTCTTAACAATTTTACTCAAAAATCTTATTTAGTTTAATATTTTTAAATGGTTTAAAATACGGGTCATTTCAGTAACTTACAAAGAAAAAGAGTACATGATATTTTGATATATTAACTAACGACTAGTGCAGGAAAATAATAATAACAAGATACAGTTAAAATTGCACTAGTGAGTAATAAATATTACTTTAAATAAAGCACATACACATCACACATGCATTTTTATTCTAAGTTATTTCATTCATTTCTCATTCTTCTTCCAAAGCTTGCCACTTTCTGCTCTTCTCATTCTCAACTTCAATGCTCATTCTCAAACTTGTTCAACCTTGCAATTATTGATTAGGACTCTCCTCATTAGCCCCTTGTTTTGGCTAGGTTTTGGAACATTCGAGGCATTCACTAGTTGTTTGAATGCCGCTCGATAGCTTCAGATATGAGTTCTTGTTGTTGTTGCATAAGGAATTGTAGTCCAAATTCCTCGAAGATGTGTTCCTTTCTTCTTATGCCATATTAAGTTTGTTAACACAATAATCATTATACGATTTACTATTTTGGATATTGAATTATTTGATCAAATATCTAAGTTACTAATAATTAGGTCTCTCGATTGAAGTTTATTTCTGATGATTTTCCACAGATTGTTGAATAAGTATATCGAAAGATAGGTAGTATATGTTTCATTTCGTGAAGGCATAAACTGCACATACGGTCCATCGGTTGATCCATTGTATCACCTTATCTCTGATGTTTAGTTTATTCAATCTGACTAATAATGTGTATAAAGACAAGTTAGGTGCACGTTTGTTGTTCCACATATGTTTACATCATTCGAACACACTATATTTTACTATTACGCTTTCTTTGTTGATTTGAAGGAGCAAAAAACCATTTGCATTTAGAATCCAATACCAATGATCTGTATTTGCATCGATGTTAGTTTGAGTGTTGTTTATTCAATGACATATATAGGTAGATAAGTAAGAATAGAGAACTCTCCATCTGTTATTTTGTATTAGAAATGATACATTCATATTGGGGCCACCCACAACAATCAGTGGCTTCTATCCCACTTTCTCCATAAGTATACCTTGTCTGACCAGGGTTCAAACCACATATTGTATTTTCACCATTTGAAATTTTATTCCAAGTTAATCCTTTGCATCATATCTTGTTTTATATGTTGTTTTCCAATGTATAGTACATTGTATACTCCAAAGCTCCATTCAACTATGATATTTATTTTATCTCCTTATAAAAATATTTATTTGAAGTTTTTTCCCAATTAATCCTTGCCCGTGCCCCCTTCTAATTTTTTTTACAAACATTTACCTAAGGCATTTTGTGTGATATACTTGCCAAAAAAATTCAAACATAAGGAGTTGATCATGCTAATTACATCGGTAAGCATTTAGTAGAAATGCATCCAAAGGAAATCATACGATGTGCGATAGATTTAACTAGTTATATTCTACAACTTACATTTAAAAGCCTATTATTCGACTATCTAATTTTTAATTTATTTTATCTACTAGTTGCTCAAAATCTCTATCTTTTAACTTGCAACTGAACAATGACTAATGAGATACCCAAATTGAAGGAATTCAATCCATGTAGCAATAGGTGAAAATAATAGATTGCAAACAATTTTCCTTTTTGGATCACGACGGGCCTATGAAGTCTAATGAGTTTCCATAAATCCAATCTAGTTATTTTTTATAAAAGCATATTTTATTAATATCTTCATATCCTTATTAATTAAATCTATTTTAATTATATGTCAAATTTTTAAAGGATATGAAAATATCAAATATATTCATATTTTAAAGATGTGACAAACATGCGAAACATATATAGAGCGTAATTGTTTGGTGTTCAAGGATGAGAAAAAACATGAAATTAGATCCAGATATAATCACGTCTAGATCTAAAAGGAAAGAGATAAAATGGGCATTAATTGATTGATTCCACCATTCCTTTTTTGCAAATAATTGATCGACACTACATTCAATCAATTTACATAGGACTGGCCAGCATTAGATCCAATCTAAAATTAAATAAAATCATACTTTGTTGAAGAATATTTCATATTAATTAATTCGATTGAATTGTTATTTGATAATGTCATATACATATTTATAACATCACATGATAACATAAAGATATATGAGCATTTGTATGATTATACACACACGTGGATAATGGGATTTATATCCATTGTATATACATACACACACACACATATATACATATACATACATATATTATTTTTACATATGCATGTAATAAATTCTCATGCATATCGAGAATACAAATGCCTAAGTATATACATCTGTTTAATTACACAACAATATATGTATATTATTTGTATACGCGTTTATATATATGTAGTTTAGACACACACATATGTAATATATGATTTCACTTGTATATTTATACATATATGTGTGATTTCGAAACAAATCTATATGGTTCAAAGAAGATACATACATAAACACAAATATCGCTTTGTGTCAAAGAGAAAAGGAAATAAGTAAGTACTAGATCTTGATCTATTCAAATGATTTCCCAAAGAAAAGTGGAGATGGTAAAATATTTAAATAATTCCACATTTCTCTTTTTAAAGTTTTCAGTTAAATCATGATCCAATCTCCAAAAAAAGGTAATTATATAGTTATTAATAATCAAATTCTAGCATTAAAATTTAAAGTCCGAAGAAATACATAAAAACAAAACACTTTTAATACATTGTCATAATAAAGATTATAATAAGAGTTAGTTAATCAAAACATCCATATCTATACATACATACATACATACATACATACATACATACATACATACATACATACATACATACATACATATATATATATATATATGCATATATTATAATCAAAATTAATTAAAATTTCAATCAATTATATTTGATTGAAAATAAAAACATTAAATTATTTTGTTTGAAATAGGCAGTCAATGAATACTCAAAATTTCTGAAATTCATTTACATCCGTATCTGAAATGCGGATAAATATCCCATAACCAAAAAAGCGAACACAGATACAAAGGTATCGTATTCGAAAATTATCCATTCAGTTTTTGTCAAGACTATAGTTAACTTTTTATATATTTTAGTACAACAATAGACAAATTTTAATTTTTAAATTAAGCTAATAGTTTGTATTATATGAATTTAATGCATATCAATTGTTTAAAACTATTTATTATCATTCTATTTGTTTATTTTTCACACCTTTGTAATAAATGGGATTAAAAAACATTTATGCTAAATCAAAAATTTCTATTTCTATTTCTCGATTATCGATCGTTAGCGGATAGGATAATTAACCGATATCTAACCGTATCCACTGATGTAGATCGGCGAAAATCATTTCGGATATAGGTGTAGATATGGTATTATTCATATCCAAAATATCCATTTACAGTTCTAATTGAAACATAAAATTGTTTAAATTCATATTCATATTATACAACATATATACTAATGCGTCGCTGCCAATTGATTATCATTGGGTTGTACTTATTTATTCCAGTTGTAAGCTCATGATTATGAGAGATTTAACTTTAGGTTTTTTTCCCTTTAAGTAAGACGTTGGAAGAAGGTCCACTTTTATTATTTTCATAACGTATGCTATTCCGAGATTTTTACGCACTGTCTGCATTAACTAAAATTCAAATATTTGACTTAACCAAAAAATATGATTCAAGAAGTTTCGAAGTTTCAACAATACAAAGATGCTTATGTAAAATTCAAATATTTGAATATGAAATTCAACATTTTAAATAAATCAAATTTATGGAATATACATATGTATTTGCATACTTTATTGCAACCAAACAAATAGACGTTAACAATCTTTTCTATTATATATGTTTAAAGAATTGGTTTCTTGTTTTATAAATGACAACGCATAAATAATTTTTATTAAGTGGCAATAGTGCGACGACCCGAAATTTTTAAGCAATATGAATCGAAATATTTAATCGATTTTAAATATTCAATAGTGTAATTTTAACTAGAATTACGGATATCACAAATTATTTGACAATTAAATTGTTGAATTAAATAATTTGAAGTTAGGTATAATACTGAATCTGGAATTCTAAGTCGATTAAAAATAATTTGATGGCTTGTAGAATTTATATTGATATTACTGAAGGTAATAGAGGTTTTAAAATTGAATTTAATGGTGATTTGTTCAGATTTGAAATTTTATCGTTTAAATTGAATTTGAAAATAGCCTTCCGGGACACAGTTTCGGAATTCGACAAAACCAGTTCCATTGGGTCCGTAATATTGAATTATTATCGGATTTTAAATTTCGTAGCGATTGGAATTGTTAGGTGAGCATACGATATATAAACGCGTCGAAATTTTCAACGATCATTTAATTTAAATTTTATTAGTATATTGTCACATAAGCAACATCTCAGCCGAAAATTGTTCCTGAGTACGCCGATTTTCCTTCATCTCCGTGTTCCCTCTTTCAATAACACCACGCAACATTCCCTTTCATTTAAGCAGTGTCTCAATCTTGTTCGTTTTCATTTCTAAAGTCCGGAACCAAGATATAAAATTATATATATATATAATGGCTTCCTTCAGAAGAAAACAAGGATAACCACACGAAGCTTCCTCAGCCTTTTTTCTATTTTTTTAAAGCCGAACATCCCTTTCCCCTTTTCTTCGAAAATTCGAGCAGAAAAAAAAACATATAAAAAAATATAATGGCCGAGAATCTACAGATCAATTTTTCATTGCGTTCGAAACCCTATAGGGTCGCTTCCTCTGTTCGAATCTAATTCGAAATCTACCTTAAGCACGAATCCTGTGACGCCCCACCTCTATACCCACGCTAGCCAAGAACACTACGGTGTAATGCTGTCAACTAGCGCGGAGAATAAGGCTGTTGAGGAGCGGCCATCAGTAGTTAGGCCTTACACTAGTATTGGTTATCTCGATAGGAGTGGTATATAAATATATATACATATATTCTTTCATTTTTCATCTCTAATTTATTTTCTCCCATCGAAATACCCCAATTCCAGTATAAAACGAACTACGATGGTTCATAATAGTTTAGAACAATAAATATAAAATAATAACACAGATAATATAAATGCGGAACACGGATAAAACAGAAAGTTTCATATATACAATAACTGATGTCAGTTACAATACATTTGATACAATACATATGACACAGTACATATGATACAACTACCACAGTCGACTCAGGAAGTTACATATACAAGTACATTAACGTATATAATATACATGAATACATATCTTCTTATACAATTATACAGACTACTACAAATAACGACGACTACTCCAAAAGATATGAAAGAACTTCATAGCTCTAGCAGCAACCCAAAGCAGAATATCTACAACCTGAAATACTCGGCCTGACCCGAGTATTAGATTCAAAAGAAAATAGTACTCGGGTCAGTCTAATTCAAACTCAGTTATTAGTGCATAGAAGCAAAAATAATTAATTAATGAATAGACGACAGTAATTAAACCAAATCAAAATGCAATTCAAAATATTGAATTGAAATAAACAAAACAGTTCAAACCATTGAAATATCAATTAAAATATTAATTTGAGTAGGGCTGCAGTACACGCACGCGTGCACTGCCTCGCCACTACAGCATATGGAAATACGCGAAAGATCCAAAAAAAAATCAAAAGCAATTAGAATATCAATAAAAGCAATACCGTGTGGCTGCAGTTCACGCTTGCGTGCACTGCCTTGCCACAACAGTGACGATGTACCCAATGAATACCGTGTGGCTGCAGTTCACGCTTGCGTGCACTGCCTTGCCACTACAGTGATGATGTACCCA
Source organism: Allium cepa (assembly GCA_030765085.1). Taxonomy (NCBI): domain Eukaryota; kingdom Viridiplantae; phylum Streptophyta; class Magnoliopsida; order Asparagales; family Amaryllidaceae; genus Allium; species Allium cepa. The sequence continues at coordinate 808,139,176 of CM060938.1, forward strand.
ACGAAAATTCACAAACAAACACAAGATCAAACCCGAGTCATCGGATTCAACACAAGTGTAATTCGAAAATCAATCCAAATGCACATGGCAGTGACATGATGAAACAGTGCTAACAAATAAATAAAGGCAGTGGTCAAGCTAATGTTACATGCACTCGAGCTCAAGGCAATATATCCCAAATACAACTGCAATAGCAAGTTAATATGCAACTATGTACAAAGCAACTAAAATCAAGTGCATATGTGAAATGCAGCACCACTATACTACACCAGATTCCCAAAAAAACACAAATTCATATGCATAGACTCGAAGCTATGCACACACATGGTCGGATTTCAAGAGAACCCAGATCAGAAGCAACAGTGAAGACCAACCATGTGCATCCATTCAAACCAGTTCAAGTTCGAGTTAAGCCTTTCAACATGAAACATGAAGATTCAAATACATGAACACATATGTCGGTTCAGAGGCATGAACAAGACAAAGTGCAGACACATAAATAATCATATGCAAGGCTACCATGACCAGATAAGTGAAACAACAAATTTCAGACTCGATGCTTCAGTGGACATAAGCACAATGCAAATACGATGAGACAACACATAACTCGAACAATGGTCAACCATACATGCGTACCCACATACGAATGTATGTATGCATATATATACAGACAAGTCACTGTAAGTTATATCAATGTACACAATCAAAAGAAATAAAACAAGACAACTGATCAAGTGAAACCTCATCCAAGACACGGTGCAGACAAATTTAACTCGAAGGAAATCAAGTTCAAATGTCAGTTCACACGAATATGCAAATATGCTACATGGAATAGAGAATGCAGATTTGAAATGCAATGAGACTTCAAAATGCACAAGGAAAAAGATGCACATACATGAACCAGAGGATTCCGGCTCAGCATGGTAAAGGTAGAGGTCAAGTCGCTAATAACATGACTCGACTCAACTGCCAAACAACTCAATGAAGCCGCAGTAACACGATGCAACAATCGACACAATCCAATCCAATGCAATGCATCACAAGTACAGATGCTTGCACCAGTGGAACAAAAATGTCGCAGACTGTTCATGAATGCAACTAGAAATAATCAGACTTCCAGCTAAGCAAGGGATCTGTAAAATAGTGACTACAACATAACAGTGACAACTATTCAAGCTGAAACTGGATCAGTAAGCATAACCAAAGTCGTGAATAAATGTTACAACATCAATGACCAGATTATTAGACTAATCTGCACTGAAACAAAGAATGGCCAGAACCAAACTACACTACAGATATCAGTGCACATGATCTGGCAACCAAAATGTACAAGACAAATGAAGAGCAACAACAATGATGAACCAGTGCCAAAGTCAAACAATTCAAACCGTGGCCAACTAATAACCAAAGTCCATAGAATACAGTATAGTATCAAAACAATGATGCTGGCCGAAGCCCCCAAAATTCTTAACCACAAAACAAAATCGAACGAGAGGCATTGTACTAATTTGAAAAGAACCCAAAACCCATCGATCGAAGTTAACCAGAAACGAAAACAAATCTTGAAGAAGTCAGCTAAATCTCAAGCAAAGAACATAAATCAGACGGCGAGCAAATTGAATCAACAACCTCAAACAATTGAATACCAACGAAAATCACTGAATTCGTACCTTAAATAAGCATGAGGTATGAATTAGATGTGAGTGGATTACTCACCTTATCAATTGATCGAGAATTGAGGCCGTGGCAACACGAAGTTGTTCCAAAAATCCAGGAATCGAAACCCTAGCAGCCACGAAGAATTGGAGCCGCCATTTTCGTTTCTTTTATTTCGTATGCTAGGTTTTTTTTTTTTCGAACGAACGAGGAAAAAATGAAAGGGGGGAAGCGGGTACGCAATTATGTCAATGAAAAGGAAACAAGCCCAATAAAAAAATAAAAAGGGAACAAGTCAATATAAATTTAAAGCCCGTATTTCCTTAACAAATTATTTAAAGAATTTTAATTCGAATTTTAAAACTCCATATGGGCAATTAGCGAAAATATTAATCGTTTAATGTCGAATATCAAATGATGCTAAATACCGGGTTGTTACAGACTCCCCTCCTTAAAGAAATTGCGTCCTCGCAATCATAAGGAATAAATGGACAAAAGGTAACAACCCAAAAACATTTCATCACAAAATGAAGAAATTCGAAATAGGAAGTTCACCATGAAGAGCATGAAAGAGTAAACTTGAACGTGTTTGCTCGATGAATTCTCAGGATTGCTAAGTGAAATCCATAGGATTTGAGAACCACTGAGCTTTCACGAAAAAAACATCTTTATTTCGAGGGTGCTGAACCTCCGAAGCAATGATGTGAATAGAAGGTTGCTCAAGAATAAGGATCGGAAATCCCAAAGGCATTTCCATAATTGGAAGACGTGGAAAACGTCATGAATAGAAGAAAATCGAGCCGGTACACTGGCGTAGCACAATATAAACGCCAAAGAAATCTTTTAATTTCATAAAAGAAATTCACAAATTCTCAACAAAATCTAATTATCAATAGATAATTCAGAAATCTCAAATCACAAATATTCGATTATCAAAAACGATAATCAAATCAACGAATATTCGGTTATCAAAAACGATAATCAAATCAACAGATATTCGATTATCAACATCGAAAATCAATCTCAAATCACAAATATTTAATTATCACAAACGATAATCAAAAACAACAAATATCTGATTATCAAAAACGACAATCAGAAATCACAAATATTTAATTATCACAATTGATAATCAAATCTCAAATCACAAATGTTTAATAATCACAAACGATAATTAAATCTCAAATATCTGATTATCACAAACGATAATCAGAAACAACAAATATCTGATTATCAAAAACGATAATCAGAAATCACAAATAATTAACTATCACAATTGATAATCAGAAACAATAAATATCTAATTATCAAAAACGATAATCAGAAATCACAAATCAACGAATATTTAATTATCACAACTTATAATCAAATCTTAAATCGTAAATATTTAATTATCACAAACGATAATTAAATATCAAATATCTAATTATCACAAACGATAATTAAATCTCAAATATCTGATTATCACAAGCGATAATCAGAAACAGCAAATATCTGATTATCAAAAACGATAATCAGAAATCACAAATAATTAACTATCACAATTGATAATCAGAAACAATAAATATCTAATTATCAAAAACGATAAATCAGAAATCACCATCATCCGATTATCAAAACGATAATCAGAAATCACAAAATTTTCAATTAACGAGTCCGGAATTAATCGAAATAGCAAACGCACATGACCCATAACCACGAGTTTTACTAAATTGTTTAATTCATTTCATCGTTTTCTTGAAAGTGCATAATTGTGTATTTTAAAAACAACATTTCACATTCTCAAACGGACAAGTCCGGAATTAAGCGAATCAGTAAAAGAAAGGGGTCATAGTCCTCGATTTTCCTGAAACGTTTAAATCGCTTCCTCATTCTTTTGAAATCATAAACTATAAAAAATTATAAAACAATTTTAATTTTTTATTTTGAAAAAATTTTGAAGAATAACAAATTTTTAAAGCACGTGATATAAAATAGCAACGTCAGTAGCAACTTCGACATACGTCAAAATTTCATCGAAATAATTGGCATCAAAATATAATACCAATGAATTTTCATTCATCAAAAATGTCGCAGGAATCTTTTCAAAGATAGAAAGGGATATCATACCCTAAACTTGCATTCATAATAAGTCAATGACACACGAATTCACCAGTGCACAAAAATTGATAAAACTTATCAATAGAAATCACGAAAATTGGTGAAGCACAAATTCTAGAAATCATCACAAGAAATCCAGAAACACAAATTCTAGAAACCTACACAAGAAATCCAGATATCACAAAATGAGAGTATGAAAACTCAAATGGGAGTACGGAAACTCAAATGGGAGTACGGAAACTCGTAGGAGAGTATGAAAACTCGTACGGAGTATGAAAACTCGAAGGAGAGTATGAAAACTCACCTACACGCGAGCATGAAAATTCATCAACACATGTAACGCATAACGAGAACGGGAGCACGAAAACTCACCTACACGCGAGCATGAAAACTCATCAGCACATGTAACGCAAAGCGAGAACGGGAGCACGAAAACTCACCTACATGCGAGCATGAAAATTCATCAACACATGTAACGCATAACGAGAACGGGAGCACGAAAACTCACCTACACGCGAGCATGAAAACTCATCAGCACATGTAACGCAAAGCGAGAACGGGAGCACGAAAACTCACCTACATGCGAGCATGAAAATTCATCAGCACGTGCAACGCATAATGAGACGCTATCTCATGGTTGCAAGCCATTAATTTTGACACACGAATGGCCCGAAGACCGTGGGGCGCTACCCCACATGTGTGAGTCGAAATCACACAGATTGAGGTCAAGACTAACCTCGCAATCAAAAGAAAAGTATGTGTGAACAAAATCACACAAGTGGTGTCTAGACAATCCTCAAAGCCCAAGAGATATGTGTGAGACGAAATCACACCGATGAGGCCTAGTCTAACCGAAAAGGTATGTGTGAACGAAATCACACAAATGGTGTCTAGACAATCCTCAAAGCCCAAGAGATATGTGTGAGACGAAATCACACCGATGAGGCCTAGTCTAACCGTAAAAATGATCGTCATGATCAACGAGAAGTGTCAATTACACTAAGCTAGTGAATATAAAAGTTTAGCTTCATGTCCCATAACCACTAGCTTAACTTAAATATTTACGAACAAATTGTAGATCTTCACTAGAAAAATGTCACAAGTGGTTCAATCGAACAAGTCCAAAAATTAATCGACGAAGTAAACGCAAGCGTTTCATACCACTTGTTTTACTAAGCCATTTAATTAGATTTCTCATTCGAGTGAAATAAAGGTTTGTATATACTAATAGATTGGAAAATGGTTTAGGAAAAGAGTTTGATATTGAAAATAGAGTTGAAAACATTTTGATAAAAGAGTTTTGATATTTACTACTAGTATTGAAACCTTTATATTTTTAAAGTGACAAGTCACAAAAATGATTGTAGAAACAATCAATCACAAGAATTTCACATACGAAGACGTGAATAGAATGCAAAGAAATCGATACCGAATTCATCGAAAGGTATGTTCACAAAAATCCCGAAGAAAAGGTCATCAAAGTTGCTAATAAATGATAGCAACAAATCGGGAAATAATCAAGAATCGATTAAATTCGAAAACCAAATCAATTCACTAAGATTCACATTCGAAGACGTGAATAAAATCCAAAGAATTCGATTCCAACCCATCAAAGTAGGAATACCCAAAAATTCGTGAAATAGAAGTTATCAAAGTCGACAAAGGAGATAACAACTAATTGGAAAAGAAGAATCGATCAACAATTGGAAAGACAAAGCAAAACGAGCATAAATGCATGAATGACTTTAACAAAAGTAAAAGTCAAGTCAATGTCGAAGTCAACAATTAATGGCCATAATAGAGTACAAAACGATTCAACATCATCATCAAAGGACTCAACGACAAACCAAGTCAGAGTCTTGGAAATCAAGAATTTAGAAATTTCTCAAAAACAAAGTGACCGAAGTCGAATGGAAATCAAGCCGAGAAAAACATAAAATACCAAGTTCGGAACCGCTGAGATTCGAACAAAATCAATCATCGGCTAAATCAAATCAAAGCCGAAAACACAAGAATCAAAATCAAATGCATATGAATAAGCGTTAGGAATTCATACCTAACAATCAAAGACAATCATATGCAAATATGAGTGATAAAACGTCGACAAACAGTAGTAACACATGTACTATCTAAGTTATGTTTTATATTTTTTTCTAAACCCCAGGCTCTGATACCAAGCTGTGACGCCCCACCTCTATACCCACGCTAGCCAAGAACACTACGGTGTAATGCTGTCAACTAGCGCGGAGAATAAGGCTGTTGAGGAGCGGCCATCAGTAGTTAGGCCTTACACTAGTATTGGTTATCTCGATAGGAGTGGTATATAAATATATATACATATATTCTTTCATTTTTCATCTCTGATTTATTTTCTCCCATCGAAATACCCCAATTCCAGTATAAAACGAACTACGATGGTTCATAATAGTTTAGAACAGTAAATATAAAATAATAACACAGATAATATAAATGCGGAACACAGATAAAACAGAAAGTTTCATATATACAATAACTGATGTCAGTTACAATACATTTGATACAATACATATGACACAGTACATATGATACAACTACCACAGTCGACTCAGGAAGTTACATATACAAGTACATTAACGTATATAATATACATGAATACATATCTTCCTATACAATTATACAGACTACTACAAATAACGACGACTACTCCAAAAGATATGAAAGAACTTCATAGCTCTAGCAGCAACCCAAAGCAGAATATCTACAACCTGAAATACTCAGCCTGACCCGAGTATTAGATTCAAAAGAAAATAATACTCGGGTCAGTCTAATTCAAACTCAGTTATTAGTGCATAGAAGCAAAAATAATTAATTAATGAATAGACGACAGTAATTAAACCAAATCAAAATGCAATTCAAAATATTGAATTGAAATAAACAAAACAGTTCAAACCATTGAAATATCAATTAAAATATTAATTTGAGTAGGGCTGCAGTACACGCACGCGTGCACTGCCTCGCCACTACAGCATATGGAAATACGCGAAAGATCCAAAAAAAAATCAAAAGCAATTAGAATATCTATAAAAGCAATACCGTGTGGCTGCAGTTCATGCTTGCGTGCACTGCCTTGCCACAACAGTGACGATGTACCCAATGAATACCGTGTGGCTGCAGTTCACGCTTGCGTGCACTGCCTTGCCACTACAGTGATGATGTACCCAATGAAAATTCACAAACAAACACAAGATCAAACCCGAGTCATCGGATTCAACACAAGTGTAATTCGAAAATCAATCCAAATGCACATGGCAGTGACATGATGAAACAGTGCTAACAAATAAATAAAGGCAGTGGTCCAGCTAATGTTACATGCACTCGAGCTCAAGGCAATATATCCCAAATACAACTGCAATAGCAAGTTAATATGCAACTATGTACAAAGCAACTAAAATCAAGTGCATATGTGAAATGCAGCACCACTACACTACACCAGATTCCCAAAAAAACACAAATTCATATGCATAGACTCGAAGCTATGCACACACATGGTCGGATTTCAAGAGAACCCAGATCAGAAGCAACAGTGAAGACCAACCATGTGCATCCATTCAAACCAGTTCAAGTTCGAGTTAAGCCTTTCAACATGAAACATGAAGATTCAAATACATGAACACATATGTCGGTTCAGAGGCATGAACAAGACAAAGTGCAGACACATAAATAATCATATGCAAGGCTACCATGACCAGATAAGTGAAACAACAAATTTCAGACTCGATGCTTCAGTGGACATAAGCACAATGCAAATACGATGAGACAACACATAACTCGAACAATGGTCAACCATACATGCGTACCCACATACGAATGTATGTATGCATATATATACAGACAAGTCACTGTAAGTTATATCAATGTACACAATCAAAAGAAATAAAACAAGACCAATGATCAAGTGAAACCTCATCCAAGACACGGTGCAGACAAATTTAACTCGAAGGAAATCAAGTTCAAATGTCAGTTCACACGAATATGCAAATATGCTACATGGAATAGAGAATGCAGATTTGAAATGCAACGAGACTTCAAAATGCACAAGGAAAAAGATGCACATACATGAACCAGAGGATTCCGGCTCAGCATGGTAAAGGTAGAGGTCAAGTCACTAATAACATGACTCGACTCAACTGCCAAACAACTCAATGAAGCCGCAGTAACACGAAGCAACAATCGACACAATCCAATCCAATGCAATGCATCACAAGTACAGATGCTTGCACCAGTGGAACAAAAATGTCGCAGACTGTTCATGAATGCAACTAGAAATAATCAGACTTCCAGCTAAGCAAGGGATCTGTAAAATAGTGACTACAACATAACAGTGACAACTATTCAAGCTGAAACTGGATCAGTAAGCATAACCAAAGTCGTGAATAAATGTTACAACATCAATGACCAGATTATTAGACTAATCTGTACTGAAACAAAGAATGGCCAGAACCAAACTACACTACAGATATCAGTGCACATGATCTGGCAACCAAAATGTACAAGACAAATGAAGAGCAACAACAATGACGAACCAGTGCCAAAGTCAAACAATTCAAACCAGAGAATACACACAAAAGCGCAATCACCATCACGGTCAAGTAAATGAAAAAGGTCAAGTTCAAAACCAATTTTCAAGTGATAAAAGTCGACTGCCAAGCAAAAAAATCAATGTCGTGCTCTACCTAAATTGAACAAGTCAAAAAAAAATTGAAGCCGTGGCCAACTAATAACCAAAGTCCATAGAATACAGTATAGTATCAAAACAATGATGCTGGCCGAAGCCCCCAAAATTCATAACCACAAAACAAAATCGAACGAGAGGCATTGTACTAATTTGAAAAGAACCCAAAACCCATCGATTGAAGTTAACCAGAAACGAAAACAAATCTTGAAGAAGTCAGCTAAATCTCAAGCAAAGAACATAAATCAGACGGCGAGCAAATTGAATCAACAACCTCAAACAATTGAATACCAACGAAAATCACTGAATTTGTACCTTAAATAAGCATGAGGTATGAATTAGATGTGAGTGGATTACTCACCTTTTCAATTGATCGAGAATTGAGGCCGTGGCAACACGAAGTTGTTCCAAAAATCCAGGAATCGAAACCCTAGCAGCCACGAAGAATTGGAGCCGCCATTTTCGTTTCTTTTATTTCGTATGCTAGGTTTTTTTTTTCTCGAACGAACGAGGAAAAAATGAAAGGGGGGAAGCGGGTACGCAATTATGTCAATGAAAAGGAAACAAGCCCAATAAAAAAATAAAAAGGGAACAAGTCAATATAAATTTAAAGCCCGTATTTCCTTAACAAATTATTTAAAGAATTTTAATTCGAATTTTAAAACTCCATATGGGCAATTAGCGAAAATATTAATCGTTTAATGTCGAATATCAAATGATGCTAAATACCGAGTTGTTACAAATCCGTTCGTACATCAGTGATTGTTTTTCGCGTGTATTGAATTCGCGAGTGGAATTTCAGGGCCGCGGTCGTGAGTTCGATGGCGATGGGCAGTTCAGTTGTTCGGGTTTTGGTATTAAGTCGCGTGCTCGTTCGAGCTGCTGGGGGCTCGGTCACGAACCCTGTTGGGCGCTGGAGGGATGCGACTTGTGAGAGGAGGCATGATAGTGGAATTAGGGTTGCTTGCGTGAAGATATTGTATTCGCGGTGAGGGCCGAGCTGATCTGAGCGAAGTCGAGGTGGTATTGCGTGGTGGCTCGAGACTGGTGAGGCAGTGCGATGGCATTCGCATGGATGGGGGGATGGTCGATCGAGCTTTGTAGATCTGGTTTCTTTATGTGAAGTAAGTTCTTTTATTTATTTTTAGAAGGATATATGTTATATATATATGCAGATGGTTTTGAAAAATATATGTATATTTATTTGGAAGATAATTTACAGTGAAAGGAAATTTTTGTTTAATCTAACTTAATTTAGTTACTAAGGAAAAATTATTTACGAGAAAATTAGTTTAAAAAAAATAGTTAATTAAATTTAAAGAAAGAGAAATTAATAGTTCAATTTATTTCAAGTATTAGTAAACTATATAAATATTTATACAAGGTCTAAAATCGTGGAGAATCAAGTCGGGTTGGAATGGATTGCACAAACAAAGCAAAGGTGAGTTAATCTCACTCAGTTAGATTTAAATTTAAATTTAAATGATTAAAAAAAAAATTTGTTTGAATGGTTGAATTGGTTGTTGTGTTATATAGTAGTATATACTACACCTTGAAATGATTGATTCCCCTCATTTGTATAGTGAAAATATTTTATATTGTGCTAACATCTGTGGATGCAGGGAAAATAGGTTGGAGGGATCCAACTGGACCCCTCAACTTTTATTTAAATTATTTAAAACTCTCTGCTCTGGTTATTGAATATTCTATAATGCATTAAGTGGAAGTATTGAATGTTATGGTTTGGATTATATAATTAAGAATAATAAATTACCAAAAATATAAATTTGATTTTTGAATGAAAATGAAAGAAGTGAAAGTGCAAGTAAAATAATTATAGACTAAATTTAAGAATGACTTGGGAAGAAATAAAGTGACATTAAAATTCTAATAAGTGAATCTTGGGATGAAAGGGAAAACTGGGATAAACAGGAAGTTGATGAATTTCAAAATTCAGTGTTATTATTTAAAAGAACAAAACATTTATTTAAAAGCTAAGATTTAAATTATTGGAAAAAAAGGAAAAAGTGGGGAAAAATCTGGAATTTGTATATTTCAGTTCAAAGTTTTAAAATCAAATGGAAAATAATAATAATAATAACAACAGTAATTAAGTATACACTTAATGAATTTTGAAGTGAATTAGGTAATTAAAGAAATTTATTTAAAATAAAATAAATTGGAAATCAATTTGGGAAAATTGATTTAGGTGATTGGAATTGGGATTTCCTCTGGATAGCCAAGTACCTGTCTTAAAAAGTAAATCTTAAAAAAAAAATTAATTTAATGGATTAAAGTTGTTTTTTTTTTAGATAGCAAGTTTTGTAAAACTTATTATTTCTAATATTTAATTTCTAAAGTAAGTATTTCCTTTTAATCTATTGTAACAATAATTATTTAAAAAGTGATTTAGTTGTGTTTTAAAGGTGTAAATCTAGTTGTATATTTTATTAAGTAAACCTTATTTTCAAATATTCATATGGTATGTATTTTTATTTAAGTACTTTTTAGAATAAATGTTTTGAAGTATAAATTTCAAAGTAAAGTGTTTTAAATTATTTTAAAAATCTAGTTTGGTGCTTGGTAATTTCAGAGGAGATCGAAAATGTTTGGAGAAGTTTATTCTAGAAAGAGAAAAGGGTTTTGAAACTATTTCAAAGGATTGAAAATAGAAATATATCTTGTCAAGATATCTTTGAGATAAATAAATAATTTGGAAAAATTATTTATTGGTTGATGATTGTTGTAAATATTAATTGATAGTTAAATAACCGACAATCAATATTGGACAATGCGTTGATCGTTTCGAAGAGTCCGGGATCGAGATTAATTTCTCGAAAACCACTTCGATCCGGTTTGTACGTTTCGTGCAAACGATTTTGGATTTCGAAGATGGAGCAGTGAAGTGCAAGGACTAGTCGCTACTAATCCTGAGGATATTTCCAAAATGGATGTAGTAGGAATAGTGCCTTCGGTTCCGTTCGAACCCGAGACGGACTTGTATGGATGAATGCTTGCGAAACATCGTCAGGTGGACGATGGGCATTCTAAGGGATATTGTTCTTAAAGGTAACGCTTAGCCTCAAGCCTCATCAAATGGGAATGGCTGAAAATCAGGGGATATGCAGCAAGGCTTCTTGGGTAGCCCCCACTGGAGGGTGAGGTCATCCCTGTCTAGATGTCCCTTTATTTCGGCTTAATGGGCGGTTGTTGATCCCAACCGCGGGGTGATCTTGCTCGGGACTGTCCAGTAAAGGATGGTTTCGGTCTTGTGTTGGAGGGGAGTTAGGGTGGCTCCTCGGTACGCTGATCTAGACCAGGTACTGTGGCAGGTGGTACCCCAGTGCCTAGCCATTAGTTGGAATCCATTTTCCTTACGCGCCCGTACGGTTTTGATTGTGCCCAACTATTGTTGAAACGTGAGATGCAAGCATTTCCGCTAGATTCTATTTACTTTCTATAGACACTATTATAATATCAGAGGATTTCTATAAAAATTGTTTTAGCTATTGTAAGGTAAAAACCCGACATGTTTATTTGTGGCGTGGTCTTACGAGATGCTTTTGTTTTCAAAGGATTTTTGAAACTTTAATAATCAATTGGGTGTGATTTTCTCACGCTGGTATTCCAGACTGACTCGGGTATTATTTAACTGTAATGCTCGGGTCAGACCGAGTATTATAGGATACAGGATATGATGCTGTGGAGCTCAGGAGACGAACAAGATGACGATACGTACTCTCGTACTTGTTTATTTATATATATTCCGTTGTTTGAGTTGTTGTGTATTCATTGTATGATATTGGTGTTGAGCTGTGATTGATGTACTCTGATGATGAAATGTATGTAAACAGATATATTTGATTTTGAGTAAAGATTATTTATTATCAATTATATTTCATTCCGCTGCGATGGTTAGATTCTGCTGTTGATTTCTATTTTTCTTCTTCTACCTCTTCTTCTTTAACCCTAATGGTTCGTGTTTCTGTGCAACTTGAGTTGATTGTTGTAGAATAGTGTTGACTCAAGGGGTACGGATTTGCGGGTTGTTACACTTGGTATCAGAGCTTAGGTTGGAGATAACCTTGGCTCTGGTGGGAAAATTACTCATTTAAATTAGAGTACGAGGTACTCTAAAATGAGTTTGAGCGTATTAATAGATATGAGCGCGTATTTGTTAGTGAATATAAATTGTTTTAATATTGTGTTGGTTGATTTATTGAGTGGCATATGAACCTTTGTCGACACAGTCTGCGCAACTGTATTGAAGGGGTTTCTAAACACTTGAATAGAAAAATTGACACAATATTTTTTTAAATGTGGGTGAATGAAATAATTTTACCCAAAAATATATTTTGATATAAGAAAAAGTTTTCTTAAACTATTTATCTAATATATGGTTGTTTGGATGTTAGGAAGAATAGTATTGAATTATTATCATTGTTGAGTGAAAATTTGACTTGAAATTGAAAATACAACCAAAAAGGTTTAAATAAATAAGTTCATTATAAAATGAAATTTATAAATATGAATTGTAAATGTGCATCATAAAATAAAAAATAAAAAATAAAATATATAAAAAAATATATCCAAATAAAAATTTGTATGAGCATAAGCTATGCAAATAAAATTATAGGAAAATTGATTTAAAGCGGGATTTGGAAATTTAAATCCCGGAAATTCGGAAGTGTTTGTCAAAGTATTTGAAGATGAATAATAGTATTGTTGTTTTGGAGATATTTTTGAATGGAAATTTGTTTTAAATAGATTTTGGAAAGAGATATAGCATTGAATTCACTTATGTAGCTGGAAAATAACTTCGGTGATGACTGCAGCATCATCAATGTTCATTTTCGAGTTTCTAAGTGACTGATTGCTGCCAAAAATTTATTCATTCAGAAAAACTAGTTGTTTTTGAAATTTCAAAGGAAATTTGTTGGGAATAAAAGCCAGGATTGGATTAAAGTTTTTGAGAAATGAGATTTGAGATGGTGGAGATTTCAAGATGATTCTAAACCAAAGTTGGGTGTTTAAAAATCATGATAAGATAGTTGTAAGCTTATAAATTGAGATGATTTTAAATCATGAAGGAAATATAATCTTAGAATAATGGAATTTAAATTTAAAAGGACAAAATGAGGTTAACTTGGATTGGAAAATAAAAACTTAACTGGATTGAAATTAATTAATTAATTAGGCTGAAAAAAATAATATCCAGTAGTTTTTCGAATTAAGTTGAAATCGACTTGAGTTAAATGAAATTGGGTTAAAAATAAAATTGAGTTGGAATAAGAATTCAATTGAATTATTGAATGGAATTAAATTATTACCTGGGTAAATGGAAATTAAGATTGGGTAAGGATTGGATTGAAGTAAATAAATTAGAATAACTTGTAAAGAAATTAAAAATCCATAGGAATAAAAATATGCTTGGGTTATAAAGAAGCATACGACTTGAGTTAAAACAAAAGAAGAATATATTCAAGCCTATGATGAATGGAATTGTGTAAATTATAAGTGATGACTTATAAAGTTGAGAATGGAATGCAAAATGCAAAATAAATATTGTTTGATGTTTTGGATAATAAAATGAAAGAAAATTCAAACTTGAGTTATAAAATAATTTGAACTAAGAAAATTAAAGGAAGTGATATTGGGACTTAAAAATCAAGTATTGAACTATAAATAAGGGAAGAATTAATTAGATAATAAATTAGTTAATGAAATTGAATTGTGAGTTTATAAATTGGGTGGTAAATTGAAAATGGATAGTGGATTCAAACTTGAGTTATAAATTAAAATTTAATGTGAAGTGTTAACAAATTATATATAATTGGAAATGTGTCGAATAAAGGAAATTGAAATGGATTAAAATAGCAATGGTTTGAATATGCAAATAAAATCCAACTAAGTGGAAATAAATTGGAAATGGACATGTAATAAATTGGATGAACTGAATCTGAAAGGTTGAATTTGATAAAAACAAATCAAATGAATTGTAAATTTTAAAATGAGATTTAACTGAAATAGAATTAAATTTAATGGAATAGAATGATTTACTTGAGACGAAATAAGCTTAAGTATAAAATTGGAGTGAATAAACTTAAGCTAAAAGATGGAAAAGAGTTGAATTGAGTTCAACTAAAAATTAAGTTTAATAATAGTGGGTTGGGTATAAATCAGATGAAAATAAATTTTTAACCGAAATAAAATTCGGTGAGTTATAAATAATATTAATGGAATGAAATTCTAGAATAAATAATTGTAAACCATTTAAAATTATTAAGGAATTGAAATAACTTGAGACAATGAGGAAAATATAATGTTTCGAGTTTATTAGAATGGTTTAAGTGAATATGGATAAACTAATTATATTGAATAAATAAATGATGGAATAAATAAGTATCAAATGAAGTGTGGTTTAAATAAGTTGAGAAATGGTTATTGAATGGAATAGATTGGATTGTCTTCGAGCTAAATAACATAGTTTGGACTAAACAAATATGGAATGAAATGTAAATAAATGGATTGCAAATGAAATTTGAATGGGATGTGTCGAGCTAAATAAATGATTGTGAATGGATTAAAATAAAAGGAAATTTAATTGGTAATGGAGATGGAACCTAAGTTGTTAGTGGTTTTTGAATGAACTAATTTGGTTAATGAAATTGAAATGCAATGGAACTAAGAATATATGGATTGTGAATAAATTTTCAAATGGAATAGAATTAAGAATAAATTGAGTTAAAATCCATTTAAATTGGTTATAAAACATAAGTACTGATTTATTCACATAGATCTCGTCGAATTGTATGGAACAAATTATCGTGGGTTGTACATGGAAGTGATTAAAATTCTATGTGTTGATAACGGTAAAATAAATTGATTTTGAGTGCAATTGAATTAAATATGAGTTCAGTTCGCTTAAAAATAAATTAAGTGTAAGCGATTGAGTTTTAAACCATTCAAATTGAATGAAAATGGCTTGTAAATAAGTTGAAACAGTTGAATTAGCTTGGAGACTATATAAATTGCTTACGGAAAATGTTTGGTATGAGTTTCTCATAGAATTCATATGTTTTAACTATTGCAAATAAGTGATATGCTGATAAACTTCATATATTTGGCACTTACATGTTTAAATTGAGTAAGTACAGGTTTTTGGAAGCCGTGTGGCTGGATTTGGGTTGCATTAACTGCTAAAATAATAAGCCACTTGCTTAAAATGCTAAATAAGGTACGCCTACGCAATAAAAATAAGAAATATGAACTGTTTTTGGTTTTTCCGACCATGTGGGTCGATGTATATATATTTATCTCTTTTATCAAATTGCAAAAGCTCTTCCGTACAAAGGAGACTCTGCCAAAAAATTTCAGAAATTTTGGGAGTTAGAAAATTTTTGGAATTTTTGGAAAATTTTGTTTATGACAAAAGAATTTCAACTTGGAAATTGAAATAAGTTAGTAAATGAAACTGATTAAAATAATGACATGAATTAGTATAAATGAAAAATAAAATTTAAATATTTAGAGTTTAAGATAAATTGAAATTCTTATGGAAATGAAAGAATCAATTTGAATAGAATGATATAAACTGAGGTGGTAAGGTGATAATGAATATTTAAAGCATATTAAATACTTATACCAAACTTAAGAGAGGAATAGAGAATTCTTAATTGGAAATTGATAATATAAATATATTCCAAGTTAATATTTGGATGAATATTTGCATTTGGTAAGGAAGTCGATAAAATGTTTTGGAATGTTGCAATTGGATATTAGTGCTAAGCAGGATATGCAGGTAATATAAAGTGGAAAAGAGAATTGATCTTGATTTTAGAAGATAAATTTGAAATGCTCGACAAAAAGGTATGTATTTAAATTTGGTGTGAAATTTGATTGGGATTTGAATTGAGCCACTTGGCCTTTTGTTTTCTTTTTGGATTTGGGGAGGCCGTAAAGCCATTTTGTAGTTGTACCGAGTCAGCCGTGCAAAGGAGATGCTGGCGAAATTTTTCGAAAATTTAGGAAGTTAGAAAATTTTTGAGAAAACTTTGGTAATGAAAAATTTGGTTTTAAATTGAAACTTGAATGGTTAAACAAATGGTATGGTTTGGAACTAGGGAAAGATTTGGAAATTAATAAGAATGATAATGGATCTTTATAAGAGATAGTTGGTAAATTGTTGAATTGTTAGAAACTGTATAGTTTTGGGAAAAGTAAACGAGTTTTGGACCATTCTTCCTAATTACTAATTTCGGGGACGAAATTCTTTTAAGGGGGGAGGAATGTGACGACCCGAAATGTTTAAGCAATTTGAATCGGAATATTTAATCGATTTTAAATATTCAATAGTGTAATTTTAACTAGAATTACGGATATCACAAATTATTTGACAATTAAATTGTTGAATTAAATAATTTGAAGTTAGGTATAATACTGAATCTGAAATTCTAAGTCGATTAAAAATAATTTGATGGCTTGTAGAATTTATATTGATATTACTGAAGGTAATAGAGGTTTTAAAATTGAATTTAATAGTGATTTTTTCAGATTTGAAATTTTATCGTTTAAATTGAATTTGAAAATAGCCTTCCGGGACACAGTCTCGAAATTCGACAAAACCAGTTCCATTGGGTCCGTAATATTGAATTATTATCGGATTTCAAATTTCGTAGCGATTGGAATTGTTAGGTGAGCATACGATATATAAACGCATCGAAATTTTCAACGATCATTTAATTTAAATTTTATTAGTATATTGTCACATAAGCAACATCTCAGCCGAAATTTGTTCCTGAGTACGCCGATTTTCCTTCATCTCCGTGTTCCCTCTTTCAATAACACCACGCAACATTCCCTTTCATTTAAGCAGTGTCTCAATCTTGTTCGTTTTCATTTCTAAAGTCCGGAACCAAGATATAAAATTATATATATATAATGGCTTCCTTCAGAAGAAAACAAGGATAACCACACGAAGCTTCCTCAACCTTTTTTATTTTTATTTTTTAAAGCCGAATCTCCCTTTCCCCTTTTCTTCAAAAATTCGAGTAGAAAAAAAAACATATAAAAAAATATAATGGCCGAGAATCTACAGATCAATTTTTCATTGCGTTCGAAACCCTATAGGGCCGCTTCCTCTGTTCGAATCTAATTCGAAATCTACCTTAATCACGAATCTGTTCGTACATCAGTGATTGTTTTTCGCGTGCATTGAATTCACGAGTGGAATTTCAGGGCCGCGGTCGTGAGTTCGATGGCGATGGGCAGTTCAGTTGTTCAAGTTTTGGTATTAAGTTGCGTGCTCGTTCGAGCTGCTGGGGGCTCGGTCACGAACCCAGTTGGGCGCTGGAGGGATGCGACTTGTGAGAGGAGGCGTGATAGTGGAATTGGGGTTGCTTGCGTGAAGATATTGTATTCGCGGTGGGGGCCGAGCTGATCTGAGCGAAGTCGAGGTGGTATTGTGTGGTGGCTCGAGACTGGTGAGGTAGTGCGATGGCGTTCGCATGGATGGGGGGGATGGTCGATCGAGCTTTGTAGATCTGGTTTCTTTATGTGAAGTAAGTTCTTTTATTTATTTTTAGAAGGATATAGTTATATATATATGCAGATGGTTTTGAAAAATATATGTATATTTATTTGGAAGATAATTTACAGTGAAAGAAAATTTTTGTTTAATCTAACTTAATTTAGTTACTAAGGAAAAATTATTTACAAGAAAATTAGTTTAAAAAAAATAGTTAATTAAATTTAAAGAAAGAGAAATTAATAGTTCAATTTATTTCAAGTATTAGTAAACTATATAAATATTTATACAAGGTCTAAAATCGTGGAGAATCAAGTCGGGTTGGAATGGATTGCACAAACAAAGCAAAGGTGAGTTAATCTCACTCAGTTAGATTTAAAATTAAATTTAAATTTAAACGATTAAAAAAAATTTGTTTGAATGGTTGAATTGATTGTTGTGTTATATAGTAGTATATACTACACCTTGAAATGATTGATTCCCCTCATTTGTATAGTGAAAATATTTTATATTGTGCCAACATCTGTGGATGCAGGGAAAACAGGTTGGAGGGATCCAACTGGACCCCTCAACTTTTATTTAAATTATTTAAAAATCTCTGCTCTGGTTATTGAATATTCTATAATTCATTAAGTGGAAGTATTGAATGTTATGGTTTGGATGGTATAATTAAGAATAATAAATTACCAAAAATATAAATTTGATTTTTGAATGAAAATGAAAGAAGTGAAAGTGCAAGTAAAATAATTATAGACTAAATTTAAGAATGACTTCGGAAGAAATAAAGTAACTTTAAAATTCTAATAAGTGAATCTTGGGATGAAAAGGAAAACTGGGATAAACAGGAAGTTGATGAATTTCAAAATTCAGTGTTATTATTTGAAAGAACAAAACATTTATTTAAAAGCTAAGATTTAAATTATTGGAAAAAAAGGAAAAAGTGGGGAAGAATCTGGAATTTGTATATTTCAGTTCAAAGTTTTAAAATCAAATGGAAAATAATAATAATAATAACAACAGTAATTAAGTATACACTTAATGAATTTTGAAGCGAATTAGGTAATTAAAGAAATTTATTTAAAATAAAATAAATTGGAAATCAATTTGGGAAAATTGATTAAGGTGATTGGAATTGGGATTTCCTCTGGATAGCCAAGTACCTGTCTTAAAAAGTAAATCTTTAAAAAAAATTAATTTAATGGATTAAAGTTGTTTTTTTTAGAAAGCAAGTTTTGTAAAACTTATTATTTCTAATATTTAATTTCTAAAGTAAGTATTTCCTTTTAATCTATTATAACAATAATTATTTAAAAAGTGATTTAGTTTGTGTTTTAAAGGTGTAAATCTAGTTGTATATTTTATTAAGTAAACCTTATTTTCAAATATTCATATGGTATGTATTTTTATTTAAGTACTTTTTAGAATAAATGTTTTGAAGTATAAATTTCAAAGTAAAGTGTTTTAAATTATTTTAAAAATCTAGTTTGGTGCTTGGTAATTTCAGAGGAGATAGAAAATGTTTGGGGAAGTTTATTCTAGAAAGAGAAAAGGGTTTTGAAACTGTTTCAAAGGATTGAAAATAGAAATATATCTTGTAAAGATATCTTTGAGATAAATAAATAATTTGGGAAAAATTATTTATTGGTTGATGATTGTTTATGAATATTAATTGATAGTTAAATAACCGACTATCAATATTGGACAATGCGTTGATCGTTTCGAAGAGTCCGGGATCGAGATTAATTTCTCAAAAACCACTTCGATCCGGTTTGTACGTTTCGTGCGAACGATTTTGGATTTCGAAGATGGAGCAGTGAAGTGCAAGGACTAGTCGCTACTAATCCTGAGGATATTTCCAAAATGGATGTAGTAGGAATAGTGCCTTCGGTTCCGTTCGAACCCGGGACGGACTTGTATGGATGAATGCTTGCGAAACATCGTCAGGTGGACGATGGGCATTCTAAGGGATATTGTTCTTAAAGGTAACGCTTAGCCTCAAGCCTCATCAAATGGGAATGGCTGAAAATCAGGGGATATGCAGCAAGTCTTCGTGGGTAGCCCCCACTGGAGGGTGAGGTCATCCCTGTCTAGATGTCCCTTTATTTCGGCTTAGTGGGCGGTTGCTGATCCCAACCGCGGGGTGATCTTGCTCGGGACTGTCCAGTAAGGGATGGTTCTGGTCTTTTGTTGCAGGGGAGTTAGGGTGGATCCTCGGTACACTGATCTAGACCAGGTACTGTGGCAGGTGGTACCCCAGTGCCTGGCCATTAGTTGGAATCCATTTTCCTTACGCGCCCGTACGGTTTTGATTGTGCCCAACTATTGCTGAAACGTGAGATGCAAGCATTTCAGCTAGATTCTATTTACTTTCTATAGACACTATTATAATATCAGAGGATTTCTATAAAAATTGTTTTAGCTATCGCAAGGTAAAAGCCCGACATGTTTATTTGTGGCGTGGTCTTACGAGATGCTTTTGTTTTCAAAGGATTTTTGAAACTTTAAGAATCAATTGGGTGTGATTTTCTCACGCTGGTATTCCAGACTGACTCGGGTATTATTTTACTGTAATGCTCGAGTCAGACCGAGTATTATAGGATACAGGATATGATGCTGTGGAGCTCAGGAGACGAGCAAGATGACGATACGTACTCTCGTACTTGTTTATTTATATATATTCCGTTGTTTGAGCAGTTGTGTATTCATTGTATGATATTGGTGTTGAGCTGTGATTGATGTACTCTGATGATGAAATGTATGTTAATAGATATATTTGATTTTGAGTAAAGATTATTTATTATCTATTATATTTCATTCCGCTGTGATGGTTAGATTCTGCTGTTGATTTCTATTTTTCTTCTTCTACCTCTTCTTCTTTAACCCTAATGGTTCGTGTTTCTGTGCAACTTGAGTTGATTGTTGTAGAATAGTGTTGACTCAAGGGGTACGGATTTACGGGTCGTTACAAATAGAATATTTAATATAAATGAATTTTAGGTCAAAGTTGAACATCACGATTGAATAATATTAAAAAAAAATTAAATCTGAAGTGATCTTGTCTTTTGTAATACTTTAATTTGCAAATTGTCTTCTAGAACGTTTGATTCACCCCCGATCTCACAAGAATCGAATAAACCACTTTTATTTTATTTTTTTGGATGTCATTTGTGGTGAAAATACTTTCGTCTTAGGATAGAAGAAGAAAATGTGGAAGCCGTGAAAGGGGATAAAGGAAGAGGAAAGATTTGATGAATGAACTAACGAGGAAGATTAGTTTTACGAAGAGAATGAAAACCGTTCACACACTCTCTTTTAAAATCTTTCACTTTAATTCCTAAAACACATCTAAATAAATATTTAGATCATATTTTTCTTTCTTACGACCACCTTGATCTTATCCCACGTAAACCAAAAATTCCCACTTATTTTATAAATAAATGTATTTAAGCTTATTTAAATGCATATCTATAACGTATATCGACATATGTATATAACATTTATATACACACTAAATAATTACTAACAACATGTAAAATATCAAATAAATTAATAATTAATATTTCTTAATTGTTAAGTAATTTAATTAATTTATAATACTTTATAAACTAGTTAAATAATTAGTTTTATGAAGAATTTACAAATGTAGTTTTTTGACTCAAAGGCATGAATTCATTTAGCGATTAATATTTGACAATTCACATATTAATGTTCACACCTCACCTTAGCTAGTGATGTGAATTTTGGCCATATTCAATGTTCATAGATCTTTTCAATAAAATCATATTTTATATTATCTCAAGCAGTGTCAATTAGTAACAATAATGCACACATGTTCTTTTCATCAAAATTATCACTTTTGATAGAGTTAAGGGTATTCTATGGAGGCAATTAAGTAATTTGTTACATATATCTAACTCTTTGGCTGATCTTATTTAAAATAAAATGTGTTTTCCTATCTATCATATACTTGTTATATAGTGATATAAATAATTAAGTAGTTAATTTAAAGTATATAGATGGAAAATCATTAAATGATATGTTATGTGACAGTAATTACAAAGTGTTGTAATCGTGAGAATTTTATCACAATGAAAATGACATATTATTTTAAATATTCTTAGTCAAGATCATACTTTCCAAACTTTATTGTATAGAGATTCTACAATTCAAACCATACTTAGGTAGAAAAACACAAAGTGGTGTTCACTTTTCACTATTACAGGAAGTTTGATCTAGTATTCCGACCCTTCCAATTCAAAATTGATTGAAAGGTCACTGAATTTCCAGACTACTTCCTATCTCTATCCCCAACATAAATGCTTTTGAACTTTATAATCAATTTAGTCCTTACAGGCTGTGCTATCCTATTTTTCTAACTTAATTTAATTAGTTTAAGTGATGGTCATACATTTAGTTTACCATTTAAACCAAATCCTTTGTTTTTTAACGTCATCTTCATAAACTTATAAGTTTCTAAAACCTTAAAATCTTCCATTCATTTTAACAACCATTACCTTTATACAAAAATCATGACATTTTTCTTTTATTTAAATTAGCAAAAATGGTTTAGCTTTACTTAGTAAAATGTACATAAAACATATCTCTCTAAAATTCTCTATATAAATAAGAAATTTTCACAAAGTGTGTTTTAAAAGAAAATGCGATGATTTAACTTATTATATATTTTACTTTAAAATATGACAGAAACATTTATAAAAGACATTTCCAAGTATTAACCATTTCTTATTTATAAAAGAGGTTCAAAAGTCGGGTCATCCATACTTTTCGATTTTTTTCAAAAGTTTCATTTTTAAAAGCAAAGTATGCCTAAAGAGTAAGTGCAACAGTGCACCTAAAAAACAAAAGTTTAGAGCAGTTTTGAAAATTTCTTTTTGTCAAATTCTTTTTCTTTTGCTTTTTAAACAAATTCTGTAAATTTTGTCTGATCATTTTGTAGAAAACAATAAATTAAATTATTTTCCTTTTTTAAAATATCAGACATTTACTATTTCTAACTATTAGAAAACATTTCCACTGCTTTGCCACTTAAATTGGAAGAGATTAAAGCACTACATAAGCCCAATTATACCTAATAATACCTTCATTGCATAAGGTTTCCGTCCTTCATTCACATTAAATCCAAGATTCAATTATTTAAACAATTTCAATATTAAAGTTAACAATTTAATTATCAAATAAATTGCTATATTTGAATTATAAGTTGTTTAACTTATAAAATTTACTTCTAAATATTTAAAAATCAAATAAATATTCCTAATTTGAATGACTAAAATTTCGGGTCATTAAGATAATTCATAGAAATTAAACGGAAATTGCTCCAAAATTGAAATATAGAAATTCATATTATATTCGCAATCTAATTCAAAACTCAATTATAGATCTTTAATATATTTACACTTTACCAACTTCTTCAAATAGAGGTTTGGGACCGACTTCAAATTTCTAGATTACATTGTACATTCTATTTCTATTTATTTATATCCTACAAAAAACCTTAGCCCATCCAAACTAGGTCCTGATTTGTATCTACTCCATAAAATTATATAAAATCGTAACTTTCACACAAAATTAAATATCTTCATACAGATAAACTTATTCAATAATAAGCATTTGTTACTCCATTACTTGCAATACTTTAAACGTTAATTATCTTTACAAAATAATATGTTACACCATTTTTGTTTCAAAGAGTGTTCTAGCTGCAGGAATTATCGTTTACAAAATAGTGGATTTTCCTCAATTATCATTTCAAAATAACAGTTATTTCCTTTTAAAGCATACAATAATACTTATTACCTTATCACTCAAAATATACTGTAATTTGAGGAAATATTACTGTTGTTCAAATAGCTATTATATTCAAATCAGGAAAAACATATAAAATTCTCATATTTACATAAATGTTTCTCCGTATACAAAAAATATAACTTATTTATCAATCATCATTTAAATCCAATCAATAGTCAAAATACCTTTTATAACATTATATGATAGAAAAATAAATGTAGTGACAAAGAAAATGCAATGTCCTAGAATTTTAGTAAACTGATATTTGGAATATTTAATTGATTTAAATATTGAAAAGTTATTTTTATAAGTTAAAAAGATTGAATTTAAAATATAACGATTTCTTTAATAATTAAATTATTAAATTTAATATTATTGTTTAAATAATTAAATCTTGAATTCTATATGAATGAAAATGATTTGGAAATCTTATTTAAACAATTTAAAATAATAAGAATGGTAATAATGAACTTTTGAATTGGATATAAAAATGATCTATTTGGTTTTATAATAAATAATTTTAATTAGCGTATAAAGAATAGCCTTCTGGAGCATTGTCTTGGAATTAGATGAACCCAGTTTCATTAGATTCGCAGTAGTATATTATTGTATGATAACGAATTTCGTTGCGGTCGGATGTATCGTTTGGTCGTGCGAAATCGAGCGCTTATAATTAATTTCATAAATTAATATAATAACTGTGTTTGAAAAGCAATCTTTTTCATAAGATCGAATTAGGCTCGCGCCCGGTTCCATTGCATTTAGAATAGGGGTATAACATATAGAACGCTAGGAGGCACGTCTCGTTCGGAATGTGAAATTTTTGAACATTTTGTAATTCTATATTTTAAATTGAAATATATATATATATATATATATATATATATATATATATATATAATTTTATAATTACCATACTCTCCCATACCTACGCAATAACTGCCATTCCTCTTCACCGTGTTACCCATGCTTTTCCCTCCCGTTTTATGTCATTCTGTAAACAAGGAAATTAAGTTTACAAAACTTCAAAAATTTAAATCCTGAAATATAAGCAATCAAAAATCATTAAATAAATTTGAGCTCCTATAAGCTTAGATTGCGACATCATTAAGGAGTCAACAGTGAAGGGTTTTGTCAAATAGGGTTTGGGTTTCTAATTATAGGAGTATTGGCGGTCGAAGGGGGTGTGGTATTCGAGTTCGTGGCGGAGTTTAGCACCTACGGTTGGGTTTTTAGGTGTCACGGTTCACTATAGGGGAGGACGCTTTCAGCATATGGCTGCGAGATGGATTGGAGTCATGATTTAGAGAGGGCGATTGTGTTGGTGCTTTACAGGTCACCATGATAGAGATTGCGATAAGGAGTTTGTGAGCGGTGACAGTTTCGAGTTTTATGGAGGAGAGAGCAAATGAGAGGCGAGGGAAGTGTTGGCAATGGTGGTTAGTCTTAGGAACATTGGGCGGGAATTCATAATTGTGGAAGGATTGGGTAAGGACATTGTTGTAATTAACAAAAATACTATGTTATAAATTTAAATATCGATAAATTAAATTTTTAATAACTCTCTCATATAAGGTCCAATCGAGATGAGGATTTTTGTGTTATGCTTGTAATGAAGAAAGCTTTGCAAAGGAGCTGGTTTGGCCAAATTTGTAGATAGTAGAAATTTCGGCTAAATTCAAACATCATTAGATTTTAATTCTAAACTGGAATGCCACAATGACAACAGAAATAGTAGTGAGTTAAACTCACATTTTGGTTCACTGTTATGATATATAGTTGTTAAAAAATGTTGAATGACTGTTGGATGAGACCTTATTACGTTCTCCTAATACAGCGGGTGACCCTTTCTATACGAATTTCGCCTCGAAGCGGTTGATTAATATTATTTAATTATATATTGTATGCATTGCAGAAGTACATTTTGAAGGGATCCAACATGGTTCCTCACCACCGTTGAATTCATCTATGTGTGTGTGTGTGTGTGTGTGTGTTGAACTGTGTTGCAGGGGATACGTTGGTGGGATTTAATGGGATTCTCACCTTTATTGAAATGTTTTCAATAATATTCTTGTTGTATGATTATTATCAAATATTTTTGTTAAATTTATGGGTTATGACATTGTTATATGTTCCACTCAAACCCAATAGTGATAGAAAATCAATATTGATATTGTTAAAGCAATTGTTAGCTATTGGCCTCAAACTAGAATTCTAAAAATACTATAAATGTCCACTTGGTTGGGAATGGGTTTTGACGTAGAAAATGATTTTAAATCCGAAATTGGATTTCAAAAATATTTTGTTTTAAGGGACTTAATTTCTATATTGATTTCAACAAAATTTTCTATCCTTTTCCAAGTTATTTATTTGTATTTTATATTGCTTTAAAGTTATTTATTTTTATTTAATATCATTTTAAAAGCTTTTAATTCATATTTATATTACTTCAAGGTAATTTACCGATATTTCAAATATTTTGAAAAGTTAATTATTTAAAATTATTAATATGGTTTTGAATTAATAATTTTTGGAAATTTATTATTTCTATTTATAATAATGGTAAGATTAACAATTGTTTTATTTATAATGCTTTGAATTAATAATTTTTTTCTAGGACATTTCAAAGTAAATAATT
This sequence comes from Allium cepa, assembly GCA_030765085.1. Lineage (NCBI taxonomy): Eukaryota > Viridiplantae > Streptophyta > Magnoliopsida > Asparagales > Amaryllidaceae > Allium > Allium cepa. The sequence continues at coordinate 808,165,615 of CM060938.1, forward strand.
ATTATTTATAATGTTTACAATTAACAATTACCATTATATAATACTATTTTAAGGTTAATAATTAGGATTTGTTTATAATGTTTTCGAGATTCATATATAGAGTTTTATAAAATGATTTGAAGACTTAAGGGAACTTATTTACAAGGTGAAAGAATTTTGTAAACGGTTAGATATTTATAAATGAATTTTGGAAATGGGTTTACAGATTTATAAGAAGAGTTTAATGTATAGTTGTATAGATTGATAAAGAGTTTGTAAATGCTTTGGTATTTATAAAAGAGTTTATAATTAGAAATGGAGGTTGCTTCTATAAATTAATTTGTATAAATGGTTTTTGAGATTTATAAGGAACTTATAAATGATTTTTAAATTGTATAGGAAGGGAATCTACCTCAGTTTTGGTGAATATACTTATAATGTTAAATAAGTATGTAGCTATTTTTCTAAGTAATGAAAATATGGGAACTTTATGGGTATATCTTTGTAAAGGCATTTATATACAGATATTTACAAAGTGATTTCCATTAATGAGAAGATTAATTTAAGGGGCTGGTGTTCCTTAGGTGCTTAACTAATGTTGGTTTTCCCTATGGAATTAAATCCATGATTGAATGCTTGTTGTTATTAAATAACCGACTATCGAATTTAGACCCAAAACGTAACTTTCGAAATTTCTAAGAGAAAGACGTGAGTTATGTGACATAGTCATCTTTGATGATAATGTATTATGCACATAAATCTCATTTCATTTTCTTAGGACAGACTATAAAAAAATCCATCCATTAACGGATAGGAGGTGATCTTCGCTCTTATCTTTGATTGTTTATTTCCTAAAGAAGCACGGTTGAGTTTACCCAAAACTATCGAATGTTTTTTTGAAGAGACCAGGATCAGATATGTTATCCGAAAACCACTTCTATCCAACTTAAGCATTGCAAAGTGATGACATCTTAAACATGGTGGAATTGAAAACGGAGCTCCCAAGCATTTTGTTCAGTTCTAGAATGAACTTGTATGGATGAATGCTAGTATTGCATTGTTGCTTGGGGAGCAGTATTTGCATTTCAAGTGGAAAGTGCTATATAAAAGCTAAAACATAGCCTCAAGCCTCATCAGCTGGGAATGACTAAAACAGGGAGATACATCAGGAGTAAGGGGTTCGCTCCCAAGTAGGGTATGATCATCCTTATTTACAGTAGATATTATCTATCATTTGTATGCTTTAGGACCCATTAACGGAGTGCTGATCATATTCGAGACCATCTAATAAGAGGCAAGCCAGTTCTATGTTGGTAGGGGGTCCAAGCGAGGTCCTTAGTGTTATTCTATCTAGAGATGCACCGTGAAGGGCGATACCCCAGTAGCCCAATCATTGTATGGAATCCATTCTCCAATAAGCGTCGTACGGACTTAGTTGTGCCTAACTATGCAGAAATGTGAGATGCATGCATTTCAGCTATATTTATATTTTACTTTGACCCTTAGACATTATTATAATATAGATGGACCCTTTCTTGTTTTTGTGCGGCATGATCTTACGAGATACTCTTGATTTTAAAAGTTGTTTTACAACTTTAAAATCCAATCGAGTTTGCTTTCTCACGCTAATTTTCCAGACTGACTCGGGTGTTATTTTATTATAATGCTCGGGTCAGACTGAGCATATTACATATTTAGTTGGATGCTTTGGAGCTTCAAAAGACGAGTTGGAGGCCTAGAGACGTATTTACGTACATGATTATTTTTCCACTGCATTCATTGTTGCATTTATCGTTATTTTAAGGAGGGGTTGTTATAATTGTTCGGACTGAAATATGATAGTGTGCTCTAATTAATGGCTGTATATACATATATTATAGTTTCTTCTTGTATAAATATTTACTGTATATTATAGATTATTCATTCCGCTATGAGATTCTGTAACATCCCTAATGTTTTACAACATTATTCAAAAAGATTTAGTCAGATAAATTAAATAGAATAATGATGATAAGCAGATTGAGATTTGAATAAATTATACAATTGGGTCATGCTTACTAACAAGATAAATAGGCTTTGATTTTGGTTTAAATGCTAATTTAGTTACACATGGGAAAATTAGTAAAAACAGCCACCTTATTATTTTACATGGCTATTACTTCTCATTTGTATTCAGTCACGTTCCATTTTTCTCATGGTCACAAAATCTAAACCCTAAATCAAAACCGGCCATTACCAAGGAAGAAGGAGAAATTTTAATCTAAAAATCAAAAGCTAGGAAGGATTAATCAACATCAAATCTCAAAGTTTAATGTGAATAATAATTCTTACCACCTCCTTTTGGTTTTATAATCATATGATTTCTGATATGAGTATTTGTCTTGTTCCCATGATTATTTTGGATGATGATATGTTTAATTTATGGATTTTTTGTTTTAAACAATTTAATTACTTAAAATCCATATGGATTATGGTTAAAACCGTGATTTACTAATTTTCAAATGTCATGGAAATTTTTTATGTTAAGTAAAACGTGATTTTGAAGATGGGTTTTGATTTTCGAAATTTTCCATGTTATGGAAATTTTATTATGAATTTTTATGGAAAATAGGATAAAATGTGATTAAATATTCATTCTGTGAATTTCAGGAAGAAATCGGGTCTAATTTTTTTTGTATATTCGATTACATGATTGATTCAAATTTTTATGATTTTTGGGAAATTTCCCAGTTGATTTGTTTGGGGAAATAAATTATTTTAAAGAAAGGGCTTTTATAAAAAATGTCAGTTTTAGACTATAAGAAAAAGTTTTAACGTTTAAATCTTTAATCTAGGATCTAAATAAATATAGTAATTTTAGAAGCAAAGTAACTAAAAACTTTTATGGCAGCCAATTAGTGTTTTACAACTAGGGAAGTTGTTAAAAAGAAAATTACTTAAAGTTGTTATGATTCAGCCTCTAAATCAGAAAACACTGTTTCGCCTTTAATAGAAGGTACCTTCCTACCCCTTTAATTTCGCCCCTTCATGATCGAAACCACCATAGTTGAAACCTTCATAATCAAAACCAACACACACGGTATCTCCTAGAAGGTACATAGAGGATTGGAAGATAGGTAGAAGCATTGGTGCCGAAGGGTAAACTTTCGATGGGGTTGAAACTCCACTTTGTTTTCATAAGATATAATTCTTGCCTTATTTTAATTGAAGTTTTAAACTTAGTCGTAATGAATGCTTTCAAAAGGAGTTTATATTTAGCCTTCGAAGAAGATTGCCATGTTAACACTAAAGTACCAGCTTTCGAAGGGGATTCGTTTTGCCTTAAATAAAAGCTTTCAAAAGGGTTTGGTTTCATCCTAATCAAAGCCTAACTACCACCCAACCTTTCGGAAATGTCGTCCAATAATGCTTTCGAAGAGTTGCCCTTATGTTTACTTTAAACCAAAACTTTTGCTTAATTACTTCGAAAGGTTGGGGTTTCGAAGGAGATGGAGTCGAAAAGGGGTTTCGTCTCAGACCTTCGATATCTTATATTTTTAAAGTCTTTTTCTTTTGACCAAGATGGTTTTGACAACATTAGTTTCCCCCTTATTTATTTTTGTTGGTTTCTAAAAAGTAACTTTCGTATGCAACCATCTTAACCCAAATGACGTTTTAAGTGTAAAACCCAATGCTTTCAAAACGGTATTTCATTTATTTTTTTGAAAATTATGCTTTAAATAATTTTCTTATACCTTCGGAAGGTCATATTGGTTTCGTAAGGTATATATATACTTAGAGTTTTAGGAAGAGGTTTTCTTTTCTTTCGAAGGAGGTCATCCAGGGGTTTCGAAAGTGGTGTTTTATGGTTTCAAAATAATGACCCCTTCTCATTTTTTAGAAAAAACCATGGAATAAATAAAAATATTTTGAAAATAACATTCACAATATTATTAACCCCTAACTGAATTTTTGGTGAAGGGGTAGAATAACGAGTTAGGTTGACCCAGTAGTGAATAGAACTTAATGGTTGTTAAATTCTTAATTTAATGATATTGGTATGGGCCAATAGGTTTACAGTAAGCCCATGAAACCTGTATGATATTGGTAGGGGCCAATAACTTCATAGTCAACCCATGAAAATGATTTGACATTGTAAGGGCTCGTAGGTTTGTAGTTAGTCCATGAAAACTATATTCGGATTAAGATATTGGTAGTCAGCCAATAGGTTCCTAGTTAGCCCATGAAAACTAGGATAAGAAATACAATATTGGAGTTACCAATAGGTTCTTAGTGACCTCATGAAGACTAAATAATTGGACAAATAGTCCTTAACATTAACATGTTAAAAATCAATCTAGAAATTATAATTGAGATAGACAGTCGGAATGAATGGGGATGGCTAATCTAGAATTGATATATCTATATTACATATCATCATAATGTTTTGATATACTATGTTTTAACCATTGTTAATGCAAGAAGCACAATATATGGTTTCATATGTTTTAGGATACTAGTGAGGGAAAACCCATTCCGCTAAGTGGCGTGGTATCACTAGGTATCTAATGGTTTGAGATGGTAGATTTTTATTCATAGCACGCTTTATGTTTGACTCGAATTTTTTTCCCCTTAAACTATTAGGTACTCAATTGCTTTGAGTAGGTTGAGAGTTAAAGTTTTTAGGTTTTCTCTTAGACGAATAAAGCTTCCGAAGACATGCAAGACGCAGATAGTTATTCAAAGTTATTTTATTTTCTATTGTATGTTTGATTGTAAAGGCAAACTATTTTAATGCTTTAGTATATACTCTGATCAACCAAGGGGGGATCTTCATATTTCGATCTTGGCGTATTTTATTATTATTATATGTTATCTGAACGTGGTGTGAATGGGATAATGTATTAAAATTGAAATATTTTGAATTGAATATGGATGTTATTTGGAATTCTTCCGTACCTTGTGTTTCTCTGTGTCAATGTATCTAATATTTCCATATTTGGTCGCCAAGAATTAGTAACTATGAATGACCTCGTAACTGTTAGTTTTGGGCCTCCTAGCGGGAGGGGGGTGTTACAAGTTGGTATCAAAGCATGGTTTATAAAATTTTAAAAGAAACTTAAACCTAAAAGGCTTTTCAAATATAATCCAATGAATTAGATAATAATTTTGGGGTTTGGGTTAACGCTATAATAACGTACTTGTATTTAATATATATATATATATATATATATAATAAATATGCACATACATACATACATACATACATATATCTATACACACACACATATATAGTTATGTATACAAGTATGTATACCCCTCCCTCTTAGACTGTTCTTATGTATCTTACTAAGGCTCATATGTAGATTTAGAGATAGGAGATATGGAAGCAAGAAATGGAAGAGGAAATCTCGGTGGAGGAAGCACCATAACCCATGTTGGCTAATGCTAGTAACCAAAATGCTGAAGCCAATGTAAGTGCTGGAAACCCACTAGTAATGTGCGGGCAGTGTATCAGTTCTTTGCTAGTTTGATGCAAGCTGGGCTGCTGCTGGTATAGCTGGAAATGTAGGAGGAGCAAATTTTGTGGCTCCAGTTGGGAATATTTCTTTGCTAAGTAAAGAATACACCAGTTTGGGTGGGAAACCATTCCTAGGAACAAAAAGTGAAGTAGAGGTTCAGAATTAGCTATTGTATTGTGAGCGAATATTTTTACTAATATTGGTTTGAATGGTAGACAAAAGCGAAGGTTGGCCTCTAGGCAGTTGTAGGGGTTAGCACTACATTGGTGGAATAGTGTTAATGCTGCAGTGCTGGAAGAGAGTTAACTTTGGCTGATTTTAAGATGATATTTGAGCAGAAGTTTGTATTTGGGTTTTCCAAATTAGACCTAATGAGAATATTTATGGATTTAGTGCAAGGGGAGATGTTAGTAGCTGAGTATGTTACTAAGTTTGAGGAGATGTTCAGATAAGGGTATGCACTTATAGATACTGACATAAACGAAATGAGAAGTTCATTCAAGGAATGAGGCCCGAACTTGCTAGAATGACCATGACACATGTCAGTGATCCATGTAATATTATGGTGTAGATGGCTATTCGCCATGAGAAGTTGCTTGCTGATCTGGCTAAAGAGAAGACAGTGGAAACCCAGGGTTCTCAAGGGAAGAAGAGGAAGTTTCTTAAAAATAAGGGAGCCCGGAAGGGGGACATAATAAGAGGTCGAAGGATGAGGTAGTTTGTTATAAATGTGACAAGAAGGGTTACTTTGCTAATGAATGCCCAAAAAGAAATTGGAAGAAGGCTGCAGTTAAGAAGAATGTGAAATTCTTCAACTTTAATGAAGTTGGACATTACAAGAATCACTATCCAGAGCCAATTAGGGAGGACAAAAGAAAGGTCTTTGCTATTGGATTAGCTAGACCTACTGTAGCTGATAAGGAAAAGACTACGATGAAAGGTACACTTTTGGTTCAGAGTATTTCAGTTAAAGTACTTTTTGATACCGGTGCATCACATTCAATTATATCTTAATGTTTGGTTGATAGATTATGCATAGAACCTAACTGCCATGTTACTCCCTTAAGGGTTGTGAATCCTATAGGAGGGTATACAACTTTAGGGTTGAGATGTGACCAGTTAGAATTTTATTTGTTAGGTCATAAGTTTGAAATCAATTTGTATGTTATTGATTTCGTAGATTTCAGGATCATTTTGGGAATGGATTGGTTGGATAAGTATGAGGCTAGAATATTTTGCTATAATAGAGAGTTATCACCAAGACACCCTGATAGTCATAACCGATGATATTCTCAGTAGAGAATACTGACCGGAGTGTTAGCGATTTGCTTAACGCTATAGAGAAAAGTGATGAGTTAAGTCAAGTTCTGGTAGCAAGAGAGTTTCTAGATGTCTTTGAGCCAGTCACTGGATTACCCCTTAAAAGAGCTGTTGAGCTTAGAATAGATCTTGTGTCCGTAGCTGAACCCATGAGTAGAACACCTAGCAGAATGACACATACTGAGATGAAGGAATTAAAGGTGCAGCTAGTGGATCTAGAAGGAAAGAATTTTATCAAACCAAGCAGTTCGCCTTGGAGAGCGGCCACGGTGTTCGTGAAGAAACCAGATGGGTTGTTGAGGATGTGCAGTGACTACTGTAAGCTGAATGATAGGACAATTAAGAATAAATATCCTTTGCCCAGAATAGATGATCTATTCGACCAGTTGAGTGGAGCCAGACAATTATCCCAGTTAGACTTAGCGATAGATTTCCATCGGTTAAGTGTGGAAGAGGACTGCATTCATTTGATAGCATTTCGAACTATTTATGGTTCATATGAGTGGTTGGTGATGTCGTTTGGATTGACGAATGCACGAATTTCTTCGTAGATTTGATGAGCCAAGTTTTTCGAGAGTACTTGGATAGGTTTGTTCTGGTGTTTACAGGTGACATTCTAGTTTACTCTATGGATGAGAGTGAGCTTGAAGTTCATCCTAGAGTGGTACTTGAGACATTGAGGTAAAATCAGCTAAAGGCAAAGTTTATCAAGTGTCATTTTTGGAAGAAAGAAGTTAAATTTCTTAGTCATATGGTTTGAGAGAAAGGATTGTCAGTCGACCAGATAAAATCAAAAATGTTAATAATTGGAAGAGACCAAAGATGGTGACTCAGATCAGAAGTTATCTTTGTTAGTCCATGAGATGATGGTTTTGATGATAACAACCTTAGAATAGATTATAAAATATAAATACTAACATTATAAGTTTAGATAAATATGTATATGAAGGATTTAATCATGCAGGTACCAAGAATGAAGACCGTACAGTATAGAGATTCAAGATATCAAAGATTGAAGACTCATGAGTATCAAGATTATCAAGCGTTCAAGATTTCAAGAATAAGTTTTCTATTAGGAATTTTGTTAAAACTCCTAGAAAAGCACTGGCATCTTAAAATCCAATTTATTCATGGAATGGAATCCACTTCGAGCCTGTTAAAAGGATGGAACCTTAAGTAGGATGGAACCTACGAAAAATCTAGTGGAACATTGCTTTGTATCCGCTAACTTTTTATTCAAAATGATTTTTCAAAATTATATCATGTTTTCAAAACCTTCCTTTTAAAAGCATCAAAAACCTCTATCCTGATTTTAAATAATTTTAGCCTCAAAATTATCTTTAATTTCAAAGTCAAATTACTCCTAATTTTAAACTCTCTTTCAAAATAATATATTTAACTTTTAAATATTTATACTTAAGATTTAAATATAAAATTATAGTTAAATTATATATAAATATTATTCTCTATATTTACTTATGTATTTTAACTATAGTCAAGTATATTAGAAAAGTTTAAAATAGTTTTAATATAAGATAAAGGTTATTTTGAAAGAAAATCAAATCATCAAAAATTGCTTTGGGATGTCGACATGCCTATAGTGACCATGTCGACATGGTGTCAGCTGAATTCAAAATTTAAATTTCAGAAGAAGTGTCTATTCGCCATAACTCTTCACGAATGGAAATGGATGTTGTTCTTCTATAAATAGGGGTTAGTTTCAACGAATTTCATATCAGATTTCCTAGTTTTTCACTCCTCTTCTTCTTCCAGATTTCTTAATACATATTCTTACCATTGCTCTGCCGAAATCAACATTGAATCAAACTCGATCTTTTCTAGTTTGATTCTCTATCACTATCTCAACAAGGTTCTCGGTGCTATTCAGAGTTATAGGCTTCTTTGTAATCTATTAAGTGAGGAAAGGTGTGATTGTGGCCTTGAAAATCAATCAAGCAAGATAAGGTGTGATTGTAGCCTTGGTAAATCAATTGGGTAAACTTGTGGCCCGGAAATCAATTATCTCTACATAGAGGACTGTGATTCTGGAGGGTGTACCTCGTAGCCTTGAAACCGAGGGTGTAATTGTACAATTGCTTTTGAAAGGAAATCCGTACTTGTGTTGCGGGACTGGATGTAGGGTAACTCCAAACCAGTATAAAATCCGGTGTGTTCTTTCCTTTATTTCTTTTACTTTATTTCTGCATTTTTGTTTGTTTCTGCGATCATATCTGTGTCTGTATATTGCATACATCCGTGTTTAATTCAACATAAATTCAAAAAGATTTAGTAATTCTTTATAAACACTATTCACCCCCCTCTAGTGTTAATCCTAGCCTTAAGATCCATAGTCTGCATTTCTTTCAATCTTGGTCTTGCTGGCTACTACCAAAGATTCATTAAGGATTTCTCGTGGATAGCAACACCCTTAACTAAGCTAACCAGAAAGGAGGTGAAGTTTGTATGGTCCAAAAAATGTGAGGAAGCATTCGTTAAAGCATTTATTGACCAATGCACCCTTGTTAATGGTTCCAAATGAATATCAATGATTGGTGGTATATACTGATGCATGTGGTACTGGTTTAGGAGCAGTATTGATGCAAAATGGGAAGGTTATTGCCTATGCATCTAGACAACTTTGACTGCATGAGGTAAGACATCTTACTTATGATTTTGAGATGGCGGCTATGATTTTTGCATTGAAAATCTAGAGCCATTATCTCCTAAAAGAGAGTTTTGATCTTTATACCAATCATAAGTCTTTGCGTTATTTATTCTCTTAGAAGGAGTTAAACATGAGATGGTAGAGGTGGATGTAGGTTTTGGCAGCTTATGATTGTGGTATAGAGTGTACACCTGGAAAATCTAATAGGGTTGCAGATGCTCTTAGTAGAAAACATCAGAATGTAGTGTTAGCTATGTTGACGGAGTGGAAAGATTTGGAAGCTTTGGCCATTTGTGGAGTGTAGTTAAGATTAATCGCTGACTCGTCAGAGTTCCACCAGATTATCTTCTTTGGAAGTCTGACCAGTATTGATTGAGAGGATTTCTTCTAAGCAGAAGAATGATCCAGTACTAGCTGAGAGGATCACGAGACTTGAGGTTGAAATAGAGATCGATAATTTAAAGGATTTTAGCCTTGACCAGAAAGGATGACTAAAAAAGAAGGGACGGTTGTCTGATCCGAATATGGAGGATTTGAGGAAGAAGTTCTTGGAGAATGTCATCGATTTATGTTTATGATTTATCCTGGGGGAACCAAGATGTATTAGAACATGAGGAGGAGCTTCTATTGGGAAGCCATGAAGAGGGATGTTGGCTTGTGGGTTAGACAGTGTGCAAACAATCAATAAGTGAAAGCGGCACATCAAAAGCCCTGTGGATTGCTTCAACATTTAGATATTCCAGTTTGGAGATGGGACTCGAAATCCATGGATTTTATAGATGGGTTGCCAAGGTCAAATAGAGGTAACGAAAGTATATGGGTTACAGTGGACAGATTAACCAAGAGTGCCCATTTCATTCCAGTTAAGTCAACTACGACTGCACCTGTTTTAGCTAAGTTGTTCATGAAGAACATAGTTAGACTGCATGGGGTTCCTAGTAGCATAGTTAGTGACAGAGATGCTTTGTCTACTAGTGAATTATTGAAGAGTCTATAGGAATTAATGGGTACCGGCTTAATGTGAGTACTGCATATCACCCTTAGACAGATGGGCAGACAGAAAGAGTTAACAAAATACTCAAGCATTTATTGAAAACTTGTGTATTGGACGTTGGTGGATCATGGGAAGATCACCTATATTTGTTTTAGTTTTCCTATAATAATAGTTATCATACTAGTATAGGAATAACGCTGTTTGAAGATTTGTATGGAAGGTCATGAAAATCACCAGCATGTTGGTTGGAGACTGCAGATAGATTAGTCTTAGGTCCAAATTTTGATAAAGAGGAGTCAGAGAAGATTGAGTTAATCCAAGAGGGGATGAAAGAAGCTCAGTCTCGACAGAAGAGTTACGTAGACAAGAGGTGTAAAGACGTAGAATTCTCAGTTGAAGATAAGCTTTTCATCAAAGTATCATCTATGAAGGTTGTGGAGCGATTTGGAAAGTCAAGGAAGTTAGTCCCGAGATATGTTGGTCTATTCCAAATTTTAGAAAGGATTGGAATGCTCACATACAGAATATAGTTATCAAGCAGGCAGGTGTCCATAATGTATTTATGTGTCTCATCGTTCTAAGTACGTGCATAATTCAGAGACTACCGTTCCTCTAACAGGTTTGGATGACTTAGTGGTAGAAACTAATTTGACTATTGTTAGACAACCAGTTCGGGTTGTAACTAAAGATGAGAAAAGATTAAGAAATAAGACAGTCAGGTTGTTGAAAGTATAGTGGGGTGATAATGAGAAGGATCATACTTGGGAGACAGAGAACATGATTAGAGACACTTATCCTAATTTTCTTTGAGGGTATGTCTATGTTAGATTTATATAGATTGTTGCTACGATATTATTGTTAGGAGTTGTTATAGATGATTACTAAGTTTAGTATTTAAGCCTTATTGAATTTCAAGGATGAAATTCTTTAAAGGGGGAGCCTATAACATCCCTAATTATTGACAACGTTATTCAAAAGAATTAATCAAATAAATTAAATAGAATAATGATGATACAGAAATTGAGATTTGAATAAATTATATAATAGGGTCGTGCTTATTAACAGGATAAATGTGCTTTAATTTTGTTTAAAGGATAATTTAATTACACATGAGCATATTAAGAAAAATAGCCTCCTATTATTTTACATGGCTATTATATCTCATTTGTGTCCATTCATGTTTCATTTTTCTCACAGTCACAAAATCTAAAACATAAATCAAAGCCGGCCATTACCAAGGAAGAAGAAGGAGAAATTTAATCTAAAGCTATGAATCAAGCTAGGAAGGGTTAATCAACATCAAATCTCAAGTTCCTTAACAAGTTTAAGGTGAATAATAATTCTTACCATCTCTTTTTGGTTTTATAATCATGTGAATTTTGATATGTGTATTTGTCTTGTTCTTATGATTATTTTGGATGATGATATGCTTAATATATGGATTGTTTGGTTTTAAACAATTTAATTATGCAAAATCGGTACGGTTTAGGGTTAGAACCATGATTTACTGATTTTAAAATGCCATGGAAAATTTTCATGTCAAGTAAAACATGATTTTGGAGATGGGTTTTGATTTTTGAAAATTTCCCAGTTAAGGAAATTTTATTATGAATTTTTGATGGAAAATATGATAAAATGTGGTCAAATATTTATTTTGTGAATTTCAAGAAGATATTGGGTCTACAAATTTTAATCCGTTTGATTACACGATTAATCCAAATTTCTGTGTTTTTTGGGATTTTCTTAGTTGATTTATTTAGGGAAATAAATTATTTTAAAGAAATGGGTTTTTTGAAAAATGTCGATTTTAGGCTATAAGGAAAGGTTTTAACATTTAAATCCTTTAATTTAGGATTTGAATAAATGTAGCAGTTTTAGAAGCAAAGTAACTAAAAAGTTTTATGCCATCCAATCAGTGTTTTACAAATAGGCAAGTTGTTAAAAAGAAAATTACTTAAAGTTGTTATGATTCTGCCTTTAAATCTCGCCTTTAATAGAAGGTGACAGTAATTGTGCCATACGATCGGGTAATATGGATGACTACTTGTGCGGAATAATAATAAAGTAAGTAAATAATCAAAGCAGTAAAGAAAATGACACCAGAGATTTTTATACTGGTTTGAACTCACGTTCAACATCCAGTCCCGGACTTCTGGAATTAAACTAGCAATCCTCACTTAACCCGGAGGAACATGTTTACACCACTTGAGCAACTGAACATGACTTCTACCGCCTAAGCAACCGAATAGGACTTCTATCGCCTGAGCAACCGAACATGACTTCTTTACAAATAACAAAAGTATATGACTATAGTATGCTCTTTAAATAGCACTGACAAGTCAATTAAGTACTATCTTCCTATAATCTTCTCCTTTATGATAATGTAATGTGCTTGAGAAATGTGGAAGATGGAGTGATCAACCATCAAAGTTTGTATGCAGTTAGTGTGCAAACTGAAAATAGATTGGGAGATAAGAATGCAAGAATATTAAAATCAATTAGGTGAATTGTTTTTTTAATCCTGAAATCTATTTATAGAGATTAAAAGTTGCAAACATTGATGAAAGATAACGTTGAAAAGAAACAGGTGCAACTGTTGATTTGAAAATGTTTCTCTTCGATGAAGAGAAGTGTCTTTTCATAAAATAACCATTGAAAAATATTCAGTCGGGTGAAATTATTTATTTAGCCTTTTGAATTTAATAAAATCGCAAATGGCAAGGAAATAGGCTAATTTTGGCCTAACTCAGCCGGCTGAATAAAGTCATGCAGCCGGCTGAATATTGTGAAACCATAAAAGCGTTTCAGCAATCAGACAGCTGAATTTATTCATTTAGCCGGCTGTTTTAGACTTTTGAGCAGGGTAGTGCATGTATGTATATGTTTATATATATATATATATATCATTTAAGGAGAGATTTTAACATATTACTAAATGGTACAAAGACTCTAGACCAAGAACAATCAGCTTCAAAACATTCTGGATACGAATCTACAACAAAACTCATGCATAAATGATTAGTACACACAAATATTTATTTATATAGTTTGTCACAATCAAAACGATGTAAAATCGAGATTCCAACATTCTCCCCCTTTTTGATGATGAGAACTATATAAGTATAAATAATATAAATACTTACAATAACAAATTCCCCTGTCAATATCCACAAATATTTAACTAACTTTCTCCCCCTTTGTCATCGACAAAAAGAAAGAAAAAAAATGCATGCACAGAATCATTGTTAAGCAAAGAATATTATATATAAATAGCTTATACTCGAGATGTCATTACTTAAAGGAGAATAATAATATTCGTACAACACTATTTAAATAACTAGATAGAAAATCATAGAAGTTTGAAACAAAATAAACAAAGATAATTAAAACTGGTTAGAGAGAAGGCTCATCATCATCAGAATCCAAACTCGAAGAAGACCATTGAAAGGGAGATGGGTTGTAAGCTTCGGTGGATGTAGAACCGGAACAAGAAATTTTATCCCATATCTTATTAAGAAAACCCTTTATCGAGTTGAATTTCTTCTCCATCTTTTTTTCAATAGACTTGATTTCTCGATGAAGTTTTGATTGATCTCGGGAGAGAGTGATGATAGCTAGTCTAGAGGAAGTTTCCGGGCCAACAACTTGAACGTAATCATCGTCCTCTTCTTCTTCTTTGTGTTGGATATGTGAAGAGGAGGCAACACTAGGGTCACGAAGTTGTAGGATACCTTGTTGAATATTGTGAGACCACTGCTGAAAAGAGATGATTTGTTATGGAGGAGGCTGGTAGGGAAGAACCATTATAACGACATGTATTTAATGGTTTTAATAACGTAATTAACTAAATTTTTGTGAAATTTTAAATAAAAAAATTTTGAATTAAAAATTTGATATTTGGAATACGTCTATATAAACATCGCAAATGGTAAATTTTCGTCAGATAGCATAAAAGTTTATATTCTTGAGTAATTTTATTTAAATTTAAATCAGTTAATATTTGATGAACCTGAATATTTTATATAATAAATGTGTAAATCATCTTTTGAGTGAGACGTCATCTTCCGTTTCGTCAAATTTGGACTGCTATTGCCCCATTTATCTTATTTTCGGCGTTTTTGTAGCATTCTCGGTACCGATAATCAACTTTGATAGGATGATCATATCACTGATATCAGTGTACCGTTTGGATCATCTCATCGTGCCGATCTCCATAGCATATTCCTATATGAATTTCGAAGTGCATGAGACAGTGAAATCTACATAATACTTTCCATATTGGTAACTGCATTGAGTCTTTTGGTTTATATGACCACTCATTTCTCACCCATGTGTAAACCCAACAGCCATAAACTTTAACATTCCTAGAAATGCAACTCTTGGCCTTTGCTATTCCTGTTGTAAATTTTATTCTGGTTCATAATTCATTTTCTCATCCATCTTTTCTTTTGCCTGTAGCTTGTTTTTATATAAAAAAAGAGAAGAAAAACTGTTGCTCGCCTTCCCCTGTTACAAACCGTATGCGCCTCAACTTACCACCCGACTCCAAGCTCAGCCCCTCTCCGATTTACTGTCACTAGCCTCGCCATTCCTTCCACCCTTGTCCTCATCGGCCTTTTTTCTACAGCCACTAACTCGAGCTCCTCCTCCCTTGGCCTTCATCCCATGGCTCCATCTCATTTGTGACGTAGACACCCTCTTCCTCTCCGCCCAGTTTCGATCACCACCACCACCCCTTTACTTTTCCTCACAGACCCAAAGTTTCCCCTCCTCTTCCCCAATATCGGCCGAGCTCCTCCCCTATCCTCCTCTGTTGCATTGTTGTAAGTAGGTATATATATATGATATGTTGAGTTATATATGTTTGTAATGTTTTGATTTTCAAGTGTATATATATTCGATGTTGTTGTATACAGTGCATACTATATGTTATACTTATATTTTAAATTTTAATTACTGTTTTAAATATTATATTATAAGTTTACATGGTACGTATTATATATGTGTGTGTTTATAGTACATGTATGACATTATAGAAGAGGTATATATATATATATATATATCAGATTTTAGCAGTATTACTTGTATTATTATATTCATTGTTTTGTTTTATATATATAAATGAGTAATGGAAGATATGAAGTTCAAGTATATACAATATAGTAGAACCGCATATTTCGAGTAGCACGTATGTGTTGGCATTATATTATATTATAAATGTCATATTGTAAAAGAAATTTTTTTTATATGAAATTGTATCCTGGGCATATTGGATCTTCTTATATGTTTGTGTGAGTTTATGTTCTTACATATAGTTCTATATGCATATGTATATACTAGTTAGTTATATTAGATCATATATATATATATATATCAGGCTATATGTAGTTAGTTATATATGTTAGTGTAATTATAATATGTTATAACATATATATGATTTCCATTTATTTGCTTATACATACTCTATGGGTTCTAACTTTTTATTGAAGGCATATGTAACCTGTTGTGGATGGTTTATATATATATATATATATATATATATATGCATTATATGTAAGTTATATAAGTTATGTGATTCTCCGTTTATATATATGTGTGTGTGTGTTACTTAGCTACATTATAAATGTTTTATAAGTTTGTTGTTTTATTTTGTTACCTGCTCGTTTCTTTTCCTTATGCTTTTGTTTTATACATGTGTAAGCGTGCGCATAGCATATATATATATATATATATATATATATATGAAAATTTGTAATTGAAAACTAAGATTTGTTTAGACATACATATATATGCCAGTTAACTAGTTTATATATATATATATATATCTATACTATGTTATGTAAACTACGATATATTTTGTTTTATATACATACTTCCAATTGATAAGCATACTTAATTTTAATATATATGTTAGATATATATATATATAGTCTATGTTAGTTGTATATATGTATATATACAAATTTTATTTTTAATGTGTATGTGTTTTAAAATTTATTATTGATTTAATAATAAATATGGATCCTAAAGTGTAATATGCTTGTTTATATAAGTTTTAAAAATATTGATTTGAAATTATATATATATATATATCTTATTTTAATTGAACTTTTTAAAAAATTGGTTATAGAGAAAAAATTATGACGTATATTTTGTTCCAATTATATAGGGATGGCCCTGATTTATTTTCATCGATTCCTATTTATGACCTTTGTCATCAGATTCGTGCTAATCTTGCTTTGCTTTGGAATTCGTGGTTGGATTCGTAACTCATCTCATTCTCGTTCATATCTAGCTTTGAAAGTTGAGCAATCACTCACGATTAACATTCTTATATTTATTAAATTTTTGAAACGATAATTGAAAT
Source organism: Allium cepa (assembly GCA_030765085.1). Lineage (NCBI taxonomy): Eukaryota > Viridiplantae > Streptophyta > Magnoliopsida > Asparagales > Amaryllidaceae > Allium > Allium cepa. The sequence goes on from CM060938.1 coordinate 808,182,441, forward strand.
ATGCTGTGGCTAGTTATTTAATTTCTATATATATGCTATGCCATTATCTGTAACTGTTCACCTGTGACATTTGACATTATGATATGTTATTTATATTTTATCTATTATTGATGATATATGCTTATTGTTGATATATTATCATCACTGTTCTCACTCTGCAATTTCTCTGTTAGTATAGAATTCCTCATGGGTTGAAATGATACAAACCCGAATGATCTTGTAGAATAGGAGAAAATCGTTATGGGTTAAAATGATAAACCCAAGCAATTTTCATTGACTTTGAATTTGGGATTGCAGGTAGAAAAGATATATACCCGTAGATATTTAAATTGTGGATTGAAATGATAAATATCCGTATCACTTGACCATATGATAGAAAATTATATATATATAGACGCCATAGTCTATATGTATATATATTTTTAAAATGATTTCCAAGGTTTTCAAAAAGGAAATATATATGGTTTTATATAAATATTGATTTGAAAATATTACATATATAAATTTTATTTTATATATGTTTAAAATTCTTGATTTTAAAATTATATGTTTTGGGAAATTTAAAATTTATAAGTTAGTTCTGAAATTATAAATTTTAAGAATTTACTTATAATTTTACTATTTTCAAAATATATAAATAGTTTTTAATATATTAATAAATTTAATAATAAGATTTAATTTAATAAAAGTTGGACTCAATTAGTATATAATATGTTTAAGTTTTTATTTAAAATTTTATTTTAAAAAGATAGATTTTATAATGATTTTAATAAATTGGGATTGGAAAGATAAATTTGAAACTGATTTGAAATTATATTTATTTAAGAATTATACTTAAGTAAGTTTGATTTGAAATTTGTTAAATTTGAGATTTTAAAGATATGATTTTATAACTTGATTTTGATTAAAAGTGATTTAAATGAATATTTTCAAATTTACATAAATTGAAATGGGATATTTAGTTTATTTAAATTTGTAATTTGAAGTTTTATTTAAATGTTATTGGAACGATTAAGTAAATATTTCAAAACTAAATAATAGAAAAATGAATTATATATATATATATATATATATGAAATTGTCAAATTTAGTTTTGTAACTGTTGGAATATTTAAAGCTTTGAAATCTATTGAAGTTGAAAAGGTTTAATTTGTAGTCTATATCAATATTTGAAAACGATATAAAATGGTTTATTGAGATATGGATTGAAATAGAAGAACTGAGGTTTGATTTAAATGGGATTTTGGAATTTGAGTTGATATGAATCGATTTGTGAAATTTGAGGAAGCTATTTTATTAAATAAAGTATTTTGATATATATTAAAAACTAATTATATATACATATACATATACATATACATATATATATATATATAGTAATATAAACTATTTTTAATCTATATCTATTTTAAATACAAATTATTTTAATATATATTATTTTAAATATATAACTATTTTAATATACTAATTATTTATTTTATAAACTATTTTATTATATAACTATTTTATTATATATACTAGTTTTAATATCTAAATTATTAAGTGGGAAGTATTATGATTTCAAAGTGTTATGGTTTCCAAACTATCATGATTTCAAACTATTATGATTTTAAAGTGTTATGAATTTTAAAGATTTATAATTCTGAAAGTGTTACACTTTTGGAAAGTGCTATTATTTTGGAAATGGATATATTTGAAGTGAAAAATGATATCATATTGATATGGTTTTGAAATGGATATGATATTTTGGTTTTGATGTATAAACTATCTAAAATAAAATGACCGCGGTATATAATAACGTTTGGTTGTTAAAGAGTCCGGGATCAGATTGTCATTCTCTTCGCCAATTCCAAAAACCACTTTAACAAACGTGTATGTGGTGCAGATTCCAAAATGAAGTAGGATGGTTGGCGACAATCCTATATGAGATATATAAGTGGACTTGACTCCCATGAGTTAGTTTAAGGTGGCTAAAATAGGAGCAATTGACGGCTAAGTGAGGTAGCTCCTCCGATTGGACACACTTCTTCGATACCATTCTATTACTTTATGATTGATTGGGTGCACCCTTGGATTTTTGGAAGCGTGGATCGAGTTGAACAGTAGATGCGGCTATGCATTACCAACGTCCTGGAAGTGTAATTGGTATATCTACCCTGGCATTTCCTAGTTGTGCCATGTCACCTGCCTTATCGAGACCACTACGAGTTTGTTTTTTACCATACCTGTGGAGTGCCCTCTGATGACCTCCAGTATGAGGGAGATTACGATATTGTATATGTGTTAATGGGGATATGGGTAACGTCTTAACGCTATTTTAATACTTTTACTTTACTATAGACATATTATAATAGCTTATTGTACTACATAGTAGATAGTTACATGGATCCTTAAAGGATGGGTATCCCAAACATCCTTTAATTTACTTGTATTTTAGTTGATATTTCACTTGAGTTGGATTTATGATATAAGAATGTTAATCCTGACTCGAGCGTTTTGTGTTTTGCTTTATGCTTGGGTCAGACTCAGTGTCACAGCATTCGAGACTCACCTTTAGAGTTTGGAGCTTCGCTTGGAGATCCAACTATCTATTCAGCTTTCATTTATTCAGTTGACTCCAATGATGTATTCAGATTTTATTATTTGACTATGTATTGAGACTTCTATATATTCGAGACTTCAGTTTTATCTTCGTTAACTTTGTTATATATATAGTAGCTTCATGAACTACTATTCATTTGTTTCCGCTGCTTATTGTTATATTACTCTGTGTTTGTGATTATGTGATTATTTTATTTACTGTATATGCCGAGTTTTGCCAAATATAAATTAACAATATGATATTTTGAGCAATTCAAGTCCAACATGTGCCAATGTGAATGGTACGAAATAGCAGGATGTTACACCCATCAATCCTAATATTTTTGCACCTAACTCACTAATGCTTGAAAACTCGGATTCGGGCATTGGAATGCCGAAGTTGAGATGGATACACATAATATAAGCACCGTAATGGATGGTCTTATATTTTCTTCTGATTGTTATGTCTTGAAATTCATCTAAAATGATTTTTCACCAATTTACTTGTTGGTTGGAGTAGACTGCATAAAGAGCTTGAAAATCTCTTTTATAAATTTTTTCATAACTTCCCGTTCGAGGTTGTAGAGAATGAATTAAGGCACGGTGAATAAGGCGTGCTTGCAGGCTTAAGGTGCTAGATTTTAATGCACTTAATTTTGTAAGGTGATCGGACAAGAAACGATGTGAAACCTCATCTCTATGATCCATATCAACTTCAATATCATCAATATCAACACCTTGATAGGGACAATTTAAAATATTACCTAATCTTTGTAAAGGAAAGAGAATTTTAGTGCCACAAACTATTGACCAAACACAATCTTGTCGATTTGGGGGGTTATGGTGGTCAAGATTCAGATTAGCAAGAAAGAGTTTGATCAAAAGATAATAATTTTAACATTACTGGGAGCATACCTTATGAGATTATCAAAATGAAATTGCTCCACCAATTATCTAATTCGATAAGCTGCAAAATCTGGAAATTTCATGAAAGCCCCTTCAAAGATATTGGAATTTTTCATTGAATTGAATCTAGAGAATGCTACATCATTCCAAAGCCATTGACGAATCTGATCTTTGGAAGCACCAGAGGTGGATTACCTTGTGTGTTAGGATCTAGGAGCTATTAGAGATAAAAAATAAGGAGTAAAAGTTGAAAAAATTGACAAAGATGTGCTAGGGTTCTGAAGTGAATGGGTAAAAAGTGAAAAGATGAATATAAAGTAGGTGAAAAGTAAGGGAAAAGTCGGAAGAAAAGGCGTTGGGCCTAATTTAAAAATGCCTCAGGAAGAATTCAGCCGGTCGAATCACTATAAACAGCCGTCTAAATTTCTTCCCGTAAGCAAATAGTTCATTTTTATACTAATTCAGACGGTTGTTTGAAGTGACTCAACTATTCAATCTGGGGAGAAAATAATCCCTGGATAATATCCAGCTGTTTATTTGATTACAAACAGCCGACTGAATTTTATGAAAAACTTATGACAACCTTTACTTTTAAAATAAGCAATATCTAAAAGAAAAATGTCAACACTTTTGAATAAACAGACAAGATTACATATTAACCAAGATTTTAAAAAGATTTTGAAGAGGAGCTTGGAGTGTGATATTCATCGGGTTCTTTTTTTTGTTCTCTTGAAATGGCCTGAGTGGTGACCATCTATTGCCACGTTCCCATGAATTTGGATATATTGGTGGACGTTGCGGTGATAGTTCCCAAGTATTGCATCAGGTTGGAGAACAAATAGGAGACGGTTGATGAACCATGCTTTTGGATGAGGAACCACTGAATTTCAATGCGACTTGTTACAAAAAGCTTAAACGCTTGGCGTTAACATTTTGTTCATAATAAAGTTCACGCTGTAATTCCAGCGTTTTTTTGGTAGTGATGAATGTCATCTGTCTTTTCTTTGGTAGATGGTGAACCAAAAAAAAAAGACCGTCTTGTTCTTTTTCCAGGTGGAGTGTAATCTGTATGAGTATAAGGAGGAACAATTGGTACAGGTTCATAAATCGGTGTTGGAGTAGGTAAATTTACCGATTCCAAAACTAGGAGAAGAATATGATGGAGCAGAGGATTCAGAATTATGTTGGGAAGACATTTTGATTTAAACAAAATATTGACATTATATATATTATTTGATTGTAAAACAAAAGTAAAGAAGCAGATATATTTATATGTAAGAGTTTCATATAAATAGAAATAAAATTAACGGTTAAGTTGATTAGAACTAGAGAAAAAATGGTTGAAAAAATGTAAGGTAAAAGAATAATTAATGAAAATATAATGCAAACCAAATTTAGTTAAAAAGATAATAGTGAAGTGGTAGAGCACTAGATTTCCAAGAGATCCCGAGTTCGAGTCTTAAAAATATTTATAAATCCTTTATGGATACAATTCCTAATTCTCTTCTTAATTTTATGAAAATATTTTCTTTTAAAGGTTTTGTAAATATATTTGCCAATTGATTTTCAAAGGACACAAATTTTCAATCTAACTAAATCCTTTTCAATATTATCATGAAAAAAATGATGACGTATGTCAATATGTTTAGTTCATGAGTGATTAAGAGGATTTTTGGATAAGTTTATAGCACTAGATTATCACAAAAAGTTGCCGATTGAGATAAATTAACACCAAAATCTTAAAGTGTTTGTTGCATATAAATGACTTGACACAAGCTAAAGCAGCAGAAATATATTCTGCCTCACAAGCTGAAAGTGAAATACAATTTTGTTTCTTGCAAAAGCAAGAGACAAACGATTTTCCAATGAAATGACAAGTCCCAATAGTACTTTTCCGATCCGTCCGGCACCCTTCAAAATCAGCGTCACTATATTAACTAACTCAAAAGGATATTCTTTCGGATAGAAAAGTCAATTTTTTTTATTTTGCTTAGATAACGCAATATGCATTTTACTACTGCATATGTGATTCTTTAGGATTTGCTTGGAATCGAGCATATAAACAAACACTCATCATTATGTCAGGTCTACTAGCAGTTAGATAAAGTAATGATCCAATTATACTTTGATATAATTTTTGGTCAACACTTTTGCCATCTTCATCTCTATCGAGATGAACTGTTGTACTCATTGTAGTTGGTTTAGCAGAAGTATTTTTCATATTAAAGCATTTGATTAGATTATTACAATATTTTTCTTGATTAATGAAAATTCCATTTTCTATTTGTTTAATTTGTAACCCAAGAAAATAAGATAATTCTCCCATATGTGACATTTCAAATTCTTTGGTCATTATTTTTGAAAATTCCTGACATAATTTTTCATTTGTAGAGCCAAAAATAATATCATCTACATAAATTTGAATAATTAAAATATTCTTTTTAATTCTTTTAATAAAAAGAGTTTGATCAACCTTTCCAATTTCAAAACTAGAATCTATTAGATAGCTCTTAAGACGTTCATATCAAGCACGAGGTGCTTATTTTAGACCGTATAAGACTTTTTTAAGTTTATAGACGTGGTCTGGAAAATTTTCATGCGTGAATAACGGAGGTTGTTCAACAAAAACATTTTCTTTTATATAACCATTTAAGATAACACTTTTAACATCCATTTGATAAAATTTGAAATTATGAAAACATGCAAAGGCTAGTAAGATACGTATTGCTTCATGTCGTGCAACTGGAGCAAATGTTTCTTCGTAGTCAATTCCTTCTTCTTGATTATATCCTTGTGCAACTAATCTAGTTTTATTAGTTATATTACCCTGTTCATCCGCTTTATTTTTGAAGACCCATTTAGTACCAATGACGGTTTGATCACTTGGTCTAGAAACTAGTTCCCAAACATCATTTCGTTCAAATTGGTTTAGCTCTTCTTGCATAGCTATAATCCAATAGTCATCAGTAGATGCTTTTTTTTGCATTTTTAGGTTTTATTTTAGAAAGAAAAGCTACGTGGCTCATTTGATTAAGTTGATTTCTAGTTCTAACATGTGAATCAATTTCTCCTATGACATTTTCTACTAGGTGATCTCGTAAAATCCTAGAAGGAGATCTTAATTCATTTTCATTATGAACAATGTTTTCATTTTCTTTAAAATTATAAGCAATGTTTTCATCTTCTTCAAAATTATTTTAAGTAACCATACTTGTGACCGTCTTAGGTATATCTTCATTATCCTCAATTATTTTTACTAAATTTGAAATTTTCGTCGAATGAAACATGAAGTGTTTCTTCGATTGTTTTTGATCTTTTATTGAAAATTTGATAATCTTTGCTTCGATCCGAATATCCTATGAAGATTCCTTCATCGGATTTTGGATCGAATTTTCCAAGCTGATCTTTTGTGTTTAAGATAAAACATTTTGAACCAAAAGTTTTAAAATATGAAATGTTTGGTTTTCTTTGATGAAAAAGTTCATATGGAGTGTGTTTTGTTAAAGGTCGGGTGAACACACGATTTAGAACATAGCAAGCAGTTGCTACAGCTTCTGCCCAAAAGTGCTTTGATAATGTGTTTCCATTTAACAAAGTTCTTGCACATTCTTGTAACGTTCTATTTTTCCTTTCTACAACTCCATTTTGTTGTGGTGTTCTAGGAAAAGAAAAATTATGGTAAATTCCCTTTTTATTACAAAAGTGTTCAAATGCTTCATTTACTAATTCTACTTCATGATCGCTTCTAATATTTTTAATTTTTGAATTTTTGAAATTTCGAATCCTCTTTGCAAAAATTTTGAAATTTTCAAAAATTTCCCTTTTATTTTTTAAGAAAATAGTCCAAGTATATCTTGAGAAATTATCTACTATAACAAACACATATTTACTATGATTTATAGATTGAATTTGACTTGGACCAAAGAGATCTAAATGTAATAGTTCTAGTGGTTGTATTGTAGAAATATATTTCTTTGATTTAAAAGATGATTTTGGTAATTTTCCTAATTGACAAGCATCACAAATATTGTTTACTTCAAAATTCATTTTTGGTAAACCTTTTACTAAATTATTTTTAGTTAATTTATTTATAGTTTTGAAATTAATATGACAAAACCTTTTGTGCCATAACCAAGGATCATTTTCTTTGGCTATTACACACAAATTGTATTATGATTTATATTCATATTTAAAACATAAGTATTTTTATCTCTAAATCCTTCAAAAATAAGATTTTTATTTTGATCAAAATTGCTACCTATATTTTTAGAAAAGGAAATATTGAATCCTGATACTAAGTAAGTTATGTTTTAAATTTTTAACTACTAAGACATCTGTAATAAGAGGTAAATTAGGTATACCGTTATTGCTCGCATCGCCTTTGCCGATGACATATCATTGGAATTATCTTCAAATGTGACAGAACCTCCATCTGAGTAGTTAATTTTTGTTAGCATCTCTTTGTTTCCCGTCATGTATATTGAGCAACCACTGTCTAGTATCCATTTTCCTCTCTTTTCGGATGGTACCTGCAAAGTATAGAATTAACATTGGTACCCATAATTTTATTTTAGGTGCTAAGACTTAGGTCTTAGGAAGCCAAACCCAAGAGGGTTCGTAATCCCTTTTGAAAACAAAATCTTTGTTTTATGAATAGTTTTTATAAAAGATTTTATATACTTATTTCTTATTGAAGAATTATTTGTTTTAGAAACCCAAATTTTAATTGATTAGTATAATTGGAAATTTTAGGACTAGTTTTTTCAACTTTATTATTCCTTTTATATGAAAAATTCTTTTTCTTTGGAATCATTTTAGAGGATTGTTTATATCCTAGTCCTCTTTTATTTGAAACAGTTAGAGAATTTTCTATAATTTTGGAAAGATTTTTGCTTCCTTTATTAAAATTAGAAACATTTTTAGTAATGTCTTCCGATTTTGTTTTCAATCAAGAATTATCTAACTCTAAAATCTTGATATTTCTTTAAGGTCATGATTTTCAATTAATAAAACATCATTCTTTTCTTTTTAAGTTTCTATCGCTTGACTTAACAGATAAAGTTGAGATGTCATACTAGAACAAGATTCTTGAGTAACTTGGAGTTCTTCTTCTAAAATTTTCTTTTCATCTCTTAGCGTTTCTACTTCGATTTCAGTTCTATTCAATTTTTCAAGAGTTTCTTTATACTTTCTATTTTTTCCTTTTAGTATGTCAAGTAATTCTGAATTGATTTCCAAAAGGTCATTAAAATTTAGATCACTTACCTCATCTTTTATGTCCATAAAGAAAATGTTGGCTTGTTCCGAATAACTGTCCGAGTCACTTTCTAATGATGAAGATGCTGTATCGTCCCATGTGGCAGAGACAACTTTCTTCTTAAATCTGTCTTTATTGTGCTTATACTTGTCTTTCTTTTTCTCAGGATAGTCTTTCTTGATGTGACCTTTCTTGTAACATTCATGACATTCTAGAGCAAATGGTGATGGTTTGTTGGTGTTGTTATTGCTGCTAGAGTTGATCTTGTTATTTCTAAATTTGTTGCTCTTTCTAGATTTCAAAAACTTACTGAAATTTTTAGCAATGAATGCCGTATCTTCTTCATCTGAATCTGATTCATATTTTTTTGCCTGAAATGCTATATTCTTCTTACCTTGAGCCTGTACTCATTTTGCTTGGAGATTAACTTCATAAGACATTAGATTTCCAATCAACTTTTCTGGTTTTATGATTGAAATATCGTTAGCTTCTTCGATTGCTAATACTTTTCGGTCCCACTCATCCGTTAGTGAGTTGAGGATTTTTGGAACAATATCAAAATCTGTGTAAGTTTCTCCTAATGCTATCAGAGAATGATATATATCTTGAAATCTAGAGTACATTTCATTTATAGTCTCATCTTGCTTTATTTTAAAATTCTGGAACTGATTTTTTAGCAAAGAAATTTTACTTTGTTTAACTTTATTAGTTCCTTCATGTGTAATTTTAAGTGTATGCTAAATTTCATGAGCAGTTTTACATATGCTTATTCTATTACTCATTTTTGTCTAATGCATAATACAACATATTTATAGCTTTAGCATTTGTAGTAGCATATAATTTTTGCATGTTGTACCATGTTGAATATTAGTAGTACGAATAATATATTTAGATTGCATAATGTTCCAGGTTTCATAACTACTTGCTTGTGTATAGATTCTCATTCTAGTGGCCTAATAGGTATAGTTTAATCTATTAAATAATGGTGGTGGTGTAGTAGATTGACCTTCTAAGAAGGTAGTGTTAACAATAATGCTAGTGTTATTTTCCATATTATCAGATAACTACGTTATGGTTATATGAAAACCAATGCTTTGATACCAAATGACAGTAACTATGCTATAGGATCGTGTAATATGGATGAACTACTTATGCAAAATAAAAATAAAGTAAGTGAATAATTAAAGCAGTAAAGAAAATGACACCAGATATTTTTATACGGGTTCGAACACCCGTTCTATATCCAGTCCCAGACTCCTTCTCGAATTAAACTAGAAACCCTCACTTAATCCGAAGGAATAGGTTTGCACCGCCTAAGCAACCGAACATGGCTTCTACCACTTAAGCAACCAAATAGGACTTCTACCGCCTAAGCAACCGAATAGGACTTCTTTACAAGTAACAAATACAACACCAGTAAGGCAATTTCCTCACGGTTATAAGTGTGACAAAACTAATTTGTTATGGTTATAACCGTGAAAATAGGTACCATGTGCAAATTCAGTCACACTTTTGCTCACGGTTATAACCGTGATAAACATAGTAATTTCTCACGCTTATAACCGTTATAAATTTAGATATTATCACACTTATAACCGTGACAGAACAATATTTACTCACGGTTATAATCGTGATAAAATGGTTATTACTAACGATTATAACCGCAGGAAATTTAGATAGTATCACACTTATAACCGTGACAGAACAATAGTTTCTAACATTTATAACCATTATCAAAAGAAACCCTAACACTTATAACCGTGACAAATGCAAATTATATCACAGTTATAACCATTACGAAAGGTTATTTTCTAACACTTATAACCGTGATAACTAAATCAATATCAAACAAACTATATAGCATCAATATTTTATTACAGCTACAAACAATCTATACAATATTTCTCTTTAAAACATTTCATTTTGTTTTTTTAACATTTGCATCTACATATCTCTAGCCTTCATCTCAAACATTTCCCCTCTGTCATCACATCACCATAGAACACTACCCTGTACTTGTACCTCTCTGTACCACTGCCTTGTACATCAAACAACTTCAAACGTACCACTACCCTGTACCACATCACCTCTCTGCCGCTGTTGCTACTGCAATCATATATCACTGCCACTGCATTCATATTCCAAGCACAAGTAACAATCATAACAGCCACTGCTGCCCACCAGTAATCTCCCCTACACAAAAACAATTCACCAATTCATATTGCTGCCTATTCATATCACGCTGATCCATAACACTCAGTGAATCGCTTACCACCCCATCAACTTCCCACACATACATATAAATACCATCCTCTTTTGTAACTTCCTGCACATCCCAAATACCTTCCATCAACTTCTACTTTAATCCCATCTCAGTGCCAAACCAACATACCAACCATCAACTTCCTATGCATACACTGCCATTACAAGAGCAATGACATCATACACCACAGCCATCTTTCCACCAAACAATCCACATCCTCTAGCAACATTCACCATTGCAATCCTCTACCACTTCCATATTACAACATCACCAAGCATTACAAACTAACCATCCTACCTCATACAACCTCTGTCACTCTACTGAACATCCTACCTCATACAAACTAGCTGCAAAATCACACTTCCAATCATCTGCCATCACAGTGCCATACAACTGCTACCAGACCACTCACTTCACCCATCATTACTTCTCCTCAACTTGCATATACACACCCAACATCCGCAAACATTGCTGCTTCAACTCTGCCTTAAAAACACTACAAAACTGTTTCATTTTCCTGTAACATTGCAGTACAACATACACTACAAAACTATTTCATTCTCCTGTAACATCACAGTAAAACAGTGCACTCACCCATCCCTATTAACCTCTCATATTTCATTTTTTTCACTAAGCTACTGCTGCTCAACAACCTCACCACTGCCTACCTTCATCAACACCAAACAAAGACAGTGCACTGCATCATACCCCATTCACATCACCAGGCTTCATCACACCACTGCCTGACAACAGACTTTATCATATACTTCACTACTGACATAAACTATCTTCACTAACCTCAAACATAATCTCATCTTCACTCAGTTCCTCCACATTGCCTGGTGACATTACATTCACCATATTGCCAAACCCTAAAACTCACCGACCACTACTTCTCCAACCAAATAGCCCATCACCATCATACATCTCCTTCAACCATATTGCGCTGCCAAACACCTCTTCTACCACCTTCCCCTCACATGTGAAAGGTAGGACATAATTTTCTCATGGAAAATAAACATGTAAGCTTGGATGATTTTTATCGTGTAAGCCTAGTAGCTAGTTAAAGTGTATGTATATTAGTATATGTATTTCCGTGCTATAATAAAATATTTTTCTAAAAAGTTCTTTCTTCCATTTGATCTCTTTCAACCTATTATTATCATCTTCCAAATTATACCCATACAATCTGGAAGTCAACATCCTAAGTGCCACCATGAATGTTTTATTGCACAAAGAAAATCAAGTACCACTGTGAATGCAAATTAAGTACCATGTTGAATGTAGACCAAGTACCATTAAGATTATGGTGATGTTCATAAGTGAATGTTTTATACTATTTTTAATAAATTTGAATGTTTTATAGTGAACAATATGCAAGGAGAAAAATTAAATTCATCATCTTCTTTCTCATAACCCTCCGAACTTTATATATTTATTTAGAAAAAAGGGTAAGTTGATGAACATAGCAAGTTTTAGTGCAGAATAAAGCAATGCATGAAGATAAAATTAAACAAAATAAGAAAGATGCCCAAAACCATCAAATAATATTGGCAGATTAAGCACTAACATTGAATAAAAATTTAACATCAATTAATAAAAAATTTGGCCTATAAGAAGCCTCTGCATTCGCCGCCAGGAAAGCCCTCGGTCCTGCAAACGTTGGTTTGCTTACTTTAAAGGACAATGCATTATATCTACACATGTTATATTTGTTTGCTTACTTTTTATATCAGTTTTATGCTATAAATAAAAATTTCTTTAAAGGATTCTTGGTTTGAATTCGAATTCATTAGACCAAATAAAAAGTTATCTTACAGTAATTGGAGCAGCACCGCATTTCCATTTGTTGACAGGATTTTTTAAGTTTGTTGTAATAGCCATGTAACCATTTAAACCAGCTACAAGTATGTGATAACTTATATGTCTAAGAACCTAAATTTGCACATATTATAACTTTGGTTAATAATTATAGAGTAGGTGAAATTTGAAAGTTCCAGTGAAAGGACTTACATAAGCATAATCACAATCAAATTTTGATGGTAAAGAACCACGAGCTTCATATACGAAAAAGTGGCATATGGCGTTGAATTTCCTTTCCTTATAAGTGCCTTCTTTCTATTAAAAATGCTTAATACATGTCATGGTAACAACAAATACGCCAATAATAGAAAAGAGAAACATAAAGAAAGACTAATAGTATGGAAAATTACCCACCTCAAATAGAAGTCAAGTAGCATAAGCTATTATGCCATTGCCATAAGCCAAGCAAAACAAAAACCTTGAACATAAGCAAAACAAATAAACTGCATGTCAATGAGACGAAAAATGAAATAAACAATGGACTTCGGTGGAGATTGAATTATGGTACTTGATAAAATCAATCATACAACAATATTTCAGAGAAATATATGTTCTTGGTTATTCTAAAAAAATATGGAAACAATTCCACGAATCATCTAAACAAAGCCAAAAGTTGAAATATATCCAAAAATATAAATAAAAAGGATCCTAATATAATAAAATAAATTAAAATGCAAAAGTATACCTAGTTACTTTTCTAGAAGAAAGGGATTGTTTGAACTATAAACAATGGAATTATATGTACCCAACATAAATAATAATAATAATAATAATATAGAAAATATAAAAATAACCTGCCAAATTTATCTCAAAATTTAGCTTACACATACCAAATTTTTTTAACAGTAAAATTGCACACTTTGTATAGAAATTAGAAATTAATATTTAGCATGTTTTCCAATTTTAGGCCACAAATATTCGTTTTTAATTTCTTTATAATATAATCAGTTCATTTTATTCCAATAAACAATCTTTGTTATGGTTTTTTTACATAACAAACAGTTTTGGGTTTTGACTTATGCACGTAAATATATGTGTGTGTGAAATACTTTTTAGGATTGGATTATTAAACTAAAAGACCTTATTAGTGATCTGTTTGTTGCTTTTTTTTATCAAAATAACTTATATTCAAGGTGTATATTTTGTCAAAAACGACAATCCAAATATCACGTTACATGATAGCCAATGTTGTTATTTTACATTAATTGTAATAATTTTTCTACTACAATCTAAGGTTTTAATAGTGAGCTAAAACAACAACTATTAAGGCGACCTCTATGGCTGTTATCATTTTATGGCATGTTTGTCCTTATAATTGGTATTAGAAAAAATAGCAATTACTTCCATGTACATGTTTTTGCAAAAAATCAAATTTATTTATTTAATCAATATCATGATAAATTTTACATTTAGATCTATATATTCAAATTAACTAAGTGTCTAAATTTTGAATTTTTAAAATAAATCCAATTAATTAATAATCATTATTTGGTCCATAAATCTTGTTCACTGCTGTTCAAATACCAAAGGCCCATGCAGGTTACAAGAATACATACTCGTTTAATGGAACCAAACGATGCAAAAAAAACACCAACACTATATATATTCTAAATGATCATATGCATCCTGAAGTGGGCAGTACAGTGTCAAAGTAAAAATCAAGCTACATGGTTCCAAATAATTAAGCAATAACACCAGCTGTGATATCTTTTACTAAGAGGAACACGTTAAATATTTACCATTTTGATTTAGTCTTTAACGGAAATGGGTATAACTAAGAGAATACATCCAGGTCTAGTAACCAGGCGAAGTTTGAGATCATAATACTCGCTTTGATGTTGTTTTTTCACGTTTAGGGGGAAAATATGATGTGAGTAATTAGTAATTTGAAACAATGTAGGAAAAGATATGATTTTCAAACAAGTCACAATGGTTATATTTTGCTGAGACACAATAGTTTAATGTGTTGTTGAATAATTCAGTGTCGCAATGTCTCTGTGTTTTATTAGAAAATGCATTTAGGTTAGTATGGAATATCGATAAAGCTTAAGTTTAGACCTTATGCTCAGTTCAATAATTCAACTGCCTTGTTAATATTGTACCTTTCTCTACATTATCTTAGAATCTTTCTACAATTTAATACGCAGTTTAGACTATATATCGGTGAAGAAAACGAGCTAGCATGTAGTTTGATTCATATAAGAACTATTGGCGAACAAAATGAGCAATTCACTACTACAAATGGATCAAATGAGCAGGTTTTGGACATCAAATTGGGAGTATATAAACTCCTACATTGCATTACAGTACAATGTGAAACAGCAGCAGCAAAGAATTAATAGAATTGATTGATTTTAGCCTAAATCAACGTCAAATCATACTCAGTTAATTGGTAATATCCATGAGACTATACCAAATCTCACACAGATACAAATGATTGCTTTTGGCTTAAATCATACGAACTTGATGGGTAAAATCCACAAGGTTGTACCAAATCTCACATAACTTTTGGGTAAATAAAAAGGGAAGCATAAGAAGTTGGTTCATAAAATCCAGGAGATTGTACCAAATCTTACATATTTTCAGTTTCAGTCTTAGACCTAACTGAGATTGAGAGGAATATCAAATTCAGAGGTCAATTTAATCATAATCGATTAGCTTGAAAAAGAACAGATACATGTAGAAGAAGACGCATCGTGGTTGAAAAATCTGAGAAGCCATCGATCGAAGTTCTTCAAGTAACAATATTCGACTATTTCTCAAACTTTAGATCTGGTGGATCGCTAAATTGACAGCAAATCGGGATTTCAAATATTAGATTCAGGGCAGTGTAGGCCACTAAAGACATAGGGCTCAGATCCATGGACAAGGCGGCAACCCTAGATTAAAAGAAAGAAGGAGGAAGTATGAAAGGGTTCAAGCGTTAGAATTGCGTTAGGCAAGAATACATAGGAAATTACAAATATGCCCACTGTACTTTAGTTTAATTACGAAATTACCAAAATTTATAATGGTAATAACCATTGTATTTGATTACAACGGAAATATCCATTACTAATTTATTACGGTAATAACCGTTAGAAACTGAAGGGGAAAAAGTGTTAAAAAGTGGCATGTTTGCTGTAGTGAAAAGTATCTAACTGTACTATGCTCTTTAAATAGCACTGATAGATCAATTAAGTACAATCTTCCTATAATCTTCTCCTTTATGATAGTGTAATGTGTTTGAGAAATGTGGAGGATGGAGTGATCAACGATCAAAGTTTGTATGTAGTTAGGGTGCAAATTGAAAATAGATTGAGAGATAAGAATTCAAGCATATTAAAATCAATTAGGTGAACTGTTTGTTGAATTCTAAAATCTATTTATAGAGATTAAAAAGTTGCAACCATTGATGAAAGATAATGTTGAAAAAAACAGATGCAACTGTTGGTTTCAAGATGTTTCTCTTCGATGAATTTCGACGAAGAGAAGTGTCATTTCATAAAATAAATGTTGAAAAATATTCAGCCGACTGAAATTATTTATTCAGCCTTCTGAATTTAGTAAAATCGTAAACAACAAGGAAATAGGCTAATTTTGGCCTAATTCAGTTGGTTGAATAAAGTCATTCAGCCGGCTGAATATTGTGAAACCATAAAAGTGTTTTAGCAATCAAACGGCTGAATTTATGCATTCAGCCGGCTATTTCAGCTTTTTGAGCAGAGTAGTGCATGTGTGTATATGTTTTTATATGTATATCATTTATGGAGAGATTTTAACATATTACTAAATGACACAAAGACCCTGGAAAAAGAACTATCGGCTTTAAAACATTCTGAACACAAATCTGCAATAAATCTCCTGCATAAATGATTAGTACACACAAATATTTATTTATATATTTTTTCACAATCAAAACGATGTAAAATCGAGATTCCAACAGAAGGTACCTTTCGACCCTTTAATTCCGCCCCTTTATTGATTGAAACCAACATAGTTGGAACCTTCATAAGCAAAACCAATACACATGGTATCTCCTAGAAGGTATGTAGTGGATTGGAAGATAGGCAGAAGCAATGGTGTTGAAGGGTAAGCTTCCGATGGGGTCGAAAACCTGCTTTGTTTTCATAAGATATGATTTTTGCCTTATTTTACCTGAAGTTTTAAACTTAGTCGAAACAAATGCTTTCGAAAGGAGTTTATATTTAGCCTTAGAAGAAGGTTGCCATGTTAGTACTAAAATACTAGCTTTCCAAGGGATTCCTTTTTATTTAAATAAAAGCTTTCAAAAGGGGTTGGTTTTGACCTAGTCGAAGCCTATCTGCCACCCTAAGTTTCGACCATGTTGTCCAATAATGCTTTCTAAGAGTTTCCCTTATTTTTACTTTAAACCAGACTTTTCCCTTAACTACTTCGAAAGGGGTAGAGTTTCGAAGGAAATGGAGTCGAAAGGGAGTTTCGCCTCAGACCTTCAATTAATTATATTAAACCTCAATTAATTACAATTAATTAATCACACTTAAATTAATCACTTTTATCAATCAACCTTGATTATTTCATTAATTAACTAATGATTCTTATTAACTAATAATTTATTTAAATTAATTAAATAATTAACTTGTAATTAATCATCTCATTAATCATAAACAGTAATTTACAACTTGTAATTACTTATCTTAATTAATTAACTTCTTAATTAATTATATTAATCTTTTGATTAATTATTCTAATTAATTAATCTTTAATTACTTCATTAAGTAATCAGTTATTTAATAACTTTAATTAATTACATTTTTAATTAATTACACTTAGTAATTAATCTTAAATTAATCATATTCATTGATTAATTAATCACATTAATTAACTAAAATTAACCAAGTAATTAACTCTTAATTACTTACATAAGTAATTATCTTCTAATTACTTTCATTAGATGATTACTCACTTAATTAATTACTTAACAAGTAATTAATTCCATCATTAAATAATCCTTAATTCTTAATTAATTAATTACTCTATAATTAATTAACTTCAAAACAATTATATTAATCAATTCCTTAATTAATAACACCAAGTGATTATCCATTAATCACTTCAACTTTAATTACTTCCATAAGTTATTACTTCTATTAATTACATTCAGAAATTCACCATTTATTACTTCATTAAGTAATTACACTTAATTAATCCATAATTTAGTGATTATTTAAAATTAAATAAACAATTAACTAATCATTCAAAATTAATTAAATAATTAATGAATTAACTTCTTATATTTAAAGAAAATCTTTAATCAATTAAGAAAATCATTTATCTTAATTAAACTTTTACTTATTTATAAATCATATTTATTAGGTACTCTCAAATTCATATCAAAATAATTTAACATTATTTATCTAGATAAATAAATTATTTGAAATTAATCAAATTTTAATAACTTAATTTTTTTTATTTAATTTGGTTTACAAAAGCATAACAATATCCTTATTTTCAAAATAAAGCATTTAGAAATCAAATTTAAAATTTAAAACACTATGATTATCTAATTCAAACTTATTCATTTCAAATAATATTTGAAAACTTTAGTTATTAAACATTACTCTAAAATTTAATTTAAACTTTGATTTAATACTTAAATTCAAAACACTCCTTTAAATTGAAATTCAAAATTTTACTTAGATAATTATTTAAAAAGCACAAACATCTTAACAATTTAAATTTAAAATAAATTCAATTAATACTTTACTTTCAAAGAAAATCATCCTTAAACATTTTAAATTTGAAATTGAATTCAATTATCACTTTTTAAAAGCTTGATTTACATTTATTTTAAAACAACAAGTTTTAAATTGTTTCTTTCATAAAACTCAAGCTTGATTTTTATTTATTTCAAACTACAAGTTTTATCTGCATTTTAACATTATACAGAGCCGAACCAAACAAACTCGAGTTTACTTTGCAACTTACCATTACACAGTACAAACTAGATAACACATAACCCAAAACTCGAGTCGGTTCCCAAACCACACGAGCCAGCCCCGAAGCAAAGATACCACCCACTTCGAGTTGATTCCCTGAAAACGCGAGTGCCACTTCGAGATGGCCTTCGTCTTCCCCAACGAAAATACCTAGTGCACATAAACATGCACGTGCACCTACCCAAACGCCTCCGGCCACCATAGGTCATCGCGACCATCGTCGACGATCACACAAACGCGTGCGAACCTCCTTAAACTCTCAGATCACTCAACCACTATGCGAAACAAAATTCGACCCTTCGCATCGAAAAACTACAGAACTCACTTGCCCAAAACCACCCACAGCCGATTACCACGACGTCGTTGAACTTCGCCGTCCCCACCACAGAACCATCTCGACCCCGAGCTTCATCCTCCCCAAAAGTGAACACCTCCGGTCCATTAACCAAGTCGCGACTGTCACGACAGTCAGCCGAAAAAAAACTAGCTAAAACCCTAATTTGATAAAATCCAAACGATTTGATCATAGGAAAAATTTTACAACATTTTTCCCTTCATCAACCATCCACTAGCTAGCTTCGATCAAGATTCCAGCTCCAATCACCACGCCGATCAACGGCAAACTCCCAAAACACCCAAATCGAACAAACCCAAATTTCACATTAATTTCTCAACTAAAAATTACAAAATGCATATCAAAATTCATGATTTTCCATCATGATTACATGCATGTAGTTCAATTTAGAATTTAAAGCAGTTGATGTTTAACAAAATTTTTAGTTCACTGTGTTTTACCATTTTTAAAATTATTTGTAAATTAAAAATTACAGAAACTATTTTTAAAATTACTATCTAACATTAACATACAAATTTCATTTAATCATCAAAATCAAACAATGGTGTTAGTGGAAGTGCTAGCGCCAAAATTGGTCACAAACCCCAAATACCGTGAAAGCACCAGTGTATGAACACAAATCAGCGATATTCAAGCATAAATAACAGATCTCAGCATATAACAAACAACAATTCAAAAATAATGAACAAAGACACAAGATTTATAGTGGTTCGGCTATCTCTGGCCTACGTCCACTTCAAAGTTTTATCCTTTTATTGATTATCCTTGCTGGTTACAGATGATTACAGCAGTAGTAATGAAGAATTTCGAGTACAATAGTTGTATTGAAGTGTAGAAATGAATCCGGCAGAGTCTGGACGTCCAATGGCCAAAAGATCCCTTTTCTGTAGGCCTCAGGAGGCTATTTATAGGCGTAGGAGGCTGAGATCGTGCTCAAACTTCGGGAGACTTCTTTTGGCACGTGAGTGGGCCCACGCGACCAACCCCACCAAGTTTCGACTCGATCTGTGATCGATACGAAGCGATTTCGTATCCATCAAAAAATGATCCAATCAAGTTGAAACTTGGTAGGAAAATTCCTTACCTTGTATACAAGCTACTGTGAAAATTTCATTGCATTTGGATCATCGGTTTGGGAGATATGATCGATACAAAATTGCAATCTTCGTATGTTGTTGCGTTCGTATCCATTGGTTTGAATCCATTCCGTTCGACTCGATAGAAGCACGCGCGCGTAATGACGTGGCGCCAATCACCTGGATTGATTCGACTTTTGCGGCGTGTTGACTGGGTTGATCCACTTTGCGCTCCGATTTGAACACTCCTTTCCTGGAGACGCGCACGTATCCACTCTTCTCGCTTGCACGTGTCCATCACTTCTCCTTGTACTCAACTGTTTGCATGCATGTCCTCTCGTATCGATCGCAAGAGAGTATTTCGTATCGATCCGATCGATACGAAATGTTGAGTTTAATCGATACGAATGAAAGGCCAACAAATGGATACGAAACCAAACTCAATGATGGATACGAACGAAGCCTTACCTGATGGATGCGAGCGAGATTTTACTTGATGGAGTCGAACTGAGCTCCGGTGATCGATACGAGATCATGGACTCGAAATACACTACCTGTCCCAAATTTGATCGATACGATATGTATCGATTCGAACAATCCTCTGCATGCTTGCCTATCAATCTGGGTGTGTTGCCATCGAGTCAAAGTCCATCTACCCTTCCTGCCCGATCGATACAAAGTCATTGAGTCGAACCTGTGCTGATCGATACGAACGGTATCGATACGAAATCCTCACTTTCTGATCGATACGAAGTGTATCGATTCGAACCACCACCATGCCCTGCCTTTGATCGATACGAACACTATTGATTCGAAACACTATCCTCCTGATCGATGCGAAACACATCGATACGAACCAATCCTACACACCGATGGGTACGAACAGCATAGTCTTCCTACCTTGCATCGATCATATCTCCTTCATACGAACTCCGATTAACCTGAAATTTGAAACATAGCCTCTCCTAGTCCCTATCATCATCTCCAATCAATTTCGTCCCAATCGAAGCTCAACCAAATTTTGACGACATCGAATGCAGCCTTGATTCCAATTGATCTCCAATCCCAGTATCCATCATTCCTTGCCAATTTGTTGATATTCCAGCCTTGACCAAAAGGTGGGATAACATTTGCCCCCAAAAACATGCCTTGTGATAAGAAGGCGTGTTTTGAATAGTTCCGAATTCGATATCCAAAGTCCATAGCCAATTCCAATTCCACGTCCATTTGAACTCGACAACCGAGTCCTGATTCATCCTTATCCAATTGCCAATAACCGAATCCAGGACCTCTCCGGATCGATATCCAAATCCATAACCTCTCCGGGCTCTTGCCAAGCGCAATCCACACCTGACGACCGTGGTCCAGTGTCCCTGGACGTTGAGCTAACCCCTCCGGGTTCTTGCCAAGCACAATCCACACCTGACGACCGTGGTCCAGTGTCCCTGGACGTTGTACAATCTCATGGCTTAAGTCCTAAGCCGAATCCTGGTCTCTCCGGACCCTTGTAGAGCATAGTCCATACTCAACGACCTGAAAAAATAATCGATAACATGGGGCCTAAGTCCTAGGCTGAATCCTTGTCTCTCCGGACCCTTGCTGAGCATAGTCCATACGCAGCGACCTGAAAATAACAATTGATAATACAGGGCCTAAGTCCTAGGCCAAATCCTGGTCTCTCCGGACCCTTGTCGAGCATAGTCCATACTCGACGACCTGAATGGGTCAATTTACCACGTTTGGGCAAAGCGACTCACCCCTTGCCACGCATAATCCATACCCGACGACCGTTTATCAAAAACCAAATAAAAATCCAATCAAAATCCAATCCAAAATCAAAACCAGAAAATCAAAAATCCAAACCAGCATTCAAAACCGAAAAAAATCATCCAAAGGAAAATCCAAATCAGAAAGCAAGCAAAACCAGGAGTTCAATCCAAACTCCAAGACCAAACCAGAAAAATCAATGTCCAACCCAAAAGTAAAAGACAAATTTCACAAACCATAGCATCGCGGTTTATCACCATTCAGAGCATGCCTAGGGGCTATCTTCGTCCCCATACATGTGTAAATGACTTTGCCGTTTGCCAGTAGCTTGTTACTTATTTCATATTATCCTGGTCAATGGATAATCAATCGACCATCACTCCTGGGCCTCACTGTCAGGACCCGATTCTTCGTCTTCCGAAAATTCAACATCGATACTCGCTTTATCGACTGCCGAGTAATCGAACGATGGAAAACCGAACACTGAGGGTTTTAAGAAAGAAGAAAAGAAGAAAAAGAGAGAAAAAGATAGAAAATAGGGAGGAGAGAAAATAGAAAAGAGAACAGAGAATAGAAAAGAAACAGAAAACAACAGAACCACATCTGAACAATATCAGAATCTCACAATTCGCAGCGGAGCAACATATAATAATAAATGAATAATCTTTAAACAAAGAACTATATCAGTTATTACATTTCACACATTACATTTCATTACATCATATCATCAGAGTGTACAACAATATACAACAACAAACAGTGCAGCGGAAAAAGAAATACTATATGATAGTAATACGCCATGCCATCCATCTTGCCTCCAGCAACTCCAGAATATCCAGAATATCCTGATAAACCTTAACTCTTGACTGCCCGTGTGGAAATTGGTGGGCACCCAGAGTTTAGGAAGGAAACAATAAACTCCGAGTCAGTCATGTGACTGGTGTGAGAACTCAAAACAGTTTATTTATCTTTAAAATCAAAAATAGAGGAATAGTTTTAAAGTCAATTCGCAATGCTTTTAAAAATGAGACTACCATAAGGCCTCCCGCACACACACACAATGCAAACGCAGTATCGGAGGAGATTTCTCCTTATGATAGTCAAAGATGCTTGATACGTATTAAAAAGAACATTTGATATTATTATTAGTGCATAGTGTAGGAAAAATTTATTTCGAAAGTAGAATATAAATCTTAGCTAGCATAGACATTCCGAACTATGCCTACTATAGCTAACTATGTTCAATAGCAGGTTACCGCCACATTCCATAGCAGGTTATACAACTGAAACTGTACAAGTCTCGTATTGTTTCTTTGGATTTCCAACGAATGATCAGGCCAAGGAACTTCCCATTGCCACATGAGAATGCCTCTGGATGGACATCCCCGAGAACCAAACCGGATCTCTACCAACACAAGGCCGGGTTACCCCTAACTGAGTAACAACTGACCGAATATGCCATCCCCCGGTCCTTTGGGACCTTTCACCGAGCGCTCGTAATCAATTCACACAATCATAACAAAGTGTTTTCAACATGAGTAAGTATCTGGGCTCCATACCATGATACCACCCTTTTCCAGAAGGAAATGCACACATCCTAAAGGGCGCTACCCCTCATAACCTTGCCGCATCTTTCCTGTTTTGACCATTCACGGGGTGTGAGGTTCGACGAAGTCATGTCCACAAAAACATACTTTATACAAAAGCCATGCTTTGGGTCAACAAATGATCATAGAAATGATCACCAAGATAGACGATCAAATAAACGATCCTATCACAAATAATCAACACAATGATCATTTCACAGCAACACTCAGCATGTCCCATTACCAAATTGGGAATATATCGCTGATAACATTCAACTACATCACCTCTGAGCTCGTATGTCTCAGAGAAGGGTGTTAAGCTAAAAGAATAAATTCTTCGCCACCAACAGAAATATATTTGAAAGAAATCTGCTTTATATCTCAATTTGTAACGTCAGACATACAATCCATACAAGTCTGTTCCGGGCTCGAACAAAACCAAAGGCACTTCTTACGAAGCCCTTGCAATCCGGGTATTCACAACCCCGATCGAATTCACCATCACATATGGAGAACTCAATACCGTAGCTACTCGGTGCAGAGTCAATCGACAGGTCAACCTATCGCTCTCGCAAATACCGGGTCTTCAACACCGATCTTCAAATGCAATTCACAACGACGTATCACATATTCGGAATGGGTTATACGACCCCATGGTCCTTTCCCGGTTAACCCGAATAGTGAGCGCTTATTCAAAAATAAGTGTGGCATTCAAATTCAAAAAATCACATCAATTACCCATTCAGAGGGAAATATTGATAGTCGGCTATTGAACTATCAATGGATATGCACAACATCACCAGATTCCAAATAATTTTCCAAATTATTTATTTTCCAAAAATATCTTTACAAGATATATTATTTTCAATACTTCAAAAATAAATCAATATTTATTTTTAAACAAATTCTTCTTTTCATTTATAAATTCCATAATGAATTTATATTTAAAAATATTCATGCATATACGATTTCAATTATTCATTTCAATTTATCTTCAAAAGGATAAATTCTCAATATTCACTTCATATTGGAAAACATTTCCATACTTACTTATTCATAAGTAATTCTCAAATCCATTTATTTTCAACACTTGGAAAATATTCAATATACTTGAATCGAGATTAAGTATATATTTCATTCTTTAAGGAAATCATTCTCTTTAACATATTTATTTGGGCCAAAACGAATGTTACGTAAAACATCGTTACGACAACCCAAAATCACTAGTATAGGGATTCGAAATTAAAATAGATATATAAATCCCAATACTATACAAAACATTTCCTTTCGGAAATCATTTACTATAACAACAGTGTTATAGTCCACCATTTACTTTTATTTCTCGAAAACGTCTATTTCAACAATGAATGTTGAAATCTATGGTTTCGAATCTCAATGCATTTAAAACATCGTTAGATCGTTTTAATTCTGTTTAAATTATCACATTCAAAACAATTTCTTTAACATATTATTCACTATTCAAAAACGTGAATATACTACGTTAATCAATTTCATCTTTTCTATACATTTCATTTTAAAGGATTATTCACAGTCAAAAATGTGAATATAACTCCATTAATAGGTTTCAACAATTTACTTCTTAAAATAAGTCGTTTTCGAATTTATAAAACAACGTTTATAAACTCCATTTCTATTTGTTTTATAACTTCTTTCTTTAATAATTTCACAAAATTTATAAATCTTACTATTTATAAATTTCATTTATAACTTCACCATTTATAATTTTATAAATTCCATTCATTTACAAAATTCATTTTCACTTCATTCAAACACTTATAAAAACTCGTTTTATAATGTCAATATGTCAATTTATAAATATCCATTTATAAATCTCTTAATATAAATCAATTTATATTATTCTTTAAACTCTTTAATCTCCTTTATTATTTCACCATTTTGATTCATAAAATAATTAAATTTTATAAATCCTATATTTAAACTTTTCACAATAAATTCTAAAATCCCGATTAAACTATTTTATAAAATCATTAGCATCATATTCTCAAAAATCAGTTTTTAACTATATTTCT
This sequence comes from Allium cepa, assembly GCA_030765085.1. Lineage (NCBI taxonomy): Eukaryota > Viridiplantae > Streptophyta > Magnoliopsida > Asparagales > Amaryllidaceae > Allium > Allium cepa. The sequence continues at coordinate 808,208,105 of CM060938.1, forward strand.
CAAAAATCATAATTTTTATAACTTTAAAAATTATAACGTTTATTTATTTAGAATGGATCAATTCCAAAATTATTTTATAAAACGTATACTTTTCAAAAATCACTTTAAAAAGCATTTTAAAGTTTCAAAATTTGGTCCAATGATGCTACATACCAAATAGTCAATCACGACAACAACGATATCATATATCGTATATGATAATCAACAAATATCAAAATATCCATAATCAAATAAATACTGTTGAGGAATCCAGTTGGATCCCTCCAACCTGTTTTCCTGCATCCAAAAACATTAGCACTATACCAATTTCGCTCCAGTACGAAATTATCGCGGTATATGGGATTTAAAATATTATCCGCTTAATAACGGCGCAATAGGGTCTCATCCGCTACACAAATGCGGGAAATCAATAACTCCAATATATACATATGCCAATATATATATATTGCTATTATATATAATACCAATTTCACTGTTTATGAAATATTCGCGGTATATGTTTTTAATAAATAACATCCGCTTACTAACGGCGCATAATGTCTATTTTAACAATCAATAGATAACAATCATCATTCAAACATGCATTCAAATATTTTAAATCTAACTATTTAAAATAAAATCGAAACTAATTCGATTGAGTGAGAAGTTCTCACCTTGATTTCTATTTCGTTTTAGCGATTTATTCCGAATAAAATTAAACGTGCGTTTAATTTTACCCAAAATTCTCACTAACTCCAAATGACTCCAATCCAATTTCATCGCGTAGTGCTCGTCCATACGATTCCAACGCAACTGGTTTCGCGCGTTTTCGACCTCGTATGAAAAAGTTATGCATTTATGAATTTTACACAAATTAATTTACAACTTTAATTAAATTTTAAACCCTACAACAATCATCACCGTGAGATCCATGCCCCCCCCAAATCAAGACCGCACGTTCTATTTCTTCCCCCTCTCTAACTCACGCACGTAAAACATCAGTATAGCCGAACCCATACTATGAATTTAGGGTTAAATTTTGCAAATTAATCGCTAGCTTCTACCTCGATCAAGTTACTCCACCACGTGCGCCTCCCCCCATGCTACCTTCGGCCCAAGAAGCTTGAAACTCGGCTCAACATATAGCACGAATCTCGAGGCCGAACGCAACCCCTTTGAACGAGATTTGCCGCCAATCCGAAGCACTAGAAACGATCATGACCGTTGGATAGGTAGTTCGCGACGTGCTCTACGATTCTCTAGTTGAGGGTTTCTGTTAAAAGTGAATGGATTTGGAGATTTGAGGGGAAGATGATGGAACAATTTCGGCCATACATGAAGCTACTGGCGGCTGAGCAAATAAATTAGGGTTTTAGATATATTTTTTTTTCTTTAGATTTAGGGGCTATTTATAGGAAAAATCGAACACTATTCATCCCGGAAATTCCGAACTCCGATTTACGCGCCGTAACCAGCGTTTCTAGGGTTTACCCCGCGTTCCGGACACAATGGAACAGGTTTCGAAAGCTAATTCGGACATCTGTGCGAGTTATGGCAATAAACGTTCAATTTAAATTAAACCGATTTAAATCAATTTCTAGGCGTTTTAATTTGTACCGGACAACCGGTAAATCCAATTGACACGAAATTTTAAACCTTGCAATAATATCACATTACGGATCCGATGAAACTGGTTTCGTCGAAATCCGAGACTTTTTGAAAAATGGCTATTTTAACTCGCCAAATTAAAATTAAAAATAATTCGATGCGTTTCGAGCTGCCACGATCAAACGATAGCTCCGATTGACACGAAAATTGAAATCCGGTAATAACTAACTATTATGGATCCAATGGAACTAGTTTCGTTCAATTCTGAGACTGTTCAAAAATTGACTATTTTCACTAGTCGATTTTAATATTAAAATATTCAATTTTCACAAATTAACTTTTAATTCGATTTTAAAAGTTCTAAAATATCGTTCTAACTCCCATATGATAAAATAAAATTTTACAAATCATTTTCAATCATATTTAACACTATTTTCAATTATTTCCATAATTTAACATATTAAATTATCGATTTAATTATCCAATTAAATCCAATAATTCAAATTAAATTTATTTGACTTATAAATTCACTTATAAATATTTAAAATTAAATTAAATATTCAAATTTTAATTAATTAAAATTATGGGTCGTTACACTCACATCATCATAGTGTGAGGTAGATGGTGGTTACTCCTGTTCCACCGCTGCATTGTGAGTTCCGACATATTGTCGCAATTGTCCATTCCTTACACGCTCCTCAATTATATCCTTTAAGTGCCTGCAGCTGTTGGTATCATGTCCATCCAAATCATGTAAGAGACAGTGCCTTCCTGATGTCCTCTCCCGTTCTGATGGTTCTCTCCTAGCCGGCCTTCGGTAGGGAAGGCGATTCCGAGTATCCAGGTATATCCGCTCCAGCGTCTCGTTCAATCCTGGTATGTAGAAAACTTTGAATCCTTCCATCGCTTCCTATTTTTTCCATAATCATCGTCCAACTTCCTTTTTCCTTTGTCTTTATCCGAACCTTTGCTGGATGGTCCTCCACCCTCAGTTGCATTCACCTCCTTCAACTTTAAATCTGCACACGCATCCTCTTGTCGGAGGAACCTCTCAGCTTCGTGAAAGAATTCCCTGAGATCCAGTGGTGGGTCTCGTATCAAAGATACCTTGAAATCCGAATCCTCCCTGACTCCTGATACTACCGCCATTAAAACCATCGATGGATCAGGCTGATCCACCGAAGCAACCGCCGTATTGAATCGAGTTAGAAAAGCTCTAAGCGATTCATCCATCCTTTGCTTTACCGATGTCAATGTCATCACGTTCTTTGGTCTCTTGATATGGACCCGAAACTGCCCCAAAAACCTATCCACCAATTCCCTCCAAGTCCTGATAGATCCTTCTCCCAGCTGCCTAAACCACATTGCAGCTAAGTCCGTCAAGTACAAAGGGAAGCATCGGGTCATCACTTCCTCCGATGCCCCTAGCACCTCCATGTGTCTGGTGTACCTCATCAAGTGATCAGTTGGGTCCGCCTTGCCATCATATGCCTCCACACTAGGTAACTTAAACTTAGGTGGATTCTGAGCAATCCTTATTTCCCGAGCGGACAGACTCCTGTTCACTCCTTCCAAGTCTCTATTGGTCAAGCCTCCATGCATGGTTTTCCTGATGATCTCCACTAATCCAATATTGTCTGTCAGGGGTTTCCCCCTATGCCCCCGAGGGAACTCCGGCACATATTCTTCATGTGGCTCAGAAATGTTGGCTCTAGCCTGTTGAACTCCTTCTAAAGGTCCTCCTGTGTTAGATCCTGCGGGCCTACCCCCAAGCCCTTGTTGATTGCCTTACGGTTCTGTATCCTGTCCTCCATTGGGTTCCATAACCCTAGTTCCTTGTCCTGCATCCACAACCGATGTAGCTGTTCCTAAGTTCTGCGCCCCTGCAGCTCTAATCTGCTTAAAGAAAGTCTGCATCATTTCCTGTTGACTCTTTAACAACCTCTCTTGTAGTGAATTTGTTATAGCTTCCATTTTGTCTCTGGTGATGTAGATGGAAGCTTGCCCTTCTCCAGCTCCGGAGGATGCTTCTTGGCTTCCTTCCTGCTGGCTTCTCTCAGCCATTTGCCTTCTACAATTTTGCCTAATCATTGTCTTCAAATCAAAACTCCTCAAACTCTTCAAATCTAAACTTCGAATCCGATGTAGCGGGTGCTAGTCCTTCTCAGTGAAAGCACCAAAGTGTTTGCGCCAAAATTGGTCACAAACCCCAAATACCGTGAAAGCACCAGTGTATGAACACAAATCAGCGATATTCAAGCACAAATAACAGATCTCGGCAAATAACAAACAGCAATTTAGAAATAATGAACAAGACACAAGATTTATAGTGGTTCGACTAACTCCGGCCTACGTCCACTTCAAAGTTTATCCTTTTATTGATTATCCTTGCTGGTTACAGATGATTACAGCAGTAGTAATGAAGAATTTCGAGTACAATAGTTGTATTGAAGTGTAGAAATGAATCCGGCAGAGTCTGGACGTCCAATGGCCAAAAGATCCCTTTTCTGTAGGCTTCAGGAGGCTATTTATAGGCATAGGAGGCTGAGATCGCGCTCAAACTTCGGGAGACTTATTCTGGCAGGTGAGTGGGCCCACGCAACCGACCCCACCAAGTTTCGACTCGATCTGTGATCGATACGAAGCGATTTCTTATCCATCAAAGAATGATCCAATCGAGTTGAAACTTGGTAGGAACATTCCTTACCTTGTATGCAAGCTACTGTGAAAATTTCGTTGCATTTGGATCTTCGATTTGGGAGATATGATCGATACGAAATTGCAGTCTTCGTATGTTGTTGCGTTCGTATCCATTGGTTCGAATCCATTCCGTTCGACTCGATAGAAGCACGCGTGCGCAATGACGTGGCGCCAATCTCCTGGATCGATTTGATTTTTGCGGCATGTTGACTGGGTTAATCCACTTGGAGCTTCGAGTTGAACGCTCCTTTCCTGGAGCCACGCACGTATCCACTCTTCTCGCTTGCACGTGTCCATCACTTCTCCATGTACTCAACTGTTTGCATCGCATGTCCTCTCGTATCACAAGAGAGTATTTCGTATCGATCCGATTGATACGAAATGTTGAATTTGATCCATACGAATGAAAGGACAACAGATGGGTATGAAACCAAACTCAATGATGGATATGAACGAAGCCTTACCTAATGGATACGAGCGAGATTTTACTTGATGGAGTCGAACTGAGCTTCGGTGATCGATACGAGATCATGGACTCGAAATACACCACCTGTCCCAATCCTCATCGATACGAAATGCATCGATTCGAATAATCCTCCGCATGCTTGCGTATCAATCTGGGTGTGTTGCCATCAAGTCGAAGTCCATCTACCCTTCCTGCCCGATCGATACGAAGTCATTGAGTCGAACCTATGCCGATCGATATGAATGGTATCGATACGAAATCCTCACTTTCTGATCGATACGAAGTGTATCGATTCGAACCACCACCATGCCCTTCCTTTGGTCGATACAAACACTATCGACTCGAAACACTATCCTCCTGATCGATGCGAAATACATCGATACGAACCAATCCTACACACCGATGGGTACGAACATCATATTCTTCCTACCTTGCATCGATCATATCTCCTTCATAAGAACTCCGATTAACCTGAAATTTGAAACATATCCTCTCCTAGTCCCTATCATCATCTCCAATCAATTTCGTCCCAATTGGAGCTCAACCAAATTTTGACAACATCGATTGCAGCCTTGATTCCAATCGATCTCCAATCCCAATATCCATCATCCCTTGCCAATTTTTTGATATTCCAGCCTTGACCAAAAGGTGGGATAACAGGAAGATTTAAATTTTTAAAGGTTGAACCTGGTCTGAAAAGAACAAGAAGCGGAATGTTTACATATATACACAGGCTCTTTACACATATATAAACATAACTATAAATTCAATAATAAAAAACTGAATGTTTTCCATGCAACACCAATATCAATTCACATGCATTAGGATCAGAATTCAACTTATCTGTTTTTAAAAACAATTTACTCACCTTATTAATTTGCAGTGAACAAAACTTGTTCCAGGCCTTGAAATTTTCAGATCTGAAAAAAATGTTTTGCTGATGAAACCTTTGGATGCCTCAGTTTGATGTTTTTAAACTTGCTGTTGAACTTCATTTGAATTGTAGGTTGGAAGGTTGCAGATTTTTTTTCTGCTTTGCAGATTTAGTTTCAGGTTTTGTTTGCTTTTGGTTTTTAAATCTCAGGTTTTAAAAAATAAATTTCTGGTTTTGAAAACTTTCTAGTTTGAGTTAAGAAAAGAGAACAAAGAAATGAAAGTATTATGTAAAAAAAAAATAGTTTTCTTCTAAAAACATTTATTAAAAATTAAAATAGAAATGTTGCCACATGTTGATAAACTTACATTTGTCATTCATTTTTTTTAATTGCCTTACATGTGTTGTTAAGATGTATAATATGGTTACACATGTTTTTAAGTATTTTTAATTAAATTTTTGTTTAATTTAAATGTAAATAGAAAGCTTACTTATTTAATTTACTATATTAATAAATACTTATGTATGAACATATAAGTTTAATCTTTAAAGAAATTATTATAAAACTAGTTATAATACAAATAAATCTTTATACATGTATTTTTAAAATCTAAAACATTCATTTTTATACATCTATAACCATTTTAATTTAAGCATTTTAAAGAAAACAAAAACAAAAATTTATTTAAACCCTTTTAAACTATCATATTTAAAATAAACAATTATCTTATACTTTGAAAATAAGTTGAATTAAACTTAAATTAGCTTTTGAAGAATATTAATTTTAAATCAAAGCTTCAGATTGCAATATATTCATACATATATGAATTATCAGTAGATTAAATTAAATTTCAAAACAATTCCAAATTATAACATATACATACATATATATTACAATTTGAAAATTCATCTTTTATTTAAAACAAAAGATATTTCTATTCACAATATATATCAAATATATATATTATAAATAGAATAAAATGTTACTAATTTTGAAAGATAATTCTTACCGAATTTTAAATTGTAAAATGACATTGATCAATATTGCCAGATTAAATATTTATTAACCTTTAAAAGATTAAATTTACCAATTTAAATTAAAATTATAAAGAAAAATTATCAAATCAATTTAATTATTAATACAGAGTATTAAATTGATATTGCCCAAAATTTCGGGTCGTCACATTCTTCCCCCGTTAAAAGGATTTCGTCTCCGAAATTTAAAAGCAAAGGTAATTTAATAACCCAGCAAAGATTTCAATTTAAATCAGCAAAGCATACCCATTATCCAGTAACTAACAACCATAGCAATCAATCAAACAAACAAACCTAACTAATTATCCATACACAGATCAGAATAGATCTTACTAATACCATCTAGAGTTTCCCAAGTAAAAATCACTGGGAGACTCGCTCTACAAAAGCTAACAAACTACACCACCATAATCCAGAGCTCCTCTCTCTTCTCTAGATCCATCAATCTGAACAGAACATCAGATTATACTCAAATCTAGCACAACTTTCAAATCCAACTGAACTGCAGATTCAACAACCAACGATGAATCATACATGTACTCCCTCAGAAATACGTGAAATACAATGAATTCCAGCTATCCAAACTGGCATATCAATCTTATCCAATCAAAAACACATATAAGAAATCTCAAATGCCTCAGAACTAGCCATCCAATCTTACCCAATTACTGCTCTCTTAACCACAGAAATCTTAACAACAATGAAGTCTTCAACTTCGAATTTCAAACTCCTTATCTCATATCAGCTTAACTCAATAGACAATCCTGGGCTGCCAATCTTCTTCCAGATCAGCTCAACCTATGCTGATGCTTTCAGAAATAACTAGACCAAAACAAACCAGTTTCTGGATCCTATCCAACAGAAAAGTCTTCCAAGATCCGTTGAAATCCAGAACAAAAGCTCTACTTCTCAAGCAATAGCAAACTAAACTTGCTTCCTTCCTCATACAGCTGCTACCTCGCTTCCGCTGCACAACTCTGATTTTGAAATAGACGAGAATACTGTTGCTGAACACGAATACGAACTTATCCAATATATCCGGAAAACTTTGTTCATCAAATCCATAAAATCTTAGCGACCCATCTGACTCGGTCACACAACATTATAGCAGAAATCCAACTCAAAACTAGATCTGACTAATCCAAACTCTAAAAAAAAAAATCTGAGCTGCTACACCAACTGTTCCTACTCCAAGAACCATCCTATTACCAGGCTAACTACCGTATCGCTTCTGGAACCAAAACAATATGGAACTCAACTCCAGATGCAGACAAGCTTCTGATTACATCGGTACTCCTACTTCCACATGAGAATCCTTAGTCTCAAATAAAAGATTCCTAAGAAAAATTCCCAAATTAATCGCAAGTCACTTTTGCGATCCTACCTAGTTAAGATTCCTAAGAAACTGTCCTCTCTTTACCAATTAGAACAGCTTTAAGCTTTTCCAAACAAGGTTAACCATTCAAGAAAACTTTCACCAACTACCCGGACTGCTGATAGAAGAACCACCAAGATTCCTGAACCATCGGAGAAACGACCAACACTGCTGCTTCCGAACTCTACCTCGAAGAAACTACAAAGCTAAAAGACCTTCTCGTCGCCACACCGAACACTTCGAGCTGCACTGCTACCACAGCTATCCAAAAACTTCTAATCCAAAGGCTCCTCGAAAACCAAAATGATCAACAAATCACACAACGGACTTTCGAGATGACAGACATCCTCCCAAGAAATTCGGGCTCCAAACCAAGCATCAACATCTCGCTCTCCTTAAGGGATGACAAATGAGACCATGCCGAAGTGAAGCAACTCATAGACCTTAGTCTCATATTCCAAAATAGCCAACCTCCATGCTAAAGATCTAGATAACTTCTACACAGATGAATCTTCCCTACGGCAGGTAAAGACTTCTCCTCAGCTACTTCTAAAACTGCTTCAAGAGAAAACATCTTCGGAAATATCCATGGGTACTGCATCTCATCATGCAGTTATCAAGATATCATCTCTTGCTTCTGCACTTCTGACAGATCCAATCTTACACTTCAATGATAAACTCCGAATCTTTAAAAGATTTCCTTCGGATATCAGAGAAATCCTTACTCCAAGCTACAAATCTCACTCGAGACGGTATTAGGTCTACAGTCTCGACAAATACACATCCAACCTCAACACATTGACCTCTTTCATCAGTGGTAGTCGTGTTACACACACACCACTACTCCGTCTACCTCTAAAACTTATGTTGGAAAATCCGAACAGATAACCCCACAGATCAGGTAGATATAGATAAATATATATATAGTTATATATAAAAATTACAAGTACGCTCTCTCAAGAAAGACACCACTCCAGAGCCTAGGTATTCACTCAACCTAATGCTCTGATACCACCTGTAGTGACCCAACTTTCTAACACCATAAAGTCACGTAACTAATTAAGAAAGAAAGGAATAGAAGAAGAAAAGATAAGAAAGAAGAATCACATAACAATATCAGATACTCACAGCGGAACGAATGAAATATAATATATCACATAAAATATTACATGGTATCATATTATATCAGCGTACACAACTTATACAACACATATTAGACAGTTATAAACATCTGTCTAACTATACAACTCAAGATACACAAGAAACAGACATCACACAAACACAGCGGAACCGTAATATATCTACACGTGGAAGCCTCCTGCTCCATATCTCCTCCAGAATTCGTCAAGCTAACCTGAATCCCTCGACTGCTCATATATATGAGTACCCAAGAGTTTAATAAAACAGAAAATAAATACTCGGGTCAGACAGGGGTCTGGTGTGAGTAAACGGGTTAAAATTGCTTAACTTTAGAAAATCCTTTGAAAAGAAAAGGTATCACGTAAGACTTCCCACACATAAACATGGATAAGTTTTTAACTTACGCTAAGCAAAACATTTGATAGGAAATCCAGTGATATTATAATAGTGTCTAGGGTTTTCTTGTAAAAAAGAAATAGCCGAAATTGTTACATCTATTGAATTCCAATTACTAGCCACAAAAGTGGGTAATACAAACAAAACCGTAGGGTCTCGTAGGAAGAATGGGTTTCCATCAATGCCAGAGCTACCGGGGTACCGCTCGTCACAGTACGTGGCCTAGATCACAGTACCGAGGATTACTCCCAATCCCCCACATCACAAAGCCAGGACCATTCCTTACTGAACAGTCTCGAGTAAGATCAACCAGTGGTTGGCGCGACTAACCACGCACTAAGCCGAAATAAAAGGGACATCTAGACAGGAATGACCTCACCCTGAAATGGGTGCTACCCACCTAGCCTTGCTGCACCTCCCCTGTTTTAGCCATTCCCGGTTGATGAGGCTTGAGGCTGCGATTACCTTTATAGAACACATCTATCTTAGAATGCTCATCGTCAACTTGACGATGTTCTGAAAGCATTCATCCATACAAGTTCGTTCCGGGTTCGAACGAAGCCGAATGCACTCTATCGTTGCACTCATTTTGGAATCACCCTCAGAGTCAACGACCATAGCCCTTGCACTCTGAATCACCATCTCGAACCTGTAAGTACTATCTCCATCAAACTCATCACGAAATCACCCCCAGAGTTATACTGACGAATAGTTCTTACACCTCGAGTCTTCACTAAGCTCCACTTGGATTCACGACCTAACGTTTAATTTGGATCGATGTGGTATTCGGATATCCAAATATGGAACCCGATCCCGGTCTCACCGTAACCAAACGCCATTTTGATGTCCAAGTTGTTTAAGGGTTTTAAACAGTTAAACTTATATCCAGGATGATATAAACAGATAGATGAATCACATTATCACAATAGATAATTCATAACAACCATTCATCTCACAAAGCAGCATAACATATATCATAGATATCCAAATCATCCAGTATCAACCAATCACCCAATATCATTCATCCAATATAAATCAATCACCCAAAAGCAGAATTGATTAACTCTAAATCAATTGGATTACCTAAATCCTTCTTCATTAATTTATTCCAAATAAATAAATTAATCATCTCTTAATGATCTTTAATTAATCTTCCTTGATTAATCATCTTTTAATTACATTCAAGTAATTATCCTTAAATTCTTTAATTAATTCCACAAATTAATTACTCTTAACCATCTACAATAATTAGCCTTTAATTACTATCATTAATTACAATAATTAATGATCCTTTATTCACTTCCATTAATTAATCAACTATAATTAATTACATTAAACCTCAATTAATTACAATTAATTAATCACACTTAAATTAATCACTTTTATCAATCAACCTTGATTAATGCATTAATTAACTAATGATTCTTATTAACCAATAATTTCTTTAAATTAATTAAATAATTAACTTGTAATTAATCATCTCATTAATCATAAACAGTAATTTACAACTTGTAATTACTTACCTTAATTAATTAACTTCTTAATCAATTATATTGATCTTTTGATTAATTATTCTAATTAATTAATCTTTAATTACTTCATTAAGTAATCAATTATTTAATAACTTTAATTAATTACATTTTTAATTAATAAACACTTAGTAATTAATCTTAAATTAATCACATTCATTAATTAATTAATCACATTAATTAACTAAAATTAACCAAGTAATTAACTCTTATTTAATTACATAAGTAATTATCTTCTAATTACTCTTATTAGATGATTACTCTCTTAATTAATTACTTAACAAGTAATTAATTCCATCATTAAATAATCCTTAATTCTTAATTAATTAATTACTCTATAATTAATTAACTTCAAAATAATTATATTAATCAATTCCTTAATTAATAACACCAAGTGATTATCCATTAATCACTTCAACTTTAATTACTCCCATAAGTAATTACTTCCATTAATTACATTCAGAAATTCACCATTTATTACTTCATTAAGTAATTACACTTAATTAATCCATAATTAAATTATTATTTAAAATTAAATAAACAATTAACTAATCATTTAAAATTAATTAAATAATTAATGAATTAACTTCTTATATTTAAAGAAAATCCTTAATTAATTAAGAAAATCATTTATCTTAATTAAACTTTTACTTATTTATAAATCATATTTAGGTACTCTCAAATTCATATCAAAGTAATTTAACATTATTTATCTACATAAATAAATTATTTGAAATTAATCAAATTTTAATAACTTAAAAACAAATTATTTAATTTGGTTTACAAAATCATAACAATATCCTTATTTTGAAAATAAAGCATTTAGAAATCAAATTTAAAATTTAAAACACTTTAATTATCTAATTCAAACTTATTCATTTTAAATAATATTTGAAAACTTTAGTTATTAAACATTACTCTAAAATTTAACTTAAACTTTGATTTAATACTTAAATTCAAAACACCCCTTTAAATTGAAATTCAAAATTTTACTTAGATAATTACTTTCAAAAACAAAAACATCTTAACAATTTAAATTTAAAATAAATTTAATTAATATTTTACTTTCGAAGGAAATCATCCTTAAACATTTTAAATTTGAAATTGAATTCAATTATCACTTTTTAAAAGCTTGATTTACATTTATTTTAAAACAACAAGTTTTAAATTGTTTCTTTTATAAAACTCAGCTTGATTTTTATTTATTTCAAACTACAAATTTTATCTGCATTTTAACATTATACAAAGCCGAACCAAACAAACTCGAATACTTTGCAATTTACCGTTACACAGTACAAATAACATAACGCATAACCCAAAACTCGAGTCGATTCCCAAACCACATGAGCCAGCTCGAAGCAAACTCAGATACCACCCACTTCGAGTTGATTCCCTGAAAACGCGAGTGCCACTTCGAGATGGCCTTCGTCTTCCCCAACGAAAATTCCCAGTGCACATAAACGTGCACGTGCACCTATCCAAATGCCTCCGGCCACCATAGGTCATCGCGACCATCGCCGACGATCACACAAACGAGTGCGAACCTCCCCAAACTCTCAAATCCCTCAACCACTACGCGAAACAAAATTCGACCCTTCGCATCAAAAAACTATAGAACTCACTTGCCCAAAACCACCCACGGCTGATCACCAGGATGCCGTTAAACTTCGCCGTCCCTACCACAGAACCATCTCGACCCCGAGCTTCATCCTTCCCAAAGGGGAACACCTTCGGTCCATTAACCAAGTTGCGGCTGTCACGACAGTCCAGTTGAAACAAAAACTAGCTAAAACCCTAATTTGATCGAATCCAAACGATTCGATCATAGGAAAATTTTTACAACATTTTTCCCTTCATCAACCATCCACTAGCTAGCTTCGATCAAGATTCCAGCTCCAATCACCACGCCGATCAACGGCAAACTCCCAAAACACCCAAATCGAACAAACCCAAATTTCACATTAATTTCTCAACTAAAAATTACAAAATGCATATCAAAATTCACGATTTTCCATCATGATTACATGCATGTAGTTCAATTTAGAATATAAAGCAGTTGATTTTTAACAAAAATTTTAGTTCACTGTGTTTTACCATTTTTAAAATTATTTGTAAATTAAAAATTACGGAAATTATTTTTAAAATTACTATCTAACATTAACATAAAAATTTCATTTAATCATCAAAATCAAACAATGGTGTTAGTGGAAGATTTAAATTTTTAAAGGTTGAACCTGGTCTGAAAAGAACAAGACGCAGAATGTTTACATATATACACAGGCTCTTTACACATATATACACATAACTATAAATTCAATAATAAAAAAACTGAATGATTTCCATGCAACACCAATATCAATTCACATGCATTGGGATCAGAATTCAACTTATCTGCTTTTAAAAACAATTTACTCACCTTATTAGATTGCAGTGAACAAAACTTGTTCCAGGCCTTGAAATCTTCAGATCTGAAAAAATGTTTTGCTGATGAAACCTTTGCATGCCTCAATTTGATGTTTTTAAACTTGCTGTTGAACTTCATTTGAATTGCAGGTTGGAAGGTTGCAGATTTTTTTTGCTTTGCAGATTTAGTTTCAGGTTTTGATTTGCTTTTGGTTTTTAAATCTTAGGTTTTAAAAAATAAATTTCTGGTTTTGAAAACTTTCTAGTTTGAGTTAAGAAAAGAGAACAAAAAAATGAAAGTGTTATGTAAAAAAAAATTAGTTTTCTTCTAAAAACATTTACTAAAAATTAAAATAGAAATGTTGCCACATGTTGATAAACTTACATTTGTCATTCATTTTTTTTAATTGCCTTACATGTGTTGTTAAGATGTCTAATATGGTTATACATGTTTTTAAGTATTTTTAATTAAATTTTTGTTTAATTTAAATGTAAACAGAAAGCTTACTTATTTAATTTACTATATTAATAAATACTTATGTATGAATATATAAGTTTAATCTTTAAATAAAATATTATAAAACTAGTTATAATACAAATAAATCTTTATACATGTATTTTTAAAATCTAATACATTCATTTTTATACATCTATAACCATTTTAACTTAAGCATTTTAAAGAAAACAAAAATAAAACTTTATTTAAACCCTTTTAAACTATCATATTTAAAATAAACAATTATCTTATACTTTGAAAATAAATTGAATTAAACTTAAATTAGCTTTTGCAAAATATTAATTTTAAAACAAAGCTTCAGATTGCAATATATTCATACATATATGAATTATCAATAGATTAAATTAAATTTCAAAACAATTCCAAATTATAACATATACATACATATATATTACAATTTGAAAATTCATCTTTTATTTAAAACAAAAGACATTTCTATTCACAATATATATCATATATATATATATATATTATAAATAGAATAGAATTTTATTAATTTTGAAAGATAATTCTTAGCAAATTTTAAATTGTAAAAAGACATTGAACAATATTGCCAAATTAAATATTTATTAACCTTCAAAAGATTAAATTTACCAATTTAAATTAAAATTATAAAGAAAAATTATCAAATCAATCTAATTATAAATACAGATTATTAAATTGATATTGCCCAAAATTTCGGGTCGTCATAGTAAAACAGCGTGATATCACTAGATATCCAATGGTTTGAGATGGTAGATTATTATTCATACCAAGCTTTATGTCTGACTTGATGTTTTTGTTTTCCCCTTAAACTCTCGAGTACTCAATTGATTTTGAGTAAGTTGAGAGTTAAGGTTTTCAGGTTTTCTCTCAAACGAATAAAGCTTTCAAACGCATGCAGGTGGCAGATAGTTATTTAAAGTTATTTTTTTTCCATTGTATGCTTGACTGTAAAGGAAAATTGTTTTAATACCTTAGTATGCACTCTGATCAACCAAGGGGGAAATCTTCGTATGTCGCTCTTCGCGCATTTTAGTATTATATGTTATCTAAACGTGGCTTCAAATTGGATTATGTAATCAAATTGAAATATTTTGGATTGGAATGTGGATTTTATTTGCTGTTTAAAACTCTTCCCTATTCTTGTGTTTCTGTGTATCAATGTATCTAATATTGTCATATTTGATCGCCAAGAATTAATAACTATGGTGTATTACAGCATCCATCGCCGTTAGTTTTGGGCCTTCAAGTGGGGGGATGTTATAGATCTATGGTTTTTATTTTTCTTTTTATCTTCTTCCTTCTTTCTTTTTCCCTAACAATCGGGTTTTCTAGCATTCGATTGCTCGGCATGCAATACGGTAGATGTATTAGTGTCAATTTTCGAGTGTCGAAAATCTTGGTTGTTACATTGGTATCAAAGCTGAAGTATAGGCCAAAATCATGTCTTTGGTGGGTATTGCTTATTAGAGATACAGTCGGTAGCATCCTAGAATGAGATTAGGTGTATATATACGAGCGCGTATTTGTTAGTTTTATAAAAATGTTTTATATTCTGTTGATTGATTTTTTGAATGGCTTACGGATTCTGATTAATACGAGTAATTAACTTTATTGATAGGGATCTCTATACACTTGGATAGAGCAATTCGACATAGTATTCTTTTGAAATTAGTTAAATTAAATAATTTTACCATGATTATATTTTATTTATAAAGGAATAGTTTTGTTAAAAAAATATAGTATATATGGTGTGCTTAGTTGTTAGAGAGTGATAATGTTTGATTATTATCATTTGTTGTATGCTTTTTTGTTCTAACAAAGTTGTTATTATAATATAAAGAATGATAAACAATTAAGAAATGGTTTTATATAACCATAGTGAAATTATATACATAGGAAATTTATTAATGTGATTTGTAAATAAAATGGATTTAGAGGCTAAAAAATTGGGAG
Source organism: Allium cepa (assembly GCA_030765085.1). Classification (NCBI taxonomy): domain Eukaryota; kingdom Viridiplantae; phylum Streptophyta; class Magnoliopsida; order Asparagales; family Amaryllidaceae; genus Allium; species Allium cepa. The sequence continues at coordinate 808,224,065 of CM060938.1, forward strand.
TTTAAAATTCCGTTGATTTTGGAAATTGTTTTTCAAAACTTTAGAAGAGTAAAAATAATTTTATTTGGAAAATGTTTTTGAATAAGGATATTTTAAAATGGTATTTAAAACATATAGAAAGCACTGAACTCACTTCGATCATTGGAAAATAATTTCGATGATGACTACAGCATCATCGATGTTCATTTTCGGGTTTCAAAGAGAGGAATTGCTACCATTGGAATTTTTTCTGGTAAAACTAGTTTAGATTTTAAAATTCAAAAGTATGATTTGGAATACAATGGAATTATTTATATCATTATTTTGAAATAATTTTAAATAAGAACATGGTGTTTAAACTCTGAGAACTTTCATTAAGTGTCTTATGAAAATATGAGAAAAGGAGTTTCATAAACTACAAATAAGTAAGACAAAGTATAAAATTGTTAAATATGAATGTTCGAAAAAGAAAATTTGAAATGAAGATTCAACTTAAGTAAAATGAAATGATTTTTGGAAATGTAATTGATTGTGATTTGAAATTAATTAGTGAATGGACTAATTAATAAATTAGTGAATTGAATATGGTTTTGGAATGTTGCTTGATAGTGTTGGATATTGAAAATTAAAAATGGATTGAGTTAAATGAAATCGAATTTGATTGAAAATGGATATGGACTTAAGTTATAGAGTGCTAATAAACATGAGAAGAGCTATATAAAATTTTACAAATCTAAGTAAAATTTTATGAAATGATTCGTAAATGAATTTAGTATAAAGAGAAATGTTGTTAAACATAAAGTTTAATTGAATGGTTCTTCAATGATGTTATTATTGAAAGGAATATACTAAGTAATATGTGAATGTGAACAAAGCAATGTGAATAATAATTTTAAATGAATGTAAATAAAAGAATTTAAATAATGAGGAACCATTTAAAATAAATACGTAAGTTGTAAATATGTTATTTATGCGCATAACGGTTTGATCTAGATTCGAGCACATGATTTCGAGAAGATTTACATTGATCTGAATTGGGATTTTTCACTCAATTCTTGACGAAGAACATTGGGTATGGATTTTTGATTGATTATAATATTCTCTATCATAGTATACGGCTATGCAAGGAGAGTGTCAGTTTTTAATCAATGGACCGAATTTGAGTCTGTACTAGAGTGATCCTGTGAACAATACTAGTTTGGTAGTGAAATTATGCGATTGAGTGAGCAATAAGATTTGATATTGTGTATGGAGGATATATGTACATCGTACGAGCTTTAATAAATTAAATGTTGACATTGGAAAATTTAAATTAATATGGTTATGAATTATATAATAGGATATCATTGGTAAATAAGATGTAGGTATATAGAAGCAAAAGATAGCTGGATGCCTTTGATTTCATAAGTAAAATTTGATTGCCGGACAAAAACTTACATGTTAATATTGTTGTTTGATTTGATGGTTTTATGGTTAAGCCGCTTGGTTTTTGTTCCCTTTTGTTGGTTCGGGCCATAGAGGCCTTCTGTAGTCTTCTAGATCGAGCCGTGCAAAGGAGATTATGGCGAAATTTTCCGAGAATTTAAGGCATTAGAAAATCTTTGAGAAATTTTGGAAAGTTTTGATAATTAAAATTTGATGTTTATGTTATAACTTGGTATGGAAATAGTTATTAACTATGAATGTATTTAAAGACTTAGAAAAAGTAATATCAAGGTTTAAAAATTAATTTTGGGAATTTAAAGGCTTAAAAGTATTTAAAAACCTATTTCAACAAAATGGTTTTGAAAATTTAGCAATTTGGGGCATTTTTCATAACTTGGAAACTTTGGGGACGAAATGATTTCAAGGGAGGAAGAATGTAATGAGCCAGAATTTTAGTAAATTGATATTTGGAATATTTAATTGATTTAAATATAAACAAGTTAGTTTTACCAGTTAAATAACTTGAATTTCAAATATAACAACTTATTTGATAATTAAATTGTTATTTAATAATGGGATTATTTAAATAATTAAATGTTGAATTCTATGTGGATGAAAATGATTTGGAAATCTTATTTAAACAATTTAAAAAAAATAAGAATGATAATACTGAACTTTTGATTTATATATAAAAATTAATTATTTGGTTTTATAATTAATCACTTTAATTAACATATAAAAATATCCTTCCAGGGCACTGTCTTAGAATTGGACGCAGTTTCATTGGATTCACAATAGTACATTATTGCATGATAACAAATTTCGTGGCGATCGAACATATCGTTTGCCGTGCGAAATCAAAATGCTTATAAATTAACTTTAGAAACTAATATAACAACTGGGTTTGAAAAGCCATCTTTTGCGTATGATCGAGTTAGCGCTCGGGATTAGTTCCATTGAGTTTGGAATATAGGTATAACATATTGAACGCCAGATGGCGTGTCTCGTTTGGAGTTCGAAATCTTTGGACAATTTGTAATTCGTTGTTCTAAATTGAGATACACACACACAATTATTTTATTATCATACTCTTCCATACCTAACCCATACCTGCCATTCCTCTTCAGCGTGTTGCCCATGCTTTCCCCCCTTTAAAAATCATTCTTTAAATAAGGAAATGAAGTTTTCAAAAATTTAAAATTTAAATCTTGAAATATAAGCAACCAAAAATCATAAAATAAATTTAGTTGAGCTTGTAAAGTTGGTCTTTGATTTAGTACAGAAATTGTAGGTTGCAACATCATGGAGGAGTACGATAGTGATGGATTTTGGATTCTGTCAACTAGGATTTGGGTTTTCTGATTATAGGAGCATCGATGCTCGAAGAGGGTGTGGTATTCGGGTTCATGGCATATCACACCTAGGGTTCGGTTTCTAGGGGCCATAGTTCACTATGAGGGAGGCCAACTTAGGCGTACGACAGTGAGATGGATGGGAGTTGCGTTTTAGAGGGGGTGTTCGAGTGGGTGCATGAGTGGCCACCATGATGGAGATTGTGATGGGGAGCTCGACGGGGTGATGGTTCATGTTTCATGGAGAAACGAGCTGGGGAGAGGCGAGGGAAGCACTGGCAATGGTGGTTGGTCTTAGAAAAGTTGGGTGACAATTCAAAATTTAGGAAGGAAAGGGGAATTTTTGTGATTATTAAGAATACTATGTTATTAGTTTAATAATTATAAATTTAAACATCGATAACTTGAAATTTTAACAACTCTCTCATACAAGGTCCAATCGAGATGCATATTTTTGTGTTGCGCTCGTAACGACGAAAGCTTCACAATGGAGCTGGTTTGGAAAAAATTGAAGACAGTTGAAATTTGGGCTAAAATCGGACGTCATTCGATTTTAGTTCCAAACCAAAACGCCTCAACAGCAACAGAAATAATGGCGACTTAAACTCATCTTTTTGTTTAACTAGTATGATATATAGTTGATAAAAATTATTGAATTACTATTGGATGATTTACTATATTTATTAGCTGGTTTGAATATATTCTTTCCCCTAAAGCAGATGAGACCGTATTACGTCCCCGTGTAAGAGCAGATGATCCTTTATATACTAATCCCACCTCAAGTAGTTGATTTATATTATTTGGTTATATGCTATATTTGTTACAAGGGGACAAGATGGAGGGATCCAATAGGATTCCTTACTACTGTTGATTTCATTTATATATATGTGTGCGCGCGACAGGCTGGAGGATTCAACGTGATTCCTCGCCTTTACTGAAATGTTTCAATATTCTTATCATATGAATATTATCAAATCTATTTGTTAAATCCAGTAGTGACAGAAAATCAATGTTGACATTAGTTAAGCATTAGTTAACAAGTATTCTAAAAATACTATAAATTTCCAGTTGAGTTGGAAATGTGTATTGACATAGGAAATGATTAATCCGAAATTAGGTTTTCGAAATATTGCTTTTAAGGGACTAAATTTATGCTTTTATTTAAACCAAATTTTCTATCATTTTCCTATTTATTTAATTATATTTTATATTTTTTAGATGTTATTTATTTTTATTTAATGTTGTTTTTAAAGGTTATTCATTTTTATTTAATATAAATTTAAAACTTATTAATTTATATTTATAATATTTCAAGGTTATTTATCAACGTTTTGAATATTCTAAAAAGTTAATTATTTAAAATTATGAATATGCTTTGAAATTATTAATAATGATTAAATAATATTTTGGAAATTTATTAGTTTTATTTATAATAATGGTAACATTAACAATTATTTTATTTATTTTTTGAATTATTAATTTTTATTTTTAAGATGTTTCAAAGTTAATAATTATTATTTATAATGTTTATTGTTAATAATTATAATTATATAATAGTGTCCTAAGGTAAATGGTTAGGATTTATTTACAATGTTTTCGAGATTCATAAATAAAGTTTTAGTAACGAACTTGGATTTTTTAGGGAAGTTTATAAAATGGTTTGAAGACTTAAGGGAAGTTATTTATAAGGTGAAAGAGTTTTATAAATGATTAGAAATTTATATAACGAATTTTGGAAATGGGTTTATAGATTTATAAGAAGAGTTTTATAAATAGTTGTATAAATTTATTAAAAATTTATAAATGTTTTGGAATTTATAAAAGAGTTTATAAATAGAGACGGAGGTTGGTTTTTTGGAGGTTCTATATAGACTTTTAGAAATAGTTTCTGAAATTTGTAAAATAATTTTTATGAATGGTAGAGATTTATAAGGAATTAATAAATGATGTTTAAATTGTATAGGAATGGAATCTTTCTTAGTTTGATGAATATATACTTATAGTGTTAAGATAAGTATATAGATATTTTCCTAAGTATTGAAAATATGGAAAATTTGTGTATATATCTTTGTAAAGGTATTTTTATAATATTTACAAAGTGATTTCCATTAATGAGAAGATTAATTTAAGAGGCTAGTGTTTGCTTAGGTGTTTAACCAATGTTGGGTTTTTCTTATGGAGTTAAATCCCTGAATGAATGTTTGTTATTCGGTAGTTAAATAACCGATTATCGAATTTAAACCCGAAACATAACTTTGAAAATATCTAGGAGAAGCAGTGAGTTATATGACACAGTCATCTCCGATGATGTTGTACCGTGCATTTAAATCTTATTTCGTTCTCCTAGGGTGAACGATAAGAAAATCCATCCACTAACGGATAGGAGGTGATCTCCGCTCTTATCTTTGATTGTTTATTTCCTAAAGAACACGGTCGAGTTTACTGAAAACTATAAAATGTTGTTTCGAAGAAACTGGGATAGAATATGTTATCTGAAACCACTTTGATCCAACTTAAGCATTGCGAAGTGAAGACATCTAGATGATGGAATCAAAGATGATGTTCCCAAGTGTTTCATTCAGTCTTAGAATGAACTTGTATGGATGAATGCCATTATTGCATTGTTTCTTAGGGGAAATATTAGCATTCCAAGTGGGAAGTGCTATATAGAAGGTCAAACGTATCCTTAAGCCTCATCAACCAAGAATGACTAAAAAAGGGAAGATACAGCAGGGCTTAGTTGGTCGCTCCAAGTAAGGTATGATCATCCCTATCCAGAGTCGATATTATCTCTCATTTTTATGCTTTGGGACCCATTAACATAGCGATGATCATATTCAGTATTATCCAGTAAGGAATAGGACAGTTCTGTGTTAGCAGGTAATCCAAGTGAGGTGCTCGATGTTATTTTATTAAGAGATGAATCATGGTGGACGGTACCCCAATAGCCCAGTCATTATATGAAATCCATTCTCCAATAAGCTTTGTATGGATCTAGTTGTGCCCAACTATGCTGAAACTTGAGTGCAAGCATTTTAGCTATATTCATATTTTACTTTGACCCTTTGACATTGTTATATTATAAGTGGATTTTCTATAGAAAATGTTTTGGTTATCGTAAGGTAAAACCCATCCTTGTTTATGTGCGGCGTGGTCTTACGAGATACTCTTGATTTTCAAAGTTTTTATTATAACTTTAAAATCCTGTTAGGTGTATTTTCTCACGCTGGTTTTCCAGAATGACTTGGGTGTTATTTTATTATATTGTTTGGGTCAGATCGAGCATATTACAGATTTAGTTGGATGCTAGAGATGTATTCACGTACGTAGTTATTTTTCCACCATATTCAATGTTGCATTTATCAACAATTGTAAGGACGAGTTGCTATAACTATCCAGGCTAATATAGGTTAGCATACTCTGATTGATGTATGTATATACATATATTACAGTTTCTTCTTATGTAAGATTTTGTGTATATTATAGATTATTTGTTCCGCTATGAGATTCTGTGTTGTTTAGTTTTCCTCTTATCTTCTTTCTTTTTCCCCTACAACCGGGCTTTCTATCATTCGAATGCTTGGCACGCAATGCAGTCGACGTATTAGTGCCAATTTTCGAAGGTCGAAAATCTTGGCTGTTACAGATAACTTCTGTCTTACCCTATTACTCCTTTCAATATATCATCTACCAAAATTCACAATTCTATTATTTCCTATATTCCAGCCATTATTCTCTTCATCGCCTTATATAGGAATGTTCTCCGTCCTACACCGTTGGGTATTCCTTCCTTTCTATTTTCTATTTCTCTATCCCAATATAGGTGTTATTTTTATCTATAAACCCCTAAAAAGTGTTCCAAAGAAAGAACATTAAGGTTTATAAACAAAAGGAATAGAAAAAAACCAAAAATTGAAATCTTTTTAATCCAATTAAGAATGTTAACGAATGAAGACTTTTTAGTCATTAATTTACAATTAAATACATCCACCAATTTGTATTAAAGAAATTCACTGCTTTTAAAAAGTGCATTACCTTTCCAAATTTTTCTCAAACTAATAGTAGTATATTTCCAATGCTATCTAAAACCGTATTTATATTTCCAAAATTTCCAACTTCTACAGCCGCTAAGAAGTTGTAGAGGGAGAAAGTTTCAAATTTATTGCGCAGGAATTATAACATAGAAAAATAGAAGAATACGAAAACAATGAATTTGCAGCTTTTCTAATCTAATCAAACTTAAAATTATGATGTTAATAAATAAAAACTTTCTTTCCAACTTCTCAAGTCACTAAAATTTTAAATTAAAATCACCTACCAAAAAGGTGTCACCACATTTTTAAAATTTACAACCTCTTTTCAATATTTATACAAAATAAATGTAGCATAATTTAAAAGTCATCTAAAATCACTATTTATCAAAAATTTATAACCGACAAGATTTTCATTTCAAAATCTTTTGATGGTACTTTCAAATTTTTTAAGGGTTTTCAAAGAAACCTGTTTATCAATCATGTCCCAATAGGTAAGATTAAAAAAATTTCTTTTTTTTACACCTTTGTACTCTAACCTTCAGAAGTCTAATTTCCTCCTTATGTTTGATAAATTTATTCCTTATTATGGAAATATGCTCTGTTCCATATTTCCATATTTTATTAATGCATAACACTTTCATTCATTTACCTCCACAAATGTTAATTTGTCCTTATTAATTATCATCCTAACGGCCGTTCCCATAAGGTCATTTATTTCCTATCAAACTTTCCAACTACGTTTCGTTTCCCTCTTACTTTAATACATATAGGGCCTACAATGATAAGGAAGTCTAGATCTTACAAAGAAGTATAAATCTAACTCTATTTATTTCCTAACTCATTGTTGCTTCGTTCACCCTTTCGAAATACGGTAGCAGCTACTTATATAGTCACAATTTATAGAGTTAAGCATAAATTCAAAATAAGTATGTGTGTGTGTGTGTGTGTGTGTATATTTGTGTGTGTGTATGTGCGTGCATGTATTACAATATAAATTTTCGAAAAATCTTTTGAAAAACTGTTTCAAAAATAATAAGTACGCCATAAATAAGCATAATATACTTTCTCCATTCAACGGGTAACCTAGGCTTTGATACCAAATGAAACAATCTACCCCAAAACATGCCTAAATTTTGACCCAGAAAAGGCCCGTTGAATCTAAGGTAAGCTGTGGACAGTGGAAAGAAATAATATTACAGAGCCATAACTAAATTTTCCGAAACAGCGGATGGAACAAAATATAATAGAAATATACATATTTATTTCAGAACCATAAAAATGTCATAATACAAAATTCCATAAAACTATAACAAATATCTATTGCAACGGTTGTCTAAATCATGGATACACATAAAAGCAAGTAATAATAGCAAATACTACCACAAGCTAAGCTTCTTCATCTCCAAGCATCGTCGCTGCCATCACTCCTGTAACGACCCTAATTTTGAATTAAATTTAAATTAATAGTTAATGTAAATTTTGGAATTAATTTGAATTTGAAAAATATATGCATATGTATATATGAGTAAATTTAAATTTGAATATTAAATTTATACTTAAATTTAAATAAATGACTTAGAAAATGATTTGGGTTTAAAAATATTATTTATGTAAATTAAATTATGGATAATTAGTTCTAAAAGTATTTTCTTTTAAATAATGTGTATATAATAATGATTAGGAAGATGTATTTATAAAATAAAATAAAAATGTAATATAAAATTTATTTAAAAGCTTTTAATTCATAAGAAACACAAGTGTCATTCAGTTTTATTTCTGAGAAAGAAATAAATTAAAATGAAATGAGGATTAACAAAACAAAGTTGTAAATCAATTTGTAAACAAGTTTTAAGCTATAAATTTTAAATTTATTCACATAAAGGTCTTTAACGTAAAAATGCTAGTTATGACAAATATATGTATATGAATAATGTAAGGCAAATGCAATACTTATGTACATATAAAGAAAAAAATTAAAATATATAAATAGCAAGTAGATAAGAACAAAATGTATACAAGAAGATAGTAAAACAAATAAAAATCTAAGAATACAAGAATGAGAAAAAAAGAAAACAAAAATATTTACATACACAAGAATCAAATGAAGTGATGAGGCTGTAAATAAAATGGGAAATAAGATAATGATAATTAATGTAATATCTATTCTCAACACAAAAAAAAATCATTTCAGCCGAAAAGAAAAAAAATGATAAGCATAAGCTTATAAAACAAGACAATGGAAATTGATGCAAGATCATCTCTAGCACACAATATATATCTATCAGCCACCAAAACAAGAAAAAATCTTTGATCAAATCAAATAAAAAAAAGAAACATCTCTGACCGACAAATAACACATATATATACAGACATTATCTTTTCTATATATACACCTACTTTGTTTCATTTCGTTCATCAAAACTCGGCAAAAACAAAGCCAGAAAGAAAAGAAAATAAGAAGCTTCATCAATTCATTCAATTGAATAACAAAACAGGAAAAAAGGATTCACAGGAAAAAAATATCAAACCGCAGTTTCAAAAACAAGTATTGCTCTCTGTTCAAAATTTGCTCGGTGAGTAAACATATTGTTTTAAGCCTTTAAACATGTATATTTGATTCATGAATGACTTGTGCTCTACTGTATATTTTTAAGTAATAAATCCCGTGCATATATGATTGTGATGTTAATTCTTCTATGGTTCCGTTCTTCCTGTTATTGGCTACAGGGCAAAGTAAAAGAAAAAAAAATTAAACATATTTTCATACAAATAATATTAAGCTTGGGAATTCAAACATAATAGGTTTGTTTAAACTTAAATTGAGGCCTGGAAATTTGTATTAGGCTTGATATTAAGATATTGACTCTGTAAATTTGATTTTACAGTAAAAAGTTAATTTTGCGATAAATTCGAATATTGTTAAATATTGATCCAATTATATAGCTTGAATCAACATACAAAAAACAAGATTTTTAAAGCAAAAATAGTGATTTTTAGTTAAGTGTGTAGAGTGCAGCTCACAGTTGAACCCAAATCATACTTTGATCAATTTCTGTTAACTGGATAATTCTTAGATGTTAAAATTTTGTGTGAAGCAAGTTTGAACATTGAGTATTTCAGAAAAATTGTTGAATAAATTTTATAATGCACGAATTGGTTGAACGAATCAAATTTAGGGTTCAACTATTATTTTGGGGCGAGTTGGGAAATCATTTTGCCGCGTTGCCATCAAAGTGTTTCAGGCGATCGGTCTGGGGGAATAGGTGTGTGGGGTTGCGGCGGAGCTCCGGGCGAAATCGCAAGGGTTCTGGCGAAGTAATGTGGAGTCGCGAGGTGAATGTTGATTCGAGTTGGGCTTCAGGAAAGAAAAATTGGACTCGAATTCGCTCGATTTTGATTTGGGCGAAACTATGTATATTGGGTTGTTCGAATGGATTTGGGTGATCATAGATGATGTTTGGATGGCTGCGGCGTTGACCGGAGTTGGCCGTGAAGTTCGTGCACGTGTACGTGCTTATGTATGTATCTGGGTTGAAGGGTTGGTGAAGAAGAAGGTACAGGAGCTCGAGTTTGCTCGCGTGTTGCTTTGGGGAGAACGTGGGTGTTTGCTCGGGTCTGGGTTGAACAGGCTTTAAGAAATTGTTACAGGAAGTTTAAAAAAAGGTTGTAAATAAAAGAACTTGATTATCAAAAGGATTTCTAAATTTTAAACAAAAGTAAACCAAGTCTTACTTATGGAAGTTAATGGTTTTCTAGAACAATTGTTTTTAACAGGGTGTTTAAGTTTTTAAAAAAAAGAAGTTTTATTTTGTAAATAATTCAAGTTTTAAAACAAAGGTAAACGAGTTTTAAAATATGTAATAGATAAGTTTAAAAAGAAGGGATAGAAAAGTAGATTTTCAGAATGATGTTTGTATTAAAAGTTATTATTAACTTAGAAACGTTTTAAAGAGTTAAAAGTTAAATCTTAATGCTTAATTAAAATTGATTTCTAAAGTATTTTATTTAAAATAAAGTTTAAAGATTAAGATTTAGTAATCAATCACGATAAAAATTTATCTTAAGTAATTAAGGACTTTGATTAATTAAAGGTAAATAAATGTGTGAAGATAATTAAACCAATTCAATTATTATTAATAATTTAAGAGTGTTGGTTAATGTAAATAATTTAATTGAAGTTGATTAAGTGATTAGGAATAATCACTTATTGTAATTCATTAAGAATAATTAATTAAATAGTAATAAATTAAGGGTTGATTAATTTATTAATGAATTAATTAACGGAAAGTAATTAAAGGATAGTGGAATAATTGAAGGTTAATTATTTAATAATTGAAGGTTGATTAATTAATTAATAAATGATTAAAGGATAATTAATCAAATTATTTGAAATTAATTACAGTTAATCAATGACCTATCTGATTTAAATTAATTAGATAATTAATTGAGCATACTTATGGATGTTTTGAATTCTATTGATTGTTGAACTGTTTGATATTTTTGGTATGTTATGCTTTGTGCTATGAATTGTTCAGTGTGATCTGTGATGAACGTAATTTATTTATCTTTGATAAATTTATATTATTTATCTGTGTATCTATGGATGAACGATATGCGTTATAGATTATACCGCTTATCAATATCGGTATGTTTAAATGTGTGATGTGATGATTGATGTTGTCGCACTATTGTGTAAAACCCTTGGACTACACCATACACGCACAAATATGGATTGCACGAGGAAATTGGCTAAGTCACATATTTTTAACAATTTTAAAGATTGAATTCTTGAATCCAAAATAGTTTTGGAATTGGAATTCGAAGCTTTTGAAAATGAGTTTCAAAAATAAAAGTTATTTTAAATAACTTAATAAAATTTGAAATTTAAATAATTTGATTTAAATTTGAATTCAATATTTGAAGTTGAATTCAATGACTTGGAAATTATGATCTAAAAAGATTATACAAGTTGTAATGATGTTTATATAGGTTTTTAACCATTTAAAAAGTATGGTTTTGGAAATTTAAATTTAAATCCAAGTTTAATACTTGAATGGTTTAACTTATGTAATTTGTAATCGGTTTTTCCCAAAACGAAAACTATTTGTTTCAAATAATAATAACTTTCACAAAAAGAAAGGACTTCAATTTGTATTGAAAGATTTCAAGTTTGATATGAATTTGTAAATAGTTTAGGTAAAAACTATGAATTAACCTTTGTGAAGACGATTAAATCTTGTTTTGAAATCTAAGAAGATTTTAAATAGTATATCTTCTATATACAAGATTTGAATTGGAAAGGGTTTGAAAGTTATGAATTAAATCTTAAAGAGGAAGATTGGATGAGTTAACCCAATTTGAAATGGAATTTGTTTTGAAATCTGTGAATGGATCTTTGTGAAACTGGGTGAACTGTGTGGAGTAAATCTTTTTGTTTAAAAGATTTGACATGGTGATTTGTTAAACCATTTGAAAGAAAAGTTTGGATAATAAGTTGTGACTTAACTGAAATTCCATTATCCATATGTTTTTAAATATTACGCTCATTATTCGGTTTAGCTGGGAGAGGACCTTGTGTCATATAACCCATTCTGAATAATGATACGCCTTTATGGATAGTATTTGAAGACCGGGGGTGAAGACCGGGTATTTTCAAAAATGAAAGGGTAACCCGTCGATTGTCTCTGCACTGAGTCACGCCGGTATAGAGATTCCCTAAGTGATGGGAAGTCCAATCGGGATTGTGAATATCCGGATTTGCAAGAGCTTCTTCGGAAGTGCCCGCAGTTTTGTTCAGACCCGGTACAGACTTGTATGGTTATATGTATGACACTACACTTTGAGATATAAAGCAGATTTCTTTCAAATACATATCTGTTTGGTGGCGGAGAATTTATTCTCTTAGCTTAACACCCTTCTCTGAGACGTACGAGCTCAAAGTTATGTAGTTGAAGGTTATCAGTGATATACTCCCAAATTGGTAGTGTGGCATGCTAAGTGCTGCTGTGTGATGATGATCATTTGTTGGTCATTTGTGATCAAAGCATGACTTTGTGAAAAGTGTAGCTTTGTGGACGAGACCTCATCGAGCCTCACAAACCAGTATTGGTCAAAACAGGAAAGACGCGGTAAGGTTTCAGGGGTAGCTTCCCTAGGATGTGATCATTCCTTCTGGAAAAGGGTAGTATCATGGTATGGAGCTCAGATACTTACTCATATGGACACTGTAGTATATTTTTTATTGTGTGATGTTGTTGGTGTTGAGAGCACTCGGATAAAGGTCCTAAAGGACCGGGGGTGGCATATCTTTAGGTATTACACCCGGGCAGGGAGGAAACCGACCTTGTGTTGGCAAAGAGCCGGGTAGGTTCTCGGGGCGTCCCTCCAGAGGCATTCCCATGTGGCAGTAGGAAGTTCCTTATCCTGAACATTTGTTAGAAAATCCAAACAAAACAATACGTGCCTTGTACGGTTTTAGTTGTAGAACCTGTCATTTAAAATGGCAGCTATAGCTGGCATAATATAATGGTACCTATGCTGGCTAAGATTAATATTATACTTTCGAAATGTTTTCCACTCTGCACTAATAATAATATAAAAGAAGAATTTTGCGTAGTAAGCATATTTGACTATCATAAGGAGAAATCTCCCCCATGTGTGCGATTACATCGAGTGTGTGCCGGGAGGCCTTATGGTAGTTTCATTTTCCAAAAGCATTACGGTTTTCAATCTAAATTCCTTGTTGCTTTAAAGATAAAAACCGTTTTTGTTACTCACACCAGTCCCATGACTGACCTGGAGTTTATTGTTCCTTTCCTAAACTCTGGGTGCCCATAATTTTCCACACGGGCAGTCTAGAGTTGGGTTTTTCAGATAATCGAATAGTAAAAATAAATTCATTAGCCTTCAAAGCCTTTCGGATTTGTGGATCGCATTTTCTACACTTCAGCTTTCACAGCTGACCCTGTTTATCGTTGTGCAACTTGATGGTTGTTCGAACTAGTTCTGGATTGGAGATGGTGTTTTGGAGTTTGGCATTGAAGATTTTTTTTGCCGCTGCTATTTCTTGTTTCTCTGATAGTATTGCTATCTTTTGTATCATTATTGTATCTGGATATTGTATAAAACATTGTATATCAAATGATATTATTCATTTTCTTCCGCTGTGTTGTGCTTGATGTGTTATAAGCTCCGGCACGAGTCAAATTTTGACGTTTGGATCTACGGCATTCAAGTACGAGTGGAGTACGGATGTCGATTTTCGAACGCTGAAATTTGGACCGTGACATTTTGGTATCAGAGCTGAAGGTTAAAACTTTAGCTCAGGAGTATAACACATTAAGTAGTTCATTAGAGATAGGGTGAAGTATACCCTAGAATGAGTAATCCCTAAGATATCCATTCGAATGCCTCAGTAAATTCTCTTACTATCCACTGATAGTGAGTATGAGTGCGAAAAGAGAACGAGATAGGGGACAGGGGAGTACCAATGCGGATGGTCAATACCCTGCAACAACAGAAACAATCCTTCCCTATCAATTTCCTTTGATTTGATTTCAATTCTTTGATTGGCTTTGTGGCAGCTCGAGGGAGAAGCTGTGGTGTGATGGTGGCTCTTACGAATCGTGTAGATAAGCTTCTATTTCGTATTCTCTTCGTTAAATTTCTATCAGCTTTTCCTTTTTAACTTCAATGAATTTGAAATTCTGTTTGAAATAAATTGGTAAATTAAATATAAAGTTGAACATGAAGATTTGTATCAATAAAACGATTTAGATTAAAACCAAATTTGAAATTCTATTGTAATTTCTTGTGTACATCGAAGTCCGAAGAGGGACAAGTTATATATACTTTGGGGTATTCCAACTTGAGTTTGGAATCCATATCTAGTGTTTGAGAATTGTGAAAAATTAAATCCATTTATCTGTTGTTTGGGTCTCGATATATTCTACAAACGGTTAGTTATCCTTTGGACTAACTAGTGCCTTGCGTATTTCGTAGATTTGATGACCCATGTATCCTGTTAGTATTGGATGAGTTTGTTCTCATATTAGTGATATTCTGATTGGGTGAGCCGAATACAGAATAGATATCCAATTTAACCTGGAAAACTGTTTCTCTGTCTTTGTGTATCTATCTTTTCCGTGCCTACAAATTTCGAGGATGAAATTTTTTTAAGGGGGGAATCTGTAACGACCCTAATTTTGAATTAAATTTAAATTAATAGTTAATGTTAATTTTGGAATAAATTTTGAAATTAATTTGAATTTGAAAAATATATGCATACGTATATATGAGTAAATTTGAATTTGAATATTAAATTTGTACTTAAATTTAAATAAATGACTTAGAAAATGATTTGCGTTTAAAAATATTATTTATGTAAATTAAATTATGGATAATTAGTTCTAAAAGTATTTTCTTTTAAATAATGCGTATATAATAATGATTAGGAAGATGTACTTATAAAATAAAATAAAAATGTATTATAAAATTTATTTAAAAGCTTTTAATTCATGAGAAACACAAGGGTCATTCAGTTTTATTTCTGAGAAAGAAATAAACTAAAATGAAATGAGGATAAAAAAAAGCAAAGTTGTAAATTAATTTGTAAACAAGTTTTTAAACTATAAATTTTAAATTTATTCACATAAAGGTCTTTAATGTAAAAATGCTAGTTATGACAAATATATGTATATGAATAATGTAAGGCAAATACAATACTTACGTACATATAAAGAAAAAAATAAAATATATAAATAGCAAGTATGTTTGCTGTGCAAAGCAAGTAGATAAAAACAAAATCTACACAAGAAGATAATAAAACAAATAAAAATCTAAGAACATACAAGAATGAAAAAAAAGAAAACAAAAATATTTACATACACAAGAATCAAATGAAGTGATGAGGCTGTAAATAAAATGGGAAATAAGACAATGATAATTAATGTAATATCTATTCTCAACACAAACAAATCATTTCAGCCGAAAAAAATGATAAGCATATGCTTATAAAACAAGATAATGAAAATTAATGCAAGATCATCTCTAGCACACAATATATATCTATCAGCCATCAAAACAAGAAAAAATCTTTGATCAAATCAAATAAAAAAGATAAAAAAGAAACATCTCTGACCAATAAATAAGCTTTACCAGATAACACCTATATGTACAAACATTATCTTTTCTATGTATACTCCTACTTTGTTTCATTTCGTTCATCAAAACTCAGCAAAAACAAAGCCAGAAAGAAAAGAAAATAAGAAGCTTCATCAATTCATTCAACTGAACAACAAAATAGAAAAAAAGGATACACAGGAAAAAAATAATAATATCAAACTGCAGTTTCAAAAACAAGTATTGATCTCTGTTCAAAATTTTCTCGGTGAGTAAACATACTATTTTAAGCCTTTAAACTTGTGTATTTGATTCATGAATGACTTGTGCTCTACTGTATATTTTTAAGTAAGAAATCCTATGCATATATGACTGTGATGTTAATTCTTGCATGGTTCTGTTCTTCCTATTTCGGGCTATAGGGTAAAGTAAAAGAAAAAAAAATTTAACATATTTTCATACAAACAATATTAAGCTTGGGAATTCAAACATAATAGGTTTGTTTAAACTTAAATTGAGGCCTGGAAATCTGTGTTAGGCTTGATATTAAGATATTGACTCTGTAAATTTGATTTTACAGTAAAAAGTTAATTTTGGGATAAATTCGAATATTGTTAAATATTGATTCAATGATATAGCTTGAATCAACATACAAAAACAAGATTTTTAAAACAAAAATAGTGATTTTTAGTTAAGTGTGTAGAGTGCAGCTCGAAGTTGAACCCAAATTATACTTTGATCAATTTCTGTTAACTGGATAATTCTTAGATGTCAAAATTTTGTGTGAAGCAAGTGTGAACATTGAGGATTTCAGAAAAATTGTTGAATAAATTTTCTAATGCACGAATTGGTTGAACGAATCAAATTTAGGTTTTAACTGTTATTTTGGGGCGAGTTGGGAAATCATTTTGCCACGTCGCCGTCGAAGTGTTTCAAGCGATCGGTCATGGGGGAATAGGTGCATGGGGTTGCGGCGGAGCTCTAGGCGAAGTCGCGAGGGTTCTAGCGAAGTAACGTGGAGGCACGAGGTGAATTGTTGAATCGAGTTGGGCTTCAGGAAAGAAAAATTGGACTCGAATTCGCTCGATTTTGATTTGGGCGAAATTATGTATATTGGGTTGTTCGAATGGATTTGGGTAATCACCGATGATGTTTGGGTGCCTACGGCGTTGACCGGAGTTGGCCGTGATGTTCGTGCACGTGTACGTGTTTATGTACGTATCTGGTGGGTTGGGGAAGAAGAAGGTACATGAGCTCAAGTTTGCTCACGTGTTGCTTCGGGGAGAACGTGGGTGTTTGCTCGAGTCTGGATTGAACAGGCTTTAAGAAATTGTTACAGGAAGTTTAAAAAAAAAGTTTTTATATAAAAGAACTTGATTGTCAAAAGGATTTCTATGTTTTAAACAAAAGTAAACCAAGTCTTACTTATGGAAGTACATGGTTTTCAAGAACAATTGTTTTTAACAGGGTGTTCAAGTTTTAAAAACAAAGAAGTTTGATTTTGTAAATAATTCAAGATTTAAAACAAAGACAAACGAGTTTTAAAATATGTAATAGATAAGTTAAAAAAAAGGGATAAAAAGGTAGATTTTCAGAATGATGTTTGTATTAAAAGTTATTATTAACTTAGAAAAATTTTAAGAGCTAAAAATTAAATCTGAATGCTTAATTAAAATTGATTTCTAAAGTATTTTATTTAAAATAAAGTTTAAAGATTAAGATTTAGTAATCAATCACGATAAAGATTTATCTTAAGTAATTAAGGACTTTGATTAATTAAAGGTAAATAAATGTGTGAAGATAATTAAACCAATTCAATTATTATTAATAATTTAAGAGTGTTGGTTAATGTAAATAATTTAATTTAAGTTGATTAAGTGATTAGGAAAAATCACTTATTGTAATTCATTAACAATAATTAATTATATGGTAATAAATTACGGGTTGATTAATTTATTAATGAATTAATTAAGGGAAAGTAATTAAAGGACAATGGAATAATTAAAGGTTAATTATTTAATAATTAAAGGTTGATTAATTAATTAATAAATTATTAAAGGATAATTAATCAAATGATTTGAAATCAATTACAGTTAATCGATGACCTATCTGATTTAAATTAATCGGATAATTAATTTAGCTTACTTATGGATGTTTTGAATTCTATTGATTGTTGAACTGTTTGATATTTCTGATATGTTGTGCTTTGTGCTATGAAATGTTCAGTGTGATATGTGATGAACGTAATTTATTTAGCTGTGATAAATTTATATTATTTATTTGTGTATCTATGGATGAACGATATGCGTTATAGATTATACCGCTTATCAATATCGTGTGTTTAAATATGTGATGTGATGATTGATGTTGTTGCACTATTGTGTAAAACCCCTGGACTACACCATACACACACAAATATGGATTGCACGAGGAAATTGGCTAAGTCACATATTTTTAACAATGCTAAAGATTGAATTCTTGAATCCAAAATAGTTTTGGAATTGGAATTGGCAGCTTTTGAAAACGAGTTTCAAAAATAAAAGTTATTTTAAATAACTTAATAAAATTTGAAATTTAAATAATTTGATTTAAATTTGAATTCAATATTTGAAGTTGAATTCGATGATTTGGAAATTATGATCTAAAAAGATTATATAAGTTATAAAGATGTTTATATAGGTTTTTAACCATTTAAAAAGTATCGTTTTGCAAATTTAAATTTAAATCTAAGTTTTATACTTGAATGTTTAACTTATGTAATTTGTAATCGGTTTTTCCCAAAATGAAAACTATTTGTTTCAAATAATAATAACTTTCATAAAAAGAAAGGACTTCCAATTTGTATGGAAAGATTTCAAGTTTGTAATGAAATTGTAAATAGTTTAGGTAAAAACTATGAATTAACCTTTGTGGAGACGATTAAATCTGTTTTGAAATCTAAGAAGATTTTAAATACTATATCTTCCATACACAAGATTTGAATTGGAAAGGGTTTGAAAGTTATGAATTAAATCTTAAAGAGGAAGACTGGATGAGTTAATCCAATTTGAAATGGAATTTGTTTTGAAATCTGTGAATGGATCTTTGTGAAACTGGGTGAACTGTGTGTAATAAATCTTTTTGTTTAAAAGATTTGAAATGGTGATTTGTTAAACCATTTGAAAGAAAAGTTTGGATAATAAGTAGCGACTTAACTGAAATTCCATTATCCATATGTTTTTAAATATTACGCTCATTATTCGGTTTAGCCGGGAGAGGACCTTGTGTCATATAACCAATTCCAAATAATGATACGTCGTTATGGATAGCATTTGAAGATCGGTGGTGAAGATCGGTTATTTTCAAGAACGAAAGGGTAACCCGTCGATTGTCTCTGCACTGAGTCGCGCCGGTATAGAGATTCCCTAAGTGATGGGAAGTCCGATCGGGATTGTGAATACCCGGATTTGCAAGGGCTTCTTCGGAAGTGCCTTCGGTTCTGTTCGAACCCGTAATAGACTTGTATGGTTGTATGTCTTACACTACACTTTGAGATATAAAGCAGATTTCTTTCAAATACATATATGTTTGGTGGCGGAGAATTTATTCTCTTAGCTTAACACCCTTCTCGGAGAAGTACGAGCTCAGAGGTTGTGTAGTTGAAGGTTATCAGTGATATACTCCCAAATTGTTAGTGTGGCATGCTAAGTGCTGCTGTGTGTTGATGATCATTTGTGATCAAAGCATGACTTTGTGAAAAGTGTAGCTTTGTGGAGGAGACCTCATCGAGCCTCACAAACCGGTAATGGTCAAAACATGAAAGATGCGACAAGGTTTCAGGGGTAGCTTCCCTAAGGTGTGACCATTCCTTCTGGAAAAGGGTAGTATCATGGTATGGATCCCAGATACTTACTCATGTGGACACTGTAGTTTATTTATTACTGTGTGATGTTGTTGGTGTTGAGAGCTCTCGGATAAAGGTCCCAAAGGACCGGGGGTGGCATATCTTTAGGTATTACTCCCGGACAGGGAGGAAACCGGCCTTGTATTGGCAGAGAGCCGGGTAGGTTCTCGGGGCGTTCCTCCCTAGGAGTTCCCATGTGGCAGTAGGAAGTTCCTTAGCCTGACCATTTGTTAGAAAATCCAAACAAAACAATACGCGCCTTGTACGGTTTTAGTTGTAGAACCTGTCATTTAAAATGGCAGCTATAGCTGGCATAATATAATGGTACCTATGCTGGCTAAGATTAATATTATACTTTCAAAATGTTTTTCACTTTGCACTAATAATAATACAAAAGAAGAATTTTGCATAGTAAGCATGTTTGACTATCATAAGGAGAAATCTCCCCCATGTGTGCGATTGCATTGAGTGTGTGCCGGAAGGCCTTATGGTAGTTTCATTTTCCAAAAGCATTGTGGTTTTCAATCTAAATTCCTTGTTGCTTTAAAGATAAAAACCGTTTTGTTACTCACACCAGTCCCATGACTGACCTGGAGTTTATTGTTCCTTTCCTAAACTCTGGGTGCCTACAATTTTCCACATGGGCAGTCTAGAGTTGGGTTTTTCAGATAATCGAATAGTAGGAATAAATTCGTTAGCCTTCAAAGCCTTTCAGATTTGTGGATCGCATTTTCTACACTTCAGCTTTCACGGTTGACCTTGCTTATCGTGGTGTAACTTGATGGTTGTTCGAGCCAGTTCTGGATTGGAGATGGAGTTTTGGAGTTTGGCATTGAAGATATTTTTTGCCGCTGCTATTTCTTGTTTCTCTGATAGTATTGATATCTGCTGTATCATTCTGTTGTATCATTATTGTATCTGGATATTGTATCAAACATTGTATATCAGTTGATATTATTCATTTTCTTCCGCTGTGTTGTACTTGATGTGTTATAAGCTCCAGCACGAGTCACATTTTGACGTTTGGATCTGCGGCATTCAAGTACGAGTGGAGTACGGATGTCGATTTTCAAATGCTGAAATTTGGACCGTGACAACTTCGTCCTTGACCCTGTTGTAATGAGGAGTGAGTTAAAACAGGTCTTTGGTGAATAGAAAACCTTGAGTCTTACCTTTCTAGCACTTAGGCAGTATATTTCAAAATAAGAATATGTCTATAAACATAAAACCATTAAAATCATTTAATACTTACCTATAAGGAAAGAGGGTGGGTCCAATCACTTAATATCTTCCATTTCTGAAGCAGATTTGTAAAATCTCATGTCCTAATCATACGTCTTAAATGGCTAATAATACGAGTGACAATACCAATGCCATTTAATACAATTTCTTGGAAAATAGGCAGCCTCTAGTCATTTAATACCTTAACTAAGGCAAACCCCATCATTTAATACCTATTTCCAAGGCATGCTCCTCAAAGATAATATCTAGTTGACATCATATGGAATCTCATATGCCAATTAGTACTTCCAAGTGAAAAGTAGGCAGACTCTAGACATTTAATAACTTAACTAAGGCAAACCCCATTATTTAAGACCTATTTTGAGTATAGATGCGGATATGGTATTACTTGTATCCAAAGTATCCATTTACAGGTCTAGGTTGAAATATAAAATTATTAAAATTTATATTCATGTTCTACAACATATATAATAATACGTCGCTGCCAGTTGATTATCAATGGGTTGTACTTATTTTCTCCAGTTGTAAGCTCGTGATTATGGGAGATTTTACTTTAGATTTTTTTTCCCCTATTATGTAAGCCATTAGAAGAAGGCTCTTTTTCTTCGCTTTTCTTATTTTCACTACAGTTGCTGTTTAGGGGTTTTTATGCACGTCCCTATTTCGTGTATCTTTGCATATAATTGATGCAGTATTTTCCCTATGGATAGGAACCTTAAAACAAGAATTGACTTAATCAAAAAATATGATGCAAGATGTTTCAAAGTTTCAGCAATACAAAGACGCTTATGTAAAATTCAAACATTTGAATATGAAATTCAACATTTTAAATAAAAAAAATTTGTGGAATATATATATGTATTTGCATATTTTATTGCAACCAAATAAATAAAATTTACGGAATACACATATGTATTTTGACAACCATTCCTTTTCACAACGATCGTGGCATTTTTCTTTCATTTAAATTATCAAGAACGGTTTAGCTTAACTTAGAAAAATGTACGTAAAACATATCTCTCTAAAATATTCCTTTATAAATAGAAATTTTTTCACAAAGTGTATTTTAAAAGAAAATGCGATGATCTAACTTATTATATTTTTTACTTTCAAATATGACAGAAATGTTTGTAAAAGACATTTCCAAGTATTAATCATTTCTCATTTATAAAAGAGGTTCAAAAGCCGGATCTTACATACTTCTCGATTTTTTTTCGAAAGTTTGATTTTTAGAAGTAAGGTACACCTAAAGAGTATGTGCAATGTGCATCTAAAAAATGGAAACTTTAAAGCAGTTGTTGAAAATTGGTTTTTGTCAAATACTTTCTCTTTTGCTTTTTAAATAAATTCCATAAAATTTGTCTGATCCTTTTGTACAAAATCATAAACCAACTTATTTTTTTCTTAAAATACCAAACGTCTACAACTTCTAACTTTTATTAAACATTTCCACAGCTTTATCACTTAAACCAGAGTAGGCAAAAGCAATATAATCTACATTAGCCCTATTATACCAAATGAATTGCATAAGGTTTTCACCTTTCTTTCAAGAGGTAGTTAGCTCAAATTCATCTTTCAACACAGTGTTCAACTCTAGTATACAAACACTCTAGCTATACAAATAAGTAAAAAGGAGCCCTTGCAACTTCTACTAATATAAGGATAGGATTTCCATTTTAATTGAGGAAATTTGAAAAATGTTTGTGAAGTCCTTCTTTCATGTTCCATATCTAACTTTATCATATCTCATTTTAATTATATGGGTCTCATGGTACTAATCTTCTGCACTAACCCTTGAATTCAAAATTAACTTGCTACTGCTAGTCGCTATAGAAAACAACTACTAGCATTTTTTCATGGAGTAGATCGTAATAAACGTGAAGGACTTATTTTTCATTTCAACTATTCATTTATTCTAACCCACAATTAATTTCTTATATTTTGGATAAGCCAACAACTCCCTTTTGAGTCAATATATATAAGGTTTTGAATATTAATGTACATTTAGAAGATTACAAATATGATTCCTTGGTCTGATCGAATTCATCTTGTCTTCTTGCTTGATGATACACATGGAATAATATAGGGATGTTTACATCCAGAATCTTAGCTGCCTCATCTGAGCCATTCCAAACAAAATTACTCATTCTCATTATGTGTGATCACGAATTATTTCCAAGTTTTTCATTGATAATACAGGAACGAATTAGTGATAACATTCATTCTTGTTATACTTTTTTATGTAACACCATTGAAAAGTTTTTATCTATACATATATATGCTTTCTGGAAACTCATTTCGAAATACATTTCGAAAACATATTGGAAACTCCTTTTTCTTTTTCAAAATATTTGAAGACATTCTCTCAAAACATACCTAGCTCCTAAGGAATCTTAAGCCTAGGGTCTGGTACCAGATATGACAACCTGCACCTTCTGGAACACCGATCTAAATCCTAGTATGACGTTCAGACTCGCGTTGGTGCTAAGAAGTAAGAGTAATCGGGTTTTAAACATTACAATCAATAAGAATATAAGGATAAAATCTAAGGCATTCTAACCTTTAGATCTCACAGTAGAAGAAATAAAAATACAAGTATTGAAAAGTAGACATCTCAGGAAAACAATCTCCAAGCACGTAATTCATATATACTATTTCCAAAGTACAATATTCTTTAAACGTTTAAGTCTTTTAAATAGACAAGTATTTATTTGTACTTTTAAATTATTCTTTAAATGTTTTCATATATACTATTTGTACTTTTAAATTATTCTTTAAACGTTTAAGTCTTTTAAATGGACAAGTATTTACATCCATGTTGGAATCACCCTCAGGATTAGTAGCGGTTAGTCCTTGCAGTTCACTGCTTCATGTTCGACTCCCTGCTCTTGTCTTCCTCATGAAAATGTTCAAACCGGATCGAAGTGGTTTTCCGAAATTAATCCTGATCCCGGTCTCTTCGAAACAATCAACGCATTGGCTAATATTGATAGTCAGTTATTATTATCAAACAACATTCACAAACAATCATAAGGCCTTAATAATTTTCCAAATTATTTATTTCAAAATACCTTCGCAAGATATTTTCTACACTTCAACTCTTGAAAATAGTTTTCAAATTAATTTTCGCTTGTGGAATGTTTGCGCCCAAATTGGTCACAAACCCCGAATACCGTGAAAGCACCAGTGTACGAATATAAATCAATAATATTCAAACACAAATCTCGGGTCTCAGCAAATATTAAACAGCAATCCAAAAGTAAAGAACAGAGACACAAGTTTTATAGTGGTTCGGCTATCTTTGGCCTACGTCCACTCCAAAGTTTTTTATCCTTTTATTGATTATATTGATGATTACAGATGATTACAATAGTTACAAAGTCCGAAACTTGAAATAAATAGCAGCAATGATGATATAGAATGATTCTGGCAGCGTCCGGGCGTGCTCTCTCTCCCCAAATTCTCCGACCCCTTTTCTGAATGACCAGGGGCTCTATTTATAGGCGTACGAGGCTGATATTTCTCCTAAAAATCTGGTAGACCGCTTCTAGTACGTGAGGGGGGCCCACGCGCCCGGCCTCAGGAAATTGGGCCCACTTTGGGATCGATTCGAACTCCATTTGAATCGATCAAGAAATTATCCAATTGAGCTGAAATTTGGTGAGATCATTCTTAAACATGCATGTAAGCTCCTGTAAAAATTTCATTGCATTTGGATCAACGGTTTGGAAGATATGATCGATTCGAGATCAAAGCCCCGTGTGTTTTGCCTGGTTCGAACCCATGCTTCGAACCCACCTCCTTCGAATCCATCGCTTCGAATCCATCCAAAGTGTATGCACATCGATGACATGGCACGAATTCTCCGGGTCGATCCACCTTTGTTGCCGCGTTGAACGTTTCTTCCCCTGTTCGTGTTGATTGCTTCGAATCGATATGAACACTGTCCCTAAGTCCTTCGAATCCATGAGGTCGACTCCCTACGTATCCTTCTCGAAGGCTCTCTTTGTATTGATAGGTACGAATCCAGAATCGATTCGAAGCAACTTACATTTCCCCTTGATCGATACGAATTGTAATCGATTCGAGCCACCATTGATACGAACTAACCTGTGTACACCATATGGATACAAAGGAGATCCAAGCTGTGATCGAGTCGAAGTCCACCTGTTCTTCATCCTATTTTGCCTTTGATACGAACACTATCAAGTCGACTCCATATCGATCGATACGAAGTAGCCGAGTCGAACCCAGGCCGATCGATACGAAGTGTGTCGATTCGAAGTGAGCGTTACCCCTGATCGATTCGAACCATCCATGCGTGCCGATGGGTTCGAACAGTATGCCCTTCCTTCCTTGAATCGATCATATGTCCTTCATACGAACTCCGATTAACCTGAAATTTGAAACATAGCCTTTCCTAGTCCGTATCATTGTTTCCAATCAATTTCGTCCCGATCAGAGTTTAACCAAATTTTGACGATATCGATCGTAGCCTTGATTCCAACCGGCCTCCAATCCTGATATCCATAATTCCTTGCTAATTTGTTGATATTCCAGTTTTGACCAAAATGGGATAACACTTTGCCCCCCAAAACATGCCTTGTGATAACAAGACATGTTTTGAATAGTTCCGAATCCAATATCTGAAGTCCATAGCCACATTGCCAGAGTATATCATCCTTGACTGCTTCAAGCCGATGCCCAATTCCAAATCCCATAACCAAAGCCTTAGCCAATTCCATATCCATCCGAACTCGACAGCCGAGTCTTAATCCGTCCTTATCCAATAGTCAGTAACCAGATCCAGGACCTCTCCGGGTCGTTATCCGAATCCATAACCTCTCCGGGTTCTTGCCAAGTGTAATCCACACCTGACGACCGTGGTCCAGTGTCCCTGGATGTTGAGCAACGCCGTGGCTTAAGTCCTAAGCCGAATCCTGGTCTCTCCGGACCCTTGTTGAGCATAGTCCATACTCAATGACCTGATACAATAATCGATAATATGGGGCCTAAGTCCTATGCCGAATCCTGGTCACTCCGGACCCTTGCCGAGCATAGTCCATACTCGACGACCTGAATGAGTCAATTTACCACGTTCGGGCAAAGTGACTTACCCCTTGCCAGGCATAATCCATACCCGACGACCATTTACCAAAAACTAGATGAAAATCCAATCAAAATCCAAATCCCAAAAATCCAAATCGAAATCAAAGAATCAGAAATTCAAACCAGCGTCCAGAACCAAAAACATTCATCCAGTGGAAAATCCAAATAAAAAAACAAGCAAAACCAGGAGTTCGATCCGAACTCCAAAACCAAATCCAAAAAGGAAAGCAGTGTCCAATCAAAAAGCAAAAGATAGATTTCACAAACCACGTCATCGCAGTTTGTCGTCATTCAGAGCATGCCTAGGGGCTATCTCCGTCCCCATACATGTTTAAATGACTTAGTTGCTTGCCAGTAGTTCGCTACTTATTTTACATTATCCTGATCAGTGGATGATCAATCGACCATCATCCCTGGGACTCCCATCATCGCGGCGAGAGGTTGTCGATGGTCGCTCCTGCTCCACCGTTGCATTCCGAGTTCCGACATATTGCTGTAACTGTCCATTCCTTACATGCTCCTCGATTATATCCTTTAAGTTCCTGCAGCTGTTGGTAGCATGCCCATCTAAATCATGGAAGAGGCAATGCCTTCCTGATGTCCTTTCCCATTCTGATGGTTCTCTCCTAGCCGGCCTCCGGTAAGGAAGGCGATTCCGAGTATCCAGGTATATCCGCTCCAGAGTCTCGTTCAATCCTGTGTATGTGGGAAACTTTGGATACTTCCATCGCTTCTTAGCGTTTCCAGAATCATCGTCCATCTTCCTTTTCCCTTTGTCTTTATCCAAACCTTTGCTGAATGGTCCTACATCCTGAGTTACATTAACCTTTTGCACCTTTAAATCCGTACTCGCATCTTCTTGCCGAAGGAACCTTTCTGCCTCGTGAAAGAATTCGTCGAGATCCTGTGGGGGATCTCGTATCAGAGACACCTTAAAATCCGAGTCCTCCCTGACTCCTGATACTGCTGCCATTAAAACCATCGATGGATCAGGCCGATCCACCGAAGCGATCGCCGCACTGAATCGAGTTAGAAAAGCTCTAAGCGATTCATCTATCCTTTGCTTCATCGATGTTAATGACATCACATTCTTCGGCCTCTTGATGTGAACCCGAAACTGTCCCAAAAACTTTTCCACCAATTCCCTCCCAGTCTTGATTGATCCTTCTCCCAGTTGCCTAAACCACATTGCCGCTAAGTCCGTTAAGTACAAAGGGAAGCATCGGGCCATCACTTCCTCCGATGCCCCCAGCACCTCCATGTGTCTGGTGTACCTCATCAAGTGATCCGTAGGGTCTACCTTGCAATCATATACCTCCACGCTAGGTAGCTTGAACTTAGGTGGATTCTGGGCCATCCTTATTTCCCGAGCGAACGGACTCCTGTTCACACCTTCCAAGTCTCCGCTGGTCAAACCACCTCGCACAGTCTTCCTGATTATATCTACCAATCCAGCATTGTCTGTCGGGGGTTGCCCCCGAGGGAATTCCGGTACATACTCTTCATGTGGCTCGCTAGCAGCAACGTTGGTTCTAGCTTTTTGAACTCCTTCCAAAGGTCCTCCTATATTGGATCCTGTGGGCCTGCCCCAAGCCCTTGTTGATTGCTTTGTGGCTCTGTATCCTGTCCTCCATTGGGTTCCACAACCCTAGTCCCTTGTCCTGCATCCACAGCGGCTGCTGCTGTTCCTAAGTTCTGCATCCCTGCAGCTCTCATTTGCTCAAAGAAAGTCTGCATCATTTCCTGTTGGCTCTTCAACAATCTCTCCTGCAAAGAATTCGTCATAGCTTCCATTTCACCGCGAGTTATGTAGATTGAAGCCTGTCCTTCCCCAGCTCCGGAGGATGCTTGTTGACTTCCTTCCTGTTGGCTTCTCTCAGCCCTTTGCCTTCTACTATTTTGCCTAGTCATAGCCTTTGAATCCGAACTCTCTAAAATCTTCAAATCCGACTTTCAAATCCGATGTAGCGGGCGCTAGTCCTTCTCAGTGAAAGCACCAAAGTGTTTGCGCCAAAATTGGTCACAAACCCCGAATACCGTGAAAGCACCAGTGTATGAATATAAATCAATAATATTCAAACACAAATCTCGGGTCTCAGCAAATATTAAACAGCAATCCAAAAGTAAAGAACAGAGACACAAGTTTTATAGTGGTTCGGCTATCTCCGGCCTACGTCCACTCTAAAGTTTTTTATCATTTTACTGATTATACTTGATGATTACAGATGATTACAACAGTTACAAAGTCCGAAACTTGAAATAAATAGCAGCAATGATGATATAGAATGATTCTGGCAGTGTCCGGGCATGCTATCTCTCCCCAAATTCTCCGACCCCTTTTCTGGATGACCAGGGGTTCTATTTATAGGCGTAGGAGGCTGATATTTCTCCTAAAAATCCGGTAGACTGCTTCTAGTACGTGAGGGGGGCCCACGCGCCCGGCCTTAGGAAATTGGGCCCACTTTGGGATCGATTCAAACTCCATTTGAATCGATCAAGAAATTATCCAATTGAGCTGAAATTTGGTGAGAACATTCTTCAACATGCATGTAAGCTCCTGTAAAAATTTCATTGCATTTGGATCAACGGTTCGGAAGATATGATCGATTCGAGATCAAAGCTCCGTGTGTTTTGCCTGGTTCGAACCCATGCTTCGAACCCACCTCCTTCGAATCCATCCAAAGCGTATGCGCATCGATGACGTGGCACGAATTCTCCGGGTCGATCCACCTTTGTTGCCGCGTTGAACGTTTCTTCCCCTATTCGTGTTAATTGCTTCGAATCGATACGAACACTGTCCCTAAGTCCTTCGAATCCATAAGGTCGACTCCCTGCGTATCCTTATCGAACGCTCTCTTTGTATTGATAGGTACGAATCCAGAATCGATTTGAAGCAACTTACATTTCCCCTTGATCGATACGAATTGTAATCGATTCGAGCCACCATTGATACGAACTAACCTGTGTACACCATATGGATACAAAGGAGATCCATGCTGTGATCGAGTCGAAGTCCACCTGTTCTTCATCCTATTTTTCCTTTGATACGAACACTATCAAGTCGACTCCTTACCGATCAATACGAAGTAGCCGAGTCGAACCCAGGTCGATCGATATGAAGTGTATCGATTCGAAGTGAGCGTTACCCCTGATCGATTCGAACCATCCATGCGTGCCGATGGGTTCGAATAGTATGCCCTTCCTTCCTTGAATCGATCATATTTCCTTCATACGAACTCCGATTAACCTGAAATTTGAAACATAGCCTTTCCTAGTCCGTATCATTGTTTCCAATCAATTTCGTCCCGATCGGAGTTCAACCAAATTTTGACGATATCGATCGTAGCCTTGATTCCAACCGGCCTCCAATCCTGATATCCATAATTCCTTGCCAATTTGTTGATATTCCAGTTTCGACCAAAAATGGGATAACATGGAATAAATTTCCAAATATTGTTTACTTCTACTGAAAATTACCAAGTCTTAATACTTTAGATTTTTAAATAATTTAAATCACTTTATCCAAAAATATACACCGAAAAAATTTTAATATTAAACAACTTAAAAATCCTTTATTTAATATAATAGTTATGAAATTCCATAAAAATTTTCCAACTAAAACTTTAGTCACACTATTTTCAGTTATAAAAGCAGAAATATTAAATAATTATCTTTTAAAACATTACTAATTTGACCTTTAAATACTATAACTAACTAAATGAACATTTACCTTTAAAATTCTAAAAAATTAAATAATAATTTCTTCAAAAAAAGATTCTTTAAAACAACTATAAAAATCTTAACTTTAAAATCTTCTTTGAAAACATACTTGGGTTTGCAGAAAAATACATTTCCTATTCCAAAATAGTCCATTTAATCAGTTAATAAATCCTTCTCGATTTATCCCAATTTAATTTACATCTCAACCCGTAAATTTCTTTCCACACCTTAAAAATAAAACCCCTTTTTATTTTTAAAACACCTTTCCATCTCTTTATAATCACTTCCAAAAATATACACTTAAATTATTTACATTAAGGCTACTAAAATTACTTAAATAAAAATAATACTTAAGAAATTCTATAAGAATTTCTATGTAAAACTTTAAACCGCAATTTCCTTTTAAAATAAAGTTATTATATTAGATATTTATGTTCAAATTATTTAAAAAAATCATAATACAAATTTACCTTTAAACATAATTAACTACCATAATTAACTTAAAAAATTATATTTACCTTCTCTTAAAATTAATTAAAATAATAAATTTTCTAAAACATTCTAAAAACATTTTTAAACGTCTAGTTTATACTTTGAAACCTTTTCTTTGAAAATATACTTTGTTTTCTAGGGAAATATACTTTCCAACTTTTAAAAATAAAATCACCTTTATTTTTAAAATGAATTGCACCTTTTCGTATAATTTCACCAGAATCTATACTTTCAAATTTATTCACTGATAATTATTCCACTTCATTTATATACCCAGTTTACAAATTTCCATTTATCATTTTCCTTTAAATCATAATTTCCAAAACATTAAATCGATTTCAAACCAATTTCCTGGTTTAAATTCCCTTTAAAATTTATTACTTGATTTATCCAATTCCCAATAATTATTTACTTAAGAATTTTATTTTCATTTCCTTTAAAAATCCAAACTATATATATAAATAAATAAAAATATATATATATATATATATATATATTTCATTTTCTCGAAATACCCATATATATTAGGCCAAGCATAACATTCAATAATTTCAATCCCCAATATAATCAATAAAATCTATCACATATCATCAATTAAATCATCTCGCTGAATTTAAAATAAATTCAATGTTTTGTGGAATCCAATTGGATCCCTCCAACCTATTTCCCTGCATCCACAGATGTCAGTCAACAAATAAAATACGAATCCCACTACGAGGTGGCATATCGCGGTATAAAGGGTCATCCGCTATTATGCGGGGCGCATAGGGTCTGATCCATTATATAATGCGGGAAATCAATCACTCCAATATATATATATATATATATATATATATATATATAACATATCACATCTAGTCAATTCAATCATTCAACCAATAATTTAAAATTTAACTATATAAATTTAAATGGTAATCCAAATAAGCGAGATTAACTCACCTTTGACTTTGTTTGCAACCCATTTCCATCTCACTTTGATTTCGCGGTTTTTGAACTTGTATAAACATCATAGGGTTTATTAACATTTTAAACAATCAGGCCATTAATTACCATCTAATTAACTACAAGTTGTTTTAACTAATTCTTTTCCTTTTAAAAATCTTTTAATAACTATGATAAATTAAATAAGTCAAATAAATAAGTTAATCACTAAATCCATTGTTTGAAATGAATAGTAAATTAAAATATGTGTATGTATATTTATTTTTCTTTTGAAGCTACATATATACATACTTATAAAAATCTATATAGCTTCCAAAATCTAATTCTATATATATACAATTTTCAGCCATTTTAAAGTTCTTATTTTTCCCTTCCAAGGCCTTATCCATAATATAGTTTCCTGTTTATATATACCTATCTATTACTTTTAATTTAAAAAAAAAATTATAACTTAAATCAATATGGTGTTATATATTTTCTGACCTATATATATACATATACATATACATATACAGAGTTTGGAATAAAAATCTAATACCTTACTACACATATACAATATTGTAAAATCAATCTCTATTATATATATTTAAATTGAAAAACAAATTATACCATGATTAATCTCTGCCGAGTTCGAAAATCGAACAGAACCCTAGCCTCGACTGCCTAGTTGACCACGACCATCGCGAGCGGCTTGCAACCTCGACCTCGAATCCATGAAGACGACGCCAGAACCCCAAAATCGAACGTGCCTTGCCATTAAGACCTGGCGTCACGTGAGCGCCGCACAGTCGAACCATCGACGAGCAACTCGAAACTTACCATCCAACCTGGGTCATTCGTCTTCCTCAGCCACATCGCCCATGCATCTAGCGTTCGAATTCGAGATGGATATTCTGGTTTGCCATTTTCTCAAACTGGGGAAAGGAAGAATTGTCGTGATTTTGAATTTGGGGGAATTAGGGCTTGCAAGTTTCAATTTATTTTGGTTCGAACAAGGAGGAAGGCCATTTTATTTCTTTTCTGTCTTGATTTTTTTAGCTCGTTCTTCTTCACGTTTTAAAAAGTATAAAAAGGGGAACAAGAAAATACACGTGCCTAAAAAGGCAGGACACATATTGGATGGAATCGAAAAAGTACTGATGGGAATGCAGATTAAACGTTGACATACAATATATTAAATTTTAATTCAAATTAAAATTATCTCGATTAATGTAGCTTAAAATCGCGATCCCCTATCGAGGCATGTTGCCAAGCGTTTATAAAGTTATATCCCTATTCCGAACGCACAGGAAAAGGTTTCGAGTCTTAACTCGATCGTATGGGGAAGATAACTTTTTGGACCAGTTATTATATTGTATTTTTCGATGTAAATTTCAGCACGTTTATCTATCGTATGATCAAATGACAACTCCAAAGATTTCGAAAATTGAAATTCAATAATAATACAATATTACGGATCTAAAGGAACTAGTTTCGTCGAATTCCGAGACTGTGCCTCGGAAGGCTATTTTTAAATATCGATTTGAACGATATAATTTCAAAACTGAACGAAGCACTTCAAAATTCAATTCTAAAGCTTCCATTATCCTCAGTACTATTAATATAAATTTTATAAGCTATCGAAATATTTTTAACAAGCTTTAAATTCCAGATTCAGTACTTTACTCAATTTCCACTTATTAAATTCAATAATTTAATCATCCCATAAATGGAGATATTTGAAATTCAAGTTAAAAACTAACTCTTAAGTATTTAAAATCAATTAAATATTCCAATTTCATATCTAAAATTCCAGGTCGTCACATTCCTCCCCCCTTAAAAGAATTTTGTCCCTAAAATTACTAGTTAAGAAGAATGGTCCATAACCCGTTTACTATTTCCTAGATCAAACAGTTTCAATAACTTTTCAAAACAATTCTTTTATTAACGACACACTACTCCTCTTACTAACTGCCTAAACTCATCCATAGGTTCCAAACAATATCGCTTACTCAACCTTTTCAATTTTTTAATTTAAATCCAAATTTTAAACTATCAAAATTTCTCAAAATTTTTCTAACTCTCTGAGTTTTCGAAAAATTTTGCCAGCGTCTCCTTTGCGCGGCTAGATCAGTACAACCACAAAAATGCCTCTACGGGTCCCCAAATTTCAAAAGAAAACAAAAGCCAAGTGGCCGGATAAGAAAATCATCAAATTTCGTTTGCTGATTTAAATACATACCTTTTGTCGGCAATTTCAAATTTATCTTCTGAAATCCAAAAACATCAATTTCCTTTTTCCTTTAAAACACCTGTATATCCTATTAGTGATCATATCCAATCTCAGAAAAAAAACATTTTATACATTTCTTTACAAACATTTCAATATCTATTTCTTTCAAACCCATATGCTATACACACATCATCCATATGCAATATCAAATTCGATCGCTCACTCGATCACACAATTTCACTTCCGAACTAGTATTGTTCACCCGACTTCCTAGTGTGGACTCAGATCTGGTTTCTTGATCATAAACTGTTATTCTCCTTGCATAGCCACAACTATGATAGAGAATTTCCAGAATCAATCAAAAATCCACATCAAGGGTTCGCCGTCGAAAATCGAGCAAAAAATCCCAACTCGGATCGGTATAACTACCTCGAAATTCCGTGCTCGAATCTGGATCAAATAGCTATGCGAATAAAATAATATACATACATCCTACCTATTTATCCCAATTGGTTATTAGCTATATTCATTCTCTTTTATTCACATTTATTTTGATTTCTATCCACTTATCACTTCACACACTTTTATTAAACCTTCATTTATTAGCTAACTTAGTATATTTCCAATACTAAATTTACTTAAGAATTTCGCCACCCATTTCTTAAGTTCAATATAAATATTTTACACACTTAAATATTTATTTTTACTTCATCACTTAAGCTTTCACAACTATTTTCATTTAACTTAATTTTCAACTCCATTCTGAATTCAATTTTATCTTCAATTCTTAATTTATTTCCAAATCAAATTTGGTATTGAATTTTATTCACCTTATCTCAAACCCGTTCTTAATTAACCATTTCTTTAAATAGTTCCACTTACTAATTTTATTTTAAGTCTCAAACACCTTCCATTACTAAACCCTTATTTTTTTACTTAGCTCATTCGAACAAATTTTCCCATTTCACTTTACTTAACACCATTTTAAATTGATTCCAATATTCAATTTCAATTCCAGCTCTCTTTACCTACAAATGAAAATTCATTTGTTCCTTCACACATTTGTTTACAATCTAAATAAACTTATTCTCAATAATCATTTCCTTTAACCTACTTCGATTTTTTCCTCAAAATTTTCTTTTATTTAACTAAATTCAGTTAAATCCTAGTTTAATTCAAAATTTAAACTTTTATAAGTTTTCCAACTTATTTACATTCAATTCGCTAATCCTTTTTAATTCATTCATTGATTTGGTTTACTTTTCTAACTTATTTTGTATTCATACTTCCTTCAATTTAACTCTTCCTAAGCTAAATTTTTCTATCCTAACAAATTTCAAACTTTTATAAGTTATCAAACTTATTTATATTCCGTAAACATTTTAAATAAGATTCTAGTGTCTTTTAAATAATTTCTCTACATATCAAAGTCATTTTTGAAATCAATTATATACACAATTAATTTGCATATCAAATTACCTTTTGAATCTATAAAAAACCAAACCCAGTTTTGCAAACAACTCCAATTTAAAACGTTTTGGCTGTAATTCCTATCTTGCAAACTCGAAATTGAACATCGATGATGGTGCAGTCATCATCGAATTTATTTTCCAGCGACCGAAGTGAGTTTAGTGCTTTTACTCTTTAAAATATTTTTAAATATTTTTAGTTTCGAATCTCACCAGCTTTTATATCCAATTCAAAAATATTTTCGAATAATATCACCATTTTTTCTCCAAAACCTATGAAAAATCATTTTCGAACTCAAAGGAATTAAATTTTCTCAAAATTTCAAATGTCCAAATCCTTTCAAAAATTACTATGGAATTTTTATTTCGTTTCCAATTATAAATCACATTTATAATTCATATTTACAAATTCCATTTTGTACATGAATTAATTTTTAACTTTGGTTATAAATTTCAATTCCTTACTCAATTTCCACATAACAATGATAATAATTTAATATTATCACTTCCTAACAACCAAGCAACCATATATAACTATAATAATTTTCAAAAATTATTTCTTTTATATACAAAAATTATTTGGGCAAAATTATTTCCTTTAAAACTATACTGTGTCGGTTTATCTTGTTCAAGAATTTAGAAACCCCTATCGATACGGTTGTACTTCCTGTATTGACCATAATTCATAAACACTCAACCGATAAGTCAACACAATATAAAAAAAAATTTACATTCACTAACACTTACGCGCTCATATCTATTTATACACTCAAACTCATTCTAGAGTATCACTGACTCTATCTCAAAGTGGACGGAAATACGAACGATTAGAGTTAAAGAAGAAAAAGGTAGAAGAAGAAATATAAAGCAACATTAGAATCTCACAAACACAGCGGAACAATATATAATAGATAACAACAGATTTTTATACAAAAGAGTCTATAACTGTTTTTTGCATTGCAGCTTTAGAGTACAACATAAATCAACAACACAATTCAGGACAGTTATAATACCTTGTCCTCCCAAAGCTAAGTATACAGCTTACACTGCACAGCGGAATATAAATCTATGGGAATATGCCTCATCATCCAGCTCGTCTCCTGACCTCCACAGCAGTCCATCCACAATCTATACTCTATAATACTCGTCTGACCCAAGCACTATAGTGAAATAACACACGAGTCAGTCTGGAAAACAAGCGTGAGAAAACACACTCAATTGGATTATTAAAGTTTACAAAATCCTTCGAAATTAAAAGGTATCTCGTAAGACAACGCCACAAATAAACATGCCGGGTTTTTTCCTTACGATAACCAAAACATTTATTATCAAATCCTCTGATATTATAGTGGTGTCTGTATACAAATACTTATTCAAATAGCCGAAATTGTTACATTCATTAAATTCCATCTTAATAGATATACAAACTAGTCCGAAGGCACTTAGTGGAGATTGGGTTTCCATCAATTGCAGGGCTACTGGAGTACCGCCCGTCACAGTACCTGGTCTAGATCAGAGTACCGAGGATCCACCCTGATCCCCTGCAACACAAGACTGGAGCTACCCCTTACTGTATAGTCCGAACAAGATCACCCTATGGTTGGGAACATCAACCACCCACACAGCCGAATAAAAGGGACATCTAGACAGGGATGACCTTACCCTAATTGGTTGCCAGCCACTTAGCCTTGCTGCACCTCCCTTGTTTTTATCCATTCCCGGTTGATGAGGCTCGAGGCTATGCATTACCTTTTTAGCACACCTAGAATGCTCATCGTCCCCTTGAGGATGATCTGATATCATTCATCCATACATGTCTGTTCTGGGTCCGAACGGAACTAAAGGCACTACTCCTACTACATCCATTTTGGAATCATCCTTAGATTAGTAGCGATTAGCCCTTGCACTTCACTGCTCCATCTTTGACTCCCATCTCTTGTATTCCTTATGAAAACATTCAAACCGGATCAAAGTGGTTTTCAAGAAATTAATCCTGATCCTGATCTCTTTGAAACAATCAACGCATTGGCAAATATTGATAGTCGGTTATTACTATCAAACAACATTCACAAACAATCATCAGGCCTTAATAATTTCCCAAATTATTTATTTCAAAATACCTTCGCAAGATATTTTCTAACTTCAACTCTTGAAAATAGTTTTCAAATTATTTTTCTCTTGCAGAATAAATTTCCAAATATTGTTTATTTCCACTAAAAATTACCAAGTCTTAATATTTTAGATTTTTAAATAATTTAAATCACTTTATCCAAAAATATATACTTAAATTTTTTTAAAATTAAACTACTTAAAAATCCTTTATGTAAAATAATAGTTATGAAATTCTATAAAAATTTTCTAAGTAAAACTTTAGTCACAACTATTTTCAAAATAAAACTATTATACAAAGCATACATATTAAATAATTATCTTTCAAAACATAATACTAATTTAACCTTTAAAATAATTACTACTATAACTAACTTAATAAACATTTACCTTTTAAAATTCTAAACAACTAAAATAATGATTTCTTTTAAAAAAGAATTCTTTAAAACAACTTTAAAAATCTTAACTTTAAAATCTGCTTTAAAAGCATACTTGGCTTTTCATAAAACTACACTTCCCATTCCAAAATAGTCCATTTAATCTGTTAATAAATCCTTCTCGATTTATCCCAATTTAATTTACGTCTTAACCCGTAAATTTCTTTTTCACACCTTAAAAATAAAACCATTTTTTATTTTTATAACACTTTCCATCTCTTTATAATCACATCCAAAAATATATACTTAAATTATTTACATTAAGGCTACTAAAATTACTTAGATAAAAATAATAATTAAGAAATTCTATAAGAGTTTCTGAGTAAAACTTTAAACCGCAATTTCCTTTTAAAATAAAGTTATCATATCAGATATTTATGTTAAAATTCTTTTTTTAAAACAAATCATAATACTATTTACCTTTAAAAATAATTAACTACCATAATTAACTTAAATAAATATTTATCTTCTCTTAAAAATAATTAAAATAATAAATTTTATAAAACATTCTAAAAACATTTTTAAACTTCAAGTTTATACTTTGAAATATTTTCTCTTAAATATACTTAGTTTTCTAGGAAAATATACTTTCCAACTTTTAAAAATAAAATCACCTTTATTTTTAAAATGAATTGCACCTTTTCTTATAAATTCCACCAGAATCTATACTTCCAAATTTATCCACTGATAAATATTCCACTTCATTTATAAACCAAATTTACAAATTTCCATTTCTCATTTTCCTTTAAATCACAGTTTCCAAGACACTAAATCGATTTCAAATCGATTTCCTGGTTTAAATTCCCTTTAAAATTTATTACTCGATTTATCCAATTCCCAATAATTATTTACTTAAGAATTTTCTTTTCATTTCCTTTAAAAATCCAAACTATATATATATATATATATATATATATATATGTATATGTATGTGTATATATTTCCATTTCTCAAAATACCCATATATATTCAGCCAATCATAGCATTCTATAATTTCAATCCCCGATATAATCAATAAAATCAATCACAGATCTTCAATTAAATCATCTCGCTGAATATTAAATAAATTCAACGTTTTTAGGAATCCAGTTGGATCCTTCTAACCGTTTTCCTACATCCACAGATGTGAGTCAACAAATAAAATAGCAATCCCATTTCGAAGTGGAATATCGCGGTATAAAGGGTCATCCGCTATTATATGGGGCGCATAGGGACTCATCCGCTATATAATGCGGGAAATTAATCACTTCAATATATATATATATATATATATATGAATATACATACATACATACATACATACATACATACATACATATAACATA
Source organism: Allium cepa (assembly GCA_030765085.1). Classification (NCBI taxonomy): domain Eukaryota; kingdom Viridiplantae; phylum Streptophyta; class Magnoliopsida; order Asparagales; family Amaryllidaceae; genus Allium; species Allium cepa. The sequence goes on from CM060938.1 coordinate 808,262,915, forward strand.
TCACATCCCGTCAATTCAATCATTCAACCAATAATTTAAAATTTAACAATATAAATTTAAGTGGTAATCCAAATGAGTGAGATTAACTCACCTTTGACTTTGTCTGCAACCCATTTCCATCTCACTTTGATTTTTCGGTTTTTGGCCTTGTATAAACATCATAGGGTTTATTAACATTTTAGATAATCGGGCCATTAATTACCATCTAATTAACTAACAATTTGTTTTAACTAATAGTTTTCCTTTTAAAAATCTTTTAATAACTATGATAAATTAAATAAGTGAAATAAATAAGTTAATCACTAAATCCATTGTTTGAAATGACTATTATAAGTACGTATATGTATATTTATTTTTCTTTTAAAGCTACATGTATATACTTATAAAAATCTATATAGCTTCCAAAATCTAATTCTACATGTACAATTTTCAGCCATTTTAAAATTCTTACTTTTCCCTTCCAAGGCCTTATCCATAATATAGTTTCTTGCTTATATATACCTATCTATTACTTTTAATTTAAAACAGAAATTTTATAATTTAAATCAATATGGTGTTATGTATTTTATGACCTATATATACACACACACATATACAGAGTTCGAAATAAAAATCTAATACCTTACTGCATATAGACAATACTGTAAAATAAATATCTTTTATATATATTTAAATTTAAAAACAAATTATAACTCGATTAATCTCTGCCGAGTTCGAAAATCGAACAGAACCCTAGCCTCGACTACCTAGTTGACCATGACCATCATAAGCAGCTTGCAACCCCAACCTCGAACCCTTGAAGACGATGCCAGAACACCAAAATCTAACGTGCCTCACCATCAAGACCTAACGTCACACGAGCGCTGCACAATTGAACCATCGAAGAGCAACTCGAAACTTTCCCTCCAACCTCGGTCGTTCGTCTTCTTCCGCCACATCGCCAATACACCTAGCGTTCGAATTCGAGATGGATATTCGGGTCCTCCATTTTCTTGAACTGGGGGAAAGGAAGAAATGTCGTGATTTTGAATCTAGGGGAATTAGGGCTTACGAGTTTCAATTTATTTTGGTTCGAACAGGGAGGAAGGCCATTTTATTTCTTTTCTGTCTTGATTTTTTTTAGTTCGTTCTGCTGAAGTATAAAAAGGGGAACAAGAAAGTACACGTGCCTAAAAAGGCAGGATATGAGTTGGATGGAATTGAAAAAGTACTGATGGGAATGCAGATTGAATGTTGACATATAATATATTAAATTTTAATTCAAATTCAAATTGTCTCGATTAACGTAGCTTAAAATCACGAAAGCCTATCGAGGCATGCCGTCAGGCCTTTATAATGCTATACCCCTATATCGAATGCACTGGAAAAGGTTTCGAGTCCTAACTCGATCGTACGGGGAAGATATCTTTTTGGGCTGGTTATTATATTAAATTTTTCGATGTAAATTTCAGCGCGTTTATCTACCGTACGATCACACGACAACTCTAAATACTACAAAAAATGAAATCCTATAATATTACAATATTACAGATCCAACAGAAATGGTTCCGTCGAATTCCAAGACCGTGCTTCGAAAGGCTATTTTTAAATATCGATTTAGATGATATAATTTCAAAACTGAACAAAACACTTCAAAGTTCAATTCTAAAGCTTCCGTTATCCTCGATACAATTAATATAAATTTTATAAGCTATTGAATTATTTTTAATAACCTTTAAATTTCAGATTCAATACTTTACTCAATTTCCACTTATTAACTTCAATAATTTAATCATCTCATAAATGGAGATATTTGAAATTCAAGTAAAAATTAACTTCTAAATATTTAAAATCAATTAAATATTCCAATTTAAAATATTTAAAATTCCGGGTCGTCACAAAAACATTTAGGAAAAATCTAGAAAAATTTCAAAAAAATCTCTTTTAATATATTTTCTAACATATAAAAGTTTCAAACCCATATCTTTTATTGTTTACCCGTAAAAATTTATAACCCAGAATAACATTTTCTTTAGTAGAAAATTCATGTAAAATCCAAATAAATTCCAAAAATTTTGAAAATTGAAACCCATATCCAAAATTTTATTTTTGACATATACTAAAATTCGCAGGGAAAATAGATATCATTTAATAGGTTTTTACCTTAAAACATATCATAAATCAATATGAACATGTATAAATCTTCAACAAGTATATATAAACATTCCATCATTCAAAAACATGACAAAACTTTGAAAAATATTTCAGAATAATTTTAAAACCTAAAACAAATCAACACATCTCGAGATGCAATCATTATTCGCCTTAGCTTTTATGATTAAAGAGATTAGGATATAAATATGTTTAATTTGCTTAAGCTTCTTCCTAGCTTTTCTCTATCTTCTCCCCTCATTTTCCTTACTAATTGAGGCCGGCCTTAGTTTGAAAATTTGAGATTGAAAAATGAATATGTATTACAATACCTGACCAAAAGTGTTAGATATAGGAAAGGCCCCTTTCCTATTTTACTCCTTATCCTGTTTCGTTTTTAATCCTTTTTAGTTCATTGGTTAAATGACACGGCTACACCCTAATTAAATCAAATCTTAATCCCATAATCAACACATTATTTTATCTAATTAAATATCCTAAATAATGTTATCAAAATATGGGGTGTTACAGACTCTCCACCTTAAAGAATTTCATCCTTGAAATTACGATAAGGTACACACAAGTCAAACAAGAAGGTAAAACATACCATCAAATAAATTAGGATAAGCATCTCTATCCTGCTTTCAACCTCGCAAGTAGAGTCCCTATCATCGTCACTCTACTGGACCTTGACTAATCTGACTATCTTGGTTCTAAGCTTCTTCTCATCTCTCGTAACTATACCAACTGGCTTTCTAACTATGATCAAGTTCGATTCTACCACTATGTATTCTTGCACGTTCGGTGCAGTAGCACTCTCCGAGTCTCTAACACACTTTATGAGATGAAAAACATGAGAAACATCATGGTCTCCTGCTAAACTGCTCGGTAACTCAAATCTATATGCGAATTTCATGACCCTCTCAACAAAAGGAAAAGGTCCAACGAACCTCGGTGCCAACTTTCCTGATCTTTCAAATCCAATCACACCCTTCATCGGTGACACCTTAGCAAATACCTGATCTCCAATTGAGAACTCTAAGTATTTTCGTCTCTTATTTACAAAACTTTTCGGTGTAGATTGAGCCACCTCCATTCTATCCAGAATGACCTTAATCTTTTATGTAGCTTCTTTCACTGAATTTGGACTAAGAACCAACCTATCCTCGGTCTATAACCAACAAATGGGAGATTTGCATGGCCTTCCATACAAAGCTTCAAACGGTGCCATCCTAGTACTAGCTTGGTAACTATTGTTATATGAAAACTCGACTAGATGCAGTTGGTCTTCCTATGGTCCCTCAAAATCTAGAACTCAAGCTCTTAACAAATCACCTAAGATTTTGTTAACTCTTTTTGTTTGCCCATCTGTCTACGGATGGTAAGCGGTACTCATCTTGATCTTGGTTTTCAAAACTTCCCACAGACTTTTCCAGAACTCGTTAGTGAATTAGGAATTTCTATCACTAACTATAATACTAGGAATTCGATATGGTCTAACCACATTCTTCATGAACAACTTCGCTAAAACATGTGCCCTCCTAGTTGACTTAACGAGAATGAAATGGGCACTCATGGTCAATCTATCCACTATGACCCATATACCTTTATTTCCACCATTTGACTTTGGCAATCCATCAACAAAATTCATAGATATAGAATCCCACTTCCAAACTAGAATATCTAACGGCTGAAGTAGTGCACTTGGCTTCTGGTGTTTGGCATTTGCCAATTGGCAATTCAAGCACTGCCTTACACTTAAGCCAATATCCTGCTTCATACCTTCCAAGAAGAAACTCCTCTTCATATCCAGATACATCTTAGTTTCTCCTGGATGAATAGATAACTTCAAACGATGAAATTCCTTCAAGACTTCCCTTCTTCTGTTTCCTACACTCAGAACACATAATCTTTCTTTCTTTCTCAACCAACCATTCTTGTTAAGACAGAAATCTTTCAAGTCATCACCCTAGGTTCCTTCTCTTAACTTCCTGATCCTTTCAGTTAACACTGGATCTTTCATTTGTTTAGATTCCATCCTTTCGATCATCACTAGTCAAACTTCCAAATAAGATAATACAATTGCATCTTCGCTAGAGCTAGCCTCAGATCTGGTAACACCACATATTTTCATAGCATTATTTAGAATAATTAATTGGGTAAATTAAATAAAATAATATGGAAATTAATAAGTTGATAATTGATTAGCTAAGGGTAGTCATGCCATGTTAGTGTGTTAATTAAAATAAAATAACCTAAACAAAGGTGTTAGAAAATTACAAGGGCAATATGGGAAATAAATGGAGCTCATACACTAAACCCTTAGAAAATAGAACTCACGTTCATTTCATTTTCACTTAAACTAAACTTTACCAAGCCGACCATCATTTTTATTCTCAAGAAGAAGAATAAAGCTAGGATTCAAGAGAAGGAAGATAATCAACTAAATCAACATCAAATCTCACATTCATAATATCAAATCTAAGGTGAATAATTACTACATCACATTTTCATTTAATTTTCGATGTTAAGAACAGATCCGAAATGTTTTTGCAAGTATATGCCATGTTTTGATGATTAAAGTTATATGTATGTTTGTTGGTGAATTTGGCATGTTCATACTTGTTTTTATGATATGTTTGATATAAAACCCTATTAGATGACATCCAAATGCCTTATAAATTTATATATAGATCGGGAATGATATTTTAGAGTTGGGTTTCAATTTTCATAATTTTTCGAATTAACATGGATTTTATATTAATTTTCTAGTGAAGGAAATTGTTTATTGGGTTTTTAATTATTTACGGCTAAAATAATGATTATTTGGGTTTGAAACTTTTATATGTTAGGCAACATATTAAAATAGATTTCTTGGAATTTTTCTAGATTTTCCTAAGTATTTTGGTCAATATATAAAATAATTTAAGGCAAGGAACTTAAATGTTTTATATAATTAGTTGAGGAGAAAGGGTATTTTATAAAATGAAATTATTGTTTAGTTCAAAAAATAGTGGCAGTACATTTCGAAAAAGAATTTGTTAACCAATAAGAATTTTACAAACAAAGGAAGGTTAGTTAATAAGTTATCCCTTTTAAGTTGAAAACAAAGAAACCATACTTTAGCATGTTTCAGCTTTTACAGCATCATACCTCCCGACCCAGACCTTTTGACAAGGTTGAGTTGTTCAAAGCTTTTGACAAGGTCAAACCAATACATATGGTATCAAATTACTTGGTACATAATGAATTGGACAAAGTCGAAGGGTTCTAAGTCAAAAGCTTGATGGCCAAAGAGGTCAGGGTATGTTTGTTTTATAAACCAATAGCTTTCATCTGCTTTGCTTTCGAATTAGAGCTTTCGACTTGATTGCTTTCAACTACAAATCTATGAAAAAGGTTTTGAACCTTTCGACACAGTCGAAAGGTTACTATAGTTTTAACACTATTTTGTTTTGAAACCATCCGACATAGTCGAAGGGTTACTACCACTTTATAAATATTTTGTTTTGAACCTTCCCACAAAATAGAAAGGTTTACCTTTTTAAAACCACCCGCTTTTCCCATTGCTTTCGAAATGAAGCTTTCGTCTCAGGTGATTTACTTCTGTTTTTTAATTAAAGTATAATCCAAAGCTTTCGAAGGAGATTGTTTTAAAGGCAGAGGCCTATAGTTTTAAATATTATGTTTCAAAGCTTTCGAAGTAGAGCTTTTGTCTTAGTCAAAAGGTTGCTTCAAATGTAGTCGAAAGTTTTTAAAAGGTAGATTTTCCACTTGTTTTAAATGGAACCCAATATGTGTTCGAAAGGTTTGAGTTTAATGATTTCGAAAGGTTTTAGTTGAATGGTTTCAAAAGGTTTGAGTTCAATGATTTCGAAAGGTTTACTTTTGAATGGATCGGAATGGTTTGAGATGGAAGGTTTTCCAAGATTTTCTAAGGCTATGTTTTAAGTTGTTTTATAGAAGGATGTTTAAACTTTTTTTTTGTTTTCGAAAGGTATGATTACGAAAGGTTTGATGTTTGGTTTAGAAAGAGATGATTCCAAAAGTTAAGAAAGAGGTTCTTTCAAATGTTTAAACGTTTTCATCAACAAAGATTTGAGAAAAGAATATATATAACATGGCGATATAATTTTGAATAAAGCATAAAGATTATATACTTTTCCTTGTTTAAGTTTGATTTAAGGGTTTTAAATCATTTTGAATATGTTTTCAAGGTAAATTATAGGAAGGGACCCTCAAGTGAAAATGATTCCGGAATTGGAATACCAGATAGGACTAGTATGGGATCGCACCCTATACATTAGCTAATAGCTCCAGCTAATTGTTGCCCAAAATTCAGTGTACAGGGCTTGGTCACAGGTAGACTAAAATTATGATTACAAATGGAGAGGAATATATATTAGTATATAGATAGGTTATTGTTGAGCCAAAAAAACTATTAGGATCAGAAAGACGTGGGAGATGATTAAGTTAGGGATAGACGTTCTAGAAGTGAAGTATTTAGTAGATAGTTAAGGACGGACAGTCCAAAAGTGAAATATTTAATAGATAGTTAAGGATAAATAATCTAGAAGTGAAATGTCTAACAGGTGTTAGATTAATTTTGATTATATTATCTGGTAGGCCCGAGTGACTATTACTCCGCATTTTAGATAGTTAAATAACCAAAATAATTATAAACAATGAAAATGAGCGTTTTTGGAATTGTCAGAATATGGCCTCGAAACTTATATCATTTTTTCATGGCGATTTTCTGATTATTACATATATAATATGCCTCGAACGGACTTTGTATGATAAAGGTATTGACGTTCAAAGTTCCGTATCAAAAAATAATTATACGTGTAAATGTGCATGAATATATTTGTTTATAAATATATGCGCGTATGAATTCCAGAAATAACGCACGTTTGAATCTCAAAATTGACACGCATCATAAATGAAATTAATTAACATCAGCAAGTAGAGGCAATTCATTAACATTAGTAGGCAATGTTAAACAAATAAACAATGAAAGAAAATTAATTTACATTAATTAGCAAAATCTGAATTTCAAAATAAGCATGTGTTATAAAGGGAACTAAATTTGCAATTGATGGAAATTAATTGGAATGAATAAGCAACGGTTAAAAGTTAATGTTTAATAATTCATAACGTTTAAGATTAGAGGAAATAAATTAACACGTATAAAATAAAAAGGCTAGACACATCAAAGAGACCATTTTGCTTATTTTTAACGGCAAGATTTCAATCGCTTTAAACAAATGGACGACGTTGCTTTGGCTCTCTATAAATAAACGAGCATGGTTGGCCTTCAAAACTATATTTTTCTAAATGAGGGTGGAAGCCTTCGCTTTTTTTCTCCTAAAATTCTTTAGAAATCAAACATATTAGATTTAGTTTTCTAGTTTGCAATTTGGAGGTAGAAACTGTAGATCTAGAAAAGAGATGTCCAAATTAAGCCTTTTGTACGAGGTGAGTTTTTAGATCTGGTTTTCTAGTTTATTTGTTTATTCTTCTTTAATTTGACCCAGATTTATAAATCCATACAAATTCCGATTTGTGGATCCAAATAGGGTTGCAAAGGGGAAGGCTATGGATAATAAAACTGGATTAAAAATCAAATCTTGAATTTGGGGTGTTTTCTTTGTAGGTGAGTGGATTTAAATTATATATCTTTTATGTTGATGATATATAATATCATTAGATTCCCTTAAATAATTTAATTTGGCATTTCTTATACTTGAACTAATTTCAATAATTAGTTATGTAAGTTTGTTGTGTTGAAACTATAAATTTATAAGAAAAATGTACTTATATGCAAATATTATTTTCATGGAAAAAGAAAGAAATCCAAACGAATATAAGTGTATTAGGCTTAAAAATTTGTAGAGAAAGGCATAAGCCTAAAAGTGATAAATTTACACTAAAATATATCAAAACATGGGGAATGAAATAAAAAGGGAAAATCTAATGAATAACTTGATTTGGAAGTTAGTGATAAATTAGCTGAAAGTTTAGAAAAAAGGGATACATTTCCATAATTTAATACTATAAGCAAAATGGTAAACATAATTGCAAGAATAAAAACAAGAGAAATGGAATTAGTGAAAAATAGAGACATTACTATATTTTTTATTATCCAATAGTTAAGAAATAACAGAATAAATATCTTGTGGTTACGAGTTATTGTTTATGGCATTATTTTGTATTGAAATATAGATAGATTATAGTATAGTTTTTGTAACCAACCAAGTAGAATAGAACTACTTTCCATAATAAAAGAGAATAATACGAAGCATTAAAGAAATTAAAGAAGAAGAAAAAATCAAGTTAATTATTTGACAAGACTAGAAAAAATAAATAGAAAATGAGACTAGATCTGCATTTATTGCGCAGATAGTAGAGTAAAAAGTAAAGCAGTTATAATGGTAAGTAACTTATGACATTTGGATGTAGTCCGAAGTTAAGACTGTTATATAATATAAGAGAACTAAAGAAAACTTAGTATCATAATAAAAGAAGATAGACTAGAGTGGAAAAGAGACACATGCAATTAATTTATAATGTGTAGGTTATAAAAGAAAGAAAAGAATGTAAAAGTGAAAATTGCAAGTATAATTGTAACACATAGGTTATAATTAAAAAGAAAGAAATAGAAGAGGCTTATTTTAACAAACTTAGATCTTGGATTAAGTTAAAAGCAAAATAATAGCAGTGACCCGTACCGGCAGCATTCCCTTTAAGGTCTCGAACTGATGGTCTCACGCATGGGTGGGGCTAGGCATGTTGATTAGCATAAATAAGTAACCAACAGAATAAGAAAAATAAATTAAATGCATAATAAAAGATTAGAAGTAGGGTCTAATAAAATGATAAGGTGCGTTTGGAGCAGCCCGAAGGGAACCAGGATAAAGAGCCTAACGAAGCAGTTCATCGTAGATTTTTAGTATAGAAAGAGCACATCCTACTTAGTTACTTTGGGTTAGAAGGAAGTACGAGACTTCATCGGGACGTGAGGATACTCTAGGATGGCCCTATGGGTTAGGCCATAATGAAACTGCACCACCGGAGGTAGGTCTATAGGTGTTCCATTAAGAGAATATGCCTTGACTGCTTTTGCATTGCATGCCTAACGAAGCGGATCTTTGTAGGCTATCAAAAGGTTGATGATGGAGTAGGATATTCGTATGACACCATACTCTAGTTTGCAAGTAGGTTATAGTGGATAGGACCTAGAAGGATAGTTGCATGCAGATATTAGCCATCATTAGTTAGAGCGAGTTCGGGAAAGACTAGAGTTAAACCAATATGCCATTGATTCTTTCAATATCAATACATTGGATGAGGGGCAAAACGAATTGGATGTTTAGACTGTTTGCAGTAGGGCACATATACTTAGCTCTTGAAAGTTCTTTCGATTAGTTGAGGGAGGGCCGTGTGGGGCCATAGCCATGATGAGAAAAGATACGGACCACATAGAATATCTGTATTATAGGCCTAATGAAGCGGGCCTTTACAGATATAGAAAATCCCTGACAGAGTTCCGTATAAGATAGACCTTGTTGGTGGAATTCAGGGAGTAGGCAGAACGATTACGTGTACTCCTCAAGGTACGCATAGGGTGGTACATTGTGGATTTACAAGCAGTAGTATAAGCTAGTGTGGATGTAGTTTCATGTTTCCATAGTAGACGACGGAACATCTGTTTTGTAGGCCTCACGAAGCTGTCCTTTATAGATGTAGTTATAGTTGCGAGATGACGGAGTCCTTTTCGAGGAGGATATAGAAGGTACTATGGGTAGTACCTATGGCCGATGCGGTCTTTGGGCATGTATGTGTGTGTGTGTATATATATATATATATATATATATATATATATTGGTTATTAAGTCTTAATCTACTAGGGAGTAGATGGGTATGATTCATGCATAGAGGAGAGTGTATTATAAACCCAATAAAGCTAATATAACAGAAAATGAAAATAGAACGGTATATGTAGAATTATGCTTAGAAGTGTATAATTTGTCCATTCACGAGAACTTTAGTTCTGACCCCTTCCTCATAACATCCCACAAGTTAGGTAGATGACAGAGATTTTCCAGCTTTGTGACATTTGTTTAGAAAGTGTTATTACCTAGGTGAGTATTTACTTACTATTATATTTTATTCAGTTTAACTATGATATATTTATTTGAGCTCTCATATATTTATCTTCGCCTATTTGCAAGACACCAGATTTCCAATTCAGGCTTCAGTGGGTTTCCATTTTAGCATATTTGCAAAAAATCCAGACCCACTAGAATTTGGATTTCTACAGAGTCGGATAAAGGTTAAAAGTTATCCAAAAAAAACTTATGAGGTTGAACAGATAATTCATTATTATCCCACGTTTATGTATGTTTACATAATGATGCTTTACAGTATTTGATCAATTTTGATTGCAAGAAAAGTTTTGCAAAGATACGTTTTAAATGGACATTAGTGAGGGGAACTCCATTCCGCTGAGCGGTGTGGTCTCACTTAACACATTAAACCGGCATGGATAATATTAGTCACACCAAGCTTTATGTATAACTCGAAGTTTATGTTTCCCCTTAAACTCATGGGTGCTCAAAATTTATTTGAGTAGGCTAAGGGGTTAAGATCTTTTTCTGGCTTTAGTATGTTGATGAATAAGCTACCGGAGGCCAGTATGAGGCATACAGATAGCAATTTAGGAGTTGTAGTTCTTGTTTCATTTTGATGAACTTTCCGCTATGTTGTTTGTATTAGGTTTATTATGACCATATGATTCTGATCGACTAAGGGAGTATATCTACATATACCACTCTTGGCATAATTTGTAATAACTATATTTTATCTGTGCTTGGGAACGATTTGGGATTATGTGTTGTGAATGTGAAACATCTGACTTTGAAATGTAATATAGTAATTATGTTTTTGAAATATGTGTTTTTTTTCATATTCAAGTGCTTCTGGTATTATTGATACCATTAATATAACCGTATTTGGTCGCCAGAAGCTAATACTATAGATTGCGACAGCATTTGTAGCACTTAGTTTTGGACCTCTAGATAGGGGATGTTATAGCTTCGTATCAGAGCATGGTTTATGAAATACTTTAACTAAAAATACTTTAACTAAAAATGGATTTTGAAAAAATATTCCTTGGAAATTAGAGTTAAGATCGGGGTATCGGATAACGCTATTGTAACATACTTGTATTTTCTATATATAAGTATATGCTCTATCCCTAGACTCATATCTTAGTTAGGCTATTAATCTGTATCTCGCAAGGTTTGAATACATATATGGAAGGAAGAAGGAGTCCCAGGTAGGACTTGGAGAGAAAATAAAAAAATTTCAAGAAGAAGAATGCTCGGAAGGGAGGAGCATAGAAGAAAGGAAAGACTGAAGTGATTTATTACAAATGTGATCAAAAGGGACACTGTGCTAATGAGTGTCGTACTCGGAATGGAAAAGGAAAAGAAGCCGGTGGGATGAAGAATATTTAGCGCTTTAATTATGATCAGATCGGCCACTACAAGAGTAAATGCTTTGAGCCTGCTAGAGAAAGAATAAGGCAAGCTTATGCATTGGAACCCACAACCTCAAGGCCAGTTGTGCAGGAGAAAGGGTAGGCTGTGCTGGGAGGTTCACTGCAGATTCATGGTATGTTTGTTAGCGTTCTGTTTGATATTGGAGCATTGCATTATTTTATTTCTCGATGTATGGTAGATAAGCTTAACCTAGAGCCCTCATACTTAGTTACTTCCTTAAGGGTTGCAAATCCGATAGGAGGGTATGCAACACTTGGGATGAGGTATGACCGTTTAGAATTTGATTTTCCAGGACATAATTTGGATTACGGTTTGCATGTTTTAACTTTATGGGATTTGAAATTATCCTTGGTATGGATTGGTTAAGTAAATATGATGCTAGGATATTTTTCCATTATAGGAAAATATCACATAGTTACTTGGATTGCAATGATCGAATAGTTTATACCGTAGAGAACCCTAGTTGCGAAATAAACGCTTTATTGGGTATCATGGAGTGGGAGGATGAGTTGCATCGAGTTTTGTAATTAGAGAATTTGCTGATATGTTTAAATCGATAGTTGGACTGCCACCAGAAAGAGCCATTGAGTTTCAGATTGATTTGATGCATGAAGCAGAGCCAGTGAGTAGGCCGCCAAGCAGGATGACACCCACTAAGATGAGAGAGTTTAAGGTGCAGTTAGTGGATTTGGAAGGCAAGAGTTTTATTCGACCGAGTAGTTTAGCATATGGGGATGTTACAGTGTTTGTTAGGAAGCCGGATGGATAGTTGAGGCTATGTATCGACAATCGTAAGTTGAATGAGAAGACGATAAGAACCGATATCCATTGCTGAGAACGGATGATTTGTTTGATCGGCTAAGTGGAGCCAAGGTATTCTCCCAGCTGGATTTGGCGACGGCATTTCATTAGCTTAGAGTGGCAGAGGATAGTGTTTCTTTGACGATATTTAGGACTAGGTATGGATCATACGAACGGTTAGTTATGCCATTTGGGCTAACTAATGTGCCAGCATTCTTTGTGGATTCATTCAATCAAATTTTCCGAGAACACTTGGATAGATTTGTGTTGGTATTCATAGATGATATTTTGATATACTCTAAGGATGAGAAGGAGCATGAAGTTCATCTTAGAGTTATATTTGAAACATTGAGGGAGTATCAATTGAATGCTAAGTTTGTGAAGTGTCATGTTTTAAAGAAGGAAGTGAAGTTCCTTGGTCATGTCATCTCAGAGAAAGGGTTATCTATAGATCCAGCTAAGATTGAGGCAGTGAATAACCGGAAGTGACCCGAGACGGTGATCGAGATTAAGAGCTTTCTTGGATTAGCTGGATATTATCGAAGATTCATAAAGGATTTTTTGTGGATAGCTGCACCGATGGCTAAGCTAACGTGAAAAGATGTGAAGTTTGTATGGACTGGTAAGTGTGAGGAAGCGTTCCAGAGCTTGAAACACTTACTAATCCATGCACCGGTACTAGTGTTTTCGAGGGGGAATCAAGATTTAGTTGTTTATACTGATGCGCGTAGAACTGGATTAGGAGTTGTGTTGATGCAAAGAGGTAAGGTGATCACTTACGCTTCTAGACAGCTCAGACTACATAAAGTTAGGTATCCTATGCATGATTTGGAGTTAGCTACCGTTATATTTGCTTTGAAGGTGTGGAGGCGTTATCTTTTGGGAGAACGATTTGAGATTTATACAGATCATAAGTCGTTTAAGTATTTGTTCTCTCAAAAGGAGCTGAACATGAGACAACAGAGGTGGTTGGATTCTATTGCTACTTATGATTTTTTAATTGAGTACACACCCGAAAAGCAAATAAGGGAGTTGATGCACTTAGCCGAAAGCATTAGAATGGCTATGATTGCTGAGTGGAGAGACTTAGAAGCATTATCAACTTGTAGAATGCCGTTTAGATCTGAGGTAGGTTCCAATACAGGAAGTGCTATGTTGTCTTGTTTAGAAGTTCGACCGGTAGTGATTGAGAAGATAGCTTCTAAACAGGAGGAGGATCCAGTTTTGGCTGAATGGATAAGAAGTTTAAGGGAAGGAACAGAGAGCGATGACTTAAAGGATTTCAGCGTTGACCAAAATGAGTGGTTGAGAAAGAAAGGAAAGTTGTGTGTTTCGAATGTAGGAGACATGTGGAAGGAAGTTTTGGATGAGTGCCATTGTTCCAAGTTCACTATCCACCCTGGAGGAGTAAAGATGTATCAAGATATGAAGAGAAATTTCTTTTGAGAAGGTATGAAACGGGACATTGGTGTATGTGTTAAGCAGTGCTTGAATTGCCAACAGACAACCAGAAGCCTAGTCGATTGCTTCAACTGTTGGAAGTTTCATTGTGGAAGTGGGATTCTATCTCTATCGATTTTATTTGTGGGTTGCCAAGATATAGTAAAGTAAATGAAATTATATGGGTCATAGTAGATAGACTGACTAAGAGTGCTCATTTCATTCCGATAAAGTCAACTATGATGGCACCTATTTTGGCGAAGTTATTTATGAAGAATGTAGTGAAACTGCATGGGATACATTGTAGTATTTTCAGGGATATAGATTCTATGTTTACTAGTGAGTTCTGGAAGAGTTTACAGGAAGCATTAGGTACCAAGCTTAACATGAGTACCGCTTACCATCCGCAAACTGATGGGCAAATGGAAAGAGTTGACAAAGTCTGATAGGATTTGTCAAGAGCTTGCGTATTAGATTTTGGAGGACCATGGGAGGATCATCTTCATCTAGTCGAGTTCTCGTATAACAACAGTTACCGGACCAGTATTAGGATAGCACCATTTGAAGCGTTGTATGGAAGACCATGCAAATCTCCCATATGTTGGTTGGATACGGAGGATAGTTTGGTTCTTGGTCCGGACTTAGTTAAAGTAGCTTCAGAGAAGATCGAGTTAATTCAATTAAGCATGAATGAAGCTCAATCTAGGAAAAAAAGTTATGTAGATAGAAGAACGAAAGATTTAGAATTCTCTGTCCGAGACTATGTGTATATCATGGTTTCACAAATAAAGGGTGTGATTAGATTCGGAAAGTCAGGAAAGTTAGCAGCTAGATTTGTTCGACCTTTACATATTGTAGAGAGGATCAGGAAATCGCTTATATAGTACAGTTACCAAGTAGTTCGGCTAGAGTCCATGATGTTTTCAATGTTTCTCATCTTAGGAAATGTGTTAAAGACCTGGAGACTACTATAGCATCTATAGTTTTAGAAGATTTATTAGTAGAACCGGATTCTACTATGGTTAGAAAGCCGATTCAGATTGTGGCTAGAGATGAGAAGAAGTTGAGGAACAAGACAGTCAAGTTAGTAAAGGTTCAGTGGAGTGACGATGAAAAGACTATACATGGGAGACGGAGAGCAGGATTAGAGACTCTTAGCCTGATTTATTTGATGGTATGTTTCACCTTCGATTGTTTTATTGTGTACCTTATCATAATTTCAAGGATGAAATTCTTTAAGGTGGGGAGTCTACAACACCCCATATTTTCATAACATTATTTAGAATAATTAATTAGGTAAAATAAATAAAATATTATGGAGATTAATAAGTTGATAATTGATTAGCTTAGGGTAGCCATTCCACATTAGTGTGTTAACTAAAATAAAATAATCTAAACAAAGGTGTTAGGAAATGACAAAGGAAATATGGAAAATAGACGATAAACTCTTATAAAATAGAACTCACTTTCATTTCATTTTCATTCAAACTAAAACTTTACCAAGGTCGGTCATCATTTCTATTCTCAAGAAGAAGATTAAAGCTAGGATTCAAAAGAAGAAAAATAATTAACTAAATCAACATCAAATCTCACATCTATAGTCTTAAAGCTAAGGTGAATAATTACTAAATCCCATTTTCTTTAATTTTCAGTTTTAAGACTAGATCCAAAATGTTTTTTCAAGTATATGCCTTGTTTGATGATTAAAGTTATATATATGTTTGTTGGTGAATTATGCATGTTCATACTTTTTTTCACGATATGTTTGATATGAAAACCCTATTAGATGACGTCCAAATGCCTTAAAATTTGAAAATAGATCAGGAATGGTATTTTAGAGATGGGTTCCAATTTTCATAATTTTTTGAATCAATATGGATTTTATATTAATTTTCTCCTGAAGGAAATTATTTATTGGGTTATAAATTATTTACGGCTAAAATAATGATTATTTGGGTTTGAAATTTTTATATGTTAGGCAAAATATTAAAATAGATTTTTTAGAATTTTGCCATATTTTTCCTAAGTGTTTTGATGAATATATAAAATAATTTAAGGTATGGGACTTAAATGTTTTTTATATTTAATTAAGGAGAAGGGGTATTTTATGAAACAAAATTATTATATAATTCTGAAAATAGTGGCACCACATTTCTGAAAAGAATTTGTTAATCGATGAGAATTTGACAAAGAAAGGCAGGTTAGTTGAAAAGTTACCCCTTTTAAGTTAAAAATAAAGAAATCATACTTTTAACATGTTTTCACTTTTTACGACATCATACCTTCCGACCCAGACCTTTCAACAAGGTTGAGAGGTTCAAAGCTTCCGATAAGGACAAACCAATGCATATGGTATCAAGTTACTTGGTACATAATGAATTGGACAAAGTCAAAGGATTCTAAGTCAAAAAGTTGATGACCAAAGAGGTTGAGGTATGTTTGTTTTATAAACCAAATGCTTTCACCTGCTTTGCTTTCGAATTAGAGCTTTCAACTTGATTGCTTTCAACCAGGTCAAATATTTAAAATAAAGGTTTTAAACCTTTCGACATAGTCGAAAGGTTGCAACTGTTTTGACAATATTTTGTTTTGAAATCTTCTGACATAGTCAAAGGGTTACTGCCGCTTTATAAATGTTTTGCTTTGAACCTTCCAACAAAGTCGAATGATTTACCTATCTTTAAAACTAGCTGCTTCTCTCATTGGATTCAAAAGGAAGCTTTTGACTTAGGTGATTTACTTTTGTTTCATAATTAAAGTATAACCCAAATCTTTCGAAGGAGATTTTTTTAAAGGCAGAGGCCTATTCTTTAAAATACAATGTTTTAAAGCTTCCGAAGCAAAGCTTTCGACTTAGTCGAAAGGTTGCTTCCATTATTGTCGAATGGTTTTAAAAGATAGATTTCCACTTGTTTTAAAGGGAAGCCAGTAAATTTTCGAAAGGTTTGAGTTTAATGATTTCAAAAGATTTTAGATGAATGGTTTCGAAAGGTTTGATTTCAATGATTTCGAAAGGTCAATTTTGAATGGATTCGAAAGGTTTGAGATGGAAGGTTTTCCAAGGTTTTCTAAGGCTATGTTTTAAGTTGTTATAAAGAAGGATGTCTAACATTTTATTGTTTTTGAAAGGTATGGTTTCGAAAGGTTTGATGTTTAGTTTTAAAGAGATGATTCCAAAAGTTAAGAAAGATGTTCTTTCAAATGTTTAAACGTTGCCATCAACTAATATTTGAGTAAAGAATATATTAACATGGCGATATGATTTTGATTAAAGCACAAGGATTATGTACTTTTCCTTGTTTAAGTTTGACTTAAAGGTTTTGAATCATTTTGAAAATGTTTTCAAGGAAAATTATGGGAAGGGAACCCTAAGTGAAATGACTCGTATATTAGAATATAAGATGGGACTAGTATGGAGCCACGCCTTATACATTAGCTAATAGCCCCAGCTAATTGCTGTCCCAAATTCCAATGTGTAGGGCTTGGTCATAGATAGACTAAAATTATGATTACACACCAAAAGGAATATATGTTCGTATACATATAGGTTATTGGTTAGCCAGAAAAACCATAAGGATCAGAAAGACCTGGGAGATGATTAGATTAGGATAGACTTTCCCGAAGTGAAGTATTTAACAGATAGTTATGAACAGACCATCCAGAAGTGAAATATTTAATAGATAGTTAAGGATAGATAATCTACAAGTAAAATGGCTAATAGGTGTTAGGGTATCTTTGATTATATTGTCTGGTAGGCCCGAGTCGACCAAATGTTAAAAGTTATCCAAATAAAACTTATGGGCTTGAACACATAGTTCATTATTACCTTATGTTTATGTATGTCTACGTAATGATGCTTTACAATATTCAATCAGTTTTGGTTGCAGGAAAAGGTTTTGCAAAGATATGATTTAAAAGGATGTTAGTGAGGGGAAACTTGTTCCGCTTAGCACCATGGTCTCACTTAATATATTAAATCAGGATGTATAATATTATTCGCACCAGGTTTTATGTCTGACTCGAAGTTTATGTTTTCTCCTTAAACTCTCGGGTGCTCAAAATTGGTTTGAGTAGGGTGAGGGGTTAAGGTCTTTTTCAGGTTTTATTATGTTGATGAATAAGCTACTGGAGACATGTAGGAGGCAAATGGATAGCTATTTAGGAATTGCAGTTCTTGTTATGTTTTGATGAATTTTCCGCTATGTTGTTTGTATTAGGTTTAGTATGACCACATAATTCCAATCAACCAAGGGGGTATCATCATATACCGCTCTTGGCGTAATCTTGAATGACTATATTTTATCTATGACTGGGAACGAAGTGGGATTATGTGTTGTGAATGTGAAACAATTGATTTTGAAATATAATGAAGTAAATGTGGTTTTAAAATATGTGTTTTGTTTCATACTCAAGTGCTTTTGATATTATTGATACCATTAACATAGTCGTATTTAGTCACCAGAAGCTAATTCTATAGATGATTTCAGCATCTGTAGCGCTTATTTTGGGCCTCTAGACAGGGGTTGTTACAGATCTCCATTGCACTCTGCAATCTTCAACGCTTCCAAATCCTTCCACTCAGCTATTATTGCTAATACTGCATTCTGATGTTTTCTGCTAAGTGCATCAACAACCTTGTTACCTTTCCCTGGTGTGTACTCAATTCCAAAATAATAAGTGGCTATAAACTCTAGCCATCTCTAATATCTCATGTTTAGCTCCTTCTGAGAAAACAAATACTTCAGCGACTTATGAATTTTATACAACTCAAACCTCACTTCTAAAAGGTAATGTCTCCACACCTTCAAAGCAAAAATCATTGTAGACAGCTCCAAATCATGCATTGGATATCTAACCTAATGCGGTCTAAGCTGTTTAGAAGCATAGGCAATCACTTTACCTCTCTACATCAGCATGACTCCTAATCATGTTCCATACACATCGGTATAAATCACCAGATCCTGATTCCCTTCTGGATCAACCAACACAGGTGCATGGTCAACAAGCATTTCAAACTTTGAAATGCTTCCTCACACTTATTGGTCCACACAAACTTTACATCCTTTCTGATAAGCTTGGTCATCGGTGCTGCTATCTGCAAAAAATTCAATAAAACTCCAATAATAACCAACCAATTCAAAGAAACTCTTCATCTCGTTTACTATCTCGGGTCTCTTCCAACTATTCACTGCCTCAATGTTAGTTGGATCCAATGACAACCCTTTCTCCTAAACTATATGACCAAGAAACTTCACTTTCTTCTTCCAAAAATGACACTTTGAGAACTTCGCCTTCAATTGATGTCGCCTCAATGTCTCAAGCAACACTCTAAGATGAACTTCATGTTTTCTTTCATCCTTAGAGCAAAACAAGATATCATCTATGAAAACCAATACGAATCTATCCAAGTGTTATCGAAAAACTCGGTTCATCAAATCTACAAAGAAAGCTGGTGCATTCGTCAGTCCAAACGGCATAACTAACCATTCGTACGATCCATATCTCATCCTAAATACCGTCAAAGGTATATATCCTCTACTACTCTAAGATGATGGAAACCTGTTGCTAAATCCAACTGAGAAAATACCTTGATTCCACTCAATTGGTCAAAAAAAATTATCAATTCTGGAAATGCATATTGATTCTTTATTGTCCTCAAATTCAAATTACGATAATCGATAATAGCCTCAACGATCCATCCGGCTTCTCAGCAAACACTGTTGCACCCTAAGGCGAACATGATATAACTTCCGCCTTCCAAATCCACCAACTGCACCTTCAAATCCCTCATCTCTTAAGGGATCATCTTGCTTGGCGGCCTAATCACTGATTCTGCTCCCGGGACTAAATCTATCGGAAAATCGATGGCTCATTTTGGTGGCAATCTAACTACAGGCTCAAAAACATCTGCGAATTCTCTAACCACGCAAACTCGGCTCAACTCATCATCTGATTCCATAACACCAAACAAAGCATACATCTCACCGTCAGAACCTTCTACAGTATAAATAATTCGGTCCCTACAATTAGGGTATCTAATAGATATCTTCCTATCCCGATAAAATATCCTACCATCGTACTCACTTAACCAATCCACTCCAAGAATAATTCCAAACCCCACAAAATCAAACACATGCAAACTGCAAACAAAAGTGTGATTTAACAGGTCAAACTCTAACTGATCACATCTCAATCCTAGAGTTGCGTACCCTCATGTTGGATTCACAACCCGTAAGGAAGTAGCTAAATATATGGGTTCCAGGTTAAGCTTATCTACCAAACATCTAGATATAAAAGAATAAGATGCCCAGTATTAATTAGAACGCTAACAGACATACCATGGATTTGAAGCATACCTCTCAAAACTGCATTTCCCTTCTCATGAGTTATCGGCTTAGAAGCGCAAGCTCCATCATATATTTTGCTCTTTCCATCCTTAGCGGGTTCCTTGCGCTGATTCTTATAGTGGCCTATCTGATCGCAATTGAAGCACCTAATGTTCTTCTTCCCGACCATTTCCTTAGCCTTCCCAGAACGACAAGCATTGGCAAAAATCCCCTTCTTGTCGCACTTAAAACAGACCACCTCTGACTTTCCTCTCTCGGTTGCTCCACCCTTCTGAGCACTCTTCTTGTAGAAAAACTTCCGCTTTTGGCCATTCCCAACCTGAATCTCCCAGGCCTTATTCTTCTCGTGACAAGCAAGCATATCCTCATGCCTTAAAGCCATCTCCACAACCACATCACAGGGATCTTCGATGGCTGTAAATTAGCCTAAGCCAACTTAGGTTCAATCCTCTAATGAACATCTTGTTCCTTTTCATCGATATATCAACACACCATACCGGCCCAACTCCTCAAACCAACTAGCATACTCCAGAATAGTCATCTCTCCCTGTTCTAGCTCGACAAACTTCTAATTAAAGTAGACTGCTCCAGAATTGACATGAACTTCTTCTAGAACTTCCTTTTAAACTCTGTCCAGGTCATAATCTCCTCATCCACTACCATAGTCACACTGTTCCACCAAATAAAGTATCTCCCCAAAGCTGTCTAGATGCCAACCTCCTCTTCTGCTCATTATTGAGCCTCAAGTCTGCAAAAATCCTTTCACAATGCAACAACTAGTTCTCTACCTTGAAAACATCCTCGGTTCCAATAAATGGCTTCCCTTCGAAATTAGTGTAGTCTTACTTAACTTATCATAATCATGGACAAATGCAACTTCCAGAACTCCTCCTCCCAACACTCTAGCAGCAACACCCACTTGCACCATATTCACGAAGAACCAATACATGGCTTCCACTCCAACCTGCGGTACTCTAGCGCCCACATTCTCTTCTTGTGCCTGACCTTGATCTCTCCTTGCATTAGGCCTGGGATTCCCATCGGTTACTTCCCCTCTTGGGTTAACTTTTCCTCTTTTACTATCCTTATCTATATTCAAACCTTATGAGATACAGAAAGATAACCCAGCAACAATATGAGACAAGAGATAAAATGCATACTTATATATAGGAAATACAAGTACTTTACTACAGCATTATACCAAACCCCATTCTTACTGTAATCCTTAGGATTATGCTTTCAAAACCAATTTAGTTAAAAAGAATCCATAATCCTATGCTCTGATACCAAGTTGTTACATCTGGTATCTAGAGGCCAAAAGCTAAGCGCTGCAAATGCTACAATCATCTATAGTATTCACTTCTAGTGACAAAATACAGCAATGCTAATTGTATCCATAATATCAGAAGTACTTGAATATAAAAAAATCATAGATTTCAAAAAAAATAACATTTTGCTGATTACATTTCAAAACAATATCATATCCAAGTTACAAAATCCTAGAAGTTTTCTAGGCATCGATCAAATATAATTTACAATAATACACCAAGAGCGACAAATGATGATGTCCCCTTGGATGATCAAAGCAATTTAGTCATATTTGACTTAACACACAGCATAATCAATCAAAATTAACCGAACTCCCAAAATAGCTGCCTGTCAGCCACCTGCTTGTCTCTGGAAGCTTTATTCGCCAAAATTTCAAAAAAACTGAAAACCTCAACCCTCAGCCTACTCAAATCAATTTTGAGCACCCGAGAGTATAAGGGAAGACAAAAACTTTGAGTCACGCATAAAGCCTGGTGTGAATAATATTGTTCATCTCCGATATTTTATGTTAAGTGAGACCACGCCACTTAGTGGAATGGGTTTCCCCTCAATAACATTCTTTAAAACATATCTTTTTGCAAATCTTCTCCGGCAACCAAAACTGTTTAAAATCTTTAAGCATCATTATGCAAACATACATACATACATACATATATATATATATATATATATATATATCAGGTAATAAATAAACAATCTGTTCATGCACTTTATTTATTTTGGCTAACTATTAACCTTTTGCTGACTCGAACCTATCAGAAATTATATCAAAATTTTCTAACACCTGTTAGACATTCCTCTTCTTTTGGACGTGTTGCCTTAACTATCTGTTAAACTCTTCTCCTTTTGAACGGTCTGTCCTTAACTTATCATCTCCTAAGGTCACCTGATCCTAATGTTTTGCAGGCTCACGAATAGCCTATCTATATACAAAAGTATATTCCTTTCTGTGTATATCCATAATTTTAATCTTACCAGTGACAAAGCCCTGCACACTTAAATTTTGGACAAAATTAGCTGGGGCTAATAGCTAATGTATAATGCATGACCCTATCCCAGTCCCATCTGGTATTCTAATATCCGACTCATTTTACTTAGCAATATCTTTCCAAAATTTTCCTCGAAACCTTTAAAATGATTTAAACCTTTAAATCAAACTCAAACGAGAAAAAAAATATATAATCTCTATGCTTTACTCGAAATCACCTATCCATTTATGTATACTTTACTCAAATCATAGTTGATGAATTTTTTTAATCTTTTGAAAGTCCCCCTTTCAAATCTACCCATTTTGAAACCATTGAAAGTACCCTTTCGAAACCAAGTAACACCCTTCCTTTAATCTAGGAAGAAAGGCCAAAACCTTCCTTTTGAAACCATTCACAAAACCATTTCGTAACCTTTCTTTCGAAAGATTTAAAACCTTAGACATCTTCCTTTTACAACCTTTAAACTTGCCTTCGAAACCCTTGGAAAAACCTTTTCCTTCAACCCTTTCAAAAAAGTCGGGAAAATAGCAACTTTCGACTTCTTCGAAACCTTTGGGGAACCAACCCTTTGAAACCTTTCTTTAAAACCATTCGAAAGCATCAATTCTAAACCTTTCGAAAGCATATGGGTTCAATTTAAAATATATGGGAACCTTTCAAAACAATTCATAGTTTACTCCTTCAAAACTCTTTGAAAAACATTTCGGTCGAAATCATTTGGATTATGCCTTCAAGTAGAGCAACATAAACCCATTAAAGTCGAAAGCACTTCCATTTTGAAATCATTCAAATCATCTCTTTGGAAACCAATTTGTGTTATATTTCAATTGAACAAAAGGGTTATTACAATCATTTAATTCGGAAGCCATCTTTTGAAAACATTCCTATGTATAGAAGGGATGGTGTTAAATCCATCCCTTTGAAAGCACTAAAGATCAGGGAAAATTTTAGAAAACAAGTAACCCCTTCGAAACCCTCCGGGTGGAACGGTAAAAAAGCGACTGCTAAAGGATTTGACTTAGTCAAAAGCAATCACTTAAAACAAAGATGACACCTAACTAAAACCATTTCTTTTTAATCCATTTGACTTTGACGAAACCCAACCTTGTTGAAAGCATCTTAATTGAAAGCAAGCAGGCGCATTTTCGTTCAAAAACCAAGTACTGCCTCAACCCCTTTGGAACCCATGGTTTTGACTCACTACCTTTCAACTTCATCCAATTCACTACCTACCAGTTCCTTGATATACCATATGCATTGATATCGACTATTTCGGAGGCGAAGGAAGAAGGGCTGAACCTAGTGCCGAAAGCTTCGAAACAATGAAAAGGCATTTATTTGTACTTTTAAACTATTCTTTTGTACCTAACCTGCCTTATTTGTTTAAGTTTAATTGGTTTCCATTTTACTTTTTCAAAAGTGCTGCCAATTCTAGAAATAACAATTTCAAATTATTTACAAAATTCCCTTTCTCCTTTTAAAATATATAAAAAATTTAAGTCGCATTCTTTAAATAATTCTATATACCAATCAAAACATTTAGGAAAAATCTAGAAAAATTCCAGAAATCTCTTTTATTATGTTTTCTAGCATTTCAAATCTTTTATTATTTACCTATAAATAATTTATAACCCAAAATAACATTTTCTTTACTAGAAAATTCATATAAAATCGAGATAAATTCCAAAAATATTGAAATTGAAACCCATATCCAAAATTTTATTTTTGATCTATAGTAAAATTCGTAAGGCAATTAGATGTCATTTAATAGGGTTTTTACCTTAAAACATATCATAAAATCAATATCAACATGTATAAATCATCAACAAGTATATATAAACATTCCATATTCAAAAACATGGCAAAACATTTTGGAATAATCTTAAAACCGGGAAAAAATTCAAACAAGATATGTAAACATTATGCACCTTAACTTTTGTGATAAACAGATTGAGATATGAATAGATTTGATTAGCCCAAGCTTCTTTCTAGCTTTTCTCTAACTTTTTCCCCCATTTTCCTTATTTATGGTGGTCGGCCTTAGTTTCAAAATTTTGAGAATGAAAAATGAATGTGTATTACAATACATGGCTAAATGTTTTAGATATAGGAAAGGTCTCTTTCCTATTTTACCCCTCCTCCTATTTCATTTTAAGTATTCTTTAGTTCATTGGTTAAATGGCACGGCTACACCCTAATTAAATCAAATCTCAATCCTCTAATCAGCACATTATTTCATTTTATTTATTTAATTAAAATCCAAAATAATGTTATCAAAATATGGGGTGTTACAATGCTTATATAAATTTTCAAGAGTTCAAGAATGAAGGCTCGTGAGTATTGAAGAGTTTAAATTTAAGGATATTCTAGATAAGTTATATAGTCATAGAATCTACGTTAAAACCTTGATAGAACTTTCCTGATCTCTCTTACCTTCTCTAATTTTGTTTTAAAATTGTCTTCCAAACATTCTATTTTTAAAATAATCTTTTCAAAATATTTTCCAAAATGATTTTCAAATCTCTTATACTTATAAGATATTAGTTTGGTGTTTTTTAGTTTATATATATTGAATTTTTCCTTATACTTCAATAATTTATAATTATATAGATTTTATATATATTATTTATATTACATTGAATATTCTTACTAAATCTTTCACATTTATTTAATAAAGTTTTATTAATTTATACTTTGACTAAAATTTGTATAAATTATGTATAAATAATTCTACAAAATATCATATTATTTTATAAAGCAATAGATTTTCAAAATAATTTCTATAAAGTGTTCTTCAATTTTGTGAAGGATATGTTGACGTATCCATTTCCTATATATCATATACTAGCTGTAAATTTCAAAATTCAAATTTTGAAAGGAAGTGTCTTTTCGTCGCAAATCTTCGCAAATGGACATGACCATTGTTTCCCTATATATACCAGACTTCCAAAAGAATTTTCATTAACTACTTTCTTATTTTTCTCTCCTCTTTTCACTATCTTGATTTCTAAATCAATTTCTATCAAAACTCTACCGAAATTCAATTACAATCAAATTCAATTTGCAATGGACGGGGATTTTCGACCCTCGAAAATCGACATTAATACGTTCAGTGTATAAAAAATGTCGAGTAGTCGAGTCCCAAAAATACCAGTTCATTAGGGGTGAAGAATAAAAGGACAGAAGAAAAACAGAAACAACACGGAATCTCACAATCGCAGCGGAACAAAATAAAATATATAACAACAGATTGTAAATACAAGGACCGTACTATTAATAAACATACCACTATCAAAGTATAACAATTTAATACATCAATCTGGACAGGTTGATAACTTTTCATAATATACGTAACTCACACAACGGAAACAACCAAGTACGTGATATACGTCTGAACTCCTCCAGCTTGTCTCTTAAGCTCCATAGCATTTTAACTTGAGTCTGTAATACTCGGTCAGACCCGAGCATTATAATAAAATAGCAGCCGAGTCAGTTTGGAAAATCAGCGTGAGAAAACACAAACAATTTGAATTATTAATTTTTTAAAAATTGTGATATCCCGGAAATTTTGGCAATATCAATTTAATAATCTGTATTTAAAATTAAATTGATTTGATAAATTCTGTTAATAAAAATTAACTTGATTTAATAATCCAATTAAATAAATGTTTAAATGGTAAATTTTATCTTTTAAAAGCTAATAAATGCTTTCTATTTATAATGTATATATAAATTTATATATATTGTAGATAGATAAGTTTTGATTGAATATTAATAAACAAATAAAATATTGTTTTTAAATACTAATATTCATTTTGATAATTTGGAAATTATTATTTTTATTTAATAAATAACTATTCAAAACTATTAAAATAAATTACTATTTGGTTTTATGACACTTAAAGAAATTGTTTTGAATTGTTTAAGTGTATTTTAAAGCATAATTTAATTTTTTTATTTTCTTTTTTGAATATAGCTTAATAATTATAATTTGGAATTTCATATGGAAATTTAAAATACCACTTACATATTAAAACATCAATTCATTTAATTAAGATAAATAAGATAAGTAATATATGATTTCTTTTATAATTTTTTTTAAAATTAATAAATATGTTATTTTCAAATAATAATAAAAGTATAAATATAGATAGATTTTAAAAGACAATGTTATTATTTTAAAATTAAGTATGTTAATATAAATTTGTTTTAAATGGAATTTTTAAATGTATAAATAGCATTTTAATTTGAATTAATTTTGAAATTCAAATGAATAAACATATATAAATCTTGTAAGTAAGCTTTCATCTTTACGTAAATTGTTTTACGTCATTTTCTCTAAAAGGTGATGCATATACTTTTATTTATGAAAAATACTTTATATATGTATATAATAAATGAAGAGGATTTCATTTACCTTTTAAATTAAATAAAAATAAATTAAATTACTTAAGACATATGTTATTAAACTAAGTGGTATTAATGACATGTGTAATAGAGTTAAGAGACTAATGTAACAAGTGTTATTTCTTTTTTTACAAGTGTCTTTTATTTTTATTTTTTTTCTTTTAATTTTTAATAAATCAATTACACTTATAAAAGCATGTTTCCTTCATTTCTCCTTCTTTCCAATCTTCATTTTTCAAAAATAAGAAGATATGTTTTCAGCTGAAAACAAATCAAAAAAAAACATTCCAAAACCAAAAGTAAAATCATGTTAAAACTGAATTTCCTCCTCAAAATTAAATCCAGTTCAAAAGATCATCAAACCTGTAATTCCTTATTGCCTGCAAACCTGAATCTGTAATCCAAGCAAGTCCTTTGTAAACCATTTTCAAATGCAAAAGAAATGGCCTGCATGCAAGTTTTAAATCAATCATATGTCTCTACATTCTTTTAACCTAGGAATATGTGAAATCTGAAGCAAGTTCAAGTCCCATTAGCCTGCATGCAAATCTAAATGCAAGCAACTCAGTTTTTAAAAGCATAGAAGTAAAAGCAATTCAAGTTTTATCAAAAGCTTTTCAGAAATTTTTTGCTCTGCTTCATCATTGTTTCCAAGTGAGTAACTCCATTTTAAAAAAAAATAAAGTATGAATCTGTTGCATGATTTTCCCCTGAAACAAGAATGATTTGTGTGAATGTTTATTGATGAAATTTCTGTGCATTTAGGATATGCATGTATGTGAATGTCTGTAACATTCTCTGTTTCCAGTTTTTTTTTTAAAAATAAAATAAATAAATAGAAACTCAAGCTTTGATTTACAGTTCTTAACTCTGGATCTAGTTACTATTATAATTTGTGTTATAAACAAAAATTGCATGTTTGATCTTAAATCAAAATTTAAAACTTGTTTGAGTCAAAAATAAATTGGGTACTGTACAGAAAACCAAAATAAGCAGAGAAACTTAAGTTTTGGGTAAATTTAAACTCTTGAAATCATTAATTCAGGATTAATATCAGAGTGCTTATACAAAATTATGTTTTTTAAAAATAAAATCACAAATTTTAATGGTGGATTAAAAGAGCAGTCTTGGGTTTATTGGAAATGGGTATTTGGGGGTTTGCTGATGCTCTTGAGGGTCTGGAAGGTTGAGTTTGCTTTTGGTGATAGTGGAGGAATCAGTGATGAGGGGTGAATTGACGGGGTGGTGATCAAGGAACGGTGGCGGCGGCGGCGACTGTCTTTAGTTCCTAAACCTAGTTTTTGCTGCTTTAGGAATTTATGACCGTCCCAATGTCTCTGGGTGATCGAGTGCTAAGAGGTTTGGGGAGATGGGAGTATGGCCATTGACGAGATAGTAGCCGAAGTTGCTGCTATTCTGGTGGACAGAGGGCCGTGATTTTGGCGATGACAGGTTTTGGAGGGGGGTGGTCTTTTGATTCGAGGTTTCAATTTGCGTTCCAGTTTTGGGCTTTAGGGCTTGTTTTCGATTTTGAGCTATTTCTGGTGATCTGAGGGTTGAAGCGAGGTGCGAGGTTGAACGTACACTTGTGTGTATCATCAGGGATGATCGGAGTGGCGTGGTTCGCTGGTGGAGGTGCACGAGTGCACAGAGTATCAGGCCATGAAGTGGGTTTGGGAAGTTGTTGTTTTCTTCGGGTGATTTGATTTTTAGCTCGAAGTAGTAGATGGTTTTTCTCGAAGTAAAACAAGGGAAGCTCAGGTATTCTTTTTTTTCCTATAGTTACAAGTTTTGGAAACCTATATATTTCCAATTCAAGATTTGATTTAAAAAAAAATATGGAGCAGGGTTTTTAAAACAGAATTTAAAACTTAAATTTAAAAAGTATGGTTTTCAATCTGAGTTTGAATTCCAATTTTTAAATTTAATTTAAACTTTTTAAATTAAAATGTTTAAACAACTTTAAAGAAGTTTAAATAAATTGAATTTAAAGATAAGGTTTTAAAAATTGGAGTAGAAGATTTAAATATAAGTTTTAAATCTGGAAATCAAATCTAATTTGAATCATGATTTGAAAATAAGGGAAGCTTTAAATATTTTAAATGCTTAAACAACTTTTGATGTTGTAACATATTTTAAATATGATTTGTATCTTAAATAAATATGGGTTTAAATTCCTTTTATAAATAAGAAATTATTTAGTAGACGTTTTAAAAAGGTTTTAAAATGTTTTTAAAACTTTGTTAAAGTTAAGTTTGGTTTTCATTTTAAATTTAAATTTTAAAATGAAATTTGGAAACAAATTTTAAAGTAATTGTTTTAAACTACTTTGTTAATGATAATGAAATTATTAATAAGAATTGTTTTACTTATAATAAATCAAAGATTTAAATGATTTTGGTTCATTAAATTAGTAAGGTAATTAGATGGTTAATTAATTAATTAATTTAATTAATTAAATAAGGATTTTGAATTAAATAATTAAGATTGAGGTTAATTAATTAAGATTAATTAATTTGGAAATAAGATCATTAATTAAGTTAAGATTTTAATTAATGATTTAAAAATTAATTTGTCAAGAGGGTAAAATTAATTAAGTTAATTAATTAAACAATTAGTGATTAATTAAATGATCATTAAAGATTAATAAATTTGTGAATTAATAATGATTAATTTAACTTAATTACTTAAGTAAGGTAATTAAGGAAATTATTGATAAGTTAATGAAGGTCATTAACTTAGAATTATTTATTAATTAGTTTAAGTAATTAATTTTGATAATTAATTAGATTAATTAAATTAGATTATCAATTATGGTATTTGGTTAAGTATGATTATATTGTGAAGGTAATTAAAGTTATTAATTACTCATTGTAATTAATTAATTAATCTGATTAGTTTAAATTAATTAATTAAGTTTAATTAATTTTGAATAATCATTGATGGGTTGATAAATAATTGATGAAGGATAATTACTTAGAGAAGTAATTAAGATATTACTTGTTGAATATGCGATTCTATGATTTATGGTTGATGATAATAAACATATATATTCGTGTAAATGTATTTGTTAATGTACTATTTTATTTTTCATAGACCAAATAAATATTTGCTGAATAAAAATAATTAACACAGAATTTGAATTCAAACAGAATTTTTATTCAAACAAATATTTATTAAATTTTGAATAGTACAAATTCAACTCTCACTATACACTATACAACTTTGATACAAATTCATTTACATCACAATTTCATATTTACATTTAACCTCACTACACATCACTCATTCACTCAATTCGTATTTTATCTTCAACTTCATTCCAGATAGAATCCAGCATCTGAGCAATCTGCAAAAATAAATTTGACGCAGTAAAATTGAAAAGGAAATATTTTTGCAGTATAAAATAAAATGTGAATTTTGAAAATAATATTTTCCTCAGTTATTTGGGTTGTTCGTCATCATTTAAATTTGAATTCATCATACACGAACAGCTCGTGACAGACACAGTGTATCACTGTATATGCCACAAGGTCGTGCGCATCGAAATATGCACTTGATTGATTTACAGGGACAGGTGAACACAGGTCAAACCCAAATGAAAAGCCGGGTTCAACTCAAATGCAACACAAATAAAGTTACAACACGCGCACAAGGTCAAACCCGAGCTATTAGCTGGATTCAACACAGGTGCAAATGGCCAAAACTCAAGAACCAAGTGTCGACTAGTTCAATATAAACAAGACCAGAGAAGAAAATGAAATGACACATGTATATACAGTGCATAGGCGCATCAAGAATCCAAAACAAACATAGAAAATACCACTGACTCAAAGAACAGATCAAAAGACCACATGGTCAGTGCACAACAACACGATTACTACCATTGGTTGGAGTTTGAATGTTGCGGTTGGAAGTGTATTTATCGAGACTGTAGACCTAATACCGTCTCGAGTGAGTTTTGTAGTTTGATGAAAGGATTTCATCGATCTCTGAAGGTAACATGTAAAGGTTCGGAGTCTATCTTTGAAGTTGGATGAGTTGAGTTTGGATCTGTCGGTTCAGCAGAAATGTGTAATGGTATTTTGATACCTCGGGAAGTGGTAGCTGCGTTAGGAGATGCAGTGACTATGGATGTTTCCGAAGATGTTTCTTTGGAACAAATTTTGGGAAGTGTGTTTGCTTCGGTGATGTGGCTGAGTCCAACTGGTTGTTTGTGTTTGGCTTTGAGGTCCGAGTTTCTCGAAGAGCTTTGGGTTAGGAAGTCTTTGGCATTTGAGTCAGCAGTTCAGCTCGGAGTATTCTGCGTCGACTGGAAGTTTTCTGGCTTAGCAGTTTCTGAAGGTGGAGTTCAGAAGCACCAGAGTGGACCCGTTTCTTCGGTGGATTGGCTAGTTAAGTGTAAGCTGTTCTGTTTGGTAAAGAGAGAACAATTCTCTTTGGAAATTGGTCTGTGTTGATCGCAAAAGTGACTTGCGATAGTTGAGTGACTCTTGGGTTACCAGAGATTTTCTGGATATCTTCTTAGAAGTCAGAGGTTTATTTGTATCTGGAGATTGAGTTTCCTTATCGACCGGATTCCAGGAGTGATGTCCGTGGTTCAGCTAGTAGAAGGAGGATTTCTTGAGATAGGGTTGGTGAAGCAGCTCAGGATTGGTGGAACTTCTGAGTTTTCTTTTTTTGGATCTGTTGAATCATATTCTGGGATGTGTTGTCCAGATTTTTCTTGTATCCATCTTTAGCATTTTTCTTCTTTTCCAGATCAGAGTTGTGCATCGGAAGCAGTTTGGGAGTGTTTCTGTGTTATCTTTTTCGGATAAAAGAAGCGAGTTTGTTCTTTTGAGGTTTGAAGAGTCGAGTTGTGTATTTGGTTTTGGATTGATCTTGAGGAGATCGTTGTGTTAGATTGTTTTTGGTCTAGCTTGTTTCTTTTTGGGGACATCAGCTATGGTTAAGCTGATCAGCTTACATGTAGGCAGCCAGGATCGTTAGAAGATTTTATGGATTAGAGACGAAGGAATTTGGATTTCGGAGTCGGAGTTTTGTTTTGATCTCTTCTGTTTTTTGGTTAGATTGGTGTTTGGTTTTGAAGAGTTGAATTGCCAGTACGGATAATTGGATTTAATGAGATTCACGTATCTCTGAGGGAGTACGTGTGTGAGCTATCTCTGGTTGTGGAACCAGCTGTTCAGGAAGGTTTGGTGGTTGAGTCAGACTCGTCTGTAGTCTGATATCTTGTCTAGTTTTATAAATCTAGATGAGGAGAAGCTATGTAGCTTCGTAGTTTTGATTGTTTGATTCTGTATAGCGAGTATCCCGGTATATATATATACTTGGGGAAACTCGTGGAAATTTCATCCAGAATTTTGTCTGGATAATTAAATTTGTTTGATTAGATAAATAGGTTTCTTTGGTTGTTAGCATATGATTGATATATGCTTGTGTTTAAATTTAAAATCTTTAATGAGATTATTAAATTACCTTTGCTTTTAAATTTCGGGGACGAAATTCTTTTAAGGGGGGAGGAATGTGATATCCCGAAAATTTTAGCAATATCAATTTAATAATCTGTATTTAAAATTAAATTGGTTTGATTAATTCTGTTAATAAAAATTAACTTGATTTGATAATCCAATTAAATAAATGTTTAATTGGTAAATTTTATCTTTTAAAAGCTAATAAATGCTTTCTATTTATAATATATATATAAATTTATATATATTGTAGGTAGATAAGTTTTGATTGAAGATTAATAAATAAATAAAATATTGTTTTAAATACTAATATTCATTTTGGTAATTTGGAAATTTTTATTTTTATTTAATAAATAACTATTTAAAACTATTAAATAAATAACTATTTGGTTTTATGATACTTAAAGAAATTGTTTTAAATCGTTTAAGTGTATTTTAAAGCATAATTTAAATTTTTAATAAGATAAACAAAGGTTTATTTTATTTTCTTTTTTGAATATAGCTTAATAATTATAATTTGGAATTTTATACGGAAATTTAAAATACCATTTATATATTAAAACATTAATTCATTTAATTAAGATAAATAAGACAAGTAATTTATGATTTCTTTTGTAATTTTTTTTTAAAATTAATAAATATGTTATTGTCAAATAATAATAAAAGTATAAATATAGATTGATTTTAAAAGACAATGTTATTATTTTAAAATTAAGTATGTTAATATAAATTAGTTTTAAATTGAATTTTTAAATGTATAAATAGCATTTGAATTTGAATTAATTTTGAAATTCAATTGAATAAACATATATAAATCTTGTAAGTAAGCTTTCATCATTATATAAATTGTTTTATGTCATTTTCTTTAAAAAGTGATGCATATACTTTTATTTATGAAAAATACTTTATATATGTATTTAATAAATGAAGAGGATTTCATTTACCTTTTAAATTAAATGAAAATAAATTAAATTACTTATGACATATGTTATTAAACTAAGTGGTATTAATGACAAGTGTACTAGAGTTAAGAGATTAATGTAACAAGTGTTATATCTTTTTTACAAGTGTCTTTTATTTTTATTTTTTTTCTTTTAATTTTTAATAAATCAATTACACTTATAAAAGCATGTTTCCTTCATTTCTCCTTCTTTCCAATCTTCATTTTTCAAAAATAAGAAGATATGTTTTCAGCTGAAAACAAATAAAAAAAAACTCTCCAAAACCAAAAGTAAAATCATGTTAAAACTGAATTTCCTCCTCAAATTAAAATCTTGTTCAAAAGATAATCAAACCTGTAATTCCTTATTGCCTACAAACCTAAATCTGTAATCCAAGCAAGTCCTTTGTAAACCATTTTCAAACGCAAAAGAAATGGCCTGCATGTAAGTTTTAAATCAAGCATATGTCTCTACATTCTTTTAACCTGGGATTAAGTGAAATCTGAAGCAAGTTCAAGTCCCATTAGCCTGCATGCAAATCTAAATGCAAGCAACTCAGTTTTTAAAAGCATAGAAGTAAAAGCAATTCAAGTTTTATCAAAACCTTTTCAGAAAATTTGTGCCCTGCTTCATCATTGTTTCCAAGTGAGTAACTCCATTTTAAAAAAATAAAAATAAAGTATGAATCTGTTGCATGATTTTCCCTTGAAACAAGAATGATTTGTGTGAATGTTTATTGATGAAATTTCTGTGCATTTAGGATATGCATGTATGTGAATGTCTGCATTCTCTGTTACTATTTAAAAAAAAATGAATAAATAGAAACTCAAGCTTTGATTTACAATTCTTAACTCTGGATCTAGTTACTATTAGAATTTGTGTTACAAACAAAAATTGCACGTTTGATCTTAAATTTGTTTGAGTCAAAAATAAATTGGGTATTGTATAGAAAACCAAAATAAGCAGAGAAACTTAAGTTTTGGGTAAATGTAAACTCTTGAAATCATTAATTCAGGATTAACATTTGAATGCTTATACAAAATTATGTTTTTTAAAAATAAAATCACAAATTTTAATGGTGGATTAAAAGAGCAGTCTTGGGTTTATTGGAAATGGGTATTTGGGGGTTTGTTGATGCTCTTGAGGGTCTGGAAGGTTGAGTTTGCTTCTGGTGATAGTGGAGGAATCAGTGATGAGGGGTGAATTGACGGGGTGGTGATCAAGGAACGGTGGTGGCGGCGGCGACTGTCTTTATTCCTAAACCTAGTTTTTGCTGCTTTAGGAATTTGTGATCGTCCCATTGTCTTTGGGTGATCGAGTGCTGAGAGGCTTGGGGAGATGGGAGTATGGCCATTTACGAGATAGTAACCGGAGTTGCTGCTATTCTGGTAGACGGAGGGCCGTGATTTTGGCGACGATAGGTTTTGGAGGAGGATGGTCTTTTGATTCCAGGTTTCAACTTGCGTTCCAGTTTTGGGCTTTAGGGCTTGTTTTTGATTTTGAGCTATTTCTAGTGATCTGAGAGTTAAAGCGAGGTGCGAGGTTGAATGTACACTTGTGTGTATCATCGGGGATGATCGGAGTGGCGTGGTTCGCCGATGGAGGTGCACGAGTGCACAGAGTATCAGGCAATGAAGTGGGTTTGGGAAGTTGTTGTTTTCTTCGGGTGATTTGATTTTTAGCACGAAGTAGTAGATGGTTTTTCTCGAAGTAAAACAAGGGAAGCTCAGGTATTCTTTTTTTCTGTAGTTACAGGTTTGGGAACCTGTATATTTCCAATTCAAGATTTGATTTAAAAAAAATCGGGAGCAGGGTTTTTAAAACAGAATTTAAAACTTAAATATAAAAGTATGGTTTTCAATTTGGATTTGAATTCCAATTTTTAAATTTAATTTAAACTTTTTAAATTAAAATGTTTAAACAACTTTAAAGAAGTTTAAATAAATTGAATTTAAAGATAAGGTTTTAAAAATTGGAGTAGAAGATTTAAATATAAGTTTTAAATCTGGAAATCAAATCCAATTTGAATCATGATTTGAAAATAAGGGAAGATTTAAATATTTTCAATGTTTAAACAACTTTTGATGTTGTAACATATTTTAAATATGATTTGTATCTTAAATAAATATGGGTTTAAATTCCTTTTATAAAATAAAAAATTATTTAGTAGAAGTTTTAAAAAGGTTTTAAAATGTTTTCAAAACTTTGTTAAAGTTAAGTTTGGTTTTCATTTTAAATTTAAATTTTAAAATGAAATTTGGAAACAAATTTTAAAGTAAGTCTTTTAAACTACTTTGTTAATGATAATGAAATTATTAATAAGAAATGTTTTACCTATAATAAATCAAAGATTTAAATGATTTTGGTTCATTAAATTAGTAAGGTAATTAGATGGTTAATTAATTAATTAATTTATTTAATTAATTAAATAAGGATTTTGAATTAAATAATTAAGGTTGAGGTTAATTAATTAAGATTAATTAATTTGGAAATAAGATCATCAATTAAATTAAGATTTTAATTAATGATTTAAAAATTAATTTATCAAGAGCGTAAAATTAATTAAGTTAATTAATTAAACAATTAGTGATTAATTAAATGATCATTAAAGATTAATAAATTTGTGAATTAATAATGATTAATTTAAGTTAATTACTTAAGCAAGGTAATTAAAGAAATTATTGATAAGTTAACGAAGGTCATTAACTTGGAATTATTTATTAATTAATTTAAGTAATTAATTTTGATAATTAATTAGATTAATTAAATTAGATTATCAATTATGGAATTTGGTTAAGTATGATTATTTTGTGAATGTAATTAAAGTTATTAATTACTCATTGTAATTAATTAATTTATTTCATTAGTTTAAATTAATTAATTACGTTTAATTAATTTAGAATAATCATTGATGGGTTGATAAATAATTGATGAAGGATAATTACTTAGAGAAGTAATTAAGATATTACTGAATGTAACTTATTGAAGTATGAAAGAATTAAGGTTAATTGTTTGTGTAATTATTATGGAGGATAATTTCTTTGTGAAAGAAATTAATAATTAATTACTTGGTGTAATTAATTTAAGTATTGACTGATTAAGTCATTTGGAAAATAATTAAGAATGTAATTAATTTAGGGTAATTAATTACTAATAAAAGTGATCAAGGATGATTAATAATTAATTAATTAATTATTAAATATAACTAATTTAGGGGTAATCAATTTACTCAATGCAGTAAGTTAAGAATAGTTAATTAGTGAAGTTAATTAATCAAAGGTGATTAATAATTAAGGTTAATTACTTAATGAAGTTAATTAATTTAAATATAATTAGGAATCATTAATTAATATAATTAATGATGTGATTAAGATTAATTAATTAAGATTATTAATTAATGGTAAGTGATTAAAGTAATTAATTAATGTAATTAATTAAGGATTAATGTAATTAATTATAATTAATTAATTAATGAAGTAATTAGAGGTTAATTACTATATTTGATTAAGAATAATTAATTTGTGAAATTAATTACTTGAATATAATTAAAGGATGATTAATCAAGGGTGATTAATCAAGAATGATTAATTAGTGGTTAATTAATTAGTTGATTGGTTTGTAATCAATTGTTATATAAGCAGGATTTATGGATTAAGGTAATTAATTTAATTTACTTTAAATTAATTAGAGATGATGTAATTAATTTAATTTAATTTAAATTAATTATATATGGTGTGATTATTAATCCTTGTTTATATATGGATGATATAGATTTTTTTGGATGGTTTGAATCTCAGATATGAGATTAGTAATGATGTGTGATATGGATGCATTGGTTGCATTGTGATGATGATTTGGATTATCTGTGGTGATGATTATCTATTGTGATGATGTGAATTATCTATCTGTGTGTATATAGATAATTAAATTGAATTGTTTTAAACTTAAAACAACTTGGACCTAAAAGATGGCGTTTTGGATTTCGATGAGGCCGGCATCGGGTTTCCATATTTGGATATCCGAAAACCACATCGATCCAAATTAACGATAGGTCGTGAATCTCAAGTGAAGGTGAAGAGTGCAAGGGTTATCGTCATTAACTCTGAGGGTGATTCCAAAATGAGTGTAACGAGATAATGCCTACGGTTTCGTTCGAACCTGGAACGAACTTGTATGGATTGAATGCTTTCAAAACATCGTCAGGTGGACGATGAGCATTCTAAGAGATGTGTTCTCTAAAGGTAATCGTAGCCTCAAGCCTCATCAACCGGGAATGGCTAAAACAAGGGAGGTGTAGCAAGGCTAGGTGGGTCATGCCCATTTCAGGACAAGATTTTCCCCTGTCTAGAAGTCCCTTTTTATTCGACTGTGTGGGGCGGTTGATTCGCGACAACTGCCGGGGTTGTCTTGTTCGAGACTATCCAGTAAGGGATGGTTCCGGACTTGTGTTGCAGGGGAGTTAGGGTGGCTCCTTGGTACGTTGATCTAGGCCACATACTGTGACGGGCGATACCCCAGTAGCCCTGCCATTGTATGGAATGCAAAATCCAGTAAGTGCCAACGGTTTTGATTGTATTACCCACTTTTGTGGCTAGTAGATGGAATTTAATAGATGTAACAATTTCAGCTATTTCTTATTTACTTGAAAACCCTAGACACTATTATAATGTCACCGGATTTCCTATCAAATGTTTTGGTTAGGGTAAGGTAAAAACTTTTCCATGTTTATGTGTAGGAAGTCTTACGTGATACCTTTCTTTTTAAAGGTTTTTCAAAAGTTAAGCAACTTTAACCTGTTACTCACACCAGACTCATGTCTGACCTAGAGTTTATTTCTGTTTTTCTTAAACTCTTGGGTACTCAAATTTTTACGAGTAGCCAAGGGATTCAGGTTAGCTTTGACGAATTATGGAGGAGCAAATGGAGCAAGACGCTTTTGCTTATAGTTATCTAGTATTCGGCTGTGTTGGTATCTATGGTTCGTTTGTTGAGTTGTTTTGTACTGTGTTGTAATAACTAGACAGGTGTTTATAACTGTCTAGTATGAGATATATAATCTGTGTAACTCTGATAGTTGTTGTATATCTATGTAATAATTTTGTTATTAATATAATTTATTCGTTCCGCTGTTGAGATTCTGTTGTTGTTTCTTCTTTCTTCTCTTTCTTTCTCTTTCTATCCATTTCTTTCTTAATTCATGATACGTCTTTCTGGTTAGTGGAAGATGAGTCGTGACAGTTGGTATCAGAGAATTAGGTTGAGTGAATACCTAGGCTCTGGAATGGTGTCTATCTTGAGAGAGCGTATTTGTAGTTTTATATATATATATATATATATAGCTATTTCTACCTATCGGTTGGGTTACCTGTTTGGGTTTTCCAATATAGATTATATAGGTAGATAAGGTAGTGGTGTGTGTAACACGATTACTACCATTGGTTGGAGTTTGAATGTTGAGGTTGGAAGTGTATTTGTCGAGACTGTGGACCTAATACTGTCTCGAGTGAGTTTTGTAGTTTGGTGAAAGGATTTCATCGATCTCTGAAGGTAACCCGTAAAGGTTCGGAGTCTATCTTTGAAGTTGGATGAGTTGAGTTTGGATCCGTCGGTTCAGTAGAAATGTGTAATGGTATTTTGATACCTCGGGAAGTGGTAGCTGCGTGATGAGATGCAGTGACTATGGATGTTTCCGAAGATGTTTCTTTGGAACAAATTTTGGGAAGTGTGTCTGCTTCGGTGATGTGGCTGAGTCCAACTGGTTGTTTGTGTTTGGCTTTGAGGTCCGAGTTCCTCGAAGAGCTTTGGGTTAGGAAGTCTTTGGCATTGGAGTCAGCAGTTCATCTTAGAGTACTCTGTGTCGACTGGAAGTTTTCTGGCTTAGCAGTTTCTGAAGGTGGAGTTCAGAAGCAGCAGAGTGAACCCGTTTCTTCGGTGGATTAGCTAGTTAAGTGTAAGCTGTTCTGTTTGGTAAAGAGAGAACAATTTTCTTTGGAATTTGGTCTGTGTTGATCGCAAAAGTGACTTGCGATAGTTGAGTGACTCTTGGGTTACCAGAGATTTTCTGGATATCTTCTGAGAAGTCAGAGGTTTGTTTGTATCTGGAGATTGAGTTTTCTTATCGACCAGATTCCAGGAGTGAAGTCTGTGGTTCAGCTAGTAGAAGGAGGATTTCTTGAGATAGGGTTGGTGAAGCAGCTCAGGATTGGTGGAACTTTTGAGTTTTTCTTTTTTGGATCTATTGAATCATATTCTGGGATGTGTTGTCCAGATTTTTCTTGTATCCATCTTCATCATTTTTCTTCTTTTCCATATCAGAGTTGTGCATCGGAAGAAGTTTGGGAGTGTTTCTGTGTTATCTTTTCCGGATAAAAGAAGTGAGTTTGTTCTTTTGAGGTTTGAAGAGTAGAGTTGTGTATTTGGTTTTGGAGTGATCTTGAGGAGATCGTTGTGTTATATTGTTTTTGGTCCAGCTTGTTTCTTTTGGGGGACATCAGCTAAGGTTAAGCTGATCAGTTTGCATGTAGGCAGCCAGGATCGTTAGAAGATTTTATGGATTAGAGACGAAGGAATTTGGATTCCGGATTTGGAGTTTTGTTTTGATCTCTTCTGTGTTTTGGTTAGATTGGTGTTTGGTTTTCAAGAGTTAAATTGCCAGTATGGATAATTGGATTTAATGAGATTCACGTGTCTCTGAGGGAGTACGTGTGTGAGCTATCTCTGGTTGTGGAACCAGCTGTTCAAGAAGGTTTGGTGGTTGAGTCAGACTCGTCTGTAGTCTGATATCTTGTCTAGTTTTATAAATCTAGATGAGGAAAAGCTCTGTAGCTTCGTAGTTTTGATTGTTTGGGTTCTGTATAGCGAGTATCCCGGTATATACACACACACACACACACACACACACACACACACACACAGATATATATATATATTCTTGGGGAAACTCGTGGAAATTTTATCCAGAATTTTGTCTGGATAATTAAATTTGTTTGATTAGATAAATTGGTTGCTTTGGTTGTTAGCATATGATTGATATATGCTTGTGTTTAAATTTAAAATCTTTAATGAGATTATTAAATTACCTTTGCTTAAGAATTTCAGGGACGAAATTCTTTTAAGGGGGGAGGAATGTGATATCCTGGAAATTTTGGCAATATCAATTTAATAATCTGTATTTAAAATTAAATTGATTTGATTAATTCTGTTAATAAAAATTAACTTGATTTGATAATCCAATTAAATGAATGTTTAATTGGTAAATTTTTTCTTTTAAAAGCTAATAAATGCTTTCTATTTATACAATATATATAAATTTATATATATTGTAGATAGATAAGTTATGATTGAAGATTAATAAACAAATAAAATATTGTTTTAAATACTAATATTCATTTTGGTAATTTGGAAATTATTATTTTTATTTAACAAATAACTATTTAAAACTATTAAATAAATAACTATTTGGTTTTATGATACTTAAAGAAATTGTTTTAAATTGTTTAAGTGTATTTTAAAGCATAATTTAAATTTTAATAAGATAAACAAAGGTTTATTTTATTTTCTTTTTTGAATATAGCTTAACAATTATAATTTGGAATTTTATATGGAAATTTAAAATACCATTTATATATTAAAACATTAATTCATTTAATTAAGATAAATACGATAAGTAATTTATGATTTCTTTTGTATTTTTTTTTTAAAATTAATAAATATGTCATTTTCAAATAATAATAAAAGTATAAATATAGATAGATTTTAAAAGACAATGTTATTATTTTAAAATTAAGCATGTTAATATAAATTAGTTTTAAATGGAATTTTTAAATGTATAAATAGCATTTGAATTTGAATTAATTTTGAAATTCAAATGAATAAACATATATAAATCTTGTAAGTAAGCTTTCATCATTATATAAATTGTTTTATGTCATTTTCTTTAAAAAGTGATGCATATACTTTTATTAATGAAAAATACTTTATATATGTATTTAATAAATGAAGAGGATTTCATTTACCTTTTAAATTAAATAAAAATAAATTAAATTACTTAAGACATACGTTATTAAACTAAGTGGTATTAATGACAAGTGTACTAGAGTTAAGAGATTAATGTAACAAGTGTTATTTCTTTTTTACAAGTGTCTTTTATTTTTATTTTTTTATTTTAATTTTTAATAAATCAATTACACTTATAAAAGCATGTTTCCTTCATTTCTCCTTCTTTCCAATCTTCATTTTTCAAAAATAAGAAGATATGTTTTCAGCTAAAAACAAATAAAA
Source organism: Allium cepa (assembly GCA_030765085.1). Classification (NCBI taxonomy): domain Eukaryota; kingdom Viridiplantae; phylum Streptophyta; class Magnoliopsida; order Asparagales; family Amaryllidaceae; genus Allium; species Allium cepa. Next base: position 808,304,619 of record CM060938.1, read on the forward strand.
AAAACTCTCCAAAACCAAAAGTAAAATCATGTTAAAACTGAATTTCCTCCTCAAATTAAAATCCAGTTCAAAAGATAATCAAACCTGTAATTCCTTATTGCTTGCAAACCTAAATCTGTAATCCAAGCATGTCCTCTATAAACCACTTTCAAACGCAAAAGAAATGACCTGCATGCAAGTTTTAAATCAAGCATATGTCTCTACATTCTTTTAACCTGGGAATAAGTGAAATTTGAAGCAAGTTCAAGTCCCATTAGCCTGCATGCAAATCTAAATGCAAGCAACTCAGTTTTTAAAAGCATAGAAGTAAAAGAAATTCATATTTTATCAAAAGCTTTTCAGAAAATTTGTGCTCTGCTTCATCATTGTTTCCAAGTGAGTAACTCCTTTTTAAAAAAATAAAAATAAAGTATGAATCTGTTGCATGATTTTCCCCTGAAACAAGAATGATTTGTGTGAATGTTTATTGATGAAATTTCTGTGCATTTAGGATATGCATGTATGTGAATGTCTGTAACATTCTCTTTTCCAGTTTTTTTTTTAAAAATAAAATAAATAAATAGAAACTCAAGCTTTGATTTACAGTTCTTAACTCTGGATCTAGTTACTATTAGAATTTGTGTTATAAACAAAAATTGCATGTTTGATCTTAAATCAAAATTTAAAACTTGTTTGAGTCAAAAATAAATTGGGTACTGTACAGAAAACCAAAATAAGTAGAGAAACTTAAGTTTTGGGTAAATGTAAACTCTTGAAATCATTAATTCAGGATTAACATCAGAATGCTTATACAAAATTATGTTTTTTAAAAATAAAATCACAAATTTTAATGGTGGATTAAAAGAGCAGTCTTGGGTTTATTGGAAATGGGTATTTGGGGGTTTTCTGATGCTCTTGAGGGTCTGGAAGGTTGAGTTTGCTTCTGGTGATAGTGGAGGAATCAGTGATGAGGGGTGAATTGACGGGGTGGTGATCAAGGAACGGTGGTGGCAGCGGCGACTGTCTTTAGTTCCTAAACCTAGTTTTTGCTGCTTTAGGAATTTGTGATCGTCCCATTGTCTTTGGGTGATCGAGTGCTAAGAGGTTTGGGGAGATGGGAGTATGGCCATTGACGAGATAGTAGCCGGAGTTGCTGCTATTCTGGTGGATGGAGGGCCGTGATTTTGGCGATGACATGTTTTGGAGGGGGGTGGTCTTTTGATTCGAGGTTTCAATTTGCGTTCCAGTTTTGGGCTTTAGGCCTTGTTTTCGATTTTGAGCTATTTTTGGTGATCTGAGAGTTGAAGCGAGGTGCGAGGTTGAACGTACACTTGTGTGTATCATCAGGGATGATCGGAGTGGCGTGGTTCGCCGGTGGAGGTGCACGAGTGCATAGAGTATCAGGCAATGAAGTGGGTTTGGGAAGTTGTTGTTTTCTTCGGGTGATTTGATTTTTAGCTCAAAGTAGTAGATGGTTTTTCTCGAAGTAAAACAAGGGAAGCTCGGGTATTCTTTTTTTCCCTGTAGTTACAGGTTTTGGAAACCTGTATATTTCCAATTCAAGATTTGATTTAAAAAAATATGGAGCAGGGTTTTTAAAACAGAATTTAAAACTTAAATTTAAAAAGTATGATTTTCAATCTGAGTTTGAATTCCAATTTTTAAATTTAATTTAAACTTTTTAAATTAAAATGTTTAAACAACTTTAAAGAAGTTTAAATAAATTGAATTTAAAGATAAGGTTTTAAAAATTGGAGTAGAAGATTTAAATATAAGTTTTAAATCTGGAAATCAAATCCAATTTGAATCATGATTTGAAAATAAGGGAAGCTTTAAATATTTTAAATGTTTGAACAACTTTTGATGTTGTAACATATTTTAAATATGATTTGTATCTTAAATAAATATGGGTTTAAATTCCTTTTATAAAATAAGAAATTATTTAGTAGAAGTTTTAAAAAGGTTTTAAAATGTTTTTAAAACTTTGTTAAAGTTAAGTTTGGTTTTCATTTTAAATTTAAATTTTAAAATGAAATTTGGAAACAAATTTTAAAGTAAGTGTTTTAGACTACTTTGTTAATGATAATGAAATTATTAATAAGAAATGTTTTACTTATAATAAATCAAAGATTTAAATGATTTTGGTTCATTAAATTAGTAAGGTAATTAGATGGTTAATTAATTAATTTATTTAATTAATTAAATAAAGATTTTGAATTAAATAATTAAGGTTGAGGTTAATTAATTAAGATTAATTAATTTGGAAATAAGATCATTAATTAAGTTAAGATTTTAATTAATGATTTAAAAATTAATTTGTCAAGAGGGTAAAATTAATTAAGTTAATTAATTAAACAATTAGTGATTAATTAAATGATCATTAAAGATTAATAAATTTGTGAATTAATAATGATTAATTTAACTTAATTACTTAAGTACGGTAATTAAGGAAATTATTGATAAGTTAATGAAGGTCATTAACTTGGAAATATTTATTAATTAGTTTAAGTAATTAATTTTGATAATTAATTAGATTAATTAAATTAGATTATCAATTATGGAATTTGGTTAAGTATGATTATATTGTGAAGGTAATTAAAGTTATTAATTACTCATTGTAATTAATTAATTTGATTAGTTTAAATTAATTAATTAAGTTTAATTAATTTAGAATAATCATTGATGGGTTGATAAATAATTGATGAAGGATAATTACTTAGAGAAGTAATTAAGATATTACTTGGTGAATATGCGATTCTATGATTTTTGGTTGATGATAATAAACATATATATTCGTGTAAATGTATTTGTTAATGTACTATTTTATTTTTCATAGACCAAATAAATATTTGCTGAATAAAAATAATTAACACAGAATTTGAATTCAAACAGAATTTTTATTCAAACAAATATTTATTAAATTTTGAATAGTACAAATTCAAGCTCTCACTATACACTATACAACTATGATACAAATTCATTTACATCACAATTTCATATTTACATTTAACCTCACTACACATCACTCATTCACTCAATTCGTATTTTATCTTCAACTTCATTCCAGATAGAATCCAGCATCTGAGCAATCTGCAAAAATAAATTTTGACGTAGTAAAATTGAAAAGGAAATATTTTTGCAGTATAAAATAAAATGTGAATTTTGAAAATAATATTTGCCTCAGTTATTTGGGTTGTTCGTCATCATTTAAATTTGAATTCATCATACACGAACAGCTCGTGACATACACAGTATATCACTGTATATGCCACAAGGTCATGCGCATCGAAATATACACCTGATTGATTAACAGGGACAGGTGAACACAGGTCAAACCCAAATGAAAAGTCGGGTTCAACTCAAATGCAACACAAATAAAGTTACAACACGTGCACAAGGTCAAAACCGAGCTATTAGCTGGATTTAACACAGGTGCAAATGGCCAAAACTCAAGAATCAAGTGTCGACTAGATCAATATAAACAAGACCAGAGAAGAAAATGAAATGGCACATGTATATACAGTGCATAGCCGTATCAAGAATCCAAAAACAACATAGACAATACCACTGACTCAAAGAACAGATCAAAAGACCACATGGTCAGTGCACAACAACACAAACACACGAGCTATCTACATGCACAAGAACAAGATCCCAAATGTAACAACAGCTGACTTAATATAACTAGATGAACAAAACACAGCATGAAGCAGCTCATTTATACAAGCTAACCAGATTCAATGACGCAATGCACAGCAACTAGAAGTACAAACTCAAATTAGTGAGTGCACCAAAGATATGACATCACAACAACCAGGCAGCAAGTACATCATGAAACCAAAGTGCACATGAATGCACAGTGCAAACTAGTGCACCAAGTAAATGACAACGTAATGAAACATACATGAATAAGGCTCAGTGGTGAAGCAATAACAATGAACCAGAGCCAAAAATACATGAACAAGACTCAAGACTGCAACAATATGGCAATATTGTTACATCAATGAAATTATAAACATCAACTACAAGCCCAAGTGACAACAGACCACTGAACATGTTATAATTGAAGACATACTACAGTGCAGACAGATATACTGTAACAACCCGATATTTTCGTCAATTTTCAAATTGAAGTTTTTAAAATTTAAATTACAAATGATTATAAAGTTTGGGGCGCTTTGATTTTTTTTTTTAATAGTGGTTCATTTGTTTTGGTTTCGGTCCAAACTTTTGTTTTCAGTAGTTTGTTGATAAACGTTCGATCTCTGTAGTGTTTACTTGGTTTTCCATAGCGTACCTGTGAATTAAGAACAATGCTATCAGAAAGTGTGAATAAATTGCACTTACTATTAAACAAACAAGCTAAACCCTTAACTAAATTATTTATTAAATATAAACCAGCCCAACCAAACTGCCTCTCCCATTTCAGCCCAAACAACTCATTTCAAATTTTCAGCCCAGCCCACAATCTCCCTTTACCTTTTCTTCGACTTAAACCCGGGCCCCTTTTAAATTTTTCCCTCATTTGAAAACCCTACACCGAAACAAACGCGAATAAACGAAATTAATGGCGGCCCCCTTTTTATTTTTTTTCTTCAATCGTTCGCCCCTCTTCTCAGTTCGTCTCCAAAACTTGGGGCTTCTTCGATCGATCGTCACTTCGACTTTGCTATGGCTGCTAGGGTTTGCGGCCACTTGATTTAGCTCGCCGTTGCTTCGATTCAGGTGAGTAAAGTTATTTACTCACATCTAGTTCAGACTCGGGTTCGTAGAGTTTTAAATGCTGTGATTTTTGTTTGTATGATATTTGGTTTAAATCATCTCGCTGATTTTTGGTGACTTCGGTCATTTGATTTTGGGTTTACACATTGATGATTTTTGGCTTCAACTTGAATATATTTTGACTTTGGTGAAGTGGTTCTCGTTTCTGTATATTTGTGTTTCTTTGGCTTGTGCATTCCATTCTCATGAGTTCTTATCGGTAGTATATCCTGATGCTCTTGAACTAGTCTGCAATGTCATGTTTGATTTTGATGGTTGTTGCTGTGTTTCATCATGATTTGCATTTTGATGCTCTTTGAGTTGCAGTGCTTCATTTCTGGTGACATGTGCATTTGTCTTTGCACTTGCATACTGTTGCCTGTTGCAGTTTGGTTACTTGTGTACATACTTTGTCGAATTCACTCGAGTAGTTTGGTTATTTGAGTTTTCACTACTACCATGTGTCACTATATATTGTTCTGAGTCCATAGGCATCATTAATCTGGTTGGTCTGCAGTTCCTTGTGCCACCTCTGTTCACTTGAAGTGCTGCAGTGTGCATATAGGGTTATTTATAACCATTTCATTTTGAGGCCGTGTCATTGATGTTGGTTTGCATTATTCATTCCTCAGTAGCATTTGGATTCGACAATCTTGTTAAGTTCACTTGAAATCCCTATATGCATGTCATATGGGTTTGCTTTGTAGTACACATAATGCATGGTCCTGACATTTTTAAATTGTAAAGTGTAAAATGTGTGTAGCTTGTTCTCCCTAGCATCAAGTCCTACATACCATAACTCATGTACATTTGTTCTTGCTTCATTTTGGAAGTTTCAGTTTCATGTAGTGTTACTGTGCCTCGAACTGTTGCCATCATGTTCATATGTATTTCTAATTAAGTTGCAATCTCAGTTTCATGTAATGTTACAGTGCCTTGAACTGTTGCCATCAAGTTCATATGCATTTACTTTGTGCATTAGTTTGCAACCTGTGTTTGCATAATTAATATACAGATACACTTGACCATTTGTACATTTCTGAAATACTTGCATTCAAATTGACTCCTACTGCATTCATGGTCAGTGGTGCATAATCACTTGTTTCATTTATGTGCTTGTTGATATCTCTTCATCAAGTCACTTGATTCATTGTCATCTTGCTGGAATGACTTCGGCATTGGCTTTTGTAGTCTGGTTTTATTTGGTATCATTTGCCTATCTGCATCACTAACACAGTCTTGCTGCCTCATCAACTTTAAAAAAAAAAACAGTTCAAACAAAACATCCCCTCCATATTGCTATTTCAGTTTGATTTGGTGCTTGAGTATCACTGAGCTCTGGCAATGGGTCAGTTGCCTTTGTGTCTTTGGTATTGTGCATTTGATCTGGATGTTTATGTTGTATCTGTCACCTTCACTGTGTTGCACATTTGTACCCATTACTACACTTGCATTGCTTACTGGTCTGAACTTGTTGTTGTACAGTTACTTATGCATGCATTCATATAACTGTTGGGTTTGGTCGAGCTGCCTGATTCACTGCAACCATATTATTGCAGTATATTTGCTTTAGTCTGGGACCATTTTGAGCATTTCTTTGTTGCTCATCGCCACTTTGGTTACTTCATATATATATGCAGACACTTGAGCATATTTTATTGTTTCACTGCCACTTTTGTATTGCGTATTTAATATGCAGATACTTGGCCATTTTACAATCTGTAGCATTGCATTGACTCATACACCTCTGGTTCATTTTGTTCATGTGCAGAATGTTACGTACATTCTCTTGTGTACATACTGCATATTCACTATGTTGGAGCCTTTTCACTACTGTCACTTACTTATGGCATTTGTTTGGACTGTGAATTCTTATGCATTGGCCTTTGTGCTTTGTTGCTATTTCTGTTTATGCCGTTGTGGCGAGGCAGTGTACGCGTGCGTGCACTGCAGCCACACGGTATTGAGTTTTTGGGTACGACATCACTTTAGTGGCAGGGCAGTGCACGCAAGCGTGAACTGCAGCCACACGGTTTGATTTTGTGATATTTTATTTTTGTTGTGATTTATTAATCTTTTGCGTATTCCATATTCCGTAGTGGCGGGGCAGTGCACACACGCGTGTACTGCAGCCCTACTCGACTTAATATTTTAATTGATATTTAAATGTTTTGAACCGTTTTGTTTATTTCAATTCAATATTCTGAATTGCATTCTGATTTGGTTTAATTACTGTCGTCTATTCATTATTTGATTATTATTGCTTCTGTGCACTAATAACTGAGTTTGAATTAGAATGACCCGAGTATTATTTTCTTTTGAATCTAATACTCGGGTCAGACCGAGTATTTCAGGTTGTAGATATTCAGCTTTGGGTTGCTGCTAGAGCTATGAAGTTCTTTCATATCTTTTGGAGTAGTCGTCGTCATTTGTTGTAGTCTGAAAAAAATTGGATAGGAAGATATGTATTCATGTATATTATATACGTTAATGTACTTGTATATGTAACTTCTTGAGTCGACTGTGGTAGTTGTATCATATGTACCGTGTCTTATGTATTGTATCAAATGTATTGTAACTGACATCAGTTATTGTATATATGAGACTTTATGTTTTATTTGTGTTCCGCATTATATTATCTGTGTAATATTTTATATTTTATGTTCTAAACTATTATGAACCATCGTAGTTCGTTTTATACTGGAATTGGGGCATGCCGATGGGAGAAAATAAATCAGAGATGAAAAATGAAAGAATATTTATATTTATATACCACTCCTATCGAGATAACCAATACTAGTGTAAGGCCTTACTATTGATGGCCGCTCCTCAACAGCCTTATTCTCCGTGCTAGTTGACAGCACTACACCGTAGTGTTCTTGGCTAGCGTGGGTATAGAGGTGGGGCGTCACAGCTTGGTATCAGAGCTTGGGGTTTAGAACAAATATAAAACATAACTTAGATAGTACATGTGTTACAACTATTTGTCGACGTTTTATCTCTCATATTTGCAAATGATTATCTTTGATCGTTAGGTATGAATTCCTAACGCTTATTCGTATGCATTTGATTTTTGATTCTTGTGTTTTCGGCTTTGATTTGATTTAGCCGATGATTGATTTTGTTCGAATCTCAGCGATTCCGAACTGGATATTTTATGTTTTCTTCGGCTTGATTTCCATTCGACTTCGGTCACTTTGTTTTTGAGAAATTTCTAAATTCTTGATTTCCAAGACTCTGACTTGGTTTGCCGTTGAGTTCTTTGATGATGATGTTGAATCGTTCTGTACTCGATTATGGCCATTAATTGTCGACTTCGGCATTGACTTGATTTTTTATTTTTGTTGAAGTCATTTATGCCTTTATGCTCGTTTTGTTTCGTTATTCCATTTGTCAATCGATTCTTCTTTTCCGATTAGCTGTTGTCATCTTTGTCGACTTTGAAAACTTCTATTTCTGGAATTTTTTTTGGATATTCCTACTTTGATGGATTTAGAATCGAATTCTTTGGATTTTATTCACGTCTTCGAATGTGAATTTTAGTGAATTGATTTGGTTTCCAAATTTAATCAATTTTTGATTGTTTCCCGATTTGTTGCTATCATTTATTAGCAACTTTGATGACCATTTCTTCGGGAACTTTTGTGAACATTCCTTTTGATGGATACAGTATCGATTTCTTTGGATTCTATTCACATATTTACATGTGAATTCTTGTGATTGATTGTTCCTACAATCATTTTTGTGATTTGTCACTTTAAAAATATAAATGTTTCAATACCAGTAGTAAATATCAAAACTCTTTTATCAAAATGTTTTTAACTCTATTTTCAATATCAAACTCTTTTTCTAAAACCGTTTTCCAATCTATTAGTATATACAAACCTTTACCTCACTCGGATGAGAAATCTAATTAAACGACTTAGTAAAACAAGTGGTATGAAACGCTTGCGTTCACTTCGTCGGTTAATTCTTGGACTTGTTCGATTGAACCTCCTGTGACAATTTTATTAGTGAAGATTTACAGTTTGTTCGTAAATATTTAAGTTAAGCTAGTGGTTATGGGACATGAAGCTAAACTTTTATATTCACTAGCTTAGTGTAATTGACACTTCTCGTTGATCTTGATGATCGCTTTATGAATTAGACTAGCAATTGCGCGATGTCTCTTTCATTGCGAGGTTAGACTAGACACCACTTGTGTGATTCCATTCACACATACCTTTCTGCTTTTTGGTTAGTCTTGACCTCAATCCGTGTGATTCCATTCACACATGCTTAGTGTAATTGACACCCCTCGTTGATCATGATGATCGTTCTGATGGTCAGACTAGACACCACTTGTGTGGTTCCATTCACACATACCTTTCTGCTTTTTGGTTAGTCTTGACCTCAATCTGTGTGATTCCATTCACACATGCGGGGCAGCTCCCCATGGTCTTCGGACCGTCATGTGATAGGCCTCTTTCCCTTTTTATGTGATTTCTAGATTCCTTATGTTGATTTCTGGAAATTTTATGCTTCACCTATTTTTGTGTACTGGTGAATTCATATGTTATTGATTTGTCATGAGTACAAATTTGAGGTATGATACCTCTTTGGATCTTTGAGAAGATCTTGTGATATTGATTATCTCTTATCGGTTGATCTCCCGTTGATCATTATTTGCATACTTATAGTTGTATGTCAGTATGGGTATTTCATATTTATGCCATACCTCTTATCGGTTGATCTCCTGTTGATCATTATTTACATACTTATAGTAGTATGTCATTATGGATATTTTATGTTATGCCATATCTTTTATTCTATGTCATACTCCGTTTGAGTTTTCATACTCTGTTCGAGTTTTCATACTCCGTTCGAGTTTTCATACTCCGTTCGAGTTTTCATACTTTCATCTTGTGATTTCTGGATTTCTTGTGATGATTTCTAGAATTTGTACTTCACCAATTTTCGTGATTTCTATTGATAAGTTTTATCAATTCTAGTGCATTGGTGAATTCGTGTGTTATTGACTTGTTATGAATACAAGTTTAGGGTATGATATCCCTTTCTATCTTTGAGAAGATTCTTGTGACATTTTTGATGAACGAAAATTCATTGGTATTATATTTTGATGCCAATTATTTCGATGAAATTTTGACGTATGTCGAAGTTACTACTGACATTGCTATTTTAATCACATGTTTTAGAAATTTGTTATTCTTCAAAATATTTCAAAATATAAATCAAAATTGTTTTCAAAATTTTTACGATTTGCGCTTTCAAAAGAATGAGGAAGCGAATTAAACGTTTCAGAAAAATCGAGGACTATGACCCCTTTCTTTTACTGATTCGCTTAATTCCGGACTTGTCCGTTTGAGAACGTAAAATGTTATTTATTTAAAATACACAATTTTGCACTTTCAAGGAAACGATGAAGTGAATTAAACGATTTAGTAAAACTCGTGGTTATGGGTCATGTGCGTTTGCTATTTCGGTTAATTTCGGACTCGTTAATTGAAAATTTGTGATTTTTGATTATCGTTTTGATAATTGGATGTTTATGATTTCTGAGTTATCGTTTTTGATAATCAGATATTTAATGTTTCTAATTATCGTTTGTGATAATTAGATATTTGTAGTTTGATTATCATTTGTGATAATTAAACATTTGCGATTTGAGATTTAATTATCGTTTGTGATAATTAAATATTTGTGATTTAAGATTGATTTTCGATTTTGATAATCGAATACTTGTTGATTTGATTATCGTTTTTGATAATCGAATATTTGTGATTTGAGATTTCTGAATTATCTATTGATAATTAGATTTTGTTGATAATTTGTGAATTTCTTTTATGAAATTAAAAGATTTCTTTGGCGCTTATATTGTACTACGCCGGTGTACCGACTCAATTTTCTGCTATTCATGATGTTTTCCATGTCTTCCAATTACGGAAATGCCTTAGGGATTTCCAATTTCTATTCTTGAGCAATCTTATATTCACATCATTGCTTCGGGGGTGTAGCACCTTCGAAATATAGATGTTTCTCTTGTTGAGATTCTCAATGGTTCTCAAATTCTATGGATTTCTCTTAGGAATCCAAAGAATTCATCGAGCAAACATGTTCAGGCTTTCTCTTTCATGCTCTATATGGTGAACTTTCTATTTCTAACTTCTTTATCGTATGATGATGTTCTTTATGGTTGTTACCATTTGTCCATTTGTTCCTTAAGATTGCGAGGACGCAATTTCTTTAAGGAGGGTAGTCTGTAACAACCCGATATTTTCGTCAATTTTCAAATTGAAGTTTTTAAAATTTAAATTACAAATGATTATAAAGTTTGGGGGGCTTTGATTTTTTTTTTAATAGTGGTTCATTTGTTTTGGTTTCGGTCCAAACTTTGGTTTTCAGTAGTTTGTTGATAAACGTTCGATCTCTGTAGTGTTTACTTGGTTTTCCATAGCGTACCTGTGAATTAAGAACAATGCTATCAGAAAGTGTGAATAAATTGCACTTACTATTAAACAAACAAGCTAAACCCTTAACTAAATTATTTATTAAATATAAACCAGCCCAACCAAACTGCCTCTCCCATTTCAGCCCAAACAACTCATTTCAAATTTTCAGCCCAGCCCACAATCTCCCTTTACCTTTTCTTCGACTTAAACCCGACCCCCTTTTAAATTTTTCCCTCATTCGAAAACCCTACACCGAAACAAACGCGAATAAACGAAATTAATGGCGGCCCCCTTTTTATTTTTTTTCTTCAATCGTTCGCCCCTCTTCTCAGTTCGTCTCCAAAACTTGGGGCTTCTTCGATCGATCGTCACTTCGACTTTGCTATGGCTGCTAGGGTTTGCGGCCACTTGATTTAGCTCGCCGTTGCTTCGATTCAGGTGAGTAAAGTTATTTACTCACATCTAGTTCAGACTCGGGTTCGTAGAGTTTTAAATGCTGTGATTTTTGTTTGTATGATATTTGGTTTAAATCATCTCGCTGATTTTTGGTGACTTCGGTCATTTGATTTTGGGTTTACACATTGATGATTTTTGGCTTCAACTTGAATATATTTTGACTTTGGTGAAGTGGTTCTCGTTTCTGTATATTTGTGTTTCTTTGGCTTGTGCATTCCATTCTCATGAGTTCTTATCGGTAGTATATCCTGATGCTCTTGAACTAGTCTGCAATGTCATGTTTGATTTTGATGGTTGTTGCTGTGTTTCATCATGATTTGCATTTTGATGCTCTTTGAGTTGCAGTGCTTCATTTCTGGTGACATGTGCATTTGTCTTTGCACTTGCATACTGTTGCCTGTTGCAGTTTGGTTACTTGTGTACATACTTTGTCGAATTCACTCGAGTAGTTTGGTTATTTGAGTTTTCACTACTACCATGTGTCACTATATATTGTTCTGAGTCCATAGGCATCATTAATCTGGTTGGTCTGCAGTTCCTTGTGCCACCTCTGTTCACTTGAAGTGCTGCAGTGTGCATATAGGGTTATTTATAACCATTTCATTTTGAGGCCGTGTCATTGATGTTGGTTTGCATTATTCATTCCTCAGTAGCATTTGGATTCGACAATCTTGTTAAGTTCACTTGAAATCCCTATATGCATGTCATATGGGTTTGCTTTGTAGTACACATAATGCATGGTCCTGACATTTTTAAATTGTAAAGTGTAAAATGTGTGTAGCTTGTTCTCCCTAGCATCAAGTCCTACATACCATAACTCATGTACATTTGTTCTTGCTTCATTTTGGAAGTTTCAGTTTCATGTAGTGTTACTGTGCCTCGAACTGTTGCCATCATGTTCATATGTATTTCTAATTAAGTTGCAATCTCAGTTTCATGTAATGTTACAGTGCCTTGAACTGTTGCCATCAAGTTCATATGCATTTACTTTGTGCATTAGTTTGCAACCTGTGTTTGCATAATTAATATACAGATACACTTGACCATTTGTACATTTCTGAAATACTTGCATTCAAATTGACTCCTACTGCATTCATGGTCAGTGGTGCATAATCACTTGTTTCATTTATGTGCTTGTTGATATCTCTTCATCAAGTCACTTGATTCATTGTCATCTTGCTGGAATGACTTCGGCATTGGCTTTTGTAGTCTGGTTTTATTTGGTATCATTTGCCTATCTGCATCACTAACACAGTCTTGCTGCCTCATCAACTTTAAAAAAAAAAACAGTTCAAACAAAACATCCCCTCCATATTGCTATTTCAGTTTGATTTGGTGCTTGAGTATCACTGAGCTCTGGCAATGGGTCAGTTGCCTTTGTGTCTTTGGTATTGTGCATTTGATCTGGATGTTTATGTTGTATCTGTCACCTTCACTGTGTTGCACATTTGTACCCATTACTACACTTGCATTGCTTACTGGTCTGAACTTGTTGTTGTACAGTTACTTATGCATGCATTCATATAATTGTTGGGTTTGGTCGAGCTGCCTGATTCACTGCAACCATATTATTGCAGTATATTTGCTTTAGTCTGGGACCATTTTGAGCATTTCTTTGTTGCTCACCGCCACTTTGGTTACTTCATATATATATGCAGACACTTGAGCATATTTTATTGTTTCACTGTCACTTTTGTATTGCGTATTTAATATGCAGATACTTGGCCATTTTACAATCTGTAGCATTGCATTGACTCATATACCTCTGGTTCATTTTGTTCATGTGCAGAATGTTATGTACATTCTCTTGTGTACATACTGCATATTCACTATGTTGGAGCCTTTTCACTACTGTCACTTACTTATGGCATTTGTTTGGACTGTGAATTCTTATGCATTGGCCTTTGTGCTTTGTTGCTATTTCTGTTTATGCCGTTGTGGCGAGGCAGTGTACGCGTGCGTGCACTGCAGCCACACGGTATTGAGTTTTTGGGTACGACATCACTTTAGTGGCAGGGCAGTGCACGCAAGCGTGAACTGCAGCCACACGGTTTGATTTTGTGATATTCTATTTTTGTTGTGATTTATTAATCTTTTGCGTATTCCATATTCCGTAGTGGCGGGGCAGTGCACACACGCGTGTACTGCAGCCCTACTCGACTTAATATTTTAATTGATATTTAAATGTTTTGAACCGTTTTGTTTATTTCAATTCAATATTCTGAATTGCATTCTGATTTGGTTTAATTACTGTCGTCTATTCATTATTTGATTATTATTGCTTCTGTGCACTAATAACTGAGTTTGAATTAGACTGACCCGAGTATTATTTTCTTTTGAATCTAATACTCGGGTCAGACCGAGTATTTCAGGTTGTAGATATTCAGCTTTGGGTTGCTGCTAGAGCTATGAAGTTCTTTCATATCTTTTGGAGTAGTCGTCGTCATTTGTTGTAGTCTGAAAAAAATTGGATAGGAAGATATGTATTCATGTATATTATATACGTTAATGTACTTGTATATGTAACTTCTTGAGTCGACTGTGGTAGTTGTATCATATGTACCGTGTCTTATGTATTGTATCAAATGTATTGTAACTGACATCAGTTATTGTATATATGAGACTTTATGTTTTATTTGTGTTCCGCATTATATTATCTGTGTAATATTTTATATTTTATGTTCTAAACTATTATGAACCATCGTAGTTCGTTTTATACTGGAATTGGGGCATGCCGATGGGAGAAAATAAATCAGAGATGAAAAATGAAAGAATATTTATATTTATATACCACTCCTATCGAGATAACCAATACTAGTGTAAGGCCTTACTATTGATGGCCGCTCCTCAACAGCCTTATTCTCCATGCTAGTTGACAGCATTACACCGTAGTGTTCTTGGCTAGCATGGGTATAGAGGTGGGGCGTCACATATACACAGTCAAGTATAACCTCAATAATGAAGATAGCGTAGTGAAGTGAAACCAGACCACAAAGCCAAGCATGATACAGGTATGAACAGAGAATACTTGCAACAGTGGTGATGCAATGCAAACAACATGAATGTTACAAGCATGAACACAGGAATACATGTATGCAGCAGAGTCAAGTCAAAGCCGTGGGTAATCAACAAAATAATACAACATGATTATCAAAGTGTATACATAGTGAAGCAACCAGAGTATCACAAATACATAAAAAATAGTAACACATGATGCAAGAACCAAAATGGAACTGGACTCAAAACTCTCCAGACTAAATATAATGTCACTGAAACAAAGAATGGCCAGAACTAAGGCGAAAATGTGTACAGACTTCAAGCCATGCACAGGTCAGGTAAGCAACCAATACAAAGGGGATATATGAAGTACACAAGTACAACAATAACAGCAGTATACAAGTACTGGCCGCAACAAAATGCACAAAGCTGCTACAGGTGAAAGTACGAACTAACCAGACAAGCATCAACCACTGCAACAAAATTCCATGAAGAATATAGCAAGTTTGAAGATAATGACATACAGGCAATAGCAAATCAATTTTATCAAGGCCAAGGTCAATGCAAAGAAAAACCGAAGTCACAGTGAAATCGCCATAGTCATGTAAATGAACAAGTCAACCAGAGCAAGCATGAAATCAAAACATGGCCGAAGTCAAAGGAAATCAACACCGTGATGACCACGATATCAATTCAAAACCGTGTCAACCAAGTAACATGAATTTATATGCATTTGATTTAGTCAGAGAAATCATCAGCATCAAAGTGAAATCGAATGGCCGATCAAACATAATTGACAAATTCAAATATATTTGTACGAACGAAAATCAAGGGTTACAAACCCTATATAAACAAATCATCATCGGCAATTTCAAAGCATCGAGTTCAAGCAAGCCAAAACCAGCAAAGCAAAAGGAATAAAGTACATCCGAAATCGTAGATGAACTCGATCCAAATTGAAGAGCCGTGAGCAAATCAGAGAAACAAGCGATCGATAAGGCAAACTACGTAATAAATATCTATTTCGATCAAGCAATCAAAAGCGGCGACTTCAATTGAAAAAGCCCTAATTTTCACATCGGAATGAACGGAGAATAAACGAAGCCCTATTTAGTTGCAAAGAGGAACGGCCGCCATATTCACAAAAACGAACGAAGCATATAAAAGACGATCGGGCCAAATTATCAAAAGGGGCCGGCTTTATTTTATTAAGGGCTTTTTAATTAGGGTTTTTGTCTTTTATTTTTAAATTGATTTTTAAATTTGTTTTTAAATTTAAAACCGTTGTATTTACTAGTCGTGTGACTAGGGGACAAACTACGTGGCGTAGTTTGAGAATTCGCAACTCAGTGGCTGAGTTGTGGCAGGGTTTTGAGCGTAGAGTTAGGTTTAGTCAATAGCGGGTGTCGCGAGTTTACGTGTGTAAGCGCCTGACTATCTAATTTCTAGTAGAAACCTTGGGGGCAGCACGTAGGCAGGGTTTTGCCGAAGCTGGGTAAATTCTATGTCGTTCTATTTCTGCATTTATTATTCTGCTATTATCTGTGTTGTTATAATTTTGATATATCTGTGTTGAAATAATTTTATAAGCTTCCACAATTAATTTTTTGTAATTAATACTTTCACCCTATTCACCCCTCTTCTAGGGTGAAATCGATCCTACAAGTGGTATCGGAGCTAGGAACAAAAGCCGTTTTTGTTTCAAAAATTTGATTTTTCAAAAACCAATTTTTGTTTTAAAAATTTGAATTTTTAAAAATGGCTTCTTTTAATAATACTTTTGTGGGTCGTTCCAATATTATTCCTTCTATTTTCGATGGAACAGATTTTTTGAATTGGAAATTGAAAATGGAATTTTATTTAAAATCTGTTAATAATAAATGTTGGGATATTGTTGAAAATGGGTGTGATATAACAGATAAAAAAATTATCTCGATTAATGCTCTGGCTATGCATTTATTATATTCTTGTATTAATCAAGATAATTTTAATTTCATCTCTCATTGTGAAACTGCACAGGAAATCTGGAATACTTTAAATGCAATATATGGTGCAAAAGTCAACAGTAATGAGAAATCCTCCACGACCAACTCAGTTAAAGAAATGTGCTTAACAGGATTTGTAAAAAGCAGTTGTGATAAGGATGATGATGATGGAGCAGCTGAGCTGGCGTTAATAATGAAGAAATTCAAAAGGTGGAACCGCAAATACGAAAATCCCGCTCTAAATCAAAAATTAAAAAGCAGAATAATCAAAGCACTAGACAACTCGGAAGAACATGGGATCATTTGCAACAATCCCAGCGATATCAAGCCAAATTATCCCCGATTTCAACTCGACAAAGAAAAGAAATCAAAAAGAAGATGTTTTGCAGCCACGTGGAATAAAAGTGATAGCAGTGAAAGTGAGAAAGCAGATATATGCCTTCATGGGAATATAACCGATAACGACGATGACGAGCCAAGCAAGGTATCAAAACTTACTCACTCTGAATTACTTATTTATTTCCACGAAGTAAATGGCTGTTTTGAACGACTTAGGGAAAAATACGCTAAACTTGAATCACAAAAAGACACTTTGATAGAATTAAATGAACAACTTGACCAATTAGTTAAAACCTATCAAAGTAGGATCCCTAAGTGTGATAAGTGTCCAACATTTGATGAAGAAAATAAAAAAATCAGAAATTAAAATGAAATCGCTTGAAAATGAAATTCTGATTTTAAAAGAGAATGAAAATACTAGAAGAGAGAATTCTATTAAAAAGTGCACACAATTGTTAAACGAAAGTGAGTCTCTCAAAACACAAGTCCAACGTTTGTCAACGACTTTAGATAAATTTTCAAAAAGTGAAAAATCCTTGAATATGGTAGTAGGAAAGCAAACTGTAAATACGGTTAGACAAGGGCTTGGATATAATCAAGCTGAAAATATTAATCAAGTTAATTCTATGTGCACAATTTGTAGAAAATATGGACACAATCAAAATAATTGTTGATATAGACCCAAACATGTGAAAACTATACCGATTTGGGTTCCAAAAGGCACAAATATAAAAACTCTCAAAGTTAAACAAATTTGGGTGCCGAAGGGAACAATTATAAATAGTATTGGGTCTCCACAAAATTATTTTTCTAAATATTCTGCCACTAACAACCATGGAACTATAAAAACAAATAGGTCACATAAATCTTTTCCCGTGTAGGTGTGGTGGCAGGCTAAGGAACAACAACAGTGTTCTCTGGATTCTGGCTGTTCCAGAAGCACACCGAGCGACAAAGCAAAGTTCCTTAGCCTAGTACAAAGGTGACAGAATCACAATGGGCAACCATGAAAAAATATCGTAAAGGTAAAACAGGTAATGGTATATTTTGAACGATATATTAAATGTGATAATCTGCACCGTATTCTGAATTAAATCAACCAATAATTTGATAATGATGATTTTGACTCTGACTTATTCAAAATAGTTAGCCAATTATATTCTTATGCCAAAAAACACTACAAAAATCTCTAGATTCTTTGAATTACTTCATATATATCAGTTTGAATTAAAAATAGTGTTTTTGTTGGATGATAATACATTTGGTTATAATACGGCTAACTCTTTATTCACGGTTTTTTGATTATTTACACGGCTTCAATTCAAATTCAACAGAATGTCATTTAAAATGCTGTTAAAATTGAGTTTGAAATTTTTGTTGCACACTTCATGGTTTAGTTAATCAAATTCAATTAATGATAATTTTGAGTGAGAGAGAAATTCAGATGCAGTTTACACTGGTAATCTAGTTGATAGAAAAATTACTAGAGGAACGTGATTTTTGTTGAGACATTTAGTAACTGCATCGTTTTTCAAAGAAAATATCTGCATATTTTTCATTTCAAATAATTTTCAAATAGTAGAAAATTTTCTTATAAAACCCCTTTGAGAAAATCATTTTTGACCATATTTTCAGATTAGTCATTTTTGAAAATTTGATTTTATAATTATTTTTGAATTTGATTTTAAATGATTATTTTGACTAATCTGACTCCCTAATAATTGTCGAAAAGATAAATAGTGATTGAAAAAGTGATGAGTGTTGATATTTACAATATATTATGACTCGAGACGGTATAATTAGTAAATTTCTTTAGAAATTTAAACAAGAGTTATAAAACTTTTGTTGGTAAAAATTCCATGACCATCTCTATTTCTATCATATTTCTAACGACCATCACTCATCAAAATTCAATATAGTTTGTCGATATGTGGTACTTTAAACAGGAATCATCCGTTTTTCATTTTATATTTCTTTTAAAAAAATAATAATAATAATGAATAAAAAAATAAAAAAATAAATACCAAAGTATTCACTCCCATTTAAAAGTCCTCACGGTTATGCATGGGTGAATTACTTGGAATTTGTTATGTGCTTCCATGCTGATTTAAAATTCCTCACGGTTATGCATGCATGGAACGCATATCAAAAGTTGATTTTTAAAATAAACAAGTTGATTCTAATCCCATTTAAAAGTTCTCACGGTTATGTGCGGTTAGAAGAAACTTGAATTTTTTTTTAAAATAAAATAAAAAATTGGAATACTATTAATCTCATTTAAAAGTCCTAAAGGTTATGCATGGTTAGTAGATATTCAAATTCTTGATATAAGTATACCGCAAATTGACACAACTGTATGGTTTTATATGATGACATCATTCCCATCATTCTAAAAGTGGAATATGCGCCTAACAAAATATTTATGATTTTTGTTTGATTTTTTATTGAAATTTAATATTTATATTCAATTGAGTTTTTAATGTTGAATTAATATCGATCACTTTATCTCTATCTTCTCTAACACTACTATTCTTTTGCTGATAACAAAAGGGGGAGAGAAAAGTTAAGATTTTGTCAAATAAAATCAAGCAAAGGTCAAATAATTTTCTATTTGCATCTAGGTTCATTTGCATACTTTTATTTGTATGCATATATGTAGGGGGAGCTTTGTGTAGAGAGGAAGCATTTAAATAGGGGGAGCAATTAGGATATGTCCATGATCAAATACATTTAACATATTCAAAATCTTAAATATATGTTTGTTATCAACAAAAGGGGGAGATTGTTGAATATGCGATTATATGATTTTTGTTTGATGATAATAAACATATATATATATTCGTGTAAATGTATTTGTTAATGTACTATTTTATTTTTCATAGACTAAATAAATATTTGCTGAATAAAAATAACTAACATAGAATTTGAATTCAAACAAATTTTTTATTCAAACAAATATTTATTACAATTTGAATAGTACAAATTCAAGCTCTCACTATACACTATACAACTTTGATACAAATTTATTTACATCACAATTTCATATTTACATTTAACCTCACTACACATCACTCATTCACTCAATTCGTATTTTATCTTCTACTTCATTCCAGATAGAATCCAGCATCTGAGAAATCTGCAAAAATAAATTTTGACGCAGTAAAATTGAAAAGGAAATATTTTTGCAGTATAAAATAAAATGTGAATTTTGAAAATAATATTTGCCTCAGTTATTTGGGTTGTTTGTCATCATTTAAATTTGAAATCATCATACACGAACAGCTCGTGACATACACAATGTATCACTGTATATGCCACAAGGCCGTGCACATCGAAATATACACTTGATTGATTTACAGGGACAGGTGAGCACAGGTCAAACCCAAATGAAAAGCCGGGTTCAACTCAAATGCAACACAACTAAAGTTACAACACGCGCACAAGGTCAAACCCGAGCTATTAGCTGGATTCAACACAGGTGCAAATGGCCAAAACTCAAGAATCAAGTGTCGACTAGTTCAATATAAAGAAGACCAGAAAAGAAAATGAAATGGCACATGTATATACAGCGCATAGCTGCATCAAGAATCCAAAACCAACATAGGCAATACCACTGACTAAAAGAACAGATCAAAAGACCACATGGTCAGTGTACAACAACACAAACACATGAGCTATCTGCATGCACAAGAGCAAGATCCCAAATGCAACAACAGCTGACTCAATATAACCAGATGAACAAGACACAGCATGAAGCAGCTCATTTATACAAGCTAACCAGGTTCAATGATGCAATGCACAACAACTAGAAGTACAAACTCAAATTAGTGAGTGCACCAAAGATATGACATCACAGCAACCAGGTAGCAAGTACATCATGAAACCAAAGTGCACATGAATGCACAGTGCAAACTACTGCACCAAGTAAATGACAACATAATGAAACATACATGAATAGGGCTCGGTGGTGAAGCAATAACAATGAACCAGAGCCAAGAATACATGAACAAGACTCAAGACTGCAACAATATGGAAATACTGTTACATCAATGAAATTATAAACATCAACTACAAGCCCACGTGACAACAGACCACTGAACATGTTATAATTGAAGACATACTACAGTGCAGACAAATATACATAGTCAAGTATAGCCTCAACAATGAAGATAGCGTAGTAAAGTAAAACCATACCACAAAGCCAAGCATGATACAGGTATGAACAGAGAATACTTGCAACAGTGTTGATGCAATGCAAACAACATGAATGTCACAAGCATGAACACAGGAATACATGTATGCAGCAGAGTCAAGTCAAAGCTGTGGGTTATCTACAAAATAATACAACATGATTATCAAAGTGTATACATAGTGAAGCAACCAGAGTATCACAAATACATAAACAATAGTAACACATGATGCAAGAACCAAAATGGTACTGGACTCAAAACTATCCAAACTAAATATAATGTCACTGAAACAAAGAATGGCCAGAACCAAGGCAAAAATGTGTACAGACTTCAAGCTATGCACGGCTCAGGGAAGCAACCAATACACAGGGGATATATGAAGTACACAAGTACAACAATAACAGCAGTATACAAGTACAGGCCGCAACAAAATGCACAAAGCTGCTACAGGTGAAAGTACGAACTAACCAGACAAGCATCAACCACTGCAACAAAATTCCACTAAGAATATAGCAAGTTTGAAGATAATGATATACAGGCAATAGAAAATCGATTTTATCAAGGCCAAGGTCAATGCAAAGCAAAACCAAAGTCATAGTGAAATCGCCACAGTCATGTTAATGAACAAGTCAACCAGAACAAACACGAAATCAAAACATGGCCGAAGTCAAAGGAAATGAACACCGTGATGACCACGATATCAATTCAAAACCGTGTCAGCCAACTAACATGAATTTGTACACATTTGATAGTCAGAGAAATTATCAGCATCAAAGTGAAATTGAACGGCCGATCAAACATAATTGACAAATTCAAATATATTGCACGAACGAAAATCAAGGGTTGTAAACCCTATATAAACAAATCATCATCGGCAATTTCAGAGCATCGAGTTCAAGCAAGACAAAACCAGCAAAGCAAAAGGAATAAAGTACTTACCGAAATCATAGACGAACTGATCCAAATTGAAGAGCCGTGAGCAAATCAGAGAAACAAGCGATCGACAAGGCAAACTACGTAATAAGTATCTATTTCGATCAAGCAATCAAAAGCGACGACTTCAATTGAAAAAGCCCTAATTTTCACATCGGAACGAACGGAGAATAAACGAAGCCCTAATTTAGTTACAAAGAGGAACGACCGCCATATTCACAAAAACGAACGAAGCATATAAAAGAGGATCGAGCCAAATTATCAAAAGGGGGCCGGCTTTATTTTATTAATGGTTTTTTAATTAGGGTTTTTGTCTTTTATTTTTAAATTGCTTTTTAAATTTGTTTTAGAATTTTAAACCGTTGTATTTACTAGTCGTGTATTTACTAGTTGTATGGATTGAATGCTTTCAGAACATCGTCAGGTGGACGATGAGTATTTTAAGAGATGTGTTCTCTAAAGGTAATCGTAACGTCAAGCCTCATCAACCGAATATGGCGAAAACAGGGGTGGTGCAGCAAGGCTAGGTGGGTCATGCCCATTTCAGGACAAGATTTTCTCCTGTCTAGAAGTCCCTTTTTATTCGGCTGTGTGGGGCGGTTGATTCGCGACAACTGCCGGGATTGTCTTGTTCGGGACTGCCCAGTAAGGGATGGTTCCGGCCTTGTGTTGCAGGGAAGTTAGGGTGGCTCCTTGGTACGTTGATCTAGGCCACATACTGTGACGGACGGTACCCCAGTAGCCTTGCCATTGTACGGAATCCAAAATCCAATAAGTGCCAACGGTTTTGATTGTATTACCCACTTTTGTGGCTAGTAGCTGGAATTTAATAGATGTAACAATTTTGGCTATTTCTTATTTACTTGAAAACCCTAGACACTATTATAATATCATCGGATTTCCTATCAAATGTTTTGGTTAGTGTAAGGTAAAAACTTTTCCATGTTTATGTGTGGGAAGTCTTATGTGATACCTTTCTTTTTAAAGGTTTTTCAAAAGTTAAGCAACTTTAACCTGTTACTCACACCAGACGCATGTCTGACCCGGAGTTTATTTCTGTTTTTCTTAAACTCTTGGGTACTCAAATTTTTACGAGTAGCCAAGGGATTCAGGTTAGCTTTGACGAATTATGGAGGAGAAAATGGAGCAGGAGGCTTCTGCGTTATAGTTATCTAGTAATCCTCTGTGTTGGCATCTCTGGTTCGTTTGTTGAGTTGTTTTGTACTGTGTTGTAATAACTAGACAGGTGTTTATAACTGTCTAGTATGAGATGTATAATCTGTGTAACTCTAATAGTTGTTGTATATCTATGTAACAATTTTGTTGTTAATATAATTTATTCGTTTCGCTGTTGAGATTCTGTTGTTGTTTCTTCTTTCTTCGATTTCTTTCTCTTTTTATCCCTTTCTTTCTTAATTCATGATACGTCTTTCTGGTTAGTGGAAGACGGGTCGTGAAAAAAATCCTTTTAAAAACAAAGGTATCTCGTAAGATCACGTCACAAATAAACACGACGGGTTTTTACCTTACGATAACCAAAACGATTTTTATCAAAATCGTTTGATATTACAATAGTGTCTATAGAAAGTAAATATAAAATAGCTAAAATGCTTGCATCACATATTCCAGCATAGTTGGACACAATCGAAACCGTATGACGCTTATTGGAGAATGGATTCCATCGAATGACTGGGCCTCTGGGGTATCGACCACCACAGTATACCTTCAGAACAATGTACCGAGGACCACGACGGGATCCTTTGATACACAAGACGAGCCTACCCCTAACCTGGATAGACAGAATATGTTATCACCCTGTGCGTTCCTACCCTTACCATCGAGCGCTCCTTCCATGCACAACCATATCCATAATATAAAGGTTTCCGAGGACATCTAGAAAGGTGATAATATACCCTACTTGGGTGTGACCCACTTAGCCTTGCTGCATCTCCCCTATTTTAGTCCTTCACCGGTTGATGAGGCTCAAGGAAAGCGTTACCTTGCAAGAACAAAATTTTACTTTTAATACTCATCGTCCTCCAATGGCGATGTTCTGATAGCATTCGTCCATACAAGTTTCCCTGCGTTTGGATAAACCGCAGCTTCATCATCTTCACGGTATTCGTTCGTAACGTTCAAACCAGATCGAAGTGGGTTTTCGAAAAACTAGATCTGATCCCAGTCTCTTTGAATCGATTAACGAAAATGGCTAAAATTGATATTCGGTTATTTAGCTATCAATACGCATCCTTAGACAATCATTAGGCTTATTATATATACCCAAAATTTATTTCAAAATATCTTTATAAGACATTACTTTCCATACTTCAACATTTTGGAAAAGAGTTTCCAAATCCTTTTATTTTCAACGGAACATTTCCAACCCATCCCAATACTTAGAATATTTTCCCCGTCTTCATTTTATACTCAATACTCGAAAAGTTTTCCTTTATTTCCTATTTCTTTTCTCAAAATCATTTACAATTTTATTTGTAACTCCTTGACTAGTTTATAACGAATTCAATGAATTCCAGGATTCTTTAACTAATCCTTTATATTTCCAAAGCCAGTATACTTACTTATAATTCCAATTCCCCTTTCTTTTCTTAATGAGTTCTATTTCATTCTTCGAAAACTACATTTATTTTCTAACTCCATTAAATCCCATCCATTAAATAACCGTTTCCAACTCTCGAGAAGATTTATAAATAAATTTAAACCATTTTAAACTCTCTATATATATACACATATGTGAACAGAAATAACTATTTAAAAGAAAAATAATAATATACTTTTTTAACATGTTCAAATAATTATTTAAAACATTGAATCACTTTTTATAACATCACTTACAAACCCGAATTAAAATTATAGGATTTTATTAAAATAAATATTAAGTATTCGAAAATTCAATTCTGAAGTATTCAATACCAACTAACTTTAAAATTACATAGTTTAATAAATAAAAACTTATTTTTTTGAAATAAAAAATTAACTTAAAAAATTAAATCTAAATAACCAAATTCCAATTTATAACCCCTCTCGATTTCTATGACATCACCTACTTTTCGATTTCCTTAACCATCGTCACTTTAAAAATAGTATCTACTATTTTTCTCTCACCCTATTTCCATATTCTTATATAAATTCTTCCTGTAAATTTTTATTTCCAACTATCGCCAGATATCAATTTTTTTCCTTTATTCACAACATCGTTTATAAATTTTTATAGCTCCTTCGGGTTTCACTAAAATAATCTCATTTATAAAATTTCAATTTATAAATTCAATTTCTTATAAATTTCATTTTATAAATCCGATTCCTTATATATTCCATTTTATAATTTCAATTCCTTATAAAATCCATTTTATTTTTTCAATTCCTTATAAATTCCATTTTATTTTTGCCCATCTATTTTTATATCGAATTCAACTTCTTTCTATATTTTCTCGAATATCATTTTAAAATCTCATCTTTAAAAATTCCTTTATATGGTTTATTTTAGATTCTTTGTTCAAAATATTTTTTTGCAGTATTAATCCGATCAAAATTCACCATTTCTCATCCAAACCAATCACTTCTAAATAATCCAAATTTCGTTATATACAATTTTTTATATTAAAAATATCTTTTTAATTCCTTAAAATTTTAAAACAATATTTATGGTATTTAATATACCAAAAATTAATTTCCATGCCATTATTACATTTAAAAATTTACAACACACAAAAATCCAGCATTTTATATATATGAAAAATAAAAACATAGTCGAGGAATTCAGTTAGATCCCTCCAACCTGTTTTCCTATATCCATAGATGTTAGACAACAAATAAAAATACCAATCCCACTTCGAGGGGGATATCATAGTATACACGGTCATCCGCTATTATGCAGGGTGCGTACAGTCTCATCCGCTATAATGTGCGGGAATATCACTCCCATACTAATATATATACCACTATATATATAAATAGTCATCCATGGATAATTTTAAATTTATCAAACAATCGAGCATCCAATGATTTAAAATTTTAAAATGGTAATCCAATAGAATGGGAGATTCGTCCTTGATTTTAATTACAATCTATTCCAATTTTTCAATTAAATTGAACATCGTTCAATTAAATTAATATTCCACTTGCCTCCTAAAAATCCCCAAACACATTCCAGATTGTAATATATGATTTTTGGTACCTCGTATGAATATGTTATGACATTTATAATATTTTTAATTAAATAAATTAATCAATCCTCTCTAATACACAATTAATTAAATACATACCGATTACATTTAAGCCTTTCAAGTCGGCACTGGGCCTTATTGAATTGAAGCCAAACCTCATCGATCTCAATATCTAATCGTGTAGAGTTGTTTGAAGTCAAATCAATGAAACTCAAGGCCTTGTCACTGTACTGAAAGCTTCCGCAAATCCCGATGATTCCAACGAGCTTAATAAAACTAGATGACTTCTCCAGCCCTAGTGAACTCGACATCATCTCGAGCTTAGGTGAACTCGACGTCACCTTAAACATCAGCAACCTCAACATCTTCTTAACTCTAACGTCGCTGCCCCCAACCTTCACGACTTCACACTCGATTACTGCACTTGATTCCATGCGCATGCACCTCACGTCACCTCCAGTTCACCGCTAGCAATTTTCGCCCCCTCTGCAAACACACGCACTTGAGCTCGAATAGGAAATCATGACTTGATCAAGCTATCCTCCTAGGTCGCCTCGCCCACCTCTCCCTAAATCGTGATTGATCTAATCGCCTTCTATTTTCGCTTGGGTTTTTTTATGTGAAAGTCGATTTCATTCGACTGGAAGAGGGATGAAGGGGAAGGCTCACGATTTTAAATTGAAGATATCGCAGTCCCTCTTCATTTGATTTCCATTTTTTCCTCTCTTTTTTTCTACTCGTTATTTTTTCTTCTTCTTGGATTTGATCTGAAAAGAGAGAAAGAAGATGTGATTTAAAAGATGAAAGGAGTGTTGCATGCTTGAATAGAGAGAAGTGACATATTTGAGAAGGAATAGAAGTTCACTGGCCAATATATAAATAAATTTTTTCAAAATATCTCAATTTATGCAACTCAAATTCTCAAACCCCTATTGAGGGGTGCGACTAGGCATTTATAATGTTATATCCTACTCCAAACGCAATGGAAAAGGTTTCGAGTTCTAATTCGATCGTATGGAGAAGATAGCTTTTTGGATCCAATTATTATATTAAATTTTCGATATAAATTTCAACGGGTTTCTATACCATACGGCCAAACAATAGCTCTAAATGCTACGAAATTTAGAATCCGATAATAACACACTATTACGGATATAATGGAACTGGTTTCGTCGAATTATGAGACTATGCCTCGGATGGCTATTTCTAATTGTCAATTTGAGCCACTATTTTTAAAATTGAACACATCACTTTTAAATTCAATTTTAAAACTTATATTATCTTCATTATTATTGATATAAATTTTACAGGCCTTTAAATTATTTTTATCGAGCTTAAAACTCAAGATTAAATAATTTAACCAATATTCAATTACAAAATTCAATAATTAAATTATCCAATAAATTGCTATATTTAAATTCTGAATTTATTTTATAAATAAAAACCAAATTTACATATTCAAAATCAATCTATAATTCAAATTCAATATTTAAACCATTTAAAAATTAAAAATCGAACAACGAAAAATCTGGATCGTTACATTCCTCGCCCCATAAAAGAATTTCTTCTCCTAAATTGCTAAGGCAGGAAATTTGCAACAAACCCATTACTCATCTAAAACCCACTTAGTTAACTTGACATTCCACTTTTCTATTCTCTTTGTTTTCAATGAAACAATTAGTTTTCCATACCAAACGAAAATCCTTTATTTCGATTACAATTCCGAAATCAAATTTTCGTTAACAAATTTTTTTCCCAAAAAGTTTCAAAATTTTTATGACACCTTAAATTTTCAAATTTTTTTGGTAGAGTCTTCCTTCTACGGAGAGCCTTTTGCAATACGACAAAAAAGATAAATATATACATCGACCCACAAGGTCCAAAAACAAAAAAATATATCAATATTTATATATTTTGCGATATTTAATTTGAAAACATGCCTTATTTTAGCATTTTTAAGCATTATTAAGTAAGCAAGTTACTTCTTCTGCAAATACGCAACTAGAATCTAGTCCAACAGCCTCCGGTTACCTATATGTACTCAATTTTAATATGTAAGTTCCAAAACATGCAAATTCAATAGCATTTCATTCAATTCAAATGATTTGCAACTCAATTTTCTTACATTACTTTATTTTTATATCAAAAAACTCATATCCATTCTAAATTTGATTTAAAAATCAATTTTATTCGCTTCTATTAATCCATAGGATTTTATTTACTTCCGTTTTCACCAATTCCAATTTTTCTATGTAAATTCGGCGCTATTCATTTAAATGAATAACTATTTAAGCTTATAATTACTTTTAATTGATTTTAAATCAATTTTATTTTTATTCCATTTCAAATTCAATCCATTCATTTGCATTTCATTCATATCTACTCTCTTCGTACTCAAATCCATTTTATTTAAATTTATTTCTATTCAATCGAATTCCAATTCAATTACTAATTATTTACCAGTTCATTCATTTAATCCATTCAATTTTAATTCCATATTCAAATCCATTTGTTTAATATCCCAAGCTATATCAATTTAATTACGCTCCAATTACATTTATTTATAACTTGAGTTATCACCATTTCAAACTATTTCTATATTACTCGACACATTTCCAATTTTTATTTAATTTTCTTACCATCTAAGTTGAATTTTATTTATAACTCAAGTTTCATTTCCAAAATCCATTCTTAACTCACAATCCAAATTTATTAAACTCGTTTATATCCATTTTATATCCAATTAACTAATTAATTATCTAATTAGTTCATTTCCACCTTATAATTCAATATCTGATTTTTATTTCAAAAACCATTTCAACCAATTTACCTGAGTTCAAATTTACTTTATAATTCAAGTTTGGGATATTATTTCATTTCCAAAATAAGAATCTCTTTTTATTTTTTATTTCCATCAACTCCATACTTGAGTATATTATTATTTTATTTTTAATTCGATACTATACATTTATTTATAGCTTAATATATTTTTATTCAATTTATTTCAATTTTTATAAGCTATTTTAATTTATTTATTTACAATTCCAATTTTAACTAAATTTTGAATCAAAATTTATACCATATGGTTTTATAATATTTCACAATTCATGATTCATATTTACATTAATTCAATCCAAACATAACTCAGTTTTGTTTAACTTGGCTTAAGCTAAATTTACATTCGTTCTATTTAATTTAACTCACTTAAATTAACATCCCATTTATTGTAATCACTTCATTTAGTTGTTACATTGCTTACTTTTGAATCTAAATTTTTCTTTACCAGATCAATCTATTTAACTTTCACGAGCAAAATTCAATTTATTTTATTTATTTCAGTTCGCTTTGCTTAGATTTAATTTTATCCGTTTTAACTTTACTCAAATTAAAATTTAACTCCAAAATCCAATTTCCATACTTTCATTATTTAGAATCATTTCCAGTTTATAAGTTTATAACTTATTTTCCGATGACCACTAAATTATTTAAATAATGATTTCAGAATTCAAATACTCGACATGTTTTTCTCAAATCATTTTAAAATCTCCAATGTCCCGAAATCACACTTTTTACATTTTAAACCAAACCAGGTTTTTATCCAAAACAAACTCCCTATAGAATTTCCCAAAAAAGGGTTTGCCCAACAAATCTGAAAAAATCAATTATGGTAGCAATCCATCATTTAAAAACTCAAAAATGAATACTGGTGATGCTGCGTAGTCAACACCAGAATTATTTTCCAACAACTAAAGTGAGCTTAGTGCCATATCTCTTCAAAAATCCATTTTAAACAATTTCCTTTCGAAAATATTCAAAAATAATACTCTTATTATTATTTTCCACGTCACTTGGAAGAATATATTTTTTCAAATTTTCCGGGATTTAAATTTCCAGATTTTGTTTTGATACTTCTACAATTTTTTTTCATTTGACATATAAACTATTTTCAATTTTATAATAATACTCGATTATAATATTATCATCCAAACACTCCAAATATATATAAAAAATTTAGTTATTTATTTCTTTTATATCAAAATATTTTTTTTGGTTAAATTATTTCATTTAACCACTTTTGAAAACAATAGTGTGTCGGTTTGCCTAGTTTAAGAGTTTAGAAATCCCTATCGATACAGTTGTCCAGGCTGTACCGACCAGAATTTATAAACACTCAATCGATAAGTCAACACAAAATAAGATAATATATATTCACTAACAAATACACGCTCATATCTATCAATACATTCAAACTCATTCTAAGGTATTACCAGCCATATCTCTAATGAGTAATCCCCACGAGAGCCAAGAATCTCACTTAACCTTCAGCTTTGATACTGTAGCGACCCAGAATTTCAGTCATTTGAAATTCATATATTTAATTGATTTTAAATATTCACAAGTTAATTTTATAAGTTGAATAACTTATATTTCAAATATAAGGATTTATATGGATAATTAAATTGATAATTTAATATTTGAAAATTGGGTTTAATGTGAATAAAAATGATTTATAAAGTTGAATTAAATTCTATTTGAATTAGAATGATGTTCAGAATTTTTTAAATTGAATTAAAAGTTAAACTACATAAATTGAATATTTTAATATTTAATTGACGAGTAAAAAATGGCCATTTTTCATACAATCTTGAATTTTGATGAAACTGGTTTCATTGAATCCGTAATGTTATATTATTGTAATATTTCAAATTTCGTGTCAATCGGATTTACGGTTTGTCTGGAGCAAGCTAAAACGCACAGAAATCGTTTAAGTGAATTTTAAATTTAAATAGTCGATTCGAAACCTATCTTTCAAATACGATCGAATTGGCTCTTGATATATATTCCATTATGTTCGAAATAGGGGTAAAACATTATAAACGCCAGGCGACATGTTTTGTTTCGAGTTCGTAAATTTTCCGGATGAATAGTGCAAGAATATTTTCTATAAAAGGCCAACTTTTATTCTGTTTTGCAAAACCCTAACTTCCCTAGGGCAGGTCGCCATCTTCATTTTCAGTGGCTGAAATACATCCTCGTTCATCCTCGTTTTTCTCTCGATCCATTCACTTTCAAGCTTCGGTTCCTAATGAAAATTGTAGAGGGAAAGGAGATCTAGGATATCAATGGCTATGATCGTAAATTTCGTCATGGATTCTCCGAAAATCTCGCACAAAGGCGCCACGTTCGAACATGAATTACAAGGCATGGGGGGCACCAAGCATGGCCTGCCTCTGGCCGATGGTGGCACTCGTGTTGGGCTTTGAAACCCAAGTCACCGATCGTCTTCAAGCCGCTCGTGATGGCCACGACAATTGATGGAAGCGAACGAGATATGGGTTACTCGCATACGTGATTTTCACGATGAGGAAGAAGTAGCATTCGGCCACGATCTGTTTTGAGAAAATCTACGGCCTAGATCGAGCTAGGTTTAAAAATAAATGAAAATTTATAAATTAATTATCTTTAATTTGTATAAAATTCTATATACTGTAACTTCTGCATACGAGGTCAAAAATTGACGTACCGAATTACGTTGGGTGCGTATTGACGAGCACTACATTATGGAGCTAGATTGGGATTTATTTGAGCTAGTAAAATTTTTTGTTGTAATTAAATGCTTGTTTAATTTTAATCGGAATAAATCGCTATCGTGACAACTACAATCAATGTGAGTACAACTCACTCTTTCTGCCTCACTGATATTTTTTTATAAGTGAAAAATAAATATTATTTATGATGATTGATGATTGTTTGGATGATATATGATATATTGATTGATATTTGGATATATTCCTGCCTATTGGAGCAGATGACCCTATACGTTCCCGTGTATGAGCAGATGACCCGTTGTACGTGCGTCTGCCTTGAAGCGGATATTGTATGCATATTCTAATATATATTTGTTGCAGGTGACAGGTTAGAGGGATCCAGCTGGATTCCTCACCACTGTCGATTTATTTACAGATATTGATATATAGGCTGTTATCATGTGATATATGATGTTTGGATGCCGTGATCGACGTATTTAGTGCTGTTGCAGCATTGGGCCTATTTTTGGAATTTAAAAATGTTAAAGTGATGATTTCCAAATTGAAAAGGATTTTCAAAGTGATTTTGAAAATATACGTTTTATTTAATTTTGAATTGTTAGTAAATGGATTTATTTTAAATAAATATATAATTTTTATGTTGTAAAAATTATGATTTTTGGAAAATACACTTAAGCATGATTTTTGGAGTTATACAAGTTTTAATAACGATATGTAAATTATTAAAAGAATAAGTTTATACAAATTAGGATTTTTGAATTATTATAAATGGTTTATATATAAGATTTATAAATTTGAATTTTTATAAATTGGAATGATGAAATTGTAAAGGAGATTTGTAAATGTTAAAATGAAGTTATAAATGTGTTTATTAGTAAATAAGATTTACATATTTATAATTGACGAAGTTAAAAAAGAACGAATTTGTAAAATAAGAGAATTATAAGTAATTGACTTATAATATGATTTTTGGCATGTAAATGAGTTAAATATGGAATTTGTTAACAAAAGGATTTTATAAATGGAAGTTTTATAAAAATAAAAATGTGAATTTACAAACATTGTTTACAAATGCGAAATCAATTTGATTTGATAAGTAAATATGAAAGCTTATTAAAGGAGATATATCCACGATTTTGGATAGTGGATAATCCTTTAATTAAATATGTAGAAGCATTGAATTTGTTTAAAGATTTAAATCCATGATTTTGGACAGTGGATTATCCTTAATATAAATGTGCAAAAATATTAAATTTGGTAAACGATTTGTATTCACGATTTTGGACACTGAATAATCTTTTGAAATAAAATGAATGTTTTTGGAAGTGATATTGTAAGTAGAGTGAAATGGTTTAAAGATGTTTTAAAATGTGTTAAGTATCAAAACCAAAGATTTCAACATTCATTGTTGAAACAGACGTTTTCGAGAAATAAGGAAATGATGGACTATAACACCGTTGTTATAGTAATTGATTTTCGAAAGGAAATGTTTTGTATAGTATATGGGATTTATATATCATTCTTATTTTCAAATCCCTATACTAGTGATTTTGGTTTGTCGTAACGATGTTTTACGCAACATTCGTTTTCATCCAAATAAATGTGTTTAAGAGAATATTTTCCTTAAAAGAATAAATATATACTTAATCTTGATTTAAGTATATGTAATATTTTCTAAGTGTTGAAAATAAATTGATTTGTGAATTATTATTAAGTAAGTATATGGAAATGTTTTCCAATGTTGAAATGGTTTTGAGAATATATTTTTTTAAAAATAATTTAAGTGAATATTTGGCAAGTGATTTAATTAATAAAAGATAAAGTATAAGGGCCTAGTGATTGTTATGGTGCTGAATATTTTTTTGTTTGCTTTGATAGTTAAATAACCGACTATCAAACTTAGCCAAATTTTAGTTCCTCGACTTGATGAGGGACCTACTTAGTCGTACACTTAGTACGTAGCCTTCTGTGTAGGCTTGATTATCGTTTGTGTTGAGGATGATGATTTGTATAGTGCAAAGTAATACTCCAATCTAACGAGCTTCCTTCTTGGCCCGAATGATAGCAAGTTGAAAGTTGGAGACGTGATAAGTCTATAAGACTTAGTTTCTATGTGAAGTTGAGAAATGCTTTTGTGTTGTTGGTGCAAAGAGAACAGGATCAGGTTTATCTGAAAACCACTTCGGACCAACGTATATGCGACTATTGTGTAGGTTGCTTATGATGATATTGATGTTTCGAATTTTCATCGTGGGGACTGCTTGTTGATCGTTTGGGGTTAAAATCCCAATATACATATAGTAGTAGTAGTCTTTTTATTATGAAATATCCAATGCAAGGACCATTAACTACTAATCCTAGGGATTTCCTGATAGAATATGATAGGAAAGTACCTTCGGTTTGTCCTGTTCCTGGACAACTTATATGGATATTTGTCTAACGTTGCATTTCTACAGATTACGTATATTGGTTTTTACAAACGTACATCAATGGTGGAGAAGAAGGCAACTTCTCTTAGCTTAACACCCTCCTTGAGACGCATGAGCTTAAGGGTTGTATTTTTGTGGAAGGCAATTAGTAATCAACGGAAATGGCCATGTGGCATTCAAAGTGATGTGATTGTGATTTATGAAAGGTAATCGTTACCTCGGGCCTCTTCAACCGGAAAGGACCAAAACAGGGTTAGATGAGGCAAGGCCAAGTGTCGCTCCCATTAGGGTATGATCATCCTCTTCTAGATATACCTTTATACACTATGACGTCGTGCATCTGATTATTGTGGTTTGTATGCTAGAGGTCCCTCGGTAAAGGTCGGTAATGACCAGAGGATGATATATTCGGTACCATCTAGTTATAGAGGTGGGCCAGTCTTGTGTTGTAGAGGGTGCTTTATGATGGTCCTCGGTACATTCTTCTAGAGATGTACTGCCGAAAGGTAGTCCCTTCACCTGGTCATTTGTATGGAAACCAAAACTCCACTACGTGCCTAACATTTTGATTGCATTACCCAATTGGGCTCTATGCTGGAATTTAATCAACGTAACAATTTTGGCTATGATTAATATTATTTGTATACTAGACATTAATATACTCACATGAGTTTAATATAAGATGTTTTAGTTATCGTATGGTAAAAACATGTCTGTATTTATGTATGGACTTCTCTTACGAGATACTTCTGTTTTGATAAAGGAAAAGTTTGGTAATTTAATAAATTTAGTTGAGTGTGTTTCTCATGATGGTTTACCAGACTGATCCATACGTTCTTCCCTTTCAATGCTTGGGTCAGACCGAGTATATTTACAAGTTCAGTCTTGGTACTTTTGGAGCTTCGGTAGGAGAGCTGGAGATCTCCATTCCATATACAAGCCACATCGGTTTTTGCTTAATTATTTTCACCCTAATAGGGGGTTCTCGCTTCTTGTTAGGCAGCGAACGGATGACTCTTGCCCCTTCATGTCCCTAGTGTGAAAGGGCTGGTTATGGTCGAGAGGCAGGCCGTAAAAGCAAAGCGCGAGGTATCAGTGTAAACTACGGTGGGTATTACCCACTGACGCATATCATCACAGATGCCAAGTGTAACGAACGGGGATTTTCGACCCTCGAAAATCGACATTAATTCATCCACTGTATAAAAATGCCGAGCAGTCGAGTGCCGGAAATACCAGTTCATTAGGGGTGAAGAAGACATAGAATCCCACAATCGCAGTGGAACAAAATATAATATACAACAGCAAATTTTAAATATAAGAATTGTACTATTAATAAGCATAGCACTATCAGAGTATAACAATTTAATACATCAATCTGGATAATTTAATAACTTGTCCTGATATACATAACTCACATAGCGGAAATAACCAAGTACGTGATATTCGTTTGAACTCCTCCAACTCGTCTCCTGAGCTCCATAACATTTTAACCTAAATCTTTAATACTCGGTCCGACCCAATAATTATAATAAAATAACACCCGAGTCAATCTGGAAAACCAGCGTGAGAAAACATACTCAATTTGAATTATTAACTTTTCAAAAATCCTTGGAAAAACAAGGTATCTCGTAAGATTACGCCACAAATAAACACGACAGGTTTTTACCTTACGATAACCAAAATGATTTTTATCAAAATCATACGATATTACAACAGTGTTTATAGAAAGTAAATAGAAAATAGCTGAAATGCTTGAATCTCACATTTTAGCATAGTTGGTTACAATCAAAACCGTACGTCGCTTATTGAACAATGGATTCAATCGAATGACTGGCCACTGGGGTACCGCCCATTACAATACACCTCTAGAACAATGTACCGAGGACAACGCCGGGATTCCCTTCTACACAAGACCAGCCTAACTCCTAACCTGGATAAACCAAATATGTTATCAACTCGGGTGTTCCCACCCTTGCCATCAGCCCTCCTTCCATGCACAACCATATCCATAATATAAAAGTTTCCAAGGACATCTAGAAAAGTGATAACATACCCTAGTTGGGTGCGACCTACTTAGCCTTGCTACATCTTCCCTATTTTAGTCATTCCTGGGTTGATGAGGCTCGAGGCTAAGCGTTACCTTTCAAGAACAAAATTTTACTTAGAATGCTCATCATCCTCCAATGACGATGTTCTGATAGCATTTATCCATACAAGTTACCCTGCATCTAGACAAACCAAATCACCATCTTAATCATCTTCATGGTATTCATTCGTAACGTTCAAACTGGATCGAAGTGGTTTTACGGATAACTAGATCCGATCCAGATCTCTTCAAAACAACTAATGAAATTGGCCAAAATTGATAGTCGGCTATTTAACTATCAATACACATCCATAAACAATCGTCAAGAATTATTATAAATTCCCAAAACTTATTTCAAAATATCTTTATAAGACATTACTTTCCATACTTCAACATTTTGAAAAACAGTTTCCAAATCCTTTTTGTTTTCAACGGAACATTTCCAACTCTTCCCAATACTTAGAATAATTTTCCCCACTTCATTTTATATCCAACGCATGGAAATATTCCTTTATTTTCTATTTCTTTTCTCAAAATCATTTACAATTTTATTTGTAACTCCTTGACTAGTTTATAACGAATTCTTTGAATTCTAGGATTCTTTAATTAATTACCTTTAATATTTCCAAAGCCAATATACTTACTAATAGTTCCAATTCCCCTTTCTTTTCTTAATGAATTTTATATCATTCTTCGAAGCCTATATATAATTAACTACTTCGGAATTTTCTGGCTTTTTCCCAAATATCGCTTTTGAGAATTCCCTTATAAATCCCACCCATTAAATAACACTTTCCAACTCTTGAGAAGATTTATAAGTAAATTTAAACCATTTTAAAATCAATATATACACATATGTAAATAAAAATAAGTATTTCAAAGAATAATAATATAATTTTTAGACATTTCAAATAATTATTTAAAACATTGAATCACTTTTTATAACATCACTTTCAAAGTAGATTTAAAAATTTAGGATTTTATTAAAATAAATATTAAGTATTTGAAAATTCATTTCTGAAGTATTCAATACTAAATAACTTTAAAATTACATAGTTTAATAAATAAAACGTTCTTTTTGAAATAAAAACTTAACTTAAAAATAACAAATTTCAAATCTAAATAACCAAATTCCAATTTATAACCCCTCTCGATTTCTATCACATCACCTCCTTTTCGGTCTCCTTAACCATTGCTACTTTAAAAATAGCATCTACTATTTTTCTCTCACCTTATTTCCATATTCTAATATAAATTCTTCCTATAAATTTATATTTCCAATTTTCGCCAGATATCAATTTTTTCCTTTATTTACAACATCGTTTATACATTTTTATAACTCCATCGAGTTTCACTAAAATAATCTCATTTATAAAATTCCAATTTATAAATTAAATTCCTTATAAAATCCATTTTAAATTTCAATTCCTCATAAAACCCATTTTACTTTTATTAATTCCTTATAAAATCCATTTTATTTTTGCCCATCTATTTTTATATCGATTTCAACTTCTTTTTATATTTTCCCGAATATCATTTTAAAATCTCATCTTTAAAAATTCCTTTATATGGTTTGTTTTAAATTCTTTATTTAAAATATTTTTTCGTAGTATTTAACACGATCAAAATTTCACCATTTCTCATCCAAACCAATCTCTTCTAACTAATCAAAATTTCGTTATACAAATTTTTATATTAAAAATCTTTTTTAATTCCTTAAAATTATAAAATAATATTTATGGTAATCAATATACCAAAAATTAATTTCCATGCCATTATAACATTTAAAAATTTACAACGCACAAAAATCCAGCATTTTATATATGTGAAAAATAATAACATCTTGAGGAATCCAGTTGTACCCTCCTACCTATTTTCCTGCATCCACAGATATTAGACAACAAATAAAAATACCAATCCTACTTCGAGGGGGATATCGCGGTATAAAGAGTCATCCGGTATTATGCGGGGCGCATAGGGTCTCATCCACTATAATGTACGAGAATATCACTCCCATACTAATATATATAATTATATATATAAATAGTCATCCATATATAATTATAAATTTATCAATCAATCGAGCATCCAATGTTTAAATTTAATCATTTAAAATTTTAAAATGGTAATCCAATTGAGTGAGATCTTCTCACCTTGATTTTAATTACAATCCGTTCTAATTTTTAAATTAAATTGAACATCGTTCAATTTAAATTAATATTCCACTTGCCTCCCAAAAATCCCAAAACACTTTCTAGATTGTAATATGCGATTTTTGGTACCTTGTATGATTATGTTACGATGTTTATAATATTTTTAATTAAATAAACTAATCAATCCTCTCTAATACACAATTAATTAAATACATATCAATTACAGTTAAGCCTTTTAAGTCAGCACTAGACCTTACCGAATTGAAGCCAAAGCTCATCGATTTCGATACCGAATCTTGTAGAGTTGTTTGAAGTCAAATCAAAGAAACTCGAGGCCTTGTCGTTGTACTAAAACCTTTAGCAAATCTCGATGATTCCAGTAAGCTTAGATAAACTCGACGACTTCTCCAGCCCTATTGAACTCGATATCATCCCGAGTATAAGTGAACTCGACGTCATCTTGAACTTCGACAACCCCGACGACTTCGCAGCTCCAACGTCACTGCCCCCAACCTTTACGACTTCGCACTCAATCACTGCACTCGATTCTAGGTGAACGCACCTCACATCACCTCCAGTTCATCGCTAGCAGATTTCACCCCCTCTCCATACAACGCACTTGAGCTCGAATAGGAAATCGCGACTCGATCGCACAACTATCCTCCTATATCGCCTTGTCTAACTCTCCCCAAACGTAATTGATTCGATTGCCTTCTCCTTTCTCTCGGGTTTTTCTTTAGTGTGAAAGTCGATTTCGTTCAAATGGAAGAGGGATGAAGGGGAAGACTCACGATTTTAAATTGAAGATATTGCGGTCCCTCTTCATATGGTTTCCATTTTTTTCTCTTTTCTTTTTCTACTCGGCGCTTTTCCTCTTCTTGGATTTGATCTAAAAAGATGGGAAAGAAGACGTGATTTTAAAAGATAAAAGGAATGTTGCATGTTTGAATGGAGAAAAGTGGTGTATTTGAGAAGGAACAAGTGTTAAGTGGTAAATATATAAATTTTTTTTTTCAAAATATCTCAATTTACGCAACTCAAAATCTCGAATCCCTATTGAAGCATTCCGCTAGGCGTTTACAATGTTATACCCCTGTGTCGAATGCAATGGAAAAGGTATCGAGTCCTAATTCGATAGTATGGAGAAGATAGCTTTTTGGACCCAATTATTATATTAAATTTTCGATATAAATTTCAGCGCGTTTCTACACCATACGGCCAAACCATAACTCTATATGCTACAAAATTTGAAATCCCACAAGAACACACTATTACGGATCCAAAGGAAAGGGTTTCGTCGAGTTTCGATACTATGCCTCGGATGGCTATTTATAAATGTCAATTTGAACCACTATTTTTAAAATTGAACATATCACTTTTAAATTCAATTTTAAAACTTATATTATCTTCATTATTATTAATATAAATTTTACAGTCCTTTAAATTATTTTATCGAACTTAAAACTTAAGATACAATAATTTAACCAATATTCAGTTATTAAATTCAATAATTAAATTATCCAATAAATTACTATATTTAAATTCTGAATTTCTTTTATAAATAAAAACCAAATTTTCATATTTAAAATCAATCTATAATTCAAATTCAATATTTAAACCATTTAAATATTCAAAATCGAACAACGAAAAATCCGGGTCATTACATAATCATTATTAAATTGATTCTCTTTCATGACTCTCTGGTTTCTCTCATCTCTCAAGAATAAAGTGCTGTTCAAGAGTTATATGATCAATTGTAATCAAGATCGAAGATCTGGTTCTGTAAACCCTATCAAATCATATTCTTATACTCTATGGTGTGCTTGGTATCCCTAAAATCCAATTAGGTGTGATTGTAGCATGTGTAAATCAATTGGTTGTGCTTAGTAGCCCGTAAATCTTACGGTTGTGACCTAGAAATCAAGTGACTCTACCCAGAGATCGAGATTCTAGATTGTGTCTCGTAGCCTTGGGATCGAGATTTTATTTGCATTTACTAGTTGAAAAGACATCTGTAAAACAAATTTGCAGGACTAGATATAGGATAACTCCAAATTGGTATAAAATTATGTTTTTTTTTCTTTTTACTTTTGCAGCATCTACTTTAATCTGTACTTTGATTCTGTGATTGTTAGTTCCATCATTCTAAGTAAAATTTTAT
Source organism: Allium cepa (assembly GCA_030765085.1). Taxonomy (NCBI): domain Eukaryota; kingdom Viridiplantae; phylum Streptophyta; class Magnoliopsida; order Asparagales; family Amaryllidaceae; genus Allium; species Allium cepa. Next base: position 808,345,273 of record CM060938.1, read on the forward strand.
AGAATTTGAATAATATTTATGTAATCTATTAAACATTATTCACCCCCCTGCTCTAGTGTTAATTTAGCCTTAAGATCCCTGTTTTGCTAACTCAAGTTTGGTATCAAAGCATTGGTTCTCGAAGTATTCATAATCTGATTTTTGAAAACGTTCAATGGAAATTTTTGATAATATTTTCAAAACTATTTTCGAAAAGATAAGTAGCAAAATCATCATAATATAAATTTGCATCTATTCATCATGAAAGGTCACGGGATCTTTTGAAAAGGTACGAATTGCAGGAACAGATGTGTTACATGGATTTTGATGAATGGATACTCGATGATCAAACTCTATAGATCAAAAGTACAAATGGACATGGGATAGTGGATGCTTAAGACACATGACTAGAAATGCGGAGATTTTGAAAGATATAGTTTACAAAGATGCTGGATCGGTAAATTTTGGAGGCAACTCTAAAGGATATGTTATTGGCATGGGCAACGTCGGTAATTCTAAAACTCCTACTATTTTTATAGTTTGGAATTTAAAGCATAATCTGTTAAGTGTTGCTCAATTGTGTTATAAGGATTTCAAAATTAAACTCATAAAAGATAAATGTAGTATTGAAGATAGTGAGTCGAACATTATCTTTGAAGGCATTAGAAAATAAAACATCTATATATTAAGTATGAGAGTCTCAAATAATAACTTTTGTATTTTGTCAATAAAAGATTTGATCATTTGAATTTCAAACAAATATATAAAATTGCAAAAAATTTCTCGTTAGATGTCTTTCCAAAATGAATTTTAAAGTTAATTCTTTATGTGATGCATGTCATTTAGGAAAACTTAGAAAAAAGTTCTTTTAAATCAGAAAAATATGATTTCTACCACTCAACCATTAAAATTCTCGCTCAGATCTTTTCATGCCCTCACATATACAGTCTAATCACAGTAGATACGTATTTGTAATTGTAGATGATTACTCTAGGTTTACCTGGGCGATTTTCTTAAAACTTGAGAGTGATGCTTTTGAAATGTTTAAAATCTTTATTAAACAAAAAATCAAATGACTAGTAAAATTAAAACTATTCGGAGTGATCACGACAGAGAATTTGAAAATGAAAATTTTGAGAATTTTTGTAATAAGAAAGATATAACTCATAATTTTTCATTTTCAAGAACACCACAAAAAAATGGAGTAGTAAAACGTAAAAATTGGACAATTCAATAGTGCGCTAGAACTATGCTAAATGATAGTAATTTACCTAAAAAATTTGGGCTAAAGTAGTTGATGCTGCATGTTATATATTAAATAGAATTTTAATAAGACCACTAATTAAGAAAACACTATATGAATTGTTCTATAATAAGATGACCAAAGTATCATACTTTTGAATTTTTGGTAGTATACGTTTCATTTTAAATACTAAAGATAATTTGGATAAATTTAAATCTAAATTGGATAAACCAATCTTTATTGGGTATTCTAATAGAATTAAAGCTTATAGAGTTTTCAATAATAGAATTAATACTACTGAATAGACATTAATGTCTCATTTGATGAAAATTTTAAGGTTTATAATATAAATATTGATGAAGAAGAAAACATTGATTAGCCAAACAAAATTAATAATAATGAGATTACCGAAATCAAAAATAATTTAGAAAATTCACATCTAAATAAAAGAACAAAATACTTGAAAGATCATCCTGTAGAAAATATACTTGAAAATATTGAATATGTTGTTAAAACTAGAAAGCAACTAAATAAAATGAGTAACGTTGCTTTATTTCAATTATCAAACCTAAAAATCCAAATGAAGCATAAGTTGATGGTTCACTGATTCTTGCTATGCATGGGAATTAAATCAATTTACAAGAAACGATGTATGGGAATGAGTCTCAAGACCCAAGAATAAATCCATAATAGGAAATAAATAGGTATATAGAAATAAAACGAATGAACAAAGAGATGTTGTGAGAAATAAATCTCGATTAATTGCATAAGGTTATTGTCAAGAAAAAAATAGTTTTTGATGAAAGTTTTGCACCCGTAGCAAGATTAGAAGCTATTTGAATTTTACTTGCTTTTGCTAATCATAATAATTTTAAGTTATATCATAGAAGTTCAAAGTGTATTTTCATGGTTTTATTAAAGATGGTGTATATATAAAACAACACCCATTTTTTGAAGATGAAAAACTACCACTGCAACAAAAAGACTGCGATAGCGTTAAAAAACGCTATTAATTCCTACAATAGCGGTTTAATAAATGCTGTATAATGACATGTTACTAAAAATAGTGGATAATTTAGAGCACAAAAAAAGTGCTAAAAGTTTGTTTTCTGCTTCCATTTATAAACTACAGTATTCAATACTAATATCAAAATGCACAATAATAATATTTTTAAACATAAAATCGTTTAGATAATGCAAGAATCATAAAAGATAATAAACATAGAGATGCAACACGTTACATTAAAGATATCAAATATTCATACACATAATATCTTATAGTTTAAACGACATAAACCAAAACATAGTAGCAAATGTTATAAGCATACTCAAAAATCGTAGCAATGTTTCACAAAAAACAAACATGTATTTGGTTATTTGTGTTAAAAAGAAATATCTCATAACTTTTAGATCCTTCTTCTTTTGCATACTTGCAAATGAGATAAATATCTATATTAGGAACGAATATGAATAAAACACTGGCAAAACTTGAGTTTTAGACAACACAGTACTGTGTGTGTGTTTAATAAACATTTGATTAACCTTTGCTCATTACAAATCATAAGCAGGTGAAAATATGTTGAGCAAGAGTGTCACTGATCATGTATTGAGCAAAATAAACATCAAATACTAAACAACATGGCAACCTACAAGGATAGAATATGAGCAACATTTCAAGTTGGATCGAACTACCGTGCATAAGGATGAACAACATTACAAGACTGAAATGTGAGTAATATAGACACAAGACTCAACTGTAGAGTAACAGAATATATATGGAACATCAGCCAAAATGTTATCATAAAAGAATGAAAAATGATGCAAAAAGTGACGAATGGGGATTGATCCATCCACATAAGACTTTTTTGGGTTATTTTTGGGTCATCCCAGTATTGCACTTTCAACATTCCTTTCTCTATTAATTTCGCTAGCATTATTGAATATCAAAGTTGAATATTAAGATAAATGATGATACTTTTATTCAAATAAGTTTAGTGACCAGTTAAGTTATGTCAATTTTGTTTCATAGTGAACGATTATATATGACCATTTGATGTGCATATTTCTAGCTAAAACTGGTCTGGAACACAGTAATAGAATTAGTTGATTCCATCTTTGATGACAAATAAGATGATGTGATAATCAATCATTGAGTAACATGCCTATTAATTTTTTATATCTATCTTTTTTTAGTAAGTTAGATTACAAGTACATTGTGTGCATACGTAGATTGAGTTTAGACTCGAGTGGTAAGACAATGATCTAAGTATAAGTGGACTACGACTAAATCAGACAAATGATCATGCATCGTAGTTAATTTACAAGAACAACGCATTTAGTTTCGAGCGGCTGAGTTAGGCCAACATCCAGCAATACAGGTTTCACCAATATTTAATTATAATTCAAACTCAAAGGTAATTTATTAATATAATTTTAAACATTGACTTAAAACTTTATAGACTTAACATTTTTCTTTTTAATTTCTGTTCTACTTTTCTAGCTTAAAATCTATTCTATAAAACCAAAACCTGTAAAAGTTGAGACCTTGCACGCTTTCATAATTTATGAGCCCTTCCCATTCTCCTATGCTTTGATGAAAACTTCAGATAATATTACATTTTATAAGTTTGAAATGCTCCCTTCTTAGTTATAGCATCAAATGGTAATTTATGGAGCTATACATCTTCTCTAAACTAGAAAACGTTTATACCTGTTGTCTACTATACTTTGGGTCAAACACATCTAGTTTCAGTAAACCATTAGAAGGGATCTCCATTTCTAAAGTTTTAAAGTAATTAAGAAATTGAGAAAGAAGTATTTTATTGCTAATCATTACTTTCTCTGTACAATGATGCGGTATTTATATAAGTATTGGCAGATATACAAATTACAGTACTGCCCTTGATATAAACTGATATTTACAATATTGCCATTACAAAGTAGTTATATATTATCTTCAGCCGAAAGATACTTCATTTCTAATTGCCCCCTTCAAATCGATCTAGGGTTTTCATCCAAGCCCTAATCTCTCGAACTTCTTCATTATGCTTTCTGAAAATAGAAATTCTTGTGTACTTCGATTGCGAGAGGCAATCTACCATTAGAAGAACCCATCTTTTGTCAAATTGAGTTGATCTGAGACATGAGACAGTGAGTATCTCTGGATCTGGAGCGGCTTTTAGATCAGTGATACTCTAGTCATTAATTGATGAAATCACTTGAGTCCGAGTCCTGATTTAACTGCTGTTGTGGTGAGAAGTTCGTCAAATCATTGTTTTGAGTTGTTTCATCTGCTGATTCAGTAGGCTTTCTCTTCTGGCATGATTTTTTGTTGGGTGAAGCAGATCGATTTGTCTGATGGTGAGAAGTGATGATGTTGATCTCACTGTTGAGACTTTTGACTCTTAATTCCTCTCTGAAGCGGCAGAAATTCTGTGATAGAGCCTTTGTCAGAATATCTGCTCTTTGGTAAGAAGCAGGTATATGATTTATCTCTATTTTATTTTGATTCACTTGTTCCCTTACAAAATACAAGTCTATCTCCAAGTGTTTAGTCCTTGCATGTAGTATTGGATTTGCTGATAATGCCATAGCACTTAAATTGTCGCACCATATCACAGTTCTTTTGTTAATTTGAATCTGTAATTCGCTGAGAAGTGATTTAATCCAAATCACTTCTGCTGTGCAGCTAGCAAGAATGCGGTATTCAGATTCTGTGCTTGATCTGGATACTGTAGGCTGCTTCTTTGAACACCATGATATAATATTTTCCCCCAAATAAATACAATATCCTGACGTTGATCTGCGATCATCGGGATCTGATGCCCAATCAGCATCAGCATAGCCAGTAATTGATAGATGCTTGCTTGATTTCAAATTTAATCCATAGTTTAAAGTACCATTGAGATATCTCAGAATTCTCTTTACTGCCTTCCAGTGTTCAGTTAAGGGATTATGCATGTATTGACATACTTTGTTGACACTGAAGGATATTTCTGGTCCAGTGATAGTCACATACTGTAGAGCCCCAACAATACTTCTGTATTCTTTTTCAAAAGTTATTGTATCCCCTTTATTCTTTGATAGATGTAAGTTGGCCACCATGGGTGTTGGCATAGGCTTTGCTTCCTGCATTTTTGCTTTGACAAGTATTTCTTTCATGTATTTCCTCTGACATAGATGTATTTCTGTCTCTGACAATCTGATGACTTCTATGCCCAAAAAATAGTTGAGTATTCCTAAATCCTTCATAGTAAACTGCTTGTCAAGATGATAAATTACATGGTTGATCTCTTCTCTGCTGTCCCCTGTAATGATGAAATCATCAACATAGACTAAAATGTATGTTAGTTTGCTGTTGTGCTCTTTAATAAACAGAGATGTGTCAGACTTGGCTTGTTGATAATCCAATTTCATGAGTGTTGCTTTTAATTTATCAAACCATACTCTTGGAGCTTGCTTTAGTCCATATATTGCTTTATTTAACTTGCATACCATTGTATTGGTTTTTGATTGAATGAAACCTGGTGGTTGCTGTATGTAGACTTCCTCTTGTAAATCACCATTTAAGAAGGCATTGTTTACATCTAATTGCCTAATAGTCCATCCTTTATGCAGAGCTAAAGTTAGAATTACCCTTATTGTAGTTGGTTTTACCACTGGTGAAAATGTTTCCTTAAAGTCAAAACCACACTGTTGACTGTAACCCTTTGCTACAAGTCTTGCTTTATATCTTTGTATGGTTCCATCTGGGTTTTTCTTTAACTTGTAAGTCCATTTGCATCCAATTATTCCTTTATGTTTTGGTGGTGATACAAGATTCCAAGTTCTGTTTTTCATCAGTGCACTGTACTCTTCTTGCATTGCATTTTTCCAATTTTCATTGCTGAGAGCTTGTTCAACTGTCTCTGGCTCTTCATCTGAAATATTTGTAGTGTATAGCTTTGGTTTGAAAATTCCACTCTTGGATCTTGTTATCATTGGATGTCCTCTGACTTCTGGTTGTTGGTATGTAGTTGAAGTCTGCTCTGTAATTTGCTCATGATTATTATCTCTGCTGTTGACCTGATGATTGCTTGAGATTGTTTGTGATTCATCATTTCCTTGTGGTTGTTTAGATTGAACCTGACTTGATTCACCAGTTGATTGTGCACATTTAGTATCTAACTCTGTTTTTTTTCTTAAATGTGAGGTAAAAACTGATGGTTGTCATGGACAGGTATGGGAGGGATTGATACACTTGGATTATATAACTTTTGGGTGGTTTTTACATATTGTGTTGCAAATGGGTACACATGTTCATTGAACACAACATGTCTTGAGATAAACAGCTTCCCACTACTTTTTAAGCATTTATATCCTTTCTGATTCTCACCATAGCCTAGAAAAGTGCATGGTGTAGACCTGAAATTCAATTTATGGGAATTATATGGCCTTAGATGAGGGAAGCACAGGCATCCAAATGTTCTAAGATTTTGATAATCTGGTCTCTCATTAAATAAGACTTCCATAGGTGTTTTGTCCTGTTTTACCTTTTTGGGTAGTCTATTGATTAGATAGACTGCAGTTTCAAAGGCATCAGGCCAAAACTTCATTGGTAGTGAAGCTTGAGCAAGTAATGTGAGACCAGTTTCTACTATGTGTCTGTGCTTCCTCTCAACTAGCCCATTTTGTTCAGAGGTATAGGGACAAGTCATTCTATGTATTATTCCCTTTACTTGAAAATATTTTTTCAATGACTTGTATTCTGTACCACCATCAGTTTGTATTACTTTTACCTGCATACCTGTTTGTCTCTCCACCAGCTTTATGAAGTGAATAACAACATTTTGTGCTTCTGTTTTGGATTTCAGGAAATAGATCCATGTCTACCTGGAGTAAGCATCTACAAACGATATATAATATTTAAAACCATAATCTGAGTTTGCAGGTGCTGGTCCCCAAAGATCTGATGCAATAAGTTGCAAGGGCCTGCTAAACTCAGATTGTGATCTTAGGAAGGCCAATTTATGGCTCTTTCCCATCTGACAATATGTGCAAACATAAGAGGAAGGTATATCAACCTTTATATTATTATCAGACAATATTTTTTTTACAATTTTTATATTTGGATGTCCCAACTTACAGTGCCAAACATCAAATAAACTTTTATCATTTTGGCTTGATTCATTTTCAGCTAGGTAGCAGCAATTTCTTGAACCATTTGAACATTTATCATTTGAGTTTGAAAGGTTGAATTTGTATAGCCCATTGTACGTGTTACCCTGCAATAGTATTTGCTTGGTCTGAATATCTCTAACCAGACAATATTTTGGGTAAAATTCGAAGTACACATTATTATCTTGTGCAAATTTTGACACACTAATAAGATTTTTTCTTATTTTGGGAACTCTTAGTAGGTTATTGAGATTAAGTATTCTTTGTCCCCTAATTTGTGCACTACCAGTGTGGGTGATATTAATTCTATGTCCATTTCCCATACAAATAAATTGAGTACCTTTATATTCTTTGCTGCCAATGTTTAGGTTCTGAAGATTGCTGGTAACATGATGTGTTGCTCCTGAGTCTGGGTACCAACATTCATTACAGCAGTCCTCTGACCTTCCTGACTCTGATATGTTCAGGTTATGCATCCTTTGCTCCTCTGCACTGCTTCTGTTATCATGTTGCATGCTTGCTATGTTTGCATTGATGGCATTATTTCTCTGATTTGTTGGATTTTGTGTTCCATTGTAACTGGTATCAAATCTGAAGTAGCATTTCACTGCAATGTGACCTAATTTTCCACAAATTTGGCATTTGGGTCTATTGTTGTTGTTGCTCCATCTACCCCCTCTTCCTCTTGATCTGTTCATTTGATTTCTTTGATAATTTTGATCATTTCTTGATCCTTGACTGTTTCTTGCATCATTGTTTCTTTCTTGACTTCTATTTCTTGAATTTCCTGCATAATTGATTGACAAATCTGCATCAAAAGTTTTCTTGTGTTCAATTCTGCCTTCATGGGCAAGTAACATAGCATGAACAGATTGTATGGAAGGGATGATGTCTTGAGATGACATTACAGCTACAACTGCTTCATAGTCATTATCCAAGCCATTCATTATGGTTAGGATCTGCTCTATATCTGAAATTTTATGACCGGCAGCCTCCAAGAGATCACAGTAGTTCTTGATTTTACTTAAGTATTCTCTCATACTTATGTGATCTTTCCTGATGATCTGCATGTGTCTTTTATAATACATGATTTTTGCTGCTGATTGAGAATTGAATACTTGTTGAATAGTTGTCTAGATCTCATTTGATGTTTTACACCCAATAACTTGTGGCAAGATTTCTTTGCTGATGGATGACAGAATCCAAGAACTCAGTAGATGATCTTGTCTTTGATGTGCTGCGTAGCCTTCGTTGCCAATCAGTTTTCCATCAATATCAGTTATAAATTTTGATGGAATACTATTAGTTCCATAGATGTATTCCTCTAGACCATAACCTTTTAGTGCTGTTTCGACTTGAAACTTCCATAGTAGATAGTTTCCTTCATCTAGTTGAATTGTTATCAACTGACTTTGTGGACTAATTATGGTTTTTATCAATTCTTGAACAGGTTCCTGCCTCTGCTGTGTCTGATTTGCCCTTCTTGATGGTGAAGAAGTGGATGAATCTTGACCAGAGGTGGTTGGCGAGACATTAGTGGGATTGATGGGATTATCTGCCATGATTTAGCATCTAAAGAATTTGATGCAAATGAGTAGCAGGTTGTGTAAATTTGGTGTGCAGCCGAATTTGAAAGAATTCCCGGCAAGGCACACACAGATTGATAGAAACAGAATTGATACTTTCTTGATCTTGGCAAACTTCTCAGATGATGAAGTTTTTCTGATGAGAAGAAGGAATAGCACCACAGCCAGGGAGTGGCTTCACGTGATGACCTTGTTCTGATGAAGTGTCTTGGCGTGGTGGTGCTGCCGCTAGGCAATCTTGCTCTGATACCAAATTAAGAAATTGAGAAAGAAGTATTTTATTGCTAATCATTACTTTCTCTATACAATGATGCGGTATTTATATAAGTATTGGCAGATATACAAATTACAGTACTGCCCTTGATATAAACTGATATTTACAATATTGCCATTACAAAGTAGTTATATATTATCTTCAGCCGAAAGATACTTCATTTCTAATTAAAGTCTAAACTCCAAACCACAAAAATGTCAAGCACTGCAAATTTCAAACTCCAACCCACAACTCTCCATCTATAATGAACTTGAACTATTCACCCTTAGTCTAAAAAGACATTGTAACAACCCAGGTTTTAATGGTTGCCTGTTAATATTAAATTATAACTATATTAATAGGTAATCACTAAAACCAGGGTTGTTACAGACATGCTAGTACTATTGGGTCTTATTTGATCCAATTCCACTTTTTATCGCCTAATAATACTGGTTTTATTATTTCCTTGCTTCCATAAAACAACAAGACTATTGAGAACCAGACAGTAGACAATCAGTTCTGAAAGGAAAATAATTTTCCAAACATTCTCTTAATACTTAGTCTAAATTTATAAAAATTTCTACTGAACTTTTAAAATTGCGCTATGAGGCTTGAAAGAGAGAGGTTGTCAGGTTAGGGACAGAACAATATGTCAAAAAGTAAAAATTCAAGGGTTTCGGTATTTGTTGATTTTCCGCTTGACAAAATGCCATAACACCCAACTGCATGGGGGTACTACTTCATCACTACACAACTTGCAATCGCAGAACCACCCTATCACTACCCAAACACCTGAAAACCCAAAAATCCTCAGCACCCCGCAATCAAAACTGCTCTACCACTAATAACTGCCACCTGGAAACACTTATCACCCCCTCCCCGAACCACCAACTGCCATTGCGACCTCAGCCCACGCACTTGTGTGTGTATGTTAACTAAAGGGTTATATTTATCCAAGGTAGATATACAAGTTTGGAAACAAAGTAGATTATTCTTACTAAATATTCATGCCATTCCGACGTGCACAGCAGGCCAAGCTATTATAGAACCAAAGGTGTCTTCCATGTACTGTAATTGAGACGTTTGTCTCCATAGCACCACAGTTGGCTCTTTGCCAACCTCTACCTAAAGTTGAACTACATTTGTTCCAAGCGGTTTAATATAAACCAGCGCTTTTGGTCCAATTGACTCTACACGTCCTAAAGCAACTATTTTTCCCTTTTAGATAAATGCATCAGCTTGCATACATTGTCCGTTCTTGATTTGCCGTACATAAATTAACAAAAGGGATATGTTGTAGTTGGTTTATGTTGATAAAATATATTGACGAATGATTGTCAAATCATAATTTAGAAGATATGCTAGTGCATAAAAATTAGTTACCATAAATGTTTGCATTACTGTCCGAGGCGTAGGAGATGCTGGAAAGTTAAAGTTCTAAACAGCTACTTGGGACTCAAGCCATATGCTACCTTCCTACTGACAGCTTCTTCAACACATATCATAGTAGGGACCAGCCTCCATAAAAATGCATCTTTTCTTATCGGATTATCTATCCAAAAAATCATGGCGCATGGTCCTAGAGGAAGATCATTAATAATTTCATTTGAAGTGTAATCGCCCTTAGCCACTAATTCTTTGCTCCCTCCCAAATCATAAGTCTTGCATTTGCATTCTAAGTTGTCATTTTTACTCTGTTAGAGACAAAAATATTTATTCGGTTAAAGTTGTATATTTTAAAATAGTATGTTAATTACTAAAGAAAAATGTTTACCACGTCCCCTTCTTCTTCAAGGTGACACATAGATGTAACACTTTATTTGCTGGCCATACAACTATATTATCCTTTGCTTCATCAATAAGTGTGAAACGCTTCCATAAAAACTTGCTTTTTTAGCAAGCCTATTAGAATTACCATTGCATCCGATCCTAAAGGAATGTTATTGACAAGCTTGTTTGGATCCTTTGACTCGACTCTTCCTTTGGCAACAATTTCTTCATTTCCTAGCCAGTCCAATAAATCATATTTTTGAAGTTGTTTATCGTACGCGCAATACACTTAATCAAAGGAATAATATATTGATTACTGAAAAAATAAAAATAAAAATGAAAATGATGTAAGATCAATAATACAACGTACGTGAGGTGTATTTACTTCTTTCCAACTGTCTCTACCCTACAAAACCAACTAAATAAATTGCCCATTAGTTTACCATTCAAAGCTCAATTATAATAACATGAAAAAAATCGAAAGAAGAACTAGCTAATATTGGCTTCAACCCTCAATAGACAATAGACATCTTACCTGATTTTCATCACCATAAGAGATTTCTGCTCTAACTCCAAAAATTTCTTTTAAGTTGCATTGTTTACTTATCCTTAACCTGTGCGAAGGTAGCCGTAGATGTTTATATTCCTTCCTATTGCTCTTAATCAACCTGGTTTACCTTGTCCTACTACATAAGAAAGTGCATCTTCTTTGAAATTGATTGTCAAGCTCGATTGTGGACCACTTTCAACTTGTTTAATCTTTTTCAACAAAACTTAACGCACATAGATTATTATATAATGGCGCTTTTATATACTAAGAAAGGGATATATATATAATATATATATATATATATATATATATATATAATATATATATATATAAATGAAAATAAAAGAAGTTCAAATGTCGTAGCCTGCTACTTTCTACTTGAATATTAATAAATATTGTGTATGGAAAAAAACAGCTATCTTTGAATAGGAAATGGAAATTACAATTGAAAATCGTAAAAATTAAATAACATGCTTGTTAAGTAGTTAAAATGCCATAGCCTGTAGTTGTTGATACAAATAAATTGCTGATGATTTCACAAAAATTGAACAGCAAATTTTCTACGATTTGAACGACACGGCCTAAGTTAAATATTTATTCCATAATAAACCACTTGAAAATTACATAACATGTTACACAAACTATACCAAAACAACTAGCAGTTGGCACATGAGACCATTAATACAATGAGATAGTGGAAATTTGAGGCTGATGTTGGATGAGGATGCAATTTATTCTTGGCTTCGAGAGTATCATTGGGATGTACCTGTATCATTCCTCTATCAAATAATTGTTCCTTTTTCTTCAAAAAAATAGACTAGTTTATTCCCCCGCCAACCATTTCTTATAAGCATATTACATTTCATCTAATTTTGTATGATACTTAATCATAAAGTTTGAGCTTAATTTATTTTTCTTCCACTATTTGTATGTTTTCCCCCAATTTTAACATGCGAGAATCATGAATCTTGCTATTTTCATCCATGTGGATTTGCTTGTTTATCATATTTACTCGTTCATCTTAATTGTTTATTGCAGAAGAAGGCTAGATATTTGGAGCAGTATGAATCTAATTCAAGACAAAAAATGCTAAACTGTTGGAAAAAATTGTTAAATTATTTGTTTTTTCCAAAACAATTATTAGATTATTGATTTTTTTCAAAAGTGCAGAACTGTTATATTATTGATTTTTTCCAAAAAAAATTTTGCTCTTCAATATTAAGTTTGGAAACTACAATTATGAAAATCTAATGGACAAATTATTGGACAATACAAATAAGCACAACTGTTGGAAAATCTAAACGAGGAAAAGGAGAATAAAATGATGGTGCACAGTAAATATGTTTGAAAATTTTTATTTTATTTTTGATCAACTTACTATAGTATCTTCAATAGTCATATTCACTTGTTCATCGTTTTTCTGTATGCGAGATTTGATCCAAACAAGACTTCTCGTGATGGAAGAGCAATTACCTCTCTGCTTTTTCTACATTCAAAAGACAATCAAATAAAAAGCTATATTAAATAAGAAGTTCATAAATATTATGGTAAATAAAATTACTCTTTTTCTTACCATATCTCTAGCTAGTCGAGCCATTCCTTTACGACTACATGTCTGTGGCAACAATTTGCCTCTAATTGCTTTGTTCTTCATGCTTAATGCCTGAAATAAGAGATTTGAATAAATTATCTATGTCCTTTATATTCATATATTTCATATATATAAAAAAACAACAGTAATAAAAAAATACCTGAAATTCCAAACTTGTCTTAGACTTATAAATTTCTTCCACTCATTCATACTTTTGATGTTACTTGGTTTCAACCGAAGCTTTTCATCCATGGACTTTGTTTTTACTATTTGGCAAACTAGTCTACATTTTGACGCCCGCCAAATACCTCTAATTTGCTTAAATCTTAGCTTTTTTTCACCAATCTACATCTAGTTTAAACCTTGTCTGCAACATTTTTCATAACAAGTGTCAATATTCCTAGAAATAAGAACACAATATCATAGTATCATTGATATCTTTAAAAAAACTATAAATTTAGATGGTGCAATGGAACTTCTAAATTTCAATCATGGAGTAAGGATTTTCTTTTCTTTTTAAGATTCATATTCATCAAAATTCAGTAGTGAGGTTTTTTTTATAAAAAGGATTCATATTCATCTTGTAACATATTACCTATATTTCAATTCCTTTATGTTCTTAAGATTCATATATTTACGTTGTTTATTTGATGAAATATTTTTTTGTTATGTATGTTGAATTTAACGAATAAACCATTTTAAGTAGTTATTATTCCATTGTACAGGGATTCACCTTAGTTTTCTTTTTTGGTTGCATTTTACCTATATTCTAGTTTCTTTGTGTGTAGAGCCCCTCAGTGTCAGATATATGCTAATGGTCTGTCCTAACGTTACTTTATTTGTTTTTGCAAGCACACGTGGTTGCATGAAAGTGTGTTTCCATTTATTTATTTATTTCTTTGTTATGTTCTTACGTGATTAGACTTCTTTTGAAAAATTTATATTGATTAGACTTTTGCTGAATGGTGAAAAAAACCATAAAAGTGTTAGATGTGATACCAATTTCATTGGAGAAGTGAATGTCAAGGTAGAAGTAGGAGTCCTTGAAGCCATGGTGTTACGGAGAAGCTTGGAGGTCGGACCAGAAGTTTGGTTCAATGGAGGAAATTCCTAACCAAAGATTGGCCCGATGGAGTTCGTTCGGTGAGAATGTGACCTCGTTCGGTGGAAGATCGAACCATAATTTTGGTCCGGTGGTAGTTCTTCAATCAGCAGTGAAGGCAAGAGGAAGTCTTGTTTGGTGATGGGAGATGGCGAACCATAGATATGTTTCGGTGGTGATTACGGGTTGCCACTCCAAATATCTCATCAGACTTGAAGCTCCAAATATTTCGTTCGATGCTGAAGCATGACCGAATCAATGATTGCCGCTCCAGATCTATAGGCTTGTACCGAACCAGTAGCATTGATATGGACTGCCAGTCCATGTAATGCCAAACCAAGTTAAGGCCGAACCAAATGTTTGGTTCGGTATTGGACCATGCCGTTCCAGATCGTGAGTGTTATTTGCCAAACCAAATGCTATTGTGCTGTTTGCCGGACTAGATGTCCCAAACCAAATCTCAGGGCTGCTATATAGCAGCAACCCCTCCTCATTTCTTCACTCTATAAATAGTGGAGTTTCTAGACAACAATGGAAGCCATCTTAGAGAACTGAAGCTCAATAGAATTTTGTCTGTATTGTTAATTCTTCTTATGTATAGCTTCAAAAAGTGAATCAATCTTGTAACTCTATTTTTTCGGTGATGAGTAAAACTCCTCTCCCTAAGTGGACGTACACTGCCTCGCGGTAGTGGAACCACTATAAATACTGATGTTATTTATTTTTTTGCATTGCACTAATATGTGACTATATATTCTGGTGTTTATCCCTGTTTGTTTCATCTCACTACAATCACGATCCAGTTGTTCTCCACTATATTGGGTTTTTTATTCCCTCGGACTGATCATCTGAAGGGATTTTCCTCAACATTTTGGTATTAGAGCTGCAAGGTTGATTAAGGAGTGTTAGAAGCTATGACAGGAGATGAACTCTAGTTGTTACTAGACCCTATACTATAGGGATGTATATCGTGTCTGGATCAAAGTTGGTGTAACGGCCCGTAAATTTAGACAATTAAATCTGTTAATTAAAATAAGACTTTTGTAATATAATTTAGTAGAAATAGAAGCTTTATAAATTAATATTTGAATGAACGCTAGATTAAGCTATAACAATGGTAATTAAAACCTATTTATAGTAAATTCGAATTTAATTCAAATGAATTTAAGTAGTGAAAAGATTGTTTTTTACCTGTATATAAATTGAATATGAGAAATCAAAGGAAAGTATTAAAGTGATTTAATGTAATAAATCATTGTTAACAGTAACTGGAATAAAATTAAGGAATTATGTTAATGCAAATAATAATCTATAAACTTGAATGAACATTTCAATTTGGTAAAAAAAAAATTATATGATATGACTAAGTATAAATGAAATGATTGGGTAAATTGGGATCTAATGAAATTAAATATTGGAATATTACATAGATAAGGATTTAGATGAAATAGACTGATTTATGAAATAAATTTAAGGATAGGATAGCAACTATTATAAATTATCTAATTTGTTGGTCAATGAATTTATTGTAAATAAAGTTCATTTAAAATATTAAGTGATTAGAATGTTGTTAGTAATAATAAACGTTACTTTAATAATTAATAATATAGTAGCGGAAGTGTGAATGCTAATTTTCAAAAGTGTAAATTTCTTTAAGTAGTAATTAATAGATTTGGAAATAAGTTCAAATTATGTTAATTGAGAAATTAATACGTAAAGTATGAAAAGTAATTAATTGAATGTAAATTTAATGTTGTAAAATTTCTATAGAATGTAAAGTATTTTGAAACCTTAATTAGTGCATTTAATTGATAGAAGTACATTTAGGAGTATAATATTTATTCTAATTAATGTAAATAGGGTATATTAAAGATTCGTTAATTAAGGTAATTTAGGGTATATTTATTCCAGTATTTAATTCATCTACTTGATAATAAAGATTCGTTAATTTAATATAATAGAAATTTTGGACATTTAATAGATAATTTCTGAATTTGAATGGGATTAAAGGAATTACTGAAATCGATAAATTTAGCAACTTTCAATTTACTTTCAATTTGTTTAACCATTGTAATTGATTTAAAAATATAAAGGGTTGTTATTTATATGAATTTAAAATTTTGAAATTGGGTTATTGCAATTAAGTGGGAATTAAATGTTAAATATTACGTTAATGGAGTTTAAGTTGAACATGTAGAATAACAACATATTAGACCATGAACCAATGCTAATTTATCTACTTGGTGATAATGGAGTGAATAAAAGAATTTAAAAACCAAACAAATGAATTTCATGGGCAATTAAGTTTAATTTCTGGATAAATTAAAATTTATACTTAATATTGTAAATTGGGAATTTTCAATGATAAATTGATTAATCTTTAATAAATTGACATTTAAAAATTGTTAAATCATTGTAAATGTTTGAGAATTATAAAGTGATAAAGATTGCAAATTTCAGAATTTAAATTCGACATTTGATTTAATTAATTTATTTTTAATTTATTTAATTAATATAAAAATAGCCATTTTGGCCACTGACTCGGATTTCGACGAAACCAGTCTCATCGGATCCGTATCAGTGAATTATTGTAGGGTTTCAAGTTTCGTAGCGATCAGACCTGTCATTTGATCGTACGAACGCGAAACGCCTTGGAATCGATTTAATTGAAATCAATTTGAAATCAATTTGAAATATTGATTTCAGCATAACTTCTTCATACGATGGAATTTGGATGTGAAACTTTTTCCATTGCGTTCGGAATATTTTAAAAAACCTATGTCGATATATGTGTTTACCCAATTTCGTTCCGGGTCAGAACGGGCTTTTTGGGCCACGTTAGCGGTAGCACGTACCTCTATCAACCCGATCCATATATTTATTTCAATTTGTCTATAAATACCATGCTAAACCCTAGCATCCATCTATTCTCATTTGTCTACGCGTAATAATTTCATCAACTCTTCCTCTTCTTCCAATGGCTGCAAACCCTAGATCTAATTTCATTTCAAAATCAAAGTCAAAAATTTAAAGTCCTCAAAAAAATTCAAAAAAAATATATGTTGATGCTCTCGACGAGCGTAATTCAATGGTGCAATTCGTTTTTCGATTGGAGTTATCGTTTGCTCAGAAGTTGGCCATTTATTTTCGGCAATTCTTTGAATGGAGGCTCAATCAACGGTGGATCTTCCACGATTCATCGATCGGGAAGCTCGTGCGTGTAGAGGGCGTCGAGACTTAGCCATCGATACGGTTGACATGGTTTGTAGGTGACAAAATTCACCAGAATAGGTCGAATTAGGGCTGCGGTGTCGTGGTTCCCAGGGTGAGCCGTTAGTGGCGGCGAAGACAGGGTAGGGGCGGCCGAGGCTGGGGATGACAGTGGCGCGATTGGATCGTGACGTCGTCGAGTGTGGAGGCGGGTTAAATTCATGATAGCGTGGCGGTTGGTTAGGGTTTGATTTCGTTTTGCTGTGCCATGTCGTGGGTAGGAGAAAGGGGGCACGCGTTGATGACGTGGAGGGTGAGGATTTGTTTTCTTTTATTTATTTAAATTTTGTTTCAATATGTTCTAATGCGAATAACTCTCACATACGAACTCTGTTTCATGCGCAAATTTTTTTGTTTGGATCGAAATAAAATTCCGGACATTTTAGCACCAGTTTGGACGGATTTGGAGACTGTTCAATTTTTGGTTTTAAATTGGGTTAAAATTCAATTTAAATTCAAAAGGTGAGTGTTTTAACCCACTCACAACTTCTAAATTTCTTATGTTTGTTAAATTGATTTAAGATATGAGTAGAAATTTATTTATGACTATTTTGCATTTTTTTTCATCATCTCAGTTAAATCGCATTTATTTAGTTTAACTGTTAATTAATTTTATTATTGCATATAAATTGACAGTTAAAATTTATTTATTTGCATATAAACTGCTAGTTAAACAGTTATTAAATTTGTTGTTGAATATAAACTGTTAGTTAATACATTATTTATTACCTGTCATATTTTTATATGCTCTATATTGATGTTTGTTTAAATTGGATAATGATTGTAATAAATGGTTGATGATTGACCTTTGGATGAATGGATGCAATAATTTATATTGTATAAACTGCAAGTTATTATGCATTTTCATTTCATTCGGGATTGCGGTTTGAAATGATATACAATCGGATTTTTATTTTTAAATTGCAGATTGAAATGATAAATATTTGTATCACTTGACCATAGGATAGAAAATTTTATACAGGCACCGCGGTATATATATATATATATATATATATATATAAATTTATTTTTGAAATGATTTTTTATGGTTTGGATATGATACCGTTTAATAAATATTAAATTTTGATATTATATAAATATTATTTTATAATTATACATATATAGTTAAATTTTGAATTTAAACTATGTATAATCTGCTAAATAAAATGAATAAGTTGAAATGGAGTTGATAATTTATATTATAAAATTAAGTACAGGCTTAGGATATAGAGTTTAAATGATTCGAATAAATTTAGATTGGAAGGTAAATAAAAAATAAATTGGAATTGAGCGTATTTAAGAATTAAACTCTATAAGTTGATGTAGAACCTTATTAAGCTTGAAAATTTTAAAGGTATGATATTTATAAATGAAATTTTATTTCAAGATAAATTAAAGGAATATTTCTAGTATAAATAAATTGAAGGAAATATTTAGTTATAGGAAATTTGAGTTTTATATAAATGATTATGGATTTATCATGCAAATGTTTAAGACTAAATAATAGAACAGTGAATTTGTTGAAAGAATAAATTCCAACCTTAGTTTTGAAATTTATTAATACTCAAATTGGATATATATTGAAATTGAAGTGGTTTTGGAAACTGGACGTGAAATTTAAATTTATGGTTTAGACTTCATCTAAAGAAAATATATTTGTAAAGTCATGGAAATTAATTTACTTTACAAAGTAAAATTTAAAATTAGACCATTTTATTCTATATAATGTTGAATATCCACACCATTCAAGTTTTAGAAGTTATGGTTTTAAAGCTATTGATTTCGAAGTATTATGGTTTGAAAATTTTAATTCAAATGTTTGGTTTTCAGATATTATAAATTTTAAAGCAGTATGATTTTGGAAAAAAAAAATATTTGAAATAAAAATGATATTATTGATTTGAATTTTATAAAAATAATATCAAAATGAGTTGTTTGGAAATGGAAATGATATCGTATTTAGGGGTTTTGAAATGGATAATTATATTCTGTTTTAAAGTATTAACTATTCTAAAGACCGCGGTGTTATAATAACGTTTGGTTGTTGAAGAGACCGGGATCGGAAGTTGTCGTACTCTCTGCCAACTCCGAAAACCACTTTAACAACCGTGTAAGCGGTGGAGATTCCAGAATGAAGTAGGATGGCGGCGGCGTTTCCTTAAAGGTAAATACGTGGACCCGACTCCCGTGAGTTGGCATAAGGTGGCTAAAACAGGAGCGATTCTCGGGCCAATGAGGTCATTCCTCTGATCGGATACTCCTCTTCGATATTATACTCTGACTTTGGATTGTTTCGGTGGCCACTTTTGATTTCTTTGATTTTTGGGGGAGTTTGTCCGAGGTGGGCGGTAGTAGCAGCTACGCGTTACCACCAGTCCGGATGCGTAATTGGTATATCTACCCTGGCATTGCCTAGTTGTGCCGTGTCGCCTACCCTATCGTGCCTTGTACGAGTTTGGATTTCTCCCGTAGTCCATGTGGTATCCTGTGGTGGCCTCCTGATCAGGAGGGACTATGATATTGGATGGACTATTGGGACTATTATTGTGTTAAGGGGGAGATTGGGTAGCTCCTTAACGCTATTTAAAAGTATGTTTATTTTACCATTAGACACTATTATAGTAGTGCAATATACTACATAGTAAATAGTTTAACGGATCCTTAAAAGATGTGAATCCCAAGCATCTTTTAAGTTACTGCACTCATATTTATCTCTGCTGATTTAACTTACATAAGATCTTTTAGTTCTGACTCGAGTGTTTTGTCTTTTCAATTCGCTCGGGTCAGTCCGAGCGTTTTAGGATTTGAAGTTTTAGCTCCGGAGGACGAAGACGAAGATTTGTATTACTATTATCTACTATTATTCCACTATACTATTTAATTCCGCTGCATTGATATTTATTGGTATGTGAACTCTGATATTTATTGTATAAAGAAGAATCCAATGTTTGTAAACAGTTTTATGAACTGTATATTTATTATTATATTTTATCCTTCCGCTGTGAGATTCTGTTTAGTTTTTCTTCAATAGTTTTCTTATTTACCCCATAACAATCCGCCCTTCCGTATGGTTTGAATGGCATGTGTGTCGGTTTGAAGCGTGCGAAAAGGCGGGACGTTACAGTTGGCAATTGAGAATTGGAATAGGGATAAAAAATTTGAGAAGTGGCAACGGAGAATGAAGGCTATTCTAATGAGGAATGAAGTCCATCCACCGGTGTTTGTCCCTGAGGAGTTGATGGCTGACATCTCTGTCACAGAAAGGAATGAAATGGAGAAATGGACGTTTACTACTTTACAACTAGCTATATAAGAGAATATTATCTCAGAGATTAGCAGTGAGACCACTGCTAGGGGCATTTGGACCATGCTAGAAAATCTCTACTTGAAGAAATCTCTAACTAACCGTTTGATATTGCTGAAGATATTTTTCACCATGTAGATGAGAGAGGGTACTTCAGTGAAGGAACATCTTAATTTCTTTGATGATCTCATGATGAAGATGAAAATTGTTGACTTAAAGATGGATGAGGAGTAAATGGCAATGACTCTTTTGTGTTCTCTTCTCGAGCGATACATAGGTTTCGCTAATAGTCTTATCTTTGCTAGAGACACATTGGCAGTGGAAGATGTGAAGTCATGCCTTCTATCCGAGGGCTTAACAAATCAGATGAATGAGATATGTGAAGGAAGTAGAGTTGAAATTAGTAGCCACGGCCCGTTTGTTGAAAGAGGAATGGATGATAAGAATAATTGGCACTCCAGAGGGTGTTCCAAGTGCAGGAAGCTCGGTAATGGCAGGAGAGGAAAGCCTAAGGACGAGAAGTGCTTTATCTGCAAGAAACCTAGTCATTGGAGAAAGGATTGTCCAGATTTGAAGAAGGAAGAAGACGGATCTTCATCATTTGCGGTGGAGAAGTGTGTATCCAACTATGTATTGTCTGTAGCAGTGTAGATGTCTTAAACCATTGGGTGCTAGACTCGGGGGTGTCTTTCTATATGATGCCTAATAAGGATTGAAAGCGACTACTGTGTGGCTAGTTATCACTAAGGATCGTGTAATATGGAATGTTTCATAATCTAAATGCGGAAATAGATAATAATAGTAAAGTAAATAAGAATAAACACACTAGGAGTTTTTATACTGGTTCGAACTTCCCGTTCTACGTCCAGTCCCAGACTTCCCTTTGGAATTTCACTCAACAACCCCTCACTTAATCCAAAGAAATAGGTAAACAACACCTGAGCAGCCGAACAGGATTTTTCCACCTCAACAGATGAAGAGGACTTTTACTGCCTAAACAACAGAACAGGACATTACCGCCTGAACAATAGAACATGACTTTACCGCCTGAGCAACCGAACAGGACTTTGATTACAAAGTAGATTGTCTTGATCTTGTCTGTTCTAATAACATGGATTAGTCACTTGTAGTACACCTCAAGTATGATGTTGTAGTTATGTGTATATGAAGATTAGAAAGTTTCAAATTGCTTTAGAAATATAAAATTGTGATTGTAAGCAATGGATGTATGAATTCAAGAGAGTAGTTGATTCAGAAAATATGATTCAAGTATAAGCGAGTAAGTCAACTAATTTGGTCTTAAAATTCATGCATATATATAGTGGTCAAGGAGTTGCAACTGCTGGTGAAGAGTTCTCAACGAATAGCAATGGCTGCAACTCTTCGTGAGGAAGAAGGCTATTCGAAAAGAAGCGTCTTTTCAAAAAATAGCAGTTGGAACAAGGTCTGTCGACTGAGCAAAATCGACTAGTCTACTGAATATTCAAAGATAGTGTAAAACAGTGCATATCTCTGTAATAAACATGGTCATTCGACTGGATGTTTTCGGTCAGTTGACTGAATTTGAAAATATAAAGTGTATACATATGTACACAAGTTCAATAGGCTGTTTATAGATATTCAGTCGACTGGTTGATTTTTTTCAGTCGACTGAATTCTGTTGATAATCAAAAATCATCACAGCTTATTTGGTTAGAGCACTTGTCTTCTAAACTAGTGACCCAGGTTTGAGCCTTGCTCCATGCATTTTTTTAAAAACTTGATTTGATTAAAATATGCATGCAAGTTTATTTAAATGTGAATGATGATTCTTGAGGAAAGATTTTAACAAAGCGCTAAACTAGACTCTATATACATATTTGATGACTCTTGTTAAAATATATAACTATATGAACCATACTTAGAGTCGTTCAGTCCGGATGTTGTCGTAGTCATAGATCATGAATTGTTGTTTCATGTCAGCAATCAAAACCTATGATCCAATATTCTCCCCCTTTTTGATGATGGCAACTCCATTTGCTTCGGGGGAATCTTCGAAAAGCTTTGTTGACTTATCTCTCGCCTTGAATATATTCCTGTAATTATGCTATAGATTTCTCCCCATGAATCTATGATGTATATTCCTATAAATAATTAATCTTTTCTCCCCCTTAATCTGTGCTTGCATTGTTTATTCCTATAAATAGTGTTAGAGCAATATCTTTCTCCCCTTTTGTCATCGACAAAAGGGAAAGTTTATATGATGACATAAATTATATTTCACATAAGTGTGGCCATAGAACAATATATAACATAGTAACTACTACTTATAATGTAAGGTATCAGGAAAAAAATAACATTTAAAACATGCGATACCCAAGGTTCTTATAATTTTCTAATTTTTAGGAAACCATACTCATTTCGGCGTGGTTGAACCTTTATAGATATAGTTTTCATTACAAATCACATTCTTATAATAGTTGTTAATATAAAGTTGTTTATCATGATCAATCATATTAGGTGGAATCCATATCTTAATACTATTAGTTATTAGCTTGGTACTTGAAGAATAATTTCTATCATTTCTAATCAAAGTACTATTATGACTATAACTGGTTTTAAAACTATCTTGGTTACTAGTAGTAGCACTAAAATTAGTATCAAGAATGCATATCTAGTACTATTTTTACCTTTAGCTTGTTTATAGCATAAACCACTTTTATCATCGTGAGCTTTTGAATTTGTAACTAAGGAAGATAAGATATCTTTACCTTTGTTAAAATTTATGACTTTTGTATTTAATCTTTCAAAATTTTCTTTAGAATCACAAACTTCATTTTGAAAAATATTATAATTAACTTTTAAAATTTCACATTCTTTAGATAATTCTAGATTCTTTTTAATTAAAGCTTCATTCTCTTTTCAAGAGACAGAATTAAAGAACTAGAATTATTTAAAGAATTTTTCAAAAATGTATTTTTATTTTGCAAAAAAATGATTTCCTCTAAAAGATCATTGTTTTATCTTCTAACTGCTCATTTTCTTTTTGTAGGAAATCTTTTTGTAAAACAAGTTCTTCTACGGTATTTTCAAAACATTTAGTTTGTTTTACCAAAAATTTATTTTCCTCTTTTAAATTGGAAATTTCTTACTCACAATCTTTTAACTTAGCTAAAGCAATTCTATTAACTTTATTCAAGGTTTTACAATCTTTTAATAATTCATCATGTGCTAATAGAAGATCTTTATATAAAGAATCTAAGCATAACGATTGTGATCTGAGTTTAGCCATGAAGCATTTGTTTGCTTGCTCCTTTGATTTTTCTTTATTTCTTTTCCTCTTCTTATTGCCTTGACTAGATCTCTTTGTAGCCATTTTATTCTAGGATGTTGTTACGATCTCTAGAATCTCAGGCTCTGATACCAAATGAAAGTGACTATTGTATGGCTAGTTATCACTTAGGATCATATGGAATGTATTATAATCTAAATGCGAAAACAGATAATAATAGTAAAGTAAATAAGAATAAGCACATCAGGAGTTTTTATACTGGTTCGAACTTCCCGTTCTACATCCAGTCCCAGACTTCCCTCTGGAATTTCACACAATAACCCCTCACTTAACCCGAAGGAATAGGTAAACAACGCCTGAGCAGCCGAACAGGATTTTTCGGCCTCAACAACCGAAGAGGACTTTTACCGCCTGAACAACATAATGGGACTTTACCACCTGAACAACAGAACAAGACTTTACCACCTGAGCAACCGAACAGGACTTTGATTACAAAGTAGATTTTCTTCACTTTGTATGTTCTAATAACACGAATTTGTCACTTGTAGTACACCCTTTCTATAATATTTTCTCCAAGTAATTTGTATAGTTATGTGTATATGAAGATTAGGAAGTTTCAAATTGCTTTAGAAATATAGAATTGTGATTGTAAGCAATGAATGTATGAATTCAAGAGAGTAGTTGATTCAGAAAATACGATTCAAGTATAAGCAAGTAAGTCAAGTAATTTGACCTTGAAATTCATGCATATATATATATAGTAGTTAAGGAGTTGCAACTACTGGTGAAGAGTTCCCAACGAATAGCAATGGCTGCAATTCTTCATGAGGAAGAAGGCTATTCGAAAAGGAAGTATCTTTTAAAAAAATAGCAGTTGGAACCAGGTCTGTTGACTGAGCAAAATCGACCACTCTACTGAATATTCAAAGATAGAGTAAAACAGTGCATATTTATGTAATAAACATGGTCAATCGACTGGATGTTTTCGGTCAGTCGACTGAATTTAAAAATATAAACGTGTATACATATGTGCACAAGTTCAATAGGTTGTTTGTAGATATTCAGACAACTAGTCGATTTTGTTCAGTCGACTGAATTCTGTTGATAATTAAAAATCACTACAGCTCATTTGGTTAGAGCACTTGTCTTCTAAAGTAGTGACCCGAGTTCGAGCTCCGCTCCATGCATTTTTTGAAAACTTGATTTTGATTAAAATGTGCATGCAAGTTTATTTAAATGTGAATGATGATTCTTGAGGAAAGATTTTAACAAAGCACTAAACTAGACTCTATATACATATTTGATGACTCTTGTTAAAATATATAGCTATATGAACCATACTTTGAGTCGTTGAGTCCGGATGTTGTCATAGTCGTAGATTCGTGAATTGTTGTTTCATATCAGCAATCAAAACCTATGATCCAACAAGGATTACTTCAGTTCTTTTGTTGGATGAGAGGGAAGCTCTATTCTTATAGGTAATGATGTAAGTAGTTAAGCAATAGGTGAAGTTACATTGAGGATCGAGATGTTTGACGGAGTGATACACACATTGGCAGACATCCGGTCTGTTCTAGCTCTTGGAAAGTCCTTAATTTCTTTAGGATAATTGGCATCTTTGGGATGTGAGGTAACTATCGAGAAGGATAGTCTGAAGGTTTCGAGAGGTGCACTGATTCTTTCGAAAGGAGATGTGTTCCAGAATCTCTATTTGCTGAAAGGAACCACGGTTCTTGGAGATTCGTGTGCTGGAGTAGATAGTTCTCATGCATCAGATGCCACAAAGCTTTGGGATCTCAAGTTGGGTCATATTTCAGAGAAGAGCTTAGAGTAGCTTTGGAGATGAAAGATAATCAAAGGAGGAAGCTTCGACAAGATGGACTTTTTATAGGAGTGTGTGTTAGGCGAGCAAACTAAAATATTTTTGGAGTTGGACTCCAAAGATCGAGGCGAGTACTTGAGTACGTGCATACAGATGTCTGGGGACCTGTTGCCATTCCTTTTCTTGGAAGTGTAAAGTATTTTACTTCTTTCATTGATGATTTTTTTGGAAAGTATGGGTGTATGTGATAAAGGCCAAATCAGAGAGTTTTGAGAAGTTCGAAGGATGGAAAGCACTTGTTGAGAACCAATCTTATTCTAGGTTGAAGGTGGTGAGAACTTATAATGGTCGTGATATTGTCTCTAGGGAGTTCCTCAACTTTTGTAGACGACATGGCATTCGAAGACATTTCACTACACCCGGCGATCCGCAATCCAATTGGTCTGCATAAAAGATGAACAGGACTCTACTGGGGAAGGCTCGTTGCTTAAGCTTGATTGTGGGCTTGTCTAGAGGTTTTTGGGCTGAGGCATTATCAACTGCGGTGCATATCATAAATCGAATTCTGTGCTCAGCCATAGATGGGAAGATTCCAGAGGAACAGTGGAGAGATAAAGTAGTGTATCTTGGTTACTATCGAATTTTTGGTTGTCCTGTGTACGTTCACCATATAAGTGATGACAAGTTGGAGGCTAGAGCATACAAGGGCACACAAATGGGATACACTGATGACTTCAAAGGGTATCGAATGTGGAACCCTGTTGATCGAAAGATTGTTCATTCCAAACATGTTACTTTTGATGAGTCTGCTAAGTTCAATCCGAAGGAGAAGCTACCTACCATATCAGAAGATTTTGGTAGGCCTAAGGAGATGGAAGAAGTTCCCATGTTCCAGCCAAATAGTAAAGTTGTTGTTCATGCCGTCGGGGAAAACGCGGTTGATGAAACATCACAGGATAATCCACATGTACCTTCTAGTAGTGTTGGTGATGTGCATGAATCTAGAGGAAGTTCAGTTCAAGGTGGAGCTAAAAAAAGTTTAGGCGAAGCAGTACCTATCCGGATCAGTCATTGGATCGTTAGGCCGCCCAAAAGGTATGGTGATTGTTAGTTTGTGAACCTTAGCCTTGGTGATCAGTTTGACTACGCCCTACGTATGGTTCATGAGGTGCCGCTTGACCTTGATGAAGCTTTGAAGTTGTGTGATAGTTCGAAGTGGATGTGCGCTATGGAAGAGGAGTTAGAGTCCTTGAAGAAGAACAAGACTTGACATTTGGTACCACCTCCTCAAGGAAGCGAAGTCATAGGTTGCAAGTGGGTGTTCAAGGTGAAAGATGATGGAAGATACAAGGCTAGACTTGTTGCTAAAGGGTTTTTACAAAGAAAATGATTGGAGTATGATGTGATATTCTCTCCAGTTGTGAGGCATACGTCCATCCGCATTTTGCTCGCTACCGTCGCAGCTTATGACTTGAGCTTGAGCAACTGGACGTGAAAACCACTTTCTTGCACGGAGACTTGGATGAGACCATCTACGTGAAGCACCATAAGGATTTGTTGTAGAGGAGAAATAAAATTGGGTTTGCTAATTGAAGAAGTCATTATATAGACTTAAGTAGTCACCTAGACAATGGTACAATAGATTTGACTCTTTTATGATTTCACTTAGTTTTGATCGTAGCATCAAAGACACTTGTGTGTACTTTAAGAATTAAAAGAATGGTAGATGGACGTACTTACTCCTATATGTGGATGATATGTTGATTGTTTCGAAGGATAAGGCTGAAATCGATAGTTTAAGGCGAAAACTAAAAGCGAAATTCGAAATGAAAGACCTTGAAGAAGCAAAGAATATTTTGGGTATGGAAATCCAAAGAGATAGAAAACTAGGACTTTTGAGCCTCACTCAAAAGGAGTACATTCGAAAGGTGCTTGCTCATTTAGCCTCGAAAGGGCAAAGGCTATCAGCATACCCATGCGTTTGCACATACAGTTTGCTAGTAAAGGCTCTTCGATCTCGGAAAAGGACAAGGCTTATATGATGAAGGTCCTATATACAAGTGCAGTTGGCAACTTGATGTATGCCTTGGTCTGCACTAGGTCTAGGTCTGACATTCATAGGCGGTTGGATTTATGAGTAGGTTCATGGAAAATTCAGGAAAGATGCATTGGAAAGAAGTGAAGTGTATCTTCAGATACCTTAGAGGAACTCCAAACCATGGACTTGTCTTTGGCAGCAGAGGAAGTGATTTCAGCTTGGTTGGATTTTATGATTTCGACTATGCAGTGATAGAGATCGAAGGAAGTCAACATTCGGTTATGTATTCACCATTGATGGGACATCGATCGGTTGGAGAGCAAGGTTGCAGACGATTGTGGCTTTGTCTAAGAAAAGGTAGAGTTCATAGCTGCGGTTTGAAACGTTTAAGGAGACACTTTATTTGAGGCTATTGTGGTGTGATTTGGGCTTCGTATATGAAGGTGTGGATGTGTACTGTAATAGTAAGAGTGCAACTCACTTAGCTAAAAATATGGCATTCAGCTCGAGGACAAAGCTATTGAGATGAGAGAGTCGTTCCTTGTCTCGACGAGTGAAGAGAAGCTAGTTTGCCTTTAGAAAATTCACGCAAAGGAGAATGCAGCAGACATGTATACCAAGTTGCTGCCTGTTGCTAAGTTCGAGCATTGCTCGGATTTGATTCGCATAATGAAGTGCTAGGTGCGATGGGACGGGGGGAGAGTTGAGATGGTTCATGGAGACATTTGTTTTCATGGTGGAGATTGATAGGTTCTATACGGGCTGGGTACTTTGAACACTTTTTTGATGAGCCATGGCCTTGCTGAAGTTGTTGACACAGCGTAACTGGTGATGGCACCGCCGAAGCTCATTGGGTAAGTATATATTACTTGGATCATAGTGGTGTAGATGGAACTGGAAGGCTTGTATGAAATTTGGTATCAAGGAGATTGTTAGATGTGATACCAAT
The DNA here is from genome assembly GCA_030765085.1 of Allium cepa. Lineage (NCBI taxonomy): Eukaryota > Viridiplantae > Streptophyta > Magnoliopsida > Asparagales > Amaryllidaceae > Allium > Allium cepa. Next base: position 808,374,157 of record CM060938.1, read on the forward strand.
TTAATCGAAAAAGGGAATGCCAAGGTAGAAGTAGGAGTCCTTGAAGCCATGGTGTTATGGAGAAGCTTGGAGGCTGAACCAAAAGTCTGGTTTAGTTGAGGAAATGACGGACCAAAGATTTGGTCCAGTGTAGTTCGTTCGGTGAGAAGGTGTCCTCGTTCGGTTGAAGACCGGACCAGAATTTTGGTCTGGTGGTAGTGCTTCGATTGACAGTGAAGGCAAGAGGAAGTCTCGTTTGGTGATTAGAGATCCCATACCAAAGATGGCCCGGTGGTGATTAGGGTTTGCCGCTCCTAATATCTCGTCTGGTCATGATGGGATGCCGGTCCGGACTTGCCGCTCCAGATATTTCTTTCAATGCTGAAGCATGGCCGAACCAATAATTGCCGCTCCAGATCTATGGGCTTGTACCGAACCAGTAGCGTTGATGTGGACTGCCAGTCCAAGTGACGCCAATCCAAGTTAAGGCCGTACCCAATATTTTGTTCGGTATTGGACCATGCTGGTCTAGATCTTGAGTGTTGTTTGTCGAACCAAATTCTAATATGTTGTTTGCCGGAGCAGATGTGCTGAACCAAACCTCAGGGCCGCTACATAGCAGCTACCCCTCCTCATTTCTTCACTCTATAAATAGTGGAGCTTCTAAATAATAATGGCAGCCATCCTAGAGAGCTGAAACTCTAGAGAATTTTGTATGTATTGTTAGTTCTTCTTATGTATTGCTTCCAAAAGTGAATCAATCTTGTAACTCTAATCTTTAAGTGATTAATAAAATCTCCTCTCTCCAAGTGGACGTACACTGCCTCATGGTATTGGAACCACTATAAAAACTGGTGTTATTTATTTTTCTGCATTGCATTGATCTATGACTGTCTGTTCTAGTGTTTATCTTTATTTGTTTCATCTCACTATAATCATGATCTGGTTATTTTCCCCTACGTTGGGTTTTTATTCCCTTAGACCGATCATCTGAAGGGATTTTTCCCAACAAAAAGTACATATACCAAAATGTTAAATAAAGCTACGTCACCTGAATGCTTTCCCATAAATATTTCTCAAATCATCACTAAGGTGCCTCCAATCATTTAATGTAACCAGAACCACTTCTCGTACAAACGTTCCTAAAAAGGAAAACAACTTGATTGACACATCTCCTACCGGTTCACCTGCACCATTAAATTCAACTTTGATTACCTCCAGACTATTGAATAGAAGCCTTCTAAGTTTAGTTGCCCCTCTTTTTTTTCCCACTTTTGGAGATGCACCACCACCTTGCATATGTCCCTCATCGTTCATTGCACCTTCAGAAATTCCTTCCGATTGAATTGCATTGTCTTTCACTATTTGTGAGTTGTCTTGTAGTTGAGAATTGTTGTTTTTTTCAATTTACAACTGATTGTTTTCTAATTCTTATGGGTTGTCTTTGTTATGAATTTCATTGTCCACCTCAAACTACTCATCTCTTGCAACGGATTTGTTCGCTGTAGATTTGGGCTCTTTGACTTCTTTTTGCATTGTCGATGTCCTTTCTCCTTCTCACAGTCCTGCCCATTTTCTGTTACAAAAATTGATAATGTTAAGATTCATGAATAAATGAAAAAATAAAATAAAGTAATTTTTTCATGCCTAAACATATCAAGTATGATAAAGCAATACAACTTGCTTTGGAAAAAACGTTAACAGCAGAAATCTTAGAATGTCGACACTTAAGTAATTAGGCTGTGTTTTACTTCTGATCATTGTAGGATGAAATGTAATGTCAGTTTGATTTTTGTATAATAAAGGTAAAAAAGCTACTCATGTCAAAACATCGTATATATAACAAACAATTTAACTATCTTCTATCTCATGCAGGCAATGGATGAGTTCAAATATATTAAACGAATTAAAATTTGAATCAATAACCAAGGGATATCTTTCAGAACTAATGCAACCATCTAAAGAGTATGGACATAATCTCATTCACAGCGTCAAACTGAATACTACTCAATCGTGGTGGAAAAAGGTTCAAAATCATCTCTTGGGTAGAGTAGCAAAGTTTTTCGACATTTAATTAACTAAATAACCTACTCACTCGCGATGCCATGTTTACCAACATTTTTACCATCAAAAGTCCCAACAAGTGCATTTGGTGCATTCTCAATCTCCTTTGCTACATCCTCAACATACACAATTTTTCCTCCTTTTATAGACGGCACAACTTTCTCAACAAACTCAAGGTATTTATGATAGTAGTCTTTATAGGCAAATGTAAAAAGCATGTAAATAAACATTTAGATTAAGCGAATTAGGCCAAAGGAATTGCAAAAGCATTTATAACAAATAAGATCAAGAAGTAATGCAAACACAAGAGAAAATTCACAAAAATACGGTGCATATAGATGAAGGTTTTTTTGATAGATTCTATCCATTACAATCAAGTGACGGGCACTCCATTCCTCATTTCAATACTGAGCGGGGTTACAAGAAACATGCACATTTGCACGGTGAGATACACACACACTCACACACACGCGCAAACACACATATGACTGCCAACAAAAAGAAAATCAAGTAAAATTGTGAAGTACATACTCCAAGGAACTTATAACCATTATTCAGTTACAGTATTTGCAAAAATCGATCTAAAATAATATAAGTAATGGATTAATCAGCAAAGTTAAATGCAATAGAAATAGTAATGATATTCTACTGAACAATGATTATGGTTCAAACCTAAGAAGGCAAACTTATGTCTAAAAGAATATAACTAATGGAAGCAAATTACAAATGAGCCAGCAGTTGGTGATAATTATAAAGGAAAACAAGAGATTCATACTTTGAATTCTTCACATGATAGTCAAATTAAAAACTCTAGTAATGGAGTCAATCTTTTCTAACAACAAAAAATAAGTCAAACAATCATAACAAACCTCACAAGCAAATAAGGTTAGAAATCTACTCAAACAAGCCTTCACAATTTTCTCTAATATAACTAATATTCTCCATGGGATCCATATCAGTTTCTTCACATTTTTTCCAAACAAAGCTAACTTCCATAACAGGATCACCTCTCTCTAATTTATGAAAGCCTCTAGGTGTTGCATTCATTGTAATATACCAATTAGAATGATCATTCTTTTTTGAATAAAAAACATATTTCGCTTGAGATGCAAGGATATATGGATTTTTTACAACTATATCTTGATTTAATGTAAACTAACAAGAGTGAATCCATCTTCGACCTTCACGTCGTTTCCAATATTTACCCAATGACAATAAATATGGAAATATAAAAAACATAATAGTTTAACATGACTATGTTAGTACCTATCCCATAATAAGTGACCACATCAACTCTTTGAGAAATATCATTTGCACTTCCCTACATATGGTTGTTGCATCATAAGTCACCCCTTAATTTTGAGTTTCCCTCTCGACACCTTTTGTGTGAAAACATTGTCTGATAATTACGTACCCTTTATAGGACAATGCATAACTACTCGGACCAAAGGAAATCCATTTTAATATTTCATCATTCGTTGAGTGAATAGGTATCTGCAAAAATTCATTGTTTACAAATTTTGAAAAAAATGTTTTCTTGCCAGTTAAAGGATATGCTAAAATTAAACTAACCTTCTTTTTAATCCAATCAGAGAAAATATCTGTATGTTTTTCCAAAGCAACGTTGCATTTTTTTCCAAGCGTTTATCTAAATTTTGTAACTCCTCCAAATTCATATTGCTGTTCAAAATTTTTTGTTAAGTAATATTTAACAATGCAATTTCACCAAAAAATAGAATCAAACTATAGTATGTGCTTACTCTAAATATGGTTCCACTACAGCCATATTCATTAACATAGCCAAATGAGCAATATCTTTTTCGTTAGATGATAATTCAATTCTCTTCGATTTCAAAATTAGACGTCCTTCGAGTATCACATTGTTATCATAATCTTCGTTTCCAACTTGTATCTCTTCCATTTGTACTTTCTTTTTTATAAATTCACTATAAAATCTCATCGACTCTTCTGCAAGATAAGGTTCTGCAATATACCCTTCAGGTCATGCATAATTCCTCACATAATCTTTAAGTGTTTTCATGTATCTTTCAAACGGGTACATCCAACGAAAATGAACTGTACCACAAAATTGTGCTTCTCTTCTATGATGAATTGTCAAATGTATCATTATAACAAAAAAGGAGGGTGGAAAATATCTTTAAAGCTCACATAAAATTCCAATAATCTCATCATCAAGTTGTCGCAACTTCTCTCGTTTAAGTAAACATTGACATAGTTTACCGAAAAAAGAATATAGATGAATTATTGTTGTTCTAAGCTTCTTTGGTAGTAATCCTACAACAGATAAAAATTGTTGCATTAAAATATGATAATCATGCGACTTCAAACCACTAACTTTGCAGTCTTATAATGACACAAATCATTGAATATTTGAGCATTAACAATCAGGACACTTAAAATCATATAATATCTTACAAAATAATTTTTTTAGACAAAGACATTGTATATGGAGCCGGTGGAAGATATGTTCTATTTAAGTTGTACATAAAGACTTTTTCGAGTTCCCCAATCTTCTAAATCCTTTCTAGAACTAGTTCCATCTTTCGATTTATTATCATGCAACATTGCATCTAATAGGCTTTCAGCAACATTTTACTCAACATGCATTACAACTAAATTATGCCGTAAGGGAAATTCCTACAAATAATAATAATACAACACTTCAATGAGATAATTTTTTATTGTTAAGCCAATGAGAAAAAGTATAATTTAAATAATAACCTCTCAATATGGCAAATCAACGAAGATTGATCTTTTTTTCCACCTTAATAGATTATTTTGCTCACCATCTACATCTTTTTTATTATGCTTACTCTTCCTCTTTTTACTTGTTATATTTCTTACTCAACTTCATAATTAACTTCTTCTTGGTCTCCCACTTTTTGGTTTCTTTATTCTTATCTTTTCCCAAAACATTTGGAAAGCCTTTCAAAATTACAGAAATATCTCTTCCACTTAGAATTCTAGGCTTGTCGCCTTTCTCTATAGTGTTAAAAACTAGAATTTTTGTTTCCTCCATGCATGTAAAGGATCTATCTTCTATGTCCCATATAAATAATTTTTTGACTATGTTTTAACTATGATGATGTGTATTGACACCACATAATGGACAGGCTTTTTTTCCTTTCACACAACATCCTACAAGATTTCCATAGGCCGGAAAGTCATTTATTGTCCATAGTAAAACTGCTCATAAATTGAAAATGATTCTACTAAATGCATCATAAATATCAATTCAAATATTCCACAAATGATTTAATCTACTATCAGTGGCGCCAAATATATGCCAATATCATTTCCGGGCTTCTTCAAACCAAGAATTAGTAATGTTAGCATAATATTTTCCTTCTTTATACACAACTTAGGTGAGAGATTATATGTCATAAGCATGACTGGCTAACAACTATATTTGAAGCTCATCGAACCAAATGTATTGAGACCACCTATAGCAAGATCAAGTCTAAGATTGCTTAGATTAGATGAAAATGATTTCCACCTCTCATCCACTACATTCCATATTACAGAATCTACAAGGTGACGCATTTTTTCATCACTGCTTTTATTATTGAAATGCCACCTTAGACCTTCTACGATTTTTTGAGTTCTATACATTCTCCTAAATCTTGGAATAATTGGAAAGTATCTCAACACTTAGCTAGAAATCCTTGCATAATATCATTTGAGTCCTCCTTTATCTTCCATCTTGAAGAGTTATATTTTAGACAACTATCTAAATCTTAGTGCTCATTTCTGAAAAGGCAACAATCATTCTTATAAGAAAGAATCTTTTCGAATCACATGTCGAATACTTTGAGGAATTTCTCTACATCATATAATGGCTTAGGAAGTATATTATTCTTTGGTGACAATCGTAACAAAGCCAAAAGCTTATCAAAACCATTTTCGGATAATTTAGTCTCACATATAAGGGGGTTTCCGCACCTTCCAAATTTTATAACTAAATCATCGTCTCGTTTTATCACATCCTCGTTCTCCTTATCATTAGAAAAAAAAGAAGTATTCAAAAAATATTCATCTTCATACTGAATGGCTTTACGTAAGTCTTATGTATTATCCAACTTGATTTCATTGCCTATATTGACTTGTTTACCGTGATTATACCTACTGCTCTTGTACTTAAGACCCATCCCTCTTATAATCAAATTGTAACGATCCCGGTTTTAAGACGAATTCAAATTTGTAATTAAAATAAATTTTTGGGTTAAATTATGGATTAATTTGAATTTTTCAAAATTAATAAGATATACACTTCTTTATTTATATAAATAAATTTTTAAAATTTGAAATTTGGAATTTGGAATTTGAAACTCACAATAGATATTTTAAATAGAATTTGGATTAGAAATTTAAAGATAAGTGTTTTTAAAAATAAAAATTGGATTTATTAACTTATTAGTTTTAGGGGACTAATATATATATATATATATATATATATATATATATATATATATATATATATGCATATGTATATATACATATGCATGTATAATTTGATTTCAAATCATTTTCTTAAGGTTATTTAAAAAGTTATATAAGTGTAAATATGGAAAAAAAGTATGAATAAAATATAAACATTCCTAATAACTTGAATTTAAAATGTAAAATAAAATTTGATAAAAGATATAAATTACTTTTCTTTTTTATATTTGGAAATTAATAAGATAAACATTTGTAAAATATAAACGTATGTAGATGTAACGTCTCGAAAATTTTCGACTTTCGAAAATTCAACATCGATATTCACTTTATCGACTGCCGAGAAATCGAAGGCCGAAAACCCGAAATGTTATGGGTTTAAGAAAAAGAAAAGAAGAAGAAGAGAGAAGAAGGTATAAGATGGAGAGGAGAGAAAATAGAAAGAAGAGAAAGAAAATAGAATGGATATAGAACATAGAAGAAATAGAACGAAACAGAAAACAACAGAACAATAACAGAATCTCACAATTCGCAACGGAACAACATATAATAATAAATGAATAATCTTTAAACAAAGAACTATATCAGTTATTACATTTTATACTTTACATCATATCATCAGAGTATACAACAACAAACAATGCAGCGGAAAAAGAAATACTATATAAACTAGTAATACGCCATGCCATCCAGCTTGCCTCCAGCAATTCCAGAATATCCAGAATATCCTGATAAACCTTAACTCTTGACTTCCCGTGTGGAAATTGGTGGGCACCCAGAGTTTAGGAAGGAAAACAATAAACTCCAAGTCAGTCATGTGACTGGTGTGAGAACTCAAAACAGTTTATTTATCTTTGAAATCAAAATAGAGGAATATTTTTAAAATCAATTCGCAATGCTTTTAAAAATGAGACTACCATAAGGCCTCCCGTACACACACACAATGCTAACGCAGAATCGGAGGAGATTTCTCCTTATGATAGTCAAAGATGCTTGATACGCATTTAAAACAACATTTGATATTATTATTAGTGCATAGTGTAGGAAAAAATCATTTCGAAAGTAGAATATAAATCTTAGCCAGCATAGGTACCATTATATTATGCCTACTATAGCTACCATATTAAATGGCAGGTTCTACAACTAAAACCGTACAAAGTTTCGTATTGTTTCTTTGGATTTCCAACGAATGATCAGGCCAAGGAACTTTCCATTGCCACATAAGAATGCCTCTGGATGGACATCCCCGAGAACCAAACCGGATCTCTACCAACACAAGGCCGGGTTACCCCTAACTGAGTAACAACTGACCGAATATGCCATCCCCCGGTCCTTTGGGACCTTTCACCGAGCGCTCGTAATCAATTCACACAATCATAACAAAGTGTTTTCAACATGAGTAAGTATCTGGGCTCCATACCATGATACCACCCTTTTCCAGAAGGAAATGCACACATCCTAAAGGGCGCTACCCCTCATAACCTTGCTGCTTCTTTCCTGTTTTGACCATTCACGGGGTGTGAGGCTCGACGAAGTCACGTCCTCAAAAACATATTTTATACAAAAGCCATGCTTTGGGTCAACAAATGATCATAGAAATGATCATCAAGATAGACGATCAAATAAACGATCCTATCACAAATAATCAACACAATGATCATTTACAGCAACACTCAGCATGTCACATTACCAAATTGGGAATATATCGCTGATAACATTCAACTACATAACCTCTGAGCTCGTACGTCTCAGAGAAGGGTGTTAAGCTAAAAGAATAAATTCTCCGCCACCAACAGAAATATATTTGAATGAAATCGGCTTTATATCTCAACTTGTAATGTCAGACATACAATCCATACAAGTCTGTTCCGGGCTCGAACAAAACCGAAGGCACTTACAAAGAAGTCCTTGCAATCCGGATATTCACAATCCTGATCGGATTCACCATCACATATGGAGAATTCAATACCGTAGCTACTCGGTGCAGAGTCAATCGACAGGTCATCCTATCGCTCTCGCAAATACCGGGTCTTCAACACCGATCTTCAATGCTATTCATAACGACGTATCACATATTCGGAATGGGTTATACGACACAAAGGTCCTTTCCCGGCTAAACCGAATAGTGAGCGAAATAGTTCAAAAATAAGTGTAGCATTCACATTCAAACAAATCACATCTAATACCCATTCAAAGGGAAATATTAATAGTCGGTTATTGAACTATCAATGGATATGCACACATCACCAGATTCCAAATAATTTTCCAAATTATTTATTTCCCAAAATATCTTTACAAGATATATTATTTTCAATACTTCAAAAATAAATCAATATTTATTTTTAAACAAATTCCACTTCCTTTTATAAATTCCATAGTGAATTTATATTTCACAATATCCATGCATATATGATTTCAATTATTCATTTCAATTTATCTTCAAAAAGATAAATTCTCAAAATATTCACTTTATATTGGAAAACATTTCCATACTCATTAAATAAGTAATTCACGAATTTTATTTATTTTTAACACTTAGAAAATATTCAATATACTTAAATCGAGATTAAGTATATATTTCATTCTTTAAGGAAATCATTCTCTTAAACATATTTATTTGGGCTAAAACGAATGTTGCGTAGAACATCGTTACGACAACCCAAAATCACTAGTATAGGGATTCGAAATTAAAATAGATATATAAATCCCAATACTATTCAAAACATTTCCTATCGGAAATCATTTACTATAACAACAGTGTTATAGTCCATTATTTCCTTCTATTTCTCGAAAACGTCTATTTCAACAATAAATGTTGAAATCTATGGTTTCGAATCTCAACACAATTAAAACTTCGTTAGATCGTTTTAATTCTATTTCAAATATCACATTCAAAACAATTTCTTTAACATATTATTCACTATTCAAAAACGTGAATATACTATGTTAACAAATTTCATCCTTTTATACATTTTATTTAAAAGGATTATTCACAGTTCAAAAACGTGAATATAACTCCATAAATAAATCATAACAATTTACTTATCAAAATAAGTCGTTTGTGAATTTATAAAACAACGTTTATAAATTCCATATCTATTTATTTATAACAACTTCCTTTTATAAATTCCTTTATTAACCTATTCGATTTATAACTCAATTATAAAACAAAGGTTCATATTATAAGTCAAATACTTATAATTTATTCGTTCACAAAAAAATCGTTCCTTTGAACTTCATAGTCATAAATCTTATAACTTATAAGATTCAATTATTTATCCAAAACCATTCTTTTAATGGCTTTATAAATTTTATAAACCTACTGTTTATAAAATTCCATGTATAATCTCACCGTTTATAATTCTATAAATTTCATTCAATTTATGAAATTCATTTTCACTTCATTCAAACACTTATAAAAACTTGTTTTATAATTTCAATATTTCAATTTATAAATATCCATTTATAAATCTCTTAATATAATTCAATTTATATTATTCATTAAAACATATTTAATCTCCTTTATTATTTCACCATTTTGATTCATAAAATAATTAAATTTTATAAATCCTATATTTAAACTTTTCACAATAAATTCTAAACTCCAATTTAAACTATTTTATAAAATCATTAGCATCATATTCTCAAAGCATTCACTTTATATTTTCAAAAAATCACTTTAAAAATCATTTTAAAGTTTCAAAACTTGGTCCAATGATGCTACATATCAAATAGTCAATCACGACAACAATGATATCATATATCGATATGATAATCCATCAAATATCAAAATATCTGAAATCAAATAAATACTGTTGAGGAATCCAGTTGGATCCCTCCAACCTGTTTTCCTGCATCACAAACATTAGCACAATACCAATTTCGCTCCAGTACGAAATTATCGCGGTATATGGGATTTAAAATATTATCCGCTTAATAACGGCGCAATAGGGTCTCATCCGCTAAACAAATAAATGCGGGAAATCAATAACTCCAATATATACATATGCCAATATATATATATTGCTATTATATATAATACCAATTTCACTTTTTATGAAATATTCGCGGTATATGTTTTTAATAAATAACATCCGCTTACTAACGGCGTATAATGTCTATTTTAACAATCAATAGATAACAATCATCATTCAAACATGCATTCAAATATTTTAAATCTAACTATTTAAAATAAAATCGAAACTAATTCGATTGAGTGAGAAGTTCTCACCTTGATTTCAAATTCCGTTTTAGCGATTTATTTCGAATAAAATTAAACGGACGTTTAATTTTACCCAAAATTCTCACTAACTCCAAACGACTCCAATCCAATTTCATCGCGTAGTGCTCGTCCATACGATTCCAACGCAACTGGTTTCGCGCGTTTTCGACCTCGTACGAAAAAGTTATGTATTTTCAAAGTTTTACACGATTTATACACATAAATTTATAACATAAATTAAATTTTTAAACCTAAACTTGCATCCACCGTCCATTTCTTCTTGCATCAAATCTGGTCGTAGCCCCCTACCCCCTTCTCCTTCGTTTGTGCGTGCGTTCCCCCCTTATAGCCGAACCCATTAACTTAGATTAGGGTTAAATTATACTCCATCATACGTCGACGATAATTCGATCAGGAAGCATGAACACGTGCGCCTAGCCTAGCTGTGACGACCCGTCCTTCTACGCCCAGAAAGACGTATCATCTTGAAGAAAGAAAGGGATGAGAAAATAGAAAGATAGAGAAGAAAGAACAACAACATCAGAATCTTACAGCGGAATGGAACAAAATATAATAGATCACATAACTATTACATAATTTTACATATATCAGAGTTATACAGTCAATACATCACATACTAGACAGTTATAAACACCTGTCTAGTTAATACAACACAACTCAAACAAATAACCCAAAGATACCAACACAGCGGAACTATAAATATATATCTACAACGCTGAAGCCTCCTGCTTCATTGCTCCTCCAGAATTCGTCAAAGCTAACCTGAATCCCTTGGCTACCCGTAAAAATTTGGGTACCCAGAGTTTATGAAAAACAAAAATAAACTCCGGGTCAGACATGGGTCTGGTGTGAGTAACAGTTTAAAGTTGTTTAACTTTGAAAATCTTTTTGAAAATAAAAGGTATCACGTAAGACTCCCCACACATAAACATGGAAAAGTTTTTACCTTACGCTAACCAAAACATTTGATAGGAAATTCTGTGATATTATAATAGGTCTAGGGTTTTCAAGTAAATAGAAAATAGCCGAAATTGTTACATTATTAAATTCCAGCTACTAGCCACAAAAGTGGGTAATACAATCAAAACCGTTGGCACTTATTGGATTGTGGATTCCATACAATGGCAGGGCTACTGGGGTACCGCCCGTCACAGTACGGGGCCTAGATCACCGTACCGAGGATTTCTCCCTTCATCCCCTGCAACACAAGGCCGGAACCATTCCTTACTGAACAGTCCCGAACAAGACAACCCCGACAGTTGGAGCTCACAACTGTCCACACAGCCGAATAAAAAGGGACATCTAGACAGGGGAAAATCTTGTCCTGCTTGGGCATGACCCACCTAACCTTGCTGCACCTCCCCTGTTTTAGCCATTCCCGGTTGATGAGGCTTGAGGCTGCGATTACCTTTATAGAACACATTTCTTAGAATGCTCATCGTCCACCTGACGATGTGTTGAAAGCATTCAATCCATACAAGTTCGTTCCGGGTTCGAATGAAACCGAAGGCATTATCTCGTTACACTCATTTTGGAATCACCCTCAGAGTTAACGACGATAACCCTTGCATTCTGAATCTTCATCTTCACTTCAGATTCACGACCTAACGTTAATTTGGAATCGATGTGGTTTTCGGACTTCCAAATGTGGAAAACCCGATCCCGGTCTCATCGAAATCCAAAACGTGTCTTTTAGGGCCAAGTTGTCTATTTAGCCTTACCAGTTTAATTCAAAATAATTCAACATGCACACAGATAGATAAATCACAATATCATAATAGATAGTCAACATCAACATAAACAGATAATCAATATTATCACTTCAAACAGATAATGCATATTATCATTATAACAGATAATTCATATTTAAAACAAAGCATACATAACATCATTAATCTCATATTGAGATCTCAAACCATCCAGGGTAAACAATATAACCAATCAATATATAAGCAATCACATCAGCTATAATTAATTTAAAATGAATTAAATTAATCACCTACATCTCTAATTAATTTAAAGTGAATTAAATTAATTACTTAACCATTTTATTGCTTATATCACTATTAATCGATTACTAATCAATTTATTAATCAACACTCAATTATTCAATTTAATTAATCATCCTTGATTAATTTACTTTTAATAGTATTTAAGTAATTATCCTTTAATTATTTCACAAATTAATTTCCTTTAACTAAACACAGGATTTAACCTTGAATTTACTAACATTAATTACATTATTTCTCAATTAATTGCATTAGTAAATCAATTCATTTATTAATTATTTCCAAATAATCTATTCTAATTTACATCATTAATTATAATAATTAATGATCTCTAATTATATTTTCTATTTAAATTAATTACATTAAATAATCAATCTTCAATTAAACCAAATTGTTAATCACCCTTGATTAACCCCCATTCAGTAATTAACTACCCTTAATTACTTTATCAAATAAATAAATTATTCCATAATTTATTATCTCTAATTAACCCCTCGATTAATTATACCAAGTAATTATCTTCCAATTACTTCCACTATTAAATCATTCCTGGGTAATTACATCCAGTAATTATCATTAATTACTTCCCTAAGTAATTTATACTTATCACATCAACAAATGATTATTTAAATTAATTAAACTTAATTAATTAACTTAAACAATTTAAATTAAATCGAATTAATTACAATGAGTAATTAATTCCTTAATTACTTCCGTTAAGTAATTATACTTAACAATTCACAATTGCTTATCTTAAATAAATAATTTAATTAATTATTTAAAATAATCCCATTAATCGATTATTTTATAATTTTAGTTAATGACCCTCATTAACTAATTATAATCCTTTAATTACTTTCCTAAAGTAATTAACTACGATTTATTATCAATTACATTTTAAGTTAGTCTTAATACTCATTAATTAATCCTCTATTAATCCATTAATTGATTACTAATCATTAATTGTAAATCAATCCATATTTAATCGATGATTCTTAATTACGAATTGATTTACCTTAAATTAATTAACTTATAACTTATTTAAATAAATTTAACTCTTAATTTCTAAGTCAATTAATTCTAGTCATTAATTATTCATTTAGTTAACGTACCAATTGCAAAGCCTTAAGTTTTTTTATTTTTTTTAATCCTTTTTCTATTTAATGTTCAATTTATCATTCATAAGGTATTTAATCAACTTAATTTAAATTTACTTTTAAATTCATTTTAAATTTAAGATTTAAAATGAAATCAAATTAATCTTATCAATTCCAAACTTCTTTTTATTTTACTACTTAAAGAATATTTATCTTTTTAAACACGATTTTCATTTTGAAATCAATTCAAATTTAAAAATTCGTTTATCATTCAAATTTGTTTAAAATAAATTTAATCTAAATCTTTATTTATTTAAAAACTGAGATTCAAACTACGTTTTGAATCCAAACTTATCTTAATTTAAACTTTGTTTAAAATACGTATATTTTTCATTTAAAAGCCCGGTTTTAAAATGAAATAAACTTACACGTTTAAAACCCCTAGCTAAGAATACCGAGTTAAACAATTATTTTTACGAGCAAAACCCCGCATTTCTTCGAGTCCTACACTCGAATCACTCGAGTGAAACTCGAGCAACAAATCCAAACTGAGTTTTATTTATTTCACTCGAATCGCTCGAGTGAATCCTTTTTAAAGTGATTTCAAATAATTTAAAATTTTAAACTATATTTTATTTTAAAATGAAATTCAAACTTCACTTAATCCAAACTTATTTTTAATTTAATACCTATTTTAAACATCTATATCTCATTTAAAAACCCCAGTTTAAAGAATTTAAACTCTACAGGTTTAATACCCTGTTACAACCTACCCAGCATCCCCCCTACCTCTACTCCGAGTCAAGCTTGATTTCGCTTCGAGTTCGCATGCAGAAATCCCCGAGTCAAAATACTGAAAGCCCCGAGTACCCCCTGCTCCTGAAAACGCAGCACCTATTCACGAACACCGTGCATATGCACGGTGGTTTCCACCACCATTGATCGCCTACGGTGATCGCATCCTGTCAGGAAACTACCCAGCAACCACTTCAACCCTCAATCGAACTTCCATTCTCAAAAATCAAAAAAAAAGAGGACCACGACCAACCTGAAAACTCAAAACATCACCCACTGGAACCTGGAAACGTAACCAACTTCCAACCCAAACCTGTCATCGCCAACTGTTCGACGCTCCGACCACCATTCGCCACCAGACCCTGGCCGCAGCTCCACCGATGACCAATCCACGATCCCTCCAAACCACGTCGAACTCGATGCATCCAATAGGGAGAATGACTCAAAAATACTCGACTCTCCAAAACTAGGTTTACATACTAAATCCTCACGCCGCCGACGCCACGGTCGTTTGTGCCACCTCCAACTATTTTTCCCTCATCCACCCATCATACATCTACCTCTAGCATGATTCACGACCTCACAAATTCCAGAGATCATTAGAAATCTCAAAAATTCTAATTTCTGGTAAAACCAGAAATACCCACTAAACTCTTTACTAAAAACTTCCATTTTAGTTTTAAAAATCAAAATTTTGCATTAGTATTTGATTCTTAAACCTGACTTTATAATCTATGACAAATTATTTTTGGCTAAATTTAAGATTCCACTATGCTTTGTATTTTCCAGAACAATACTAAGTTATTTTAACTAACTATATATTTTTAAACTAACATTTGTGACATAACAATCACATTTCAAGTAAAACTTAAATCTTAAATAAACCTAGATAAAGAGATAGGGAAATATGAAATTGATCTGTAACTAGAAAATTCAAACAGAGGCTACAGGCCTTCAACTAATATGCAGATATCATATTTCACACACATACACCAATTTCAAAAATACATAAACACAAACACATGATTATCCTCAGGCATAAATCAAACAACCATATAGAAATATACTTAAACATTTTAAAATGAAGTTACTCACCTTGCTTTTAGAGGATGAACAGATTACAGCTTGGTTTTGAAAACTGTTTGAACTTTTTAAACACTGTAAACAGTTTTGCTCTCCCTCTAATCTTCTTGCTTTTGTTTAGTTATATATGTATGCAGTAACAATTTCCAGGTTGAAGCAATGGTGTTTAAGTTGTAAAAAAAAAAGAAAAAACTTGCTTATGTTCAGGTTTGCTATGTTGAACAACTAAACAAAAAGCATTGAATATATAAATAAGAAGAAAGGTTTGTATAAAGTAGGTGTTTTCTGGTTTAGGCTTTGCTGTAGGTCAGAGATATTTTCTTTTTATATTTCGGCTGAAAAGATAAGTATGTATCTCTAGTAGACCAAATGGTGTGCTAATATTAATTGACATAGTACTTTATGTTTCCTACTAGCTTAATTATGCAGATAATCTAAGCTTCCTATATAAGTTACTTACATATTTCATACTTATCTTATTCTTGCCTGGTTTGTATTTTCATATACTTGACCACTTTATTATGACTTGTCTGTAAATCTTGCTTTTAATTATCTTGCAGGCAACAAATATTACAAGCCTAGTCAGTATCTTTAATTTGTACTTACCTATATGCTTTTGTCTGGTTTATATCTTTTACTTATACCTGCATATATATACTAGATGTTTATTTGTACCTGCATATGTTTATTTGATGTTGATACATTTTCTTTTACTTTGTCTTGCCTATTTAGTTCACATATTACAACATTTCACTTACAAGTTATATACATATTTGTCTGACTTGCTTTATACTTTAGGTACAAAATGTGAAGTTGTTTTGATTATTAGTTATGAATTTTAACTTATATATTAAGTTCTATGCTTATTTTATTTTCTCTTGTATTTTTTAAACTTTAATTATCCAATACTTAATTTGATGAGTTCTAATTTATTTTCATATTTATGTTAATATCATAAATGTTTATGTATTTATACTCATTCTAATACCATACATTTTATTTATGTTTGTGTTTAATAAATTTTTTTTTAAGATTTGTTTTGTTTTAAACATGTTTGAGAGATATTATTCCTAAGTTACAAATCATTACTTCTCATGTTAATGTATTCAAATAAATTTTGAAATAGTCATTTCTATCTATATTAAAATCCATTTGTAAGAATATTACATTATTATTGTTAAATATAACTCATGATTAAATTAAAATAATGAATGAATTTGTCTTCTTATTCAATACACTACTTATTTTATTAGCTACATTAAAAACAAACAAATCTTTTATTTAAATTTAAACTTAAACTAAAATCAATTTTAGATAACTAAGTTTTTAGTTTGGGTATTAAAATTATATGGTCATTTATTTAGTAGCTTAATATCAATTTGAATCCAATTTTAATTTATCAAAAATGTTATAATAAGAAAACAGGCCTATATATATATTAAATTTAAAACAAAGATTTACCTAGTTATAATATATACAGATATGTATACATTACAAATATAAAACAATTTATCAGCCTTTAAAATAGATTATCAGTTTAAATGTCTATTTCAAAGAAGATTATTAAATTTATTTCAAATTTATTATTAATAATATGATCAAATCAATTAAATTTTGACATAAATTATTAAATTGTTATTGTCAAAATTTCCGGGATATCACATTCTTCCCCCCTTAAAAGAATTTCGTCCCCGAAATTTAAAACAAAGGTTATTTAATAATTTAATTAAAGATTAAATTTTAAAACACAAACATATATCAATCATATGCTAACAACCATAGCAACCAATTCATCCAATCAAACAAATCTAACTATCCAAACAAAATTCTAAATAGAATTTTCTCGAGTTTCCCCAAGTATAAATATTGGGATACTCTCTCTACAGAATCCAAACAATCAATATTACTATGCTATAGAGCTTTCACTCATCTAGATCAACAAGACAGGATATCAGACTACAGATAAGTCTAACTCAACAACCAAAACTCTCTGAACTGCTGACTCTACAATCAGAGATAGCTCTTACACGTACTCCCTCAGAGATACGTGAAACACTCCGAATTCCAGTTATCTAAACTGACAATTCAATCTCGAAACTAAGCGCTTATCCAAAATCACATCTCCAAATACGGAATCCAAATTCCTTCGTCTCTTATCCACAAAACTCTCCGGACGATCCTGGGCTGCCTACATCCTTACTGATCAGCTCAACACTTGCTGATGCTCTCTAGAAATCAACTGGCCCAAAAACAATTCAACAAAATGATCTTTCCAAGATTAACTTCAAAAATCAGAACACAACGCCATTTCAAATCTGAAAACTGATCTTACTTCTCCCATCTGGAAAGATAATACAGATGCATTCCAATCTGGTCTTAAGATCCTGAACAAATTTCCAGTAGAAACTCACTAATCCAAAACACTGCAAATTCTAGTTGTTTTCACACCAACAGCTGCCACCATGCTTCCACTGCGCTACTCTGACCGAGCAGATGAGAATGCTGATGATGATCACGAGAACAAACTGGTCATCACATCATAGAACTATGGTTCAATAGATCCTTAAAAGAAATTGAGAAGTTCCTTCAAAACTCTAGCTGCTTCACCAACTCATTTTCCAAAAATCACCTTACTGAACCATCGATACCACTCCTGGAATCCAGTCGATACCAAACTCAATCTCCAAACACGGACAAAATTCTAACCTCCTGAAGACATCCAGAAAAAATCAGATAACCCAAGAGAAACTCAACAATCGCAAGTCACTTTTGCGATCAATCTAGCCCAATACCAAAGAAAACTGCTCTCTCTTTACCAAACAGAACAGCCTATGCTTAATTAGCCAATCCATCAAAGAAACGGAACCACCCTGCTGTTTCTGAACTCCACTGCTGAGGAAGAAGTTAAAAACTTCCTTGCCAACACACCAATGCCAAGAAATTCCTAACCCAGAGCTCTTCGAGAAACTCGGACCTCATACCAACAAAAACACCCTGCAGAACTCAGCCACAACCACCGAAGCAGCTACACTTCCTTAACTGATTCCAAAGAAATATCTTCGGAAACTTCCATAGTCACTGTGTCTCATCACACAGCTACTACATCCTGAAGTGAGATATTCGGACTTGCTCATGTCAACCGATAGGTCCAAACTTTAGCTTATCCAAACTTACGGTTCAAAAATGAACTCCGAACCTTAACAGATTTCCTTCAGAGTTAAATAAAATCTTCATCACTACAAAGCTTACTCAAGACGGTAATAGGTCTACAGTCTCGACAAATATACTTCCAATCTCAAATATCCAGACTCCAACCATTGGTAGTCGTGATACACACACCACTACCCTATCTACCTTTATAACTTATATTGGATAACCCGGACAGGTAACCCAACAAATAGGTAGAAATAAATATATATATTTATATATATTAAAATTACAAATACGCTCTCTCAAGATAGAAATCACTTAAGAGCCTAGGTATTCACTCAACCTAGCGCTCTGATACCAACTGTGACGACCCGTCCTTCTACGCCCAGAAAGACGTATCATCTTGAAGAAAGAAAGGGATGAGAAAATAGAAAGATAGAGAAGAAAGAACAACAACATCAGAATCTTACAGCGGAATGGAACAAAATATAATAGATCACATAACTATTACATAATTTTACATATATCAGAGTTATACAGTCAATACATCACATACTAGACAGTTATAAACACCTGTCTAGTTAATACAACACAACTCAAACAAATAACCCAAAGATACCAACACAGCGGAACTATAAATATCTATCTACAACGCTGAAGCCTCCTGCTTCATTGCTCCTCCAGAATTCGTCAAAGCTAACCTGAATCCCTTGGCTACCCGTAAAAATTTGGGTACCCGAGAGTTTATGAAAAACAAAAATAAACTCCGGGTCAGACATGGGTCTGGTATGAGTAATAGTTTAAAGTTGTTTAACTTTGAAAATCTTTTTGAAAATAAAAGGTATCACGTAAGACTCCCCACACATAAACATGGAAAAGTTTTTACCTTACGCTAACCAAAACATTTAATAGGAAATTCTGTGATATTATAATAGGTCTAGGGTTTTCAAGTAAATAGAAAATAGCCGAAATTGTTACATTATTAAATTCCAGCTACTAGCCACAAAAGTGGGTAATACAATCAAAACCGTTGGCACTTATTGGATTGTGGATTCCATACAATGGCAGGGCTACTGGGGTACCGCCCGTCACAGTACGGGGCCTAGATCACCGTACCGAGGATTACTCCCTTCATCCCCTGCAACACAAGGCCGGAACCATTCCTTACTGAACAGTCCCGAACAAGACAACCCCGACAGTTGGAGCTCACAACTGTCCACACAGCCGAATAAAAAGGGACATCTAGACAGGGGAAAATCTTGTCCTGCTTGGGCATGACCCACCTAACCTTGCTGCACCTCCCCTGTTTTAGCCATTCCCGGTTGATGAGGCTTGAGGCTGCGATTACCTTTATAGAACACATTTCTTAGAATGCTCATCGTCCACCTGACGATGTGTTGAAAGCATTCAATCCATACAAGTTCGTTCCGGGTTCGAACGAAACCGAAGGCATTATCTCGTTACACTCATTTTGGAATCACCCTCAGAGTTAACGACGATAACCCTTGCATTCTGAATCTTCATCTTCACTTCAGATTCACGACCTAACGTTAATTTGGAATCGATGTGGTTTTCGGACTTCCAAATGTGGAAAACCCGATCCCGGTCTCATCGAAATCCAAAACGTGTCTTTTAGGGCCAAGTTGTCTATTTAGCCTTACCAGTTTAATTCAAAATAATTCAACATACACACAGATAGATAAATCACAATATCATAATAGATAGTCAACATCAACATAAACAGATAATCAATATTATCACTTCAAACAGATAATGCATATTATCATTATAACAGATAATTCATATTTAAAACAAAGCATACATAACATCATTAATCTCATATTGAGATCTCAAACCATCCAGGGTAAACAATATAACCAATCAATATATAAGCAATCACATCAGCTATAATTAATTTAAAATGAATTAAATTAATCACCTACATCTCTAATTAATTTAAAGTGAATTAAATTAATTACTTAACCATTTTATTGCTTATATCACTATTAATCGATTACTAATCAATTTATTAATCAACACTCAATTATTCAATTTAATTAATCATCCTTGATTAATTTACTTTTAATAGTATTTAAGTAATTATCCTTTAATTATTTCACAAATTAATTTCCTTTAACTAAACACAGGATTTAACCTTGAATTTACTAACATTAATTACATTATTTCTCAATTAATTGCATTAGTAAATCAATTCATTTATTAATTATTTCCAAATAATCTATTCTAATTTACATCATTAATTATAATAATTAATGATCTCTAATTATATTTTCTATTTAAATTAATTACATTAAATAATCAATCTTCAATTAAACCAAATTGTTAATCACCCTTGATTAACCCCCATTCAGTAATTAACTACCCTTAATTACTTTATCAAATAAATAAATTATTCCATAATTTATTATCTCTAATTAACCCCTCGATTAATTATACCAAGTAATTATCTTCCAATTACTTCCACTATTAAATCATTCCTGGGTAATTACATCCAGTAATTATCATTAATTACTTCCCTAAGTAATTTATACTTATCACATCAACAAATGATTATTTAAATTAATTAAACTTAATTAATTAACTTAAACAATTTAAATTAAATCGAATTAATTACAATGAGTAATTAATTCCTTAATTACTTCCGTTAAGTAATTATACTTAACAATTCACAATTGCTTATCTTAAATAAATAATTTAATTAATTATTTAAAATAATCCCATTAATCGATTATTTTACAATTTTAGTTAATGACCCTCATTAACTAATTATAATCCTTTAATTACTTTCCTAAAGTAATTAACTACGATTTATTATCAATTACATTTTAAGTTAGTCTTAATACTCATTAATTAATCCTCTATTAATCCATTAATTGATTACTAATCATTAATTGTAAATCAATCCATATTTAATCGATGATTCTTAATTACGAATTGATTTACCTTAAATTAATTAACTTATAACTTATTTAAATAAATTTAACTCTTAATTTCTAAGTCAATTAATTCTAGTCATTAATTATTCATTTAGTTAACGTACCAATTGCAAAGCCTTAAGTTTTTTTATTTTTTTTAATCCTTTTTCTATTTAATGTTCAATTTATCATTCATAAGGTATTTAATCAACTTAATTTAAATTTACTTTTAAATTCATTTTAAATTTAAAATTTAAAATGAAATCAAATTAATCTTATCAATTCCAAACTTCTTTTTATTTTACTACTTAAAGAATATTTATCTTTTTAAACACGATTTCATTTTGAAATCAATTCAAATTTAAAAATTCGTTTATCATTCAAATTTGTTTAAAATAAATTTAATCTAAAATCTTTATTTATTTAAAAACTGAGATTCAAACTACGTTTTGAATCCAAACTTATCTTAATTTAAACTTTGTTTAAAATACGTATATTTTTCATTTAAAAGCCCGGTTTTAAAATGAAATAAACTTACACGTTTAAAACCCCTAGCTAAGAATACCGAGTTAAACAATTATTTTTACGAGCAAAACCCCGCATTTCTTCGAGTCCTACACTCGAATCACTCGAGTGAAACTCGAGCAACAAATCCAAACTGAGTTTTATTTATTTCACTCGAATCGCTCGAGTGAATCCTTTTTAAAGTGATTTCAAATAATTTAAAATTTTAAACTATATTTTATTTTAAAATGAAATTCAAACTTCACTTAATCCAAACTTATTTTTAATTTAATACCTATTTTAAACATCTATATCTCATTTAAAAACCCCAGTTTAAAGAATTTAAACTCTACAGGTTTAATACCCTGTTACAACCTACCCAGCATCCCCCTACCTCTACTCCGAGTCAAGCTTGATTTCGCTTCGAGTTCGCATGCAGAAATCCCCGAGTCAAAATACTGAAAGCCCCGAGTACCCCCTGCTCCTGAAAACGCAGCACCTATTCACGAACACCGTGCATATGCACGGTGGTTTCCACCACCATTGATCGCCTACGGTGATCGCATCCTGTCAGGAAACTACCCAGCAACCACTTCAACCCTCAATCGAACTTCCATTCTCAAAAATCAAAAAAAAAGAGGACCACGACCAACCTGAAAACTCAAAACATCACCCACTGGAACCTGGAAACGTAACCAACTTCCAACCCAAACCTGTCATCGCCAACTGTTCGACGCTCCGACCACCATTCGCCACCAGACCCTGGCCGCAGCTCCACCGATGACCAATCCACGATCCCTCCAAACCACGTCGAACTCGATGCATCCAATAGGGAGAACGACTCAAAAATACTCGACTCTCCAAAACTAGGTTTACATACTAAATCCTCACGCCGCCGACGCCACGGTCGTTTGTGCCACCTCCAACTATTTTTCCCTCATCCACCCATCATACATCTACCTCTAGCATGATTCACGACCTCACAAATTCCAGAGATCATTAGAAATCTCAAAAATTCTAATTTCTGGTAAAACCAGAAATACCCACTAAACTCTTTACTAAAAACTTCCATTTTAGTTTTAAAAATCAAAATTTTGCATTAGTATTTGATTCTTAAACCTGACTTTATAATCTATGACAAATTATTTTTGGCTAAATTTAAGATTCCACTGTGCTTTGTATTTTCCAGAACAATACTAAGTTATTTTAACTAACTATATATTTTTAAACTAACATTTGTGACATAACAATCACATTTCAAGTAAAACTTAAATCTTAAATAAACCTAGATAAAGAGATAGGGAAATATGAAATTGATCTGTAACTAGAAAATTCAAACAGAGGCTACAGGCCTTCAACTAATATGCAGATATCATATTTCACACACATACACCAATTTCAAAAATACATAAACACAAACACATGATTATCCTCAGGCATAAATCAAACAACCATATAGAAATATACTTAAACATTTTAAAATGAAGTTACTCACCTTGCTTTTAGAGGATGAACAGATTACAGCTTGGTTTTGAAAACTGTTTGAACTTTTTAAACACTGTAAACAGTTTTGCTCTCCCTCTAATCTTCTTGCTTTTGTTTAGTTATAGATGTATGCAGTAACAATTTCCAGGTTGAAGCAATGGTGTTTAAGTTGTAAAAAAAAAAAAAAAAAACTTGCTTATGTTCAGGTTTGCTATGTTGAACAACTAAACAAAAAGCATTGAATATATAAATAAGAAGAAAGGTTTGTATAAAGTAGGTGTTTTCTGGTTTAGGCTTTGCTGTAGGTCAGAGATATTTTCTTTTTATATTTCGGCTGAAAAGATAAGTATGTATCTCTAGTAGACCAAATGGTGTGCTAATATTAATTGACATAGTACTTTATGTTTCCTACTAGCTTAATTATGCAGATAATCTAAGCTTCCTATATAAGTTACTTACCTATTTCATACTTATCTTATTCTTGCCTGGTTTGTATTTTCATATACTTGACCACTTTATTATGACTTGTCTGTAAATCTTGCTTTTAATTATCTTGCAGGCAACAAATATTACAAGCCTAGTCAGTATCTTTAATTTGTACTTACCTATATGCTTTTGTCTGGTTTATATCTTTTACTTATACCTGCATATATATACTAGATGTTTATTTGTACCTGCATATGTTTATTTGATGTTGATACATTTTCTTTTACTTTGTCTTGCCTATTTAGTTCACATATTACAACATTTCACTTACAAGTTATATACATATTTGTCTGACTTGCTTTATACTTTAGGTACAAAATGTGAAGTTGTTTTGATTATTAGTTATGAATTTTAACTTATATATTAAGTTCTATGCTTATTTTATTTTCTCTTGTATTTTTTAAACTTTAATTATCCAATACTTAATTTGATGAGTTCTAATTTATTTTCATATTTATGTTAATATCATAAATGTTTATGTATTTATACTCATTCTAATACCATACATTTTATTTATGTTTGTGTTTAATAATTTTTTTTTTAAGATTTGTTTTGTTTTAAACATGTTTGAGAGATATTATTCCTAAGTTACAAATCATTACTTCTCATGTTAATGTATTCAAATAAATTTTGAAATAGTCATTTCTATCTATATTAAAATCCATTTGTAAGAATATTACATTATTATTGTTAAATATAACTCATGATTAAATTAAAATAATGAATGAATTTGTCTTCTTATTCAATACACTACTTATTTTATTAGCTACATTAAAAACAAACAAATCTTTTATTTAAATTTAAACTTAAACTAAAATCAATTTTAGATAACTAAGTTTTTAGTTTGGGTATTAAAATTATATGGTCATTTATTTAGTAGCTTAATATCAATTTGAATCCAATTTTAATTTATCAAAAATGTTATAATAAGAAAACAGGCCTATATATATATTAAATTTAAAACAAAGATTTACCTAGTTATAATATATACAGATATGTATACATTACAAATATAAAACAATTTATCAGCCTTTAAAATAGATTATCAGTTTAAATGTCTATTTCAAAGAAGATTATTAAATTATTTCAAATTTATTATTAATAATATGATCAAATCAATTAAATTTTGACATAAATTATTAAATTGTTATTGTCAAAATTTCCGGGATATCACACTAGCACTATACTCGACCCAAGTGGCTTCGAGCTCGGCTGTCCCCATTGCACGCAGTTCGAGGCCGAACTACAGGCCTTTGAGCGAGATTTGTCGCCAATCCGAAGCTCCAAACACGATCATGACCGTTGGATCTCTAGCTCTCTTCATGCTCTACCACTTCCTAGTTGATCACGAAGCTTGAATGTGAATGGATCGAGAGATAATCGAGGAAGAACGTTGAGCATTTCTGGCCTTCGGTTGTATAAGTGGCGGCTAGGGTTTAGTATATTAGGTTTTATTTTATTTTATTTTTTTATTTATGAAAGGGTGGTGCTATTTATAGAGAAAAATCGAACACTATTCATCCGAAAATTCCGAACTCCGATTCACGCGCCGTAACCAGCGTTTCTAGGGTTTACCCCGCGTTCCGGACACAATGGAATAGGTTTCGAAAGCTAATTCGGACATCTGTGCGAGTTATGGCTATAAACGTTCAATTTTAATTAAACCGATTTAAGCGATTTTCTAGGCGTTTTAATTTGTACCGGACAAACGGTAAATCCAATTGACTTGAAATTTGAAACCTTACAATAATATCACATTACGGATCCGATGAAACTAGTTTCGTCGAAATCCGAGACTTTTTGAAAAATGGCTATTTTAACTCGCCAAATTAATATTAAAAATAATTCGATGCGTTTCGAGCTGCCACGATCAAACGGTAACTCCGATTGACACGAAAATTGAAATCCGGTAATAACTAACTATTACGGATCCAATCAAACTGGTTTCGTTCAATTCTCAGACTGTTCAAAAATTGACTATTTTCAGTAGTCGATTTTAATATTAAAATAATCAATTTTCACAAATTAACTTTTAATTCGATTTTAAAAGTTCTAAAATATCATTCTAACTCCCATATGATAAAATAAAATTTTACAAATCATTTTCAATCATATTTAAATCAATTTCTATTATTTCCATAATTTCACATATTAAATTATTGATTTAATTATTCAATTAAATCCAATAATTCAAATAAAAATTTATTTGACTTATAAATTCACTTCTTAATATTTTAAAATTAATTAAATATTCAAATTTTAATTATATAAAATTCTGGGTCGTTACAATCTTCCCCCCTTAAAAGAATTTCGTCCTCGAAATTAACAAGTAAGAAAAGTTATAGAATTTATTAATTTTCCCAAAAATTCAAAATTAAATTCCTTACAAATCTTTACTAAGTTTTCAAATCATACTTATTTATCTTTTCAAAAACAACTACTATTGTTTAACTTTCAACTCCAAATCAAAGTTATAGTTTTCAAAATTTTCCAATTTTCTCAAATTTTTTCTAACGCCTTAAATTTTCGGAAAAATTCGCCATAGTCTCCTTTGCGCGGCTCGATCCGAAAAAAAAAATGACAGTATATATATCACAAATATACATCTCATCAAGTAATGAGGCATCCCGAAGGGAAAAAAGTATAAAAGTACGGTATTCAATCCGAGATATGTACCTTATATTTTATTAGCAAGCATATACGGCTAATATAGCGCGAAAGCGAGCTCCAAATGCGAAGCAAACGCGATCCGCACCTACTAAACACTCAACAAACAACATGAGAATCATGTATATATGAAAATAGCATCAACATACATCATATAGCAATCATAATAACTATATATGTTAACATAGCAAATGAAACAAAAGCAATATATTCAACCATCAACCAACTATCATTCATAACCAACAAATGTTCATTCATATCCTCATTAATATTCAATGAAATGGTTTTCAATTTAATCACATTTGATTTATTAACATTGGATGTTTTTTCTAACATTCATTCTCAATTAGTTTATATTTACTAATTCATATTCAAGTTGGTTCACTTCCAATCAAATTCAATTCTATTTAATCACTTAACTTTCAATTGGATTTCAATTCCTTTAGCTTTCAATTTCATTAACTCAATTTCATTAGTTCTTAATGAATTATATACAATCAACTAACAATCATATAGCAATCAATGTATATATATTAATTTCAACCAAATTCCTTTGCTTATCAATTGGTTTAATTAATTTGATTTTAATGAATTAAAACTTTCATTCATTACTTCCTTTCAATTTTTATTTACATTCAATTGATTATCATTCAATCCATTTATTCAATTCGATTATAAAAGTTGAATTTCATTTATATAACTCAAGTTCACATTCATTTTTATTTACAACTCATATTCATAAATATATTCATATAGTTTCACTTCTTATATATATAAGTTTATTTCACAATTGTAATTCACTTTAATTATAATTCAATTCTTATAATTCTTTTGCTTATACAATTATTCTTTTATTTAGGTTATTCAAACAACTAAACAATCCACTTATATACATTTTAATAATTCTGAAAAATTATTTCTTTATATATAAAATATAATCAAGGTAAAATTATTTCATTTACCCAATTTTAAAACAATATTGTGCCGAATTGTTCTATTCAAGTGTTTAGAAACCCCTTCGGCATAGTCTTGCGGACCACGCTGACGAAAGTTCATATGCCACTCAATAAACCAATCATCACAATATAAAACAATTTTATATATTCATTAACAAATACGCTCTCATAGCTATTATTACATTCAAATTCATTCTAGAGTACTAATGACTCTATCTCTAATGAGTAATACCCAACAGAACCATGGTTGTCGCTTAACCATACGCTCTGATACCAGATGTAACGTCTCGAAAATTTTCGACGTTCGAAAATTCAACATCGATATTCACTTTATCGAATGCCGAGAAATCGAAGGCCGAAAACCCGAAATGTTATGGGTTTAAGAAAAAGAAAAGAAGAAGAAGAGAGAAGAAGGTAGAAGATGGAGAGGAGAGAAAATAGAAAGAAGAGAAAGAAAATAGAATGGATATAGAACATAGAAGAAATAGAACGGAACAGAAAACAACAGAACAATAACAGAATCTCACAATTCACAACGGAACAACATATAATAATAAATGAATAATCTTTAAACAAAGAACTATATCAGTTATTACATTTTATACTTTACATCATATCATCAGAGTATACAACAACAAACAATGCAGCGGAAAAAGAAATACTATATAAACTAGTAATACGCCATGCCATCCAGCTTGCCTCCAGCAATTCCAGAATATCCAGAATATCCTGATAAACCTTAACTCTTGACTGCCCGTGTGGAAATTGGTGGGCACCTAGAGTTTAGGAAGGAAAACAATAAACTCCAAGTCAGTCATGTGACTGGTGTGAGAACTCAAAACAGTTTATTTATCTTTGAAATCAAAATAGAGGAATATTTTTAAAATCAATTCGCAATGCTTTTAAAAATGAGACTACCATAAGGCCTCCCGCACACACACACAATGCTAACGCAGAATCGGAGGAGATTTCTCCTTATGATAGTCAAAGATGCTTGATACGCATTTAAAACAACATTTGATATTATTATTAGTGCATAGTGTAGGAAAAAATCATTTCGAAAGTAGAATATAAATATTAGCCAGGATAGGTACCATTATATTATGCCTACTATAGCTACCATATTAAATGGCAGGTTCTACAACTAAAACCGTACAAAGTTTCGTATTGTTTCTTTGGATTTCCAACGAATGATCAGGCCAAGGAACTTTCCATTGCCACATGAGAATGCCTCTGGATGGACATCCCCGAGAACCAAACCGGATCTCTACCAACACAAGGCCGGGTTACCCCTAACTGAGTAACAACTGACCGAATATGCCATCCCCTGGTCCTTTGGGACCTTTCACCGAGCGCTCATAATCAATTCACACAATCATAACAAAGTGTTTTCAACATGAGTAAGTATCTGGGCTCCATACCATGATACCACCCTTTTCCAGAAGGAAATGCACACATCCTAAAGGGCGCTACCCCTCATAACCTTGCTGCTTCTTTCCTGTTTTGACCATTCACGGGGTGTGAGGCTCGAAGAAGTCACGTCCTCAAAAACATACTTTATACAAAAGCCATGCTTTGGGTCAACAAATGATCATAGAAATGATCACCAAGATAGACGATCAAATAAACGATCCTATCACAAATAATCAACACAATGATCATTTACAGCAACACTCAGCATGTCACATTACCAAATTGGGAATATATCGCTGATAACATTCAACTACATAACCTCTGAGCTCGTACGTCTCAGAGAAGGGTGTTAAGCTAAAAGAATAAATTCTCCGCCACCAACAGAAATATATTTGAATGAAATCGGCTTTATATCTCAACTTGTAATGTCAGACATACAATCCATACAAGTCTGTTCCGGGCTCGAACAAAACCGAAGGCACTTACAAAGAAGTTCTTGCAATCCGGATATTCACAATCCTGATCGGATTCACCATCACATATGGAGAACTCAATACCATAGCTACTCGGTGCAGAGTCAATCGACAGGCCATCCTATCGCTCTCGCAAATACCGGGTCTTCAACACCGATCTTCAATGCTATTCATAACGACGTATCACATATTCAGAATGGGTTATACGACACAAAGGTCCTTTCCCGGCTGAACCAAATAGTGAGCGAAATAGTTCAAAAATAAGTGTAGCATTCACATTCAAACAAATCACATCTAATACCCATTCAAAGGGAAATATTGATAGTCGGTTATTAAACTATCAATGGATATGCACACATCACCAGATTCCAAATAATTTTCCAAATTATTTATTTCCCCAAATATCTTTACAAGATATATTATTTTCAATACTTCAAAAATAAATCAATATTTATTTTTAAACAAATTCCACTTCCTTTTATAAATTCCATAGTGAATTTATATTTCACAATATCCATGCATATATGATTTCAATTATTCATTTCAATTTATCTTCAAAAAGATAAATTCTCAAAATATTCACTTTATATTGGAAAACATTTCCATACTTACTAAATAAGTAATTCACGAATTTTATTTATTTTCAACACTTAGAAAATATTCAATATACTTAAATCGAGATTAAGTATATATTTCATTCTTTAAGGAAATCATTCTCTTAAACATATTTATTTGGGCTAAAACGAATGTTGCGTAGAACATCGTTACGACAACCCAAAATCACTAGTATAGGGATTCGAAACTAAAATAGATATATAAATCCCAATACTATTCAAAACATTTCCTATCGGAAATCATTTACTATAACAACAGTGTTATAGTCCATTATTTCCTTCTATTTCTCGAAAACGTCTATTTCAACAATAAATGTTGAAATTTATGGTTTCGAATCTCAACACAATTAAAACTTCGTTAGATCGTTTTAATTCTATTTCAAATATCACATTCAAAACAATTTCTTTAACATATTATTCACTATTCAAAAACGTGAATATACTATGTTAAAAAATTTCATCCTTTTATACATTTTATTTAAAAGGATTATTCACAGTTCAAAAACGTGAATATAACTCCATAAATAAATCATAACAATTTACTTATCAAAATAAGTCGTTTGTGAATTTATAAAACAACGTTTATAAATTCCATATCTATTTATTTATAACAACTTCCTTTTATAAATTCCTTTATTAACCTATTCGATTTATAACTCAATTATAAAACAAAGGTTCATATTAAAAGTCAAATACTTATAATTTATTCGTTCACAAAAAAATCGTTCCTTTGAACTTCATAATCATAAATCTTATAACTTATAAGATTCAATTATTTATCCAAAACCATTCTTTTAATGGCTTTATAAATTTTATAAACCTACTGTTTATAAAATTCCATGTATAATCTCACCGTTTATAATTCTATAAATTTCATTCAATTTATGAAATTCATTTTCACTTCATTCAAACACTTATAAAAACTCGTTTTATAATTTCAATATTTCAATTTATAAATATCCATTTATAAATCTCTTAATATAATTCAATTTATATTATTCTTTAAAACATATTTAATCTCCTTTATTATTTCACCATTTTGATTCATAAAATAATTAAATTTTATAAATCCTATATTTAAACTTTTCATAATAAATTCTAAAATCCAATTTAAACTATTTTATAAAATCATTAGCATCATATTCTCAAAGTATTCACTTTATATTTTCAAAAAATCACTTTAAAATGCATTTTAAAGTTTCAAAACTTGGTCCAATAATGCTACATATCAAATAGTCAATCACGACAACAACGATATCATATATCAATATGATAATCCATCAAATATCAAAATATCTGAAATCAAATAAATACTGTTGAGGAATCCAGTTGGATCCCTCCAACCTGTTTTCCTGCATCACAAACATTAGCACAATACCAATTTCGCTCCAGTACGAAATTATCGCGGTATATGGGATTTAAAATATTATCCGCTTAATAACGGCGCAATAGGGTCTCATCCGCTAAACAAATAAATGCGGGAAATCAATAACTCCAATATATACATATGCCAATATATATATATAATGCTATTATATATAATACCAATTTCACTGTTTATGAAATATTCGCGGTATATGTTTTTAATAAATAACATCCGCTTACTAACGGCGTATAATGTCTATTTTAACAATCAATAGATAACAATCATCATTCAAACATGCATTCAAATATTTTTAATCTAACTATTTAAAATAAAATCGAAACTAAATCGATTGAGTGAGAAGTTCTCACCTTGATTTCAAATTCCGTTTTAGCGATTTATTTCGAATAAAATTAAACGGACGTTTAATTTTACCCAAAATTCTCACTAACTCCAAACGACTCCAATCCAATTTCATCGCGTAGTGCTCGTCCATACGATTCCAACGCAACTGGTTTCGCGCGTTTTCGACCTCGTATGAAAAAGTTATGTATTTTCAAAGTTTTACACGATTTATACACATAAATTTATAACATAAATTAAATTTTTAAACCTAAACTTGCATCCACCGTCCATTTCTTCTTGCATCAAATCTGGCCGTAGCCCCCTACCCCCTTCTCCTTCGTTTGTGCGTGCGTTCCCCCCTTATAGCCGAACCCATTAACTTAGATTAGGGTTAAATTATACTCCATCATACGTCGACGATAATTCGATCAGGAAGCATGAACACGTGCGCCTAGCCTAGCACTATACTCGGCCCAAGTGGCTTCGAGCTCGGCTGTCCCCATTGCACGCAGTTCGAGGCCGAACTACAGGCCTTTGAGCGAGATTTGTCGCCAATCCGAAGCTCCAAACACGATCATGACCGTTGGATCTCTAGCTCTCTTCATGCTCTACCACTTCCTAGTTGATCACGAAGCTTGAAAGTGAATAGATCGAGAGATAATCGAGGAAGAACGTTGAGCATTTCTGGCCTTCGGTTGTATAAGTGGCGGCTAGGGTTTAGTATATTAGGTTTTATTTTATTTTATTTTTATTTATGAAAGGGTGGTGCTATTTATAGAGAAAAATCGAACACTATTCATCCGGAAATTGCGAACTCCGATTCACACGCCGTAACCAGCGTTTCTAGGGTTTACCCCGCGTTCCGGACACAATGGAATAGGTTTCGAAAGCTAATTCGGACATCTGTGCGAGTTATGGCTATAAACGTTCAATTTTAATTAAACCGATTTAAGCGATTTTCTAGGCGTTTTAATTTGTACCGGACAAACGGTAAATCCAATTGACTTGAAATTTGAAACCTTACAATAATATCACATTACAGATCCGATGAAACTGGTTTCGTCGAAATCCGAGACTTTTGAAAAATGGCTATTTTAACTCGCCAAATTAATATTAAAAATAATTCGATGCGTTTCGAGCTGCCACGATCAAACGGTAATTCCGATTGACACGAAACTTGAAATCCGGTAATAACTAACTATTACGGATCCAATGGAACTGGTTTTGTTCAATTCTGAGACTGTTCAAAAATTGACTATTTTCACTAGTCGATTTTAATATTAAAATATTCAATTTTCACAAATTAACTTTTAATTCGATTTTAAAAGTTCTAAAATATCATTCTAACTCCCATATGATAAAATAAAATTTTACAAATCATTTTCAATCATATTTAACTCCATTTTCTATTATTTCCATAATTTCACATATTAAATTATTGATTTAATTATTCAATTAAATCCAATAATCCAAATAAAAATTTATTTGACTTAAAAATTCACTTCTTAATATTTTAAAATTAATTAAATATTCAAATTTTAATTATATAAAATTCTGGGTCGTTACAGTAAATATAAGTAAATTAATGGGAGGGTTCAAAGGTAAATCTATAAATTATTTAAAGTAAAGGATTTTAAGAAAATTTATAATAAATTTGTAAAAAGGGTTTAAACACAACATAGATAGAAATGGACATTTGTAAAATAAGTAATCATATGTAATAACAAGTGTAAAGAGAATAGATTATATAATTACAAGTGTTGATACAAAATAAACAAGTGGCAAATCATTCTTTTTCTTTTAAATTAAATTTATAAAACATGCATAAAATAAAAAAATAAAAAAAGAATAGAAGCCAGACCGTTTTCATTTTTTCAAAACTTCTCAAATCTGGGATCAAAGAAATTCAAAGCTTCAAATTTTAAAAGCCTGAGCAGTGTTCAAATCTGGAAGCTACAACCTGATCAAGTTTGAATCTGGAAATCAAAGCCTGGAAAACATGTAAGTTCAAGCAAGCAAATTCAAACATCAGGACATCTTAAAATCTAAAGCATGCAAATTCAGAATCAAGCAAAACAGGAAATGCAAAAGAAACAAAGATCTGAAGCAACTCAACCATTTCAGATCAAAGAAAAAGATCAAAGCAGTAAAACTTGAGCAATTTAAATGCAAGAAATCAATAGCAAACAGTAGTTCAAATCCAAGAACATCTCAAACAATCAGCAAGCAAATCAAAGATTTTCAAATTTAAAGATGAACATCAAAAATTTCCAGGCAAAATAATTTGTTCCTGTTCGTTGCCCTGTTCCTACCCAAGTGAGCAGACTTCTTGAATCTGTCATTATATCTTCATATTTGGATAATACTTGAAAGTGTGATAGTGAAAATGGTTTGCATGAATCATTTTTATCTGAAAAATGGTTGAACTTCTCTGTATACATGAATGTGCATGCCTGTAGAGGTATATATATATATATATATATGGCCCTGTTAGGTAACAGGTCTTCAAAAAATTCATATATCTTCATAACAAAATTTTTATTATAATGTCCAAAAGAAATTTTTTTATATTGTTATAAATTAAATTTTAAAAATGGTTCAAAGAAAAAATATTTAGAAAATATTTTGGAAATCAAATAACACAGTGATGAACAATTTAGTCAGAAATTCGAATGATTTATTTTCAAGTTTTGATTTTAGAAATGGAATTGCATTTGTAAATAATGAAATTTGACATTTAAATCATGATTTTTAAGTTAATAAATTTCGAGTATGAGTGATTTGAACGGAAAATCTCTTCCATTGATTACAGATGATCGAGGGGTCTAGAATTGTCGGGGTTAAAGCTGGAGAAAGTTGGGGGTATCGGGGAACCTTGGAAAAATGTTCGTACATTTTTCAGATGGCCAAAATGATCGGGGAACGGTGAAGTAGGGTTTAATGGCCGGGTGTGGTTGTCGATGATTCCTGCACTCGTGTGTCGTCAAGGATGGATCGAGTTTGTTCGCAAGGGGTGGAATCAAAGCATGGGTCTATGGAGAAGCTCAGAACGCAATCGCGAGTTTCCTGGTGATCTAACACGGTGGCGTGAGGGGGATTTTGTCATCTTGGTTTGTGTTCCAATTCGATCGACAAGCTCATTATTGATCTACGACCAAATCAGGGAATCTGGGTACGTTTGAGGTTTAGGCAGATCGTCAACGATGTGTTCGTGGCAGCGGAGTTGGTAGGATCGTCGGCGAAGCGATGTACACATGCATGACATATCAAATGCGTCAGGTAGTTGAGGATTTGAGGGAGAAAGATTCATCTCGGGTTTTTGTTCGGAATTACGTGGGTTTGACTCGAAGAAGAAAAGGGTGGCGAATGACTCGACGTATACCTTGGGTATTAGAAGCTTAAGCTCGGGTTTTGTTTTGATTAGCCTGAGATTTTAAAAGAATCAACTTTCAGGGTTTTAAAATTTTAAAAAATAAATTTGTATAAAGGTTTTAAAATCTGGTAAGCAACCTTGTACCATGGCTTAAAAAAACAACCAGAAGATGAAATATAAATTTTAAACTAGAATGTTAACCAAATTTTCAAGTGAAATTATTTAAACAAGTTTTCAAAAATAAATGTTTTAAATCTCAATGCTAAATGAAAATTTACAAGTTTTCATAAAAATGAACCAACTAAGTTTTAAAAGTAAATACGAATTAGTCTTCAAAGTCAATTTATTTAAAACAAGTTTAACAAGTTTCAAAGTGTAAAATGTTAAATGTTTTTAAATTGTTTTAAAGAAATTTAAATTAAGTAAGTAATTAAAGGTAAAAGTATTAATTTTAATTAATAAAAGATCTAAATTTATTTTGTAATAAATCAACTTCAAGCTTTGAAAATTGATAAGATTCAAATGTTAACTAGGTAATATAAGTGGCTTATTTTTTATTAATTAAGGTTAAAGTGATTGATTAAAAGGTAATTTATCTGTGTAATCAATTTAAAGAATAATTAATCAAAGGACAATTAACTATGTGATTAATAAATTAAGGTAATTAATTTGAGGATGAGTAATTAATTAATTAATGAAAGTGATTAGGGATAATCACTTATTAATTAAGAATAATTAATCAAACGGTAATTAAATTAAGGGTTAATTAATCAATGCAATTAATTAAGAATAATTAATTGAAGAACAATTAAATAATATGGGTTAATTATTTAATGATTAAAGGTTGATTATTTATTAATTAAGGTTAATTAATTAATTTATGATTAAAGGGTAATTAATTTAATGGTTTGTAATTAATGTTAATTAACCAAGATTAGTGATTTATCTGTTTTAAATTAATCAGATGATTCAATTGATCTTACTTATGGATGTTTGGATTCAATTGAATGTTGAATTATATGATATCCCTAATGTGTGATGCTTTGTGGTATGAATTATTTTTGATTCGAGCTGTGATGAATGTATTTATCTGTTATGAATGTAATTTATTATCTGTGATAGATTTACTTTATCGGCAAATCCGTGAATGGAAGATAAGCGTTATAGATTATACCGCTTATCGATATTGATGTGCTTAAATCTGTGATGATTGATGATGTGTTGCACTATTGTGTGAAACCCCTGGACTACACCTTACACACACAAATATGGATTGCACGAGGAAATTGGTTAAGTCAGATTTTTGAAATAAGTTTAA
Source organism: Allium cepa (assembly GCA_030765085.1). NCBI lineage: Eukaryota > Viridiplantae > Streptophyta > Magnoliopsida > Asparagales > Amaryllidaceae > Allium > Allium cepa. Next base: position 808,410,968 of record CM060938.1, read on the forward strand.
AGTTGAATTTTAAATCCAGATGGTTTTGGAAATGGATTTGGGTTAAATATGAAAAGATTTTGTTTTAAAGATAAAGTTATTTTGAATAACTAGATAAAGTTTTGAATTTAAATAGTTTGATTTGAATTTAAATTCAAGATTTGAAATTGAATTCTATTTTTAGAAATTATGGTTTAAAAAGGTTATACAAGTTATAAATGTGTTCATATAGATTTAAACCATTTTTTTTAAAAAGTATTATTTTGGGAATTTGAATTTAACCCAAGAGTTTTAACTTGTATAAGTGAAATCGGATTTTTCCGGCATGAAAACTATTTGTTTTCAAATAATTAAAGCTTTCATATAAGAAAAGAATTTCCAAATTATGTTGAAAGGATTTCAAGTTTGAAATGAAAATGGTTTTCCAAGCAATGAATGAATAGTTGGAAACAGTTTTGAAAGCTATGAATTAAATCTTTGATTTAAAGATTGAATGAGTTAATCCGATTTGAAGTGGAAATTGTTTTAGAATCTGTGAATGGATCTTTGTGAAAAATGGGTGAACTTTGTGAAGTGGATCTTTTTGTGTAAAGATTTGGAAATGGTAATTTGTTTAAACCATTTGAAAAGAAAAGTTTTGGGTTTTAAAGTTGTGACTTAACTGAAACCCCAATATCCATATGTTTTTAAATATTATGCTCATTATTTAGTTTAGCCGGGAGAGGACCTTGTGTCATATAACCCATTCCGAATAATGATACGACGTACGGATAGCATTCGAAGACCGGTGGTAAAGACCGGATATTTTCAAAAGCGAAAGGATAACTCATCGAATGTCTCTACACTGACTGGTCCCCGGTATAAAGATCTCCATATGTGATGGGAAGTCCGGACGTGATTAGGGTTATCTGAATTTGCAAGGGCTTCTTTGGAAGTGCCTTCGATTCTGTTCGAACCCGGAACAGACTTGTATGGATGTGTGTTTGACGTTACACTTTGAGATGTAAAACTGGTTTCTATCAAATACATTTCTGTTTGGTAGCGGAGATTTATTCTCTTAGCTTAACACCCTTCTCTGAGACGTATGAGCTCAGAGGTTATGTAGTTGATATTTACTAGTGATACATTCCTAATTTGGTAATGTGGCATACGAAGTGCTGCTGATCATTTGTTGATTAAAGCATGGCTTTGTGAAAAAGTGTAGCGTTGTGGGCGAGACTACATCGGGACCTCACAACCCAAAAATGGTCGAAACGGGAAAGATGCGGCAATGTTATGAGGGTCGCGCCCTTTTGGGTGTATCATTCCCTTCTGGAAAAGGGTGATATCATGGTATGAATCCCAAATACTTAACTCATGTGGTCACTGCAAATCTATTACTTTATGATTGTTTTAGGGTTGTTGGTGTAGAGGCACCTCAGATAAAGGTCGCAAACAACCGGGGGATGGCATGCTCGAGTAGTAGTTACCTAGTTACAAAGGTAACCCAACCTTGTGTTGGCAGAGAGCTGGGTAGGTTATCGGGGAGTCCCTCCAGAGCCGTACCCATGTGGCAGTAGGAAGTTCCTTAGCCTGACCATTTGTTGAAAATCTAATCACCAATACACGCCTTGTATGATTTTAGTTGTATAACCTGCCATTTACTTATGATGGCGCCCCACTGTTTAGATGGTAGCGCCCCACTGTTTTGATGGTAGCTATAGTAGGCATACAATAATGGTTGTATGCTGGCTAAGATTAATATTATACTTTCGAAAGGTTTTTCGCACTATGCACTAATAATAATATCAAATGGTTTTCGCGTATCAAGCATATTTGTCTATCATAAGGAGAAATATGCTCCAATTTTGCGTTTGCATTGTGTGTGCGGTGGGAGGCCTTATGGTAGTTTCATTTTGCAAAAAGCATTGCGAATTTCAATTTTAAATTCTTTTGCTGATTGTTTCAAAGATAAACTGTTTTTGTTTGCTCATACCAGTCCCATGACTGACTTGGAGTTTATTGTTCCCTTCCTAAACTCTAGGTGCCACAATTTTCCACACGGGAAGTTTAGAGTTGGGTTTTTTAGATAACCAAATAGTAGGTGCGGATTCGATAGCGTCCAGCCTTTGGATTTAATGATAGCAATTGTTCACTTGGATTGGACTTGCTTAAGTCCAACTTAATTGGGAGTTCGAGCTATCTTTAGATTAGAGATTTGTGATGGAGTTGCAGACATTGGAGTTCCATTTTGAGTTCAAGTTGTTTCCGCTGCCGGTGCCTTTGTATTTTCCGCTATGTTGTTGTAGATCATTGATATGTATTTGTGATGATTATTGTATATCATTGGATATTGTATCATTGGAGTTATATGATATATTCTTTTCTTTCGCTGTGTTGTTATACTTAATGTGTTATAAGCTCCGGCGAACCAGATTCGGCGTTTGAATCTGCGACATTTGAATACGGGTGAAGTATTCGGTGCCGATTTTCGAAGGTCGAGTCAGGATCATTATACAAATGTTCATCGATAATGTCGTCATGATGTTGACTAAGATTCCAACAACCTTCACAAGGGGATAAAAGTTTCTCTACATTTCTTAACTTTCTCTTTGTTGCATTAACAAAACACCTAACCCCTTGCTTGTACTTCTTAGTTGCTCTTTAATGAAAAAATATAAATACAGCATAAATATTAATATTTAATATCAAATATCTTTTATTTTTGAAATAAAAAATGATTTAAAATACTATATTACCTATTTACCTGTGTAGATGAATCCAATCATTTTCTATCGGCGCATATAATATGGAAACAAGCAAGTTTTTTTTTGAAATGGTACTTTATAAACAACATGTCATTGAGACAACATATCACATGTCAATAAACGTTCGAATCACGTTATGCAAGTTTTGAACTAGTGAACTCTCGCACCAAAGCCGAATCGCTTAACCACTTGGATAATGATGCCTGTCAATATATATATATATATATATATATATATATATATATATATATATATATATATATATGCTCGAATCACGCCACGCAAGTTTCTAGAATATGAAGCATATGCATTAATAATCGAATACAAATTAAATAGAACACATCCTGATAAAGAAGAGAAAGGAACTAACTGATAGGATTTGTCCATAACAAGGAAAAATGCTTCTTGATGAAAGAGAATATAAACTGCAATGTTTTGTGATGAGTACAAAAAATGAACTAACCAACACTTATATAATAGAAAGTTTGTGTTGCTACCGCTATTCCCCTAAGAGAATAATTCAATTGTATAATTATTAAACATAAAACATATAGTCATGTAATTTTAATCATAAAATAAAATCATTCGATGTAATTTAATGCATCTTAATTCTAATTATTAAAATATAGCAAAACCCCCTTATTAAAGGTTCTTAATTTGCTTCTGCAGGTATACAAGTAGCATATCTATCCACTTGGTTTGAACTACATCAGTCAGTAGTTGGAAATAAGAAGGCGTATAGATTGTTGAATTTGTGATTACAAAATGATGAAAATAGGTGGCAGGGAGCAAAATCTAAAGTTAGGATGGAAACTAGTTATCTTGTGATTGTGCTGTTTGTAATTAAGGTTTTTTGATTTTATTTTGTCATGTGTATTTTCATGTTCATTTGTCTATAAGAAGATTAAGTTCTTAGTTTGATTGAGTGAGTTATATGTGTTTATAGCTATTTCTTGCAATTTCATATTATGTCAACAACGTCGGGGATATAGTTCTTGCAGACTTCTATCAGCCTCACCAATTCCATCTACTTTGCGTTCGTAATCGCAATCATGCAAATATGCTAATTAGTTTATAAGCATTTCATTTTTGGGCATTGAAACATATTTCAAAGTTGAAAACTGTAGCCACTAACATAGAGTTGCAGATATTGCATGATAAATAGTACCATACATACTCAGCTCTAGCATCAATAATTTCACATATGAAACAAAATTCCTTTCATTATAAAATGCATATTTTTATTATTTAAGTCAGCACTATGATGTGCAAAACCGACATAATAGTGTTTGAATTAAACTAACTACCTCATATTTTCATGATTGGAAAAAATATGAAACATGGAATAATAAAAGGTCAATAGTCCAATCTTATGCATATATACAAAGAAGCGCTTAATGTAAACCGTGTTCTGAATTGAATGTTTCAAGCGACATTTGTTACTAGTGAGATAGTTAATCAAACATGCTTCAAAAATTATCCACAAGCATAAGTTTCATGTGCATCCATATTTGAATCAAATTTTATGACCATGAGCATGTTAAAATTCATTGTATTTAAATCTTTTATACATTGCAGCAATTTAATTTGAGACAAGATGAGCATAAAAAATGATGGAATCTCATCTTGTTTAGAGTTATCTATAGAAACATTCTATAATTCAACATATTTTCTTCAATTATTTCGGTTATCCTACCAGTTTGTCAAACTTATCCAACTGTCTTTTGTAAAATTTTGCTAAGAATTAGGACTACCAAAATCATAATATAACAATGAATTTATTAAAAACCGATTGACTAAACTATAATAAAGTGATATACTTCTTATTTGTAGTGATTGAACTCAATAAGAATGCATAGGCGGCTCATCTCTTCGGCACCAAATATAAGTTATTACAGACATAACTGTAAGTTAGAATTACCCACCGGAAATGAAGTGCACAGTTACTCATTAATCACTTAATTGATGGGAATTTGATTCCAAATAATGCACTAATTGCACTATTTAGGGTGTAACACATATATATATGCACACATCTCTATCTCTACTATTAATAATGAAAATTCCATAAATAGAATTCAATCGTGTCGTTTTGAATTTCTCAAATTACCCTCTACATAAATAAGCATTTGAATTTCCCAAATTATCCTCTACATAAAATAAGTGGCTACATCTGGTTAGGGGTAGAGGCAAGGTATAGCCAGCTAGGGCCTTGGCTCTACCTCAAAATTCATTGTTACATTAGCAGATACAAAGCACACTAATTCTGCCATAGCTAAAATTAGAACTTCGACCCCAGGTGAGCCCGAGCAGCTATCATCTGAACTCAAACCATTCTAAATTGTTCAACCTATATGAGCACCTATCGATATATATACAACTTTACTTTACCATATGTAGGCGATGTGGGACTATCAGTTTGTTTTCATTTTCCACCCTAGCTGATCTTTGAAGCTAGCTCTGCCACTGCATCTTCCAAACAATAATGAGACTATCAGATAATGTGTATTGGCATAAAAGCTCTATAGGTTTCAGGTCCATGACGAAACAGTGAGTGATGATGACCCAATTCCTATTAAAGGCAATGCTACTGCCTCCCCAAATGTACGTCAACCTCAGCAGATCAAATTCAACAAGCTTGATAAAACTGCAACCTACATAATGAATATATGAGATAAAGAAGCCGTCGATAGCGTTTAAGCCTCCATGGAGAATCCTGGTATAAAGCTTGGATATATCATTCGGGTAAAAGTGTAAGTGTAATGTTGACATAAATACAACCGTTAGACTGCTCAGAATGATGGCAGGAGTTGGATTGGAATATGTCTTCAGTTCTTTAAAAAAATTGAATTATGCTTTCACCTTCTTTTTTGCTGTCAGCCTCAAATCAATTAGTTAACTTGGGAAGTAGTGAAGAGTTTGTTTTAAGACCTTTGGGAAGTTTGCATGCCTCTATGTCCAATATAATTGTTTTTCACTATTTGACAAACAATTTGTTTCTAAATAACACCACAATGATGTGACTTTGTTCAACAATCAATTTATGCTTTTGAACTCTGTTTGTCTAGTAGTCAGTTGTATCAAGGAAAGAATAAAATAAAATTTAAGAAACATCACTCCTCTGCTACTTAAACGGTGAGGTTCAAATTTATAAAAAAGGGCAGTAACAAGTTGGTTGCATGCCAATTGGTTGCAGAGGCATACTATGTTGTAACCATAAGATGTATACCTTATTTGAATTACATTCATCAAGTGTCATTGAAGTAAGGACCGTTTTTCTACATCTGATGTTGCATATTTTTTTACGAAAATATAATCTTCTACCAAAAAAATAAATTTCAAAAGAGGTTTTATTTCCTAATATGGCCGTATGCAAAGTACGGGCCTCACACTAGTATACGTATACGTATACGTATACGTATACATATATGTGTGTGTTACATATTTTAAGTGCTCACTCAATACATTTGAAATGTCCAACACAAGGATCATATTCCAAATATAACTTTTTAATGTTCCAACGCCTTATTACATTTTTCACTATGGACTTTGCAATAAATTAGTATTATCGAACAATATTAATTTGTATATATTTCACATCAAATTGACGTAAAAAATTAGTTGAAGATATCCTGACAGAGATTTAACAAAAAAACCTATTTCCACTGTTCTTTTACTTTAAAGAAAATCAATTTGCATAATACAAAAAACCTAGTTTTATTTGTTCAAATGTTTTCTTAATTAAACATTTAATTTTATGTTAATAAATATGTTTTTTCTTTTAAGATATTTATCATCCAAAATAAATTTATCATGGAAATACTGAAAATAAAGTTCTCATTTTTTTACTATAACATAAAAAGGTATAAAAATAACAAAAGTATGGTTGTTTCAACGTTTCATTTCGAAAACAATTTTCAAATGAAAAATAACATAATTCAGGTTGTTTCAATGTCTTGTTCTGAAAATAATTTTCTAATGAAAAATGGAAGAATTAGGGTGCATTTGCGGCAAATGGACACGGAGCATTCGAGTGGTCTATTTCATGAATAATGTATTAAAGGAATATGTTTTTCATGGTTTCATTTTTGTCATTGACTATTTAGATAATGTCTTTTCCCTATATTTTTGATTTTCTTTTCAGTCTTTGAAGTTGCATTTTTCTCTCACCCTCTTTAATATGTCTCAACACTTTAAGTTACTCGCAAGTGTCTGGTGTCCTAAGATACTTTGACATATGATACTGTCATTTGAATTATATAAGTACATTACTCATATAAAAAATGAGCACTTGTTAAATCTTTGGAAACTTGACATCTAAACTACGAGAAATGTGGTGGATTAGAAAATAGAGGTATATCGATCATTTTAATCAAACAATTTTTGGTCCTTGTATATGTTTCTATATATATTAGTACATAAAATTGCTTAGTTAAGTAAATTGGTCCAGCTAATTTGGTGTTGTAATTTTAATAGGACTTCGTTAGATATTTGTAGGCGGTTATCCTACCCTTTCAAAAATTGAATCCCAAGATATAACTAATAGAAATTAGAATGAAAACTGTGTAAAAACTTTAAGTAGATACTTGTGTAAGTTGTTTGATTGGATAGAAAAGGACATTTATACCCCTACAGAACTCCCTGAATATCTTTTAAAAAATGAGAATAGCCAATTCTATATATGTACTTCCACATCTGGACATCTAGAACTCCATTGTTAAACTTAATAGAAATTGATTCTATTATATCAACGAAACCAATCAAATTCAATATATATTTTTCGATTAATTTAAATGAGGATGCTCGGTAAAAAGGTATTTATTGCTGTACATATATCATGGCTCTAGCACAAAGATTATCATGGCTCTACCATAAAGTACGTCGAGCCATTTGGTTCATATGCGGTCATTAAACGTACTTGTTCTACACTTTAAAAAATTCTAACTCTTACTAGCAAATTTGAGTGGCTTACTAGTAAACCATCTCCAAACCCAGGTGTTGGTTTTTGTCCAAGCCACCTTAATGCACTTGTTGTTGGTTTCTTTTTTGATACGTTCATATACATATAAATGCAAAAAATAACCAATCGAATGATGATTAAAATTTAAATAATCTGAATTACCAATTTGCTGACATATAAATGTTTACCTATCTGGTTGTCAGCAGTAATAATCCCAAATTAGAACAATTTGTAACTCAATGCATATAATCATTTAATATAAAACATATAAACAGTAATAATATATTATTAGCTAGGCTTATTAAGCAAACTTAGGTATAACTTGTAACACCCCAGATTTTTGGTAACATTATTTAGGATATTTAATTAGATAAGTTAAATAAAATAATGTGCGGGTTAGGGAATTGAGATTTGATTTTAATTCAAGGGGTAGCCATGCTATTTAACAGTGAACTAAAAGGGGTTTTAAAATGAATAAAAGGAGGGGTAATATAGGAAAGAGGCCATTCCTATATCTTTACCCATAGTCATGCACAGTAACACACATTCATTTCATTTCATTTTCAAATTTTAACAAGTAAGACCGGCCACCATTAATAAGGAAAGGGAAAGAAGAAGTAAGAAAAGCTAAAGGAAAAGCTAATATAAATCAAATCTACTTATATCTCAATTTCTTTAATCACCAAGCCTAAGGTTAATAACGCTTACGTCTCTATTTTGGATTATTTCCAGTTTTATGATGATTCTGAATTATTTTGCAATATACTGCCATGTTTTGAATGATGGAATGCTTATATGTACTTGTTGATGAATTATACCTTGCAAATTTTTATACAGATAAAAAATATGGTTTGGAGATGGATTTCAATTTTTAGAATTTTTGGAATTAATGTGGAATTTATATGAATTTTCTAATAAAGAAAATGATATTTTGGGTTATAAATTATTTACGAGTAAGTAACTGATTGTTTGCGTCTGAAATTTTTATATGTAATAAAACACATGTAATTTGATTTATAGGAATTTTTCTAGATTTTTTCTAAGAGTTTTATTGGTTATACAAAATTATTGAATGTATGGGACTTAAAGGTTTTATATAATTATGAAGGAGAAGAAGATTTTTGTAAAATGTTTAATTTTCAAAAAATGGAAAGTCGGCAGCACTTTTGAAAAGAAAAACCTAGTAACCAATCAAATTTAGACAAACGAGGCAGGTTTGGTACAAAAGAACTATTTTAACGTACAAATAAACGATCTTTTTACTATTTCATTCTCCTTCGGCCCTAGGTTCTGCCTCCATACTACCTTCCCAACACATTTGAAACTAATGCATATGGTATCAGGCAACATGTACGTAATGGATTGGAAGAAGGTGAAAGGTATAGGATCGAAACCAAGGCTTTCGAAAGAGATGGGACTTTGATTTGGTTCTAAAAGAAAAGCACGCTTGCTTGCTTTTGACTAAGTAGCTTTCGACTTAGTTAAGTTTCGAATAAGTCAAATGGTTTGAAAGGAATGGTTTCGATTGGGTTGCTCTTTTGTTTTAAATGATTGCTTTCGACATGGTTGAAGCTTTTGGCTGCCACTTCCTACCTTTCGATCCAGATCGCTTCGAAGGGACCCTTTTGTTTTCTAAAGTTTGGCCACCTCTCCATTGTTATCGAAAGGATGGTTTCGACACCATCATTTTATTATGGAAACGGTTTCGAAACAGATGCTTTCGGCTTGAATGATTTTAAAGGCCCGTTTTCTTTTGAATGAAGTATAACCCAAAATTTGGTTTTGAAAGAGATGATTTGAGTGATTTCAAAAGGTGCTTTCGACTTTAATGGGTTTATGTCCTTTTGCTCTATTTGATGGAATAATCCAAATGATTTTAATCGAAATGTTTTTAAAAAATTTCAAAGTATTTAACTTCGAATGGTTTCGAAAGGTTTATAAATGTTTTAAATTGAAATCAAATGTTTTTGAAAGGTTTAGGTTTAATGCCTTCGAAAGATTTTAAAAGAGGTTTCGAAGAGGTGGTTCCCTAGAGATTTTGAAGGAATTGAAAGGTTTCGTTTTCTGATAGTATCGAATGGTTTCGAAAGGAAATGTTTTCTAATTGTTTCGAAAGGCATGTTTAAAGGTTTTAGAAGAAAGCTGTCTAAGGTTTTAAAGCTTTCAAAAGGAAAACCTCCAAAGGTTTCAAAGGGGTTTTGAGAATGGTTTCGAAAGAAAGGTTTTGGCCTATTGACCTAGATAAAAGAAAGAGTTTTACATGGTTTCGAAAGTGGTACTTTCAACGATTTTGAAAGGGGGACTTTCAAAAGTTAAAGTGTTTTCATCAACTATGATTTGAGTGAAAAGTGTGTGTCTATATATATATATATATATATATATATATATATATATATAACATGGCAAGGTGGTTTTGAGTAAAGCATAGAGATTGTATAATTTTCCTTGTTTGAGTTTGATTTAAAGGTATTAAATCATTTTGAAAAGATTTACAAGGAAAATTTTGGGAAGATATCCCTAAGTAAAATGACTCAGATATTAGATACAAGATGGGACTGGTATAGGGTCGTGCCCTATACATTAGCTATTAGCCCTAGCTAATTTTTTCCAAAATTCCAATATGTCCGGCTTTATCACAGATGAGACTGAAATTATGAATACACATGGAAAGGAATATATTTTGTATGCAGTTAGGTTATTGGTGAACCCGCAATAACATTAGGATCAGGAGACCCTGGAAGAAGATAACTTCAAGACAGACCGTCTAGAAGACAAGTATTTAACAGATAGCTAAGGGTAGATAGTCCAGATGAATAAGAGTGTCTAACAGATTTAGATAAATTTTGATGTTGTCTGGTAGGCCCGAGTCAGCAAAAGGTTAAAAGTAAGCCAAACAAAACTTTTGTGCATGAACAGATAGTTCGTTTTATTACCTGATATATCTATGTATGTTTATAAAATGATGCTTTACAAATATTTTGACCAGTTCTGATTGCTGGCAAAGAATTACAAGAAGATATGTCTTAAAGGAATATTAGTAAGGGAAACTCGTTCCGTTAAGCGGCATGGTCTCACTTTACATAAATTAATAGAGATGAACAATACTATTCACACCAGGCTTTATGTCTGAGTCGAATTTTTTGTTTCCCCTTAATCTCTTGGGTGCTCAAAAATTGATTTGAGTAGGTTAAGAGTTGAGATTTTCAGGTTTTAGCAGATTATGGCGAATAAACTTCCAAAGACGAGTAAGTGGCTAATAGATAGCTTAGGAATTTTGATATTTCTGTATTTGTTTCCGCTGTGTATTAAGAGGGTTATGTCTATATTGCTTTGATCATCCAAGGGGGAATAGTCATATGTTGCTCTTGGCGTATTGTTGTAAATTATATTTAATCCCTACCTGGGAATACGTTTGGGGATTTTTGTAACTTGGATAAGAATTTGTGAGTTTGAAATATGATTAGATAATTGTTTTTTTTTTGAAATTTGTGATTTTGTTTGCATTCAAGTGCTTCTGATATTATGAATATCAGTAGCATTACCATATTTCATCACCAGAAGTTAATATTGTGGATGACTGTAGCATCCATAGCGCTTAGATTTTGGCCTCTAGATACAAGATGTTACATAACTTCTATTGATATGCATATGCCAAAGTGCAAAAAATTTAGCAAATCATACACGAGAAAAAAATTGGATTGAAACAAATGGAACAAATTGAACAAAATGAAAATAAATCAAAGGGGTTTTTAGGCTCAAGGAAAAAGTTAGAGAAAAATTTAGTCTCAAGGACAAGAAGGTTGTTTTTTAGGCTGAAGGACACTTTTGAGTGTAAATCACATAATGATAGTTGTAACTATCATTTTCAATTTACACTAAAGTGTCCTTCAGACTAAAAAACAAACTTGTTGTCCCTGAGACTAATTTTTTTCCAACTTCTTCCTTGTGCCTATTTACCTGTAAATCAAACAACATCATACAAAATAAGAACAAAATCAGAAATAAAATCAAGTGCTTGCCTCAAATCCAATTACACGACACTTCTTCAAATAGCTATCGGTTTATGGCAAAAATCGAACAAAATCGAACGTCGTCGGTTGAAGAAAAAAGACAAACGCCAGTAGCAGCACGTCGATTGAAACAATAGAGTGCGACGTTGATTGAAATAGCGGAGCAGGGCGCCACAAACTTTCTTCCTGTGGGAAGCTTATTTTGTTTAGTGTTAAATGAAAATGGTAGCACGTTATTGTATGGGAGGAGGGAAGTGAAATGTTTAGAGTGGGGTTTATTTTATCGTCAAGGGAGAAGCGTTATTTATGTGTTATATGGAAGTTAAGTAAAATAATAAAGAGTTCAACTAAATTAATAATGCTTTACAGCATCGAGCTATCTGTTGGCATAATGAATATCAAACTTTGTTGTACCCAATCATCTTTACAAATTAAAAAAAGCATTGTATGGTCTAAAACAGGGTCCAAGATCTTGGTATAAGACTTAAATCCTATCTAGATAGTACATTTTTTTATTAAAAGAGGTAAAAATGATATTCAGATAATACAAATATATGTAGATGGTAACATTTTTGGAACTCCCAATGATAAACTGAATAAAGTGTAATGACCCAAACTTTGATTTGTGAGTATTCAGAATAATTTAAATATTCAGATAATAGATTTTGTAATTAAAATAAAAGCTCTTCGGAACAATAAATAGAGATGGTGAATTAGTTTTCAAAAATTTATTGCAAAAAGTAACTAATTCGAAGAAAAATAAAAAAATGCGATCGTAATTCATTTTTCGTCTTTCCGTCAACTAATTTTTTTTCAATAAAATGTGTGAACATTATTGTATACTCATATGCATAAATTGACAAATAAATTAAAGTTATGCGATATACATATATATACATATACACTTTACAATGTGATTTTTATAAAAGAATATAATAATAGGAATAATATAATTTATAAAAAATACAAAAGTACTTAACATTTAAAGCTATTAGAACTTGAAGCTTTATTTAACCCAATATGAGCTTCTATTAATATACTTAAGCATACATGAAATGATGTTAGGTGAAGTAATATATTTTCTCCCTTTTAAATCCTTTTTATATCTATTAACCCATATACACTTCCTGGCCATATTTTCAAGAAGGAAGAAAATCTGATTTACAAGATTTCTGAAAATCTTAAGCAAAAATGTCAAGAAGCAATGTGGAAGGTGAGCTTAATAATCTTAGGGGTTGATTTAAGAATATTCTTACTGTTAAAATTTTGAAAACATGTACATATTCACTTACAATTCTTCTATTTTATCTTCTCTGTTTGTTTTATAACTCAAAACATACACCATTCCAAAGTTTAAAAATCAATAACTCCTAAACTACTTGATAGTACGTCGAGCCGTCAACTGCAAAGATGTTCATTTACGTTCATGGTTATTTTAAAAATTATCCGTTCAATGTTTTGTCGACTATGGCGACAGGATGAGCTAGTTACAAAAACCAGTTATAAAAGCGAATTTTTAAAAGTTTTAGTTTGATGAATGGATTGTATAATCTTGTTTATTGCATCAATTCATGATTTTAAATGGCATCCGAATGATTTTTAGGTTTCGAATTCGTGTTTAGAAGTAAGATGAAAGAAATTGGTTAAAACTTGATACTCCAGCAACACTGTTGATGAAGGGTCAAATAGTCGTGGTTGGTGGAACCTCGAGCTAGAAGAGAGACATTATCGATGGTTGCAGGGTTTCAGATGAAGTGAGATGATGATCAAAACTCATTTAAGGGTTAGGGGTATGTTGTGTGTAACGAACCAGATTTTCGACCATCACAAATCGACACTAATAGGTTCACTGTATTACATATCAAGAAATTGAAGGCTGAAAAACTCGAATGTTAGGGGAAAGAAGAAGAAAGAAGATAAGAATAAACTAATAAATATAATCTCACAATCGTAGTGAAAAAATATATAATAGATAATAACAAATCTTTATACAAAAGAAATTGCAACTGTTAATATATATATCATCATAAGAGTACAATAACCAGCAAATCAATCTGGACATTTATAATAACTTGTCCTCACAAGTGCTGAAGCATACACACACAACGGAATATAATAAAGTTCATGGAATACGCCTGAGACTCCTCCAGCTGGTCTCTTGAGCTCCATAGCATCCTAATTTGAATCTGCAATATTCGGTTTGACCCGAGCATTATAAATAAATAACACTCGAGTCAGTCTGGAAAACCAACATGAGAAAACATACCCAATTGGGTTTAAAGTTATAAGAAAATCTTTTGAAATCAAAAGATATCTCGTAAGACCATGCCATACATAAACACGATGGGTTTTACCTAACAATAACCAAAACACTTTTATATAAAAATTATGTGATTTTATAATAATGTCTAGTACAAATACTTACTAAAATAGCCGAAATTGTTACATTAATAAAAATCCAGCATACTAGTCTCTATAATCAAAACCGTAAGGCACGTATTAGAGAATGGATTTCATACTACGACCAGGTAAGGAACTATCTCCGATGAGTGCATCTCTAGATCAATGCACTCAGATTTGACAAGAACATCTTGTACCTTGCCACACAGAACTGGCCCACCACTTGACTAGTAGTACCGCATATGTCATCATCCCCGTCTTCTGACCTTTTTGAGATCTCATGCACAACCAATCCATAAATATATAGATGTAGGTATCTAGAAAGATGATGACATACCCTAATGGGAGCGACCCACTTAGCTCTACTACAACCGTGTTTTTGTCATTTCCCAGTTGATGAGGACTAAGGCTACGATTACCTTTCTAGAAATTTTCACTTAGAATGTTCATTGCCGTCCAATAACAATGTATTGATAGCGTTCATCCATACAAGTTGTTCTGGGTCTGAACAGACCAAATCTCAAAAATTACCATCTTCGTTATCTTCACGATATCACAATTTGCAACGCTCAAATCGGATGGAAGTGGTTTTCGAATAATTAAATTCGATCTCGGTTTCTTCGAAATGATCAACAAAATTGGCCAAGTACACACATAAGCAGTCATTAGACGCATATTATAAACCTTTCAAAACATTTATTCAAAATATCTTTACAAAGATATATATTCAATCTCTTCCAATATTTCAATATTTGAAAACAATCTCAAGTACCTATCCATAACAGGATTTTGTTAAACTATTCAACACTTAGAAATATTTCCAAATTCAGTTTATAACACTAAGATAAATATTTCTATATAATTCATTTCGCACTAAAAATATTTTTAAAACGCTCCTTCAAAACTTAGGAGAATATTTATATGCAGATTCTCTAAAATCATTTTAATTTCAAACTTAGGAAATATTTCATAACCTATCTCATAAATTTTCGAAATCATTAATAAATTCCTTTTTTCAATTTCCAAAATCTATTACTCTTATTTACATTCACAATTAACAAATTATAACTACTTTTATTAATTCAGATTTATTTTCAAAGTTCTCGTATCTAAACATTTTGGATATTTTCTCAAGTTTCCAAAATTTCACTGTAAGATTTTCTCTTACAAAATCACATCCATTAAATAAAATCTGGTTGACAAATCTTGAGAGCATTTATAAATAAATTATGATCACTTACTTTTAAATTATATATACAATAGTAATAAATTTCAAAACATAGTCAAATAATTGTTTAAAATATCAAAGCACTATTAAAATAAACGTCAATAACTAATTCCAATTCATTTATAACATTTCTAATCGATTTACAAAACTTGTTTAAAATCTTAGAATCCATTTCAACAAATATTTAAATAACTAGCTTTCTAAAATATTTTAACCCAATTAACATTTTTAAAACTACAGTTTAATAAATAATTTTTTTTAAAACAAACTTCACTTCTCGATAAAAATATATTTCTAAATTCCAGTATAACCAGACTTATAAGTCTCTCTCGATTTATCACAAACCGATTTACATCCCAATTTCATAACCCTTTTTTCAAATTCCAAACTAGAATCCACTATTCCTTCTAACCCGATTCTCATATCTCATTATAAATTCTCACTGTGAATTTCTATTTTCAATCTATCAAATGATAATCATTCCACTTTATTTATAAACATTTTTTATAAACTTCATATACTCATTCCTAGTTTTTCTCTGTTAATAACAGATTTATATTAAACAAATCCATTTATAAATATGGTCATTATTAAATTTCTCTTATTCCCCCATCCTTTGAAATATCGACTTTTAAAACCTTTTTATATTTAAACAAATATCGCTTGAGATTTATTGTTTAAAAATCCTTTATATACCTTGTTTCAAAATCTCTATTTCAAATATTTCACGCAATAGTTAAGTACAAATTTAAAACCAAATCATTTATTTTATCCAAATCCAATCCTTTTTAATTAATCCAAAATTCAATATCAATATTTCACTTTCAAAATCGTCTTTAATTCCCCTTTTTAAATTCAAAACTATTATTTACGGTATTTATAATACCAAAATTAAGGCCAGGCTACCATAACATCCAATAATTTAAAATCGTATCATAACCTATCATAGACCATTCAAAACACACCATATATCACTATATATGAAATTAAAATCAATAATTTTGAGAAATCCACTTGGATTCCTCCAACCCGTTTCCCTGCATCTACAGATATTATGTAACATAAAATATCAATCCCGCTTCAAGGTGGGATATCGTGGTAATATAGGGTCATCATCTATTATGCGGGGCGCATAGTGTCTCATTCGCTACAATGGCGGGAATATACCCAACAACTAATATATATATATATATACACATATATACTAATATATATTTAATAATACTCAACTGATAATAATATATCAATTCAACCAATCATCCAACAATAAATTTTTAATTGGTACAAAATTAAACCAATCAACTAAATTGAGTGAGATTTACTCACCAGAATTCCAATTGTTGCTTTCACGTTCTTGTTGGTCCATAGTCGAACGACGTTGACTGTAGCAAAATTCAACTAGCTACAAGTGCAAGTAATTCAAATCCATTGCAAAGCGGAGTACAACACGATCCCAACGTGATGGATTGCGTCTCGTTCGGACCTTGAATGAGTAAGTTATTAAATTTATAAGAATTGGTATTAATTAAAAATAATAATTATATGATCACTTTTATAATTCATTTACCCTAAATATAGGCCTATTGATTCCAGCCCAACCCACACCATACGCCTTATTCTTCTCCCCCTCTCCTTCTCATTCTTCCAGACCCAAATGCACGACCACGAACGTGCACGAGCCTCTTAGCCACCAATGACCAATTCGACCACACCCACACAACGCCCTCCTCAAACTCGACACGATGGCGCCATCCTCTTTCCCTCCGTCGACCCCGGTTCGAATGCGACCAAATGGCCAAATTCGCCTCGGCTAGTTCGCGTTTCACTCCATGTCACCGTTTACCTTCGAACCTCCACCAAACGCCTCCCCTCGCCTCTACGAGCTTGATTTCATCTTTCCCTTATCAAAATGTCGATCAACCCAGCTAGAATTCCAAACCCTAACTAATACTGTTAATCGACCTAACTGTCGAGTTCAAGAATAGGTGTCGCACCATCCAATACGAATGCCAAGCTGTAAATAAACTCAAATCATGAATTTTAAAATTTATTTCATAATTTTTCATTTTATATCATGAGAGATTTTATTTTTCAAAATTTCCATTTTGTTTTTTATTTTCTTTCTGTTATGCATATAAATAAAACTGGGACGAATGTTGCGTAGGATGGCTAAAAGGAAAAATATATTGGGCTGAAATGAAAGAAAACTGTTAACGGGTTGACTTTAAAATTTTAAAATATTATTTAATTCCAAATATCTCTTTTAAAGTAACTATAAATCCCGAACTCCTATCGAGGCTTGCCGTCTTGCATTCCTAAAGTTGTACCTCTATTTCAAACGTAGTGGAAGAAGTTTCGGGACCTAATTCCATTATGTGAAGAAGATAGCTTTTTAAACCCAATTATTATATTAAATTTCCGATATTAATCTCAATGTGTTTCTATCCCGTGTGAACAAACGAAATATTTGTTTGCTACGAAATTTGAAATCCAATAATAATACACTATTACGGATCCGATGGAACTGGCTTCGTCGAAATCCGAGACTGCGCTCCGAAAGTCTATTATTATATATCAATTTAAATAGTTCATTTTCAAAATCGAGTAAATCACTTTTAAATCAAATTTAAAAGCTTTATTACCTTTATTCTTCTTAATAAAATTTGAATAAGCTTTGAATTATTTTTTATCAAGCTTAAAACCAAATATTCAAATATTTAAGAAATTTCAATAATTTAATTTAACAATTAAATAATCCAATCAATCACTATTTTTGAAATTCAAATTATTTAATCTATAAATTAACTTTTCAACATTTAAAATTTATTAAATATTCCAATTTCACATCCCTAAAATTCTAGGTCATTACATTCTTCCCCCTTAAAAGAATTTCATCCTCGAAATTGCCAAGGTAGGGAAATTTCTCAAACCCATTTCTTTTCTAAAACAAATTAGTTGAAATAACTTTCCAAATCCAAATAAACTTTTAATTTCCCAAAATAAATTTGTTGAAACCTTGTTGCTAATTTTTCCAAGTTTCCAAATTCATCCATAAGTCCCTAGTAATATTATACATTCAATCATTTCAGGTTATTATCCAAAAATCAATTTTTAGTTATTAAAAATCTCTTCAACATTTCTAACATTTTAAATTCTCGAAATTTTTTGCTAGTGTCTCCTTTGCGTGGCTAGGTCTGAAAAACTACAAATTGCCCGTACGGGACCCAAATCACCAAAAGAAACAAAAGTCAAGTGGCTCAATCACAAAATCAAAAAATCATCAAATCAATCAACAATATAAACATGTACCATTTTGTTGGGCAACCCAATTTTCTTATGATATCAAAGACATCAATTATCTCTTGCTTTTAAATACATGCATCTTATTTACCAATGATATCTAGTCATAAAGTTCACAACCATAACATTTTGCATCTTTAATTTTCAATATTTGTTTTACTTAATCCCGTACGATGTACATATATCAGTCATACATAATATCAAATCTGATCGCTCACTTGATCCCAGAATTTCACTTTCGAACTAGTATCCTTCACATGACCCTCTAATGCGGACTCAGATCCAGTTTGTTGATCAGAAACTGTTATTCTCCTTGCATTTCCATATAGTATGATAAATAATCCCAAAATCTATCAAAAATCCATATCCAGTATTCGCCATCGAGAATAGAATGAAAAATCCTAACTTAGATGATGTAAATTATCTCGAAATTCTATGCTCGAATCTGAATCAAACCGTTATGCGAATAAAACAATATATGTACAACTCACTTATTTATTTCCAATTGATTCTTAACTACACAAATTCCTTTTATTCACCTTTATCCCATTCTCATCCATTTTATCCACATTCAATTTATCTACATTCAATTTATTCACATTGCATCATCTGCATTCCTAATTTACTTAGTATATTCCTTTCAATTCTAATTACCTCTTAAGAATTATTCTATCAAATTTCATGTTTAACATCCTCATTCTATACTATATCATTTAATGTATTATAAAATTCTACATAAGCTTATAAACATTTCATTTTACTCTTCTCATGTTTATTTCCACATCATAACTTAAGTTTATATCTATTTCTAATTAAATTCCATTTTATTTTCCAATTTAAACATTCAATTTTATCCATCCACATTCCAAACCATATTCAGTTAACAAATTAATCTAATTAGTTCATTTCATTAATTTATTTCAGTCTTAATCAATTCTATTTTAGATCAAATCCAATTTTATTTAACTCAATTCCATTGTTAAATTTCAAAATTTCAACCATATTCTAAAATCATATTCACTCACTAATTTATTAAATTAGTTCATTCTTTAATTCATTTAACAAAATTATTTCATTTAACCCAACTTACGCTAAATTTCTAGAATTCATGTTATTTAACTAAATTTAAGTTAAATTCCATTCCATAGTTCAATTTCAAAATTTTACCTTTCTTGCATTCATATTCAACACTTTTAAAAACATTGCTTTAACTTGCAGTTTAATTTTATAAGTTATCAACTTATTTTCCCTATATTCTCAATAAAATGTTTTAAATGAAAATTCCAGAGCTTAAACACCTCGTTCTAAAGTATTTCAAATCATTTTTGAAAGCATACACACACACACACAATCCCTTGGTATATCAAACCATTCTTTCAGATTTTAAACCAAAGCCTATTTTTACCAAACAAAGCTCCAATGGTATCAATTTCTCTCTTGGAAACTCGAAAATGAATATTGATGATGTTGGAGTCATACCAAAATTATTTTCCAATGACAGAAGTGAGTTCAGTGCTTTCTATTTCTTTATAATCCTTTTAAAAATATTTCCATTATTTCCATTAAAAAACATTTTCCCAGTAATGCTATTATTATTTTTCGAAACTTGGAAAAATCATTTTCAAAACCAATGGGATTTAAATTCCCAAATTTCCAGCTTTTAAATCATTTATAAATCGTTTTTATAAACCATATTTATATAATATACTTCAGGAATTTTATTCCATTTTAATTTATAATTCACAGATCATATAGTTTTATAATCCCATCTTGGTTATATAAAATCATTCCTTAATTATTAATCTTGTTTGCCTTATAATACTAACAACTATTATTCGATCGCAACAACAAATGATAATAATAAATATTATCATTCGATAACAACCAAGCATACGATATAATAACAATTTTTGAAAAACTATTCATTTTGATATAAAATATAATCCAGGTAAATTTATTTCATTTACCCAATTTCAAAATATACTATGTCGAATTACTCTTTCAAGTTTATAGAGAACCCTATTAATAACGTTAATTACTCCTATTGACCAGAATGCATGAGCCACTCAATAGATCAGTCAACACAATATAAAACAATTTTATGTCACTAATAAATACGCACTCATATATATATATATATATATATATATATACACATACATACACACACTCAAACGCATTCTAGGGTGCTACTGACCCTATATCTAATGAGTTACCCGACCAAAGCCAAGATTCTCGCTTAACCTTCAACTCTTGTACCAACTACAATGAAATGGATTTTCGACCCTCGAAAATCGACACTAATACGTCCTCCTGTAATACGTGTCGAGGAATCAAATGATGGAAATCCCGATTGTTTGGGGAAAGAAGAAGAAAGAAGATAAGAATAACTAAACAATAACATAGAATCTCACAATTGCAGCAGAAAAATATATAATAAATAATAACAGATCTTTATACAAAAGAAACTACAACTGTTAATACACATAACATTATCAGAGTACAACAATCAACAAATGAATGTGGACAGTTATAATGACTTGTCCTTACAAGTACTGAATATACAACATACACGCATAGCGGGATATAATCAAGTATGTGGAATACGCTTGAGACTCCTCTAGCTCGTCTCCTGAGCTCCATAGCATCCTAATCTTAATCTGTAATACTCGGTCTGTTCCGAGCATTATAAATAAATAACACCGGAGTCAGTCTGGAAAACTAACGTGAGAAAACACACCCAACTGGATTTAAGTTAAGAAAATCTTTTAAAATCAAAAGGTATCTCGTAAGACTACGCCATACGTAAACGCGATGGGTTTTTACCTTATGATAACCAAAACACTTTTATATAAAAATTATGTGATATTATAATAGTGTCTAAGTACATACACTTATTAAAATAGCCGAAATTGTTACATTAATTAAATTCCAACATACTATGCTCTACAATCAAAACCGTAAGGCACGTATTGGAGAGTTGATTCCACACTATGACCAAGTAAGGAACTACCTCTAATGAGTGCATCTCTAGATCAATGCACCCGGTTCTGATAAGAACATCTTGTACCCTACCACACAGAACCAGCCTACCACTTGAATAGTAGTACCGAATATGTCATCATCCTGGTCTTCCGACCTTTTTGAGATCTCATGCATAACCAATCCATAAATATGTAGATGCAGGGTATCTAGAAAGATGATGACATACCCTAATGGGAGCTGTAACAACCCACCATTTTGGACAGTTTATCAGAGTTATACATATACAACAAAGCAAATAAAATAATGCAGCAGACAGCATGATGCAGGGATAATAATAGTAATAGTACATCAAATCTTCATCTTCGTCCTCCAGAATAGATCTTCAATAACCTGAAAAACTTAGGACTGACACGAGCGTAATAGAAGGGCAAAACACTCGAGTCAGGACTAAAATATCCTTATGTAATTAAATCAATCTTAAATAAATATGAGTGTAACAGCATTAGAGATCTTTACAGGGTTTAACATCTCCTATCCAGTGTCAACGTGAATGCACTAACTCAAGAGATGTTACGGGATTTTCCATCTCTTAAGGATCCATTAAACTATCTACTATGTAATACAGTATGCTATTATAATATGTCTACAGTAAACTAGAAGTATTAAAACAGCGTTAAAGCTTTACCCATATCCCCTTAACACATTTTATATATTCTCATAGTCTATACAGTACCGTAACTCCCCTCATAAACTGGAGGGCTACTAGAGGGCACTCCATAGGTGTGGTGCAAAACAAACTCGTAGAAGGCATGCTAGGGCATGTGAACATGGCACTCGAGGCAATGCCAGCGTAGATATACCATTCGCACTCTCGGACTAGTAGTAACGCATAACAGCTAGTACCACCCACCTCGGAACACACTCCCAAAATAATCGAGTGTGGCCACCAAATCAATCACAAAGTAATAGAATGGTATCGAAGAAATGTGCCCGCTAGGGGAATTAACCCCACTTGGCTGGTATAGCTCCTGTTTTAGCCACATATAGCTGACTCATGGGAGTCAGGGTCACGTAAATACCTCATACAGGATTGTTCACCAAACCATCATACTTCATTTCTGGAATCTCCACCACGTACACAGTTGTTAAAGTGGTTTTCGATATCGACGGAGAGTACGCGCATAACCATCCCAGTCTCTTGAACAACCAATCGCATATTTCACAATGGATGGCTCCTTTACATTTAAAATAAATCAATTCATAATTGATATCAAAATATCATATTCACTTCAAAAATCAAATCCACTTCAAAATCATCATATTTACTCAAAATATTCGATTCCATTTCAAAAATCATTTTCGCCTCAATATCTCGTTTCAATTTTAAAATTCGTTTCGAATTTAAATTTACTTATTTAAATCCAAGATTTAAATATAAACATTCCACCCTATTGATCCGCTTGAATTTTTAGAAAACAGTTTGAATAGTTTTTTTAAATGGTTTAAAGAATTAAATAGTTAAAATACTCTAAAATATTTAGAAATAGATTTCAAAATAGTTTAAATTAATTTAATATAGTTAAATAGATTTAAAATAGATTAAATATAGTTAAATAGGTTAAATAGCTTAAAAATAGGTTAAATATAGTTAAAATAAATTAAAATAGGTTAATTAGTTTAAAATAAATTAAATTGGGTGAAGTAGATTTAAAATAGATTAAAAATAAGTTAACATGGTTTAAGATAGGTTGAAAT
Source organism: Allium cepa (assembly GCA_030765085.1). Classification (NCBI taxonomy): domain Eukaryota; kingdom Viridiplantae; phylum Streptophyta; class Magnoliopsida; order Asparagales; family Amaryllidaceae; genus Allium; species Allium cepa. Next base: position 808,434,332 of record CM060938.1, read on the forward strand.
AATTCAATAGAGCTAATATACGTTAAAATGGTTTAATATAAAATAGTTTAAGTATTTAAAATGGTTTATACGGCAGAATAATTTAGCAAAAACCAAAATGAAATAGCATCAAAGTCTACCATTTTAATTCCAAATTACCAATCTGAATCAAATTCAAATTTCCATTTAGTCGATTCAATCTCAATTTCAATTCAAATCAATTTTGATTTCAATTTCAAATTAATTTAATTCTTTTTCCAAATCCACATACTTCAATTTTTGATTTTGATTTATAACGATTTTCGAGCTTGATTTTCAAAACATCAATTCAAAACATTTAAATCAAATTAACCTTCAATATTCAGTTCAAAATCCAAATCTTCAATATAATTAAATTCCGAGCTCAATTTTGGAGATGTCGTTGTTATATCACTTTTACTTAGTAATATCCAAAGTTAGAATAAAATTTCAATCCTTTAGAACAAATCAATTTACGAAATTCAATCATATCCCCATTTTATTATCAAAGTCTCAACTTTAATTATTTGACAATTTATTTTAACCAAAATTTAGTTCAACATTTCGAACTCGAATTCGCGATTGATTCGATTTCTATAACTTGATTTTTCGTCTTTTATATTAAAACTATTTAAATAAATTTCAAATCAAAACTTTTAAAATCATTTAATTTAACCAATCTGGTGCCTGTGTATAATTTTCTAACCTATGGTCAAGTGATCAGTTATTTCAATTTAATTTCAGGGATAGATAAATATCATTTCAATCTAAATCATAGTGTCATAGATATGTATCATTTCAACCTATTTCTCAATTTATTTGAAATGATTCAATTTACAACTGTAAATAATACACATGGTGATGATAGGATATATACAAACAAATCAACATCCAAACATTTAAATATCAATCAATAGCATCCATCGCAGCCAATCATCCAAACATACATTATAATTCATGGAAATTTAATATTTATTAATGTTCAATAATTTAATTGCGATTGAATTCCAATTTCAATTTGATTGTCAATTTAAATTTCTAACATTAAATTCAATGACAATCTAGATGACAATTAAATTTATCAAACAACTACCAATAAAAATCATATAACTTCATAATAACAAATTTAACCAGCATGAGAATATTCTAGTACGTTGTGAGCGTTATAAAACACTCACCTTGAGTTTTCGATTTTAAATCAAATCGAATGGCGTTCGGTTTAACCTAAAATTCTAGTTAACTCCAAACGTCCCCATATCGGCACTGTAGCATAGCACTCGTCTCTACGATTCCGTGGTAGCCAGTTCGTCCGATTCCGACCTCGTGTGAATGAGATATGAGTTTTACAAGTTTATACGATTTAAAATATAATTAATTTACCAATTCTTTTTTGAACAACCTAAATATGGTCGTACTCTGGGCTTCAGGAAATCAAGGCTATGAGATGCTTCCTCCTTCTCTCTCATGTATTATAGAACAAAACCGAACCCACTCACGCAACTATCTTCTCCTATCCACGACCACCACCATCGCCAAGATATCGATTAGGCGACGCCGACTCGAAGCCCCACACCTCCTCTTCCTTCGCCCCAACCAAAGTGGAGCTTGGTCACCACCTCGCACAGAAAACACGAATGAACGTGTGCCGCTCAAGGCCAATTTGCCGCCAATCTACTTCGCCTTAGACGATCTTGACTGTTGGACAAGGAGATCTCCTTGTGCTCTTCAACTTTTTAGTTGGAGATTTTTGATGAAAGCTGAAGGATTGGAAGATATTTGAGGAAGAATATTGAAGAATTTCGGCCATTAATCTAAACAATCTGCGGCGGCTCGAAAATAGGCTAGGGTTACTATGCAAATGTGTATTTAAATACGTATACAAATTATTTTATTATTATTTTCAACTTTTTCCCGACAAACTCAAAATAAAGCATGCCACTAGGCGTTATAATGTTTTACCCCTATTACGAACACAATGGAACATGTTTTGGGGCCTAATTTGATCATATATGGAAGATAGCTTTTTGAATCGAATTAAAATATTAAATTTTCGATATTAAATTCAACGCATTTCTAAGCCGTACGACCAAATGATAACTCCAAATGCTACGAAATTTGAAATCCGATAATAATACACTATTACAGATTCAATGGAACTGGTTTCATCGAATTCCAAAAATATGCCCTGGATCGCTATTTTAACGTCTCGATTATAATATAAGAAATCCAATTTCAAATTATTCAGTTTTAAATCCAACTTTAAATGTTGACAATCTTCATTGTTGTTTAAATAAAATTTACAATAGCCTTAACATCAGAATTCAATTATTCGAATATTTGCAATATTAAATCTAAACAATTTTGATTATTCAATAATTCATTATCTTTTGAAATATTAGTTAATGGACTTATAATATTTAACTTTTAAGACAAATTCAAATTACAGAACAACTATTTTCATTATACAGTTACTCAACTCTCGTTATTCAATTATTCAGTTAATTTCAAATATTGAATTTAAATAATTTAATTGTTCAGTATTCGACAAATTCCGATATTGGATTTTAAATGAATTTTCATTATCAATCAATTACTTTATTTATATCCAATGAATTCAATATTTATTATTTAATCCAACTATCGATCGTAAACTCATTTAATAAGTAGCATTTATTTCCAATACTTGTTACTACTCAAATCTTCGAAATCAGTCTTATTTCAAAATTTTATTTCTATCTAAATAATTCACAATTATTATTCAACTTCAGTTATCAATTATAAACCCAGCTTATATATATAGTTTCATTTAAATCTTCTCATTGCCAAAGCATCAAAGAAGTTTACTATTTACAAACAAGTGTTATAATTACCTACAAATTTTATTCCATTACCATTGACTATATATTATTTCATTAGTTAACCCAATATTTACATTTGTTTTTCCATATATTTCCTTTATAACCAAGTTATAACATTTGAGCCATTTCAATTGATTGGAATTTCATTCAATTCATTAATAAATAACTTAGATAAATATTGTTGCAATTCATTCTAGTTATTATTATCGTAAATAAATTACAATTTTTTAATTCTTCCAACATTAAACCATGAAATCTTATCAAATTAATTGAAAATTTACGGGTCGTTACACTCTCCCCCACTCAAAACTTTTCGTCATCGAAAAGGAAAAAGAAGGGAAAAGGAACTGAGTAAAGAATTCAACATTTGATGTATTTTATTCAAAATTATCAACTTATAAAACAATGAAATTTCATTTATAAAATCGTTACTATGCTTCCACTATGCTATCCTGATTGGCTTTCGAATTTTACAAATTACTTATCAAAACAAGTTATAAAAATTTTAAAACTTTCAAATTTTTATAACATACGGATTTACGGAAAATTACGGAAGAGTCTCCTTTGCGCGGCTCAATCGGTACAGCTACAAAATGCCTCTACAGGCCCCAAACCAACAAAAGAAAACAAAAGCCTAGTGGCTCCAACATAAAACCATCAAATCCAATGAGAAAATAAACACACACCTTTTTATTGGGCAACTAAATTTTCTTGATTTAAATACCTACATCTTATTTATCAATGATATACAATCATATAATTTAAAATCAATTTATAATTTGAATTTTCAATTTCCAATATTTGCTCTACCTAAACATGTACGAAGTACATATATTATTTGTATGCGATATCAAATCCGACCGCTCACTCGATCACACAATTTCACCTCCAAACTAGTATCGTTCATACGACTCTTAGTGCGGACTCAGATTTGGTTCATTGATTGGAAACCGTTATTCTTCTTTCATAGCCATGTACTATGATAGAGAATTATAAAATCAAATAAAATCCATATCCAGTGTTCGCCGTCGAGAATCGAGTGAAAAATCCTAACTTGAATCGATATAAATCATCTCGAAATTTTGTGCTCGAATTTGAATCAAATCGTTATGCGAGTAAAATAATATATGTACAACCTACGTATTAACTTTCAATAGATTATTCATCTATATTAAAAAAATTACTTATCTTCGTTTCGTTTACAATTTATTATTCATACTGCATTGTCCATATCCCTTATTTACTTAGTATTTATTCCTTACCACAGCATATTCTTTAGTACTATCATTTCTTAAACATCACTTCATAGAATTTGCTTACTTAAGTTCATTTTAAACCTTTACAATTAAATTAAATTCAACTTCCTTTTTCAATTGATTTTTAGCTATACCAAATTCCTTTGTTTACATTTACCACATCTTCATAATTTGAGTTAATAAAAAATTTATTTGTGAAATATTTTATTAATCATCACTTTAATTTATAATTATTCTATAAAAGTCATATATAAGAAGTTGGACTTTATCAAACTTTATAATTGTCTTAAAAGCTACAAATTCAATTTCATAATTTCTTTGCAAATTTATATTCAATTCTATAACAAATTTACAAAGATATTATTTGATTCATTATCTGTTTCTTAAGTTCCACTTACTTTTTCCATTTAGCCATTCATCATTTCATAATATACTTAAGCATACATACATTTATTATTACAACTAAATTTCCATTTATGTATATTTCAATTACTTTTAAGTTTTGTTCACCAGTATAATATCTCGTTACATATCCAAAACATCATTTTAACTTTTAACATTAGGTAAGTCTAATTATATGTTATTAGAATGCAATTTGGGTATTATACAAATTTATAGGATTCATTTTACTTAATTAGAAAGTTCACAATTTTACTTATTTAAATTTTCTTAAACTTTCAATTTTTAAGAGTTGCACTTCAACTCTAAAGTCTTCTCAGGAACATTAAGCCTAGAATTCTTAATCCTCTTATTTTATAAGTTCTGTTGATTCATATTACATTCAAATAATTAGAAAATTATTGACTAATAGAACTTAGAAATTTAAATGCCTGGTTCATTTCAAATCATTTGAAATAAATATATACACTTATATCTTTTATATATCCAATCATACTTTTGGAGTTTTAAACCAAAATCCATTTATCAAAACAATTTCGAAGCAAAGCTTCGTAGAAGTCTCCCCTACTTTGAGACTCGAAAATGAACGTCGATGATGTTGCGCAGTCGTCACCAAAATTATTTTCCAACGACAGAAGAGGGGAGTACCAAATTCATTCTTTTTTAAAAAAAATAAATCCTTCCAACATATGTCCATAAATATTTTTAACTAATATCACTATATATTTCTCTTCAAAGCTTTGAAAACCATTTTCAAAATCCCAGGGATTTAAATTCAGTACTCCTCAATTTAAATCTATTTCAATTTATAAGTCACCTTTATAAACTATTCTTACAAGATTTTTCTTTCTTAAAACATTCCACAACTTGTTTTATCATTGTTTATTTTGAAATAAACCTTATTTATTAAAACACAATATCCAATTAATGATAACCATCAATATTACCATTCCTAACAACCAAATAAACTAGATGAATCATAATAATTTATGAAAATTATTTCCTTACATACAAAATATAATTAAGGCAAAATTATTTCATTTACCCAATTTCAAAACAATACTATTTCGAATTGTTCTGTTCAAGTTTTAGATGGCTCGTCACATGGATCGTTGCGGGCTATGCTTGTGGTCCAAGCATTAGGCATTTGATTTGCTTGAGGCAATGTCGTCGGTGCAGTCGAGGATATAGTGCACGCTTTAATGGCGCATCCTTTGCGACGCAATTGTGTGCTCCTAGCACTGTCTAATGGGCTCCCCATTCGACCCATCTTAAAACATGGACCAAGGAGTCTGACATGCATGCAAGTTGATGGGGTGTGAAAACTTGAAAGGTGCAAGGAAGCTGATGGGTGGGATCTCCTTTGTGGGGTGCACCACCGACCGACCTTGATCTTTTGTGAAGGGTTCGAGTGGGAGCATTCCTGTCGGGACTCGAAATATGGTGAACTATGCTTGAGCGGGGGCGAAGCCAAAGGAAACTCTGGTGGGGGCTCGTAGCGATACCGATGTGCAAATCGTTCGTCTGACTTGGGTATAGGGGCGAAAGACTAATCGAACCATCTAGTAGTCGGTTCCCTCCGAACTTTCCCTTAGGATAGCTAGAGCTCACGTGCGAGTTCTATCGGGTAAAGATAATGATTAGAGGCATCTGGGGCGTAACACCCTTGACCTATTCTCAAACTTTAAATAGGTACGACGGTGCGATTGCTTTGGTGAGCCATGCCATGGAATCGAGAGCCCAACTGTATGCTAACCTAGAATCCACAAAGGGTATTGGTCGGTTAAGACAGCAGGACAGTGGTCATGAAAGTTGAAATTCACTAAGGAGTGTGTACACCTGTCGAATCAACTAGCCCCGAAAATGGATGGCGCCTAAGCGTGCTACCCACACTTGGCCATCGAGGTGGTTACCATGCCTCGATGAGCAGGAGGGTGTGGTGGTTGCTACGAAATCTAAGGGTTGGGCTTGAGGGTCCTAATGCGAACCCATTGGCTGTTGGCAGACTGCTAAAGCTACTTCCATGGTGATAGCAGGATGATGCATGCCGATTGGGAGATAGGTTTGGAATGGCACTTCCTTGCGGGAGTTTCTAGCCACTTGCATCGAACAATCGACTCAGAACTGGTATGGACAAGGGGAATTCGACTATTTAATTAAAACAACGCATTGCTATGGTCCTTGCGGATGCTTACGCAGTGTGATTTATGCCCAAAGCCCTGAATGTCAAAGTGAAGAAAACCAACCAAGCGTGGGAAAACGGCAAGAGTAACTATGACTCTCTTAAGGTAGCCAAATGCCTCGTCATCTAATTAGTGACGCGCATGAATGGATTAACGAGATTCCCACCATCCCTGTCTACTATCCAACGAAACCACAGCCAAGAGAACAGGCTTAGCAGAATCAGTGGGGAAAGAAGACCCTATTGAGCTTGACTCTAGTCCGACTTTGCGAAATGACTTGAAAGGTGTAGGATAAGTGGGAGTTAGTTAATCGACAAAAGTGAAATATCACTACGTTTAACGTTATTTTACTTACTCCATGATACGAAGGTGGGGCTCAGCCCCTCCTTTTGGTTCTAAGGTCCTTTATAAGGGCCAATTCGGGAGGAAAACAATGTCAGCTGGGGAGTTTAGCTGGGGCAGCACATCTGTTAAAAGATAATGCAGGTGTCCTAAGATGAGCTCAACGAGAACAGAAATCCCGTGTTGAACAAAAGGGTAAAAGCTCGTTTGATTTTCATTTCCAGTACGAATACGAACCATGAAAGCATGGCCTTTCGATCCTTTAGAACTTCGAAATTTGAAGTCAGAGGTGTCAGAAAAGTTACCATAGGGATAAATGGCTTTTGGCAGCCAAGCGTTCATAGCGACGTTGCTTTTTGATCCTTCGATGTCGGCTCTTCCTATCATTGTGAAGCAGAATTCACCAAGTGTTGGATTATTCACCGACCAATAGGGAACGCGAGCTGGGTTTAGACAGTCGTGAGATAGTTAGTTTTACCTTACTGATGACTGCGTTGCGATAGTAATTCAACCTAGTACGAGAGGAACCGTTGATTCACACATTTGTTCATCGCGCTTGGTCGAAAATCCAGTGGCACGAAGCTACTGTGTGTTGGATTATGATTAAACGCCTCTAAGTTAGAATTCAGGCTAGAGAAGCAACACTTAAAGCACAATTACCTCCTTTTGACCCACGGTAGGGATGTGCAAGCATTCCCATGGGCATATGCCAAAGGATTTGACCTATTCGACAAAATTGTCGTAGGGTCTTCCTTTGATTGAAATTCTTTAAGGTCCATTGATTGAATCTTTTGCAGATGACTTAAATACACGATAGGGAATTGTAAGTGGTAGAGTGGCCTTGCTGCCACGATCTATTGAGATCCAGCCCTTAGTCGCATTGATTACCCCCAAACCATGATAAGGTGCAAACATGCAGTATGGCCAAAAGGTTGCCGTTGGGGCGCTGAACCAGTGTATATGCTCACGACGATGAACGCGAGTTTTTGCATAACTTCCATAACTCGCTCCGTTCTGTAACATTGGTGGAGGGGAGTGGGATTCTCGATCCACAAGCGAGGACGGGAAGATGCATCTTTTTGCATCATGCTCTAAATACTTACATGGTGGAAATACTTATGATGCAATTTACTCTAACACATGAGTGCACAGCGAGCATTATTCATGAATCGTTGAATACAGTTTTTAGGATCACAAAGTTTGTTGTCCAAGTTTGGAAAGCAACTCCTATAATGCGGGTTGGCCCCTCCACGACTTGACAATCCAAGGTCAAAGAAAGAGGGGGCCTAGTGCACGAAGAAATGGTGGTGACGACGAAGATAAAGCGAAGGGGAAAAGCAATGTAAAATGGATACCCTGTGAGTTGGTACTTACCCTGAGATGACTCGCTAACTCGAGGATTACTCTAGGCCTGGATGGAAAAAAACTTGGGGGCATTAAAGGTTTGAGAAGATATAGGCTTCAACGAAGCTTCTACTTCCTCGTACCATGCTCACCGTCGAGGGGACATTACAAAAGTTGATACAATAGGAAAATAGTTTGAGTTGGCTTACTTCGTGTCATGATTGTGCACATTCGAAGCCTGATCGTGGACGACCATGCTCGGAGTCAAGGGTGTGAAATCTCGGACCTTGCTTCGGGTCGTACATGTGGAAGATCGAAGCTGGCTCAGAATCGAGCACACTTGCATTTGAAGCATGCTCCGAATCGAGCGGCAAGTTGACTCGAGAAAAAGATTTATCCGTAGTTGGTTGCCATCGATTGGTTCATCCGAAAGAAGACCACGTTAATGTAATCATAGCGAGATCCGAATGGAAGCGTATTTTTCCCAAATCGTTCTCTTGGTTAAACGAATGTTCGGCAAATCAGCATGATGGGGAAATAGATTAAGTCGGTATTAAATAGGGGTTTAAAGTTGTACGATCTTCCTCTGAGTCGAGCATGTGACAACCGGGAAGGTCTCTTCAGGTCGTGGAGTAATTCGAAAATTTCAAGCTTTCTCAGGGTCTGGAATACCAAAGTTTGACGCTGGCATTCGATCGAGCATATGCCAAAAATCGAATCGAGAAATATGTTTGACAGTGCAATCGGTCGTGCACTCGAAAAATCGACGCGCTTTTAGGCCCCGCTCAAGTTGGCAATCACCCGGCGCTCGCCCCGGTCCGGCCCGATTTTCATGCGAAGGGCGCATCGGGGTCGGAGCGCAACTTCATGCCCGACGACTGCTTGCTTCGAGTCGGGAATGTGGAAACTTGAGGCGCACTTCGGGTCACACTGCTAAATACCCGAAGCCTGCACTTAGATGCTGCTGCTTCGAGTCGCAAGATGGAAAACTCAGAGCGCGCTTCAGGTCATTCGGCAACTTTCCCAAAGCAAGCCTAAGGAAGTCACTAAATCGAGTCGAGCACGAAGAAACTGCCAGCATGCTTCGGGTCATGGGGTTACATACCCAAAGCAAGCCCTGGACGATATTGCTCTGAGGAAACTTGGAACTTGCTTTGGCTCGAGCGTTTAGAAATTTGAAGCTGGGTCAGGAACGAGCATACAAACATTTGGATCATGATCCGAGTCGAGCCGCGTAACCTGGCCGAAGCAAGCCCGAGGAAGTCCCTGCTTCGAGTCATGCACGCGAAAACTGCTAGCATGCTTCGGGTCATGTGGCTACACACCTGAAGCTCGCCCTGGACGATATTGCTTCGAGAAAACTCAAAACTTGCTTTAGCTCAAGCACTCGAAAGTTTGAAGCTGGGTATGGAACGAGGATACGAATCGATCGTACGAACGATTGAAGCATGCTCCGAGTCGAGATGAACGTGGAGTCGACAAATATGTCTGCTATCCTCCATAACTATGCACTTGGTCATGCGTTTGGAAAATCGACACGGTTTTGGGAACCGCTCGAGCTGGCAATCAACCGGCACTAGCTGCGATCCGGCCCGATGATTAGGAGAAGGCAGCGTCGGGGTCAGAGCGCAACTTCACGCCCGACGACGGCTTGCTTCAAGTCGAGCATGTGGATACTCGAGGCGCGCTTTGGGTCACACTGGTAAATACCCGAAGCGTGCACTTGGATGCTGCTGCTTCAAGTCGCACAATGGAAAACTCGAAGTGCACTACGGGTCATTCGGTAACTTACCCGAAGCAAGCCCGAGGAAGTCCTTGCTTCGAGTTGAGCACGAAGAAACTGCTAGCGTGCTTTGGGTCATGGAGCTACATACCCAAAGCAAGCCCTGGACGATATTGCTTTGAGAAAACTCAAAACTCACTTTGGCTCAGGCATTAGAAAATTTGAAGTTGGGTCAGGAACAAGCAAACGAATGTTTGGATCGTGCTTCAAGTCGAGCTGCGGCAACCTGCCCAACGCAAGCCCGAGGAAGTCCCTGCTTCGAGTCGAGCACGAACAAACCACAAGCATGCTTTGGGTCATGGGGCTAGATACCTGAAGCAAGCCTTGGACAATATTGCTACGAGAAAACTCGAAGCTTGCTTTGGCTCGGGCATTCGGAAATTCGATGCTAGGTATGGAACGAGGATGCGAATCGAGCGTACGAACAACTGAAGCGTGCTCCAAGTCGAGCTGAATGTCGAGCCAAGAAATATGTCCGCTGTCCTCCATAACCATGCATTCGGTCGTGCGTTTGGAAAATCGACATGCTTTTGGGAACCGCTCGAGATGGCGATCACCCAGCGCTAGCTCTGTTCTGGCCCGATGTTTAAGCAAATGCAGCGTCGGGGTCGGAGCGCAACTTCATGCCCGACGATGGCTTCCTTCGAGTCGGGCATGTGGAAGCTTGGGGTGCGCTTCGGGTCATATTGGTAAATTCCCAAGGCGCGCACTTTGATGCTGTTTCTTAGAGTCGCACGATGGAAAACTCGGAGTGCATTTCATGTCATTCGGCAACTTTCCCGAAGCAAGCCCGAAGAAGTCTCTGCTTCGAGTCGAGCACGAAGAAATCGCTAGCGTGCTTGGTTCATGGGGCTACATACCCGAAGCAAGCCCTGGGCAATATTGCTCCGAGAAAACTCAGAACTTGCTTTGGCTCAAGCATTCGGAAATTCGAAGCTGGGTATGGAATGAGGATGCGAATCGAGCATATGAACGACTAAAGCATGCTCCGAGTCGAGCCGAATGTCGAGTCAAGAAATACGTCTACTGTCCTCCATAACCGTGCACTCTTTCGTGCATTCGGCAAATGGACACACTTTTGGGAACCGCTCGAGTTGGCAATCATCCGTCGCACGCCCTGGTCTGGCCTGATGTCCAGCGAAGGCAGCGTCGGGATCGGAGCGCAACTTCACGCCCAACGATGTCCTTGCTTCGAGTCGGGCATGTGGAAACTCGGGGCGCGCTTTGGTTCACTTTGGTAAATACTCGAAGCGTGCACTTGGATGCTGCTACTTCGAGTCGCTCGGTGGAAAACTTAGAGCATGCTTCGGGTCATTCGGCAACTTTCCCAAAGCAATCTCGAGGAAGTCCCCACTTCGAGTCATGCACGTGAAAACTGCTAGCGTGCTTCGGGTCATGCTGCTCCATACCCAAAGCTCGCCCTGGACAATATTGCTCCGAGAAAGCTCAAAACTTGATTTGGATCGAGCATTCAAAAATTCGAAGCTGGGTATGGAACGAGGATGCGAATCGTGCATACGAATGACTAAAGCATGCTCCGAGTCGAGACGAACATCGAGTCGAGAAATATGTCCGCTATCCTCCATAACTGTGCACTCGATCGTGCATTCGGCAAATCAAAACGCTTTTGGAAACCGCTCGAGTTGGAAATAACCCGGCACTAGCCTCGGTCTGGCTCGATGTTTAGGCGAAGGCAGTGTCGGGGTCGGAGCGCAACTTCATGCCCGATGACGACTTGCTTCGAGTCGGGCATGTGGAAACTCAAGGCATACTTCGAGTCACACTGGTAAATACCTGAAGCATGTACTTGGATGCTGCTGCTTCGAGTCGCACGATGGAAAACTCGTAGCGCGCTTTGGTCATTCGGAAACTTTCCAGAACCAAGCCCGTGGAAGTCCCCGCTTCGAGTCAAGCACGTGAAAACTGCAAGCATGCTTTGAGTCAGAGCATCATTTACCCAAAGTAATCAAGTGGCTGAATTGGCTTCGGGTCGAGCTTGTAAAAACTCAGTTCCTGCTTCGAGTCAGGTTGCTGATTTCCCAGTACTTGCCTGGTGATATGGGCGCTCTGAGTCAGACACGAAAAATCTCGAGGCACACTTCGAGTCGACCTGCATTCTGACCGGAGAATGCTATTTTTTAGGATTTTCCTACATAGCAGAGACACTTTGGACTACAGGGGTCATATTAGCTAAATTTTAAAAATTCCTTTATTGGGGGAGGTAGTTGCATGGATTGATGCGACATGGGAAATGGTTGTGGTGCCATGTACTCGAAACAAGCACCAGGCATGATGTTGGATGCTCGGTGCAAGGTCTCCAATGTTTATAATTTCGAAATTTGTCCAATGAAAACGCAGTATTTGAAGCTAACAAAAGGCCAGTCCTTGTCTAGCCGGTTGGTATTATTACGGTTGAGATGCAAGACTTTTAGGCTTTGGCTCTTAGTCAAGTTGGAAAATACAATGAGCTTACTTTTGATCGAGCTGGTTAATGTTTGGGCTTTTGAAATGTCGGATTGGTTCGGTAAATTGGTTTTTTCTTGCTCAGTGGATCATCCTTTTTATTTTTTCTTGAACTTTTCCTGCTTGTTGACTTATTTCAACATTGCGTGGGTGGCCGAGAGCGTAAATGGGTTGTGGTCGCGGTGGCATGTGAATGGTTATAGGCGTGTTTTATTGTTGGCTCCCTATTTTGTTGCAGCCAACCAATGATAAACTACCATTTTCGTACTTCGAGCTTGAGATATGATATGTGCGTTGTTGCCTTCAAATGATATTAAAAGGGAATTGTTCAATTCTTACCTGTTTCATTGTCACTCACCGTACCCTGTGGTAATGCGGGGGGATGATCGATGGTTGTACCTTTTTTGGCGTTGATCTATGATGTTATTTATCATTGGTGAAGTTGGCCATTGAGTGGTTCCAAAGTTTTATGGATATGGCGTATCGATTAAGATTTCAAGGGCAGATCCCCCATTTGAATCCAAATTGTATCTCGATTTTTCCGCACTTTGTGAAAAGGCATCACATGATTGTGTCGTCATCTCTTTTAGTTAAGAGTGTGTGCATCATATTGTCGGTGCCCTTAAGGACGTTCTACCTGGTTGACCCTGCCAGTAGTTATATGTTTTCCTCAAAGATTAAGCCATGCTTGTGTAAGTATTAACAAATTCAGACTGTGAAACTGCAAATGGCTCATTAAATCAGTTATAATTTGTTTCATGGTACGTGCTACTCAGATAACAATAGTAATTCTAGAGCTAATACGTGCAACAAAACCCGACTTTTGGACGAGATGCATTTATTAGATAAAAGACTGACACGGGCTTTTTCCGATGCTTTGATGATTTCATTATAACTTAATCGGTCGCACGGCCTTTATGCCAGTGACGCATCATTAAACTTTCTTCCCTATCAACTTTCGATGGTAGGATAGAGGCCTACCATGGTAATGACGGGTGATATAGAATTAGAGTTCGATTCCGGTGAGGGAGCTTGAGAAATCGCTACCACATCCAAGGAAGGCAACATGTGCGCAAATTACCCAATCCTGACACAGGGAGGTAGTGACAATAAATAACAATATCGGGCACTTAGAGTTTGGTAATTGGAATGAGTACAATCTAAATCCCTTAATGAGGATTGGAGGGAAAGTTTGGTGCCAGCAGCCGTGGTAATTCCAGCTCCAATAGCGTATATTTAAGTTCTTGCAGTTAAAAAGCTCGTAGCTGGACTTTGGGTTTCGTCATCAGGTCCGCCTTTGATGAGCACTTGACATCCTGTCCCTTTTGCCGACGTTATGAATCTGGCCTCAAATAGTTGGGTTGTGCCTTCGGCGTTGTTACTTTGAAGAAATTAGAGTGCTCAAAGCAAGCCTACGCTTTGTATACATTAGCATGGGATAACATCATAGGATTTCAGTCCTATTGTGTTGGCCTTTGGGATCAGAGTAATGACTAAGAGGGACAGTCATGGGCATTCGTATTTCATAGTCATTGGTGAAATTCTTGAATTTATGAAAGACGAACAACTGCGAAAGCATTTACCAAGGATGTTTTCATTAGTCAAGAATGAAAGTTGGGGACTCACAGACGATAAGATATCGTCCTAGTCTCAACCATAAATGGTGCGGAATAGGGATCAATGGATGTTTCTTTTAGGATTCCGTTGGCACCATTTGAGAAATCAAAGTTTTTAGGTTCCAGGCGAAGTATGGTCACAAGGCTGAAACTTAAAGGAATTGATGGAAGGGCGCCACGATGAGTAGATCCTGATGCTTAATTTGACTCAACACGGGGAAACTTACCAGGCCTAGACATAGTAAGGATTGACAGACTGAGAGCTCTTTCTTGATTCTATTGGTGGTGGTGTATGGACGTTCTTAATTGGTGCAGCGATTTGTCTGGTTAATTCCGTTAACGAACTAGACCTCAGCCTGCTAACCAGCTACACAGAGTCATCCCTTCATGGTTAGCTTCTTAGAGGGACTGTGGCCGCTTAGGCCATGGAAGTTTGAGGCAACAACAGGTCTGTGATGCCCTTAGATATTATGGGCCGCACACGTGCTACACTAATGCAATCAGCGAGTCTAATCCTTGTCGATAGACATGGGTAATCTTTGAGAATTTCATCGTGATGGGGATAGATCATTGCAATTGTTGGTTTTCAACGAGGAATTCCTAGTAAACGCGAGTCATCGGCTCGTATTGATTACGTCCCTGTCCTTTGTACACACCGCCCATCGCTCCTACCGATTGAATATTCCAGTGAAGGGTTTGGATGGGTGCGATAGAGGTGGTTCGCCGCCTATGGCATCGTGAGAAGTCTACTGAAACCTATCATTTAGAGGAAGGAGAAGTCGTAACAAGGTTTCTGTAGGTGAACCTACGGAAGGATCATTATAGAGTTCCTTTTTGAACAACTATGAAATTATACTCATACCCATCGAGAACTACTATTGTGTGGTTAGCACTTGCATTGTTTGGACGGGTTCCATTTGCTGCCTTCATCTTGCTTCAATTGAAGTAAGAAGGAGAGTATAAATAAGAAACCGGCACGGTTTGTGCCAAGGACAGTTTTTGTTGGAGAGCTTGCCTTGATGTGCTTTATGTTGTTCCAGTTAGCGTCTGAATGACTCTTCGCAATGGGTATCTTTGCTCTCGTGTTGATGAAGAATGTAGTGAAATGCGACACTTGTTGTGAATTGTAGAATCCGGTGAACCATTGAGTCTTTGAATGCAAGTTATGCTCGAGGCCATTAGGTTGAGAGCACGTCTATTTGGGATTCATGCCTTGCGTCATCCTAACCACCCACCTACAGTAAACTTACTGTGAGTGATAGCAGATGTGGAGATTGTGATGACCCTGATTTTTATGAAACAATTTTATGGACAAGTTTTATAATTTAATTTAGTCATGCTTGTTTAAAATTTTGTTGCTAAAAATAAATGCATGTATAATAGATTGACTACAAATGCATTGTATAAGTATCAATATATATGCAGTATGGAACACACACATACACATAACTTTCTGTAAGGAGACATAGGCAGTAATTAATTTGTGAGTTGGAATGAATAAGTTATAATTGAACAAGTAAGTAAATATAGATATTGCAGATATGGTTTTATCTTTTAAAAAAAAAATAAGAGAAAAAGAAAATCACAGATCATGCAAATAAGATGACCGGGGTAGTAAGGAAAAATTTCTGTTAATAAGAATAGGGACCACTTACCCATTTTCTCTAAAAACAGAATGAGAGACTGGTCATAGTGACAGGGTAAAATTGACATTAAGTAAATTTTCAAAACCCTAGTGGCAACCAGGGTCTGGTATAAGAGGGCCTAAGGGATAGTATGATCTGGGATTATTTTTTTAAAAACAGAAAAAAAAATATATATACATAGCAATGGAAATACAAGCCAGAGGAAATGAGGAACACTGACCATTAAGGATAAGAAGAAATAGAAGGATTAAGGAAGAAAGTGAGGTGAGTAATCTCACTGGTAAATCTGGCATTAAGTCCTAAAAAAAAAATCAAGGCAGCCTAAATAGTGTTATATTTTATTTATATAATTTGTGTTTATTTTGGTATTGCTGATCTGTTAGGTGTTTAACTCTTTATATTGATACCCTGAAGATATGGTTTGTGGGTCTCTTGTTTAAATGATCATTTGAGTATGGATCAGTCTTGAAATGAAATGATTGCTTTTATGAGTTTTTCTACATAAATATTTATTTAAGATCTCAGTAATTGTGTTATAAATCTATGGTCTAAAAGGGAAAAGAAAATGGGACTGCAGCATGGAATTGTTGTTGCTTATGTCCCATGAAAAAAAAAAAAATGAAATATAGAAGTGCAATGAGATACATGTGCTGAACTTCCATATTTACCAGTGAATCCAGATTTGATTAAATGCTTATGGTTTAGCCAGATCTCATGAATCTGTGAGTATCTGATTAACCCAGAGGCAATTGGATGCAACAGAGAAAAAAAATTATATAATATGTATGACCATATATTTATAAACATGATTCACTCAAAATCCATGATCTGAATAATGTGTGTACTAAGAATATATGCTAGATTGTGTAATTAAATTTATGTTTATGAGAATAGGACCCACTATGCCTGGAGTTCATGCTTAATGGCTGTATTATGTATTCTTTTCTCTGATTGAAATGGGATCCATAGGGGGAAATTAGCATGATTAAGGAAAGAGGGAATAACACTTAGTAAGACAACTAAGAATTAAGGATCTTTGGGCTACAAAAGATGGCTTGGCAAGGGGAATATTGCAAGCTCACACATGGTATGTTTATACCCAGGGGCCTGAGTGTGCTGGGTTAACAGAGATTGGCCCCAGACAATGTGTGTATTAAACATGAGAATGTAGCTACTGATCTTAAACTGATATTGTATGAAAAACAATAGGAGTAATGTCAAATGGGGGTTGGGTACAACCTGGATGGCTGGTGAAAGGAAAATTTGAAAAGTGACTTAATGGTTGTATTTAAGCTTGTATTGGATGTATATTAGTTGGATTTTATGTTTGTTTTCCTGAATTGGATTGCACAAATCACCTCTAACCAGTTTGCATTGATATGAAGTAATAGTCTTATAGCAACATCATAGAAAGGACACTGAATCCACTTATTGTCCATGAAGAATACTCAAGTAATAAATAAATGAAAAATTAGAATTATGATATGATTGCAGTAGATTGCTCATACCAGACAATTTTGTCTGACCCTTTGTGTGTTTGTTCACCATTGGGTGTCTCATAAAAATTATGAGGCAGACTATGGTGATTGTGCAGGTAAGATAAGCACTGCAATGAGCTAGCTCTGGATGTGTTGGCTGCTAAGAATTGGGATGCATTAGTTATATACTTTCTGATATTAAAAATGAATGTTTAAGCCAAACTTATGGCATGTTATGTTGCTAAAACTATTTAGAAAGAAAGTGATGTTGTCTTTTGTTTGTAAGAACTGGGGAAATTGTGTGTTTCAGTTAGAACTACAGTTTGTTTTTAGAAAATGTTTTTCTGAGTATGGAAGTTTCTTTTCTTAACTCATGCAATGATTCTACTGAAAAATATAAAACTTGAGATGCCAGTAATGTATGAAATTGCAAGGAAAATGGTAGTTAGTAGTATGTAGGAAACTCTGGTCTTAAGAAGGAAAAATTTGCTAAACAGAAATATAAGAACTGGCCAAAACAGAATTCTAGACAATTTGATAATATGTGCAAAATGCATACAAAAGAAATAGGGCTTACTTGACCACTTTTACAAGCCTGGGTTCAACCATCTTCAAATAATTAAAATTCAATAACCCAGAGACTTATGGCAGATTTAGCTATTTTGATGATAATGAATAACAGGCACTAGTTATATGCAAAGAAATATACATGCAGAGGTCACATGTACACTCAAGCATAGGCAACAGTTATAGTATATATATTAACTGAAATTATAGGAGAGTAAAAAGAAAAAAAATATATGCTAAGACTAGGAAAATTTTAAATCAGAAACTTGTATGAACACAAGTAACACAGAAAAACACTTTAGAAATTACTTTGCTATGGGGGGGGGGGGGGGGAAAACCACACAGGGAAATACAAAGTAAATTTCCTTTGGTTCCCCAAGCTTCCTAACTCTGATTTAAAACACTAAACATTATTCACACATGTTTTCAGATAGGAATGTTCAAAATAATTTGAGTATATCAATATTTTTATTGATTGAAAGATCCTGGAAAGAAGAGATAATGGAGGAGATGATCTCTTAAATAGATGACCACTGAAATAAAAATAAGCATATACAACAAAAAAAAAAAAAAAAAAAAAAAATTTGTTAAAAGAAAGTGGGTCATCTCAATTTGGTATCAGAGCTATGTTGTTAGATAACATAGCAGAAAGAAAAAAAAAAAAAACCTTGGATGAACTTGTTTGTTTTGAATGTATGAAAAATATTGACTGTCTTGAATGCTTTGTTTTATACTGATGCAATATCTGTTATAATTAAATGGCAATAAGCTAGAATAGGTTAGCTTATAAAGGAATAAATAATGGACTAACCTAAGTATTGTATCCATAGAACAATGGTGAGACCTAGACAACCAGATGTAGGACCAAGTGAACCACCCATGATGAATATGCAAGATTTTATGAGAGCCATAAGAGATGGAGTTGGTAATAGGCAAGAAAATCCACATGAAGAGCTCTCCAAGCTTCTCAAGACCTTTACCAATCTTGGAGGCAAGACTTTTGATGGGACAGAAGGAATTATGGGAGTTCAAAATTGGCTCAGAATTTTGGACAGAATATTTGCTGATATGCAAGTTGAAGACCAGAAGAAGAGGTTAATAGCATCTAGACAACTGAGAGGAGCAGCTTTGGATTGGTGGGAAGTTATTATAGCTGGAAGACTTGAAGGGGAGGTGACATGGAACCAATTCAAAGAGATGTTGGAAGGGAGATTTGTACCTGCATCAGCTAAAGAATCTTTGCTGGAAGAATTTATTAAACTAAGACAGGGAACTATGAGTGTAACTGAATATACACAGAAGTTTGAATCTCTAGCAAAATATGGTGCAGTGCTTATTACAACCAGAGAAGCTAAAAATGGCAGATATATTCAAGGACTGAATGCCCACATTAGTAGAGCTATGCTACCATATAAGGACAGGACCTTTGATCAAGTTTTGGATCTGGCTTTGAGCTTTGAACAACATGATAAAGCCAGAGAAAATTTCAGAGCATTTAAAAATAACCAAAATAAGAAGGGAAAGGGAAAGTTTCACCCTTATGATAAAAAGAAAACGGATGTAGCTTCCACCAAGAAGTCAGAAGAAATCAAAACTGCTGAAGTTAAGAAAAAATTCACTTGCTATAATTGTGGACAAGAGGGACACATGAAAAATAGGTGTACAAATCCAAAACCAGCATCCTTTAAATGTCATCAGTGTGGAAAGGAAGGCCACATAAGGAGGAACTGCCCAGAGTTTAAGCAAGGAAAAATGAGTACTTTGGAGGTAAAAAGCAAGGCAATTGAGGGACCAAATGTGGAGAAGCATGGCCAAGTTGAAGGTACTTTGCTTATTCACTCCATACCTTTTGTAGTAGTGTATGATACTGGGGCTACACACTCCTTAATTTCTCATGATATTGTACAACAACTAAAATTGAATTGCATGATAGTTGATAAGCCATTACTCATTAAAAGTCCTTTAGGAAATTCTTGTATTTTGGGTATGATGTGTATGCAACTAGAACTGAATATAGGGGGATATGTGTTTAGTGCAGACCTATATGTATTGAAATACCCAGGTATAGGAGTTATTTTAGGGGTTGATTGGTTAAGAAAATATAGGGCTGTTATAAACATGGAAACCTCTACTATATCTCTGAGAACTTCTGATGGGAAAAGAGTAGTTGTTCTTTGTGAAGTAAATAAGAATAGGAACATAGCCACCCTTAATACTTTGTCTGGTGAAAAGCACATGCCTGCAATAGAAGAAATCCCTATAGTAAATCAATATGCTGATGTGTTTGGTGAAGTAAAGGGGGTTGACAATCGTAGACCAGTAGAGTTTTCTATTAAACTTATTCCAGGAGCAAGCCCAATAGTTAAAAGACCAACTAGAATGGGGCCTAAAGAATTAATAGAGCTGAAAAAGCAACTTGTTGAACTTGAAGAAAAAGGCTTTATCCGGCCTAGTAGCTCATCATGGGGAGCACCAGTGGTTTTTGTTAAGAAGCATGATGGATCTCTTAGATTATGTATTGATTATAGAGAGTTAAATAAAATCACAGTTAAAAACAAATACCCCTTACCAAGAATTGATGATCTCTTTGATCAATTGAGTGGTGCAAAAATATTCTCTAGACTTGATTTGGCTTCAGGGTTTCATCAAATGAAAGTAGAAGAGGAAAGTATTAAATATACAGCTTTTAATACTAGATATGGACTTTATGAATTCTTGGTGATGCCCTTTGGTTTGACAAATGCTCCCTCTTACTTTGTTGATTTGATGAATAGAATTTTTAGAAAATACTTAGATAAATTTGTATTGATATTTATTGATGATATACTAATTTATTCTAAGTCAGTAGAAGAGCATGAGAATCATTTGCATATAGTATTACAGAAATTAAGACAGGAAAATTTGAAAGCAAAATTTTCAAAATGTACTTTTTGGCAGAATGAAGTAAGCTTTTTAGGTCATGTGATATCAGAAAAAGGCATATCAGTAGACCCCAATAAGGTAATGGTAGTGCAAGCATGGAAAAGGCCTACTAGTGTCACAGAGGTCAGGTCATTTATGGGAATGGCTGGATATTATAGAAGGTTTATAAGGGATTTTGCAAAAATTTCAATTCCATTGACTAGATTAACTAGAAAGAATCAGGCCTATGTTTGGACTGAGGAATGTGAAAAAGCCTTTGAGAGGCTAAAGGAAGCACTAGTACAAGCCCCAGTATTAAAGGTGCCTGAAGGAAATGAGAATTTGGTGATATATACTGATGCTAGTGGTCAGGGACTTGGGGCAGTGTTGATGCAACAACATCAAGTGATAGCATATGCCTCTAGACAGTTGAAGCCCAGTGAGATAAAGTATGCTACACATGATCTTGAATTAGCTGCTATAGTGTATGCTCTTAAGTTATGGAGACATTATTTGTTAGGGGCTAAATTTGAAGTATACACAGATCATAAGTCACTCAAATATTTGTTTTCACAAAAAGAATTGAATATGAGGCAGCAAAGATGGATTGAACTTTTAGCCTCATATGATTTTGAAATATTGTATACACCTGGCAAAGCTAATAAAGTAGCAGATGCTTTAAGTAGACAACATGCCAAAATGGCTAGATTGATGATAGAAGAATTTAATACTTTATCATTACTGATTGATTCAGAGGTAGAAAGGGATAATGTGGAAAATATGAACATATGCAGTGAGAAAGAGGAAATAGGAAAGTTGAGTTTTGTTACTTTGGGATCAGAATTGAAAAATAAAATTGTCAAGCTACAAGACCAAGATCCATTTTTACTTGAGAAGAAAACTCAGATATTAAATGGTGAGGCAGTGGAAGGATTTCAATTGAATAAGCAAGGCCATTTGGAGAAGGGAAATAGGATATGTGTTCCTGCTATTGAAAAATTGAAGCAAGAAATTTTGGATGCTTACCATAAAAGCAAGTATACCATACATCCAGGGGGCACCCGAATGTATCATAACCTCAAGAGGAATTATTGGTGGAGTGGTATGAAGAGGGCAGTAGCATTATATGTGTCCAAATGTATGATTTGTCAGCAGGTAAAAGCAGAATACCAGAGACCTTCAGGAATGCTCCAACCTTTACAAATACCACAGTGGAAATGGGAGGAGATATCAATGGATTTCATTGATGGTTTGCCCAAAACTAGGAAGGGAAATGATAGTATTTGGGTTGTAGTAGATAGGCTAACTAAATCAGCTCATTTTATACCAGTGAAATCAGATAGGAATGCATGCACATTAGCTCAGTTATTTATTAAAGAAATAGTTAGGTTGCATGGAATACCAAAGACTATAGTAAGTGATAGAGATACCATCTTCACTTCAAAATTTTGGCAAAGTTTTCATAAGGCAATGGGGACTGATTTATGCTTGAGCACAGCATATCACCCTCAATCTGATGGTCAAACAGAAATTGTGAATAAATTACTTGAAGACATGTTGAGAGCATGTATCTTGGATTGGGGAGGAAGTTGGGAAGATCACATATTTCTGGCAGAATTTGCATATAATAACAGCTATCACAGTAGTATAGGCATGGCACCCTTTGAAGCACTATATGGTAGACCATGTTTATCACCTTCAAGTTGGATTGAATCAGGGGAGAAGGTGGTCTTAGGACCAGAAAATGTAAAAGAAATTTCTGAAAAAATAGTTTTGATTAGAAAAAGAATTGCTTCTGCCCAAGATAGGCAAAAGAAATATGCAGACCAGAAGAGGAAAGAAGTGCAGTATGATGTGGGAAATTATGTATTTATTAAGATATCACCCATGAAAAAGATTTTGAGATTTGGAAAACAAGGAAAACTGATTCCAAGGTACATAGGACCATATAAAATTCTAGAAAGAATTGGGAATGTGGCCTATAAGCTAGAATTACCCGAAGAAATGAGGGCAATACATGATGTTTTTCATGTATCTCAATTAAGAAGATGGGTTCATGATGAAGGAACAATTTTAAAATCCCCTGAGAATGTGCAGATTGACCCTAGAATGGTATATGAGAAGAAGCCTGTAGGCATAGTTGCAAAGGAGATCAAGAAATTGAGAAACAAAGAAATAAGACTGGTAAAAATGCAATGGAGTCTTGACCCAAATGATTGCACATGGGAAGTAGAAGATAAAATCAGAAATGATTATCCACAATTATTTGATTGAATGGAAGGTATGATATATGTATACTGATAGATGTTTAGATTAGGCATGCATTAAATTTTGACTGTTTAGTTTGAAAATGATTGCATTTCTGAATTGATAATGCTTAATCTAAGTATGAAAAGAATTGTGAGACACAATTCCTAAAAGGAAGGGTGTATGTGATGACCCTGATTTTTATGAAACAATTTTATGGACAAGTTTTATAATTTAATTTAGTCATGCTTGTTTAAAATTTTGTTGCTAAAAATAAATGCATGTATAATAGATTGACTACAAATGCATTGTATAAGTATCAATATATATGCAGTATGGAACACACACATACACATAACTTTCTGTAAGGAGACATAGGCAGTAATTAATTTGTGAGTTGGAATGAATAAGTTATAATTGAACAAGTAAGTAAATATAGATATTGCAGATATGGTTTTATCTTTTAAAAAAAAAATAAGAGAAAAAGAAAATCACATATCATGCAAATAAGATGACCGGGGTAGTAAGGAAAAATTTCTGTTAATAAGAATAGGGACCACTTACCCATTTTCTCTAAAAACAGAATGAGAGACTGGTCATAGTGACAGGGTAAAATTGACATTAAGTAAATTTTCAAAACCCTAGTGGCAACCAGGGTCTGGTATAAGAGGGCCTAAGGGATAGTATGATCTGGGATTATTTTTTTAAAAACAGAAAAAAAAATATATATACATAGCAATGGAAATACAAGCCAGAGGAAATGAGGAACACTGACCATTAAGGATAAGAAGAAATAGAAGGATTAAGGAAGAAAGTGAGGTGAGTAATCTCACTGGTAAATCTGGCATTAAGTCCTAAAAAAAAAATCAAGGCAGCCTAAATAGTGTTATATTTTATTTATATAATTTGTGTTTATTTTGGTATTGCTGATCTGTTAGGTGTTTAACTCTTTATATTGATACCCTGAAGATATGGTTTGTGGGTCTCTTGTTTAAATGATCATTTGAGTATGGATCAGTCTTGAAATGAAATGATTGCTTTTATGAGTTTTTCTACATAAATATTTATTTAAGATCTCAGTAATTGTGTTATAAATCTATGGTCTAAAAGGGAAAAGAAAATGGGACTGCAGCATGGAATTGTTGTTGCTTATGTCCCATGAAAAAAAAAAAAAATGAAATATAGAAGTGCAATGAGATACATGTGCTGAACTTCCATATTTACCAGTGAATCCAGATTTGATTAAATGCTTATGGTTTAGCCAGATCTCATGAATCTGTGAGTATCTGATTAACCCAGAGGCAATTGGATGCAACAGAGAAAAAAAATTATATAATATGTATGACCATATATTTATAAACATGATTCACTCAAAATCCATGATCTGAATAATGTGTGTACTAAGAATATATGCTAGATTGTGTAATTAAATTTATGTTTATGAGAATAGGACCCACTATGCCTGGAGTTCATGCTTAATGGCTGTATTATGTATTCTTTTCTCTGATTGAAATGGGATCCATAGGGGGAAATTAGCATGATTAAGGAAAGAGGGAATAACACTTAGTAAGACAACTAAGAATTAAGGATCTTTGGGCTACAAAAGATGGCTTGGCAAGGGGAATATTGCAAGCTCACACATGGTATGTTTATACCCAGGGGCCTGAGTGTGCTGGGTTAACAGAGATTGGCCCCAGACAATGTGTGTATTAAACATGAGAATGTAGCTACTGATCTTAAACTGATATTGTATGAAAAACAATAGGAGTAATGTCAAATGGGGGTTGGGTACAACCTGGATGGCTAGTGAAAGGAAAATTTGAAAAGTGACTTAATGGTTGTATTTAAGCTTGTATTGGATGTATATTAGTTGGATTTTATGTTTGTTTTCCTGAATTGGATTGCACAAATCACCTCTAACCAGTTTGCATTGATATGAAGTAATAGTCTTATAGCAACATCATAGAAAGGACACTGAATCCACTTATTGTCCATGAAGAATACTCAAGTAATAAATAAATGAAAAATTAGAATTATGATATGATTGCAGTAGATTGCTCATACCAGACAATTTTGTCTGACCCTTTGTGTGTTTGTTCACCATTGGGTGTCTCATAAAAATTATGAGGCAGACTATGGTGATTGTGCAGGTAAGATAAGCACTGCAATGAGCTAGCTCTGGATGTGTTGGCTGCTAAGAATTGGGATGCATTAGTTATATACTTTCTGATATTAAAAATGAATGTTTAAGCCAAACTTATGGCATGTTATGTTGCTAAAACTATTTAGAAAGAAAGTGATGTTGTCTTTTGTTTGTAAGAACTGGGGAAATTGTGTGTTTCAGTTAGAACTACAGTTTGTTTTTAGAAAATGTTTTTCTGAGTATGGAAGTTTCTTTTCTTAACTCATGCAATGATTCTACTGAAAAATATAAAACTTGAGATGCCAGTAATGTATGAAATTGCAAGGAAAATGGTAGTTAGTAGTATGTAGGAAACTCTGGTCTTAAGAAGGAAAAATTTGCTAAACAGAAATATAAGAACTGGCCAAAACAGAATTCTAGACAATTTGATAATATGTGCAAAATGCATACAAAAGAAATAGGGCTTACTTGACCACTTTTACAAGCCTGGGTTCAACCATCTTCAAATAATTAAAATTCAATAACCCAGAGACTTATGGCAGATTTAGCTATTTTGATGATAATGAATAACAGGCACTAGTTATATGCAAAGAAATATACATGCAGAGGTCACATGTACACTCAAGCATAGGCAACAGTTATAGTATATATATTAACTGAAATTATAGGAGAGTAAAAAGAAAAAAAATATATGCTAAGACTAGGAAAATTTTAAATCAGAAACTTGTATGAACACAAGTAACACAGAAAAACACTTTAGAAATTACTTTGCTATGGGGGGGGGGGGGGGAAAACCACACAGGGAAATACAAAGTAAATTTCCTTTGGTTCCCCAAGCTTCCTAACTCTGATTTAAAACACTAAACATTATTCACACATGTTTTCAGATAGGAATGTTCAAAATAATTTGAGTATATCAATATTTTTATTGATTGAAAGATCCTGGAAAGAAGAGATAATGGAGGAGATGATCTCTTAAATAGATGACCACTGAAATAAAAATAAGCATATACAACAAAAAAAAAAAAAAAAAAAAAAAAAATTTGTTAAAAGAAAGTGGGTCATCTCAGAGATTGACCCTTCGTGCCTTAATTGTTCAGTTGGTTTAAGTGAATGGTGTCGTTAGGTCTGCACGCGGTGAATGGTGTATCGAGTTAGCACATGATGGTTCTAACTGCATACAGGAGTCCTACGCATGGTGTAACACTAATCGAAACCATTTTCAACGTTTTCCTTAGTTGCAAGCTCGGAACATGAGCTCAGATCAGGTGGGGCAACCCGCTGAGTTTAACCATATCAATAAGCGGGGAGAAGAAACTTACGAAGATTCCCTTAGTAATGGCGAGTGAATCGGGAAAAGCCTAGCTTGAGAATTAGGTGGTTGTTCCACCTAAATTGTAGTCTGGAGAAGCGTCATCAGCGACGGATCAGGCCTAGGTCGCTTGCAAAAGGGTGCCAGGGAGGGTGACAGCTCCGTCCGGCTTGAACCTTGCTACAACATGAGGCGTTGTTGATGAGTCGGGATGTTTAGGAATGCATCCACAATTGGGTGGTAAATTTCGTCCAAGGCTAAATAACGACGAGAGATTGATAGCTAACAAGTACCGTGAGGGAAAGATGAAAGGAGTTTGAAAAGAGAGTCAAAGAGTGCTCGAAATTTTCAAGAGGGAAACGAATGGGGGTCAGCGATGCATGCTGGTTTGATGTTGAACTACTCACATCTAGGGTAGGTTAGCCACTTGGCTCAGCACGTGGATCGTTGCGGGCTATGCTTGCGATCCAAGCCTTGGGCATTTGATTTGCTTGAGGCAATGTCGTCGGTGCAGTCGAGGATACAGTGCATGCTTCAATGGTGCGTCCTTTGTGCTGCACTTGTACGCTCCTAACACTGTCTAGTGGGCTCTCCATTCGACCCGTCTTGAAACACGGACCAAGGAGTCTGACATGCATGCAAGTCGATGGGGTGTGAAAACTCGGAAGGTAAAAGGAAGCTGATGGGTGGGATCTCCTTTATGGGGTGCACCACCGACCGACCTTGATCTTTTGTGAAGGGTTCAAGTGAGAGCACGCCTGTCGGGACCCGAAAGATGGTGAACTATGCTTAAGCAAGGTGAAGCCAGAGAAAACTCTGGTGGAGGCTCGTAGTGATACTGACGTGCAAATCGATCGTCTGACTTGGGTATAGAGGCGAAAGACTAATTGAACCATCTAGTAGCTGGTTCCCTCCGAAGTTTCCCTTAGGATAGCTGGATCTCGCGTGCGAGTTCTATCGGGTAAAGGAAATGATTAGAGGCATCAGGGGATAACACCCTTGATTTATTCTCAAACTTTAAATAGGTAGGACGGTGCAACTGCTTTGGTGAGCCGTGCCACGCAATCAAGAGCTCTAAGTGGTCCATTTTGGGTAAGTAGAACTGGCGATGCTGGATGAACCGGAAGCCGGGTTAAGCTGCCCAACTGTACGCTAACCTACAAACCACAAAGGGTGTTGGTCGATTGAGACAGCGGGATGGTGGTCATGGAAGTCGAAATTTGTTGAGGAGTGTGCAACAACTCATCTGCCGAATCAACTTGCCCCGAAAATGGATGGCGCTTAAGCGTGATACCCATACTCGGCCATCGAGGTGGTTGTCATGCCTCGATGAGTAGGAGGGCATGGTGGTTGCTGCAAAATCTAAGGCGTGAGCCTGGGTGGAGCGGCCATCGGTGTAGATCTTGGTGGTAGTAGCAAATATTCAAATAGGAATTTTGAAGGCCGAAGAGGGAAAAGGTTCCATGTGAACGACACTTTCACATGGGTCAACCGATCCTAAGGGACGGGGGAAAGCCATAAAAGAGCGCATTGATGCACAAGCTCCGGAAGGGAATCAGGTCAAAATTCTTGAGCCATGACGTGGTGGCGGACGGCAACGTCAGGGAGTATGGAGACGCCGGTGTGGGCCTTGGGGAGAGTTATCTTTTTTGCTTAACAGCTTGCCTACCCTAGAAATGGCTCAGCCCCGGTAGGGTCAAGCGGTTGGAAGAGCACTGCACATTGAGCGGTGTCCATTGCGCCCTCGGCAGTCCATGAAAATCCAGAGGACCGAGTGCCACCCACGCTTGGTCATACTCATAATCGCATCCGGTCTCCAAGGTGAACGCATCTGGCCAATGGAAAAATGTAGGCAAGGGAAGTCGGCAAAATGGATCCGTAACTTTGGGCAAAGGATGGGTTCTGAGGGTTGGGCTTGGGATCCTAACGCGAACTCGTTGGCTATTGGCGGACTGCTAAAGCTACTTTCATGGCGATAGCGGGACGACGCATGTCGATTGAAAGACGGGTTAGGAATGGCACTTCCTTGTGGGAGTTCTAGCCACTTGCATCGAACAACCGACTCAGAACTGGTATGGAGAAGGGGAATCCCACTATTTCATTAAAACAAAGCATTATGATGGTCCTTGCGGATGCTTAGGCAATGTGATTTTCGCCCAGTGCTCTGAATGTCAAAGTGAAGAAATTCAACCAAGCGTGGGCAAACGGTGGGAGTATCTATGACTCTCTTAAGGTAGCTAAATGCCTCGTCATCTAATTAGTGATGAGCATGAATGGATTAATGAGATTCCCACTATCCCTGTCTACTATCCAGCGAAACCACAGCCAAGAACACGAGCTTGGCAGAATCAGCGAGGTAAGAAGACCCTGTTGGGCTTGACTCTAGTCCGACTTTGTGAAATGACTTGAGAGGTGTAGGATAAGTGGGAGTCGGTTTACCAAAAAAAGTGAAATACCACTACTTTTAACGTTATTTTACTTACTCCGTGATATGAAGGTGTGGCTCAGCCCCTCCTTTTGGTTCTAAGGTCCTTTTTAAGGGCCAATTCGAGCAGAAGAGATGTCAGGTGGGGAGTTTGGTTGGGGAGGCACGTCTATTAAAAGATAATGCAGGTGTCCTAAGATGTGCTCAACGAGAACAGAAATCTCGTGTACAACAAAAGGGCAAAAGCTCATTTGATTTTGATTTCCAATACGTATACAAACCGTGAATGCCTGGCCTTTTGGTCCTTTAGAACATCGAAATTTGAATTTAGAGTTGTTAGAAAAGTTACCACACGGATAATTGGCTTGTGGTAGCCAAGCGTTCATAGCGACATTGCTTTTTGATCCTTCGATGTCGGCTCTTCCTATCATTGTGAAGCAGAATTCACGAAGTGTTGGATTGTTCACCCACCAATAGGGAACGTGAGCTGGGTTTAGACTGTCGTGAGACAGGTTAGTTTTACCCTATCGATGACTACGTTGCGATAGTAATTCAACCTAGTACGAGAGGAACCGTTGATTCACACATTTTGTCATCGCGCTTGGTCGAAAATCCAGTGGCGCGAAGCTACCGTGTGTCAAATTATGACCGAACGCCTCTAAGTCAGAATCCAAGCTAGATAAGCAGCGCTTAAGCTCAATGACTTCCTCTTGACCCACAGTAGGGATGTGCAAGCATTCTCACAGGCACATGCCAAAGGAGTTGGCCTATTCGACAAAATAGTTGTAGGGTCTTCCTTAGATTGAAATTCTGTAAGGTCCGTTGATTGAATCCTTTGCAGATGACTTAAATACACGATAGGGCATTGTAAGTGGTAGAGTGGCCTTGCTACCATGATCCATTGAGATCTAGCCCTTAGTTGGATTACCCCCAAACCACGATAAGGTGCAAACATGCAGTATGGCCGAAAGGTTGCCGTTGGGGCGCTGAACCAGTGTATATACTCACGAAGACGAACGTGAGTTTTTGCATAACTTCCATAACACTCTCCGTTCGTTACATTGGTAGAGGGGAGTGGGATTCTCGTTCCATAAGCAGAGATGGGAAGATACGACGTTGTGCTGTAAAACTCATTTGAACATCATGCTCTAAATACGTACATGGTGGAAATACTTACGATGCAGTTTACTCTAATACATGAGTGCACAACGAGTATTGTTCATGAATCGTCGAATCCAGTTTTTATGATCATAACATTTGTTGTCCAAGTTTGGAAAACAACTCCTATAATGTGGGTAGGCCCCTGCATGACTTGACAATCAAAGGTCAAAGAAAGCGGGGTCCTAGTGCATGAAGCAATGATGGCGACGACGACGATAAAGCAAAGGGGCGGCGCTATGTAGAATGGATACCCCTTGAGTTGGTACTTACCCTAAGATGACTCGCTAACTCGGGGATCACTCCGGGCCTGGATGGCAAAAAACTTGGGGGCATTTGAGGTTTGAGAAGATATAAGCTTCGACGGTGCTTCTACTTGCTCGTACCGTGCTCACCGTCAAGGGGACATTACAAAAGTCGATACAATAGGAAAAATGATTGAGTTGGCTATCTTTGCGTCATGATTATGCATATTCGAAGCCTGACCATGGACGACCATGCTCAGGGTCAAGGGTGTGAAATCTCAGACATTGCTTCGGGTCGTCCATGTAGAAAATCGAAGCTGGCTCAGAATCAAGCACATGTGCATTTGAAGCATGCTCTGAGTCGAGCGGCAAGTTGACTTGAGAAAAAGATTTGTCCGTAGTTGGTTGGCATCGATTGGTTCATCCGAAAGAAGACCGTGTTAATGCAATCATAATGAGATCCGAGTGGAAGCGCATTTTTCCCAAATCATTCTCGTGGTCAAGCGAACGTTCGGCAAATCGATACGATGGGGAAATAGATTAATTCGGTATTCACCAGGGGTTTGAAGTCACGCTACATTGCTCCGAGTCGAGCATATCACAACTGGGAAGGTCTCTTTAGGTCATAGAGCAAGTCTAAAATTTCAAGCTTTCTTTGGGTCTGCATGCGAAAATTTTACGCTAGCATTCGATCGAGCATATGCCAAAAGTCGAATCGAGAAATATGTTTAACAATGCAATCGGTCGTGCGCTCGAAAAATCGACATGCTTTTAGGCCCCGCTCGAGTTGGCAATCACCCGGCGTTTGCCCCGTTCCAGCCCGATGTTTAGGTGAAGGGCGTATTAGGGTTGGAGCGCAGCTTCACCCCCGATGACGGCTTGCTTCGAGTCGGGCATGTGGAAACTCGAGGCGCACTTCGAGTCACACCGGTAAATACCCGAAGCCTGCACTTGGATGTTGTTTCTTCGAGTCGCACGATGGAAAACTCAGAGCGCGGTTCGGGTCATTCGGCAACTTTCCCGAAGCAAGCCCAAGGAAGTCCCCGCTTCGAGTCGAGTACGAAGAAACCGCAAGCGTGCTTCGGGTCATGGGGATACATACCCGTAGCAAGCCTTGGACGATATTGCTTCGAGAAAACTCGACGTTGTAGTTTGAATCAGAGCATCATTTACCAGTAGTATTCAAGTGGTCGAATTGGCTTCGGTTCGAGCGTGTAAAACTAGTATCCTGCTTCGAGTCATGTAGCTAGTTTCCCATTACTTACCTAGTGATATGAGTACTTGGATGCAAACTCGAGGAAGTCCCAGCTTCAAGTCAAGCATTTGGAAACTAGGATCACGCTTCGGGTAACCCTGCTACATACTCGACTCATTCGACAACTTTCCCGAAGCAAGCCCATGGGTAGTCCAATTGAACATCATGCTCCAAACTCAACTAAACATCATAATCAAGTCGACTTGCATGTTGATCCGAGAAAGCTATTTTCCTAGAATTTTCTACATAGCGAAAACTCGCCATGCGTTGAGCCACTGCACGGCTACGCCGCTTCGCATCGTGCTGCTGTTTCGGTTACCACCACATCACGTCGAGCCGCTGCGCGGCTGCGCCTCTTCTCGTCTACGCTGCTTCTCGTCTGCGCCACTGAGCGGCTGCATGGCTTCGATCGTAAAGGTTATAAAGGCATTTTAATAAAGTTGGGGGTATTTTTAAAATTCTTCCCGTCGTCACCCTTAATCTAAAGTTGGAACAAGGGTTACTGAATGCTATAACCTAAAAATTTTGCTGGGAATGCAGGCGGGAGCACTTGAACCCTCAAAATTTTCGAGGGCTACTGCACACGAACCCCCTCTTCAAACTTATCGACCATACCCCAAAGAAATGACAAAGGGCGTTATAGTGGATGGGGGTGGGGGGGAGGGGGTGTACGACGGGGTGCGAGGATGGTAAGGGGGTGTAGGGGGTGCAGGGCGACGTAGGGGTGGTGCGGTGGGACGTGGATGAGACGTAGGAGCGATGCCGGGTGACGTTTGGTGGTAGTCCGGTAGGACACAATGCTTGCCCTAGGAACAACTAGTTAATGCTCTAGGCTTGCTTTGAGTCGAGCTGCATTATGATCCAAGAAAGATATTTGCCCGGTTTTTCCTATATAGCAGAGACAATTTGGACTATGGGGGTCATGATAGCTAGATTTTAAAAATTCCTTTATTGGAGGGAGGGAGTTGACACGGATAGATATGGCATGGGAAATGGATGTGTTTCCACGTCCATGAAATAAGCACGGGCGAGATGTTTGTGGCATGGTTCCAGCTTCAGAATGAGGTTTATAATTTCAAAATTTATTGGATGATAATTTCAACCAGTAATTTTTCTGGAACTGATTGACGCTCGAGGAAGTCCCTGCTTCGAATCGAGCACGAAGAAACCACAAGCATTCTTCGGGGATGGGGCTACATACCCGAAGCAAGCCCGGGACGATAATGCTCTGAGAAAACTCGGAACTTGCTTTGGCTCGGGAATTTTGAAATTCAAAGCTGGGTATGGAACGAGGATGCGAATCGAGCGTACAAACGACTGAAGCGTGCTCCAAGTGGTGCTGAATGTCATGTCGAGAAAACCATGCACTCGTTCGTGTGTTTGGAAAATCGACACGCTTTTGGGAACCACTCGAGTTGGCAATCACCTGGCGCCAGTTCCGGTCCAGCCCGATGTTTAGGCGAAGGCAGCGTCGGGGTCGGAGTGCAACTTCACGCCCGACGACGGCTTTCTTCGAGTCGGGCAAGTGGAAACTCGAGGCGCGCTTCGAGTCATACTAGTAAATACCCGAAGCATGCACTTGGATCGAGTCGCACGATGGAAAACTTTGAGCTTGCTTCGGGTTATTCGACAACTTTCTCGAAGCAAGCCCAAGGAAGTCCCTACTTCGAGTCGTGCGCAAAGAAACCGCAAGCGTGCTTCGGGTCATGGAGCTGCATACCCGAAGCAAGCCCTAGACGGTATTGCTTCAGGAAAACTTGGAACTTGCTTTGGCTCGGGCATTCGGAAATTCGAAGCTAGGTATGGAGCAAGGACACGAATCGAGCGTACGAGTGACTAAATCATGCTCCAAGTCGAGCCGAATGTCGAGTCGAGAAATATGTCTGTTATCCTCCATAATCGTGCACTCGTTCGTGCGTTCGAAAAATGGTCCCACTTTTAGGAGCCGCTCGAGTTGGCAATCACACGGCGCTCGATCCGGTCCGGCCCGATGTTTAGGCGAAGGCCGCGTCGGGATCAGTGATGTCCCGGAATTTTGCGCAATACTTGTTTAATAATTTCCATTTATAATTTATTTTAAAATATGTAATATTTATTTAATAATCTAATTTAACCAAATGTTATATTTTCAAAACTAATAATTAATCTAATTTAGCAAATGTTATCTTTTCAAAACTTAATAATAATAATTTAATTTGGAATGTTTATTCTTTTCAAAGGATAATAATATATATATATATATATACTTAATAATAATTAACCTTTCTAAGTTAATAAAAGTATTCTATTTGTAATGTATACATGTATACACTGTAAAAAGGAAATTGGTTTCAATTTAAATTTAATAAAAAAAATTCAAATTTTAATATATATGTTTATATATTATGATTTGAAGTTCTGTTTTAAAATTCAAATAATTTCTGAAGTTAATATTTAAAATGTTCTATTTATAATGTGTGTATATATATATATTTGTATATATATTGTAAATAGAAAAGTATTGGATTAAACCTAAGTAGAAAATGTGTTTTCA
Source organism: Allium cepa (assembly GCA_030765085.1). Classification (NCBI taxonomy): domain Eukaryota; kingdom Viridiplantae; phylum Streptophyta; class Magnoliopsida; order Asparagales; family Amaryllidaceae; genus Allium; species Allium cepa. The sequence goes on from CM060938.1 coordinate 808,468,483, forward strand.
AATTTATAATATACATATGTTTATATGGTGATTTGGAAGTTTTTTGATTTGAATTAATAAAATGCTTTTCAAAAGCTTTTAAAAATTTATCTTATATTTTCAAAACACTTAAAGAAAAGTTTATTTTGTTAAAAGTATAATAACTTAAAAATAGTATATTATTACAAAAGCTTAATTTGTTTTTCTTTTAAATTGGTTTTTGAAAATAAATTTAGTTTTTATATATAATATCAATGTTAGATATAATAACTTATGTTTACACTTTTAAAATAAAATTTAAATAAATGTTTATTTTCTTTCTTTTAAACTTATCCTTAGAAAATGGGTTTATAAATAATTATAAATTAAACATAAAGATATAAATACATTTCATAGTTTATATTAGACATAAGTTTTAGGTTAATATTGTAAATAAGGTTTAAATCATTAGTAATAATAAGAAATTAATTTAATAATCAAATCTAAAAAAACACTTGGCAACATAGGGACTTATGAGAATACGCTTGTATACATAATAATTTCAAGTTTGGACATTTGTAAATACATGGATCGATGCAAGAAACAAGTGGCAAATCTTTGTTTAAAAGAAAACTTTGTTTATAATTAATGTTTAAAAAAAGAAAAAGGTCTGCTATTGTTTATTTTCTTAGCTCATACTTTCATTAGCTTTCTTCTTCAAAAAAAGAACCAAAGATCATTCAAAAACTGTAATAAAAAATCTAAAGCTCTTTTACAAACTTCAGATCCAAAATTTCAACCTGTAGAACATGCAATTCAATCAACAGCAAGATTTCAGCAAAAATTCAATGTTCAACAGCAATCAACTATTAGCAAATTCAATTCAAACAGCATGATGCAAAGCAAATTCAATATTCCACGAAAACTAATCAATGCAGTATTCTCTTTGTTGTCGGTAAGGTGAGTAAATTATTTTAAAAACAGATTAAACTTGATCTTATGATTGATGCCTGTTGAAGTAATTAAGTTTACAAATATATGGATGTGAATGTTATAGTAAACATAATGAATGTTTGCATGCTTGATTTGAAGTTGAATGCATATTTATTTAGCAGTTTGAATGCCTCTAGATATGAAAATTTTAAACTCTGTTTTGGTTCATGTTCCAGTTTTATAAAAAAAAATCCTATCTTCCAAGTTGACCGCTATTAATCATTGATCATTGAAGGGAATTTGATTATAATGAAGTAATCTTGTGTTCAAAAATAAATTTAAATATTTATATTGAAAAAATATAATGTAAATGTTAGATTTACAGTGAAAAATAAAAATTTAATGAAAATCAATCTCAATAATTTAAAATTCGAATCATATAACTTGAATTGATGTACAGAATCATGAATTTTAACAGGAATTTTGGAATTTTTAATTTGGTATTCAAAGAGAAATTGAGGATTACTTGAATTTTGGTTTTGGGTCGATTGTCGTTGATCAAAGTTGAGGTAGTGGTCGAGTTTCGGCATGGAGGTGGTCGTGGTGTCAAGGGATGCAGGAAAAATAGTGGGAAGCTTATCTGATGGTCGGGGTGATCAGAAAATGGCGAAGTAGGGTTTTGTACCTTTTTTGTTTGGATCGGAATCGAGTGCAGTTTCGTCGTCGTCAATGTTTCGGGTCGAATCGCTTGAGGGGGAATAGATGGTATGGTTCGAGACGCATTTGTGGGCGAGGTGGCAGGACCTACGGTGATGGGATTCGCCGATGGGCAGAGGTTTCTTCGGTCGAGTATCATTTTGGGTTGAAAGTGCTGTAGCCCTCTTTTTCGAAGCAGTGGCGATTTCGTCAATCCAAGGGGACGAGATGGTTGGAGGGGTCAAGGACGACTTGTGGAGTGCCACGACGATGTTCGCCGTCAACCAAGTCCAGTGTGCACGTGCACGAGTTCAAATCGGCGCATCTGTTTTTGTTTTAGGAAGAAAGAGTCTGGCCATGGTTTATTCGTTGTATTCTCGAAGTTGGTCTCGTGTATTATCGGAGGTGACTCAGGGTTTCGCACGTGCTGTCTCGAGTAGCTTGTTACTGATTTTTTTTACTTGTCCAGTTTAAAGTAAAGTGAATTTAAAGCAAAATTTTACTTAATTTTGTTCCAAGATTTGAATCCTGTTAAATCCTGTTGGTTTCCAAACTGTAAAATGTATTTCAGAAATTTAAAGCAAACTTAATTTTTAAAATAAAGTTTTAAATAGTTTAAAGATGTTTGAATGTTTAAATTAAAACTTGGAGTTTAAACAGGTTAAAGTTTTAAGGGTATAGAATTTTAAAGTCAATTGTTGTTTTAAAAATAGTTTGTTTTCAAAGTTTTATTACTGTCCGGATTTTTGTACTATATAAAATGAAGTTTCAAAATTTGAGGCAAGTTGGATTTTGAACAAGTGTTTAATTATTTTTATAAATAATGGATGTTTGACTTAAAAAGAATTTTAAAGTTTGGATTTTCAAAATTTAAACTTTTGTTTTAAAAAATGGTTTGGTTATAAATATTGCTTTATTAAATTATGTAATAATGTTTTCAAATAAAAATGTTGTTGGAGTGATTTAAATATTATTAAAGTAAGGTATTTAACTTTGATAAATTAAAAGATAATGATAAATTAAAAGATGTTGATTTTGTGTAAAACCAAACACAAGCTTTTGAATTTAAAATTTTAATTTTAAAATGATTGATAAGAGTAAATGAAATGTATGGTTTATCTTAATCAGGTTTTATTTATAAAGGTAATTAAAGTAAATTACTTAATTAACTTAAATGATTAATGCGGGTAATTAAAATTAAGGTAAACTAGTTAGTGTAATTAATTAAGTGTAATTAATTACGTTATTAAGGATTGTTTAATCTATGTTGATTAATTAATTAATAAGTAATTAAGAAGTTAATTACTTAATGATTAAGAAGAAAGTATTAAAAATAATTACTTAATGAAGTAATTAAAGCAATTAACTACTCAGTGTAATTAATTAAGTTATTATGGAAAATTTTAGTTGATTAATTAAGTTTAATTAATTAAAAAGAATTACTTAATGATGGGATTAAGTATAATTACTTAATGTAATTAAAAAGGTGTAATTACTTTGTGCGGTAATTAATGAATTATTACTGAATGTAATTAATTAAGGAAATTACTTGATGGATAGTAATTAAAGGATAATTACTTGAGGGAAGTAATTAAGGGATAATTACTCAGTGTAATTTAAGGGTTAATTAATGAAATTCATCATGGTGTTGGTTTAATTGGTGAAGTAATTAAAGGAAGTTAATTACTGAATGTGATTAATCAGGTTTGATTAATAAATGTAATTAAGTTTATAATTAATTAATAAATGTAATTATAAGAACAATTTATTAATATAGTAATTAGAGGGTCATTAATCAATGAATTAATGAATAATTAATTGTTTAATTAATTAATAAATGTGACTAATTATAAGATAATTAATCAATAAAGTGAGAAGAGAAGTAATAATTAATTAATGTAATTAATTAAGGATTAATGTAATTAATTAAGGATTAATGTAATTAATTATTGTTAATTAATTAATTAGAAATTAATTAAGATTAATTAATGATTAAAGATAAATTAATCTGTGTAATTAATTTAAAGGCTAATTACATAGTGTAATTAAAGAATAATTAATCTAGGTGATTAATTGAAATTATGATTAAAGAATAATTAATCTGTAATTGAAGATTACTTAATTGAATTATGATGGTGATTAAAGAGTGATTAATTAATTAATTGTAATTAATTAATGATTGTTTAAGCAGGATTAGTTGTTAATTCTCAAGTATAAGTAGATTTAATTAATTATAAAAGGATTAATGATGCCTGTTTGTGTATGACTGTTTGTGGAATATCTGGATTGGTGGATATCTATTGGATGATATGTTATGATATTTTGTGATATGATATTTAAATATCAGTGATAAATGTGTGATATTTATCTGTGAATGATGCTGTGTTAATTCAATGTTTTAAATTGAATTAATTTGTTAAATTTAAATCTCTTGGACATTAAGATGGCGTTTGGATTCGATGAGACCGGGATCGGGTTTCCAAATTTGGAATTCCGAAAACCACATCGATCCAAATTAAACGTTAGGTCGTGAATCTCAAGTGAAGGGTGAAGACTCGAGGTGTAAGGACTATTGTCGTTAATACTCTGAGGGTGATTCCAATACGAGATTAACAGGGTAGTACTTTCAGGTTCGAGATGAAGATTCAGAGTGCAAGGGCTATTGTCGTTAACTTTGAGGGTGATTCCAAAACGAGTGTAGCGAGATAGTGCCTTCGGTTTCGTTCGAACCCGGAACGAACTTGTATGGATTGAATGCTTTCAGAACATCGTCAGGTGGACGATGAGCATTCTAAGGTAGATGTGTTCTATAAAGGTAATTGAAGCTCAAGCCTCATCAACCGGGAATGGATAAAACAGGGGAGGTGCAGCAAGGTTAAGTGGTCATGCCCAAGTAAGACGAGATTTACCCCCGTCTAGAGGTCCCTTTTTATTTCGGCTGTGTGGGCAGTTGATCATGACAACTGTCGGGATTGTCTTGTTCGGGATTGTCCAGTAAGGGATGGTTCCGGCCTTGTGTTGCAGGGTAGTTAGGGTGGCTCCTCGGTACGGTGATCTAGGCCACGTACTATGACGGGCGGTACCCCATTAGCCCTGCCATTGTATGGAATCTAAACTCCAATAAGTGCCTGTACAGTTTTGATTGTGCCCAACTATGTTGGAACGTGAGATGTAAGCATTCCAGTTATTTCTGTATTTTATTTTGAAAAACCTAGACCCTATTATAATATCACTAGATTTCCTATCAAATGTTTTGGTTAGCGTAAGGTAAAAACATTTCCATGTTTATTTGTGGGAAGTCTTACGTGATACCTTTTGATTTCAAAGGATTTTCAAAGTTAAGCAACTTTAAACCGTTTACTCACACCAGACCCCTGTTTGACCCAAGTGTTTATTTTCTGTTTTATTAAACTCTTAGGTACTCATATTATGTATGAGTAGTCGAGGGATTCAGGTTTTGCTTTGATGATTTCTAGAGGAGATATGGAGCAGGTGGCTTCAGCATGTAGATAAATGTATAGTGTTCTGTTGTGTTAGAATTGTATCTGTATCTTTGTGTTGTACTTGAGTGGTAATAACTAGATAGGTGTTATAACTGTCAAGTTTGTTTTGTATTAGCTGTATAACTCTGATGCATATGATACTATGTAATATTTTATTTGATTAATATAATTTATTCGTTCCGCTGTGAGATTTTGATGTTGTTTGGTTCTTTCTTTTCCATCTTTTCTCTTTTCTATCCCTTTCTTTCTTCTTAATGATGCGTCTTTCTGTGTTATGAAAGGCGGGTTGTTACATTGTGGTATCAGAGCGCTAGGTTGAGCGAATACCTAGGCTCTAGAGTGGTGTCTTTCTTGAGAGAGCGTATTTGTAATTTTGAATATATATATATATATATATATATATATATATATATATATATATATATTCCTACCTATTTTGTTGGGTTACCTGTTCGGGTTTGCCAAGATAAGTTCTAGAAGTAGGGGAGATAGTGGTGTGTATAACACGACTATCAATGGAAGAGGTATGAGTATTTGAGGTTGGAAGAGTATCTGCCAGGGAAGTTTTGGGCATCTTGAGTAAGTTTGGCAACTTGGTGTATGGATTTCATCGATCTCTAAAGGAAACCTTTTAAAGGTTCGGAGTTTAACTTTGGAGTATAAGTTTGGATTGTGCTCATGCGAGCGGATTTTCTAGAATTTGGGTCAGTCCGAAGTGTTGAAGCAAGTAATGGTATTTTGACAACCATAGGAAGGAGTCTTATCAGTATTGGAGTGGGAGACTCAGTTCAGCTTGGTGTTTGTGCTTGGTTTGAAGCCCAAGTTTCTTGAGAGGTTTCTGCTCATCCTGAAGACTCTTTTTGTGGAGTTGGACGATAGATATTTAGGATTCAAAGAGCTTTTGGATAGGAAGTCTTTGATAGCAATGGCAACTCAGAGGTTGAGTGTGCTGTCAGGAAGATCTCTTGGCTCAGCAGTATCCTAGAGATGGAGTTCGAAAGTAGTTGTGTGGACCGTTTCTTTGATGATTCGAAAGTCTTTGAGATTCTTCTGTCAGTAGACCGGGCAAATGGTGAAGGCTTGTCCACTTCTTCTGGAAGCTCAACTGGGTAAGATATTTGTGATTGAGGTGGACCATCAGTTTCTTCTTTTGAAGGGCTTAAGCTGTTCTGTTATGTAAGAGAGAATAGTTTCTTTGGAATCTGAACTAGTATTATCGCAAAAGTGACTTGCGACGGTTCGAAAGTTCTTTTAATAATCTTTGCTTTGGTTTGAGATAGCTCTAAAGAATGTTGGGACTATCAAAGTAGTTTGAGACTTTCTGAATATCTTCGAGGTAGTTAAGGAGTATGTCCGCATTGGGTGATGGAGTTCTGTTTCGACCTGGTTCTTGGATTTTACGGTGGTTTAGCCTAGTAGAGAGAAGACTCCAGGAGTGAGGATTTTGTGAGCAATCAGGATTGATTGGATCTAGTTTTCTGACTGGATTTCTGCTGTAGTATTTGTGACCAAATCAGAGAGGTCGCTAAGCTTTTATGGAATTTGATAAACAATGTTTCTGGATGAGTTGATCAAGTTTGTACTTGCGTTCATCAAAAGCATTCTCATCTTCTTCGGATCAGAGTTGTGCAGTGGAAGCATGGTGGCAGCTATTCCAGAATAGAAGCAACCTTGGATTCATCAAAAGATTTGTGTTTTTCTTGGATTTAAGGATTTCTTAAGGAAATTCATTTGGGATCTAAAGGCTTGGTTGTCGAGAGCATCTGTTCTGTTTTCCGAATAGTAGAAGCTAGTTTGAAGTTTTTTGATGCTTGTATAGTTGATTGTTGTGCTATATTTCGATGGATTTTGGGAAAACCATCTTGTTGAGTAGAATCAAGATATCATCTTATTCTTGATCCAGTTTTGATTTGAGAAGCATCTGTGAAGTTTGGATTGTCAAGGAGGTTAAGGATAGCCCAGGATCGGCGGAGGTTGTGGTCAAGAGACGAAGGAATTCGGAATTCAAAGTCGGAGATTTAATTTTTGGATAAGTTTTCTCCGATCATAAGAGCAATGAGATTGGATAAGACGGGAAGGTAGCTCAAAAGTGTGTTGGAATCTTTCTGTGTTCTCTTAAGGATAAGTGTTCGATCTACATGATTGAATTTCCAGTTCGGATGGCTGGGATTTGTAAGGTATTTCACGTATCTCTGAGGGAGTACGTATTTGATCCGTCACTGGTTTAGAACCAGCAGGTTAGGGAGATTTAGGAGGTGAACCGGACTTGTCTGTGATCTGGTATCCTGTTTAGATTGTAGATCTAGATATAGGAGTTCTAGGTCTGAGTAGTGCAGCTAGTTTAGATTTTGTAGAGCGAGTATTCTGGTGTTTGTATCTGGGAAACTCAAGAAAATTCTGTCTAGAATTTTGTTTGGTTAGTTAGGATTGATTGCTTGAATTGGATGTTATGGTTTCTAGTATATGGTTGATAGCATTTATTGATATTTTAAAATTAAAATCTGTATGGGATTATTAAATTATCTTTGCTTTTAATTTCGAGGACTAAATTCTTTTAAGGGGGGAGGAATGTGATGTACCAGAATTTTGGGCAATACTTATTTAAAAATTTCCATTTATAACTTATTTTAAAATATGTAATATTGATTTATTAATCTAATTTAACCAAATTTTATATTTTCAAAACTAATAATTAATCTAATTTAACAAATGTTATCTTTTCAAACCTTAATAATAATAATTTAATTTGGAATGTTTATTCTTTCCAAAGGATAATATATATATATATATATATATATATATATATATATATATATATATAATTAATAATAATTAATCTTTCTAAGTTAATAAAAAATATTCTATTTGTAATGTATATATGTATACATTGTAAAAAGGAAATTGGTTTCAATTTAAATTTAATAAAAATATTTTCAAATTTTAATATATGTGTTTATATATTGTGATTTGAAGTTCTGTTTTAAAATTCAAATAATTTCTGAAGTTAATATTTAAAATATTCTATTTATAATGTGTATATATATATATTTGTATATATATTGTAAATAGAAAAATATTGGATTAAACTTAAGTTGAAAATGTGTTTTCAAATTTATAATATACATATGTTTATATGGTGATTTGGAAGATTTCTGATTTGATTTAATAAAATGCTTTTCAAAAGCTATTTAAAAATTTATCTTATATTTTCAAAACACTTAAAGAAAAGTTTATTTTTTAAAAGTATAATAACTACAAAAATATATTATTATAAAAGCTTAATTTGTTTTTCTTTGAAATTGGTTTTTGAAAATAAATTTAGTTTTTATATATACTACCAATGTTAGATATAATAACTTATGTTTAAAGTTTTAAAATAAAATTTAAATAAATGTTTATTTTCTTTCTTTTAAACTTATCCTTAGAAAATAGAGTTTTAAATAATTATAAATTAAACATAAAGATATAAATACATTTGATAGTTTATATTAGACATGAGTATTTAGGTTAATATTGTAATTAAGGTTTAAATCATTAGTAATAATAAGAAATTAATTTAATAATAAAATCTAGAAAAACACTTGGCAACATAGGGACTTATGAGAATACACTTGTATATATAATAATTTCAAGTTTGGACATTTGTAAATACATGGATTATGCAAGAAACAAGTGGCAAATCTTTGTTTAAAAGAAGACTTTGTTTATAATTAATGTTTAAAAAAAGAAAAAGGTCTGCTATTGTTTATTTTCTTCAGCTCATACTTTCTTAAGCTTTCTTCTTAAAAAAAGAAAAATGAAACCAATGATCATTCGAAAACTGTAATAAAAAATATGAAGCTATTTTACAAACTTCAGATCCAAAATTTCAACCTGTAGAACATGCAATTCAATCAACAGCAAGATTTCAGAAAAAATTCAATGTTCAACAGCAATCAACTATTAGAAAATTCAATTCAAACAGCATGATGCAAAGCAAATTCAATATTCCAGGAAAACTAATCAATGCAGTATTCTCTCTGTTGTCAGTAAGGTGAGTAAATTATTTTAAAAACAGACTAAACTTGATCTTATGGTTAATGCCTATTGAAGTAATTAAGTTTACAAATATATGGATGTTAATGTTATAGTAAACATGATGAATATTTGCATGCTTGATTTGAAGTTGAATGCATATTTATTTAGCAGTTTGAATGCCTGTAGATATGAAAATTTTAAACTCCGTATTGGTTCATGTTTCAGTTTTATAAAAAAATCCTATCTTCCAAGTTGATCACTATTAATCATTGATCATTGAAGGGAATTTGATTATAATGAAGTAATCTTGTGTTTAAAAATAAATTTAAATATTTATATTGAAAAAATATATTGTAAATGTTAGATTTACAGTGAAAAATCAAAACTTAATGAAAATCAATAATTTAAAATTCGAATCATATAACCTGAATTGATGTACAAAATCATGAATTTTAACATGAATTTGGGAATTTTTAATTTGGTATTCAAAGAGAAATTGAGGATTACTTGAATTTGGGTTTTGGGTCGATTGCCATTGATCAGAGTTAAGGTGGTAGTCGAGTTTCGACATGGAGGTGGTCGTGGTGTCAGGGGATGCAAGAAAAATAGTGGGAAGCTTATCTGATGGTCGTGGTGATCATAAATTGGCGAAGTAGGGTTTTGTACATGTTTTTGTTTGGATCGGAATCGAGTGCAGTTTCGTCGTCGTCTTGTTTCGGGTCGATGTGCTTGAGGGGGAATAGATGGTGTGGTTCGAGACGCGTTTGTGGATGAGGTGGTAGGAGCTACGGTGATGGGATTCACCGACGGCAGAGGTTTCTTGGGTCGAGTATCATTTCGGGTTGAAAGTGTTGTAGCCCTCTTTTTCGAATCAGTGGCGATTTCGTCAACCCAGGGGGACGAGATGGTCGGAGTGGTCAAGGACAACTTGTGGAGTGTCGCGACGATGTTCCCCGTCGGCCAAGTCCAGTGTGCACGTGCACGAGTTCAAATCAGTGCATCTGTTTTTGTTTTGGGAAGAAAGAGTTTGGCCATGGTTTATTCGTTGTATTCTCGAAGTTGGTCTCGTGTATTATCGGAGGTGACTCAGCGTTTCACACGTGCTGTCTCGAGTAGCTTGTTACTGATTTTTTTACTTGTCCAGTTTAAAGTAAAGTGAATTTAAAGCAAAATTTTACTTAACTTTGTTCCAGGATTTGAATCCTGTTAAATCCTGTCGGTTTCCAAACAGTAAAATGTATTTTAGAAATTTAAAGCAAACTTAATTTTTAAAATAAAGTTTTAAATAGTTTAAAGATGTTTGAATGTTTAAATTAAAACTTAGAGTTTAAACAGGTTAAAGTTTTAAGGGTATAGAATTTTAAAGTCAATTGTTGTTTTAAAAATAGTTTGTTTTCAAAGTTTTATTACTGTCCGGATTTTTGTGCTATATAAAATGAAGTTTCAAAATTTGAGGGAAGTTGGATTTTGAACAAGTGTTTAATTAGTTTTATAAAGAATGAATGTTTGACTTAAAAAGAATTTTAAAGTTTGGATTTTCAAAATTTAAACTTTTGTTTTAAAAAATGGTTTGGTTATAAATTTTGCTTTATTAAATTATATAATAATGTTTTCAAATAAAAATGTTGTTGGAGTGATTTAAACATTATTAAAGTAAGGTATTTAACTTAGATAAATTTAAAGATAATGATAAATTAAAAGATGTTGATTTTGTGTAAAACCAAATACAAGCTTTTGAATTTAAAATTTTAATTTTAAAATGATTGACAGGAGTAAATGAAATGTATGTTTATCTTAATCAAGTTTTATTTATAAAGGTAATTAAAGTAAATTACTTAATTAACTTAAATGATTAATGTGGGTAATTAAAATTAAGGTAAACTAGTTAGTGTAATTAATTAAGTGTAATTAATTACGTTATTAAGGATTGTTTAATCTATGTTGATTAATTAAGTAATAAGTAATTAAGAAGTTAATTACTTAATGATTAAGAAGGAATTATTAAAAATAATTACTTAATGAAGTAATTAAAGCAATTAATTACTCAGTGTAATTAATTAAGTTATTGTGGAAAATTTTAGTTAATTAATTAAGTTTAATTAATTAAAAAGAATTACTTAATGATGGGACTAAGTATAATTACTTAATGTAATTAAAATGGTGTAATTACTTAGTGAAGTAATTAATGAATAAGTACTGAATGTAATTAATTAAGGAAATTACTTGATAGATAGTAATTAAAGGATAATTACTTGAGGGAATAATTAAGGGACAATTACTCAGTGTAATTTAAGGGTCAATTAATGAAATTAATCAAGGAGTTGGTTTAATTGGTGAAGTAATTAAAGGAAGTTAATTACTGAATGTGATTAATCAGGTTTGATTAATAAATGTAATTACATTTATAATTAATTATTAAATGTAATTATAAGAACCGTTTATTAATAAAGTAATTAGTGGGTCATTAATTAATGAATTAATGAATAATTAATTGTTTAATTAATTAATAAATGTGATTAATTATAAGATAATTAATCAATAAAGTGAGAAGAGAAGTAATAATTAATTAATGTAATTAATTCAGGATTAATGCAATTAATTATTGTTAATTAATTAATTAGAAATTAATTAAGATTAATTAATGATTAAAGATAAATTAATCCGTGTAATTAATTTAAATGCTAATTACATAGTGTAATTAAAGAATAATTAATCTAGGTGATTAATTAAAATTATGATTAAAGAATAATTAATCTGTAATTGTAGATTAATTAATTGAATTATGATGGTGATTAAAGAGTGATTAATTAATTAACTGTAATTAATTAATGATTGTTTAAGTAGGATTTGTTGTTAATGCTCAAGTAATTAACTTAATTTAAGTAGATTAAATTAATTATAAAAGGATTAGTGATGCCTGTTTGTGTATTACTGTTTGTGGAATATCTGGATTGGTTGATATCTATTGGATGATATGTTATGATACTCTATGATATGATATTTGATATACCAGTGATAAATGTGTGATATTTATCTATGAATGATGTTGTGTGAATTCAATGTTTTAAATTGAATTAATTTGTTAAACTTAAATCACTTGGACATTAAGATGGCATTTGGATTCGATGAGACCGGGATCGGGATTCGAAATTTGGAATTCCGAAAACCACATTGATCCAAATTAAACGTTAGGTCGTGAATCTCTAGTGAAGAGTGAAGACTCGAGGTGTAAGGACTATTGTCGTTAATACTCTGAGAGTGATTCCAATACGAGATTAACAGGGTAGTACTTTCAGGTTAGAGATGAAGATTCAGAGTGCAAGGCTATTGTCGTTAACTTTGAGGGTGATTCCAAATAGTGTGTAGCGAGATAGTGCCTTCGGTTTCGTTCGAACCCGGAACGAACTTGTATGGATTGAATGCTTTCAGAACATCGTCAGGTGGACGATGAGCATTCTAAGATAGATGTGTTCTATAAAGGTAATCGTAGCCTCAAGCCTCATCAACTGGGAATGGCTAAAACAGGGGAGGTGCAGCAAGGATAAGTGGGTCATGCCCATGTAGGACGAGATTTACCCCTGTCTAGAGGTCCCTTTTTATTTCGGCTGTGTGGGCGGTTGATCATGACAACTGCCGGGATTGTCTTGTTCGGGACTGTCCAGTAAGGGAAAGTTCCGGCCTTGTGTTGCACAGGAGTTAGGGTGGCTCATCGGTACGGTGATCTAGGCCATGTACTGTGACGGGGGGTACCCCAGTAGCCCTGCCATTGTATGGAATCTAAACTCCAATAAGTGCCTGTACGGTTTTGATTATGCCCAACTATGTTGGAACGTGAGATGTAAGCATTCCAGCTATTTCTTTATTATATTTTGAAAACCCTAGACCCTATTATAATATCACTGGATTTCCTATCAAATGTTTTGGTTAGCGCAAGGTAAAAACTTTTCCTTGTTTATTTGTGGGAAGTCTTACGTGATACCTTTTGATTTCAAAGGATTTTCAAAGTTAAGCAACTTTAAACCGTTTACTCACACCAGACCCCTGTCTGACCCAAGTGTTTATTTTCTGTTTTATTAAACTCTTAGGTACTCATATTATGTATGAGTAGTCGAGGGATTCAAGTTTTTCTTTGACGAGTTATGGAGGAGATATGGAGCAGGTGGCTTCAGCATGTAGATATATGTATAGTGTTCTGCTGTGTTAGAGTTGTATCTGTATCTTTGTGTTGTACTTGAGTTGTAATAGCTAAACAGGTGTTATAACTGTCTAGTTTGTTTTGTATTAGCTATGTAACTCTGATGTATATGATAATATGTAATATTTTATTTGATTAATATAATTTGTTCGTTCCGCTGTGAGATTCTGATGTTGTTTGGTTCTTTCTTTTCTATCTTTTCTCTTTTCTATCCCTTTCTTACTTCTTAGCATCTTTCTGTGGTATGAAAGGCGGGTCGTTACATTGTGGTATCAGAGCACTAGGTTGAGTGAATACCTAGGCTCTGGAGTGGTGTCTTTCTTGAGAGAGCGTATTTGTAATTTTGAATATATATATATATATATATATATATATATATATATTCCTACCTATTTTGTTGGGTTACCTGTTCGGGTTTGCCAATATAAGTTCTAGAAGTAGGAGAGATAGTGGTGTGTATAGCATGACTATCAATGGGAAAGGTCTGAGTATTTGAGGTTGGAAGAGTATATGCCAGGGCAGTTTTGGGCATCTTGAGTAAGTTTGGCAACTTGGTGTATGGATTTCATCCATCTCTGAAGGAAACCTTTTAAAGGTTCAGAGTTTAACTTTGGAGTATAAGTTTGGATTGCGCTCATGCGAGCGGATTTTCTAGAATTTGGGTCAGTTGGAAGTGTTGAAGCAAGTAATAGTATTTTGACAACCATAGGAAGGAGTCTTATTTGTATTGGAGTGGGAGACTCAGTTCAGCTAGGTGTTTGTGCTTGGTTTGAAGCCCGAGTTTCTTGAGAGGTTTCTGCTAATCCTGAAGACTCTTTTTGTGGAGTTGGATGACAGAGATTTGGGATTCAAGGAGCTTTTGGATAGGAAGTCTTTGATAGCAATGGCAACTCAGAGGTTGAGTGTGCTGTCAAGAAGATCTCTTGGCTCAACAGTATCCTAGAGATGGAGTTCGAAAGTAGTTGTGTGGATTGTTTCTTTGATGATTCAGAAGTCTTTGAGATTCTTCTGTCAGTAGACCGGGCAAATGGTGAAGGCTTGTCAACTACTTCTGGAAGCTCAGCTGGGTAAGATGTTTGCGATTGAGGTGGACCATCAGTTTCTTCTCTTGAAGGGCTTAAGCTGTTCTGTTATGTAAGAGAGAATAGTTTATTTGGAATCTGAACTGGTATTATCGCAAAAGTGACTTGCGACGGTTTGAAAGTTCTTTTAATAATCTTTGCTTTGGTTTGAGACAGCTCTAAAGATTGTTGGGGCTATCGAAGTGGTTTGAGACTTTCTGAATATCTTCGAGGTAGTCAAGGAGTGTGTCCGCATCGGGTGATGGAGCTCTGTTTCGACCTGGTTCTTGGGTTTTTCAGTGGTTTAGCCTAGTAGAGAGAAGACTATAGGAGAGAGGATTTTGTGAGCAATCAGGATTGATTGGATCTAGTTTTCTGACTGGATTTCTGCTGTAGTATTTGTGACCAAATCAGAGAGGTCGCTAAGATTTTATGGAATTTGATAGACAATGTTTCTGGATGAGTTGATCAAGTTTGTACTTTTGTTCATCAAAAGCATTCTCATCTTCTTTGGATCAGAGTTGTGTAGTGGAAGCATGGTGGTAGCTATTCCAGAATAGAAGCAACCTCGGATTTATCGAAAGATTTGTGTTTTTCTTGGATTTAAGGATTTCTCCAGGAAATTCATTCGGGATCTGAAGGCTTGGTTGTCGAGAGCATCTGTTCTGTTTTCCGAATAGGAGAAGCTAGTTTGAAGTTTTTTTGATGCTTGTATAGTTGATTGGTGTGCTAGATTTCGATGGATTTTGGGAAACCATCTTGTTGAGTGGAATCAAGAGATCATCTTATTGTTGATCCAGTTTTGATTTGAGAATCATCTGTGAAGTTTGGATTGTAAAGACGGTTAAGGACAGCCCAGGATCGACGGAGGTTGTGGTCAAGAGACAAAGGAATTCAGAATTTGAAGTCGAAGATTTAATTTTAGGATAAGTTTTCTCCGATCATAAGAGCAATGAGATTGGATATGATGTGAAGCTAGCTCAAAAGTGTATTGGAATCTTTCTGTATTCTCTTAAGGATAATTGTTTGATCTACAGTACTGAATTGCCAGTTCGGATTTCTAGGATTCGTAAGGTATTTCACGTATCTTTGAGGGAGTACGTATTTGATTCGTCACTGGTTTAGAACCAGCAGGTTAGGGAGATTTGGGAGCTGAACCGGACCTGTCTGTGATCCGGTATCCTTTAGATTGTAGATCTAGATATAGGAGCTCTAGATCTGAGTAGTGCATCTAGTTTAGATTGTAACAACCCGCATGTTTAATGATTATATATTTAAATGTTTAATTTAAATATAACGTCGTTAGTCGGATTTTTGGTCCGAAAAGCTACTTTCTGCAAATGGCCGAATTGGAACTCGAAACTACCTCCATTGGTTCCAAAATGGCGTTTGCGATCTTTTTGAGTATACTCTTTGATATGTTTGGAGTTTGTGAAATTTTGACCCTTTTTCTATTGGGTTTTGGGTTTGGGTTCAGCCCACTAGTTAACTAATACCCTAACCCAACCCATTCTCTTCATTCATCCTCATTTCATTTCATTTCTTAAGCTAGAACTGAAAATGGTGGAAGGGAAAGAGAAATAGAAATTTGCAAGCCCTAGTTTCCTCTTACAACTTGATTTCTTGCTCCAAATTCATAGAGAAGACATAGGTAAGCTACTCTTCATCTCCTCTATCTCTTTCTCTCTTCAATTTCAGAAAGTTTTCCTAAACCTAACTTAGGAAAATGCTTGTTTGATCTTAGATTGAAGCTTGTCGGGTTGTAGTAGTGATTGTTGGTCTTCTTCTTGGGTTTTAGCTCCTTCATCTTCTTTGTTTCGGGTTAAAGGTGAGTTTTGAACTCACATCTACTTCTCTTGATTTCATTGAGGTTGGGTATGAATTCCTAGCACTTGTTCATATGCACTTGCTTTTAGTTTGGATTGAATTAGTGAATACCCAAATTTTTAGTGTTTTGGGTTCAATTCTTTAGAGATCCTAACTTTGATGTTTTGATCATGTTTTGGTGATGCATTGAAGTGCTTATAGGGCCGGGTAGCCGTTAGGCGTAAACCCCTAGCGTCCTTGCTCGTCCGGTTGAAAGTTGGGAGAGTTTGCACTTCATTTGTTATAGGTAGGAAATGCAGGAAATTGGGTTCAGTCGACTGGATTCTCTGTTTAGTCAACTGAGCTGAAGCCCGAAATTTTTCTGGACAAATTCAGTCGACTGAACAGGGATTTCAGTCGACTGACCTGCTCCTGTTTTCCTGTTTTGCCTATTTATGTTCGTTTTGATTGGTTTTTCGGATTTTTTCGATTCATGTTGGTTCTTAGTGGTTGTTATTGCCTCTTTGACTTTGATAACTTATTTTTGACTTTATCCACGGGTTTTTATAAAATAATCTCTCGAATCACATTTGAAAGCTCGTTTCTCCAATTTATAAATTCTATTTAAAACACGCACAATTTCGCACTTCGAGTGAAGTGGAAGGGTGATTAAATGGTTAGGTAAAACACGGACCATGAATCCCTGCGTTTATCTTCCGATTAGTCCCTGACCTATTCGATTGATCGTTTTGACCTTCGGGTTTGGTTTATCGATGATATGAGGTAAACTTTGTACTGCTTTGAGTGTGAAAGTGGCTGACGGATAGTAAACCGTTTAGTGCGAACGAGTGGTTATGGGACATACGTTAACACTTTTCGGATTCCTTTTCGAGAGTTGTGACACATTCCGCCAGTTAGTGGTGTCTAGTACTGGGTCTCTGACCTTCACCACTACGGTTTGTTGCCTTCGGGTATGTTGCCTTCGGGTTTGTACCTTCGGGTTTGTGCCTTCGGGTTTGTTGCCCTTTAGTATCGCTTTCGATGTTGGTCGTTATGAGCCGCATCGGTGATATTGGGTTGCCCTTTAGTATCGCTTCCGATGTTGGTCGTTATGAGCCGCATGGGTGATATTGGGTTTGGAGTCTTCGGGCTCATGGATCCATGTTTATACAGTACTGAGCTCGAGCAATTTTCTGATGTTTCATTCATATGTATATTCCCTTGGTATCGCCCTTCGGTGTTGGTCATTATGAGCCGCATGATGCGTAGCGTTTACCTTGTGGAACTTGTATACCTTATTGGTATTTGTTATTGCCTTTTGGCTTGTTTTGGGATATTCTTATTCTTTGTTTCTATATGTTGCCGATGATATGAGGCTTGTTCTATATGATTCATCTTTTGTTAATGATTGTGTTATCTCTTTTAGAGATATTCGATATACTTTGTGACCTTGCAGGTTTATTATTGTTCAGTTTATATAACTGATTTGTTTAGCTAGACTGGTCCGTGTATTTTATACTCGGGTCAGGCCGAGATGTTTCAGGTTAGGTACTTTGGACTTAGCCTATTTTGCTTCCGCATGGACTACTTCGCTAGCTTCTTTTTGTCATAGCTTTTGTGTAGTCCTATTATGTTGTAACTCTGATATTTATTCTTGTGAACTCGTCTATATATTATGGTTTGCTATACCACTTGACATGTATTATTTTGTATACTCCGTTATGTATCTGTATATGTGTATATGATGATCTACTGTTATGTGATGTATATTACATTTGAGTTGTTATATTCTATTCTGATAGATCCTCCAACCACCTATGGTTTTGTTTTAAGTATTCATTGGGTATGTCGACATGTTAGTATGATTATTGTCGATGTATTCAATAGATAGTTAGAGCAAGACTATAGATGGTCGCTCCTAACCAGCCTTATTCTCCGTGTTAGTTGACGGCATTACCCTGTAGTGTCCTTGGCTAGCGTGGGTATAGAGGTAGGGCGTCACAGCGTGGTATCAGAGCGAGGTTCAGAACAAAGTATGATAAACACAGAATAGAACACATTACGATACATCAAAGTGTACAAGTGATACAGATCTTTGAATCATCGTGTCTCTCTATTCCATCAAGGTTAGATAGAATTTGGTAATACGTCTAGGAATGCATTTTATTCCGTAGTATTCCATATTGAATTATCCACCTTGTGAATAATCTTATTCTTATCTTAACTAGAAGCATACGGTTGGAAGAGGCAGAGGACGACGTTCGGATGCTGGGCAATCCAGCGGCTCACATCCGGATGGCGTTTATATGTTTGCCGATCAGTTTTTGGAATTGTTTAGGAGCACTCAGCCTCGAGTTCCTCCTCGAGTATCTCCACCTCGCAAGTCTGCTTTTGCACGTCAGTGCAGTGATTTTTCTCATCTTGGAAGGAAGTCGTTTAAAGGCTCCGAGTCCGTTCTTGAAGTCCAAGCTTGGCTTCACACGTGCGAGCGTATCTTCTCTCGCATGGATCTTTCCGACCATGATAGAGTTCTGGTGACTTCTAGTTTATTACAAGAGCGTGCTCTTGATTGGTATGAG
Organism: Allium cepa; assembly: GCA_030765085.1. Classification (NCBI taxonomy): domain Eukaryota; kingdom Viridiplantae; phylum Streptophyta; class Magnoliopsida; order Asparagales; family Amaryllidaceae; genus Allium; species Allium cepa. The sequence continues at coordinate 808,487,231 of CM060938.1, forward strand.
CTTCTTGTAGCCGAGATTGATGAGCCTACTCTTTCTTGGACTCAGTTTCAGGGACGATTCGAAGTCAAGTTCGTTCCTGAATCTGAAAATGTTTTATTGACCCGTCGCTTCCTTGAGTTGAAGCAAGGGAAATCTTCTGTTTCTGAGTATGTTGCATCATTCGAGGCTTTATCTCAGTATGGTCTTGAATTCATCAACACTTCTTATAAGAAGAATTTGAAGTTTGTTTCTGGTCTTAAGAAATATCTTAAGAAGTCTTTGTTGCTCCAGCTTAAACTTTCTTTTGAGGAGTTGGTTGATTCGGCACTTCATCTCGAGACCGTCGAGAAGGAGTGTGATAGTGATGTTGATGTTGAGGTTTCCTAGAACCCCAACAAGAGGCCGTTTCCACTTCAGAAGTCCAGGCCTTTTCCTTCTATGAAGAAGAAGACTGGTGGTTCTAGTTCTCAGCCACAGTCTCCTGGAACACCTTTCGTTCGAAAGTGTTTCAATTGTGGTTCTCCTGATCATATTATTCGAGCTTGTCCTAAGCCTCTCTTGTGCTGTTATTGCAAGAAGGAAGGTCATCATGTTTCAGCTTGCCCTACTGTTCTGGCTGGTGCTATGTCTAGCAATCTTTATGCTACCAAGGCTTCTATAGGTCCCTCTCAGCCCAAAGGTATATCTCCATCCATTTTGGAAGGTTCTATTTTATTTTATGATCATAGTATTCGAGTTCTTTTCGATACGGGTGCATCACATTCTTTCGTATCGAAAAAGCTCGTTGATGATTTATCGTTGGATGTTTCTTGTATGGTTACTTCTTTAAGGATTGCGAATCCTATTAGGGGATCCGCGACCCTTAGTTTGCTTTGTGATGATGTTGAGATTGTTTTATGCGGTTTTTCTTTTCGTGCGAATCTGCACGTTATTTCTTGTCTGGGATTTGATATGATTTTGGGAATGGACTGGCTAGTGAGATATGATGCCAGGATTATTTGTTCGGAGAGGATTTTGTATCTTCGACATCCGGATTCGCCTACTCAGCTATTTCTTGTTCTTCGGGATGTGGATAATTCCGAGATGGCTTTATATTCTCTTGACTCGCGAGATGATGATGATATATCTCGTATTCCTGTTGCTTGTGACTTTTTTGATGTTTTTGAGCCTGTATCGGGTTTGCCACCCAAGCGGGCAATTGAGTTCCGCATTGATCTCATTCCAGGCACGTAGCCAGTTAGTCGTCCTCCCACGAGGATGTCTACAAAGGAAAATGAGGAACTCAAGAAGAAGCTTTTGGAGCTTGAGTCCAAGCAGTTGATTTAGTCCAGTTTTTCTCCGTGGGGATCCGCGGTTGTCTTTGTGAAGAAGTCTGATGGAACTCTTAGGCTTTGCATTGATTATCGCAAACTTAACGAGTTGACCATTAGGAATAGGTATCCATTGCCTAAGATCGATGATATGTACGATCTATTGAGTGGTGCTAAGGTCTTTTCTCAGCTCGACCTTGCCACGGGTTTTCATCAGTTACGAGTCGCGGAGGATAGCATACCTCTTACAGCTTTCCGCATTCGATATGGTTCTTTTGAGTGGCTCGTTATGCCGTTCGGTTTGACGAACGCTCCTGCTTTCTTTGTCGATCTCATGAATCGAGTATTCTGGGAATATCTCGACAAGTTCGTCCTTGTGTTCATTGATGATATCCTTATTTATTCTAAGTCTGAAGCCGAGCATGCTAATCACTTAAGGATTGTCTTGAGTACACTCCGTCATCATCAGCTTAGAGCCAAATTCTCCAAGTGCCATTTTTGGGAGAATAAGGTTAAGTTCTTAGGCTATGTTGTATCTTCCGATGGCATTTCTGTCGATCCCTCAAAGATCGAAGCCATCCAGAATTGGAAGAGGCCCGAGAATGTGCATGAGATTCGTAGTTTCCTTGGATTGGCGGGTTATTATCGTCGGTTCATTAAGGATTTTTCCCGTGTTGTGCTTCCTCTCACCACCCTTACTCAGAAAGGCATTCGTTTTATTTGGTCCGACAAGTGTGAAGCTTCCTTTCAGACATTGAAGGAACTTCTCACTAATGCTCCTATTCTTGTGGTTCCCGAGGGGAATCATGATCTTGTTGTCTACACCGATGCTTGTGGTAGTGGTCTCGGTGCTATTCTTATGCAGAAGGATCGGGTAGTTGCTTATGCTTCTAGGCAACTGCGTTCGAATGAAGTTCGCTATGCCACTCATGATCTTGAGTTAGCCGCCATTGTCTTTGCCTTGAAGATTTGGCGACACTATTTATTGGGCGAGCGCTTCATTCTCTATACCGATCATAAATCCTTGAAGTATTTGTTCACTCAGAAGGAACTCAATATGAGACAACAACGTTGGCTCGAGTTTCTTGCTTCCTATGACTTTGATATCCAGTATACCCCTGGTAAGGGTAATCGTGTTGCAGATACGCTTAGTCGCAAACATTCGGCTGTTATTTCTATGATGCTTGCCGAATGGGATGTTCTTGAGACTCTATCTTTTTGTGAAATTCGGGATCGAGGTTCATCTTCTGATTCTCCTATTCTATTATTTAGTTTGGGAGCTCGACCCATTTTGTTAGATCGTATTGCCGATGCTCAGTGGCGTGATCCTGATTTGTTGCATTTTATTCAGCTTTGTGAGTCTGGATCCTGTGATGAGGCGTTGCGGGATTTCAGCACTGATTCTCATGGGTGTCTTCGCAAGAAGAACCGTCTTTTTGTGCCTTCTGATCTTGCACTTAGGCATGACATTCTTGATGGCTGTCACCGCTCTAAGTTACCATTCATCCCGGTAGTAGCAAGATGTATGCCGATATGCATCGTCTTTATTATTGGGAAGGCATGAAATGAGATGTGGCGATTTATGTGAGCAATTGCATAACTTGTCAGCGTTTTAAGGCCGAGCATCAGCGTCCTTCTGGTCTTCTTCAGCCTCTTGAGATTCCATTGTGGAAATGGGATCAGATTTCTATTCATTTCATTGACGACCTACCTCGTTCGAGATCGGGTCATTCTAGTATTTGGGTTATTGTTGATCGCCTCACTAAGTCTGCTCATTTTATTCCTATTAAGTCTAATAGGACTGCGTCTCTTTTGGCTAACTTATATGTCAAGGAAATCGTGAGACTTCACGGTGTTCCTAGTTCTATTGTGAGTGACCGTGATCCTTTATTCACGAGTCATTTTTGGAAGAGTCTTCAGCAAGCTTTGGGAACAAAGCTTAATTTTAGCACAGCTTATCATCCGCAGTCTGACGGGCAGACTGAACGGGTGAATCGTATCTTGGAAGATCTTCTTCGTATTTGTATTTTTGATTTTGGTGGTAGTTGGGAAGATCACCTACCACTTGTAGAGTTCTCCTACAACAATAGTTTTCAGTCTAGTATTGGTATGGCTCCTTTTGAAGCCTTATACGGAAGGCCATGTCGATCACCTTCATGTTGGTTAGAATATGGGGAGAAGCTTATTCTTGGTCCAGACTTTGTTCGTCATTCTTCCGAGAAGATTGATCTTATTCGATTGAGAATGAAAGAGGCACAGAGTCGTCAGAAATCCTACGCGGACAACCGTAGGAAGCTTCTCGAGTTCTCGATCGGCGATCTTGTTTTTATTCGTGTTTCTCCATTGAAGGGGGTTATGCGTTTCAGTACGACTGGGAAATTGGCTCCTCGCTTTATAGGACCATTTTCTATTACTGAACGTATTGGCCCAGTGACTTATAGAGTTTCACTTCCAGCTTATTTATCTGGCATTCATGACGTGTTTCACGTCTCGCAACTTCGGAAATGTCTTCGGGAGTCGGATTTTGTTATTGATTCTCCTGATTTGCTAGAGCTTGAGGTCTCACCGGACTTATCTATTGTGCAGCAACCTATTCGCGTGCTTGACACGGAGGTGCGACACCTTCGGAACAAGGACGTGCCGCTCGTTAAAGTTCAATGGTCCGCTAATCCCAATGATTGTACTTGGGAAACCAAAGAATTCATCGAGCGATCTTATCCTGGTTTTCTTTCTTCGCTTTGAAACGGTGAGTATGTCTTTTCATCTCGAGCTTACTTCCTTTTCTTTGGAATGTTTTATGCATGTAGTTGTTACAAATATCGTCTCTAGGAATTGCGGGGATGCAATTTTGTAAGGAGGGGAGATCTGTAACAACCCTCATGTTTAACGATTATATATTTAAATGTTTAATTTAAATATAACGTCGTTAGTCGGATTTTTTGTCCGAAAAGCTACTTTCTGCAAATGGACGAATTGGAACTCGAAACTACCTCCATTGGTTCCAAAATGGCGTTTGCGATCTTTTTGAGTATAATCTTTGATATGTTTGGAGTTTGTGAAATTTTGACCCTTTTTCTATTGGGTTTTGGGTTTGGGTTCAGCCCACTAGTTAACTAATACCCTAACCCAACCCCTTCTCTTCATTCATCCTCATTTCATTTCATTTCTTAAGCTAGAACTGAAAATGGTGGAAGGGAAAGAGAAATAGAAATTTGCAAGCCCTAGTTTCCTCTTACAACTTGATTTCTTGCTCCAAATTCATAGAGAAGACATAAGTAAGCTACTCTTCATCTCCTCTATCTCTTTCTCTCTTCAATTTCAGAAAGTTTTCCTAAACCTAACTTAGGAAAATGCTTGTTTGATCTTAGATTGAAGCTTGTCGGGCTGTAGTAGTGATTGTTGGTCTTCTTCTTGGGTTTTAGCTCCTTAATCTTCTTTGTTTCGGGTTAAAGGTGAGTTTTGAACTCACATCTACTTCTCTTGATTTCATTGAGGTTGGGTATGAATTCCTAGCACTTGTTCATATGCACTTGCTTTTAGTTTGGATTGAATTAGTGAATACCCAAATTTTTAGTGTTTTGGGTTCAATTCTTTAGAGATCCTAACTTTGATGTTTTGATCATGTTTTGGTGATGCATTGAAGTGCTTATAGGGCCGGGTAGCCGTTAGGCGTAAACCCCTAGCGTCCATGCTCGTCCGGTTGAAAGTTGGGAGAGTTTGCACTTCATTTGTTATAGGTAGGAAATGCAGGAAATTGGGTTCAGTCGACTGGATTCTCTGTTTAGTCGACTGAGCTGAAGCCCGAAATTTTTCTGGACAATTTTCAGTCGACTGAACAGGGATTTCAGTCGACTAACCTGCTCCTGTTTTCCTGTTTTGCCTATTTATGTTGTTTTGATTAGTTTTTCGGATTTTTTCGATTCATGTTGGTTCTTAGTGGTTGTTATTGCCTCTTTGACTTTGATAACTTATTTTTGACTTCATCCACGGGTTTTTATAAAATAATCTCTCGAATCACATTTAAAAGCTCGTTTCTCCAATTTATAAATTCTATTTAAAACACGCACAATTTCGCACTTCGAGCGAAGTGGAAGGGTGATTAAATGGTTAGGTAAAACACGGACCATGAATCCCTGCGTTTATCTTTCCGATTAGTCCCCGAGCTATTCGATTGATCGTTTTGACCTTCGGGTTTGGTTTATCGATGATATGAGGTAAACTTTGTACTGCTTTGAGTGTGAAAGTGGCTGACGAATAGTAAACCGTTTAGTGCGAACGAGTGGTTATGGGACATACGTTAACACTTTTCGGATTCCTTTTCGAGAGTTGTGACACATTCCACCAGTTAGTGGTGTCCAGTACTGAGTCTCTAACCTTCACCACTACGGTTTGTTGCCTTCGGGTATGTTGCCTTCAGGTTTGTACCTTCGGGTTTGTGCCTTCGGGTTTGTTGCCCTTTAGTATCGCATCCGATGTTGGTCGTTATCAGCCGCATGGGTGATATTGGGTTTCCCTTTAGTATCGCTTCCGATGTTGGTCGTTATGAGCCGCATGGGTGATATTGGGTTTGGAGTCTTCGGGCTCATGGATCCTTGTTTATACAGTACTGAGCTCGAGCAATTTTCTGATGTTTCATTCATATGTATATTCCCTTGGTATCGCCCTTCGGTGTTGGTCATTATGAGCCGCATGATGCGTAGCGTTTACCTTGTGGAACTTGTATACCTTATTGGTATTTGTTATTGCCTTTTGGCTTGTTTTGGGATATTCTTATCCTTTGTTTCTATATGTTGCCGATGATATGAGGCTTGTTCTATATGATTCATCTTTTGTTGATGATTGTGTTATCTCTTTTAGAGATATTCGATATACTTTGTGACCTTGCAGGTTTATTGTTGTTCAGTTTATCTAACTGATTTGTTTAGCTTGACTGATCCGTGTATTTTATACTTGGTTCAGGCCGAGATGTTTCAGGTTAGGTACTTTGGACTTAGCCTATTTTGCTTCCGCATGGACTACTTCGCTAGCTTCTTTTTGTCATAGCTTTTGTGCAGTCCTATTATGTTGTAACTCTGATATTTATTCTTGTGAACTCGTCTGTATATTGTGGTTTGCTATACCACTTGACATGTATTATTTTGTATACTCTGTTATGTATCTGTATATGTGTATATGATGATCTACTGTTCTGTGATGTATATTACATTTGAGTTGTTATATTCTATTCTGATAGATCCTCCAACCACCTATGGTTTTGTTTTAAGTATTCATTGGGTATATCGACCTGTTAGTATGATTATTGTCGATGTATTCAATAGATAGTTAGAGCAAGGCTATAGATGGTCGCTCCTAACCAGCCTTATTCTCCGTGTTAGTTGACGGCATTACCCTGTAGTGTCCTTGGCTAGCGTGGGTATAGAGGTAGGGCATCACATAGATTCTGTAGAGCGAGTATTCCGGTGTTTGTACCTGGGAAACTCAAGGAAATTCTGTCCAGAATTTTGTTTGGATAGTTAGGATTGATTGTTTGAATTGGATGTTATGGTTTCTAGTATATGGTTGATAGCATTTATTGCTATTTTAAAATTAAAATCTGTATGGGATTATTAAATTATCTTTGCTTTTAATTTCGAGGACGAAATTCTTGTAAGGGGGGAGGAATGTGATGTCCTGGAATTTTGGGCAATACTTATTTAATAATTTCCATTTATAATTTATTTTAAAATACGTAATTTTGATTTAATAATCTAATTTAATCAAATGTTATAATTTCAAAACTAATAATCAATCTAATTTAACAAATGTTATCTTTTCAAAACTTAATAATAATAATTTAATTTGGAATGTTTATTCTTTTTTTTGGCATGGCCGACGGTTTTATAGTGGACCGACCACATTTTATTACAACGTAATAAAGTTGAAGTACAGGATTAAGGTAGAGGTACCTTAACTACTAAGATGTTAAGAAGTGTAAAAAACAGCACAGGAGTGTGACAGACAAGTCACAGCTACTAGAAATAAATAACTAGACTAGTTCCCCTCAGAAGAGGAAGAATCACCATCGCACTCATCATCCCGGGAAGGATCCAAAGAACCACTCCCCAGTAGTCCAAAAAATGGGCGAAAACGAGTAGCAAGAGAAGGATCATAACAGTCAATGTCAGAGGAGTATATATAAGATCGATCCCAGGCAGTATCAGCTAGAAGTACAGAATTAGTCTCAGCAAACGAACCGTCCAAGTCAAGAACCAAGGAATCACCGGATATTCTGTAATAAAGGCATCGTAGATCCGTGAGATTATCAGATACAAATCTAAAGTAGGAGTTATCCACGGGGTTGAATCTCATACGCATACTACGATCAACCCAACTATGTTCAGCCTCAACCCAAACAACGAGAGGAGAAGAGAGCTCCTGCTCAGCAGGGAGAACTGAAGGCACGACAGAAGGAACTGGGGAATCAGGTCGCACAAAGGAAAGAGAAGGTCCAGGGTCAGAATAAACCGCAGAGACTTTGGGAACCCATTTCTTAAGCGGAGGCCGAGGTAGAGGGATCCTAGGAGCGGCAGCAGATACAGCAGAGTGCGAGCAGGCAGAGGCTATATGACCAAAAGAGCGACAGGTGGTACAAATGTCAGGGACCCATCCATAACGAACTCGAACATCCACTACGTGTCCAACAGCTAGCTGAACAGGAATAGTGGTAGGAAGAGGCTTATTGGGAGAAATCTCAATCAGATCCTTGGCGTATACAAGCTTATCACGCGCAACAGTGTTAGAGTCAAAACATTTCAATTTACCAACATTGCATGCAAGCCAGTTCAAACCAAGCAGCGGTTGCAGAGCAGAAGGAATTTGAGAGAAATAAACCCAAATAGGAATAGAAAAAACTTGTTCTCGGGCACTAGTAACCGTCGGAGACCAGGGGGTTATAATAAAAGGCTGACCATCAAAGAAGGAAGGCTCAGACGCAAGAACACGACTACGTCCTCAGGGGAGGAGAACAATAGGTAGTACAGGGAATCAACCAATTCAACTCTAAGACTACCTTGAAGTCTCCAGGCCCAACGACAAACAGCAACCACATCATGAAGTCGATGTTTAGGGTCCAAAAAGAATCCAACAACATATTCTGACCAAAAATCCTTACCGGCTTGCATAACACAGGGGGGAGGGATCATCACTCCATTTTCCTCAACGATGTCGAAGTCAACTGGTTTATAAACACCCGCATTACGGGGCATGGATGTAAAAAGCGAGGACCATGTTTTGGGAACCGATGGGCTACATTCCACAGCACCTGAAAAGACCTCATGGATGGTGCTTTGAGTGACAACGGGAGAAGAGTCTGCCAGCTTATTATCTCCTAGAGTTAAATCAATACGCACAGGGTTAACAATGATATTGTCATAATGCATAACAGATGGAGTTATAGTCGAAGAAGGCCCAAGACAACCAACAGCAGGAAGAAGATTCGTAGCGTCAACGGAAGCTTTGCAGTTATCATATGGACCAGACCCCACTGTTGCATTGAAACAAGCACCTGGCATGCAACTGCAAGGATCGACTGACATATTCATACCAATTCCATCGCCAGATTTACATACTAATTCACGATCCAAAACCATAGAACCCAATTTCTGGTGTCCCAAATCACAAGTGTGCTTGGTAGCGGAACAAATTTTGGATCCGAACTTGGGGGGAAAGCGTCGTACCGGATAGAGGAGAAGGCAGAATCATCGTTGAATGACAGGTAGTGTCAGCGTTAGCAGCACCCAAGCTCAGATGGGCAGTAGAAGTAAGATTGTTAGCTTCAAGGGGGGGACTCATGGGGCGATTGTAGATCTGGAAGTGCGACATTATCAGTAGACATTGCTCTAAAACAACGGCCAGAGCGAGTAGAAGAGGGGGAGTGTAGATGATGAGAGAGAGGAGAGGAGGACATGTAGAGAGTGGGTGAATCGGAGAGGGGAATCACAAAGGGGAAGCTGAATACGCGGGATTAAGAAATCGCCTGGATTCCATTTACGTCTGAAAATGTAAACTTTGGGGCCAAGGAAACTATTGGAATGTTTATTCTTTTTAAAGGATAATAATATATATATATAATTAATTATAATTAATCTTTCTAATTTAATAAAAATATTCTATTTGTAATGTATATATGTATACATTGTAAAAAGGAAATTGGTTTCAATTTAAATTTAATAAAAATATTTTCAAATTTTAATATATATGTTTATATATTGTGAATTGAAGTTCTGTTTTAAAATTCAAATAATTTCTGAAATTAATATTTAAAATGTTCTTGTTATAATGTATATATATATATATTTGTATATATATTGTAAATAGAAAAATATTGGATTAAACTTAAGTAGAAAATGTGTTTTCAAATTTATAATATACGTATGTTTATATGGTGATTTGGAAGATTTTGATTTGATTTAATAAAATGCTTTTCAAAAGCTATTTAAAAATTTATTTTATATTTTCAAAACACTCAAGGAAAAGTTTATCTTGTTAAAAGTATAATAACTTAAAAATAGTATATTATTATAAAAGCTTAATTTGTTTTTCTTTTAAATTGGTTTTTGAAAATAAATTTAGTTTTTATATATAATATCAATGTTAGATATAATAACTTATGTTTAAACTTTTAAAATAAAATTTAAATAAATGTTTATTTTCTTTCTTTTAAACTTATCCTTAGAAAATGGAGTTTTAAATAATTATAAATTAAACATAAAGATATAAATACATTTCATAGTTTATATTAGACATAAGTATTTAGGTTAATATTGTAATTAAGGTTTAAATCATTAGTAATAATAAGAAATTAATATAATAATCTAATCTAAAAAAACACTTGGCAACATAGGGACTTATGAGAATACACTTGTATACATAATAATTTCAAGTTTGGACATTTGTAAATAATGGATTTATGCAAGAAACAAGTGGCAAATCTTTGTTTAAAGGAAAACTTTGTTTATAATTAATGTTTAAAAAAAGAAAAAGGTCTTCTATTGTTTATTTTCTTCAACTCATACCTTCTTAAGCTTTCTTTGTAAAATAAAAATAAACCAAAGATCATTCAAAAACTATACTAAAAAATCTGAAGGTATTTTACCAACCCCAGATCCAAAATTTCAACCTGTAGAACATGCAATTCAATCAACAACAAGATATCAGCAAAAATTCAATGTTCAACAGCAATCAACTATTAGCAAATTCAATTCAAACAGCATGATGCAAAGCAAATTCAATATTCCAGGAAAACTAATCAATGCAGTATTCTCTCTGTTGTCAGTAAGGTGAGTAAATTGTTTTAAAAACAGATTAAACTTGATCTTATGATTGATGCCTTTTTGAAGTAATTAAGTTTACAAATATATGGATGTGAATGTTACAGTAAACATGATGAATGTTTGCATGTTTGATTTGAAGTTGAATGCATATTTATTTAGCAGTTTGAATGCCTGTAGATATGAAAAATTTAAACTCTGTATTGGTTCATGTTCCAGTTTAAAAAAAAATTCCTATCTTCCAAGTTGATCACTATTAATCATTGATCATTGAAGGGAATTTGATTATAATAAAGTAATCTTGTGTTTAAAAATAAATTTAAATATCTGTATTGAACAAATATACTATAAATGTTAGATTTACAATGAAAAATCAAAACTTAATGAAAATCAATCTCAATAATTTAAAATTCGAATCATATAACCTGAATTGATGTACAAAATCATGAATTTTAACTTGAATTTGGGAATTTTTAATTTGGTATTCAAAGAGAAATTGAGGATTACTTGAGTTTGGGTTTTGGACCGTTTGCCGTTGATCAGAGTTGAGGTGGTGGTCGAGTTTCGGCATGGAGGTGGTCGTGGTGTCAGGGGATGCAGGAAAAATAGTGGGAAGCTTATCTGACGGTCGTGGTGATCAGAAAATGGCGAAGTAGGGTTTTGTACCTGTTTTTGTTTGGATCGGAATTGATTGCAGTTTCGTCGTCGTCAATGTTTCGGGCCGAATCGCTTGAGGGGGAATAGATGGTGTGGTTCGAGACGCGTTTGTGGACGAGGTGGCAGGACCTCCGGTGATGGGATTCGCCGACAGGCAGAGGTTTCTTGGGTCGAGTATCATTTCGGGTTGAAAGTGATGTAGCCCTCTTTTTCGAATCAGTGGCGATTTCGTCAATCCAGAGGGACGAGATGGTCGAATGGGTCAAGGACGACTTGTGGAGTGTCGCGACGATGTTCGCCGTCGACCAAGTCCAGTGTGCACGTGCACGAGTTCAAATCTGTAACGAACCGCAAATCCGTACCCCTTGAGTCAACACTATTCTACAATAATCAACTCAAGTTGTACAGAAATACGAACCATTTGGGTTAAAGAAGAAGAGGTAGAAGAAGAAAGTAGAGAAAACAACAACAGAATCTAACCATCGCAGCGGAATAAAATATAATAGATAATATATAATCTTTACTCAAAAGTCAAATATTTCTGTTTACATATATTACATCATCAGAGTACATCAATCACAACTCAACATCAATATCATACAATGGATACACAACAACTCAACACAGCGGAATATATATATAAACAAGTACGTAAATACATATCGTCATCCTACTCGTCTCCTGAGCTCCACAGCATCGTATCCTGTATTCTATAATACTCGGTCTGACCCGAGCATTACAGTTAAATAATACCCGAGTCAGTCTGGAATACCAGCGTGAGAAAATCACACCCAATTGATTATTAAAGTTTCAAAAATCCTTTGAAAACAAAAGCATCTCGTAAGACCACGCCACAAATAAACATGTCGGGTTTTTACCTTACGATAGTTAAAACAATTTTTTTATAGAAATCCTCTGATATTATAATAGTGTCTATATACAAATACTTATAAATTAGCCGAAATTGTTACATTATTAAATTCCAGCTACTAGCCACAGAGTGGGTAATACAAACAAAACTCGTACAAGGCTCGTAGGGAGAATGGATTTCAACTAATGACTAGGCATTGGGGTACCACCTGTCACAGTACGGGGCCTAGATAACCGTACCGAGGAGTACGCCCGCTCCCCTGCAACACAAGGCCGGGACTACCCCATACTGGATAATCCCGAGTGAGATCACCCCGCGGTTGGGATTAGCAACCGCCCACTAAGCCGAAATAAAAAGGGACATCTAGACTGGAATGACCTCACCCTGCTTGGGTGCTACCCACCTAGCCTTGCTGCATAACCCCAGATTTTCAGTCATTCCCATTTGATGAGGCTTGAGGCTAAGCGTTACCTGTAACAGCCCTAGTTTTTAGCTATTTATTTCTTTTAATTATAAGATTTTTAAATATATTTTATATAATATTTGTAAACCAATAAAGTTTTAATAATAACTGTGAAATTTAAGCTATGTTTGAACTGTTAAATTTCGCATTTAAAAGACGCGTCAATTATAGGGTATAAGTAACGTAATAAAACGTGTAAGTTAAAAATGTTATTTTTATAGAAATTTTTGATGTTCTGTATTACGGCAGTTTGACGTATTGTAAAAATCATATTTTTAATATTTTTAGATTTAAAATATAAGTCAGTGGTTTTATAGCAAACGTTATTCTGTTTTAACTGAAGTTGATTTTAAATAAATGGGTATACATTCTCATCCCAAAGCTTTGCAAGATCCTTGCCGTTCTTTTAAAATTCAATCGGAATACAAATCAAATATCGTACCACTAATCAAGTAGATTGGTGAATTTTCACTGCCTTTTTGTTTCAGTTTCAAAACATAGGAGAATGTGCTCACTGGTAACGTTATCCCTTGAACAGCTGCTTCCTTTTATTTTTCCTATGATCTCGCCTGCAAAACGTTCATATACGTTTCCAAACCTTTAGTCAATTGCCTTTTTCTTCTCTGTGCATTTAATCACGCATACATATACCAGTAAACTATTTATATGTTGTAACTGATATCTTGAAAACCACTTAGCTGCTTGCCCTTTCTTTTCATTTTCCAGTTAAACTCGCCTCAAATAAATCCTTTTTCATCAATCACACCACCATGTTTCATACGAAAGTTATATCTAAGCAAACTAGCAACCAATAAATCTAGCATTTAATTTATCATCAAAACTTTTTGTGAACTCTGTGCCTTCCCCTGATGGATGCATCTTGCATTGAATCTGGAAATTTTTGTACTTACCTTTCCCTGTAATTTCGCAAGATATTGCCTACAATCCATGCTTGCCTGTGTCTTTGCCAAGAAGCACGCATAAATCACGCATGTGTAAATTAAGATCCTTGCATCTGACAGCTTCAAGTCTCTATGACTACTTGCTTCTCTTCCCTTGATCTTGCAGCAGTTCAAATCCTTTAAGTTGCAACGTTCGAACCTATTTATTCCTTGTGCAAACTGTAGAGAGAAAATCACGTGAATAGACAATTAACAATAGTAACTGATAGCAAAATGATCGGCCCTCCTTTAATTCATTCAAAATATTTTCCTTCAGTTGGGATTAGGCAGTAAGTAACATACACAAATTTACCTATATATTCGAAACTTTATCAATAAAATCAAATTTTCACATGGCCTTTCACCTGTAATCTCGCAAGCCTTACCTATAAGTATACCCTTTCTCCTCTGCATCTCATTTATTCTGCCTTGCTTCCTCTCAAGTCATCAGGTAAATTCCCTTGTCTTCTTCAGTTCTTCTTTTTCCTTTCCTTGATGCCTTGCTCGGCCATTCTATTTTGTTATACCGTGCTTTGCCATAGGACTGTCTGCATAGGGATCCAAAATTTGCATAAGTTGAAAGATCTAGTGGGATGGGATTGGAATATAGGCAGAGAGTGGAGTGAGTTTTGTTTTGCATAGAAAAAAAAAATGTAGACTAGGATAAGTCTGTAGGTAGAGACATGGAAATACTTTGAAACATATATAAAAACAGAGGGTTGTATTTGTAAAAGGTATGAGATATCAATGTAATGCCTTAGTGGCTGATGCGTAGGTCTGAGTGGAATGAGTAGGGCCTCGTGCATGTTGAAGTTTTAAGATTTGTATATAATATAACTGTGATGCATTTTTGGTGGGAGCATGCATATGGTATCATAGAGTCTGTCAGGATATTTGGCCCAACTGTGTAAGTGCATAGCTAAATAGTGGACTTAGGCTGAAAATTTAAGAAGAGAGCCATGTTCTTTTAAATTGATGTCAGTGGATGTTTTTTTTAGTTGCTTGTAAATTTGTTGCATAGGAGTCATAGGGAGAATCTGCATATAAAATTTTCCATAGTAGGCTATACATATCTGAGTGGCACTGTGTACACATATATATATCAGTGAGGTATGCACTAGGTTAGAATACGTAGGTGGACATATATGCATTGACTCAAGAGAAGTGTGGAAGGCCGTGTGTGAAGTTTTGTTTACCTGCCACTAGTGTATAGGGAGGTATTGCATGGGGTAGGTGGGAATGCACAGATTCTTGTGTAGCAGTGTGCATGTATGTATACCCAGTCCTCACCACTTCTGTTAAAGCGTGCATTAGATATGATGGCCGAGCTTGGTGAGAAGATTTGCATCTGACCTGGTGTGTAAGTGAAGACTGGGAGTTGTTGATGATGAATAGAAGTAAGGGGTAGTTGTTTTGTTCAAGTTTCAGTGTTGAGTGTAGTGGTTGGTATCATATTTTCAGAGAATGGTGCACAGACATTTTACCCGGAGTTCTGGCAAGTTTGACTCGAAGAAATCACATGTTGGCTCGAAGTATTTGGAGGGGTGACTCGGGTAGTTGATGTTTTAACTAATGCAGTTGAAAGTGGGTGAGTTACTCGAAGTTTTGCAGATTTGTCTCGAAGATCTTGCATGGTTGGCTCGAAGAAATTACATGATATACTCGGTGTAGTTGCGTGAAAGCTTGGGTTTTCTGCTTGTACAAATTTTAAAGCCTGGAAGTCTAAATGGAAGATGAGTTAAATTGTAGCTGAGTTGGAATAATTTAGGCTAAAGAGATGGTGACGTGAGTATACGTGTACAGGTGTGAGTCGAAATAAAGATGTGCACGTGTACATGAGTGTATCACGGCATATAGTAGGAAAAAAACTTCACCATATTGTTTAGTCGGCCTTTAGGAATTTTGTCGTAAATTTTAGTATTGGCAGGGTTCACGGATTTGGGTACATTTTAGTCTATTTACACGGTGGAGTGGTCGAGCAAGTCAAACCAATTCTCGTCCTATTTTAAATTTTTCTTTGACCGTAAATTCTAAAGTCGCGTATTCAATATTTTGAATCTTGTTCTAGATTTGAATCTAGGCGACATCCGAGAAATTTTGATCGTTACTCTCTGTCGTTCTTTTCCGGCGAAATTGTCGTCTTTGAAATTCAAATTTTCTGCAGCTTTCAGGTGAGTATTTCTCACCAGACATACGTACATATATTTTGGTAAATTATCGCAAGCGTATGTGTAAAATTTTATTTAAAATATTATCTGTCTGTAGTATAACGTAGAATGATGAACCCCATTTAAATTGACACCTCATCAGTTATTTATCTGTTGTATTATTTCTGCAGTTATATTATTAAATGTTTATTTACTGTTTAATCATCACTGCAAGTTCCCTGAAAAATTTAGATTGTTATGGGCTGAAATGATAGGCCTAAAATGATTAGTATTGTCCAATTATTCTGTAAACTGCTTAACTGTTAACTTGGGATTGCGGGTTTGAAATGATAGAACCCGGGGTTTTGTAAAGTGCGGATTGAAATGATATAAATCCGTATCACTTGACCTAGGCTAGAAAATTTTATACAGACCCGTGGTTCTTATAATATTTTCTGAAATATTTAAAAATTATTTTGGAAGTTAAATATTTTGATTTAATATCTTTAAAGGATTTTTATTTGATTTTGAATGAGTTATAAATGTTAATGAATAAATAAATGTTGAATAAAATTTGGAATATAACTTATTTTGGTAATTCTGGATTTTTGAAAGGGTAAGATTTCAGTTAAGAAAATAATTAATAATAAGTTATATTTGAAAATGAATTGTTAAGTTAATAATCTATTACAGCATTTAAATGCTGTCTTTTTAGGATTGGACTATTTTAACCCATAGACCTTAGGTAGCATTTCATAAGTGCTGCAGAATCTAGAATTTGATTGTTTTAAAATTTATGGAAATTAATTTTGGGAAAAGTTGTAAATTTTGGAATTTAATATGTAACAAGTTAAGAATTTGTTTTGTGGTTTTAAAGGAAGAATTTAACTTCAAAAAATTTGGTAAAGCTATAAATTCCAAAATAGATTGAATAAAATTTAAATGGTATATTATAACATGAAATGTTTAAATCAATATTTTGATATTGAAGGAATTTGAAATTTATTTTGATTTCAAAGTATAAATACCATTTTTAAAGTTGTAACCACGGGTTATAATAACGATGGGTTGGCAAAGAGACCGGGATCGGATATGGACATACTCTCTGTCGATACCGAAAACCACTTTGACTAACCGTGTACGCGGTGGAGATTCCAGAATGAAGTAGGTGGTGGCGACGTTTCCTGTAAGGTAAATACGTGGACCCGACTCCCGTGAGTGCCAATAAGGTGGCTAAAACAGGAGCTATTCCCAGGCCAATGAGGTCATACCTCTGATCGGACACTCCTCTTCGATATTATACTATGACTTTGGATTGATTCAGTGGCCACTTATATTTTGATTTTGGGGGAGTTTGTTCGAGGTGGGCGGTAACTGCGGCTACGCGTTTCCATCAGCCTGGGTACGCAAATGGTATATCTACCCTGGCATTGCCTAGTTGTGCCGTGTCATCTACCATACCGAGCCTTTACTACGAGTTTCTATTTGTGTCGTACCTATGGAGTATCCTCTGGTAGCTTCCCGATCAGGAGGTATTACGGTACTGTATAGACTATTGGCATTATTCTGTGTTAAGGGCTATATGGGTAACCCCTTAACGCTACTAAAAAGTAAGTTTATTTTATAAATAGACACTATTATAATAGCGCAATATACTACATAGTAAATAGTTTAACGAATCCTTAGAGGATGGGCGGTCCCAAGCATCCTCTAAGTTACTTACTCTATATTACAGTACACTTGAATTAGCTTACATTATATGAGTATGTATGTCCTGACTCGAGTGTTTATGTTTTATTTTACGCTCGGGTCAGCCTGAGTTGCAGCTTCAGTTTCTATCCGGAGCTAGGACATCCATAGATCATTCGTGCTGCCGGAAGCTTTTCAGTCTTTATCTTGTTTGCAATCAAGACTTTGGAAGACTCTGTTTCTATTTATGTCTAAACTGTATTGCAGATTCTAAACTTTGTAATTCTGTTTGGTTAAAGTTTTATAGTGGCTTCATGAACCACTGAATATTATATTTCCGCTGTGAGTTCTGATATCTGTGTCTGTGATTCTGTGATTTATTTACTGCATATTCTGAGTTTTGCCAAATTTATTTTACAACGTAGTATTTTGAACAATTCAAGTCCGACATGTGCGAATGCGAATGGTTGAAAATACTGGGTCGTTACATTTGGTATCAGAGCTTTGGTTCTAGGCAAAACTTAGAATGTATGGTAAATTTGATTTACAGAATCACTTTCATTCGAGCTTGAACCACTTTCTTTTCGAATTTTGGAACATTCCCTACGGTTCCAAAGCTCATTCGTGTCCCACACCTTTCATCATCTTTAGATTCTGGAGTATCCCATAACTCCACTTCGGATGATCTTTATAGTGAATTGGCGGTCTCGCCATTATTCTAATAAAGGGGTGGAACTCCTTTACAATTAGCATTGATTCACCGGAGATTTATATTTATCCTCGGTTTATATGCTAGTATCTTTGGTTATTCCGAACTCTATCTCTTCAGATCAAATGTAGATTTACCCCAACCACATCGATCTGACTCTTTAAGTCACGGTTGACCAGGTCAAGGTTGTCTGCGATTTATTTAAACTTACCCAGTTCCTTATTCTGTTATTTAATCATCAGATCTTCTGATTCCAACTTATCTTGAATTCTATTTGATTTGAGTTCATCAAATTTGAATCTCTATCCTTGTTTTGGAAAAAAAATTTATGCCTATATTTGAAAATAAAATCTAATATTATATATAAGTATAATTTTCAGAATTTTATAATTAATTTAACTAGTTGTCAAGAAATAATAATTTGATTTTATTTATGGTTTTGTAAACCATGTGTTTTGTCTAATAAATAATTGAATATAAACAATGGTTATAAATTAATTTGGAAACAGAAATGAATTTAAACAAGAACTTGAGAATTCAATTTCCGATGGTTTCAAACCTTGGGTTAAATTTTTAAAAGGATATATTATTTAAAGTATTTCGAATAGAAATTTGTTTCCAAAGAATTTGAAAATTTAGTGCTCTTCTCTTTGTCGCTGGAAAATAATTTCGGTGATGACTGCAGCATCATCGACATTCATTTTCGAGTTTCGAAGTGAAAAGACATTCTGTAGTCTGGCTACAGTGTTACCTTGAAAATTTAAATGATTTGAACTTCTAAAATATGACTTAATGTATAATATATATAGATATATAATTTAAATTTGATTTGACATATTATGTATATATATTTATTTATCCCTAAATGGTTTAAAGGGAATCAGAAATTTAATTCTTAAATTTTATCTTGAGGAATAATTTCAAAAAAATAAAAAGAAACTAAAATTTTTGAATAAGGAATTCCAACTGGAGATAATTGAATTTGGAAGTTTTAGTTGTATAATACTCAATTTCATTTCAATATAACTTACCTTGATTTTCAGAAGTTAACAATGTAATTGGATAATATACAATATAAAATGATGTTAAAGGAACTAAGGACAAATTTAAGCAGTCGTAATAGGTGTAAACATATTTAACATAAGATGAAGAAAATTATATTGGGAGAAATGAATTTAGTTAAAAATTATTAAAACACATTTTGAGTATAACAAACAATTTTCAAACTTATGATTTTAGAAATTTTTATTTTAAGATGATTGGAAGAGGGAGCAAGTTTCTATGGGTTTTGCCGATGGTTTGCCGAGATCTAGGAAGGGAGATGAAAGCATCTGAGTTATTGTGGATAGACTGACTAAGTCCGCTCATTTTATTCCAGTCAGACCTACCCGCACAGCTTCGAGTTTATCCGAAATTTATATGAGGGAGTTTGTGCGCCTCCATGGCGTTCCCCTTAGCATTATTTGCGATCAAGACCCTAGTTTCACTAGTCAGTTTTGGAAAGCGTTCCAAGAATCCTTGGGTACTCGTTTGAACCTAAGCATCGCTTACCACCCACAAACTGACTGTCAAACTGAAAGGGTAAATCCGATTCTTGAGGATCGTCTTCGTGCTTGCATCTTGGACTATGGAGGATCTTGGAAAGATCATCTCCATCTTGTGGAATTCACCTATAACAATAGTTATCAGGAATAAATTCCAATCCTTTGTCCTTATTTACCTTCGTTTCTCTTTCCATCTCATCCTACCTTTTCAGGCTAGTCTTAAGATGTCCCCTTTTGCTGCTCTATATGGGAGACCGTATAGATCTCCTTCTTGTTGGATTGAATCCAGTAACCGCTTAGTTCTTGGCCCTGAGATGATTTTCGAAGCTTCGGAGAAAGTGGAGGAGATTAAGAGAAGATTTAAAGTTGCTCAAGATAGACAAAAGAAGTACGCTGATCGGCGTAGAAGGAAGTTGGAGTTTGATGTTGGTAATTTGGTATTTCTTAAGGTCTCTCCTTTAAGAAATGTGGTTCGGTTGGTCGTAGAGGAAAACTGGCCCCTAGGATCATTGGTCCATTCCGTATTTTGGAGAGGATTGGATCTCTTGCTTATCGACTAGATTTACCCGAGAAGTTGCTGGAATCCACAATGTGATCCATGTATCTCACCTTCATCGCTGTCTTCACGATCCATCTCTTGTCATCCAGCCTACTTCTCTTGATGGTCTGGGCATCGAGCCTGATCTAACTATTGAAAGAAGCCACTTCGTATCATCGATCGAGGTACGAAACAGCTTAGAAGAAAATCTGTCCTATTTTTCAAAGTGCAATGGAGCACCGATGAGCGAGATTGCACATGGGAGACGGAGGAGAGCATTAGTGCTTCAAATCCGGAACTATTCGTTTAAGATACTTTGCTCTACTATCTTATCTTCCTTGGTTTTTCTTTCTTTCGTTCCTTTTCGAGGACGAAAAGTTCTTGAGTGGGGGAGAGTGTACAGCCCTAGTTTTTAGCTATTTATTTCTTTTAATTATAAGATTTTTAAATATATTTTATATAATATTTGTAAACCAATAAAGTTTTAATAATAACTGTGAAATTTAATCTATGTTTGAACTGTTAAATTTCGCGTTTAAAAGACGCGTCAATTATAGGGTATAAGTAACGTAATAAAACGTGTAAGTTAAAAATGTTATTTTTATAGAAATTTTTGATGTTCTGTATTACGGCAGTTTGACGTATTGTAAAAATCATATTTTTAATATTTTTAGATTTAAAATATCAGTCAGTGGTTTTATAGCAAACGTTATTCTGTTTTAACCGAAGTTGATTTTAAATAAATGGGTATACATTCTCATCCCAAAGCTTTGCAAGATCCTTGCCGTTCTTTTAAAATTCAATCGGAATAAAAATCAAATATCGTACCACTAATCAAGCAGATTGGTGAATGTTTCACTGCCTTTTTGTTTCAGTTTCAAAACATAGGAGAATGTGCTCACTGGTAACGTTATCCCTTGAACAGCTGCTTCCTTTTATTTTTCCTATGATCTCGCCTGCAAAACGTTCATATACGTTTCCAAACCTTTAGTCAATTGCCTTTTTCTTCTCTGTGCATTTAATCACGCATACATATACCAGTAAACTATTTATATGTTGTAACTGATATCTTGAATACCACTTAGCTGCTTGCCCTTTCTTTTCATTTTCCAGTTAAACTCGCCTCAAATAAATCCTTTTTCATCAATCACACCACCATGTTTCATACGAAAGTTATATCTAAGCAAACTATCAATCAATAAATCTAGCATTTAATTTATCATCAAAACTTTTTGTGAACTCTCGGCCTTCCCCTGATGGATGCATCTTGCATTGAATCTGGAAATTTTTGTACTTACCTTTCCCTGTAATTTCGCAAGATATTGCCTACAATCCATGCTTGCCTGTGTCTTTGCCAAGAAGCACGCATAAATCACGCATGTGTAAATTAAGATCCTTGCATCTGACAGCTTCAAGTCTCTATGACTACTTGCTTCTCTTCCCTTGATCTTGCAGCAGTTCAAATCCTTTAAGTTGTAACGTTCGAACCTATTTATTCCTTGTGCAAACTGTAGAGAGAAAATCACGTGAATAGACAATTAACAATAGTAACTGATAGCAAAATGATCGGCCCTCCTTTAATTCATTCAAAATATTTGCCTTCAGTTGGGATTAGGCAGTAAGTAACATACACAAATTTACCTATATATTCGAAACTTTATCAATAAAATCAAATTTTCACATGGCCTTTCACCTGTAATCTCGCAAGCCTTACCTATAAGTATACCCTTTCTCCTCTGCATCTCATTTATTCTGCCTTGCTTCCTCTCAAGTCATCAGGTAAATTCCCTTGTCTTCTTTAGTTCTTCTTTTTCCTTTCCTTGATGCCTTGCTCGGCCATTCTATTTTGTTATACCGTCCTTTGCCATAGGACTGTCTGCATAGGGATCCAAAATTTGCATAAGTTGAAAGATCTAGTGGGATGGGATTGGAATATAGGCAGAGAGTGGAGTGAGTTTTGTTTTGCATAGAAAAAAAAATGTAGACTAGGAGAAGTCTGTAGGTAGAGACATGGAAATACTTTGAAACATATATAAAAAAAGAGGGTTGTATTTGTAAAAGGTATGAGATATCAATGTAATGCCTTAGTGGCTGATGCGTAGGTCTGAGTGGAATGAGTAGGGCCTCGTGCATGTTGAAGTTTTAAGATTTGTATATAATATAACTGTGATGCATTTTTGGTGGGAGCATGCATATGGTATCATAGAGTCTGTCAGGATATTTGGCCCAACTGTGTAAGTGCATAGCTAAATAGTGGACTTAGGCTGAAAATTTAAGAAGAGAACCATGTTCTTTTAAATTGATGTCAGTGGATGTTTTTTTTTTTTAGTTGCTTGTAAATTTGTTGCATAGGAGTCATAGGGAGAATCTGCATATAAAATTTTCCATAGTAGGCTATACATATCTGAGTGGCACTGTGTACACATATATATATCAGTGAGGCATGCACTAGGTTGGAATACGTAGGTGGACATATATGCATTGACTCAAGAGAAGTGTGGAAGGCCGTGTGTGAAGTTTTGTTTACCTGCCACTAGTGTACGGGGAGGTATTGCATGGGGTAGGTGGGAATGCACAGATTCTTGTGTAGCAGTGTGCATGTATGTATACCCAGTCCTCACCACTTCTGTTAAAGCGTGCATTAGATATGATGGCCGAGCTTGGTGAGAAGATTTGCATCTGACCTGGTGTGTAAGTGAAGACTGGGAGTTGTTGATGATGAATAGAAGTAAGGGGTAGTTGTTTTGTTCAAGTTTCAGTGTTGAGTGTAGTGGTTGGTATCATATTTTCAGAGAATGGTGCACAGACATTTTACCCGGAGTTCTGGCAAGTTTGACTCGAAGAAATCACATGTTGGCTCGAAGTATTTGGAGGGGTGACTCGGGTAGTTGATGTTTTAACTAATGCAGTTGAAAGTGGGTGAGTTACTCGAAGTTTTGCAGATTTGTCTCGAAGATCTTGCATGGTTGGCTCGAAGAAATTACATGATATACTCGGTGTAGTTGCGTGAAAGCTTGGGTTTTCTGCTTGTACAAATTTTAAAGCCTGGAAGTCTAAATGGAAGATGAGTTAAATTGTAGCTGAGTTGGAATAATTTAGGCTAAAGAGATGGTGACGTGAGTATACGTGTACAGGTGTGAGTTGAAATAAAGATGTGCACGTGTACATGAGTGTATCACGGCATATAGTAGGAAAAAAACTTCACCATATTGTTTAGTCCGCCTTTAGGAATTTTGTCGTAAATTTTAGTAATGGCAGGGTTCACGGATTTGGGTACATTTTAGTCTATTTACACGGTGGAGTGGTCGAGCAAGTCAAACCAATTCTCGTCCTATTTTAAATTTTTCTTTGACCGTAAATTCTAAAGTCGCGTATTCAATATTTTGAATCTTGTTCTAGATTTGAATCTAGGCGACATCCGAGAAATTTTGATCGGTACTCTCTGTCGTTCTTTTCCGGCGAAATTGTCGTCTTTGAAATTCAAATTTTCTGCAGCTTTCAGGTGTGTATTTCTTACCAGACATACGTACATATATTTTGGTAAATTATCGCAAGTGTATGTGTAAAATTTTATTTAAAATATTATCTGTCTGTAGTATAACGTAGAATGATGAACCCCATTTAAATTGACACCTCATCAGTTATTTATCTGTTGTATTATTTCTGCAGTTATATTATTAAATGTTTATTTACTGTTTAATCATCACTGCAAGTTCCCTGAAAAATTTAGATTGTTATGGGCTGAAATGATAGGCCTAAAATGATTAGTATTGTCCAATTATTCTGTAAACTGCTTAACTGTTAACTTGGGATTGCGGGTTTGAAATGATAGAACCCGGGGTTTTGTAAAGTGCGGATTGAAATGATATAAATCCGTATCACTTGACCTAGGCTAGAAAATTTTATACAGACCCGTGGTTCTTATAATATTTTCTGAAATATTTAAAAATTATTTTGGAAGTTAAATATTTTGATTTAATATCTTTAAAGGATTTTTATTTGATTTTGAATGAGTTATAAATGTTAATGAATAAATAAATGTTGAATAAAATTTGGAATATAACTTATTTTGGTAATTCTGGATTTTTGAAAGGGTAAGATTTCAGTTAAGAAAATAATTAATAATAAGTTATATTTGAAAATGAATTGTTAAGTTAATAATCTATTACAGCATTTAAATGCTGTCTTTTTAGGATTGGACTATTTTAACCCATAGACCTTAGGTAGCATTTCATAAGTGCTACAGAATCTAGAATTTGATTGTTTTAAAATTTATGGAAATTAATTTTGGGAAAAGTTGTAAATTTTGGAATTTAATATGTAACAAGTTAAGAATTTGTTTTGTGGTTTTAAAGGAAGAATTTAACTTCAAAAAATTTGGTAAAGCTATAAATTCCAAAATAGATTGAATAAAATTTAAATGGTATATTATAACATGAAATGTTTAAATCAATATTTTGATATTGAAGGAATTTGAAATTTATTTTGATTTCAAAGTATAAATACCATTTTTAAAGTTGTAACCACGGGTTATAATAACGATGGGTTGGCAAAGAGACCGGGATCGGATATGGACATACTCTCTGTCGATACCGAAAACCACTTTGACTAACCGTGTACGCGGTGGAGATTCCAGAATGAAGTAGGTGGTGGCGACGTTTCCTGTAAGGTAAATACGTGGACCCGACTCCCGTGAGTTGGCATAAGGTGGCTAAAACAGGAGCTATTCCCAGGCCAATGAGGTCATACCTCTGATCGGACACTCCTCTTCGATATTATACTATGACTTTGGATTGATTCAGTGGCCACTTATATTTTGATTTTGGGGGAGTTTGTTCGAGGTGGGCGGTAACTGCGGCTATGCGTTTCCATCAGCCTGGGTACGCAAATGGTATATCTACCCTGGCATTGCCTAGTTGTGCCGTGTCATCTACCATACCGAGCCTTTACTACGAGTTTCTATTTGTGTCGTACCTATGGAGTATCCTCTGGTAGCTTCCCGATCAGGAGGTATTACGGTACCGTATAGACTATTGGCATTATTCTGTGTTAAGGGCTATATGGGTAACCCCTTAACGCTACTAAAAAGTAAGTTTATTTTATAAATAGACACTATTATAATAGCGCAATATACTACATAGTAAATAGTTTAACGGATCCTTAGAGGATGGGCGGTCCCAAGCATCCTCTAAGTTACTTACTCTATATTATAGTACACTTGAATTAGCTTACATTATATAAGTATGTATGTCCTGACTCGAGTGTTTATGTTTTATTTTACGCTCGGGTCAGCCTGAGTTGCAGCTTCAGTTTCTATCCGGAGCTAGGACATCCCATAGATCATTCGTGCTGCCGGAAGCTTTTCAGTCTTTATCTTGTTTGCAATCAAGACTTTGGAAGACTCTGTTTCTATTTATGTCTAAACTGTATTGCAGATTCTAAACTTTGTAATTCTGTTTGGTTAAAGTTTTTATAGTGGCTTCATGAACCACTGAATATTATATTTCCGCTGTGAGTTCTGATATATGTGTCTGTGATTCTGTGATTTATTTACTGCATATTCTGAGTTTTGCCAAATTTATTTTACAACGCAGTATTTTGAACAATTCAAGTCCGACATGTGCGAATGCGAATGGTTGAAAATACTGGGTCGTTACAGTTACCTATAAGAACAATATCCCTTAGAATGCCCATCGTCCACCTGACGATGTTTCGCAAGCATTCATCCATACAAGTCCGTCCCGGGTTCGAACGGAACCGAAGGCACTATTCCTACTACATCCATTTTGGAAATATCCTCAGGATTAGTAGCGACTAGCCCTTGCACTTCACTGCTCCATCTTCGAATCCAAAATCGTTTTCACGAAACGTACAAACCGGATCGAAGTGGTTTTCGAGAAATTAATCTCGATCCCGGTCTCTTCAAAACGATCAACGTATTTGGCCAATATTGATAGTTGGTTATTTAACTATCAATTAATATTCACAAACATCCATCCAATAATAAATAATTTCCCAAATTATTTATTAACCTCAAAATATCTTCACAAGATATATTTCTATTTTCAATCCTTTGAAAACAGTTTCAAAATCACCTTTCTTTTCAGAATAAGCTTCCCCAATTATGTTCTATCTCTTCTGAAATCACCAAGCACAAAAACAGATTTTTAAAATAATTTAAAACACTTTACTTTGAAGATATTCTTTAAAACATTTATTCTAAAATTACTTCAATGATTTGTCGAAAATACATACTATATGAATATTTGAAAATAAGGTTACTAAATAAAATATAAATCTAGATTTCTACCCTTAAAAACAAAATACTAAGTTACTTCTTAATAATAACTGCTAAAATAGATTAAAAGAAAATACTTACTTTAGACTTTAAATATTAGAAATAACAAATTTTACAAAACTTGCTTTTTTTTTTTAAAAAAACAACTTTTGAAAACATTTAATTTATATTTACAAATTTACTTTTAAGAACACGTACTTGGCCGTCCAGAGAAAAACTCCAACTTCAATCACTTAAATCAATTTCCCCAAATTGATTTCCAATTTATTTTATTTGGAATAAATTCTTTTACTTATCAGTCCATTTTAAAAAAATCCATTAGTTATAGTCTTTATTATTATTATTATTATTTTTTGTTTGATTTCAAACCCTTTTAACTGAAATATACAAATTTCAGGTTATACTCAATTTCTTCTTTCTTCTTTCCAATAATTTAAATCCTGAATTTTAAATAAATGTTTTGTTCTTTTTAAATAATAACACCGAATTTCAAAATTCATTAACTTCCTGTTTATTCAAATTTTCCTTTCTATACTCACAATTTCTTATTAGAAATTTAAAGTCACTTTATTCCTTCTCCAATTCATTCTTAAATTTATTCTATAATTACTTTACTTACAGATTCACTTCTTTTATTTTCTTCAAAAATCCAATTTTTATATATATTATTTTGGTGATTCATTATAACCAATTATATCAACCAAGCCATAACATTCAATACTTCCACATAATTCATTATAGAATATCAAATAATCCTAACAGAGAATATTAAATAATTTAAATAAATGTTGAGGGGTCCAGTTGGATCCCTCCAACCTGTTTTTCCTGCATCCAGAGACATTAGCATCACATAATATACCAATTTCGAATTATACTATACTATATCACATCAATCAATTCAACCATACAATCAATTATTTAAATTTAATCATTTTAAATTTAAATTTAAACTGAGTGAGATTAACTCACCTTTGCTTTCCGTTTTGCAATCCATTTCCATCTTGACTATTACTTCCCAATTTTGTACCTAGTATAAATATTCATGTGTTTTATTAACATCCGAGATAACCTACCAATAACTTACCCATAAATACATTAAATTGGCTAATAATTTAATTTATCTATTCATTTGGTTCTAGCCGAATAAATTCTAATTTCAACCAATTCCCTCTAATAAATTATTTTTAGCAACTAATATAAATTAAATAACTTAATTAAACAAGTTAATCACTAAAATTCTTCCATATATAAAACTCCATGTATATAAGTTTTATTTTCTTCTCTATTTCTTTTTTTCTTTTTTTTTAAAATTTTCCTATATACAACTTTCTGCTGCAATTACTTTTCCTTTCAGTAGACATATATGTTGAATCAAAACTGAAATAGTTTTTAAACCCTACTGTAGTCATTTTCTGGAAATAATAACAGAATTTTACTTACTTCTTATATACATATATATTTAAATACATAAATAAAATAAGAATTTAAATAAAAACAACACAACGATACCTCACAGCAACAGCTCGAGGCTGCCACCACTGCTAGATTCCCACTCGAGAGCAGCAAATCGCAACACCCATATGAATGCCGAAGCCCTAGCAGCCACGAACCTAACCTCGAATCGCCGCCGCAAAAAAATCGAGCTGCCATCCAACCATCATCGCCCCCAAACGCCTCTGCGACGCGATCGAAACCCAAGCTGCCTACTTCGACATCGGCCTTGATGCAATCGAACAGCGTTACCCCCATCAAAACGAACGACGCCTCAATCTCCTATCTTCGCCCTCGGTTCACAAGCTCGTCGAATTCGAGTGATTTCGAATGCTCTGGCCTCGTCGAACTCGATGCGATCGCTGATGATTTGAACAAGAACCTAGCTTGATTTTTCACTGATTCGAATGAACCTCGTTGGTTCGTTTATTTAGCTTTAATTTTGATTTTCTTAAAACAGAGGGAGCGACCATTGTTCATCAATTTGTTTTTTTTTTAATTTTGAAACGAAGGGGAAAGGAGACTCGTGAATTATAAACTGTGAAATGAGGGAGGAAAGATTTTGTAGCTATTTTCTGTGTTCTGCAATTACAAAAATTTCTTTCTTATATAATTTTTGAACGAGCTTCTGTGAAAAGGAAAGGAGCCAGAATAAAAAGAGAAGAGCGTGCTAGAGAAGGTATAGGCAGTACACGTCGGCTGATAGGAAAGATTATGACCGATGATAAGATGTAGGATATTTTATATTAGAACGATAAATTATTTACGACGTGTTTTTACCTCATACGATCACACTAAATTCCAAAAATTACAAAATTTGAAATCCGGCAATAATTCAATATTACGGACCAACCGGAACTAGTTTCGTTGAAATCCGAGACTGTGCCTCAGAAGGCTATTTTTAAATTCAATTTATATGATTTAAATTTCGAAACCGAACAAAACACTTCCAAAATCAATTTTAACACTTTTACTATTTTCCATATTATCGATATAAATTTTATTAGCCATAAATTAGTTTTAACAGGCTTAAAACTCCAGATTCAACAATTTACCCAACTTCACTTATTTAATTTAATAATTCAGTTATCAAATAAATTGAGATATTCATAATTCAAATTAAAATTACTCTATTGAATATTTTAAATCAATTAAATACTCCGATTTTAAATGCTCAAAATTTACGGGTCATCACATTCCTCCGCCCTTAAAAGAATTTCGTCCCCGAAATTACTAATTAAAAAGAATGGTCCAATTCCTGCTTACTTATTCCCCAAAACGAAACAGTTTTTAACAATTGAACACCTTATCAACTATCTTCTTATAAAAGACCTATTATTATTCTTATTAACTCCTCAACTCTCCCATAGTTTCCAAATATTATTACTTGCTCAATCATACAAATCATAATTCAAAACTAAGTTTTAAATTTTCAAATTTTCTCAAAAAAATTTAACACCCTAAATTTCCGAATTTTTTTGCCAGCGTCTCCTTTGCGCGGCTAGCTCGGTACAACTACAAAATGGCTCTATGGCCTCCCAAATCCAAAAAGAAAACAAAAGGCCAAGTGGCTCAATCTAAATCCCAATCCAATTTCATATCAAAATTTAAATACATACCTTTTGACGGGCAAATCATATTTATCTTCTGAAATCAAAATCAATTATCTTTTCCCTTTATATTACCTGCATATCCTGCTTAGCACTAATATCCAATCACAATATTCCCAAAAGATTTTATCGACTCCCTTACCAAATGCCAATATTCATCCAAATATCAACTTAGAATATATTTGCAATATTAAATTTCCAATCAAGAATTGACCATTCCTTACTTAAGTTAACATAAGCATTTTATATGTTTCTTTATTTATTTCCGTCTTAACACTTCAATTATATCCATTTCTATCCACGTTGGTTTATCTCCATCTCTATATGAATTCAATTTATTTTCCAACTCTAAATATATAAATTTTAGTTTCCAATTTGAATTTGTTTGTCGTTAACAAAAATTTCCAAAAATTTTCTAACTCCCAAAATTTCTGCAAAATTTTGGCAGAGTCCCCTTTGCACGGAGGAGCTTTTGCAATTTGACAAAAGAGATAAATATATATACATCGACCCACACGGTCGGAAAAATCAAAAACAGTTTATATTTCCTATTTTTATTGCGTAGGCGTACCTTATTCAGCATTTTAAGCAAGCGACTTATTTATTTAGCAGTTAATGCAATCCAAATCCAGCCACACGGCTTCCAAAAACCCGTGCTTGCTCAATTTAAACATGTAAGTGACAAATACACAAAGTTTATAGCATTTCACTTAATTTTAGTAGTTAAACACATGTATAATATAAACAATATACACTAAACACTGCCAAAAGAAAATTAATAAAATTCCGATACAATTTTAGTTGTTCACAACTAAATCACCCATCAATTTCATCCTATTTAAATGGTTTACACTTCATTTCTTACATTCTATTCATTTTAATCCAAACAAACATATATTTATCTCAATTGACTCAAAAAAATCAATTCCATTGCTTATATAAACTCGTAGATTTTATACAATTTCATTTGCGTCAACGACGACCATTTTTTTATGCAAATTCAATGATGTTCACTTAATAGAATATCCATTCTATTTTATAACTACTTACAATTGATACCAATTCAATTTATACTTTATTCTGTTTCATTTCCAATGTTCCAACATAATTCTTAATTGTTGACAACCAATTCATATATCGTTCCACTTAATCGAATGGTTAACAACTCACAACTTACATTTAGTTTATTATTAAGCAAAACGAATTCATATTAAATTCAATCATTCTCAAAATTAATTATTTTATCCTTATCAACACATAGAATTTTAATTACTTCCATTTACATCAACGACAATTTATTTCATGCAATTCGACGAGATTTATGTGAATAAATTAGTATTTATGCTTTATAACCAATTTAAATTGATTTTAACTCAATTTATACATAATTTTATTCCATTTTCAATTTATACACAATCTGTATATTCTCATTTTCATTGCATTTCACATTTGAATACATTCACTTGTCTTTCATTTAATTAACCAAACTAGTTTATTCAAAACCACTAACAACTTAGGTTCATCTTTATTACTTATAAAATTTCATTCACAGTCCCTCATTCATACTTCATTTCTTATCCACATTCATTTAAATCCATTCTATTAAACTTGAAACATTCTATTTTCTTATTATCTCACGTTATTTCAATTCCTTAATAATTTTAAATGGTTTACAATTATTTATTCTAGAATTTCATCCCATTAATATTATTTATAACTCACCGAATTTTATTTCGATAAAAAATTATTTTTTACTTGATTTAAAACCAATCCAATATATTAAACTTAATTTTAAGGTGAATTCAATTCAACTCCTTTCCATCTTTTAACTTAAGTTTATTCACTCCAATTTTATATTTAAGCTCATTCCCATTTTGCAAACAAAGTTCTCCTTTCAATTTAACTTGATTCTATTTCAATCCAATCCCATTCCAATTTAACTCTTGTAAATTCAACTCATTCAATTTATTACAAGGCCATTTTCCAATTTATCTTCACTTATTTGGATTTTATTTGCAATTCATACCCTTACTATTTTAATCCAATTTCATTTTTATTCAATGCATTTCCAATTATATCTAATTTGGTAACATTTCAAGTTAAATTTTAATTTATAACTCAAGTTCCGAATCTATATCCATTTCAATTTACCACCCAACTTTATGAACTCACAGTTCAATTTCATTTACTTCACCAACAATTTAAGTCGAACTTAATTTATAACTTGAGTTTTATTTCCAAACTTCAATATTAACTCACCAATTCAGCTTTATTTAACATTTCATTAACCAATTTATTAACAAATTAGTTCTCCCCTGTTTATAGTTCAATATTTGATTTTTAATCTCAAATATCACTTCATTTAATTTTTCTTAGTTCAATTTATTTTAATTTTTTTTTCATGTTTGGATTTTCCTTCGTTTTATTATCCAAAATATCAAACAACATTCATTTTGGATTTTGCACTCCATTTTAAATTTTGTAAGTCACACTTGTTATCTACACACTTCCATTCATTATAGGCTTGAATATATTTTTCCTTTTATTTTAATTCAAGCCTAATGCTTATTTATAATTCAAGCATATTTTTATTCCATGCATTATTCATTCTTTTATAAGTTATTCTGATTTATTTATTCCAATTCCAATCCTTATCCAATTTATTTTCCATTCGTTCAGGTAAGAATTTAATTCCATTCATTAATTCAATTGAATTCTCATCCCAATTCAATTTCACTTTAACTCAAATTTATTTAACTCAATTCAATTTCAACTTGATTCGAATACAACTGGATATTATTCCAGACTATTTAAATTAATTTTCAATCCTGTTTTATTTCCAAATCCAAGTTAATTTCATTTTCAACTTTTCTCTTTAAATTTAAATTCCAACCCTCAAAGCTTATATTCCATTCTTGATTTAAAAATCATCTTAATGTATATGCTTACAACCCATCCTATCAGGATTTTTAAACTCCCGGCTTTGGTTTCAAATCATTTTGAAATCTCCAACCTCTCAAATCACATTTCTCAAAAGTCAAACCAATCCTGGTTTTACCCTCAACAAATTTCCTTTGAAATTTTCAAAAACAACTTGCTTTTCTAAATAACTCAATTTGGTAGCAATTCTTCACTTAGAAATTCGAAAATGAATACTGATGATGCGGCCGTCATCATCAGAATTATTTTCCAATAATCCAAGTGATTTCAATGCTATATTATTTCCAAAATCCATTTAAAACAAATTTCCATTCAGAAATATCTCCAAAACAATAGCACTATCATTAATCTTCAAAACCCTCCGACACACTACCAAAATCTCCGGGATTTTAAATTTTCCAATCTTGCTTGAATAAATCTTCACTATAATTCATTTGCACAGCTTATGCTCATACAAATTCTCATGTGATTATATTTCAATTTATAATTTATATTTATAAATTTCATTATATAATGAATTTATTCCCTTAAACTTTGGTTATATTTTCAATTCCTAGTTAAATTTTCACTTAACAATGATAATACTTAAATATTATTCATCCTAACATCCAAACAACCATATATTAGCTAAAATAGTTTACAAAACTTTTATTTATATCAAAATACATTTTGGGTAAAATTATTTCATTCACCCACATTTTAAACAATACCGTGTCGATTGTTCTATTCAAGTGTTTAGAAACCCTTTCGACACAGTTGTCCAGACTATGCCGACGAAGGTTCATATGCCACTCAATAAACCGATCAATACAATATTAAAACAATTTATATTCAGTAACAAATACGCGCTCATATATATTTATACGCTCAAACTCATAATAGAGTACTATAGACTCTATTTTATGAGTAATTCCCACTAGAGCCAAGGTTATCACCAACCTAAGCTCTGATACCAAGTGTAACGACCCGCAAATCCATACCCCTTGAGTCAACACTATTCTACAACAATCAACTCAAGTTGTACAGAAATACGAACCATTTGGGTTAAAGAAGAAGAGGTAGAAGAAGAAAGTAGAGAAAACAACAACAGAATCTAACCATCGCAGCGGAATAAAATATAATAGATAATATATAATCTTTACTCAAAAGTCAAATATTTCTGTTTACATATATTACATCATCAGAGTACATCAATCACAACTCAACATCAATATCATACAATGGATACACAACAACTCAACACAGCGGAATATATATATATAAACAAGTATGTAAATACGTATCGTCATCCAACTCGTCTCCTGAGCTCCACAACATCGTATCCTGTATTCTATAATACTCGGTCTGACCCGAGCATTACAGTTAAATAATACCCGAGTCAGTCTGGAATACCAGCGTGAGAAAATCACACCCAATTGATTATTAAAGTTTCAAAAATCCTTTGAAAACAAAAGCATCTCGTAAGACCACGCCACAAATAAACATGTCGGGTTTTTACCTTACGATAGCTAAAACAATTTTTTTATAGAAATCCTCTGATATTATAATAGTGTCTATATACAAATACTTATAAATTAGCCGAAATTGTTACATTATTAAATTCCAGCTACTAGCCACAGTGTGGGTAATACAAACAAAACTCGTACAAGGCTCGTAGGGAGAATGGATTTCCAACTAACGACTAGGCACTAGGGTACCACCTGTCACAGTACGGGGCCTAGATCACCGTACCGAGGAGTACGCCCGCTCCCCTGCAACACAAGGCCGGGACTACCCCTTACTGGATAATCCCGAGTGAGATCACCCCGCGGTTGGGATCAGCAACCGCCCACTAAGCCGAAATAAAAAGGGACATCTAGACTGGAATGACCTCACCCTGCTTGGGTGCTACCCACCTAGCCTGGTTGCATAACCCCTGATTTTCAGTCATTCCCATTTGATGAGGCTTGAGGCTAAGCGTTACCTTTAAGAACAATATCCCTTAGAATGCCCATCGTCCACCCGACGATGTTTCGCAAGCATTCATCCATATAAATCCGTCCCGGGTTCGAACGGAACCGAAGGCACTATTCCTACTACATCCATTTTGGAAATATCCTCAGGATTAGTAGCGACTAGCCCTTGCACTTCACTGCTCCATCTTCGAATCCAAAATCGTTTTCACGAAACATACAAACCGAATCAAAGTGGTTTTCGAGAAATTAATCTCGATCCCGGTCACTTCGAAACGATCAACGTATTTGGCCAATATTGATAGTCGGTTATTTAACTATCAATTAATATTCACAAACATCCATCCAATAATAAATAATTTCCCAAATTATTTATTAACCTCAAAATATCTTCACAAGATATATTTCTATTTTCAATCCTTTGAAAACAGTTTCAAAACCACCTTTCTTTTCAGAATAAGCTTCCCCAATTATTTTCTATCTCTTCTGAAATCACCAAGCACAAAAATAGATTTTTAAAATAATTTAAAATACTTTACTTTGAAGATATACTTTAAAACATTTATTCTAAAATTATTTCAATGATTTGTTGAAAATACATACTATATGAATATTTGAAAATAAGGTTACTAAATAATATATAAATCTAGATTTCTACCTTTAAAAACAAAATACTAAGTTACTTCTTAATAATAACTGCTAAAATAGATTAAAAGAAAATACTTACTTTAGACTTTAAATATTATAAATAACAAATTTTACAAAACTTGCTTTCTTTAAAAAAAAAAACTTATAAAACATTTAATTTATATTTACAAATTTACTTTTAAAAACACGTACTTGGCCGTCCAGAGAAAAACTCCAACTTCAATCACTAAATCAATTTCCCCAAATTGATTTCCAATTTATTTTATTTGGAATAAATTCCTTTACTTATCAGTCCATTTTAAAAAAATCCATTAGTTATGGTATTTATTATTATTATTTTCTGTTTGATTTCAAACCCTTTTAACTGAAATATACAAATTTCAGGTTATACTCAATTTCTTCTTTATTCTTTCCTATAATTTAAATCCTGAATTTTAAATATATGTTTTGTTCTTTTTAAATAATAACACTGAATTTCAAAATTCATTAACTTCCTGTTTATTCAAATTTTCCTTTCTATACTCACAATTTCTTATTAGAAATTTAAAGTCACTTTATTCCTTTTCCAATTCATTCTTAAATTTATTCTATAATTACTTTACTTACAGATTCACTTCTTTTATTTTCTTCAAAAATCCAATTTTTATATATATTATTTTGGTAATTCATTATACCCAATTATATCAACCAAGCCATAACATTCAATACTTCCACATAATTCATTATAGAATATCAAATAATCATAACAGAGAATATTAAATAATTTAAATAAATGTTGAGGGGTCCAGTTGGATCCCTCCAACCTGTTTTTCCTGCATCCACAGACATTAGCATCACATAATGTACCAATTTCGAATTATACTATACTATATGACATCAATCAATTCAACCATACAATCAATTATTTAAATTTAATCATTTTAAATTTAAATTTAAACTGAGTGAGATTAACTCACCTTTGCTTTCCGTTTTGCAATCCATTTCCATCTTGACTATTACTTCCCAATTTTGTACCAATTATAAATATTCATGTGTTTTATTAACATCCGAGATAACTTACCAATAACTTACCCATAAATACATTAAATTGGCTAATAATTTAATTTATCTGTTCATTTGGTTCTAGCCGAATAATTCTAGTTTCAACCAATTCCCTCTAATAAATTATTTTTAGCAACTAATATAAATTAAATAACTTAATTAAACAAGTTAATCACTATAATTCTTCCATATCTAAAACTCCATATATATATGTTTTATTTTCTTCTCTATTTCTTTTTTTTTCTTTTTTTTAAATTTTTCCTATATACAACTTTCTGCTGCAATTACTTTTCCTTTCAGTAGACATATATGTTGAATCAAAACTGAAATAGTTTTTAACCCTACTGTAGTCATTTTCTGGAAATAATAACAGAATTTTACTTACTTCTTATATACATATATATTTAAATATATAAATAAAATAAGAATTTAAATAAAAACAACACAACGATACCTCACAGCAATAGCTCGAGGCTGCCACCACTGCTAGATTCCCACTCGAGAGCAGCAAATCGCAACACCCATATGAACGCCGAAGCCCTAGCTGCCACGAACCTAACCTCGAATCGCCGCCGCAAAAAATCGAGCTGCCATCCAACCATCATCGCCCCCAAAAGCCTCTGCGACGCGATCGAAACCTAAGCTGCCTACTTCGACATCGGCCTTGACGCAATCGAACTGCGTTACCCCTATTGATGCAGAGCAATCTGAAAATTCGAGAAATTCACAAGTCCTAGGTCGTTCACGACCTAAGAGAGAAAATTTAGGTCGTTCACGACCTAACAGCAGTGACCTACGACCTAACGGAACACGTGAAGAGGAGCGACGACCTATTGAAGGTATTGTGAATCGGCCACGAGCTAACTTCGTTCTAGGTCATGTGGGAGAAGTATCAGAGATAGGTCGTTGGGAAGTTTTAAGTCGTTGCCGACCTAAGGAGCACTGCCCACGACCTAACTGGGACACTCTAGGTCGTTTACGACTTAACAAGGTAAGAGACAACGGGTTAAAGGAACCAGAACATATTTTAGGTCGGCCCCGACCTAAGGAGGAGAAGCTGCGAGTTAACGAAGGCGTATTAGGTCGTATACGACCTAACGTGGTGAAGGGAGACGAGCTAGCGAGTCACGACCTAAAAACTTTGCGACCTAACTCTTTCACGATCTAACTTTTCCAGAAGCAAGCTATGCCATTGTCTTAGGTCGTTAACGACCTTACATAGGTCGTAAGTCGTCTGTAGCAGAAATATGAGTCGTAATGTCTTAAGTCGTTGAACATGTACTGTCTTTAGGTCGTTATTTCTTAAGTCGTCTTATGATGAGTCGTGTGTACTGTTGATAGGTCGGCAACGACCTAAGGAGGTCATAGGTCATATACGACTTAAGGACTGGGTTGTAACTCCTATAAATACGCGTGTGTTGTACATTTTTGTGGTTGTTGATTTTGAATAAAATTTCTCTTTTGTTAGCTTTGTGCTTTCATACCAATTGGTAGTTGAGTGTAATCTCCTATCTCCACTTACGTCATTCGAGTGCGCTCGAATCCACGTTTGTTGAAGCCGATTCACGGAATCTAGTGCGCTAGATCAACGTGCGAAGAATCGTAGATCTTTGAACACGGTATAGTGCGCTATCAACGTGTTTGAGATAGCTAGAGTTCGGTATCTTTGGATCAACGAACTTGGGCATTTTGGTATCTTCAACTCACCGATTGCTACATTTCATCGATTGAAGTTTATTTCGAATTATCCGCTGCGTCAGTTTTGGTATCGGAGCCATACTTAGCCAATCATAGCTAAGTTTGATTCTTGGAGCCAAGTTTTTGGAAGTTTTTGAAGTTTGGAGTTGTTCATTGTGTTCGTTGTGGTCATCTTGAAGTTGCAACAAGCTTGGAGTATTTGATCTATAGCATTTTGAATCAAGTGTTGGAGAGTGATTGAATTTGTGAGGAGATTTTTGCGCGCCAAGATTTGAAGTGTGGAGCCGTGCCGACTTAACCATAAGTCGTTGCACATTGAGCCGAATCAAGTCATAGCCGAGACATTGTTGAGCCGTGATTTGTTGAAGTCTTGTGATTGAATTGTTGAAGTTTGTGAAGTTTTTCAATCATGCCACCAAGGAGAGCCAATCGTCATCAAAACATTGAAGCACTATATCGAAGAGAAGAGGCCGATCAAATGGAGCAACGTATGCACGAGAAGATTGATGAAGGCATTGGTAGGTTGGAGAAGCTTATGATTGATATGAATCAAAGTAGAAGAAGAAATTCACCTGAATCCATTCATGGAGGAAGTAGAGTTTCACATCATTCAGATCGGGAGAGGAGAGAAAGTCAGGATCAACGGAGTGTTGATAATCGAAGTAGGAGGAATGTTGATGACCATGATAGACGGGATGTTGGTTGTAGGAGTGGTGGTAGAGATGTTGGAGGG
This sequence comes from Allium cepa, assembly GCA_030765085.1. NCBI lineage: Eukaryota > Viridiplantae > Streptophyta > Magnoliopsida > Asparagales > Amaryllidaceae > Allium > Allium cepa. The sequence goes on from CM060938.1 coordinate 808,525,798, forward strand.
CGTGAAAGACAACGATATGCATCAGACTTTGATGAGGAGTTTGACGGTGATAGGGGAAGTGTTCATTTCAGAGACCGAGATCAGGGACAACGTCAGTATCGGGTTATTGATGATGATCGACGTTGGGAATCGGGTATGAAGATGGAGATTCCGGAGTTTAAAGGAGGGATGGCAGCTGAAGAATTTCTTGATTGGGTATCAAATGTTGAAGAGATCTTTGATTTCAAGGAGGTTCCTGAGCATAGGAGAGTAAAGTTGGTTGCTACTAGGTTGAGGGGGAGAGCTTTGGCGTGGTGGCAGCAAACTAAACTTACAAGGGAGAGAATGGGGAAGTCAAAGATAGAATCGTGGGATAAGATGAAAAAGTTGATGAGATCTACTTTCTTACCTTACAACTACCAATCACTTATGTACCAGAGGTTGCAGAATCTGAGGAAAGGGACAAAATCTGTTAGTGATTATGCTGATGAATTTTACCAACTCATCGCCAGGAATGATATCATGGAAACAGAAGAACAGCTAACTGCTAGATTCATTGGGGGCTTGAGAATGCAGATCCAAGATATGGTTAATATGTTTGATCCTAGATCCATTGCAGAGGCACATCAGAAAGCGTTAGCTTGGGAGAAACAAGGAAGGCGTGGAGGTGGTGTGTTTACTAATTCCAATAATCAAGCAAGGGGTGTTGGCGGAAGTTCTAGTGTTCCTAAACCTGTTACAAAGCCAGTGGTGAAGGAGGCAGAGAAAGCAAAGGCTAGTAGTGTTTTCAAATGCTATAATTGTCAGGAGTTGGGTCACAAAAGCAACGAATGTCCGAAGCCGAAGAAGAGAACCATGGTTGCAGAGGTTGAGGAGGATGATGGTGAGGAAGCAGAGTGTTCAAATACACCTTATGTTGAGGAGGGGGAAGAATTGTTTGGAGATGAAGGTTGTAATCTTATGATGAGGAGGTCATGTCTTACACCAAAGCAAGAGGAGGATTGTAGTTGGTTGAGAAGCAATATTTTTCAGTCGACATGCACTATTCTGGGGAAAGTTTGCAAGTTCGTTATTGATGCTGGAAGTTGTGATAATATTATTTCTACAGAAGCAGTGAGGAAATTGAACTTGAAGACTGAGAAACATCCTAAACCGTACAAGCTAGCATGGTTAAGGAAGGGTGGTGAAGTGAAAGTGTGTCGAAGAGCTTGTGTTAATTTTTCGATTGGGAAGAAGTACAAAGATGAAATTTGGTGTGATGTTGTGGACATGGATGTGTGTCACTTGTTATTGGGCAGGCCATGGCAGTTTGATAGAGCAGTACAACATGATGGTCGTGCCAACAGTTACAGTTTCATGTTCGAGGGTACTAAAATCACTTTGGTTCCTAAGAAGCAACAGCAGAAGGAGAGCAAGCTAGAAGAGATTGAAGAATTAAAAACTCTGTTGACTTTGAAGGAGTTTGTTAAAGAAGTGGAGGAAGAACCGGAAGTGTTTTTGTTGATTGGGAGAGAGAGTAGCGAAGAAGTTGAGATTCCTGAAGAAGTGAAGCCTGTTTTGGAAGAGTTTGAAGATGTCTTTCCAGAGGAGTTGCCAAAGGAGTTACCACCACTTAGAGACATTCAACATCAGATTGATCTTGTTCCCGGAGCAGTGTTACCACACCGACCACATTACAGAATGAGTCCGAAGGAACATGAGGAGTTACGAAGGCAGGTGGAAGAATTACTTGAACAGGGTCGTATTCAGGAAAGTTTGAGTCCGTGTGCTGTACCTGCATTGTTAGTACCAAAGAAGGACGGAACTTGGAGAATGTGCACTGATAGTAGAGCTTTGAATAAGATCACTGTTCGTTACAGATTTCCTATGCCGAGGTTGGATGATTTGTTGGATCAGTTGAGTGAGGCAACTATATTCTCGAAAATTGATTTGAAGAGTGGTTATCATCAGATTCGAATCAGACCTGGAGATGAATGGAAGACAGCTTTCAAAACAAGAGAGGGGTTGTACGAATGGTTGGTTATGCCGTTTGGTTTGTCAAATGCACCAAGTACATTCATGCGGGTGATGAATCAAATCTTTCGACCATTCATTGGGAAGTTCGTCGTGGTTTATTTCGATGATATTTTGATTTATAGCAGGAGTACGGAGGAACATGTTCTACATTTGAGAGAAGTGTTGCTTATTCTTCGTGAAGAACAATTTTATGCTGCTACAAAGAAATGTGTGTTTATGACACCTACTGTTTTATTCCTGGGTTATGTTGTTTCAGGGAAAGGTATTCAAGTTGACCAGAGCAAAGTTGAAGCAGTCAAGAATTGGCCACAGCCAAAGACAATTACAGAAGTGAGAAGTTTTCATGGGCTAGCGTCATTCTACCGAAGGTTCATACCACACTTCAGTAGCGTGATGGCTCCAGTGACTGATTGCATGAAGGGTAAACAGTTTGTGTGGTCAGAGGAAGCGGGGGTTGCCTTTGAAAGGATCAAGGAATTGTTGACGTCTGCACCAATTCTTGTTCTACCTAATTTTCAGTTATTGTTTGAATTGCATACTGATGCTTCGAAGGTTGGTATTGGAGGAGTTCTGAGCCAGAATGGGAAGCCAGTTGCTTATTTCAGCGAAAAGTTGTCAGGGGCAAAGATGAGATACAGTACATATGACGTTGAATTTCATGCTGTTGTTCAGGCTGTTAAGCATTGGAGACATTACTTATTTCAGAAGGAATTTGTTCTTTACACTGATCATGAAGCATTGAAGCATTTACAGGGACAGGATAAAATTTCAGCAAGACATGCATCGTGGATTGCATATTTACAGCAGTTTACTTTTGTCGTTAAGCACAAATCTGGGGTGACGAATCGAGTAGCTGATGCTTTAAGTAGGAGGAGTCATTTACTGACGACAATGAAGGTGGAAGTGACGGGGTTTGAAATGTTGCCAGAGATGATTGAAGAAGATCCTTACTTTGTGAAATATGTTGAAAAAGTGAAGGATGGGAGTACCGATGAATTCATGTTAGTTGATGGTTTTCTGTTTAAAGGAAATCGTTTATGTATTCCGGACTGTAGTTTGAGGATGAAGATTGTGAAGGAATTGCACGAGGAAGGACATGTTGGCCGTGATCGTACTTTACAGTTGATTTCGCAGTCTTACTTTTGGCCGTCGATGAGGAAAGAGGTTGAAAGATTCGTGGAGCGATGTCATATTTGCCAAGTTTCAAAAGGGACAGCAACGAATGCAGGGTTGTATATGCCGTTACCAGTACCATCTAAGCCATGGGTTGATATCAGCATGGATTTCGTTTTGGGTTTGCCGAGAACTCAAAGGGGAAATGATTCGATATTTGTTGTGGTGGACAGGTTTTCAAAGATGGCACATTTTGTTGCTTGCAAAAAGACAGCGGACGCAGTTCGAGTGGCGCAATTATTTTTCAAGGAGATCTATCGACTTCATGGTTTACCAGAATCTATTGTTTCTGATCGAGATACTCGTTTTCTGAGTCACTTTTGGTTGAGTTTGTGGAAGATGGTGGGAACGAAACTGAAATTTAGCAGTGCTTATCATCCGCAAACTGATGGACAGACGGAAGTTGTTAACAGGTCTTTGGGAAATTTGTTGCGATGTCTTGTACAGGATCATTTGAGAAGTTGGGACATGAAGTTATGCCAAGCCGAGTTTGCACATAATCATGCAGTGAATCGTAGCACAGGATTCAGTCCATTTCAGATTGTTTATTCAATTTTACCCAGGGGACCGTTAGATTTGGCAGTAGTACCACAGTCGAAGGGAACAATTAAACGGGCTGTTGAATTTGTTGATGAGCTGACTGAATGTCATAAAATCGTTCAGGAACGATTGGAAAAGTCGAATGAGAAATATAAGAAGACTGCAGATTTGAAGCGACGAAATGTTGAATTTAACGAAGGCGATTTGGTGTATGCTGTGTTAACGAAGGATCGTTTTCCAGTGGGCACTTATAATAAGTTGAAAGCCAGGAAAATTGGACCTGTAGAAGTTGTGAAACGGATCAATGAGAATGCTTATAAGTTGAAGCTGCCAGAAGAGGTTTACACGTCTGACGTGTTCAATGTTAAACATCTTGTTCCTTATTACGGGGATAAACAATCAGATGAAGAAGAATGTACAAATTCGAGGTCGAATTTTTCTCAACCATGGGAGGATGATGCAGAGCAATCTGAAAATTCGAGAAATTCACAAGTCCTAGGTCGTTCACGACCTAAGAGAGAAAATTTAGGTCGTTCACGACCTAACAGCAGTGACCTACGACCTAACGGAACACGTGAAGAGGAGCGACGACCTATTGAAGGTATTGTGAATCGGCCACGAGCTAACTTCGTTCTAGGTCATGTGGGAGAAGTATCAGAGATAGGTCGTTGGGAAGTTTTAAGTCGTTGCCGACCTAAGGAGCACTGCCCACGACCTAACTGGGACACTCTAGGTCGTTTACGACTTAACAAGGTAAGAGACAACGGGTTAAAGGAACCAGAACATATTTTAGGTCGGCCCCGACCTAAGGAGGAGAAGCTGCGAGTTAACGAAGGCGTATTAGGTCGTATACGACCTAACGTGGTGAAGGGAGACGAGCTAGCGAGTCACGACCTAAAAACTTTGCGACCTAACTCTTTCACGATCTAACTTTTCCAGAAGCAAGCTATGCCATTGTCTTAGGTCGTTAACGACCTTACATAGGTCGTAAGTCGTCTGTAGCAGAAATATGAGTCGTAATGTCTTAAGTCGTTGAACATGTACTGTCTTTAGGTCGTTATTTCTTAAGTCGTCTTATGATGAGTCGTGTGTACTGTTGATAGGTCGGCAACGACCTAAGGAGGTCATAGGTCATATACGACTTAAGGACTGGGTTGTAACTCCTATAAATACGCGTGTGTTGTACATTTTTGTGGTTGTTGATTTTGAATAAAATTTCTCTTTTGTTAGCTTTGTGCTTTCATACCAATTGGTAGTTGAGTGTAATCTCCTATCTCCACTTACGTCATTCGAGTGCGCTCGAATCCACGTTTGTTGAAGCCGATTCACGGAATCTAGTGCGCTAGATCAACGTGCGAAGAATCGTAGATCTTTGAACACGGTATAGTGCGCTATCAACGTGTTTGAGATAGCTAGAGTTCGGTATCTTTGGATCAACGAACTTGGGCATTTTGGTATCTTCAACTCACCGATTGCTACATTTCATCGATTGAAGTTTATTTCGAATTATCCGCTGCGTCACCTATCAAAACGAACGGCGCCTCAATCGCCTATCTTCGCCCTAGGTTCACAAGCTCGTCGAATTCGAGTGATTTCGAATGCTCTGGCCTCGTCGAACTCGATGCGATCGCTGTTGATTTGAACAAGAACCTAGCTTGATTTTTCACTGATTCGAAAGAACCTCGTTGGTTCGTTTATTTAGCTTTAATTTCGATTTTCTTAAAACAGAGGGAGCGGCCATTATTCATCAATTTGGTTTTTTTTAATTCTGAAACGAAGGGGAAAGGAGACTCGTGAATTACAAACTGTGAAATGAGGAAGGAAATATTTTGTAGCTATTTTATGTGTTATGCAATTACAAAAATTTCTTTCTTATATAATTTTTGAACGAGCTTCTGCGAAAAGGAAAAGGGCCAGAATAAAAAGAGAAGAGCGTGCTAGAAAAGGTATAGGCAGTACAGGTCGGCTGATAGGAAAGATTTTGACCGATGATAAGATGTAGGATATGTTATATTAGAACGATAAATTATTTACGAAGTGTTTTTCCTCATACGATCACACTAAATTCCAAAAATTACGAAATTTGAAATCCGGCAATAATTCAATATTACGGACCCAACGGAACTAGTTTCGTTGAAATCCGAGACTGTGCCTTAGAAGGCTATTTTTAAATTCAATTTAAACGATTTAAATTTCGAAACCAAACAAAACACTTCCAAAATCAATTTTAGCACTTTTACTATATTCCATATTATCGATATAAATTTTATCAGCCATAAATTAGTTTTAACAGGCTTAAAACTCCAGATTCAACAATTTACCCAACTTCACTTATTTAATTTAATAATTCAATTATCAAATAAATTGAGATATTCATAATTAAAATTAAAATTACTCTATTGAATATTTTAAATCAATTAAATACTCCGATTTTAAAGGCTCAAAAATTATGGGCCATCACAAAATCGGTGCATCTGTTTTGTTTTGGGAAGAAAGAGTTCTGCCATGGTTTATTCGTTGTATTCTCGAAGTTGGTCTCGTGTATTATCGAAAGTGACTCAGGGTTTCGCACGTGCTGTCTCGAGTAGCTTGTTACTGATTCTTTTTACTTGTCCAGTTTAAAGTAAAGTGAATTTAAAGCAAAATTTTACTTAATTTTGTTCCAGGATTTGAATCCTGTTAAATCCTATTGATTTCCAAACTGTAAAATGTATTTCAGAAATTTAAAGCAAACTCAATTTTTAAAATAAAGCTTTAAATAGTTTAGAGATGTTTGAATGTTTAAATTAAAACTTGGAGTTTAAACAGGTTAAAGTTTTAAGGGTATGGAATCTTAAAGTCAATTGTTGTTTTTAAAATAGTTTGTTTTCAAAGTTTTATTACTGTCCAGATTTTTGTACTATATAAAATGACGTTTCAAAATTTGAGGCAAGTTGGATTTTGAACAAGTGTTTAATTAGTTTTATAAAGAATGAATGTTTGACTTAAAAAGAATTTTAAAGTTTGGATTTTCAAAATTTAAACTTTTGTTTTAAAAAATGGTTTAGTTATAAATATTGCTTTATTAAATTATATAATAATGTTTTCAAATAAAAATGTTGTTGGAGTGATTTAAATATGATTAAAGTATGGTATTTAACTTAGATAAATTAAAAGATAATGATAAATTAAAAGATGTTGATTTTGTGTAAAACCAAACACAAGCTTTTGAATTTAAAATTTTAATTTTAAAATGATTGATAAGAGTAAATGAAATGTATGGTTTATCTTAATCAGGTTTTATTTATAAAGGTAATTAAAGTAAATTACTTAATTAACTTAAATGATTAATGCAGGTAATTAAAATTAAGGTAAACTAGTTAGTGTAATTAATTAAGTGTAATTAATTACGTTATTAAGGATTGTTTAATCTATGTTGATTAATTAAGTAATAAGTAATTAAGTAGTTAATTACTTAATGATTAAGAAGAAATTATTAAAAATAATTACTTAATGAAGTAATTAAAGCAATTAACTACTCAGTGTAATTAATTAAGTTATTATGGAAAATTTTAGTTGATTAATTAAGTTTAATTAATTAAAAAGAATTACTTAATGATGGGATTAAGTATAATTACTTAATGTAATTAAAAAGGTGTAATTACTTTGTGCGGTAATTAATGAATAATTACTGAATGTAATTAATTAAGGAAATTACTTGATGGATAGTAATTAAAGGATAATTACTTGAGGGAAGTAATTAAGGGATAATTACTCAGTGTAATTTAAGGGTTAATTAATGAAATTAATCATGGAGTTGGTTTAATTGGTGAAGTAATTAAAGGAAGTTAATTACTGAATGTGATTAATCAGGTTTGATTAATAAATGTAATTACGTGAACAATTGATTAATAAAGTAATTAGAGGGTCATTAATTGATGAATAATTAATTGTTTAATTAATTAATAAGTGTGATTAATTGTAAGATAATTAATCAATAAAGTGAGAAGAGAAGTAATAATTAATTAATGTAATTAATTAAGGATTAATGTAATTAATTATTGTTAATTAATTAATTAGAAATTAATTAAGATTACTTAACGATTAAAGATATATTAATCCGTGTAATTAATTTAAAGGCTAACTACATAGTGTAATTAAAGAATAATTAATCTAGGTGATTAATTAAAATTATGATTAAAGAATAATTAATCTGTAATTGAAGATTAATTAATTGAATTATGATGGTGATTAAAGAGTGATTAATTAATTAATTGAAATTAATTAATGATTGTTTAAGCAGGATTAGTTGTTAGTTCTCAAGTAATAATTTAATTTAAGTAGATTAAATTAATTATAAAAGGATTAATGATGCCTGTTTGTGTATGACTGTTTGTGGAATATCTTGATATCTATTGGATGATATGTTGTGATATTCTGTGATATGATACTTGATATATCAGCGATAAATGTGTGATATTTATCTGTGAATGATGCTGTGTTAATTCGATGTTTTAAATTGAATTAATTTGTTAAACTTAAATCACATGGACATTAAGATGGCGTTTGGATTCGATGAGACCGGGATCGGGTTTCCAAATTTGGAATTCCGAAAACCACATCGATCCAAATTAAACGTTAGGTCGTGAATCTCAAGTGAAGAGTGAAGACTCGAGGTGTAAGGACTATTATCGTTAATACTCTGAGGGTGATTCCAATATGAGATTAACGGGATAGTACTTTTAGGTTCGAGATGAAGATCCAGAGTGCAAGGGCTATTGTCGTTAACTCTGAGGGTGATTCCAAAACGAGTGTAGCGAGATAGTGCCTTCGGTTTCGTTCGAGCCCGGAACGAACTTGTATGGATTGAATGCTTTCAGAACATCGTCAGGTGGACGATGAGCATTCTAAGATAGATGTGTTCTATAAAGGTAATCGTAGCCTCAAGCCTCGTCAACCTGGAATAACTAAACCAGGGGAGGTGCAGCAAGGCTAAGTGGGTCATGCCCATATAGAACGAGGTTTACCCCTGTCTAGAGGTCCCTTTTTATTTCGGCTGTGTGGGCGGTTGATCATGACAGCTGCCGAGGTTGTCTTGTTCGGGACTGTCCAGTAAGGGATGGTTCCGGCCTTATGTTGCAGGGGAGTTAGGGTGGCTCCTCGGTACGGTGATCAAGGCCACGTACTGTGACGGGTGGTACCCCAATAGCTCTGCCATTGTATAGAATCCAAACTCCAATAAGTGCCGGTACGGTTTTGATTGTGCCCAACTATGTTGGAAGGTGAGATGTAAGCATTCCAGCTATTTTTGTATTTTATTTTGAAAACCCTAGACCATATTATAATATCACTGGATTTCCTATCAAATGTTTTGGTTAGCGTAAGGTAAAAACTTTTCCATGTTTATTTGTGGGAAGTCTTCAGTGATACCTTTTGATTTCAAAGGATTTTCAAAGTTAAACAAGTTTAAACCGTTTACTAACACCAGACCCTTGTCTGACCCAAGTGTTTATTTTCTGTTTTATTAAACTCTTAGGTACTCATATTATGTATGAGTAGTCGAGGCATTCAGGTTTTGCTTTGACGAGTTTTGGAGGAGATATGGAGCAGGTGGCTTCAGCATGTAGATATATGTATAGTGTTCTGCGGTGTTAGAGTTGTATCTGTATCTTTGTGTTGTACTTGAGTTGTAATAACTAGACAGGTGTTATAACTATCTCGTTTGCTTTGTATTAGCTATATAACTCTGATGTATATGATACTATGTAATATTTTATTTGAAATATAATTTATTCGTTCCGCTGTGAGATTCTGATGTTGTTTGGTTCTTTCTTTTCTATCTTTTCTCTTTTCTATCCCTTTCTTTCTTCTTAATGATGCGTCTTTCTGTGGTATGAAAGGCGGGTCGTTACAGGATCGGAGCGCAACTTCATGCCCAACGACGTCCTTACTTCGAGTCGGGCATGTGGAAACTCGAGGCTTTGGGTGATCTGATAAATACCCAAAGCGTGCACTTTGATGCTGCTGCTTTGAGTTGCTCGGTGGAATACTCGGAGCGCGCTTCGGGTCATTCGACAACTTTCCCGAAGCAAGCCGGAGGAATTCCCCACTTCGAGTCATGCACCTGAAAACTGCTAGCGTGCTTCGGGTCATGCGGCTACATACCCGAAGCTCGCCTTGGACAATATTGCTCCGAGAAAACTCAAAACTTGCTTTAGCTAGGGCATTTGGAAATTCGAAGCTGGGTATGGTACGAGGATGTGAATCAAGCGTATGAAAGACCGAAGCGTGCTCTGAGTTGAGACGAATGTCGAGTCGAGAAATATGTATGCTATCCTCCATAACTGTGCACTTAGTCGTGCATTTGGAAAATCGACATGCTTTTGGGAACCACTCGAGCTGGCAATCACCTAGCGCTAGCCTTGGTCCAGACCGATGTTTAGGCGAAGGTAGCCTCGGGGTCGGAGCGCAACTTCATGCCCGATGATGGCTTGCTTCGAGTCGGGCATGTGGAAACTCGAGGCATGCTTCGGGTCACATTGGTAAATACCCAAAGCATGCACTTAAATGCTGCTGCTTCGAGTCGCACGATGGAAAACTTGGAGCGCGCTTCGGGTCATTCGGCAACTTTCTAAAAGCAAGCCCGAGGAAGTCCCCGCTTCGAGTCGAGCACGTGAAAACTGCAAGCGTGCTTCGAGTCAGAGCATCATTTACCCAAAGTAATCAAATGGCCGAATTGGCTTCGGGTCGAGCTTCTAAAAACCCAGTTCCTGCTTCGATTCATGTTGCTGGTTCCTCATTACTTGCCTAGTAATATGGGCGCTCCAGTCAGACATGAAAAATCTCGGGGCTCACTTCGAGTCAACCTGCATTTTGACCCGAGAATGCTCTTTTCCTGGATTTTCCTACATAGCAGAGACAATTTGGACTACAGGGTTCATATTGACTAGATTTTGAAAATTCCTTTATTGAGGGAAGGTAGTTGCATGGATTGATGCAACATGGGAAATGGTTGTGGTACCACGTACTCGAAACAAGCATCGCGCATGATGTTGGATGCCCGGTGCAAGGTCCCGAATGATGTTTATAATTTGAAATTTGTCCAATGAATATAGCAGTATGTGAAGCTGACAGAAGGCCAGTCCTGGTCTAGCTGGTTGGTATTATTACGGTTGAGATGCGAGACTTTGGGCTTTGGCTCTGAGTCAAGTAGGAAAATGCATCGAGCTTACTTTTGATCGAGCCGGTTAATGTTTGGGCTTTTGAAATGTCGGATTGGTTCGGTAAATTGGTTTTTTCACGCTCGGCGGATCATCCAGTTTATTTTTTCTTGGACATTTTCTGCTTGTTGACTTATTTCAACATCGTGGGGGTGGCCGAGAACATATATGGGTTGTGGTCGCGGTGGCATGTGAGTGATTATAGGTGTGTTTTATTCTTGGGCTTCCTTTTTTGTTGCAGCCAACCAATGATGGACAACTATTTTTGTACTTGGAGCTTGAGATTTGATATGTGCGTTGTTGTAACAACCATGTATTTTATGATTTTTTTAAATTGTATATTTTAATTATTTTAAATTTAAATTCCTGATTTAAAAACTTTATTTTGTTTATTAAAATGAATAAATTTTGTTATATTAAATATAATTTTTGATGTAAATTATAATTCCAAACATGAATAAATAGAATATTTTCTAGAAATGTGAATTTTGGACAATATGGTCAAACTTTGACTTTTAATTTAAAATTTTAAAATTTGATATTTTAAGATTTATTTTTCTTTTATGAAAGTAAATAAAATTTTAAGTATACTGCTTTTCATTTCGTTGAAATGCGATTAATATTGTGAAAGTTATGCTTTTTAAACCATTGTGTGTAATATTTAACAAAATTGTTTATTTTAATTCATATAAATAATATTTTTGTTTGTCCTATCATGTTCTAATTTGTGTATATATGTGTAACATGACATGATATGAATATATTTTATTTTTAAAACATTTTAAAAGTGTAGTTATAATTTTCAAATATTTACTTTATTTTGTTTACAATTTTTAATTCTAGTTTCAATATAGTAAACTATTTTCTTATTTATTTTCTATTTTTCCTAAACATATTTATTTATTTTTATTTCTACTTTATTTTTTTTTCATTTTTATTTTATTTACTGAATTTTTATTTGTTTATTTTGATTAAAATAAAATGGAAATTCAAAAGACAAAACCTTTCATTTACTTGTGACCTTTCATTTTCATTGCTTGCCTTTTCATTCTTTCTTTTGGCCGCCCATTTTTGCTATCCATGTGTTTCCATTCATTTTTCACAAGAAAAACTTTCTTCTCCCTTTCATTTCTCATGGCCAAAAATTTTGGTAAGTAATGGCTTCATCTTCTCACTTTTTCTTTCTCATTTTCTTTTTATTTTCTATTGATTTTGCCTAAATTCTTTCTTGTGTTTTGCTAGGCCCTAACACCCATCATCACCACCATCCTCTCCACCATCACCAGCCACGGTAGGCTCCTCCTCCTCCTCTGACCAATAGTGGCCCTGACTTCCATATGAGCCATCACCACAAAAATTTGCAAGCACTCCACCAACAAGTGCCTAGCCGACCATGATTCCACCATGCCCTTCATATTTCACTTCGATCACCACCTTAGCCACCACCACCAGCAAGTTCTTCACCTCTGGCCATTACTTCAGATCTGACCTAACATGAACCTTGTATGGCCGAGCCTAAATCTTGACCTGGCCGAGCATATGTGCACACAAACTCCACTCTCTTTTGCCTTGACCCTTTATATTCTTTACCAAATAACCCCTTCCCCATTACCATTCCTTGTTAGCCGTGTATATGTGATGCATACCCAAGCCATTTACCACCAAAACATCACCATGGCCGAGCAAATATTGAAGGTGGCCGAGCCTATGTTGAGTCATAGTTAAGCATTTTTGGGTTAAAGCTGGGTAATGTTCTTTGTTGATTCAAATTTCCAGTTTATTTCAATTCATATTTGTATTGTAAATATATGTTTATATTGTCTTATTATTTGTTGTATACAAGATCAATATCAAGGCTCTCCATTCATTCAAATCAAAAGTCGTGTTGTGTCATGCTTTTCGTGCCTTTGGAATCATTCTTCCGTGTCGTAGTGGTCTCTAGCTTTGGTAAAGGTAGTCCTTCTCACTCTGACATTTTTAGTTATGAAATGATAAATTAATGACAAGTGATTAGCAATTAAAAATGTTATGCAAGTTAATGATGACTATATGATATGTTATTCCATGTTATTACAATGTTAACTTTGTTAATTATCACCTGACATATGATATATGACAGTATATTGTGACATTGACATGTTAATGTATTTATTTATATTGTTTATGTATATGTTCACACTGCAAGTTCCCTGTTAGAATAGAATCACTATGGGCTGAAATGATACATACCCGAACATACATTAGAATAGAGAAAAATCATTATGAACCGAAATGATAGGCTCAAATGATTTTTATTGTATTCTATTTGACTTGGGATTGCGGGTTTGAAATGATAGAACCCGGGTTTTCTTTTTAAAATGCGGATTGAAATGATACATATCCGTATCACTTGTTATATACAGACCCCGTGGTATATTTTTAAATGATTTTTCTTAAGATATGTATTTTTAAAGTATGAAATTTTGATTTAAAAATATATATTTATAGTTTTGAGATAGTTAAATATTAAGTTTTGAAATTGTGAATTTAAGTATGTAAATTTTAAGTAAATGTGATTTTTGACTTTAAATTTATACTTATAAAAATGTAAATAAATAATGGAAATTAAATTTAAGGTTTTGAAATGATATTTGAATTAAAATGTTAAGTTTTGTTAAAATTACAAGTTAAGAAAACAGTGAATTTTGAGTTAACAAATGAATTGAGTTTTAAATTGGATATTTAATTATAAAATTTTGTTGTGATAAATCATATGTTTAAATTATTTAAATGTGAAAATTTGAAATCTAGAAATACGATTTATAACTTAAAAATAACAAAAATTTGGAGTGTTAATGTTTCTGAAGTTAAAATAAGATCTGGAATTTTATTAATAACATTTCCAAAAATGTTGTGTCTTATGGCAACATTTTTAAGTGTTGTTGTTTTTGAATTTAGCTATGTTTGAAATAATTAAATATCTATTACGGCATTTTATGAATGTCGTTGTTCCTGAACTAAACTATTTTGGAAACTATAAGCTACGATAGCACTTTATACATGCTGTCGTTGCTAAAATTTGACAATGTTTTGAAATGTTATAGATTTTAACACTGTTTGAGTTATATTTTAAGTGTTAAATTATTTAACTTTTGGAATTGATTGTTTGTGAAAATTAAGAAGTTTTGAATATAATTTAATATTTAAATTTGAATTTCAATGGAATTTAAGTAAATTTGAATTTAAATAATGTTTACTTTGTTATGTGTTAAATGGAATGAAATGTAATGAGATAAATGAATTTTGAATGAAATTTTGAAACGTGTTTTGTAATGATATTTGAAATAATAAATGAATGACATATTTAATTTTTAAATGATTTTTAATTGAATATTTGAATTAAAGAATGATAATGAATTTATAATAGATTTGAAAAGGAAATGATTTTAAAATGTTTTGAATAACATAATCTTTATTTTGATAAAGAATGTGAATTTGGAATGATATTTGATTTCGATCTATTTGATAAATGAATATTTGGGTTTATTTAAATGATATTGGATTTATGAAATGTGTATTTCAAAACTAAGTAATAATGAAGTTAAATTAAGAGATATATGAAATTATCAAATTTAGTTTTGAAATATGGTATATTAAAGCTTTGAAATATATTAAAAAATTAATAGTTTATTTTGTGGATCAAATCTATATTTGAAATTGATAAGATTTGAAAAGTTTGTTGGAAAACTGAATTGAATTGAATTGACACTGATGATTTGAATTGAATTAAATTGAAAATTTGAAAATATGGGTTTAATTGAATAAATTTGTAAAATGTAAAGAATTAAAGGAAGGTACCTTGATTTCAAATGTATGATTTCGAAATGTTATGATTTTCAAAGTGTAATGATTTCAAGTATTTTGGTTTCGAAAGAGTTATAACTTCGAAAGTATTGTGATTTTTTTAAAGGTGAAAATATGATTTGAAATGGAATGATATCGTATTGATTTGGATATAGTTTTGAAAAAAAAAGGTTTTGGTTTCGAAGTATAAACTATTTTGAAAGGAATATTGTTTTGAAATGAAATGATTTGATTTTTGAAGTATAAACTATTTTGAAATGACCACGGCGTTATAATAACGATTGGTTGTTAAAGAGATCGGGATCGGAAGTTGTCATACTCTCTGCCAACTCCGAAAACCACTTTAACAACTGTGTACGCGGTGGAGATTTCAAAATGAAGTAGGATGATGGCGACGTTCTTGAGGTATATTATGTTGACCCGACTCCTATGAGTTGGCATAAGGTGGCTAAAACTGGAGCGGTCTCGGGCCAAGTGAGGCCATTCCTCTTATCGAACACATTTCTTCGATTCTATACTCTTACTTGTGGTTGATTTGATGGCCATCCTCCGATTTTGATTGGGACTGTGTTCCGAGGTGGGCGTAGTGGCTGCTACGTTACCGCCAGCCCGTGTGCGTAATTTGTATATCTACCCTGGCATTGCCTTGTGTGCCGTGTCACCTACCATAGCGAGCCTTACTACGAGTTTGTTTTTCTCCCGTAGCCCATGGAGTATTTAGGGTAGCCCCCCGATCTGGAGGTACGCTTGTTGGATGGACTACTGGGACTATTGCGTGTTAAGGGCTATATGGGTAACCCTTTAATGCTATTTAAAAGTAAGTTTATTTTACTATAGACATTATTGTAATAGCGCAATATTACTACATAGTAAATAGTTTAACGGATCCTTAAAGGATAGGCGATCCCAAGCATCCTTTAAGTTACTGATGCATTTTTGTTACTATTCACTTGAGTTGATTTACAGTTCATAAGTATTTATGTCCTGACTCGAGTGTTTTGTGTTTTGCTTTATGCTCGAGACAGATTGAGTGATTCAGCATTCAAGACACACGTTTAGAGTTGGAGCTTTGCTTAAAGAACCAACCATCTATTTTTGCTTTCAGTATCCAGTGTTTCCAGTGATGTATTCTAATTTTTACTTGATGTATCTTATTACTCTTCTGTTGTATCTTGTTTAACTCTGATGTATCTTATATATATAGTAGCTTCATGAACTACTATCTCTTTTACTTCCTTATTAAATACTCTGTGTATGTGATCTGTGATTTATTAATTTACTGTATATTCTACGATTTTTCAAATTTTATTTACAACGCGGTATTTTGATCAATTCAAGTCCAACATGTGTGGATGTGAATGTTGAAAATATCGGGTCGTTACAGTTGGTATCAGAGCTTTGGTGGCTCTAGGCAAAACTTAGCATAACAGTAAATGTATTTACAGAATCACTTTCATTCGAATTCGAGTTTGAATCTCTTCCTATATGACTCAATTCCTTTGAATTTTGGAACATTCTTTGCAGTTACAAAATCCATTCGTGTCCCTCACTATTTGTCTTCTTTTGATTCTGGAGTATCCCATAACTCCTCTTCGAATGATCTTTATAATGAGTCGACGGTCCCGCCAATCTCAAATTGATTTGTAAAGGGGTAAAACTCCTTTACAACAGCATCGATTCACCAGAGACTTTTATATCATCGGTTTAGATGCTATTATGTCTTATAATTCCGAACTCTATCTCTTGAGATCGAATGTTGATTTACCCCAGAAAATCCACATCGATCTTATTCTTTAAGTCACGGTTGACCCGGTTAAGGTTGCCCGCGATTTATATAAGCTTATCCATCTTCCTATTCTTTTATTTAATCATCTCATCTTTGTTTCCAACTTATCTTCAAATCATTCTTGAAGTGAATATGTAAACTAATATTTAAAATGTTTTATATATTGTGTTGCTTGAGTTGTTGATGTTGACTTGGGTTTTCGATTGATTCGTCTGACAACGTTATCGATTAGATTTCCAAAACACTTGAACAGAGCAAACTGACACAACATGTTTTCTTTCAAATTTAGTAATGAAATAAATTTTGTAACTATATTATAATTTTTCTAGATTTTTATTGAATCGGTTTTTAAGAAATATTATTCGATTTTGTATATCATTATCTCTTGTTTCATATATAAATAATTGAACTATAAAACATGGTTATAAATTTATTTGGAAATTTAAAATGAATTTAAAACAAGAATTTTGAATTTAATTTCCGATGGATTTCAAACCTTGTGTTTAATGTTTTAAAAGGATATATTATTTAAAGTATTTTCGAATAGAAATTTACTTCCAAAGAATTTTAAAGTTTAAAATTAGTGCTCTTCTCTTTATCGCTGGAAAATAACTTCGCTGATGACTGCAACATCATTGACATTCATTTTCAAGTTTCGAAGTGAAGAGACCGTTGTGTAGTCTTGCTATAGTTTTGTTTTGGGGAATTTAATTGATTTGAATTTCTAAATTAAGACTGGATTTATAACATATGCTGATATATGATTTAAATTTGAATGGATATATATATATATAGTATATGTGCATTTATTTATCTCTAAATAGTTTGGAATTTATCGAAAATTTAATTCCTAAATTTTATCTTGAAGGATAATTTAAAGTATATTTTCAAGATTTGGATAAATATTCAAGCTTGAAATGATTGAATTAGAAGGTTTTATTTGTCTAATACACGATTTCATTCCAATATAACTTACCTAAATTATACAGAAGTTGAATATGTAGTTGGATAATATACAACATAAAAAGATTTTATAAATAAAATTTGAGTGGTTATAATAAAAGTTATACACTTACATTTTAGTTATAAAAAAGATTAACAGTGGCAAAAAGAGAAAAAAAGGGTAATGGAATAATTTACAATATAAAATGATGTTAAAGGAACTAAGAATAAATTAAAGCAGTTATAATAAGTGTAAATATATTTAACATAGGTGATAAAATATATTGAGAGGAATAAATTTAATTATAATTAGTAATAAAGAAGAATTTATTTTATTGAGTACATTATGAGTATAACAAATTTTCTTTTCAAATCCATGATTTTAGAGATTGTTTATGAAATTAGAGATAGTTAAGATTTATTTAACTTATGTAAAATTAATTATCAATTTAAGTTGAAATTTTCATGGTTTCAAATTTATTATCTTACTTGTTTTTCAAACTATCTTTTGGTTGTCCTTATTTCCCTTATCTTGCTATAGAATGGGAAGGCAATTGCTTATACCAGTCTGTTTAGAAATCTTTCTATAATCTTTAATAATCTTTGGTACTCATTTTGAATCTGAGCACTGCTTGCCATCCACAGACCGTCAGTCAAGCGAAAAGGGTGAATCAGATTCTAGAGGATCATTTTCGTGCTTGTGTTCTTGATTTTGGAGGATCTTGGGAAGATCGTCTCCACCTTGTTAAACTTACCTATAACAACAGTTATCAGGTATAATTTCAATCTTCTTGTCATCTTGTCTTTTTTTTTGCAAAGCAAGCGGGGTTAAATGGTCCCGTACCATTTTATTGAGAAAAGAAATGTAACTATGAACATGCTCATAGTCACAAAAAAAAAACTATAGGCACAGGAAAAGGAAAACAGAGAAAAACAAAGACAAGGAAAGCCTGGACACAGGGAAAACAAAAACAGCAAGAAAAGAAAAGAAGAAAAAACTCAAGAGAAGTTAAGCAGTAGCTTCAGCCAAGTGAGAACTGAAATCAAACTTGCTTTCCTTCATACCCAAGATTATAGCTTTCATAAGAACTTCCCATAATAGTTACACACTCCTCCATTTATTTTCAAAAATTCTCAAGTTTCTTTCTTCCCAAACTAAATTCAGATACTTCTTTAGATAGAAAAAGAAGACAGTTCTTCTTTCTATCCTCCACCTTGTTGATTTACTGATTAGGTGCCATTCTAATTCAGACAAGCCATGCTTATGGTCTTCAGCTATTCTTCTTACCAAATTCCTCCAGAGGCCATGTAATTCATCACATTCAAAATACAGATGTTCCACTAACTCTATCTGCAGCTTACAATAGACACACAGTGGATCAACATTCATACCATAACTCAACATTTTATTCTTAGTTAACAATGCATTCATGATCACCTTCCACATCATCAGGTTATCCCTAGCAGGGGAGGAAGTGGACCATATAACCTTGTGCCATACTATTGCAGATCTTCCAGTCACATTTGTAAGAAGGTCATAAGCAACAGAGATTGAATGCTGCTTCCCATTCCACTGAACCTCATCTCTTTCAGATAGACCATATTGATTTGTGTGATATAACTTCCAAACTGCCCTTATATCCTGATTACTTGTGTAAGGGAGAGACAACTTGCCCTCATACAAGTAATCAAAAGCCTTTGCATCTCTACCTATGCCTTCTTGTTCAATCTGCTGGGAGAAAAAACACTGACAAGCACTAAACCTTGTGCCATCCATGGGTCATGCCAAAATTTGATGCTACTGTTGTTTGAGATCACATACTTAATATGCTGTGTGAAGCTTGATCTCAAACCAAGAATACATCTCCATGTCCAGCTACAATTCTGTGGCACAGGCATAGTCCAGAAATTCCTACTACCCAAGTTGTATTTTCTGGTCCATTCAACCCATAAAGAATCAACACCACTCAATAAAGAATTTAAGTGAGCACTAATAGCAGCTTTATTCCAATTATGCAAGCTAATGATACCAAGACCACCTTTCATTTTTGGTTGTTCCATTTTAGCAAAAGAACATGGTATAAGTTTTTTTGAATGAATTGTGCCTGTCCAAAAAAATCTTAGCATGGCATTTCTTACCATGTTCACCAGCTTTTTGCGGAGAATAAAAACTCTCGACCAGTACACCATCATAGAAGAGATAAAAGAATTAATAAGCACAAGTCTACCAGCTTGAGAAAGATACCTATTTCCCATAAGTTCATTAAGTTACAGATTTTTGTATACAAGGGCAGGCAGTGTCTAGTAGTGATTCTTGAGGTACACAGAGGAATACCCAGATAGTTCATGCTATTATCCATATGCTGCAGTCCGGATAAGCTAGTAATTCTATTTGCTTCTTCAGAAGATATGCCAGAAGTGATAATATGTGATTTATTTGCATTAAGTTTCAAACCAGTCATGAGGTAAAAATTATCAAGGGATGCTATAATGTTTTCTATTGAGCTCTGATCAGGCTTAGTGAAGATCATGATGTCATCAGCAAATAACAGAGATGTTATTTGGTGGGGCTTACATTTAGAATGGAACAATATATCCTTTTGCACATATTTTCTAGACAGCATACTAGTTAGCACATCCATAACTAAAATGAAAATATATGAAGAGATAGGGTCCCCTTGCCTGATTCCATGTTTGCTGTTGAAAAACCCAGAAGTGAAGCCATTATACTTAATTGAGTAAGTAGGAGTGGAGATGCAGCTGTATATCCAAGCCACAAAAACTTTGGGAAATTTCATCAGGGCCATAATTCTCACAATAGAAGTCTAGTGAATACTATTGAAAGCCTTCATTAAGTCCACCTTAAGCATTGCATTTTTGGTTGCTTGAGCACGTCCATAGCCTTTTAATAACTCATGAGATAACAAAATATTATCAATGATATTTCTCTTGGGAAGAAATGCAAATTGATTCTTGGATATGATTCTGGACAAGACAAGCACAAGACTAGAGGCCAAAATTTTAGAAATACACTTGTACATAACATTACAATAAGAGATAGGTCTAAAAGAAGCAACAGACGTGGGAGACTGGACCTTGGGGATAAGAACTAAATTATTGCATTCACTTGTTTTAGCAGATTGAAAGAATTGAAAAAATTATGGACTTCCTTAAGAAAATCCTTCTTTATTATATCCCAACTATGGAAAAAAATATGACATTGAATCCATCAGGGCCTCCACTAGATTGCCTATTCATAGTAAAAAGGGTGTCTTTAACTTCCTTATCAGTTACCTTGTCAACAAGATTGACAGCTTCCTCAGGGAGAACCTTAGGTAATTGAATTTGTGATAGCTCATCAATAGAAGGAAAGAAATCATCTTTGTTACCTAACAAATTCTTGAAGTAAATTAGGAGAGCTTTATCAACAGCATCGGCATTGGTGTGCAATTTCCCTTCCTCATCATATATGTTTGTAATATGCTCCTTAGCCTGTTTTACCTTGAGTGCATCATGAAAATATGTTATATTATTGTCTCCTTCATTTACCCATTTTTGTCTCAGTTGTTTCCTCTTCATATTGCCTTCAGCCTTCAATGCTTCACTTAGTTGTTCAAATAGTATCCTCTCAGTTACAGCTGCTTCTGAATTATCAGGATTATTCATCATTTCTACCTGAGTAAGATTGAGTTTCCTCCTTAGCACTCCAGATTTTAAAGTGCCATCACCAAATTTGCCTCTAGCCCATTCTCTTAATGCATTTTTAGCAGCTCTTAATTTCCTGCAAAAAATAAACATTGGGTTACCAAAGAAATTCTCATTCCATGCTTTACTAATGATATTATTATACTCAGGTTCATGGACCCAAGCATTATAAAATTTGAAGCTTCTTTTATCCTTTAACAGCTTCTGACCAGAAGAAAAAACAATAGGGGAATGGTCAGAAAGAACAGGGTGGGGGATAAAGGTAGACAAGGTAGGCCATGTGGTTAATGCTTTGAGGTTGGCGAATGAGTGATCAATCTTGGAATAAGTTCTGACACCAGATCTACTCCTGTTATTCCATGTGAATTCAGCACCAGAAGAGGGTGTTGATAGCAAGTTAGATTCCTCAATAGCTTTATTGAGGGGAAAAATGTCATTTGGAAGAAGGGGATGACCACCATGCTTGTCATTCAAGGATAAACAGCAGTTAAAATCCGCAAAAACAAGCCAGAGATGGGAATTCTGCCTAAAAGCTAGAAGGAGATCAAGAAAAGTTTGTCTTGTGGTAGATGAGTTGTGGGCATAGACTATTGATATATAGAAAGAGGGGGAAGAGTCAAAAGTTTTGGCTCGAAAATGGATGACCTAGTCAGTGAAAAGAACTGAAGTTAGAGATAAAACAGTTGGATCATGGATGACCATTATCCTACCATAGGAGGCTTGATTCAAATTATGGTTAATTGTCCAGTCAGGGTTTATGTGCTTTGCAGCTTTTATAGTAAGGGTCTCATTCAATTTAGTTTCAAGAATTGCAAAAAGCGATACTTTATACTGGTTAATGAGATATTTCACTTGATTAAGCTTTGTTAAGGAATGAGCTCCTCTAATATTCCATATTGCATAGTTTTGCATCAATTGGTATACTTCAGAGATTGATGAACCGCATTTTTCATGCTCCTTGTTGCAGGAGATTCTCTTTGAACAATGTAATTATCAACATTATGTTCAAAAGTATCAGACAGACAATTGCCATTACTTTTACCTTTCTTTGGGGTATTTTGTGTGATAAATGAGGTAGTAGGCAAAGATATCCATCCAGGCAGATGGCCATGGAAGGAGTAACAACTGATGAGGGGAGGATACTATTTGGTTGATCATGTAATATCAGGGTCATTAAATCTTTTTCTAGTTCCTCCCTAAACATGGTTTCAGTTAGTTGAGAATTATTTTTTGTTCTTCCTTTTTTAGCTTTAAAATCCTGCTTGTCACATGCTACCTTTGTTTTTCCTTGACTTGAAGTGGCAATTTTATTTTCAATTGTTTCATGGGTTTTATCATTCTTTTCAGCTGAATTAGAGATTACAGTTGTTTCCACCCTCTCAGTTATGCAATTATCCTGATCACCCATCTCATTTAGCGATATTAAGAGGGATGTGTCCTGCTCACCACATATTTCAGTCTGCATATTTGGCAAAACTTCCCCTTCCTCCATTTGCTCTTCTTTGTCACAGTTGTCATTGCATTGTTCATTATCACTTATGGCATGGCATGACTCAGTTTCATTTTCATCTATCAAGACATTAAATTTGTTGATATCTGTTCTTATTTCTTCATTTCTTTTTGTTTGTTTTCCTTTTTTCAATGTGTTATCATGTGTTTCATGTACCTCACTATTTATGGGTTCATCCTCAATTATTACTTCCTCAATCAACTGACTTTCAGTTCTTATTTCTTTTCCCTTATCTCTTTTTATTTTATTTCCTTTACTTTCAACCCTTCTCCACTGCTGCTTTTTCTTTGTGGCTCCTATAATTTTTTCATTTTCTACTTCAATAACCCTTCTTTCCTTACTAGTTATATTTTCTGTTGCTGCCTTCCCATTTTGTTTTTTTTTCATTTTCATACACGTTTCAGTCATATGCCCAAATTCTTTGCATCCACCGCATACTTCAGGCTTCCATAAATACTCTACTTTTACAATCTGGTCTGATCCATCAAGTAATCTCACTGTAAATTCATCCAGTAACTCAACAGATGGAGTGATTTCTACCATACATTTTTCATAACCAATTCTTTCCAACTTCTCAGTTTGTTCATCCATACACATGAAAGTTCCAATTCGAGTTGCCAGCCAATTGATGCCTATATGTGACCATGCATATAAGGGGATATTCGATAGCCTGATCCAAACCGGAACAGATTTTATAGTACTGCAACTATTTCCAACATTTGGATCCCATTGCTTTACAATGAATAACTTGTTCCTCATGTTAATTGGATCTAACGCAATTATTTTCCATCTTCCTCACAAGATAGATTGAATAGGAACAAGAAACCATCCGACTTAACTTTTATTGACCCTTTTTATTTCCACACCCTTTTCAGATGAGCTATTACAGTGAGATAAGAAAGAGGTTTATCAAGGAAAAAACCTACCAGGTATTCTCCCCATACTTCATTTCCACCTCTTATTACATTCTCTGGAGGAACAAGGACATGGCCTTCAAAGACAAGTGGAACCTGAATTATGATATGACTCCCTGCATTACGAGGTTTTGCTTTAAATAGGGAATTCCATTGTACAGGAGGAACAGTTTGGGAGTTCAGTGTTGGAACAGGAGGAATAGGATCAATGGTATCATTCGAAGAGGTTGGATCAGGCGGGAGGGGTTCAGGAGGAAATTGGGGAGGATGAAGATGAACAGGAGGAGTGATGTTGGTAGGAATGGTAGGGATGTTGGATTGGACGGGAGAGCAGTTTGAAAGGACGGGGTGAGGAGGGAAAGAAGGAACAGAGGCCATTAAAATAATAAAAGAAGAGACGGGGAAAAAAATGAAATTTTTTTTGTTTGTATTTCATTGATTGCCTTTTCATTCTTTTTATGTGTTCATTGTAAAGCAATGCGATCCAACTGTTTTGAGTGGGGGAGAGTGTAATAACCCTGTATTTTATGATTTTTTTAATTGTATATTTTAGTTATTTTAAATTTAAATTCCTGATTTAAAAACTTTATTTTATTTATTAAAATGAATAAATTTTTTTAAATATAATTTTTGATTTTTGATGTAAATTATAATTCCAAACATGAATAAATAGAATATTTTTTAGAAATGTGAATTTTGGTCAATATGGTCAAACTTTTACTTTTAATTTAAAAAATTAAAATTTGAAATTTTGAAATTTATTTTTTCTTTTATGAAATTAAATAAAATTTTCAGTATACTGCTTTTCGTTTCGTTGAAATCCGATTAATATTGTTGAAAGTTATGCTTTAAACCATTGTGTGTAAATTGTTTATTTAACAAATTTTTTTATTTTAATTTATATAAATAATATTTATGTTTGTCATATCATGTTCTAATTTGTGTATATATATGTAACATGACATGTTATGTATATGTTTTATTTTTAAAACATTTTAAAAGTATAGTTATAATTTTCAAATGTTTATTGTATTTTGTTTACAATTTTTAATTCTAGTTTCAATATAGTAAACTATTTTCTAATTATTTTCTATTTTTCCTAAACATATTTATTTATTTTTATTTCTACTTGATTTTGTTTTCATTTTTATTTTATTTACTGAATTTTATTTTGTTTTTTTGGTTAAAAGAAAATGGAAATTCAAAAGACAAAACCTTTTCATTTACTTGTGACCTTTCATTTTCATTGCCCTTTCATTGCTTGCCTTTTCATTCTTTCTTTTGGCTTCACATTTTCTTTTTGCTAGCCATACATTTCCATTCATTTTTCACGTGAAAAATTTTCTTCTCACTTACATTTCTCATGGCAAAAAATTTTGGTAAGTAATGGCTTCATCTTCTCACTGTTTCTTTCTCATTTTCTTCTTATTTTCTATTGATTTTGCCTTGATTCTTTCTTATGTTTTTCTAGGCCCTACCACCCATTATCACCACCATCCTCTGCACCATCACCAGCCACGGCAGCCTCCTCCTCCTCCTCCGACCAATAGTGGCCGTGTCTTCATATGAGCCATCACCACAAAAATTTGCAAGCACTACACCAACAAGTGCCTAGCCGACCATAATTCCACCATACCCTTCATATTTCACTTCTGCCACCATCTTAGCCACCACTACCAGCAAGTTCTTCACCTCTGGCCATCACTTCAGATCTAACCTGACTTGAACCTTGTATTGTTGAGCCCGAATCTTGACCTGGCCGAGCATATGTGCACACGAACTCCACTCTCTTTTGCCTTGACCCTTTGTATTCTTCACCAAATAACCCCTTCCCCGTTATCATTCCTTGCTAGCTGTGCATATTGATGCATATCCGAGCCATTTACCACCAAAATATCACCATGGTCGAGCAAATATTGAAGGTGCCCGAGCCTACGTTGAGTCATAGTCAAGCACTTTTGTGTTAAAGCTGGGCAATGTTTTTTGTTGATTCAAATTTCCATTTCGTTTCAATTCATATTTGTATTGTAAATATATGTTTATATTGTCTTGTTTATTTGTTGTATGCAAGATCAATATCAAGGCTCTCCATTCATTTAAATCAAAAGTCGTGTTGTATCGTGCTTGTCGTGCCTTTGGAATCATTCTAGTGTGTCATAGTGGTCTCTAGCTTTGATAAAGGTGAGTTCTTCTCACTCTGACATTTTTACTTATGAAATGGTAAATTGATAACAAGTGATTAGTAATTAAAAATGTTATGCAAGTTAATGATGGCAATATGATATGTTATTCCATGTTATTACTATGTTAACTTTGTTAATTATCACCTAACATACGATATATGACAGTATATTGTGACATAGACATGTTAGTGTATTTATTTATGTTGTTTATGTATATGTTCACACTGCAAGTTCCCTGTTAGAATAGAATCACTATGGGTTGAAATGATACATACCCGAACGGACGTTAAAATAGGGAAAATCATTTTGAGCCGAAATGATAGGCTCAAATGATTTTTATTATATTTTATTTGACTTGGGATTGCGGGTTTGAAATGATATAACCCGGGTTTTCTTTTTAAAATGCGGATTGAAATGATACATATCCGTATCACTTGACCTACGTTAGAAAATTATATACAGACCCTGTGGTATATTTTTAAATGATTTTTCTTAAGATATGTTTTTTTAAAGTATGAAATTTTGATTTAAAAATATATACTTATGGTTTTGAGAAAGTTAAATATTAAGTTTTGAAATTGTGAATTTAATTATGTAAATTTTAAGTAAATGTGATTTTTGACTTTAAATTTATACTTATGAAAATGTAGATAAATAATGGAAATTAAATAAGGTTTTGAAATGATTTGAATTAAAATGTTAAGTTTTGTTAAAATTACAAGTTAAGAAAACAGTGAATTCTGACTTAACAAATGAACTGAGTTTAAATTGGATATTTAATTATAAAATTTTGTTGTGATAAATCATATGTTAAAATTATTTAAATATGAAATTTTGAAGTCTAGAAATATGATTTATAATTTTAAAATAACAAAAATTTAGAGTGTTAATGTTTCTGAAGTTATAATAAAATCTGGAATTTTATTAATAGCATTTCCAAAAATGCTGTGGTCTTATGTGTGACGACCCGGATTTCGAGGCCTAGAAAACCGTTTCGTCTTGAAGAAAGAAAGAGGTGAGAAAATAGAAAAGATAGAGAAGAAAGAACAACAATATCAGAATCTCACAGCGGAACGAATAAAATTATAATAATCACATAAGTATTTACATAGTATACAATATCAATCAGAGTTATACAGATAATACATCACTTACTAGACAGTCATAAACACCTATCTAGTTAATACAGCACAACTCAAACAAATAACTCAAAGATACCAACACAGCGGAACTATATGTATATCTACAACGCTGAAGCCTCCACTTCCATGGCTCCTCCAGAATTCGTCAAAGCTAACCTGAATCCCTTGGCTACCTGTAAAAATTTGGGTACCCGAGAGTTTATGAAAAACAAAAATAAACTCCGGGTCAGACATGGGTTTGGTGTGAGTAACAGGTTAAAGTTGCTTAATTTTGAAAATCCTTTGAAATAAAAGGTATCACGTAAGACTTCCCACAAATAAACATGGGTAAGTTTTTACCTAACGCTAACCAAAACATTTGATAGGAAATTCAGTGATATTATAATAGGTCTAGGGTTTTCAAGTAAATAGAAAATAGCCGAAATTGTTACATGATTAAATTCCAGCTACTAGCCACAAAAGTGGATAATACAATCAAAACCGTTGGCACTTATTGGATTGTGGATTCCATACAATGGCAGGGCTACTGGGGTACCGCCCGTCACAGTACGTGGCCTAGATCAACGTACCGAGGATCACTCCCGACCCCCTGCAACACAAGGCCAGAACAATTCCTTATGGAACAGTCACGAACAAGATAAACCCCGCAGTTGTTTGCAACCAACTGCCCACACAGCCGAAAGATAAGGGACATCTAGACAGGGGAATATCCTTGTCCTGCTTGGGCATGACCCACCTAACCTTGCTGCACATTCCCTGTTTTAGCCATTCCCGGTTGATGAGGCTTGAGGTTGCGATTACCTTAATAGAAAACATTTCTTAGAATGCTCATCGCCCACCTAACGATGTGTTGAAAGCATTCAACCCATACAAGTTCGTTCCGGGTTCGAACGAAACTGAAGGCATTATCTCGTTACACTCATTTTGGAATCACCCTCAGAGTTAATGACAATAACCCTTGCACTCTAAAGCTTCATCTTCACTTCAGATTCACGACCAATCGTTAATTTGGAATCGATGTGGTTTTCGGATGTTCCAAATAAGGAAAACCGATCCCGGTCTCATCGAAATCCAAAACGTGTCTTTTAAGGCCAAGTTGTCTATTTAGTCTTAACAGTTTAATTCCACATTATCAATATACACACAGATAGAATATTCATAACATCACAATATATAATCATATCATCTTAAACAGATAATTCATATTATCATCAAAACAGATAATTAAATGTTATCATACTTAAACCAAGCATCCATATCACATAGGTATTACTCATGTCATATCTGAGATCAGAATCAATCAATGAAATATTAATATCATTCATCCATATGCAATGATTTATAATTATACCATTTGTAATTAATTTAAAATGAATTAAATTAACTACTCTATCCCTAATTAATTTAAAGTAAATTAAATTAGTTCTTTATCTATAAATCCTGCTTATACAATCATTAATTATAAATCAAATTAATTAATTATTCTCTAGATGTTCATCTTGATTAAACACCTTTGATTAATCATTCACTAATTACAATAGGTAATTAGTCTTTATTTAATTTCACAGATTGATTATCCTAAATCATTCATAGTAATTAACATTTAATTACTTTATTTACTTAATTATATTTATTCTTAATTAATTACATAAATTGATCACCCTATTATTGATTATTCCTTAATTAACCAATTCTTAATTACATCATTAATTATTAATTAATGATCTTTAATTTAGATTTAAATTAAATTACTTTGATTTAATCAATTACATTAAGTAATTAATCTTTAATTAAACACAATTATTAATCGCCTTGATTAATATCAACCAGTAATTAACTGCCCTTAATTACTCATATTAATAAATTAATTATCCCATAATTAATTATCTCCATTAATTAATCCTTTGATTAATTTCAAAAGTAATTATCCAAATTACTTCATTAACACATCATTTTCACTAATTACATTCAGTAATTAACATTAATTACTTTCCCAAGTAATTATGCTCCATTAAGTACACTGTGTAATTACACTCATCAATTTATCAAATGATTTTCTTAAATTAATTAAACTAAATTAATTAACTTAATTTAATCATCTTATCAAAATTAATCACAACAAGTTATTAATCTCTTAATTGCTTTTATCAAGTAATTACATTTAACAATTTACAATAAATTATCTAATTAATCTGATTAATTATATTAATTAACGACATACATTAATTAATTAATAATCTTTAGTTAATTATCTTCATTAACTAATAACCTTTCTTAAATTACTTTCTTAATTAATTTCTAGTATAAATTAATCTAAACTATTAGTTTATAAAATAAGTCATTTCTTGATCAACTTATTCATTTAATCATTTAAATATCTTAATTATTCCTACGATAATTTATTTGTTTATTAATGACTCATAAATATTAAATTATATTAGAGCATTACATTTTAAATTTAAATTCAAATTCCATTTTGAATTTAAGATTCAAAAATGATTATTATTTAAACATTTACCAAATTTAAATTCTACTTCAAACAAATTTACTTTTCAAAACTATTTTATTTAAACTGGTTTTATATATTTAAATTTAAAAACTGATTTAAATTTCAGATTTGAACTTGAATTCATTAGTTTAACCTTGAATTTAAAACTTTGGTTTTAACTTGTTTTTGAAATAACTTGGTTTTTAATTCTTAACTAAAAATTCGAGTTCATTCCTTTTTAAAAAAAGCACTTAGATTCAAAAGTTCACTTGAATCTATACTTTTGAACTTTTAATTTTAAAACACGGTTTAAATTTTTTTTTCAGATTTAAATTAAATTTAAAATCTGAAACTGTCAGGTTATAAACCTGACAGGAAACCCATATTTAATTGTTTAAAAACTTTATTTTAATTAAGTGATTAATCTTAGTTGACAAACTTAAATTCATTTGAATTTAACATCATGATTACAACTAACTTACAATTAATTTGCTTTAAATTTGTTTTTTTAAAACTACGGGCAGTTTATACCACCTGTAACAACCCAACTCCACCTGAGACCAAAGCAAAGTGCTTCGGGTCAATCCTTTCCCTGCTTCGAGTAAACAACTCGAATGACCCGAGACTTCCTCGAGCCCAAAAACCCTGCACACCAAAACAGTGACAGTTTTCAAACCTGGAACCAACTCAAATTCAAACCCACTTCAATGCTTCGAGTTCTCCATCGCCTTGCTTCGAGTCACCTACTCGAGTGACTCGAGTATTTCCTGAGTCAAAACTATGCACACCGAAAGAACAACCCAGCACTCCAATGGCACGGTGCACATGCACCGCGGCCCCAGCCAACTCCGGCCATCCACACGAACCCCACCACGTCGCCAACTACCACCAGACACGATCACGACCACTCGAAAATCCTCTCGGCAACTCAAAACGAAAATGGGTTCGAAACCCAAACCTGGAACACCATGGCCTTTCCCTTCTCGAACTTGTCAAAGCCGCATTCTCCTAACCCCGACCACCTGAAGGCCAACAGCTCCGGCCATGAACTCACCTACCATCCCTCTACGAATTTCCAAAAGCCCATAACGCTCGATGCTTCAGAGACGTTGCACCAATCCAAAACTCCAAGGCACTCAAAACTAGGGTTGCTGGCAAACTCGAGCAACCCCCGGCGCCACGTTGATCTGCTCCACTGTCATGCATTTTTCCATGGTTCTTGGGTCATTCCTCTACCAACAGGAAAGACCCCAACCACTACAAGTAAGAGGATCGTCAAAGACCACTAAAACTAAGAAAATAAGACCATCCCAAACTGCTCTTCTATACTAAGTCTAAAAATCTTAATTTCCGTTTTTAAAACCATATTTTAATTAGAGTTTTCAATTAATAATACTGAATTTATAAATCAACAAGTTTGAGTTTTGTCTTTGTTTACCATACACAGATGTTTTCATAATTCCAGAGGCAACAGGCTTCATTTTTGACATACTTAGGTTTTTAAACATTAATCTATGTTAAATCAAACAACTTTGATTTGTAAATTGCATCCAAACAAAAACTAGATTTAATGATAATGGTTTTAATTGGAAATTTGAGTCTGGAAAAAATAAGAAAGCAGGACAGAGCAGTTATACATAGCCTACACACAAATACATATTCACCAGACATTCACTTATATTTATAGGAAATACACACATATATATTCAACCATACTATCATGCTAACAAAGTTTTATTTCAAATTTTAAAAGTTACTCACAGAGAATTCCATATGCAGTAATTTTATTTTGCAATTGGCCAGAGAAAGGAATATATAAAGATTCACACAAATATTTTAAGCATTCAAATATTAGCATGCAACAGATTAAAACTTAAGTAATTTTTAAAAGTGTTACTCAGCAAAGTTTTGAAAATAAACTGAGCACCTTTTTCTGAAACAGGTTGAACTTTAAAACAGGAAAATGGTTTCCTCTGATTTTCCTTAATCTTCTTGTTTGTAGTTGAGTTGCAAACTTAATCCAAGTTGTATAAAGAAGTTTGTTGTTGATGTTTCAGTTATAAAAAGAAAAAAAACCTGCTATGTTGAGTTGAACGAATGAAAATATAAAAGAAGACATGATATATATAAATGGTTTCAGGGGAAGGTGGCATCTGGTTTAAGCATATGCAGGTACACTATGTTTTGTTTTATCAGGCCAAATCTTTGCATTAGGGAGGCTGAAATGATTTTATACAATTCGAAATGACATAAGTTTTATATTGAGATGAAAGCATTTAATGTGGATGTACTATATGTTTCCTACTAATACAATCTTATGTTCAGATATTTTTACATTTTTTTTGCTTTGTATTTTATTCTTAACAGGCTACATTTAGATTTATCTTGCTTTGCACACATTTTTTTCCCCTTGCTTGAACCTTCATCTACAAGCTACCTACACATTATTTTATTTTTACTTTACTCTGCAATTCCAAATTCTACAGGCTACACACCTATTTTACTTACCTGGCAGCTTATTAATTTATTTTATTTTATTTTATTTTTTATACAAAGCCTGCATAATTTTTTATAGACATGATTACTTGCCCTTGTAATCTACATACATATTATAAAAAAAAATTAGTCATTTGTTTGGTTTATTACTTTAGTTACTTATTGTTTCTTAACCTTATGTTAATATCACAATTCCATAAGTTTGTGTATTCAGACTTATTTTATAACCTATACTTGGTTTTACACTTATGTTTCATATGTATAAAGTTTTGTTTAATTTTTAAACATTGTGGAAAGATTTTATTTTAAATCATAGCTTTCCAAAATATGTGTATATAAGTTTAAAATAAAAATTCCTATTTATTTAAATCCATTGTAAAGATTTACATTATTTGTATAGCTCATTATTAAATCAAAATAATTTATAAAAGAAAAAATTTCTTCAAAATATAAATTACTTATTTTATAAAGCTAAATTAAAAAGAACAAAACAATCTTTTTATTTAAATTTAAACCTAGGCTAGAATTTATTTTTGAACAAATTAAATTTATCTTGAGTATTTTTAAAATCATATTATTATTTATTCAATATTAAATTTCCAAATTATCAAAAATAATAGAATTAGAAAGCATAGCTTTATCTATTACATTTAAAAACAAAACTCATCTATTCATAATATATACCAATATATACATATATACATTATAAATAGAAACAATTTAAATTAGCTTTTTAAAAGATAAACTTTCAGTTAAATATCTATTTAAAAGAAGATTATTAAATCAATTCAAATATTATTAACAAATATTATCATATCAATTTAATTTTTAATGTAGATTATTAAATAGATATTGCCCCAAATTTCCGGGATGTCACATTCCTCCCCCCTTAAAAGAATTTCGTCCACGAAATTTAAAACAAAGGTAATTTAGTAATCCAATTAAAGATTTAAATTTTAAACACAGGCATATATCAATCATATGCTAACAACCATAGCAACCAATTCATCCAAACAAACAAATCTAACTATCCAGACAAAATCAGGAAAGAATTTTCTCGAGTTTCCCCAAGTATAAATACCGGGTTACTCGCTCTATAGAATCCAAACAAACAATACTACTAAGCTACAGAACTTCTACTCATCTAGATCTACAAAACAAGACAGGATATCAGACTACAGACAAGTCTGAATCAACAACTAAAACTCCCCGAACCGCTGGTTCTACAATCAGAGATAGATCTTACACGTACTCCCTAAGAGATAGGTGAAACACAACGAATTCCAGTTATCCAAACTGACAATTCAATCCTGCAGATTAAACACTTATCCAAAATCAAATCTCCGATTTGGGAATCCAAATTCCTTTGTCTCTTACCCACAAAACTCTCTGACGATCCTGTGTTGCCTACATCCTTACTGATCAGCCCAACTCTTGCCGATGCTCCTAGAAATAAACTGAACCAAAGACAATCCAAAAAAATGATCTTTCCAATATGAACCAAAACTCAGAATACAACTCTATTCCAAATCAAAAAACAGAACTCGCTTCTCTTATCCGGAAAAGATAGAACATGTGCGCTCCAAACTGGCCTCAGATTCTGAGAAATTTCCTTCCACAGCGCAACTCTGACTGATCGGATGAAAATGCTGATTATGAACTCAAGCACAGACTGGACAACACATTCCAAAAATAAAGTTCACATATCCAAAAATAAAATTGCGAAATTCCTCCAAAACCTGAGCTACTTCCCCAAACTCAAAAATCATCCTATTACTAATCTGATCCATCGGTACCACTCCTGGAAATCCAGTCGATACCAAACTAAATCTTCAAATATTAGCAAATCTTTGACTCCTTGAAGACATCCAGAAAAATCTCTGAAACACAAGAGAACACTTAAACTATCGCAAGTCACTTTTGCGATCAATCCGTCCAAATTCCAAAGATACTGCTCTCTCTCTCTTCCAAACAGAATAGCTTACGCTTATGTGGCCAATCCATCGAAGCAATGGAATTACTCTGCTGCTTCTAAAGTTACCCACGAAAACTGCTAAGCCAGAAGACTTCCTAATCCAAATCTCTTTGAGAAACTCGGACCTCAAAGCAAACAGAAACACCCAGCTGAACACAGCCACAACACCGAAGCAATCACTCTTCCTTAACTTGTCCCAAAGAAACATCTTCGAAGACATCCATAGTCACTGTGTCTCATCACACAGCTACTACACCTTGATGTACCAAGATATCATGACTTGCTTTTGTCCACCCGATAGATCAAAACCTTAGCTTATCCAAGATACACCTCAAAGATGAACTCCGAACCTTAACAGGTTTCCTTCAGAGATCAATGAAATTCTTACACCACTCAAAGCTCAATCGAGACGGTATTAGGTCTACAGTCTCGACAATTATACTTCCAACCTTAAACATTCAAACTCAAACCATTGGTAGTCGTGTTACGCACACCACTACCCTATCTACCTTTATAACTTATATCGGAAAACCCGAACACGTAACCCAACAATAGGTAGAAATATATATATATATATATATATATATATATATATATATATATATATAAATTACAAATACGCTCTCTCGGGAAAGAAATCACTCAATAGCCTAGGTATTCACTCAAACCTCGCTCTGATACCAACTGTGACGACCCGGATTTCTATGCCCCGAAAACCGTTTCGTCTTGAAGAAAGAAATAGGTGAGAAAATAGAAAAGATAGAGAAGAAAGAACAACAATATCAGAATCTCACAACGGAACGAATAAAATTATAATAATCACATAAGTATTTACATGGTATACAATATCAATCAGAGTTATACAGATAATACATCACATACTAGACAGTTATAAACACCTGTCTAGTTAATACAGCACAACTCAAACAAATAACTCAAAGATACCAACACAGCAGAACTATATGTATATCTACAACGCTGAAGCCTCCAGCTCCATGGCTCCTCCAGAATTCATCAAAGCTAACCTGAATCCCTTGGCTACCCGTAAAAATTTGGGTACCCGAGAGTTTATGAAAAACAAAAATAAACTCTGGGTCAGACATGGGTCTGGTGTGAGTAACAGGTTAAAGTTGCTTAATTTTGAAAATCCTTTGAAATAAAAGGTATCACGTAAGACTTCCCACAAATAAACATGGGTAAGTTTTTACCTTACGCTAACCAAAACATTTGATAAGAAATTCAGTGATATTACAATAGGTCTAGGGTTTTCAAGTAAATAGAAAATTGCCGAAATTGTTACATGATTAAATTCCAGCTACTAGCCACAAAAGTGGGTAATACAATCAAAACCGTTGGCACTTATTGGATTGTGGATTCCATACAATGGCAGGGCTACTGGGGTACCGCCCGTCACAGTACATGGTCTAGATCAACGTATCGAGGATCACTGCCGACCCCCCTGCAACACAAGGCCGAAACCATTCCTTACTGAACAGTCCTGAACAAGATAAACCCCGCAGTTGTTTGCAACCAACTGCCCACACAGCCGAAAGATAAGGGACATCTAGACAGGGGAATATCCTTGTCCTGCTTGGGCATGACCCACCTAACCTTGCTGCACATCCCCTGTTTTAGCCATTCCCGGTTGATGAGGCTTGAGGTTGCGATTACCTTAATAGAAAACATTTCTTAGAATGCTCATCGCCCACCTAACGATGTGTTGAAAGCGTTCAATCCATACAAGTTCATTCCGGGTTCGAACGAAACCGAAGGCATTATCTTGTTACACTCATTTTTGAATCACCCTTAGAGTTAACGACAATAACCCTTGCACTCTGAACCTTCATCTTCACTTCAGATTCACGACCTATCGTTAATTTGGAATCGATGTGGTTTTCGGATGTTCCAAATAAGGAAAACCGATCCTAGTCTCATCGAAATCCAAAACGTGTCCTTTAAGGCCAAGTTGTCTATTTAGTCTTAACAGTTTAATACCACATTATCAATATACACACCGATATAATATTCATAACAACACAATAGATAATCATATCAACATAAACAGATAATTCATATTATCATCAAAACAGATAATTAAATGTTATCATACTTAAACCAAGCGTCCATATCACATAGGTATTACTCATGTCATATCTGAGATCAGAATCAATCAATGAAATATTAATATCATTTATCCATAAGCAATGATTTATAATTATACCATTTGTAATTAATTTAAAATGAATTAAATTAACTACTTCTATCCCTAATTAATTTAAAGTAAATTAAATTAATTCTTTATCTATAAATCCTTCTTATACAATCATTAATTATAAATCAAATTAATTAATTATTCTCTAGATGTTCATCTTGATTAAACACCTTTGATTAATCATTTACTAATTACAATAGGTAATTAGTCTTTATTTAATTTCACATATTGATTATCCTAAATCATTCATAGTAATTAACATTTAATTACTTTATTTACTTAATTACATTTATTCTTAATTAATTACATAAATTGATCACCCTATTATTGATTATTCCTTAATTAACCAATTCTTAATTACATCATTAATTATTAATTAATGATCTTTAATTTAGATTTAAATTAAATTACTTTGATTTAATCAATTACATTATGTAATTAATCTTTAATTAAACACAATTATTAATCACCTTGATTAATATCAGCCAGTAATTAACTGCCCTTAATTACTCATATTAATAAATTAATTATCCCATAATTAATTATCTCCATTAATTAATCCTTTGATTAATTTCAAAAGTAATTATCCAAATTACTTCATTAACACATCATTTTCACTAATTACATTCAGTAATTAACATTAATTACTTTCCCAAGTAATTATGCTCCATTAAGTACACCGTGTAATTACACTCATCAATTTATCAAATGATTTTCTTAAATTAATTAAACTAAATTAATTAACTTAATTTAATCATCTTATCAAAATTAATCACAACAAGTAATTAATCTCTTAATTGCTTTTATCAAGTAATTACATTTAACAATTTACAATAGATTATCTGATTAATCTGATTAATTATATTAATTAACGACATACATTAATTAATTAATAATCTTTAGTTAATTATCTTCATTAACTAATAACCTTTCTTAAATTACTTTCTTAATTAATTTCTAGTATAAATTAATCTAAACTATTAGTTTATAAAATAAGTCATTTCTTGATCAACTTATTCATTTAATCATTTAAATATCTTAATTATTCCTACGATAATTTATTTGTTTATTAATGACTCATAAATATTAAAGTATATTAGAACATTACATTTTAAATTTAAATTCAAATTCCATTTTGAATTTAAGATTCAAAAATGATTATTATTTAAACATTTACCAAATTTAAATTCTACTTGAAACAAATTTACTTTTCAAAACTATTTTGTTTAAACTGGTTTTATATATTTAAATTTAAAATCTGATTTAAATTTCAGATTTGAACTTGAATTCATTAGTTTAACCTTGAATTTAAAACTTTGGTTTTAACTTGTTTTTGAAATAACTTGGTTTTTAATTCTTAATTAAAAATTCAAATTCATTCCTTTTTTTAAAAAACACTTAGATTCAAAAGTTCACTTGAATCTATACTTTTGAACTTTTAATTTTAAAACATGGTTCAAATTTTTGTTTCAGATTTAAATTAAATTTAAAATCTGAAACTGTCAGGTAATAAACCTGACAGGAAACCCATATTTTATTGTTTAAAAACTTTATTTTAATTAAGTGATTAATCTTAGTTGACAAACTTAAATTCATTTGAATTTAACATCATGATTACGACTAACTTACAATTAATTTGCTTTAAATTTGGTTTAAATTTAAAACTACGGGCAGTTTATACAACCTGTAGGAACCCAACTCCACCTGAGACCAAAGCAAAGTGCTTCGGGTCAATCCTTTCCTTGCTTCGAGTAAACAACTCGAATGACCCGAGACTTCCCCGAGCCCAAAAACCCTGCACACCAAAACAGTGACAGTTTTCAAACCTGGAACCAACTCAAATTCAAACCCACTTCAATGCTTCGAGTTCTCCATCACCTTGCTTCGAGTCACCTACTGGAGTGACTCGAGTATTTCCTGAGGCAAAACTCTGCACACCGAAAGAATAACCCAGCACTCCAATGGCACGGTGCACGTGCACCGCGGCCCCAGCCAACTCTGGCCATCCACACGAACCCCACTATGTCGCCAACTACCACCAGACACGATCACGACCACTCTAAAATCTTCTCGGCAACTCAAATCGAAAATGGGTTCGAAACCCAAACCTGGAACACCATGGCCTTTCCCTTCTCGAACTTTTCAACGCCGCATTCTCCCAACCCCGACCACCTGATGGCCAACAGCTCCGGCCATGAACTCACCTACCATCCCTCTACGAATTTCCAAAAGCCCATAACGCTCGATGCTTCAGAGACGTTGCACCGATCCAAAACTCCAAGGAACTCAAAACTAGGGTTGCTGGCAAACTCGAGCAACCCCCGGCGCCACGTTGATCTGCTCCACTGTCATGCATTTTTCCATGGTTCTTGGGTCATTCCTCTACCAACAGGAAAGACCCCAACCACTACAAGTAAGAGGATCGTCAGAGACCACTAAAACTAAGAAAACAAGACCATCCCAAATTGCTCTTCTATACTAAGTCTAAAAATCTTAATTTCCGCTTTTAAAACCATATTTTAATTAGAGTTTTCAATTAATAATACTGAATTTATAAATCAACAAGTTTGAGTTTTGTCTTTGTTTACCATACACAGATGTTTTCATAATTCCAGAGGCAACAGGCTTCATTTTTGACATACTTAGGTTTTTAAACATTAATCCATGTTAAATCAAACAACTTTGATTTGTAAATTGCATCCAAACAAAAACTAGATTTAATGATAATGGTTTTAATTGGAAATTTGAGCCTGGAAAAAAAAAAACAGGAAAGAGCTGTTATACACAGCCTACACACAAATACATATTCACCAGACATTCACTTATATTTACAGGAAATACACATATATATATTCAACCATACTATCATGCTAACAAAGTTTTATTTCAAATTTTAAAAGTTCCTCACAGAGAATTCAATATGCAGTAATTTTATTTTCCAATTGGCCAGAGAAAGGAATATATAAAGATTCACACAAATATTTTAAGCATTCAAATATTAGCATGCAACAGATTAAAACTTAAGTAATTTTTAAAAGTGTTACTCACCAAAGTTTTGAAAATAAACAGAGCACCTTTTTCTGAAATAGGTTGAACTTTAAAACTGGAAAATGGTTTCCTCTGATTTTCCTTAATCTTCTTGTTTGTAGTTGAGTTGCAAACTTAATCCAAGTTGTATAAAGAAGTTTTTTGTTGATGTTTCAGTTATAAAAAGAAAAAAAAAACCGGCTATGTTGAGTTGAACGAATGAAAATATAAAAGAAGACATGATATATATAAAAGGTTTCAGGGGAAGGTGGCATCTTGTTTAAGCATATGCATGTACACTATGTTTTGTTTTATCAGGCCAAATCTTTGCATTAGGGAGGCTGAAATGATTTTATACAGTTCGAAATGACATAAGTTTAATATTGAGATGAAAGCATTTAATGTGGATGTACTATCTGTTTCCTACTAATACAATCTTATGTTCAGATATTTTTACATTTTCTTTGCTTTGTAAGTTATTCTTAACAGGCTACATTCAGATTTATCTTGCTTTGTACATATTTTTTTCCCCTTGCTTGAACCTTCATCTACAAGCTACCTGCACATTATTTTATTTTTACTTTACTCTGCAATTCCAAATTCTACAGGCTACACACCTATTTTACTTACCTGACAGCTTATTTATTTTATTTTTATTTTTATACAAAGCATGCATACTTTTTTATAGACATGATTACTTGCCCTTGTATTCTACATACATATTATAAAAATTGTTTTAGTCATTTGTTTGGTTTATTACTTTATTTACTTATTGTTTCTTAACCTTATGTTAATATCATAATTCCATAAGTTTATGTATTCAAACTTATTTTATAACCTATACTTGGTTTTACACTTATGTTTCATATGTATAAAGTTTTGTTTAATTTTTAAACATTGTGGAAAGATTTTATTTTAAATCATAGCTTTCCAAAATATGTGTATATAAGTTTAAAATAATAATTCCTATTTATTTAAATCCATTGCAAAGATTTACATTATTAGTATAGCTCATTATTAAATCAAAATAACTTATAAAAGAAACAATTTCTTCAAAATATAAATTACTTATTTTATAAAGCTAAATTAAAAAGAACAAAACAATCTTTTTATTTAAATTTAAACCTAGGCTAGAATTTATTTTTGAACAAATTAAATTTATCTTGAGTATTTTTAAAATCATATTATTATTTATTCAATATTAAATTTCCAAATTATCAAAAATAATAGAATTAGAAAACATAGCTTTATCTATTACATTTAAAAACAAAACTCATCTATTTATAATATATACCAATATATACATATATACATTATAAATAGAAACAATTTAAATTAGCTTTTTAAAAGATAAACTATTAGTTAAATATCTATTTAAAAGAAGATTATTAAATCAATTCAAATATTATTAACAAATATTATCAAATCAATTCAATTTTTAATGTAGATTATTAAAAGATATTGCCCCAAATTTCTGGGATGTCACATTATGACAGCATTTTTAAGTGCTGTTGTTTTTTAATTTAACTATGTTTGAAATAACTAAATATCTATTACGGCATTTTATAAATACCATTGTTCCTAAACTAAACTATTTTGGCAACTATAAGCTACGATTGCACTTCATAAATGCTGTCGTTGCCAAAATTTGATA
Organism: Allium cepa; assembly: GCA_030765085.1. Classification (NCBI taxonomy): domain Eukaryota; kingdom Viridiplantae; phylum Streptophyta; class Magnoliopsida; order Asparagales; family Amaryllidaceae; genus Allium; species Allium cepa. Next base: position 808,566,582 of record CM060938.1, read on the forward strand.
ATGTTTCGAAATGTTATAGATTTTAACACTGTTTGAGTTATATTTTAAAGTGTTAATTGATTTAATTTTGGAATTGTTTATTTGTGAAATTTAAGTAGTTTTTAATATAATTTAATATTTAAATTTGAATTTCAAAGGAATTTAAGTAAATTTGAATTTAAATAATGTTTACTTTGTTACGTGTTAAATGGAATGAAATGTAATGAGATAAATGAATTTTTGAATGAAATTTTGAAATGTGTTTTGTAATGATATTTGAAATAATAAATGAATGACATATTTGATTTTAAAATGATTTTTAAATTGAATATGTGAATTAAAGAATGATAATGAATTTATAATGGATTTGAAAAGGAAATGATCTTGAAATGTTTTGAATAACATAATCTTTATTTTGATAAAGAATGTTAATTTGGAATGATATTTGATTTTGATCTATTTGATAAATGAATATTTGGGTTTATTTAAACGATATAGGATTTATGAAATGGATATTTCAAAACAAAGTAATAATGAACTTAAATTAAGAGATATATGAAATTATCAAATTTAGTTTTGAAATATGGTATATTAAAGCTTTGAAATATATTAAAATTTTAATAATTTATTTTGTGGATCAAATCTATATTTCAAATTGATAAGATTTGAAATGGTTTGTTGGAAAACTGAATTGAATTGAAATTGATGGTTTGAATTGAATTAAATTGAAAATTTGAAAATTTGGGTTTAATTGAATAAATTTGTAAAATGTAAAGAATTAAAGGAAGGTACCATGATTTCAATTGTATGATTTCGAAATGCTATGATTTTCAAAGTGTAATGATTTCAAGTATTTTGGTTTCGAAAGAGTTATAACTTTGAAAGTATTATGATTTTTGGAAGGTGAATATATGATTTGAAATGGAATGATATCATATTGATTTGGATATAGTTTTGAAATAAAAATGGTTTTGGTTTCGAAGTATAAACTATTTTGAAAGGAATATAGTTTTGAAATGAAATGATTTGATTTTTGAAGTATAAGCTATTTTGAAATGACCACGGCGTTATAATAACGATTGGTTGTTAAAGAGATCGGGATCGGAAGTTGTCATACTCTCTGCCAACTCCGAAAACCACTTTAACAACTTTGTACGCGGTGGAGATTCTAGAATGAAGTAGGATGGTGGCGACGTTCTTGAGGCGTATTAAGTGGACCCGACTCTCGTGAGTCGGCATAAGGTGGCTAAAACAGGAGCGATCTCGGGCCAAGTGAGGTCATTCCTCCTATCGGACGCATTTCTTCGATTCTATACTCTTACTTGTGGTTGATTTGATGGCCATCCTCCGATTTTGATTGGGAGTTCTGAGGTGGGCGTAGTGGCTACTACATTACTGCCAGCCGTGTGCGTAATTGGTATATCTACCCTGGCATTGCCTTGTGTTCTGTGTCACCTACCATAGCGAGCCTTACTACGAGTTTGTTTTTCTCTAGTAGCCCATGGAGTATTTTGGGTAGCCTTCCGATCTGGAGGTACGCTGATGTTGGATGGACTACTGGGACTATTACGTGTTGAGGGCTATATAGATAACCCTTTAAAGCTATTTAAGCGTAAGTTTATTTTACTGTAGACATTATTATAATAGCGCAATATTGCTACATAGTAAATAGTTTAACGGATCCTTAAAGGATGGGCGATCCCAATTGTCTTTTTAGTTACCGATGCATTTTTGTTACTGTTCACTTGAGTTGATTTACAGTTCATATGTATTTATGTCCTGACTCGAGTGTTTTGTGTTTTGCTTTACGCTCGAGTCAGACTGAGTGATTCAACATTCAAGACTCACCTTTAGAGTTGGAGCTTTGCTTGAAGATCGAGCCATCTATTTTTGCTTTCAGTATCCAGTGTTTCCAGTGATGTTTTCTGATTTGTATTTGATGTATCTTGTTACTCGTCTGTTGTATCTTGTTTAGCTCTGATGTATCTTATATATATATAGTTGCTTCATGAACTACTATCTCTTTTACTTCGACTGCATTATTAAAAACTCTATGTCTGTGATCTGTGATTTATTAATTTACTGTATATTCTGAGATTGCCAAATTTTATTTACAACGCGGTATTTTGAGCAATTCAAGTCCGACATGTATGGATGTGAATGGTTGAAAATATCCGGTCGTTACAGTTGTTGCCTTCTAAAGATATTAAAAGGGAATTGTTTGATTCTTACCTGTTTCGTTGTCCCTCACCGTGCCTTGTGGTGATGCGGGGGATGACCGATGGATGTACCTACTTTGGCATTGATGGACGATGTAGTTTGTTGTCTGTGAAGTTGGCCATTGAGTGCTTCCAAAGTATTATGGGTATGGCGTGCAGATTAAGATTTCTAAGGCGGGTCCCCTATTTGAATCCAACATGTATCTCGATTTGTCCGCACTTTTTGAAAAGACATTGCAAGATTGTGTCGTCATCTCTTTTGGTTAAGAGTGCGTGCGTCATATTGTCGGTGCCTTTTAGGACGTGCTACCTGGTTGATCCTGCTAGTAGTCATATGCTTGTCTCAAAGATTAATCCATGCATACGTAAGTATTAACAAATTCAGACTGTGAAACTGCGAATGGCTCATTAAATCAGTTATAGTTTGTGTGTTGGGTCGTGCCTTCATCATTGTTACTTTGAAAGATTCCGGTCCTATTGTGTTGGCCTTCGGGATCGGAGTAATGATAGAGGGACAGTCGGGGGCATTCGTATTTCATAGCCAGATGTGAAATTCTTGGATTCATGAAAGACAAACAACTACAAAATCATTTGATAAGGATGTTTTCATTGATCAAGAATGAAAGTTGGGGGCTCGAAGACGATCAGATACCATCCTAGTCTCAACCATGAGTGATGCCGACAAGGGATCAATGGATGTTGCTTTTAGTACTCCGTTGGCACCTTTTGAGAAATCAAAGTTTTTGGTTTCCGGGGGGAGTATTATGACGACTTGGAATTTCTAACAATTTAAATTTGAATAGTTAATTGATTTTAAAATATTTAAAAGTTAATTTTAACTTGAATTCAAGATATCAATATTTACTTGATAATTAAATTATTGAATTATATAATTCGAAATCGGGTAAGATGTTGAATATGGAATTATAAGCCGGTTAAAATAATTTGAAGGCTTATAAAATTTATAATGATGATACTGAAGATAATGGAATGGTTGAAATTTATGTGATATGTTCAGTTTTGAAAATATATCGTTTAAATTGAATTTAAAAATAGCCTTCCGAGGCACAGTCTCGGAATTTGACGAAACCAGTTCCATTGGATTCGTAATAGTTAGTTATTATCGGCTTTCAATTTTCATAGCAATCGGAGTTGTCGTTTGACCCTGACAGCTCTAAACGGTTAGAAACTATTTTAATCGATTTAATTTAAAATTAATCGTTTACTTCTATAACTCGCACATATGATCGAATTAGGCTTTGAAACACGTTCCATTGTGTTCAGAATGCGGGTAAAACCTTATAAACGCCTGGCGGCATGTCTGATTCGGGGTTCGAGATTTCGCGTTATAACGAGATATTTTGGAAATTTAAATAAATATATAAGGGTTAAATCAGCAGCCACCCTATTCTATACCTATGTAAGCAAAGCCGACCTAACCTTCCCTTCGTTCAAATCAATGTCCCTCCTTTCCTTCAAATCTCGTCTCTTTCCTCCGTTTCCTTCTGATGGAAGTCACGGAAAAAATCTATATACCAGACCTCGTTAAACCCAAGTTCACAAAATCAAGTTCAAAAATGGCCGAAGCCCTTCGTTCAAAAAAAAAAGGAAAAGAGAACTAAATCAATGGCCGAAACCAAAAAAAAGATAGAAGAGAAAATCGAAGTCTCAATAATTCTCGGGTTCAATTCGAAAATCATTCGAACCCTTCATTTTCCAAGCATCGATGAGCTGAAGAGGTGAGGGATTGCGACCCTGTTGCGACTGCCATTATCGAGTTCACGGCGATTGCTCGCAGCGTGGGACTGGTCGTAGGTCATTGGTGTGTGGGGTGACGTGATTCGTCTTTGGTCGATGTCGCTTCATTTTCACGTCAGAAGCTTCAGGCCGAGGCACGTCTAGTTGCGTGCACGTGGGACGAAGGCGACGCTGGTTGAGTGAGGATCGACGATCTGTCGAAGCAAGGGGTTTGTATAGAAGCGGCAATGTATAAGCTTTCTGCTGTTCATTTTATTCTTTATTTTCAAATTTGATTAAAATTATATATATAAGAAATTGAACTAGATAAGGTTTAAAAACAGAAAACTCCTAGTTGGTCAAAGAAACGTATATATACAGAAAAGCAGAAGAGAATTTTGACAGTAAAGTAAAACGGGAAATTTTATTAACGAAATAAAATTTGATAATTACTGAAATTTAAAGAATGGAGGTAGGATTTTAAAGCTGGGATTTTTGAAAAGGTCTTGACTTGGAAGTATTATTTAAAATTTAGATTTTGAAATTTTTGTAAATTATTTTATACAACGTATGTGGTTTAAAGGGAAAATTTGATTTAAAATTTAATTTATTAGTTAAAAAAAGAAAGAAAAAAAACCAACGATTAATTTTAAATAATGGTTAGTTTAATTTATTAAATAGTGAATTATTTGTAGATTATTTCAAATGTTAATAAATCATATAAATTGTTTATTCAAGGTCTATAATCGAGAAACCAAGGCAATAGTGAAGTGGATTGCAAAACAGGAGTCAAAGGTGAGTAAATCTCACTCCGATTGATTTTTATTTAGAGTTAAAGGGGTTAAATTTAAATAATTTGTAACGTCCCGCCTTTTTGCACGATTTAAACAGACACACGTGCCAATTCAAACCATACGTAAGGGCGGATTGTTATGGGATAAATAAGAAAACAGAGAAAGAAACAGAATCTCACAGCGGAAGGATAAAATATAATAATCAAATATACAGTTCATAAATCCGTTTACAAAAACCTTTGATTTATTTATACAATACATATCAGAGTACACATACCATATAACAATGCAGCGGAACAATATGAGTGTAGTAAAACCATATTATCTATAGTAATAATAATAAAATCTTCGTCTTCTTCCTCTGGAAATAAAATCTTCAATCCTGAAACGCTCGGACTGACCCGACCGAATTTGGAAAGACAAAAACACTCGAGTCAGAACTAAAAGATCTTATGTGAGTTACATTAACAGAAATAAATATGAGTGCAGTAACTCAAGAGATGCTCGGGATTTACATCTCCTAAGGATCCGTTAAACTATTTACTATGTAGTATATTGCGCTATTATAATAGTGTCTAATTGTAAAATAAACTTACTTTTAAATAGCGTTAAGGCTTCACATTTTCCACCTTAACACATTTATATATTCCTATAGTCTATACAGTACCGCAATCTCCCCCGTACTGGGCGTCGTCAGAGGGCACTCCATAGGTATGGTACAAAACAAAATCGTATAAGGCGCGCTAGGGTAGGTGACATGGCACAACTAGGCAATGCAAGGGTAGATATACCAATTGCTATCCGGGCTGGTGGTAACGCGTAGCCGCAGCTACCGCCCACCTCGAACTAACACCCCCAAATCAAAGAAATCAATAGTGGCCACCGAATCAATCCAAAGTCAGAGTATAGTATCGAAGGAGTGCATTCGATCAGAGGAATGACCTCATTGGCCTGAGAATCGCTCCTGTTTTAGCCACCTTATGCCAACTCACGGGAGTTGGGTCCACGTATTTACCTTACAGGAAACGTCGCCACCAACCTACTTCATTCTGGAATCTCCACCGCGTACACGGTTAGTCAAAGTGGTTTTCGGTATCGAGAGAGAGTATGTCCATATCCAATCCTGGTCTCTTTGCCAACCAATCTTTATTATAACACAGCGGTTATTTAAAAAAAAATTATACTTTTAAAACCATAATAAAATATCCATTTAAAACCCATATAAACCCGATATCATTTATTCTTAAAACCCCAAATCAATACGATGTCATTTATTTTCCAATATATATTCTTTCCAAAATCATAGAGTTTCCAAAGTAAAATATTTAGAAATCAAAACTCTTGAATATAATATTTTCAAATTATACTACCTTGAAAACATAGCTTTGAAACAAAATTTCCATCTCTTAAATGGTTAAATATTAAATTACTTTTATAAACAAAATAGCTTCTTTAGATTTCACAAATCAATTTCAAATATCGATTTAAACTTCCAAATCCATTTCAATTCTTATGTTTCAAGGCTTTAAATATTTCACCGTTTCAAACAGACTCATTTGACAATTCCATATATATATATCAAATTCAGTTACTATTATTTAGACTTGAAATGTTTGCTTAATGAATTCAATATAATTTAAGAAAACCTTTAACTTCATATAACTGGATCATCTTTCAATTTATTATATATTCATTTAATCAACCTGATATTCATTAAAATCACTTTACACAAAAATCAAGTTATAAAAATCATATCCTTTAAAAATTCTAATTTTTATTAAATTTCAATTTAACTTAATATTCATCTTCCAAATCTATTCTCATTTAAGTCATAAAACTCCAAAAATTAAATTTTAAATAAATGTTTAATCTTATTTGATCTTAAAATCAAACTTATTTAAACTTCAAATCAAATTTGTACAAAGCATAAAAACCGGAAATTACTATATATATATATATAATAGCCTTTACCAATAACCAAATCAATATCTCATAAACCATATATATATATAACTTTACAAAACCATAGAAAAACATTTCAAAAATAATTTTATATATTTACCATGGTGCCTGTATATAATTTTCTATCCTATGGTCAAGTGATACGGATGTTTATCATTTCATTCCGCAATTTAAAATGAAAAAAAATGCGGTTATATACCATTTTAAACCGCAATCCCGAATGAATGAAATGCATAGCAACTTGCAATTAATAAAATTAATCATCCATTCATCCATCAAATCATACATCCATTTATCACAGTCATCATCCAATTTCAAACAATCATCAATACATAACAGGTGATAAATAGTGGTATCAATTATCAGTTTATACTCAAAATAAATTTAATAACTGTTAATTGGCAGTTTATATGCAAAAATAAACGTAAATTTAACTGGCAGTTAATATGAAATAAAAATTTAACATAACTATGACTGGCAGTTAATATGCAATTAAATAAATTCTAACCGTCAAATTTATGCAATAAATAAAATCAATTAACAGTTATATTAAATGAATGCGATTTATCAGAGATAATGAATAAAACATGCCAAACAGTCATAAATAAATTTCTACTCATATCTAAAATTAATTTAACAAACACAAGAAATTTTAGAAATTGTGAGTGGGTTAAAACACTCACCTTTTGAATTTAAATCGAATTTAAATTCAATTTAAACTCAAAAATTCGACGGTCTTCGAATTGGTCCAAACCAGCATCAACAGATTTGGAATTTAATTACGATCCTAACGAAAAAATCTCGCATGAATCGGACTACGTATGAGAAAGTTATTCGAAAATTTCGATTGAAACAAAAATTAAATAAAACAAAATAAACAAATATACCCCATCACCATGCCACGTCACAGGCCACGTCCTTCTTCTCAAATTCGAGCACGCTACAGCACCAATCAAAAAAAAGGACAGTACCAACAGATTACGCTCTTCGAGAATTATGACATATAATTTTTCTGGAATTTTTAGAGGAGTTTGAATTTTTTTTTTAATTTTTATTTTGGACTGTAATTGGATCTAGAAATTTTGCAGCCATTGGAAGAGAAGAAGTTGAAGAAAAGAACACACAGAGAGAAATGAAGATAGATGGAGGCTAGGGTTTACACAGCCTATAAATAGACAAAGTGAAATAGGATAGGTGGGCACAAATCATAAACGCGCAAAACGGTTGTTGGCCCACCAGAATATTTTATATTAATTGGATACGTTACGGATTAGTAAATAAATTAATTTCTTCCTCAGACATTTACATTGAATTTTAAACGTATTTACAAATGAAAATTTAGATGCTTCATTTATAAGTTTCAATATAAATTCACAATTTCATTAAATTCCAAATTCATAGATAAGTTTCCATTTTCAACTAAATTCCGAAATTACCGTAATAATTATCTTAGATTTTTATTCATTCTCAATATATTTAACTATTGTAAATTGACTAAGTTTTCATACTATAAAAATCCACATTTCTATGTATATATACATTTGAATTCCCTACTAAAATATTTTATTTATATTTCACAATTACTTCCAATCCATTTTTTTTGGCATCGCACTGTTACTTAAATAAATAGCCTATACCAACACTAATTATCATTAATTTGAAAACGGGTTACCAAATTTTGGATTTTATTAATAATTATTATTTATTAATTCATCGTTTATTCAAATTTAGACAATTTAAGATGTTTCTTAAATGCTGAGTACATTATTAACTTCAGCGTAAAACTTCAATTTTATTTTATCTACAAATTATAAATTAACTTTGCAGAAATCCTTTAGTTGACCTTTCATTTAGTTATCCTATCTATTGGTATCCCATAGTTGGGAATTCCTAAAACATCTCCGAATTCCAACTTTAATTTCAATCACATGAAATGTTCTATTCAGTTTCCAATAAATTCAATAAATTCAAATCATCATGTTCTAAATCCAAATGAATCCATATATCCTGCCTTCCATTCTTTTAATCTAACTAGTTATCATATTCCGAATAAAGTTTACGTTATTTCCATCTATAAGCTACAAATAACAACGAATGTTGCATTTGATTTAAATTTCTAAATAAATTGATGGGTAATAATTAATAATTCTCACTATTGCCCAATTTATTCCCATTCATTCTTAAATTACCACCAAACAATCATTAAATTTACCTATCTTTTATTGATTCCATAAAATCTATTTGCCCTGAGTTAGTTACTGCATTTATCAAATTCCAATTTCGCAATCACCTAAAATACATAAATTGGTATTGCATTAACATTTAAATTTATTAGCTTATGTCAACACTATTAACATTAATTGCAATGTATTACCAATTTTAGTCACTACCCTAACTACTAACTCATATTAACCTACATTATTCCCAAGAATTTCATTGGTTTTTCTTATATTAAATTTATCCACCATATTAATTAAGGTTTTTTAAAAACAATTAATAAAATTCCCTTTAATATATACAACTTAGCAATCTATTAAGCATGGTATTATATTTCACGTAAATGTACATTTAATTACATTTATTACAAAGTTATCCAAATAAATTGAATGATCTAAGTACATAACTCCTAATATCCACCCATCTTGCCTTAATCCTAAATAACATGCAAATTAAACTACCCTTAATTTCAATTAACCCTATCATTACTTTTTTATATTCCAAACAAATAAATTAATAATAGGTTAATTGAATCAGATTTATAATCCAACTTTAATTATTTGCAAATTTTGTCAGTTTGGACCACTTGGTAAATTCAAAATCCTTTAACAACTTCCTACATTAATTTATTTTTGAATAATCCCAAAATTTTCAATATTAAAGTACAAATCCAATTTATCAAAATTAAAACTTAAATTTCAAGGAATTTATTTATTTAGGTTTAGATCCCGTTATTCACTAAAATTGGTTGGTATTTATTTCATTCGCCTCTTTAATTGTACGTAAATTTCTCATAAATGCACCTAAAATTTCATTTAATTCCAACTGCTTCCTAATTTCCATTTCTACGTCTTAACACACTCAATATTAAACTTCTAGACATTGTATTACTTAATGTAACCTTTATTTAGTGTATTAACATTTATTTCAATTCAAATTCTATCAACCAATTAAACATGTGACCTATTACTATTGCTTACAAATCAAAATATTGCACCCATTGTCATCTTCTGAATGGAATTAGTCTTTATTTCAAAACTTATCTAAATTTACATTGAGACCATATTTAATCCTGTTCGATAATATCAATCCTCAATTTATTAAATGGAATCAATATATCTTACATAACATGTTTTACGCATAAATTTTTAATTAATATTATTTCAACTTATTCCCCATATTCTCAATAATTACCTAACATAAATCTACGCTTATTTTATTCTACGTTCACATTTCCATTACTCTCAAATCAATAAGTAACGTTCATATAAATAAATGTTATGTCAGTTTCCTATTTATTGCGATATTTTTATTTATTTAATACTGCATAACTTTACTTATTTTCTTCCCATCACTTTAAAATTAATCGTTAAAGTAACGCTTATCAATACGCATCAAATTATTTACCAAATTAAAAGGTTTTGATTTTTTTAACAAATTAATTGACAGATTAATTAGGTAAGGTATACGAATTGTTATTATACCCATAAATTCACACTTAACTAATTAAATGCCTTACCTATATTCTCTATCTTCCCATTATATTCAGGTACAATACTTACACCAATTTTTATTGAAAAATTTATTCATATTACAAACAAAGGCTTAAATTACCATTGTTAAATTAGCGTTCAATATATATTTATCACCTTTTATTATTTCTACTAAATTTCTATTACAAAATTCTATTAAATAAATTAAATCGTCGAAATTTACGGGTCGTTACACTCTCCCCCACTCAAAACTTTTCGTCCCCGAAAAGGAAAAAGAAGGGAAAAGAACGATTTAGAATCTACATATCTTATTCAAAACATTACCTTATCAACAATTAAATTTACAATATCTGTTACTTTTCTTAAAATATACAAATTTACAACATTATCTTTTTATACTTAAATTTATTAGAGTTTGGAGAACATTTCAAAATATTTCTAAGTCCAAAATTTAAATATCTAAGTAGTTCCAATCACTAATCATCCAAATTAATACAACAACCATCAATTTCCTCGAACAGCATACATACAATTACAAAACAACCATACAATCACACAATCAAATAGTTGTTTGGGTTCAAACTTGAAATTGTACGGAATGAAAAATAACTATCAAGTGCATCATTTACTCAACAGTCTTAGATGGAACAAAATAGATATTTATTCATCCAACAACTTCAAATTTCCTTACCCAACCAACCATAAATCAAACAATAACAATTCAAACCAGCAACCAAACTAACTTATTATAAATTTCATGCTTTAGTTGTTTGATTTCCCTTTTTGTTTATATAGTGATTTTTTTCTCATTCACATTTACTTATCAAAGGTTTGCTCATTCATTTTTACTTATTACTTACAATTATTCAATTCCATTAACTCGGGTCATTCTGTTTCCTTATATTTAGTTATAATTACTCATTCATTTATAATAGCATGTCCTTATTTATTTACTTTAATTCCTTAAGTTTTATAATCATCTATCTATCATGCTTACCTTTATTTATATTTACTTGGTAAAATTTCAATTATATCTTAAGTTATTGAATACAGCAAATTCATTGAATGCTTCATTACCTACTATTACTTGTAAAAATTTCTACTACATTTCTTATTAAACATTTCAACTTTTTATATTTGGTAAGTTATATACGTTAAAGAAAATGCAAATGAACTTATACTAGTTTTATCTCATCTTTTAATTAAATTTAATGTTCAACAATATTACTCTTTATCTCATATGTTACAAATTTCAAATTTCCCTTTATAACTTTGCATTAAATCTCTTACCTGAATTAGAGGTTTCAATTTATTAATCACTTACCTATTATTTTACTACAATAATTTGAACAATTAATTAATGGAAATTTAAGAATTAAATACCGGGTTAAATTTCAAATTATTTTGAAATATTAGATAAATATATTCTTCTAACTTATATACCTCTAATTTTATTTAAAACAATTAAAAATTTATATCTTTTTCGAAAATGAATCTGCAGTAGAACTACTACAGTGGCCTTTCCCCTTCGAAACTCGAAAATGAAAGTCGATGATGCAGCCGCCATCACCGAAATTATATTCCAGCGACAGAGAGGAAAGTACAAAACTTATTTTCTCAAAAATCTTGTTTTGAACGTTTCTTCCGAATTATGTTAATTTTTATATCAGAAAATACTTATAAACAAAATTATTAATATATTTCAAAATCATTCAAAAGAAAAACCCCGGACTTAAGTTCTAAATTTCCAAATTTCATTTATCTTATTTTTCAATCTTATTTCTATTATTATTTACAATTTATTGCCTAACAATCAATCTATTGAAGCCAAATATAAATATCAATTGAAATTTTTTATTTTATATATAAAAATATAATAGGCAAAAAAATTTCATTCACCTATATTAAAAACAAATATTATGTCGGTCTGTCATATTAAGTGTTTAGAAATCCCTATTGATGTCATAGCGTCCCATGCACCAACCAGAATTTATAAATATGAAACGGAACAAATTAACACAATATTAAAACCTTTTTATAACACTAACAAATACGCTCTCTCATATATACACTCAGTGACTCCTAGAGGGTTTTACTACCCTATTAATAAAGAGTCAAACCCCACAAAGTCAAGATTTATCGCTAAACCAAAGCTCTGATACCAGATGTAACGTCCCACCTTTTTGCACGATTTAAACAGACACACGTGCCAATTCAAACCATACGTAAAGGCGGATTGTTATGGGATAAATAAGAAAACAGAGAAAGAAACAGAATCTCACAGCGGAAGGATAAAATATAATAATCAAATATACAGTTCATAAATCTGTTTACAAAAACCTTTGATTTATTTATACAATACATATCAAAGTGGACATACCATATAACAATGCAGCGGAACAATATGAGTGTAGTGAAACCATATTATCTATAGTAATAATAATAAAATCTTCGTCTTCTTCCTCCGGAAATAAAATCTTCAATCCTGAAACGCTCGGACTGACCCGAGCGAATTTGGAAAGACAAAAACACTCGAGTCAGAACTAAAAGATCTTATGTGAGTTACATTAACAGAAATAAATATGAGTGCAGTAACTCAAGAGATGCTCGGGATTTACATCTCCTAAGGATCCATTAAACTATTTACTATGTAGTATATTGCGCTATTATAATAGTGTCTAATTGTAAAATAAACTTACTTTTAAATAGCGTTAAGGCTTTACATTTTCCACCTTAACACATTTATATATTCCTATAGTCTATACAGTACCGCAATCTCCCCCGTACTGGGCGTCGTCAGAGGGCACTCTATAGGTATGGTACAAAACAAAATCGTATAAGGCGCGCTAGGGTAGGTGACACGGCACAACTAGGCAATGCTAGGGTAGATATACCAATTGCTATCCGGGCTGGTGGTAACGCGTAGCCGCAGCTACCGCCCACCTCGAACTAACACCCCCAAATCAAAGAAATCAATAGTGGCCACCGAATCAATCCAAAGTCAGAGTATAGTATCGAAGGAGTGCGTTCGATCAGAGGAATGACCTCATTGGCCCGAGAATCGCTCCTGTTTTAGCCACCTTATGCCAACTCACGGGAGTTGGGTCCACGTATTTACCTTACAGGAAACGTCGCCACCAACCTACTTCATTCTGGAATCTCCACCGCGTACACGGTTAGTCAATGTGGTTTTCAGTATCGACAGAGAGTATGTCCATATCCGATCCCAGTCTCTTTGCCAACCAATCGTTATTATAACACCGCGGTTATTTAAAAAAAATTATACTTTTAAAACCATAATAAAATATCCATTTAAAACCCATATAAACCCGATATCATTTATTCTTAAAACCCCAAATCAATACGATGTCATTTATTTTCCAATATATATTCTTTCCAAAATCATAGGGTTTCCAAAGTAAAATATTTAGAAATCAAAACTCTTGAATATAATATTTCCAAATTATACTACCTTGAAAACATAGCTTTGAAACAAAATTTCCATCTCTTAAATGGTTAAATATTAAATTACTTTTATAAACAAAATAGCTTCTTTAGATTTCACAAATCAATTTGAAATATCGATTTAAACTTCCAAATACCATTTCAATTCTTATGTTTCAAGGCTTTAAATATTTCACCATTTCAAACAGACTCATTTGACAATTCCATATATATATCAAATTCAGTTACTTATTATTTAGACTTGAAATGTTTGCTTAAAGAATTCAATATAATTTAAGAAAACCTTTAACTTCATATAACTGGATCATCTTTCAATTTATTATATATTCATTTAATCAACCTGATATTCATTAAAATCACTTTACACAAAAATCAAGTTATAAAAATCATATCCTTTGAAAATTCTAATTTTTATTAAATTTCAATTTAACTTAATATTCATCTTCCAAATCTATTCTCATTTAAGTCATAAAACTCCAGAAATTAAATTTTAAATAAATGTTTAATCTTATTTGATCTTAAAATCAAACTTATTTAAACTTCAAATCAAATTTATACAAAGCTTAAAAACCGGAAATTACTATATATATATAATAGCCTTTACCAATAACCAAATCAATATCTCATAAACCATATATATATATATATATATAACTTTACAAAACCATAGAAAAACATTTCAAAAATAATTTTATATATTTATCGCGGTGCCTGTATATAATTTTCTATCCTATGGTCAAGTGATACGGATGTTTATCATTTCAATCCGCAATTTAAAATGAAAAAAAATGCGGTTATATATCATTTCAAACCGCAATCCCGAATGAATGAAATGCATAGCAACTTGCAATTAATAAAATTAATCATCCATTCATCCATCAAATCATACATCCATTTATCACAGTCATCATCCAATTTCAAACAATCATCAATACATAACAGGTGATAAATAATGGTATCAATTATCAGTTTATACTCAAAATAAATTTAATAACTGTTAATTGGCAGTTTATATGCAAAAATAAACGTAAATTTAACTGGCAGCTAATATGAAATAAAAATTTAACATAACTATGACTGGCAGTTAATATGCAATTAAATAAATTCTAACTGTCAAATTTATGCGATAAATAAAATCAATTAACAGTTATATTAAATGAATGCGATTTATCAGAGATAATGTATAAAACATGCCAAACAGTCATAAATAAATTTCTACTCATATCTAAAATTAATTTAACAAACACAAGAAATTTTAGAAATTGTGAGTGGGTTAAAACACTCACCTTTTGAATTTAAATCGAATTTAAATTCAATTTAAACTCAAAAATTTGAAGGTCTCCGAATTGGTCCAAACCAGCGTCAACAGATCTGGAATTTAATTATGATCCTAACAAAAAAAATCTCGCATGAATCGGACTATGTATGAGAAAGTTATTCGAAAATTTCGATTGAAAAAAAATTAAATAAAACAAAATAAACAAATATACCCCATCACTATGCCACGTCACAGGCCACGTCCTTCTTCTCAAATTCGAGCACGCTACAACACCAATCAAAAAAAACGGACAGTACCAACATATTACGCTCTTCGAGAATTATGACATATAATTTTTCTAGAATTTTTAGAGGAGTTTGAAATAATTTTTTTTATTATTTTTTTTTTTTTTGGACTGTAATTGGATCTAGAAATTTTGCAGCCATTGGAAGAGAAGAAGTTGAAGAAAAGAACACACAGAGAGAAATGAAGATAGATGGAGGCTAGGGTTTACACAGCCTATAAATAGACAAAGTGAAATAGGATAGGTGGGCACGAATCATAAACGCGCAAAACGGTTGTTGGCCCACCAGAATATTTTATATTAATTGGATACGTTACGGATTAGTAAATAAATTAATTTCTTCCTTAGACATTTACATTGAATTTTAAACGTATTTACAAATGTAAATTTAGATGCTTCATTTATAAGTTTCAATATAAATTCACAATTTCATTAAATTCCAAATTCATAGATAAGTTTCTATTTTCAACTAAATTTCTAAATTACCGTAATAATTATCTTAGATTTTTATTCATTCTCAATAGATTTAACTATTGTAAATTGACTAAGTTTTCATACTATAAAAATCCACATTTCTATGTATATATACATTTGAATTCCCTACTAAAATATTTTATTTATATTTCGCAATTACTTCCAATCCATTTTTTTTTGACATCGCACTGTTACTTAAATAAATAGCCTATACCAACACTAATTATCATTAATTTGAAAACGGGTTACCAAATTTTGGATTTTATTAATAATTATTATTTATTACTTCATTGTTTATTCAAATTTAGACAATTTAAGATGTTTCTTAAATGCTGAGTACATTATTAACTTCAGCGTAAAACTTCAATTTTATTTTATCTACAAATTATAAATTAACTTTGCAGAAATCCTTTAGTTGACCTTTCATTTAATTATCCTATCTATTGGTATCCCATAGATGGGAATTACTAAAACATCTCCGAATTCCAACTTTAATTTCAATCACATAAAATGTTCTATTCAGTTTCCAATAAATTCAATAAATTCAAATTATCATGTTCTAAATCCAAATGAATCCATATATCCTGTCTTCCATTCTTTTAATCTAACTAATTATCATATTCCGAATAAAGTTTACGTTATTTCCACCTATAAGCTACAAATAACAACGAATGTTGCATTTGATTTAGATTCTAAATAAATTGATGGGTAATAATTAATAATTCTCACTATTGCCCGATTTATTCCCATTCATGCTTAAATTACCACCAAACAATCATTAAATTTGCCTATCTTTTATTGATTCCATAAAATCTATTTGCCCTGAGTTAGTTACTGCATTTATCAAATTCCAATTTCGCAATCACCTTAAATACATAAATTGGTATTGCATTAACATATAAGTTTATTAGCTTATGTCAACACTATTAACATTAATTGCAATGTATTACCAATTTTAGTCACTACCCTAACTACTAACTCATATTAACCTACATTATTCCCAAGAATTTCATTGGTTTTTCTTATATTAAATTTATCAACCATATTAATTAAGGTTTTTTAAAAACAATTAATAAAATTCCCTTTAATATATACAACTTAGCAATCTATTAAGCATGGTATTATATTTCACGTAAATGTACATTTAATTACATTTATTACAATGTTATCCAAATAAATTGAATGATCTAAGTATATAACTCCTAATATCCACCCATCTTGCCTTAATCCCAAATAACATGCAAATTAAACTACCCTTAATTTCAATTAACCCTATCATTACTTTTGTATATTCCAAACAAATAAATTAATAATACGTTAATTGAATCAGATTTACAATCCAACTTTAATTATTTGCAAATTTTGTCAGTTTGGACCACTTGGTAAATTCAAAATCCTTTAACAACTTCCTACATTAATTTATTTTTGAATAATCCCAAAATTTTCAATATTAAAGTACAAATCCAATTTATCAAAATTAAAACTTAAATTTCAAGGAATTTATTAATTTAGGTTTAGATCCCGTTATTCACTAAAATTGGTTGGTATTTATTTCATTCGCCTCTTTAATTGTACGTAAATTTCTCATAAATACACCTAAAATTTCATTTAATTCCAACTTCTTCCTAATTTCCATTTCTACGTCTTAACACACTTTATATTAAACTTCTAGACATTGTATTACTTAATGTAACCTTTATTTAGTATATTAACATTTATTTCAATTCAAATTCTATCAACCAATTAAACATGTGACCTATTACTATTGCTTACAAATCAAAATATTGCTCCCATTGTCATCTTCTAAATGGAATTAGTCTTTATTTCAAAACTTATCTAAATTTACATTGAGACCATATTTAATCCTTTTCGATAATATTAATCCTCAATTTATTAAATGGAATCAATATATCTTACATAACATGTTTTACGCATAAATTTTTAATTAATATTATTTCAACTTATTCCCCATATTCTCAATAATTACCTAACATAAATCTACGCTTATTTTATTCTACGTTCACATTTCCGTTACTCTCAAATCAATAAGTAACGTTCATATAAATAAATGTTATGTCAGTTTCCTATTTATTGCGATATTTTTATTTATTTATTACTGCATAACTTTACTTATTCCTTCCCATCACTTTAAAATTAATCGTTAAAGTAACGCTTATCAATACGCATCAAATTATTTACCAAATTAAAAGGTTTTGATTTTTTTAACAAATTAATTGACAGATTAATTAGGTAAGGTATACAAATTGTTATTATACGCATAAATTCACACTTAACTAATTAAATGCCTTACCTATATTCTCTATCTTCCCATAATATTCAGGTACAATACTTACACCAATTTTTATTGAAAAATTTATTCATATTACAAACAAAGGCTTAAATTACCATTGTTAAATTAGCGTTCAATATATATTTATCACCTTTTATTATTTCTACTAAATTTTTATTACAAAATTCTATTAAATAAATTAAATCGTCGAAATTTACGGGTCGTTACACTCTCCCCCACTCAAAACTTTTCGTCCCCGAAAAGGAAAAAGAAGGGAAAAGAAGGATTTAGAATCTACATATCTTATTCAAACATTACCTTATAAACAATTAAATTTACAATATCTGTTACTTTTCTTAAAATATACAAATTTACAACATTATCTTTTTATACTTAAATTTATTAGAGTTTGGAGAACATTTCAAAATATTTCTAAGTCCAAAATTTAAATATCTAAGTAGTTCCAATCACTAATCATCCAAATTAATACAACAACCATCAATTTCCTCGAACAGCATACATACAATTACAAAACAACCATACAATCACACAATCAAATAGTTGTTTGGGTTCAAACTTGAAATTGTACGGAATGAAAAATAACTATCAAGTGCATCATTTACTCACCAGTCTTAGATGGAACAAAATAGATATTTATTCATCCAACAACTTCAAATTTCCTTACCCAACCAACCATAAATCAAACAATAACAATTCAAACCAGCAACCAAACTAACTTATTATAAATTTCATGCTTTAGTTGTTTGATTTCCCTTTTTGTTTATAGAGTGATTTTTTTCTCATTCACATTTACTTATCAAAGGTTTGCTCATTCATTTTTACTTATTACTTACAATTATTCAATTCCATTAACTCGGGTCATTCTGGTTCCTTATATTTAGTTATAATTATTCATTCATTTATAATAGCATGTCCTTATTTATTTACTTTAATTCCTTAAGTTTTATAATCATCTATCTATCATGCTTACCTTTATTTATATTTACTTGGTAAAATTTCAATTATATCTTAAGTTATTGAATACAGCAAATTCATTGAATGCTTCATTACCTACTATTACTTGTAAAAATTTCTACTACATTTCTTATTTAACATTTAAACTTTTTATATTTGGTAAGTTATATACGTTAAAGAAAATGCAAATGAACTTATACTAGTTTTATCTCATCTTTTAATTAAATTTAATGTTCAACAATATTACTCTTTATCTCATATGTTACAAATTTCAAATTTCCCTTTATAACTTTGCATTAAATCTCTTACCTAAATTAGAGGTTTCAATTTATTAATCACTTACCTTTTATTTCACTACAATAATTTGAACAATTAATTAATGGAAATTTAAGAATTAAATACCGGGTTAAATTTCAAATTATTTTGAAATATTAGATAAATATATTCTTCTAACTTATATACCTCTAATTTTATTTAAAACAATTAAAAATTTATATCTTTTTCGAAAATGAATCTGCAGTAGAACTACTACAGTGGCCTTTCCCCTTCGAAACTCAAAAATGAAAGTCGATGATGCGGCCGCCATCACCGAAATTATTTTCCAGCGACAGAGAGGAAAGTACAAAACTTATTTTCTCAAAAATCTTCTTTTAAACGATTCTTCCGAATTATGTTAAATATTTATATCAGAAAATACTTATAAACAAATTATTAATATATTTCAAAATCATTCAAAAGAAAAACCCCGGACTTAAGTTCTAAATTTCCAAATTTCATTTATCTTATTTTTCAATCTTATTTCTATTATTATTTACACTTTATTGCCTAACAATCAATCTATTGCAGCCAAATATAAATATCAATTGAAATTTTTTATTTTATATATAAAAATATAATAGGCAAAAAATTTTCATTCACCTATATTAAAAACAAATATTATGTCGATCTGTCATATTAAGTGTTTAGAAATCCCTATTGATGTCATAGCGTCCCATGCACCAACCAGAACTTATAAATACGAAACGGAACAAATTAACACAATGTTAAAACCTTTTTATAACACTAACAAATACGCTCTCTCATATATACACTCAGTGACTCCTAGAGGGTTTTACTACCCTATTAATAAAGAGTCAAACCCCACAAAGTCAAGATTTATCGCTAAACCAAAGCTCTGATACCAGATGTAACGTCCCGCCTTTTTGCATGATTTAAACAGACACACGTGCCAATTCAAACCATACGTAAAGGCGAATTGTTATGGGATAAATAAGAAAACAGAGAAAGAAACAGAATCTCATAGCGGAAGGATAAAATATAATAATCAAATATACAGTTCATAAATCTGTTTACAAAAACCTTTGATTTATTTATATAATACATATCAAAGTAGACATACCATATAACAATGCAGCGGAACAATATGAGTGTAGTGAAACCATATTATCTATACTAATAATAATAAAATCTTCGTCTTCTTCCTCTGGAAATAAAATCTTCAATCCTGAAACGCTCGGACTGACCCGAGCGAATTTGGAAAGACAAAAACACTCGAGTCAGAACTAAAAGATCTTATGTGAGTTACATTAACAGAAATAAATATGAGTGCAGTAACTCAAGAGATGCTTGGGATTTACATCTCCTAAGGATCCATTAAACTATTTACTATGTAGTATATTGCGCTATTATAATAGTGTCTAATTGTAAAATAAACTTACTTTTAAATAGCGTTAAGGCTTTACATTTTCCACCTTAACACATTTATATATTCCTATAGTCTATACAGTGTCGCAATCTCCCCCGTACTGGGCGTCGTCAGAGGGCACTCTATAGGTATGGTACAAAACAAAATCATATAAGGCGCGCTAGGGTAGGTGACACGGCACAACTAGGCAATGCCAGGGTAGATATACCAATTGCTATCCGGGCTGGTGGTAACGCGTAGCCGCAGCTACCGCCCACCTCGAACTAACACCCCCAAATCAAAGAAATCAATAGTGGCCACCGAATCAATCCAAAGTCAGAGTATAGTATCGAAGGAGTGCGTTCGATCAGAGGAATGACCTCATTGGCCCGAGAATCGCTCCTGTTTTAGCCACCTTATGCCAACTCACGGGAGTTGGGTCCACGTATTTACCTTACAGGAAACGTCGCCACCAACCTACTTCATTCTGGAATCTCCACCGCGTACACGGTTAGTCAATGTGGTTTTCGGTATCGACAGAGAGTATGTCCATATCCGATCCCAGTCTCTTTGCCAACCAATCGTTATTATAACACCGCGGTTATTTAAAAAAAATTATACTTTTAAAACCATAATAAAATATCCATTTAAAACCCATATAAACCCGATATCATTTATTCTTAAAACCCCAAATCAATACGATGTCATTTATTTTCCAATATATATTCTTTCCAAAATCATAGGGTTTCCAAAGTAAAATATTTAGAAATCAAAACTCTTGAATATAATATTTCCAAATTACACTACCTTGAAAACATAGCTTTGAAACAAAATTTCCATCTCTTAAATGGTTAAATATTAAATTACTTTTATAAACAAAATAGCTTCTTTAGATTTCACAAATCAATTTCAAATATCGATTTAAACTTCCAAATACCATTTCAATTCTTATGTTTCAAGGCTTTAAATATTTCACCATTTCAAACAGACTCATTTGACAATTCAATATATATATCAAACTCAGTTACTTATTATTTAGACTTGAAATGTTTGCTTAAAGAATTCAATATAATTTAAGAAAACCTTTAACTTCATATAACTGGATCATCTTTCAATTTATTATATATTCATTTAATCAACCTGATATTCATTAAAATCACTTTACACAAAAATCAAGTTATAAAAATCATATCCTTTAAAAATTCTAATTTTTATTAAATTTCAATTTAACTTAATATTCATCTTCCAAATCTATTCTCATTTAAGTCATAAAACTCCAGAAATTAAATTTTAAATAAATGTTTAATTTTATTTGAAATCAAACTTATTTAAACTTCAAATCAAATTTATACAAAGCTTAAAAACCGGAAATTACTAAATATATATATATAATAGCCTTTACCAATAACCAAATCAATATCTCATAAACCATATATATATATATATAACTTTACAAAACCATAGAAAAACATTTCAAAAATAATTTTATATATTTACCGCGGTGCCTGTATATAATTTTCTATCCTATGGTCAAGTGATACGGATGTTTATCATTTCAATCCACAATTTAAAATGAAAAAAAATGCGGTTATATATCATTTCAAACCGCAATCCCGAATGAATGAAATGCATAGCAACTTGCAATTAATAAAATTAATCATCCATTCATCCATCAAATCATACATCCATTTATCACAGTCATCATCCAATTTCAAACAATCATCAATACATAACAGGTGATAAATAATGGTATCAATTATCAGTTTATACTCAAAATAAATTTAATAACTGTTAATTGGCAGTTTATATGCAAAAATAAACGTATATTTAACTGGCAGTTAATATGAAATAAAAATTTAACATAACTATGACTGGCAGTTAATATGCAATTAAATAAATTCTAACTGTCAAATTTATGCGATAAATAAAATCAATTAACAATTATATTAAATGAATGCGATTTATCAGAGATAATGAATAAAACATGCCAAACAGTCATAAATAAATTTCTACTCATATCTAAAATTAATTTAACAAACACAAGAAATTTTAGAAATTGTGAGTGGGTTAAAACACTCACCTTTTGAATTTAAATCGAATTTAAATTCAATTTAAACGCAAAAATTTGAAGGTCTCCGAATTGGTCCAAACCGGCGTCAACAGATCTGGAATTTGATTACGATCCTAACGAAAAAATCTCGCATGAATCGGACTACGTATGAGAAAGTTATTCGAAAATTTCGATTGAAAAAAAACAAAATAAACAAATATACCCCATCACTATGCCACGTCACAGGCCACGTCCTTCTTCTCAAATTCGAGCACGCTACAGCACCAATCAAAAAAAACGGACAGTACCAACAGATTACGCTCTTCGAGAATTATGACATATAATTTTTCTAGAACTTTTAGAGGAGTTTGAAATATTTTTTTTTATTTTTTTATTTTTATTTTGGACTGTAATTGGATCTAGAAATTTTGCAGCCATTGGAAGAGAAGAAGTTGAAGAAAAGAACACATAGAGACAAATGAAGATAGATGAAGGCTAGGGTTTACACAGCCTATAAATAGACAAAGTGAAATAGGATAGGTGGGCACGAATCATAAACGCGCAAAACGGTTGTTGGCCCACCGGAATATTTTATATTAATTGGATACGTTACGGATTAGTAAATAAATTAATTTCTTCCTTAGACATTTGCATTGAATTTTAAACGTATTTACAAATGTAAATTTAGATGCTTCATTTATAAGTTTCAATATAAATTCACAATTTCATTAAATTCCAAATTCATAGATAAGTTTCCATTTTCAACTAAATTTCTAAATTACCGTAATAATTATCTTAGATTTTTATTCATTCTCAATAGATTTAACTATTGTAAATTGACTAAGTTTTCAT
The DNA here is from genome assembly GCA_030765085.1 of Allium cepa. Taxonomy (NCBI): domain Eukaryota; kingdom Viridiplantae; phylum Streptophyta; class Magnoliopsida; order Asparagales; family Amaryllidaceae; genus Allium; species Allium cepa. Next base: position 808,590,335 of record CM060938.1, read on the forward strand.
ACTATAAAAATCCACATTTCTATGTATATATACATTTGAATTCCCTACTAAAATATTTTATTTATATTTCGCAATTACTTCCAATCCATTTTTTTTTTGACATCGCACTGTTACTTAAATAAATAGCCTATTTTAACACTAATTATCATTAATTTGAAAACGGGTTACAAAATTTTGGATTTTATTAATAATTATTATTTATTACTTCATTGTTTATTCAAATTTAGACAATTTAAGATGTTTCTTAAATGCTGAGTACATTATTAACTTCAGCGTAAAACTTCAATTTTATTTTATCTACAAATTATAAATTAACTTTGCAGAAATCCTTTAGTTGACCTTTCATTTAATTATCCTATCTATTGGTATCCCATAGATGGGAATTACTAAAACATCTCCGAATTCCAACTTTAATTTCAATCACATAAAATGTTCTATTCAGTTTCCAATAAATTCAAAAATTCAAATTATCATGTTTTGAATCCAAATGAATCCATATATCCTGCCTTCCATTCTTTTAATCTAACTAATTATCATATTCCGAATAAAGTTTACGTTATTTCCACCTATAAGCTACAAATAACAACGAATGTTGCATTTGATTTAGATTCTAAATAAATTGATGGGTAATAATTAATAATTCTCACTATTGCCCGATTTATTCCCATTCATGCTTAAATTACCACCAAACAATCATTAAATTTACCTATCTTTTATTGATTCCATAAAATCTATTTGCCCTGAGTTAGTTACTACATTTATCAAATTCCAATTTCGTAATCACCTTAAATACATAAATTGGTATTGCATTAACATATAAGTTTATTAGCTTATGTCAACACTATTAACATTAATTGCAATGTATTACCAATTTTAGTCACTACCCTAACTACTAACTCATATTAACCTACATTATTCCCAAGAATTTCATTGGTTTTTCTTATATTAAATTTATCAACCATATTAATTAAGGTTTTTTAAAAACAATTAATAAAATTCCCTTTAATATATACAACTTAGCAATCTATTAAGCACGGTATTATATTTCACGTAAATGTACATTTAATTACATTTATTACAATGTTATCCAAATAAATTGAATGATCTAAGTATATAACTCCTAATATCCACCCATCTTGCCTTAATCCCAAATAACATGCAAATTAAACTACCCTTAATTTCAACTAACCCTGTCATTACTTTTGTATATTCCAAACAAATAAATTAATAATAGGTTAATTGAATCAGATTTACAATCCAACTTTAATTATTTGCAAATTTTGTCAGTTTGGACCACTTGGTGAATTCAAAATCCTTTAACAACTTCCTACAATAATTTATTTTTGAATAATCCCAAAATTTTCAATATTAAAGTACAAATCCAATTTATCAAAATTAAAACTTAAATTTCAAGGAATTTATTTATTTAGGTTTAGATCCCGTTATTCACTAAAATTGGTTGGTATTTATTTCATTCGCCTCTTTAATTGTACGTAAATTTCTCATAAATACACCTAAAATTTCATTTAATTCCAACTTCTTCCTAATTTCCATTTCTACGTCTTAACACACTCTATATTAAACTTCTAGACATTGTATTACTTAATGTAACCTTTATTTAGTGTTTTAACATTTATTTCAATTCAAATTCTATCAACCAATTAAACATGTGACCTATTACTATTGCTTACAAATCAAAATATTGCACCCATTGTCATCTTCTGAATGGAATTAGTCTTTATTTCAAAACTTATCTAAATTTACATTGAGACCATATTTAATCCTGTTCGATAATATTAATCCTCAATTTATTAAATGGAATCAATATATCTTACATAACATTTTTTACGCATAAATTTTTAATTAATATTATTTCAACTTATTCCCCATATTCTCAATAATTACCTAACATAAATCTACGCTTATTTTATTCTACGTTCACATTTCCTTTACTCTCAAATCAATAAGTAACGTTCATATAAATAAATGTTATGTCAGTTTCCTATTTATTGCGATATTTTTATTTATTTATTACTGCATAACTTTACTTATTTTCTTCCCATCACTTTAAAATTAATCGTTAAAGTAACGCTTATCAATACGCATCAAATTATTTACCAAATTAAAAGGTTTTGATTTTTTTAACAAATTAATTGACAAATTAATTAGGTAAGGTATAGGAATTGTTATTATACCCATAAATTCACACTTAACTAATTAAATGCCTTACCTATATTCTCTATCTTCCCATTATATTCAGGTACAATACTTACACCAATTTTTATTGAAAAATTTATTCATATTACAAACAAAGGCTTAAATTACCATTGTTAAATTAGCGTTCAATATATATTTATCACCTTTTATTATTTCTACTAAATTTTTATTACAAAATTCTATTAAATAAATTAAATCGTCGAAATTTACGGGTCGTTACATAATTAGTTGATTGATTGAGTTAATTGAATGTGTGTTAATGATTTGGTGACTTTTGTTTTTGTTTGGTTCTCGAGTTGATTTTTGTTTGACTCGAAAGATTTGGGTTTTAAATGGTTTAAAACTTAAATCGTAAATAAGAAAATGGTTCCGATTAAAATCAATAAAGATTTAATGATTGGTGATTCATTGAATAAATAGGATAATTTAATGAATACTTAATAAATTAAATTAATTTATGATTTGGGTTAATTAATTGGGTTTAAATTAATTGGAATGATCATTGGGTGGGTTGATAAATAATTGCTTAATGGAATTAATAAAAATATAAATACTTTGCGGAATTAATCAAGAGATTAATTAAAATGGTTAATTAAGGAGTAATTAATTTATATAATAAAGTAAATAAAGGATAGTTAATCATTGGTTGAGATAAATCAAGAATGACATATATATTGGTTTAATCAATGATTAATTATTTAATATAATTAAAATTAGATTAGAAATGTAAATGAGAAATCATTAATCTATATAATCAATAATGTAAATAGAGATTGATTAGTTAAGAAAATAAACCAATACAAGTGACTTATGAGAAGTTAATTAATATAAATAATTATGGACTAATGTAATTAAAATAGTTAATTAATTCCTGAGGTAATTAAGATTTCCTATTGATTTGGGTCAAGAATAATTAATATCGTGAAATGAATTAAAGGTAATTAATTGAACGTAATTAAAAATTAATTAATCCAGGGTGATTGATTAAGATGAATAACGGAGGGTTGATTGATTAATTGATTTGGAATCAATTAATATTAAATGATGGAATCTAAGTGAATGTGGTTAGAAATTCAATTAGAATCAATTGAATTGGTTTGTATGTGATTAAGTTTTGCTTATGGATGATTGAATGGTATTGAATGTTTTGTATGAGTAGAATCTCTGATATGAAATGATGTGTATTTCATTTGAATAACTTGGGTTAGAATAACATGAGTCTTGAAGAGACCGGGGTCGGGTATTGGGAAATACCCGAAACCACTTCGAATTTTTATAAATTGATTTGTGAAATAAATAGGTTGGGATGAAATGATTTGAGTGAATTGAATTATTTTATCTAAGTTTGGTACTTAGAAAATCGATGTGTGGAATAAGTATTGTTTATAGCTAATTGCGAATTCGTTAAATTGATATATGTCACCCCGGGTTTATTTAAGTTGTTTGCTTTGGTATTCCATGTTAGTTGGGTTTACTCACGCTGGTTTCCAGCCTGACCCGGGTGTTACTTTGGTGTAATGCTCGGGTCAGACCGAGTATTACACATTTCCAGGTAGGTACGTTCTGGAGCTCAGGAGACGAGCTGGATGGCAGGAGCGTATAGAATATTTCCGCTGTAATTATATTATTGTTAATCCGAGACATGATAATTGTATATATTCAGTGACTGTATATATGTGAAACTCTGATGTATATTAAATATAAGCGAAAGATATAGTATTCTTTTGTAAACTGTCATTATTTATTTATTTATTATATTTTATCCGCTGCGAATGTGAGATGTTGTTGATTTTGTTCTTCTTCTTCTTCTATTTATTTCTTCTTTTTCATAACAATCTAGAATTTTTGGCTGCGAAAGTTTCGGGTTGTTACAGTTGGTATGAGAGCCAGGTTAGGTTAAGCGAGAACCTTGGCTCTGGTGGGAGTTACTCATTAAATAGAGTCCGTAGTACTCTAGAATGAGTTGAGTGTGTGTGTGCGTGTGTGTATATATATATATATATATATATATATATATATATATATATGAGAGCGTACTTGTTATTTTCTTATATAAAGGTTTTAAATGATTTTATATGAAAATATATATTTTGATATATAAAGTAATATTTCCTTCTAATAAATATTTAGGTGATTGGTTGTTAATTTTTAAAATTAAAATTAAGAAGTAATATAATACAACCAAATTGATGTCTTGAATTTGAATTAAATTAAGTAGAAATAGAAATACAACTAAATTAAAATTAAATGGATTGAAAATAAAATTCTAAATCTGGTCCCGGAATTTGAAATTTTTGTTTCAAAGAGATGAAAAATAATAAATAAGTATTATTTGGATAACTAGGACTTGTTGCAAACAATCGGTTGTTTGAAAATTTGCTTGAATTTAAAACCAAGGTGGTTTAAAATTTTAAAGCATGGCTGGGAGGGCCAAGAAATAAATATGTATATATGTATGGATATATATGATATCAAAGATAATTTGGAATAAACTCTAAGAGGTTGAGTTTTGATTTTTTTTTCCTGAAGTGTGATGTAAAAACCCAAAGTGATATAAGTTTTGACTTAGAAGAGGGAAAGAATTTTGAAGTTGAAGCGGGAATTCAAATTGAGTAAGATTGATTGGATTAAGTAAATTAGAATTTAACCTTGGGAAAGTTAAATAAGTGTAGAAAAAGCAACCAGAATTGGAAATTTCAAGATGAAATTGGAATTTAACTTGGAAAGTTAAATGGTTGATTTGAATTGAGAATTTGTGTGATCTCAAAACGGGTTTGAGATTTAAAAATTGAAAATGGATGGACGTTTTAAAATAAATTGGATGATATCATCCTATTGTTAATAAAAATCTTTAATTTGAGAATAGTATTGTATAAATAAAATAAATTTGAATAATTGAATTGTAAATTAAAATTGTTTAAGAACTGGCTTCAAACTGGAAGATAAAATTTAATAATAAATTAAAATTGTAAAATAAAATTGTATTGAACTCTTATTTGAACCTTGAAAAACATAAGTAAAGATAATTTAAAATGGATTTTTGAAAATTGGGCTCAAGAATTAAATTGATTAAAAACTTTGAATAAAAGTTAAATTGGTTTAAAAGGACAAACCAACCTTTGAGAATTTAATTCGAATTTCTATAATTCGAGCTAGTTTAAATTCAAGATTGAAATTGAATTAGTTCAAAATTGAATTTGGTTTGAAGTAATTGGATTGGTGATTGAAGATGTATAAGTTTAAAAATTTTAATGGGAAATTGAATTGGATTAAATTGAAATGATTTGAATTTGAAATGGGTTCAATTGATAATAATTCAAATTGATTGGAATAATTTGAAATTATAATTAAAGTGAACAGGATTAAAATCAAATGGAATTTGATTTAAATTGGGAATGGAATCAGGGTTGATTCAACGTGAATTGGGATTAAATAAATTTCAATGGAAATTGGAGTTATTCAAATTGGAATTGGATCAATTTAAATGAAAGTGTAAATTTACATTGGATTGTTGGGGAAGTGAACAGTTGACTCTTGACTAATTTCAATATGACTTGTTTTAATATAAATTTATTTTTCTAAGCTATTAAATATATACAATCTTTCTTTCTTAAAGCCAAATTATTTTATACTTGTTTATAATTATTTTTGGAGCTATTTAACCATTTTTCAACTGTTTTCTAAACTAATTACTATTTTTCAACTATTTCACAAACTAATTTCTATTTTACAACTATTTGGCCATTATTTAAAAATTCCTGAAACTATTCAACTATTTTCCGACTATTTTACAATTAGTTAACTATTTTACAGCTATTTTGTAAACTAATAATTATTTTTCAACTACTTATCTATTTTTTTTTAAAAATCTCAAGCTATTTTCTAAATATAAACTGGTCGGAGTTCAAACTGTTATTGATAAAATACCCAACTGAGATAAGAATTGAAGTGATAATTCAATGGAATTGAGGCAATTGTGAATAGAAAAAAAAATTGATTTGGCTAATAACTGATGAAGTTAAATACGTGGGATGTACGTATATTATTCTATTCGCGTAGTGATTTGATCCAGATTCGAGCACAGAATTTCGAGATAATTTATCGATCCGAGTTGGGATTTTTCACTCGATTTTCGACAGCGAACCTGGATATGAATTGTTAATTGGTTCTGGATATTCTTTATCATAGTTATGGCTATGCAAGGAGAATGACGGTTTTTAATCAAGAAACCAGATCTGTGTCCGCACTAGGAAGTCGGGTGGACGATACTAGTTCGGAAGTGAAATTGTATAATCGAGTAAGCGATCAGATTGATATAGCGTACGGATGATAAGTGTACATCGTACGGATTTGAATGAAATTGATATTGGAAAGAGTAATCAAATTTGAATATTTGATTTTGAATAAACAAAGTTATATATCTTCGTTATATAAGATAAATCTTTCCTTGTTAAATCTATTGCCGAAAGAAAAGGGTTTTTGAAGATGTTTGAAGTATAAAAAGGAGTTTTATAAAAGATTGAAATGATCCAAAGTTTTAAAATTATATATATATATATATATAAAGGATCTTATGAGGATTTTAGAAAAAGGTTTTGAAAACCTTTGGATTTGGTAAGGCTTTTATTTTTGGGTAAAATCAATATTAAAATTTGGAGAGCCTAGTTTGAGAATTTATCGATTTTAGGATAATAGATTTTGTGTAAAGGAGCCTTGTATGAGATAATACTAGGTGTATGATTGAAAGATACTATATGTATAGTATAAAATGTTTTGATGATGGCTCTGGGGAAAAAGGCGCTCCTTTGGAATGAACTTCTCAGGAGTACCACCGGGTGGTGCTACCTTGAACCCCAAGGGGGGGTTCTAAAGTTGATCCTGTGAGGAGTCCGGACAAAACTAGTTCTTGAGGATTATGAGTAGTGTATACCATAGCGGAAGTCGTGTGTGCCGCTGAGAGCCAACAGTCTGCGTTTGATTTTATATCGGTAGACTACGACCTATGGTATAACATAGCGAAAGTCGTGTGTGCCACTGAGAGCCAACAGTCTGCGTTTGATTTTATATCGGTAGACTGCGACCTATGTAGGAGTGAAGAAGTTTCATTTTGACAGTGAAAATCAGAGGCCGTAGAGAGCCTGCAGTTACATGGACTTTTGCTGCGATGACAATGTAACCCTGGAATGTAACTGTAACCATGGATGGGGGTGATGATTTCCAGAGCATTCTCACCAAAGATACTTCCTATATTTTCAAAATTGTTTTCTACATTTTCAATAAAATTATTTTCCAAGTATTTTCACTGGGTGTTGAAAACGGGTTTACCAAGTACTTATAGATTTCAGTCCTACGCCTGATCAACATATGACTGAATTTCTGTGATAACAAGGATGGACTGGTTGAGACATCGAGTTATAAGAAGTATTTTTATAAAGAGCTATTTTATTAAGTATGATGTGAATTTAAAAGCATTTCTAAATTTTTTAAATAAAGATGTTGGAATTTTGGAAAATAAAGGAAATCCAAACTGCAATTTTAATGAAATGAATTATTAATTAAAATCGAACATTGATTTAGAAGTTGAAAGTAAGCTAATTTGCCAAATAATTATTTGGTTGAGTATATTAATAAAAGTTAACTTGGGTAAATAAATGGATTGTAAATTAATAATGGAGTTTGGTAATGAATTCGAATTGTAAATAGAATTCGACTTGGATTTGATAATGAATTAAATAAGAGGAGATGTTGTAAAATAAAAATAAAATAGAGTTGGATTGAAAATTGTGATGGTTTGAATTACAAATAAAATCCGAAGGAGATTTGAATAATATTTAATGAAATTTGCAAGTAAATTGGATATAAGAGAAGTGATTATAATAGAAATGGTTTGAGTTGCAAAATAAAACCCAAGTGAATATAAATAAATTGAGAATGGCCTTGTATTAATAAAATAAATTCGTAAATGAATTAAGCAAGTAAATGAAAATTTTAAAATGGGTTAATTGAATTAAATAATAATTGGACGAAGTCTGATTGGATAAAAACTAAATCAAGTTGTGATTAGAATTGGATTACCAGACTGAACTTAAATTTGGTGGTATATTAATTTGAAGTATAAATGAGTTAACTATGTGCTTGGGTATTATTTTGATAAATTGAGAAGGTGAATTTAAAATTAAAATTTAAAATGAATGGGATAACTGAATTTAATGGAGATTGATTAAATGAGAATCAAATAGAAGTAAACTTAAGTTTGATGTTGGAATAAGTTAAAGTAAATTCACCTAAGTTTAAAATTTATGGAAGCTTGGCTTCGAATAAGAGTGAAAGCCCATTAAATAAAAGCTTGGATTGAATTAATTTGGGAATGGTTAGAGGTATACAAGAATGGAATGTGTCGAGCTAAATAAATGGTTGGTGAATAAATTAGAAATGAAATGGAATTAAATACAGAATGAGTTGAAACTAATTTAAAGTAGTTATAAACTAAAATAGATACTTTATTAAGCACATATCATCGAAATTGCATAACAATAATTGTCGTTTGGCGTAAACAAAAGTAATTAAATTTCTGCGAGTTGATAGAGATTAAATAAATTGGTTTAGAATTAATTGAATTGAATATGAGCTTGTTTGGATTAAAAATCAATGGAATGTAAGAAATTGAGTTGCGGACCATTGAAATTGAATGAAATGGTTTATAAATTGGTTGAAAGCAACTGAATTAGGTTTGAAAACATATAAATTGCTGGTGGAAGTTATTTTGAATGCATTTCTTTTAGAATTGAAGTGTTATAGTTGTTTAAGTAAGAGAAATGTTATAAACTTCATATATATAGTGCTTATATGTTCAAATTGAGTAAGTACAGGTACCTGAAGGCCGTTTGGCTGGATTTGGATTACACTAATTGCTAAAATAAATAAGCCGCATGCTTAAAATGCTAAATAAGGTACGCTTACGCAATAAAAATAGGAAATATGAATTGTTTTTGCCTTTTCCGACCGGGTGGGTCGATGTATACATATTTATATCTCTTGTCAAATTGCAAAAGCTCCTCCGTACAAAGGAGACTCTGCCAAAAATTTTCGGAAATTTTGGGAGTTAGAAAATTTTTGAGAAAATTTTTATTAAGCAATTAAACGATTTTAATTATGAAACTGAAATAGATTAGCAGATGGAACTAATAAGATTCAGTTATAAATGGAATATAAAATTTTAATATTCAAAATTGAAATAAGTTGAATTCATATTATAACGGGAAAAATGAATTTGAATAGAAGTAAATATGAAAACCTATATAAGAGAATGTATAAAATGATTTGTAAAGTTTCGATCGAATATTGTTGCTAAACAAGATATGCAGGTGTTATAAAGGAAAAAGAGATTGGATTTGATATTAGAAGATAAATTTGAATTGCCCGACAAAATGGTATGTATTTAAAATTTCTGTATGAAATTGGATTGGGTTTTGGATCTAGCCACTTGGCTTTTGTTTTCTTTTTGAATTTGAGAGCCCACAGAGGCCTTTTGTAGTTGTATCGAGCAAGCCGCGCAAAGGAGACGTTGGCAAAATTTCTCGAAAATTTAGAGAGTTAGAAACTTTTGATAATTCAAAGTTTGGTTTTAAATTGAAATTTAAATGATTGAGGAAAATGGTATTGTTTGAAGCTATAGAAGGTTTTGGGAAGTTGGTTGAGGTGATAGCGGGTCTTTAATAAAAGATAGTTGGTAGGATGTTGAATTGTGAGTTTCTGGAAAAGGTAAACGGGTGTTGTACCATTCATCCTAACTAGTAATTTCGGGGACGAAATTCTTTTAAGGGGGGAGGAATGTGACGACCCGGAATTTCTAACAATTTAAATTTGAATAGTTAATTGATTTTAAAATATTTAAAAGATAATTAAATTATTGAATTATATAATTCGAAATTGGGTAAGATGTTGAATATGTAATTTTAAGCCGGTTAAAATAATTTGAAGGCTTATAAAATTTATAACGATGATACTGAAGATAATGGAATGGTTGAAATTTATGTGATATGTTCAGTTTTGAAAATATATCGTTTAAATTTAATTTAAAAATAGCTTTCCGAGGCACAGTCTCGGAATTTGACGAAACCAGTTCCATTGGATCCGTAATAGTTAGTTATTATCGAATTTTAATTTTCATAGCAATCGGAGTTGTCGTTTGACCCTGACAGCTCTAAACGCTTAGAAACTATTTTAATCGATTTAATTTTAAATTGATCGTTTACTTCTATAACTCGCACATATGATCGAATTAGGCTCTGAAACACGTTCCATTGTGTTCAGAATGCAGGTAAAACCTTATAAACACCTGGCGGCATGTCTGATTCGGGGTTCGAGATTTCGCGTTATAATGAGATATTTTGGAAATTTAAATAAATATATAAGGGTTAGATCAGCAGCCACCCTATTCTATACCTATGTAAGCAAAGCCGACCTAACCTTTCCCTTCGTTCAAATCAATATCCCTCCTTTCCTTCAACTCTCGTCTCTTTCCTCCGTTTCCTTCTGATGGAAGTCACGGAAAAAATCTACATACCAGACCTCATTAAACCCAAGTTCACAAAATCAAGTTAAAAAATGGCCGAAGCCCTTCGTTCAAAAAAAAAAGGAAAAGAGAATTAAATCAATGGTCGAAACTACAAAAAAATATAGAAGAGAAAATCGAAGTCTCAATAATTCTCGGGTTCAATTCGAAAATCAATTCGAACCCTTCATTTTCCAAGCATCGATGAGCTGAAGAGGCGAGGGATTGCGACCCTGTCGCGACTGCCATTATCGAGTTCACGAGGATTGCTCGCAGCGTGGGAGTGGTCGTAGGTCGTTGGTGTAGGATCTAGATTAACCCTAGAGGGGGGGTGAATAGGGTTATAGAAAATTTTCTCGATTTAAACACAGAAACAAACTGCAGAAATAAATATGCTGAAAAGTAAATCACACACAAAATTTACCCAGCTTCGGCAACCCCTGCCTACTGCTACATTCCCAGATTTCTATTAGAATTAAACAGTCTCCCGCTTACAAACACTCTAACAGACTCGCAATCCCTTGCTCCCACTCACAAACACTCTACTAGACTCGCACCCCCTGCTCCGCCTATAGAGTTTTGCAAACTCGCAAACTCAACTCCCGCCTATAGAATTTTGCAAACTCGCATACCCTGCTCACTGAACTAATTCTAACTAGACAATCTGACACTACCTAAAACCTAAGTGGTGATTTACCAATTCTTTGATTCGAAAAGAAAAAACAAACTTAAAAACAGAAATTAAATAAAAACCCCCTTTTGACAATAAAATAAACCCTAAATAAAACTAAAGCTAAAACCACTTTAAAAATAAAGGTCGGCCCATTCTTTTGCTTTAACCTGTTCCTCTTTTGACTTGTGAAAAATGGCGGCTCTGTTTAATGTGAATTAGGGCTTTGAGATCTGGATTCTTCTTGCTCTTCGAATTTGGGGCTTTCGGTCCTTGCGCTCTTTGTTCCAAATTAGTGTTTTGCGAAGCTCCGATACTAATTCGATCGTTGTTGGTTGTGTGCAATTTAGCCTGGCTCGATCGATTTCATGTTGCTTTCTTCGGTTGCTTCGATGAGTTCGATTATTGCTTCGGTAAGAATTTTTTCTCTGATGCTTTTTGATTTTTGTATTCGAACTCTTATGTTTATGCCGATGATGATTGGGGAATTTATATGGATTCGATTCGATTTCTCCACACACTGATGATGATTTTCGGTTTGGTATTTATATGAGTTCCGAGACCTGAGTTTGTTCGTACCAACTCGATACTTTCCTAATTTGTGCTTTCCTGATATAATTTTTTTCGACTTGATACTCACGGCAGAAAAAAAACTTTCCTCCTTTTTTAATTGTGACTTTTTCAAAGATATGTTTTTGATTTTTCGAATTTCCAATTTACACACACTTGATTTCGTGTATTTCTCTGTACTGTTGAACTTCGTTCATCTTGTAGTCTTCGTCTCTGACCATCTTCTCTGGTCTCCACTTGAACATTACGTTGTTGTTCACTACTGTGTCACTGTTTGCTTTTATTGTTCTGTGTTTGGTTACTGATGCATACACGAACTGTTGCTTGAATTGTCATTGATGTATCATTACTTGTGTCTGCATTATCATCATTGCTACCTGGTCGACATTTGATGTTTGTAACTTGTGATTGCCAATGTGTTGCATTGTTGTTGACACATGATTGTTCTGTGCTTTGATATTGTAGTCTCTGGCCTTGCCTTATGATGCAGTCTTCATTAGCTCGTGTACCTGAACTTGATTCACTTGGTTATCTTGTACTTCTGGATGCAAGTGTATGGTTACATTCGACTTCTTTCAGTCATATTAAACTATGTACATTTGCCTGAGTTTGTTTACTTATTGTATACTTGGTTCATGAATTTGTAGCTTTCATTGTTGGTTGAAGTTCTGATGCCTTTAAGTCTCGTCCTCGAGTTCATTGCTATATTGTTTCACTTGATGTTGTTTATGTTTGCATCTGTATCACTGATGCATGTAGTTGTGCACTTGTGGTCTTTGAGTTGCTGTGTTGATTCAGCTTGCTACTTTCTAGTCTTTGTTCGCTTGGTAGCATTTCTTTGTGGTCTGTACACATGTGCTTGTGTATTTGACTTCACTTGTGAACTTTGGCTTTACTGAGTTTGTTGCTATTCTCTGTTGCACTTGCTCACTAACTACTGCTTTAATTTGTCACTGCATTTGGTCTGCACTTGTGAACTTTTTCTCTGGCCATCTTTGTTAACTACTGCATCACTGCTGTCTCATTTACTTGTGGTCTTCATTCTGGTTGGCACTTGCATGCATTGTTGTAACTGGACATGTTGCTTTGAGTTGTCCATTATTTGGTCTATGTTTTCATTGGGCTGTAGTTGTTCAGGTGCATTGCCACACTGTACTACTCTGGTCTTTGCATCCCTTCATGGTGATTTTTGAAATTTCACTTGAGTTGAATCCAGTTTCAAAAACTCGGGTTTGACCTTGTGCACGTTTCGTAATTTTGAATATATTGCACGTGAGTTGAACCCGTCTTTTCATTTGGGTTCGACCTGTGCTCACCTGTCCCTGTAGCATTATCAAGTGTATATCGATGTGCACGGCCTTGTGGAATGTACAGTGATACACTGTTCATGTCACATTGTTCGTGTGTGATGAATTCAAATATAAATGATGACGAACAACCCAAATAACTGAGGCAAATAATATTTTCAAAAATTATATTTCATTTTATATTGCAAAAGTATTTCTTTTTCAATTTTACCGTGTTAGTGAACATTTTTGCAGATTGCTCAGATGCTGGATTCTAACTGGAATGCAGTTGAAGACAAAATACGAGTGTGAGTGATATGTAGTGAGGAATTTATGTAAACTGAATTGTGATGTAATTGTGATGTAATCAAAAATGTATATGTATAGTGAGCGCTTGAATTTGTACTATTCAAGATTGCAATAAATATTTGTTTGAATAAAATTTCTGTTTCAATTCAAATTCTGTGTAACTTGTTCTGTTTGAATTCAAATTCTGTGTAATTTATTTTATTCAACAGATATTTATTTAATCTATGAAAAACAAAATAGTACATTACCAAATACATTTAAATGAATATATATGTTTATTATCATCAAACAAAAACATATAAGCACATATTCATACAATCTCCCCCTTTTGATGATAACAAACATATATTTAAGATTTTGACCGTGTTAACTGTATTTGATCAATGATATACTCTAATTGCTCCCCCTATTTAAATGCTTCCTCTCTATATGATGCTCCCCCTACATATTTGCATACAAATAGAAATATATAAATGAGCCTAGATGCAAATGGAAAATTATTTGACCTTTGTTTGATTCTATTTGACAAAATCTTAACTTTTCTCTCCCCCTTTTGTTATCAGCAAAAGAATAATAGTGTTAGAGAAAATTGAGATAAAGTGATCAATATCAATCCAACATTAAACTCAAATTGAATGTAAATATTTAAACTTCAATAAAAATCAAACAAAAATCATAACTACCCTTGTTAGGCGCATATTCCACTTTTAGAAAGAATGGAAATGATGTTTTAATATAAAATCATACAATTGTATCAACTTGTGGTGCATTTATATCAGGAATTTGAATATCTACTAATCATGCATAACCGTTAGGACATTTAAATGAGATTAGTAGTATTCCAATTTAATTTAAAAAATGAAATCAAGTATCTTCTAACCACGCATGACCGTGAGGACTTTTAAATGGGATTAGAATCAACTTGTGTATTTAATCAATTAATTTTGATATGCGTTCCATACATGCATAACTGTAAGGACTTTTAAATGAGCATGGAAGCACATAATCAAAAATCCAAGTAGTTCACTCATGCATAACCGTGAGGACTTTTAAATGAGAGTGAATACTTTGGATATTTATTTATTTTTACAAAATTATGAAATGAAAAACAAATGATCCCTGATTATAGTACCACATATCGACCAACTATATTTAAGCTTTGATAAACAATGGTCGATAGAAATATAATAGATATAGAAATGGTCATGGAATCTTCACCCAACAAAAATTTTTATAACTCTTGTTTGAATTTCTAAAGAAATTTTTCTAAAATATACTCTCTTGAGTAATGTATGAAAAATATCAACACTCATCACTTTTTCCAATCACTATTTATCTTTTTGATAATTAGTAGGGAGTCGGATTAGTCAAAATTTGTCATTTAAAAACAAATAAAAATGACTAATCTGAAAATATGGTCAACAATGATTTTCTCGAAGGGGTTACATGAGGAAAAAATTTCTGCTATTTGAAAATTATTTGTAATGAAAAAATATGCAGATATTTTCTTTGAAAAACGATGCAGTTACTAGATGTCTCACTAAAAATCACGTTCAACTAGTAAGTTTTCTGTCAACTAAATTACTAGTATGATCTGCATCTGAATTTCACTTTCACTTCAAAACATCACTAATTTGATAAACAAGACCATGAAAATGTGCATAAGAAACTCAAACTCAATTTTTAACAGTGAACAAGTCAGAATCAAAACGTCATCATCTCAATATTGGCTGATTTCATTCAGAATATGGTGCAGATTATCACAAATAACCCTTCACCTGTTTTACCTTTACGATAATTTTTCGTGATTGCCCATTGTGATTCTGTCACCTTTGTACTAGGCTAAGTAACTTTTGCTTTGTTGCCCATTGTGTTTCTGGAACAGCCAAAATCCAGAAAACACTGTTGTTGTTCCTTAGCCTGCCACCATTCCTACACAGGAAAAGATTTATGTGACCTATTTGTTTTTATAGGTCCATGGTTGTTAGTGGCAGAAGATTTAGAAAAATAATTTATGGAGACCCAAAACTGTTTATATATGTTCCTTTTGGCACCCAAATTTGTTTAACTTTGAGAGATTTTATATTCGTGCCTTTTGGAACCAAAATTGGTATGGTTTTCACATGTTTGGGTCTATACCAACAATTATTGTGATCGTGTCCATATTTTCTACAAATTATGCACATGGAATTCTCTTGATTAATATCGCTTTTAACATTTTCAGATTGATTATATCCAAGTCCTTGTCAAGCTGTATTAACAGTTTGCTTCCCTAATAGCAGATTCAATGATTTCTCACTTTTTGAAAATTTATCTAAAGTTATTGACAATTGTTGGACTTGTATTTTGAGAGATTCATTTTCGTTCAATAATTGTGTGCACTTTTTGATAGAATTTTCTCTCCTAGTATTTTAGTTCTCTTTCAAAATCAGAATTTCATTTTCAAGTGATTTTATAGTAATTTCTGATTTTTTTAATTTCTTCTTCAAATGTTGGACACTTATCGCACTTAGGGATCCTACTTTGATAGGTTTTAACTAATTGGTCAAGTTGTTCATTTAATTCTATCAAAGTGTCTTTTTGTGATCCAAGTTTGGCATACTTCTCCCTAAGTCGTTCAAAACAGCCATTCACTTCGTGGAAATAAATAAGTAATTCAGAGTGAGTGAGTTTTGATACGTCGCTTGGCTTCATATTGTGCTCTCTGTTTTTTAATTTTTGATTTAGAGCTAGATTTCCGTATTTGCGGTTCCTCCTTTTGAATTTCTTTATTAGTAATGCCAGCTCGGCTGCTCCATCATCATCATCCTCATCACAACTGCTATTTACCACTCCTGTTAAGCACATTTCTTTAACTAAGTCGGTTGTGGAGGACATCTCATTGCTGTTGACTTTTGCTCCATATATTGCTTCAAAAGTATTCCAGATTTTCTGTGCATTTTCACAATGAGAGACGAAATAAAAATTATCACGATAAATATGAGAATATAATATATGCATAGCATGAGCATTAATCGAGATAATTTCCTTATTTGTTATATCACACCCATTTTCAATAATATCCCAACATTTAATATTAACAGATTTTAAATAAAATTCCATTTTCAATTTCCAGTTCAAAAAATCTGTTCCATCGAAAACAGAAGGAATAATATTGGAACGATCCTCAAAAAAAGTATTATTTGGTGGATTCATGACTCTAGAGTTAAAGAAAAATACCGTGCTCTGATACCACTTGTAGGATCTAGATTAACCCTAGAGGGGGGGTGAATAGGGTTATAGCAAATTTTCTCGATTTAAACACAGAAACAAACTGCAGAAATAAATATGCTGAAAAGTAAATCACACACAAAATTTACCCAGCTTCGGCAACCCCTGCCTACTGCTGCATTCCCAGATTTCTATTAGAATTAAACAGTCTCCCGCTTACAAACACTCTAACAGACTCGCAAACCCTTGCTCCTGCTCACAAACACTCTACTAGACTCGCACCCCCGCTCCGCCTATAGAGTTTTGCAAACTCGCACACCCTGCTCACTGAACTAATTCTAACTAGACAATCTGACACAACCTACAACCTAGGTGGTGATTTACCAATTCTTTTATTCGAAAAGAAAAGAAAAACTTAAAAACAGAAATTAAACAAAAACCCCCTTTTGACAATAAAATAAACCCTAAATAAAACTAAAGCTAAAACCACTTTAAAAATAAAGGCCGGCCCATTCTTTTGCTTTAACCTGTTCCTCTTTTGACTAGTGAAAAATGGCGGCTCTGTTCAATGTGAATTAGGGCTTTGAGATCTGGATTCTTTTTGCTCTTCGAATTTGGGGCTTTCGCTCCTTGCGCTCTTTTCCAAATTAGGGCTTTTGCGAAGCTCCAATACTAATTCGATCGTTGTTGGTTGTGCGCGATTTAGCCTGGCTCGATCGATTTCATGTTGCTTTCTTCGGTTGCTTCGATGAGTTCGATTATTGCTTCAGTAAGAATTTTTGCTCTGATGCTTTTTGATTTTTGTATTCGAACTCTTATGTTTATGCCGATGATGATTGGGGCATTTATATGGATTCGATTCGATTTCTCCACACACTGATGATGATTTTCGGTTTGGTATTTATATGAGTTCCGAGACCCGAGTTTGTTCGTATCAACTCGATACTTTCCTAATTTGTGCTTTCCTGATACAATTTTTTTCGACTTGATACTCACGGCAGAAAAAAAAACTTTCCTCCTTTTTTGTTTGTGACTTTTTCAAAGATATGTTTTTGATTTTTTGAATTTCCAATTTACACACACTTGATTTCGTGTATTTCTCTGTACTGTTGAACTTCGTTCATCTTGTAGTCTTCGTCTCTGACCATCTTCTCTGGTCTCCACTTGAACATTGCATTGTTGTTCACTACTGTATCACTGTTTGCTTTTATTGTTCTGTGTTTGGTTACTGATGCATACACGAACTGTTGCTCGAATTGTCATTGATGTATCATTACTTGTGTCTGCATTATCATCATTGCTACCTGGTCGACATTTGATGTTTGTAACTTGTGATTGCCACTGTGTTGCATTGTTGTTGACACATGATTGTTCTGTGCTTTGATATTGTAGTCTCTGGCCTTGCCTTATGATGCAGTCTTCATTAGCTCGTGTACCTGAACTTGATTCACTTGGTTATCTTGCACTTCTGGATGCAAGTGTATGGTTACATTCAACTTCTTTCAGTCATATTGAACTATGTACATTTGCCTGAGTTTGTTTACTTGTTGTATACTTGGTTCATGAATTTGTAGCTTTCATTGTTGGTTGAAGTTCTGATGCCTTTAAGTCTCGTCCTCGAGTTCATTGTTGTATTG
Organism: Allium cepa; assembly: GCA_030765085.1. NCBI lineage: Eukaryota > Viridiplantae > Streptophyta > Magnoliopsida > Asparagales > Amaryllidaceae > Allium > Allium cepa. The sequence goes on from CM060938.1 coordinate 808,608,788, forward strand.
TTTCACCTGATGTTGTTTATGTTTGCATCTGTATCACTGATGCATGTAGTTGTGCAATTGTGGTCTTTGAGTTGCTGTGTTGATTCAGCTTGCTACTTTCTGGTCTTTGTTTGCTTGGTAGCATTTCTTTGTGGTCTGCACACATGTGCTTGTGTATTTGACTTCACTTGTGAACTTTGGCTTTACTGAGTTTGTTGCTATTCTCCATTGCACTTGCTCACTAACTACTGCTTTAACTTGTCACTGCATTTGGTCTGCACTTGTGAACTTTTGCTCTGGCCATCATTGTTAACTACTGCATCACTGCTGTCTCATTTACTTTTGGTCTTCATTCTGGTTGGCACTTGCATGCATTGTTGTAACTGGACATGTTGCTTTGAGTTGTCCATTGTTTGGTCTCTGTTTTCATTGGGCTGTAGTTGTTCAGGTGCATTGCCACACTGTACTACTCTGGTCTTTGCATCCCTTCATGTTGATTTTTGAAATTTCACTTGAGTTGAATCCAGTTTCAAAAACTCGGGTTTGACCTTGTGCACGTGTCGTAATTTTGAATATATTGCACGTGAGTTGAACCCGGCTTTTCATTTGGGTTTGACCTTTGCTCACCTGTCCCTGTAGCATTATCAAGTGTATATTGATGTGCACAGCCTTGTGGCATGTATAGTGATACACTGTTCATGTCACATTGTTCGTGTGTGATGAATTCAAATATAAATGATGACGAACAACCCAAATAACTGAGGCAAATAATATTTTCAAAAATCATATTTCATTTTATATTGCAAAAATATTTCTTTTTCAATTTTACTGCGTTAGTGAACATTTTTTCGTATTGCTCAGATGCTGGATTCTAACTGGAATGCAGTTGAAGACAAAATACGAGTGTGAGTGATATGTAGTGAGGAATTTATGTAAACTGAATTGTGATGTAATCAAAAATGTATATGTATAGTGAGAGCTTGAATTTGTACTATTTAAGATTGTAATAAATATTTGTTTGAATAAAATTTCTGTTTTAATTCAAATTCTGTGTAACTTGTTCTGTTTGAATTCAAATTCTGTGTAATTTATTTTATTCAACAAATATTTATTTAATCTACGAAAAGCAAAATAGTACATTACCAAATACATTTAAATGAATATATATGTTTATTATCATCAAACAAAAACATATAAGCGCATATTTATGTAGTTGGTGTGTGGGGCGGCGCGATTCATCTTTGGTCGAGGTCGCTTCATTTTAGTGTCAGAAGCTTCAGGCCGAGGCGCGTCTAATTGCGTGCACGTGGGATGAAGGCGGCGCTGGTTGAGTGAGGATCGACGATCTGTCGAAGCGAGGGGTTTGTATAGAAGCGGCAAGGTATAAGCTTTCTACTGTTCATTTTATTCTTTATTTTCAAATTTGATTAAAATTATATATGTAAGAAATTGAACTAGATAAGGTTTAAAAACAAAAAACTCCTATTTGGTCAAAGAAACATAAATATACAGAAAAGCAGAAGAGAATTTTGACAGTAAAGTAAAACAGGAAATTTTGTTAACGCAATAAAATTTAGTAATTACTGAAATTTAAAAAATGGAGGTAGGATTTTAAAGCTGGGATTTTCGAAAAGGTCTTGACTTGGAAGTATTATTTAAAATATAGATTTTGAAAATTTTGTAGATTATTTTATACAACATATGTGGTTTAAAGGGAAAAACTGAGTTAAAATTTAATTTATTAGTTAAAAGAAAAGAAAAGAAACCAACGATTAATTTTAAATAATGGTCAGTTTAACTTATTAAATAGTGAATTATTTGTAGATTATTTCAAATGTTAATAAATCATATAAATTGTTTATTCAAGGTCAATAATCGAGAAACCAAGGCAATATTGAAGTGGATTGCAAAACAGGAGTCAAAGGTGAGTAAATCTCACTCTGATAGATTTTTATTTAGATTTAAAGGGGTTAAATTTAAATAATTGGTTGATTGATTGAGTTAATTGAATGCGTGTTGATGATTTGGTGACTTTGATTTTTGTTTGGTTCTCGAGTTGATTGTTGTTTGACTCGAAAGATTTGGGTTTTAAATGGTTTAAAACTTAAATCGTAAATAAGAAAATGGTTCCGATTAAAATCAATAAAGATTTAATGATTGGTGATTCATTGAATAAATAGGATAATTTAATGAATACTTAATAAATTAAATTAATTTATGATTTGGGTTAATTAATTGGGTTTAGATTAATTGGAATGATCATCGGATGGGTTGATAAATAATTTCTTAATGGAATTAATAAAAATATAATTACCTTGTGGAATTAATCAAGAGATTAATTAAAATGATTAATTAAGGAGTAATTAATTTATATATTAAAGTAAATAAAGGATAGTTAATCATCGGTTGAGATAAATCAAGAATGACATATATATATATATATGGTTTAATCAATGATTAATTATTTAATATAATTAAAATTAGATTAGAAATGTAAATGAGAAATCATTAATCTATATAATCAATAATGTAAATAGAGATTGATTAGTTAAGAAAATAAAACAATACAAGTGACTTATGAGAAGTTAATTAATATAAATAATTATGGACTAATGTAATTAAAATAGTTAATTAATTCCTGAGGTAATTAAGATTTCCTATTGATTTGGGTCAAGAACAATTAATATCGTGAAATGAATTAAAGGTAATTACTTGAACGTAATTGAAAATGAATTAATCCAGGGTGATTGATTAAGATGAATAACAGAGGGTTGATTAATTAATTGATTTGGAATTAATTAATATTAAATGAAGGAATCTAAGTGAATGTGGTTAGAAATTCAATTAGAATCAAGTTAATTGGTTTGCATGTGATTAAGTTTTGCTTATGGATGATTGAATGGTATTGATTTGGTTCTCTGATATGAAATGATGTGTATTTCATTTGAATAACTTGGGTAAGAATAACACGAGTCTCGAAGAGACCGAGGTCGGGTATTGGGAAATACCTGAAACCACTTCGAATTTTTATAAATTGATTTGTGAAAAAAAATAGGTTGGGATGAAATGGTTTGAGTGAATTGAATTATTTTATCTAAGTTTGGTACTTAGAAAATCAATGTGTGGAATAAGTATTTTATAGCTAATTGCGAATTCGTTAAATTGATATACGTCACCCCGGGTTTATTTAAGTTGTTTTCTTTGGTATTCCATGTTATTTGGGTTTACTCACGCTGGTTTCCAGCCTGACCCGGGTGTTACTTTGGTGTAATGCTCGGGTCAGACCGAGTATTACAGATTTCCAGGTAGGTACGTTCTGGAGCTCAGGAGACGAGCTGCATGGCAGGAGCGTATAGAATATTTCCGCTGTAATATATTATTGTTAATCCGAGACATGATAATTGTATATATTCAGTGACTGTATATATGTGAAACTCTGATGTATATTAAATATAAGCGACAGATACAGTATTCTTTTGTAAACTGTCATTATTTATTTATTTATTATATTTTATCCGCTGCGAATGTGAGATGTTGATTTTGTTCTTCTTCTTCTTCTTCTATCTCTTTCTTCTTTTTCATAACAATCTGGAATTTTCGGCTGCGAAAATTTTGGGTTGTTACAAGTATGGTCGCAAGGTTGAAACTTTAAGGAATTGACGGAAGGGCACCACCAGGAGTGGAGCCTGCGGCTTAATTTGACTCAACACGGGGAAACTTACCAGGTCCGGACATAGTAAGAATTAACAAACTGAGAGCTCTTTCTTGATTCTATGGATGGTGGTGCATGGTCGTTCTTAGATAGTGGAGCAATTTGTCTGGTTAGTTCCATTAACGAACGAGATCTCGGCCTGCTAACTAGCTACACGGAGTCACCCCTTCGTGGACAGCTTCTTAGAGCGACTATGGCCGCTTAGGCTAGGAAGTTTGAGGCAACAATAGGTCTGTGATGCCCTTAGATGTTCTGGGCCACACGTGCGCTACACTGATGTAATCAACGAGTCTAATTCTTTGTCGATAGACATGGGTAATCTTTGAAAATTTCATCGTGATGGGGATAGATCATTGCTATTGTTGGTCTTCAACGAGGAATTCCTAGTAAACGCGAGTCATCATGTGACGAACTGAGATTTTGGATATTTGAAATTGAAATATTTAATTGATTTTAAATATTCAGATGTAGATTTTAAATTGAATTTCAAATATCACTAGTTACTGAATAATTTAAATAATTGAATTTAATAATTGGAAATTGGTTAAAATAGTGAATCTTAGTTTTCAAGCTTGTTAAAATAAATTAAAGGCTTGTAAAATTCGTATTGATAATACTAAAGCTAATAGAACTTTTGAAATTGAAGTTAAAAGTGGTTTGCTCAGTTTTAATAATATAGCGTTCAAATCGATATTTAAAAATAGCCTTCCGAGGCACAGTCTCGGAATTCGACGAAACCAGTTCCATTGGATCCGTAATATTGCATTATTACCGAATTTTAAATTTCGTAGTGTTTGGAGTTGTCGTGTGATCTAACGGTAGGTAAACGGGTTGGGATGTTATAACGAAAATTTAATATAATAACTGAGTCCAAAAATCTATCTTCTCCATACAATCGAGTTAGGACTTGAAACCTTTTCCATCACGCTCGGAATAGGGGTTTAACATTATAAATGGATAGCAGCATGCCTCGATTGGAGATCGAGATTGTGAGTTGCGGAAATCGAGACAATTTGAATTTGAATTTGATTAAATATATATATCACATATAATATACAAATTTAACACGTTTATAACCCTGAGAACATGTGTTTCTTTTTTTGTTTAATTTCACACACATCTTTTTATTTCTTTTTCTTATTTTCACTAACATAGAAATGACAGAGCATTTTACAAATCAAATAAATTAGTTCAAAAAAATAAAAGAAGAATTAAATAAAATCACGCTGCTTAAAAATGGAAGTCCCGTATTCCTCATCTTCTTTAATCGAATTTGTGGAAAAAAAAGAGAAACCTAAATCGAATACGAGACCCAATCAAAAAACAGTATTCGTGTTCGCATTCGATTGACAGAGGAGTACTCGCGATTTCTGGTAAGGGGTTTCTCATGCTGCATGGAGGCAAGGAAGTAGGGCAGAATGTGCAATCGACTAATGTTGGGTCAAGGCTGGAAGCGGCGTGCAATTTCGAAGGGCAGAGCAGCTTGGTCGTTGGAGTTGTGATGGAAGTTCGGCGTGTGGCTGCGAGCGTCATAAGGGAAGGTAGGCGATGTTGTTGTCGAGGCGCTCGTGTGACTCAGTGCAGTTCATAGGAGGGTGTTGTCAGTGATGAGGGGTAAGGTACTTCCTGTAGTTGATATTAGCTTATTGAATTGGGGCAGTTAATTTTAGAGAAATTATATGTAAATATATAGTGAAATTTATACAGTCTAGTCTATATAAAAACTAGATTTTTAAAACCTGTACAGATTTTTTTATCAGTATATATATATATATATATATATATATATATATATATATATAGTTTCAAGGGAAAATAAATATACATATACATATCTTAATTTGCTAGTTTATTTTAAATAATGGATTTGGTGATTAATTGTTCAAATAACTTATTTAATTTATTTACTAAAATAATTTTAAGAAAAATTTTTTTTAGTTAAAATAAAATTATTAGACAATAAAATTATAAAATAGCAATTAATTGTTCGATTATTTTAGATATTAATAAATCATTTAATGTTGTACAAGGTCTAAAACTGTGAAGAAAACACGCCGAGATGAATTGGATTGCAAACAAAAATCAAAGATGAGTTAATCTCACTCATTTGGATTACCATTTAAATTTAAATAGTTAAATTTAAATTATTGGTTGAATTGATTGAATTAACTGGATGTGATATTATATATAATAGTGTGTGTGTATATATATATTGGAGTGATTGATTTCCAGCGTTATATAGCGGATGAGACCCTATGCATCCCGCATAATAGTGGATGACTCCATATACCGCGATATCCCACCTAGAAGTGGGATTGGTATTTTATATTGTGCTAACATATGTGGATGCAGGGAAATAGGTTGGAGGGATCCAACTAGATTTCTCAAAACGTTGAATTTATTTTATTTTCAGCGATGTGATTTATGTGATAATTTGTGATGATTATATTGATTTTATTGGTAACTGAAACTGTTGAATGCTATGGTTTGGCCGTATTTGGATATTTTGAAGATATGAAAAATATAAAAGATTTGATTTTGAAAGGGATATAAGAGAGAAATATTAAGTAAAATAATTTAGATAAATAAAGAATGCATTCGAAAAGAATAAAGGTTAGATTTTGAATGAATTCTACTAAATAAATGCGGGGTATGGAAAAGAAAAATATAAAGATTTTAAATAAATGAAATTAAAGGATATTTGGAGACTTAAGTGATTTTGCTTAAAAATTAATGGATTTTAATTTTAATTTTAAGATTTAAAATGCTTGGGAAGAATTACAAGGGAGAATTTTGAATAAAGAATGAAATGGATATTTTCAGTTTAAAATAAGATTTTGAATCATAAATTAAGAAGTGAGTTTGGAATTAATAGATTTTTAAATAAATTTTGATAATTAAAGGAGTAATTTTTAAATGGAGTAATTTTTGAAAATCGATTTGGAAATTGATTTAGTGTTTAAAACTGTGTTTTAAAAGGAGAATGAGATTATGGAATTTATAAATGGGGTTTATAAATTAAGTGAAATAAGATATTAGTGGATATTTGAAATATAAATTCGGGATGGGAATTTATAAAGGAATGGGTAATTTGTTTTACAAATAAATAATGGTTTATTTTTAAAGGTGTGAAAGAAAAGTGTATTTCCTTGAAAAGTAAAGTACATTTTCAAAGTAGATTTTTTAAGTATAACTTAAAAGTTTTTTTTTTTTTAAAGAATGTTTTTGAGAAATTATTATTTAAATTGTTTAAAATTTTAAAGGTAAATATTTACTAAATTAGTTATAGCAGTAATTATTTTAAAAGGTTAATTGGTATTATGATTTAAAAAGATAATTATTAATATTTATATTTTATAAAGTAGTTTTATTTTAAAGATAGTTTGGCTAAAGTTTTTATTTGAAAAACTTGTATAGAATTTCACAACTTTTATTTTAAGATTTGTTTTGGCTTAAGCTTTACATGAGAAATTATTATAAAATTTCATAACTAGTATTTTAAATAAAGTGTTTTAAATAGTTTTTTATTTTAAGTATTTTAAAGTATATTTTTTTGGATAAAGTAATTTAAATTATTTTAAGATCTAAGTATTTAGGCTTGGTGATTTTTCAGTGGAAATAAACAATATTTGGAAATTTATTATGTGAAAAAAAGTGATTTGAAAATTTATTTTCAAAGGGTTGAAGTGTGAAAGATATCTTGCGAAGATATTTTGAAATAAATAATTTAAAAAATTATTAAGGCTGATGGTTGTTTGCGGATGTTATTTGATAGCTAAATAACCGACTATCAATATTGGCCAATGCGTTGATCGTTTGAAGAGATCGGGATCGGGATTAATTTTCGAAAACCACTTCGATCCGGTTTGAACGTTTTCGTGAGGAAGACAAGAGCATGGAGTCGAAGATGGAGCGGTGAAGTGCAAGGGCTAATCGCTACTAATCCCGAGGGTGATTCCAAAATGGATGTAGTAGGAGTAGTGCCTTCGGTTCCATTCGGACCCGGAACGGACTTGTATGGATGAATGCTTTCAGAACATCATCAGGAGGACGATGAGCATTCTAAGTGAATGTGTGCTAAAAAGGTAACGCTTAACCTCGAGCCTCATCAACCGGGAATGGCTAAAACAGGGGAGGTATGCGCAAGGCTATGTGGCTAGCAACCAGTTATGGTAAGGTCATCCCTGTCTATATGTCCCTTTTTATTCGGCTGGTGGGGAGGTTGTTGATCCCAACCGTGGGGTGATCTTATTCGGACTATCCAGTAAGGGTTGGCTCGATCTTATGTTGCAGGGGATCTGGGTGGATCCTTGGTACGGTGATCTAGACCACGTACTGTGACGGGCGGTACCCCAGTAGCCCTGCCATTGTATGGAATCCAATCTCCAATAAGCGCATGTACGGTTTTGATTGTGCCCAACTATTGCTGGAACGTGAAATGCAAGCATTTCAGCTAGATTCTATTTTACTTTCTACGGGCACTATTATAATATCAGATGGATTTGATAAAAATGTTTTGGCTATCGTAAGGTAAAAACCCGGCATGTTTATTTGTGGCGTGATCTTACGAGATACCTTTGATTTCAAAGGATTTTGGAAACTTAATAATCCAATTGGGTGTGTTTTCTCACTCTGGTTCTCCAGACTGACTCAGGTGTTATTTAACTATAATTCTCGGGTCAGACTGAGTATTATAGAGTATAGATTTTGGATGGACTGCTGTGGAGCTCAAGAGACGAGCTGGATGACAAGGCGTATTTCTGTAGATGTATATTCCGCTATATCGTATGAGCTGTGTATTCAGCTTGGGAGGAGAAGTTATCATAATTGTCTTGAATTGTGTTGTTGATTTTGTTGTACTTTGATGATGTAATATATATAACAGATACAGTTCTTTTGTATAAAGATTCAGTCATTCATCTATTATATATTGTTCCGCTACGACTGTGAGATTCTGACATTGTTTTCTATTTCTTCTTCCTCTTGCTTCTTCTTTAGCACTAATGGTTCGGTTTTCCGCCATTCGATTGTCCGGCATTTGACATAGTGGACGTATTGATGTCGATTTTCGGACGTCGAAAAATCGGGTCTTACACATCAACTCGCATTGATTACGTCCTTGCCCTTTGTACACAGCGCCCGTCGCTCCTACCAATTGAATTGTCCGGTGAAATGGATGGTGGCAATAGAGGTGGTTCACTGCCTGTGGCGTTGTGAGAAGTCTACTGAACCTTATCATTTAGAGGAAGGAGAAGTCATAACAAGGTTTTCGTAGGTGAACCTGCGGAAGGATCATTGTAGAGTTCCTTTTTCGAACAACTGTGAAACTCTACTCATACCCATCGAGAACTACTATTGTGCAGTTAGCACTTGCGTTGTTTGGATGGGTTCCATTTGCTGCCTTGATCTTTGCTTCAATTGAATTAAGAAGTAGAGTAGAAATAAGAAACCGACGAGGTTTGTGCCAAGGACAGTTGTTGTTGGAGAGCTTGCCATCATTTTGATGTGCTTTGTGTTAATCCAATGAGCGTCTGAATGACTCCTAGCAATGTATATCTTGGCTCTCGTGTCAATGAAGAACGTAGCAAAATGGGAAACTTAGTGTGAATTGCAGAATCCCGTGAACCATCGAGCTTTGAATGCAAGTTGCGCTCGATGCCATTAGTTTGAGAGCACGTCTATTTAGGCGTCATGCTTTGCGCCATTCTAACCACCCACCTATAGTAAACTTACTGTGAGTGATGGCATATGTGAAGATTGACCCTTCGTACCTTAATTGTGTGGTTGTTTTAAGTGAATGTTGTCGGTAGGTCTATGCGCGGCGAATGGTGTATCGAATAAACACACGATGTATCTAACTCTGTACAGGAATCCTACGCATGATGTAACACTAATTGACACCATTTTCGACGTTTTACTTAATTGCAAGCTCGAAACATGACCTTAGATCAAGTGAGGCAACCCACTGAGTTTAAGCATATCAATAAGCGGAGGAGAAGAAACTTACGAAGATTCCCTTAGTAACGGCATGTGAATCGGGAAAAGACCAACTTGAGAATTAGGTGGTTGTGCCACCTAAATTGTTGTCTGGAGAAGCGTCATCAACGATGGTTCAGGCCTAGGTCCGTTGGAAAGGGGTGCCAGGGAGGGTGACATCCCTGTTCGGCTTGAACTTTGCAGCAACATGAGGCGTTGTCGATGAGTCGGGTTGTTTGGGAATGCAGCCCCAACTGGGTGGTAAATTTCGTCCAAGTCTACATAGCGACGAGAGACCGATAGCTAACAAGTACTGCAAGGGAAAGATGAAAAGGACTTTGAAAAGAGAGTCAAAGAGTGCTTGAAATTGTCAGGAGGGAAACGAATGGGGGTCGACGATGCGTGCTGGTTTGATGTTGAACAACTCACATCTAGGGTAGGTTAGCCACTTGGCTCGACACGTGGATCGTTGTGGGTTATGCTTGCGGTCCAAGCCTTGGGCATTTTATTTGCTTGAGGTAATGTCGCTGATGTAGTCGAGGATACAGTGCACGCTTCAATGGCGCGTCCTTTGCAGCGCACTTATGCGCTCTAGCACTGTCTAGTGGGCTCCCCATTCGACCCATCAACT